>OX638233.1:3332200-8132200 GCA_951805285.1 Thymelicus acteon
TTTTATAGATGTGGCTAAAACTGTTTTTGATACATTAACGTTTAAAAATCCGCATTTTGGTGACTGAGTCACTGACATAGGATTAAAAACATAACCTACTTCCAGATGGCCTAGAAACTAGATATTTTGCATCAAGGTAGACTATCAGGCGTATCTAAAGGAAAAAATCTAAAAACTGAAAGTTATTGATAATTAGTGAAACAAGTGAATTAGCGGTTCCACTGTGTAGAGTAATTTTACAAATAATAATGGGTATATTCATTATCTATAAACACTAATAATTTCTAGACAAAAAGTAATGATATCTTATCAAAAACATAAATGTAAAATGAAAGCCAAGTTAAAAAAAACGATTGAGATCTAAATGGGTTCCAAGTTCTATGTAAAAAAGACTAAAATTTTAGTCACAGGGACATGCAATTCAAACTTTTAAAGCACCATGGCCGCCTATTTCTTGTACTTTGGAAAAAAGTAAGTTAGATCTATAACTCGTCTTCCAGATATATTTTTTGTTTCTGCTTGTGATTCTTCTTCAATAATCAAATCTTGTAAATCTTCTTCATCTTGTTCAACCTAAAACAAACAAACAATGCAATGTCAAATTAAATTAGCTAGGGAAACTATCTAGTATCTAACAAATACCATAGTGTAAGCAAACAGAATAAGTTACCAGCAAAATTTGCTCTGCTCCCTCATCAACTTCCATCCCAGACAGATCGTATGTTTCTGTTAACGGCTGAAGTTCCTGATTTTGTAATTCTGAGTTTTGCTGGTTCCTGAACTGCCTGAAACATAATAACTTAAGTGAGCGAATGTAATGTTTTTGCTGCTACAGTCAGTAATAAGCCATACACAAAAATTCAAATGAGTTCAAACACGATGGTTCTACGCAGTGCCATCATTGAGATCCTTTACCCACCTTCGGAGTCCACCATCAGGTAGGTGACATCATCAGTCACCAAGGTCTCAATGAGACCTTTCAAATGAGTCCAAGCACGATAGTTCTACGTAGTGCCGTCACTGAGATCCTTTACCCACCTTCGGAGTCCACCATCAGGTAGGTGAAATCATCAGTCACCTAGGTCTCCATGAGACCTTTCAAATGAGTCTAAGCACGATGGTTCTACGTAGTGACGTCACTGAGATCCTTTACCCATTTTCGGAGTCCACCATCAGGTAGGTGAAATCATCAGTCACCAAGGTCTTAATGAGACCTTTCAAATGAGTCCAAACACGATGGTTCTACGTAGTGGCGTCACTGAGATCCTTTACCCATTTTCGGAGTCCACCATCAGGTAGGTGAAATCATCAGTCACCAAGGTCTTAATGAGACCTTTCAAATGAGTCCAAACACGATGGTTCTATCTAGTGCCGTCACTGAAATCCTTTACCCACCTTCGGAGTCCACCATCAGGTAAGTGACATCTTCAGTTACCAAGGTCTTAATGAAACCTTTAAAATGAGTCCAAACACGATGGTTCTATCTAGTGCCATCACTGAGATCCTTCACCCACCTTCGGAGTCCACCATCAGGTAAGTGACATTATCTGTCACCAAGGTCTTAATGAGACCTTTAAAATGAGTCCAAACACGATGGTTCTATCTAGTGCCGTCACTGAGATCCTTTACCCACCTTCGGAGTCCACCATCAGGTAGGTGACATCGTCAGCCACCAAGGTCTTAATGAGACCTTTCAAATGAGTCCAAGCACGATGGTTCTATCTAGTGCCGTCACTGAGATCCTTTACCCACCTTCGGAGTCCACCATCAGGTAGGTGACATCGTCAGCCACCAAGGTCTTAATGAGACCTTTCAAATGAGTCCAAACACGATGGTTCTATCTAGTGCCATCACTGAGATCCTTCACCCACCTTCGGAGTCCACCATCAGGTAAGTGACATTATCTGTCACCAAGGTCTTAATGAGACCTTTAAAATGAGTCCAAACACGATGGTTCTATCTAGTGCCGTCATTGAGATCCTTTACCCACCTTCGGAGTCCACCATCAGGTAGGTGACATCGTGAGCCACCAAGGTCTTAATGAGAGCTTTCAAATGAGTCCAAACACGATGGTTCTATCTAGTGCCGTCACTGAGATCCTTTACCCACCTACGGAGTCCACCATCAGGTAGGTGACATCATCAGTCACCAAGGTCTCAATGATACCTTTCAAATGAGTTCAAACACGATGGTTCTACGTAGTGACGTCACTGAGATCCTTTACCAACCTTCGGAGTCCACCATCAGGTAGGTGACATCATCAGTCACCAAGGTCTCCAAAAGCCTTTTCAAATGAGTCGAAACACGATGGTTCTATCTAGTGCCGTCACTGAGATCCTTTACCCACCTTCAGAGTCCACCATCAGGTAGGTGACATCGTCAGCCACCAAGGTCATAATGAGAGCTTTCAAATGAGTCCAAACACGATGGTTCTATCTAGTGCCGTCACTGAGATCCTTTACCCACCTTCGGAGTCCACCATCAGGTAGGTGACATCATCAGTCACCAAGGTCTCAATGATACCTTTCAAATGAGTTCAAACACGATGGTTCTACGTAGTGACGTCACTGAGATCCTTTACCAACCTTCGGAGTCCACCATCAGGTAGGTGACATCATCAGTCACCAAGGTCTCCAAAAGCCTTTTCAAATGAGTCCAAACACGATGGTTCTACGTAATGCCGTCCCTGAGATCCTTTACCCACCTTCGGAGTCCACCATCAGGTAGGTGACATCATTAGTCACCAAGGTCTCCATGAGACCTTTCAAATGAATCCAAACACGATGGTTCTACGTAGTGCCGTCACTGAGATCCTTTACCCACCTTCGGAGTCCACCATCAGGTAGGTGAAATCATCAGTCACCAAGGTCTTAATGAGAGCTTTCAAATGAGTCCAAACACGATGGTTCTATCTAGTGCCGTCACTGAAATCCTTTACCCACCTTCGGAGTCCACCATCAGGTAGGTGACATCATTAGTCACCAAGGTCTCCATGAGACCTTTCAAAAATTCAAATGAATCCAAACACGATGGTTATACGTAGTGCCGTCAATGAGATGCTAATACCCACCTTCGGAGTCCATCATCATATTAGGTCTCCATCTGCCGCGGCGCCGTCAAACGAAATTCTCAAGATAGCTAAAACGTTAAAAAAATAAACACACTAGAAATAATGTACTCAATAGGGTAGGTACTTACCAATAGTTTTGGAGAGCTCGGTCACATTTCACTTACATTTATTCATTATATTAGCCACAGTCAGTCTTAATCTATGATAGGGTCAATAAACTAAACGAAATTATAATCTACTTTACATATATTTACAAACTTAATTTTTATTGTTCTTTTACGAAATATTTATATTTGTACTATTTACAATATGACTTCATTCAAAATTTTTCAAAACGTGAGGTTTTAGTTTTTATTTGGAAAAAATAGCGCGCGTACAACCCACCCGTCACAAGAGTCATCGAGACACTGATGTATCGCGTTCCGAGAGTCCCGAGCACGCGACGCAGGGCTTAGCGGGGGCGCTCCAGCGGGGTACTGGTGAAGTTTTGGGTTTTTATTCATTTTTTCAAAATATTAAAATAATTAAGAAAAAAAAAACCATACAAATTGTGAAACACGTCATTACATATTTTTTAGTACAAAATTCATGCCGAACTATTTAACCGTTACAGAGAACATTTACAATTTAGGTTGAAGAAGGACCTATTTAACAAATTTTTTTCCCAATATTTGGGAGAGGTTATTAAAATTTTAAATAATAGAATATCATTGTGATGACCTTCAGTATACCATATATTTTTTATATGGAAATCGCACAAAAGGATTCATCTGCAATCTTCTTCAAACTTACAGTATTTTTGAGATTTGAGCGAGCCAATCCCCTTAATATACGCCCGTAGGTTAATAGTGTGACCTGTAGGTGCCTGTAGTAAGCTTTCTTTTAAGTAAAAAAATATTTGTTTCAACTGTATATTTTTCTATCTTTCTTGTTAGATTGCGTCAGTATCAACAGTGAAGCTAGCTAGTAAAAAGCATGAAAATTACGTTCCTGAATGGTAGTTAATTAAAGACAATAATCTCAATCAATTAATATCAAATTAATTTATTAGCGTCAATATAATTTAAAATATACACAAAAATAATCCACTACAATATTATAAGCAAAGCAATATTGAACATTTCAATTTATGAATACAATACAATAAATTAGAACTACATAGCTTCATGAGAACTACCTACTCTTAATGTGCATAATTACAAAGAAACAAAGAAACATCATTGCAATCATAAGATCAACCGAAGCAATCTAGCCTAAGCCTAATAAATGCAATTTAGGAATCTGGATGTTGGTTGTTTTTGAGAGGAGTCAACTCGACGATTACCGGGAACGTGAATTCACGTTCGAACTCAAAAGTACCGCCGCCGCCGCGATTCTCAGGTATTAAGTCTCTCAAGTAAATATTCCCTAAATCACTGACAATGAAAACAATCGGCTCAAGTGAAGTTATGAAATTATGAGTAGTACTCCAGAATAATCTTTAACACTCAGTGAAGAAAACACAGACACATTTTTATAACGCGTCATAAGTGATATGACTACATTTAATTGAATTTCAAAAATTGGATTAACACAATAGTGTAGGTGACACACAGACTTAAGAATTTGAATGGGAAAGTGCTATCCATACGGAAAATACGAAAGACAACCAACTGGAACGGACGCAGCTCTAAGTACTCTAGGGCTGTCTCAATCTCCATCAATGTTTCATCTGCAATTTTAATTCTCAATATTAAAAAGAAAAAAGACATGTTTATCATCAATCTATCTGTGTCGCTAAATGGTTTTTTTATGGAAATAGCCGACAAACGAGCTGACGATCCACTTGATGGTAAGTGGCTATCGTCGCCCATCGTGTCGATGTCCGGCAACACCAATGGCATCACTGATGCATTGCCGGCCAAGAAAGAGACAAGAAAAAGAAAGAAAGAACTGGCTCTCAAGCCACCAGCCGGTACACGACGAGACATTTGGCAGCTGACTCATACTCAAGGGTAATAGCTTGAGGTTAGTATTCCAAGCCGCCCCAATACGGCTAATTGGGGCGCAAATGTAAGTTTTTGGGATTTTAATGCAGAAAGATTCGTAAGGTAATTCTGGTGTTAACTTGTAGATACCACCTGAATTTACATGGTATTTATTTACGACCAAATGACCTCTTGTAACAAACATCGACGAAATTTTTTCCACCAATTTTTTGCTCGACCTTAAAAATTTTGTTGTTTCCGTTATAAGGTGCTAGATGTAATACTGATGATAATGTAGGTATAAGGAGTTTGAATTACTTTATTGAAACGCTATTAATAAATCATTCTATGCCAGTACGTAGCCCCAAATATAAGTTCTTACGTGGAAATACTGTTGCGAAAACAACACGAAACATTAATGACGTGTACGGGCCTAACACTGCTTGCATAAACACGTTAAATTGTTGGTTCAATCGTTTTAAATCTGGAAATTTTGAATTGAGGTACGCCTCGCGGTCGGCCGGTAACCATTGTCGACAACGACGAATTGAAGGCAATAGTCGAAGCGGACCCAACTCAATCTACGGCTGAGCTTGCCACGGTCAAAACAACATTGAAGCGCTTACGACAAATCGGAAAGATAAAAAGCTAGATAAGTGGGTGCCACACGAACTAAGCGACCCACTGAGAGACTTGCGTTGAAGCATGCATATCACTACTGATTCGTCATAGAAACGAGGGAATTCTAAATCGAATTGTTACCTACGATGAAAAGTGGATCTTGTACGACAACCGTAAGCGTTCGTGTCAGTGAGTGGACCCGGGTACAGCACCTAATCAGTGCGCTAAAAAAAGATTAGGTACTCATAGGAAGATGATGGTGACTGTCTTGGTGGACGAGTGCCGGACTACATCACAGCTGCTTACCGAATGGCACAACAGTGACGTCAGATGTCTATTGCCCAGAATTGCAAACAATGATGGAGAAGCTCGCAAGTCAACAACCAAGACTGGTCAATCGCTCTTCCCCATTGCTTCTCCACGACAATGCGCGAGCTCACACTTCACGACAGACCATCACAAAGCTACAAGAGTTACAGCTGAAAACTCTCCGTCACCAACCGTACTCACCGGACCTTGCCCCAACAGATTTCTACTTTTTTTTTTAATTTAGACAATTTTTTAAGTAGGAAAAAGTTCAACATCCGAGAGGCAGTACAAAACGCTTTCGGAGAATTCATCGCCTCCCATCCGGCAGCTTTCTACAGTAAAGAGATAAAAAAAACTGCCATCAAAATGGCAAAATTGTATAAATAATTAGGGCCAGTACTTTGATTAAGTAGAATACAAAAAAAATTTAAAAAAATATATTCTAAAATGTTCATACGTCATATCTCCAATTTCAAAACGCCTAATATTAAACAGATACAACTTCAAGTAAGGATGGTACAAAGGTACTGCTTATTTCTTATGAAACCTAAAACAGGAGAGCAATATACAAAAATATATTAAATATATAAAATACAATTTCATCTACTTTTCAAGGAATAGACAAGAGCTTTTTGTACAGTCACCTGCAGAGAAAAGTAACCAATATATACGAAAAGCAACGGTTCCGTTGCCTGTTGCTTTGTAAACAGATGGGTTACTTTTTTCTGAACGTGACTATACCTCATCGTTCTTGTCACTATTAATTGTAATTATTTTACAAAATACATAGAATATAAGTAAAAATTACCTGTGCACGCAATTAGCGGTAACATCAGATGTTCCTTAATCTTGCTAATTTCGTTTTTAATCATTTGTACAAATCCTCCAGACATAGAAACAGTGATCAACGCAATCATAAATGAATATATTGTTGGAATGGCGAATTTGATCTCCTGTAAAAAGTAAACACACAATAACAGTTACGATTTTCCGTGTTTAAATTACCTAATCGTTACGAGTATCTTGGATGACTTAGGATATATACTTCTTTCAGAAAATTCATTTTTTTATTATTACAAGAACAGTTAAATATTATAATATGCAATGTGTATTTACAAATTTTAGTGTGATATATGGCTATTGCGTTATATATCGGTAATGTAATCTATCTATACTATAATAAAACTCAAAGGGCAAATTTTCTGTACATTGAATATTTTTTAAAAATTTTGATCAGGGGGCACTTCAATAATGTGTTAGAGCACAAAAATATTTTTTTTAGAATTATTGTCTGTCTGTCTGTCTGTTTGTCTGTCCGGGCATCACATGAAAACCCTTAAACGGATTTCGATGAAAATTGGTAAAGTTGTTACTAATACTCCGGGTCATATTTTAGAATACTTTTTAATTCAGAAAATTAAAAAGTTTCCCCGGGAAACGGGATGAAAGTTTGTATGGAATATTTTTAAAACATCAACCGATTTCCTTCAAATTTGCAACAAATGTTCCTTGCTTAAATTGATGGAACATGTATTTTTTTGGTTTTTCAAAATTTTGCAAAAAAGAAGAAAAATACAAATTAATGTGAATATTGCTTATTTTTCAAAACCCGCTCCTGGAGGAATCCTTGGTGATTTTATCGTGGGTTTCAGTATATAAATTACTAAATATAAGTACTTCAATATAAATTCACCGTTTTTTAAATTTTGTTCTACAAGAGGTACAAATAAGGTAAAACATAATTTCCGTATGCGAAGCTGCGGGCAACAGCTAGTTAGTAAATAAATATAATAATTAAAGAAAGAAATAGAATATAATATTCAGGGGTGATATTTACTTACGAATATAATAATTTTTTTTATAATCGAATACAAAAGCAGAACCGCCTTTGGAAAATTTATCAGTATCGATGAAAAAATCTGAAAAAAAGTTATTACAATCTTTTTGGTTAAATTATAACAAAAGCTGCGAATTATATTACATTTGGTGTGAGTGATCATGCGCTAAGTAACTAAACTAACTATAATACTCAACTACAAGTAACAAATAAATTTTAGCTTCCAAAAGTCAGAGATACGTAAAAAATTTACTCCGGAGTGGTCCGGGAGACAACCATCTAAGCCGTTGAATGGGCTATCCCTGGTCAGATATTTAAATCCTGGTCAAATATTTAATTACCAAAATCTGCATAGGCATATAATTGTCTTGTAAATTATCCAAAAGTCGATCGTAGTAATGCACGCATTGTCTTACACGCACAATCTTCTCCCTCATAATTTCTTCTGCTTGAGAATCGATAGCGTCTTTCAAGTCCACTAACCGCCCGGCCACAGCTACTGGCGGCGCGGATTGCGGCGCGGCGAGCGGCGCGGCGGGCGGCGCGATTTGCGGTGGTATGCCACAGCTAGATTAGTTGCGACCGCGGCGGCGTCAGCGGTGTACGTACTTAGACTACTATATAATACTATATATAATACTACTATATACTTAAAGGTTGTAAAGTCATAAATATCAGTATATC
Source organism: Thymelicus acteon (assembly GCA_951805285.1). NCBI lineage: Eukaryota > Metazoa > Arthropoda > Insecta > Lepidoptera > Hesperiidae > Thymelicus > Thymelicus acteon. The sequence continues at coordinate 3,340,689 of OX638233.1, forward strand.
AGTTATAAGCATCAGTATCAAAATGTTAGTTGGTACTCATAACTCAGGTAACACGCAGGTTGACCCTGGGTCAGCCCTGCGTTGGATGAGAACTGTGCCAAACAAACAAACAAACAAAATTAATTACGTAAAGTTCATTTTATAAGGGCAGTGGCATGCGATGCACACGGCAGCAGCAGCGCGGCGCACATCTTTTCACCGTTTGTTTTTTCATTGGTTTGGCACCGCCTCAAAATTATTTATTTTCAGTTAATTTAGGATCTTAATTTATAATACTAAATGATTTATTTTATTTTTCGCTTTTCAGTTTTTTTTCGTTGGTTTTATTTTTTGTCAAAAAATAATTATTTTTTAATTTTTAGTTGCTATGAAAATTATTAAGTTATTGGTGATATATTCAGTTACCAGGTAAAAATATAGTAGTTGAAACATAAATCATCTCCTATTTTCGTACCTTTAGGGGTAAAATTTTCTTTCCAAATTTAAACAAGAGTAACTTCAAGGTATACAATATACAATAAAAAAAGAATCATCGAAATAGGATCATCCAGTACAAAGTTATTGGGGTAACGGGCAAAAATTCCGTGGGTGAATAATCAATCATCCCCTATTTTCGTACCTTTAGGGTAGGAATAAAATTTTCAAAAAAATATGGGACCAACTCCAAGATGTACCCTATCCATTAAAAAAAGAATGATCAAAATCGGACCACCCTGTGCCGATTGCTGAGTGATCATACATTAAAAAAAAAAAAAAAAAATATATACGCGTCGAATTGAAAACCTCCTCCTTTTTTTTCGTCGGTTAAAAAATAATAAATAATAAAATAAATATAATACATGCTGAGTTCGTCCACCGATACGGCCGCGCGCGGCATTTGTTTCACTCGCGCACCGCGCAGTCCGCCGCCGCCGCGACTCTCACCGCGCCGCAATCCGCGCCGCAAAACGCGCCGCTGTAGCTGTGGCATACTCCATACGTTGTCTACCATTTGTTCTCGCCGCTCACCGCTTGCCGCGCCGCTCACCGCGCCGCAATCCGCGCCGCCAGTAGCTGTGGCCGGGCCCTAATTCTTTCTTCAGAAATACCATACGAGTCTTTATAGTATCAAGTACTATAAATATCGGAAAATAACTTATTGCACATGATATTTTAACTACGCAATAAATAACTGTGAATATCGGAGAATATGTTTTTACTATTACTGTACACACAACATATAAAATGTTTAATAACATAAAACCACCACCGAACAAATATGATCGATATGAAATGAATTTATATGAATCGTATTTAAATTCTTTATCTAAAGCCATAAGAGTAGAAAAAAATGTTAAGTAATGACTTTCTTCTGTAAAAAACGATATTAAGATATTGACGAAGAACTCAGTTAACTGAAGTATACGGGTATTTGTTATGTCACCATGTTGTATAATGAAAAATGCGCCCCCTATGCTTAGTGTAAAGATCATACAATATGTACGGAATATAAACTTGGCAATATGATAATCGTTTTTGTAGTAGAATCCGAAGAATAAACGAATCTTCATGATAATGTTTATTGAAGTTTTGGAAAAAAAGTTGCACGTAATTCGTTGGATACGATCCATGTTGTTTACCGCACAGCGTGCAACTATTATGCTGGTTACTAGAACTGATGATTTTAATTGATTTCTACTGGATTGGATACGTAACTAATAGCACTATGGTCATATTGGTCATGTCCTTCGAATGTTCAGTTTCATATGCTCATAAAACATTGATTATATTGTTTTGTTTGGGTACCATACTCTAATTTTAATTGAACCGCACAAATTTAATGTACGCGGAAACCTATTTTATTACAAATAACTGAAGTCAATTACTTTTTTGCACTTCACTCCAGTGGCATTTGTGCCCATTGTATCTTTGAGAGCTTTTGTGACGTTGAATCTCACAAGTTTATCATTGCTCCGTTCGGGAACAGCTTCAAGTGTTTTACTCTTTACCATGGCCTCTCTTTCAACATTAAATCGATTATTTAATCTTATTTCATTATTATTGTCACTTTTTTATAGTCTGGTATCGCATTAATGACATAAAGCTCCTTTCGATACAAATTCTAAACTATATTTAGTTGTAAATAAATGCATTTAATTTTATAAAACTAATATTTTGTTCCTTGAACAACAATTTAGTACTTTTGTATAGTTATAAATATGATTAAAAATAGATATGTTTTATGTTAGGCCATTTGATATCTGAATCGAACTTTATCTAATGTAAAATGATACACGTGGCAAATCGATTATATGTATAGTTCCATTGATTAAATTTTCTTCTATTACCAATATAAGTAATACTGTAAAAATTTGATTGAACCAGGAAAATGAAGGACAAATTTTATTAATACCATATCCAATTTTAAGCGCTGTGTTATCTTTATTGTCATCATAAAATTATTAGTTATTACTACGACTTCATTTCTTTAATCAGTACAATTGCATTGAATATGCTTACCTTTCATTTGAAACCTATCGATGTCAATGTAGTCAAAGTACTCATAAAAAAAATTAATTTATTAAGATTAAAATTGATCAAAAAATATAATATTTTAAAGTAAGTCATAAAGATACATACATAAAAGAGTAAACCAGAACATGGAAATTTATTAATAACAAAATCTTGTAAATAAAACTAAAAATTTAATAACACCAACACATGCTTGTTAAAAAGTTTCCGTTATGCAAAGGTTTAAAACACACTCGTGAAGTAATAAAAATGTCGGGTAAAGATAATCCTTTCTGAGGGCCCCGAAGATTTTATACCATCTTTATTATTGCCCAACAATTGTATTGTTGTTAAAATATATAAAAATCATTATTTTAAATGAAAAATCTTCCATTTAATTAACAATATTTATTTAATAAGAGGAAAATATTCTATTGTTCCATTGAATCAAAAGTAGGAACAAATTAAAAATAAAGAAGCATTTAGAATTACAAACACTACAGCACGCGATGAAAACAAAAACACTGATGCAAGTCCACGGCTTTTGCACAGGGATTTGTTCACCTTCTTATCTTCACTGAGATACAGCAAGCACACTAACGACTCAATCCTTACTATTATATTATGTATAATCAATTTGAAAGTTCGTATGGATGTTTGTTGCTCTTTCACTCAAAAACCACTGAACGGATTTTCATCAAACTTTGCACACAGGTAGATACAGTAATTATAATTCTGGAAAACGCTAGCAAACGTGCAGAGCGCTAGTTGAATATATGCGTGAATTGAGCAACGATAATAGTAACAGTGGTATAGAATTTAATGATGGAGAGCGGCAAGGTGATGTCAGCGGTGAACATGCGCCAGAGAGAGAACTGCAATGGCCGCAGCTCGAAGTACTTGAGCGAGTCACGTAGCTTGTTACGAAGTACTGCATCTGTAATAATAATCTAAATTAAAACGTGATATCTATACAAATAAATAAAATTGAAGTGTCTGTTCGTAATATTAAAATAACCGCTTTTTACTAATAGTCCGGTCAATTTAGACATTCGAAGGTGCATAAATTCCCAACAAGCTGAAAATCAGTAAGATTGTTCAAAACATAATTATAAATAAAATTTGTAAGTTCCCCATCATTCCCGTGTATGGAAAAAAAATATTCAAGGTCAAAATAAATAAAATGATCTATAAAAATGTATGAATACTTTTTTTCCTACGAGCCACCGTTTCTGAGACATAACGATTCAAAAACGCGCTAAGTGTGTACTTATGGAATGGTGGGGAACTTAAAATTTTTATTCATAATTATGTTTTGAACAATCTTACTGATTTTCAGCTTGTTGGGAATTTATGCACCTTCACTATCATTTTTTGGTGTAAATTGACCGGACTATAAGTGCATTTAGATGTATACACGGTTCATATACCAAAACAACATTTTTCACAATTTTTGTCTGTCTGTCTGTCTGTCTGTTTGTTCCGGCTAATCTCTAAAATGGCTGGACCGATTTTGACGGGACTTTGACTGGCAGATAGCTGATGTAACAAGGAGTAACTTAGGCTACTTTTATTTTAGAAAAAAATAGTTCGTTAGGCGATACGAAGTTCGCCGAGTCAGCTAGTCTGTAATAATAATCTAAATGAAAACGTGATATTTAAATAAAGATATATGACGCTCAGCTTTTTTCGTTTTCAGGGATAATAATTACCCTATCTCCAATTCCAGATCATGGTCTGTTTGCTGAATTTTATGAAAATCCGTTTAGTAATTTTTGCGTGAAGAAGTAACGAACATCCTCAAAAACTTTCACATTTATAATATGAGCAGGATGTCGTTGGAGTGAACTTCTGTCTATTTCAGCTCCACGGACGTGAAAAAAGAACGGACGTAACCTTGTCTAATCGAGAGTGAAGCATAGCAATGACAGCTCGCTTACCATGTGTGCGTAATTTTTGATTCGCGATTGACATTTATAGTATCAGGATGGTGTCAATGTGTGGGTGCGTGTACTTGTACGAATAGAGAGTTTGTATTACGATGGTTGTTTCACTGAATTTGTTCTTGGGATTACGTCCGTCTTTTTTTACGTCCGTGTTCAGCTCCTAATTTTCTGAAATAAACGCGGTACGTTAATATTTTTTACGTGTTGCCTTATTGCTAACAAAATGAAATTTTCAGAGATTATTGTACATGAATTGTAGTAGTTTTTAAGATAGTGTGTGGAAAAAAATACCAGTGAAATATTTTTTCTGCAGCCCTTGTAAGTTAATGTAAACATTTAATTTTCTAAAAAATAAATAATTGTATCAGTGTTTAAATTTAAATTTTTATAAACCATTATTTACAACGGTTACATATATGATACAAAGGCCTACTATTGAGCTAGTTTGAGTAAAAAAAGCATGAACGTAGCCCTGTTAGGCTGTATTTTCTCAAGAAGTTTTCTCAAATATTCAGATTTCTTCAAAACAAAATCACTTATTCCCAAATATCAGCTAAATCACTGAATATTGCTGAATATACATAGGAAATAAATTGGTAAGTATTGAGGTCCCCCACCCCTGGACAATCGTTGATTCCTGTTACACCCTGTATATATAAAACACAAAACAAATTGTACAAATGTCCTATATAGACTTTAAAACCGTCCATCCAATGCTTTCATTTGAAAGGTAATAATTCGAAGATGGTTGAGACCACTAAAACAATGCATTTTCGATTTTCGACTTTTCCCATACAACATTTTTTACCGTAGTGGAACACGCTGTGTATCCACTACAAGAAATAAATGTTTAAATAAGTAAGTAAGAAGTACCTTTAGCGTATAAAAGTCGTTTTATCGTTAGTAGTTTAATTTCATCCATCTCACTCTGGACACATTCAGCAAATATGCTCGATAAACATGGAATAATTGCCCTTATCAGAAAACCTACAATATGAAATGCAGACTTCTGTGAAAAAAAAAGAATTGTTAAGACCTATGATAATACAAATAAATAAAATAAATAAACGCTTACACACTCATACCCTCTCAGAAGGTTTTTACCTGTGTCGCGGATGGCATGGACGACTCACGACACATACTCGTATAACAACACATCACAATAACACCCATGACCCGAGTAAAAATATTTATGTCACATAAATATCTGCCCCGGCCGGGAATCGAACCCGGGACCCCTCGCTTCGTAGGCAGGGTCACTACCAACTAGGCTACAGGGTCGTCAATAAGTTTTATTCAAATGAAATAAGTTTTATTCAAAGTAGGTTTGTTACAAACGCTTTTCGAAAGTCACTCTACGCCATCGCTTCAAAAAATCCCTACCGTGAGTGGTCTCAGGAGAAGAAAAGGCAAGAAACTACCTAGGTTATTTTTTCCTACTCAAATGGCAATATTTGACATAAAAAAATTATATCCAAGCAGTCTTGTCATTAAAATACTCAAGGTAATCAAAAAACGCAACATTCCCCTTTTATTATTTGCAATTAAATATGACTTTGTACTGTTATTTGATGTTTTTGCGTGAAAGAAATTGTGATAAGTGATATGACCTGGTGATACAGCTAAGGCGAGCGCAATTTGGCTTAAGCGTTAGATGCAGTTTCAGTTCTCTCAAAATTATTTCAAGGTGATGAAGACGGTGATAACCAACTGTTTTAGCTACTTATAGAGGTAGGTAAGATGATTCCTTACTGAAAATCTGTATTATTTAGTATTCGATAGCAGATTAGACTTGAGGGAGTGTCATGAAATTTTACTGGAAATTACTTTTTACTTTTGTAAAAGTCTGTGACTACGCTATTTATGGCTATTATATATAAATACCTTTTATGGGTCGCCTCGGTATAAGATGTGACGATATTTTTTCTTATTCACATTTAAAGGTAGCACTATATTACGGTTATACAATAAGAAACGTAAAGAACGTGGAAATTTAAGCGAATGGAGCTTACCCAGTTAAATGTTCTTATCTCCATAGCGGTCCTAATGAATACAAAAATGAATGTAGGCAGCGTATTTGTAAAGCTTAATAACATCTGAAACATTTTATGATTAAAATAACAACAACAACAACAAGTCAATACGAACTAACTTTGAAGTAAACAATGAAATAGTATTATATTAACCAAAAACTTTGTTGAATCCCCCACGCACTTGAAACTATTCAGGATTTTTTTATAAATGTTCAGATGTTCCTGAACTTCTGCGTTTGAATCATGATGACAGAATAAAGTGCCATGGTGTATGCCTGCATCGACTGAGAGCTTTTGTTCCATTTTTATTCTGAGAGCTTTTATACGAGACCATAACAATTCAAATAACATTATTGTAACAAAATTGGAAGCGGTTATTGTGGCAAAAAATATTAGTCGAAGTATATTTTCTAACGTATTACGACCATTCCATATGAAGAAAACTAAAGTAACACTGACCATAGTCACGAAAACATAAATGGAGAATGAAAAAATACAATCAAATCTGGAATATTTTAAATTTGAACATCTGTCTATTGACTTCATGTTAGAATAGTATTTTAAAAAATGTTGTCCCTCAGTTAACAAAGACACGAGGAAATTAAAAATATATACTATAGTTTGAGTAATATATATCCATCCCGAAAACGTTCCAAAATGCAATTGTGACAAATAAAACCCAATGCACATAATGACAGCGCCAGAAATAAAGGTCATGCTTAACAAAATCATGCGTAAAACAACAAAGTTGTGAGAAATTTTTGCATAATGACCCAATAACATTCTAGATAACAGGATTATGTTAATTAAAACATCGGATTTAATTCGTCGACTCGAATTCACTTGATTACTAGACATTTCAAAGTTCTCAATAAATACTGAGAGAATATTTGATTTTGTTAACAATATACGGTTATTATACGAACAACGAAATCTAAATAATAAACTTCCCACAATGTTCCGCTGACGAATGAATTTCAAATGCTATTTGTTCATTGTATACACTCATAATAAAATTGAGATTACTTTGATATCGTTATGAACCTCACCTCGAAAGTGTATGTTTTAATTTTGTATTGGACTAATTTTCAACCTACAAAAAGCGGCCAAGTGCGAGTCGGACTCGCCCATGAAGGGTTCCGTAGCAGCAAGTAACATAATATAAAAGTTCTTGTAGTTCGTTGTAACTTTGATCAATGTTTTTTGCGGTTTACGATTTATGACGTTTTAAAAAAACTACTTACTAGATCTCATTCAAACCAATTTTCGTTGGAAGTTTGCTTGGTAATATACATCATATATTTTTTTTAGTTTTATCCTTCCCTTATTTTAGAAGTTACAGGGGGGGGGACACACATTTTACCACTTTGGAAGTGTCTCTCGCGCAAACTATTCAGTTTAGAAAAAAATTATATTAGAAACCTCAATATCATTTTTGAAGACCTATCCATAGATACCCCACACGTATGGGTTTGATGAAAAAAACATTTTTGAGTTTCAGTTCTAAGTATGGGGAACCCCCAAAATTTATTGCTTTTTTTCTATTTTTGTGTGAAAATCTTAATGCGGTTCACAGAATACATCTACTTACCAAGTTTCAATGGCATAGCTCTTATAGTTTCGGAAAAAAGTGGCTGTGACATACGGACGGACAGACAGACAGACAGACAGACAGACAGACAGACATGACGAATAATAAGGGTTCCGTTTTTTGCCATTCGGCTACGGAACTCTAAAAAAAGGAGGAGGTTCTCAATTCGACTGTATTTTTTTTTTATGTTTGTTACCTCAGAACTTTGGACTGGGCGAACCGACAAATAACTCAATATCACGCCAACCGACTTTGATGATTATTTTTCTAATCGAAAGCAGGTGCTTGTCATGTGGTCCCACATAAATTTGAACGAGATCTGACAAGTAGTTTTTGAGACTTTGAAGTCGGTTATTTTTTGTTAGTAAAATTTAGATTATTAACCTACAAAAAAAAGGAGGAGGTTCTCAATTTGACACGTATATTTTTTTATGTATGAGATCACGCAGCAATCGACACAGGGTGGTCTGATTTTGATGATTCTTTTTTTAATGGATTTATGACTTGAAGTTGGTCCCATTTTTTAATTTTATGCCTACTCTAAAGGTACGAAAACAGGGGATGACTCATTTTTCACCCACGGAATTTTTACCCGTTACCCCAAAAACTTTGTAGAGGATTTTTTTTTATGGAAATAGCCGGCAAACGAGCTGACGATCCATCTGATGGTAAGTGGCTATCGTCGCCCATGGACATCAGCAACACCAAAGGCATCACTGAAACGTTGCCGGTCAAGAAAGAGAGAAGAGGAAGAAAGAAAGAACTGGCTGTCAAGCCCCCAGCCGGAACACGACGAGTCTTTTGGCGGCTGACTCATGCTCAAGGGTGGTAGCTATCCAGGCGAACCCCATGGAGAAATAATAATAGTAATAATGATATTAATTAACAATTAAAATCAATATTACCAATATAATCCCTCGAGGGGCCCTACCACCAGCGAGCCGGATTTAGTCGCCTCTTACGACATCCATCCGGCGTGGGATTGGGGTTAGTATTCTAAGCCGCCCCAATACGGCTAAAATGATGGATGGTCCGATGGTCCGATTTCCATGATTCTTTTTTATTGGATAACTAGCTGCCCGGACAGACTTCGTTCTGTCAAAAGTTTTTTTTAATTAAAACCTTCCGTGTGCCCTAAGGGAGATGTAAGCTATCCTATCTTCCAAGTTGGATCAAAATGCACAGGTGTGCAAATTTGATTAAAATCGGTTAAGTAGTTTAGGAGTCCATCGCGGACAAACAACGTGACACGTAATTTATATATGTATATTAAGATACATAGCTGCCCGGACAGACTTCGTTCTGTTGAAAGTTTTTTTTATTTTGAGATGTAAGCTACCCTATCTTTCAAGTTGGATCAAACCGCACACGGTGTGCAAATTTGATTAAAATCTGTTAAGTAGCTTAGAAGTCCATCGCGGACAAACAACGTGACAGGTAATTTATATATATTAAGATACATAGCTGCCCGGACAGACTTCGTTCTGTTGAAAGTTTTTTTTTTATTTTGAGATGTAAGCTACCCTATCTTTCAAGTTGGATCAAACCGCACACGGTGTGCAAATTTGATTAAAATCTGTTAAGTAGTTTAGAAGTCCATCGCGGACAAACAACGTGACAGGTAATTTACATATATTAAGACTAGCACTAGCTACCCGGTCAGACTTCGTTCTGTCAAAAGTTTTTTTTTTATTTTAAAACCTTCCGTGTGCCTTAAGGAAGATGTAAGCTATCCTATCTTTCAAGTTGGATCAAACTGCACACGGTATGCAAATTTGATTAAAATCGGTTCAGTAGTTTAGGAGTCCATCGCGGACAAACAATTGAGATGTATACGCAACGCAACATCCCATAATCGTCCCACTGCTGGGCTCGGGGTCTCCTCTCACAATGTGAGGGGTACAGGCCATAGTCCACCACGCTGGCCAAGTGCGGATTGGTAGACTTCACACACCTTTGAGAACTTTATGGAGAACTCTCCGGTGTGCAGATTTCCTCACGATGTTTTCCTTCACCGAAGCAAGTGATAATTAACTTCTAATACGCACATAATATTTGAAAATCAGAGATTCGAGAGACCAATGCTCTAACCACTAGGCTATCACTGCTTTTTAAGATGTATACCTTGAAATTATTCTCGTTAAAATTTGGAAACAAAATTTTACCCCTAAAGGTACGAAAATAGGGGATGATTGATATTTCACTACTATACATATTTTTACCTGGTAACTTATTATTTATTTTTATAGCAACTAAAAATTAAAAAAATATTACTTTTTAACAAAAATTAAACCAACGAAAAAACTGAAAAGCGAAAACTAAAATAAACCATTTAGTAGTATAAATTCTGAAACTCAACAATTCTTTAGTTTTGCCATTACTTTTAGCCTTTAGGATTCCGAAGTAAAAGCGGAACCCGTATAGTTTCGTTATGTCCATCCGTCTGTCCTTCTGTCCGAAGCAAAGCGCCAAGACCCTTAGTGATAGAAATCTGTAATTTGGCATGGATTTACATATTTATTGAAACTCAAATCAAATCAAAATCAAAATCAAATCAAAAATTATTTATTGTTCGTCTACAAATCAGTACATAATAATTATACAGTTGTTGGGACCATCCTTTGAGCGTTTTATTGCTTGTGTTGGAGGCCCCACTCTTCCATTACAGTATTGGTAGACTTATAACAATTATTTAATAACATAATTATATTTTATTGGAGCTAATAATTAAATTTGCACCATAATGAAATTACAAATAATAGTTGTTTATAGTGTATGGTGTGTGTGTATGTGTAAATGTGTGTGTGTGTGTGTGTATGAATGTGTGTGAGTGAGTGAGTAACAACAAATGTGTATAATTATACTTGTCTGTGCGAGCAGTAAGAGTTTGCGAAAAATGTGTGTTTGCTTGCCTACGTATTGTGTATGAGCATGTACATATTTATAAAGGCAGTGATAGCCTAGCGGTTAGAACGTTGGTCTCTCGAACAGAGGGGCCCGAGTTCAAATCCTGGCACGCACCTCTAATTTTCAAATATTATGTGCGTATTAGAAGTTAATTATCACTTGCTTCGGTGAAGGAAAACATCGTGAGGAAACCTGCACACCGGAGAGTTCTCCATAAAGTTCTCAAAGGTGTGTGAAGTCTACCAATCCGTACTTGGCCAGCGTGGTAGACTATGGCCTGTACCCCTCACATTGTGGGAGGAGACCCCGAGCCCAGCAGTGGGACAATTATGGGTTGTTGCTTTGCTTCTTTTTTTTATGTACATATTTGAAATTTTGTAGTGAGAGTGTGTAGTGTGTGATTACCGAAATTTATGTTTTACTTGTATGTACCAATTTTTCAGTGTCATCATAATTTAGAGATAATAACCATTCAGTAATAATATTTTTACATTCGAAGTAGGTTACTTTTAATATATTGAGATTTTTATTTAGTTTATTGTACAATATCGCGGAAAGCGTGACGTGTTGCCTTTTAGCAAAGCTAGTTTTAGTGCAACCTATGTAGGCAACCCTATCCTTTTGCCTTCGTTTTGTGTTAGTGGTATCTATGGGTAATGTTTTGTGTAGTCGAGTGGTGATTGAGTTGTTCATTTAAAAAAAAAAAATAATGTATTTTAAATCTTTAACACAAATTATATTAATTGGCATTGTTAAAATCGCTTAAAAACTATTTTTAATATTAATAATAATGAATTCAAAATTGATAAAAGTTCAAAAAGAATCACGTGACTACAAACGCGCCAGATTTGGTCGCCATGTTAGTGACGTCATTTTGTTAAAGCAATTACACAGTGTTAGAAGCTTCTACGTGAATTGAGTAAAAATATCCGGAATTTAGTGCAAAAAGATATTCATAACACGTAATTTTATTGTAAATTTAAATGTTAAATGATTTATTCTTTATTAAATATTATAATAAAACTCTCTATTGATTGTACACACTAAATAAATTTAGATACCTAAGGTTACACTGTTTACTGGTAAATCGTGTCTGGGAGAAATCAGGGCAGGGTGTTAGGGGTATAAATCAGGGTTGTATGATAAAATTATATTTCATTTATCATACAACTAGCTTCTACCCGCGACTTCGTCTACTTAAATTTCAGATATGGATCCTGAGAGAAGTGAAGAATGTGATTATTAAAAAATGCACAATGCAATACTACAGAAATTCTATGCTAGTAGTAAGTACATACATATGATGACCCTATAGCCTGGTTGATTCGATCCAGCCTGCGAAGTGAGGGTCTCAGGTTCAATTCCCGGCCATATCTACTAAAATGTGACAAATAATTATTTGTACTCGGGTCTTGGGTGTTATAGTGACGTGTTATTTGTGTTGACCATGCCACCCGCGACACAGGGAAACCTACTGCGGTGGTATGGGTCTATACGCGCTTTGTACATTAAACTGGTACAATATATAATTTTTTTTGTCTCCGAAATACGCCAAGTTGGTCAATGATCACGACTCGTGTGGCGAATCGTTACCACTCCAGATCGCTATGTCAAGGGTCCTGGGTTCGATTCGATGCGAGGTGGATGCTGCGAGATGGTTTGAATGATTATTTTGAAATGAAATGAAATGAAATGAAATGAAATGAAATACATGTATTCGAGGATACCAAATGCAGCACATAACAAAAAAAATGCGTTAAAGGAAAGAACTAAAGATAACAAAAAATGAAAATATAACTAACATAAAACAAGTACCTCGTCATATATTTATGGGCGCTTGTGCTGCGGCGTGGCCCCCGAACAGGCCCAGACTCAGCATAAGCCGTGCTACACAACATAAGCCGTGTAAGCACAGCGCTGATATTTCAGCCTGGTCCTTTTTCTTTTTCCCATGAAGGATTCATTTTGTATTTCTGTTCTTGGTCTGAGTGTGTGTCCTTGTGTTGTCTATGGCACCCACGACACTGGGTATCCTAGTATGGGGCTATGAGTGTGAGGCGTTTATTTATTTATTTATGTACCTACTGGTTTTACAATGTTAACGATAACAATAACTAATATCTTCAAACACGGTTCCGTTTTACTCTGCCATTGTTCTACCACGTGTTCCACTTTGTAGCCCCAGGACCCATCATCAGATCCTCATTGAATTTGAGCAGGATCAACGTTGCAAAATTCCTAACCTAATAAAATAAAACCATGAGTTGTTTCATAAAAAAACGGACATGTGCGTGTCAGGCCACGGGCAATGTAAGGTTCCGAAGTAAATAGTAAGTTTATCGACTATGACTCATACTTATGTTATACATAGCCGTGATAGTTTTCCTTGTAAATTCATCTTATATACCCTATTTTTGAGAATTTTTTCACTTGTCTAACTCCAACCGTTTAGTCTACAGTTGGGGGGGACACTTGACTGTAACCAAAATTGGTTAAAATTTAGAATCCGGTAGCAGGAGGGGGGGGAGGGGAGGGGGGGTGGGGGAGAGAGGGGTGATTACTGATTACAACGGTACCACTCGCAACTCTCGGCGACGCGCCGTTTCCGAGAAAATTGAAAAAAACTTTCATAACCTTAGTACCAAAATTTAGAATCCGGTAGCTGAAGGGGGGAGGAAAGGGGGGTGGAAGAGGAGGGAGGGGTGATTGCTGATTACAACGGTACCACCTGCAACTCTCGGCGACGCACCGTTTCCGAGAAAATTGAGAAAAACTAACCTAACCTCAAAATTCTAAAATAATAATCATACAAACTTCATGATGTGTTTTCTTGCACAACAATATTTTAATTATTCAATTATGTCACAAAACTACACTTCGTCATAAATGTCGACGGGACCCCGCTTCGCGGGGTCCCTATTTCCGCGTAAAAAAAATTATACGAACCTAACCTAACCTAACCCATTCTGTTTTGGGTTCTTGTTGCTTTTTTCATTGCGGGGGGCTTCGCCCCCCGAGCCCCCCTTAGCGGGGGGCCCTGCCCCCCGCGCCCCCTGGCACGGGGGGCTTCGCCCCCCGTGATGCCTTCCGCCGTTCCTCTTTCTTCGCCAATGTTTATACATAGAGTACTTACATTTGGGACCGATTTGACAGTTTATGCAAAGGACTTATTTCATAGCTCGGAAAACATTTGGCACCGATTTGACAGTTTAAGCATAGATTATTGACTTATTTGGGACTTATTTGACAGCTCTGAATTGTCAAAAAGACATTTCTGGCGTTCTAAATCGTGTTAAGTGTCGTATTTTGGTACTAAGGTTATGAAAGTTTTTTTCAATTTTCTCGAAAACGGTGCGTCGCCGAGAGTTGCGAGTGGTACCGTTGTAATCGGCTGATGAATCTCTATAAGCTTCAACCATTCTCATGTACGAACTCCTGCTACCGGATTCTAAATCCAACCCCCAAAATTAGCACTTTAAAGCCAAACATTTTGCAAACGGACCCCTAATTCCAAAAATGGTCCATGCCAAATTACAGCTTTCTAGCACTAAGAGTCTGGGCGCTTTGCTTCGGACAGACGGACAGACGGACAGACGGACAGACGGACAGACGGACAGACGGACAGACGGACAGACGGACAGACGGACAGACGGACAGACGGACGGACGGACGGACATAACGAAACTATAAGGATTCCGATTTTACTTCGGAACCCTAAAAACGAATCTATGAACGAAAACTAAAATTTTACCTCTTACTCCTCGGGAAAACCGAAAAGGTCACAGGTACACATTCAACACTATCTTTGGGGTGTTATTTTTTGTAGTATTCACACGTAATGGTACAAAACAAGCACGATAACTTTTAAGGTTTAGCATTTTTGATATATTTATCAATATATTGACGATAATATCAAGATTTTATCAGTTATAAGTCAAATCACAGTATCAGCTGTATGCTGCAATGAATAGCAATTAACAAAGTGACGTCACACGCGCGCTCGGGTCTATTCGGGAACTGTCGGCGTGTTTTCGGTACTGGATTCAAAAACGTATTTTTGATTTGATGTAACTTTTAAATTATAGCGAATAAAAAAAAACTAAAATAACTTTGTTATAAAACTTATATATGAACTTTCCATTTAAAACAAAAAAAAAATTTAGGAAACAACTCAATTGTAGTATGTATAATTTTGTAACTGATAGCACTTTACATAATTTGTAAAGTTCTTCCGTTGAGAATTTAAATGGTTTATTGTTCATAATATTGTTCATAATTCCCCCATCTCCGTTTCTCCATCGAACGACACGACGCACGGCGAGTATCCATCCTTTTGTCGTAACATCCCGCCAGTACGGACGACGCGGTTTGCCTCGTCATTCGTTATACGCACTGCGAAGGACTAGAATAACTTGCCTGCGTCGGCGTTCCCGCCTGCCTATGACGTGGATGTCTTCAAGAAAAGAGTGAATAGGCTTTTACTAAGTTAATGTGCTCACCACCTTGGACCACATCTCCACTTACCATCAGGTGGGATCGTGGTCAAGCATTAACTTAATTGTGTAAAAAAAAACCTTTAATAAACAACGCTGACTTCTTTCAATTTTCACTTCACTAATCTATCGGATTTTTGGAAATTCATTCCCTATGGGGTTAAAATAGGGGTTGGAATTCACTTTCATACAAACCAGCTTCGTCAGTTTTAGAGTTATAAATATGAAATTTTTTATTTAAGTTTACAGTTATTAACCAAAATGGATGGATTGGATGGGTGACCGCTAGTGGCAAAAATTTCTTGAGCGTTTCCGTGCTTCGGACGGCACGTATAGCCGTCGGTCCCGGTTGTTATCATAAGATAACAGTCCTTAAGCCATGTCGGAGGCCCTCGGATGGTTTGAAAACTTCCGACACTCGGGTTGGCCACTAACCCCTCCACCAATCCGCACTGGAGCAGCGTGGTGGAGTATGCTCCAGGCCTCCTGAAGAGGAGAGACCCGTGCCCAGTAGTAGGCCATTAATTGAAGCCAATATTACGAACAACAAATATTTTTATTATAAACCACAGCAATCACAAAGTGTGAACCCTTTAATTTACTTACTATAAGAAATTTTTGTTCTTACTGTTTTCTATTAAGGGGATTGCCTTGCCCGATGACCTTGGAGATTTGGTCCCTCTACTAGTATTTTTTAACTAAGCGCCATCTACCGACCAACGACTATACTACAATAAAACGAACTGAAGATAAAGCAAGAAAACATGTGGCACAGAGTTTTCATCGTTTTTGCCTATTTATATTCGCTCTCTGAGAGATCTTCGAATACATTTTGTTCCTATAGTTTTTGTAGTCTTGTACGAGTACCTGCCTACATGATAATAATTTATTTATTTTGAACTACACTATGCATTATGCCTGCTGATATATTATGTAGCTTTCATTCTACTAAATGATACATTCTGAAGTCTGATGATGACCAGGTAAGTACTGATCAGTTTTCAGTAACGGGAATAGTTAGGATGACCTAGCTTTCAACATTTATCTAATTGAGCATGGGTGCTACTACATGAAACATTCTGAAGGTCTGATGATGACCAGGTAAGTGCTTATAGGTTCTCAGTAACGGAAGTACTTAGGATGACCTAGCTTTCAACATTTAACTAATTGAGCACGGGTGCTACTACATGAAACATTCTGAAGGTCTGATGATGACCAGGTAAGTGCTTATAGGTTCTCAGTAACGGAAGTACTTAGGATGACCTAGCTTTCAACATTTATCTAATTGAGCACGGGTGCTACTACATGAAACATTCTGAAGGTCTGATGATGACCAGGTAAGTGCTTATAGGTTCTCAGTAACGGAAGTACTTAGGATGACCTAGCTTTCAACATTTATCTAATTGAGCACGGGTGCTACTACATGAAACATTCTGAAGGTCTGATGATGACCAGGTAAGTGCTTATAGGTTCTCAGTAACGGAAGTACTTAGGATGACCTAGCTTTCAACATTTATCTAATTGAGCACGGGTGCTACTACATGAAACATTCTGAAGGTCTGATGATGACCAGGTAAGTGCTTATAGGTTCTCAGTAACGGAAGTACTTAGGATGACCTAGCTTTCAACATTTATCTAATTGAGCACGGGTGCTACTACATGAAACATTCTGAAGGTCTGATGATGACCAGGTAAGTGCTTATAGGTTCTCAGTAACGGAAGTACTTAGGATGACCTAGCTTTCAACATTTATCTAATTGAGCACGGGTGCTACTACATGAAACATTCTGAAGGTCTGATGATGACCAGGTAAGTGCTTATAGGTTCTCAGTAACGGAAGTACTTAGGATGACCTAGTTGATGACCTTGTTTTAATGTTGCCATTGAGGGCCATCCATAAATTACGTCACACTAATTTCTATAAATTACGTCACACTATGCATTATGCCTGCTGATATATTATGTAGCTTTCATTCTACTAAATGATACATTCTGAAGTCTGATGATGACCAGGTAAGTACTGATCAGTTTTCAGTAACGGGAATAGTTAGGATGACCTAGCTTTCAACATTTATCTAATTGAGCATGGGTGCTACTACATGAAACATTCTGAAGGTCTGATGATGACCAGGTAAGTGCTTATAGGTTCTCAGTAACGGAAGTACTTAGGATGACCTAGCTTTCAACATTTAACTAATTGAGCACGGGTGCTACTACATGAAACATTCTGAAGGTCTGATGATGACCAGGTAAGTGCTTATAGGTTCTCAGTAACGGAAGTACTTAGGATGACCTAGCTTTCAACATTTATCTAATTGAGCACGGGTGCTACTACATGAAACATTCTGAAGGTCTGATGATGACCAGGTAAGTGCTTATAGGTTCTCAGTAACGGAAGTACTTAGGATGACCTAGCTTTCAACATTTATCTAATTGAGCACGGGTGCTACTACATGAAACATTCTGAAGGTCTGATGATGACCAGGTAAGTGCTTATAGGTTCTCAGTAACGGAAGTACTTAGGATGACCTAGCTTTCAACATTTATCTAATTGAGCACGGGTGCTACTACATGAAACATTCTGAAGGTCTGATGATGACCAGGTAAGTGCTTATAGGTTCTCAGTAACGGAAGTACTTAGGATGACCTAGCTTTCAACATTTATCTAATTGAGCACGGGTGCTACTACATGAAACATTCTGAAGGTCTGATGATGACCAGGTAAGTGCTTATAGGTTCTCAGTAACGGAAGTACTTAGGATGACCTAGCTTTCAACATTTATCTAATTGAGCACGGGTGCTACTACATGAAACATTCTGAAGGTCTGATGATGACCAGGTAAGTGCTTATAGGTTCTCAGTAACGGAAGTACTTAGGATGACCTAGTTGATGACCTTGTTTTAATGTTGCCATTGAGGGCCATCCATAAATTACGTCACACTAATTTCATGACTTTCTGACCCCTCCCCCTCTCTTTGTCACAGCTGGTCACATTTGTGAGACCTCCGCCCCTAGTGTGACGTCACATATTATGAATTAAGTTTCAAAATACATATACATATGTATATTGTATACCAAATATTCGATTTTGGAATGTGACGTCACAAAATTTAGGATCCCCTCCCGCCCTTGTCACACAATGTCACGCTACATCGAAACCCCCTCCCCCCTAACGTGTGACGTAATTTATGGATGGCCCTTTGTGATTGTTTCTAAATTACAATAATTAATTAATTCTATAGGAAATAAGGAGTAATCAAGGTCTTTGGTCCTGCCGAAGGAGATCAGTGTATTTTAATAAAAATAAAAAAATATATAAAAAAATATAAAAAAATAGGAAATAAGGTTATGGGGGCATCAAGAAATCTGTAGAGTTTAAATTTTCAAATATCACCATTATATCTAGCAGGTACGCGCGGTAGCGTGTCCAGCCAAGTTCAAGCTAACAGAACTGGCGATCAGTACCGCGTGTAAAATTACACGAACGATTTGGAGCCACTTTTGACCCCCTCATAACTCAAAAAGTATTCGACATAAGTCTGTAAAATTGCTCATTGCTTGAGACTTGCGAAATACATATTTGCTCCAGATTTCATAAACACACCTCAAACGGCTATTAAGATAACGTCCAAAAATCGTCATTTTTATCACTGAATGACCTATAGATCAAAACTCTAAACTAGTTCCAGATGACCTAGAAAGTTAAAATTTGGCTTCCACATAGGTAGTTGAGTATACAAATACAAATACCAAGGAATAAATCAGAAACTAGCAAATTTTTATAATTTTATTATAATGTGTAATATTATACGAATCATTTCGAGTTACTTTTGACCCGTTCATAATTCGAGACCTATTTCACCTAAATACATGAAATTTGGCACATTTATTAAAACCCCTTAGCTTATTTAAAATTTAAAATTTTATAGATGTGGCTAAAACTGTTTTTGATACATTAACGTTTAAAAATCCGCATTTTGGTGACTGAGTCACTGACATAGGATTAAAAACATAACCTACTTCCAGATGGCCTAGAAACTAGATATTTTGCATCAAGGTAGACTATCAGGCGTATCTAAAGGAAAAAATCTAAAAACTGAAAGTTATTGATAATTAGTGAAACAAGTGAATTAGCGGTTCCACTGTGTAGAGTAATTTTACAAATAATAATGGGTATATTCATTATCTATAAACACTAATAATTTCTAGACAAAAAGTAATGATATCTTATCAAAAACATAAATGTAAAATGAAAGCCAAGTTAAAAAAAACGATTGAGATCTAAATGGGTTCCAAGTTCTATGTAAAAAAGACTAAAATTTTAGTCACAGGGACATGCAATTCAAACTTTTAAAGCACCATGGCCGCCTATTTCTTGTACTTTGGAAAAAAGTAAGTTAGATCTATAACTCGTCTTCCAGATATATTTTTTGTTTCTGCTTGTGATTCTTCTTCAATAATCAAATCTTGTAAATCTTCTTCATCTTGTTCAACCTAAAACAAACAAACAATGCAATGTCAAATTAAATTAGCTAGGGAAACTATCTAGTATCTAACAAATACCATAGTGTAAGCAAACAGAATAAGTTACCAGCAAAATTTGCTCTGCTCCCTCATCAACTTCCATCCCAGACAGATCGTATGTTTCTGTTAACGGCTGAAGTTCCTGATTTTGTAATTCTGAGTTTTGCTGGTTCCTGAACTGCCTGAAACATAATAACTTAAGTGAGCGAATGTAATGTTTTTGCTGCTACAGTCAGTAATAAGCCATACACAAAAATTCAAATGAGTTCAAACACGATGGTTCTACGCAGTGCCATCATTGAGATCCTTTACCCACCTTCGGAGTCCACCATCAGGTAGGTGACATCATCAGTCACCAAGGTCTCAATGAGACCTTTCAAATGAGTCCAAGCACGATAGTTCTACGTAGTGCCGTCACTGAGATCCTTTACCCACCTTCGGAGTCCACCATCAGGTAGGTGAAATCATCAGTCACCTAGGTCTCCATGAGACCTTTCAAATGAGTCTAAGCACGATGGTTCTACGTAGTGACGTCACTGAGATCCTTTACCCATTTTCGGAGTCCACCATCAGGTAGGTGAAATCATCAGTCACCAAGGTCTTAATGAGACCTTTCAAATGAGTCCAAACACGATGGTTCTACGTAGTGGCGTCACTGAGATCCTTTACCCATTTTCGGAGTCCACCATCAGGTAGGTGAAATCATCAGTCACCAAGGTCTTAATGAGACCTTTCAAATGAGTCCAAACACGATGGTTCTATCTAGTGCCGTCACTGAAATCCTTTACCCACCTTCGGAGTCCACCATCAGGTAAGTGACATCTTCAGTTACCAAGGTCTTAATGAAACCTTTAAAATGAGTCCAAACACGATGGTTCTATCTAGTGCCATCACTGAGATCCTTCACCCACCTTCGGAGTCCACCATCAGGTAAGTGACATTATCTGTCACCAAGGTCTTAATGAGACCTTTAAAATGAGTCCAAACACGATGGTTCTATCTAGTGCCGTCACTGAGATCCTTTACCCACCTTCGGAGTCCACCATCAGGTAGGTGACATCGTCAGCCACCAAGGTCTTAATGAGACCTTTCAAATGAGTCCAAGCACGATGGTTCTATCTAGTGCCGTCACTGAGATCCTTTACCCACCTTCGGAGTCCACCATCAGGTAGGTGACATCGTCAGCCACCAAGGTCTTAATGAGACCTTTCAAATGAGTCCAAACACGATGGTTCTATCTAGTGCCATCACTGAGATCCTTCACCCACCTTCGGAGTCCACCATCAGGTAAGTGACATTATCTGTCACCAAGGTCTTAATGAGACCTTTAAAATGAGTCCAAACACGATGGTTCTATCTAGTGCCGTCATTGAGATCCTTTACCCACCTTCGGAGTCCACCATCAGGTAGGTGACATCGTGAGCCACCAAGGTCTTAATGAGAGCTTTCAAATGAGTCCAAACACGATGGTTCTATCTAGTGCCGTCACTGAGATCCTTTACCCACCTACGGAGTCCACCATCAGGTAGGTGACATCATCAGTCACCAAGGTCTCAATGATACCTTTCAAATGAGTTCAAACACGATGGTTCTACGTAGTGACGTCACTGAGATCCTTTACCAACCTTCGGAGTCCACCATCAGGTAGGTGACATCATCAGTCACCAAGGTCTCCAAAAGCCTTTTCAAATGAGTCGAAACACGATGGTTCTATCTAGTGCCGTCACTGAGATCCTTTACCCACCTTCAGAGTCCACCATCAGGTAGGTGACATCGTCAGCCACCAAGGTCATAATGAGAGCTTTCAAATGAGTCCAAACACGATGGTTCTATCTAGTGCCGTCACTGAGATCCTTTACCCACCTTCGGAGTCCACCATCAGGTAGGTGACATCATCAGTCACCAAGGTCTCAATGATACCTTTCAAATGAGTTCAAACACGATGGTTCTACGTAGTGACGTCACTGAGATCCTTTACCAACCTTCGGAGTCCACCATCAGGTAGGTGACATCATCAGTCACCAAGGTCTCCAAAAGCCTTTTCAAATGAGTCCAAACACGATGGTTCTACGTAATGCCGTCCCTGAGATCCTTTACCCACCTTCGGAGTCCACCATCAGGTAGGTGACATCATTAGTCACCAAGGTCTCCATGAGACCTTTCAAATGAATCCAAACACGATGGTTCTACGTAGTGCCGTCACTGAGATCCTTTACCCACCTTCGGAGTCCACCATCAGGTAGGTGAAATCATCAGTCACCAAGGTCTTAATGAGAGCTTTCAAATGAGTCCAAACACGATGGTTCTATCTAGTGCCGTCACTGAAATCCTTTACCCACCTTCGGAGTCCACCATCAGGTAGGTGACATCATTAGTCACCAAGGTCTCCATGAGACCTTTCAAAAATTCAAATGAATCCAAACACGATGGTTATACGTAGTGCCGTCAATGAGATGCTAATACCCACCTTCGGAGTCCATCATCATATTAGGTCTCCATCTGCCGCGGCGCCGTCAAACGAAATTCTCAAGATAGCTAAAACGTTAAAAAAATAAACACACTAGAAATAATGTACTCAATAGGGTAGGTACTTACCAATAGTTTTGGAGAGCTCGGTCACATTTCACTTACATTTATTCATTATATTAGCCACAGTCAGTCTTAATCTATGATAGGGTCAATAAACTAAACGAAATTATAATCTACTTTACATATATTTACAAACTTAATTTTTATTGTTCTTTTACGAAATATTTATATTTGTACTATTTACAATATGACTTCATTCAAAATTTTTCAAAACGTGAGGTTTTAGTTTTTATTTGGAAAAAATAGCGCGCGTACAACCCACCCGTCACAAGAGTCATCGAGACACTGATGTATCGCGTTCCGAGAGTCCCGAGCACGCGACGCAGGGCTTAGCGGGGGCGCTCCAGCGGGGTACTGGTGAAGTTTTGGGTTTTTATTCATTTTTTCAAAATATTAAAATAATTAAGAAAAAAAAAACCATACAAATTGTGAAACACGTCATTACATATTTTTTAGTACAAAATTCATGCCGAACTATTTAACCGTTACAGAGAACATTTACAATTTAGGTTGAAGAAGGACCTATTTAACAAATTTTTTTCCCAATATTTGGGAGAGGTTATTAAAATTTTAAATAATAGAATATCATTGTGATGACCTTCAGTATACCATATATTTTTTATATGGAAATCGCACAAAAGGATTCATCTGCAATCTTCTTCAAACTTACAGTATTTTTGAGATTTGAGCGAGCCAATCCCCTTAATATACGCCCGTAGGTTAATAGTGTGACCTGTAGGTGCCTGTAGTAAGCTTTCTTTTAAGTAAAAAAATATTTGTTTCAACTGTATATTTTTCTATCTTTCTTGTTAGATTGCGTCAGTATCAACAGTGAAGCTAGCTAGTAAAAAGCATGAAAATTACGTTCCTGAATGGTAGTTAATTAAAGACAATAATCTCAATCAATTAATATCAAATTAATTTATTAGCGTCAATATAATTTAAAATATACACAAAAATAATCCACTACAATATTATAAGCAAAGCAATATTGAACATTTCAATTTATGAATACAATACAATAAATTAGAACTACATAGCTTCATGAGAACTACCTACTCTTAATGTGCATAATTACAAAGAAACAAAGAAACATCATTGCAATCATAAGATCAACCGAAGCAATCTAGCCTAAGCCTAATAAATGCAATTTAGGAATCTGGATGTTGGTTGTTTTTGAGAGGAGTCAACTCGACGATTACCGGGAACGTGAATTCACGTTCGAACTCAAAAGTACCGCCGCCGCCGCGATTCTCAGGTATTAAGTCTCTCAAGTAAATATTCCCTAAATCACTGACAATGAAAACAATCGGCTCAAGTGAAGTTATGAAATTATGAGTAGTACTCCAGAATAATCTTTAACACTCAGTGAAGAAAACACAGACACATTTTTATAACGCGTCATAAGTGATATGACTACATTTAATTGAATTTCAAAAATTGGATTAACACAATAGTGTAGGTGACACACAGACTTAAGAATTTGAATGGGAAAGTGCTATCCATACGGAAAATACGAAAGACAACCAACTGGAACGGACGCAGCTCTAAGTACTCTAGGGCTGTCTCAATCTCCATCAATGTTTCATCTGCAATTTTAATTCTCAATATTAAAAAGAAAAAAGACATGTTTATCATCAATCTATCTGTGTCGCTAAATGGTTTTTTTATGGAAATAGCCGACAAACGAGCTGACGATCCACTTGATGGTAAGTGGCTATCGTCGCCCATCGTGTCGATGTCCGGCAACACCAATGGCATCACTGATGCATTGCCGGCCAAGAAAGAGACAAGAAAAAGAAAGAAAGAACTGGCTCTCAAGCCACCAGCCGGTACACGACGAGACATTTGGCAGCTGACTCATACTCAAGGGTAATAGCTTGAGGTTAGTATTCCAAGCCGCCCCAATACGGCTAATTGGGGCGCAAATGTAAGTTTTTGGGATTTTAATGCAGAAAGATTCGTAAGGTAATTCTGGTGTTAACTTGTAGATACCACCTGAATTTACATGGTATTTATTTACGACCAAATGACCTCTTGTAACAAACATCGACGAAATTTTTTCCACCAATTTTTTGCTCGACCTTAAAAATTTTGTTGTTTCCGTTATAAGGTGCTAGATGTAATACTGATGATAATGTAGGTATAAGGAGTTTGAATTACTTTATTGAAACGCTATTAATAAATCATTCTATGCCAGTACGTAGCCCCAAATATAAGTTCTTACGTGGAAATACTGTTGCGAAAACAACACGAAACATTAATGACGTGTACGGGCCTAACACTGCTTGCATAAACACGTTAAATTGTTGGTTCAATCGTTTTAAATCTGGAAATTTTGAATTGAGGTACGCCTCGCGGTCGGCCGGTAACCATTGTCGACAACGACGAATTGAAGGCAATAGTCGAAGCGGACCCAACTCAATCTACGGCTGAGCTTGCCACGGTCAAAACAACATTGAAGCGCTTACGACAAATCGGAAAGATAAAAAGCTAGATAAGTGGGTGCCACACGAACTAAGCGACCCACTGAGAGACTTGCGTTGAAGCATGCATATCACTACTGATTCGTCATAGAAACGAGGGAATTCTAAATCGAATTGTTACCTACGATGAAAAGTGGATCTTGTACGACAACCGTAAGCGTTCGTGTCAGTGAGTGGACCCGGGTACAGCACCTAATCAGTGCGCTAAAAAAAGATTAGGTACTCATAGGAAGATGATGGTGACTGTCTTGGTGGACGAGTGCCGGACTACATCACAGCTGCTTACCGAATGGCACAACAGTGACGTCAGATGTCTATTGCCCAGAATTGCAAACAATGATGGAGAAGCTCGCAAGTCAACAACCAAGACTGGTCAATCGCTCTTCCCCATTGCTTCTCCACGACAATGCGCGAGCTCACACTTCACGACAGACCATCACAAAGCTACAAGAGTTACAGCTGAAAACTCTCCGTCACCAACCGTACTCACCGGACCTTGCCCCAACAGATTTCTACTTTTTTTTTTAATTTAGACAATTTTTTAAGTAGGAAAAAGTTCAACATCCGAGAGGCAGTACAAAACGCTTTCGGAGAATTCATCGCCTCCCATCCGGCAGCTTTCTACAGTAAAGAGATAAAAAAAACTGCCATCAAAATGGCAAAATTGTATAAATAATTAGGGCCAGTACTTTGATTAAGTAGAATACAAAAAAAATTTAAAAAAATATATTCTAAAATGTTCATACGTCATATCTCCAATTTCAAAACGCCTAATATTAAACAGATACAACTTCAAGTAAGGATGGTACAAAGGTACTGCTTATTTCTTATGAAACCTAAAACAGGAGAGCAATATACAAAAATATATTAAATATATAAAATACAATTTCATCTACTTTTCAAGGAATAGACAAGAGCTTTTTGTACAGTCACCTGCAGAGAAAAGTAACCAATATATACGAAAAGCAACGGTTCCGTTGCCTGTTGCTTTGTAAACAGATGGGTTACTTTTTTCTGAACGTGACTATACCTCATCGTTCTTGTCACTATTAATTGTAATTATTTTACAAAATACATAGAATATAAGTAAAAATTACCTGTGCACGCAATTAGCGGTAACATCAGATGTTCCTTAATCTTGCTAATTTCGTTTTTAATCATTTGTACAAATCCTCCAGACATAGAAACAGTGATCAACGCAATCATAAATGAATATATTGTTGGAATGGCGAATTTGATCTCCTGTAAAAAGTAAACACACAATAACAGTTACGATTTTCCGTGTTTAAATTACCTAATCGTTACGAGTATCTTGGATGACTTAGGATATATACTTCTTTCAGAAAATTCATTTTTTTATTATTACAAGAACAGTAAAATATTATAATATGCAATGTGTATTTACAAATTTTAGTGTGATATATGGCTATTGCGTTATATATCGGTAATGTAATCTATCTATACTATAATAAAACTCAAAGGGCAAATTTTCTGTACATTGAATATTTTTTAAAAATTTTGATCAGGGGGCACTTCAATAATGTGTTAGAGCACAAAAATATTTTTTTTAGAATTATTGTCTGTCTGTCTGTCTGTTTGTCTGTCCGGGCATCACATGAAAACCCTTAAACGGATTTCGATGAAAATTGGTAAAGTTGTTACTAATACTCCGGGTCATATTTTAGAATACTTTTTAATTCAGAAAATTAAAAAGTTTCCCCGGGAAACGGGATGAAAGTTTGTATGGAATATTTTTAAAACATCAACCGATTTGCTTCAAATTTGCAACAAATGTTCCTTGCTTAAATTGATAGAACATGTATTTTTTTGGTTTTTCAAAATTTTGCAAAAAAGAAGAAAAATACAAATTAATGTAAATATTGCTTATTTTTCAAAACCCGCTCCTGGAGGAATCCTTGGTGATTTATCGTGGGTTTCAGTATATAAATTACTAAATATAAGTACTTCAATATAAATTCACCGTTTTTTAAATTTTGTTCTGCAAGAGGTACAAATAAGGTAAAACGTAATTTCCGTATGCGAAGCTGCGGGCAACAGCTAGTTAATAAATAAATATAATAATTAAAGAAAGAAATAGAATATAATATTCAGGGGTGATATTTACTTACGAATATAATATTTTTTTTTATAATCGAATACAAAAGCAGAACCGCCTTTGGAAAATTTATCAGTATCGATGAAAAAATCTGAAAAAAAGTTATTACAATATTTTTGGTTAAATTATAACAAAAGCTGCGAATTATATTACATTTGGTGTGAGTGATCATGCGCTAAGTAACTAAACTAACTATAATACTCAACTACAAGTAACAAATAAATTTTAGCTTCCAAAAGTCAGAGATACGTAAAAAATTTACTCCGGAGTGGTCCGGGAGACAACCATCTAAGCCGTTGAATGGGCTATCCCTGGTCAGATATTTAAATCCTGGTCAAATATTTAATTACCAAAATCTGCATAGGCATATAATTGTCTTGTAAATTATCCAAAAGTCGATCGTAGTAATGCACGCATTGTCTTACACGCACAATCTTCTCCCTCATAATTTCTTCTGCTTGAGAATTGATAGCGTCTTTCAAGTCCACTAATTCTTTCTTCAGAAATACCATACGAGTCTTTATAGTATCAAGTACTATAAATATCGGAAAATAACTTATTGCACATGATATTTTAACTACGCAATAAATAACTGTGAATATCGGAGAATATGTTTTTACTATTACTGTACACACAACATATAAAATGTTTAATAACATAAAACCACCACCGAACAAATATGATCGATATGAAATGAATTTATATGAATCGTATTTAAATTCTTTATCTAAAGCCATAAGAGTAGAAAAAAATGTTAAGTAATGACTTTCTTCTGTAAAAAACGATATTAAGATATTGACGAAGAACTCAGTTAACTGAAGTATACGGGTATTTATTATGTCACCATGTTGTATAATGAAAAATGCGCCCCCTATGCTTAGTGTAAAGATCATACAATATGTACGGAATATAAACTTGGCAATATGATAATCGTTTTTGTAGTAGAATCCGAAGAATAAACGAATCTTCATGATAATATTTATTGAAGTTTTGGAAAAAAAGTTGCACGTAATTCGTTGGATACGATCCATGTTGTTTACCGCACAGCGTGCAACTATTATGCTGGTTACTAAAACTGATGATTTTAATTGATTTCTACTGGATTGGATACGTAACTAATAGCACTATGGTCATATTGGTCATGTCCTTCGAATGTTCAGTTTCATATGCTCATAAAACATAGATTATATTGTTTTGTTTGGGTACCTTACTCTAATTTTAATTGAACCGCACAAATTTAATGTACGCGGAAACCTATTTTATTACAAATAACTGAAGTCAATTACTTTTTTGCACTTCACTCCAGTGGCATTTGTGCCCATTGTATCTTTGAGAGCTTTTGTGACGTTGAATCTCACAAGTTTATCATTGCTCCGTTCGGGAACAGCTTCAAGTGTTTTACTCTTTACCATGGCCTCTCTTTCAACATTAAATCGATTATTTAATCTTATTTCATTATTATTGTCACTTTTTTATAGTCTGGTATCGCATTAATGACATAAAGCTCCTTTCGATACAAATTCTAAACTATATTTAGTTGTAAATAAATGCATTTAATTTTATAAAACTAATATTTTGTTCCTTGAACAACAATTTAGTACTTTTGTATAGTTATAAATATGATTAAAAATAGATATGTTTTATGTTAGGCCATTTGATATCTGAATCGAACTTTATCTAATGTAAAATGATACACGTGGCAAATCGATTATATGTATAGTTCCATTGATTAAATTTTCTTCTATCACCAATATAAGTAATACTGTAAAAATTTGATTGAACCAGGAAAATGAAGGACAAATTTTATTAATACCATATCCAATTTTAAGCGCTGTGTTATCTTTATTGTCATCATAAAATTATTAGTTATTACTACGACTTCATTTCTTTAATCAGTACAATTGCATTGAATATGCTTACCTTTCATTTGAAACCTATCGCTGTCAATGTAGTCAAAGTACTCATAAAAAAAATTAATTTATTAAGATTAAAATTGATCAAAAAATATAATATTTTAAAGTAAGTCATAAAGATACATACATAAAAGAGTAAACCAGAGCATGGAAATTTATTAATAACAAAATTTTGTAAATAAAACTAAAAATTTAATAACACCAACACCTGCTTGTTAAAAAGTTTCCGTTATGCAAAGGTTTAAAACACACTCGTGAAGTAATAAAAATGTCGGGTAAAGATAATCCTTTCTGAGGGCCCCGAAGATTTTATACCATCTTTATTATTGCCCAACAATTGTATTGTTGTTAAAATATATAAAAATCATTATTTTAAATGAAAAATCTTCCATTTAATTAACAATATTTATTTAATAAGAGGAAAATATTATATTGTTCCATTGAATCAAAAGTAGGAACAAATTAAAAATAAAGAAGCATTTAGAATTACAAACACTACAGCACGCGATGAAAACAAAAAACACTGATGCAAGTCCATGGCTTTTGCACAGGGATTTGATCACCTTCTTATCTTCACTGAGATACAGCAAGCACAGTAACGACTCAATCCTTACTATTATATTATGTATAATCAATTTGAAAGTTCGTATGGATGTTTGTTGCTCTTTCACTCAAAAACCACTGAACGGATTTTCATCAAACTTTGCACACAGGTAGATACAGTAATTATAATTCTGGAAAACGCTAGCAAACGTGCAGAGCGCTAGTTGAATATATGCGTGAATTGAGCAACGATAATAGTAACAGTGGTATAGAATTTAATGATGGAGAGCGGCAAGGTGATGTCAGCGGTGAACATGCGCCAGAGAGAGAACTGCAATGGCCGCAGCTCGAAGTACTTGAGCGAGTCACGTAGCTTGTTACGAAGTACTGCATCTGTAATAATAATCTAAATTAAAACGTGATATCTATACAAATAAATAAAATTGAAGTGTCTGTTCGTAATATTAAAATAACCGCTTTTTACTAATAGTCCGGTCAATTTAGACATTCGAAGGTGCATAAATTCCCAACAAGCTGAAAATCAGTAAGATTGTTCAAAACATAATTATAAATAAAATTTGTAAGTTCCCCATCATTCCCGTGTATGGAAAAAAAATATTCAAGGTCAAAATAAATAAAATGATCTATAAAAATGTATGAATACTTTTTTTCCTACGAGCCACCGTTTCTGAGACATAACGATTCAAAAACGCGCTAAGTGTGTACTTATGGAATGGTGGGGAACTTAAAATTTTTATTCATAATTATGTTTTGAACAATCTTACTGATTTTCAGCTTGTTGGGAATTTATGCACCTTCACTATCATTTTTTGGTGTAAATTGACCGGACTATAAGTGCATTTAGATGTATACACGGTTCATATACCAAAACAACATTTTTCACAATTTTTGTCTGTCTGTCTGTCTGTCTGTTTGTTCCGGCTAATCTCTAAAATGGCTGGACCGATTTTGACGGGACTTTGACTGGCAGATAGCTGATGTAACAAGGAGTAACTTAGGCTACTTTTATTTTAGAAAAAAATAGTTCGTTAGGCGATACGAAGTTCGCCGAGTCAGCTAGTCTGTAATAATAATCTAAATGAAAACGTGATATTTAAATAAAGATATATGACGCTCAGCTTTTTTCGTTTTCAGGGATAATAATTACCCTATCTCCAATTCCAGATCATGGTCTGTTTGCTGAATTTTATGAAAATCCGTTTAGTAATTTTTGCGTGAAGAAGTAACGAACATCCTCAAAAACTTTCACATTTATAATATGAGCAGGATGTCGTTGGAGTGAACTTCTGTCTATTTCAGCTCCACGGACGTGAAAAAAGAACGGACGTAACCTTGTCTAATCGAGAGTGAAGCATAGCAATGACAGCTCGCTTACCATGTGTGCGTAATTTTTGATTCGCGATTGACATTTATAGTATCAGGATGGTGTCAATGTGTGGGTGCGTGTACTTGTACGAATAGAGAGTTTGTATTACGATGGTTGTTTCACTGAATTTGTTCTTGGGATTACGTCCGTCTTTTTTTACGTCCGTGTTCAGCTCCTAATTTTCTGAAATAAACGCGGTACGTTAATATTTTTTACGTGTTGCCTTATTGCTAACAAAATGAAATTTTCAGAGATTATTGTACATGAATTGTAGTAGTTTTTAAGATAGTGTGTGGAAAAAAATACCAGTGAAATATTTTTTCTGCAGCCCTTGTAAGTTAATGTAAACATTTAATTTTCTAAAAAATAAATAATTGTATCAGTGTTTAAATTTAAATTTTTATAAACCATTATTTACAACGGTTACATATATGATACAAAGGCCTACTATTGAGCTAGTTTGAGTAAAAAAAGCATGAACGTAGCCCTGTTAGGCTGTATTTTCTCAAGAAGTTTTCTCAAATATTCAGATTTCTTCAAAACAAAATCACTTATTCCCAAATATCAGCTAAATCACTGAATATTGCTGAATATACATAGGAAATAAATTGGTAAGTATTGAGGTCCCCCACCCCTGGACAATCGTTGATTCCTGTTACACCCTGTATATATAAAACACAAAACAAATTGTACAAATGTCCTATATAGACTTTAAAACCGTCCATCCAATGCTTTCATTTGAAAGGTAATAATTCGAAGATGGTTGAGACCACTAAAACAATGCATTTTCGATTTTCGACTTTTCCCATACAACATTTTTTACCGTAGTGGAACACGCTGTGTATCCACTACAAGAAATAAATGTTTAAATAAGTAAGTAAGAAGTACCTTTAGCGCATAAAAGTCGTTTTATCGTTAGTAGTTTAATTTCATCCATCTCACTCTGGACACATTCAGCAAATATGCTCGATAAACATGGAATAATTGCCCTTATCAGAAAACCTACAATATGAAATGCAGACTTCTGTGAAAAAAAAAGAATTGTTAAGACCTATGATAATACAAATAAATAAAATAAATAAACGCTTACACACTCATACCCTCTCAGAAGGTTTTTACCTGTGTCGCGGATGGCATGGACGACTCACGACACATACTCGTATAACAACACATCACAATAACACCCATGACCCGAGTAAAAATATTTATGTCACATAAATATCTGCCCCGGCCGGGAATCGAACCCGGGACCCCTCGCTTCGTAGGCAGGGTCACTACCAACTAGGCTACAGGGTCGTCAATAAGTTTTATTCAAATGAAATAAGTTTTATTCAAAGTAGGTTTGTTACAAACGCTTTTCGAAAGTCACTCTACGCCATCGCTTCAAAAAATCCCTACCGTGAGTGGTCTCAGGAGAAGAAAAGGCAAGAAACTACCTAGGTTATTTTTTCCTACTCAAATGGCAATATTTGACATAAAAAAATTATATCCAAGCAGTCTTGTCATTAAAATACTCAAGGTAATCAAAAAACGCAACATTCCCCTTTTATTATTTGCAATTAAATATGACTTTGTACTGTTATTTGATGTTTTTGCGTGAAAGAAATTGTGATAAGTGATATGACCTGGTGATACAGCTAAGGCGAGCGCAATTTGGCTTAAGCGTTAGATGCAGTTTCAGTTCTCTCAAAATTATTTCAAGGTGATGAAGACGGTGATAACCAACTGTTTTAGCTACTTATAGAGGTAGGTAAGATGATTCCTTACTGAAAATCTGTATTATTTAGTATTCGATAGCAGATTAGACTTGAGGGAGTGTCATGAAATTTTACTGGAAATTACTTTTTACTTTTGTAAAAGTCTGTGACTACGCTATTTATGGCTATTATATATAAATACCTTTTATGGGTCGCCTCGGTATAAGATGTGACGATATTTTTTCTTATTCACATTTAAAGGTAGCACTATATTACGGTTATACAATAAGAAACGTAAAGAACGTGGAAATTTAAGCGAATGGAGCTTACCCAGTTAAATGTTCTTATCTCCATAGCGGTCCTAATGAATACAAAAATGAATGTAGGCAGCGTATTTGTAAAGCTTAATAACATCTGAAACATTTTATGATTAAAATAACAACAACAACAACAAGTCAATACGAACTAACTTTGAAGTAAACAATGAAATAGTATTATATTAACCAAAAACTTTGTTGAATCCCCCACGCACTTGAAACTATTCAGGATTTTTTTATAAATGTTCAGATGTTCCTGAACTTCTGCGTTTGAATCATGATGACAGAATAAAGTGCCATGGTGTATGCCTGCATCGACTGAGAGCTTTTGTTCCATTTTTATTCTGAGAGCTTTTATACGAGACCATAACAATTCAAATAACATTATTGTAACAAAATTGGAAGCGGTTATTGTGGCAAAAAATATTAGTCGAAGTATATTTTCTAACGTATTACGACCATTCCATATGAAGAAAACTAAAGTAACACTGACCATAGTCACGAAAACATAAATGGAGAATGAAAAAATACAATCAAATCTGGAATATTTTAAATTTGAACATCTGTCTATTGACTTCATGTTAGAATAGTATTTTAAAAAATGTTGTCCCTCAGTTAACAAAGACACGAGGAAATTAAAAATATATACTATAGTTTGAGTAATATATATCCATCCCGAAAACGTTCCAAAATGCAATTGTGACAAATAAAACCCAATGCACATAATGACAGCGCCAGAAATAAAGGTCATGCTTAACAAAATCATGC
This sequence comes from Thymelicus acteon, assembly GCA_951805285.1. Lineage (NCBI taxonomy): Eukaryota > Metazoa > Arthropoda > Insecta > Lepidoptera > Hesperiidae > Thymelicus > Thymelicus acteon. The sequence goes on from OX638233.1 coordinate 3,374,490, forward strand.
GTAAAACAACAAAGTTGTGAGAAATTTTTGCATAATGACCCAATAACATTCTAGATAACAGGATTATGTTAATTAAAACATCGGATTTAATTCGTCGACTCGAATTCACTTGATTACTAGACATTTCAAAGTTCTCAATAAATACTGAGAGAATATTTGATTTTGTTAACAATATACGGTTATTATACGAACAACGAAATCTAAATAATAAACTTCCCACAATGTTCCGCTGACGAATGAATTTCAAATGCTATTTGTTCATTGTATACACTCATAATAAAATTGAGATTACTTTGATATCGTTATGAACCTCACCTCGAAAGTGTATGTTTTAATTTTGTATTGGACTAATTTTCAACCTACAAAAAGCGGCCAAGTGCGAGTCGGACTCGCCCATGAAGGGTTCCGTAGCAGCAAGTAACATAATATAAAAGTTCTTGTAGTTCGTTGTAACTTTGATCAATGTTTTTTGCGGTTTACGATTTATGACGTTTTAAAAAAACTACTTACTAGATCTCATTCAAACCAATTTTCGTTGGAAGTTTGCTTGGTAATATACATCATATATTTTTTTTAGTTTTATCCTTCCCTTATTTTAGAAGTTACAGGGGGGGGGACACACATTTTACCACTTTGGAAGTGTCTCTCGCGCAAACTATTCAGTTTAGAAAAAAATTATATTAGAAACCTCAATATCATTTTTGAAGACCTATCCATAGATACCCCACACGTATGGGTTTGATGAAAAAAACATTTTTGAGTTTCAGTTCTAAGTATGGGGAACCCCCAAAATTTATTGCTTTTTTTCTATTTTTGTGTGAAAATCTTAATGCGGTTCACAGAATACATCTACTTACCAAGTTTCAATGGCATAGCTCTTATAGTTTCGGAAAAAAGTGGCTGTGACATACGGACGGACAGACAGACAGACAGACAGACAGACAGACATGACGAATAATAAGGGTTCCGTTTTTTGCCATTCGGCTACGGAACTCTAAAAAAAGGAGGAGGTTCTCAATTCGACTGTATTTTTTTTTTATGTTTGTTACCTCAGAACTTTGGACTGGGCGAACCGACAAATAACTCAATATCACGCCAACCGACTTTGATGATTATTTTTCTAATCGAAAGCAGGTGCTTGTCATGTGGTCCCACATAAATTTGAACGAGATCTGACAAGTAGTTTTTGAGACTTTGAAGTCGGTTATTTTTTGTTAGTAAAATTTAGATTATTAACCTACAAAAAAAAGGAGGAGGTTCTCAATTTGACACGTATATTTTTTTATGTATGAGATCACGCAGCAATCGACACAGGGTGGTCTGATTTTGATGATTCTTTTTTTAATGGATTTATGACTTGAAGTTGGTCCCATTTTTTAATTTTATGCCTACTCTAAAGGTACGAAAACAGGGGATGACTCATTTTTCACCCACGGAATTTTTACCCGTTACCCCAAAAACTTTGTAGAGGATTTTTTTTTATGGAAATAGCCGGCAAACGAGCTGACGATCCATCTGATGGTAAGTGGCTATCGTCGCCCATGGACATCAGCAACACCAAAGGCATCACTGAAACGTTGCCGGTCAAGAAAGAGAGAAGAGGAAGAAAGAAAGAACTGGCTGTCAAGCCCCCAGCCGGAACACGACGAGTCTTTTGGCGGCTGACTCATGCTCAAGGGTGGTAGCTATCCAGGCGAACCCCATGGAGAAATAATAATAGTAATAATGATATTAATTAACAATTAAAATCAATATTACCAATATAATCCCTCGAGGGGCCCTACCACCAGCGAGCCGGATTTAGTCGCCTCTTACGACATCCATCCGGCGTGGGATTGGGGTTAGTATTCTAAGCCGCCCCAATACGGCTAAAATGATGGATGGTCCGATGGTCCGATTTCCATGATTCTTTTTTATTGGATAACTAGCTGCCCGGACAGACTTCGTTCTGTCAAAAGTTTTTTTTAATTAAAACCTTCCGTGTGCCCTAAGGGAGATGTAAGCTATCCTATCTTCCAAGTTGGATCAAAATGCACAGGTGTGCAAATTTGATTAAAATCGGTTAAGTAGTTTAGGAGTCCATCGCGGACAAACAACGTGACACGTAATTTATATATGTATATTAAGATACATAGCTGCCCGGACAGACTTCGTTCTGTTGAAAGTTTTTTTTATTTTGAGATGTAAGCTACCCTATCTTTCAAGTTGGATCAAACCGCACACGGTGTGCAAATTTGATTAAAATCTGTTAAGTAGCTTAGAAGTCCATCGCGGACAAACAACGTGACAGGTAATTTATATATATTAAGATACATAGCTGCCCGGACAGACTTCGTTCTGTTGAAAGTTTTTTTTTTATTTTGAGATGTAAGCTACCCTATCTTTCAAGTTGGATCAAACCGCACACGGTGTGCAAATTTGATTAAAATCTGTTAAGTAGTTTAGAAGTCCATCGCGGACAAACAACGTGACAGGTAATTTACATATATTAAGACTAGCTACCCGGTCAGACTTCGTTCTGTCAAAAGTTTTTTTTTTATTTTAAAACCTTCCGTGTGCCTTAAGGAAGATGTAAGCTATCCTATCTTTCAAGTTGGATCAAACTGCACACGGTATGCAAATTTGATTAAAATCGGTTCAGTAGTTTAGGAGTCCATCGCGGACAAACAATTGAGATGTATACGCAACGCAACATCCCATAATCGTCCCACTGCTGGGCTCGGGGTCTCCTCTCACAATGTGAGGGGTACAGGCCATAGTCCACCACGCTGGCCAAGTGCGGATTGGTAGACTTCACACACCTTTGAGAACTTTATGGAGAACTCTCCGGTGTGCAGATTTCCTCACGATGTTTTCCTTCACCGAAGCAAGTGATAATTAACTTCTAATACGCACATAATATTTGAAAATCAGAGATTCGAGAGACCAATGCTCTAACCACTAGGCTATCACTGCTTTTTAAGATGTATACCTTGAAATTATTCTCGTTAAAATTTGGAAACAAAATTTTACCCCTAAAGGTACGAAAATAGGGGATGATTGATATTTCACTACTATACATATTTTTACCTGGTAACTTATTATTTATTTTTATAGCAACTAAAAATTAAAAAAATATTACTTTTTAACAAAAATTAAACCAACGAAAAAACTGAAAAGCGAAAACTAAAATAAACCATTTAGTAGTATAAATTCTGAAACTCAACAATTCTTTAGTTTTGCCATTACTTTTAGCCTTTAGGATTCCGAAGTAAAAGCGGAACCCGTATAGTTTCGTTATGTCCATCCGTCTGTCCTTCTGTCCGAAGCAAAGCGCCAAGACCCTTAGTGATAGAAATCTGTAATTTGGCATGGATTTACATATTTATTGAAACTCAAATCAAATCAAAATCAAAATCAAATCAAAAATTATTTATTGTTCGTCTACAAATCAGTACATAATAATTATACAGTTGTTGGGACCATCCTTTGAGCGTTTTATTGCTTGTGTTGGAGGCCCCACTCTTCCATTACAGTATTGGTAGACTTATAACAATTATTTAATAACATAATTATATTTTATTGGAGCTAATAATTAAATTTGCACCATAATGAAATTACAAATAATAGTTGTTTATAGTGTATGGTGTGTGTGTATGTGTAAATGTGTGTGTGTGTGTGTGTATGAATGTGTGTGAGTGAGTGAGTAACAACAAATGTGTATAATTATACTTGTCTGTGCGAGCAGTAAGAGTTTGCGAAAAATGTGTGTTTGCTTGCCTACGTATTGTGTATGAGCATGTACATATTTATAAAGGCAGTGATAGCCTAGCGGTTAGAACGTTGGTCTCTCGAACAGAGGGGCCCGAGTTCAAATCCTGGCACGCACCTCTAATTTTCAAATATTATGTGCGTATTAGAAGTTAATTATCACTTGCTTCGGTGAAGGAAAACATCGTGAGGAAACCTGCACACCGGAGAGTTCTCCATAAAGTTCTCAAAGGTGTGTGAAGTCTACCAATCCGTACTTGGCCAGCGTGGTAGACTATGGCCTGTACCCCTCACATTGTGGGAGGAGACCCCGAGCCCAGCAGTGGGACAATTATGGGTTGTTGCTTTGCTTCTTTTTTTTATGTACATATTTGAAATTTTGTAGTGAGAGTGTGTAGTGTGTGATTACCGAAATTTATGTTTTACTTGTATGTACCAATTTTTCAGTGTCATCATAATTTAGAGATAATAACCATTCAGTAATAATATTTTTACATTCGAAGTAGGTTACTTTTAATATATTGAGATTTTTATTTAGTTTATTGTACAATATCGCGGAAAGCGTGACGTGTTGCCTTTTAGCAAAGCTAGTTTTAGTGCAACCTATGTAGGCAACCCTATCCTTTTGCCTTCGTTTTGTGTTAGTGGTATCTATGGGTAATGTTTTGTGTAGTCGAGTGGTGATTGAGTTGTTCATTTAAAAAAAAAAAATAATGTATTTTAAATCTTTAACACAAATTATATTAATTGGCATTGTTAAAATCGCTTAAAAACTATTTTTAATATTAATAATAATGAATTCAAAATTGATAAAAGTTCAAAAAGAATCACGTGACTACAAACGCGCCAGATTTGGTCGCCATGTTAGTGACGTCATTTTGTTAAAGCAATTACACAGTGTTAGAAGCTTCTACGTGAATTGAGTAAAAATATCCGGAATTTAGTGCAAAAAGATATTCATAACACGTAATTTTATTGTAAATTTAAATGTTAAATGATTTATTCTTTATTAAATATTATAATAAAACTCTCTATTGATTGTACACACTAAATAAATTTAGATACCTAAGGTTACACTGTTTACTGGTAAATCGTGTCTGGGAGAAATCAGGGCAGGGTGTTAGGGGTATAAATCAGGGTTGTATGATAAAATTATATTTCATTTATCATACAACTAGCTTCTACCCGCGACTTCGTCTACTTAAATTTCAGATATGGATCCTGAGAGAAGTGAAGAATGTGATTATTAAAAAATGCACAATGCAATACTACAGAAATTCTATGCTAGTAGTAAGTACATACATATGATGACCCTATAGCCTGGTTGATTCGATCCAGCCTGCGAAGTGAGGGTCTCAGGTTCAATTCCCGGCCATATCTACTAAAATGTGACAAATAATTATTTGTACTCGGGTCTTGGGTGTTATAGTGACGTGTTATTTGTGTTGACCATGCCACCCGCGACACAGGGAAACCTACTGCGGTGGTATGGGTCTATACGCGCTTTGTACATTAAACTGGTACAATATATAATTTTTTTTGTCTCCGAAATACGCCAAGTTGGTCAATGATCACGACTCGTGTGGCGAATCGTTACCACTCCAGATCGCTATGTCAAGGGTCCTGGGTTCGATTCGATGCGAGGTGGATGCTGCGAGATGGTTTGAATGATTATTTTGAAATGAAATGAAATGAAATGAAATGAAATGAAATACATGTATTCGAGGATACCAAATGCAGCACATAACAAAAAAAATGCGTTAAAGGAAAGAACTAAAGATAACAAAAAATGAAAATATAACTAACATAAAACAAGTACCTCGTCATATATTTATGGGCGCTTGTGCTGCGGCGTGGCCCCCGAACAGGCCCAGACTCAGCATAAGCCGTGCTACACAACATAAGCCGTGTAAGCACAGCGCTGATATTTCAGCCTGGTCCTTTTTCTTTTTCCCATGAAGGATTCATTTTGTATTTCTGTTCTTGGTCTGAGTGTGTGTCCTTGTGTTGTCTATGGCACCCACGACACTGGGTATCCTAGTATGGGGCTATGAGTGTGAGGCGTTTATTTATTTATTTATGTACCTACTGGTTTTACAATGTTAACGATAACAATAACTAATATCTTCAAACACGGTTCCGTTTTACTCTGCCATTGTTCTACCACGTGTTCCACTTTGTAGCCCCAGGACCCATCATCAGATCCTCATTGAATTTGAGCAGGATCAACGTTGCAAAATTCCTAACCTAATAAAATAAAACCATGAGTTGTTTCATAAAAAAACGGACATGTGCGTGTCAGGCCACGGGCAATGTAAGGTTCCGAAGTAAATAGTAAGTTTATCGACTATGACTCATACTTATGTTATACATAGCCGTGATAGTTTTCCTTGTAAATTCATCTTATATACCCTATTTTTGAGAATTTTTTCACTTGTCTAACTCCAACCGTTTAGTCTACAGTTGGGGGGGACACTTGACTGTAACCAAAATTGGTTAAAATTTAGAATCCGGTAGCAGGAGGGAGGGGAGGGGAGGGGGGGGTGGGGGAGAGAGGGGTGATTACTGATTACAACGGTACCACTCGCAACTCTCGGCGACGCGCCGTTTCCGAGAAAATTGAAAAAAACTTTCATAACCTTAGTACCAAAATTTAGAATCCGGTAGCTGAAGGGGGGAGGAAAGGGGGGTGGAAGAGGAGGGAGGGGTGATTGCTGATTACAACGGTACCACCTGCAACTCTCGGCGACGCACCGTTTCCGAGAAAATTGAGAAAAACTAACCTAACCTCAAAATTCTAAAATAATAATCATACAAACTTCATGATGTGTTTTCTTGCACAACAATATTTTAATTATTCAATTATGTCACAAAACTACACTTCGTCATAAATGTCGACGGGACCCCGCTTCGCGGGGTCCCTATTTCCGCGTAAAAAAAATTATACGAACCTAACCTAACCTAACCCATTCTGTTTTGGGTTCTTGTTGCTTTTTTCATTGGCACGGGGGGCTTCGCCCCCCGTGATGCCTTCCGCCGTTCCTCTTTCTTCGCCAATGTTTATACATAGAGTACTTACATTTGGGACCGATTTGACAGTTTATGCAAAGGACTTATTTCATAGCTCGGAAAACATTTGGCACCGATTTGACAGTTTAAGCATAGATTATTGACTTATTTGGGACTTATTTGACAGCTCTGAATTGTCAAAAAGACATTTCTGGCGTTCTAAATCGTGTTAAGTGTCGTATTTTGGTACTAAGGTTATGAAAGTTTTTTTCAATTTTCTCGAAAACGGTGCGTCGCCGAGAGTTGCGAGTGGTACCGTTGTAATCGGCTGATGAATCTCTATAAGCTTCAACCATTCTCATGTACGAACTCCTGCTACCGGATTCTAAATCCAACCCCCAAAATTAGCACTTTAAAGCCAAACATTTTGCAAACGGACCCCTAATTCCAAAAATGGTCCATGCCAAATTACAGCTTTCTAGCACTAAGAGTCTGGGCGCTTTGCTTCGGACAGACGGACAGACGGACAGACGGACAGACGGACAGACGGACAGACGGACAGACGGACAGACGGACAGACGGACAGACGGACAGACGGACGGACGGACGGACATAACGAAACTATAAGGATTCCGATTTTACTTCGGAACCCTAAAAACGAATCTATGAACGAAAACTAAAATTTTACCTCTTACTCCTCGGGAAAACCGAAAAGGTCACAGGTACACATTCAACACTATCTTTGGGGTGTTATTTTTTGTAGTATTCACACGTAATGGTACAAAACAAGCACGATAACTTTTAAGGTTTAGCATTTTTGATATATTTATCAATATATTGACGATAATATCAAGATTTTATCAGTTATAAGTCAAATCACAGTATCAGCTGTATGCTGCAATGAATAGCAATTAACAAAGTGACGTCACACGCGCGCTCGGGTCTATTCGGGAACTGTCGGCGTGTTTTCGGTACTGGATTCAAAAACGTATTTTTGATTTGATGTAACTTTTAAATTATAGCGAATAAAAAAAAACTAAAATAACTTTGTTATAAAACTTATATATGAACTTTCCATTTAAAACAAAAAAAAAATTTAGGAAACAACTCAATTGTAGTATGTATAATTTTGTAACTGATAGCACTTTACATAATTTGTAAAGTTCTTCCGTTGAGAATTTAAATGGTTTATTGTTCATAATATTGTTCATAATTCCCCCATCTCCGTTTCTCCATCGAACGACACGACGCACGGCGAGTATCCATCCTTTTGTCGTAACATCCCGCCAGTACGGACGACGCGGTTTGCCTCGTCATTCGTTATACGCACTGCGAAGGACTAGAATAACTTGCCTGCGTCGGCGTTCCCGCCTGCCTATGACGTGGATGTCTTCAAGAAAAGAGTGAATAGGCTTTTACTAAGTTAATGTGCTCACCACCTTGGACCACATCTCCACTTACCATCAGGTGGGATCGTGGTCAAGCATTAACTTAATTGTGTAAAAAAAAACCTTTAATAAACAACGCTGACTTCTTTCAATTTTCACTTCACTAATCTATCGGATTTTTGGAAATTCATTCCCTATGGGGTTAAAATAGGGGTTGGAATTCACTTTCATACAAACCAGCTTCGTCAGTTTTAGAGTTATAAATATGAAATTTTTTATTTAAGTTTACAGTTATTAACCAAAATGGATGGATTGGATGGGTGACCGCTAGTGGCAAAAATTTCTTGAGCGTTTCCGTGCTTCGGACGGCACGTATAGCCGTCGGTCCCGGTTGTTATCATAAGATAACAGTCCTTAAGCCATGTCGGAGGCCCTCGGATGGTTTGAAAACTTCCGACACTCGGGTTGGCCACTAACCCCTCCACCAATCCGCACTGGAGCAGCGTGGTGGAGTATGCTCCAGGCCTCCTGAAGAGGAGAGACCCGTGCCCAGTAGTAGGCCATTAATTGAAGCCAATATTACGAACAACAAATATTTTTATTATAAACCACAGCAATCACAAAGTGTGAACCCTTTAATTTACTTACTATAAGAAATTTTTGTTCTTACTGTTTTCTATTAAGGGGATTGCCTTGCCCGATGACCTTGGAGATTTGGTCCCTCTACTAGTATTTTTTAACTAAGCGCCATCTACCGACCAACGACTATACTACAATAAAACGAACTGAAGATAAAGCAAGAAAACATGTGGCACAGAGTTTTCATCGTTTTTGCCTATTTATATTCGCTCTCTGAGAGATCTTCGAATACATTTTGTTCCTATAGTTTTTGTAGTCTTGTACGAGTACCTGCCTACATGATAATAATTTATTTATTTTGAACTACACTATGCATTATGCCTGCTGATATATTATGTAGCTTTCATTCTACTAAATGATACATTCTGAAGTCTGATGATGACCAGGTAAGTACTGATCAGTTTTCAGTAACGGGAATAGTTAGGATGACCTAGCTTTCAACATTTATCTAATTGAGCATGGGTGCTACTACATGAAACATTCTGAAGGTCTGATGATGACCAGGTAAGTGCTTATAGGTTCTCAGTAACGGAAGTACTTAGGATGACCTAGCTTTCAACATTTAACTAATTGAGCACGGGTGCTACTACATGAAACATTCTGAAGGTCTGATGATGACCAGGTAAGTGCTTATAGGTTCTCAGTAACGGAAGTACTTAGGATGACCTAGCTTTCAACATTTATCTAATTGAGCACGGGTGCTACTACATGAAACATTCTGAAGGTCTGATGATGACCAGGTAAGTGCTTATAGGTTCTCAGTAACGGAAGTACTTAGGATGACCTAGCTTTCAACATTTATCTAATTGAGCACGGGTGCTACTACATGAAACATTCTGAAGGTCTGATGATGACCAGGTAAGTGCTTATAGGTTCTCAGTAACGGAAGTACTTAGGATGACCTAGCTTTCAACATTTATCTAATTGAGCACGGGTGCTACTACATGAAACATTCTGAAGGTCTGATGATGACCAGGTAAGTGCTTATAGGTTCTCAGTAACGGAAGTACTTAGGATGACCTAGCTTTCAACATTTATCTAATTGAGCACGGGTGCTACTACATGAAACATTCTGAAGGTCTGATGATGACCAGGTAAGTGCTTATAGGTTCTCAGTAACGGAAGTACTTAGGATGACCTAGCTTTCAACATTTATCTAATTGAGCACGGGTGCTACTACATGAAACATTCTGAAGGTCTGATGATGACCAGGTAAGTGCTTATAGGTTCTCAGTAACGGAAGTACTTAGGATGACCTAGTTGATGACCTTGTTTTAATGTTGCCATTGAGGGCCATCCATAAATTACGTCACACTAATTTCTATAAATTACGTCACACTATGCATTATGCCTGCTGATATATTATGTAGCTTTCATTCTACTAAATGATACATTCTGAAGTCTGATGATGACCAGGTAAGTACTGATCAGTTTTCAGTAACGGGAATAGTTAGGATGACCTAGCTTTCAACATTTATCTAATTGAGCATGGGTGCTACTACATGAAACATTCTGAAGGTCTGATGATGACCAGGTAAGTGCTTATAGGTTCTCAGTAACGGAAGTACTTAGGATGACCTAGCTTTCAACATTTAACTAATTGAGCACGGGTGCTACTACATGAAACATTCTGAAGGTCTGATGATGACCAGGTAAGTGCTTATAGGTTCTCAGTAACGGAAGTACTTAGGATGACCTAGCTTTCAACATTTATCTAATTGAGCACGGGTGCTACTACATGAAACATTCTGAAGGTCTGATGATGACCAGGTAAGTGCTTATAGGTTCTCAGTAACGGAAGTACTTAGGATGACCTAGCTTTCAACATTTATCTAATTGAGCACGGGTGCTACTACATGAAACATTCTGAAGGTCTGATGATGACCAGGTAAGTGCTTATAGGTTCTCAGTAACGGAAGTACTTAGGATGACCTAGCTTTCAACATTTATCTAATTGAGCACGGGTGCTACTACATGAAACATTCTGAAGGTCTGATGATGACCAGGTAAGTGCTTATAGGTTCTCAGTAACGGAAGTACTTAGGATGACCTAGCTTTCAACATTTATCTAATTGAGCACGGGTGCTACTACATGAAACATTCTGAAGGTCTGATGATGACCAGGTAAGTGCTTATAGGTTCTCAGTAACGGAAGTACTTAGGATGACCTAGCTTTCAACATTTATCTAATTGAGCACGGGTGCTACTACATGAAACATTCTGAAGGTCTGATGATGACCAGGTAAGTGCTTATAGGTTCTCAGTAACGGAAGTACTTAGGATGACCTAGTTGATGACCTTGTTTTAATGTTGCCATTGAGGGCCATCCATAAATTACGTCACACTAATTTCATGACTTTCTGACCCCTCCCCCTCTCTTTGTCACAGCTGGTCACATTTGTGAGACCTCCGCCCCTAGTGTGACGTCACATATTATGAATTAAGTTTCAAAATACATATACAGTAGAACCTCTATAAGTCGAAACTCAAGGGAGGCGCCAAAAAATTCGAGTTACAGAGTTTTCGACTTATAGAGAATTTCGACTTAAGCGGATTTTGATTCGACATAAAGAGGTTGAGATTCATGAATTAGAGAGGTAAAATAAATAAAAATTCAAGTTAGAGAGTTGACACACATATTTTTATTTATTAACAAATAAATATTATTTCAAACACCCTTAAAAAATGTGGCATTAAAAAAAGTCAGTAATTTTTTTTTGCTTCAGATAATTCGGTTGTTCTCTATCTATAGCATTGTCTAAGATATAAAGAGCAGAAAATTCTTGTTCTTCGGAGTTGCTGGTTTGCTCTATAAAAATCCGCAAAGTATTCAATGCGGTTCTAGCCTCTTTGATGGAAACCCATGGAGCGCATGCACTATTATTCGAGTCTTCTATGTCATCTAAATCATTAGTTTCGGTTTTCTGAGCTAGTGAATCGATAATTTCATCATCAGATAATGTCCCGGCAGTCATAACTCCATCATCGCACGTGACAAAGTCCTCAAAGGATATTCCTGATTCAGACACCACTGCATTCCATTCTGCAGGAGGTGAAATATCTTCGGTTTCAGCTTCTTCTGTTGACGGCGACGATGAAAAACCACAGTGTACATAACAGTTTTTTATCGTAGTCGCAGTTACATTTCGCCAAGCTTTATCAGCCATCCTCATGGCTTGCAATACATCAATGGTAAAATTCTTTTTTTCTTCCATATTATCCATCATGTTCCTGACTACTTCTTTTCGATATAAACACTTGAAGTTTTTAATGATACCTTGATCCATAGGCTGTAATTTTGATGTGGTATTGGCGGGCAGATATTGGATTTTAACAGCTTTCATTTGTGGAATATCATTATGGGCTGTACAATTATCAAGGAATAACAAGATTTTTCTTTTTTCTTTGGCCATTTTCTTATCAATATTTATGAGCCAGTCTTTGAAAATTGCAGAAGTCATCCATGCTTTTGTATTTGCTTCATATTGCAAAGGTAGTGATTTACATCTTGAAAAACAACGAGGTTTTTTGGATTTGCCGATGACCAGTGGTGAAAGTTTTTCTGTGCCCGACATGTTTGCTGCTAACAGAATAGTCAAACGTTCCTTGCTATGCTTCCCACCATGGCATTTATCATTTTTAAAAGTTAGAGTCTTATCAGGAAGACATTTAAAAAACAGCCCCGTTTCGTCAGCATTAAAGATATTGTCAGGTTCGTAACCATGTAACAAATGTTGCAATTCACTTTTCCATTTGTTACAGGTTTCAATGTTGACACTTGCACTTTCCCCACAAACTTTTTTAAAAACAAGTTCATGTCTCCTTTTGAACTTTTCTAGCCATCCATTACTGGCCTTGAAATTAGCGAGTCCCAATGATTTAGAGTATATTTCGGCTTTTTCTTGTAACAGTGGTCCACTAACACTGATATTTTGGCTCCGACACTGCTCAAACCATTTAAGTAAGCACTCCTCCAAGCCCGGAAATTCTGCAATTCGTCGTCTTTTGCAGGACAAACTTTGACCGTTTTGTATTTTTCTCATGATTTCTGATTCATTTTTTATTATTGTTGACAGAGTACTCATTGGCAGGCCAAATTGTTCAGCAACATCCTTCTTTTTTTGACAGCTCTTCACAGCTTCAAGCACTTCTAATTTTTCAGCGAGACTCAAAGTTTTCAGTTTACGTTTCACAGCACTCATGTTTCAACAATTTAATTTGTAAACTGTTTTGATGTGTATTGCAGTAGAATCAAATTACTTCTGACAATATTTCACTCGACAACAAACGACTTGCTTCGGTAAAGTTCAAATGAAATAAAAAATTATACAAATTTTTTACAAATTTTAAATTTTTTGTCAGATGTTTAATTGTATACAATATGTATACAATTAAACATCTGCAACAAACAAGCAAGCAAACACGTGTTAACGTGAGTTAAGGTCGTCGTAATTCTATTCATTGTATACTGCTAAATTGCTTTCTAAGAAACAATGGTGCTTACACTGTCGGCGAATTCTTAAAGTCGGTAACTTATTTTTCTTCAAATTATAGAGGTAATAAAGTCCCAAATAATCGAGTTGTAAAGGTTGTAAAATAACACATTGCTATGTTCGAGATACAGAGGTAAAATTTAATTTTTCGAGTTATGGAGGGAAAATATGTACCAAAATGGCTTGGAGGGATTCACTGATTATTTCGACTAATAGAGGGTTGAGATTTCGAGTACTGGAGGTTTTGGTGTTTGAAGGGAAGGGAACAAAACATTTTTTCGAGATTTGGAGGTTTTCAACTTATCGAGGTTCGACTTAACGAGGTTCTACTGTACATATGTATATTGTATACCAAATATTCGATTTTGGAATGTGACGTCACAAAATTTAGGATCCCCTCCCGCCCTTGTCACACAATGTCACGCTACATCGAAACCCCCTCCCCCCTAACGTGTGACGTAATTTATGGATGGCCCTTTGTGATTGTTTTTAAATTACAATAATTAATTAATTCTATAGGAAATAAGGAGTAATCAAGGTCTTTGGTCCTGCCGAAGGAGATCAGTGTATTTTAATAAAAATAAAAAAATATATAAAAAAATATAAAAAAATAGGAAATAAGGTTATGGGGGCATCAAGAAATCTGTAGAGTTTAAATTTTCAAATATCACCATTATATCTAGCAGGTACGCGCGGTAGCGTGTCCAGCCAAGTTCAAGCTAACAGAACTGGCGATCAGTACCGCGTGTAAAATTACACGAACGATTTGGAGCCACTTTTGACCCCCTCATAACTCAAAAAGTATTCGACATAAGTCTGTAAAATTGCTCATTGCTTGAGACTTGCGAAATACATATTTGCTCCAGATTTCATAAACACACCTCAAACGGCTATTAAGATAACGTCCAAAAATCGTCATTTTTATCACTGAATGACCTATAGATCAAAACTCTAAACTAGTTCCAGATGACCTAGAAAGTTAAAATTTGGCTTCCACATAGGTAGTTGAGTATACAAATACAAATACCAAGGAATAAATCAGAAACTAGCAAATTTTTATAATTTTATTATAATGTGTAATATTATACGAATCATTTCGAGTTACTTTTGACCCGTTCATAATTCGAGACCTATTTCACCTAAATACATGAAATTTGGCACATTTATTAAAACCCCTTAGCTTATTTAAAATTTAAAATTTTATAGATGTGGCTAAAACTGTTTTTGATACATTAACGTTTAAAAATCCGCATTTTGGTGACTGAGTCACTGACATAGGATTAAAAACATAACCTACTTCCAGATGGCCTAGAAACTAGATATTTTGCATCAAGGTAGACTATCAGGCGTATCTAAAGGAAAAAATCTAAAAACTGAAAGTTATTGATAATTAGTGAAACAAGTGAATTAGCGGTTCCACTGTGTAGAGTAATTTTACAAATAATAATGGGTATATTCATTATCTATAAACACTAATAATTTCTAGACAAAAAGTAATGATATCTTATCAAAAACATAAATGTAAAATGAAAGCCAAGTTAAAAAAAACGATTGAGATCTAAATGGGTTCCAAGTTCTATGTAAAAAAGACTAAAATTTTAGTCACAGGGACATGCAATTCAAACTTTTAAAGCACCATGGCCGCCTATTTCTTGTACTTTGGAAAAAAGTAAGTTAGATCTATAACTCGTCTTCCAGATATATTTTTTGTTTCTGCTTGTGATTCTTCTTCAATAATCAAATCTTGTAAATCTTCTTCATCTTGTTCAACCTAAAACAAACAAACAATGCAATGTCAAATTAAATTAGCTAGGGAAACTATCTAGTATCTAACAAATACCATAGTGTAAGCAAACAGAATAAGTTACCAGCAAAATTTGCTCTGCTCCCTCATCAACTTCCATCCCAGACAGATCGTATGTTTCTGTTAACGGCTGAAGTTCCTGATTTTGTAATTCTGAGTTTTGCTGGTTCCTGAACTGCCTGAAACATAATAACTTAAGTGAGCGAATGTAATGTTTTTGCTGCTACAGTCAGTAATAAGCCATACACAAAAATTCAAATGAGTTCAAACACGATGGTTCTACGCAGTGCCATCATTGAGATCCTTTACCCACCTTCGGAGTCCACCATCAGGTAGGTGACATCATCAGTCACCAAGGTCTCAATGAGACCTTTCAAATGAGTCCAAGCACGATAGTTCTACGTAGTGCCGTCACTGAGATCCTTTACCCACCTTCGGAGTCCACCATCAGGTAGGTGAAATCATCAGTCACCTAGGTCTCCATGAGACCTTTCAAATGAGTCTAAGCACGATGGTTCTACGTAGTGACGTCACTGAGATCCTTTACCCATTTTCGGAGTCCACCATCAGGTAGGTGAAATCATCAGTCACCAAGGTCTTAATGAGACCTTTCAAATGAGTCCAAACACGATGGTTCTACGTAGTGGCGTCACTGAGATCCTTTACCCATTTTCGGAGTCCACCATCAGGTAGGTGAAATCATCAGTCACCAAGGTCTTAATGAGACCTTTCAAATGAGTCCAAACACGATGGTTCTATCTAGTGCCGTCACTGAAATCCTTTACCCACCTTCGGAGTCCACCATCAGGTAAGTGACATCTTCAGTTACCAAGGTCTTAATGAAACCTTTAAAATGAGTCCAAACACGATGGTTCTATCTAGTGCCATCACTGAGATCCTTCACCCACCTTCGGAGTCCACCATCAGGTAAGTGACATTATCTGTCACCAAGGTCTTAATGAGACCTTTAAAATGAGTCCAAACATGATGGTTCTATCTAGTGCCGTCACTGAGATCCTTTACCCACCTTCGGAGTCCACCATCAGGTAGGTGACATCGTCAGCCACCAAGGTCTTAATGAGACCTTTCAAATGAGTCCAAGCACGATGGTTCTATCTAGTGCCGTCACTGAGATCCTTTACCCACCTTCGGAGTCCACCATCAGGTAGGTGACATCGTCAGCCACCAAGGTCTTAATGAGACCTTTCAAATGAGTCCAAACACGATGGTTCTATCTAGTGCCATCACTGAGATCCTTCACCCACCTTCGGAGTCCACCATCAGGTAAGTGACATTATCTGTCACCAAGGTCTTAATGAGACCTTTAAAATGAGTCCAAACACGATGGTTCTATCTAGTGCCGTCATTGAGATCCTTTACCCACCTTCGGAGTCCACCATCAGGTAGGTGACATCGTGAGCCACCAAGGTCTTAATGAGAGCTTTCAAATGAGTCCAAACACGATGGTTCTATCTAGTGCCGTCACTGAGATCCTTTACCCACCTACGGAGTCCACCATCAGGTAGGTGACATCATCAGTCACCAAGGTCTCAATGATACCTTTCAAATGAGTTCAAACACGATGGTTCTACGTAGTGACGTCACTGAGATCCTTTACCAACCTTCGGAGTCCACCATCAGGTAGGTGACATCATCAGTCACCAAGGTCTCCAAAAGCCTTTTCAAATGAGTCGAAACACGATGGTTCTATCTAGTGCCGTCACTGAGATCCTTTACCCACCTTCAGAGTCCACCATCAGGTAGGTGACATCGTCAGCCACCAAGGTCATAATGAGAGCTTTCAAATGAGTCCAAACACGATGGTTCTATCTAGTGCCGTCACTGAGATCCTTTACCCACCTTCGGAGTCCACCATCAGGTAGGTGACATCATCAGTCACCAAGGTCTCAATGATACCTTTCAAATGAGTTCAAACACGATGGTTCTACGTAGTGACGTCACTGAGATCCTTTACCAACCTTCGGAGTCCACCATCAGGTAGGTGACATCATCAGTCACCAAGGTCTCCAAAAGCCTTTTCAAATGAGTCCAAACACGATGGTTCTACGTAATGCCGTCCCTGAGATCCTTTACCCACCTTCGGAGTCCACCATCAGGTAGGTGACATCATTAGTCACCAAGGTCTCCATGAGACCTTTCAAATGAATCCAAACACGATGGTTCTACGTAGTGCCGTCACTGAGATCCTTTACCCACCTTCGGAGTCCACCATCAGGTAGGTGAAATCATCAGTCACCAAGGTCTTAATGAGAGCTTTCAAATGAGTCCAAACACGATGGTTCTATCTAGTGCCGTCACTGAAATCCTTTACCCACCTTCGGAGTCCACCATCAGGTAGGTGACATCATTAGTCACCAAGGTCTCCATGAGACCTTTCAAAAATTCAAATGAATCCAAACACGATGGTTATACGTAGTGCCGTCAATGAGATGCTAATACCCACCTTCGGAGTCCATCATCATATTAGGTCTCCATCTGCCGCGGCGCCGTCAAACGAAATTCTCAAGATAGCTAAAACGTTAAAAAAATAAACACACTAGAAATAATGTACTCAATAGGGTAGGTACTTACCAATAGTTTTGGAGAGCTCGGTCACATTTCACTTACATTTATTCATTATATTAGCCACAGTCAGTCTTAATCTATGATAGGGTCAATAAACTAAACGAAATTATAATCTACTTTACATATATTTACAAACTTAATTTTTATTGTTCTTTTACGAAATATTTATATTTGTACTATTTACAATATGACTTCATTCAAAATTTTTCAAAACGTGAGGTTTTAGTTTTTATTTGGAAAAAATAGCGCGCGTACAACCCACCCGTCACAAGAGTCATCGAGACACTGATGTATCGCGTTCCGAGAGTCCCGAGCACGCGACGCAGGGCTTAGCGGGGGCGCTCCAGCGGGGTACTGGTGAAGTTTTGGGTTTTTATTCATTTTTTCAAAATATTAAAATAATTAAGAAAAAAAAAACCATACAAATTGTGAAACACGTCATTACATATTTTTTAGTACAAAATTCATGCCGAACTATTTAACCGTTACAGAGAACATTTACAATTTAGGTTGAAGAAGGACCTATTTAACAAATTTTTTTCCCAATATTTGGGAGAGGTTATTAAAATTTTAAATAATAGAATATCATTGTGATGACCTTCAGTATACCATATATTTTTTATATGGAAATCGCACAAAAGGATTCATCTGCAATCTTCTTCAAACTTACAGTATTTTTGAGATTTGAGCGAGCCAATCCCCTTAATATACGCCCGTAGGTTAATAGTGTGACCTGTAGGTGCCTGTAGTAAGCTTTCTTTTAAGTAAAAAAATATTTGTTTCAACTGTATATTTTTCTATCTTTCTTGTTAGATTGCGTCAGTATCAACAGTGAAGCTAGCTAGTAAAAAGCATGAAAATTACGTTCCTGAATGGTAGTTAATTAAAGACAATAATCTCAATCAATTAATATCAAATTAATTTATTAGCGTCAATATAATTTAAAATATACACAAAAATAATCCACTACAATATTATAAGCAAAGCAATATTGAACATTTCAATTTATGAATACAATACAATAAATTAGAACTACATAGCTTCATGAGAACTACCTACTCTTAATGTGCATAATTACAAAGAAACAAAGAAACATCATTGCAATCATAAGATCAACCGAAGCAATCTAGCCTAAGCCTAATAAATGCAATTTAGGAATCTGGATGTTGGTTGTTTTTGAGAGGAGTCAACTCGACGATTACCGGGAACGTGAATTCACGTTCGAACTCAAAAGTACCGCCGCCGCCGCGATTCTCAGGTATTAAGTCTCTCAAGTAAATATTCCCTAAATCACTGACAATGAAAACAATCGGCTCAAGTGAAGTTATGAAATTATGAGTAGTACTCCAGAATAATCTTTAACACTCAGTGAAGAAAACACAGACACATTTTTATAACGCGTCATAAGTGATATGACTACATTTAATTGAATTTAAAAAATTGGATTAACACAATAGTGTAGGTGACACACAGACTTAAGAATTTGAATGGGAAAGTGCTATCCATACGGAAAATACGAAAGACAACCAACTGGAACGGACGCAGCTCTAAGTACTCTAGGGCTGTCTCAATCTCCATCAATGTTTCATCTGCAATTTTAATTCTCAATATTAAAAAGAAAAAAGACATGTTTATCATCAATCTATCTGTGTCGCTAAATGGTTTTTTTATGGAAATAGCCGACAAACGAGCTGACGATCCACTTGATGGTAAGTGGCTATCGTCGCCCATCGTGTCGATGTCCGGCAACACCAATGGCATCACTGATGCATTGCCGGCCAAGAAAGAGACAAGAAAAAGAAAGAAAGAACTGGCTCTCAAGCCACCAGCCGGTACACGACGAGACATTTGGCAGCTGACTCATACTCAAGGGTAATAGCTTGAGGTTAGTATTCCAAGCCGCCCCAATACGGCTAATTGGGGCGCAAATGTAAGTTTTTGGGATTTTAATGCAGAAAGATTCGTAAGGTAATTCTGGTGTTAACTTGTAGATACCACCTGAATTTACATGGTATTTATTTACGACCAAATGACCTCTTGTAACAAACATCGACGAAATTTTTTCCACCAATTTTTTGCTCGACCTTAAAAATTTTGTTGTTTCCGTTATAAGGTGCTAGATGTAATACTGATGATAATGTAGGTATAAGGAGTTTGAATTACTTTATTGAAACGCTATTAATAAATCATTCTATGCCAGTACGTAGCCCCAAATATAAGTTCTTACGTGGAAATACTGTTGCGAAAACAACACGAAACATTAATGACGTGTACGGGCCTAACACTGCTTGCATAAACACGTTAAATTGTTGGTTCAATCGTTTTAAATCTGGAAATTTTGAATTGAGGTACGCCTCGCGGTCGGCCGGTAACCATTGTCGACAACGACGAATTGAAGGCAATAGTCGAAGCGGACCCAACTCAATCTACGGCTGAGCTTGCCACGGTCAAAACAACATTGAAGCGCTTACGACAAATCGGAAAGATAAAAAGCTAGATAAGTGGGTGCCACACGAACTAAGCGACCCACTGAGAGACTTGCGTTGAAGCATGCATATCACTACTGATTCGTCATAGAAACGAGGGAATTCTAAATCGAATTGTTACCTACGATGAAAAGTGGATCTTGTACGACAACCGTAAGCGTTCGTGTCAGTGAGTGGACCCGGGTACAGCACCTAATCAGTGCGCTAAAAAAAGATTAGGTACTCATAGGAAGATGATGGTGACTGTCTTGGTGGACGAGTGCCGGACTACATCACAGCTGCTTACCGAATGGCACAACAGTGACGTCAGATGTCTATTGCCCAGAATTGCAAACAATGATGGAGAAGCTCGCAAGTCAACAACCAAGACTGGTCAATCGCTCTTCCCCATTGCTTCTCCACGACAATGCGCGAGCTCACACTTCACGACAGACCATCACAAAGCTACAAGAGTTACAGCTGAAAACTCTCCGTCACCAACCGTACTCACCGGACCTTGCCCCAACAGATTTCTACTTTTTTTTTTAATTTAGACAATTTTTTAAGTAGGAAAAAGTTCAACATCCGAGAGGCAGTACAAAACGCTTTCGGAGAATTCATCGCCTCCCATCCGGCAGCTTTCTACAGTAAAGAGATAAAAAAAACTGCCATCAAAATGGCAAAATTGTATAAATAATTAGGGCCAGTACTTTGATTAAGTAGAATACAAAAAAAATTTAAAAAAATATATTCTAAAATGTTCATACGTCATATCTCCAATTTCAAAACGCCTAATATTAAACAGATACAACTTCAAGTAAGGATGGTACAAAGGTACTGCTTATTTCTTATGAAACCTAAAACAGGAGAGCAATATACAAAAATATATTAAATATATAAAATACAATTTCATCTACTTTTCAAGGAATAGACAAGAGCTTTTTGTACAGTCACCTGCAGAGAAAAGTAACCAATATATACGAAAAGCAACGGTTCCGTTGCCTGTTGCTTTGTAAACAGATGGGTTACTTTTTTCTGAACGTGACTATACCTCATCGTTCTTGTCACTATTAATTGTAATTATTTTACAAAATACATAGAATATAAGTAAAAATTACCTGTGCACGCAATTAGCGGTAACATCAGATGTTCCTTAATCTTGCTAATTTCGTTTTTAATCATTTGTACAAATCCTCCAGACATAGAAACAGTGATCAACGCAATCATAAATGAATATATTGTTGGAATGGCGAATTTGATCTCCTGTAAAAAGTAAACACACAATAACAGTTACGATTTTCCGTGTTTAAATTACCTAATCGTTACGAGTATCTTGGATGACTTAGGATATATACTTCTTTCAGAAAATTCATTTTTTTATTATTACAAGAACAGTTAAATATTATAATATGCAATGTGTATTTACAAATTTTAGTGTGATATATGGCTATTGCGTTATATATCGGTAATGTAATCTATCTATACTATAATAAAACTCAAAGGGCAAATTTTCTGTACATTGAATATTTTTTAAAAATTTTGATCAGGGGGCACTTCAATAATGTGTTAGAGCACAAAAATATTTTTTTTAGAATTATTGTCTGTCTGTCTGTCTGTTTGTCTGTCCGGGCATCACATGAAAACCCTTAAACGGATTTCGATGAAAATTGGTAAAGTTGTTACTAATACTCCGGGTCATATTTTAGAATACTTTTTAATTCAGAAAATTAAAAAGTTTCCCCGGGAAACGGGATGAAAGTTTGTATGGAATATTTTTAAAACATCAACCGATTTCCTTCAAATTTGCAACAAATGTTCCTTGCTTAAATTGATGGAACATGTATTTTTTTGGTTTTTCAAAATTTTGCAAAAAAGAAGAAAAATACAAATTAATGTGAATATTGCTTATTTTTCAAAACCCGCTCCTGGAGGAATCCTTGGTGATTTTATCGTGGGTTTCAGTATATAAATTACTAAATATAAGTACTTCAATATAAATTCACCGTTTTTTAAATTTTGTTCTACAAGAGGTACAAATAAGGTAAAACATAATTTCCGTATGCGAAGCTGCGGGCAACAGCTAGTTAGTAAATAAATATAATAATTAAAGAAAGAAATAGAATATAATATTCAGGGGTGATATTTACTTACGAATATAATAATTTTTTTTATAATCGAATACAAAAGCAGAACCGCCTTTGGAAAATTTATCAGTATCGATGAAAAAATCTGAAAAAAAGTTATTACAATCTTTTTGGTTAAATTATAACAAAAGCTGCGAATTATATTACATTTGGTGTGAGTGATCATGCGCTAAGTAACTAAACTAACTATAATACTCAACTACAAGTAACAAATAAATTTTAGCTTCCAAAAGTCAGAGATACGTAAAAAATTTACTCCGGAGTGGTCCGGGAGACAACCATCTAAGCCGTTGAATGGGCTATCCC
This sequence comes from Thymelicus acteon, assembly GCA_951805285.1. Taxonomy (NCBI): domain Eukaryota; kingdom Metazoa; phylum Arthropoda; class Insecta; order Lepidoptera; family Hesperiidae; genus Thymelicus; species Thymelicus acteon. The sequence continues at coordinate 3,397,074 of OX638233.1, forward strand.
TGGTCAGATATTTAAATCCTGGTCAAATATTTAATTACCAAAATCTGCATAGGCATATAATTGTCTTGTAAATTATCCAAAAGTCGATCGTAGTAATGCACGCATTGTCTTACACGCACAATCTTCTCCCTCATAATTTCTTCTGCTTGAGAATCGATAGCGTCTTTCAAGTCCACTAACCGCCCGGCCACAGCTACTGGCGGCGCGGATTGCGGCGCGGCGAGCGGCGCGGCGGGCGGCGCGATTTGCGGTGGTATGCCACAGCTAGATTAGTTGCGACCGCGGCGGCGTCAGCGGTGTACGTACTTAGACTACTATATAATACTATATATAATACTACTATATACTTAAAGGTTGTAAAGTCATAAATATCAGTATATCAGTTATAAGCATCAGTATCAAAATGTTAGTTGGTACTCATAACTCAGGTAACACGCAGGTTGACCCTGGGTCAGCCCTGCGTTGGATGAGAACTGTGCCAAACAAACAAACAAACAAAATTAATTACGTAAAGTTCATTTTATAAGGGCAGTGGCATGCGATGCACACGGCAGCAGCAGCGCGGCGCACATCTTTTCACCGTTTGTTTTTTCATTGGTTTGGCACCGCCTCAAAATTATTTATTTTCAGTTAATTTAGGATCTTAATTTATAATACTAAATGATTTATTTTATTTTTCGCTTTTCAGTTTTTTTTCGTTGGTTTTATTTTTTGTCAAAAAATAATTATTTTTTAATTTTTAGTTGCTATGAAAATTATTAAGTTATTGGTGATATATTCAGTTACCAGGTAAAAATATAGTAGTTGAAACATAAATCATCTCCTATTTTCGTACCTTTAGGGGTAAAATTTTCTTTCCAAATTTAAACAAGAGTAACTTCAAGGTATACAATATACAATAAAAAAAGAATCATCGAAATAGGATCATCCAGTACAAAGTTATTGGGGTAACGGGCAAAAATTCCGTGGGTGAATAATCAATCATCCCCTATTTTCGTACCTTTAGGGTAGGAATAAAATTTTCAAAAAAATATGGGACCAACTCCAAGATGTACCCTATCCATTAAAAAAAGAATGATCAAAATCGGACCACCCTGTGCCGATTGCTGAGTGATCATACATTAAAAAAAAAAAAAAAAAATATATACGCGTCGAATTGAAAACCTCCTCCTTTTTTTTCGTCGGTTAAAAAATAATAAATAATAAAATAAATATAATACATGCTGAGTTCGTCCACCGATACGGCCGCGCGCGGCATTTGTTTCACTCGCGCACCGCGCAGTCCGCCGCCGCCGCGACTCTCACCGCGCCGCAATCCGCGCCGCAAAACGCGCCGCTGTAGCTGTGGCATACTCCATACGTTGTCTACCATTTGTTCTCGCCGCTCACCGCTTGCCGCGCCGCTCACCGCGCCGCAATCCGCGCCGCCAGTAGCTGTGGCCGGGCCCTAATTCTTTCTTCAGAAATACCATACGAGTCTTTATAGTATCAAGTACTATAAATATCGGAAAATAACTTATTGCACATGATATTTTAACTACGCAATAAATAACTGTGAATATCGGAGAATATGTTTTTACTATTACTGTACACACAACATATAAAATGTTTAATAACATAAAACCACCACCGAACAAATATGATCGATATGAAATGAATTTATATGAATCGTATTTAAATTCTTTATCTAAAGCCATAAGAGTAGAAAAAAATGTTAAGTAATGACTTTCTTCTGTAAAAAACGATATTAAGATATTGACGAAGAACTCAGTTAACTGAAGTATACGGGTATTTGTTATGTCACCATGTTGTATAATGAAAAATGCGCCCCCTATGCTTAGTGTAAAGATCATACAATATGTACGGAATATAAACTTGGCAATATGATAATCGTTTTTGTAGTAGAATCCGAAGAATAAACGAATCTTCATGATAATGTTTATTGAAGTTTTGGAAAAAAAGTTGCACGTAATTCGTTGGATACGATCCATGTTGTTTACCGCACAGCGTGCAACTATTATGCTGGTTACTAGAACTGATGATTTTAATTGATTTCTACTGGATTGGATACGTAACTAATAGCACTATGGTCATATTGGTCATGTCCTTCGAATGTTCAGTTTCATATGCTCATAAAACATTGATTATATTGTTTTGTTTGGGTACCATACTCTAATTTTAATTGAACCGCACAAATTTAATGTACGCGGAAACCTATTTTATTACAAATAACTGAAGTCAATTACTTTTTTGCACTTCACTCCAGTGGCATTTGTGCCCATTGTATCTTTGAGAGCTTTTGTGACGTTGAATCTCACAAGTTTATCATTGCTCCGTTCGGGAACAGCTTCAAGTGTTTTACTCTTTACCATGGCCTCTCTTTCAACATTAAATCGATTATTTAATCTTATTTCATTATTATTGTCACTTTTTTATAGTCTGGTATCGCATTAATGACATAAAGCTCCTTTCGATACAAATTCTAAACTATATTTAGTTGTAAATAAATGCATTTAATTTTATAAAACTAATATTTTGTTCCTTGAACAACAATTTAGTACTTTTGTATAGTTATAAATATGATTAAAAATAGATATGTTTTATGTTAGGCCATTTGATATCTGAATCGAACTTTATCTAATGTAAAATGATACACGTGGCAAATCGATTATATGTATAGTTCCATTGATTAAATTTTCTTCTATTACCAATATAAGTAATACTGTAAAAATTTGATTGAACCAGGAAAATGAAGGACAAATTTTATTAATACCATATCCAATTTTAAGCGCTGTGTTATCTTTATTGTCATCATAAAATTATTAGTTATTACTACGACTTCATTTCTTTAATCAGTACAATTGCATTGAATATGCTTACCTTTCATTTGAAACCTATCGCTGTCAATGTAGTCAAAGTACTCATAAAAAAAATTAATTTATTAAGATTAAAATTGATCAAAAAATATAATATTTTAAAGTAAGTCATAAAGATACATACATAAAAGAGTAAACCAGAGCATGGAAATTTATTAATAACAAAATTTTGTAAATAAAACTAAAAATTTAATAACACCAACACCTGCTTGTTAAAAAGTTTCCGTTATGCAAAGGTTTAAAACACACTCGTGAAGTAATAAAAATGTCGGGTAAAGATAATCCTTTCTGAGGGCCCCGAAGATTTTATACCATCTTTATTATTGCCCAACAATTGTATTGTTGTTAAAATATATAAAAATCATTATTTTAAATGAAAAATCTTCCATTTAATTAACAATATTTATTTAATAAGAGGAAAATATTATATTGTTCCATTGAATCAAAAGTAGGAACAAATTAAAAATAAAGAAGCATTTAGAATTACAAACACTACAGCACGCGATGAAAACAAAAAACACTGATGCAAGTCCATGGCTTTTGCACAGGGATTTGATCACCTTCTTATCTTCACTGAGATACAGCAAGCACAGTAACGACTCAATCCTTACTATTATATTATGTATAATCAATTTGAAAGTTCGTATGGATGTTTGTTGCTCTTTCACTCAAAAACCACTGAACGGATTTTCATCAAACTTTGCACACAGGTAGATACAGTAATTATAATTCTGGAAAACGCTAGCAAACGTGCAGAGCGCTAGTTGAATATATGCGTGAATTGAGCAACGATAATAGTAACAGTGGTATAGAATTTAATGATGGAGAGCGGCAAGGTGATGTCAGCGGTGAACATGCGCCAGAGAGAGAACTGCAATGGCCGCAGCTCGAAGTACTTGAGCGAGTCACGTAGCTTGTTACGAAGTACTGCATCTGTAATAATAATCTAAATTAAAACGTGATATCTATACAAATAAATAAAATTGAAGTGTCTGTTCGTAATATTAAAATAACCGCTTTTTACTAATAGTCCGGTCAATTTAGACATTCGAAGGTGCATAAATTCCCAACAAGCTGAAAATCAGTAAGATTGTTCAAAACATAATTATAAATAAAATTTGTAAGTTCCCCATCATTCCCGTGTATGGAAAAAAAATATTCAAGGTCAAAATAAATAAAATGATCTATAAAAATGTATGAATACTTTTTTTCCTACGAGCCACCGTTTCTGAGACATAACGATTCAAAAACGCGCTAAGTGTGTACTTATGGAATGGTGGGGAACTTAAAATTTTTATTCATAATTATGTTTTGAACAATCTTACTGATTTTCAGCTTGTTGGGAATTTATGCACCTTCACTATCATTTTTTGGTGTAAATTGACCGGACTATAAGTGCATTTAGATGTATACACGGTTCATATACCAAAACAACATTTTTCACAATTTTTGTCTGTCTGTCTGTCTGTCTGTTTGTTCCGGCTAATCTCTAAAATGGCTGGACCGATTTTGACGGGACTTTGACTGGCAGATAGCTGATGTAACAAGGAGTAACTTAGGCTACTTTTATTTTAGAAAAAAATAGTTCGTTAGGCGATACGAAGTTCGCCGAGTCAGCTAGTCTGTAATAATAATCTAAATGAAAACGTGATATTTAAATAAAGATATATGACGCTCAGCTTTTTTCGTTTTCAGGGATAATAATTACCCTATCTCCAATTCCAGATCATGGTCTGTTTGCTGAATTTTATGAAAATCCGTTTAGTAATTTTTGCGTGAAGAAGTAACGAACATCCTCAAAAACTTTCACATTTATAATATGAGCAGGATGTCGTTGGAGTGAACTTCTGTCTATTTCAGCTCCACGGACGTGAAAAAAGAACGGACGTAACCTTGTCTAATCGAGAGTGAAGCATAGCAATGACAGCTCGCTTACCATGTGTGCGTAATTTTTGATTCGCGATTGACATTTATAGTATCAGGATGGTGTCAATGTGTGGGTGCGTGTACTTGTACGAATAGAGAGTTTGTATTACGATGGTTGTTTCACTGAATTTGTTCTTGGGATTACGTCCGTCTTTTTTTACGTCCGTGTTCAGCTCCTAATTTTCTGAAATAAACGCGGTACGTTAATATTTTTTACGTGTTGCCTTATTGCTAACAAAATGAAATTTTCAGAGATTATTGTACATGAATTGTAGTAGTTTTTAAGATAGTGTGTGGAAAAAAATACCAGTGAAATATTTTTTCTGCAGCCCTTGTAAGTTAATGTAAACATTTAATTTTCTAAAAAATAAATAATTGTATCAGTGTTTAAATTTAAATTTTTATAAACCATTATTTACAACGGTTACATATATGATACAAAGGCCTACTATTGAGCTAGTTTGAGTAAAAAAAGCATGAACGTAGCCCTGTTAGGCTGTATTTTCTCAAGAAGTTTTCTCAAATATTCAGATTTCTTCAAAACAAAATCACTTATTCCCAAATATCAGCTAAATCACTGAATATTGCTGAATATACATAGGAAATAAATTGGTAAGTATTGAGGTCCCCCACCCCTGGACAATCGTTGATTCCTGTTACACCCTGTATATATAAAACACAAAACAAATTGTACAAATGTCCTATATAGACTTTAAAACCGTCCATCCAATGCTTTCATTTGAAAGGTAATAATTCGAAGATGGTTGAGACCACTAAAACAATGCATTTTCGATTTTCGACTTTTCCCATACAACATTTTTACCGTAGTGGAACACGCTGTGTATCCACTACAAGAAATAAATGTTTAAATAAGTAAGTAAGAAGTACCTTTAGCGTATAAAAGTCGTTTTATCGTTAGTAGTTTAATTTCATCCATCTCACTCTGGACACATTCAGCAAATATGCTCGATAAACATGGAATAATTGCCCTTATCAGAAAACCTACAATATGAAATGCAGACTTCTGTGAAAAAAAAAGAATTGTTAAGACCTATGATAATACAAATAAATAAAATAAATAAACGCTTACACACTCATACCCTCTCAGAAGGGTTTTACCTGTGTCGCGGATGGCATGGACGACTCACGACACATACTCGTATAACAACACATCACAATAACACCCATGACTCGAGTAAAAATATTTATGTCACATAAATATCTGCCCCGGCCGGGAATCGAACCCGGGACCCCTCGCTTCGTAGGCAGGGTCACTACCAACTAGGCTACAGGGCCGTCAATAAGTTTTATTCAAATGAAATAAGTTTTATTCAAAGTAGGTTTGTTACAAACGCTTTTCGAAAGTCACTGTACGCCATCGTTTCAAAAAATCCCTACCGTGAGTGGTCTCAGGAGAAGAAAAGGCAAGAAACTACCTAGGTTATTTTTTCCTACTCAAAGTTAAATGGCAATGGCAATATTTGACATAAAAAATTCATATCCAAGCAGTCTTGGTAATCAAAAAACGCTACATTCCCCTTTTATTATTTGGAATAAAATATGACTTTGTACTGTTATTTGATGTTTTTGCGTGAAAAAAAATGTGATAAGTGATATGACCTGGTGATACAGCTAAGGCGAGCGCAATTTGGCTTAAGCGTTAGATGCAGTTTCAGTTCTCTCAAAATTATTTCAAGGTGATGAAGACGGTGATAACCAACTGTTTTAGCTACTTATCCTCTCGTCTGTGGCTGTTTTTAATGAAAACCCCCCCCCATCTGTTGCAACCGCACCGCGAGCATGCCACAGATCGGGATTTTTCCCCATTTTTTCCCGTTTCTTCCCGTTTTTTTCCAATAAGACTAATAATATTAAGCTAAAGCTAATTATATTGAGAATCTAGAAACATTAATCTAGTGGCATTATTAATTACAACTGCGCCGAGGACGTAATATCATTAGAAAATAGCTTCGGAAGAATTGGTTCTAGAAATATGAATAGAAAATTTAGAAATTAATAAAGAACAACGTAATTACTGGAAATTACTTTTTACTTTTGTAAAAGTCTGTGACTACGCTATTTATGGGTATTATATATAAATACCTTTTATGGGTCGTCTCGGTATAAGATGTGGCGATATTTTTTCTTATTCACATTTAAAGGTAGCACTATATTACGGTTATACAATAAGAAACGTAAGGAATGTGGAAATTTAAGCGAATGGAGCTTACCCAGTTAAATGTTCTTATTTCCATAGCGGTCCTCATGAATACAAAAATGAATGTAGGCAGCGTATTTGTAAAGCTTAATAACATCTGAAACATTTTATGATTAAAATAATTATCTACAAGTCAATACGAACTAACTTTGAAGTAAACAATGAAATAGTATTATATTAACCAAAAACTTTGTTGAATCCCCCACGCACTTGAAACTATTCAGGATTTTTTTATAAATGTTCAGATGTTCCTGAACTTCTGCGTTTGAATCATGATGACAGAATAAAGTGCCATGGTGTATGCCTGCATCGACTGAGAGCTTTTGTTCCATTTTTATTCTGAGAGCTTTTATACGAGACCATAACAATTCAAATAACATTATTGTAACAAAATTGGAAGCGTTTATTGTGGCAAAAAATATTAGTCGAAGTATATTTTCTACCGTATTACGACCATTCCATGTGAAGAAAACTAAAGTAACATTGACCATAATCACGAAAACATAAATGGAGAATGAAAAAATACAATCAAATCTGGAATATTTTAAATTTGAACATCTGTCTATTGACTTCATGTTAGAATAGTATTTTAAAAAATGTTGTCCCTCAGTTAACAAAGACACGAGGAAATTAAAAATATATACTATAGTTTGAGTAATAAGTGCCCATCCCGAAAACGTTCCAAAATTCACTTGTGACAAATAAAACCCAATGCACATAATGACCGCGCCAGAAATAAAGGTCATGCTTAACAAGATCATGCGTAAAACAACAAAGTTGTGAGAAATTTTTGCATAATAACCCAATAACATTCTAGATAACAGGACTATGTTAATTAAAACATCGGATTTAATTCGTTGACTTGAATTCACTTGATTACTAGACATTTCAAAGTTCTCAATAAATACTGAGAGAATATTGATTTTGTTAACAATATACGAACAATATACGCGGCGCTTATTATACGAACAACGAAATGTAACGTCCCACAATGTTCCGCTGACGAATGAATTTCAAATGCTGTTTGTTCATTGTATATGTTACCGGATATCTGTATAATTCAGCATTCTATACAATACCTAGGCAATGTATAGAATATCTAAAACGTTCAGGTAACGTTTTGAATATTATTTATTTCATACTTAGCCCAGGCATTCTATACAATACTCCATGCGTAGTTGGTAATGTGTGTAAAAGACAGTTCTCTAAGCTGCCTTTTCGCCGAAAATTGTTTGGCTGATTATCACTTGCCAACTAACGTTTCGCAGAATTTTATTTCGCCGAATAATCATTTGCCAACTTATCACATTTTTTTTTAATTTCCCAACCTAACAGTTGCCAACTGTACGTTTGGTCTGCTTTTTATAATGACACTTTTCAAAAGGCCAACTTTCAAGTAGCGAATGTTTCAGTTAGAGTAATATTCATTTGGTTGTATATTGTTTATAAACCTAGGTTTGTAAATTTGCGGTTCTTGTTATCTTTATTTATTTATTTATTTATTTATTTATTTATTTATTATAGGATTACCAACATAAGATACAGTTTCATCATTTGCAATACAAGTTGTTACTTATCATATTAAATCTTACTGTTCCTACAATTACAGGTAACCACAGCATGCTTTGCAAATAGTCATCTTCCGGTGACATATGCACTTTTAGGGAGAATTTAGGAGTTTTTGATACATAAAAAGGCTTCCAAACATCTCCGGCGCTGCGGGAAGTGCAGCCCCTCCGCCCTTGCGTATGCAGCTTCGGCTTTTTGGTCACCTGCGGCGACCAGCCTCAGCCGCTTCGGCTCACATGGTGCCTGCAGTTTGTTACAGCGGGCGGGGGCTGCTCTCCCTCCGCGCCTCCGGAGTTTACATTCACTCTAAGGGTAGGGCAGACTAGTACCACGTGGGGTCGGGGTTGACTAAGTCGGTTCTGTCACCAATTTTGACAAATCCGAAGCTGCGTAGGCGAGCAGTGTAGTGTAAGAGCCATTAGACTGCATCTCTCCTTACCATCAAGTGTGATTTCGGTCAAGCATTAATTTAAAATGTATAAAAAAATATCTATTCATGCAGGTTATAATTTGTTTTGAGTGTGTTTTTAAGTAAATTCTTAATTCCAACCTCCATCCAAGTTGACTATACATACCCAAATCTAACTTTATTCATTGCCGGTGGACCTGCAGGTATTCTGTACAGTAGTTGGGAAACGTATACATTACCTAGGCAAACTATGTAATGGTGATAATATTCATATAATTTAATACATTGCCAAAACGTCCCAGGTATTATACACATTTCCTAGGAATTGTGTTGAATACCAGCATTATACAGATATCCGGTAACATATACACTCATAATAATTGAGATTACTTTGATATCGTTATGAAACCTCACCTGGAAAGTGTATGTTTTAATTTTGTATTGGACAAAAAACGGAGGTGGTTCTACTTCGTTCTTCTAATTCAGGGTTTCTCAAAGTGGGGTACGCGAACCCCTACGGGTTCGCCATTCGACGGCAGGGGGTTCGCGACAAGAATTACGTAATGTTGGCTTGATAATTGGCAGGCACGTGCGGCACACATGGTGGTGGCCTAGTCTTGTGTAGTTCATGAACGATGAACGATTAGGAAACGTTTCGTAGTGTTGAACTTCGTTCGTTCGAACGTTTCGGTCATTACGGACCTTGAGTTTTAAGCATAAACGACGAGCGAGAAACAGAAGGATGTCCAATGAACGTTCGACGAACAACGCCCAACGAACGCCGAGTGAGTCTGAGTCCGAGACCTACGAGAACGAGACAGGAGCAGGACCGATCCGTTTCAATGAAATGCGTCTCTTACTTAGTGTCTGTATTAGCGTACCGCTCAAAAGCCGCGAACCGAAACTTGGTTATCGGACCATTGTTCTGGCACGGTCTTGTTATTATTATCTATGTTCGTTAGGCACTATAAGTAATTTTCAAGTTTTAGTTATACAGCTGTTAAAACCGTTTATGGCGACAAGATATTTCTTTTGGCACTTTATTTGTTACCTTTTTTGAAATAAAACCTTATTTTCGTCAACTGTCAATTTTATTATTTTCTTTGGGGGAGGGGGGTTTAAGGGGTTCGCTGTCACCTGGAAACTTTAACAGGGGTTCGTAGAGCCGAAAGTTTGAGAAACCCTGTTCTAATTCGACACGTATATATTTTTTATGGTTTAACTTGATTTATAGCAGCAGCAGTGATAGCCTAGCGGTTAGAACTTTGGTCTCCCGAACGAAGGGGCCAGGGTTCAAATCCTGGCATGCACCTCTAATTTTCAAATATTATGTGCGTATTAGAAGCTAATAATCACTTGCTTCGGTGAAGGAAAACATCGTGAGGAAACCTGCACACTGGAGAGTTCTCCATAAAGTTCTCAAAGGTGTGTGAAGTCTACCAATTCGCACTTGGCCAGCGTGGTTAGACTACGGCCTAATACCCCTCACATTGTGGGAGGAGACCCCGAGCCCAGCAGTGGGACAATTATGGGTTGTTGCTTTGCTTTATATTTTTTATGTATGATCACGCATCAATCGACACAGGGTGGTGGTCCGATTTTGATGATTCTTTTTTTAATGGATGGGGTATAACTTGAAGTTGGTCCCATTTTTTTAATTTTATTCCTACCCTAAAGGTACGAAAACAGGGGATGACTGATTGTTCACCCATGGAATTTTTACCCGTTACCCCAATAACTTTGTTCCGATCCGATTATTCTTTTTTTATTGGATAGTGTATACCTTGACGTTATTCTCTTTAAAATTTGGAAACAAATTTTACCCCTTAAGATACGAAAATAGGGGATGATTGATATATCGCCTAATATATTTTAACTGAATCTATCACCCATAACTTATTATTAATTTTTATAGCAACTAAAAATTAAAAAATATTAACTTTTAACAAAAAAATAAACCAACGAAAAAACTGAAAAGCGAAAAATAAAATAAACCATTTAGTATAATAAATTAAGATCCTAAATTAACTGTAAATAAATAATTTTGAGGCGGTGCCAAAAAGATGGAAAACTTGACTGACTTATTTTCCTGTGTCCCCTAGATGGGGCAGAGGGCGTCCACAGTGCGCCGCCATCCCGTTCGATCTTGAGCTTCACGCTTAACCTCACTCCAAGTCTTCCCTATTATTTTCGCTTCTGAGATGATCGTCCGCCGCCAGGTCTGCTTTGGACGACCACGTTTACGCTTTCCTTGGGGATTCCAGTCTAAGGCTTGCTTCGGAATATGTATAGGATCCCTTCGGAGCGTGTGGCCGATCCAGTTCCATTTTCGGCGTTTGATCTGCTGGTCGATCGGGGTCTCACCGCAGCGTTCCCACAGGTCTATATTGGAGATTTTCTCGGGCCAGTAAACTTCGAGTATACGGCGAAGACAGCGGTTTATAAAAACCTGGAGTTGGCGCGAGAGGTCTCTTGTGACCTTCCACGTCTCACATCCGTACAGCAACACGGTTTTTACGTTGGACCGGAATAGCTTGAGCTTAACTCTTCTGGTCAATTTTCGCGATTGCCACACGGAACGGAGTTGTGCGAAGGTTGCTCTTGCCTTGGTGATCCTTGAAGCGATGTCCTCTTCAGTCCCTCCAGTTTCCGACACTACACTACCGAGGTAAGTGAACGTATGGACTCTTTCCACAGCCTCTGTGCCGATGAGCAACGGCGAAGAATTTGTTGCCCTGCATCTCATTTCTTGGGTCTTCCGGGTGTTGACTTTTAGTCCCGTCTCCTTTGCCTCTCGTTGTAGATCGTTCAGCTTAGCTTGCATGTCGGCGCGTGTGTGACTCAGCAGACATAGGTCATCGGCATAATCCAGGTCTTCCAAGACGCTGGATAGTCCCCACTCTATGCCGCGGCGCTTGTTGCCGATAGTATTGCTCATGATGCCATCCAGAACAACAAGAAAGAGCAGAGGCGAGAGAAGACACCCCCAAAAAAAAAAGATGGAAAAACAAACGGTGAAAAGAAAGAAAGAAATGGTGTGCCGCGCTGCTGCTGCCGTATGCATCGCATGCCACTGCCCTCATTTTACGCTTTATGTAATTAATTCTGCTTGTTTGTTTGGTGCTGAAGTGCAAAATCATTTATTTATTATTAAATTTAGGATCTTAATTATTAATACTAAATGCTTTCTTCTATTTTTCGCTTTTCAGTTTTTTTTTCGTTGGTTTAATTTTTTGTTAAAAAGACGTAATTATCTTGAAACCCTTTATTCAATCATTCTTTTTTATGGCCACATATTTCTATGTATGGCCATTTGTTTTTAATATTTGCGTAACCGAGCTCCGCTTGACCTGTACGGTGTAGGCAACAATTTAATTATTTCAAATAATTATATATTGTAACATCATTCAACAGATACTCCACCTACCTACCTACTCTACTTGACCATTTTCATTGATATTAGATATATCATCAATTGTAAATCAGTGGCACCCGTCTTATAGTTTGAACTGTACACCAAAGTAGGAAACCACAGTAATCACAAAGTGTGAACCATTTCATTCACTTACTATAACACATTTTTATTCTTACTGTTTTCTATTAATATACTCACGTAGGTTAATAGTGTGACCTTTCATAATAGTGTAAGTTTTCGTTAAAGTAAATAAATCTTTATTTTAATTGTATATTTATATATCTTTCTTGTTAGATTGCGTGAATATCAACTGTGAATCTAGCTAGTAAAAAGCATGAAAATTACGTTCCTGAATGGTAGTTAATTAAAGACAATAATCTCAATCAATCAACATCAAATTAATTTATTAGCGTCAACATGATGTAATTTAAAATATACACACAGTTAATCCACTACAATATTATCGGTATAAGCAATATTGAACATTACAATTTATGAATACAATGCAATAAATTAGAACTACCTACTCTTATTGTGCACATAATTACAAAGAACAAAGAAATCATCATTGTTATCATATGATCAACTGAAGCAATCTAGCCTAAGCCTAATAAATATAATCTAGGAATCTGGATGTTGGTCGCTTTTGAGAGGAGTTAGTTGAGTCTCTCAAGTAAATATTCCCTAAATTAGTGACAATGGAAACAATCAGCACAAGTGAAGTTATGAAATTATGATTAGTACTCCAGAATTAATCTATACCACTCAGTGAAGAAAACACAGATACATTTTTATAATGATATAAGAGATAAAACTACATTTAATTGAATTTCAAAAATTGGATTAACACAATAGTGTAGGTGATACACAGACTTAAGAATTTGAAGGGGAAAGTGCTATCCATACGGAAAATACGAAAGACAACCAACTGGAACGGACGCAGCTCGAAGTACTCTAGGGCTGTCTCAATCTCCATCAATGCTTCATCTGCAATTTTAATTAAAGATTTATTTTTTATTTTTTTATTTAATTTTTACTGACCACAAAAACACGGTACAATTGGCGAGCTTAGGCCCGTAATATCAATAGCAGTTTAAACTAAATTCTGAGTTTAAACTGTCATTATTCGAACCAACAATGACAGTTTAAACTCAGAATTTAGTTTAAACTGCTATTTAAGCTGCTGATATTACGGGCCTTAATGCTTAAATGCATTCTCTACCAGCTAACCATTAGGCCAAACAGATATGCACGAAGAGCATTCTCAATATTAAAAAGAAAAAAGATTTTATCATCAATCTAGATGTGTCGCTAAATGTTTTTTTTTATGGAAATAGCCGGCAATCGAGCTGACGATCCACTTGATGGTAAGTGGCTATCGTCGCCCATGGACATTGGTAACACCACAAACATCACGTAAGCGTTCGTCTCAGTGGGTAGACCCGGGCACAGCACTTAATCAGTGCGCTAAAAACAAGATTACTCATAGGAAGATGATGGTGACTGTCTTGGTGGACCAGTGCTGGACTTGTATATCACAGCTGCTTACCGAATGGCACAACAGTGACGTCAGATATCTATTGCCGAGAAATGCAAACAATGATGGCGAAGCTCGCAAGTCACCAACCAAGACTGGTCAATCGCTCTTCCCCATTGCTTCTTATTTTATCTAATTACTTTATAAAAAAATACATAAAGTATAAGTAAAAATTACCTCTGCACGCAGTTAACGCTAACATCAGATTTTCCTTAATCTTGGTTATTTCATTTTTAATCATTTGTATAAATACCCCAGACAAAGAAACAGTGATCAACGCAATTATAAATGAATATATTGTTGGAATGGCGGATTCGATCTTCTGTAAAAAAATAAACACAATTACAGTAACGATTTTCCGTGTTTAAAGTACCTAATCGATACGAGTATCTTGGATTACTTAGGATACTTCTTTCAGAAAATTTGTATTTTTTTTTATTATAAGAATAGTAAAATATTATATGCAATGTGTATTTAAAAATTTAAGTGCGATATATTGCTATTGCGTTGTATATTGGTAATCTATTAAATAAATAAATATAATAAAGAAAGAAAAAATAGAATATTCAATACAGGGGTGGTATTGACTTACGAATGTAACAATTTTTTTAATAATCGAATATAAAAGCAGGACCGCCTTTGGAAAATTTATCAGTATCGATGAAAAAATCTGAAAAAAAAGTTAATTACAATCTTTTTGCTTAAATTATAGCAAAAGCCGCGAATTATATTACATTTTGTGATATTGATCATAACTAAACTAACTATAACACTCAACTACAAGTAACAAATAAATTTTAACTTCCAAAAATCAAAGATTATGTAGAAAAATTTACTCCGGAGTGGGCCGGGAGACAAGCATCTAAACCGCTGGATGGGCTATCACTGGTCAGTCAAATATTTAATTACCAAAATCTGCATCGGCATAACATTGTCTTCTAAATTATCTAACAGCCGATCGTAGTAATACACGCACTGTCTTACACATATAATCTTCTCCCTTATAATTTCTTCTGCATGAGAATCGATAGCGTCTTTCAAATCCGCTAATTCTTTCTTCACAAATACCATACGAGTTTTTATAGTATCAAGTACTATAAATAACGGAAAATAACTTATTGCACTTGATATTTTAATTACGCAATAAATAACTGTTAATATTGGAGAATATTTTCTTACTGTTAATGTACACACAACATATAAAACGTTTAATAACGTAAAACCACCACTGAACAAATATGATCGATATGAAATGAATTTATATGAATCGTACTTAAATTCTTTATCCAAAGCCATAAGAGTAGAAAAAAATGTTAAGTAATGACTTTCTTCTGTAAAAAACGATATTAAGATATTGACGAAGAACTCAGTTATCTGAAGTATAGGGCTATTTATTACTACACCACGTTGTACTCGTATAATGCAATATGCGCCCCCTATGCTTAGTGCAAAGATCATACAATATGTACGGAATATAAACTTGGCAATATAATAATCGTTTTTGTAGTAAAATCCGAAGAATAAACGAATCTTCATGATAATATTTATTGAAGTTTTGGAAAAAAAGTTCCACGTAATTCGTTGGATACGATCCATGTTGTTCACCGCACAGCGTGTGACTATTATGCTAGTTACTAGAACGATGCTTTTAATTGATTTCTACTGGATTGGATACGTAACTAATAGCACTATGGTCATAATTATTTGCCATGTCCTTCGAATGTTCAGTTTCATATGCTCATAAAACATTGATTATATTGTTTGGGTACCTTACTCTAATTTTAATTGAACCGCACAAATTTATGTATGCGGAAACCTATATTACAAATAATTGAAGTCAATTACTTTTTTGCACTTCACTCCAGTGGCATTTGTGCCCAAGATTATCATTGCTCCGTTCGGAAACAACTTCAAGGGTTTTACTCTTTACCATAGCCTCTCTTTCAACATTAAATAGATTATATTATAATCTTATTTCATTAAAATTGTCACTTTTTTATAGTCTGGTATCGCATTAATGACATAAAGCTCCATTCGATGCAAAATTCTAAACTATATTTAGTTGTAAATAAATGCATTTAATTTTATAAAACTAATATTTTGTTCCTTGAACAACAATTTAGTACTTTTGCATAGTGATAATATAAACATGATTAAAAATAGATATGTTTTATGTTAGGCCATTTGATATCTGAATCGAACTTTATCTAATGTAAATTAGACACGTGGCAAATTGATTATTATGTATAGTTCCACTGATAAAATTTTACCAATATAGGTAATACTTTAAAAAATTGATTGAACCAGGAAAATGAAGGACAAATTTTATTAATAACATATTATTATCCAATTTTAAGCGCTGTGTTATCTTTATTGTCATCCTAAAATTATTAAAATTTCATTTATACCATATCTAATTTTAAGCGCTGTGTTATCTTTATTTTCATCGTAAAATTATTAGTTACTACTATGACTTCATTTTTTTAATCAGTACAATTGCATTGAATATGCTTACCCTTCATTTGAAACCTCTCAATGTCAACGTAGTCAAAGTAATCATTACACTTTTTAATGTATTAAGATTAAAACTGATAAAAAATGCAATATTTTAAAGTAAGTCATGGAGATACATAAATAGAAGAGTAAACCAGAACTCTTTACATGAAAATTTATTAATAATTTTGCAAATAAAACTAAAAATATGATAACACCAACACCTGATTGTTAAAAAGTTTCCGTTACGCAAAGGTTTAAAACACGCTCGTGAAGTAATAAAAAATGTCGGATAAAGATAATCCTTTCTAAGGGCCCCGAAGATTTTATACCATCTTTATTATTGCCCTTAAAACTGTTCAAATTTAAGATGGCAATAAAACTGGGATTATATTCATAACAGATAAAATATTTTAATGGCGACTTGCCCAGTTTTATTTGTTTATGTAATCCGTGTTATTGTTATAAGGAAATTTTATTGTTAGCTTGTTTAAAAGGTTAGGGCGCAATAAATTTAGGTAACAAGGTTCTGTTAATTTTTTTTGATGGAGAGGCTTATGAAGATAATGACCAAGAGACCAAGGGTCCAGAGTTTTAACTAAATTTTTTCTACAAAATGTTTTATATTAAACTAGCTGCTCGGACAGACTTCGTTGTGTCAAAACTTTTTTTTATTAAAACCTTTCATGTGCCTTAAGTTATCCTATCTTTCAAGTTGAATCAAACTGCACACGGTGTGAAAATTTGATTAAAATCGGTTAATTATTTTAGGAGTCCATCGCGGACAAACAACGTTACACGTAATTTATATATATTAAGATTTATACTGTAATGTCCCCTTGGCTTCCGGTAGATGGCGCTACTGCTGTTTTTGATCGCAGATAAGTTACTGACCGCGAAAAATGTTAAACCTTGAATCAAAATTTGAGCTCAATCAGTGAAGAACTTTTCGAGTTTTTGAAGCATACACAAACCAACTTAACATTCTTATACATATAATAAAAAGATACTTATAAAAGAATAGAAGAAAGAAAGAACTGGTTCCCAAGCCCCCAGCCGGAACACGACGAGTTGTTTGACGGCTGACTCAAGTAGGAGTGCCCCTAGTATTACCCTACCGCCCTTTTTACGGCTACTTCTTTCGAATTGTCACCTTACTACTCTATTTACGGTTACAACTATATTAAATTAAACATTTTGGATTTAAAATAACCAAATCATGTTACTAATATCAATAACTGTTGTAACAGACTTAATTTAAAATTTTCTGTGCTTAACTCCATGGCCTTCCTAATATTTCCTCTCTGTCTATGAATATTTCTTGCTCTTTTTCAGTAACCTGGCTGATCTTCATACTCGGACCATTCGTCGTCCTGACTTTCCTGTAACATTTTACTTTTACAAAGATACTTATTTTACTTTATATTTCTAACCCCCGTATTCAAGAACAACACTGTGAGGTCTCACAGTGTTTGCGAGTGCATAGTGCATTAAAATCATTTCGTAAACAATACTTGATTGAAGTCCTTCGCTGTGCGTTTGTCAAAATCGATAAAGTAGCTGCCGAGCTACTTTACCGAACGCATAGTGTTGGTTTGACTTCTATCAAAATAGAAAGAAAGGATCGATTGTTTGTATTGTTATCTTTGTCTTTTGCTTATGTCAAATGACTAGAGTGAAGTTAGCCGCATCAAATGGACCAATAAGAAGGCTGTATACAGCCTGTGCGTCCGCACACCCAAGTGATACTTAAGGGTCGACTGTGAAACAGAAGGGTTGTCATGACGAACGCACTGAGAAATGCCTTACTTCGCATAGTATTGCTTCTTTACTTAAACAAGTATTGTTCTTGAATACGGGGGTAAGTGAACTGACTTTAATAGACGTACAAGTCATTTATTTACATTTAGTAAGTTTCCAGTAAAGGCAATGTAAACTAAATAATTGTTTCAGATTAAAAAAAATCATAGCATAGGTACCTATATAAAGACATAGGATATAAAAACCCTATTAATATTTAATATCGAAAAGTATGTAAAACAGAACCGTGATGATACGAAAAACGAATTATTAAGATATCGCTTGCAAATTGTGAATAATGCCACATGGCATCAAGTCGAGCGACATCTGTATGGAATTATATGAATTATTCATACTTTGCACTGAATAACATACCGTCCAACATTAGTAGATACCGACGTGGAACAGAAGCTAAAGACAATAAAGAACATGCTATACTGGTAATGTGATTTCAGGCAAACTGCCATCCAGTATTTATTGGACTATTGTTGTAAGAAATCGCTTATCATGTGTTAGTTCTATGTAAACTGGTTATATAATTTCAGTAATGGGCCTGCATTTATGAAGGTCTGTTTTGATGAAACGGCTCAAGTTGTGTTGGACTTGGTCTTATTTGAGATACAATAATGGGCATATCAATCTTATTGAGATTACTCCGTTGACGTTTTCAAATCAATGGTGGATTTAGTGACGCGTGAGGAAATAATGTTTTCATGATGGTTTAAAATATTTATTTATGTACAATGTGATAAATTTCCAAGGTTGATGATCAGAGGGTTCTATAGTAAGTGGTTTTCATGATTAAATAGTAGGAACCACTCATCACAAACCTGTACTTCTCCCTAATACATTGGCTCCGAGATTTGGAATATATTTTGCCCTAAAATAATGGCCGTGACCCATACTCATGCCGGCTAATTAGGGTGTCGTAAGAAGCAACTGAAGCCGGATTGATAGTAGGGCTCCACATCAGAATTATATTATCAATTTTACTATTTAATTCATTAATATTATTACTGATATTATTTTTTCCGTGAAGCCTGTCTGGATAGCAGCCACCCTCTTGCTTGATTCAGTGGCCTGGTCAGTGGCCTGATAACCAGTTCTATTTTTCTTTCTTATCTTTTCTTTCACGTCCATGGACGACGGTGACTCGTCTGCGCGTTTGCCGGCTATATAGTTTCACATCACTGTTTAACTTTTAAAGATAAGGATTTAAAAGTACGAATAACTAGGTTCCACATCTAGCAAATGCGGGCTATAAATTATGTATTCAAGTTATAAAATCCAGGCGAATGGCTGGGATTCCCCTGATCCTGCGTGTTTTAATGGCAGCCCGAGCGACAGCCAACTGAGAATAAGCTTAGAGTGGCTTACTTGTCTGACATACTGCTCGCTAAAATGAGAATATCCTGTATTTGAGTAACTATGTTTTATCTATACTAATATTATAAAGAGGAAAGCTTTGTATTTTTGTATTTTTGTATTTTTATATTTTTGTATGTTTGCAACGAATAAACTCAAAAACTACTGAACCGATTTTAAAAATTCTTTCACCATTAGAATGATACATTATTAACGAGTAACATAGGCTATATTTATTACTAGAAAAAATTAGAGATCCTTGCTAAAACTTCAGTAACGTGAACCAAGGTGTAAAAAAATTTGCTTAAAAATTTCTTTCATCGCATACGCTGCGGAAACTATTCATGATAGAACAAAAAAATGATCTACAATATTAGAGAATATATCAATATCTACAAAAAACCTCGCGATACCATATGTCCAACGATTGTAGTTATGTCACTATAACCACTTTTTACATTTTAAAAGTTAATAAAAAAGCTGACCAAAATCAGACCATGATAACCATACCTTCGTATTAATCCTTATCCAAATAAATCATTTCATATTCAAAACTGTTTCAATATCTGTTAATAACTTTTTGAAATACTCAAATCGGACATTCCATTCAGAATATATTTAGAAAAACATCAGTAACGTGAACCAAGGTGTAAAAAATTTGCTTAAAAATTTCTTTCATCGCATACGCTGCGGAAACTATTCATTATAGAACAAAAAAATTTTCCACAATATTAGAGAACATATTATCATCTACAAAAAATTTCGCGATACTATGTGTCCAATGTCTTCTTCTTCTTCTCTATTCTTCTTCCTCTATCAACTGCTCCTTTATCTATGCTTACTAATATTATAAAGAGGAAAGCTTTGTATTTTTGTTCTATTAGCTCAAGATTAGAAACACAATTTAACAGTAATGCATTTTTTTGGAAAATCATCTCCTAAAAGGTTAATTAAGGGGATGTGTGGCAACTTCGTCAGTTTTTAAGCAAGAACGGTGAAAATTTGCATACATATAAGCTTATAGTTAAGCACAAAAAATAATTGTATCACGGTTTTCTCGAAATGTATCCTCTATGTGAAAATTAATATATAAGCTTATAGTTAGAAACAAAAATTAATTGTTATAGTTGTTACACGGGGAGGGGAGGGGAGAAGGAACGGGAGGGGGAGAGGGAGGAGATATGCACATTGCACATAAAAACTGTAACGGCTAAGAACGGGTTTATCGATTATAATGATCTCTAATTTGTTACATTCTTAGGCGATACGAAGTTCGCCGGGTCAGCTGACTACAGAATATAAAGGATTTTATTTTACACTAGCTATTACCCGCGGCTTCGCCCGCGTGTTCAAAGGGAAGTAACCTGGTGCAAGAATAAATAAGTAACAATTCCAAAATCTAAAAGATACCAGCGCCCCACAACTCAGAGTCACTAATGGTTACTTAAATCGCTCCTTAGTACAGAATTTGTATGGTGATTCATTACTTAGCAGCAATTACAGTAGCCGTTTTAGTGATTCTGAGTTGGGGCGTAAGAGGAACCAACTGTAAAACTTATGAGTTATGACGCTCTTCAACCTTCCAACTATAAATATAAAGTTATATCAATATTAATAAACAATAAACAGGTTATATTAATATTTCTAACTATAAATTGATATCAATCTATAGACCCTTTACAAACTTATAGAAGGACGAAAACATCGTTATTTATGTAGTCGTCCTAACGGAGCGATGTTATGGTACGATTTTTAGTGTGGAGAAAGAGGGACGAACAAACAGACAAACAAACTCACTTTCGCATTTATAATATTATAATATAGTATAGTATGGAAGTATGGATATGGATTTAATATTACTAGAACTAATATGTGAAAGTGTGTAACACTGAGAACACAAATGGCACGCTTGGTCAAGAAGCTGGCTATCCACCTGCGCAACTTCTCGGGCAGGCCGTATGAAGGTAGGTTCGATAGAAGGGCTCTGTGCCAGACCCGATCAAACGCCTTGGCGATGTCTAAGCTCACAGCCAACGCCTCTCCACGACTCTCAATGGTTTGGGCCCAGTCATGGGTGAGATATACCAAGAGGTCACCCGCCGATCGACCGTGACGGAAACCGTACTGCCTATCACAGACCAGCTGGTGTTCCTCTAGGTAATCGAGGAGCTGCGTGTTTATAACACTTTCCATGATTTTTGAAAGAAGGGAGGTAATTGCGATGGGTCTATAGTTTGATGGGTCGGCACTGTCACCTTTATTGGGGATTGGATGTATGAGCAACCTTCCACGAAGACGGCATTTTACCTACACTGTAGGATAAGGAGAAAAGACTCGTCAACGGCGGAGTCAGCTCCGGAGCGCACATGTTTAATACCAATGCTGGAATTCCGTCTAGGCCACTGGACTTCTTGACGTCGAGAAATAAAAGAGCTCGTTGTACATCTTTTTGCGTGAAACGTATATCAAGCGTGGAGCTCTCACAGCGCGGGATAGAAGGCGATGAAGCCCCATGATCGTCAAGAGTCGAGTTAGCTGCAAAGAGTAGACCCTTAGGTCTTTTGAGATCGGCTTTTTCTTTTGCAGTTAGGGCCAGAACGTTATCCGGTCTTCACAATGGTGGAAACGACGACCGACGGAAGTTACCCTCAACGGCCTTGGCGAGCGACCAGAAAGCGCGACTTCATGAAGGGTAACTGATTAGGTGCTCTCCGATACTAGCGATATGCTCGCACCTTGCCCTGGCTATTGGTTTCTTTGTTGACTTGGAGACAGTATTGAATCTCTTCCTGAGCTGACATGAGTTTTGATCTTTTATGGCATGCGCCGAGACCCAGTCTCGGAAGGCGGCTTGCTTTTGGCGAGTAGCCTCAGCACACCGCCCACCGAAGCAAGGCTGACTACGGCCACCGATGGGAATCACAGAGCTGGGAACGAAAGGTTCCATGCCCTGTTGGATCACATCGGCCACTGATTCGGCACATGTGTCTGGATCATCGGATGAGAAAAAAGCTGCTCCATGGGTATGATGCCAGAAATTGTCGAAACTCACCCCAGTGTGCTGACTGATAGTGCCAGACACGCCGTAAACCAGTGGGCCGAGGTAGTTCCGGCTGTAACAATGGTGTGGTGGACTGAACTAGGCAGTGATCCGAAGACCCTAATGCAGCCCCTACCACCACTTGGTATCTAGCAGGATGGGTAGTCAGCAGAAGGTCTAACAAAGAGGCGGTATGGTTCTCTACGTCTGGTTCCCTGGTAAAGGTCGGTACGACTTGTGAGAGACCATAAGCCAAGGCAAAGTCATAGGCAGATCTGCGACGAAGTCAGTGACTCGTGACCCTAGCCAGCCTGTGTTATGGGCGTTAAAGTCACCAAGAATCACTAACTCCGCCCGCGGATACTGTGCGAGCACTTGGGCGGTTGCCTCTCAGATGTGCTCAAATAATCGAGCTGTTTCCGCATCTCCGCTATGGGACCTATAGATGCACGCGTATACACCGGAGTGATCTTTACAGTACACGTGCACCCACAGAATGGAAAGGTCCTTAACCTCAAGCCTGTGTAGACGGCGGCACATGACGTCCTCCCTAATGTACATGCAGACTCAGGCTTGACGGATAAAGGTGTGTTCCAGTCGATAGCCGGGGTACAGTAAATTATATTGGTAATACTGATTTTGTTAATTAATACCATTATTACTATTATTATTTCTCCATGAGGTTCGCCTGGATATCTACCACCCTTGAGCATGAGTCAGCCGCCAAACGACTCGTCGTGTTCCGGCTGGAGGCTTGAGAGCCAGTTCATTCTTTCTTTTTCTTCTCTCTTTCTTGGCCGGCAACGCTCAATGATACCTTTGGTGTTGCTGATGTCCATGAGCCACTTACCATCAAGTGGATCGTCAGCTCGTTTGCCGGTTATTTTCATTTAAAAAAAAACTTAAATATTAAGTGTAAAGTATACTTAAAGTTTTAAAATGTAAACATTGAAAAAATTTTATATTAAATCTTGTTCACACCGATTGAAATAGGCCCTTATTGTGATATTCACATTTAATTCCGTTGACCAGTCACAACACTATTAAATGACATATAATTTACGTACTGAAGTGTAGATTGTGTATCAGTCAGATTTACAAAACTAACGTTTATGTTAAAAATAGATCATAAAATTATCAACACAATAAAATTTCATCAATCAATGACGTAGTGTTTGATTGGAAGACACATGTTATCCGAAATCTGGATTATATTTTAGTCAGAGCTTAAGCTTTAAAATTAAGGGAATAAAAACGTATATTAATCGTGATATTCTCGTTAACACGATTATGTGGTGTAGATTACTCTAAGAACAACTCAGATGTACATACATACATGATGATTAATTATACATCGAGTCGTATTACGCATTATTTGGTGGTACTACATATTTTTCTGCGCAATTTTCGTAAATATTTTGTGTACCTAACACCATATAAAGTGGGACATACACATCTTATACATCATGTTCAATATTCATAATATAATTGAGTTTTGTTTTATTTTCTTCATGTCTATCGTCAGTGATCGTGAACATTTACTTGAATTTTACTGCTGCCTAAAAGTTATTGATAAATCTTCGAGTTACGTGCTGAACAGATGCGATTGTGTTATTAACCGACGAAAAAAAAAGGAGGAGGTTCTCAATTCGACGCTTATATTTTTTTTTTTTATGTATGATCACTCGGCAATCGGCACAGGGTGGTCCGATTTTGATCATTCTTTTTTTAATGGATAGGGTATATCTTGAAGTTGGTCCCATATTTTTTTGAAAATTTTATTCCCACCTTAAAGGTATGAAAATAGGGGATGATTGATTATTCACCCACGGAATTTTTACACGTTACCCCAATAACTTTGTACTGGATGATCCGATTTCGATGATTCTTTTTTTATTGAATATTGTATACCTTGAAGTTACTCTTGTTTAAATTTGGAAAGAAAATTTTACCCCTAAAGGTACGAAAATAGGGGATGATTTATATTTCACCTACTACATTTTTACCTGGTAACTGAATATATCACCAATAACTTAATAATTTTCATAGCAACTAAAAATTAAAAAATAATTATTTTTTGACAAAAAATAAAACCAACGAAAAAAAATCTGAAAAGCGAAAAATAAAATAAACCATTTAGTATTATAAATTAAGATCCTAAATTAACTGAAAATAAATAATTTTGAGGCGGTGCCAAACCAATGAAAAAACAAACGGTGAAAAGATGTGCGCCGCGTTGCTGCTGCCGTGTGCATCGCATGCCACTGCCCTTATAAAATGAACTTTATGTAATTAATTTTGTTTGTTTGGCACGGTCTCAAAATTATTTATTTTCAGTTAATTTAGGATCTTAATTTATAATACTAAATGGTTTATTTTATTTTTCGCTTTTCAGTTTTTTTTTCGTTGGTTTTATTTTTTGTCAAAAAATAATTATTCCAATTTTGTTATTTCTCTGCGTTCAATTTTTCAACTTTTCAATCATTTCTAGGTGTAAAATTTCATAACATGTGACGTCACACTAGAGGGGGGGGGGGGAGATCTCACAAATATGACCAGCTGTGACAACGACGGGGGAGGGATCAAAAACTCATAAAATTTATGTGACTTATTTTTCGACTTACCTAATGTTAAGAGATCAACATCATCCATGGAAGATAGTAACACCGAAAGCGTCGCCGATGGCATCGGTCGATCATTTGGAATTATCAATCTTTAGGGCTTTATATTTATACGAGCTGAAGCTTGCGACTTCGTTCCTGATTATATTGTTTATGCTCATACGAACTGTTACCCATACCCTTCAAGGGGATACATTTTCGAAAATCCTATCTTAGTGCTACACTATATTAAAATTCACTGTACAAAGTGTCATTTTAGGATCACTTGTTTAGGCTGTGTGTGTCAGTCAATAATAATTCACGTTATGTTAAGCATGGTTGAGCATGAAAATAAATTGTTTTGTTTAATTATATATTTTTTTGTTTAATAATATATATATTATTCCAGGTGGTGCAGTTCGCAGCAAGATCCGTGACATGATGGAAGTGATGGAGCTGCGGCCGCTGCGATTCTCCCTCTGGCACATCCTCTCCGTCGACATCAGCCTGCCCCTCGCCTGCATCAGCTTCTACACCACCTATATCATCACCGTGGACCAGTTCACACACCTCTTTTGATTTTTTTTCTCATTCTTACTAAAGTAATGTTTTATAAAAAAAAGTTATATCCAGTTAAAAATATTTATTATTTTCTTGTAAAAACGTTGGCTTCAACCCATTATTAGAGCACTACTGGGCACGGGTCTCTCCTCTTGAAGAGGCCTAGAGCATACTCCTCCACGCTGCTCCAATGCGGATTGGTAGAGGGGTTAGTGCCCAACCTGAGTGTCGAAAGTTCTCATGGTTCCCAAGGGTCTCCGACATGGCTAAACGACTGTTATCTTAAGATAACAACTAGCGGTCACCCATCTAACTACCGGCCGCGCCCGCTGTTGCTTAACTTTGCCGATCGCAGGATCGACGCAAGCCGCCGAGCTATGAGCAAAAAAATGTAAAAACCTTACTGTTATTTAATAGTTGATACCTGAGGTTGACGCACGCATACGTATTAAAAATTTTATTCGTGAAAATAAAATGGTAAACACATTTCTGTTATTTAAAAGTTGTTTCGTACTCTGAATAATTTATGTGAATAATTTGTTTAGGCAAAATGCATGCCTCATAGAACCTACTTCATTAGTTTATTTTTCTATTATGTCTTTTGTAAAAAGTTATGTCACTTCTGTCATTATTGTAGATACGTATTAAATTTTTCACTGAACACCAATTATCTTTATATTGCAAACCATTATAAATCCCTTAATTATGAGTAGTCCAGCTGGCAACGGATAATTTCCCATCATATTTTGGTCCTTCGAGCCGGATTTAATGTAAAAAAGTAGTAAGAAGAAAACCAAAGGGAATTCATATTGCCGTGTTTCATACACGGGCCGCAGCGAGGATTACTAAGGGAAGTGTCAAGCAGTTACCTATTTGTGGAAAAGTGATTTCCAATCAGAACTACCACTGACTATTTTATGTCTCATGTGTTTTTGTGTGTAGTATTAGGTACATTATAATTAGCTTGATAGGTTCATGCAAGGTGTGAGAAATTCAATCAATCTGTAACATATCTGTTGTATAACCAAATTCATAATTCATTAATTAATATTGTAAATTCTTATTCAGGTTGACCACATACCAACTTCTAAAATGACCACAGTTTCTACCGAGATCGATAAACTCATAAGAAGACGCGCAGCCTACAAAGGACAATTAACTTCATTCACCAATTTTATTAGGACCCTGGATGTGTCTACCATGGGTGACGCCGAGGCTGACGAATTGCAGTTACGTATCGCGAGATTAGAGAAAATGTTTGACCAGTATGACGAAACACAATTGTCAATAGAGTGTTCGGGAGAGGAATCTGAATCCCAGTTGGCGGAACGTAATGATTTTGAAAAATTATATTATAGATCACTTTCGCTTGCGAGAAAAGTGCTCACGAATTGCAAACGTTTACTAAGTCCGACAACTGAGGTTGGTTCCAGTACTACTAGGAATAGTGGTGTACATCTGCCTATTATTCATCTCCCAAAGTTTGGAGGCTCATATGACCACTGGTTAGAATTTTACGACACATTTTCTAGCCTCATTCACAATAATGCCGATATAGACAACATCAGTAAGTTTCATTATTTAAGGGCGTCATTGGAGGGTTCTGCTGCGGTAGTCATTCAGTCTATTGAGTTTTCATCTGCTAATTATTTAATTGCTTGGCAGTTACTATGTGATCGATACGAGAACAAACGAATGTTAATTAATAATCACGTGTCTGCACTATTTAATTTAGAGGTAATCGTCAAGGAGTCATCTGCCAATTTAAACCGTCTTATAGATGACACTAAGAAAAACTTACGGACCTTAGAATCACTAGGAGAACCGATCAAACAGTGGGATACACTTCTTATATACATTATTACGCACAAGCTTGATAGTAACACCTATCGTGAGTGGGAGCAGTCTTTAAACCGTGACAAAAGTGTTACATTTAACATGTTGCTCGGATTTATTAAAAATCGAGCCGACTTGCTTGAAACACTCGAACTGTCTTCTAATAAACAGCTTATTATTAGTTCAGGCAAGTCAAACACTAAACTAAAAACTATGGTTTCGGTCTCTACTAACAGTGTCAACAGCAGTGCGATCACAAAGCGTTGTCCTAAGTGCAGCGGTGATCATAAATTATTCAATTGTTCTCAATTTTTATCGCTTAATAATAAATCACGATTTAAGTTACTGCCCGAGTTTAAGGTATGTTTTAATTGCTTAAACTTCGGACACTATGCCAACAAATGCAAGAAACCGGGATGCAAAGTTTGTCGTCGTAAACACAATACTCTGGTTCACGTATCAGACCTTCATAACAAATCGGTTTCTATGACATCGAGCGCATCGCCGTGCTTAGACAATAATATTGATCATTCCAGTGAGAATTCGCAGCAGCTAGCAATGCAACAGCCCGCTACGGGGCCTATAGGTGACCGCTTGTCATTGTCGGCGAGCATCGCTGGTATGCAGTGCTCTCAGTCTCACCATGGAGATGTGTTATTGTCTACTGCAATTATCAAAGTGTATGGTAAAGATAACCGGCAATATTTGGCTCGCGCGTTGTTGGATAGTGGCAGTACTTCGTGTCTAATGAGTGAGTCCCTGTATGAGAAGCTGGGACTGTCAGCTATTAACGTAAACAACTCGGTTTTAGGTGTTAACAACATTACGTCTAATATAAATAAATTATGTCGCTTGCAAATAAAATCGCTAGATGAAAGTTATTTGACACACATTAAGTGTTTTATTCTTCCGTCAATAACTAATCATGTACCTAGCAAGCAAGTCGACTTAACTAATCTTAAAATCCCTTCGAATATTTGTCTTGCAGATCCCCATTTTTATGCGCCGGGCCCCGTTGATATTTTAATCGGCGCTGATGTCTTTTGGGACATTTTGGGAACGCAACGACTTAAGTTAGGAGACGGACAGCCGATACTTTGTGATACGAGGCTGGGATGGCTCGTATCAGGTCCCATTAACGGTGGCCATGTATCATCGTCTCAAATTAATTGTAATTTTATTAATCTTCTCTCTGATTCAAGAGCTGAAATAAATAATATTTCTACTCAACTCAGTAAGTTTTGCCAACTTGAGAAGGTTAGCGTAAGCCATTCATATTCCTTGGAGGAACGAGCATGTGAGGATCATTTCGTTAAGAATGCTTGCGAAAGGTTCCTTGCTAAAATTCAACGTTTTTCTGGATTAGAATAAAATCATGCATGTAGGAGGCCGTTTATTAAATTCTTTACATCCTTATGAAAATAAACATCCTATTCTCTTACAGTCCGCTCATCGATTTACTTAATTATTATTTAACTTTGAACATAAACGGTTGATTCACGCAGGGCCGCAGTTATTGTTGGCTTCTATCCGAGAAACGTATTGGCCTATTAGAGGTCGGAATTAGGCTAGGTATTGCTGTAGACAATGTGTTATGTGTTGTCGAATGAAGGGACAAACTGGGTCTTCTGTCATGGGTAACTCACCGCAGCAGCGCCTTCAAGTAACTTATCCTTTTGAAAACATAGGTTTAGATTACGCCTATCCTATGCTCGCTGTTTCACGTCAGGTAGGTCGTGGATGCAAAACGGTTAAGGTCTATATCGCCATTTTTGTGTGTGTTTGCACCAAAAGCCATCCATTTGAGCTAGTAGGTGATTTGACCAGCAACGTTTTCAATGGCGTTGCGCCGGTTCATAGCACGCAGACGAAAGCCGTCAAACATATTCTGACAATGTTACTGCATTTGTTGTCAAAGTTCTTGTAGCATAACTGCAATTCGTTATCCGAGGAGATGGCACATGAGGGTATTAATTTTCATCTCATCCCCCCATATTTCCTTCACTTCGCTGGTCTGGCAGAAGCTGGTGTGCGGTCGACATAGCATCATTTATTCAACGTGTTAGGCAATTGTTATTTAATGTATGAGGAGTTTAATTTACACACGTTAGTGCAAATCGAGGCGATATTAAAGTCCAGACCGTTGACTCCGCTATCGTCAGACCCTGAAGACATGATGCCGCTAATACCAGGACATTTAATTGAAAGACCATTGACGTTTCTGCCATCACATGACCATTCATATCGTTCCACATCTTCTTTGACACGGTTCAAGCGAGTGGAGCAATTATGCTAACATTTCTGGGCTCGCTGGAGTAAGCAATATGTATCGGAACTCCAACTTCGTACGAAATGGTGTTCCAGCAAGGGTCCTGCTCTGAAGATGAATTCCCTTGTTCTTCTAAAAGAAGACAACTTGCCACCGTTGAAGTGGAAACTGGGTCGGATCATTGCTGTGCATCCTGGAGCAGATGGTATTGTCAGAGTCGCGGACGTCAAGACTTCAGGCGGTCTGCTTCGCAGATCTTTCATCAAGATATGTCCGCTTCCAGAGACTGATTTGGTTGAAAGCTAGGCTTCCAACGCCCGGGGGCATGTTTAGGCAAAATGCATGCCTCATAGAACCTACTTCATTAGTTTATTTTTCTATTATGTCTTTTGTAAAAAGTTATGTCACTTCTGTCATTATTGTAGATACGTATTAAATTTTTCACTGAACACCAATTATCTTTATATTGCAAACCATTATAAATCCCTTAATTATGAGTAGTCCAGCTGGCAACGGATAATTTCCCATCATAATTCATGTGGTTGGCTTGGACAATTATTTATTTAAATAAAACCCTCAATATTTCTCTAAACACCTACACATGGACAATATAAATCTGAACAGGACAAAGATAATTAAAAATGACTTTTAGTTTCCCTTGATATTCTAGTAAAATATTTTGTTGAATACCTTTTTAGTGATATGGAACTTTTAATTCCGTTAGCTGGTCCAACGAAATAAAACACTAAAAAAAAAAGAACACTATTTAATTTTAATGATATACAATAAGCATTTTCCAACGCACGCAATGTAGGAACGCAGAGATTATATCAGCCAGGTTTTCAAAACGAACATTTACTTACGAAGATTTTATCATATAAATATTAACCCAACAAAATTACACCAATGTGTAGTAGTGTTTGATCGGACGACACGTGTCTGTATTATTTGAATTCAGTCGAAACTTACTTAGATTTAAAATTAATGGAATAAAAACGAATATGAATCGTGATAATCTCGTGAACATTGTGATGTGGTTTAGATTACTCCAAGGATTATACTCGAATGTTACTACTCATAGAATTGTGTTACGAATTATTTGGTTGTGCTACTTATTATTCTTTGGATTTACTATATACGTATTCTTCTCACCGTCTAATCTTATGTTGGACAAGGATGCCCTGATGCTTACATTTCATATTAAGAGTATTATTGAATTTTGTCTGATTTTCTTTGTGTCCATCATCAGTGATGGTGAACACTTTTATAAATTTTACTCTTGCTTAAAAGACATCGATAAAGCTTCAAGACATACGTTAAACAGATTCGATTGCGTCATTTCTTTTTCTTTATTTATCTGCCTTCAATTTTTCAATATTTGTATGTTAACAATTATCTATTACAAAAATCAAAATACTATTCTACTTTTGCAATCAGCAATTTTGACAGGATTAATAAACTTGTCACATTTTACTAGAATCATGAAGATTGAATTGTTGCGGACTCGCATCAAAGGCCTAAGAATGTCATTAGAAAGAGAACTCTCAGTTATTTCCAATATTCAAGACACTTGCATTCAAAAACACTTGAATATTTACAATAACTTGTTTAACTTACGCTGTTACGAGGATTCCTCAATATTTTTGGTAATTTGCATAATAATTATTGTAGTTTCATATTTGATTAGATTTCAATAAGTAAAATACGTATTCAAAAACAAGCATTACTGAGTTACTGGGTCTTACTGTGGTTCTGGAAAGTTAAATCACCTCTTCTTTTCTTTTATTAGAGTTTATTGGCCGTAATTTCACCAGCTCCACACTTTTTGGTATTTCTTCGAATTATTTTCCCGCAACAAGATTATGATTTGGTAAGTCGATATTATTTATTTCAAAAATATTTTACTTACACTTGTAAAAGGCTCCATCCATCGTTTGACTTAGGCCAAACTCCACTGACCGCTTGCTCTGGTTAGAGGTCGCAAAGGTCTGTTTTTAATAGTTTTATCCCGACGGTACTCATGCTTTGTGGTATGGTATCCGTCTTTCTTTTTAGGGTTCCGAAGAGAAATCGGATTATAGTTTCGTCATGTCTGTCCATCCGTCCGAAGCAAAGCGCTTATTGCTAGAAAGCTGTAATTTGACATGAATATACATATTTAATAAAACTCTAGAATCGTAGAATAAAATATAGAAAAACATTTTTTTCATAGTACCTTCCTTGCAGGTAACTTACTGTCGCGTGTCCTATAGTGAAGGTATCGTTAAAAAGGTCTTTCAAAAATATTATGGGTCTTCTGGCTAAGCGGTTGGAGTTGGACAAGTGAAAAAATTATAAAAATAGGTTATATGATTAATTTACAAGGAAAACTATCACGAACTACGTTAGCATAAGTAGTTAATGAGTAATAGTCGATAAACTTATTACTTCGAAACCCTACATTGTGCGTGGCCTGACACGCACTTGCTCGGTTTTTATTCTTATGTGATTCGGTTGTTGTATCGGAAAGTCACTAATAAGCTTGATACTCGCTTTCTTCTTGATCAGCAAATTGATCACCATGAGCCTTGTAGAATTTTTTTCAATATTACTAACGTTCATGGACTGCAGTATCACTGGCCATTTGGCTCAACGAGTGATTTTCCAGCTATGAATCTACGTATATACATACTAGCTGACCCGGCGAACTTCGTATCGCCTAAGAATGTAAAATCGGTACAGCCGTTCTTAGCCGTTACAGTTTCTGTGTACTCCTCCCTCTCCCTCTCCCTCTCCCTCTCCCTCTCCCTCTCCCTCTCCCTCTCCCTCTCCCTCTCCCTCTCCCTCTCCCTCTCCCTCTCCCTCTCCCTCTCCCTCTCCCTCTCCCTCTCCCTCTCCCTCTCCCTCTCCCTCTCCCTCTCCCTCTCCCTCTCCCTCTCCCTCTCCCTCTCCCTCTCCCTCTCCCTCTCCCTCTCCCTCTCCCTCTCCCTCTCCCTCTCCCTCTCCCTCTCCCTCTCCCTCTCCCTCTCCCTCTCCCTCTCCCTCTCCCTCTCCCTCTCCCTCTCCCTCTCCCTCTCCCTCTCCCTCTCCCTCTCCCTCTCCCTCTCCCTCTCCCTCTCCCTCTCCCTCTCCCTCTCCCTCTCCCTCTCCCTCTCCCTCTCCCTCTCCCTCTCCCTCTCCCTCTCCCTCTCCCTCTCCCTCTCCCTCTCCCTCTCCCTCTCCCTCTCCCTCTCCCTCTCCCTCTCACACTCCCACTCCCGCTCCCGCTCCCGTTCCCGCTAATAGCTATCTATCAACTACACATAACAAAATTTTACCTTATCCCGCAGGAACACATCTATTTTCCGGGATAAAAAGTAGCCTATATCCATCCCCGAGCTTTATTTGATATCTGTATAAATAACTAATCTATCAACTACATATAACAAAAATTTACCTTATCCCACAGGAACAGGTCTATTTTCCGGGATAAAAAGTATCCTATGTTCGTCTCCTGATTCTAAGCTAACTCCCCACCAATTTTCAGCCAAATCGGTTCAGCCGTTCTTGAGTTATAAATAGTGTAACAAACACTACTTTCTTTTATATATATAGATTATTAATATATTATCCATAAAAAAACAACTTAGACATGCGTTGTAAAAGTATAATTATTAAGAAATTCTAAATTGTTTTATTACAGAATTCCATTACCACCACTTTGCAAGGCATTATGAGCCTAGTAATGCCAGTGACACCAGGGATATTTGCCGAGCTACTTGACAGTGAAATTGAGAAGGTTAAACTCCAATTAACAAAAAGATTGTATTTTGCTCCAGGTACGAAACATATAGTAGATAATTAAGTTAATTGTACTGTCACTACAAACATAATTAAATGTTTTATTCGAATAGTCATCAAACGAGCAGACGAGCAGTAATCGAATTTTATCCGCAGATCGCGTAAAATTTTACAGGCGCGGCTTAGTACGATTTAAAAACGTTGATTTCACTCACAAAACCGCATATCTGCGCTAATCTAATGTTACATTTACGTGACGTTGAGGGTTGAAAATTACAAAGTAAATTGTTAACGATGTAACTAGGTTGCGAATAAACATTTAATTTGCGGGTTTTCCTTGGATAATTCAGAGTATACGCATAAAATTCAATGTTTGTCCGGTTAACATTGTAATAAAACCATATACCTACCTATTACATAGTTAAAATAGTTAAACCGCTGAAAATACAGAGAATTTCGACGCTTAAGTTTATTTTTGTGAAGCAAATTACGTTTTTTTTTGGAAATATTAATCAAGTATTTAATATTCTGTTCGGTTAACATTTTTAGACATTTCTCGAGCGTCAAAGAAACCCAGTTTTGTGAATATTGAGGTAACACCGCGCCTTAAGAAATGTTACCTCTCTTGGTCTTCAATTTCTCACAATTATCTCTATCGATCTCTTACAATTAATACAGTCTGCTGGGTATATTATTCTAGGTGGTGCAGTTTGCAGCAAGATCCGTGACATGATAGATGTGATGGAACTGCGGCCGCTGCGCTTCTCCCTCTGGCACATCCTCTCCGTCGACATCAGCCTGCCCCTCGCCTGCATCAGCTTCTACACCACCTACATCATCATTGTAGCTCAGTTCAATCACATATTTTGATTTATTTACTTTTTTTACAACATCTTTTACTACTACGTATTATAATAAGTACGAATCGCACATAGATATTAAAAAAGTAACGTGTACTATCCAGATATAAATTCTTATAACTTAGAAAAGACAATGTAATGTAATGTATCATAGCTTAAGCATAATGTTTGATATATATGTATATGTAATTGTATAGTAATAATAATAGAAGTAATATTGACATCAATATTAAGAAAATTAAAAATAGTTACCAATAGTTACTAACATAAAAATTTTCACACCATTACATAGTACATTATGAACTGCCTTGTGAAGACTTTATATTACCACATTTTTTGCAAATAAATATTCACTAATTCAATCAAATTCATTCAAACACAAGTCTAACGTTCACTGTTTTATAATACATTCAATATTAATTTCTTGACATCATCCACGGCTCATTATAATACCACACAAGACATAATAGTGTAAAACTCCGTCACATTTGTTTGACACTAGCTTTTGTAGTTTTAACAGATAGAAATTAAACTCTAAATAAATTATTTAATGCATTTACAGAAACACAAACTGTAAGCGTCGCGACAAAGCTACATTAATACTAAATTAGTCAACATTGAATCTGGGCGGACTGCCGTAAATTCATATCGAGTAAATACCACTAGACAAGACCGTACTAGGTGCTAGTAAAAATGGAGGAGGCAAAATTGAGAATCTCAATAGTCAATAGTCATTTATTCATATGAAAAATATACGTCATCAATATAAAAAGTACAATTACAAATACCTACATACGCAGCATATAAGTAGTAAAAAATTATTAAAATCGAAAAAAATGTGAAGAATAAAATTGATGTCAATCTTAAAAAATAATAAATACATTCATAAAAAATACACAAGGAAAATAATTATTAAAATGAATTAAACTAATTAATTTTATTTGTGTGATTATTTGAAACTCATACTTTGAAATTTCTTATTTTGGAATACTGGTTGATAAGATTCTTAAGATTTATGATAAAATTAAATAAGTCTAAGTAAAAATCTCGTGTCACGATATTTGTGGTTGCACTCTGCCGAAACGGCTCGCGCGATCTTTATAAAGTTTTTTGTGTACATTTGGTAAATATGAGAATAGGTCATAAAGTATATCTCATACCGCTAGGGGATTAGAGTGTCCCTATCTAGATTTTTTCGGCAGGACAACGTTTCCCGAGATAGCTAGTTTACTATAAACCCATCTGATTGTAAATGGCAACGAAGTTGTTGATGATAAAGTTAAACTTAGTCCTTTTTTCGACGAGATTTATTTAGCAGACAATTTTACAGGACCTTTTTGTTGTAATTTGTTATTTTATCATTTAAGGAAAAATTTATCATTGAATGGTAAAACTAATTTCTGTTTACAATTATTATTTTTTTCGAAGCGCTCATAGCCCGGCGGCTTACGTCGATCCTAAGCGATCGACAAAGTTAAGCAGCAGCGGGCGCGGTCGGTAGTTGGATGGGTGACCGTTAGTAGCAAAAAATTCTTGAGCGCTTCCGTGCTTCGGAGGGCACGTAAAGCCGTCGGTCCCGGTTGTTACCGTAAGATAACAGTCGTTAAGCCATGTCGGAGGCCCTCGGGCGGCATGAAAACTTCCGACAATTGGGTTGGCCACTAACCCCTCCACCAATCCGCACTGGAGCAGCGTGGTGGAGTATGCTCTAGGCCTCCTCAAAAAGGAGAGACCCGTGCTCAGTAGTGGGCCGTTAATGGGTTGAAGCCAATTATTTTTTTAACTATTATTTTAATAAAAAGTAGTAAGAAGAATGATTAACCAATAAGACTCTTCTAAAAGGAAGTATAGTAAGCGTATTCACTCTGGACTTGAAGACTTGGTTGTCATTGTAATCGAACGGGAAGTCTAAAACAGGCAATAATAATAATAATTATGATCACTGTCATTTACTTGTAACGAAGCCCCTTACATCCCAAGGTATCAAGATTTCTATATCGTATACGTGGTCCATCCCACCTATATGTACATATATTTACATATTAAACATATTGTTATATATTTATATATTAAAGTGAAACTTTTATTCTATCGCCCCAAATTTTTTCGTCCATCTATCCCATGTCGCATTACAGCCGCCCTGGAGTAAGAATAATAATGGAGATTCAATGATTAAAATAAATATTGCTCTCAGTTTTTAATATGCGTCTATCATCTAAATTATTGTATTAACTATGTATACTGGTACTTTAATACGCAAATTGAAATTAAATTTTATAATTGAATATTTTGTCTACTGTTGATTTCCCATTATCATTCCCATTTTGCAATAATTACGTTAAACCTTAAAAACTGAATTTCAATACCCTAAATCGAATAATTTTCTAAAAATTTTTAGTTGAATGCCTACAAACCGAAAAAAGTTACACTTGCATCGTGGTTTCATAAAACCACACTTTTATGTTTTTTTATAACAAGGCTCCTCCATATTTCGCACCAATACACCGATGTCAATAAAGAGCTTAAAACGGGCACTGATGTATCGACAAACAATTCGTACGAGCGCTGTTACTAATTCATACTGACTGCAACTTGCACGCCACTATTACGAATTGATTATGAAAAATAGGTCTATAAATATTCGTGATATTACATACAGTACAACTTTAACATGTGCAGGATCCGTGTACTTAAGGTCTGTTATGCCTAATGGAACTTTAAGCAAGGAATTCTACAATATTCAAATAATCAAATTAAATATAATTATCTGTACCAGATCAATAATATTATAATGTAAAAAAGGTAGATATGTCACTAACGCGCCGACGATGAAGAGCGTAAGAACAGGCAATTGGCCGTTCTGCTCGTAGTCGCTCTGTCAATACAAGACGATACGCACGCTTTTGTTGTTGTCAGAAATGCTTGACATTTGACATACAGCCTTAAAATGTCTTCGTGTATTATACCAATGTGATTGGTGAAGTGAAACAAAACATAAACTTGTGTGTGTTGCAGCTCTTTTCGGAACAGATTGTTTGGTTGATTTGTAAGGGCATAACGTATCTATATTTTTTAAATATTATTGTACCAGATAGCATTTGCTGAATTCTTCTTTACTGTCCATAAGATATCACAATATAAAGCTATAAGTACAATAGTGAAGATAATTATAGTCACACGTTTATGCAGTGGCATTCGGCTTCCAAATAAAACCGATTAAAATGTAAAAAAAAAGTGAAAAATGTGCTAGTTCACGTGAGCTTGCTAGCTCACTTTTATGTGCATGTATTTGTGTGTGCGTGTGAGTATGTGTGTATGTAAGTGTGCGAGTGTATTTATGTATGAGCGTGCGTTTCTACTGCGTGTGTATGTGTGCACACGCAAGTGCATGTGTTATGTTTGTGAGTGTTGTGATGTGTTTTGTTGTGAGTGTGTTAGTGTGTGCATGCGTGTATGTATGTGTGTTGTGATTGATTGTTTGAAAAGTAATTTAACAGAAGTTATTTGGTTATAGTAAGAATAGCTTCTATATCCTCATATGTTTTTAAGTATAACCACTCTTTAATTGTTATCTTTAGTTTATAAGATGTTAGGTTACTTATTTGCATTTCACGACTGACTTTATTGTATAGAAACGGACCTAAAAAAAGGTAAAATCGCTGAGCAAACACAGACTTTTGAGCTGGAACATTAAAAACTTGATATTTTCTCCTGTGTTCGATTTGATTTTGAGAATTTA
This sequence comes from Thymelicus acteon, assembly GCA_951805285.1. Taxonomy (NCBI): domain Eukaryota; kingdom Metazoa; phylum Arthropoda; class Insecta; order Lepidoptera; family Hesperiidae; genus Thymelicus; species Thymelicus acteon. The sequence goes on from OX638233.1 coordinate 3,435,346, forward strand.
GTGAACGACAAGTGTGTTGTTTTAACAATACTTGATATATAAAAAGCTTCCTCACTGATAAAATTTTACATTCCTTATATAGTAAATTTGTTGAGTATCTAAAAGGCTTGAAGTGGCTGACTTTTAATATAGCCCTTTGGGCCCTTTCAAGATTTATTAATGAACTTTTTGCTGACCCACCCCATGAAGTTATGCAGTACTGTAACAATGATTGACACAGAGCGAAATAAACAGTTTTTATGATGTTTGAATCAGCTAAATGTCGTAGGTTTTTGAAAATGTAAATGAGTTTGCGGAGTTTAGTAGTTAGAGCAAAGATATGTTCGTGGAAATTCAATTTTTCATCAACAGTCACTCCTAAATATTTAACAGATTGAGCTTTTGTTATTGATTGACATGAACATGGAGGCTGCTTATCCAGACATTGGTGAAATTTAAGAGTGAAATTGTTTTGTTGGAGATTTTTAGTGCTACGCATTGTAAAAGAAATGTAGTTTGTTTTTGTGGCGTTTAAGGCAAGCACATTATTATGTAGCCATTCCATTACAACATTTAGACCATGTTGTGCTGCCATATAAGTTTCCTCCCAAGTAGATGCTGTAAAAATTAATACCGTGTCATCAGCGAAAGTAATAATTTTACCCCTATTTAAGTTTAGGTTGCATAGTCCATTAATGTATATTAGAAATAAAGTTGGACCCAAAATACTTCCCTGCGGGACTCCGTAATTTGTATCCATGCTATCGCTTAACTGATCAAGGATTTTGACTTGCTGGGATCTATCGCTCAAGTAATCCTTAAAGAATTCTAATGGTTTTCCTCTGACTCCAATTGAGGATAACTTCTCTATAAGCAAAGGAATATGAACCGTGTCAAAAGCCTTGGATATATCCAAGAATATAGCCAAGACCTTCTCTCTCTTATCCAATTTGTTGGATACATGCTCGATTAATTCCAGAACAGCATCCGCAGTGGACCTGCCAGATCTAAAACCATACTGCCTGGTTGAGATAAGATTGTTAGTCTCTAGGAATTTAATCAAACGCTTGTTGGCAATTTTTTCTAGGATTTTTGAGAAGGCTGTCAAAATTGCTATAGGCCTATAGTTTGTTACAAGTTCTCTATTTCCACTCTTGTATATTGGGTGCACAATAGATTTTTTAAATATTTTAGGAAAGATACCAGATGCTATGGCACAGTTACACACGTGAGTCATAGGACGTAGAACAATATGCTTGTATCTTTTTAAGAAAGACGTAGGAATCATATCCCAGCCAGGAGCACAATCATTACGTAAGGACATAATTAATGATTCTACTTCAGACTCGTCGGTATCAAGGAAAACCATAGAATTGAGACAGTGGTTGTATGGTTGCGATATATAACTATTATTAGTCTTATATGCCATTACCTCTTCTGCCACTTTTTTACCAATGTTTACAAAGAAATTATTTATTGAATTTACTGGTTTGCCATCCGAATACTGGAGTGACAATAGACCATGAGCTGTGTCTGGAGTTTTGTTTGTATGAGTAATATTCTTTATTGCTTTCCACAAACGTTTGTTATTACTACCAGCATTTGCAATCTCCCCTTTTTCATAGTCAGCTTTAGCTTTCCGTATTAGGTTTTTACAAAAATTTCTATATCTTTTGTAGCTTATTTCAACGATAACATTACTTGGATCCAATTTCAGCTTTTTATGTAATTTATTCCTATTACTTATACATCTTAGCAAGCCTGGTGTCATCCAGGGCTTTATAGTCCTTTTCCTACGTGGCACCTTAAAAACTTTAGTATTATTTTGAATTATTTTAACTAATGGTAGAATCAATAGGTTTGCAGCTTCGTTAGGATCTGTTGTGTCAAGAACTGGGGAAAAGTTCACTTGACACATCTCTTTATCGACTGATTTTATGTCTAATTTGGTAAAAGTGTTTTTGGAGCAAATTTTAGGTGCCATACTTTGAAACCAAAAAATTACCGAGTAATGGTCTGTAAGGGTAGATTCAGCTACAAGGGTTACACAGTCACTATTTGTTTTTGCAAACACATGGTCTAAGCAATTATTATTTCTCGTTGGCAAACAGTGACAGGGTAGGTAACCCAAATAAGACATTATTGTGAGATATTCTTGTGAGTTGTTATCGTGTACTCCTTCGTTTATGTTGATGTTCATGTCTCCCATAATGACAACATTTTTGAAAGCAGATAATGAAGCAATTATCCTTTCAAGACTTGTTAAGAACCGTGAAATATTCGCGTATGAGGGTGAACGGTAGATGCCCACAACTGCTATGTCCCGACCCACTTTAAGAACTGCGCAATTAGCATCAAGGAATGTGGGTTCTTCGAATGAGATATTTTCTAAATTTTTATTAGCGTATATTACTACACCATCGTTCTGAAGTGTTATATTTTTGGTTGCGAATGATAAATACCCTTCCAAATGAGGTATGGGAGACTGCCGAGAGAGCCAGCACTCTGTTAATATGATAACCTCATATTCTATGTTAATTTGATGCATTAACAATTGGAAATCTGAAAAATTGCTTGAAAGACTTCGAATATTTTGTGTGATAATTTTGATGCCACCCACACATTTAAATTCATCAAGCTTATTTTTACAGACATTCGGATCACATGAAATTGATAAAGGTTGCAGGAATTCTTCAAGGTCATTTGCTAATGAATTTTCTCTTAGTAATACCATTGTTAGTCCTGGTTAAAAATAGAAGTATAAATAATAATACCTAGATACTCATCAACTTTCAAAAAGTGAAAAATAGTGTTGTGGAATTATTCTTTCAATTATATCGTATTATTGAAGTGTTTTATTTTATTGATTTTATGACTATCATCAGTGTAAGCAAAACATTAAATTTAATACATTTGTCCTTGGCAATTTGATATTTGTGAGTATTCGAGCAAAATAATTGTTAAGCAAAATACATGCAAAATACATGCAAAATAAGTGTTGTTTCACTTGTTTGTATGATGGTGATTTGTTTACACAGTTTTGATTTCAAGTAATGACAATGTATTTAAATGGAATATAATTTAACTACTAAAGATTTTAGGTATGTAATAAGTATTGTTTTAACATTTGTTAGCTTTATATAGTTATATAGATGAACCTTAAGTTAAATGAGTGGGGTTAATTATTTTGTTAAAGATATTTGGTAGATTATATGGTAGTAAATAAAATGTAGTCTTGTAGTACAGGTTTATGTTATAATATTTTATTAAGAAACACATTTGTAGACAAAATTAGTACAAACATGCATTTTATTTTTATAATATAATGTTAAATAATATTAGTATGTAGTAATAAATGGATTAACCGATAAAGGGTTGATGTGTTTGTATTATAATATCTTAAATATGCCCACAGATATAAAAAACATTAAAAAAGAGTATTTTGAGAAATTATGTAAATCAATGAGTGACAATTTTAGTTATTACTAGGTATGCATTTGATTAGGTTACAATATATTTCCAAATCTAAACAAAAGAAGTTACAATAGTGATATAATAAGAGTATTGATACTCTCTACTACCTAAAAAAGAAATGTGCGACAATTTATGTTATTGCTAGGTAGGTATCTATTTGTTAGAAGTACAATAGTTATGTTACCAGTATCAAATCAAAGGAAGTTACAATAAGAGTATTGATACTCACTATTACCTAAATAGGAAGAAAATTACACGAAATATAATAATTTAGAAAAAAAAAGGCACACTACTATACTAAATTGTTATTATGGAAACTATTTATTTTCAGTATTTTTGGTCACTGGGATACTGTCTTCCTCCCGTATTAGTAGAACCTCAGATCCTTCTTCTTTCCTTAGAAACACTCTGCCGTGTGATATCCAACAAAATTTATATTTATTTTCTTTTGCGAAAGCCCGCGCCTTGAAATACAACAAACGCGTCTTGGGGGTTAAGTGCTCAGATACGTATATAGGGAAAGGAGATCCTCCGATACCGATATGTGTAGAATTCAGTTTGTTGCTGTTCTCGGTGTTAAATTTTCTTAATGCACTGAGTAAGTTATTTTTTACGATTGGACCCCTCAAGTTAACTAGGATAGTTTGCTTTGTACCCTGCTTTCCAGGTAAACGTCTAATATCAGTTATATCTTGTGAGGTTATACAACCCTTAACGGCAGCAGCAGTTTTCTGGGCTAGTAGGATGAGGTCATCTTGTGTTTCATTCGCTGAAATGGGAATATTACGAATTTCTATTTGGTTTTGATATGCTTGGCGCGTTAAATCTTCAACCTTTGTTTGCAATAAGGATATTTGATTTTGAAAGAACAAAGAGGACTCCTCAAGTTTTTCAATTTTATTACTGGCGGTATCAAACTTTTCGGCTAAGTAATCTACAGCACTTTCTATTTCCTTACTTGTTGTATAGACATTCGATATTTGGTTCTTTACTTCCGTAATTTCTTGTTTTAAGCTTATAAGAGACACGTTTTGGGCTTCTATGAATTTATTGAGCGTGCTTTTCAGCTCCAAAATTTCTTTTTTGACGTCACTATCGCCACACTCTTCACGGCGTCGCGGTCGCTGAATTCGGAAATTAATATTATTTTTATTTTGCGGCGTTGTAGTCATATGAAGTGATAAGTTGGGATCCGAACTGTACTGTTGATCACTGTATACCGATGGGGATTGCAGCATATTACTCCGTAATATTCAAATAGGTAATGAAGCTATACCCGTAATCAGCTTGAATGAAAGATACACGGGTAATATTCTCGTAAATAAAATTGTAGGAGCACTTCCAGTAGCATTAATAATATAATTTTGAGTAATGCTTAACCGGCAAACAGCGGGCAGGAACAAAACGACTCGCTTAATAGTTATTACACACACTTCACACTGTGTCCGCGTTGTAGGTGGATTGATTTTATGTATTGCTTATCACACTCATCACAGAGTACACTTTGGCACGTACTTTCACTGCTATACGGTGCTGGTAAACGTTATGATTGTTCACTATGACTGACGACGCACGGTATTGAACCGGTAATCTCTCCTGCGTGCGAGAGGGATAAATAGATGCACACAAGTTTTATGCACAATATTACTTAAGTGATATCTGTTGAAGGCACCAAACAAAAAACACGTCCACTGCACTTTGCGTCCCGAGCGAAAATTATCGGGTATTTCCCGATAGGTTCGTTGCAAACAAATGAAGGAGTCAACTTGACGATTTTATTTGTTTGCAGGGAACCTTGAGGGAAATGCCAGATAATTTTGAAGCTCGTGTGGTATTCGGGGGATTATTTTTCCAATTTTCACAATTGAATTCAACCTGTCAGTTTGACGTGTGGTTAATTTGACTGGATCATGTTTTGTTTTTTATATATAGCAACTACCAGAGAAAATTTTCAAAAAATTATCAGTATAATACCATGTAGGTTGTACCACGTGACGTCGAATGGTGCAATTCTATTGGTCGATATTTGGGTCGGAAAAATAATCACAATTATTATAGTAACGAGGTCAAACGCGTAATGTTTGTCCGACTAACTACAACCGATGCCTGTCATAAGTCTACTTAGATTTGTGACACGCAACGTAAAGAAGATGGATAGCAACAAACAGGTCTGTGATACATTTCTTTCTTCCTCTATCTTCTTTGGTTGCCGAAAATATCGGTAATGCTTTTGGTTTTACTCATACTGATGTCCGTGGCGTTTGTCGTCAATTTAGACTTTCTTTTTTTTCTTCTCTCTTTCTTGGCTGGCAACGCATCAGTGATGCCTTTAGTGTTGCTGATGTCCATGGGCGACGATAGTCACTTACCATCAGGTGTATCTTCAGCCCGTTTGCGGGATACTTCCATAAAAAATAATCAGTATTAAATAAGTTTTAGTTACGTTACATACAAAATATAACTATGTTAACTGTTAACTCGAGTTGGTATTGTTACAATATAGTCACATAGTTAAAAGCATTTGACACCGCTGTCAATGCAAACTGTAATATACGGCCGGTGTGATTTACGACCGAACTTCATTAGTGCCATAGCGATTGGGATAGGGCTGTCAACGGCTATATTTAATTAATTTTATTTTATAAAAAAAACTCAAGAATTAAAATCGAGGGTCTGACGTATTTTTGGAACATATAAGTATATTTTAAGTTATTTTTATGTAACCAATAAACAGTACAAATACAATATAGAACGTAGATATATTTGTGTATGCAATGGATAACTACAAGTATCTCCATTATTTCTTTAGGTATATACAAAATCACAAATAAAGTAAACGCTTACACACTCACACCTCCGCAGTAGGTTTTTACCTGTATCACGGGTGGCATGAACGACACATATAACACATCACAATAACACCCGTAATCCGAGTACAAATATTTATCTGTCACATAAATATCTGCCCCGGCCGGGAATCGAACCCGGGACCCCTCGCTTTGCAGGGTCAACAAATACTCAGGACCCAGAAGTAAACATATGTACATACATAAATATCAATATTTTGGGAATCGAACCCATTGCTTGGTGGACACATCTATAACTGTCAGGGTCGTCTACCAAACCTGTAATGTGACAACCCTAGGTGACCTGTACCCTAGATTTACGTATCTAATGCGTGATATTAGTTACTGTGTGATTTATTAGTATGTGGTCATGTTGACCAATGTACTTCCATCAGTAACTATTAATAACTTGCTAATCCTTACAAAAAACCAAAAACATTGTCATATTAATTATTACTATCGTCTATTTATTGATAAAAATATAACTTACCTACATATATACTCCATGTGTTGTTATTAAATGACTAAGGTAACAGCAGCTAAAGGAAACATTACAATCGTATCCAATTTGTGGCGTATCACACACAATACTCCATCCCGCCGTCTGATATTCAAACTTCACTCTATTTATTCCTTGAATAATGTTACCTTCAGTTTTTGATAAATCAGGATTTGTGTTTTTTTAGTTTAAAAAATTTTTATACTGAAGAGTAAATGGTAAGTTTAATTGATTGATTGATAAGATTGATACTATATTTTTATTATTTCGATATTACTATACAAGTATGTTCCGGTTTTCTGAATGTGTTTTATTTTTATTTTGACCCAGTTACAGGAAAACAAAGCAGGTAAAATTACGCGTTACACCTATAATGTTAATAAGTATATAAAAATATACAAAGGGAAAAAACCATGACACAAAATAAATTGAGGTTAGAATTAAATCGATCGTTAGCATCTAGATTAAGTATAATATTATATTATATACTAAAATAATTTACATTGTAGTATTCATATATTATTGTATGTGAATACTCGTTTATCCCTTGGTTATATTATAACGATTGTGGCCCATTTTAACACTTCAACATGATTTAGATGTAGTATTGGATAGCTTGTTGGCAAGTTGTTCTGTATTTCCCTGTAATATATCCGTGTTCCGTTAGTAATACCGCTAGTATCTATAGCGGAAATTTATTTTATGAGCAAATAGGACTATCTGATGAGGACCCGATCGGCTCAAAGTTTTGTTTCCCAAATTATCATGAAAAAAAAAATCATAGACGATATTATTTTACGGAACAATCCTTATAAAAGTCAAACGCCTGGTTACCCTTTAGGAATATTTGCTTTCTATTTCGCCGAAATAATCTTTTGAAAGCCAGCGGTATTGACTGGGCTAGTACGGTATACGATTGTGTTTATTTGTATGAAAGCACAAATATTTTTAGTTGAACTCTTTGATGCTTGGCTTAGAACGGTTCGCAAATACCTCGGCTCACGTAAAGGAAGTTATCTTTGCTATAATGATGTTTATTGTTACATTATATTCGTTTTATCAAAAGCAGTATGGATGTAAGAATTTAAGGTGCGGTATGACTACGATTTAAAAACGTTGATTTCACTCACACAACCGCATATCTGCGCTAATCTAATGTTACATTTACGTGACCCTGAATAGGGTTCAAAATTGCAGAGCATATTTTTGCTAACAATGTAACTAGATTGCGAATAAACATTTAATTTGAGGGTTTTCCTTAGATAATTCAGAATATACACATTAAATTCAATATCTATTAATAAAACTATATACGTATTATATTCTCAAAAAAATATGTAGTTACCGCTGAAAATACAGAGAACGTAGACGATTAAGTTTATTTTTGTATAGCAAATTACGATTTTTTATTGGAAATATTAAACAACAATTTAATATTCTATTCGGTTAACATTATTCTTTAGACCTTTTTCTATGCTCTGTATTTTTTGCGTGCGATATTTTCATTGGGTTTCCTCGTACTCGAGCACCAAAGAAACCCAGTTTTGTGAATATTGAGATCACACCGCGCCTTAAAAGAGCAACTTAAATTGCGTTCGGTTTTGAGTAAAAGAGACTAAAAATAATATAACAGGTGCATTTGAACTCCCTGTTTAAAAAGAACTGAGATTAAGAAATTTTAGAAAACTATAAAATGTTGAATTGAAACACCTTCAAACAAAACCAACGTAAAACTAAACAACCAACCCCAGCTCGGTGAAAAAACTTCAAAAACGATATTTACCGACTACTACCACTTCCCATAACCCGAACCGAACGGTACAATGGACTGTCCAGCGAATACGGAATTAAGGTTCGGCTCAATTGACAAGAGATAGCGATTAAACAACACTAAACAATATAATTTGTCGACATAGAGATAAATTTAATCGAATTATAATAATCTGTAGGCATTGTACTTACATAATAAAATAGAATTAGATATTTAATTTTGGGATGGCACAATAATTCAATGTTATAATAATATGATCTCACACAGAAAACGCTTGCTTATTAAACGTTAAAATAATTGCTCACACAACGAACATTCTTTTTTACATAAAAAAGTTAATATTGTCAAAAATCTCATCTAGTAAGTGGCAATGAAGTCCAAGTTGAGCATGCTAACTTATCTTTTAAACTTATATATCGTAGATTCTAAACATTTTGAATGCAAACGGGTTCTCACGATTATTGTACTTTGTACCGATATATCGACCCAGTTACATGGATCATGATCACGGCGGGACTGTACCGGTATTAATAAACATTTTAAGTACTCGTTCGCAATTCAAAAATTAAAAATGTTTTTAAAAGTCTATTCACTCTCCCACTCCCGTTGAAGCGTATAACTTAGACCGCGTCTCCACATATCGTCACTACGCACTAACGGTAGATCACAGACAACGCGCACGTCGCCAGTTGTTAATTTTGCACGAAACGCCTCTCCTGGTTTATTCTATCGCCGTGCTCTAGAGGGTGATTTAAGGATCGCATCGTGAACTGTTGTACAGTTCTGAGGAATGCGATTTGCGACTGAGTTGCGTTCGAAGTCGTTTGACCGATTATTAATCTCAATCGTGGTAAAAGTAGTTTGTATGCACCGTAATGTATTGTGATGCTGTATTTAGCTAAGCTGTTAAAAATGTGCGTGAGACAAGAGTTCTAGACACAGATTATTCGGTGTATTACGTTATTGGAATTTAACACAAGTAATTTCTCTTTATAATATTTTTTGCAAATTTTAAACAATTTTGTGCATCATACAACTTACGGTTTCAATATTGACTTTCAGGCCAGCAACGCATTGGCGAAGCCCCCGGTGTTGCTTATACTATGCTATGAAGAAATACATAAACTGACTCGCAATAATTACTAAAGATGTTTGAGACAAAATAAATGTAACGCAATGTTGCAATACTCGGAAGTGTAGCTTAAATGGAAGACTAGCTGAATTAAAGGGTTAGAGAATTCGGCTTTGGATATTCGGAGCCGTAAATACGGATACTGTGGACGGTATAGTGAACGTACTGTTGCAAAATGAGATGAAGCAAAGCCTAGTCTATACTATATAGGCTTAGTGTCACAAACGGTCCAAAGCTCAATATTATGCTGGAGAATGAAGATAAAAAGGGTTAAAATCACTATAATTATCTTTATTCATCTGTAACTATTCTGTGAGAATTAAAATCCATCCATCCATCCATCAGCCCTTTGAGCTCCACTGCTGGACATAGGCCTCCCCTAATCTACGCCACTCAGACCGGTCCTGAGCCTTCTGAATCCAGCTGATACCCGCTGTCTTCTTCAGGTCGTCGGTCCACCTGGTCGGGGGGCGTCCTGTGCTCCTTTTACCGAGGCGTGGTCTCCATTCGAGGACCTTTCTTCCCCAACGGTTATCGGTCCTTCGAACTATGTGGCCAGCCCATTGCCACTTCAGCCCTCTGAGCTAGGTCGGTCACCCTCGTTCGTCTACGGATTTCATCATTTCTGATTCGATCGCGTAGAGAAATACCGAGCATAGCTCGTTCCATAGCCCGCTGGGCGACTCTAAGCTTATGCGTAAAACCATTTTCATTACCAGATGAATTAAAATAGATCAATTAAATTGTAGACCTTATTTAAGTTACTTCAAGTAATAACTTGTGATTTCAAACACCCATTTAATTAATAGGAAGCAATAAATAAGAATATTGGCGAACTTCACTTACAAAAATATGTGAAGAAAATCTTATTAAAGATAATAGAGCAAGTAATAAATAGCTCAAGTTTAATTTCAACCCTTTTTGTCGGACCGACTTTCAAACCTCCAGGTCTTCAAATAATATTCTACAATTGTGGTTCCCTTTGAGTACGTAACGTAGGGGGGCCATCCATATATTACGTTACACGTTAGAGGGGAGGGGGGGTCGATGTAGTGTGACATTCTTTGACAAGGGGTGGGAAGGGGTCATGAATAGCTTCATGGAAGGGGTCCTAAATTTCGTGACGTCACCTTTCAAATTCGAATAATTATTGGTATGAATAGGCATATATTAAAAAACAATAAATACTTATTTCGGAACTGTAGGGCTATTCAGTTTTGTAACTTGACAGCGGATTCCGCGATGAGTGTCAAAATTGAAGTTCGAGTCCGAGATCTTGATATGTGATTCTCGAATCATTTGGTACGCACTTGCGAAGTGAAGGGAGTCTCGAACTCAAACGTCAAACCAATGATATTATAAAAATAGAGGTAGATATGTTACTAGCGCGCCCAAGATGAAGAGCGTAACTTGGGCTAATTAGCCCAACTGCTCGCAGTCGCTCTGTCAATACTCTGTCGATACGCACGCTTTTATTGTTGCCAGAAATCCTTGAGATTTGACATACAGCGTTAAAATGCCCTCGTGTATTATGCGTATTTGCACTAATTACACAAGTAAAAGAATTAAAATTCATGGAGTAACATACCACACGTCAGTTATCATGATTTATTACATTTTATATAATTTCAATATTTCTCTAACAAAATAAATATGGCGGCATGACAACGCCGGCCGAACATAGCTGCCGTCCTAACGAAGAGTGCAATAAGTCCAGGTTTTGGGCAAATTAACTTTAGACCATATCCGTAGCTACATAAGGTCTTAAATCAATTTGCCCAAAAACTGGACTTATTGCACTCTTCGTTAGGACGGCAGATAGGGCGGACATAGATTAACATATACAGAAGTGACGATATATCGATGCTGTCCCCATTTGTATGTTTATTGTTAAGTACAGAGATAATTTTCTCACGAGTACACGTACCTATTGTAATAAAGCCGTACCGTATTAGTATCGAGTATTGTATAGAGCCTAACATAAAGAAATTCATGAATAATCTATACTAATATATAAAGAGAAAAGATTTGATTTTTTGTTTGCATTGAATAGGCTCCGAAACAACTGAACCGATTTGAAAAATTCTTTCACTGTTGGGAAGCTACACTATTCCCGAGTATCATAGGCTATATTATATTTTCAAAAAAATTAGGGATTCTTAATAAAACTCCAATAATGTAACCCAAGGTGTAAAAAAATAAGAAAACCGAAGCAAAGCGAGGGCGGTTACTCGTATAATATAAATTAAAAAGTATAAAATAATAAAGTATTCGTATTGAGTACGTCTTTCACCATACGCGATTAAGGTTCAACCACAGTAAAGGAATCAGAATAAATAAAATGCTATGTAATAAGTTAATGAATAACACGCCATACCTACTGCTTAGGCTGACATATACATGAAAAAGGTCGTGGTCCCTATAAGTTAGCGTATTTACTTTATTCGTAAATGTGTCACCATATTTAATATTTCATCACCGAAATCCCAAAATATTGCATAAAATAGTTTTGAAATTACAACTTCCTTCCTTAAGTTTATTTTTAGGTACTTTCAATCTACTGACTGTACTGAATTTGTTAGTCTTTGCCGAAGCCAACCAATCAAATCATCTCCACGATAACACAATATAAGAATCTAACAGTAACGTAACTCGGGCCGATTCTCGAAAAACTTGCCTACGCGTCGCCGCGCGCTAGGGCTGTCCGCCGACAGTATTTTAATTTTATCAAACGACTTGAGGTTTCTTAGTAGTTTTGTATTTAAAAATGTTATATTTTCTATTTTAATAAATGCAATTCATTGTAAATAAAAAGGAAGTGTTCCATAAAAGTATATGTTGTGTTTTTATTAGTACTGTGAAGGTTCGTAAGCCTTCAGTATTGTATTAGAGACAGAGACTCTTAGGGCAGGGTAAGGTTCTTCGGTGGACTTATGAAAAATAAACAATTTAGGTACCTACTTATTGCAATACGTACTTGTTTTTATTTATTTTTTATTTATCCTACATGCACTGATCTCCTTCGGCAGGACCGAAGACCTTGAATACAATAATTTGATTTCTTATTAATAATTACAATACAATAATAAAGTTAATATTAATCAATAACGCAATAATTATACAATACCTACTACCTAAGTTACTTACCTACAATAATTATATATACCTACCTACAAGTACGTATTATATATTATTATATATTATATTATATAGTATTATATATACTATATAATACGTACTTGTAGGTAGGTATAAAAATAGTGTCTTACCTTTCGGAGTCTCCAGGTAACGTAAACAATGATATTCCTGGGTGACTTAATGTCGAATTAAAGCACCCAAAAACAACACAATAATGTCTACTATTTCTGTTGCCTTTTTCTACTGCCATCTTAAGTTAAATTTTTATAAATCCACAGCCGCACACGACCATACAGCTCAACCAGAGTAGAAAATTAAAAAAGTTTGTTATTTGTACCGACCGGACCGTGGTACAAGCTCCGCTCGTTCGCCTGTCGGCAATCGCCACGCAGCAGCCGCTGTTGCCTACATATCGCACGCGTATTCGGATGTGCGTAGGTATAATGCGCGTTTCGGCCGTTTGTATGAAGAGCGACTACTGTTAGATTCCTATATTGTGACGATAATCTCCACAATATTGTGGAAATGGGCAGAGTTGCCTACTCTAAATTTTTTTCGATATCTTCACAGTTTTTAGTTTAGACCACCAAAATTAAATCTAGTTTAAACTGAAAATCAAGAGGATGTGCAGATTGAAAACAAGTCAGTTTTAGTAGAAATTGTTAAGATTTAAAGTTGATTTACGAATATAAGTATAATTTTCTTAACGTAATATTAAGTTGTTTTGCACAATTTTATTTGTTGGCAACACTGGTCAACGTTTGGCTACGCGAACGACAAACACTAGCTGTCTTTTTCACTATTATAGTTTTAGTAGAGCTATCCCTTTTACATTTTTTACCAATGTAGTGATTGCCTGATTGGTGTAGGGAAACAAAAGATAAACGTGTGTGTGTTTCGGAACAAATTTTTCGGTTGATTTGTAAGGGCATAACGTATCTATACTAAAACATCATTGCGTCAAACGACTAAAGATGGCGATAGCTCTTGACTAACTTTTCGTTTGACAATTGGACACGAGCTTCGACGGTGACGTAATTCGATGATCGAGAATAATAAATATGTCATCCTCTAATCATCTAGTACGGCACTTGCGAAGTGAAGTGATCCTAGAACTCGAACGTCAATTTTGAAACTCCGCTGTCAAGTTACAAAAGAGAATAGCCTTCCTGATGTTTTACTTTAATAATTTCTAGGTGTAAAATTTCATAATGTGTGACGTCACACTAGGGGGGGAGGTCCTCAGAAGTGTGACCAGCTGTGACAAGGACGGGGAGAGGGGTCAGAAAGTCATGAAATTAGTGTGACACAATTTATGGATGACCCCTAGTACGTAAGTTCTAGAAATAATATTAATACCGTAATATTATTTACGTTTCATAACACAATAATAATATCGCAGCCACACGTGTAACGCATCTCGAATTACGTTATGCGTAGCTCCGTAGCAACATTCGAAGCATCACCCTACGCTACGAGGTCTATTTTTAACCGACTTCAAAAAAAGGAGGAGGTTCTCAATTCGACTGTATTTGTTTTTTTTTGTTTGTCAGAACTTTCGACTGGGTGAACCGATTTTGATGATTGTTTTTTTAATCGAAAGCTGTTGCTTGTCATGTAGTGTCACTTAAATTTTATTGAGATCTGACAATGGCATCCATGAGAAAACCATAATAAGTCTTAAATTTGTGTTAAGTATGTGCGCGACAAATGGACGAAAAACTCAATATCACGCCAACCGATTTCAGTGATCCTTTTTTTATCAAAAGCAGGTGCTTGTCATGTAGTCTCACATAAATTTGAACGAGATCTCACAATTAGTTTTTGAGTAACTTTGAAGTTGGTTATTTTTTGTTAGTAAAATTTAGATTATATGAACCTGAATCGAATTCTCGGTGACAAGTTTGTTTATAAGTATTATCCACTAGCGCTCTGCCCGCGGTTTCGCTCGCGTTTTTTGGGATAATAAGTACCCCGTGTCTTATACCAGATCCTACCTGCAAATTTTTTTTTAAATTAGCAAATATTTTCACAAATTTTCATATGTAGGTTTAATATGCTTTATTCCCACTAGTTCGATATTAGTTCGATGGCCGAACTAGTAGGGAGTATGTTACTTTTTTGGTTATTACTTCTATGGCAGAAACCATTTTTAGGACCTTCAAACAAATTTAGAGTAGGTACGAATAAACAGATCTTTCGTTTCTTTATTAATTGATATTCGTCGGTAATACAGTAGAATAGAATAGAATGCCACGTCTGTATTCTTGGAGAATATTAACTTAAAAAACAAAGACCTATTTTCCATACCGTTCCATTAAATATTGTATTCTTCGCTCAACAAAATAAATACAAAACCTTAGATTAATTCCACTCCATTGTTTCTTAACAAAGGTTGGTTCATTAATTTTAAATCTTAGCAACAATACGTATCAACTGAAAGGGTTTCGTACGCGATGTAGTTGTAAATCATGACGGCGCGTCTCGTAAGCAATTTTCACTCTTATTACCAGGGAATAAGGAAGACGTATCAAGTCTTCGTGAGTTAACAGCGAAACTGCTCTGATAGTGGCCATTAATCATTTGCTTTCAGAAGCGAGATAAAATAAAGTGTTTTGGAATTTTGTAACTAAGATGGATTTTCGCGACTATTTTTTGTCTGATGGTAATCAGATAAAAAGTTTAGTTGCTTAAAAAATTATAATTTCAGTACAGTTATAAAGTTAATTATCTGCATCAATATTATAAACAGGAAAGATTTGTATTTTTGTATGTTTGTAACGAATAAACTCAAAAAGTAATGCAAAGATTTCAAAAATTCTTTCACCAACAGAAAGCTACACTATTCTTGAGTAATACAGAATATATTTTGATTGTGATTAATAATATGATTTATTCATCACAAGTGAAATTGTTTGACGCCCAGCGAAGTGGGTGCGGTCAGCTAGTATTGAATGCGATTGGCATTGGACGTTTAAATAACAGACTGCTAGAAACAAATAATATCTGGGGGCACGGCAGTGCCCCCGCCAAGTCGAGCAAAAAAGCGGCACGGCCGTACCATCCTTTTCTCGAAGCAATTCAGGCCATTTTCGACCCCCTATAACTTCGTTGTGGATAAAGCTAGAAGCCTGAATTTTTAGTAACCAAGCAGGCATTGTATAAACACGGTATATTTCAAATTTAATTCAATTTGAACCAGTAGTTTAAGAATTATAACTAGTCAAAGTTTCTTAATTTCGTCACTCACTGACTGACTGACCGATCATCAAAACTCTAAGGCACTTCTAGCAGACATAGAAGCTTCAAATTTGGAACACAATTAGTGTTTAGTGTATAGATCAAGGAAAAACTAAAATATTTTGCAATTTCGGTCCAGTTTTGTAGATAAATCAACTGCATAAATAACTTTGTAATCCCATATAAATATATAGGATTACAAAGTTACATTTGCAGTTAATGAATTACTGTACCTGTATAACAAAGTAACATTTGCAGTGAATTAATCAGTGTACCTGTATGTAATATAATGGAATAATAGGTGTAGGTAGGTACCTAGATATAATTATGTTCAAAGGTAACTTGTAAAAGGAAAAAAAGTAGAACTATCTACAAAAAGAAATGAGATGCCATTAAAAACAAAACTTGTAAAAAAAACCAAGTCTCGCAACTCAGTTCTTCTACCGTAAAAAGTTGTGAGATCCATGTAATACCAAGTCGGTTAATTTATTCAGTTCCTACTTAAGGGTCCTTCTGTCTTAAGTTATTACGTAATTAGCTAAACTAACAAGTAACAACATCTTATAGTGACCATATTATCAATATTAAAAATATTTAATGTTTTAAATAAATAGATTGACTTGGCAATCGCACAATCAATCAAACAATATAATATGTAGGTATTACTTGTGAGATACATTGTGTTTTCGTGCGATAGTCAAGTCGATCTATTTATTTAAAACATAAAAGATTTTTAATTTTTTTTTTTTTTTATGCTTTTAGCAGGCAAACGAGCAGACGGGTCACCTGATGGTAAGTGATCACCGCCGCCCATGGACATTAGCAACACTGGGGGCGTCACCAACGCGTTGCCGGCCAAGAAAATGACGATAGACCCGCTTTTTGAAGGACCCCATGTCATAGCTTAGAGGGAACACCGATGCAGGAAGTTTGTTCCATAGTTTACACATACGAGGTAGAAAATTACGTGAGAACCGAACTGTGGACGAATGCCAGGTATCTAGGTGATGTTGGTGGAACCTGGAACCCCGTGATGTGCGGTGTCGAAAACCAACTGCAGGTATTAAGCCAAATAGTTCTTCAGAACATTCCCCATTGTACAGACGGTAGAATACGCAGAGAGAACCTACATCTCTCCTCAATTCGAGTGATTCTAGTCCGTCTGTAAGCATGGGATCGTCGACAAGACGAATAGCTCGCCGTTGAATTCGATTGAACGGATCCACTTGGCTAGCTGGGGCTCCAGCCCAAAGGTGGGAGCAGTACTCCATGTGTGGTCGAATTTGCGCCTTATAGAGCATCAACCTGTGCTTAGGCGTGAAGTACTGCTTAGCTCTGTTGAGCACTCCCAATTTCTTTGCGGCTAGTTTGGCCTTACCAACCAAGTGGTCTCGAAACTGAACTTCATTCGAGATGTCGACACCAAGGATCCCAATGCTTTTAGAGATGTTAAGAGGAATGTTCTGGAACTGTGGTGCTATGACAAATGGGGTTTTTTTAGCGGTTAACGCGCAAACTTGTGTCTTCTCGGGGTTGAACTGGACTAAATTTAGTCTGCCCCATTCTGAGACCCGCTCCAGAGATGTCTCGACTTCAGACACAAGTTTCATCCGCTTCTCCTCAATCTGCATCCGAGAAAGGTTTGCTCGGCCTGTATAACGGGCGTCACCCGTGCTGTCATCAGCATAGCAATGAATATTCTCGATGTCCAGCATATCATTGATATGCATGATGAACAGTGTAGGTGAAAGCACAGAGCCTTGTGGGACGCCAGCATTTATGGGCTTCGTATCTGAGCATGTTCCGTCAACGACGACCTTGATGCTCCGCTCCGATAAAAAACTGGCAATCCATTTGCACATTTTCTCGGGTACTCCGTAGGAAAGAAGTTTAGACAATAATATTGATAATATGGTCACTATAAGATGTTGTTACTTGTTAGTTTAGCTAATTACGTAATAACTTAAGACAGAAGGACCCTTAAGTAGGAACTGAATAAATTAACCGACTTGGTATTACATGGATCTCACAACTTTTTACGGTAGAAGAACTGAGTTGCGAGACTTGGTTTTTTTTACAAGTTTTGTTTTTAATGGCATGAGACTTTTTGCTTTGCACTTGCTTCAAAGGAAATGATTCCTTGTTTGATTAGTATAATAAATAAATAATAGATTAAAAAAACTAAAAAACACGCTTTTATTGAAATCCAACTAAAAATAGAAAATAAATTTGAATTAAGAATCGTGTAATTGTAAAAAAAAGCATGGGGTGCTTTTTATTAAGATACTATCCCTTCTACTCATTTATTTTTTCAATTTTTAGTTTGATTTTTTGAAATAAAATTAAGGTTTTTTCTTTCTTTCTCGATAAGTCTACGAAGTTTGAAAGAAATCTAACCGTTTGAAATGGGTCAAAATCAACTCCAAATGAGTCGGTTACAAGTTACAAACAAAGAAGTTACAAACAGGTGAAGCTAATATTAAGCGTGTAATAATATTTAAGTAGAAGTAGCAGTTTAACCTTAGCTGATAAAATCCATTTAATATTAATTTCCATATCACCCACGACTTCAATAATTCTGTGTGTGTGAGCATTTATAAATAAAATCGCAATTGTTGGTAGTAGTTATCATCACAAATCATAATCCCACAGCTGGACTTGGCGTCCCATAGTAAGAAAGACTTAAGCTATGTAGTTAATAGCGTCAGGCGTTACTTTGCGGAAATCCATTGTTATTAAGTTAGTATTTCTACTTTCCAATTCCAATTTTTTCTAATCCGCGGTTAACATGTATGATGGTATGGCACCTCCTATAACGGAAACATGCACTACAATAATAAAAAGTATATACCAACATATATACCAGCACCAACACGTATTTCGCCCCGAAACGGAGCATCATCAGGGTAAGTTGACTCTATAATGCTTGATGATTTAACTTTGCGACTAACCATCGTAGAGTGAACTTACCCTGATGATACTAGATATATGCAAGTGTTTTCTTTCGTTGACATTGTAAAACCAGCTCTTCATTGACCAAGTAACAAGTTATCAACGTGTAAAATATTTTTAACTAATCTATAACTAGTCTACCGCACTTGACCAGCGTGGTAGACTATGGCCTGTACCCCTCACATTGTGAGAGGAGACCCCGAGCCCAGCAGTGGGACAATTATGGGTTGTTGCTTTGCTTGTATAACTAGTTTGAGAGGCAAAATTAATATAATGTTTTGAGCACGACATTAGGCTTATAACCTTACGAGCGGTTGTCAAACTTTAGTCGACTGCAACAGTAAACGTCGCAAACAATTTGGGTTCCATTGAGCATGTAGGCGTAGTGTATTACAGCCCGTCGCTATAAATTAATAAACTTCATAGAATGCAATGATATTATAATGTAAAAAACAGGTAGATATGTCACTAGCGCGCCGACGATGAAGAACAGGCAATTGACCATTCTGCTCGTAGTCGCTCTGTTAGTACAAGACGATACGCACGCTTTTGTTGTTGTCAGAAGTGCTTGACATTTGACATACAGCGTTAAAATTCCTTCGTGTATTATGCCAATGTGATTGGTGTAGTGAAACAAAAGATAAACGTGTGTGTTGTAGCTCTTTTCGGAACAGATTTTTGATTTTTAAGGGTATAACGTATCTATATTTTTTAAATATCATTGGTGGAATAATAATATAACCTTTTTCGTTCGGATCGCTCATTATTGTGTAGTTTAAATTGTCCCCGAAGCTGGACCGTAAAGTTTCAGCTACGAATAGTCTACGGCGTAGCGGTGGCGTAGCAGTTGCTTTGCTACGCCGGCCTCACAGGGAATGCCAGTGGAATTTCATTTCGTTAGGGCCAAAGCTTGTAGATTCCTGTGGTAATACGTATTTGGCACTCCGTTCGTAATCCCTCCACTTTGCTTCATAAGTAACTTTTAAAACTCAATCGGGTGGTTTCCTTGTTTCGTGAAATTTTGTATGTATGTATGTACTTATGTTGTATGCATTTATTGCTATGATTGAAATTACATGATTATGTAATTTGAAGTGAAGTTTTAAGACTTGCTTAGCAATAGTGCCAATTTAATTGGCTTAATATATGTTTATTTTAATGGAAATACCTGCGAAAACTGGCTGGTATGTGACTATCGTCACCCAAGGACATCAGCAACACCAAAGGCATCCCTGATGCGTTTTTCATATATTTATAAACAATAGCGTAGGGTATCTTGAAGGTACATATAAAAGTGCAAATCACGTATCGTCATCGTCGTCGTCGAGAGTTAATAACAGCACGTAACCACAGAAGACTTAATATATAATTAGTATATAATTGACGTGACGTAACGACTCACTGGTGATCGCACATATACGAGTATACATGTCGGTGAGGCCACGAATCTCCAGTGAAGGTCCAGGGACGGACCTCTTTATTCTGCAACGCTTGTCTGATGCAGAGGTTGGCATATAAGAAATGTCATGTCATATTTAGTTTAAGGAATTGTCAGTAAGGGAGAACAGATTATTACTGATCACGTAGTGTCGAAGTACTTTGGAATATTGATGTGAACGTTAGAAGAACTGGAAATATATCATGGTGCAAAGTAAAAGGAATATTATTGAATAACCAGTACCGTAGAATATCCCTTCTGCTTTATACATATACGAGTATCAGCACCGTACGCACCGTACGCGCCGTACGCGCCTCACTTACGAAAATGCGGAAGATATCCGAATAATGCTGATGACGTCATATAATGCGGCGTACTGGTACTCAGTTTTGCCATGCCACGATGCTTTTGACAACGCATTAGGAGAAACATTTCATAGTAAATGAATCCTGTGAAGAGATCTCGCCTTCGTGTAAATGCCTATCAATCATGGTTTTCGGACATTGAGATTCGGAGTGGCGTTCCTCAAACTGCGATTACTATTTCTATTCGTTAGTAACTAACTACTTCACTAAATATACCGATTAAGTAGTCCTACGTAGAGAGCATTGACAAATACCCCCGATATATCTGCAGTACCGGACGGGCTTGCAATTACGCGCCAAACAAAGGGACGTATGTAAATATGCCGATATTACGGACAGACAGACGTATGGGAAAATTATACGTGAGTATTAGTTGAGAACTTTTTGGTTAGGACTGGACATTGGACACTATATTAAATGTACGAATAAAAAAAATTAAATGTAATTTATTTGTGAAGAGTAATGCCTGAATCTACTTCGAAACAGGGTGACTTTTCTTTTCGAAAGGTCTTAAAAAAAGGGCAGAAATAAATAAAATACAAAAATAACTGTAAATATACATAATCAACGTGCGGAACCTTCTCCAAGCGAATTTAACTCGAACTTATCAAGTTTATTTACATATTAATACACGTTATAGTAACCGAAATAGACGGTTTAAAATGCCTTCCGAAACACAAAAGACTTCCGAAACAAAAAGATTCGGACGTTTTACAGATGCTACAACGTGCTGTATTTTCGCTCAATGAGCGTTTTCGGTCTTTAAGTGAAACATAAAATAACATTTAGACGACCCTGTAGCCTAGTTGTTAGGTAAAAACCTACTCCGGGGGTATAAGTGTGTAAACGTTTATTTATTTATTTGTATCCACAGTAAACAATATTCTTATCCTTAACTTAACCACACTCTTTCTCATTTTACTGTCAAACTGCTTGCTGCCTTAAAAAAAACATTTCTCTAACAGTATCAAATGTGTCTGCTGTAATAAGAACTCCGCTCTCTAGGCCGGTCATTAAACAAGGATTTGAAGGGTCGAGTGGCCCAAAATAAAGTTAGTCTCCACACAGACTATAGAGAAGATGGAAATGTACAGGTGATTAAATGCTAAAGGTCTGTTAATAGTGCGTATTACGGTGGGACCGCTATGAGACGGATTACCTCCACGATTAGAGATTGGAGCAAGTAAGTTTAGGATGAAATGATCCGGACAATCTTCTATTTGGTTCAAGCTAACTTAGTCGTAATGTACTGTATTGAACAATGGAAGGCTATAGGCCTTTTCTGGAGGTCTCTGGGCTGTGAACTACAATGTAGTGACACCAAAAGCATTAATAAACACGTTTTGGTAACGAAAAGAAGCGGAGAATCAATATTTAATTAGTACCTCCACTTATAGACCGGCATGATGTTATTTTCTAACTAAACTTAACTGTCTCTTTGCTACCCCCACCTGTCGTACTAACGCTGGACTTCGTTCTCCATTACGACGAGTAACACAATGTTATAACTCCAAATTTAACTCCTTCGATATATTTCACCTGTCTGAACATAAGTTTAAACAAGCTACATTGAAATTACTACAAGATTCACTTTGAAATTCGTACTTAATTCTACATTTGTCTTTTTGTTGTATAACTTTTGAAATCACATTTGCATTAAACTGCGCTACTGTACTATCTATTCCCACTTCTCTTAGTAATATGTGGTCAACGGTGGTAGTGGTTACACAATTATTTATAAGCATGCTAGTTACTATTATAAATGTATAATTTGTATTCTGTTTGTTGATCTGTTGAACTGTTTGTTGATCCTTGAAAATAAATAAATAAATAAATAAATAAAAACTAACTACTAAAATATATGATGTTATAGTATAAGCCTTTCTTAATGGACTATCAAACACAAAAAGATTTTTTCAGTTCGAACCAGTACTTCCTGAGATTCAACTGTTCAACCAAACAAACTCTTCAGCTTTATAATCTGTGTTTATAATATTAGTATAGATTATAACAATATAAATGATAAGAAGCCTGGAAATAGCTGTATCTCTTCCAGTCCTGTGTAGATTAAAAGAAAATATTGGATTAGCTTTCTTTTATTTTCAAAGTTTCTTTCTGCTTCTTTTCCGCCATGACAAAGCACTTTACCAAAAAATACATATTACATACATACACATTCATATAGGTATTTACTTATTTATTTAGGTCTGCCAGTGGTCACATCACTTAACATACAAATCAAGCTTACAACTATTCTTAATTACTAGGCAATAATAAATTGTGTTAGTAATACCTAAATGAATAAATGATTTTGACTTTGCCAGTGCAATAAACGAAATATTTTTCTACAAAGATGCAAGGATTAATGGTTTTACTGACAGGTAATTTACCGCGCGGTTGATTTGTCGTGGACACTAATTGCCGCGGGCCACCGGCTCTTGACAAAGGAAGCTGGTCATCTGACCGGAAAATTAATTCTCTTTGATTCGTATTAACCATGTGCGTACGGAATCTGTACTTACGGTATTGAAATACGCATTGGATAAAACATTTTTATTGTCTGCTAGAAAATATGGGATGATAAGTACTCGTGATGGTATATATATATGATATATCTATATATACATCTATATTAATATATAAAGAGGAAAGATTTGATTTTTTGTTTGCATTGAATATGCTCCGAAACTACTGAACGGATTTGAAAAATTCTTTCACTGTTGGGAAGCTACACTATCCCCGAGTAACATAGGCTATATTATATTTTCAAAAAAATAGGGATCCTTAATAAAACTCCAATAATGTAACCCAAGGTGTAAAAAAATAAGAAAACCGAAGCAAAGCGAGGGTGGTTACTCGTATATCATATAAGTACTATACTATGTTATAGCTTTTGTATATCACTGACTAATAATAATAATTTGCTTATATTATTTGTAATGTAGCACTGCGTAATATAAAGTAGGTAAGAAATAACTACTTTCTATTTCTAATTTTTGTGTTGATCCTAACGGTGACTACTAGTAGTAACAATTTCATGAGCGCTTCCGTGCTTCGGAAGGAACGTAAAGCCTGGTTGTTATCGTAAGAAAACAGTCGCTAAGCCATATCGAAGGCGTTCGGGTGGCATTAAAACTTCTGACACTTGTACCCACACTGGAGACGCGTGTTGGAGTATGCTCTGAGCCTTCTCATGAGGAGAAACTCGTGTTCAGTAGTAGGCAATTAATAGGTTGAAGCCACTTTCAAAATTTCCTTTTCAACCATGAAACAATAGGGTGTTTGACAACATTGAAAATATACTACAAATTGTTATTATTCTATCAGATAGTAGCACTAAAAAACATATTTCACTTTATTTTCAAGTAAATCACGTATATTTTTGCAAATAACACGAAATTAAAATACTGTAATTTTAGGAAATTTTACCAGTGACCGAAACGCCCTGTGATTGGTGACATCTTTGATGACGTCACACGCTAGTAAAAAATCAGATCTTTCCTATATAGAATCTTAATAGATACTTGCGTGTGACGTCACACGTATCATAGACCGCCGCCATGACAGAAACAGCGTTTTTGGCGGGGTTTTGGAAGTTTAAACTTTAACATTGATTTTTATTAACAATACTGTTATTTTTTTCGGAAATATCAATGGAGTGGGTTTATTTTGTAATTGTAATAAAGAATAAATTAAAATGATTTTTAAAAATTAGTCAAATACCCTATTATAACTCTACTCCAGTATAATAGAAGCAGATGTCAAAAACATGCCTCAGTCACAAATCATGCCACCGGCTAAACGTATGATAAACTTGGCCGTTCTGAGTTAAATTGACACCGGCTAAGCTGCTATCGTCCGACCACAGGGACCACAGCCTTCGAGATCATAAATCATGATTACTTTAGCCATAGCTATTGCTCAGTCATGGTGCAGATATTGATAGTGTCATAAGACAGGACATTACTCAATTTCGTAATAAATTAACCGTATGTATACAATATAACATGATCCGCAGGGAATTTTATACGTAATTTACTCCTAAGTTCATTAGATTTGAATGGATACCTGTGACTTCGATAAATACATAAAAGTCAATACAATAATTATATGACTAGTGAGTTAACGCCCCAACTCAGAGTCAGTGACTCTGTAACCATTAGTGAATGCTTATACTTACCTTTACATTACTTTAATTGCTCCTTAGTAAAGAATTACCATACAAATTCTGTACTAAAAAGCGATTTAAGTAACCGTTAGTGACTCTGAGTTGGAGCGTAAGTGAGTTGACTTAAGTAAGTCGATAATAATTACAATACTAGATTCACGGATCCGTTTGCGATATATTCAACTTTTTTTGCTAATTTTGGTTAAAATCAGGTCCCTCCCCCCTTCCCCTACCAGCTAAATGGCAGGTATTCGACGTGTGAACAAATTCGTAGCTGTAACATATACATAATTATAATGAATTTAAAGAAGTCTTCTTGTCAAGTAATTGCCTTTTCTTGATTCGTATAAGCACCTACTGTGAATGTATTTTACCTGTATATCCCCGATACCTATCGTCACGCATATGTCAGTGTTCGTGTAATTATGCCCCGGAGCTATATCGGGACGGTCAATCTGTCCGTTTGACGCATAGTTTGTTGCTTAATTAATTTTGCAGTATATTTGTATTAAGGTACACTGCTAAGCAATCACGTTTGGGTCTGCCTTCAACTGCATGTTTATTTAGAATATTCCCTTGAACTTATTCAGATTTACAAATTTTACGCTCTATTATAATATCTCTACGTTTTATATAAAAATGACAAACATATAAATGTCAAAATAATTAACAATTGCTTGTTATAAGCACAATTACTAAGTAAGTAAGTAAGTAAGTACAATTACTAGTATTTCCACGTTACTTAATTTATTACCCACCGATTAAATAATTGCATTAACCCACACCTAAAAATGTTTAATAAGTTGTAAGCAAATATTACATTGGTCAGGCATATTAAATGAAGTCTTACAAATATTTACTTAGGGTTCATTCGTTTCAGAATGCTCTTTCTATAATTTAGTGAAAGGTTTGACCTCTGGGTTTAACTAATTTATTAAAGCGAATATTTTCATTCCATAGACGTCCAAAAGAAAGATGAAAGAAAGATTTTTTGATATTGCGCTGGAATGGCAATGATCGAATGGGTGAGCAAGAAAAACGATTTTTGTGAATTGTTTGTGAAGGGTTAAATGTTGGTAATATAAGAAATAACTGTCAAGTGTTATAAAATATTGGCTTCAACCCATTAACGGCCCATTACTCAGCACGGGTCTCTCCTAGGCCTAGAGCATACTCCACCACGCTGCTCCAGTGTGGATTGTTGGAGGGGTTAGTGGCCAACGCAAGTGTGGAAAGTTTCCATGGCACCTGAAGGCATCCGACATGGCTTAACGACTGTTACCTTACGATAACAACCGGGACTGACGGCTTTACGTGCCCTCCGGAAATTGCTTCACATCGCCGATCATTCATCTACGAGTATACATCTTCTATACATCTATACATACAAATAAACAAAATTGGAGTGTCTGTTTGTAGTATTAAAACCGCTTTTTACTGAGTGCATTTGGATGTATACACGGTACATATACCAAAACAACATTTGTCTGTGTGTCTGTCTGTCTATTTGTTCCGGCTAATCTCCAAAGTGGCTGGACCGATTGGACTTTCACTGGCAGATAGCTGATGGAACAAGGAGTAACTTAGGCTACTTTTATTTTAGAAAAAAAAACATTAGTTTGTTAGGCGATACGAAGTTCGCCGGGTCAGCTAGTATAATATAAAAATACAAAATATCTCTCTGTTCTATAAAATATATATATTTTCCGCTACAAAATGAATAAATTTCCAGAAACCTGAGCTGCTTCAGACAATTCCAGTTAGTTCTTGATAAGAACCAAAATAACTTCAACGCTCGCGGCGCCATGAAATCGAGAATCGCTTCAGCTGATAAGTCGACTGTATTTCAGCTTCTGTACTGATGCCGTTGCGATTACCAAGGAAACTCGATTCGATCATGACTCGTTTTTGTTATTTAATTTTTATGAAAATAGCCGGCAAAGGAGCTGATGATCCACCTGATGGTAAGTGGCTATCGTCGCCTATGGACATCAGTAACACCAAAGGCATCACTTATGCATTGCCGGCAAAGAAAGAGAGAAAAAAAGAAAGAAACTAATCTCATCTAACCAATCCTTCGTAAGTGACACTGTCTATCGCAGCCCAGGTCCAGACAGAATGGCAGATCCAGCGTTTCATTTCTAGTTAATGGACGTAGTCGCTATTGTATCTGCATGAAGCACTTTAAAATCATTTGAGTTTTTAATTTTTTTTCTAACGCTAATACTGAAACCACATTTTCTTCAAATAACCTATGTTACAACTATATGCTTACTCATTAAAAAAAATAATGTACTCTACTCTAAGACCTAAGATAGGTATAGATCTACTGTAAGATAGGTACATATATATTGAAAACCATGAAAATTCTTTTGTATTTCGTACAATTGTAGGGTCTTGCATTCGATTTCCGACATGATTTATGACAGATAAATTGTTCTTGTATCTTGAAAGTTTATAATCTTGTATCTCAGTTGTATTCTTTATGCTTTATTTTAATGTTACCCTTAACCAGAATATCCCAGGATGGCAGTGTAAAATGTATGCATATAAGTACTAGCTCTTACCCACGACTTTGTACGCTTAAAATATTATTTTCACCATTTAGGGGATGAATTTCCAATAATACGTTCTTAGCTAACATCTCCTATGCTTAAACTATCTCCCTACCTCATCTTAATCGGTTCGGTAGTTTCTGAGATTTTTTGTTTAATCAACGGTGTGTATACTTCCGCCTTTATAAATATAGGTGTATACACACAAAATTTAGATATTTTAAGTTACTAAATCTAAAACCAATGGTAACGACACCGCAAAGCCAGCTGCAGGAAAAGCATGCATTATGTATAACTTTTTGTAAGACGCTTCAGAAAATGCAATTTGAAACAAAGTATCAAGTTTAATGTGTTTTCAGATTAAAAACGGTGAGAAAACTGACTCTGAACTCTATAAAGCGGAGCTGGGTTTTATTTACTACCCAAGGGTTTAATGGAGTATATCTGATAGAAATTAGAGAGATGTTCTGCAAATTCTGTGTGAGAGTCCATTCATCTTTGAGTTCAAGCTGACCTCTGTCCATAGTACACGTGATGGTGAACGCACATATGTGGACGCATCCATCTTCCGCATCGAGCTCTCATAATAATTATGATTTCATACAAATGCGGTGCGTCCGGCGCGAACGGTGCTGATATATGTGCGTTCACCATTACTAAACAACGGAAAATATTTGGTGCTTCCTTAAATGTTTATGTATAAAATATTTGTATTTCGATCGGTTTTTAATACCTGCGCAAATCTTTCAAACAATTATAACATTCAAATAAAGGAATTAGATTAAAATAAGATTATATATTCATTAGGTTAATTCATTAAATTAATTATTAGTTATAAGCATTAACTTATAAAAGTTAACAATTTAATTTACTCATACATGTAAACAAAACAAACAATCAATAATATCAGGGGGATTAAGTTACTTTCAGGATTATCTTTTGATATAATTTCTCCTACTCTAGTACCGGACAGAGAAACAAAGGCATGAAATTACTCAAAGAACAACAGCAGCGCACTAATTAAGCCTTAATCCGAGCATTCTTTATAATTTTATTGCATCCATTAGCTAATAACTTTAATAATAATTACCGGGTTCAGAGAGAAATGTTTTATTACGATCTAAATTAAAATCCGTCCAAAGTAATCCGTCAGGAAAGAAAAAGATGATAAAAGAAAATGGAGAAGGGAGTCTTTGTATATTACATATAAAATTATGCGAAATAATGCGGTTAAATGCTAAATGTTATGGAGACGGAATGAAAGTACTATGACCACGGATGACAGTAATTTTTTATTTTTACTACTCTTCCAGAAAAAAAATAGTTTTACATACTATACCATACGCTTAGCGTGTGTTTTAGCGCGAAATCTCCACTTCGAAAACACGAATTTTTCAATTTTGCTAAGGGCCTTAAGCGCAGTTGGTCAATTGAGAATTGTCCTATGACTCTATTGTTCTTCTTAGAGATGTGACCAGGAGCTGTGACTACTATGATGGCTTCCATGGCTCCATAACACTGGCGATTATAAATACAGTCAATTTCGATAACAGTACGATCCGGACCATAGATCCGGACAGATGTAAAGAGCCTCCAAAAACCGGAATATAAACGAAAAGGCAGCCTCAGGTGCATCGTACTGAGTGTAGAATTTTTAAATGAATTCATAGTTTTCCTTGTTCTGCATAAATCAGACCGGGCGTTGCGTTTCAGAAGCAACCCGTACAATGCTGAACTAATTAGGTATTTGGATGCGGGGTCTCACGTATCCAGTACTAATTGCACTATGATACGTACAAAACCACGTACCACTTAATTTGACTACAATTTACATTGTAGTTTATACTTATAACAGGCAACGTAATGAAATATATTGTTTTGTTAATTTTGTTAACGAGCAGCGGAGCCGTAGGTGAGCAGTTACCAGCCAAAAAGGAAAAGGAAACCCGCATTTTATCTATCTATCTATGTAACAACCTTTTAAAGTCCACTGCTGGACATAGGCCTCCCCTAATTGACGCCACTCCGACCGGTCTTGAGCCGAGTCCTCTGAATCGAACGGCTTCCCACTGGATTTTGCTAACGAAACGGCAAGAGAGAGATTGCATCCAGGCAGGTTAAAAATCTCTGCCACCAATACTACCATGAGTTTCGTCGAGATTTCGTAGAAACTGAGCGGTACATCAAATGATCTCCAACAGGATCTAGACCAACAGGACTTAAGACCTGATTCCGTAGCCTACTTCGATGTTCAGCAGGTACTAGCAAGCCTTCCATGGGTGTTGGAGCTAAAGATGGATGTAGACCCTAACATTCCAAATAATACGTTGCACTGATTCTGTCACCTGCATTAACACGTTCGGTGCGGTAGCGGGTTGATTATATCCGATGCTCAACTTTCCTCCGGTGCGGGGTAAAAATTACTGTGCCAACCGCTGGTGCGGGACAGATATCTTTGGTCTCCCTATGGTTATGAATGAGATGGTTAGTGTTTTGGAATTGCCTCGTTAAATAGATAATGTAAATACAAAAAAAATGCATCGGGTTCTTACGACCCGATGCCGACTGAAGCAAAAAAATTTACATCTAGTGCGTTTATCGGTTCTTAACGACCCGATGCCCGATGACCCTATAACCGCACTAGATTACATGCTAGTTGAGCTAGTGAGGTCTGTATGGTTAGATGAGTTTTTATGCAAATAAGAAGAATATTGTACAGTTGTATTGTACAGTTGTACTGTACAGTGTATGTAACACTGTCTGTGTATGTAACATGAAGCTATCCAGAAAAATGTTGTTTAAGTCATGTGACGGTGAAAAACCTAAGAAAAATAAAGTAAGCGAAGGTTCCCCAAAACAAATAATAATGGTAAGTGGAATATATCAATGTATATACTAGCCCGTCAACTGGTCACACATTACAAATCCTACAAACTGCATTATTTTATCGCTATCGATGTTTCCTTATCATGCTCAACACTAAAAATGTATCGACAATTTTACTAACCAGTGCGGAGAACGGGTCGTAAAGATCCGCCAGGCAATCCCTTTATTTACAAAGAAACCATTCAGTGCATCTACCTACGATTTCAGCCTTTTATTGAGTGTTTATTGGTCAATATATTGCTATAAAAAAATACACTATAATCATGATACCTATAAAGATAAACCCTCCTAAACAGATGGAAGTCAAACGGATCTTTTCGACCCAGCAACGCACCACGAACAATTCGTGCTTCGGATATAATAGACCCCATACCGCACCCAATGAAAGTCATCAAATTTGTCTAACGCAGTGAAGGTGTTCGATGTTCAGCAGGTACTAGCAAGCCTTCCATGGGTGTTGGAGCTAAAGATGGATGTAGACCCTAACATTCCAAATAATACGTTGCACTGATTCTGTCACCTGCATTAAGGAGAATCCTAATGTGTATTTATATGGTGCATTAAACTGGTAAGTCCAGCGAGATCTATGTAACATCACTATGTTAACTACAAGCGAAGTATAATTTTCCGTCTAACTCTTAAGCTTCCTTTTAAATTATTCATGTGAATGTAAGAGTTGATGTATACATTCTGGACGAATGACGGATGACCGAGGTCAATCCCTCGGTTAGTTTTGTACAAAACCGGTTGTAGAGAACCGGAAAAAACACAAAAACATCAAGAATTATTTAACAAAGACATACGCAAAAACTGTAAAGATTACGTGTATGTCTAGGCTAAAACAGACCTGTAATTTAATGAAAATGCTGCAGCATGTCATCATCAGCTCTTAGACGAAGTAGAATACTAACAGATGAGAGAAGCAGATAATTTGTTTAAGAGGGTTCTTCCAGAGACATTCAATAATTCAATAAATTCAGGATATGAGTAAACAGCCCAAAGCTAAAGTGAGCAACGACACCCGACTCGGGATACACGTAAAATATACTTAATAATTAAATGGACCATTAAGTAATTTGATGATTCGTTAATGTATCGCCGGAGGCATTGGCTCAGTGGGTAAAACGGGTAAAGGTAAAGCGGTGAAGGGAGTGAGGTTTCTATTGGTATTTGCGGTTGCGAGTAACATACGGTTTTCGTAACTATAGCTGATATTTGTTAGTAGTAACTGTAACATATTTGGAATATTAATTTGTTTTTAAACTATTTTATTTAGCTTGCCCTGTTTGAGTGAGTCAAATCTTACAAGCTTAATTAGACTAAGGGTCGATGAATACGTAACGTGGACGGGACGGGGACGGGACGAGACATGAAGTTTTGGAAACATCTTTCATAGAAAATGTAAACGATAGCGCATACGCCACGGAGGCACGCACGGGACGGGTACGGGGCACGCACGTATATTTATACCCCGTCCACGTCCCGACCCCGTCCCATCCACGTTACGTATGCATCGATCTCTACTTACCTCTTACCCTAAGGAGTTGAAATTTTACATATTGCTCAGTTCTGATGATAATTTCTTATTTTATAAGCATAACTTGGTGCTTCACTCAAGTTTGGCTCCAGATGGAGAATCCCTTAACGGTAACGGTCCCTTATCCCTTTACTGCACAGTGGCCAATATTTTTTCTATAAAGGCGTGTATTTATTTTTTTAAACTATTGTACTGTATGAGTACTGTAACTTGTTTGTTATCACTTGCTTCGGTGAAAGAATCCTGCACAACTAGGTTGTGATGTTAATAGTATCAGGCGTTACTTTGCGGAAATCCATTGTTATTGCATGTTTCCGTTGTGGGAGGGAGGGAGGTGCCACGCATGTCTTAAAGTATATACCTACCATCATACAAGTTATCCGCGGATTGTTGCAAAGTAGACTAATACTAACTTAATAGGTTGTGATGATAAATTAGAAATGATTTTTTTGGAAATAATCGAAAATGTTTGTTTACACTTTGGAAATGATGACGGCATTAATAAATGCGTTAACTTATTGAGTATTTTTTACTTTACAACACCTGTACGGTGAGATAACTTTTACTCAAAAAAGGAAATTGAAAATCGGTGAACCACTTCACCACCAAATTAGAAACTTAGTACCATCATGTTTAGAGTTTTCTTTAGAGAACTGCGGATAGGATCATCGGTCATATGCAATTGTTCTCCAAGTTATGCAATTGTTCTCCAAGTAGCGTCGCAATAACCCTGCAAGGAAGAACAATAAACACGAAAAGGATAATAAATTCTAGCTGGAGTGCGATCCGATCATAAAACGTCATGAATCGAGATGTGCGATCGAGTGCGAAATTCGTGCTAGACTAGGGTTGCCACTCGTCTAGCTTTCTACCCATTCTTGTAGCCTTAACATTAGACACACGATTTCATAGTGTCAACTATGACTCACTCAACTCAAAAACTCAAAAACTACTTGTCAGATCTAGCTCAAATTTTTGGGACCACATGACAAGCACCAGCTTTCGATTAAAAAAAGAATCACCAAAATCGTTTACCCACAGTTTACACCCAGTCGAAAATTATGAGATAACAAACATAAAAAAATACAGTCGAATTGAATACCTCCTCTTTTTTTGAAGTCGGTTAAAAAGTAGGGGCAAAATTGTTTGAAAAAATGGAGTACCTACATATGTTTAAACTAAATGATCGGCAGATTTTGGCAACAAATCCAGTCCCTTTTAAACGTGTGACCGTAAGAGGTAAAAAAAGGGTGCGTGTACTTTTGTGCGTGCGTGAAAAGTTATACTTCTTTGATATAATTAAATAAATATTTAATTTAATTATCTTTCAAAAACTATTTTGTATTAAATAAAAACAAGAAACATTAATCATAAATTATCTGAACACATAATACTTGTGTACTACCTATGTTTACACAAGTACAAACTAGATGGCGTTGTTCATGAAGCTGAATCACGCTATTGAGACTCTGTGAGATTTGTATAAGTAATAACATTAAATTTTAAAAGATGTAAAGATAAAAGCTAGCGCTTTTCGCATAAGAAGTATAACTTCAAAAAACTTTCTTCCAATTAGAACATAGCAGTGATAGTAGTGCCAACTGCCAACCCTACCCATAAAAGCACGCTCAATGGCTTTTATGGTTTCAGTTAATTCGGGTTCTGTGTGTAATCCAACGTCTTATTTTCAATCTATTGACGTTCCTTTGAGTTCGCATTTCAGAATCAGACTAGAGTGTTTATGGCCAGTTTCATAACGTGCATTGCACTCATTGTTTCTTCAGTAATAAAGAAATTTAAAAAGTCACAATTTTATGAATAGGTACGTAATCGTTTCCCATATTCATTTAAGTTTTTATATAAGTTATTTTTTAGTTAAATCCCTGTTCACTTTGGCTTTTTTATCGAAGGCCAAATTTGCCAGTCATAATTATCCAAATTCTATAATAAAGAAACAGAAATATTTCTCAGATACTCTGACGCCCCAACTCAGAGTCCATAACGGTTACTTAAATAGCTCCTTAGTAAATAATAACCAAACAAATCTGTACTAAGGAGCGATTTAAGTAACCGTTAGTGACTCTGAGTTGGGGCGTGAATATAATCCTTACATTTTGAACAGATTAAATCAGAATAATAAGCATTAAGTATACTTATATTAAATTTAATAATGGATCGTTAATAACACGATTAAATTGTAATAAAAAACGTATATTGAGTCACTTTATCCATATTTTCTGACACTCTGTAACTGGTACATTTACCTTACGTAACTCGGATATCGGTTCAGAAATAGGGAGAGGTAGTTCAAAGGATTCCAGTGGCGTAGTTACCGAATAGAGAGCCCGAGGCTACAATTTGCCTAATGCTGGTTAAACAACGTTGCAAACTATAAAGTAACTTAATATTATAGTGAATAAAACCCTGTAATAATATCGGTTTCGGTTCGGTTTAAAAAACTTTATTGTCTATAGAAATTACAGCAATTTCACTTAATAGACAAACTTAAGCTAAAGTTATTATATAATTATAGTGAGCGTGCTAGAAATCTAAGATTTACAATATATAACGACAGAACTATTGTAACAACTATTAATAAAATTATTATAAGTACTATTATTTCTTCTGTGGTTATACATAGTTATCGATATTTTGCACTATGTACGCTAGTGCCTCCTTTTTAACCGACTTCAAAAAAAGGAGGAGATTCTCAATTCGACTGTATTTTTTTTATGTTTGTTACCTCAGAACTTTCGACTGGGTGAACCGATTTTGATGATTATTTTTTTAAACGGAAGCTGGTGCTTGTCATGTGGTCCCACTTAAATTTTATTGAGATCTGACAATGGCATCCATGAGAAAACCACATAAGTCTTAAATTTGCATTAAGTATGTGCGCGACAAATGGACGAATAACTCAATATCACGCCAACCGATTTCGATGATTCTTTTTTTAATCGAAAGCAGGTGCTTGTCATGTGGTCCCACATAAATTTGAACGAGATCTGTTAAGTAGTTTTTGAGTAATTTAGAAATCGGTTATTTTTTTTAGTAAATTTAGATTATATATATTTAGTTTTTCGATGGTCATACGTTGACAACTCGTAACCCACATTTTTTCGCAAAATGAGTTACATATTATGTAACCGATGCATTTACTCATTTTGCGAAAAAATGTGGGTTACGAGTTGTCAACGTATGACCATCGTTTTATGATTTTTTATAATTTTTGGTAAACTGTTATATATTTTGGCCCCTTCATACATTATATTATTTAATCAATTGTATGTACTTTTTTTCATGTGTATATGCCGTTACTGTTTATAAAATAGTTTGAGGATAGTAAATTTTAGACAAGTCTTATTTATTTGGCAAACTTACAGGATCTTTTTACCCGACTGTCAGGAAGGGTTATGTTTTTCGCGCGTATCTTGTACGTATGTATGTTTGTTTGTATGTATGTAATATTCTTTATTACCTCGTATCTTCCAAATCGCTGAACGGATTTATATTATTAAGATATCGTTCGATTCGTCTTGATAACGCAAGTATTCTTAGATAAGTGAAATTAAAAAAAGAACAAATATGGTGGCTGTGAGATGAAGGATCAAAAAATAAAAATAAATCGAATAATGCAATATGGGTATCAAATTAAAGAGCTCACCATAAGGATTTTAAAAAGGTATAATGATAGGTTTTTGACAGCAAGCGGGTTTTTTTTATTATTTTTTTATTTATACTAGTTGTAATTTGTAATACAAAAAATATAAGTAAATCTCAAAGCATGCTCAATAACCAGGTGCCTAGCATTTCGAACATTATAACTAAAATGTTATGCTTTACTTACTTTCCGTAATGTTATTTTCGCCATGATACACGTGAAATATTTCACAACACACATAAAGGAGGTGGCCAACATGTGCCCCGGAAATGGTTAAAATACGTTTATTTGTACAAGGGTTTAGTCCTCTGAAAAGACATGTTTTCTATTTATTATAACATAACTAGAATTTTAATTTTCTTCTGAACTCCGCAGTGAGTAGTTATAATAAATTAACAATAATAATAAGTTGTATTGTATATACATAATCTTCTTATACCTCCATTGCTATCAGTGGAGGTTGACAATTGACTGACAGAAATGCGAATGTCTGCTATATTGCCATTTGCCAAATGCCAAAAGAAGATTTTTGAGTTTGATTTCTGCAAAATAATAATTGTGTTTGATTTTTTGCCATGAGGTGCATTAATTGCGCGGTTGATATTCTGCGCATGGCACGTCATTAAATATCTTCGCTAGCAAGAAACCTTCAATCTATATTGGTAGAATGAATCACTGCAGTACAGGTATGGCATTTTCGCATGGGGTGGGCACGTCACCAAGATCACATAAAAGCCCCTGCATCATTTTTAGACTCAATATTAATTACTGCTGATCTTGAATAGAGAACAAGTAGATGGGTACACCAGATAATCAGCCAATGCATCACCTTATTTACCTTGTTTGATACTATTGTTTTAATTCCTCAATTTTTACATATGTGTACTAAATGTATATAATTAAATACTTAATAATATCAGTGTGCAGTTTTATTTATATTGCGTTTGCTTGTGAGTATTTCCAGGTAGGTAGGTGACAAGTTAATACGTATATTTTATTTAGTACTGCTGGTACTTTTTTGTATGAAAATCCATAATTAAAGTAAAATAAATAAATAAATGAATTATCCAAAAGATAAATAGTATTTATTTCATATAAAAAATCTCTCTATAAAACACTTTTCCACGATTACTTATGTTTTGCAGAATGTCAATCTGAATATCAAGAGCTAAAAGTGCTTATAAAAGGAGAATCCCGAGTTCTACAGATTTTTATTGATAAAATTATTAAAGTAGATAATGTAAGCTTTAATGTAAGGTAAAAATAAAATGTGTACATTATACTTCACAAGTGGGGCAATCGCTCATACAGATGTTGGCCACCTCCTTTCAAAACAATTCACCAGATCTACATAGAGCTATAAATGATAGAGACATCAGCGCCGGTATTAGAGCACGGGGTAGACAAATGGATACGATCAATCCCCTTCGTGCGATGAAAATGAAGGCCTAATGTGCACCATCACATTTGCACACTCGATTCAATTCCATCACTTGTACCGAACCACGAAGAAAGGTGAGCGTATCTGGAGAAAGGATGCGGTATTTTTATGCAGTTCTATGTTTAAGAGCGAGTGTCGTGCGAGTGCATGTTACCATATTTGCGACAAAGTATTTTTAGTTTAAATCTTGAATCGCTGGTATGTCTAGCGATCTACGAGTATAATTATGTGCCTCCTAAATAATACTGGAAAGCGATGTGAACTTATTTTTATTTTTGAAGATAAGTGCTAAATGATAAGTGCCAGCAGTAGACCAAGGTGGAAGGAGCCAGTTCGTTCTTGGTTGACAACGCATCGGTAATCCTTTGGTGTTGCCAGGACAAGGTTTGCCACTTACCATCAGCTGAACCGTCAACTCGTTTGCCGAGTACATTACATTTATAATTTACATAAATAAGTTACAGTTACATATATGAGTATAAAACTCAGTAATTTACTAACAAAAAATAACCGACTTCAAAGTCTCAAAAACTACTTTTCAGATCTCATTCAAATTTATGTGGGACCACATAACAAGCACCTGCTTTCGATTAAAAAAAGAATCATCGAAATCGGTTGGCGTGATATTGAGTTATTCGTCAATTTGTCGCGCACATTTTAACACAAATTTACGACTTATGTGGTTTTCTCATGGATTCCATTGTCGGATCTCAATAAAATTTATGTGGGACCACATGACAGCCATCAGCTTTCAATTAAAAAAACAATCATCAAAATCGGTTCGCCTAGTCCAAAGTTCTGAGGTAACAAACATAAAAAAAAATACAGTCGAATTGAGAACCTCCTCCTTTTTTGAAGTCGGTTAAAAATATGCCACATCTATTCACGTTACTCATTCTGCGGACATCTATTAGCGACAAACAAATAGCAGTCCATATTTTTAGCGTGTGTATGTAAATATCTTGAAATTACATATCATCGCTGACTGGATTATATTCAGTTTTTGTTTACTATTGGACAATAATAATACTTTCTTCTAAAATATATGTTAGTTACCTGGAAATACGAAAGTTATGTTGTTTTTATTTGTTCTTTCAAAATAATATAATAATATTGTCTATCTATTTATGAATTCCTCTTTCCCCTACATACTGCTATTACAGCATTAGCGTAGTTCATATTAGTTCTAAGAACAAAATGTGACGGCTCAGCGAATGTGCTCGGCCTACCGGATGAGCCCACCATGCAGTGTTGCCAATGCTACGGCAATTACCGTGTTCTACGGCTTTCAGAGCGAAGGCAGTGATAGCCTAGCGGTTAGAACGTTGGTCTCCCGAACGAAGGGGCCCGAGTTCAAATCCTGGCACGCACCTCTAATTTTCAAATATTATGTGCGTATTAGAAGTTAATTATCACTTGCTTCGGTGAAGGAAAACATCGTGAGGAAACCTGCACACCGGAGAGTTCTCCATAAAAGTTCTCAAAGGTGTGTGAAGTCTACCAATCCGCACTTGGCCAGCGTGGTAGACTATGGCCTAACACCCCTCACATTGTGACAGGAGACCCCGAACCCAGCAGTGGGACAATTATGGGTTGTTGCTTTGCTTTTTTTACGGCTTTCAGGCCAAAAAATCACAAAATCTACGGTCTACGGCCCGAACACTAGGGCCGTAGCAAATTCTACGGCTTTTCGCAAATTCTACGATCTTTTTGTTATTTATTATTTCTGCAGACATTTAACGAATGTTAAAACCCTTAAAACAGCGCCAATAGGCTAATATGAAAAGTGTTCCTTGTTTTGTGGACATCAAATTCACTGTCGACGACCTTTTTTTTTTAAGTCCGAGCGCTGAACCGATGGTATATATTGGCATAATTGGATAGCATAATATATTGGTAGCTGTGGACACGGCCCACAGTTGATTGTTGGTTGTTTTCCATAGAAACACGGCTTTTTTATCTAATGTACACGGCCTTCCAAAAATTTTCATTGGCAACACTGCCACCATGATTGTAGAAAGAGTATTAAACCAGCCTCCAAATCAGCAATACGTCTTTTATTTCAAACAAAATCCTGAATATAATTAGTTTAATTTGCACTTGGCACTTACCATCAGATTTAATGTACAGTAAGTAATGAAACCTCGCTACTAAAATTCAATTATTATCACGAGGATATACAAAACATAGACAATATAGACATGCTACATATGTACATCCCACAATAAATCCTATCCCTGTCCCTGTCAATTTCTTGATAGATGTTTTATAGTAGGTATCTTTAAAGGAAAGACAATAATTCAACTAGATGTCGCTTTTTATAGCCGGTACTTTTAAAATAATAACCTTATCAAACGTATTACGATCGCAGAGTACGCTTCATTGCATTCGAACTATTGTTTCCCCTTTACCTGGGTAATATTTTAACATTCATCAATTGGAATTGCTATCTCGGGACATTAACATTATTTTGCAGTATTTCCTGATTTACTTTAGGCAATTTTTTGTAGACACGTTATAGTTTCTTTTAAAAACAGTAGGTATATAAGTAATCTTTTTTATGTACCTTAATAGCCGATAAATGACCAAACATAGCAATATACTAAAGTTAGTGGTCACCGTCAAGTAAATGGCACAAGTATAAGCGCCATAGATATATATAGCGCTATAGCCACCACCACATAGATATATTACCTATAGATTCAGCCACGGCGTGGCCGCACATATGTAAGACAGAGAATTTACGTTTCTTTGAGGTTATTTTAAAAGAAATGTAAAAAAAATTTACAAGCAGCCCAGAATCCTGCTACCCACCATCGTACAAGCTTAAACTTATATACTTATACTTATTACGATTTTCTGCTAAAAAAACAAACTGAAACTTTTAATTTCCAAATAGCTAATTCACTCTTCATTGTTTGTCACAACTCACAACTGCACATGTGACAAACAATATTATATTTATAATGTAATCGACCACGGTGACGGGGACATAAAATAATATTTTTGTCTCGGTCTTTAACGTCTAAATCTATGCACTACCAAGAAGTTTATATATGTATAGGCACATAGGTACATCTGGAGACCAAACTTCGAAAAGATACGAAGACGAATATGTACATAATATGTAAAAATATTTTTGTGTCAGCGTTCTGCGTGCCCATTAGATACCTTTTAAAACGGGATTAGATGAAAGCGATCGGATTTCGCTGACAAATACGCATATACTTGTGTGGATTTGTTGCCTTGGGCGTCGTCCAATATTCTAATGTTATATAATATCTGTTTGAAATGGTGGTCACCTGAAACCTGTTCGACGACCCGTGTGGCCTGGGTTCAGGGTTCTATTCCCAGCGAGTTTGAATTTCTGTTCTCGGTCTGGGAGTGTTTTCATGACCTTGGAGCTGGCCATAGTACCCAGGACACAAAAATCCTAAAGTGGCGCTGTCAATGTGTGGCGTTATTTTATTTTTAAGGTGCAGAACTAATTCCATGAAACGAATGTTTTCAGAGTAAAAGATAAAAATTATTATGTATCTAAGTTCTTGTTGAGGGTGTTTCCGTAATTTACAAATAAAATATTATTTGAT
This sequence comes from Thymelicus acteon, assembly GCA_951805285.1. Taxonomy (NCBI): domain Eukaryota; kingdom Metazoa; phylum Arthropoda; class Insecta; order Lepidoptera; family Hesperiidae; genus Thymelicus; species Thymelicus acteon. Next base: position 3,476,018 of record OX638233.1, read on the forward strand.
TAAGCTCTGTTGTGTAAGGTATATATTACTTTTAGGTTTACTTATGCTTAGTTACTGACAGAAAAACGCACACTTTAAAATTATATTTACTCAAAAGTTATAACGAAAGCGGGCGCCTTAAGTAAAAGTATCTGTAATTTACAGTAGTTTTAGCTGTAGTATTAGCCTTAAGTAGGTATCTGTAATCCCACTTAATTCCAGAAGGGCGGATCTAGCCGGACAGTTAAAAACAACCAACATGCAAATTAAAAACAAAATGTACACAAACCGCATCAGGTTACCGTGCGCGGTTATTAAACTCCCTCTAATGGCTGCATCATGCTTGCATCGAATAACAGGCCCTATAATTACTGGCAAAAATAAAAAATATACAGCCTCGGCTCACACAGCTAAAATGTTTTGCTACGATACCCCGCCGCTAGCAATTATTATCCATTTTTATTCGACAGAGAGTGAATTCGGAAGATCGCAATTGGAAACTTAAAAACAATGTATCCAATTTACATAATTTTAACCAATTTGAATTTACAAAATACAAGACTTTCAGAAAATGTGAATCTTTTCTTTTTGAAGTTATACTTCTTTAGGCGCGTTATGAAATAAATGGAAAAAATCTCATAATTATTAGGAGAGTGATATTTTAAGATTTGTGACACGGTGACGGTGACACAAAAGGTGTCGAAAAACGTCACAGGTGATTTTTTAACGCGCGTTTAACGCGTTATGAAAAATGATTATTATTCACAGTTATTATTATATTTATTGTATTGTTTTTTGAATATAGTTTTTTTTAATATTGTTTTTTGGATTATATTTTTTTGAAAATATTTTTTGATAGGTATTTTTTTTGATTTTTTAAATATTTTTTTATGTTTTTGTTTGAAATTATTTTTTGAAATTGTTTTTTTTTGATGCCGAAGAAGTATAACTTCTCATGCGCGTACATAAGTACACGATTGTTTTTTATAACCAGGAAGTAGAGGGATGTGAGTTGTGACGGTGGTCAAAGTCACCTATGAGCATGAATAAAAATACATTTTAATAATATAATAGCTTCGACAGAAACCATCTTACCATTTGGACAAATCTGATGGTAAGAGTATGGAGAGAGTAGAGGAACTACTCTACTAGTTTTAAACCCCCGATGAAGAAAGAGGGGTGTTATAAGTTTGACGTGTCTATGTATCTGTATGTCTGTGGCATCCTAGCTCCCAAACGGATGAATAGATTTTGAATTAGGTTTTCAGAGGTGACTTAATTGAGTGTTCTTAGCCGTATATAGTGTAAATCAAACTGTCGGGGGTTTTTTAAATTTTATTTAAGAACTAGCTGCCCGGACAGACTTCGTTCTGTCAAAAGATTAAAAAAAATAAAATAAAAAATTTAGGGGTAGACCACCCTTAAAATTTAGGGGGATGAAAAAAAAAGTTGTCCGATTCTCCACCCTAGCCGATATGCACGCTAAGATTCACGAAAATCGGTCGAGCCGTTTCGGAGGAATTCAACTTCTAACACCGTGACACGAGAATTTTATATATTAGATATGGATGGTAAACCACACTAACTAGGTTCTTAACACTGGATACTGAAAATAAGCGTAGATACTATAACCAAGACTATGAGGGTAGCTCACGTAAAACTCATAAAACTTTGAATAGAATAGAATGCTAAAACCTATCGGATCGTTACGAAATTTTTAAATTTTACGATCAAGACTCAAATCGGTGTTTTATGATTGTTTAAGTGTCGATTCTTTTCATATCTTATTTTGAATATTGGAAGGGATGGATTTAATTATCCGTAAAACTGTAGTTCATGGTTGGATGGCATTTGTTAGCGTGCTTTCTATTATTACAGTGTAAGGTACCCTTGGGACTATTATTTTGTACTATTGTGAACATAAGTATGGTATTGACTACAATATACTACTACCATCAGTCGCCACTTGGTGGCGCTAGTGAGCATATTGACGACATTGATATCGACGCCAGAGCATAGAACTCAGTAATCGGGACATTCGCCATTCGACAGTCGACCTGAACAGTCGCATGCAAACCCGAGGCAAAAGTTATTTCTCTATTGAAATCTGTGATTTTAGTGGTAACTTATTTTGTGATGAATGTAATGGAAAGTGTAATAAAAATAATTGTGAAATATCGTCGTTTTATTGGGTCGAGCCTACAGTTCAGAAGAAGGGATGGACAGATAGAAGAATCTCTCGCCACGCCCCAAAGAGATAAAAACGTGAGTATTTTATTATTTTTTCCTGATGACACGTGCTGAATTTAGGAAAATGGAGAACTATGCGATTATTTTTGAAGGTTAAATGTCTAGCCACGCCACAAAGAGGGGAGGTGAAATAAAAATGTGAGTAATTTTTTTTTCTCTCTTTCTTCTGATGACACGTGTCGAAATTGGAAAAATGAAGAAATATAATGGTTTTTTTTTTTTTAATTTGAGCTTGCTCTTCAATATTTTTATCTTTCCGATAACGGATGCGAGTTGAAAGTCAGATTTTATTGTGTGCAGTTGATCATAATATATGTAAATAGAAAAACACCAAACACCATGAAAAGTGTACTAAACAGATGCTTTATGTATGTGGCAGCCATTGCATAGTAAGTTATTATTGAGCAGTCAAGGCTTAAGGACGTTGCGCACGCGCTTCACATGTTCAGGTGGAACGTTGGTTAAAAAGTAATCGTTCCGTATCCAAGTGATCCGTTAATATTATAACTAGTAATTGTTGATTTTGTAATCTGTATATGAATGTCTTTTGAATCTACGATGTATTTTCATTATAATGAAGGCCTGATCCCCTCACCCGCCTACCCACGTAAATAATCATGGATACGGAAGAAGACAAAAGGTAAAAACAAAAGGTAAAAACAATAAAAGAATAACACTTTTATAGCGTTAGTGTAAAACTACTAAAGCGAAAAAAAAAAATGTTGTTGAGCCAACTTTGAGAGTGGCAGTTCTCATATTTATTTGGAGCGAGGGATCATAATTTAGTGTTTTAAAACGAAAGATCTGTTATTTTGTTACTTTTTGACGGTTAGAAGTTCCGTCATCTGGATCCATTCAACAACGTAATATTAAAACTTGCTAATATACAGTCACGATAACCGAGCGCTTGTGCCACATTTCAGATCGATTGGACACTGGGGAGTGAGTAAAGTTAGCTCACAGGAGACACCGGATAGTTGAAAAGTAATAAAAGCTTGTTATAAAAATAACGGGTTGTTGAGGTAAGACATGTAGTACTATTATCTATTCTGAGGTAAGACATTTGTTTTTTTTATTGTTATCAAGCAGGTGACTTCTCGATAAAGGGCTTCCAACATTTTTGTATGGAGCCTGGCATACCTACAAGTCCGCCATTTTGAAAAAACCTCGATTCGGCGGCCAGTAATGAAACATGTGTCAATCGATAGAATAAATGATTGTGATCAAAAAGTATTCAGTGATGAAATGTCGTAAGTGGTATACTTTCTGAGATATTTGAGTTCAAAACCGTAGGAAAATAAAGCAAAAAACATTGTTTCGGCCGATATTGATAAAACATGTGTCAGTCGATAGTCTAAGTGATTACGATCAAAAAGTATTCAGTAATAAAATGTCGTAAGTGATATGCTTTCTGAAATATTTGAGTTCAAAACCGTACAAAAATAAAACATTTGTAATTAATTGTCTTTTTATTTCTAGTGGATCTGTAACTGTATCAGTGTAATGCCAGTTAAGAAATATTATGAATATTTAGAATAATTACTATATACATATAAAATCACAATATACATAAACAAAATTAAATAAATACAGTTTTATTCATATTTACATATAAACATCTTATATATTAAGTAAATAAATATTCATAAATACATATAAATACATAAATACATGTATAACATCTGGTTGAAGACCACGGGCGACAACATTCTAATTGCTTCAGGTAGTGCTGCCGGACTTCTTGAAGGAGCTTTTGGTAGTCTATGATTTTTTGATGTCGACAAGCAAGGAGTTCCAGAACAGTATGAACTGTATTGTGAAGGAATTCCCGAAATAAGCAGTGCTATGGGTTTCCTTTAAATAAACAGGAGAAGACACATTATTCAAAATAGCATAAAATGTTGAGAATATTCTAAAGTTTCGCCTGTATCGAATGGGTAGCCATTTAAGTTAGGAATGGAACTGGGAAATGTGGTCATACTTACGTAAGCCGAAGATATAATTATCTAATACAGTTATTAAGAAGGCGCTCCAATTTATTCAGAAGTTCCTCTGACAAATCTGTACAACACACATCAGCATAATCAAGGTGAGGGATGACCAGAGCGTTTATGGCGTATTTATGGTTAAGTGTTTATGGCGATACAGCAATTGAAGTGTACCGGTCACTTTTTTCTTTACCTCAGTTACGTTATAAATGTATTATGAAAATTAAACAAATTCGCCAAACAAACAACTTAAGGGTAGAAATAAAATCGCGGGATGGTACTGCTCATGCATAGTGGGAAAAAGAACCTTGTCCTGTTGTTCCCATATATTGTGTGTTATATGGTTCTTGGCATGGGCTTGACATCAGGAAACATTGCCTTTATCACCAGCGGAATTTTTAGATTCAGTGATTGTCAGACATGATATAGAAAACTAAGCCAATAATGAATTTTAACTTTTGGTTTAGAGTAATTGCCAAAGCTGTAGCCGCTGGTGGCAAATAAATTATTTATAAAACAACCTAGTAGTTTGCTTTTGCTTTGCTTTTTTTTAATTCAAACCTACCCGTTATTAATAAATCAAGTATCTATACAGCACATACACATATGGCATAATAAACTTATTTTTCATTATTGACCCAATAAATTCAAAACAAGTAAATGATAATTTTTAATGCATTATTTTTGTACGGCTTTGAACTCAAATATCTCAGGAAGTATATCACTTACAACATTTCATCACTGAATACTATTTAATTGTTATCATTTAGCCTATCGATTGACATATGTTTCATCAATGTCCGCCGTAACGAAGTTTTTTGCTTTATATTTCTACGGTTTTGAACTCAAATATCTCAGAAATTATATCACTTACAACATTTTATCACTGAATATTTTTTAATCGTAATTATTTAGCCTATCGAATGACATATGATTTATCAATGTCCGCCGAAACGAAGTTTTTTGATTTATTTTTCTAGTTTTGAACTCATTTATCTCAGAAAGTATATCACTTACGACATTTCATCACTGAATACTTTTTGATCATAATCATTTAGTCTATCGATTGACACATGTTTCATCACTGGCCGCCGAATCGAGGTTTTTTCAAAATGGCGGACTTGTAGGTGTGCCAATTAGGTTCGATGCCCTTTGGTTATCATAATGGCTTTTGTGCGTTGCACACCAAATACGAGCTTAGATGGCTACTCCGAAATATTTTGGTGATTCCCGTTTGACGTTACAAGTATTTTTCTTATAGCGTTTACTTATAGTCAAAATTATCTAAGATGCCCATAATGATAGCTGCTATTTATTAATATGAACTAACCTTGTATGGGTGTCTTTGAGCGAAATGGAATATTCATTTACTTGACATGAATAGTTGAATACTTACGGACAAAGGATTTTGCCAAAATTTGTTAAAAATCCCTACTCATTCTCATTGGCGTTGATTATAAATCATATTATACGTTAAAATCTAGTAAAAATGCCATCACATCATAATTTATGCAAAATTTAATAAAAATATATGACGTCGAAACAATCTTATATGAAGAAGCCTAAATCTAATCTGAGGTAGGGTGATGTGACGTCTTGAAACCGTTTATAAAACCAGTCATAATCGATACATTACTATGATCGAAATTTAAAAATGAAAATTGATTAATTTAATTACATTGTTAAAAATGTTTTGCTGCATTTGAATTTAAAGTTAGGTACCCAATATAACCACGATGAATTGGATGCTAACAAAGGACATTTTCCATTATGTATGGGCACTTCGCCATCCATGGACAGTAACTGCAGATAATATGTAATATATGTAATTATGTATAAATTTAAGGTTGCGGTAAATATTTTTTAACGTGATAACGTCTATTAAAACGATGAGCGCCGGGCGCATCTATGAAAAAATGTCGCGTTCCGCAAGCGAGAGAGCGGCAAAAGCGAGAGAGAAGCACTATCGGCTACGATCGGCCTATCGTAGCCGATGCCGTAGGCGATGGTAGTTGAGTGGAGCGGAGCGGGGCGGGGCGGGGCGGGACGGAGCGGGGCGGAGCGGGGCGGAGCGGAGCTTTGTCATGACGTTGTCACGTTAAACTACCGTCCGTAAACCGACTTTACAGACAACCATTTTTTTTCAACAAAATAATAATTATGTATACCTACATGAATGAGTCTTACGAAATAAGCAAGAATTTATTCACTGTAGTTTTTCCTGACGCTCATAATATAATATTATGTCAAAATATTATTATGAAACTGAACGGGACTTTCATTCTATCATGATCTATCTTTCTTTCTTTTTCTTCTCTTTCTTGGCCGGCAACGCAACAGTGATGCTTTTGGTGTTGTTGATGTTCATGGGCGAATGGATAAAAGAATATTTTATTGAAGTCGTAAATAGGTACATATTAAGAATACGCGGTACGAGATAGCTCAATCGAGGTAGTAGGTAGGTAACTAGGTACCTAAATATTACGGTTTTTAGTTTAAAATTTAACTATCGAATCGATTAGAAGGTCTTATAATTTTGAATCGATTTGTTGTAAAAATTGGTTTCTTTCGTGAACCGATTTTTTTGTACATCTCTAATGTCACTGTGATGGCAAACGACAAATTGGGCTTCTTAGTTCGCGGTGACTATAGTGTGATGGTTATCATGCTCACTCTACAGCGGTAGAATACGTATAATTGAAATTAACCGACTACCTACTCAATGAATCCAAACAACTGGAAGGCGATAGTGACTGAACTGAATGAGAATAACTAGAGCATGTACATTTTATGATTACAGATTTCTTTGTGACAAGAGATTACCGGACTGCGGTCGGGATTCTACGGTAATTGATTATCATTTATGCAGCCTAATCACATCTCGACGTGCGTGCATTACTCTTCCAAAGAGGTACAAGGTAATGTCTTTACATTAGTGATATTTTATAATGCTATATACTCATAGCCCCACAGTAGGTTTCCCTATGTAATGAGTACATACCTCGGACGGACTGAGACCAGCAATTCAAACTTATTTAAATGTACGCCTCACTGGAATCAAACTCAGGACCTCGGACACGACAGACTGTGGTCCGTAAAGAAAAAAATGCGGCTTAAAAAAAAAACAAATGAGACATGACATAAAGTTAATCTTTCTGTTCTATCGAACCACCTCCAATTATATTTGTGAATGTGTGTGGTTGGTTCTAGGTTGAAGAGTAGGATAGTATTGACCCGATGGCATAGAGCGGTTCACTGAGGCATCGGGCAAACTGCTTAGAGACACAGAAATTTTATTGAGGTCTAGATGATGGATATCTGCGGGGATTATACATTTGGGGGTCTGAGGTGTCTGATGTAAGACACCAAACTATTATACTGATTACTGTAAATAATGTGATATCTATAATATATGTGTGATGTGTGATCGACAAGTGTCTCTGCTATGAAACTTTGAGGTATCAAAACGGCTTCAATGCCAAAGTGAATAGGATGGAAATATGCAATATCCGTAAATATTATATTAACGAATTATATAAATTTATTTGATGATCATAATAGGCATGATGACAGTAAGTAAAATCACTGAAATTATGTATTTATTTAATGAAAATAATGGATTATAAAACACGCATTTAACGTTTTATTATGAGCGAGATTAACAATATATTTGATAATTAAACGCCAATCAGTCTCCAATCTGCGCGAACTACGTCACTCTTCTTTAAACAAACGAATATGACCAATATTGATAATGACATCATGTATATTATTTTCCTAAGGCGTGACGTCACAAGCGACGCCATGACACTTTGAAGCGTTTTGGTGCGAAATATTAAACTTATAAATTGAAATGAATTTATTTTATACTAAACCTTATTTTTTTACGGAAATATGATATACGTTGTAATAATAATATACAATATTTCCCAACAATTTAGAACAGTATTTCAAAATCTGTCATCATGCCCATTATTTAATAATGCCTTGAACTCGAAGAAGGAATTCGTCATAAGAATATACCTATATCCATGTCTAGGTACTCCATAATATGCTATTATATCATAATGTCACATTGATATCCTTCTCCTTGTTAAGCAATTATTAAACCTGGTCGATTAATATTACTTGACTGCTTATCGGGCTATTACTACCCCGGTGGACGGGTAGGTATAGTACAGATTTGCTTACAGAACTTTAGGGTTATTTTTCCCTATAATGAAGCGATTATTTAAAGGAGTGATGAATATTGATGTGAACCATTTTACTGGATTGATATGATGTATTGGGCTAATTGGGATTAGTCTGGGATTAGTCTCTATACAAACAAGAATACACTGCATTGTACCAGAAACTTTTTATCTGAAGAATAGATTTATTTTATTACATAAGCGCTTACTTATTCTCAATCTCCAGAGTATGAAGAATAAATATGTACCTATATAGGAATATACAATTAATTTTAGTAGCTTTATTTCGGCGACAAAAGACGTTGCTGGAGACTGGATTGACAGTATAATAACGCTTTTATTTATAACGAGTTACCGCATTGGCTTTGCTTCGGTTTTCTTATTTTTTTTTTGTACACCTTGGGTTACATTATTGGAGTTTTATTAAGGATCCCTATTTTTTTTTTTGAAAATATAATACAGCCTATGTCACCCGAGGATAGTGTAGCTTCCCAACAGTGAAAGAATTTTTCAAATCTGTTCAGTAGTTTCGAAGCTTATTCAATGCAAACAAACAATCAAATCCTTTCTCTTTATAATATTAGTATAGATAACGCTTTTTAATGATAAACATAACCCTGATTTCTAAATAATAACGTGATGATACCTATTTTATCATGGGAGTCCTTATGACTTCTGTCTATTTGCTTTGATGTATGAATAAACTTAACTTACACAGTATTTATAAGTTTCAGATCGAATAAATACATCAGCGCGAGGAGGTACAGAGACAACCCTGATGAAAACCATGATTCTGACGTTTGATAACAACTCTTGGATGAAGCATCTTACGATCGACCGACACCAGAAAGCTCCGGTAAAGAACATGCAAGAAGCTAATTGAATCGAGTTGAATCGAATCGAATCAAATCGAATCGAGTCGATTTGAATCGAGTTGAATCTAATCGAATTGAAATGAAGCCAACTGAAATGAAGCTCATTGAAATGCATCAATTGAATTGCATTATTTGAAATGCATAGTTATGCTACGCAGAGCTAGAGCAATGGTCGTGAGATGAAGCTAATCGAAATAAAGTTAACTGAAATGCATCAATTGAATTACATTCACTGAAATGGCTAGAAATGCCACCACCGGAGAGCTAGAGCAACGGTCGTGAGAGAACTGATACACGTTTCGGCGGTGAGCTTGAGCGACGACCGATGCGTATGCGATGTCACCACGGTGATGGTATGGTTCACTGAATTCTTCAGACGGTGAGCAAGAGCGACGTCTGAGGTGCTGCCAAAATGACAGTCCGAGCGATGAGCCTGAGCAACGGTCGGGTTTAGTGAACCAAGTGGAGCTTGGTCGTGACGGACGGTGTGGTGAGCTGGAGCGACACTCCCCATCACGGCCAAGTATGAATTGAGAGATTGATCTCACTAGAGAAGACAACCCAAGTAAGGAGCATGACCGACGCATGAAGACGTCCCACGCGGCAAGGTAGCTGGCGATGTGAACACGTACCACAACCGTAAAGTTTTGATAGTAGGTAACTCTAACAATAATAATTATAGATTTATTCAGTCATTTTATAAATGTTATGAAGGGTTTTTCTGGGTCGAGTAGCCACTCTGTTTGGAGAATGTAAGAATAATACACAACTTTCATTTAAAACGTTTAATTGTAAGTGTTTAATTTCCGGGATATTGTTAGTTTATAATCATAGTACAATGATATTATAATATTCGTAGGACTTAAAAGTATTCCGATCAACTTTTTGCTTGTTTGAAAGAAAAATTGAAATTTTGTGTTATTTCCAATTATTCAGATAATATTGACCCTAATAGCTTAATATCTTAGTAGAATATGGAAAGCTTACATGGTAGAATTATCATTTAAAATTTTACGTCACAGTATGAACTATCTAATAAATCTGAATATAGATCATTACGATGATAATCGTTGAGATGAAAGTATACCTAAAGTACCTACCGGATCTGAACACGAAAATGAATATTGAAATAATAACAATAATATTTGAATATAAATTACCGTTCTTACAAAATAAAGGATTATTTTTTTATAGATGTATAAAATGTTGTGTCCATTATCCATCCATACAGTATTGTAGTATTGTATTAGTATCAATTTGATCATATTATATTGTAACAGCACGCCAATAGATGTCGCCAGTTGCAAGCCTACGTCATCCTGCCAAGCCGCTACGTCACTTCCTCCCACCGCCAATGCCAGCTGCCATGCCTGGAGGGAGAAGCGTAGCCAGCCTATTTAAGCCAATGCGCAGCTCATTTGTGATCTTATTTTCCTATAAAATTAATTAAGGCGAATTGCTGCCCGATTATAGAGATAAAGTTACGTTTAGTGTTTTATTTTTTTCATCTACTGCTTTATAAGTCAGAAGTGGTACGAATAAAAAATGAAAAGATTCGTGACAAGACCTGCATCTGAGGATGAAGCATCTGATTCAGAAGACGCCATTACACCGCCAGCACGAAAAATCCTGAAACAGCTGTTGGTACAAGAAGTCGAAAAGGCAATTCTAAGTGGTCTACAAAGTGGTGAACCTAACCTCAGTCGCCTGAAGGAACATCGTGCTGCATCTCTGATCCCGGAATTTGATCCAGACAACGAGGATTGCACTGTTACTGCTTGGTTGAAGAAAATTGAGCAACTGGGTGATATTTATGGTTGGGACGACAAAACCAAGTCTTTTTATCTTCAGGACAAACTAAGGGGTCAAGCGAGGAAGTGGTACAATCGTCTGGAAGAATACGACTTCACATGGGAACAGTGGAAGCAAATGCTGCTTCGTGCATTCCCAAAACATCGAGATTACGCCAATGCTATTGAAGAAATGATCATGAGGAAGAAACTACCCTCAGAAAGCATGACTAAATATTACCAAGAAAAAATAGCAATGTGCTTCCGCTGTAAATTATCCGATGCCGCTACAGTGTCCTGTATTATTCGAGGCTTGCCTCATGCGCTGCAGTCCAACGCCAGGGCCTTTCAATGCGAGAGACCCGATGACTTATATGAAGGGTTCCTTTCGGCGTTTGACGATTATCGTGTACCCGTAAACGAAGTTAAAGTTACGAACAAAGATGGCAGCTACCGACAAGTGGGGAAAAAACCAGTAGATCTTGATAATGATCCCTGTCCACGCTGCAAGAAAACCGGACACCTGGTACGTAACTGCCCGCTACCTGATCAACGAAGTTGTTTTAAATGCGGAGCCCAAGGCCATATTGCACCGCGATGCCCGACAATCATGAAGAGTGTTCCTGAATTCACAAACGCCAAGGAAGTAAAATTGCTACGAGAGTTTGACGACATCTACAAAAAACCTGCGAAGATAAACGGTGCATTTGTGAAGACTTACATTGATACAGGAAGCCAGGTCAATGTTATTTCATCAAAAGTTTCAGAACTGCTCCAGCTACACGTTATTCCCGTGAGAACGGAACTAAAAGGATTTGCAGGAGGACTTATTACTAGCCATGGTAAAGCAAAATTCGACCTAGAAATTGACCAAATAAACATACCTTGCGACGCATACTTGGTTGATATAGATATGAATGGTATTTGCTTATTGATTGGACAGCCGATAATCAACAGTGAAGGGACGTCTTTAATAGTAAAGAATGGAAGAGCAACTCTTGTGAGGAACGATGATTTTCTATCAAACATGCAAGCCATAGAAGAGGTACATCGCTTTAAAGTCGTCACGGCCACGTCGGAGTGCTTACCTCCGGGAACGTCAATAATAAAAGTCAAGATCATCGGGAATTCCGCGAGCAATGACGTGGTCACTTCACCTCGCCACTACGACCTTCAAGGGATCTCCTACAGCTTGCCAGCTACGCTTATGCAGGGTGTTGACGGATACCTGAAAGTCGTCAACACGGGCTCCAAGGATGTGGAGTGGGAAGAGGGAACAATCTTATCGCGAGCCGAAAGCTGCCAGGTGTTGCCCACCGATAACCAGGTCAGTAATCAAGCCAAAAGCTATCAGTTTCTTAATGCTAATGCTAGCCAATATTCTTGTTTCACCATTACCAATAATCTTGCTATAGGTGGGGTAGATGTGGATAAAATTAGCATCGGTAGTTTAAATAATTCTGAACGAGATAGCCTCATTAATTTATTATTACAACATAGTGATTGTTTTGCATCTAGTACACGCGAATTAGGGTGCACAGATTTAATTGAAATGCATATAAATTTGTCTAGTAGTGAGCCTGTTCATCGTCGGCCATATAGGTTAGCACATAGTGAACAAGAAATAGTAAGATCAAAAATAAATGATTTATTAGAAGCCGGTATAATTAAAGAGTCTGACTCTGAATATGCGTCTCCTATAATATTAGTAAAAAAGAAGGATGGAGGGAGCCGTTTATGTATCGACTACCGCGCGTTGAATGCTATAACTATTCGCGACAGATACCCTTTGCCCAACATAGACGATCAAATTTCCAAGCTAGCCGGCAAAAAGTACTTTACATCTCTCGATATGGCGCAAGGCTATCATCAGCTACGCATACATCCAAATGATACGTATAAAACTGCATTTGTTACTCCACAAGGACATTATGAATATACTCGGGTGCCCTTTGGACTAGCCAATGCGCCGTCAGTTTTCATGCGCCTTATTAACAAAATAATTAATGATATAGGTAACTCTAACGCCCAACGTACTGATCAGGTGAGCGAAGTTTTGGCATTTCTTGATGATTTGTTGTTACCATCGTATGATGTACAATCAGGTTTAATTCTCTTAGAAAAGGTCCTTAAAAAATTACAGTCGGAAAATTTAAAATTAAATATGAAGAAATGTTCGTTTCTGCAAAATAAGATAACCTATTTAGGGCACGAAATAACTCCCGATAGCATACAACCAGGCGAGTTGAAACTAGCTGCCGTATCCCGTTTTCCCGTTCCGCGTAACGTACACGAAGTACGTCAGTTCATAGGTTTGTGTAGTTATTTTAGAAAATTCATACATAGATTTGCACTAATATCCCGTCCACTCACAGAACTGACTAAGAAAAAAACACCATGGCATTGGGGTACCGCACAAATTAATAGTTTTAATGAATTAAAAGATATGCTATGCCGTAAGCCTGTTCTAGCTATATATAACCCTAGTTTGCAAACAGAAATTCACACGGACGCGTGTAAATTAGGTATAGCGGGTATTTTGTTACAAAAGCAAAATGACGGTAGTTTGCGTCCTGTCATGTATTTTAGTCGTGTTACAACTCGGGAGGAAAGTGTTTATCATAGTTACGAGCTCGAAACACTAGCGGTAGTGGAATCGTTACGAAGATTTCGAATTTACATTTTGTGTAAGAATGTTCGAGTAGTTACTGATTGTACCGCAGTCCGGGATACAATGACAAAGCGCGACTTGATACCGCGGATAGCCAGATGGTGGCTCCTAATTCAAGATTATGACATAACTATAGACTATAGACCGGGGGACCGAATGAAACACATCGACGCGTTAAGTAGGAATCCGATAGATACCGTAAACATCTACCGACTGGATGTGGCCGATTGGTTCTTTACAGTACAGCGCCAAGATGAAAAGTTAAAACGTATTATTGACTTACTACAAGGGGGTTGCACGGATCCGGATATAGTAAATAATTATGTTATACTGAATGATAGGTTATATCGTAAAACTTTGAATGGAGACAGGTTAGTAGTTCCCGAATTTGCCAAATGGAAAATATTACAAATGCACCACGACAATATCGGTCATGTAGGGTTAAATCGATGTTCTGAGCTCATTAAAAGGGACTTTTGGTTTCCGAAAATGTCGCGTTTTATAAGAAAATATGTAACATCATGTTTAAACTGCGCCTACGGAAAGGGAGATTATGGTCGTAAAGAAGGTATGTTACACCCTATACCTAAGCCTACCGAGCCGATGAAGATGGTACACATAGACCATCTTGGACCCTTCTGCAAGACCAAAAGGGGCTATCAATATATGTTGGTACTCACTGATGCCTTCTCTAAGTTTGTTATAGTAGAGCCGACACGAACCGTTAATTCAGTCGAAACAATTAGAGCGTTAAAAAAATATTCAGTTTATTTGGGTTTCCGGGACATGTTATTACTGACCACGGGAAGGCATTCACAAGCCGGTATTTTAAAACATTTGCTAACGAAAAGCAGTTCAAGCATACTTTGACTACTATAGCATGTCCCCGATCTAACGGTCAGGTTGAACGTACGAATAGGACGATATTAGATGCATTGCGCGCTACGGAACCGAGCGAGGCATCCAACAATTGGACTAATAATTTGCCAGACGTAATATGGGGTATAAATAATACCGTTAATCAAACAACGAGTTCTAAGTCTTACGATTTGATGTTTGCCTGCCCGGGGAGGTCAGTGTGTGATGTATCCGTTCCGGGACAGGTGATTGAACCGGTGCAAAGTAGGCGTGATAGAGCTGCGAAACGTAATCAGTTATCCGCTAACCGTATGAAACGTAATTTTGATAAGCGTCGTAAAAACAGCACTATTTACAAAAGGGGCGACTTTGTATTATGGCGGCAGGCTCCTACTACTAGCTCCAAAGTTAACTCTAAACTTGACGATATTTATTCGGGACCGTACGTAATTATTAAGGTTCTTGGAAATGATCGCTACAAAATAAGGAGCGTAAAAGGTTTAAGGGGGTATAAGAAGTTTACTGGTTTAGTATCTGCTGATGCTATTCGACCATACAAAAGTCTAGCCATTGTATCAGACAGTTCAAGTAGCGATGAACAACTAGAGACCGAAGACCTCATAGATCTCCTTGAGAGTTAATATCTTGATACCATTCTTAGACTACCAGTTTTTAATTCATTTCCTTGTTCCCATTGCGGGAGCAATTGTTACAGGATGGCCGAGTGTAACAGCACGCCAATAGATGTCGCCAGTTGCAAGCCTACGTCATCCTGCCAAGCCGCTACGTCACTTCCTCCCACCGCCAATGCCAGCTGCCATGCCTGGAGGGAGAAGCGTAGCCAGCCTATTTAAGCCAATGCGCAGCTCATTTGTGATCTTATTTTCCTATAAAATTAATTAAGGCGAATTGCTGCCCGATTATAGAGATAAAGTTACGTTTAGTGTTTTATTTTTTTCATCTACTGCTTTATAATATTTATTTTTTTAAAGATCAAATGTTTATTCGAGAAAAATGATAGTAATTGTTCTTATTTCACTATTCGTTTTGATTAATAACACAGTTGTGAACAATGTGTGAAAATTCATTTTCATATAGATACAGCTATAGCAGCAACATTAGCAACTTCATTTATAATGATTTCTTGGATTGCTTAAAAATTTTGATAGGTAGTACGTTTAAATGACGATTGTATAGTATTGAATTCAAAATATAATGCGCGCTATGTATCACGTACGAGGACGTACGAAAAGTCAGATGGCCGAGCTGTTAGCGTGCTTTCTATTATTGCAGTGTAAGGTACCCTTGGGACTATTATTTTGTACTATTGTGAACATAAGTATGGTATTGACTACAATATACTACTACCATCAGTCGCCACTTGGTGGCGCTAGTGAGCATATTGACGACATTGATATCGACGCCAGAGCATAGAAGTCAGTAATCGGGACATTCGCCATTCGACAGTCGACCTGAACAGTCGCATGCAAACCCGAGGCAAAAGTTATTTCTCTATTGAAATCTGTGATTTTAGTGGTAACTTATTTTGTTATGAATGTAATGGAAAGTGTAATAAAAATAATTGTGAAATATCGTCGTTTTATTGGGCCGAGCCTACACATTTGTACCTTACCTACCTACCTACTTATGTTAGAAGCTGATAGATTCAATTCTAAGATAATTGACCGATTTTTTTTATTGAAATGAGTAAAAATACATTTGCGACAGTACAATACATATACGTCAATACACAACATACAATACAGACACGTCACATAGAAATCAAACCATTAATCACTACACAGTACCTAAACATTTAGGCAGTGTTCTTATCAATTTTATTATCTGCTTGAGCTTTCAGACCAATCTGAGCTTGAGCTAAGAATAGAACTTGCGTCGCTCGTCTCGAATTTTTCGTGGACATCTTGATGACACATAAATGTCTGCCTCTGGAATCAAACCCGGGACCCCTCGCAAAACAGGGCTACGCGGTCACAGGGCTGTAGCTAAAGTCGAATTTGAGGTAGGGCAGCATTGGTTACAGGTAGGGCGGAGTAAAAAATTCATCATAATTGATCTGATTCGAAGCACGGGCTCCTAAATCAATCACCATATATGTCACTGACCTCTAGGTGACAGAACAAAGAATTATTATAATATGAAATGAATGTCACAAACTGTGGTATGTTGGGAAAATAACATTTTTTATGAAAGAGAGGGGTAAACAGCATTTTCTGAATAGATAAAAAAATAGTTCATACTAAATTCTTCTTGCAGCCCGACAGCAAAACAACACGGATTAATATCCCCAGCTTCCTTGTAATAACCGGAAGCGTTAATATTTAAATTAGTTTTCATTCAAACGGGGTTTGAAGCTGACGGGCGCTTTACCTACTTGGACACTGAAAAATTGCACGGCGAAGAATTTCAATTTGCAGTAAGCTTGCAGATGAAATGGATTGCATTGCTATGTTTACACAATGTAGGTGAGTAGGTACTAAAAGTAGGTACATTAGACATCATACGTTTATTATTAAAATTTTAAAAGGTTACAGATGTCTGATACCTTTACTCGTATCTAACACGAGTAACCGCCCTCACTTTGCTTCGGTTTTCTTATTCTTTTACACCTTATATTATTGGAGTTTTATTAAGGATCCCTAATTTTTTTGAAAATATAATATAGCATATGTTACTCGGGGATAGTGTAGCTTCCCAACAGTGAAAGAATTTTTCAAATCGGTTCAGTAGTTTCGGAGCCTATTCAATGAAAACAAAAAATCAAATCTTTCCTCTTTATATATTAGTATGGAAGTATAGATTAAGTAGGTACGTCAAAGTTTACATATTATTGTACTCGGGGAAGCGGATAAAATTACTACAGACAGCGTCCCCTCTAGCGACCAGCGCTAATTTAAAAAAGCTCTCTTGAAAAAAGCTCGCCATTCCTAAGAACTGTGGGGTATGGACCTCGCCTTAGGATTTCGCCTGGTGGAGGATATTGGGGCAAGCTGACTATGGGCGTAGCCATGGTGGGGCAGGGTGAGGCGCTTGCCTCACCATGGCTCTGAACTGTAAGCCTGTAAGTTACCTACCTAATCAAACTTAAAAAACTTAATAATCTAGGTACTAACTACAATACTTAATATCTGTAAGGCCGGCGCCAGACATAGCTCAAACATGTGAACATTGCTTTGAGGGACTTTGCAAAGACCTTTGAACACATTTGCGCAACCTGCCAGACATGTTTTACAATCGTTTTTCTTCACAGTATGCTGGTAGACGTCAAACAAGATGGACGTAGATTTTGTGGATGCCTTTATTATTTTTAAAACTTAAAAGTAAAAATAAAAAAAAAATTGTTGTACTTGGTGTGCATCATACTTTAAAGTACGATCATGTTTCATAAGTTATCATAAAAGTTATAAGTTATAACAAAATATATCTTCCAATTTCCAGTTGGATGATCTAAAGTCATAATCACGGCATACCAAGTAGTTTTGTTCGGATTAAGTACTCTATCAACTACCTACCGCACACGACCTTTCGCCATCGCAGCTGTCCCGCAACTGGACTTTGCGCAAGTGTGGCAGGCTACGCAAAGATTTGAACACATTCAACTTTGAACGCTTTGATGTGCGCTAAAAACCGACACTGCTTGGCAAAGTGCAAATCTTTGATCAAACTTTGAACAAATACTCAAACCCCCGTATTCAAGAACAACACTGTGAGACCTCACAGTGTTTGCGAGTGCATAGTGGTATTAAAACCATTTCGTAAACAATACTTGATTGAAGTCCTTCGCTGTGCGTTTGTCAAAATCGATAAAGTAGCTGCCGAGCTACTTTACCGAACGCATAGTGTTTGTTTGACTTCTATCAAAATAGAAAGAAAGGATCGATTGTTTGTATTGTTATCTTTGTCTTTTGCCTGTGTCAAATGACTAGAGTGAAGTTTGCCGCATCAAATGGACCACTAAGAGGCCTGTATACAGCTCTGTGCGTCCGCACAGCCAAGTGATACTTAAGGGTCGACTGTGAAACAGAAGGCTTGCCATGACGAACGCACTGAGAAATGCCTTATTTCGCATAGTATTGATTCTTTACTTAAACAAGTATTGTTCTTGAATACGGGGGAAATTCCCGTGTGTGCTACACATATCAATCAAAGCAATGTTCCCATGTTTAAACTTATGTCTGGCGCCGGCCTAAGAAAGTTTACACTCGACAGTTGTCAATCGACACAAAAAAATGCGATCAAAACAATAGTTACATATTATTTTAGACTGCTGCCCCACCCTGAGCCCATGGCTGACTACGTTCATGAAGCCAGCCACTTACCGGAATGCCTTATAGCAGCCGGGCAGCCGTGTGAAAAATGAGACGGCGTCGTACTTTATATATTTGAAATGGACAAAAACACACTCGCACCTTTCAATGGTGCCATAAAATAAATAAAAGACAATCCCTTCTTTCTTGTACATTTTATTCAACTCGCGTGACAATTTGAATTGATTTAATGAAATAAAAAATAATTTAACACAAAAATACTTGATATTTATACAAAATTGACCACGAGAAGGAACTAAATGATCAAAATACATCAGTCGGAGTAGATTTTATATTGTTAGGCACCGCCCACATTTCACGGCACTAGAATACATGGTATTCTAAATTAAGTGCACTAAACTTAGAACTATACAATACGGATAAAAAGGATGTTTAAACTTCAAAATTGCAGTCTTGAAAAATCGCACGTGAGACGACAAATATATCGTGGTGTATCACACAGTAACGGCACTACATTCATTTAGTACATACTTAATGAAGTTATGTAATAATGAAACAACAATTAATTCCTTAATTGACTAAATACATTAAGACGCCGACAGATGCAAAAAAAAATTGTCGGTACTAAAGCAACTGAGAGCATTTGTAACTATTTTAATAAAAACATTAATGAACATAATTATAATAACATTTTTTTACAACAGCAGGTTAAAAAACACAAATGGCAGATAAAAAGAATTTAAACATAATTGTCAAAAACGGGAAAAATGTCAAAATGACAGTGCTGTTAAAGGGCCAGGCATTAACAAATTAATTCGTTGTTGTCATTAACTTAATGCACTTAATTCAGCTGCACTCAAATGTTCTATCATTAATAAATTCAACCAGTACACTCTTTACATGTTAACATTACATACATATAAAACTATATTTTATATATACAGATATAATAAACCATTACAAAAAATATTATTGCTCACCGTTTTAATTATCGAAAAACATGTTTTAACAAAAAAATAACACTTAAACAAGATAATTTTAAGGAGAATAATTTTTAAAACTAACAAAACAAACCGATATGGTAACGTGAGAAAATTTTGACTTTAGCTTAAATCTACGCCAATTATTGTCGATATTTTTTTATAAACAAGAAATTAAAGGAAGAACTAACGTTAGAATAAAGCTTGAACTTTTAAAATTAAACTTCATTACAGGTCAAAATCCAACAGTATTTCAACGCACTTGAATGCCAATCACATTATAATTATCTTTTATGAGTTTGTATGCATAATATATTGTATCTGTAATAAATATAAATTGATATATAATGTACTTGTCCTTTATTAGGAGCACGGAGTATAGAGGTAAGGAAAGCCATCTCTGTGTATGAAAAGTGTCCTTAAAAACGCGTCCAATAACGGCAGCTCCGTCTACAACAGCGTCAACAGCTATGTTCATATCGTACTTATTATTGCGTCGCCAGCGCTATTATCGTAGGATGGTAGTAGGTACTGGAACTAATTCTATTTTCAGTAAACAGCTGGACACTTTTTTCAACTTTCCCCTCATATGAAATGGTCTCCTTTCCTTTATACTCCATGATTAGGAGGAAACATCGCCAAATATTTTTTTGCGTACAACAGTGGACCTCATTCAATTTATACATAATCGGCCCAACCGTGAAAATGTCACATCCAGTACTTTTCACATAAGTGCGCATGTCGCTATTATGATGGTAGCATTGAAGTGTGTTCACATTTCAGGTAAAATTGAAAATCTGTAAAAATTAACTAGTTTGAACATATTCATTAAATCTATTGGTATCTTGCTATTTAGCAAACGAGCTTTTAGAGATACAGGGGCGAAAAATATATCCGACAAAAGGACATTAAATTAACAGTATCAATCAAATTGAATTTTGTTTTTTGGCAACTCTAACAACACCAAACCTATTGCTTTAAAAATTGTTGTTGTTTCTACCGTCGATACTGCTGCTGTGTTGCTTTGAGTAACTCGTTATTTTGAGTGATTTAATTCCAAAATATCTTGAATTCTGCTGTATAATTTCTTAATCTGTTTCTCCAAAACTTGTAATAAAAAATCAAAAGGTAATTTTCAGAAATCTACTCCTTATCGGCAAATAAAGATCAAAAATTTATAACAAACAAATACTCTTCACTAAAATGATGGTATAATTAAAAGTAGCCTGGTATTCGAAATTATATAGAAATTGCGTATTTGAAATACATATTAAAATACTACGTTTTTCTACATTAGTCTTTAAATATTCAGTTTTCAGTCAACAGTATAGTAATGTAGGAAAGTAAAGGGAATATTTAATACCACATTGGTCACATCTTGTCACCGATCGTTATCTGTGAGAGAATGAGATGCGTATATATTTTATGTTTTAGCTAAATCAGGCCAAATTCATGACAATTGTATTTTTATTATACATCCTAATGTAGGTATATAACGATAATTGTATCCTCAAAACTTGTTTTAGTTATATAAATGAGCTTAGCAGCGACATATTATGTTTCTTTTTGCAATATTGCGTATGCATATCTTCTAATGTATATCTATTAGTGTTCATATTATCACACAATTTAATAGAAAATGGCATTATAACATGATTATTTTACAGTGATATGGTGTTGTTTAGTAATAGATGGTCACAAACAATATGTTTTCTCTCTATGTAAACGACTTCAGCATAATACAACTTTTTAATGAGGCCAAATTATTTTCCGTGAGGGTTTTTGACATAATCTTATATATAAAATTCTCGTGTCACGGTGTTAGAAGTTGAACTCCTCCGAAACGGCTCGACCGATTTTCGTGAATCTTAGCGTGCATATCGGCTAGGGTTGAGAATCGGAAAACATCTATTTTTCATCCCCCTACCCCTAAAAAATTTTTGGCAGATCAACGTTTGACCGGTCAGCTAGTAACCTATAATTTTATTTAATTGTGACATATCTATCTGTCTACAAAAAATGTTTGTACGGATGTCCTTTATAGATTTAAAACCATCCAACCGATATGCCCCAAAATGGTTTCATTTGAAAGGCAATAATTTGAAGATGGTTTGAGATTATTAAAACAATGCATTAGGCACATTTTTGATTATCGAGTTCTTTCATACACATTTTTTTTGCGCAGTAGCACACGACGGTTATCCACTAGTATATTATACGATACTATACATTTTACACACGGACGTAAAAAATTACGGACGTAATCCCAAGAACAAATTCAGTGAAGCACCCATAGTAATACCAACTCTCTATTCGTACAAGTATACACACCCACACATTGACACTTCACTGCTTCAATCGCGAATCAAAAATTACGCACACATGGTAAGCGGGCGGCCATTGCTATGCTTCACTCTCGATTAGACGAGGTTACGTCTGTCTTTTTTTCAGGTCCGTGATTATACTATATTTTATTGAAATTTATATAAGGCTAATAGAAACGTAATATTCGAGATGTCTGCTTAACTTTGATTTGTATTTTAGTGAAAAAAAAAACAAAATGTTTTATTTATTACAGTCTTATTCAGCCTGTGTTAGTATGTGTGTGTGTGTGTGTGTGTGTGTGTGTGCATGTGTTAACTCTCAAGACTTCTGTGAGTGTGTGATGGCACGATACTCCTATTTCATCTGATTGTAGTCTCAATTAGTAATTGTATGTATTAGCTCTAAATGCAAGAATTTAATAATTTACATTATATTAACAATAAATAAAATTATTACCGTTTTAGATGTTGTTCATAATGGGATATGATTTATAAAAGGGGGCAAAACGGTCACATTCTAAAGATTAACTGTGACATCTTAGGTTATATCCACACTGGCAGTTATTTTGTTTATACTTTCTAAATTCATGTTTATCCCATACAGTCAACCTAGGTATCTCTGTATTTCAATGGAACGTTGAACACGATATTCAAAACATAATATACATATTATGCAAAGTTAAATAAGTTCTGGATAAGGTTAGAGTTAATTTAAAATAAAAATTAAACCCGTCGTTCAAAATTACACAAGAATTTAAAGTTACCTACTTAGAATGTAAGTAAAAAATTCAACAACTTTATATCACTCAATATGGGAACTATTACAACTATTGAACATGTGAACATAGCTTTATATTTCTATTTATATACACAATTGACAAATATTAAATAGTACAGTTCTGTTCAATGCTTCGTATATCCCATATTTGACCCTGATTTTACATTAAACTATTTATAATAATTCGACAAATGTGGTATATTTAGATTTTTGTAATAAATTATATGAAAGGTCCCGAGTTTAATATTAGGGGCCATCCTTAAATTACGTCACACTAATTTCATGACTTTTTGACCTCTCCCCCCTCCTTGTCACAGCTGGTCACATTTGTGAGACCTCCCCCCTTAGTGTGACATCATATATAATGAAATATTACACCTAGAAATTATTAAATTAAAACAGCAGTTCCAAAATAACTTTTATTTCCATTATTTTTTTTTATATTTACCTATACACGTTACATACCAATTATTCGATTTTGAAATGTGACGTACCGAAATTTAGGACCCCTCCCACCCCTTGTCACACAATGTCACACTACATCGTCACACCCCTCCCCCCCTAACCTGTGACGTAATTTATAGATGGCCCGTTACATGAAAGGGGTTAAATTAGTAAATTTAGTTTTAAGAGCGCAATTTCTACATAGTGTTACTCTTTCCTCTTAGATAATGCTTCTAATCATTGATTGTCTCTCATATGCTGTATTGCTTTCGTTATAACCTTGATAATTAATTCCTAACAATGATAGAACAGATAAAGCATTACAATAATAATAATATTCCATCATAGTATATCTCGTTGAGACCAATAAAAGTATACATTTCGAAACTTTTTAAGTTCAATAATAACCTTTATGACCTTGGAATAAGGTCCACTGATATTTTAACACTGAATAATTTGGCCTTCTTTTATAAAAGAGTAAGAAAGATTTGAAGCGAAATAAATACAATATTTCCTCTCCGTGCAGTAATCGTTCACAATCGCCTGCATGTTCCGAGACACTTCTAGTAGTCTTAAAGCATTGACAAGTGTTTATATATTTTGAGCCCTTACACACGACAGACTAATCTTTTTGAACATTTAATTCTCATCCCATTCCCAACCTTCTCTTCCTTCAACCTTTATCTTCAAACCTTACAACAGATGGTAACATCCCTATCATCTCCTCTCTCTCTTCTCTGATGAAATTATCTTTTCTAGATTTAGACTTCTTCAGTTTTCCCTGCGTATTTAATGCTTCACCCCCCCCCCCCCATCACTTCCTTCCAAAAAACGACAATTAATTGCGTGTTAATTGATCACTTAAAACATCACTAATCCATCGTGCGAAGGCTTTGGGCCGGTTAAACAACCTTCCTTCAATGCATTTGAATTTGAACACTTGTACCGTTTGGTTCGTTAGTCCGCTCAAAACTGAGCCCTATTCACTAAACAATAAGGTTCACCGCTACCGGAGCTTGGCTTGCCGCTGCTGCCAGAGGGCGTACTTGGCGCACGCCGTGTCGATCATTTGGTTCATATGCCTCGTTAGGGTCGTCGCTAGGGGCGTTAGTTCGCGGAGCATTTTCTCCTGTAGAGATAAAGGGGTTGCTTTAAGGAAATGTTGTTGAATTAGTTGAGTATTAATTAATTTCGTTCATTCTATTCGACTCATAGAAAAGCATTGCAATGTGAGCTTTATAGTTTAGTATTCTTAGGATTAAATTATTTATTCGACAATATTTAACACGCAACAGTGATAGTCTAGCGGTTAGAACGTTGGACTCCCGAAAGCAGGGGCCCAAGTTCAAATCCTTTTTCAAATATTATGTGCGTATTACAAGTTAATTATCACTTGTATCGGTGAAGGAAAACATCGTGAGGAAACCTGCACACCGGGGAGTTCTCCATAAAGTTCTCAAAGGTGTGTGAAGTCTACCAATCCGCACTTGGCCAGCGTGGTAGACTATGGCCTGTACTCCTCACATTGTGAGAGACCCCGAGCCCAGCAGTGGGACGATAATGGGTTGTTGCTTTGCTTTTGCTTTTTTATTCTCAGGATGAATTACTAAGGGGAATCCTAGGCAGGTAAATGTGACAAGTTCGACAACTTTTCAAGTTTTGTAGACGAGACCACGTCATATGGCGGGGGTTCCCCCTTTGCTTAACTATCACTCATATCAAAGTTACATTCCTGAACCTTCCAGAGGTATGTATATACTGAGCAAAGTGATATAATAAAACTTAACTAACAAGAAAGTAATATATCCCTACCCCTTCTATTTATAAGATACCTTTCCAAAACGACGATAGACTCAAAAAATTCAACATAAAATAAAAAACAATGGTTGTCTGTAAAGTCGGTTTACGGACGGTAGTTTAACGAGACAACGTCATGACAAAGCTCCGCTCCGCTCCGCTCCACCCCGCTCCGCTCCGCCCCGCCCCGCCCCGATCGTAGCCGATCGTGCCTCTCTCTCGCTTTTGCCGCTCTCTCGCTCGCGGAACGCTACATTTTTTCGTGCGTGCGCACGGCGTTCATCGTTTTAATAGACGTTATCACGTCAAAAACCTGCAACAAACACTCTCACTTCCCCTCTACTCACCTCAAACGGTCTCAACTTAACATTCCGGAACCTGAGCAGCGCTTCATAAAACTTCTCCGCCCTCACCGCCCCCTCGCCCTCCGCCCCCGCGCCCCCCGCCGCCGCCCCCGCCCCCGGCTGCGGGAAGCAGCGCCACAGCTCGCGGAGTAGCTCGCCGCCGGAGAGATAGATGCGGTGGAGCTCGCTCTTCACGTCTGGGGGGACTAGTTCTGGGGACAGATAATAAAAAAATATTTTTAACATACAATTGTTTTTTGAAGTTATAATTCTTATACGACTTGCAAAAAGGTTGCGTTAAACGTTTGCGCTACCATTGAGGGGGTATGAAAGCACTGGATAGATGGCCCTAGCTTCATATTATCTTATCTTCTGTTATTACTTATACAAATATCACAGAGTCTCAACAGCGTGACTCAGGTTCCTGAACAACGCCATCTAGTTTGTACTTGCGTAAACAGTAGTACACAAGTAATATTTTATTTATGTCGACAAGCGAACTGACGATCCACCTGAAGGTAAGTGGTTATCGTCGCCCATGGACATCGGCGACACCAAAGGAATCAATGATGCATTGCAGATTAGGAAAGAGACAAGAAATAGAAAGAAAAAAATGATGGGCAATATGTATGCCGGGCGCTGTGGGTACAACTGTTACCGCTCATTTACACGCGCGTGTAGCGGATCGTCTCGTGGCGCGTCCGTAAGCCACGCCCCCTACGCGCGTGTGAACACCACGCGAGCGCTCGCGCGAGCCCCTTTGGCGCGCGCGTACAAAAATTACAAAACCGCTCCCGACGCGAGCCCTGCGAGCGCGAGACGCGCCGCGGTCTGGTCCGCGAGCGCCCTGTTCACACGCGCGCGTATGCGCGCGTCTCGCGGATTGTCTCGTGGCTCGCGCGCGCGTGTAAATGGGGTATTAGGAAGTCGAGCGGTGAAAAGATTAAAATTCCGACGTGTCTATCAGTACTCACGTGCCATAGAAGCGGCATGGTGCTGTCTCATGAGGCTCCCGCCGGGGCTGAGCTCCCCTAGGGCTCCGACGGCGGCCGCGGCGCTCACCCGCACCGGCCGCGCGCACTGCTGCCCACTCGACCACGCCTGCCAACATACAACCTTCGTATTGTACTGTGACGTCACGCCGACCTGAATCACGCTACCGAAGTTCTGCATCGGTTGCATATATACAACGCTCCGACGGGATCTGGATCAGTCGGGGCTTGACCGTCCCGCAGGCAACACCACCTCGCCTGGCGGAAAATCTCCCTTTGCCTTTGGTGACCCCGTGATATTATCACGCAGCGTTCTGAGTTCAGTAGCTCGAGCACGAATATTTGCGAGAAAGTATTCGTATGGTTAACGTAAGCAATGTGTCAAATTTGTATGGCATTTTAGTACCATTTACGTACGATAGGGGCGCTTTTGAAAAAATGCCATACAAATTGCTTACGTTAACCATACGAATACTTTCTCGCAAATATTCGTGCTCGAGCTACTGAACTTTCAAAACCGTTTGAACCAACTTGAAACAAGTTGTGTGTGTGTGTGTGCGTGTGTGTGTGTGTCAATCACGCGCGCGCGAGCCACGAGACAATCCGCGAGACGCGCGCGTGCGCGCGCGTGTGAACAGGGCGCTCGCGGACCAGACCGCGGCGCGTCTCGTGGCTCGCAGGCTCGCGTCGGGAGCGGTTTTTTAGGCGCGCGCCAAAGGGGCTCGCGCGAGCGCTCGCGCGATGTTCACACGCGCGTAGGGGGCGTGGCTTACGGACGCGCCACGAGACGATCCGCGGGACGCGCGTGTAAATGAGCGGTAAAAGTTAGAGCCTGTTCACACAGACAGAGTTCAGCCGTTTTGAGTTCTTCCTTCTGTGTCCGGCGCGGTTTGACTGCCTGCTGTCTGTGCGGCGCTAGAGTTGCAAACGTTAAAAAGAACGCGGAACGAAAAACTCTAAAATATTAATATTTTTTTATGAAAGGGTAAGCTTCCAGATAGGTCCATATTTTTTGATGTTGTTTGTAGCCGTATGTATATGTCGTAGGTATAACACAAATAAATAATGTTAAAAAAGGTTTCTATAAATATATTTTTTTAACGCTTACACACTCATACCCCCCGCAGTAGGTTTTTACCTGTGTCGCGGGTGGCATGCACTACACATATAACACATCACAATAACACCCATGACCCGAGTACAAATATTTATCTGTCACATAAATATCTGCCCCGGCCGGAAATCGAACCCGAGACCCCTCGCTTCGCACACACACACACACACTTCGCAGGCACGGTAGCTACCAACTAGGCTACAGGGTCGTCTTTACGTACGTTACTAAAATAGTAATCTTACCTGACACACAGAAGCTAGGGCCGACAGTGGCGGTGGGTTGGTCGTGTTTGTGCACGTCTGTTGCAGCGAGGAGGGTCCTAGTAAATATCTTTCTATCTGTGAACAAATATTTATTCACTGTAAGATAACCTAATACATGCAAGATAGGGGCCATCCATAAATTACGTCACACATTAGGGAGGGGGTCGATGTAGTGTGACATTGTGTAACAAGGGGTGGGAGGGGTCCTAACTTTCGTGACGTCACATATCAAAATCGAATAATTGGTATGTATAGGTAAATATTAAAAAACAATTAATGGAAATAAAACTTATTTCGGAACTGCTGTTTTAATTTAATAATTTCTAGGTGTAAAATTTCATAATATGTGACGTCACACCAAGGGGGGAGGACTCACAAATGTGACCAGCTGTGACAAGTAGGGGGGGAGAGGTCAAAAAGTCATCATTAGTGACGTAATTTTTGGATGGCCCCTTATCGCATTGAAAGTTCAGACATTGAATATTTTAAATTTACCAACATTGTATGATGATTGACGTATGTATAATCCAAGGATTCTGGACATTCATGATTTGAAGAATATCAAAATTATAATATCCCTTTTTCTATATCTATGGAAACAAGTGATATTCAATTTTAAATACACACAGCAATATCTTTGAAAAAGGAAAGCATTACCAGTAAATGCCAGATTTTAGTTTAAAATGTTAACGCTGTAATTTAATATTCTTTTCAGTAAAAATCCAAAAAACAAGAAAACAAGCCACCTGATGGTAAGTGGCCATTCCGCCCCATGGATATCTATAGCACCAAAGGTATCACCGATGCGTTGGCAGCCAAGAAAGAACAGAAAAGAAAAGAAAGAACTGTCTTTAAGCCCTCTAACATAAGTCTCACCTTAGCTAACTTCAACTCCTGTGCCTCTTCACTCCTATTCGAATCATCCAGATCCTCATAATATATCTTCTCCAACAGTCTCGCCCGCTTGTCCACGGGTTCCTCACTCTTATCTTCCATCGGCCTCTTCTCCAACCCCTTCTCCAAGCCATTCTCCTTCATGCCATTCTCAACAACCTTGTTGTTGTTTGTTGTTTTACTATTACTACTGCTACTACTACAGTTTGTTTTATGACTAGCTTTGAGCACCTGGAATGAGAAATTGTTAAATGTGAGTGACAATAGAAAATATAAAGACGTTTAAAATTAAAATAGCTCAATAAAACATGTAAAAAAATTATCAGATATTGTAGGGACACTTGACTCTTAACCAAAATTAGCACTTTAAAGGCGAATATTTCGCAAACGGAAACGTAAGTCGAAAAATTGTCTGTGCTGACCCATAATATTTTTCAAAGACCTTTTCAACCATTACCCACACTATGGGATAGAAAGTATTCCTTGCACCAAGGGTCTTCACGCTAAGCTGCGAACGGACATAATGAATGAATGAATGAATGAATGAATGAATGAATGAATGAATGAATGAATGAATGAATGAATGAATGAATGAATGAATGAATGAATGAATGAATGAATGAATGAATGAATGAATGAATGAATGAATGAATGAATGAATGAATTTATTTGTAATAGTATAGGTACATTGTATATTAAGTCTTAGGTTAAATTGGTGAAACTACTATGCCGTTATCACGGCGTACAAATATTATTTTATACTATATTAGATTATTTCCACTTTAACAGACTTATTTATAGACATGATGGAACTATAAGGGTACCGTTTTAACTACGGAACCCCAAAAACGAGCCAAGAAAGAGGATAAAACAGAGGTTCAGCTACTATCACTACATCGCTCACCATAATGGAGTGTTGGTTGAACCGTTTGATCATGTTGCGGTGTATGGACGTGCTGTCCCCCCGGTCCTTCTCCACGGGGGCTTCGTCTTCGGGCAGCGGGGGCGCCTCCGTGAACTGAGGTAGATCCACCTGGGAAGAAACTATGGTCTTACGGGCTTTACTTTGACAACATTATGGAGAAAAGAAAGAAATCCCTCTTAAAAGAAACATTTTTTTATAATACATTGCAGTAACGGTACATAAGGTTTAGGTCATTCAGAATATGTTTCTTAAATATACGGACGGGACGGGGACGGGACATAAATATACGTGCGTGCCCCGTTCCCGTCCCGTGCGTGCCTCCGTGGCGTATGCGCTATCACTTACATTTTCTATGAAACGATGTTTCCACTTCACGTCCCGTCGCGTCCCCGTCCCGTTCACGTTACGTATGCATCAACCTTTATTAAGACAACTATTTGCTAACCAATCTTAATGTTTTTAATCATAACTTAAAAAAAAAAATTAGGCTGTCACTAAATGTCATGAATTTAAAAACAAATAATTATTTAATGCCAAACGTAATTTCTGTTTACTATTCATTATTTGTGTAAACTAAATTAAATTATTATTTCAGCAAAAAGTAGTGCCAAGATGACGATTTTTTATGATGAGATACGACTCGTCATAAAAAATGAAATAAATAATAAATGTATACAGCGAAGACTATTGTTTTGTCTAGTTGCCTGAGTGCAGAACTATATTGAAATAATTCTTGCCAAAAAATAACCAACTCCAAAATTAGGGATTACTCAAAACCTACTAGTCACATCTCGCTCAAAAAGTGGAACCACATGATAAGCACCAGCTTTCGATTAAAAAAAGAATCATCAAAATCGGTTCACCCAGTCGAAAGTTCTGAGGAAACAAACATAAAAAAAATACAGTCGAATTGAATCCTCCTTTTTTGAAGTCGGTTAAAAAAGGACTTCATTCACCTGATAAAGGTTTCCTCATCACTCAGGTTTCCCTTCACCAAACCAAGTGATAATTAACATGTAACTTCAATAATCTACTCACATTTATAAATAAGTTAGTAAGTAAAGAAATTATTGTAATGCCAGAATTGATAAATAAATTATGACAAATAAATACATGTATGCCAAGTAAAGATAATATACAAGTTCAATGCTTATAAAGTGCAACTCAAGATATTTTGTGCACCTCATTGTTTCATTTAAAATTATATAAACCATTGTTACCATAACATTTAATACCAATATTCAGTCAATTGATATCTTTTATTGGTTTCGGTCTGTACGTTTAAAAATTCGGCTTGTTATAAAGTACATTAAAACATTACCGTTTTAACGGAATTTTATAACAAAATATCCCATACTGTAACATCCAATGTTGTGTGCTTCATAGCCGAAGCGATTGCTTGGTCGTCCATTTTCGCACATTCTCCAAATAGGTCTTTACTCGATGATGATGCTATGCGATCCCTGTAAATTACATAAATAGTATAATAAATACATACGTTACAATATATTGTAATAAAACTGCATCTAATCAATGTTCTGACTTGAAAAAACTTAAGAAAAACTATTATTTATCAATGCAAAAATAGAACACTTATTTTTAGAATTTATGTATGTTTTGTATGTTGTGTGCGCGCATTGTGCGAGGTTTGGTAAGACTCAAATTGGACAGAGCCAAAAAATTTACTAGGTACTAGCAATAAATACAAAACAATCGTAATAAGTATAAGCAAAAAAAACTGCTTTTCTGTCCATGTGAAACTGTAAAGGCCGCTAGGAAATACAGTCCATTCAAAAAAATTACTCTTTATATAATAATAAGGACGCATAGACCTATAAACAGTACCACCCAACCAAACTATTGCATTATATACTTCATTTTATCTATGTATGTACATTGTCTTACCTATGAAAATAATGTGACTGGAAAAATTTGGTCCAAAACTCAGCCTCCGTCATTTTATTGGGCACATAGTCTATATGTTTCTTCCTGACTGCTGGATATGTCTTGAATATAGCGTCTATGATATCCTGAGTTAGGTTGTACTTGAGACCGTTGCAACCGTCTGTTTGTGGCTGGATGTCGGCTAGGAATGCTCCGGAGACACCTTGGGAGAAACAATTATGAGTTTTTTTATAGCTCAAACAAATTTTTTACTACTGTCCAAGTAACATTACATTCTAGCCGTATTGGGGCGGCTTAGAATACTAACCCCAATCCCACGCCGGATGGGTGTCGTAAGAGGCGACTAAATCCGGCCCGCTGGTGGTAGGGCCCCTCGAGGGATTATATTGGTAATATTAATTCTTAATTTAATACCATTATTACTATTATTATTTCTCCATGGGGTTCGCCTGGATAGCTACCACCCTTGAGCATGAGTCAGCCGCCAAACGACTCGTCGTGTTCCGGCTGGGGGCTTGAGAGCCAGTTCTTTCTTTCTCTTTCTTCTGTCTTTCTTGGCCGGCAACGCATCAGTGATGCCTTTTAATATGTTTATTATAAGTATTACAGTCAGTCGAATTCGGTAATAGGCTAGGTAGCCATCTTGGAGTCATGGGTATGTCTGCCTACATGTTGTACTGACATTATCTTATTCTTTTAATAAGGCAAAGGAGTACAACTCATTCTTCCTATATATGACATACCTCCCCTACAAGTTAAATACCTCTATAGTTAAATTAGAAATCAATCAACTAAACATTATCAGAATCCTGCTAGGTACAAGGTTAATACATCTATGGTTAAATTAGAAGTCAATCAACAAAACATTAAGAGAATCATGCTAGGTAGATGGTTATTAATCAGAGTTTGACACTAATTATAATTTTAAAAGAGATAATTTTGCGAAGGCCTATCATATGGAGATTTAGAATGCATATTTAATTTATTTTTAACTTTGCCACATGGTGGATTGGTTGGCTGAGGAATCCCTAACATTTCTGCCCATCGTTCTGAGCTAGGTATCTGTATAATCTGTTCTTCTTGACACAAACTATCTGTTTCCAGGTCCATATCCTCATTTGTATTTTCCAGCATTATTTCCGGGCATCCTTCTCTGCCCTCTGACCTTTGTATTTCAGATCTATCGTCTTCATTTTCTTCTTCCTCTGTTTCCACATTACTGTCTCGAACCTGTATAAGTTGGTCTATATGACGGTTTATTATTGAACCAGTATTTGTCTCAATGCTGTAGCTGGATGGACCTCTTTTATCTATAACTCTGCCAGGAAGCCATTTCCGACCTTCACTATAATTTCTAAACATTACTCTTTGGCCCACCGCTGTCTCTCTATGCTTTCGTTGTGAATTAGAAGTTACTTGCTGTTCAATTCTTTTATTTTGAATATTATCTGGGTGTATGGTATCTAAAAGGGTTCTTAGTCTTCTATTCATTAGGAGTTCAGCTGGGCTCTTCTGTGTTGCTGAACATGGTGTTACCCGTAAACCCAACAACATGTTAGGAATTCTAACATCCCAAGGTAAATCCTCCATCTTCCGTAACTTGTCTTTCACTGTCTGGACCATGCGTTCGGCAAGTCCGTTTGTTGATGGGTGATATGGCGCAGTTGTAACATGTTTAATTTTATTTGCTTTTAAGAATTGCTTCATTTCTTCTGATACAAATGGAGTTCCATTATCAGAAACTATAGTTTCACACAATCCGTGTGTAGCAAACAACATTCTTAAATATTTTATTACTGTGCTAGAAGATGTATTATTGACTAAGAATACTTCTGGCCACCGTGAAAAAGCATCAACGATAATCAAAAATGTTTTATTCCTAAACGGACCCGCAAAATCAATGTGCATCCTGGACCAGGGTCTCGTTGGTGATATCCATTCATGAGTAGACTTATTCGGCATGTGTCTATTCTCCAGACACTTTGAACAACCACTTACTAAACCCTCAATGTCCTCATTTAGCCGTGGCCACCAAATGTAACTTCTTGCCAATGCTTTCGTCTGTACCATGCCAGCGTGTGACTTGTGTAATGCTTGTAAAGCTGGTGTACGCAGTGACGGCGGTAATATAACACGACAACCCAGCAACAAGCAACCATCTTGTACAGAAAGTTCTTCACGGTGTAACCAATAGGGTCGGAGAGATGTATCTGTCATTCGTGTTGGCCACCCTCTCTGAACATAATGTCTCACTTGTGATAGTGTTTTATCTTTGATAGTTTCGCCAGCAATTTGTTCAACATCACAGGGAAAGTCTTCTGGGGTTTCAGCCATCAGTAAAATTTCGCCAATATGCTCTTCACTTTCCTCCTGGACCGGTAGTGGCCATCGGCTTAATGCATCTGCGTTTCCAATATCAGGGCCTGGTCTGTACACAATATCATAGTTGTACGATGTTAACGCAATAGCTATCCTGGTTAAACGTGGTGACAGCATGCTTGACATGGGTCTTTTTGGATCAAAGATCCCAACTAACGGTTTGTGATCGGTTACAATGTTAAATGCCCTTCCTGTTAAATAGTTTTGAAATTTTTTAATGCCAAACATAATAGCTGCCGCTTCCTTATCCAACTGCGAGTATCGACGCTCATGTATATGTAACGTGCGAGAGCCCATAGCGATAGGATGTTCCTGACCGTCCTCCATCCTGTGTGACAATACTGCACCCACACCATATTCAGAACTATCACACGTAAGTATCAAGGGTTTTTCAAGATCGTAATGAACTAGTGTTAGGCCAAAGGTTAAAACACGTTTTGCTGATTCAAAAGCGTTCTGCTCTAGGTCACCCCAGTGCCATGGTTGATTTTTATCTAGAAGTCTGTGTAATGGCTCGAGTAATGTAGCCTTCTGCGGTATAAACCTTTCGTAAAAATTGTACAAACCTAGGAAAGCTTGTAGTTCTTGTTTATTCTTAGGCCGAGGTGTCTTTCTTATAGATTCTACTTTACTGGGGGCCGGGTGAATGCCATTGCTATCAATAACAAAACCTAAGAACTCAACTTGCTCTTTGGCTATCTTACATTTGTTTTTGTTTAAGCGCAATCCTGCCTTCTCAATGCGTGATAATACTATGTCAAGACGTTGCTGCATCTGAGTCATATTGTGTCCACTTATGATAATGTCGTCGATTAAGACTGCCACCCCTGCTATCCCTGCCAACAGAGCTGTCATCAATCTTTGAAAAATTCCAGGGCTAGCTTTAACACCAAACGCCAATCTATGCACCGTGTATAATCCTTTACACGTATTTAAAGTCAACAATTTGGCTGTATCGTTGTCCACCACCACTTGAGTATATGCTCGATCCAGATCTAGTGTTGTAAAATATTTACCTCCCGCTATTGTAGCAAATACCTCATTGGCTGTGGGTAGGGGGTATGTATCAGACTCGGTAGCCTGGTTCACAGTACTGCGATAATCTCCGCATAAACGTATTTCACCCGATTTTTTCACTATCGGTACAACAGGTGTGGCCCATTCCGAATATGAGGTAGAACGCAGAACACCCTCTGCCACTAAGCGATCGATTTCTTTTTCAACACGTTCTTTAATGGCAAATGGAACAGCTCGTGCCTTTAAAAATTTAGGCGTCGCCCCTGGC
The DNA here is from genome assembly GCA_951805285.1 of Thymelicus acteon. Taxonomy (NCBI): domain Eukaryota; kingdom Metazoa; phylum Arthropoda; class Insecta; order Lepidoptera; family Hesperiidae; genus Thymelicus; species Thymelicus acteon. The sequence continues at coordinate 3,511,332 of OX638233.1, forward strand.
TTCAGATGAATAGAGACTGGTGGCCCGCGGTAGGTACCGAGGCCTTCCTTAAACACTTCCTTATGTTTAGCAATGATCGTGTCGGTCTCTATGAGATGTGCGTCAGTTAAAAGGTTTAATTTTAAGCAGATGTTTAACGGAGCTAGCCAGTCTCGTCCGAGTAGATTGGGACCGTTGCCTTTAGCCACCACGACATCTAGATCGCATGTCCTGTCGTTATGCACCACCCGCACTGTAGCTTGTCCAAAAAGTGTAACGGGTGTGTCTGTCCACGTACGTAATGTCATCGATGCATCCTGCAAGACGGGCGGAGGGTGAGAGTGAAGTAGGGCACGCCAAGTGCGCTCGGTTATAACGGAGAAACTAGCTCCAGTGTCCACTTGCATCAATATTGGTACGCCTTGTATTATCACTTCGATTTCAAAGGGGGGCACTCGATTAATGCTGTGTATATTATATATCCCATTTAATTGCTCATTATTTGGTTCATCCAGTAAGTTGAGTTTTTTATGTGTATTTTTCTTTTTAGCAATACAAATCTTCTCTAGATGCCCTTTCTTATTACAATATCGGCATATTGTGTTGATGAAACGACATTCCCCCGCATGTCGTTCGCCACAACGATAACAAAAGCGATTATTCCCTCGCGTATTATTATGTACGATGTTGATATCCATCGGCTCCGGCCCGGGCGCCCACCCGCTGCTGCTGCCGCTGCCGCCGCCGCCGCCGCCGCCGGTCGGCATGCGTGCTACATCGCTCCGAATTAAGCGAACACCTCTTCCCGCACTCTCCGACGATAACATCGCGTCGACAACGTCTTGATACGATAAATTGTCTTTTCTCAATAAGTCATATTGTAGTTTCTCATCACTCATCCCGCATACCAGTCTATCCCGTAACATACGCTCCAAATCTTGAAATTTACAACAAGCACTGATTTTCCTCAGATGTGCAATATACTCGGATGCCGATTCACCTTGTCTTTGATCGCGTTTATAAAATTTGTATGACGTCGATATCTCGTTAGGCTTTGGACTATAATGTTTGGTTAATAATTGTTCCAATTCACTGAACGTCACTTCACCCGGTTTTTTCGGTGTAATTAATGCCACAACAGTATCGAATACTTGTGAACCACACACAGTAAAGAAATTAGCTCTTCGAACGGCGTCAGCTAGGATTCCATTTGCTTCAAAACAAAATTTTAGTCTGTCGATGTAATTGTCCCAACTGTCCACTTCAGGGTTAAATTCAGGAAATTTCACTGATCTTTTGTCCATTTTCACCAATTTTAACAATCGTCGCCACTAATATGTTTATTATAAGTATTACAGTCAGTCGAATTCGGTAATAGGCTAGGTAGCCATCTTGGAGTCATGGGTATGTCTGCCTACATGTTGTACTGACATTATCTTATTCTTTTAATAAGGCAAAGGAGTACAACTCATTCTTCCTATATATGACACCTTTGGTATTGCTGATGTCCATGGGCGACGATAGCCACTTACCATCAGGTGGATCGTCAGCTCGTTTGCCGGCTATTTCCATAAAAAAAAAAACATTACATTAGTTAGACACCGAGTACCAGAAATTCTTATGTCATAGAAGGGGTGTAATATGACTACCTAGGGCCCATCCATAAATTACGTCTAATTTCTTGACTTTTTGAACCCTACCCCCATCCTTGCCACAGCTGGTCACATTTGTGAGACCTCCCTCCCCTAGTGTGACGTCACATATTATGAAATATTACACCTAGAAATTATGAAATTAAAACAGCAGTTCCGAAATAAGTTTTATTTCACTTAATTGTTTTTTAATATTTACCTATACATATTACATACCAATTATTCGATTTTGAAATGTGACGTCACTAAAGTTAGGACCCCTCCCACCCCTTGTCCCACGATGTCACACTACATCGACCCCCCACCCCCCTAACGTGTGACGTAATTTATGGAGAGCCCACGACAATGGGAACTGACAGTTTAATGTACCCACTGATGCATGGGAAAAATATCTTTCTATTGGTCTCTTATCAAGTTCTGACTGTGACCATTGCTTTACTTATGTTAATTAAATAGCACTTTATGTCAATATGATAAGGTTCAAATTTTAATTAAACATGTTTATTACATACTCACCAGCTTCCTGTTTTATATTAGTTGATTCTGTATAATGTTTCAATGTGGGAGTATTCCAGTATTCTTCACTATTAATAACTTTGGATATCACCAAGTCTTCATATAAATGCTTGAGGGTTGGATGAAGAGACAATAACCTGTACCGGAAATAAACATGGATATTTTGAAGAGATGTAAATTTATTTACCTTGCCATGATGCAAAAAATGCCATACTTTTATTAAATAGCTCTGACTTCTGTGCAAAGGACATTTACATCATAGATAAGTATTTGCAGGCAGTAGTAATCAGTATGTTAGTAGTTGTTTATTTTTGTAAATCCATACCATCTGCAACCATCCATAGTGGATATCCAAGTGCAGAGAGGGAAAGAACCTACAATCCTTAGCTCAATCTCTTTAAATTGACCTTGGATATGACTTATAGTATACATCCTAACGGGCAAAAGTGGCCAAAACCATCAAGAACCCTACCTACCACCTACTACCTACTTAGTCACGTATCTTTAATCAATTGTTAGCATAATACAAATACTACAATACTGAATTGTAACAATACCTTGATTTCATTTCTAATTCCCCGTCTATCTGCCTCTTGAATTTAGGCAATAGATTCTGAAGCAGAGACTTCACCTGATCCCTGTCCTTAGCCTGAGCGTCTGCTCCTGCAGGGTTCACGAAGTGGAATGTGGAACATGAGCCATCATGTAATACTACTTGAAGTTGCACTTTCGGCTTGCCGGCCGGTGAGATTTTTTGTGCTGAAAATATTAATTTTTGATAAATTATGAACACAGGCAGTTTAAAATAAAGAACACCTGTCTGTTGTAGATGATAGCATATTTGCTATTATCTTTTTTTACTTCCTATTCTGTATTTGTTACTCTATATACAATTTTATAAATCACAACCGTTTATTATTTAGCTCCTATTCCCAATTATATTACATAACTAGCTGACCCAGCGAACTTCGTATCGCCTAAGAATCAATGAAAGTAGTGATACTTTTAACTTTTGGTTGGTTCAACAAATCAGAGTTCATTAAAATTGGTACAGCCGTTCTTAGCCATTATAGTTTTTGTGTGCATATATTTTTTTACACAAAATAAGTTAATGCTTGACCACAATCCCACCTAATAAGTGGAGTAAATGTAAACGTAAGTGGAGATGTGGTCCAAGGTGGTGAGCACATTAACTTAATAAAAGCCTATTCATTTTTTCTTGAAGACATCCACGTCATAGGTAGGCGGGAATACCGACGCAGGCAAGTTATTCCAGTCCTTCGCGGTGCGTATAATGAGTGACGAGACAAACCGCGTTGTCCGTAGCGTTTTCACATTTCTCAGTTCAAAAATGAAGAAGTATTGTATGAACTTAAAACTCCCGGTTTTACCCCTTAGGGGATGAATTTCGAGAAAACCGTGATACAGTTATTTTTTGTGTTTAACTATAAGCTTATACACAAATTTACAACCTTTTTACTTTCAAAACTGACAAAGTTGCCTACTAACTTGCACCCCCTTAACAACCCCTTTGACACTCACAAATAATGTGGCTTTCTATTGGTAAAAGAATTTTCAAAATCTGTTCTGTAGATCCAGAGATTACGCCCTACAGTGTCACAAAGTCACAATGTCACAAACTTTACCTCTTTATAATATTAGTACAGATTTCATTAATTTTGACCACTATGTTTCTCAGTAGGTCATAACTGTTACGATTCTCTAGAGAGGGCACAGCAGAAGTTATTGAATAGGACCTGCTTACAGCAAGGGGTATTCTAAGATTTAAGATATCCTATGTGTTCACTTTTACAGAGTTTTTATATATAACAGTTAACTGAATGAGTGATTGATCAACTAACATATTGATTAAATGACAATTTAAATTGAATAACATTTGTTATATTGTGCAAATCTTCAATGTCAGCACTTGTGTCAATCAAAAAATATTGAGCTATGCTAAATTGTATGTTGATGAAAAATACTTATGTTTGTTACTTGATTGTACATTGTGAAAAGCTCATTCAGTGCAGCTACACAATTTATTTTATAATTACAAGCATTTTTTAATTTTAAGCAATAAAACTCACTGCGCCTAATCCTTCATAATAACTTAAAGCACTTGTGTTGGCCTAAACCTTTTACAAATATCCACTGGAACAGCAGACAACACCCTGATCTAATATGCTCTAGGCCTCCTCAGTAGACAAGAACTGTGCCATGTAGTGGACCATCAATGGGTTCTATCCATACAGTCGTCAACCCATTATAAAGTCAGTAAGTTAGTATTAGTCTGCAAAAATACGCGATTAACATGTATGATGGTATATACTTTAAGACATTTGTGACAAGTATATACCATCATACATGTTGACCGCGGATTGTTGCAAAGTAGACTAATACTAACTTAATAACAATGGATTTCTGCAAAGTAATGCCTGATACAAGTACATTATAAAATCAACTTACCATAATGTATTTTTTTTTCATTTTTTCTTTTTTTCATTTTGTTATGAGGCAAAGTATTTACTAGCAGATAATTTCAACATAATGTATGAAAACTATTTTTTTATAAGTAAAAGAGTAATAATATTATAAATTATACCTGATACCTATCTAAAGTAACTTCAGAGTGGAGTCACAAAAATGAAACAATCAAAATTAATTGCTTAATTAATTCAAAATTAATTATATCTACATTTTACCTACTAGAGTATGAAGGTAATGAATACTTAACTTTACTATTGCCATGACCTTAACATAGGTACATTTTCAAGGACATAAAATGAACTTAATTATGTATTTCCAAGGTGATAATGATATAAATACAATAATAATAAATAACGATATAAATGATATAAATACTTACTTTTTATATCAGCATATTTATGAGACACTGCAACTGTATCTCGATTTTCCATCATCCATGCAAGCCTTTGGTTCATGACGTATAGAGTACCATCACCTTTCTTGTACCTTACATGCCCCACGCTCAATAAAACATCCTCCGACGAGGTAGTCATTTTGGAAGCGAAACGCGAAACTCACAAACTGATACTTAGTCCCGCGAACTTATCAAACTAACTTTTTATCCAACTAAAAGTGAGCCTTGCCTTCACAACTTAAATCACTTTAATATCTCGTTCATCGGTACACGATACTAAACTTTGCATTGGCCTGTCTTTCGTATTCGTACCATTTACCATACAAATCCGTTAATCGGTTATGAACATGGAGAATTATGAAATTCTATCTACAAAAGCACATCGTCAGAACGAAAACCATTTGCGGTTTTGTTTGACAAAACAAAATTTATGTCATACGCAGTGTTGCAAATAAAAAATTCTCGATTCCCCGTGTCAGTGTTGTCCCGTTTCTGGAAAAAATAGCGATGGGCTACTCGACGAAAATTTACTTGAGTAACTCGAGTAAACTCTTTGGGCGAGTAACTCGAGTAACGTTTTAACGTACTCGAGTAAACTCGGCCGACTCAGCTCAGCGACTTACTCGTTTCGCATCGTCGACTTCATCGAGTTACCACTGACGCACGTCGCGTCGCAACGATCTTACTTGCAAGCTATACTTACTCACGACGAGTTATACTTATTTGCGAGCTCACGACTCTACTCGCTGCTCGTGATTTTTGACACCGAGCTTACTCGAGTAAATGGTTACTTTTGCTCGATTATCTCGAGTTGTAAAAAGTATTACTCGGCCTATCCTAAAAAAAATTTGGGACGCGTACGGAATTTTATATATATTTACTATCGGTTCAGTGCTCGGACTAAAAAAAAGGTCATCGTGCATGTATTTGTCCACAATAATTACTATTTATTGCTAAAAAAAAGGTCAAAGTTCTTTGTTCTCGCGGGACGTATAGTCATTCCCAGAAATTCCCCGATTTTTGTGATTCTCTGTGCTAACCATCAAATCCCCGCAAGTTGGGGATTTTCCTCGCAATTGCAGCGCTGGTCATACACCGTCATACCATAGATTACATATTAACATTCACAGACTATACCCTTTAAAATATCACAATCGCAATTTTTAAAAGCATAGACGAGAGACTTATTTGCAAGGATATTATAGTATAACTGGATTGCAATCTTCGTAGAGTGATCTGAATAGTGAAGACGGATGACGTGACATTATATAATGAGCATTTTTCTATTGTGTCCATGTTATTTTTTGGCCCAGGATATAAATCGACAGTGTTCAATTTTTTTCTCTAAGTGCGGTGTACTTATAATATAAGAAATATATCGTTATGAGTGATATTCTTTCATTTCATTATCAACTTAAAAAAAAATATCATATAGAAACATCAGTTTTAATTAAATAAAAATAATTTTAAAGAACTTAAAATATAATGTGTTATTTCAATATTATACTTTTTGCCACCAGAATAAAAAAAATAAGCTATCAGTATAAAATAATTCAAAGAACTTTATCAAATTAGGTATGGACACCCTACAATTTTATTATGAAGGACAACCTCAATCCGTCTTGTGATTGGTCTTAAATGTGTTATAATGAAAGCCAAAACCAATGGAAATATTGGTTTTATTCAACTTAAAAATCATACATATTTGACAAAGAATAAAATAAGTAACGAATGACATATATGTTTCTTTCTTTTAGCTACTGTAGACATTTAGTAAAATGAGGTATATATACTACAATCACCCATCCTAGAAGCTCCAACATAGTCCCGTAAATATGCTGGAGCCCGTCTGTCACGAGTTGACTTTCGTAATACATTTTCACTTTGTACTGGCAACTCGGGCTCATCTTGTTCTTCAACAGAAGAATGGTAATCTCCATCATCAGCATCATCATTATTGTTTGGCTCAACCTCAGGCAGCGGCGCTAATTGCCGATTTGAAATTGTACATTCTCGTCCATCAGATAGACGAACGTGTGAATACGAAGGATTTGCTTGTAGGACTTGTGCTTCTTCCACAATTGGATCGTATTTGCAAGTTCTGACATTTTTTTTTATTAATACTGGCCCTGAGTTCATAAGCCACGTAGGCAAAGATTTACCATTGGGTGAACGACGAGGATATCGGAATAATCGTTCATGTGGGGTCGTATTTGTACTGGTGCATAGGAGTGAGCGTATCGAATGTAAGGCGATTGGTAATACATATTTGCTCCCAATTAGATACATCCACATTCTTTGAACGAAGGCCCAGCTGTATTGCTCGCCATAAGGTCCCGTTAAGTCGTTCAACTTGACCATTTCCTTGGGGGTTATAAGGAGTTGTTCTACTTGCGGCGATTCCAAGCGAAGTAAGAAATTGTTTTAATTCTTCCGATAAAAATGAGGATCCTCTATCTGAATGCACATAGAGCGGAAATCCAAATGTATGAAAAAGATCCTTTAGGCATCTTATTACAGTGGCCGCTGACAAATCACTACACGGATACGCAAAAGGAAATCTCGAGTATTCGTCTATGATTGTGAGTATATATCGATTACGAGTATTTGATGGTATTGGGCCTTTAAAGTCGATATTTATTCTCTCAAAAGGTGCAATTGCCTTTATGAGCCGACTATGAGACTTTAAAAATCTCGGTTTTAGTTCCGCGCATGTTCTACATGAAGACGTCATTGCTTTTACTTCTTCTATAGAATATGGAAGGTTCTTTGACCGTATCCAGTGAATCATTCTAGTGATACCTGGATGGCATAGTTGATCGTGCAAATCATAAAGTTTATTTGAGCCCATACTGGCACAAACTCTTGACAAGGCATCTGCTACTGTATTTTCTCGACCAGGTCGATAAATGATGTCGAATTTGTAGCACGATAATTCTAATCGCCATCGTAAAATTTTTTCATTTTTTATCTTGCTTGAATGTTTCTGATTAAACATAAAGGCTACAGATTGTTGATCAGTAATCAAAATAAAATGTCTACCAAGAAGATAATGTCTCCATTTGCGAAGGGCTTCCACAATAGCGCTAGCTTCTTTTTCGATTGAAGAATGACCTCTTTCTGTATTAGATAGAGTTCGTGAGAAAAATGCAACTGGTCGTTCATTTTGAGAAAGAGTTGCAGCTATTGAATGTTCTGATGCATCCGTTTCTACTGTAAACATTTCATTATTGTCAATAGCTGTTAAAGATGCCTTAGCAATTTCGGACTTTAAAGTTTCAAAACTATGTACTGCATCTTGATTGAGAGGAAATTGCGTATCGTTTAAGAATTTTATGTGATAAGAAAAATTATGGATCCATTTTGAATAATGCGCAAACATACCTAATGTGCGTCTAAGTGAAGATACATCTGTTGGTATCGGAAGATCCAATAGGGGTTTTAGGCGATCCTTATCAGGTTTAATAATATTATTTTGAATAGTATAGCCCAAAACATTTATACAGTTGGAACTAAACTTACACTTGTCTTTGTTTAACGTTAGTTTATATTTTTGCACTGCATTCATAAAATTCTTTAAATTAGTATCGTGATCTTCCTTGTTTTTCCCACAGACGGTAATGTCATCGAGATAACTAAAAGTACCTTTCAGATTTTCTGTTTGTATTATAAATTGTAATGTTCTCTGAAAAGCAGCTACTCCATTTGTGACACCAAATGGAATGCGAGTAAATTGGTAGAGAGCACCACATGCTTCAAAAGCTGTATATTTTCGATCCGTCTTTAGTATTGGCACCTGATGATATGCGCTTTTTAAATCAATCTGACTAAAATAATTATACTTCGCAATATTATTTACCATAGTTTCAATATTAGGCAACGGGTAGGCATCTAGTTCCGTAAATCTATTAATTGTTTGGGAATAATCAATAACGAGACGTTTTCGGTGTGTTGAGCTCTTAGTAATCAGCACTTGCGCTCGCCATGGTGAATTGCTTGGCTCTATCACACCATCTTTTAGTAAGGAAGATATTTCATCTCTGATAAATAATTCATCTTCATCAGTGTATCGCCTAGATTTTATAGAAATTGGCTTCATGTTTGGACTAAGATTTGTGAATAATGATGCTGGAGGGACTGAAGCCTCCATTACACAAATTTTTAAGGTCTCTCTTGAACCGCCAAAGTTGAATTCGAGTGTTTTATGATTTTGTAATAGATCATGTCCAATTATAATATCAGCACACAAATTTTCCACGACTAAAAGTGGCTGGCGATGATAAACATGTTTGTATATATTCATTGTAGCATAACAAATACCATCAACGAAAGAAGTGTGACTGAGAGAAGCTAAAGATATAGTTTGTCTATAAGGTCTTGTTTTAATATTTAGCTCTTGTGCGAGTTTTTTATTAATAAAACTGACAGAACTTCCAGTGTCAATTAATGCATCAGCTTGATATTCATTGATGAGGACAGGAACTGTAGCTTTATTTAATGTAGATGGAAATGCAGCAGATATACAGTTGGATTCAATATCCCTTGTATCAGTTTCAACGGCGTTTGCCGTAACCTTTCCAGATCTACAGACAGTGGCGTAATGACCTTTTTTTGAACATAGCTGACAAGTTGCATGGAATGCAGGACACTTAATGCGTTGGTGTAAAGTTTTACTACCACAGAAATAACATCGTTTATGCTGATTGTTAGAAGTGCTAGCGGCTACGCTTTCAGTTCTATTACTTAATTGAACTTTATCAGTTTCAGTTACTGCATGCGCTTGCATATAATTTCCATTATTGTTATTTATATGTATATATCCTGCAGAATTATTCTCAGCTGTCTCGAGAGTTATGGCCTGATTGCGTGCTTCATCTAACGTTAGAGTAGTATTTTCCAAAAGTCTTTGACGTACCTTTTGATTTAAAATTCCGGATATAAATGCATCACGTATATATTCATTACGATGCTTTTCAGCTGTCACATCTGTAAAATTGCAATCATAAGCTAACTGTTTTAAAGCTAAGAGGTAATCGGCAATTGATTCTCCTGGTTTCTGTTTCCTCGTAGCTAGGACATGTCGTGAATATATTTCATTTTTAGGTTTGATATAAATGCTGTCTAGTAATTTCATGGCATTTTCAAAACTTGGACAATCTCGAATAAAGGTATAAACTTTTGGTGATAAATGGTTAATCAAAATTTTCAGTTTAGTATCATCGGATAGTTTTTCAGATACTTGTTCTGATAAAAAATTTGTAAAAGTATACCGCCAATGACTCCATCTTGTATCCGAGGACGTTACATCGGGTTCGGCATCGAAGCGTGTTTTGCTTTGGGTTTGCAATTAAAATGAAACCATGTGAATCACGTCTTGATTTATTTTTTTATTCCTGTCCTCGTCTCTTGTCATCGACAATCACCATTGACAATTTCCTATAGTGTTGCCACACTCATCTCATCGACAACAACCTATCAACATCCCCCTTTTTTACTTTAATTAGCCTATTCCCTTCTTACTATAAACTTACAAATTTAGTTTTTCAGGAATCTTAACTGTTCTGCCACTTCTGGTAATAACTGGTTGATTTAATGTACTACTTTCACTATTCTCATCATTAATATCATTACTTGTCTCTACATTATCAGAAGTGTCAGCATCAGCCACTGATTCATTACAATCACTATGATCTTGGTTTGCAGGTTCTAACTTAACGCTAGGTTTTACACTTATATACTTTCTATTCCTACGATAAATATGGCCATTCTCATCCTCCATTAAATAAGAACGAGGTTGATCACAACTTTTTACAATTTGACCTGGACCCCAAGTAGATTCTAGATTCTTTTTAAACATTACTTTTTGATTTAACTTAACATCAGGCAAAGGCTTAGCACTCTTGTCATAGTGCTTTTTAACAGTATCATAATGTTTGTGTAATTTCTTAACCTCTAACTTAACCACTTTAGGTTCAAGGAATTTCTTCGGTACAGGTATTAATGAATTTAAATTCCTCGAGTACATTAACTGTGCTGGTGAAGGTAAGTATGGTTTCGGAGTGTTCCTGTAATTTAAAAATCCAAGGTAAATATCAGAATTGTCCTCTTTACACTTTTTTAAAATGGACTTGAAAATTTTCACCCCACTCTCACTTTGGCCGTTTGATTGTGAATGTTTAGGGCTTGTTTCTATATGAGTAAATTGATATATATTAGCAAACTGTTTGAATTTATCTGAAGTAAACTGTGACCCACAGTCTGTTACAACATAAGCTGGAATACCATGTCTTGAAAATATTGCTTTACACTGTATGATCACACATTCACTGGTCAGATCATCTAATTTACCCACCTCAATGAATTTAGAAAAATAATCAATGATCACTAAATAATTCTTTTCATCATAAGTGCAAATATCCATACCTACCTTGTACCATGGAATTGGTTCAATTATATGATTTAGCAATGGTTCTTTTTGGTTATTGGGCATGAATTTTGCACAAGGCTTACAGTTATTTACATAATTCTCTAAATCCTTATTAATTTCTGGCCAGAAAACACATGAACGCGCCCTTATTTTACATGTACTAAGACCAACATGTCCCTCATGTATTTTTTGCATCATGTATTCTTTAAGGGAACCTGGTATAACAACCAGGTTGCTCTTTAAAATGATATTATCTAGTATTGTCAACTCATCCTTATAAGTCCAGTATTGTCTCACACTTTCATTTAAATCTTTACTTTTATTTGGCCACTTATTCAAAACATATGACTTGACAATACTCAAAACATGGTCATTTTTGGTTGCCTCCTGTATCTTCTGTAACCACTCATTTGATATTGGCAAACTTTCCCGAAGCAGTTTTACGTGCATTATATTATTTTCAATTACTTGTTGAAATTTACATTCAGTTTCATTAGCCAGACAACTTCGAGAAAGTGTGTCAGCAATATACATCTCACGCCCGGGTTTATAGGTCACTTTCAAATTATATCCCTGAACGGCGAGCATCATACGCTGTAACCTAGCAGGCACTTTATACAAGGGTTTTTTAAATAGTGTTTCAAGAGGTTTGTGATCAGTCTCTACCAAGACATTCCGGCCATATACATATTGGTGCATTTTATAACATCCATAGACTATAGCAAGCATTTCTTTTTCTAACTGACAATAATTTTGTTCTGTTGAGGTTAAGCTTCGTGAGCCAAAAGCAACAGGTTTTCCATTTTGTAATACTACTGCCCCTAGAGCTGTAGACGAGCTGTCAACAGACAATGTTACACTTTGGTTTGTGTCAAAATATGCTAGACATGGGCTATTACACAAAGCATGTTTTAATTTATTAAAAGAATTCTCTTGATTGCTCTCCCAACAGAAAACACTATCTTTTTTCATCAACTCGCGTAATGGCTGAGTTATATCAGAATATTTAGGGATAAACCTTGATAAGTAATTACACATACCAAGAAATCTTTCAAGATCTTTCTTGCATTTTGGCGTTTCCATTCTCATGACTGCCTCAACCTTTGATGGGTCAACGGTTACACCTTCTGAAGTAAATTTATGTCCAACAAATAAGAGTTCTTTCACAAAAAACTTACACTTATTTTCATTAAATTTTATACCATTTTGTGATGCAATTGTCAGAACTTTATTTAATTTATAATTTAAATCCTCAACACTCGAAGCCCACAAGCAAACATCATCAAGGTAGGTACAAACTCCCTCTATATTTTCAAACATCTGTGCAATTATTCTGTGAAACTCTTCTGGAGCTGACGAGATCCCGAACGGCATTCTTAGGAATTTATACCTACCAAACGGTGTTTGGAATGTGCACAAGTCTGAACTAGCATCATCCAGTTTCTGCATCCAAAACCCGTTTGATGCATCTAACAAAGCAAATATTTTAGCATTTTGCATTTTACTTTTTATTTCATCTAATGTATGCAATTGAAATTTTGGCTGTATAATGTATTTATTTAAAATTCTTGGGTCAAGACAAATTCTTAATTTTTTATTTGGTTTTCTGACTAACACTAAACTGTTGACCCATTTGGTTGGTTTTGATACCTTTTCTACAACCCCTAACTGTTCCATCTTCTCCATTTCTTCACGCAGTTCAGGCAGTAATGAGAATGGTACCCGTCTTGCAGCTTGTACCACCGGCTCCGCATCTTCTCTCAATTGTATCTTGACAGTGTTGGGAAGGCAACCAAGACCACCATCAAACAGCTCACTGTAATTACGTTTAATTTGTTTTATTAATTCAGGAACATTTTCCTTAATACCTATACTATGGACTTTTACTAAATGGGTATTTGCTTTAATAAAACCAAACTCCATACATGTTTTACACCCTAACAATGTAGGTACAGAACCTTCTATAATTATAAAGTCAACTTTGTATGTGTTTTTATTTGGATGTTTAATTACCAAATTGCATATGCCCTGAACGATCATACTTTGACCATCTAACTGTACAACTGTTTTCTTACATGGCTTTATTTCTCGTTTTGGTATTGACAGCTGTTCACATACCTCGTTGCTCATTATGTTGCAACCCGCCCCAGTGTCCATCTTCATGTTGATCAATTTATTCTTGACGTAGAAATCCTGCGTGATTTCATTCCCTGAAGACTTCATTTTGGCTAATCCAACAAAGAAATGGTCTGACGGGTCTTCCTGATCCTCAGCATTTTCTTCTTGCACCAAGTGTACTTTATTCCTCCTACACAAACTCGAAAAATGATTCTTCTTCTGGCAGTTAAAACATGTTTTCCCGTACGCGGGACACTTGTTAATCGGGTGCGTATTCCCACAATTTCTGCAGTTAATGATTGAACGCTTTTCGTTTTCGCTAGGCCGATTAGTAGCTCTTTTATGGGTGAATAGTACCTCCGACGTCTCTTTATACTCCTTTTCTACATACAGTCTTGATGTTTCGCAGGTTTGTAAGTACTCCTTGACATATTTTGATGTTAATCTATCTTCCTCCTCTGACAGCAGCTTTGCCTTGATATCGTTGTATTTGCTTTCCAATCCTGCGATTATTTTGCTTACGATGAGCTTTTCACGTAATGTTCCAAATTCACACGCAAGCCCCAAATTTTCCACCTTGGTAAAGTAATCTTCCAGGCGCTCACCGCCATCTTGTTTCATGGTGAAAAAATCATTTCGTAATATGGTTAAATTTTTTCTGGGTGAAAAGTATTCTTCGAATTTCTTGATAACGTTGTCGAACTTAACGTCTTCTTCTGTTATATTGAAGGAATTATAGACAAGAATCCCCTTTTCTCCGATGCAGTTGAGTAAAATGGCTATCTTTCTCTTGTCGCTAGCGTTATCCAAATCGTTAGCCGTTAAGTGAATTTTAAGTCTCTGGCTCCACCTTCTAAAGTTTTCAGCTAAATTACCTTCTTGGGCCATGGGTGGCACCACCCCGTGACCTGACACCATGTTTTGCTTTGGGTTTGCAATTAAAATGAAACCATGTGAATCACGTCTTGATTTATTTTTTTATTCCTGTCCTCGTCTCTTGTCATCGACAATCACCATTGACAATTTCCTATAGTGTTGCCACACTCATCTCATCGACAACAACCTATCAACAAAGCGCTCTGGCTTTAAGCATTGAAATAATTGAGACATTGATATTACGGAATATTCTTTCTTCGACATATTTTGCTTGGATTCATTAATTCATTAAGTTGAATAAATTGTTATAATGAAAGCCAAAACCAATGGAAATATTGGTTTTATTCAACTTAAAAATCATACATATTTGACAAAGAATAAAATAAGTAACGAATGACATATATGTTTCTTTCTTTTAGCTACTGTAGACATTTAGTAAAATGAGGTATATATACTACAAAATGGTCATTCAATGTTACGTCATCCGTCATCAGGTACCTCTACGAAGATTGCGATCCAGTTATACTTTAATATCCTTGCTTACATCTTACGTTCCCTTTTGCGTTTCACCCCAATCCTGCTCAAATGCGGATTGGTGGAGGGGTTAGTGGGTGGCCAACCCAAATTAACCTGCCTTTGAAGCACAGAAATGCGTAAGAAATTTATAAGTTTTTCCATTCATCAATCAGTATTTATAAATTAAAAAAAAAAGTAAATATTTTTTTGTCCTAGATAATGGTTTAATTCGGAACGCATCTTAAGAAGACCGCCATTTTGTTTATTATTGCCTTGCAACACCGAACATTGACAACCCAAAATGCAATCATGGCGCACGGGGCACTGTGTTTGTAGAATGCTGAGAAGTTTTTACGTAAACACTTCGTTATTTTGCATCGTAACTTATTAATGACATTCAATAATTTGTCTGTGAATTTCAAAAATTGTATCGAAGCATACATGTGTGAACCAATCTCAAAGTTTTCACCCGTTCACAGTATCGTCTCTGTACTACTAGACACTTGCAGGTATAAAAATCATGAGATTTGCTGTATTAGCTTTCCTATCATATTTACACCTATCAGGTTGCTATGCGAAGTTACTCTTTGTGATCGGCGATTTCCACACGTATCATTTCTTCGTACTCCAGTCGCAATATTATTGATATAAACGTTTGTTCCAGATAACTTTGTTGGTGTCATAATGTCAGAGGCGTACGCCCGTGAGATACTACGAAGAAATGTTGCGCAAATATGTCAAACTATTGGATGGAATGGAACAAATTCGACGCCGCTCGATATTCTGGTCCATGTTTTGGAAAAATACATAACCGCATTGGGTACGCAAGCTAACCGATACGCCGAACAATTCAACAGAACTGAACCAAATTTACATGATTTAGGATTAGTGTTTCGTGATCTTCATATACAACTACCAGAGTTAGCAGAGTATACTGAGAGTGTGCCTTCTGTGCCTCCTCCAGTTAGCACAGAACGGTTTCCTAAATATAAGGAGTCTAATTTAAATTTTCTTAAACCCGGCAGTCATGAAGTGGTCACAAGACCCATGCATGTGCATGAGCACTTACCCCCCATGTATCCTGAGAAGGAGCGAGATACACCGGTGGTTGCTGGAACTGTTGAAATCCGTCAAAATGGCATTGACAGTGTTGACAGCAACACATCCTGTGCAAGTCCAGAAATATCTGTCACAGACAGCCCTGAGAAAAAGGATATATTCAAGAGGCCAGTTGACCCAGTATCATTACCGAACAGCAAAAGGCCGAGGTTACGATTGGATGAGGAGGAGAGGACTAGAGAAATCAGTAGTGTGATGATGACAATGTCAGGGTTCCTGTCTCCTGCCCGCGAAGGTAAATTACCTGAAGCAAGACATCCTACATTTGTATCAGAAAAACATCATGACAAACATAAAGCTAACTCACACCATCCCAATGCAACAAACACACATCTGTTAGAGAAAGATAAGAAATCTAAGAAAAATAAATTATTGAATGGCAAGGTCATGAAAAGTAAAAGGAAAGATAAAACTCACAAAGGTGAAAGTAGTAAATCTAAGGAAAGTAGTAAATTGGACAGGTATCCACCTGGACACCCATTGAAGAGTAAAGACGTTCGTCCTGCACCTCATAATCATGTGGCAATGCCAGTACCAAAAGTGGATTCCACCCCACCCGCTAAGACTGTGATTCTTCCACAACCTTCAACTTCCACAATGGTACCGCCTTTAGTACCAATTACGCCAGTTATTAAACAAGAACCTTTAGATCCACCGGCACCTTTGTCAAAATCTTTTTTGCCAGGAGAAGATGCTATTCCTGTACCAAGAAGAATACCCATTTCAAAGTCTCCACTTGTTTCTAATTCATTACCTGTACATAATAAAGCTCCTTCATCAAATGCTATCATACCTGAGGTGGAAATTAAGAAGGAAATTGTTGATGAAGATGAAAAACTTGCATCACAGCCAGATAGATCAAAAGTTAATATATTTAAGAGGATATCGAACAAATCTAAAGAAGATAAGCCCAACCCTGAGGTTATTCCTGAAAAAGCACAGACACCATTAGAATCTATGATTTCAAGGTTGCAAAATTCTATAAATGCTAATACAAATGAAAATATTAGAATAAAAACAGAACCTGACCCTGAACCTATTGTAAACAATAATAATAGTTGTGCTTTAGACTTGTCGAGAGAAATAGATATCAGAGCTCATGAAGTAATTAGTATTGATGATGATTCCATGGATAATCTTCCCATGCCCCCATCTAAAAGTGTAGTTTCAGAACACAGACCTAGTATATCAATTAACAAATCGCTGCAGGTACCTTTCCCCAAAGATGCAGCTAGTGTCAGTCCAAAAATTAAAAAGGAAAAGAAACACAAAGATAAGAAAGATAAGGCAGCAAAATTAGAGGCAAAATTGCTGAAGAAACAACAACAACAGTTAGCATTTGAGATAGCTCAAGCTGAGAAAAAGAAAATGAAACTTGGCAATGCAAAACCTCCAAAGTCAGGAAGGCCAAAGAATGAATCAAAAATGCCACAAATGCATCCTGGTTTTCCTTTCTTCTCTGCAATGGCTCCAGGTAGAGGATTAATGCCTGGCCCTGGCTTAATACCTAATCATGGTCTGATCCCAAGTAATGATTTTCTTGCACTAGCTAACAATCCAGCATTAAGAGGATTACCAGGACCAAATTTATTGAATAATCCATTTGCTCTAGGAAACAGTGGACCTGGCTTAATACCAGGTCCTAGTTTCTTACCTGGTGGCTTAGGGCCTGGCTTACCTAACCACCTTATGCCTATGGGTAATTTTTCCCACTCTTCCCGTTCTTCATCTATGAAAATACCACAAATGTTAAGACGTCCTAGTTTAGAAGTTATTCCTGTTGATAATGAAGCGGACAGACAGCATAAATCACCGATGATGGCTCGCGATAGAGATAGACATGAAAAGCACAAAGCTACAACCATTCCAAATATTTTACAAAAACAAAAACCTAGATCAAATAAAGATCATAAAGCAAATTTATATAAAATGCCTCCTGTACAGCCTGATATAACTATAGAATTAAATCCACCCAAAATGGAACCTGTGAGGCAGGAGCCCCCTAGAGAACCTACGCCTCCACCACCTCGTTTACCTACTCCTGAACCCACAGTAGCGAGTCCGCCCTCCAGGCCTGCGCCGCAACGACCAGAGACTACTACTACGTCTGGTTCTAATGTGACAGATAAGGAACTTGAAAATTCTGAAAAGAAAAAAGATAAGTCTCACAAGAAGATAAAGAAAGATAAAGATGGTCTTAAGATTAAAAAGAAGAAGGACAAAAAAGATAAGAGCAAAGATAAATCGGATAAAAAGCGGGAAAAAGAAGAAAGGCAAGAGTTAAAGGATAGAATAAAAAAAGAAAAGAAGGAAAAGAAGAAGGAGAAAACAGCGGATGGTTTAGTTCCGAAACTAACGTTAAAGCTGAGTTCTTCCAATTCTAATTCACCGATGCCACCAAGTTCTCCAGATTTATTTAAATTAAATATAAAGCCACTTGTTAAAAAGGAGGAAGAAGAAATTTCACCTATTAAGATGGATCCAGCTTCACGTGAGCACAGTCGGTCTCCGGAGCTAGCGCAAATATCAGCCTTGATAACGGGGCCGCCAAAACAGAAACATTCTAAACATAACCACCTTGCCGAAACTGAAGGTCAATCTTCGTCTCCGCCGCCTGGGACTTCTCCACCGAGAAAAAATCGTCCCCCTTCGAGTCATTCATCGAAGTATAAGAGGATATTGTTCAAACCATTGTCGAAAAAAGGTCAAGCAGAAAATTTTGACGATGACGCGGCATCAATATCCGAGGAGACGCCTGTAACGCCGGCAGCGGCGGCCGACAAGCCTTTAGGACCGCTACCGACACCTTATTATGTGGACGACCACGGTAACCAGATTTGGGTATGTCCAGCGTGTGGCCAACCGGATAACGGTTCGCCCATGATAGGTTGTGATGGGTGCGACGGGTGGTATCATTGGGTGTGCGTGGGTATCACCGTGGAGCCGGGTGCGACGGAAGATTGGTTCTGCAAGTCGTGCATAGCCAAGCGCGCAGCAATGGCACTCGCCGGTGTCACTTCCGGCAAAAAGCGCGGCCGGAAACCAAAAGGGGAAAAAATCAGAGACTGTCACTGATACAGAGTTCTCGTTGTTACTGAGATTAGTTTTAATTTTCCGTTTGATAGATGAGAATAAATGGAATGCGAGTTGTTAATGGATTATTGTTGAATGATATCAAAAAGATATGTTTTCATCATTTATAATGTTATATCATAGGCTAGAAATAAGTATAGATAATAATTGAATATTGACATAAAATGTTGAACATAAAAATAGAGTAGGTAACTTGTAATAATTACCATAATTTTAATTATTTTGTTAAATTTCCCTTACTTCTCGTTTGCTCGGTTAGATCAAGTTTAATGCGAATGCGGGCGTGTTGTACATCTCGCGTTGAGACAGAATTAATATAAGATTCTTTTTATATTGTACAAAAAACTGAATTTACTTAAGAAATTGGTGATGTATAAAGTAATGTAGTGAATATTTAAATAAACAGAAAGAAGGCTGGATGTATTTTCAGCTAATATTTGAATATTTTCATATTATAATTTTAATATAACCCTGTTTTTTTTTTTTGTTAAAGTTGTTCCTTCGAATCTTGTACAGGGCTAGCACGGTCTCGCGTTAATTCTCATTGCGTAGTGGCGCTAAATTTCAGCGCAAGAGAGAAATACAGCAAGAAAGTGCTTGTCCTACCATCAATTTAAATGGAGAGGGGTGGCAAATGTAAATTTCTGATTTCAGCCAGTGGCCAATTAAATATATTGGTACTCGAAATTGTAGTAAATCATTTGAATCCTGTAAATCTCAGATTAAGTGAAACATCTGTTGGTTACTAGAATTTATTTTACAAAATAAGCACGCTATGCTACACGTACGAAACAGCATCTATTTTTATCACAAAGACAGGCGCAGGCAAATGCAAAGTGCGAAATCCTCAAATTTCAAGTGAGTCACTCACTCCATTGAGTATATTTGATTTTAAATACTGCCAACATTGATTTCACAATCCAGGTCAAACATTTGTCGTTTAATCTTTGAAGATAAACAAAAACTTCCTTTAATCTTATAGGTAATTTTATTTCACATAAAACTGACTAAGTTTCAATCTACCATTTAAATAACTTAATTCTTACTGGGTCTGGCGCCAGTAGGTATGCTTTCCGGCGGAGGTGTGGTCGGTTGCTTTTCCTTGTTCCAGTCCTTCAGACCTTCTGGCAAGGTCGTGTCCTCGTCCAGCGAACCTGTACCTTCTACGAACTCTTCATAAGTGCTCTTTTCTGGGAAAGGCCTGGGGCCTAAGAGTTCGATCATATCATCCCTACTTAAGATCTCCTGCTTTAATAGCCTCTCTGCCACCTTTTCAATGTTCTCTTTATGTTGTGTCAGCAATTCTGTTGTATGTTTATGAGCTGAACTGATCAAGTTCCGAACTTCCGAATCGATAAGCTCTGCTGTTTTTTCAGAGTATGGTTTATCAATAACCATTTCGCCGGGCTGTGGCATTTCAAACGAAACATTACCAACCTTTGCATTCATGCCATAGTGTACTATTTGGGCGTATGCACTTTGTGTGATTTTTTTCAAGTCATCCTGGGCACCGGTTGTGATTCGGCCGAAAAATATTTCCTCGCTGACTCTTCCGCCGAGTGTCATACACATTCTGTCGAACAGCTGTTCTTTACTATATAAATATTGTTCTTTGGGCAAATACTGTGCGTAACCTAGACCTTTTCCTCTAGGGATGATGGAGACTTTTAATAAAGGATCGGCATGTTGGAGGAACCATCCGGCGACTGCGTGACCTGCCTCGTGGTATGCGACAATCTTCCTCTCATCTGGTTGAAGAACATTAGATTTCTTCTCCATTCCAGCTACAACTCTTTCAATAGCCTGCTCAAAGTTCTTCATTGTGATGTCATTGGCCAGTTCCCTGGCAGCAATCAATGCTGCCTCATTGCATACATTGGCTATATCTGCACCAGTGAAACCTGGAAAGAGAAATTTTAATAAAATTAATATTATATTACATTTAATATTTTAACTCTAGTCAATACTTCAGGATCGAATGATGGCTATTTTCAGTAACAGTAACTTTTCCTTCTACTATTACAAATGAGTTAATGAGTAGAAAGTTTATGAGAATGTGTGCATATTTATTACTCTTTCACGCAAAAACTATTGAAAGGATTTTCATGAAGGGTGACCATGATTTCGAATAATATATAGGGTACTTATTATCCTGGAAAACGCAAGCATAGCCACAAGCAGAGCACTAGTAAAATAATATTTTTTAAATGTAAATGCTTTTAGGTATTAATTCAATTAAGTTCTATGTTTGAATCCTACATTCTGTCTATATGCACTTGGGAAAAAGGCCAGAACCCAACAGTGAGACATTTTGTGCTTTGATGATATCTGCTTATAAATACAATCATACTAATTTTTTTAATTTGAATTAATTAATTGATATGAAAAAAGTTAATTTGTACTACAGCAGATTTTTAGATTAAGTTGAAATAAATTCATTGCAAATATTTTAAAACATATTTTAAGTAATTTACCATTAGGGGCCATGCATAAATTACGTCACACTAATTTCATGACTTGACCCCTCCCCCCATCCTTGTCACAGTTGGTCACACTTGTGAGACCTCCCCCCCTAATGTGACGTCACATATGAAATTTTACACCTAGAAATTATTAAATTAAAACAGCAGTTACTAAATAAGTTTTATTTCCATTAATTGTTTTTTAATATTTACCTATATATACCAATTATTTGATTTTGAAATGTGACGTCACAAAACTCAGGACCCCCTCCCACTCCTTGTCACACTACACTGACCCCCCCCCCCCCTCCCACCTAACATGTGAGGTAATTTATGGATGGCCCCTTATCAATTGACCAAAATATATGTAACATGCAGTAAAATTCATTCAGTTACCTGGTGTTAAAGCAGCCATCTTACGGGCAAGATTTTCTTTATTCAAAGAAGTTTTCAAAGGTGCTAAATGGACCTTGAAGATGGAAGCTCTGCCTTTGATATCCGGAGCAGGCACAAAGATCTGACGGTCAAATCTACCAGGTCTGAGGAGCGCTTTGTCAAGAATATCCACTCTGTTTGTAGCAGCCAAAACAACAACGTTTGTAGTGGTGTTAAATCCATCCATCTCCACTAACAACTGATTAAGAGTGTTCTCTTGTTCAGAGTGACCTCCGAAGCTACGTCCACCCCTCTTCCTACCGACAGCATCAATTTCATCAATAAACAAAATGCAAGGTGCGTGTTTACGAGCCATAGAAAACATGTCTCTCACCCTAGACGGACCCACGCCAACAAACATTTCCAAAAACTCTGAACCTGATACAGTTAAAAATGGCACATTAGCCTCCCCAGCGGTAGCTTTGGCCAATAATGTTTTACCAGTACCCGGGGGCCCTGTTAGTAACGCCCCCTTCGGAATTTTAGCCCCCAAATCAATGTATTGCTGGGGATTTTTCAAGAAATTAACAAATTCCATAATTTCTATTTTTGCTTCCTCGCATCCAGCCACATCTTGGAACTTAACGCCAATGTCAGTTGGGTTTATTAATTTTGCTGTAGATTCCATCACTCCACCAAAGAGACCACCGCCTCTCCGGCCCCCTCGGCCCATCATATCAGCAGACCGTCTCATCATGTATATTAAAAACCCAATAATTAATAAAGTTGGCAGCATTCCAGTAAGACTAGCTGCTTCCACTTCAGTCTTGTAAATGACAGGTACAAAGTTTGGTGGGTCCACACCTATCTCTACTTGGGCATTCTCTAAATTTCTTTCGAAGGAATCTACGCTTCCGATCGCAAACCATATCACTTTTCCTTCTAGAGATGATCCAGGTTGCAATTTTACTCTTACCCATTTTTTGTTTATAACCTCTAACTTTTCTACTGTGCCCTTGGTTAGGTACAGGTTTACGAAGTCCCGCCAACTTATTTCTCGGTATCTGAGCTCGAAGTAGGCTATGGAAGCGAGTAAGGTTACGACACCCATTGCGCCGAACATCATCCATTTCTCTCTATCCTGACCTTCGTAACCCCCGCGGCCTCCGCCTCTGCCGCTGCCGGGAGACCCTGTAAACATGTTCATATTCCATTTCTCCTGCGACTGACTCGATTTTGGGGACGAAGGAGAACTTTTAGACGGCGCAGACGGAGCATCGCTTTCTGGCTTTTTCGCCTGTTTCTGACTTGTACCAGGCTGAAAGTATTTCTCGAAACCTTTAGGTGGCTTCTTGCAGAATTCGTACCATTGATTCAATACAGAATCTAGGGCTGGAACGCCGAGAGGCTGAAGTTTGTGCCCATTAAAATGTAATTTCGAAAGTTGCGACTGCGTTAGCCTAAGTCCTTTCCACATGCTGTTTCAATATATTAATCTGATTATAATAAATATTTAAAATATATTTCACAATATTGCTATTTATTTCACAATAAGTCGACGGGAGCTACATAAGTCTCGGCAAAAACATGGTTAAAAATATCTGTCAAAATTGCTATTGATTGAGAGATCACGTCAAATCACGACCCACGACATTCAATTCACGACGACTTTTCATTTCATTTTCACAATATTTTTCACAGATTTAGAACCAGTAGATTTTCGGACCATACTTTGACAGAGCGAGAACGCCAGTTACAAAATCTACGTGAAAGATAGAGACGAAAATATTATTTTTTGGTCCCGTCACCGTGGCTGCTAAATAAAATATAGTTATATTGTTTGTCACAAGTGTAAACGGAAAGTTGTGACAAACAATGAAGAGTGAGTTGGCTATTTGGAACCATAAAGTTTTAATTTGTATTTTTATCAGAAAATTGTAGTAAGTGTAGGTATATAAATTTAAGTACGATGGTGGGTAGCAGTATTCTGGGCTGGTTGTTAGATTTTGTTACATGTCCTTTAAATGGCCTACACACGGCCCTAAAATCAGAGGCAATATCGGGGAAGTGGTGGGGAGCACCCTAGATTGCTCCCTAGATCGCCTCGTGTGTAGGCAAATCGTAATCATTATTATTATTATTACCCCTACTTCAGAAATTGGTTCGGGCGAGCTCACGATTTAGGGCCGATTTATCGCCACTGATATTAGGGCCGTGCGTAGGCCGTTTTAAAATATCCTCAAATAAATGTAAATTTTCTATGTCACGTGCGGCCATGCCGTGGCTGAATCTATAGATAGGTAATACATATTCTATGCATTCACAAAAATTTACTCACATTCAAAAGTTCCTTGATTCACATTCACATTATAAAAAATAAAAATCATGGACCTATTAGAGAAAAAAAGGTTAATAACCTTTTTTAAAAAAGGTTAATAACCTTTTTAGGGTTCCGTAGCCGAATGGCAAAAAACGGAACCCTTATAGATTCGTCATGTCTGTCTGTCTGTCTGTCTGTCTGTCCGTCCGTATGTCACAGCCACTTTTTTCCGAAACTATAAGAGCTATACTGTTGAAACTTGGTAAATAGATGTATTCTGTGAACCGCATTAAGATTTTCACACAAAAATAGAAAGAAAACAATAAATTTTGGGGGTTCCCCATACTTAGAACTGAAACTCAAAAATGTTTTTTTCATCAAACCCATACGTGTGGGGTATCTATAGATAGGTCTTTAAAAATGATATCGAAGTTTCTAATATCATTTTTTTCTAAACTGAATAGTTTGCGCGAGAGACACTTCCAAAGTGGTAAAATGTGTGTCCCCCCCCCCTGTAACTTCTAAAATAAGAGAATGATAAAACTAAAAAAAATGTATGATGTACATTACCATGCAAACTTCCAACGAAAATTGGTTTGAACGAGATCTAGTAAGTAGTTTTTTTTTAATACGTCATAAATCGTAAACCACAAAAAACATTGATCAAAGTTACAACGAACTAAAAGAACTTTTATATTATGTTACTTGCTGCTACGGAACCCTTCATGGGCGAGTCCGACTCGCACTTGGCCGCTTTTTTTTCTCTCTTTCCTAAGTTATCTACTTAAGCTATGGACCTAGATTAATCAGATCATGGAAATGGAAATAAAGTCTTGGTTTTTTTGTAGAAATATAAAAAAAAATGTTCTCTTTCAGAATTTTTTTCTATTAAAATATATCCGTGGAGTTCAGCTTACTTCAGAAAATAATGTACTTTTAATAATTTATAGATAAAGCATTTATGTGAGTGGTGTAAGTTGAGGTTGGTATTTTTACAAGGGATAGATTAATCTGATTGATCGATCGTATCTATAAACAGAATAACATAGACAAGACCATCGATATATTATAACTCTAAATGGATACGATCCGGCCTGTGATTGGTCAAATAATTATTCCGTTTTGATGTCATCCGTCTTCAGCTACCTCTACGAAGTTATGTATCCAGTTAGTGTACTAGTAAATCAATCACAGATATATTACTCTAACTGGATACATAACTTCGTAGTGGTACCTGACGATCGATGACATCGTAATATAAGAAGGTCCATTTTTGTAAATGGCACCCACTGTGACAATAATCGTCACTAATGAAATATGACCGTGGTGATTTATCACCGGTGATATAACAGTGATAAAAATAAATATCTTCACCGACTTGATAGTGAAATAAAAGTAGCGATATTTTCCACTAGTCCCTACCGATATGAAGTCATCGATCGTCAAGTACCCGTACCTCTACAAAGTCTGTGATCCAGATAGAGTAATATATCCATGAAATCAATGGACAGGACAAGACAACTTTTCTATAATATTAACACAGACTACTAATATGTGTTAAATTGGTAATAATCTGTGACTGTGATTGATAGAAAGAAATAGATAAATTAGTTATTATCGAAAAATTGGATCTTATATTTTTCACTTATTTTATTAAAATAGCAATTATAATTTATACAATATTAAATATTGTAAGAGGGCATGAACAGGTATATGTGTCCTCCTATTACAAACTACAAAGTTGTAGGCACTCATCAATCATAACAATAAATAAAGGCACTACAAGAACCTCGTAATGGATCAAAATAGGTCTCTGAACAATACGGGCTATGGTGTAAAAAGATCTCGACCTTTGATGCTGCAGCCAACTCCGAAGAGTGCAAAGGTTTCAGCGTACGCGAGTTCTTCAGTGCCGAAGAAATTGGGGCCAACCCCACCGAAGAAAGCTAAGTTGCTTTACAAGTCGAGCGATGTGCCTGCAGCTGGGACTCCAGTGCCCGATAAATACGTTCGTAAGGCTGGACCGTACTTACTAGGGCCTAAACTGGGCCCCAGTCCTGTTAAGAGTATAGTGCAATGCTTAGCAAGGAAGGAAAAGACTGACGATTTCTTCCAGATCAAAATTTTAACTTTGAAAAGTGATGGGCAGGGTGAAACACAAGATGATAGACAGGGGAAGATGTTACTTCACACGGAGTATTCACTCCTGTCTCTGTTAAAGGATCAAGATGGAGTTGTGCACCATCATGGACTATTCAAGGTAATGTCCACATTCCTTGTAAACACTAACCCAGTTCAAAATGCCACATGTAAACCTTCATTGTAACCTAGTTTGTTACATTAACAGTCCAAGGGCTTAAGCCTTTATCCTGTATATTTTGGAAGGAAATCATGCATAATATTTTGAGTGTAGTTTGACAGTTTGACAGTTATGCATCACAATGAATTGAAGAGAAAATCTTTGTACCTCATTTTAAAAATAATACAGGCACATAGGACTTAGATTTGGTGTTGTTTAAAGTAAAATTAAATAAATAAACCTAATACATGTGTTGGTACATTATCAAAAATAGGTTATTTTAAATACCATCAGTGTACTCATCACAACTTACCTGCTTGTAATATAAATAAGCATTGTATTTAGAGTGCAGAGCAGGATTCTAGTACAAATAATGAGTGATTTATTTAGCATATAATATCATTCCATTTATTCCTATTTTCAGGATCATGCTCTTGAAGAAAAACCCAATCCCAACGGCCCCGGCTCAGTTTACACTGGACGGGTGAGGGAAAGACTGTTCCTAGTCCTTGACTGTATCACAGCTCACCAGTTCAGTGAGAAAGGAAGTGAGCTGATAAACTTGCAACAATATGTTACTAAAGTGAAGAAAGTTCCGGAGAAGGAAGCAATATTGATATTTTATGATATAGTGAGGGTAGTTGAGAATTTGCATGAGGTATGTATGTTTCTGTATGAATTATTTTTTGAATTTCTTGTTGATGTGACAGATATAAGCCTATAGTTCTTTATCTCTATTTCTTTATATCTACGTATATTTAGGTTTCTACACTGAAGTCATAGAACAGACATCTCGAACAAAATGTGTGTCCCACCGGGAGGTTCTATTTTCAAAATTGAGCCCCATTTTCTCCTTTTAAAATCAAACGAATTTATTGAAAATTGAAGCCGATCGGCGGAAATTCATTGGGACATACATTGTGTTCGCGGTGTCGGTTCTATATGCTAGTAATAATACTTCAGTGGGTTTCTATCCTTTTTGCACTTAGCAGGCAAGGAATTAGAAATTTGCGGTATCTAAAGTTTAAGTGACATTTCATAACAGAATGCTACGAATACATTGCTAGTAAAACAATGGCAAATTAAATGGAATATTACTAAGACGTCGCTTTGAATGTCTAAAAACTATTTTTATTTTTAAAATTATGTAATCCTTAGTTCAACAAATGATTTTACTATACTTTTTCAAACATTAAAAACTGGTCTCGGAGAAGTATGTTAATTATGTGCAATCATCTCTAGGTAATTAGTGTCAACAAATCTATAATTAAAACAGAACTTCGATTGTAGTTGTTATAATATTATTAGACACGAGTCTCTTATAATAATGTGGCGACGACGCGCACACGTCACACGGTGACGTCACGCCGCCCTGAATCACGCTATCGAAGTTTTCTACAATCGCTAGTATATATACAAATGCTCCGACAAGATCAGTCGGGGCTCGGCCGCCTCCCAGGCAACACACCTCGCCTGGCGGGAGATCTCCCTTTGCCAAACTAGTGACCCTCGGCAAGAACACGTCGCTTCTGATCACCGATAGCGGCAGCAGGCATCCCTCCCCCCTCACCTCACCGCTCACACCCGACGGACTGCAGCGACCTCTCTCGACAGACCGCACACCAGCCACGCTGACTCACTGGGCGCATCGCAGCGTACTGTGTCTACGCTTCCTGTCCCCGGCCAGCTACTGCCCCCACCTACGGCTACACGGACGGCTTGAGCGCGCACCGCTCGCCCTCCGCATCAGTCGTTCCACCCTCCCATCCCGACTCACCGCGGATAGAGGGCATCCCAAGGGCACACCGACCTCACATCTCGACTCACCGTAGATAGAGGATCACGGATGGCTGAATCGTCGAGAACAAGTATCGACCTCCGGTCTGAGCAGGGGGGTGATGTGGCGACGACGCGCACACGTCACACGGTGACGTCACGCCGCCCTGAATCACGCTATCGAAGTTTTCTACAATCGCTAGTATATATACAAATGCTCCGACAAGATCAGTCGGGGCTCGGCCGCCTCCCAGGCCACACATCTCGCCTGGCGGGAGATCTCCCTTTGCCAAAATAATATGGAAGTATGATATTATAGTAGTTGCAGTATCTCGCTGCACTTGATGACGTAAAAGTACGAGCAGGGCTAAGTATAATGCGCACTCACTCGCACTTGGGTCTTAGGTCACCTGTGACTATTAAGCATGGAGTCTATGAATCTGGTCTTGTGTCATCAACCGATGACAAACTATTCTTACTCTAGATGAAACTGTGTAGGTATATAAAACTTTTTGCTGTTTGGAATGAGAGAGAGAATTTGCTTTGTACCGCAAGCAGGTTGGCTTGAATTGAAGATACTTGAAACCTCTTGTTTAAATTACTTTTCTATACTCATTATTCACATTTATAAATATGTATTTAACATAAGGTTACATAAGGTTAATAACAGTAGTATATTTCGACCCATATGCTGTGAAGAAATTTTCAATTAGGAACCAAAAGGCGACTTGTAAACAAATTGTTTTTAACACCTGTCCTTAGCATTGATATGTACATGCATTCTTGTTACAGAGAAACATAGTGCACAGAGACTTGAAACTGGGTAACATTGTGTTGAATCAAAGGACAGGAAGGGTGGTCATCACAAACTTCTGTCTTGGCACCCATCTTGGGAGCGACAGGGATTTACTGAAAGATCAAAGAGGTATCACATTATTTGTTTATTTAAAATACAGCAAACATGTAATAACCAGCAAATATCAAATCATAACTTCTCTACTAAACAGAGATTTTTTTTTTCGAGAGATCAAAAGTTTTTCGGCTCTGATGAACAGTTTGATCTTTGTAGGTTACTACGTGTTTGCTTTCTAGCGTCGACATATAAATGTCCTGTAAATAATTATATCTCTATGTGCTGTGCATTACTATTTTTTTTATCCGTGCATTCCTATTTATTAAAGAAGTCAGTGAATCCTAGTGTAAAATAAAAAAATTAATTAAAAAAACAAAAATCCCGACTGCATAAAATGAACTAAAAAAAACCAACTCAGTAGTTTAGTTTTAGTTGTTTGTTTTTCTTTTTAGTTCATTTTACGCAGTCGGGTTTTCTGTAATTTTTTTTTTAATTCTCCTTATGTTTTGTTTACTGCTTTTTATTTCTTATTCCTTCTGTTTTTTTTTAAGTTTTGTACCCAAAGAGTGTCAATGGGTTTCTATCCAAAAGACTCCACTGTCTGTCCATCCATCTATCCATTGTCCGTCCAGTCAATATTTGCCTGGAATATCCCTGTTTAGTGATATGATGTATTAGTAGAACCCTAATCTGCTATTAAAACGTATTTGTAATTGTATTTCTAGGTTCCCCAGCCTACATTTCGCCCGACGTGTTAATGTGTAAGCCGTATTTTGGGAAACCCTCGGATATGTGGGCTCTAGGCGTTGTCCTATACACAATGCTGTATGGACAGTTTCCATTCTGTGACACCAGCTTAGCCCAACTCTTCAGTCGGATACAGGCCGCTAATTATAATATACCACCGTGAGTTTTTATCGTAGTGTTCTATAATCTATTAAAAAGTAATCATCAATTGGTATGCACTTTGCTTCGACATTTATTATGCGTGCTGCTAAGTATTCGAATAAATTACCGGCGTCGGTGTTTTCGTTTGATTACAATGTGGATGTCTTCAAGGCAATAGTGTACACGAGCAAGCAAGGGCTTCTACTAAAGTCCGTTTTTAGACAAGTCTAATTTGGTACCCTATGTTGGGATTACTTTTTATTGAATTAATAATTATTTAAATTAGTTTAAAAATATGGTTTGCATTATATTATGGTATACATAATACAAATATGGTATATAATGGTAAACATAAATTATTAGTTTTGACATTTATTGATCATTAAGATTGTTTAACAAATGGTGATGGTGATATTGATTCATCACATAACCCACCATCCTAATACAAACGTTTATGTATCATATAAATGTCTGCCGGGTATCAAAGGATAGAACCCCTTGTTAGATGTTTAAATACCAAACCAAAATGCAGTTCAGCCTCGTTAAGTGAATTTGAACCTTTATTCAGATCGAAATATGTTTCAACAGGGACGGCAACACAGTGCAAGTGTCAGACAATACGGTGTTTCTCATTCAGCGGCTGTTGGTCAAGGACCCCAAGCACCGGTTGCTTGCACATCAGGTATATGTCATACTCTAGTGATGGGTGTAGTGTACACCCAGTATCTATACTATACTCGCACTCCAGAGTTGAGAGATAATTTTTTGTGCTGTCTATACTTCTTTCTGCTCTCTTTCTTGCCTGGCAAGGCGGCAACGCATCGGTGATGCCAATGACCATGGGCGACGGTGGCTCGTTTGTTCGTTTGCTAGTTACATAAAAAAAAAATCATAAGGTCATGGTGGGCACTTCCCACTTCTAAAGGACAATCAAGGAAGAGTTTATTAAACCTTTTTAAAACCTTAAAACAATATTATTATATTTTTAAGAAATACTTTTTGAAAGCTGCTTCAGCTTCAGCAGCTCTTTATCACCAAAAGGAGAAGCGGCAAAAAACTCCTAAGAAGCTTTCCACCTTACACCAAATTAATGTCGCTTTCACCTCACCAGGTATTAGACCAACTGTCCAGCATCATAGCGAGTTTCGTGATCGTACCAAACCCCCCGGAGGACTTGCAAGTGGTTCCCGACATCCCGTTGGATGAGGAGGTTAAAGAGAAACCCGTCAACCAGTCATCGCCTGAGATTGATACGAAACCCTTCATGGCTATACCGGATAGCGGTGGGGAGCGGACACCTAGCACTAATGTGAGTAATAGAATATGTTACGAATATGTAAATAAACAATACTTTACTCAACACACACGTTACATGCACACATACTCTTCTCTCACAAAAAAATTATCTATATCTCTCTCTCTCTCACACACACAAACACTACAATATCTCTCCCTCTGTCTCTTTCTCACAAAAACACATGCACGCACGTACTCACACACCCACACAACTGCTTCTTTTTTTGCACTGAAATCTTTGAAATAAAAATTTTATTAATATAATTCTAGGAGGAACTAGGAGTGTTCTGTGTACCATTACCAGACTTCCTAGCATTGAACTTTCCATCTCAAAACCGGATCCAGAATAGCATCATTGTCCAACCACAAACTGTTGATCCAGCGTCGATCTCATCACCGAACCAGAGCCAACGACAGATCACTGTGCAACGGATTGGCAGGGATGCCAGACCTCTACTGCCCTGCGAGATAGCCAGGTACCAACACATGTTTACTTCTAACCCCAGGCCGGAAACAAGACGGACAGAAGTCCAAAACACAGTACCGGAGACCAGGCAAGAACGTCCAGAAAACTCTAGGTTAAGAAACCTGGCACAACGGATCCCTCGTCTCAATGGTATAACAGCACCAACGGATTTCAGAATCATTCCCTGGTCCGAAAGATCCCGGCAGGACAGATCTTGGGACCAGGACTATGTACTCAGGTTACCCGTTCTAGATCTTTCTAGAATGCCATCGAATAGGATCATGAATCCAGCTCCAGTACATTCTGTCAATCCCGAAGCTGTGGTCAATAATCCCCAACCACGAGCCGATAATTCTGAACTTGAGTATAATTAATTATTAATTATAAAATATTTTTATTTTAAGCGCAAATCAATAATTATAGATGAAATAACACTGCTCAATTTAAATTTGAATTTTTATGTAGTAAGACTATTCTGCAGCTAATTGTAAATAACTAGATGTCTCATATTATTATGCTTTTGTAAAATAATGCAATGAATTGAATTAATGTGGTCTTCAAATACTTAAATAACTGCTCCAATATTACTAGATATATTTACAGTAAAATTGTACCATAATCAT
The DNA here is from genome assembly GCA_951805285.1 of Thymelicus acteon. Classification (NCBI taxonomy): domain Eukaryota; kingdom Metazoa; phylum Arthropoda; class Insecta; order Lepidoptera; family Hesperiidae; genus Thymelicus; species Thymelicus acteon. The sequence goes on from OX638233.1 coordinate 3,543,870, forward strand.
ATTATTTTATAGTGCACACAATACAGTTTACTACACAGTCCTAAGAACTATACAGTTTTGTACATTATGTACTACAATATAATGCAGTTGTACTGCTGTTATAAAAAATTTACCATAATATATTATAATCAGCAACACCTGTATGTATTATGAATTGATAGTTCCAACCATTATAATAATATGGTATAAATGTTATTGTAGATTATTTTGATGTATATTTCATTGTATATACCATCATTCATTCCTTTAGACTTCATCTCTGTATGATGTTAAATGAATATTATGTACCATAAAATATAAGTGTATATTAAAAACGTTACATTTTACAATTTTACAGTCTGTAAGGCTAAGTTAATACAAAAAATCATTATCATAATTGGTCATATATCTATAAGTAGTGTATTATACCTCTTTAAAGTAGGATTTAGTTAAACGTGGCAGCTTTTTAAATTTACATAAGATTATCATTTTACATTATGGGACATTCTATATTGAAATAAATGTACCCATGTCTTCATTTGAGTACATCTTGTAGATTTTTTTTATTCAAAACATCTTATGTACCACTAACAATGTCTTCGTTAGTGATCTCTTTAAAAACGATGGAGGTACATAATAAATCATTATTGTATATTATGACTTTCAATAAAATACACAATACTAACAATAAAATAGGATTTACTGCCTACCCCAACGAAATTTGACTAATATTTAGATAATATCTAAATATCCGTTGATCGGAAAATTATTCCTTGCTTTGCTTGCTCTAATTTTTCAAAGTTAACATTACATAACATAAATAATAAAATTGTACTATGTATTTTTAATTTACATTCTCGATACATGAACAGATGTTCATGTATTCATCAAAACAGAATTCAAATTAAATACATTTTTTCAAATAGAATTTTACTTTTAATTATATACAAATAACTTGTTACATGTCGTAATTTTTTATCTGGGACAGATATTTCTTCATGTTTTATGATATTTACGTAATGTAAATGCGAGTTATAAATGCGATTAACGTTCTGTTCTTCCATATTAATTGATAAATTTATTATAATGTTATTAGTCTCAAGATCAGACTGAAAATACATAAAATTGTTAATTTAAAACCCTTTTGCATTTGATAACATTACGATGCTAGGATCTGATTATAGAAAACATAATAACATTAAAAGTAATTTTCCATAATAGGTAGAAAATTTGAATGTGTATCACATTAAACAAATCAATAATTCGTATTATACATATAACATCTACTTCATTTCATTGTATTCGTTTTATATATTTAAATTTTTTGAATGTGTACTTGTAGCCTTAATTTATAATTATATAGCATCTGGCTTTGACTTATATCTAACTCGTCGATCCATTTATGGACCAAATTCAAAATTTTAATATACAAACAACCCAACATATAGTTTAAATATTATAATAAATGTTTTATTCGCTTCATGTTAAATGTATTAGATGTCATCGTAATATTTTTGTATTAGGTGGTATTGTCGTGTATTCTAGTAATTTTACTATTAATGTTTTACTTCGCGTTCACTTCAAGTTTGCCCTTACCTCCCGCCCCGCTCCTCGTACCACACCTCATTTAGTACGGACAGCAACGCTACTCGCGTATTTTTGATGTTTTGTTTGTTGTTGATTTTGATGATACTTTCGTTAAATTACTTTTCTATTGATTTATTTTACGTTCATTAATTTTTGTCGCTACAATGACTAAAATAGAAAATGTTTTACACAGTGGCAAACGTAATTTGTTTGTAGTGACATTATTTGATTACTTTTTTGTCTACAGTATCGTTAGCTGTGAAATCGTAACGGTCAACGAGGGCAAACTTGAAGTGAACGCGCAGTATGTGTACATTTTTATATTGTTAGGATACTTCTATTTCTAGAATATTCTAGCTTATCTTTGTGTATAATGTGTATAGGTGTGATTTGGAGATGGATTACTTAAAAATTGTCGTCCACAGCCATTTGTTTTTAAATAAGCAGGTTACTTACTTCCTTTGTTATGATATTTCTATATTGGTCACAATTTTTTTTTTAATTTACTATATTTTATTACTATTGACCCAACTGAAAAAACCAACTAACAGATTATACATATGTATACGTTAACGCAAACGATGTCGGCATTTTCGTGGTCGATGTTTTAATACTTATAAAGTATTAAATAGTGTTGTTCTATAAAGATCACTTATTGAAATAAGTATGTTGGAATACGAATTTCTTGCATGTTTCCTAGTAGGAATTTTTATATGGTAGGAAGTATAAATGCGGTTATAATAATGTACATAGCTCTCGAAATTTTGCAAATTAAGTAATTAATAAAATTGATGATTTGAACAACAATATATGGAATCACACAATATAGAAATATTTTTACAAAGTTTTTATGTACCTAAACTTCTTCAATGGGACTTCAGTTGTTAACTAAAAGTCGAATGTTAAACTTATTGTGGAAATTGATTAAGGAATTGCTATTTTACTCAGTTTATGATATAATACCGTTATATTAGAAGGGATGTCTCCTCCTACTAACCAAGAACTTTATATTACAACTTGACGACAAGCTTCGAAGAGGTATCCGAAAACGGAGCACGTGATATTGGATGAATACCTGCGCCACTGACAACTCACGACTCATAGATATAGTATCTATAGATTCAGCCACGGCGTAGCCGCACATGAGACAGATAATTTAAGTTTCTTTGAGGTTATTTTAAAACAAATGTAACAAAATTTACAAGCAGCCCAGAATCAGTATTCTGGGCTGCTTGTAAAATTTTGTTACATTTGTTTTAAAATAACCTCAAAGAAACTTAAATTATCTGTCTCATGTGTAAGGTAGCAGTACCTTACCATCGTACTTTAACTTATATACTTAAATTTACTACGATTTTCTGCTAAAAAACAAACTGAAACTTTAAATCTCCAAATAGCCAACTCACTCTTCATTGTTTGTCACAACTCACACAATGTTTGCACTTGTGACAAACATTATATATAGGCCGTGTTCCACTAGATGCTCACAACGACCAATTCGCGTTCCACTTGGCGACCACGGGCGTCATGGTCGCGGCGAAAACGTCATTGATGACGTCATTAATTTCGCTCACGGAACGCTCAAAACAACCCACCTCACGGGGTGGGTCGAAGTGGTCTAATTGCAGTGTTGCCAGATACGACGAAGTTACTCTCGCCAGTTTTTAGACCTGGCAACACTGGGTAGAAATGGATGGTGATAGAAATTTGGCGCAATTTTATAAAAGTTCAGGATGGCGACGGAAAAAATAACTTTATACGATTCGACAAGAGATAGTTTAGTGGAACTAGTAGTTTCTCCAGCAGATTCTCGACGTGCGGTCACAACTTGATAAAATCATGTTAAATTATGTAAATAATTTTAATGTTTAATTCACTATACATAAAGCCATAAACTTAATTAATATGCAATTTTCATTACAATTGAGAATATATTTGTCTTTTCATAAAAAAATGTTTTGTTTGTAGACATACTTTTTTGCTAGTATAAATAAAATTGATAATTAATTATGTAACGTTTAATTATAGCTTAAAAATTATAACATTACCTTTAATCTAAGTTTCAGACTTATTTTCAACTTCATAGAGTACATTTTGTATCAACGGCTAAAACGTGTAAGTACTCTGTGGCTAAAACGCTCACTATACCCGTTCCACTTGGGTGTATGATTGTCGCCTCACAAGCTAGTGGAACGGAAAAACCGCGGTCGTGAGCGTGATCGTTGTGATCGTCTAGTGGAACGTAGGGATTGTGTATAATATAATTGGCCACAGTGACGAGGCAAAAATATTTTTGTCTCTGTCTTTCACGTAATATCCCTCTGTCAAATGCATGGGAGAATCTACTGTACAGTGCGCCCAACTTATCTGTGAAATGGCGAAAATTGGAACTAATGCTGGCCCGTTCATAAGTTCTTTGTGTTCATTCCTTGACATTTACTACGTCTCGAATTGCGTCCCTGATTGGTCCAATGCGTTCGACAGCGCCTTCCCTCAGCAGTTCACAGATAAGTTGGTCGCACTGTACTAAATCTGTCACGACTTGATACACACAAGTCAGTCCCATGGTCAGGTCGAAATTGTTCATCCAGTGTCACGTGATCTGTCTTCAAATACCTCTTCGCATTCTTCGCTTGCCGTCCAGTTGTTTACAGGTAGGTAGTCTGTACAAAGCCTATAAAGTGGTTTTAAAAACTTAGCTTAATTTTATTATGCTCCTTTAGCTTATCTATAGCATTTTAGGTTTTGTGTTCGACTTTTAGTTTTTAGGTGTTATAAGTAGAACAATTTGTTATCTGTTATTTGATGCGTGCTCGGTTATGACTCGGTGTGTACACTAATAAAGATAGTATTTTAAACACACACTTTTATTTTATTCCTCCCTAGTACCTTCCACTAGTGACTCGCATTAAATTATTACAAACGCCCTCGATTAGAAGGAGATTGTCTAATGGACATTGAGGCAAAGGAAACCATTTAGGTAATATGTTTTCGTTTGGCTGTTAAGGAAAAATTAAAACCAGTGTTTATGACAATAATTATTTTTTATGAACGTGTAAATACTTTCGAGTAACATTATATCATACAATGGACAAGACAAGGGATTCATGTTATTCATGCAATGATTCCAATTCGAATTATAACTTTACATATCTATGCGAAAGTTAAACCAAAATAAGGTTTAACTAAAAGTATTAAATTAAAAAAATTAAAACAAGAACATAATTCTAACTGAAACCGTGATAAGGTCTTGATTCATATAAAAAGTATAGAAATAGAAGTGTTGGTCAATCTAATCTAATAGTAATTTTAATTAGAATGTAAGTAAAGTTCAAAGCATGGCATATCGTCGTTGCGACTTTAAAACCTCTTATGTGTTGTATTAATTTTGGCAAAAACACTTTTTTACGTCAAACGATTCTACATTTTGAAAACACTATCGAATTCAAAAACTCATGTGTGTACGACGTTTCCATCGTAATTTATTCACCAAATTCAAAATCACCTATGTGCTTGCTAAACAAAACTATCGATTTTCTCAAAAAGCTGACTTTTTACACATAAGAGGTCTTAAAGTCGCAACGACGATATTCAAAATTTCAAACCAACACTCATAAAGCATCTGATGTCTTTATGCTTTAGCAGGTTCTCCTATGATAGATGGCCTCTTTTAAAGTTTTAGATAAAAAAATCTTGCTACTAAAAACAAGGTTTATTATGTGATGTATTTCTAATCCTAACAATAAGCTTGATTCCACACTAATATCACTCACAAATTAGTAAAGAATTGGGCACTAAATTAGATATTTTCACTTCCCTTTACACTCTTGTCCTACGTTTAAACTTGAATTAAATACAAAAACAGCTAACAGAAATACAAAATATAGTTTCATTTACAATACAATACTGTTTGAACGCAACCTTACATTTTGTTTACCAGTTTAAATCATTAAATGTACAATATATTTAAAATATTAATACAAGTTCCCGGAATGTTTAATATTGTACACAAAATAATGATGTAGTCGTGCAAAACCTAATTTACAATAAGTAACCATCCATAAATTATGTCACACTAATTTTATGACTTTTTGACTCTTTCCCTCGTCCTTGTCACAGCTGGTCATATTTGTGAGACCTCTCCCCCTAGTGTGACGTCACGTAATGAAATTTTACACCTAGAAATTATTTAAAAAAACAGCAGTTCCGAAATAAGTTTTATTTCCATTATTTTTTTTAATTACTTACCTATACAATCCAATTATTCGATTTTCAATGGTGACGTCACGAAATTTAGGATCCCTCCCACCCCTTGTCCCCCCCCATCGACCTCCCCTCTCCACTAACGTGTGACGTAATTTATGGATGGCCCCCAAGTCAGTGTATTATTGGATTATTTCGCTAACTTAGTTTGTTTTCCGCTATTACCATTTAATGTAATTTCATTATTTTTCATAAGCATTGTTTCTTTTAATAATTATTGTTCCAATGTCGCCTGTGCCAACAACCACTACAACTAGAAAACATTTAATAAGTGAATAACTGATTATAGATCTATTACAAAATCCTATCTACAGCATTTGTTGATAACTCAAACGAACAAAAAAGCTTGAAAGAAAATGTATAACAACGAAATAATATTTATTAGGTGTTAATAAATAAATAATCTAACTACACGTCAAATACATAAATGCATATATTTACGAATGTATAAATGTTTTCAGGAAGCTTCAAGATTTTTTAAGAATCATTTTCGAAAGGAGGAATCGGAGGTAAAATTTTATACAACCACAAAATTAAATTTCGTTAGATTTACTTGAAACTTGCCATTTATATAACCTTCTTTTCAAAACCATCTTGCAGGTTTTTATTGGTGAATGTGTGGAACAAAACACAGAAAGTTAATATTGCATTTTGTTTTAATCTCCAAGTTAATTACACGTTTTTTCTTGCATACTTAATAGTTCCTTGTGGTAGGTATTGTATTTTGTTCACGTAGAGATTCTCTCTGGACTTTTTTGTTTGTATGAGCTTATAAATTAAGTTTATTAATTATAAGGCTATCCACAGCAGTACAAGCTAATAAAATTGGCAAATAAGTAGATTAGGAAAAGGTACATATTATGGATGTAATAAGTAAATATAACAAGAACATACACTCTACCTTTGTAAACATAGGTACTAACAGCAAACAGACATCGAAAACCAGCTTCAACTTAAAGCTCTATATAAAACGCAACAGTTAATTTTGTATTACTATTTTATTTCTTGTAATACATTTATATATGTACCCAAATTAAAGAACCAAACGGACAATAAATTCGAGAAAAACATACGATTAAAGTACCATTAGAATCTAGAAAGAAGTAGTGCTGAAAGTAGATTAGTTAGAGTACACTTTTGTACATATTTAATGAAATAAGCATTATTTATTACTATTTAAATGTAATAGTAATTTTGATACAAAACTGTGATAGTACAATTGGTTATGATAGCTTGCAGCTGGGATTGAAAATATTGTCATATTATTATTAGTCCTACACATCAATCACAATCAGACTTCAATTTCTTGTTCTACAAATTACAAGATATTTAATAAAAGGTATATGTATATGCATCATAATATTCATAAGGCATTATTTACGCTCATTTGAGCGCGAGCCGCCATCTTGTGCATACGTCAGTCAAGGTTTGGCGACGAGGAAATCAGAGGAAATATTGCAACAAAAACATTTTTTGACATTCTCAGAACATGTAGTTACTTTTCATGCTTAGTCTCTAATATTGATTTTTATCATTACTTTGCTTATTTCCCTAATCATTAATGGATTAGTTTTCAAGTCTAAATGTTATCTGCGGGTTGAAAGTGTAGGTGCTTAAAAATAATTATGAATAATAATTAAATCTCGATCACATTAGCAGTTAATATGTACGTAATAATTTTACATCAATAGTAATGATAGATGATAAATCAATTTTGATGCACTTTTCATTTTATTCTGCTACAAGAACGCGCACACACAAAATAACAAACAAACCATGTCATCTATCACGTAAGATTATACACATACAAAACAACTAAATAATAAAAATAATAATTATATTGTCATTATGTACTTTGTTTTAAGTAGAATGAAGAAATAAATAAATACAACTAACACATTAGGTACATCCTTACAATATACACTCACAATATTTTGTTCACCATTTGAATTAAATGTCGAAATAATTAATGGATTTACATTAAGCAGGTAGGATTTTTTATCATCAGCGCTACACAGAATATGCAAATAAATTAATAATTAAATACATTTATTGATAGAGCGTTTATCTACGTATTTCATATTCGTATACCAATGAGGCATAGATGCGCAATGATAGAACAGACGAAATAAGTGGAATAGAGAAAATTTGTATGAGTTAAATTTCAAATTGGTTCCTTTTTCTGTCTGTTTTAAACGAATTTTTGATAGGAATGCATAATAGTAAGATAAGAATAATTAAATAAGAATAGTAATCATAAGAATTTTTTCAACATTTCCATCAACTTTTAGGTGATGATTAATCTCAATGATTTATTTGTTAATAACAAACAAATTTTATTAGTAACTGAGTTTCTAACTACCTGCTTAAGGTTCTGCACGATGTTTCTGAAATCTACCAGATCAAAATCACTGTTAATTTCGCGGCAAAGCTATAAAATTAACTAAAACATGCGTGAAATAATTATATTTTCCTAAACTTATCAAGTGGTTATATCCTCACATTTTTCTTATTTTTCTTACACATAAGAAGAACCTCCATGAAGAGCATAGATCTTTATCACATTTTTTTCGTTATATATTTACCTGGCAACACCTGATCTGTCGCCTTTATGAATGTATCGATAGAAAAGTAATTATACTTTTCAAATTATATTATCGCTGTTATTATACATTTTATAATATAGGTCGGTTAACTAAAGCTTGAATGTTCAATGTTCCTATTTTTTATGTATTAAAAAGATTATTGACAGTGACAAAATTTAAACAAAACATCAAGATTAAAGAAAGAAAACTATCTTTGTCCCTTTCATAAGAATGGCCACGTGCGAGAGAGACAGCATACATACATACTTCGTGATGCGTATGCATTGCGACGTCACTTATTCACATGCCAATATATAAAATCGTTGTTTAATTAAGTCAGCTTTAGTTAACAGATCCATTATTTTGCCAATATACAATGTCTCACAGGCATAATCAATCATTTAGACAACTCAAGAACTATCGATATTATAAAGATTCCTAGTACCCATCACAATTAAACGTAAATACTTTAAAAGGGCAACACTAGACTAACGGATGCTAGGATACTAACATTAGATATTAATAAGTGTTGCCATATTATATCGTGGATAAAGTGTCAATACCTCATGTATAACGCATAGATTTAGTACATATAGATTCTCCTATACATTTGACAAAGCGAGATCGCCAGGTACAAAATCTACGTGAAAGACAGAGACAAAAATGTTATTTTTTGTCCCCGTCAGCGTGGCCTTTTTGGCACGTTTTTTTCGTGCCAAATATTATGATTGTGTTGTGTGACTTGGCGTATTTTGAAGATTTTTCAACTTTGGTCAAATTCAGTGGGTTTTGAAAGAATTATTAGTTTTGTAAAGTTTTGTTTTATTGTTAGTATATGTGCAATGGTTGGATGCAGCATTTTGGGATGCAAAAGCCGCAGTGAGAAAAAAGTTGAAGGAATTACGTTCCACCAGTATGTATGAAAAAAAAGTGTTTTATTTTATTTGTAATGCTGTGAGATTGCATATTTTAATGTTTTGAAATGAGATTAGATAGATTTACACTAAGAAAATAAGATTTTATGAGACGTTTGATAAATTTCTTTTAAAATATCTTCAAAGAAAAGTATGTAAATTCAGTATTGCCTTATAAAAGGAGCATAAACTACCCAAGTTCCCCTATAAAAACATGTTACTTCAAAATGATGATGCGCTATTGCATGCGCTTCAAGATGAGGTTATACTGGTGTGAATTAGAAAATATGCATTATTATAGATAAATACACATTACGCAGTGATCTAATATATTTTTGCTTTTCAGGTTTCCCCGCCATGAAAAAAAAAATGGCTGAACGCCACTGGACGCCCAAATTGGTTACCAAAGAAAAATTCTAGAATTTGTTCAATTCATTTTAACGAGAATTCGTTTAAGCAAGGAAAATTAAAGATACATTAAAGCAAAATATAGTGCCGGAAAAATATCTACCCTTTTCTTCCAAGAAAAGAAGCAGAATCTTGCAAGAAGTACTGAATGTTCAACCTGAGATCCTAAGTTTGGTGAGCACACCAAATATGCTTTATTATAATATAATAAACAAAACAAACGAAAAGTGCCCATATGCCAAAAGTTCTTCCTTAAAATATTTGGCATAAGTTTTAACAAAGGTTTTTTTTGTTGGTGAATTTGCTAATGAACGGCGTGGTGGAAACCACAAAGAAAATAAATACAAAGAGCAGAAACAATCAATCCACAATTTTATTAGAAATCTTCAATGTGTAGAAATACATTACTGTCGCAAAACAAAGCACATAGAAAGAAAATATCTGCCTTGCGATCTGAACCTATCAAAACTCTATGACATTTACAAAAGAAGCGAACATTCACATCCAAATGTAAAAAAATCTTATTTTCGAAATATTTTCAATAATAAATACAATATTGGGTTTGGGTCACCGCAGACCGATGTTTGCTCTAAGTGTTTGGAACTTATAAGCAGAATTAAACATGAAACTGATGCCAGTAAGAAAAATTTTCTTATAACTGAGAAAAGGGTTCACTCACTAAGAGCAAAATCTTTTTTTGATAAGCTGCGGGAAAAAGCGGATGGGCTTAAAATTATCTCTTTTGACTGCCAAAAAAATCTTCCCCTACCTAAAATACCGGACCAAATCCAACCAAAAAAATCATTGGAGGTCAAAATATAGTAATTTTTCACGATGTTTGCCGTATGTTAAAATTTGTGAGAAATACTCTGGCTGACAAAAAAGAATTAATCAATGTTAATAATGAAATTATATCTTGGAATTATCTCAACTTACAGCACAACGAAAGGTTATATTTAGCCAATAAAATTAGGAATGTCCATATAAATTTTAAAAAGCAAATAATGAAGGTACATCTCGCTGCTCAAACATTCAGCAGGTCCGTATATCCGTTGCTGAGGCTCTTTTGTATTGTAAGGATGATTTAATCATAGAAGATTTTTTAAATTCTGGTGCAACAATAGAATTTATTAACTACTTCAACGATATCTTTGATATATTCAACAGCCGAGTATTGTGTACACATGGGTTTAAAAAACCAATATCAAGAAATAATTTTGGTTTAATAGATGCAAAATTAAAAGATTTTGAAAATTTTGTGAAAACTTAAAGTTTGTTCAAGGTGATTTAGTTGTTAAATCGGGTTGAAAACCTGGTTTTCTAGGTTTTTAATATGTATCCAAGCCATACGAATAATTTTTAATGAACACATAAATATCGAGAATTCTCCTCCAATATTTATGTACCAATTGAGCCAATGCCATTTAGAGACATTTTTCAGTGCTATTCGATCAAAAGGAGGTTTTAATAATAATCCCACAGCTTTACAATTTGCATCAGCATAATAGACGTCTCTTTCATGGTGAATTGAAAATATAACAATAGGCATCTGCATATCTCTAGAAAGTATTAATATTTTAACATGTAACATAAAATCCGTTTATAGCAAAATAAATAGTAGGAAAGAAAGATTATTAGCAATGAGTGATTGTGGTGAAACTGAAGACCTAATCATTGACTTACCTGAAAGCCATGATTACATAGGAAATTGTGATATAGCATGCAACCATTTATATCGCTGGATTTATTATACGAAATTTAAAAAAGTTTATAAAATGTGAATACTGCTTAGGAGCAATTGTTTCTCCACAACCGTTTTCAAGCCTTATTTTACGAAGGGATGTTGGTGGATTACATTATCCATCGCAAGTTGTCATTAAACTATGTTCATATGTCGAAACATTTTTGTAACGAACTATAGTAGCACACGCTAATGCATATTTTGCAAATAAAAATAGCTTACCAAAAATGATATGCTGTATTTTGAAAAAAAAAAATAGACAAATTTTTCATGGTCTAACGGTCTAACCGAACACATTAAAGAGCAAAGTCCACTGGATAATCATATATCTTTGTTAATTAAAGCTATTTCTTTAAGATATCTGGAAGTGAGAGTTCATTTTATAATGAATTCAATATCTCAAAAAGAAGAAAGAATCCGAAACATGCACAATAAATTAATTTTATTTCGCGGGCAATAGGTTCTTCATAAAATTGTTGTGAAGATGACAATTTTTAATTTTATTTTCAAAAATCTTAAAAATAAAATCAGAGTACACGACACAGCAACGAACCACATCGTACTGCGGAAAGGTGTCTGGCAAGGGGACGTCATATCCCCAAAGCTGTTCACCGCTGAGTTGGAAGAGGTGTTCAAGCTGATGGAATGGAAACGACGTGGCATTAACATCAATGGCGAATACATCACACACTTCTGATATGCCGATGAAAAGTCTCAGGACCGATCAGAGTGGCGCTCGTTAGGGGAGGCCTATGTCCAGCAGTGGACCTCCAAATTTAAGTGCTGATGGATGAATGTAATAAAATTATCATGCTCAGTTCCTCAAATGCCGCAAATATAGTTATCTATCGGAGAACTATGAGTTTGCGGCATTTGCAGTTGGAACATTGGGCCGAACCGACCAAGAAAACCGACTAAGGGGTCGGTTGACATTTTGAATTTATTTATTTATTTCGTTCATGAAGGAGATGTCCACCAGGCTTATCCTTGTTTCGGGTGACTGAAGGGCTGGCATCATTTTTACCCAAATTTGCATTGCTATCCAACAAGCCAACGCTGCCAGCGTAGGATTTAGGATTTAGGACAGCGATTTAGAAGACTCATTTCTTGAGACATTAGACAGGCTCAATTAAGTTTTCTGTATGGTGTAAGAATCTATTCTATAGTAAAACTCAAAGACAAAATTTCTGTATATATATTTTTTTTAATTTCAATTACTACGGGGGGTACTACAATAACGTGTTAGAGCACAAAAATATATTTTTTTTTAATTATTGTATGTTATGTTGATATTATGGTTCTTTTATTTGAATATTATACTATTATCTAAAATGAAAAGTCGTACTTATTTGGCTTACAGTGTAGTCCAAGTCGCACTAGTATGCAAACGGCTAGTTCGGGTGTAGGTACTCGAAGTCAAACCGTGTTTTCACTCGGCGAGTTGTTCTCCGAGTACGGGACATAAAACTACTAGTTTCGTGAAGAAAACTCCGTGACTGTTCTTGCCTGCACCTCCAAAGAAAATGGGAAATTCCATCAACCTGGTACCTGGTAACATTACAAAATCTATTGCATAACTATTTCATATATGTATATTATATTAACGCTGTCTCATGTGAAGCCACGCCGCGGCTGAATCTATAAGTACTAAATCTATGGTATAACGAAACCAAAATTAAAAAACTCAAAGAACCATAGTCAATCTCTTGTGGTTTTAACCCAGAAATAGAGCATTTATTTTCGTTACTTAATTGTTAATTCATTTTTATTTTATGTTTTATTACATGTAAAACAAATATTCTTCTTGAATGACTTCATATACAGTTGCTTCATAGTCCGAAGTAATATTTTTCTATCATTACAAGTAACAAATTGGAAATCTGTATGTTTATGCAATTGCAATTTTTCTTCACCCCCACAAATCTAGTTGACCTATACCAGAGGTATTGACACATAACCATACAGAAAATATACTATGTTAAATGAATCCAATAATCACTTTAAATACAACTTATCTGAAGGCCTTGACAACCCAAACGATGAAGATGATGGCTAGAATGGCACCGATGATGGAAAGGATGAGCATTTTCTTCCGGTACCTCCGTTGGTGTTCAGCGGCTTTAGCTAGCTCATCGACACCCGTCTCTACGCTGGCACCCGCTGCCTCTATGTGACTTTCTACTGTGTCTGAAATTTATTTATTCATTGTTAGTCAGATATATTCGATAACACTTGAGTTTATAATAATTACAATTTACATTACATTTAATAATAAAGAATTGATAAATAGGTATAATATAATAATTACAATTTACATTACATTTAATAATAAAGAATTGATAAATAGGTATAATAATATCTAAAATATAATAATAAATAAGGAACAAAGATAATTGTTATTTTGCAACCAGATACCCTAATCGACTATGTGTACCACCTTCTCGATCAGCGATACGTTCAAAAAATTTGACTCACATGTGTGTAACGATATATAATAAAATCCCTGAAAACATAAAAATCTTAACTTTCACTAGATTTAAAATAGAGTTAAATAAATGTTTAACTGACAAATGCTACTATTCAATAAAATAATTTATATGAAGATTTTAATTATTATTGTTTTCCCTTGACATTTGAAATTGAAATTTGTTATAATACGATGTAAATAATGTAAGATAAATAAAATAATATTGTCATTTAAAATGTGATAATAATAAATGTAAACTTATTGAACTAAAACTATTTGTACGCCATAATAATTATGACAAATGTGAGATACATTGCATAATACTTGACCAACTTTGTAACCATATTTCTACAAATAAAGATATTTCAAAGATTTCAAAGAAAAGTCGAAGTAATAAATTAAAAGTAATTACAATAACAATAACAATAAAAATATATAGACCGAACTGTAATTTAACAGATTTTACTGAACTGTAGACAAATATTCTTTCTTTAGACGCTTCGAATATCTAAGCTGTAACTATTTCGTGGGGCTTGGTGTACATTCCCCACAACATTGAACTCACCGACAGTTTGGGCCTGCACATTGACCATCTCGGCTAAATCCTGCATTATTTGGTTCACGTCTAGTACGTCAGCTTCGATTTTATTCATATAGGCTTCCCTCTCTAGCAACATGCTGGTCTCGAACTGAACGAGACGCGCCTGGCAACAAAAGTTAACAGTTTAATTGCACGCACACACACATACATGCAAGTACACACACATTTGCCTGCGCATACAAAAACATTTTTCACTTTAATAATATGTAATTGCAATATTTTCAGCGTAGTCCGTTTTTGGCTAAAGAATTTAGTTAAAACTTATGTCATTACTTCTCAAACCATTTAAATTTTTGTTCTAAAAAGTTATTTTTCAGTCGCCAATGCGTTGATGATGTCACTGATGATCAGTGGCGAAGCTAGCCCTAAGGAGACCCCATATCAATATTTGTTGTGGGGCCCCCTCGACATTAGCTGTTAAATAAAAAAGGAGTGCCAACTGTAGCGGTCGCAGGCCGCTGGCGAGCTTTTTTTTGGAGTGTTAGTGGGGGCCCCTATACGCTGGAGCCCCGTATAATTGATGCGGCTGATATGGCGGCAACTACCCCTGTAGATGATAGGTACCTACTAATGTCCATGGGCACTCATCGTCATCATTGTCATCTGCCTGTATGTTGGCTAGTTACATAAAAAAAATATGCATATACACTGTGGCACCATAACACTCGACCTGTATCACGCTATCGAAGTTTCCTACAAACACATACCTATAAAAGTTCCGAACACTATCAGTCGGAGCTCCCCAGGTATGACTCGACGCTTTACTAAAGACAGTATCATTATGAGGAATGGAAGTCATCATCACCTGTGCCTGTTGGTTGTCTAACAGCGCTGCCTCCTCATCATCGGCGACGGCTTGCCTCTCTAGCGCTTCGGGGTCATTTCGCAATCGCCCCCGTCCGGGCATGTGAGCCGCCATTTTCTCTGATACTTTCTGGAGATAACAGATCGATGTGTTATCGCGGAATTGATTTGAATGGCTGATGACGAAGAAAAAGGTTTCGGAATGATTTCACAGCACATAAACAATTGCAAAAAAAAATCTCTCTGAATTTTATAGCTACCGGAATGCTAATTCTATTATTTATAATTTTTAACCGACTTCAAAAAAGGAGGAGGTATTCAATTCAACTGTTTTTTTTATGTTTGTACCTCAGAACTTTTAACTGGTTGAACCGATTTTGATGATTCTTTTTTTAATCGAAAGCTGATGCTTGTCACGTGGTCCCACTTAAATTTGAGCTAGATCTGACGAGTGGTTTTTGAGTAATTTTGAAGTCGGTTATTTTTTTCTTGGTAAAATTCAGATTATATTATAATTTAACGAAATATCGGTACTAATATAATGAAAAAGTCGTGTGTACCCATTGAAATAGTACATAATACTTCCATGTGTAACATTTATATTTTTTTAGGTTATTAGGATAAGAATATTGGTCTCACTAACCTTCTGCACCGAGGAGTAATTAGCTAGAGCGTCCCTAAACGCCTGAGTCAGTCGTTCCACTTGTAACTTCTGTGGTTTGTCACCACGACGCACCACCACGCCGAGCCTTTGGATATCTCGCGCGGTCGCCGACACAGAGCTATTGACGTTCTGTTGGGTATCATGGCTGGAACCGACAGCAACTTAAGTTTAATAACTAAATATACGTATTTATGGTGTCAACATATTAAATAAAGAAACTGTGACTGTGCTGTTAAGCGTTAAGGAGTTCCCTCGTCTGGAGACAAACCTGAATGTAGTATTACGTCACCAAAAAAATTGATATATAAAATTTCAACTCCTCAAGATAAGAGGAACCGGTATAGCAACTTATGTCTAACTAGCTGACCCGGCGAACTTCGTATAGCCTAACAAACTATTTTTTAAAACTAAAAGTAGCCTAAGTTACTTCTTGTTACATCAGCTATCTGCCAGTGAAAGTCTCGTCAAAATTGGTCCAGCCATTTCAGAGATTAGCCGGAACAAACAGACAGACAGACAAAAATTGTTTTGGTATATGTACCGTGTATACATCCAAATGCACTTAGTGACAAGCGGTTATTTTAATATCACAAACAGACACTCCAATTTTATTTATTTGTATAGATGTAGAGATTAAGCTTGCAAGATTTGATAGACACAAACAAGGTACTTAAGCTAAATAAAAGCGATTAAAAACATATATTATTATTATATAGTTATATTATAGATAAAAAATTAGGTAATCAATAACACACGTATGTATGTTATATGGTATGATATTAATCATTAATATCATTATTTATTCAACGTAAAGTCTAGCTAGGGAAACTAGCAAACGAACCAGGAAGATGGTATGTGATTACTTATCATCCATGGACAGCAGATAAAGCATAGCTGACACGTTGCCGACTAAAAGGAAGCAGGTTATTAGTAGTCAGTAGCAGGTTATCAGGTAGTTATTACTGCAATAACTACTTTTACGCTGCTTGTAATTGTGTCTTGAAACACGTCACGTTATGGCTAATTATGTCAATAAAATCGACGATCGAGTCGAGTACAGATCGCTGATCATTTAATGGTAAGTCACAGTGGAAAACATCTATAGACAATTTGTGACTTTATTAAATGGTAATATGGTTTATATTTCAATAGATGTTTTCTAAATTAGCGTGTCGTCTATCGTCTATAGAGTCTATGTAGATTGCAAATATGCTTAAATCGAGCTATTTTAGTAATAGTACCTGGGTAGAGTAAGTTATTATCAGTCAAAACTAAAATATAGCGGCAAACGTGTAAACTGTGGAACGAACTTCCTGCATCGGTGTCCCCACTAAGCTATGAGATGGGGTCCTTCAAAAAGAGGGTCTACTGTTTTCCTCGAGGTCGGTAACACATTGGTGACGCCCCCAGTGTTGCTAATGTCCATGGGCGGTGGTGATCACTTACCATCAGGTAACCCGTCTGCTCGTTTGCCTGCTTAAGGCATAAAAAAATTGATATTAACTTTTTTACAAAGTTATTTTTACTATTGATTTTAAGAAAATTTTATCGATGTTTTTAACAACAACAAATTAACTTATTTTGATAATAAGAACAAATTAATTTAGTTGTTTTATATTTTTTATTATATTGTACAATTTTATATGCACTTCTTCATTTAAACTTTACTATAATACGAGTACTCAAGATATTTATTTTCCACGATCCATGCAACTGGGTCGAAATATCGGAATACAAAATAAATATCGTGAGTACTTGTATTATAGTAAAATGTGTTCAGTCCACGATGAGTTAAGTTTAAAATCTTGTATTTAAACTTTAACTGAATCTATGCAACTTTAACTATTTAAGTGTTATGTGCATAACCAAATAATTTACATTTTATAAATTAACATAACTATAACTTACATTTTGTCTCTAAACTGCACACTATCAGTCGGGCCACCAATCTGTTTCATCATCTTCTCCAGGGCTCGAAGCCCGCTGTTGATCGTGTTTACATTGTCCGCGATGCTCTCACTCAGGTTATACAGCTCAGTGGGGCTGAAGTCTGCAAACCCCACCGTGGGGACTGCAGCTGTCGCCCCGTACACTCGGCTCGATGATCCGTTCATTGGGTCTCGTTCTGACATTGTTCCTGTGTGGGGGTTGGCATTAGATTTAATTAATTCTTTCTTTATGTGCTGCACAAAGATATGAAAATAAAAGTGGAGTTAATGCTAGAAGTATTCTCTGCCTTCTTTGGGTGGCAATGAAATAACAATTTAGATAAAATTGTATACAGCAGCATATTATTTTAATATTTAGTCAGTAATATCACACAAAAACTTTCCTAAAAATTAAAAAAAAATTAAACAGTCCAAAATGACACAGCTGTAAGGAAAACTAAATTGAACTCTGCAATTATCTGCATTAATTAACAGAGAGTAAATGATGATACATGCAATGCAGATTCAAATAATCACATTGGTAATAAAAATAATTTATGAATAAGTTTTTGTAGATTTACTAAGGCGAGCCTTTAGGTGACTTGACAGTAGTATTTTACAGTTTATTTTCTATTCAATTGAATGATCATTATTTTAAAATATCAACATCTTCAGTTTAGGTGGCAGTGTGATCAGTAGCTATCTGGTATAGAGTACAGACAAAACCCGAGGAGTCACCAATGTAACATCTGAACAAACGCCAATAAACAAATATTCCAAAAATAATGTATGCATGTTTGTTTCCCCTACTCACAAAAGGTATAGCCAATTTGGATGTGGTTTTCTGATCTGAGTGAAGATGGCAAAAGTTCCAGAGGTGGATAGCAGTAATATTGTAGGATTTTACATAGGAGGAGTTAGAGACAAGAGATGAAAACAGTGTGGGATTTAAACAATATTTATAATAACACAAGAAAAGTAATTTACACATGTACAGACGTCAGTCACACGTTAAACTTCTCAGGAGCCTATAACTAGGCAAAGTATTTGAGAAGAAACCCTACAATGCTTAATTAAACGCATTTTTTGCCTCTTGTGGGTTCCAGTTACAAGAATAAAATCTAATTAATATATATTCGTTTTTAATGTGTTCTTCAGAAAATTACAACGTAAATAAAGATACCTGATGTAGCAGATTATGATGAATCACTAACACTGCACTGACTGTTGAACAAAGGTTTTGAACACAAATTACAATGGGTATTTCACAATTTTTGATAGCTTACACAATTTGCACCTAAACCGGAAAATTGAATAAATTATAGCTTGTTATTCAGTGGTATTGTCGATCAATTAAACTCGTTTGGTTTGCTAGCCCCACAGAACACAATATCCAATCCAATCCAATAAAATTGTAGGGAATTAGCAATAAATAATTGACACTGTCAACTGTGACATAAAACGTCAGAAACATCTGTGTCAACTTTAATTGTTATGTTATTACAGATACTTTGACAGCTGCATCCTGTCTTGGACTCCATGCTTTTGAACGTATGATTTTCGATTCGATGCTTCGAACAAAAATAAATAAATTTAAACTGTAACTAGAAAATAAAATGGTAGAAAAATTTCACAGTAACAATAAAACATGTCTATAATATTATAACAAAAATATGATGATAACTATGATGGTGATGAATGCATGAATTCATGCGTCATTTTATCGTATTAAGTGATATTGGTAAGTGAATATTTAAACCTCAGATGAAAGAATAAAAACATAGTAATTATTCTTTTTAGATTTATGTGTATCTATACATTTGTTTTTATTTAAATCACAGATCCAAAATCTATTTGTGGTGAATAAAGGGACTACAATCCTCTTGAGTCCAAGTCAGCCTTCCCTCTTCAGTATTCCCAATGCACCCTGCCGAATAACGAACAAGGCCATGGCGGAAGGTCCCTCCTATTGGTGGTCATTAGGCTCTGTCTGTACCTAACCTACACGTCACCACCCAGTTTACATGGCAAAGGTTTTTTCATAGCTAAAGAAGCCTAAAGTTTAGTATACTCCTTCACGCTGCTCCAGTGACCAATTTATTTCAATTGGAAATTCTAATTCAAAATTTATACATATTCTGTTTATACCTTAATATAGGATATAGGTATAAGAATTATTGATTTTTTATACATTTTTATGCGGCCTATTTTTCGAGAAATCATTAAAAATTTACATGATTTATAATAATAATAAATAAACGCTGACACACTCATCCCTCGCTTCGCAGGCAGTGTCGCTACCAACTAGGCTACAGGGTCGTCAAATTATCGTAACAGTACACTTTAAGATAAAAATTTAAGGGTATTTTATAACCTATCCTACTAGACCAGCCCTTCAAGGCTACACCGGATCGGGGCAAAAACCTGTAACGGGTAACCATGTAGGTATAATCTACTTCTTCTTCGTAATTAGTTTTTAATTTGTAATTGAGTTGTTTCCTAAAATTTTTTTTTGTTTTAAATGGAAAGTTCATATATAAGTTTTATAACAAGGATATTTTAGTTTTTTTTTTTATTCGCTATAATTTAAAAGTTACATCAAATCAAAAATACATTTTTGAATCCAGTACCGAAAACACGCCGACAATTCCCGAATAGACCCGAGCGCGCGTGTGACGTCACTTTGTTAATTGCTATTCATTGCAGCATATAGCTGATACTGTGATTTGACTTTTAACTGATAAAATCTTGATATTATCGTCAATATATTGATAAATATATTAAAAATGCTAAACCTTAAAAGTTATCGTGCTTGTTTTGTACCTACCATTACGTGGGAATACTACAAAAAAAAAACACCCCAAAGATAGTGTTAAAGGTGTACCTGTGACCTTTTCGGTTTTCCCGAGGAGTAAGAGGTAAAATTTTAGTTTTCGTTAATAGATTCGTTTTTAGGGTTCCGAAGTAAAATCGGAATCCTTATAGTCTCGTCGTCCGTCCGTCTGTCCGTCTGTCCGTCTGTCCGAAGCAAAGCGCACAGACCCTTAGTGCTTGAAAGCTGTAATTTGGCATGGACCATTTTTGGAATTAGGGGTCCGTTTGCAAAATGTTTGGCTTTAAAGTGCTAATTTTGGTTACAGTCAAGTGTCCCCCCCAACTGTTGACTAAACGGTTGGAGTTAGACAAGTGAAAAAATTCTCAAAAATATATTCAAACCATCTCGCAGCATCCACCTCGCATCGAATCGAACCCAGGACCCTTGACTTAGCGATCTGGAGTGGTAACGATTCGCCACACGAGTCGTGATCATTGACCAACTTGGCGTATTTCGGAGACAAAAAAAATTATATATTGTACCAGTTTCATGTACAAAGCGCGTACAGACCCATACCACCGCAGTAGGTTTCCCTGTGTCGCGGGTGACATAGTCAACACAAATAATACGTCACTATAACACCCAAGACCCGAGTACAAATAATTATTTGTCACATTTTATTAGATATGGCCGGGAATTGAACCTGGGACCCTCACTTCGCAGGCTGGATCGAATCGCTATCGACTAGGCTATAGGGTCATCATAATGTACGTACCTACTACTAGCATAGAATTTCTGTAGTATTGCATTGTGCATTTTTTTATTAATCACATTCTTCACTTCTCTCAGGATCCATATGTGATATTTAGGTAGACGAAGTCGCGGGTAGAAGCTAGTTGTATGATAAATGAAATATAATTTTATCATACAACCCTGATTTATACCCCTAACACCCTGCCCTGATTTCTCCCAGACACGATTTACCAGTAAACAGTGTAACCTTAAGTATCTAAATTTATTTAGTGTGTACAATCAATAGAGAGTTTTATTATAATATTTAATGAAGAATAAATCATTTAACATTTAAATTTACAATAAAATTACGTGGTATGAATATCTTTTTGCACTAAATTTCGGATATTTTTACTCAATTCACGTAGAAGCTTCTAACACTGTGTAATTGCTTTAACAAAATGACGTCACTAACATGGCGACCAAATCTGGCGCGTTTGTAGTCACGTGATTCTTTTTGAACTTTTATCAATTTTGAATTCATTATTATTAATATTAAAAATAGTTTTTAAGCATTTTTAACAATGCCAATTAATATAATTTGTGTTAAAGATTTAAAATAAATTAAAAAAAATATATTTTTTTTTTCAAATGAACAACTCAATTCTCTAGTATTTACATGTCATTAAGTATTTTACAATTAAAGAAAAGTTAATCACGTAAAGAAAGAGTATATAAATTATAATTCAACAATTTCTAGGGATAACAACATTGTTTACTTGTTTACAAGAATCATAATGCATTTAGGTACATGCATAAAATAGCAACACGTTGCGATATTTGTAAGAACTAAGAACTGCATTGAATATGCAGTTGCTCATTTTAATTCATACACTAAGGAATTTTCTCACAGATAATGAAAGGACGCATAAAGCACTCGCACTGCGATTAAAAAATAAAGCAAGCGGGCAAGGTGTTCTGTATGAATTTAAATAATAAGTATGTAAGTAGATGGTAAGTAGTTGTAGGTACCTACCTATACAATCTTTTGATCGGGTGATCCGTTGGAAAATTTAAAAATGGTAATGTGTAAAACTCGCTGCTCGCGGCTTGGTTTACTTTTTCCGGGTTAATAAGTAAGTTGTGTGCGAAATTTCATGAGAATCCCTTCAGCACGGACGTAAAAAAAGACGGACGTAATCTCAAGAACAAATTCAGTGAAGCACCCATAGTAATACCAACTATCTATTCGTACAAGTACTCACACCCACACATTGACAGTTCGCTGCTTCAATCGCGAATCAAAATTTACGCACACATGGTAAGCGGGCGGCCATTGCTATGCTTCACTCTCGATCAGACAAGGTTACGTCTGTCTTTTTTTCAGGTCCGTGCCCTTCAGTTAATTTTTGCGTGAAAGAGTGACAAATGTTTGTCACACTCATAAATATTCACATTTGTAATATTATAGTAGAATAGTAGATACCTAGACATCCAGGTTTACAGGACCAAGTTAAAATTAAAATAATTATAAAACATTGAATAGGTAGGTAGGTATAGGTTTATTTAAATTAATAAACGCCTGAGGTATTGTTCTGTATGAGACAGAACCGATGAAATATTTTTGTTTTATTTGTGTGCCAAATATTTCTCGAGGGCTTCCACGCTTGGAGGGCACAGGTCCTGGTTATCATAAGTAAATGTAACCGAGGGTTTCAGGTGGGATACAATTTCCAACATTTGTTCTGGCCAATAGATAAAGCCTAGCTATAGTAAAGATCTTCTAAGTAGGAGAGTGACACACAGCGTGTCTCCATGTCCCCTGGACATTAGGTATTTGTTTTTTTTTTTTTTTGTAAAAACAACAACATATAAGTTTTGTAACATATACAACAGTTTTGTAACCGAACAAATACATAGGTAAAACCACCAACCACATTTGGCAGAATCAGACAAAAACAATAACAAAATAATTTTCCGTGTGACTAACTTCCAATTAGGTGTTATGCACTCGTTTACAGCTCTGTAACGGGCTTTGAAATTTATTGGCAACTTATGTGAGGGTTTGAAGTGTCAACTGAATTAAAATACCACACGTCTATTTTATTTACGATGTGGCGAGAGTAATGAATATTACCCGATTTCAACGGAATATCTTGGTACTCGGCTCTTTGTCATCTCTAGAAAAAAGAAAAACAAACTGGTTTATTTCGCGCGTAAATGACGCTCCTTTGAGTTTCAACTTTGAAGTAGGTACCTCGTTAGGAATTGTAAAAACCTATTTCAATGGCTTTGTTATTACCACCATCTTCCTATGAGTAATCTTTACTTAGTGCACTGATTAGGTGCTGTACCCGGGTATACCCACTGAGACGAACGCTTATGCTTGTCGTACGTGATCTGCTTTTCATCGCAGGTAACAATTCGATTTAGAATTCCCTCGTTTCTATGTCGATTCAGTAGTGCTATCCATGCTTCAACGCGCAAATCTCTCAGTGGGTTGCTTAGTTCGCGTGGCGCTAAGTTCACGTGTCTAGCTTTTTTATCTTTCCGATTTGACGCAAGTGCATCAATGTTGTTTTGACACTAACTCCAAAGCCCGCAGCAAGCTCAGCCTTAGATTGAGTTGGAGTCGTTTCCACTATCGCCTTGTACCGTACTTGACCGAACGAAGCGCTGTCACATAGGTAGTATGAACTATGAAAAATGCTTGAAAAATGTGACATGGATTTTGTTCGGAACAGCCCGTCTATACGTATATATTTAAGTCTATGAGTTTTATATAAATGATACCTACTGTATACATACGCATACAAATACCTACATGACGAGATAAATATTTATTTCAATTACCAACAAGGTAATTAACTAGTACTTAAAGCGGCCTTACGAATGAGAGTAATTTTAAAATGTGGTAAGTGATAAAGCACTTACTTATTTTTTATACATTTTTATCATCCATTAACCACATTCGCGGGAAGATCTAAGTACTGGCACTTAACATTTATCTAGACATGTTTCCACAATAATTTAAATTTAAGTGTTCAATTCCTGCCGCTCTGGCAGGTTACGGATGCAACTTGCAAACTAATATGCCTAGTTGAGAAATTACAGCTCTATAATCTCGTCTGCGGAAAAATCATCGAAAACATTTCATCGAATTACAATTCGCCGAACACAATACATCGAAAAAACATTTCGTCGAATAACAAAACGTAGAACAACCAAGTCATCGATTGACATTTCTTCGAATAGCATTACGTAGAACAACCATTTAATCGCATGACAATTAATCGAATTACATTTCTTCGAATGTCATTTCATCGAATGTCATTTCATCGAATGTCATTTCATCGAATGTCATTTCATCGAATGTCATTTCATCGAAAGTCATTTCATCGAATATCATTTCATCGAATGGCAAATCATCGAATGGCGATTCATCAAATGGACTGCCATTCGATGAACTATCATCGAATGACAATTCATCGAATGACAATTCCTCGAATTGCAATTTTCTTTGTTAAAATAAAAGATTTAAAGATTTTATTATAAACAGAAACAATTTTATGCTTTTTTATAACTTTTTTGTATTTCTTATTTTTTGATCAATAACAATTTAACATTTTTCCGTACATAAAAATTTTAGGTTTACTTTCTTCATTGAATTATTTTTTTTTTTCAAAACTACGTTAGTGACAGAAACGAATCGCTGCAAAACCGACTCCACGTAGTCTTGTTTGCCCTACCCCTAGAGTGTAATGTAAACCCGCGTAGGCGCGGAGGGGCGAGGCGGCCCGCGAGCTAAGGAGCAGGTGGTTTTAATGCTCGCCGCAGCAGCTGAGGCTGGCCGGCGCAGCCGGCCAGCAAGCCGAAGCTGCGGTGGTGAGCATTAAAAGCATCTGCGACGATAAGCTCGCGTGGGACCGCCAGAGCCCCGCAGCGCCGGAGCCGTGACAGAAACTGTGCTTGCTGCATATTTCATGCTGCTTACGTCTTAGCGCTGCCTTTCAATGATGTGTGACGTTTGAAATAATAAAAAAATATTTATTAATGATCATATGAAAATTATATCATTCGATTCCATCGATCTATAATCTTCCTAGATTCCCTATAATCCCTATAGGCGCTTCACAAATGGCCACAAAAGTTAGACCACGAAAAATCGTGTGGTCTTATTTCAAATTCATCAAATCAAACCTTAAATCTTGCGCATAAGGTTGAACTTGTTATGATGGATGTTGATCAGCTAGGCCGTAAAAAATTGCTTTTTGTGCATGGTTTTGTGAATACAACTTTAAGTCATGAATAAAAGGTTGAAATTGTTCTAACGTATTTTTATTTCAACCAGATGTGCATAAACACAGTTCTCGGACAGTTTTCAAGCCTATTTTTGTATGGGATTATGTATTTAGTGTTATAAGTGATCGAAGTTCGATTCGGCCAATTGTGATTCGATATATTGTCATTCGATATATTGTCATTCGATATATTGCGATTCGATTTATTGTCATTCGATATATTGTGATTCGACATATTGTCATTCGATGAACTGTCATTCGATGAAATGACATTCGATTAATTGTTTTCGATGAAATGTTAATTCGATTAATTGTGTTTTCGATGAAATGATCATTCGATTAATTGTGATTTCGATGAAATGTCGATTCGATTAATTGTAATTCGATGAAATGTGTTCGATGAAATGTAATTCGATGAAATGTTTTCGATGATTTTTCCGCAAATCCTATAATCTATATTCTATAGCATAAAATTCTATCAAAGCTGTGTTTGTACGATGAAGATAGATTAATCTGCCTACTTCGGACCCATGAAATTAAGTTTATAATTATAAAATAATAATAAATGTTTATACACTGTCACACCCTATCACTAACATTGTCTGTGTTGCAAAACAAACATCATACATTAACAATTTAACATCAATGTGTGCTCCGACCACGAATCAAACCCGGGACTCTTAGCTCGAATATCGTCGAAAACGTCCCGAAAACAAGCTAACGTATCCTTACCCGGTTTACGGGTAAATCTTAACAACATTATGTTCCGTAACGAAGTACAATAAGTTCAATGTAGTTCCGGTACATTGAACTGAGTGCCTATTGTGGTCCTCCAAACAAATTAGTAAACAATAGACATCAATTACTGAGACAGTTTGTAGATATTGCTTTTGTAAAGTGACTGCGACTTTATAGACCAGTGCCGATAGCTTTAAAAATGGTAAAAAGTGAAAAAAAAAAAAATAGTAGGATGAAATCCTTTGCAAAAGGAAGAGAATATAACAAAAATTAAAGGAAAAATAATTTACAGGCGATCTGAGGTCAGGAAGTGGGGGAGGGGTGTTTAAGGGTAAAAAGCGGTTTATCTCAATTTTCGGCAAAACTACAAGTCCTATAGAAAAAAGTTAAATGGCAAAGTTGTAGGTAATGAAAAGATCTACAACTTTTGTATTTTTACGTAACCTAAAAATTTATGTGAAAAATTCAAATAACCAAGTTTTTGGTTTTTTATACTTATCTTTGCCAGACACATGAGTGATCCTATACGGGTTCCGTTTTTTATTTTTTCGTACGGAACCCTAAAAATGGCGAGGATTCTTTATATACTCGTATTATCTTGCTATGATCACCAAACATTACTACATACTATTATTAAGGCTAAGTATTGTAGAACAAAGCTTAGTCGGGCACTAGGTTCGTCCATTCACACCGGCCATTTGCCTGGCGTCCACAGCATCTCATCTAAGTTCAATTTGCCGGTCATCAGCCGCCGGATGTAAGCACAATTGCCGCAGGGACTGCTCAGTTCGCTAATCAATATTAATAAGCAAAAATCAAACGTCCGTCCGTCATCCGTTTATTGACCATTGGGCAGTCGGAATTGAGTCAATTTTTACGTGCTTGCTTGTTTTGTTTTGTACTTAAGTAGTCTTTAACTCTTTTTTTTTTGGTAACTTGGCATTTAATTTAGAAGAAATGCGAAATTGTGAAGATAATATGGAAATTCGCAGCGATTAAAAATATTACAAGGGGTTTTTTCGAATAAAGTCTGCCTATTTGTTAGTCCCATCCGTGTGTAACTATATTTGTTATTTATCTACACTCTCCTAAATATATATAGTGCCTGTAGGGTGATATTACAAGCTGCAAAATTATATCTTCCAACTCTTCGAATAATTGTGATTGAACTTTACGTAAAGTTCGTTTAATTATCAAACATGTTTGTCTGTTCGTCAATGTATCATCATAATTATGGTACACGGTATAATAAGTACAAAGAAATGAAACTACTGAAGCTACAAAGTAGACATTATATTCAGTTGTTGCATAAAGTTTATGCCTGACGGGTTTTGTGACTGCACTGAAGCCAAATCTTGTAAACATAGGTGCTTCAGTGCACCAGATGGCTCTTAAACCGTTACACCTCCAACAATAAAAATACAACGCTTTTGTACACCAGAAATACTTTATTATTTCAGATCATAGATTTCAGATGAACGAAATGTTCATATTTTATCATTGAGGTATAATTATACATAGAGAAGACATCTCAAACAAAATGTGTGTCCCCGCCGGGAGATTCTATTTTCAAAATTGAGCCCCTGTTCTCCTTTCAAAATCGAACGAATCCATTGGACATTGAAGCCGCGCGGCGTCAATACATTGGTACATACATTGTGTTCGCGGTGTCTGTTCTATACGCTAGTAATAATACTTCAATGTATTTTATGCACATATTTTTACATTTAAATGATTAAAAATAACTGAGATCATTATAAAATCGTCCTTCTTACTAATACTTATAATAAATGTGAAGCTTTGTTAGGATTTATGTTTGTTACTTACCACCCAGAAACTAATGAACGGATTTTCATGAAATTTAGCAAACATAATTGGACGTAGTTTCTGAAAAACACTCATGAATTAATACTTAAGTATTAATACTTAATAATACTTCCTTACTTAGTATACTTACTTGTTATTAATACTTAAGTATTAATTACTTAAGTATTATTAATATATAAGTATTAATTCAATTTCAACATGAGTGTGGATGGAACGTTTTTCAGAAACTACGTCCAATTTATATTAGCACAACATTTGACATGATAGGTAGTATAATTTAATAGCATTAATTAAGTAAAATTATTAACATAACATTTAAAGTACAATACATACAAAACATTAAATTAACACAATGTATCAGTAAACAACGTATCATCATGACACTCACACTATCTCCCGCCAAACCAAACCATCGCCATTGCAGATTAGCATAAACTGCCACAGAGTACATTATACGGCCATAGTAACTAGACTAGCGCAAACTGCAAACTCTGCAAATGGCAGTACGAACGAAAATAGCAACTCACGGGCGCAAAACATCCTGCTGACGAGGAAACGCCGCGCGTGCCGCGTAAACTTCCTGCCTGTGTTCATCTGCGAATAATGGACGTGGTATTCCTAATCCCATTCATATAGTAGACTAGCTGTTACCCGCAGCTTCGCATGCGGAAATTATGCTCATCATATTTGTACCCCTTGCAGAAGAAAATTTAAAAACAGGTTAATTTATATTGAAGTAGGTACTAATATTTAGGAATTTATATACGGAAACCTACGATACAATCACAAATCATTCCTCCGGGAACGGATTATGAAAAATAAACAACATTGACATTAATTAGTTTTTCTTTTTCAGGAAAAATTTTGAAAAACTCGAAAACATGTATTCCATGAATTTAATGAGGAACGTTTGTTGCAAATTTAAAACAAATCATTGATATTTTTAAAATATTCCATACTAAGTTTCATCTTGTTTCCGGGGAAAACTATAAATTTTATCGGGACAAAAAGTTTTTAAAAACGTGATCCAATGTATAAGGAACAATTTAACTAATTTCCGTCGAAATGAGTTCAACGGTTTTCATGTGATGCCCGGACAGACAAACAGTTAGACAGACAGACAATAATTTTAAAAACAATTTTTTTGAGTGCCCCTAATCGAAATTTTGAAAAAATATTTAATGTACAGAAAAACTGGCTCTTGAGTTTTATTAAAAAAAATCAAAAAGGTTCCGTTATTTCCATCCATCCAGGAGTTACATATCTTGTCTCCAAGTAACACCACCAGATCCTAAATGGATCAATGATGAACTGGTTTTACGATGTCAACATGAACAGTATAAATATCTTTCCATCCGGACACTTACACTCACTCTCCCGCTCCCATTCCCTCTCCCACTTAAACCCCCTCCCTCCCTCCCTCTCACACACTCTCTCTCTCCTTCTCTGTTTCCTTATCTCTCTCTCTCTCTGTGTCTCCTTCTCTTTCTCTCTCCTTCTCCCTTTCCCACTCTCTGTCCCTCTCCTTTGCCCGCTCACGGTCCCTCTGCTGCTTTCTGTCCCGCTCCCTCTCCCTCTCCCGCTCTCGGGCCCTCTCCCGCTCTCGGGCCCTCTCCCGCTTCCTGTCCCTCTCCCTCTCTCTCCCTCTCCCTCTCACGCACCCTGTCCCTCTTCCTCTATAAAATACAGTAAATGACTTCCAACCCCTATTTTTGGGGGATGAATTTGAACAAAACTATGATACAGTTATTTTTTGTGTCTAACTATAAGCTTAAATACAAATTATCACCTTTCTTACTTCAAAACTGACGAAGTTGCCATACTACCTAATTTCACAACCTTATTGAACCTTTTAGGGGTTGATTTTCCAAAAAAACACAAAACATTTAAATTTTGTTTCTAATCTTGAACTAATATATAAATTTTCATGCTTTTAACTTCAAAAATGACGAAATTGCGTATTAAAGTCCATCTAAGAAATTAACCCTTTAAGGGATGATTTTCCAAAAAAAATGTGTTGAAGTTAACTTTTGTTTATTACTATAAACATACAAAAAATTTCCTATTTATAACTAAAACTGACAAAGCTGATTTATATGTAAAAGACTTCCAACCCCTATTTTTAGAGGATGAATTTCGAGAAAACAATGATACAGTTATTTTTTGTGTCCAACTATAAACTTATATACAAATTTTCACCCTTCTTACTTTAAAACTGACGAAGTTGCCATACTACTTGCACAACCTTATTCAACCCTTTAGGGGTTGATTTTCCAAAAAAACACAATCCTTAAATTTTGTTTCTAATTTTGAACTAATATATAAATTTTCATGTTTTTAACTTCAAAAATGACAAAGTTGCGTACTAAGTTAAATTGAAGAAATTAACCCTTTAAGGGATGATTTTCAAAAAAAAATGCGTTGAAGTTAACTTTTGTTTATTACTATAAACATACATAAAAAAATTCATACTTATAACTCTAAAACTGACGAAGCTGATTTATATGTAAAAGACTTCCAACCCCTATTTTTAGGGGATGAATTTCGAGAAAACAGTGATACAGTTATTTTTTGTGTCTAACTATAAGCTTATATATAAATTTTCACCCTTCTAACTTCAAAACTGACGAAGTTCCCATACAAACTTGAACAACCTTATTCGACCCTTTAGGGGTTGATTTTCCAAAAAAACACATAACCCTTAAATTTTGTTTCTAATTTTGAACTAATATATAAATTTTCATGTTTTTAACTTCAAAAATGACGAAGTTGCGTACTAAGTTAAATTGAAGAAATTAACCCTTTAAAGGATGATTTTCCAAAAAAATGTGTTAAAGTTAACTTTTGTTTATTACTATAAACTAACATAAAAAATTTCATATTTATAACTCTAAAACTGACGAAGTTGGTTTGTATGAAAGTGACTTCTAACCCTTATTTGTACCCCTTAGGGGATGAATTTCCAAAAATCCCTTCTTAGTGGACGTCTCCTTAGCAGGAACTATCTACCTACCAAATTTCATCTTAATCGGTTCGGCAGTTTCTGAGATTTTTTGTTTAATCAGCGGTGTGTCGCTTTTCAATTTTATATATATAGACTAGCGCTCTGCTCGCGGCTTTGCCCGCGTTTACTGGGATAATAAGAACCCGATGGCCTATTCCAGATCATGGTCTATATGTGTGCTGAGTTTCATGAAAATCTGTTTAGTAATTTTTGCGTGAAAGAGTAAGAAACATCCTCACAAACTTTCACTATGATCTATACATCTATGCATCTATACAAATAAATAAAATTGGAGTGTCCGTTTGTAATATTGAAATAACCGCTTTTTACTAAGTGCATTTGGATGTATACACGGTACATACACCAAAACAACATTTTTTACAATTTTTGTCTGTCTGTCTGTCTGTGTGTCTGTGTGTTCCGGCTAATCTCTGAAATGACTGGACCGATTTTGACAGGACTTTCACTGGCAAATAGCTGATGTAACAAGGAGTAACTTAGGCTACTTTTATCTTAGAAAAAAAAATTGTTGGGCGATACGAAGTTCGCCGGGTCAGCTAGTCTGGAATAAGACAAAGGGTATTATCCCGGAAAACCTGGGCAGTCATGGGCAGAGCGCGAGTTAATATTAGTTTCTTACTCTTCTCGGAAGACAAACTTGTATTGAGCTGAGTTGGGGCTATGATTTAAAAAATATAGATAACGTTATGCCCTTATAAATCAACCAAAAAATCTGTTTTGAAAAGAGCTACAACACACACACGTTTATCTTTTGTTTCACGACACCAATCACATTGGTATATTACACGAAGGCATTTTTAATAATGCTGTATGTCAAATGTCAAGCGCTTCTGACAACAACAAAAGCGTGCGTATCGTCTTGTATTGACAGAGCGACTACGAGCAGAACGGTCAATTGCCTGTTTTTGCGCTCTTCATCGTCGGCGCGCTAGTGACATATCTACCTCTTTTGGTTTTTGGTTGGCTTTGATGATCTATTCATGTAGTTACTTACTGTGGTATTGCTAAGGCTGGCCCCTATCATCCTTATTTAATTTACTAGGGAAATCCACCAATATAGCTTAATTTTCCTAGATTCGCGTAATGGAGTAATCCTATTGGAGATGTTTTTCGTCACGCTAGCCGGCTAGCTACAAACATCAAGGTAATTAATTATCTTTACAAACATAAAATTATATTAACATAACATTTATATTATTATAGTAAAATATAGAATTATTATACTGTTAAAATTATCTTTGTTTACTTAATTATGATATTTGTCAGTTTCAGTATATTTTAAAATTGTGGATACCTTATCCAATAATCTGTTATGACTATGACATCCCGGTATCAATTTTTCATTGTTTAATCGACGTTCGCTGTATTGATTTAATACAGTACAGTTTCTGCATCAAATTTGTCAAAAGTAAACCGGATGTCTCTGCATTAATCCAAGGGAATAGAGTTCATAATCGTCTGATGGCTCCTTGTTCGTAATTGGCTTGACATATAGGAGTCGGTGAGTCAACATGAAGGGATGTACAAGACATCATTTATCCAGAGACATTATTTAGAAATTCTGTTTATCTGTTATATGTATATAACACAAAAAAATGTTTGTACACATCCGTACACCTTTTACCACTCTGAAACCATCCAACCTCCTCAAAACGGTTTCATTCGAAGGTGGTTTGAGACCACTAAATCAATGCATTAGGCACATTTGGTCCATTGATAAAGTCGATTTTCCACTTTTCTCATACAACAATTTGAAGATAATAAGTGAAGATGGCGCTCAATTAAACATTTATTAATACAATCTGTATCAACACAAAAACACTGATCTGTCATTGTCATCAGATTTTTTTTTGCGTAGTGAAACAAGTAAGTATTCGCATAATTAGTGCCAGAGGTGTTAAGTTAAATGATGTTGAACTTTGTAAGCATGAACTGAAAAAAGTGAATAAATGTTCAAGCAATATCAACTCTTCGTCTTTTTTAAGATTCCATAACTTATAAGGAAATAAATACCGCCCAAGACCGGCAAAAGCAAAACTTGACTTGTTTTTTTTTATAAAAAAAACTAAAAATAAAGAAACGTATTTAAATAAAATGTTGTTCAATGAATCCTAGTGAAATTCTTTGTACTGCGGGTGGTACGAACAACACAAATAAGACAATAACACTCAGGACTATTTCATTTCATCTGTCACACAATTTGCGTCACGGATTTGTCGCACTTAAACACGACTGCGTGTTCTTAATTTACTGCAACATTTCCTCGAACTCTCGAAGAAATGCATCTATGTAAGAATCAGTATTGCTATACCCAAAGCCAAAATAAACGCTTAAGAAGTTGATTTACACGAATACGGTACTGACTTCCTGATGATATTTATAGTGAGGGTTGAATAGGAACAATTTAAGCTAACAAGCATTGTCATCAAGCGTAGCTCGATCGTAACTCACCGATTAGCTCGGTGCCTTAAAACATGTTCTTCCGAAGAATTGTGGCAATTTAAAGGACATTAATCTTAGGGCTGTTATGGCAGTTTCTAAAAGGGTATGTAAGGCAAGATTGACTTATATTTCTTTTTCTGCGTACCATCTCGTTGAACCATAATAATTATGATTTTAAACTTAAACTATCGCAGACATTGAACATTTTAAAATCAACGGGCACTCATGATTCATAATAATTACTTCGGTATTTGGTATGGTAATTTTTATAACGAGAGGAGTACAAAATTTGCACGTATATAAAAAGTTGTACGTGCTAATTGTTGGTTAAGCATAACCCACGTACCTTACCTGTCAGGAATCAGAAATTAATAACTAGGGGCTGCTGGTAAATAAAAGAGAAAGAAGATATCTGGCTGGTGGTATCTGGGCGAATCTTGCGTCCAATTAGCATGCACGGCAAGGCGCGAATGCCTAGAAGCTCATTTGCATTTAGTCTTTATGTTGTTGTAGTTACGGAATTTTGGTGTTTTAATAATAACCTCGAAAAACTCGCGCTCTTAAAAAGAAAGATAGAAAAAAGTTTTATGCATAAGTTGCATGGAATTTTAAAGACTTTTAAAGACTGTATTTTAACTGGATCTTGCAAGAATATTTACGTCTGTTTATTTTCATGTTTTTAGATGCTATAAAATTTTTGCTGAGTTATTGTTATAAAATTGTAAAGCTTTTGTTTTCGGTCCGCACCAAAACCTTTTTGAAAAGTGTTAAAATTTCTGTTTGGAAAATAGTCTTCGTTTGTTTATTTAAAGGTTGAGTGGACGTATATAATGTTGTTTTATTTTAATGTCAAACACTCTAACGCCCCAACTTTACTTAAATCGCTCCTTAGTACAGAATTCGTACGGTGATTCTTTACTAAGGAGCAATTAAAGTAACCGTTAGTGACTCTGAGTTGGAGGTTGGAGCGTAAGAATTATATGTATATATCCTTAGATATGAGTAGGTACGACGCATTCTTAGATACACTAGGTACCTACCTGCACAATTTCAATAATTTCTAATATCTTTGAAAAAGTATAGTCACTGACAATTAAACGTAATGATTAGGGCCATGTCGCGTGAAAGTCGCTTTGCATCGAATTTCCTGTGGAATTATTGTAAAATGTACAATTTAATGTACTGCGGGTAAAACTATACGTTACATTTCTTGCCTATGCCTACTGAGTGTTGTTCGTTAGCGGTAAAGGTCACAGGTGTGATCACAGATACCGCAAAAATGTTTGTATGGAAAATAAATCTACAGCCTTGAAGCCTACTACCGTTTTTAATGACGGTAGCTGCTTGCAATGCTCGTAATGTTTCAAAAGACTACTATAATGGCTGAGTGCAGTTAATTAATATACACATTTTTGTAAGCAATAGCAAGTATATTATTAGGTCGCATTTGAACAAATAATTTTGGTTATTCGACATTTACATAAATATTATACAGGGTGAATAGCGAAATGTGCTCAAAGGACTCTTGGGCCTGATTTTGATGAAAAATAAAAACGAATCATTGCATTTGCAAAAATCTATATTCCTAGCCAGGAACCGAACCCGTTGATTTATCATGGAACATGGAAGATATGGAGTTGTAAAATTTAACAGTATTGATGGTAAGTGACTACCGTCGCCTATGGACACCTATTTAACTAAAGTATACCGATGCATTGCCGTCAAAAAAGAAAAGACCCGCCCTCTTCCCAAAGGTTATATTCTGGAAGTTATATTCGGATTTATACTCATTAATATAACAGTAAAACCCTCATAACTGACGACCACACTGTTGTAGTTGTAACAAAATAGTCTTACAGCGCCATCTCTTATTGCTACAGAGAAAGCTATGTACAGCCCCATAATGTATAGACGAGCAATAAAGTTTTTACTCTGTGCCAAACATACTGTCGTTTCTACACACCAAACTTACGATCGATACAACAAGTTGTTGATGTTAACACCTTCACTGCGTTAGACAAATTTGATGACTTTCATTGGGTGCGGTATGGGGTCTATTATATCCGAAGCACGAATTGTTCGTGGTGCATTGCTGGGTCGAAAAGATCCGTTTGACTTCCATCTGTTTAGGAGGGTTTATCTTTATAGGTATCATGATTATAGTGTATTTTTTTATAGCAATATATTGACCAATAAACACTCAATAAAAGGCTGAAATCGTAGGTAGATGCACTGAATGGTTTCTTTGTAAATAAAGGGATTGCCTGGCGGATCTTTACGACCCGTTCTCCGCACTGGTTAGTAAAATTGTCGATACATTTTTAGTGTTGAGCATGATAAGGAAACATCGATAGCGATAAAATAATGCAGTTTGTAGGATTTGTAATGTGTGACCAGTTGACGGGCTAGTATATACATTGATATATTCCACTTACCATTATTATTTGTTTTGGGGAACCTTCGCTTACTTTATTTTTCTTAGGTTTTTCACCGTCACATGACTTAAACAACATTTTTCTGGATAGCTTCATGTTACATACACAGACAGTGTTACATACACTGTACAGTACAACTGTACAATACAACTGTACAATATTCTTCTTATTTGCATAAAAACTCATCTAACCATACAGACCTCACTAGCTCAACTAGCATGTAATCTAGTGCGGTTATAGGGTCATCGGGCATCGGGTCGTTAAGAACCGATAAACGCACTAGATGTAAATTTTTTTGCTTCAGTCGGCATCGGGTCGTAAGAACCCGATGCATTTTTTTTGTATTTACATTATCTATTTAACGAGGCAATTCCAAAACACTAACCATCTCATTCATAACCATAGGGAGACCAAAGATATCTGTCCCGCACCAGCGGTTGGCACAGTAATTTTTACCCCGCACCGGAGGAAAGTTGAGCATCGGATATAATCAACCCGCTACCGCACCGAACGTGTTAATATGTTATTGCCGAGCAATACAGATATCAGATAAACCCGACCACTTTCGAATAACACTAAACATAACATTGATTGTAATTGCTAACCGCGATGAGTTTAATGCAAGACGCACATTAACATAATTTATTCGCAATAAATTTAGATCTCACCGACGCATGGACCAATTACTCGGAGCCCTTTATCTGCTAAAGGGTTTGTTCTGCTTGGTGCTTAAAATTTTCTTTGATTAATAATCTAAATTTTACTAACAAAAAAATAACCGACTTCGAAATAACTCAAAAATTAGTCAGATCTCGCTCAAATTTAAGTGGGGCTACATGACAAGCACCAGCTATCGATTAAAAAAGAATCATCAAAATCGGTTCACCCAGTCAAAAGTTCTGAGGTTACAAACATAAAAAAATACAATCGAATTGAAATACAGTCCTTTTTTGAAGTCGGTTAATAAAATAAACGCTTAAACAATCATACCATCGCACTAGTATTCTTCGGCACATTTTACACATGGCTCACTCTTAAAAACAGCTTGCCCGCTGCTCCCTTTGTCAACGCACCACTTGAGCCCACAGTCAAAAGTGTCCAGGTTTTCTCCGGACCCTTTTCGAAACACCGCCCGGATGCCCGCCGGATGCCTCTTAAACTAGGACAAATCCAGGGAAAACCGAACAGATTGCAGCCTTACCTGAAAACAAACATTTATTGGTCACATTTAAATGTCTGCCCCGGCCGGGGTTAAAAGTCAAGACTAAAAGAAGATTGCCAGATAAATTCGAATAAAGGTCGATGCATATTATGTAACGTGTTTTTTCCCGTACGGGACGGGACGTGAAGTTTTGGAAACATCATTCAACAACAAATTCAAAAGTCGCTCAGTAGGCTAAAAATCTGGATAAATCCGGATAGTTTTTCATACTCTTTGAGCCACCCACGTAGGGTTCCTGGAGCAGAATGATAGCGGTTTTTCTTTTGTACGCCTCGACCATGATCTCGGCTGTAGCTAAATTCTTTCTTTGTAAGTTAGCCTGCATTACTCTATAGATGTTAGTAGTCAATTGGTGCCCTGGGTAGCCTTTAGCAATACGCTGTGGTTGCTCTGGCT
Source organism: Thymelicus acteon (assembly GCA_951805285.1). Taxonomy (NCBI): domain Eukaryota; kingdom Metazoa; phylum Arthropoda; class Insecta; order Lepidoptera; family Hesperiidae; genus Thymelicus; species Thymelicus acteon. The sequence goes on from OX638233.1 coordinate 3,581,744, forward strand.
AGTGCATCTCATTTTCTTCTAACGGGGCATGCTTGAGCGAATGCATTATGTTCTGTTTCCGTTAGCTTCGCTTGGCTGCAGTTACAGCATAGTTAGTAATCTTACTGGGAATGAGCCCTTAGCAAAACTAAGGGTAAATACAAAACTGACAAACTTCATTCTGCAAACCGCTTCGGACGGAATGAGAAGATCAAGTCGGAAAGATCCTTTACGTAGGCATAAGTCACATAAATCGATACCCAGTAATTAAGCCGAGCACTCAGAATAAGATTATATCAGCCTCTTGTCGCTGCCTACGGACCACGGATTGTAGTAATTGAATCGTAGGGTCTGCAATATTAATGTTCCTTTTCTGTGAACAGTGTGAACTGGCCTCTTTAAAGTTGAGGTGACAACAGATAATCTACCCGATGTAGCAGGGTTGCTATTTTTTTTTCGCTGTTCCTGCAAATTTATTGGGTAAATCCTGCTAAACCTGCTAACCTGCTATTGAAAAACCTGCTAAACGTTAAAATGCACCAAAACTACTATAAGTACTTACCTTTAAAGTTTTTAAGAATTAAAGTACATCGTAAAAGAAATACATGAGTTGTAAAAAAGGAGAATTAAACACTACTAGCTGATCCAGCAAAATTTTGTACCGCCTAACAACTCCCCCATTTCCCTCTCCCTCCACTGTTAGTTATAAAATAAAATAAATATATATTTCTAAGGTTACATTAGAAAATTAAAATTAAATTTAAATTTTCTAATTTTCTGAGCAACTTTTATTTATTATTTCTTACTTCAGAGCCTTCTCCTGACAATAACGAACAAGAATTGGAGAAATCGGTCCAGTCGTTCACGCTTGATTCCATGACCAAGGGAAATATGGATTTATTTTTATTATTTAAGTAGACTATAGCAAGGTATAAGATTTATATTTTTAAACATACAAAAGTAAATTATTTATACTATCCCTGTAATTTATTAATGATTTTTACACAAATTAATATTATAACAACGATCACTGAGGTAATAAATTATTGCTAAAAAAATGGTTGTCTGTAAAGTCGGTTTACGGACGGTAGTTTAACGTGACAATGTCATGACAAAGCTCCGCTCCGCTCCACTCAACTACGATCGCCTACGGCTCGCCTACGGCATCGGCTACGATACGCCGATCCTAGCCGATCGTGCCTCTCTCTCTCGCTTTTGCCGCTCTCTCGCTCGCGGAACGGGACACTTTTTCGTGCATGCAGCCCGTGTTCATTGATTTATAAGACGTTATCACGTCAAAAAGGGAACATCATATTGCAGCAATGGTAATAAGTAACTCTAATTAAATTACATAATTTTACATAAATTTACTATATTAGAAAAATAAGGTTAATAATAAATACGTAATCGGATGGTAATAGGTTACCAAATTTTAATTTTCACTAATATTTTTATATGTTTTCGTGTACATAATTTTGGTCATTTTTATAGATGGCTTAAATGTCGTACAATCATTATTAAGGTCTGATAATTGTACCTTGATAATATACCTGATATTAATATACCATATTTTCCAAGTTTTGATGTAAAACTAAGGTTTACAGAAAAATGTCAAAATATGCTAAATTTTACGATAATGCTAAACATGCTGTAGCTTAAATTTATCTCTTAAAAATGCTAAAAAAGCAGGATCCTGCTAAAACTGGCAACCCTGCGATGTAGTCGATTTCATTTATTTACCTGGGTTGATTCACAAGTGTATTAAGTCGATGGTGTTATGTAATGTTTTGTGAAAATGTAATGAAAATTCGCTCTTCCGGTCTAACATAAGTACTATGATTTCTTCTGTGATCTAACTAAAATCAAAACAACCTTTGTTTTATAGTCTGTAACTACATGCAATAAACTACTTTCAGACATTCTCGTGTTTTTAAGGATTTTGTAAGGTTAGATACTAGTAGTAGTTAAAGGAGTGAGTGAATTTACGATGTACGCGCACAATAACATCAATGAATGTAATGAAACAGTATGCAAACGGCCGATGAAGTCGTTATTTGAAGATATAAGAGAAGTAGCAGCTAGCTGAAGGAGAAGAAAAAATAAGCAATTTAAGAAGTTGAAGCTTAAAGCAGACTTAAGTACTAATTAATTCTTGACAAAAAATAACCGACTTCAAAATTAAGGATAACTCAAAAACTACTAGTCACATCTTCGCTCAAATTTAAGCGGGACCACATGACAAGCACCAGCTGTCGTTAAAGAAATAATCATCGAAATCGGTTCACCCAGTCGAAAGTTCTGAGGTAACAAATATAAAAAAATATAGTCGAATTGAATACCTTCTCCTTTTTTGAAGTTAAGCGAAGAATTTGAGCGAGATCTGACGAATAGTTTTTGAGTTATTTTGAAGTCGGTTATTTATTTTTTGTCAAGAATTACTATAACTTGAGAAAAACTATCTTGTGTAGTATATGAATATGTAAATATATTTTTAGTTCTCTTAACATTCCTCATTCGGTGAACCAATACTCGATTTGACAGCAGTGTAAACAAATCTTGAAATTTCGGTCAATCGACATTCCGCCTGTACTATATTTCTTCCGCCCAGTTCAAATAAGAACCGTTTTCAGATTGATAAAAAGAATCTCAAACGCATGAGATGTTTACAGAAAGACCCCATTCGATCAACTTCGGATCCGCAAAACCGAATCAAAGATGGATGAAAGAAAACCGTAAAACATCAAATAGGAACGTTTTAGGACCTCATTAAATCTATTTGTGGATTCAATTAGATACCGGCAACTGGGATTGACATTGATTGAAATCTGTAAGCAGTGTTGTAGCTTGGCTTTTCTTAGCTTTCGAGAGGTTCTGAGTTGGTTCCCAAGTTACAATCAAATGATAGATTAATGTTTTCTATGAACGTGAGTGTTTGAATTGTTATGATAACATAGAGTTGAGTCTGACAGTAGGTTGTAATTTCTCTTGGCGATTTAACTTGGATGGTGGTTCTTAACTTTGTTGAAGTAGTTATTTAGCATTATCACTAGCTGTTGCCCACTGCTTCGTACGCGGAAATTATGTTTTACTTTATTTGTATATCTTGTAGAAAGAAATATAAAAACGGTGAACTTACATTGAAGTACTTATATTTAGGAGTTCTTAAACAGAAACCCCCGATACAATCACAAAAGATTCCTCCAGGAGCGAGTTTTGAAACATAAAAAATATTCATATTCATTTGTATTTTTTCTTTTTCGTGCAAAATTTAGAAAAAGTGGAAAATATATATTCCATCAATTTTAAGCAATTCTGTTATTAAAAAAAAAACCATACAAACTTTTATCCTGTTTCCCAGGGAACCTTTTGATTTTCCGGAATGAAAAGTTTTCTAAAATGTGACTCAGAGTATTAGTTACAATTTTACAAACTTTCATCGAAATCCGTTCAAAGGCTTTCATGTGACTCCCGGACAGAGAAACAAATAGACAGACAGACAGACAATAATTCTAAAAAAAGATTTTTGTGCACGTAATTGAAGTGCCCGCTAATCGAAAGTTTAAAAAAATATTTAATATACAGAAAATTTGCCCTTAGTAATAGATAGTTTAAAGCTTTTAATGATAAATAATTTTTGTTTTATTTTCAACCGACTTCATCTTTATTTCTAACAAAAGAGTGTACAAGTTTCACATTTCCATCTGTACCAAACTCCAGGCCAGTTTGTCGGCAAATAGATATATCGATGGCTTAATGCAGTTTCGGATGCAGATGTATTAATTAGTCGGTAAACGCAAAGTCTTAGTTTTTTTAAATCGAAAGGACGTTGATAATATTAATTCCCGCATCACTGTCTGTTACAAATTGCAACTATTGCTAAATTTGCTAAGTAATCATGGGAAGCAGAAGGTAATCTTTCTGCAAATGTTTGCCAATTATTTGCTATTTGTTTAAACTTAATGATGTAACTAGTTGGCGAGTTAACCTTTACATTATGCGAGTGTTATAAAACACCTTATCAATTTCAATGAGCTTTTTTTAATTTTAAGAGACTTTGTCTTGGATTTTAGGTAGGTAGGTGATGGTTCCCTATCTTTATTGTATTTAAATATATGGACGCTATTGATCAAAGTCATGGACATCAACCTTTGTTATTTGAAAGAACTAGCCTAGGGACAGGTCATAACGTTGATATTTTCAGTAAACAGTGTAGCGGTTCTACCACCTTCGAGTTCTCCGTGTGTCCAGTTTGCAGATCACTAATTGAACGCAAACATTTTACCTCAACTCTAAGTGAACTGCACGAAATTAAGGTTTAAACTGGAGGTTCTGGAATTTCCTATATCAAGCACCATTAATTCCCTTCTGTCAACTTAGGTTTCGCGCATTTTAAAACTCCAAACAATTTACGATATACGAGTATAAGTAACAATGGAATTTTCTTTTTCATCCTTGAGATGTAACTTTTTTCTCAAACGCAGATTTTCTTAACTTCTATATTTGTACGTACTCCAATAACCCAATAAAAATTATTTGCTCCCTTTAAAACTTCAAAAGCGACCTAATTCCCATATGAAAACCGGTTAGCTCTGGCTGTACGGTCTAGATCAATCTTCCACTTACTGTGAAGTGGGCTCCTAATGAGTCCAGATTATTAGCCCTCACACCGTGCCTAAAGCAGTTTTATTGCTTCGATAGAAATTGAATTCAGGTACTATTGAAAATGAAACGAAAAAGTACCCTGAAGCGAAAGTAGTCGTCCAGGACATTAACTCCGCCTATTTTAATTCAATTGTACATATTTTAGCAAACAGTTAACAAAAAACAGAAGATAAATAAGTACACAATGAGTCTAGTAGTGGATACGAAAAATTGTCTGATTAAGTGAGTCAAAGACCAAAACCTAAGTAATTCAGAAAGTGCAACAAAATGTCATACATGCGAATATCCCACATTAGTATTAATTTATCCCGGTTAAAGAACATTACCACCTGTTACTAACCGAACCGTAAACCCAAGCTATAACATAAGGACAGGTCGCCCCCCACCAGGTAGACTTTCTTACAGTCTTCTTTAAGTAAAGAAGACAGTATTCAGAGGGCCCAGGAACGGTCGGAGAGGTGCCAATTAGGGGAGGTCTGTCTAGCATTGGACTTGAAAATGCTGATAGATAGATTAGCCGAACTGAAAAACGTTTCTCGTCAAAACATTTATGCACCCATCAGCTAATAATTATGACCAAAAACAGATTCATCAATACATCAGCTAGGAGTAGCTACGCCCCTTCCAGTGACCTGATTTGCATCCAGGGTCGTTGTGTGGCCACTGATCTAGAACAATCTTGCAGTGACGCGGGTGCGTATAGTGAAACAATCTATCAGCCGGCATTGCTCCACAATACCAGACGGTCAATTGAATAACGATTTTAATGTGCAGAGGACGAGGGTTTTGGTAGTGTTGTGTAGGGATTGTTATCGATAAGTTGGAATGTTTGGGACTTATCATGACATAGATGACTATCCCCTATATTCCAGCAGTTTAAACAGTAGTCCCTAGTGTCAGCTTTCCCATACGTTTGTGTAATCTTGTGTTTGTGTGTATGTGTATGTATACGTTAGGAAGATATACTCAGGATAACACCCAGGATTACATGTATGATATAAATATTTAATTATGATAGGAGATTAATGGGTAACCGGCGTAGCTCAGAGATTTAGCGTGATGCTGAATGAAAGCATATGTAGTATGGTGGACAGGTATTCGTTGAGGAAGTCCTCGAAATGTCCTCGAATTACTCCTCCGGCCCAAATGGACTGACGAGCTGAAGTGGACTGTGAGCATCCACTGATTTCAGATGGCTCAAGTTTTAATGGCGGAAGATGCCTATGTCCACTAGACTTCTGAATGAATGGATTATATCCCAGTATTCTTATTATATCGGTATTTTACAAAGGCACATCACTAAGCCTCAAGAGTCGTACGACAACAAATCGGCGGGCTCGTTCTATGGTCACCTTGGCGTTGCCGATGCGGGAGATGAGCTATTACTAATCTATTAGATGCACTTGAGAACTGCTCCTTGATTCGTTGAGGCGATTAGTGCAATGTAAACCCATGTGGGAGCTCCACGACTGGAAACAACCCATGAGCGGTTCAGGGAAGACAAATATTACGTTCTACACCTTTTGTATTGAAATGCTATTAATGGACCTCCACCTGATGGTAAGTAAGTGGGTACTGTCGCCCATGAAGATCAATCGCCTTGCTGGCCAAAAAGGGATTATACATAGATACATATACAGGGGATTATTTTTGGATCTTTAACACATAGTCACCGAATACGTTTAAACAACGTTTAAAGGTTGTTTTTAGAAGGAGTTTGCTAGCTATGCGGGTAAAATACCCTACGTGTTTAATACCATCGGGATCAAATTGGGGGCTTCAGGATCCCCTTAAACAGGAGGGAAGCGTCATTAATTAGTCCACAGACCAGAAGGATGTAACGAAAGTTGGATGGTTCCTGACATGACATCCCATGACATAAAGTTATTTTTTCTTGGTTTTTTTTTGAATGGACAGCCCTAGAGACTTTACAGCTTTACATGGACAGACTGTTGTGTATGACACACTATACATATGAGTGTTGATATAGAATGCAGGTGAATAAAACCTGCTACCAAAATGTTCTAAAGTAGGTCGTCTCATTTAATTAGTTCAGGAGATGCTTGGGATAAATAAATTCTTAATACGGTCCAATCAGGACATGGTTGGTTGTAAAGATAATTAATGCTGACATTCTCCGAATGTCTCTCAACTGGATTGAATTAACTGTGGCAGACTTCACTTTTATAGTTTTTCTGTAATTATATCGCTCCATTAGTTTTTACGTCCGATGTCGCAACCGAAAAATAATTTTCAAACGATGTCGTTAGTCGGTCGGTGGAGTTTTATGTGTCTTCTATTTAGGATAGCGTGAAATTAAATTTGTTTTGTGGATTGGAATTATTTTCCAATAAGATTATAATTTTAAGTGAAAAATGCATCTAAGTCAGTTAATCTGACTGATTATTTCTTAATGGGCCGGCACAAACAGACAAACAGATGAAAATTCTAAAAATTATTATCATGAAATAAATATCCCCAACATTATAGTTTTCTTAAAGTGTATTTCATGTAATACACAATATGTAAATGACACCGAATACCCGGGCAAAACGCTGTAACTTAGGTAAGATCGACTAAATCGGAAAAAAATAGTAATTAATGCAATTCAATAATGTAGGCACGATAAACAAATTATACATAAATATCTAATAATTATGTATAATATACAATATCGTTCTTAATAATAATGATTCTTAATGCCTTAAAATAAAAGGTTGAATCGAGCGGCTATTACAAGTTTTCTGATAATAATTTTAAGAGCTCACAAAGTAAGCTTTCAGAATTTAAAACATGATCTTTGTGAGAGGAAATAAAAATAATTTCAATACATTCATTCAATTTTCGAAAATCGAAACTCATTTTCTCGCTTTAATCTTAATGTCGCTTAAAACTTCAGTAATTAAGCGGTTAATATACAAAATCAGTGCTTTGCATACAATTCCCTGTAAGATCGATAACGAATGGCATGTCAAGGGCCGTCAAATGTTCTGAGAAGACGGATCGAGGCAATTGGATTCGATTAAGACGATCACAAGACAATTGAAGAACTAACTAAGGTTAAACAACTTATGCACTTTCCATACTAAAACAGCAAGTAATAGTCATTACATAATATTAAAAAAATGTATTTAAAAGATTTATTAATTACTCACTTGATATCAAAAATTTAAAAGCAAGAATTCATAAATTAGGGGCTACATTTTTTTGTGTTCAATTCAGTTCTATATCCAAAGAAATAAACAAAACAACACAATTTTGACAACGGATTTAGTTTAGTTATTTAGTTTCGTTATGTCCCCCCCATCCGTCCCCCTGTCTGTAAATGGTGAAGCTGCAAATTGGCATGGATATACATACTAATTAAAACTATAAATTGCTAAAATAAATTTAAAAAAATCGTTATCGGTATAAAGTAATTTCAAAAATATTTTGGATATGCAAATACCATTTTCCATTTGCGAAATATTCGGCATGAAAATACTTTGGTTATAGTCAAGTCCAAGTCCCCTCCGTGCCTGCTAATGGGTAGGTGGTGGAAAAGATGACGAGTTTAAAAGGAATACTATCACGGCTATGGTAGCTAAAGAAGTTGATAGTTGAGTTAGTAGAGTAATAGTTGAAGAACTATGGAACTCTCATCGCGCGTGGGTTGAGACGCACTTGGCCAGTATTTTATTTTAAGGTACTTCAATTTTGGACGCCGATTTAATTGTTTAAATAACTATTTTATTTTGCAGCCAGTTGAAAATAATAATTCTGATGGTGTGTAAGCCTTTTAAGCGTAGCGCGTCATGTAGGGTCAATACGGTCTGAGGGTTTATTGATTACTATTAAGTTAAGAAGTACGCTTTAAAATCAAGTAAATCCTGCATTATTCAATGCTTCGAAAACAACAAGATCAGTTTTATTTTTATATTTCGTGTAAAGAATTGACATTTGAAATCGTAACATAACAAAATTAAATACCAAAGTAGATAAACCCAAGGAAAATATTTTTAAGAAACAACTAAGTACAGAACATTTACGCCCCAACTCAAAGTCACTAACGGTTACTTTAATCGCTCCTTAGTAAAGAATCACCATACAAATTCTGTACTAAACAGCGATTTAATTACCCGTTAGTGACTCTGAGTTGGCGCGTTACTCGTTATTAAAAAACACCTTTTACCATAAGACATCTAAGCATTAAACATATAGTTTCAAGATTACACGATCGCAGTTCTGTTATTTTCGAGAATCGAGCCGATAAACCACGTGATTGTAAGGGCTCAACTCAACATCGCCCATGGACAACAGTAACCCCAAAGGATTCACCGATGCGTTGCCGGCCAGGAAAGAGAGAGAAGAAAGAGGACTGACTTTCAAGTCCCCAGCCGAAAGTTCGAAACACAACGAGTCGTTTTGTAGCTGGCTCAAGCTTTCAAGGGTTGTAGCTAGAGGCAGGATCACTATAAAATGCGATATATTTTTTAAATATGTTACAATAAGCTATGCTTCGAAGGAAGGCTGGAAAGGAAGTGTGCCGCTCTCATTAAAAAAATCATAAAGCATGTATCGGAATAATATTTTTTTTTTGTAATTGGACCTGAACAATACGTAATAAAGGTAATAAATGAGTTTATGAAGGGGTCCGGTTGTAAAACTTTTCCGGTGCCCAAAATTGTAAAACAGCATTCGCCATTGTTATCGATTTAGTATGCACTCGATACATCGATACGTCGGGAAATCGAGATCGGAATCGCGATACTCAGTTAATATGGCACTCGGGTTGAATTTTAAAAGGTCAAATCCATGAATTTGAATTTGCAAGACATTGCGGCGGATAGCGCGGTTTTTTACAAATAATTGTGGCTCAAGAGGATTCTATAAATAATTTTATCGATAGCTACATGCAATAGTCTTGTGTTTATTATGTTTTATGTTTTTTACTAACCCCCGTATTCAAGATCAATACTTGTTTAAGTAAAGAATCAATACTATGCGAAATAAGGCATTTCTCAGTGCGTTCGTCATGGCAAGCCTTCTGTTTCACAGTCGACCCTTAAGTATCACTTGGCTGTGCGGACGCACAGAGCTGCATACAGGCCTCTTATTGGTCCATTTGATGCGGCAAACTTCACTCTAGTCATTTGACACAGGCAAAAGACAAAGATAACAATACAAACAATCGATCCTTTCTTTCTATTTTGATAGAAGTCAAACCAACACTATGCGTTCAGTAAAGTAGCTCGGCAGCTACTTTATCGATTTTGACAAACGCACAGCGAAGGACTTCAATCAAGTATTGTTTACGAAATGGTTTTAATACCACTATGCACTCGCAAACACTGTGAGGTCTCACAGTGTTGTTCTTGAATACGGGGGTATGTCAGTTTGCAAATTCTTGACAAATATTGAAGAGAAGTCTTAATAGGTTGGTCGAATTGAACGTACTCTAGTGCCATGAACATACGAGTATTTCACACATTGTATGTAATTTTGTCTTTGAGAAGGTCCTAATACAAATTTTCGAACAAATGTTGAAGTAAGGTGCAACTGTTTTTAAGCTAATTCGGCTGTTTTCATTTATTGAAAAAGGTAGTGTGTCTACTATGGATCGTTATCCAATTAGTACCTACATTCCAATTAAAAGGTGTGGTTCTTTTTCATAACTGAGGGCATTTCTATAGCTTATCTACTCCATTTTTCTTATAAGTTAGATGTAGATTAGTGAAGACCTTTAGCCAGTTTGACTATCGAAAATTCTAACGCCGTCGAAGGCCTGTCTCTACTACATTAGTTGAGCCTTGACACAAATCTTCGAACGGGCTTTAAATTTCCGACAACGATCGTATTTCAAATTATTTAAATTCAGATAAATTTAAAGCATGTTCTTACGTAATATTTCAGTTGCGTATTGACTAATATACTTATGATGTATGAGTATATTAGTCAATACGCAACTGAAATATGAATATGCAATGTATGAGGGAAGGGGATCTGAGTCTAGCGACAGAAGAATCCCAGCGTGAGTGTGTTGGTTTACTAGTTGTTTATTTACGACTTTGACCTTAACCCTGTAAGGGTTCAAAAGCTTAAGCGTTTTTGGTTATTCCCCTGTTACAAAATATGAAACTTTGTGCTAGTATGAAGCCTAGCTTTCAAATTGTGCATAATTTGCCAGTCCTTTAGGCGTTACAAGATATGGAATAACAAAAAATAAATAATAATAAAATAACCTAAAAATAGCCTATGGCAAACACAAGCTACTGCAACCGACATGCGAATGCAGTGTACTAAATACATGTAGTTCATGCTGCGAATGACCCATTTCCTTTTCCTCGCACCTTCAGAAATAAATGCACGCGACAAATTCTTGGCGAATTTTCCAGAAATGTGTGCTGGTGATTTTCATGTTTATGTATTACCTTCGGGCAAGCAATAATTTTAACAGCATTTCTAGAAGTGAATAAGTTTATGTTTAATATTATTTTTACGACTTTAAGCTTTGAATTGAGGTTTTGTGTGTTTTAATTAAAATAAGTTAATAGTTTAAAAACTACACGGTTGTGTGTTTTAATTAAAATAAGTTAATAGTTTTAAAACTAAATACACGGTTTTATACTGCCAATGTTACGAATATCTAAAGAAAAAAAATTGGGACTGTGCTGTTAATCATTAAGGAGTTCCCTCGGCTGGAGCCAACCCTGGGTGTAGTATCAGGTCAAGCTTATCACAAAAATGCATTGTCATCAGAAATACAGCAATGTGAAAAATTTGACTCCCTAGGATAAGTGAAAGTAGGTCTAATTAGGCTTGCAAGATTAGACCTAAACAGGGCAAGCTAAATAAAACCGTTTAATTAGCGCGACTCCGTAGTACAGTGGAATAGTGGCCCTGCCTATAAAACGAGGGGTTTGATTCTCAACCAGGGTCAGATATTCATGTGACATAAAATATTCGTTTTTGGGCCGTGGACGTTTGTGATGTAATTTTTTACGTAAATAGCCTTGAAAGAAGATAAAGAAAGAACTGCTGGCTCTTGAGCCCCCAGCTGGAACAGACAGACTAGAATAGACACCTGATGGTAAGTGGTCACCGTCGCCTATGGACATGAACAATACCAGAGAAATCGCCAATGCAACGCCGGCCCTCAAGGAAGTTTAGAAGAACCCTATGTCATAGTGCTCCGAGAATACCTCAGAATTCTTATTTCTGAGTTGCACGTGCGTGGCAAAAATTATCATGAGAATCAGACAGAATTATCATGAGAATCAAAAATTATCATGAGAATCAGACAGAATTATCATGAGAATCAAAAATTATCATGAGAATCAGACAGAATTATCATGAGAATCAGACAGAATTATCATGAGAATAATAAATTATCATGAGAATCAGACAGAATTATCATGAGAATCAAAAATTATCATGAGAATCAGACCAGACTATAATACATAAAAGTAGAAGTGCTTATCTATACAAATAAATAAAATTGGAGTGTCTGTTTGTAATATTAAAATAACCGCTTTTTACTGTGTGCATTTGGATGTATAAAAGCAAAGCAAAGCAACAACCCATAATTGTCCCACTGCTGGGCTCGGGGTCTCCTCTCACAATGTGAGGGGTATTAGGCCATAGTCTACTACGCTGGCCAAGTGCGAATTGGTAGACTTCACACACCTTTGAGAACTTTATGGAGAACTCTCCGGTGTGCAGGTTTCCTCACGATGTTTTCCTTCACCGAAGCAAGTGATAATTAACTTCTAATACGCACATAATATTTGAAAATTAGAGGTGCGTGCCAGGATTTGAACTCGGGCTCCTTCGTTCGGGAAACCAACGTTCTAACCGCTAGGCTATCACTGCTATTTTATTTGGATGTATACACGGTACATATACCAAAACAACATTTTTTACAATTTTTGTCTGTCTGTCTGTTTGTTCCGGCTAATCTCTAAAATGGCTGGACCGATTTTGACGGGACTTTCACTGGCAGATAGCTGATGTAACAAGGAGTAACTTAGGCTACTTTTATTTTAGAAAAAAAATGTTAGGCGATACGAAGTTCGCCGGGTCAGCTAGTTCGATTTAAAATTAAAGTAAACTCGAGCTATAAAGTTGGATTGGAACAATGCATCAGACGATATCGGTTGTGAAGGCCGCGCCATATACTGATAGTGATTGACTGCAGCGACATCTGGTGCATATAAACGTATACCTCTTATGCAATTTACATATCTCCACATACATAGGTAGGTGAGGGTTAATAGTGGGTAGGTTCGAGAATTACCATGCACTGCCATCACTTTTATTGTCGACGAAAAGGACTTTAAATGCACATTTAGGTGAAATATAGTTATATGAAAAAAATAATGCCATCAAAAACAAAACTTGTAAAAAAAAACCAAGTCTCGCAACTCAGTTCTTCTACCGTAAAAAGTTGTGAGATCCATGTAATACCAAGTCGGTTAATTTATTCAGTTCCTACTTAAGGGTCCTTCTGTCTTAAGTTATCACGTAATTAGCTAACCTAACAAGTAACAACACCTTATAGTGACCATATTATCAATATTAAAAATCTTTTATGTTTTAAATAAATAGATCGACTTGACCATCGCATGAAAACACAATATATCTCACAAGTAAAACCTACATATTGTATTAAATTTGATTGTTTAGTGCGATTGCCAAGTCAATCTATTTATTTAAAACATAAAAGATTTTTAATATTGATAATATGGTCACTATAAGATGTTGTTACTTGTTAGGTTAGCTAATTACGTGATAACTTAAGACAGAAGGACCCTTAAGTAGGAACTGAATAAATTAACCGACTTGGTATTACATGGATCTCACAACTTTTTACGGTAGAAGAACTGAGTTGCGAGACTTGGTTTTTTTTACAAGTTTTGTTTTTGATGGCATCTCATTTCTTTTTGTAGATAGTTCTACTTTTTTTCCTTTTACAAGTTACCTTTGAACATAATTATATCTAGGTACCTATCTACACCTATTATTCCATTATATTATATACAGGTACACTGATTCATTCACTGCAAATGTTACTTTGTTATACAGGTACAGTAATTCATTAACTGCAAATGTATCTTTGTAATCCTATATATTTATATGGGATTACAAAGTTATTTATGCAGTTGATGTATCTAGAAAACTAGACCGAAATTGCAAAATGTTTTAGTTTTTCCTTGATCTATACACTAAACACTAATTGTGTTCCAAATTTGAAGCTTCTATGTCTGCTAGAAGTGCCTTAGAGTTTTGATGATCGGTCAGTCAGTCAGTGAGTGACGAAATTAAGAAACTTTGACTAGTTATAATTCTTAAACTACTGGTTCAAATTGAATGAAATTTGAAATATAACGTGTTTATACAATGCCTGCTTGGTTACTAAAAATTCAGGCGTCTAGCTTTATCCACTACGAAGTTATAGGGGGTCGAAAATGGCCTGAATTGCTTCGAGAAAAGGATGGTACGGCCGTGCCGCTTTTTTGCTCGACTTGGCGGGGGCACTGCCGTGCCCCCAGATGCCATCAAAAACAAAACTTGTAAAAAAAACCAAGTCTCGCAACTCAGTTCTTCTACCGTAAAAAGTTGTGAGATCCATGTAATACCAAGTCGGTTAATTTATTCAGTTCCTACTTAAGGGTCCTTCTGTCTTAAGTTATTACGTAATTAGCTAACCTAACAAGTAACAACATCTTATAGTGACCATATTCTCAATATTAAAAATCTTTTATGTTTTAAATAAATAGATCGACTTGACCATCGCATGAAAACACAATGTATCTCACAAGGAATACCTACATATAATATTAAATTTGATTGTTTAGTGCGATTGCCAAGTCAATCTATTTATTTAAAACATAAAAGATTTTTAATATTCATAATATGGTCACTATATGATGTTGTTACTTGTTAGGTTAGCTAATTAGGTAATAACTTAAGACAGAAGGACCCTTAAGTAGGAACTGAATAAATTAACCGACTTGGTATTACATGGATCTCACAACTTTTTACGGTAGAAGAACTGAGTTGCGAGACTTGGTTTTTTTTACAAGTTTTATTTTTGATGGCATCTCATTTCTTTTTGTAGATAGTTCTACTTTTTTTCCTTTTACAAGTTACCTTTGAACATAATTATATCTAGGTACCTATCTACACCTATTATTCCATTATATTATATACAGGTTCACTGATTCATTCACTGCAAATGTTACTTTGTTATACAGGTACAGTGATTAATTAACTGCAAATGTAACTTTGTAATCCTATATATTTATATGGGATTACAAAGTTATTTATGCAGTTGATGTATCTAGAAAACTGGACCGAAATTACAAAATATTTTAGTTTTTCCTTGATCTATACACTTGTTACGTGCCCTACATGGAGGAGGACCGCTGATTCCGCACACCACCGCGAGTGACCGATTACACGTGTAGCCTAATTTCACAATTCTCAGATCAGCATTTCCATATTTCATTTTATTTTAATTTTATAATAATTGTCATTCATTGTTAGCTCTCAGCATTAGGCAGCAGTGTTTCTTTAGAATAATTATTAAATGTAATAATTTTAACTTTAATTAAATTAGTTTAAAAAGTCTTTGGTTTTTTTTGAGTCCTCCGGCTGTCGTTAACGTAATTGGCGCAGTCGGTAGGATATCTCGAAGTAGTTAGGCTCAAGACCAAGAATCGGACGAAGACCAGCTGCTTACACTTTCAAGTGTTTCATCGGGGTATCCAGAACATCCAACGTTCAGCCGAGGCCGCACTCAAAAATCAGCGCCAGAAAAGATCAGAGAAGGCAAATACATGTAAGTGCTTTGAATTGCATTTCCTGTTAGTGTTGCCAATCCTTTTCCACCATTTTCCACCCTAAGTCTGATAGGGCCCGGCAGTCTGAACTTCGTCAGGCTCGCCGTAGTGTTAGTGATAGCATTAGAAATCTAGAATCAGATTTAGATTTAGAATTAGATAATCTTAGTTCAATTAATTTAGAAATACCATGGCTGTTGACCCAGACACTATCTTTAAAGCTCTTCGTCTTGTTCCTGATTTTGATGGCAACCCCAATATTTTAACAAGATTTATTAAGATATGTGACCAGGTTGCCGCCCAGTACTTAAGCAGTGCTCAAGGTAGTGAATTTTCTAATACTTGTTTGTTGAACGGCATTTTAAATAAAATAACAGGGACCGCTGCCTGTACGATCAATTCTAACGGTATACCAGATAGTTGGGCAGGTATCCGCGCTAGTTTAATCAATAACTTCTCTGACCAACGCGACGAGACAACTTTGTATAATGACCTTTCCCTCGCTACTCAGGGTAATAGATCTCCCCAGGAATTCTATGACCATTGCATGACTTTATTTAGTACAATAATGACGTACGTGACGTTACATGAGACGTTAGAGACCACGGTGGCTGCGAAACGGGACCTTTATAAAAAGGTAACGATGCAAGCGTTCGTGCGTGGGTTAAAAGAACCACTAGGTTCCCGTATACGTTGCATGCGTCCCGTAACCATCGAGAAGGCGCTCGAATATGTCCAAGAAGAACTGAACATATCGTACTTACAACAGCGCCACGAGCCCCATAGGTACCAAGTAAATCCCAAAGTCCCTGCACATCCCTCTAATTCATTTCCACCACCACGACCACCACAAAATTTCCAAATACCTGCACCCAGGTGGCCGACACCCGTAGGGCAGCAGCCCATGAGGCCCCCGCCTCAACCGTTCAAATTTAATCCACCCATGCAGCAACACCGCATGCCTACTAACACCCAAAAGATGTTCGGTGCGCCACCACCTAATTATAACAATACCGGTTTTAGAATCCCACCTAGAAATCCATCACCTAATCATAATGGTCCTAAGCCTATGAGTGGAGTAAGCCACTTCGTGTCCAAGCCCATACCACCTAGAATCCCTGGACATGACTGGCAACGTTACGGTAATCCCCCTCCGTCTAATTACTTTAAAAGTAGAGAAGTTAACTTTAACGAGACTTATGACGATTATAACAGTTACTACCCCGACTACTATTACGACGACCAGACCAACTACATGGACTCGTACGATTACAATTACTATGACTATGAGAATACACAGTTACCGTACGAAAACGAATCACAGTACTATAACTCACCTCCCAGCCTTCCTATTGAGTCACCACAACCTTCCACCAGTCAGAAAGAGCAGGATTTTCCCAAGAGCCGTCACAATGTAGGACCAGAATAGAGTTAAATTTACATTCTAAGAAAGAACTACCTTTTATTCAAATATACGAGCCTCCTCTTAAGCTTCTTATAGATACCGGTGCGAATCAATCTTTTATAAGTCCTGAAGCCGTTGAAAAATTTTATTCGCACATAGTTAAAAATTATGATCCGTTCGAAGTTACTAATTCACAAATAACTAGTGTTCATAATTTTTCAATTACGATACCCAGTTTTCCGGAGTTTAACGTAAGAAGAGACATCAAGTTATTTATCTATAAATTTCATAGTTACTTTGACGGTCTTATAGGATTAGATTTATTAGAAAACTGTAAAATAGATCTTAAACATAACGTTTTATTCACCGAGAATGCAAGTATACCTCTACTACGTTACCAATGTAGGAAACCAAGTTCTCATGAATGTATTCCTCCTAATTCTTCCCGTTTAATTAACATCCCTATTTCTTATCCCGATGGTGACATATTAATTCCCGAACAATTCTTATGCAACTGTGTTATCTCTGAATGTATTACGACAGTGACAGATAGGACTTGTATGGTAGAAATTAAAAATGTGACAGACAAAGACGTGACAGTTAGTTTTGACAGTCCAATCCAGTTTGACGTATACAATGTTGAGTGCACGCGAACTGAACAAAGCCCAGACCGTGTTAACGACGTATTATCTCGCCTTAGAACTGACCATTTGAACACTGAGGAACGAGCCAATTTACAGTCGTTATGTGGCCGTTACGCCGACGTATTTTACATTGAAGGCGAACCCCTCACTTTTACTAACAAAATTAAACATCATATTCGAACTCATGACGAAATCCCAGTACATACAAAAAGCTACAGGTATCCTCATGTACACCGTCAGGAAGTCAGAGACCAGATTTCCAAGATGCTTGAGCAAGGTATTATCCGACCATCGGATTCAGCATGGAGTTCTCCCATCTGGGTAGTCCCCAAGAAGGCAGACGCTTCTGGTAGACAGAAATGGAGACTTGTAGTCGACTTTAGAAAACTCAACGACAAGACCATTGACGATAAGTATCCCATACCGAACATAACGGACGTACTTGACAAACTTGGTAGGTGCCAATACTTTACGACCCTTGACTTAGCATCAGGCTTTTACCAAGTCGAGATGAACCCCAGCGATATCTCTAAGACAGCTTTCAACGTGGAACATGGGCATTTTGAATTTCTACGTATGCCCATGGGTTTAAAGAACTCCCCGTCCACATTCCAACGAGTAATGGATAACGTACTCCGAGGATTACAAAACGAGATATGTTTAGTTTATCTAGACGATATCATTGTGTTCAGTCAAAGATATTTTACCATAGATATGTTATGTCCATACATTTCGAGGTTTAGTTTTCGATCCGCGATGACATGTCATAATTGTCAAAGCATAACATAGAATAGTCAGGCAGAAGGGAATAAAAGAAATAGTACCGATTAGGCATAATATTATTATTGTGATTTAACATTTTGAAATTATATTGCAAAAACAAATAACTTAAAGTATGTTATTAAATAATAATTAAAAATGGCGCGATTACGATATCTCTGGTGCCTTTATTTTAGTGTGGATTACACAAATTTGGCCCGTAAAAGACATTTTTATAAGAATAAAAAAATCGCGATTTGGGCTTTGTTTAGAACATTCAATACATTTTACGAGTTATTCGGGATAAACTTTCGAAAAAATTACAAAGTTACATTAGTTGCACTTTTAGGGGGGAGAATTTAACGGTTTTTGATTCACCAACAGGCTTCCGAACGTCAAACAAATAGATACTGTACGCGCTGAAAAGCGTGACCTTAGTGCGCGTTTAGGTCACAGTGTGTTTACAACAGTGTAAGGTTTATTTTAAAATAATTTAAAAATTGAATTGAAAAAATACATGTGTTAGATTTATTTTTATTTTGAATCCTTTCTCCAACCCTCGTGTAATAAGGAAGTGGCATGAAAATAGTTGTAGTTATTCAGGATTTAACCAACATGCTTTAGAAGATTTAAAAAATATTAAATTGCAGGAAAAGAATATTGTGTACACTTATTGCTGATAAAATAACTTATAGCGTAGGCATCCAGTTGGCTTCAATGTGAAATTTTTGAACTATGCTTACCCAATAACTTATAAGTAGCTCGTCACTTGGAAATCTAGGAAAATTTAAAATAATGAAAGATAAAAGAATATTTAACGTTTTTATTTTACAAACAATCTAAAATATTCATTCTAAATTCAATCTAAAACAATCATTATATAAAGATTTCATTTGGTTCAATTTACGAAATATCTTCACTACCTAATTTAACTTCTGCCATATTAGTCTATGACGAATAGCATGTGCCATATATTTTTTTTTATTTTAATCAATTTTAAAAGAAATATTCTATATTAGTAACAAAATTTACCATAACGTTTTATGTATTTACCTATGGTATGTAACTCTATCATTATTATTCAATTTGGAGGAATGATTTTTGCAAAATCTCAAAACACAACTCGGCATTTTTATGACAACTATAGACAGCCTCACTCAAAGGCAGCTATCAACTGTCTACAATGAAATCACTACACTTGACCAGATTCGACTGACTTAATTTCAACGCCCTCTCGGCATATCTACCTCCCTATACATACAACATCATTGTGTTCAGTACATCCCTTCAAGAACACATGATTAATCTTGAAAAAGTTTTTAGTAGACTACGCGAATCGAATTTTAAAATACAGATGGACAAATCCGAGTTTTTAAAGCTAGAAACTGCATATCTTGGCCACGTAATTACTAGGGATGGTATTAAACCTAACCCCGACAAAATTAGAGCCATTCAAAACTACCCCTTACCTAAGACCCCTAAAGAAATTAAACAATTTTTAGGATTATTAGGATATTATAGAAAATTCATACCCGACTTCGCACGTGTCACTAAACCCATGACTAGATGCCTTAAAAAATCTAACAAAATTACTTTAGATTCCGACTATGTAAACTGCTTTGAAACTTGTAAAACCTTACTGACTAATGACCCCATACTTCAGTACCCTGACTTTACTAAGGACTTCATATTGACGACAGACGCTTCAAACGTAGCCATAGGAGCCGTCCTTTCCCAAGGTTCAATAGGTTCTGATAAACCGATTTGTTACGCTTCTAGGACTCTAAACGATAGCGAATTAAATTATAGTACCATCGAAAAGGAACTCTTAGCTATCGTTTGGGCTACTAAGTATTTTAGACCCTATTTATTCGGCCGTAAATTTAAAATCTTAACAGATCATAAACCCCTTCAGTGGATTATGAACCTCAAAGAACCTAACTCGAGACTGACTAGATGGCGACTTAAACTTAGTGAATATGATTATACCATTATCTATAAAAAGGGAAAATACAATACTAACGCAGACGCTTTATCGCGAGTTCAAGTTAACAATGAGGAGATCGAATCCCTTCTTCAAGAATGTGGAATAGACCTCTCAGTTATACCTGAACCCCCTAGTTCCTCTACCGCGACAATCCATACATCAGCCGAGGATCCCATCCTTGAGATACCCATCACTGACGAACCCCTGAATAAATTCCATAGACAAATTTGCTTTACTATTGTAGGTGACATTAAACGACGAACGACAGCGACTAAACCATTTGAGACTCACACACGGACACATATACAAGTATCAGAATCAACATTAGAACAAGATGTGGTTAATGCAATTAAAGAATACGTCAACCCTAAGATTAAAACCGCCCTTAAGATTACACCACCCTTAGGAATGTATTCTATTATCCCTATTCTTCAACGTAACTTTAAAAGCTCTTCTATGAATTTAGTTTTAGCAAAAACTGAGTTAGAAGACGTTAAAGAATACCTAAGACAACAGGAAATAATTAAGCATTACCACGAACGGAAGACGAATCATAGAGGAATTAATGAATGTTACCTAGCTCTGTCCCGTCGTTATTACTGGCCCAAAATGAGAGAAGAGATCTCTAAGTATATTAATGAATGCACAGTTTGTGGTCAGAGTAAATACGATAGAAATCCTATTAGACCCCAGTTCAATATTGTACCACCTGCGACCAAACCCTTCGAAATAGTCCACATAGACTTATTTACAGCCCAGAACGAGAAGTACTTGACCTTTGTCGACTCTTTTTCGAAGTATGGACAAGCTTATCATCTACGTGACGGTACGGCAGTTAGCATTTTACAAGGACTACTGACTTACTGTACTCATCACGGACTACCATTGACTATAGTTACCGACAATGGGACTGAGTTCACCAACCAACTCTTTTCTGAGTTTATAAGGCTACATAAGATCAACCATCACAAGACCTTAGCTAATTCCCCCAATGACAATGATATCATCGAACGATTCCACTCGACATTACTAGAACACTTACGTATTTTACGACTGAAACAGAAAGACGAACCGACGGTTAACCAAATGCCTTATGCGTTGTTAGCCTATAATAGTTCAGTTCATAGTTTTACTAAGTGTAGACCCCATGACATAGTTAGAGGACATTTTGACCCCAGAGACCCCTTGGACATTGACTTGACAGAGCACCTCATGCAACAGTACATTCTTACTCAACGCGACCAGATGAAAACCGTATATGAGCTCATCAACGAATCTACTATAGCAGAACGTACCAACCTAATGGCTAATAGAAATAAAGATCGTGAGCCAGAAGTCGAATACCAGCCAGACCAGCAGGTTTTCATTAAAAACCCGTTAGCCAGCCGACAAAAGTTAGCACCGCGTTACACCCAGGACACTGTACTTGCCGACCTCCCTATCCACATTTACACATCCAAAAAGAAAAGACCCATAGCCAAGTCACGACTAAAACGAATACCTAAGACAAGAAAATTGTTTCAGGATTCGACTATTGCTGTTAATCTGCCTGACAGTGGCAACCGAGATACGACTTGAGAAACTTGACAATGGACCTGGACTTCTACCTTTTAAACTTGGACAAGCTAAACTTATTACACAATACCACTCCTTTATACAGTACATAGAACTTTCTGACTTAGAACGACAACTTGACTGTATTAACAACCAACTAGACTTTTTTAGATCCAGACTAGATAACAATACTCTTCCTATATTTGAATTGCAGATAGACTACTTAAATTCGAAGCTAATTAAGATAACTACCCAACTACAGAGTTTAGAACCTAATCGCGTTAAGAGAGGATTAATCGACGGACTAGGATCCCTTATTAAAAGTGTAACAGGTAACTTAGATCATTCTGATGCCGAAAATTATAATAAAGCTATTAAATTATTATAGAGCAATGAAGAAAAATTATCGTCCGAATTTAACAGTCATATTAGTCTTAATAAAGATTGGATGTCTCAGTATACTCAAATAATAACTAGTTTAGTAGAAAACTAACATAAAATTAATGATACATTAATGTTAATCTTAGATAAACGTAATTTTTCCGAAGTTAAGTTTGCTAAGTTTGCTCAGTTGTTAGCCATTATAAGTGAGAACGCAGATGATTTATATTTAGAATTAATAAGATTAGAAAATATGTTAGCATTTATTCGTGCATCGAGCACACATCATAGCATGTTAAGTGTAGATAATTTAGAGAATATAATTATTAGACTAAAAAAAATATACAGCAATAATGAAATTCCAGATGCTGAATTGAGAGATTATTATAATATA
The DNA here is from genome assembly GCA_951805285.1 of Thymelicus acteon. Lineage (NCBI taxonomy): Eukaryota > Metazoa > Arthropoda > Insecta > Lepidoptera > Hesperiidae > Thymelicus > Thymelicus acteon. Next base: position 3,604,332 of record OX638233.1, read on the forward strand.
ATTAAACCTGGTAGCTATTTTACTGATAAACGGATAGTAATAGTTTTTAAATTTCCCATTGTATCTCCTAATAATTTTGAATTTTACCGACTATCAATTGTTCCTAATAAACTCCAGCAAACCTTCATACCACCCTTTCCCTATATGGCAACCGATAGGAAATCGTTCATGTACATGGAGGCTGAATGCCCGAAGTTTGGTCAACACCTTCTCTGTGAAGAAACAGGCAATCATCATCTGCGGGAACAACCGGATTGCATCCAGGGCATTATAATCAACCAGTCCTTGGATAAGTCATGCCATCCGACCAAGATCAGTTTCAACAAGGAAGCAATGGAGCAGTTGGATGACCGTCACTACACCCTGATATTCCCAATACCGACGAAAGTTGAACTACAGTGTAGCCGCCGGGAGTTCATATCTCTATCAGGAAGTTACCTTGCCACCATCCCACTAGAATGCTCGCTACGGACGGACTCCATAACCATTATTAACACCGACGACGAGATTAAAGGCCAGCCGCTAAAGATAACTGAAGTACGGAATACCCCTGAAGCAATAGAAGATGACGAAATCCCTCACATAACTCTAAACACTATTAACCTAAAATCCCTGCATCACCTAGAAGACAGAATATCCCTTCAAAGCCCAATCAAACTGGACCATGAAAATTCAACCATATATCATACCACGATACCACTTTATATCATCGTAACTGTTATAATATCTGCACTTATGGTAATTACTTGTATCCGACGTCGCAAGCAGAAGACCAAAGCTAAGACCACCAGCTCAGAGAACCAAAGGAACCAGGACGAGAATCATGCCGTGCCAGGCAAACCTGACATGCCAGCAACTTTTTCGCTAAAGGTTCTCAAATAGTTGCTGCTCTGGGGGTGGAGGTGTTACGTGCCCTACATGGAGGAGGACCGCTGATTCCGCACACCACCGCGAGTGACCGATTACACGTGTAGCCTAATTTCACAATTCTCAGATCAGCATTTCCATATTTCATTTTATTTTAATTTTATAATAATTGTCATTCATTGTTAGCTCTCAGCATTAGGCAGCAGTGTTTCTTTAGAATAATTATTAAATGTAATAATTTTAACTTTAATTAAATTAGTTTAAAAAGTCTTTGGTTTTTTTTGAGTCCTCCGGCTGTCGTTAACGTAATTCACTAAACACTAACGGCCATATTAATAAACATAGACTAAAGCAAGAGTAACTTTAAAACTTGTCGTAAATAAGATTTAATTAAATTCAGTATTAATAAATATAGAATAACGAAGAAGTAAGCTACTCCGAGTCTAATCTCAGAATCAAAGTTAGTCCATGTCGCTACATAGTTTAGCGACTGATTAGGCGTGGACTAGGCGTGCATTGACGACATTGACGTTGACTTGACGCATATCAAGAGTACTTCGTTGTTCTAACTAAACGTCATTCACATTGATATTTTCTTTGACCTTTTCTTCTTCATCCCAGTTAAGGGGGTCTTATCCCAAAAATGGTATTTTTGAAGGTGTTTTGTTCATAAATGGTACATAATACAATTCTAAAAAAAATATATGTTAATTTACAGTCTTTGTTCTTTCATTTTGTCATACTTGATACACGATACCCGTTACTTCATTCGATAGAAATAAATCACAAAGTTGGGTCTAATCTGGCATAAAAATGGCGTTTTATTCGCGTTTTAATCGCTTCCAGATAATAAAAAATATACCACAGTATAGGTCCTATAGATACCGAAATTATTGGCGAATCATAACATGAAATTTTGAAAAACAACTCTTTCAATTCATAGTTTTTCCATTTTCTATAGTTACGAAACGCCCCACGTAATAATTTAGTCTCGCGCCAGACGCCGTCGAGGTAAGGCTTATGTCAGTTTCGGCCGTGCGACAGTCGAATTTCCGACTCGTAATTTTATTGTTGGCGCGCGCGCGTTTCGAACTTATATGACGTATTAGGTACACAGTCCAAAGTATCCACACTGCTGTAATTTGAAATAATAAAAATTGTTCGTGTTTATACTTTAGTTACTATTTATAGTATTTAGGTATTGGTATAAGTCAAGTGCTAATTACACAATTATTCTTGCAGTATTGGGGCCGCTTAGAATACTAACCTCAATCCCAAGTCGTATGGGTGTCGTAAAAGGCGACTAAATCCGGCCCGCTGGTGGTAGGGCCCCTCGAGGGATTATATTGATAATATTGATTATTATTACTATTATTATTTCTCGATGGGGTTCGCCTGGATAGCTACCACCCTTGAGCATGAGTTAGAGGCTTGGGAGCCAGTTTTCTTTTTTGATGTTATACTTCTTTAGGCTCGTTATGAAATAAATGGAAAATTGTTTTGAAAAAATGATTATTATTATATTGTTTTTTTTTTTAAATATTGTTTTTGAATGTTGTTTTTTTGTAATATTGTTTTTTTTTTGTATGTATATGTATGTATATGTACATGTATATTTGTATATAAGTACAGGGGAAGGAGAGAGGGAGGGGAGCGGAGGGTAGGGGGAGGGGAGGGCGAGGGGAAGGGGAAGGCGAGGGGGAGGGGAGGGGTATGGGAATGGCAACGCATCAGTGATGCCTTTGGTGTTGCTGATGTCCACGGACGACGATAGCCACTTACCATCAGGTGGATCGTCAGCTCGTTTTCCGGCTATTTCCATTAAAAAAAAATTATGTAGTAAGAATAATATTAATAAAAACTTGCATTCTCATACCCCCCAGTAAAATATGAGACATACAGTACAAATCAGACATCACTATAATTACCATAACCAGAGTACAAATATTTATCTGTTATATAAAAATATCTGCCCCGGCCGGGAATCGAACCCGGGACCCCTTGCTTTGCAGGCAAGTCCGCTACCAACTAGGCTACAAGGTCGACAAGTTGGTATTTACTTTACACAACATTTAGTAGTAAATTTAAAAAATGTCACATATCAGTGAGATTGACTTTACCGATGAGTAGTTTTTCAATTCATAAAATATGATACATAATAAAATTCTGAACAGTATTTGACCTCGGAACTTTTCGCACTAAACTTGATAAACGATATTTTACTGTAGTGAACAAGTCGCAAACTTAGATCGAAATGAGTACAAAAAATAGAAATAAACGAGACATTGCAGCATAAGATGAATTTCTGAAAAATATCGCTTCTATGACGCGTGAATGAAGGAAGCACCAAATACCTACGCGGCATATTTGGCGGTTCCTTTACAACCCCCACTGACCTCCGCTACCAACTAGGCTACAAGCTCGACAAGTTCGTATTTAGTTATTTACGTAATATTTACTTTACATAACATTTACTAGTAAATAAAAAAAGGGTGTTCTGAAAATTCTGTTATTTTATTTCCTAACTGAGATACGTGTGATACACAAATAATTAGGTACTAACATACAAAATTGCCTAACATCATCTAAATAGTAACAAAAAATAACCAACTTCAAAATGGCTCAAAAACTACTTGTCAGATCTCGCTCAATTTTATGTGGAACCACATAATAAGCACCAGCTTTCGATCGAAAAAAGAATCATCAAAATCGGTTCACCCACAAATAAGTAGGTACTTACATACAAAATTGACTAATATCATCTAAATACTAACAAAAAATAACCAACTTCAAAATAACTCAAAAACTACTTGTCAAATCTCACTCAAATTTATGTGAAACCACATGAAAAACACCAGCTTTCGATTGAAAAAAGGATCATCAAAATCGGTTCGCCTAGTCAAAAGTTCTGCGGTAACAAACATAAAAAAACAGTCGAATTGAATACCTCCTCCTTTTTTGAAGTCGGTTAAAAACAGGTAAGGGTGTTCTGAAAATTCTATTATTTTATTTCCTAAGTGAGATACGCGTGATGCACAAATAAGTAGGTACTTATATACATACATACAAAATTGACTAATATCATCTAAATACTAACAAACAATAACCAACTTCAAAATAACTCTAAAACTACTTGTCAGATCTCGCTCAAATTTATGTGGAACCACATGATAAGCACCAGCTTTCGATCGAAAAAAGAATCATCAAAATCGGTTCACCCACAAATAAGTAGGTACTTACATACAAAATTGACTAATATCATCTAAATACAAACAAAAAATAACCAACTTCACAATAACTCAAAAACTATTTGTCAGATCTTGCTCAAATTTATGTGGAACCACATGATAAGCACCAGCTTTCAATCGAAAAAAGAATCATCAAAATCGGTTCACCCACAAATAAGTAGGTACTTACATACAAAATTGACTAATATCATCTAAATACTAACAAAAAATAACCAACTTCACAATAACTCAAAAACTATTTGTTAGATCTCGCTCAAATTTATGTGGAACCACATGATAAGCACCAGCTTTCGATCGAAAAAAGAATCATCAAAATCGGTTCACCCACAAATAAGTAGGTACTTACATACAAAATTGACTAATATCATCTAAATACTAACAAAAAATAACCAACTTCAAAATAACTCAAAAACTACTTGTCACATCTCGCTCAAATTTATGTGGAAATACATGACAAACACCAGCTTTCGATTAAAAAAAGAATCATCAAAATCGGGTCGCCCAGTCAAAAGTTCTGAGGTAACAAACATAAAAAAGCGGCCAAGTGCGAGTCGGACTCGCCCATGAAGGGTTCCGTAGCAGCAAGTAACATAATATAAAAGTTCTTGTACTTCATTGTAACTTTGATCGATGTTTTTTGCGGTTTACGATTTATGACGTATTAAAAAAAAATACTTACTAGATCACGTTCAAATCAATTTTCGTTGGAAGATTGAACGGTAATGTACATCATATATTTTTAGGGTTCCGTATTCTGATTCGTCATGTCTGTCTGTCTGTCTGTCCGTCCGTATATCACAGCCACTTTTCTCCGAAACTATAAGAACTATACTGTTGAAACTTGGTACGTAGATGTATTCTGTGAACCGCATTAAGATTTTCATACAAAAATAGAAAAACAAATTTTGGGGGTTCCCCATACTTAGAACTTAACTCAAAATTTTTTTTTTCATCAAACCCATATGTGTGGGATATCTATGGATAGGTCTTCAAAAATGATATTGAGGTTTCTAATATCATTTTTTTCTAAACTGAATAGTTTGCGAGAGAGACACTTCCAAAGTGGTAAAATGTGTGTCCCCCCCCCCTGTAACTTCTAAAATAAGAGATTGATAAAACTAAAAAAAATATATGATGTACATTACCATGCAAGCTTCCACCGAAAATTGGTTTGAACGAGATCTAATAAGTAGTTTTTTTTTAATACGTCATAAATCGTAAACCACAATTTACCTTTCATTCAATCAACTAAAATACTAACCTACCTACCTAACCTGTGGACTCAATCAAATACAACGAACTACAAGAACTTTTATATTATGTTACTTCCTGCTACGGAACCCTTCATGGGCGAGTCCGACTCGCACTTGGCTGCTTTTTTTTAGTTTTATCATTCTCTTATTTTAGAAGTTACAGGGGGGGGGGACACTTTTTACCACTTTGGAAGTGTCTCTCGCGCAAACTATTCGATTTAGAAAAAAATGATATTAGAAATCTCAATATCATTTTTGAAGACCTATCTATAGATACCCCACACGTATGGGTTTGATGAAAAAAAAAATTTTGAGTTTCAGTTCTATGTATGGGGAACTCCCAAAATTTATTGTTTTTTTTTTTCAATTTTTGTGTGAAAATCTTAACGCGGTTTACGGTATACATCTACTGACCAAGTTTCAACAGTATAGTTCTTATAGTTTCGGAGAAAAGTGGCTGTGACATACGGACGGACGGACAAATAGACAGACAGACAGACAGACAGACAGACAGACATGACGAATTTATAAGGGTTCCGTTTTTTGCCATTTGGCTACGGAACCCTAAAAACAGTCGAATTGAATACCTCCTCCTTTTTAGGGTTCCGTAGCCGAATGGCAAAAAACGGAACCCTTATAGATTCGTCATGTCTGTCTGTCTGTCTGTCTGTCTGTCTGTCCGTCCGTATGTCACAGCCACTTTTTTTCGAAACTATAAGAGCTATACTGTTGAAACTTGGTAAGTAGATGTATTCTGTGAACCGCATTAAGATTTTCACACAAAAACAGAAAGAAAACAATAAATTTTGGGGGTTCCCCATACTTAGAACTGAAACTCAAAACTGTTTTTTTCATCAAACCCATACGTGTGGGGATCTATGGATAGGTCTTCAAAAATGATATTGAGGTTTCTAATATCATTTTTTTCTAAACTAAATAGTTTGCGCGAGAGACACTTCCAAAGTGGTAAAATGTGTGCCCCCCCCCCCCCTGTAACTTCTAAAATAAGAGAATGATAAAACTAAAAAAAATATATGATGTACATTACCATGCAAACTTCCAACGAAAATTGGTTTGAACGAGATCTAGTAGTTTGAAGTAGTTTTTTTTAATACGTCATAAATCGTAAACCACAAAAAACATCGATCAAAGTTACAACGAACTAAAAGAACTTTTATATTATGTTACTTGCTGCTACGGAACCCTTCATGGGCGAGTCCGACTCGCACTTGGCCGCTTTTTGAAGTCTGTTAAAAACAGGTAAGGGTGTTCTGAAAATTCTATTATTTTATTTCCTAAGTGAGATACGCGTGATGCACAAATAAGTAGGTACTTATATACATACATACAAAATTGACTAATATCATCTAAATATTAACAAAAAATAACCAACATCAAAATAACTCAAACTATTTGTCAGATCTCGCTCAAATTTATGTGGAACCACATGATAAGCACTAGCTTTGGATCGAAAGAAGAATCATCAAAATCGGTTCACCCACAAATAAGTAGGTACTTACATACAAAATTGACTAATATCATCTAAATACTAACAAAAAATAACCAACTTCAAAATAACTCAAAAACTACTTGTCAAATCACTCAAATTTATGTGGAACCACATGACAAACACCAGCTTTCGATTAAAAAAAGAATCATCAAAATCGGTTCGCCCAGTCAAAAGTTCTGAGGTAACAAACATAAAATTATAATTAAGATAATGATAAAAATAAAACTATATTTTCATTTCATACTAATAAATGTACTTATTTACTGACTACTACATAATTCAAATTTGTAAAATTAGTGCAGGCTGTGCAGGTCTCCTACTGCAAAATATTTCTACCTAATTGTGCTGTGGTCGGCCACCGGGTCATACGAGTTCACGTTCTCGAGGCGTTATCGATGTTTGATCCACGCGGACTCGCCAGCGCGATAATACCTACTTTATGACTAGAAGAGGGCCTTAACTGAGCGAGCACGTTTTTGGTTCATGTAAATCAATTTTAAATTTAACAAGTAACCATAGCATGAAACAAACTGCGAGGAGCGAAATTAGGCGCTTGAAATTGAAAGCTGATCACGTCGTTTGAAGTTGTCAATCCCAAAATATTGTTGTCACTGTCATTTTAATGCATGAAGTCCAGGGGCGTAGCTACCGCCGTATCAGCCGTATCAATTATACGGGGCCCCCAGCCTTTAGGGGCCCCCACTAACAGTCCCAAAAAAAAGCTCGCCAGCGGCCTACGACTCTACCTCCTTTTATATATTTGACAGCTGACATTGAGGGGGCCCCACAACAAATATTGATATGGGGCCTCCTTAGGGCTAGCTACGCCACTGATGAAGTCATTCACTGACTCACTCTTTTTACTTTTAAATTACAAAGGTTGCCATATTTTACTCGTTGAAACCGGACTAAGAAATGTATTGTTAGTTCGAGGTTACTCCATATTTATTAATAACATTGCAATTACGAAGTTATTACTTAGTTAATCCAGAATTAACTAGTCCAAGTGTAGCTTCAGATGATGCTTGGATTAAACGATTTTTATTAATAAGGGTGTAATTGTGTTCTAAATTTGAAACTTCTATGTGTGCTAGAAGTGCCTTAGAGTTTTGATGATCGGTCAGTCAGTCAGTGAGTGACGAAATTAAGAAACTTTGACTAGTTATAATTCTTAAACTACTGGTTCAAATTGTATGAAATTTAAAATATATAGTGTTTATACAATGCCTGCTTGGTTACTAAAAATTCAGGCTTCTAGCTTTATCCACAACGAAGTTATAGGGGGTCAAAAATGGTCTGAATTGCTTCGAGAAAAGGATGGTACGGCCGTGCCGCTTTTTTGCTCGACTTGGCGTGGGACTGCCGTGCCCCCAGATAGCCCAAATGAATATCGAAGCAAAGTAACTGAACCCGGTGTTAACAAAGCTACTCGTATTTTACTATTTATGTTCTACACACGGACCTAAATAAAAGACGGACGTAATCCCAGCAACAAATTCAGTGAAGCACCCATAGTAATACCAACTCTCTATTCGTACAAGTACACACACCCACACATTGACACCATACCCAAGTAGCACAAAATAGCAATATAAAGGCCCACATCGTCAATCTAAGCATTTGTAATTACTTATAAGAGTTCTTTCAATCCGTAACAGCTGTATAAAAAGAAGCGAGGCTAATTAAAATGCTTTATTCTGTTTTGTGATTCTATTAGGCACCACACACATGCCACAGACGTCACTGTTATGCAGCGTTTGGTACTATTTTCTTCTATCTGCTGCATGAGCGTATGCTGTGGAACACTAGCAATGCAGTCTTCTGAATAAATAGCCACGAGTGTGCTCTAAAACTGTTGCATTTTAAGAGAGAACTTTGTGAACTACTTTAACGCAAACAGTTACTTTGTGAAGTTATTTAACAATGATTAAATGCTTCACGCTGCACACAGATGGACTTTTACTCTATTAATCAGGTGTCAGTATATACTCGTATAACAGCATTTGTCTAGGCCATGTCAGACCTAAATTGTGAACTTTATGCAGTTACATAGCAGCCCGCTGCCTTAAAAAAGTTCACTTTTAAGCTCGTAATTCTTGTTTGAGCAGAATATTTGAACTTGTGTGGTCATCTATTCTGCTGATTGAGTTATATGTAATCATGAATTTTATTATTTTATAACGTGTGGCAATTTCCGAACTAGTGAGTGTTGTTTTACAAAATGTGGAAAGATAAAAAAAGAACTGGTGGAATACGACGTAAATTAATGCAGAGTACTTGAAGATTATTCATGATGATATGGCCGATGCGGGAAATAATATACAGCCTACAATAACAGGCCACATGCGAGCATTCATGCAGCCCTTAGCACTATGTTAAGATTACAACTATTCACTTACCTATCCGCCATATTTACTACCTGACTGTGTATCATTATAAAATTTTAGCCGTTTTGGTTTGGTTTATTTTAAAAGATATCGACAACAATTAAATAAGATACTACTAAATAACACATAAACAGCCCTTCATGCATATAAATATACCAAAACAATATATTTTATTTTGTTTACAATCAATTTAAGTTACATTTTTTTTCGTATTCTGTATTATTATGAGGGCGCGTGAAAATTTTGAACGATATATATGTGGTATTTCACGATAAAGTTACCTTCCCAATAAGATTTCAAATATATTAGTAAGAAATCGAAGTTTTACTTACCTTAAATTATATTTTTCATGCCACAAAATGGCACCATGGGATCAACAAGTTTTAAGGATTGACACTATACTGACAGTTTTAATGAAAATAAAGATAATGCATATCACAAGTTCGCTCGACGTTTACTTTCAGCTCTATGAAAACATTAGAAATGTTCACTTTGTGTTTATAGGGTAACATGTGGTTTGTTAATCAGGCAGCGTTCAGCTCTTGTAATGTCTGTTACCCACATAAAATGCTAATATAATGCTGATATAACCCAATTATTTTAGTAATGGGATTTCTTATACAGCTATGTGCTGTCAAATTTGTGCCCAAATTAGAGTTATATCAGCTGTTTAAGCGCTTATAACGCTACTATACTGCAACTTATCAGCTAGCGTTTCCATTGTGCTCTGTTGAAATACTGTTATACAGCGCATTTGTGCTACTTGGGTAATGCTTCAATCGCGAATCAAAAATTGCGCACACATGGTAAGCGGGCGGCCATTTCTACGCTTCACTCTTGATTAGACGAGGTTACGTCCGTCTTTTTTTCAGGTCCGTGTTACTAAGATTATATTTAATTTTTACATTTTATACATTATGAATAACATAGGAGCGTGCTATGCTAACACAGTGCCTAATCACATTCCAAAACAGTTGAACGTTATTTTTGTCTCTCTATCGGTTTTTGTTTTATTTTCTTTTTACTTAACTATGCGCACGCTATCGTATTTGTGGCCTGTTACCGTTATAACTAACAATAGAACGCGACAGTATTTATGCTGAAAAAATTACACAGTAACAAATTAAACATAGCTCTTATGTTAATTACAAAATATTTTTTAACTAAGATTAAGGTTTTTAGATAAAACTAGCTGATCCGGCGAACTTTGTATCGCCTAACAAACTATTTTTTTTTTCTAAAATAAAAGTAGCCTAAGTTACTCCTTGTTACATCAGCTATCTGCCAGTGAAAATCGGTCCGGTCAAAATCGGTCCAGCCATTTCAGAGTTTACCCGGAACAAACAGACAGACAGACAGACAAAAATTGTAAAAAATGTTGTTTTGGTATATGTACCGTATATACATCCAAATGCACACAGTAAAAAGCGGTTATTTTAATATTACAAACAGACACTCCAATTTTATCTATTATAATAATAATAATAATAATAATAATATGTTTATTTGCAATAAAATTGGTACAAATATGTTGTTGTAAACTTAATCTTAATCCTCAATTTTAACCACAGTGTGGTATGCAAATACAAAGATACAAAGTCAACATTAGTAATTTACCTTATTCATGCAGTCCATTCCAATTCATTATATAATGAGTCAATATAATATCAAATGTTTCTTATTAATTAAAATAAACTAAAACTAAACTTATAACATCATTTTTACATCATCCACAAAACATAAAAAATATCATAACCTAAAATGTCAGTCACAGAGTTACATGTCAGTCGCTAATGTCAAAGCAAAGTATGATCTAATTAATGATACCAGCTAAATCAAAATTTACTACTACATACACATAATAGATTATGCATAATTTATTCAATGAAATTATGTAATTAAATTCAATTTATTAATTTTATACAGTGTCAAAATGTTTTATAATGTTTGCCTTTCAATAATTCTTGTATAGAATAATATGATTTCTCCAGCAGAAATAATTTTAATTTGCTTTTGAGAGATTTTTCTGGAAGTACTGTGATGCTTTGTGGTATGGCATTAAATACTTTAACACACATGGCATAACAATTTTTGTGGTATAAGGCAGTATTTGAGTTTTTGCCGTATACCAGTCTACTTCCGTTTCTCGTATTGCGTGGATACACTTCACTTGCCTTTTTAAATAGCTCAGGATTATTCTTGACATATAGCACCAATTCAAAGATGTACAAGCAGGGTAGTGTTAGGATTCCTAAAGTCTGGAATATAGGTTTACATGAGTCTGTCCATGCATACCCATAGATAGCACGCACACATTTCTTCTGAGCAAGAAATACTCGGTTTATCTCACTAGAGTTACCCCATATTAGAATGCCGTACCTAATGACCGATTCAACGTAGGCGTGGTAAGCAGTGAGTGCTGTGTTAGGTGAGGATGTTTTACGTAATCTATTGAGAACGTATATGAAACTATTTATTTTACTGCACACTTTATCTATATGAGCCTTCCAGTTACATCTATTGTCAATTTGTAAACCTAAAAATTTAATATGTTCTGCCTCACTAATTTCTTGGTTTTTGTAGTGTAAACTTAATTTTTGGATATTTTTTTTGTTGTTGTTCCTAAATTGTAGAAAGCTAGTCTTACCTATATTTATATTTAAATTATTATCATAGAGCCATTGTATTACTAAGTCAATTGTATGATTTATGTCCGTTTGAATATTATTTGTCATTATAATTGATATATCGTCAGCGAAAAGTATACATTTCTCTGAAATAATGTCTGGAAGGTCATTAATATATAGCAGAAATAGTAGTGGGCCAAGTACACTGCCTTGTGGCACACCGTATTTGTTTGTCCTAAATTGTGATTTATATGATATTATTTCAGAATTTTTATTGACAGACTGTATATCAACACATTGTCTACGATCACTCAAGTAGCTTTGTATCCAGTGAAGTGCAGGACCTCTTATCCCGTAGTTTTCCATTTTTTGTATCAAAAGTTCATGGGAGACAAAGTCGAACGCTTTGCTCATGTCAAAAAACACTACAACTGGTGTAAGGTGACTATCTACCATATCAATTACCGTGCTTACAAGATCGTAACATGCGTTTGTAGTTGACTTATGTCTTTGGAAGCCATACTGTTCAGCCTTAAGTATATGAAACTTTTTAATGTATTCGGTCAATCTGAGATGCATTGCCTTTTCGAAGATCTTTGATAATATGGGGATAAGTGTGATAGGGCGATAATTATTCATTTCTTCTTTGTTACCTTTTTTATGCAGTGGCTTTACAATTGATAGTTTAAGCGCTGTAGGGAACCAGCCATTTTCAAAGGATGCATTTATTAGGTGCTTTAGAATAGGCGATATTTCTTCTTTTGCAAGTTTGATTATTTTCGTCGATACCTCATCTATTCCTTCGGCATTAGTGTTGTTAAGTGATGAGATAATATTTTTTACGTCATTAATGGTGAGTGGTCTTAAAAAAATGCTACCAGAAATGATATTCTTATTTGTGTTTTTAAGACAGTGTTTATGTTGGTTTGTCATTTCTAAGAAGTATTCGTTGAACGCGTTTGCAATATCCTTTGGATCGTCTATTATTATATCACCGACTCTAATTTTTTTAATGTAATCTTTTGTTACTGAAGTTGATGTTTCATTTTTTATGACACTCCAACTCGCTTTGCATTTATTTTTAGCATTTGTTACTATTTTAGAATTAATTAGTTTTTTTGATGTATTTACACATTCTTTTAATATTTTATTATATTTTAGATATTTTAGCTTACTACATAGGTTTTTTTCTTTGTAATATTTATATTGTAGCTTCCTTTTAGCTTTAGAACTTTTCTTTATCCCCCTTGTTATCCACTTTTGATTATTCCGTTTGGTTATTCTTATTTTACGTACTGGAAAACATAATTTATAAAGTAATATAAATAAGTCATAGAAATTGTTAAATGCATTTTGTATATTATTAATGCTGTATACTTCTGCTTTAAAAGAAAGACTAGTGAGATAGTTACGGAATTTCAAAATGTTTTCTTCACTGTAGTCACGTTTGTAGATATAATAATTTGCATTAACACTATCCACATTTTGTGCAGGAATACGTAATCCTTGTGCCGTGTTATGGTCTGATAGACCCAAGTTATATATTTCTCCTACAGCATTTTTTATATTACTAATTACGTGGTCAATACAAGAATTTAGCCTGGTAGGTTCGTCAATATGCAGTGTCATGTTATAACTACTAACTGTGTCTAATAATGTTTTCGTCAAATTATCATGTCTAAGTGTATTTATGTTTAGGTCTCCTACTATTACAATGTCTTTTTTTGTATTGTTTGTCAGTCTGGATAACATTGAATTTAATTTGTCAAAGAAAATGTTGATGTCAGCATTTGGAACCCTATAAATACAAATTACATGCATGTTTTGTTTAACTGTAGTGATACCACAACATTCAAATAAATTGTCAATGCAATAAGTTTTGTACATCTATACAATAATATTTGTATAGATGTATAGATAAATACTTAAATGCTTGACAACAATACCTTATGGTGAAGTGACGATGAAGACTCTACATTATAGGCACAGAAGAAATAATAGTACTTATAAGAGATAGGTAAGAATTACTTGTCAGCGTTTGGCAATGAAAATACTCCGTTACCCAAATCATTTCATTCACTACAATTATCCGAGTTCGTTCTATCACACATTATTTATAGACACAGAGACGTGAGCTATGTTACACTTCGTAACAAATTAATCTTTTAGCAACGACATGTACACAAGTAGGAAGTGCCGGCTAAGGAAACGATTAATTGTTAAAAAGTGCCGCTAGGGCGCGCATCCGTTCCGACGCTTGTATTAGAGTTTTTCAAGTCTGAATATAGAAGCTTTTTTTGGCTAGGTATCCGCTATAGAAATAGCTAAGGCCAATTCTTAACGATGTCCTGTTGGCTAGGTCAGTGTGGAGACGGCTTCTTATTAGACGTTCTAAAATCTATACTTCATGCGATTTGCAGCCGAAACAAATGTAAACAAAGCATTAAAATCATTTTCTAGTGTTTTTACCAACTGACTTGAATTTGTACACCAAATGCGTTTTATTTAGAGTAAGTTATTTCGAGTAAGTTGGTGAAAACACTAGAAAACGATTTTAATGCTTTGTTTACATTTGTTTTGGCTGCAAATCGCATGGAGTATAAACATACATACCTATCACATGTTTGAATTAAGTAGTTTAGATTTTGTCAAGATACATAAAGTTTTGGTTGATGATGGTTGTAACTAATGTATTAAAATTATCCATTGTACGTGAAATATCATGTCACAGAATGTAATAATTTGGTCCTTAATTATACCTTGTAATTCATACCGATGTTAAAATTAAACGCATTTGACGTATTTTCAGACCTATTCGTCATTAATGTCTGTCAAATGTTAAGGATATCTCCCCGCAACTTAATTGGTTTTAAATATAAAAATGCGGAGTAACTTTTAAAATATTTAGTTATTTCAATTATTATTCGTACTCCACATTAACATAGCCTCATCAAAAGCTCCCGATACACGTTGTGACAGACAGACAGGCGCGTGGCGTAGGAAGTCATTAGTTACGCGTTATGCGGACGGTACCGGCTAGTGATACAGCCAGTAAAACAATTTTATCTCATTGTAGAGCCTTTCTACATCATTCTCATCCTTGTTTACTTACTATTTAAGGTGAAAATGGAATAAGTACGCGTTTGGGTAATATTTTTTTTGCAGACTGTACTTATTAACAGCAAATTGGCTATCGTTTACGAAGTACTTGACACATGAGATAGGAGGTTAATTTCCCACGGTATACATTGGATTTGAGTTAAACTGATCGCAGTTTTTACAATATGACTGTATAGAATAAAATATAGTTTGCTAGATAAATAAATTCTAAAAAGTTCTTAGAACTTTGGACGGACATCACAAATAAGGTACACCTGGTTATATTATGTTGTAGGTATATTATGTATAGTAAAACATAATAATAAAATGTGAAAGATTATGAGGATGTTCTTTCTTTCTTTTCTTCTCTCTTTCTTGCCGGCAACGCATCAGTGATGCCTTTGGTGTTGCTGATGTCCATGGGCGACGATAGCGCTTACCATCGGGTGGATCGTCAGCTCGTTAGCTGGCTATTTCCATAAAAAAAAATGTTACACTTTGACTCAAAAATACCTGAACGAATCTTCATGCATTAATTGCACTAAAATGACAGGTGAATTAAGTCTACTTATATTAACTGACCTCAATCAGTAAATTTAAATCACCTGGGTGTATAGGTGAATGTACACCAAAAGCAGACTTAAGACACCTGGGCGAATTAACTCAGGTGAATAGACTTATTATAATTTACATTTATTTATTTACAAGCTATTTATTTACTAGCTAGCGAACCTCGTATGGCGCTGCTCTTGAAGTTGTAGACGAATACAATTACCTGGGACAAGTGATCCAAATGGGTAAGTCCAACTTCGAGAAAGAAGTCACTCGTAGAATCCAACTCGGATGGGCTGCGTTCGGGAAACTGCGTCATATCTTGTCGTCCAAAACACTACCTCAGTGCCTGAAGTCGAAGGTGTTCGAGCAGTGTGTGTTGCCAGGGATGACATACGGATCCGAGACGTGGTGCTTTACTATTGGCCTGATCCACAAGCTCAGAGTTGCGCAGCGGGCTATGGAGAGGGCTATGCTCGGTATTTCTCTACGTGATCGCATCAGAAATGAGGAGATCCGTAGACGAACAAGGGTAACCGACATAGCTCAAAGAATTAGCCGGCTGAAGTGGCAATGGGCTGGCCACATTGTGCGAAGGACCGATAACCGTTGGGGAAGAAAGTTCCTCGAATGGCGCCCACGTCTCGGAAAAAGGAGCATAGGACGCCCCCCGACCAGGTGGACTGACGACCTGAAGAAGACAGCGGGCATCCGCTGGATTCAGAAGGCTCAGGACCGGTCAGAGTGGCGCAAGTTAGGGGAGGCCTTTGTCCAGCAGTGGACCTCTAAGGGCTGATGGATGGATGGATGGATGGAACCTCGTATCACCTAATAAACTATTTTTTTCTAGACTAAAAGTAGCCTAAGTTACTCCTTGTTACATCAGCTAACTGCCAGTGAAAGTGCCGTCAAAATAGGTCTAGCCATTTCAGAGATTAGCCGGAACAAACAGACAGACAGACAGACAGACAAAAATTGTAAAAAATGTTGTTTTGTTATATGTACCGTGTATACATCCAAATGCACTTAGTGAAAAGCGGTTATTTTAATATTAGAAACAGACACTTCAATTTTATTTATTTGTATAGAGTATAGATGTATAGATTAACACACCAACAGCTTACATACGATTATAACATTCTACATCATGATCTGGTACTGAGGTATTATTCCGGCAAAACGCGAGCAAAATCGCGGGCAAAGCGCTAGTAAAACATAATTAGCTAAAATCTTACGCCTTATTTAACATAGTTAATTTCCCGCGGTCATACCCGAAACAACAAGATGCCAATCAAACCGATTGAAATCCGTCAATTCTGAACGTCAGCTTTCTATCATTAATTCTACCGCGAGCTTTCGATCTATTGTTTCTATGACTCCTACGCGACTAATCTGTTCTTTGCAATCATTCCTATTTATATTCGGATGTAGGACGTTCTTTAATTTAAAAGTTTTTTTTTATCTTAACCTATAGTTTGTCGGGTAAATGTAAAGACATGTCAAATTTTAATAAACTCTTAAAAATCAGATAGTGTAACATCTTGTGACTTGCATGCGGATTTGCCCTCGTTTTCCGAGAAAATAGTACCCCATATTCCAGATATACTCCACTAGATATATTCCACATCTTGGTATACCTCTGGTTCAGTAGTTCCTCACAAACTTTTACATTTATAATCTTAGTAAGAATACAAAAGTCGCTGCATACGTAACGTGGACGGGACGTGGACGGGGCATAAATATATGTGCGTGCCCCTTTCCCGTCCCGTCCGTGCCTCCGTGGCGTATGCGCTATCGTTTACATTTTTTATGAAACGATGTTTTCAAAACTTCACGTCCCGTCCCGTCTCCGTCCCGTCCACGTTACGTATGCATGCAAACTAATAAGTGGCAAGTGCAGTTCTTCATTTTTTTTTTAAATAAAAATAAAATAAAAATGGTAAAAAATACAAGACCCATTAGGGGCCTATCTCTAATATCTCTATATACATTATACCCACTATATCACTGAGAATTTAGTTATATCCTGACCAGTACAATATGAAGAATACCATAATACCTATTTACACTCTTACTTTAATTTTTCTATTTACGGCATAACTAATACTCAACCAACGTTACATTTATTATAATTTACTATCAATAAACTAGTAATGGGACATAAATCCATGTAGACGGCCAATCCAAGAAAGGTAAAATAAATCTGGGATTAAGTATTTATCCACTTAACATTATAATAATCCGTCTATATGAGGGATACATTCCTAAGATTGTACATAAACTAGGGCAATACACATAAATATCTTTCACGGCTCTACGACGTGGTGTGCAAGTAACTCTTCAGATTATGCCATCTACGCAGACCGGCCGCGGCATAGGGATGGCGATTGGAGATCGACTAATAGTAGAATCGAGTTTTTGGGTTAGTAAAAGTGTTTTAGCACTCGTTATAAGGTTAAAACATGTGAGGACTTAATAAACCGTCAATCGGGCTGGTTTATGCAGAATAAGACGAACAAATATAGTAATCTAAGAAGATAATAATATAATGAGTAAGTTTAGTTAGGATTAGATTAACGTGTTAGATAATGCATGTTGCATGAATATATTGATCGTAATATTAATTAGGTATTATGGTACATATTAACTGTTTTTATATAAATGTAATGAAACGTATTTTCATCTTAATCGAGCATAATGTGGTGTTTCTTAGTATATCGGTGGCTTAAATTTAGCAAAATAAAAATTGATACTAAGTCGTAGTTTGCGAATATTTTAATGAACAGATGCAAAAAAGAAATTGTTTAAATTTATGAAATTTATTTATTTTCTTTTTGAAGCGATTGTTTTGGCTGATACGAATCGATTTTAAGACCCGGTTATTTATAGTAAATCGTCATCCCTACATATCTCCTTATTTACATACAAACCTACATAGCAACTGAGTTACAAGCCACTGGTTGACTAACAGCCTGTGATTCCACAAGTCGATATCACTCGCGATACAACGTCATACGTATATCAGTGAGCATGTATTCTCGAAACTCACTGATCAAAATCATTGCCGATTTAGCTGTGAGCTGTTACTATTACAATGGAAATTATTAAGGTTCAATTATTAGATATATTAAAAGGTAATTAAACATTGCAATAAACAATGTTAAGTTTTTTTCTGATGAAAGACTAATTGTAATATTTTTCTGGGTCAGTAACATGTCCGTGATACCTAGTGTTATTGATGTCCACGGGCGATGGTGACAAATATCCATAAACTCTTTCACATATATACATCTATACAAATACATAAAATTGGAGTGTCTGTTTGTAATATTGAAATAACCGCTTTTTACTAAGTGCATTTGGATTTATACACGGTACATATACCAAAACAACATTTTTTACAATTTTTGTCTATCTGTCTGTCTGTCTTTATGTTCCGGCTAATCTCTGGACTAATGGCTAATGGCTGGACCGATTTTGACGGGACTTTCACTGGCAGATAGCTGATGTAACAAGGAGTAACTTAGGCTAATTTTATTTTAGAAAAAAATAGTTTGTTAGGTGATACGAAGTTCGTCGGGTCAGCTAGTTTATAATATTAGTAGGATAGCGATGTCCATCGCATCATTGTTCCAATGTTCGCATGAAACTACCCATTATCAGTAATCGATACTGGTTACATGATTCACGGCGAGAATATAATCCAGCAGGAATATATCTCGCGCCTAATGTCCTGTTTATTTACGAGCTATGAATAGATTATGATAGAGATTACGCAATGGCAACAATAGCGCTACTTGGGGGTTTCGGATGTGTTCAAATTAACGCAGCGAAGTTTTTTTTTTCTTAAAATAAGTTAATGCTTGACCACAATCCCACCTGATGGTAAGCGGAGATGTGGTCCAGGATGGTGAGCGCACTAACTTAATAAAATCCTATTAAAAATAGTTAAAAATCGAGCGATTGTTCCGTGTGCTTTTTTTTACGGTTAGAGTTTGCAAAGGTGTCAAGGTGTTAAACTTAATTCGATGTTTTCTTTTACACTAGGAACATGTTTTACGTTTTACATCTTAATATACACAATATAAATTATGTGTCACGTTGTTTGTCCGCGATGGACTCCTAAAGTGCTTAACCAATTTTAATCAAATTTGCACACCGTGTGCAGTTTGATCCAACTTGAAAGATAGGATAGCTTACATCTCAAAATAAATAAAAAAAAAATTTGACAGAACGAAGTCTGTCTGGGCAGCTAGTATTACAATATGAATGAACTATATTGAAGTACCAACAATACAAAATCAAGGGTTAACTCATAATTTAGGACGCTACAACACCCATAATTGTCGTCACTCTTTCTCTCTCTTTCCGCCATCTTTCTTCCAGAAACACTATGCTTTCTTTATTTTTTCTTCCTTGAATTTCTGTGGAATGGTTCCTAAAGTTCTCGCTAGTCTATTACTGTTAAAGTAACGTTACTATTTCTGGCAAGCCACAGGTTTTATTTTTTGATGTGACATCCCGTCAGTTCACACACAAGTGAAACAAAACGATTTCTTTACCTCCACTCGGCAAACTAGGAACGTGTCTTTAGTCGACGACGTCATTATACTCTTACCATGAGTCATCACCGAGTTTGGTAATCCGTGTACTGATGATTACCACCAGACTTATTATAATGACGTATTCATAGGGTACTTACAATTAATTACAAGTTCAATTAAAACGTAATTTATGGACAAACACTTTCCGCGTGTCATTCCCGTTAATTTGACCAAGTCCTTATTGATATGAAGTGCTGTTAGGCTCGTAAAGTTTAAAATATTGATAAATCGGTTTCACTACAGTTTGTATATTCATGCGTTGTCGCGAACACAGAATCTTGATAATTCGTTGTTTCTTGTTTGTCGCACCTAGGCACCGGAAGGTTTAGTATAGAAATATGTATTGCTAGTACTTGATAAGAGAGAAATAATTGACTTTGATACCTTAAGATATAGAATAATACAATTTTCGATTTTTTCAACTATAGCGGGTAGAGTACCCGCTAGTACTAGTGTGATAACCTGTGTGGTTATCATCGTTCGGAGGGTCCTCGTTTCAATACCCAGAAATCGTCTCAAACAAAAGGATAAAACGTAGTACGATGATTTAAATTAAAATTAAAATAGAGTTTCAAAGTTTAAAGATTACAAAGAGGGTAGTTAGCAATACTAGAAAATTGTACTTATAATAAATTAGCAAGTAATTTTTCTCATCAATAGATTAGTAGAGGGGCTGGAACATGTTATGAGTAGATAAATCTTGTTGCATCTCATTTGAATACAGCACCGTGTTTACGTAGGAGGATTGTATCGGACAGTAACATGATAAGGAACGGAATTCTTTGCAATAATTTGTGTGAGAGTGTATGTTTGTTGTTAGCGTTTTATTAATAGGTATAATAAAGAGTGGAAAAAATCTAATCTTAAAATATATAAATTACGTGTCACGTTGTTTGTCCGCGATGGACTCCTAAACTACTAAACCGATTTTAATCTTTGCACACCGTGTGCAGTTTGATCCAACTTGAAAGATAGGATAGCTTACATCTCCCTTTAGGCACACGGAAGGTTTTAATAAAAAAAAAACTTTTGACAGAACAAAGTCTGTCCGGGCAGCTAGTATAATATAAATATCTTGTGTCACTGTGGTTGCGGTCACACTCCTCCGAAACGGCTTGACCAATTTTTATAGAAAAAATGTGTATATTTGGCAAATATGAGAATATGTCGTAAAGTATATTTCATACCGCTAAGTGATTAGGGTATCCTTATCCAGAATTTTTTGGCAAAACAGCGTTTGCTGAGTCAGCTAGTAACAACAATAAATATTTTTGTCAAGAAATATTCGATAAAAAGTAGATGAGCCATACCACGGTGATTGGTAAATGCTACCTGCATTTTAATAACCCCGACATCACCGAACCCACAGAACATCTAATAATTAGTTAGAAAGGGCATAGCGCGTAATTTGTACGAGAACCGCTGTCGCCGTTTCGATCCCCTCCATTTGCTTACTACTACGAAAATGAACAAATACGCACGAGGGTTGTTATGTGTGCGTGAGAGGCGTGGCACTGTAGCTTAAGGATTGACTGACGATAAACTTTTATCGGTATTTATTTTCGTAAGGTCGACAGATGTGTAAAATAAAGGTTTACCTTAAATCCATAAAAAATAACATTTAGTAGGAATCCAGTCAGGTTGCCTGTTGCAGCGATCCACTGAGCTCGTATAACTGAATCTTTCGGGAAACTAAAATTCATTAAATTCTATTAGAATAAAACATGAAAATGTGGATTCCAAAAATTTTACAGTTATGGAATTTGAACCTAGGACCCCTAGTGTAACGTGGCGCTGCACTAACAATTTGAACCACCGTGTGATCAAACCAACTGCCGATTTTCAAAATGGCGGTACTCATAGGCATGCCACCTAGGTTCAATGACGGTAGGTACTCATGAACGCTAGATTAGATATAGATTTTAACAAAATAATAAACAAGAAGTAACTGCTTCAAACAACAATATCCTGCCAAAAATCTAACTGAAAAATATAATATAAACCAGTGTTACTACGTGTAAAATACGTCAATGTTCTTTCAAACTATATTTCAATGCATAAAATATTAAATTTATCTGGCCACATTCACATTATTTAAGAACGTTGTTTTTATTATAACTTCGAAAGAATCTATCGAATATCGATGTCATCTTTTACTACGACCAACACTAGAGCTACTTCTACGCAATACATTACGCGTTCGAATTGATGTGATAAAAATGACGAGCGCATGCAGCCCGCAATGTATATTTTTTGGGAAAAGAATTATTTCAAGGACATTTTGAAGGATTTAAACTAAAATATCGTAGTTTTTTTACTTACCGATGAAAAGAAACGCTTCCTTTGTTTATGTTAAGCACTTGGCTTCGTGCACGACAAGTAATTACCGCACATGAAGGCATTTTCACGTAATTTAGTCGCAGTGTTTCGCAGTACTTTTCTCCGTTGGAGGTCGCGAGTCACTAAACAGCGCGATCGCGTGTTTTTGTGAAGTATGCACGTTTGCTCATAGTCTTGGCGCACCTGCCCCGCCCACAACTCCTTTCTAACTAATTATTAGATGTTCTGTGACCGAACCGTTGCAACCATAATCTAAAGTTACCAAAAAAAATAACTTCAAAAAAACAGTCCTCGAAATATCTATACATATAAATATACATATAAGAAATATCTATACATATAAAAATCGCCACACCTTATGGGGTGACATAGTCACAAAAGTCACAAAACCCCATTCAAAAAATAAAGAAAAAAATCGCCACATGGCTACTTCATGGATCCCATCATCAGAACAAAATTTTGAAAAATATGGGACCAATAAGGAGTGCCTTTGAAACAAAAAATATATCTAAATCGGTTGATAAACGACGGAATTCTGAGGTAAAATACGTGGAAAAACCAAAAAAATATACCTACAACCAAATTGAAAACTTACACCTTTTGGAACGAAGTTCCTTATCGCGCGTTGCGAAAGGGGGCTAGGCGGAAAATTTGGTAACAAAAAGTTGTAACGACACTTTTTGCCGTCGTTAGTCGTTACAACTCGTGCGGCGTCGTTACATGTCGTGGGGCGTGCGCATGTTTCTCTGTCTGTCTCTCTCTCTCTCTCTCTCTCTTATAGAAAGCAAGCCAGATATTTTCGTTTCTTGTAGCTTGCTAGTACCTAGTACCAGCTACCTAGTAGCTTGCTACTAGGTGAACAAAGCCGATGAGAAAAATACCCCAGATTTGTTACTTACTGCAAGGAACTTCGTTCCATCCGGGTGTCCCTTGACACCTCTCAAGTTTTTTAAAGTCAGTTAAGAATCAACTGGTTTGTATGTAATCAGTCCACTTTCTTTTTCTTTCTAACCGACTTCAAAAAAGGAGGAGGTATTCAATTCGACTGTATTTATGTTTATTATCTCAAAACTTTCGACTGGGTGAACCGATTTTGATGATTCTTTTTTTTATCGAAAGCTGGTGCTTGTCATGTGATCCCACTTAAATTTAAGCGAGATCTGATGAGTAGTTTTTGACTTATCCCTAATTTTGAAGTCACTTATTTTTTGTCACGAATTATCTCTTTTTTGGCCGGCAACGCATCAGTGATGCCTTTACTATCGCTGATATCCATCCACTTACCATCAGGTGGTTCTTCTCGTTTGTTGGTCATCTCGCCTGGTTATTTCATATTATTTCGATAAAAAAAATGTAAGAATCGCTTCTACGTTAAGACGTCTCGATCGAAAAGCTAATAGATCCCACACGTCACAACAGCATGCGCGATTGCTACACACGCGATGATATAATATACGTGTAACAAATATATCGCACCAATAAACTATGTACTTACAAGGAAATGAATAAAAAGAGGCGAACCTTGTGATTGCCGGCGTAGGCGGGCGCATCGTAAAGCATGCATATTGTAGCTTGCGATGTATATTGTAAAGAATTGTAAAGTGCTGATAGCAAACTGATATATTGTGTTTATTTGTCTGTTACAAATTATGTACCTGACATAGTTCGTTGCAATTGGAAATGTACAAGATATGAATGTAGTAATCTGTTTTTATTTTCTATTCTACAGAGATTTTTTACACCTTTTGAAGCCTGGAGTATAATTATCGTCGTTAACGGTATTTTCAATACTTTTTTTATAGGAAATATCGGTATCCGTATTGATACCATAGTTGTGCGTAGGTAACGATGCATCTCTAGTAAATAGAAGTACCCGGATGACCGAGCTTAGCTCGGTATTTTTTTTAAGAAACTACGCTAGCTGAATTAGCTTTAGCGTTGCTACTCGCCAATAGATGTCAGGAAGAGTCTATTGTGGCAGTTTTCATTGCCTGAAAATATGGATAAAACGACTTTTTCTAAAAATGAATCCTCGTTAAAGGGGCCATTGACGGAACGATCGATCGGTGCGATCCGTCGTTGCAGACCGATCGCACCGACCGATCGGCAGTGTATGTCAAGATCGTTAACGATTTGCTTGGTCGCAGACGATATCGGTGATCGCAACAAAAATCCATGCAATCATGAATATCGCACCGATGAATCGACTGTGTGTGGACCTTTGCGATCAGCGATGCGATATTTGTCTCATTCTGATGCCGGCCGCCGCACGCGTCGCATGTCTTCAATGCCTTGGCTAGTACGTTACGTAGGTACTACGTAAGTACGTAGTCTACGTACCTTACCTACCAACACTCGATGGACGAAACAAATAAATTTTTTTTGCCGTATTGGGGCGGCTTTAGAATACTAACCCCAAACCCACGCCGGATGGGTGTCGTAAGAGGCGACTAAATCCGGCCCGCTGGTGGTAGGGCCCTCGGAGGGATTATATTGGTAGTATTGATTTTAATTGTTAATTAATACCATTATTACTATTATTATTTCTTCATGGGGTTCGCTTTTACTTTTACTTTTCGCTTTTACCTTTGGTGTTGCTGATGTTCATGGGCGACGATAGCCACTTACCATCAGGTAGATCGTCAGCTCGATTGCCGGCTATTTGCATAAAAAAAAACTTCGTGGACTTATCGAGGACCGATGCCGCGATGACAATTCGATATTAAAAAGAAAGAAAGAAAGAAAGAAAGAAAGAAAAAAACCTAGTTACACGCTTTATATTAGCTTTAAACGGTTAGACTTCTTCTAAACTTCGTAGACCTATCGAGGACCGATGATAATTCAATATTTAAACAAAAAAGAAAGAAAGAAAGAAAAAAAATGTTCGGTTATGTTCGGTTTACACGTATTAAGTAGTTAAGTAGTTAAATAAATTTTAACTAAATTTTAAGTAAATTAATACTTGTAAACGGACAATTTAGTAGTTTAGTAATCAAGTAAGAGTTTTACTTTTTTCTTTTGTAGCCGAATCAAAGTTACTGCCACATAGCTAAGGAAAAGAAGTTCATTTTCCATTTTGTAGGGCACGTATTGAATTATTTGAGCACGTCTTTATCCTTCCGTTTCAAACAAGTAATGTTTGATCGTTGCGATCGATCGTTACGATCGATCGTTCGTGTATGAGCGGCACTTTTGAACCGATCGATCGGTGCGATGTCCGGCAGATCGATCGCACCGATCGATCGCATCGTCAATGGCCCCCTTTAGATCGATTTATCTCCCCCGAAACCCCCTGCATACTAAATTTCATGAAAATCGTTGGCGCGGTTTCCAAGATTCAGAAAATATATATATACAAGAATTGCACGTATATAAATATATAATAAATAATAGTAAATAGTAATAGTATATAAATAATAGTAAATAGTATTATATTATTTATTTATAGAGAAGAGGACTCTTACGTGAAATACACTCTGAGAACTATGTAACATCGCAGTACTAGTAACATACCTAATTATACTCGTAAGAAGGCCGGGTAAGAATTCAGTGTCAGGGAATTCAAACGTGTTTAAAATGTCAGACTGGTATCCCTGCACTTGTCTACACATTAACTTCATTAGTTACTTACTTAGTAACATAGTAAAATAATATCTTTATATGGAATCCGGGTGGACCAACAGCGCGTCGAAAGCGGTTTGGTTGTAAAACACAGATGTAATGCCATGTCGGACTGCTTGTCTTGGTATCCGACTTGGTAAGTTCAGTTAGAGAACTTGCCTTCTGAGAGGAGGGTCTCGAGTTCGATTTCTGGACGAGAAACTGGTCGCTTCCCACTAAATGTTTTTTTTCTGTTTGTTAAAGTGTAAGCTTACCACACTAATCTCGGCAACGGCTCAACTGATTTGGATGCAGTTTTCAATGTTTAATAATAAAAAAAAAACAAAACAGTTTAACTTTATCGATATAAATATATTATACCCATATAGAATAAAAAGATAATATATATATAGAATAAAAAGATAATATCAATTTTATACTCAGTAAATGAATAAGTATCAAATTTGCATCCTATCTTAAATAAAGATAGGGTCCAATTAATTGATTTTATCGTAATATCCTTACTCGTAGAAGATACAGGTGCCGGGGTTTGAAACATTTTTTAGCAAGCGATATGAAATTTTGCTTTTGAAGTTATTGTAGAATTCCAAGCCCTTATTATAATATCGTATTATACTTGTAATCCTTTCTGCAGAAATGTCCTAAATTGTAATTAATTAGCTAGTATTAAAAAGTGACCCGCTAGAGGCAAAAAAATCCTGATGAATCCTGACGTTTCTGGGCTTCGGAGAGCACGTAAAGCTTTCGGTCCCAGTTGTTATCCAAAGATAACAGTAGTTAAGCTATGTCTGAGGCCTACGGGTGGCATGAAAACTTCCGACATTAAGGATGGCCTAGTGGAGGGGTTAGCCTCCTCCACCAATCCACAGTGGAGCAGCTTTGTGTATGCTCTATGCCTCTTCAAGAGGAGAGATCCGTTCCCAGTAGTGGGCCCTAGTGAGGCCTAGCCATGTCTTGTTATTTTAAGTACTGAACAAATAATTGATGTATTTAAAAAAGGTAAACATAGAAATAGGTTGTCGACACCTGCGTCAGTAACTCCAGGGGTGGCGCCGTATAATCAATTTATACCATTTCTTTTCAAAGGTGATTAGTTCGTTGGGTTGATGATAGTGTTTGTTTATTTATGGCTACACATTTTAGGGTTCTTTTTCCAAACGGAATACTTGTGGGTATCGGTGTCCAGTTATCATGAATAAACATTTTTTTTTTATAGAAATAGCCGTGAAATGAGCGGACGATGCACCTAATAGTAAGTGGCTATCATCACCCATGATCATCAGCATCACCAAAAGCATCACTGATGCATTGCGCCAAGAAAGAGAGAAGAAAAAGAAAGGCATATAAAAAATAAAGGCGCATTTTTTTATGGCACATGTTTTTTCTGGCTCATAAATGTGTACCCCGACCGGGAATTGAACCCGCAGGCAGGGTCAACTGGGATAATTTTTTCACTACCAGATTATACTATGTTAATTTCACTACATAACCATACCCAAGAAAATAATCAACAAATTACTACCAAAAACTGTTTTATGTTCTACTGCAAAATCACACAATTTATTTGGAAAATGAAATTGGAAAATGAATATTACTACAGAACCCCTCAGTTTAATTTCACTTCACGCGTGGCGTGTCTTGTTAATTAAGCTTGTAGTTATTTCCATTTAAAATGGTCATTTACCAGCACCTCGTACTTTGTACACTAGTCTAGTTACTGTGTAAAGTAAACAACTAAATTAATGAAACCACAATACTTGTGACTATAACTTGGGTTTAGATTTGCATCAGAAATGATTTTATTTCGAAATAAATAACTTGTTACTGTCTTTATATATCAAGGGTACTAGGACTATTTGCGTTGGTCGTACGAAATATAATATGTATATGTTGGCATAGACTAAAAGAATTCGTACTAATACTAATCTATCAAACAATCTGTCAATCTGGTGGACAGATTAGGACCGCGGAATCAAAGTAAAACTAAATAAACACTTCACATTCGTAGCCCCACACTAGGATTCCATGTGTCGTGTGTGCCATGGACAACACACTAGACAAGGACATCCACACCCAGACAGAGAACGGAAATTCAAACTCGTCATTCAAATTTCCGCCTCGCTGGGAATCGAACCCAGGACCCTTGGTGCGGTGACCCGGCATGGTAACCATTGCGCCACACAGGTCGTCGTTAAATAACGTTGAATTGATGAATTCGACTGTTATCAGGCAATAAACGAATGTTATCCTTGTACCTGTCGAATTGTGTGTTCTATTTACTATCCTGGCAATCCTGACATTTATCTACCTACGCCCACAGAGAGAGATCCATGTTCATAGCACTGAAATGCACTTTGATACATGTCATGTTTTACTGAGATGATCTGAACATAATAATTCTTGACAAAAAATAACCGACTTCTAACTCAAAAACGACTAGTCATATCTCGTTCAAATTAAGTGAGACCACATAACAAAACACAACATTTGTTAGTTAAAGTACCATAAACACGCTAATAATAATAATAATAATAATAATAATAATAATAATAATAATAATAATAATAATAATAATAATAATAATAATAATAATAATAATAATAATAATAATAAACGCTAACACACTCATACCCCCCCCCCCCCGCAGTAGGTTTTTACCTGTATCGCGGGTGGCATGGCCGACACATTATAACACATCACAATAACACCCATGACCCGAGTACAAATATTTATCTGTCAATTAATATATGCCCCGGCCGGGAATCGAACCCGGGACCCCTCGCTTCGCAGACATGGGATAAATGTTCTAAATAAATAAATTTCTGAGTAAACGTCGCTCTATTTAATACCTGCTTAAACTCATAAATATTCTCTCTAATGGCAAAACCGGTAGTCGTCTTTCAATTGAGACGCGAACGATTCCGACGAGGTATTTTCATTAACCACCATATTAGTAAAAATACTCGTTTTGAAAAAACATTTCCGTAAGCGCACGCGCCCTAGCTTATACAGTGGTTTCCAACTTTAGATTTTAGAGTTTATTATAACCTTTTTCTATCCAACCATGAAACAGTTCACTACTGAATTGGTAATATACATAGTTTTCCTTGGTGATAGCATTTATTTGAAAATTCTGTCAGTCAACTAATTAAAACTTTATATTTGACTAGCTGACCCGGCGAACTTCGTATCGCCTAACAAACTAATTTTTTTTTTATATAAAAGTAGCCTAAGTTACTCCTTGTCGGTCCAGCCATTTCAGAGATTAGCCGGAACAAACAGACAGACACACAGACAGACAAAAATTGTAAAATATGTTGTTTTGGACTAGGTACCGTGCATATATCCAAATGCACTTAGTAAAAAGCGGTTATTTTAATATTACAAACAGACTCTCCAATGTTATTTATCTGTATAGATGTATAGATATAGATGTATAGATAAGCAAGCGGTTGGAGTGAAATTAAATATATTAAAAAAATATCCTTATTAATTCATGTACATTCACTTTAAACAATTTATAAAATCTATCTATGTATGTATGCCTACTTTTCTGTTATTAAAATTTAAAAGTTAGGTATCGCATGTGTGCACAAATTTTGCCTCTCAATTATACATTTTCCTTTTTTCTACTGAAAGATTTCGTTTCGAAATTTTCTTAATTTTTTTTTATAATTAAATAAATAAAAAGTTGAGATCCACTATCAAAGCCACAGGAAGGAGATAGTTGCCGTAGCTGTGCGACAAATTTGTGGCGCCCTACCGAGTGATTTGCTGCATCGATTGATTGATGGACGCGAGGGACTCGCGTCGTATTGATTTTAAACATCTAATACTAGTAGCCGTTTATATCCTGGCCTAGATGGATGGATGGACATCCTCGAATATATCGTAAAATCGATTGTATTCTGGTATATGATCTGATTTATATTCGTTTGTATGTCGTACAGTATTATTTTAAAATTACAAGTATTAGCATACGTTATAGTTTTGTCATGTCCGTCCGTCCGTCCACAGCATAGCGCAGAGCCAGAGAGCCTTAGTGCTAGAAAGCGATACTATAATTTGACATGGATATTTATTAATAATTACAAAGTTGTAGAACAAAATTAATAAAAAAAATTAAGGGAGGTCTCTACAAGTAATTTGTGGCAGATTTTTTCCTCATCTATTCCTTAGAGTGCCGAATCGTTGAAAAGATCTTTCAAAAATATTATAGGTCTGCAAAGCCATTTTTCGATTCAGGAGCTCGTTTGGGAAATATGCAGCTTTAAAGTGCTAATTTTGGTAAGAGTCAAGTGTCCTCCCACCGCCAGCTAAATGTTAGTTGTTGGGCATGTGAAAAAATGGCATCACGGTATTAGCGTATATGATGATTTTAAAAGAAAAAATATCACGGCTATACTAGCTGAAGTAGTTAATGAGTAATAGTCGATAAACTCAATACTTCGGAACCCCACATTGCGCGTG
Source organism: Thymelicus acteon (assembly GCA_951805285.1). Classification (NCBI taxonomy): domain Eukaryota; kingdom Metazoa; phylum Arthropoda; class Insecta; order Lepidoptera; family Hesperiidae; genus Thymelicus; species Thymelicus acteon. Next base: position 3,634,910 of record OX638233.1, read on the forward strand.
GCCTGACATTCACTTGGCCAGAGTTTTATTTTATCTAGACTATACAAAATTACATACACTGATGCCAGATTTCTTCGTAATCAAGAAGCCGGATGGTAACATACCTTCCAGCATTGTACAGAAAATCGCTGTTGGCTCGTTCGTCGAACTAAATAAAGGAAATTCATTTCCTTGGCCGTGAGTTGTTTTCATTGCGATAGGATATTGTTACATTTATATTTAACGGTAATGATGTAATAGTTTGTTGCACGATTCTGGCTACATGGCGAGTGTACGTGGAACTAGTTCCCCTGTGAAATACATACAAGTGCTTTCGGTATACCAGTAACATCTATACAAATAAATATAATTGGAGTGTCTGTTTGTAATATTAAAATAACCGCTTTTTACTAAGTGCATTTTTATGTATACACGGTACTTATACCAAAACGACATTTTTCACAATTTTTGTCAGTCTGTGTATCTGTTTGTTCCAGCTAATATTTGAAATGGCTGGACCGGTTTTGATGGGACTTTCACAGGCAGATAGCTGATGTAACAAGGAGTAACTTAGGCTACTTTTATTTTACAAAAAAATGTTTGTTAGGCGATACGAAGTTCGTCGGGTCAGCTAGTCTGTATTAAAATTGATCGATTAATATAGGGGTTCCGATTTTACTTCTGAACCCTAAAAATTAACTCACGTGTAGAGGTAAGTGATGTTCAATCGTAATTGAACGAAGCTCATTGTTATTACTTTTTATTGTGATTGTTTGGCTACAGTTAGACGTAGACTACACTTGTGAACCCTCCAAAATAAATACAATACAATATTACAATACAGTACAATAACACTGTACATCGATGTACATGGAAAATATGGTGAATCAACGCCTGGGCTGTTACTAGTAGTGTACATAATTATAAATTTTATCCTATTTTCCATTATTAGGGTATCCTGTGCCAGACATATTCAAACACTTCTGTTATTGCCAAGAAGTGTACTTACCAAAAAATTTAGGTACCTAATATCAATTCTTATAATTATAATAATGAATCGTAGTTTTATTAGACATAATTATACGTGTTAATTGCGCGTCATTTTCTGGGTTCATGTGTCTACTTAGTTTGTATAATATGTTAATATATTTAATACACGTCAAGACAAAATATCTGTATTTGAGAAGATTAGACAGAAATAGCCATTTCTGCAGAATTGTTTCTTAGGTATTGCTTCTCCAGTGTGGTCACACAATATAACACGCAAGTAGCATTATGCATTCACAATTCTTTAACTTACTGGAATCAGAGAGTAACCTTCCCGCGAAATCTGCAAAGATAGATTAGGTTTTGCTCAGTTATCGTTATCGCTCACGACTGACACACACCACGGAGCTATAAACGCTATTTATTACTGTACCATCAAATATACGCCAACATTAACAAAACAAAAACGAAAACATGAAAATCATTAATCAAACGACGGAATAAATTACCACCGTTACGTTACACGAGCAGTGGTTGCCTTTTCTCAATTTCCACACAACGACATTACGTTAGAGAGAGAGGGGAATAAAACAATCGACGTCAGCTAATACGAAGGAAAGAGATAGCGTGTAGCGTATAATTGCGTCCGGCGCGCGCGCAGTGCTACGCCGCTGAAAGCTTCTGATTATCTTCAGTCTTGACGCAAGCTTCGACGAGTGTAGACGCGAGATTCGCGCGCTCCGGCTGAAAAACCATTCGATTTTTCGATACGGAACTGTTGCTATAGTGACTGTTTAGTGTAGTGCATTGAATTTTCTGTGACACAAATATTGTTGTATTAAGTGACATTTTGTTCAGAGGAGGATATTCTACGCGGGAATTGTGTACATGCTTAGGACTTGGTAAGCTGATTTGTGTTATTTTAAGATATAATTAAATATAGCGCGGCGGTTGTATGAAAACATAATTAGTTTCATATCTATGATTCACGATTAGCGCGAATTCTTTGAATTATTGGAATCGGCCTAGACGGTACTTTGTCATGTTTGGGACACATGGGTTTTCATGTTATTCATTTTACTTCTAAATCTTCAATTGTTCTCGTTACTGCGCAATTATTATAAAGAAAACTTAAAAGTAGCTTTTAAAAACCAATCATTTAATGGTATTTGTATCGTATATTGAACTAAACTGATTATTCAAAAACTTTCTGAATATAAATAATCCCACATTATTTATGAAAGCGTTTATTAATTTAAAAAAAAAAAACAGAAATAAAATCGATATGATATTCATAACCTTTAAATATGTATAATACTATGTAAGATAAGAATGCATCTAAAGCAATGTAACATTTTAATATTTACAAATAATTCTGATATGAAAAAAATGTTTTTATCTTTTTATCGAATAATGTAGCATTCGTCGCTACAGATTGCTACGATGATTTTCGTAGCATTAAGCGCTACCTTACCGCACAGCCTTTCGAATTTTATAGATAGTAACGAGTATGGAAGAAGCGAAGTGCAATCAAAACGGCGTTAAATGACCTTTGATTAGTTCAGTCCCATTAACGATCTTTTTACCGGGCACGGTCTCTCCTATTTATCTATCTATCTATCTATATATATAAAAGGAAAAAGTGCTTGACTGATGTATCAACGCACAGGCCAAACCCTGAAGGCTAGAAACTTAAAATTTCGCACACATATTCCTTTTATACGTAGGTTTACTAAGGATTATTAGAACTAAGGAAGGATTTTTCAAAATTCAACCTCCAAGGTGATGAAATAGCTAGTCTTTAATAAAGCCTTCTGGCATGGAAGCCTCTACCAGGCTTCTCCAGTGCGGATTAGAGGGTTATTGGCCAAGCCAGGAAGCGGAACATCCTACACCGATAAAAGATCTTTGAGATAGCTTAACAGCTGCCGTTTGTTAATTAAAACTCAGGGCAGATATGACTTAATTACTTTCCGAAGCATAGCAACTGTTATCATACTTCCTATTAATAATATAAATGTAAAAATTTGTGAGGATGTATGGTTGTTTGTTACTCATTCATGCAAAAACTATTGAACGGATTTTCATGAAATTTAGCACACAGATGGAACATGATTGGAAAAAGATATAGGGTAGATAGGTACTTATTATCTCGCAAAAAACGGTAAAAAAACGCTAACACATTCATACCCCCGCAGTAGGTTATTACCTGTGTCGCGGGTGGCATGGACGACAAAGAAAATATAACAAATCACAATCACATCCATGACCCGAGTACAAATATTTATCTGTCACACAAATATCTGCCTCGGCCGGGAATCGAACCCGGGACCCCTCGCGTCGCAGGCAGGGTCTCTACCAACTAGGCTACAGGGTCGTCAAAAGGTAATCTCGAAAAACGCGCGAAACTGTCCCGTAATCAACTATTGACCACGCAGCATAACATGGTCAACGATCTACGAGCTTCTTTGGTGTTTTCTTATCCTGGACATTGTGCTATCCTCGCAATTATTCTAGTAGGACTGTACTGAGAAGCAAATCGTCGTTGCGACTTTAAGACCTCTTATGTGTAAAATATCAGGTTTTTGAGGGAATCGATAAAACGATAAAGTTTTGCTTAGCAAGCACATAGGTGATTTTGAATTTGGTGAATAAATTACGATGGAAACGTCGTACACACATGAGAGTTTTTGAATTCGACAGTGCTACAAAATGTAGAATCGTTTGACGTAAAAAAGTGATTTTGCCAAAAGTAACACATAACACATAAGAGGTCTTAAAGTCGCAACGACGAATGAAGCAAGCGACGACCCGTGTGGCGCAATGGTTACCATGCCGGATCGCCGCACCGAGGGTCCTGGGTTCGATTCCCAGCGAGGCGGAAATTTTAATGATGAGTTTGAGTTTCTGTTCTCGGTCTGGGTGTGAATGTCCTTGTCTAGTGTGTTGTCCATGGCGCCCACGACGCAGGGAATCCTAGTGTGTGGCTGTGAGTGTGAAGCGTTATTTATTTATTATTTAACTTGTTTCAAAGAGCCTTGTGAGTCAGTTTAAATATGGAGGACTGTACAATAATACATCCTATGCTTCGTTGTGTTCAGGAGAAGCAATACAACTGTGAGCTACTCAAATACGATTATGATTCTGTCAGGTCAATAACAAATATGATAAAAAAGCAATGTGACACTAAGCTTCGATAAGAAATCCAATGCTGCTAACAACTCTGACAAACAAATTCCCGCGTAACATTATGCTTCGCAATCGCAGCAATGGGGAATATTCCTAATTCGCTCGAAATGAAAATATTGCAAAAGAAATTTTTCGAAATATAATTTCATGCCTCGTTACGCTTTCGAAAAGTTGTTTTGTAAGATAATGCTTGAGTACAGTCCGCCTTTAAGCTTTATTTGTGGCGATAAATTAGTAAAAGCCTATTCACAGTTGGACACAAACTTAATAAAGTCATACAGAGTTTAGCTGTAGTATACAGCACGTATTAAAAATAGCCGCACATATTAGGTGTCAATTCATTAACAACTATTTGCTCAACTTAGTAACTTGTGGTAAGTCCATAAGCGGTGGGGTGGGTATTAGTGGCCCTGCAAGGCGGCCCAAGGATGCCTCGAGCCTTAGCATTCATCTCGCGTAACGCACACCGCGTGGCAAACAATGTGTTTTTGTTGCTAGTGGAACAGAGACGGCTGTAGAGTCTGTTTTACTTGAACAAAAAATGGAGTCTTTGAAAGAATATTTACTTATTAAAAAAATTCAACCGATGTGTCCCAAACCGATTTCCTACTACTAAAACAATGCATTAAGCACATTAATTTATTTAAGCGTTGTAGCCACACGCCGCGCCGGCCGGTTACCCTCTAGTTGTATAATAGAATAGCAGTAAAAGACAGTCTGACTGCTAATAAAAGCATACCAAACGAAGCATACTTTGTCTGACATAAACTGTTTATTACTTGTTGTAAAAATACTTAACCAAATTAAAGGCATGTGTTTAGTATATCATAAACAAATAAATGATTAAGGCGTGTAGTATTTATTGTTGAGGTTAATAATAGTTGTCTAATAGGCTAATGGCGTATTGTTTGATTGTTTAACTATAAATTACAGTTGGTGATAGATTGTTTTCGAGCTGTTGAATTTAAATGTAAACAAGCAGATCCAGTACAATTTCTAGTCACTAAAATATTTTAAAAGTACCTATGAAAGATAAATCTAAATTTATAATAGATTTATATTTTTATGAAGCATTGGAATAGTTACTAATAAATTTGTCGATTATTGAAAGTAAACTAAACAAAATTCATGATGTAGTTGCATTTAGATAAATAAAGTCTTCTATGTTGGGACCAATAAAATACTGTTTAAATACGCTAAAAATATGATAAGGCAAAAGATAAAGTTTTTCAGTAAATTTAAATTACAATTATAATTAACCAGACTTACTTATTTAATAAATTTTAATAATTGTGATTTGAATCTATTCAGTTTAAATAGTAAATTACAATATAATTATATAATTTAGTAATGTTTCTTTGATCAGTTTAACGCAAACGAAACCGTATAGTGATCAAAAATTGTTTACTACGAATTTATTTTGAAGTCTCCACTTATCCTCTATTCCGTCGGTTACGCATAACGTGTGCCTTGCACGTGGTACCGGTTCCGTGGCAAAAAAGGTCCGAAGATGGTCCTAATCTATTGCTAGCAGCAGCTGTCTTCATTAAAATGTTTTTCTATTACTGCAATGGATGTACTTTTCAATAATTAATACCGAGAAATCGCAGTGCAAATGTGTACATCATAATAAAATTATAAGTATGTTTTTAAGGATCACAAAAATTTCATTTCAAACAACAGTCTAATGTGTTAGCACAAAGTTTTTTACGACTTGTCCAGATTCAAAGAATAACGTAAATCTTTATTTTTTATGTTTATTAAAAGCCTTTGAGAAATCGACGGTCAGTAGCTCAATTGGTGACCAAGACTAATTATTGGATTTGATTCGGGACTCAAGCAATTTTTTATGAAATGTTTGCCTTCAAAAAGATTACTGGTAACATAGCAAAGATATTATGAGATAAATATTTTAAAAAGTCTTTGCTATCGACAAAAAAATCATCCTCCTTCGTACAGAGTGTAAGTGCGTGAGTGTTTTGCTTTTTTTATTTCTATTTTATTTTTATTTTTATACCGAATAAGTCAGTGCTTGACCACAAAACCACCTGATGGTAAGCAGTAATGGAGCCTTGGATGGTAAAGCACACTAACTTAGTAGAAGCCTATTCACTCTTGACTTGAAGACACTTATTTATTATTATTATTTATTTCTTTATATTTGCTATTTAAGTTATAGTAAATTACAAAGGCCTCACTGGCTGATAGGAGTACACTGATGATTAATGAGGTGGCGACAGAAAAAAAATCGGTTGCCGACACCAAACGGCTGTAAATAGCCCGTTCGTTGACTCTGGCTAAATGGGTTACTAAACGATGATAGGTGAGAATCGATTAACTACAATACTAGTAAATTACTAACTTTTTTATGAAAACTACCTAATCCCATGAAAGTAGTGGCTTCAAATGGCCCAGTACTGAGCACGGGTCTTTAATCTCGAGGAGGCCTCAAGCATACTCTATCACGCTAATCCAGTGCGGATTAGTGGCCCAAGTCCAACCCAGAGGTCTCCGACAAGCTTACTTCCGGTTTATGAAAGGCTGATCAAAATCAAAGCCCAGTATTAAAATCGCCATAGACATTTTAATTTCATATTTTTTTCCTTTAATATTTTAATTATTATAAATATTTGACAATTTATCCTTTGAATTAAAAAAAAAAAAAAATTCCGAATCGGTTCATGAATGACGGAGTTCTAAGGTAACGAGAATGAAAAAAAAATAAATAAAAAAATACAATTGAACTGAGAACCACCACCTTTTTTTTAAGGTAGGTTAAAAAGAGAAACCATTCGTCATAGTCTCATTCGATAGAGGGTGCCAACTGCCATGAGCTGAAGATGCGGGCTTGGTTTTATGGAGACCATTCACAGCATCGATGTTCATTAGGATGGATGGCCTACTTAGAACATGGATATGTCATTTACTGACAAAGTGACAGTCATTAAGAGAGAATTATCTATACTAATATATAAAGAGGAAAGATTTGATTGTTTGTTTGCATTGAATAGGCTCCGAAACTACTGAACCGATTTGAAAAATTCTTTCACTGTTGGGAAGCTACACTATTCCCGAGTAACATAGGCTATATTATATTTTCAAAAAATGAAGGATCCTTAATAAACTCAAATAACCCAAGGTGTAAAAAACTAAGAAAACCGAAGCAAAGCGAGGACGGTTACTCGTAAAATATATTTTGATGCGTCCGAAATAAGATCATTGGTCCGAATGTAGAAATGTAAATGCACTCAATTCGGTAATGTTATATTTAGGTCACATTTACGTAAATTTGGGTTTATCGTCACTTTACTCGGAAGTTTAAAAAAGCGAATGTTCAGATTATTTTTAATTTGAGTTCGTCTTCACTTTGATCAGCGACGATCAAAGATGGAAATTAATTGCTAGTTTAAGTGGCTTTTTGCATTAACTGTCACTTAATGAGAATTTACAATAACGGCTGGGGTAGAAAATATGACTGATCTGTGATCATTTCGGTCTAGTAAGTTTGCATTGGGAGACGAGATTCTGATATTGGAATGTATGGACTGAATGAGGGTTCCATGCTGTACTCACATCTTTGTCTATGCTAAATGGTGTTTTAAAATTGAGGGTCCCTAAATGCATGCATGCGAAATTGAAATTGTTGAAGTTATAGGGTTGTCAAAAAACTTCATAGCTTTAAAAGGATTGTAGGTATAAGTTCAGTTCAGTCTATGTCATAAAAGAAAAAAATATCCGTAGAATTTTCAAAAAATATAAATAATCCGTATAAATGGTTACCAAAAACGTTACGTAAATTTTAATTATTTTCATACATGTCTTCGCATTTAGCACTCAATGGTCAATAACATTGCACGTTCGTATTTTTTTTATGAACTTTGACAGCCGTAGTCTACGAGTCATTATTTTATTGTTCAATAAACGTAAAAATAGACTAAATTCGTTTGAGTCAGAAGATACACATTTCTAAGACCATCAGCGGTTTGGCACAGCACTTTATTATTATTATTTTTTGTCTCCTCAAGTTTCCGAAAGAAACCAAATGACGTACTTTTTGTCGTAATCACTATTTATTTTGTTTGTCGGAATCTTATTAGCGTCATAGAACCATAGACTATTATTTGTATTCGAAGAAAATCTCCAAACATATTACATATTCCAAATAGTATGTTTTGCTATGGAAGTTATAACGTTAACAAATTTTTATATGTTATTACTTATTAATTTATGCTTTGCCGTATTATGCGAAAAAACAAATTTGTGCTCTAAAGGGCTCCTCAAAGCGAAAGTCTCTGTAGATAATTATGTTAGAGGTCTTTGGGTGATCCCAAATATGCACTGGCTTGAACTATATTTTGCCAAATTACAATAAAAAATGTTTATTGTAGGTCCTGTATTTAACTCACGGGTATCGTTTCCAACACCTTAAATTAGTTAGTTCTCTTTTCATTCATTGTCACTGGCGTTCTATTCTTAATTGTGAATGTAGCTAGAACTCCCCCTATGTTTTGATCGAAAAACTATTGCCATATGATTGCAGTTTTGAACTTTATACCCTTGTAATAAGGTATCAACATGCCATGTCTTTGTTGTTGCAACCTGTGGAATTGTCAATCTAATTTGAACTTTCCTTCGTGGAGATAAGACTACAATAAATAAAACTAGTGATGTGCAAGTAAGTAAAGTTCAAACGAACATTGAAGGCGTTATTTTCGCTGAACTATTTTCGTTCAAAGTAATAATGTTTTATTTATAAGTCAAATGCGTTGATGGGAAAGGGGAATAAACTTATATATTTAATATCGTTGTACGTGCGTAAAAATTATCCTAGATGGTTTAAATTTATTGTACTGGGTTACAGTTTTATTAATGGTATGGTTGTTTCAATAACACGGGGCAAAAGCAATAGTATAACAATATTATTAAATATATAATAAAAGATATTTTTGAACACCATTATTTTGAATCGAATAGGATTCATCATGGCAAAATTTTAGAAATTTTCGGATTTTCCTCAAATTCGGATTTTTCTCGTTTTTTATACTCCTAAATATATCATTAGAAGGTCCTGTACAAAATTTCATGATTTCATGATAATGTATTTTTTTATGCGAATCTGGTAAGTGGTGTTTGTTTAAGCATTTATTAATAAAATTCCAATTAATTTCTTTTCTTAACAGAACCACGATTAAGTACTGTTTGTTTATCGCTAACCTCTAAATTTCGACTTCCGAGACTTAGTATAAAAATGTATTTGGTATTTTTACGGTTATTGAATAAGTAGGTACTAAGATTTTTGACAACCTTGTTCTATGTCACTAAAAAAGTATTCTGCCGCCATCTTCATTAGGGGCCATCCATTAATTACGTCACACGTTAGGGGGGAGGGGGGGGGTCGATGAAGTGTGACATTGTGCGGGCGGGAGGGGGTCCTAAATTTCGTGACGTCACATTTCAACATCGAATAATTGGTATATATAGGTAAATATTAAAAAACAATTAATGGAAATAATACTTATTTCGGAACTGCTGTTTTAATTTAATAATTTCTAGGTGTAAAATTTCATATTATGTGACGTCACACTAGGGGGGGGAGGTCTCACAAATGTGACCAGCTATGACAAGGGTGGGGGAGGGGTCAAAAAAGTCATGAAATTTATGTGACGTAATTTATAGATGGCCCCTTATCAGTCATTTGAAAGTTTTAATTTTTTTAAATACACAGGTTTGAATAACGCTCTTTTAGCCAACACCAAGATATAAATCTTCTGGTAGGTCTCACGTCCCAGTCGTAATAATAGCTAAACGTGTTACCGATAGAAGTTCATTGAATTTCCTTGAATTTTAATGCAACTAAGTACCTATATGGTGAGACCTGATTTGTATGTGCCGTATCTGGTAACATTAGATTTTATTCCGGCTGTGTGGACTTGTATTGCATAATAAAACCAATTATTATGACTATATTAACTCCAATTGACATACTAGTATTCTAACGTCATACTGATCCTCCTTGTTACGTCAGGTACCCGATTTGCGAATACATTAATGGCCTATTATAGTAGCTATCTATCCTTAACCCGCAGTAAGCAAAAACTGTATGTTGTAATTAATTTACCAACTAAAACCATAGACTTATATCTATGACTAAAACCAGAGATAATAGATAGAACATTATTAGAGGCAATCGAATAGTTAACGCAAAATGTTTCATTCCGTTTGTATGCTTGTATGTATTCACAATCATTCCAATACTCTTAATCCCGTGGGAAGCGTGGGAATTATAAAAAATCTACATTATACATTAACGGAAAGCTGAGCGCCAAAACTTAAGCTTTCCAGTCGCAGCGATTTGGATTTATAATTTAGTCAGGACTTCTCTTTTATTATAAAATAGATTTTAATTAAATTATCCAAAGTCACCAAAAATAAAGTCATGATAACAATAATAAAGTAATACTTTTGTATCAATAAAACATAATAAAGTTGATGCAGATACGAACGTGTTTACAAAGTGCATTCATATGCAAATTTAAGCCCCGGATAAAGGCTTAAGATAAATCCTTGGCGTAAAATGTCAAAATTATTCCTTACGAGCATGTGAGGAGTGTAATGATCATAATCTGGTATATTCTTGTCAAGGGCGGGGAATGACCTGAAATAAGCAGAAAGAACGTGTTGGTGACAAAGGGTTTATCTCACAATTTATTGTATGGAAACGAATGTAAACTAGTTAATAATCATTATTTTCTTTAGACATGTTGTTAGTTGCTGGATATGTACTTATGTACGTATTTTTAGGCAATATATAAATATATGAGTAGTGTTATAAAATTCAATTATATCCTTTTGCCGGTGATGAAAACAAAACAATAATAAATAATCATCTTTCCGTTCTTACTTTTTAACCGACTTCAAAACAAGGAGGAGGTTCTCAATTCGACTATATTCTTTTAATCGAAAGCTGGTGCTTGTCATGCGGTCCCACTTAAATTTGAACTAGATCTGACGAGTAGTTTTTGAGTTATTTTGAAGTCGGTTATTTTTTTTCTTGGTAAAATTCAGATTATAATGAACAAAGATCGAAATTAGGTATAGCCTTTAAGCTGAATTATCAATGAACGCTCTATCCATCACCAAAGATACAACAATGAAACCGTCTGTTAACAGATTTATTGTTGAAGTGGTCCAATGTCTCGCGGTTGATTTGTTTTATGCTAACTGCAGGTCGCCTCGACGTTACGGTATAATTGAAACGCATTTGTAGACATCGATTCTTACTGATTGATTGATTGGTCCATGATAAGTGTATGGTTTCAACTCATTAACAGCGACGGACAGGTCTCCTCGTATATATCTTAGATGTAGCCTTTTTCACCATGCTGCTCTCATGAGTATTGGAGGGGTTAGTGACGAACCCAAGTGTCGGATGATTTTAACCTCAACATCAGATATCTACCGATTCAAACTGAGACTGACGGATTTACGAGTACGTGTCCTCCAAAGTACGGAAGCGCTCAAGAAAACATGTCAGTAGGTAATCTAATAAATCAATAATCTTTTTTACTTTATTGGAAATCCATTTGGTTCATATTTCAATAGGTGGATGACAGTTTTGTATGAAATGTAGGTAATCGGAGGATTTAGAAATTACAAGAAAATTATTTACTTAACCATTATTTAATGAAGTTTACACTACACATGGGATTTACACTGCACTAGGATTCCCTATGTCACAAGTACCATGCCACACACATGAGACATCACAATCACGATCTAGAACAAACATCCATCATCTGTCCGGCCGGGAATCGAATCCGGGTCTCTTCTTTATAACCAACTAGGCTACAGATAAGTTCGCAAATAGACATGATATTGAAATATAGGATGCAATCGATCTGCCGGGGTCAGGAGATGCTATCCACGTCCTGAGCACGCTTCCGCTAGACGTCGGGAGATAACGCGCCAAATAATTGATACTCGTAACTATTATGGCGATGGTGCATTTGTAAACAGGTAAACAATGTTTATTTATGTTACAAGTGATTGTAGATAAGATCAAGGTGATAAGACGCTTGATTATCTGGTTCTCAGTTAAATGGTTGATAGGAATTTATTGGATCGTAATTGAAGTGGTGATATATGGTCAGTTATATGTATAAAGTGAGGAGCTGTGAGGTTAGGAGAGGAGAGTTGAGGAGATATAAAACATGAAAAAATTTCAACTATAATTCTTGATAAAAAATAACCGATTTCAAAATAACTCAAAAACTACTGGTCAGATCTATCTCAAATTTAAGTGGGACCACATGACAAGCACCAGCTTTCGATTAAAAAAAGAATCATCAAAATCGGTTCACCCAGTCGAAAATTCTAAGGTAACAAACATAAAAAAAAATACAGTCGAATTGAATACCTCCTCCTTTTTTGAAATCGGTTAAAAGTGTCCTTCAACGAAGTAAGGGACAAAAAGTCAAATCAAGCGAATAAATTTTAACTTAGACTATAAGTTTAATGGGTTGTGCACTTACCTAACACAAATAAAGGTACCGTTAGATCGATTTACCAAAGTCAATCCCATCAAAATATCTTTTTACAGGTAAAAGCATTCCAGCGCATTATCCCTATTATTGAAGTGGCTTCAAAATTGGACCGTAATGGGACAATTACGGAAATGACGTAAACACGTCTACGTTACAATAGACATCAATTTTGAAGCTTAACTATTATGTTGAAAGGTTTAAAAGATGTAGGTACCTACCTATTTACGCCATTAAAATTACTAAAGACATTAAAACTGACATTAAAGTCATACTAATCTGAAGGTACGATGAGGGTAAAGTCCACCATTCTACAGGGATATTCTCAGGGAAGGGATTATAAGCCATAAGCTCTAAAATAGTAATAAAATCAAATAAACGACGTTTATTACGATTATTTATTATTGTTAAAGCTGCAAACCTTTCTTCATAAATAAATAATAGATCAAAACATCTAGGTACCCCAGATTATAATCAAAATATTTCTACGTCTTAACCATGGAAGAGAAGGACGGCCATCTCTGGTTTATGAAAAGTGTCCGTAAAAACGCGTCCAATTACGGGTGGCGCTGCAGTGCGGTCTACAACAGCTATGTTCGAATATCTATTTGGCGGACACTAGCGCCATTCATTACGGGTGGCATATCTCAGCAAACTTCCCTCCGTCTACAACAGCCATATTCATATATATCTATTTGTCACACACTAGCGCCATTCAGAAATGGCCATTATTGGAACCTGTATTTTCTGAAAACAGCTGGACACTTTTTCAATTTTCCCTTCATATGAGATGGCCCTCCTTCTACCTCAATACTCCATGGTCTTAACATAAATTGCTAGGAAAGCCGCCATAATGTGCGATTAAAAGACCAAAGTCAATATTAACAGCTAAAGCTCTAACCTACGACCGCACGAAATCAAAACGGACAGTAAACAGTATTCAGACGGTAATTCAATAAACCGAGTACGTTCAGTGATTGTTTCAAATCACATGAGTGGCACATTATCTTCGATTGTCCAACGACAATAAATATTAAGACACAGAGACGAAACGGAACGGACACATCAAAATACTGCAACCTGAAAGATACTTTGCTGCGTCACGATAAGGTTGTATATCGCTTGACAAGAGAAAGCCGGCAAGTGTCATTTCACGTTCCGATCGCAGCATGAGACGCAATAAATTTCAATTAAAGTCGTCGACAAGCTAAGACATTGTCTTATTGAAGAGATTTGGCTAAGAGTATTTTTACGTGCAATGTTTGCGGTATAGCGTATGATAATTCTGCGGTTTTGTGTTATGATACCATTATTTTTTTTGATTTCATTGATTAAGAATGAAAAATGCTTCGATTTTTTGATGAATTTAATTATCATAATTATTGTTTGATCAAAGTATTTAAAGGACGCTTTAGGAAACCATTGATTTCTTATGTTACTACTTGACTGGGAGTTTTACTTGATATATTCAATGAGCATGTCTCCCCTGCCATTAAATGACCATGAATGCCATAAAAAATTATACATATGTGTCAAACAAACATGAAAATGTAATATATCATTAAATCACATAATAATTGCTTTCGTACCTTTATGTAGGTATAAAATTACTCATTAACTACCTATGCTAACGTAGCCGTAATAGTTTTCCTTGTAAATTCATCATATAGCCTATTTTTGAGAATATTTTCACTTGTCCAACTCCAAAGGTTTAGTAGGAAGGGGGGGGGGGGGGGGGAGGAATATTTGACTCTAACCAAAATTAGCTCTTTAAAGTTAAATATTTCGCGGACCCGGACGGATGGACGGCCGGACGGAAATGACGAAACTTTAAGGGTTCCAATTTTACTTCAGAACCCTAAAAATTTTAATTAATCTATTAGGGGAAGGGGGGGCATAACGGGGACGTTAAGGAAAATAGGCAATAAAAGAATAAACAAAATATATTAAGTAATTAACACTAATCATAGCACTTTGGTTACATATTAGGCTATCATTTGGCATAGAATTTGGCGAAGCAACTAATCAAATAATGTTGTAATTTTAATTTTACGAAACCCTTATGAAAACCCCATTGTGCCCCTGGGGTGGGGCAGTATGGGGTACATGGTTATTTTATTCACAATATGTGCAGATGTGGATTTCTTTTGGGTTCTCGTCGTCAACACCAGCACAGGCTGTATGACACAAACGTCTACATAGCTGGCAGGCCACCCAACCCTCCGCAGACTTCAAATATAGGTAGTTTAATGTATGGTTATCGTCAATACAGGCATAAAGTATCCTCGTCTACGTTTTGAATATATCAGAGTGAGCTTTATCGATGTTTTGTTTTTTTCCAGGTTTTATTGAATCTCGGATCTAATATATTGTAATACTTTTTCGTCCGTTTGAGGTTTCTGTAGCTTACTGTTCTGCTTAAAACAGCATCAATAGCCTGTTTCATGCGTTCTACAGAGCAAGTTCTGCCTCTCAAAATTTTCTTTTTGTACTTTCGTACCATTTTTAATACCTAAAACAAAATGAAAATTCTATTATAAAATGTTCACATAATTCCTTTAGAATATCTTACATAAGAGGGGCATAATGGGGACAGCAGTTACGTGGTACAATGGGGTACCCCATCGTGCCCCATAGCCATGGCCCCGTTATGCCCCCACACGTAACATTATTTGAAATAATTGACAAAAAAAATGAATAATAGTTAAAGTGATTTTGTTCAAAATATATCAATAAATAATATCTCTAGAAAAACACAATAAATAGACAATAATAGTAATAAAAACACTTACCTTTTTACATGTGTTTTCGTATTCACTCAAAATTAGATGAAAAAACGTCGCAACAAGTTTATTTTCATAAAAACCAAACGCGTGCAGACTAGTCGCCATTCTCGATTGGATTAAAGATTGATACAAAATGGTCATCTATTAGTGAAAACAGCAAACGTCTAGTGTTCGTCGTTACTTGTTTTTGTAGGTGGCCCCGTCGTGCCCCGCGACCCCGTCATGCCCCCCCTTCCCCTACTTGAACACCTCTCCTTCATTTGTGTGCGCACGCCAGATGTTTTTTAAATCCAGTCAATCTTCATGGTCAATCTCAATAAAGTTTACGTTTTTCATTCTCTATACCTTTAAACAAATGCTATCTAAACACGTAATATTTACCATTTAAATGAGTTTAAGAACCTTGGTTAAACGGAAGGTGTTTTCAATTTAAAGGAAGTCAAATTCCACCAATGGCGACATTTCAGTGCCCATAGACGTAACGTTGTCAGTATAAACCACCATTTTATTCCCGTTTACATGTAAAACACAATTGATTACCATCAATTTGCAATGCATCGTTATTTATTGTATAGCACGTTGCATAAAATTGTAGTAAATATATCCTCAGGCATTGTTCGTGAAATAATTTATTAACATGTGTTAATGTATAGGGAAGATAAATGACCATAAAGGAGTTGAGTTATCTCAGTTTGCTTAGCGCCACCTGCTGAACGGTCGATTATTAATTTTCAGTTGCTTGTAACGTATGCGTACTAACAGAAATATTAATTGTTTATGATATGTCAATGAACAAATAATTTAAATTTATCATAGGATTCATTAGTAATTTATCTAGAGAATTGGACGTTATTAAGTCGTTTACTGTAGTAAATACGTATTTTATTTGATTGTTCAACTAATTGTCAGCCCTACAGGCAATATTCAAAAAATTGTATGCAAATTTACTATGTAATACATGTGAATACTAATGCTAATAAACAATTCGACGTGACAGACGATCACATATCACAATTTTTTTTATGGAAATAGCCGGCAAAGGAGCTGACGATCCACCTGATGGTAAGTGGCCCATGGACATCAGCAACATGGATATTATAAAAATAATGTAAAGATACATTTCATACCTAATCTGATAATCTAAGTTTTTGAATTATTAAAAGGACTTAAATCATTAAAACATACTGAAAAAATA
The DNA here is from genome assembly GCA_951805285.1 of Thymelicus acteon. Classification (NCBI taxonomy): domain Eukaryota; kingdom Metazoa; phylum Arthropoda; class Insecta; order Lepidoptera; family Hesperiidae; genus Thymelicus; species Thymelicus acteon. The sequence continues at coordinate 3,651,586 of OX638233.1, forward strand.
AGCCGTTTGTTATAAATGCCTATCGGAAACATTCATGTTTCCGTATACATCAAAACAACAGCCAAACCACCAAAAAAAATTAGACAACGGAAGCCATTAATAAAATAGTCGCACCGTAGTAGTACTATAATATCTACTTCCTAAGCAAGTAAGCAAAGAAACGTTATCATACAAATAGCCTTGCGAAGGATATCGTTATGGAAAGAGGTGTAGAAAGAATAGTTCATAGAATATTCAAAAATATCATAGAGCACCCGATTAATATTTCTATTGCCATCACAAATGATTCCCACTTCCTTGTACGTGGAGTGCATTTTATTGGTGATGCGCGTACCTTTTCTTACGCGTGTGTAAAGGTATAAGTGCGAGTGGAACGACGATACGTCTACAGTGTTATTGCAGTCAATCATCTATATTCGTGGTGGCTAGTGGAATATTATCGAAGCTTCCGGTTGTCTTAAGTCATTGACTCGAAGAAAGACCTGTTGCTAGCTCGGAAACAATGGGCTCTTTTTGATAGGGTGTTTTGCACGTGGGGCTGTACAGAGTTCGAGTGTACAGCTTTAGTTTTGGTATTCGCATACATTGAAGTATTATTACTTGCATATAGAACCGACACCGTGAACACAATGTATGTCCCAATGAATTGGCTCCGATCGGCTTAAATTTTCAATGGATTCGTTCGATTTTGAAAGGAGATCGGGGCCTCAATTTTGAAAATAGATCCTGCTGGGCGGGACACACATTTTGTTCGAGATGTTTGTTCTATGACATTATACTTCAATGTTCGCAGATGTCTATTTAAGCCGTGGTAATTTAGATGATTGACGCCCTAACTCAGTCACTAACGGTTATTTAAATTGCTCCTTAGTACAGAATTTGTATGGTGATCCTTTACTAAGGAACGGATAAAGTAACCGTTAATGACTTTGAGTACTACCTGTAGTAACTTTAATTCGTCATATAATCTGAACCACTGTCGCCTCCACGATTAAGGGGTAAGAGGAAAAAAATGTTTAACGGTCCGCCACGAAGGCCAAGATTTTTCATGGTTATAGATTGTTTGACTTTAAGTCTTTTTGAGATCTTAAAACGACGATTTGGTGCGTATGACATCATATTTTCTCAAAATGATGTCCCTTAATTTGGTGAAATAATACATATAGACCACGATTTAAGTCTTATCTCACCCCTCAATCTTTATCATCTCTTTACTATTTTATGAAAGCAGATTTACCTTTAATAATACATACTTGTGGGTACGATTGTGGAGTTAAGTGAAGAATTAGGCCCATTATCTATAGTCAGTTTGTACCCACTGACCCATTTGGTAGCGCTGCATCATCTTGAAAAATACATTTGTTGACAAATACATTTTGTAGGGTTGCCAATAGTTTTGAAGTGAGCATTTAATTAAAATAATAATAACGCTTCACACTCATAGCCCCACACTAGGATTCCCCGTGTCGTGGTGCCATGGACAACACACTAGACAAGGACATTCACACCCAGACCGAGAATAGAAATTCAAACTCATCATTCAAATCGCTTCTTTGGGAATCGATCCCAGGACCCTTGGCGCGGCGAACGGGCATGGTAACCAGCGCGCCACACGGGACGGGGTAAAATCAAAGTGAGATTCCTTCTGTTACAAATCTATGAAGGCAATTACATAAATAAAAATCATGTTTACTCATAATAATTATTAAAACTATAACTTAAAAAATATGCATTAAACATACAACAGTAACATTGACCATTATAATGTCTGTAATTTATTTAAGGCTCAATAATGTTACTTTGTTAGTCCTTAAACTCTTACCACCATAATTATTTACGTTCAACCCTACAAGTGCTCGCCAAGTGTGTCCACTCCCGCACAATGGAACCACTTTGACTGTCCACAGTGACACACCGATTTTATTAGGACGTTCGGAACAGAAAACTGTGGAGTTTAATATAATTAATTGTATTATAACATTATTTAATTTAATTTAATTTAATTTAATTTAATTTGAGTATTCTTTATTGTACACCACATAAAGCATTACATAATTAAAACAACAACAACGGTGGTAACAAAAGGCGGTCTTATCGCTCAGGTAGCGATCTTTTCCAGACAACCTTTCATTATTATTGTTTATTTGAGGCTCCTAGAAATCCTAGATGTTAAATTTAATATAACTTTGTTAATCCTAAAAGTATTATCACAACCATTATTTAAAGATATATTAGTGTGATGGTTCAATCCTACAAATGCCTGCCAAGTGTGTCCACACTCCACACCCGCACAATGGAACCGCTTGGACTGTCTACAGTGACGCTCTGATTTTATTAGGACGTTTAGAACAGAAAAATGGATCCACTGTATAACATAATTAATTACATAATATTACTGTTATTTGACCATGCATTAGGCCATATATGACTGTACGCTGCGCACTCTTCGCGGTCTACCGCAAAAATCGGTTGATCGTATGAAAAAAAAGTTCAATCAAAAGTTGTAGAGAATTTTATACTCTACAACTTTTATAAGGTGCAAATCTCATTTAAGCAATAGAAAGCGAGATATTCACGAAAAACCGATTTTTACGACCTTTGACCTTGAATATCTGAAGACGCGGACACGATAGCACTTGTGACTTTTGAGACAACATTTAGAACGACAAAAAAAAGGTTTATACCAATTTACAGCTTATCATCTTTCATTCCGAGGTGAAACCCTAATATGACTGGGCTATTATTACATTTTAAGTTCTACGCGTGAATTTATTGGTAGTGAACAAAGATTATGTTATGTTATGTTCATACATTGCGAAGTTCAGTTTTTGATGTCAACTTTAAACTCAATCACTCAAAGGAAGCTGTCAAATGCCATAATAAATCGCTATACTTTACTAAATTCGACTGCCCAATTTCAGCACCCTCTTGGCATATCTACCTCTTTGTATACATTCAATATCATTGGATATTAAAGCTTTCCGCTTTAAAATCCAATAGAGCCTAACCACGCGGGAGATATACTTTGGTATAATCATCCACCTAAATTCGTCCAACAAATGAAGTAACCTGTTTCATCGCAGATCAGAAACAATATTCCATTCAACAGAACGTACTAAATTTTATAATTTAAGGCCGTATTAATAAACCAATCTCGGCTTTTGAAGTTATACTTACTACTTATGCGACTTGCGAAAAGGTTGCGTTAAACGTTTGCGCTACCACATGGAGGGGGTATGAAAGCACTGGATAGATGGCCCTAGCTAAAACCTAGCTAAACCTAAAGATAATTAGAATCTTTACCTCTTTTAAAATTTAATGTTATTACTTATACAAATCTCACAGTCTCAACAGCGTGATTCAGGTTCGTGAACAACGCCATCTAGTTTGTACTTGTTTATTTTTATTTAGTACAAAAATAGTTTTTGAAAGAAAATTAAAACTGATACACGTTACTAAATTAAATATTTATTTAATTATGTCAAAGAAGTATAACTTCTCACGCGTGTACAAAATTACACGCACCCTTTTTTGATACGAGTTGACATAACTATCGTATTTCATCATCCCATATCGAATATTGTGATCGCAGAGATCTTAAGACTGGTTTATTAATACAGGCATTAGTGTAATTTCTAGCCTACACTAGGAATGAAGACTAATGCCAAAATAGATGAAAATTGTCTAACCGCCTACAAGAGCCCACAGGAAGAATTATTGTCACCGGTTACGTCATTGTCAATATGACAGCATATTGAGACCTAGGTGGATAGACCACGCAATAGTAATATTAATTCTCTGTGCAATGCCGTTAGTACCGTTAGGTGCATTCTGATGCATTGTTAATCGCATCCTTTAATTATCTTGGGCATATTGACGCATGCAGCATAAGCTTCCGGAAGTGCAAACTTAATTAATGAGGTACGTGTGCCAGTGATGGGCATCATATTGAATATCAAGGTGAAAAATCTTATACTTTATGGTATTAACTGAAGAATTAAATGCAAGGTAAGGTTAAAATTATGTATTTTGTAATAATCTTAATAAATATTATCTACGAATCAACACAATGTTGAATTTCATATCACCACACAGTAATTTAAATTATTTTTGCGATTTTATTTTTCATCATATATTTTAATCTTATTTAAAAATAAATGAGGATTTTTTCTCAAACGATTTCTATAATGTGAGGTTTTACCAGTAATCATACCTTATACCAGTATAGGCGCCATAGGCAATATAAGCACTAGGGCCTGAACTAGACAACTTAATTCGCGGTCTGGTCGGTAGTTAACTAACTATTAAATAACTCTTCACACTCATAGCCCCACACTAGGATTCCCTGTGTCGTGGGTGTCATGGACAACACACTAGACAAGGACATTCACACCCAGACCGAGAACAGAAATGGAAACTCATCATTCAAATTTCTGCCTCGCTGGGAATCGAACCCAGGACAGGACAGGATCGGTACGGCGATCCGTTCATTTCCACTAGTTCTACTGCTTAGTTCTATCGTCCGGCATGGTAACCATTGCGACACACGGGTCGTTTGATGATAGATCGCCTTTAGCAAAAGTCTTTATTCATTGTTTGTTTTCATTTTGTCTACAGTGTGTATACTTAGTGGATACAGGTATACGCAACACTTACAGTCATATATTAACAAACTAAGAAGTTAAAACTTTCACTTAATCTGTAAAACATGTACGTACTTATAATGTACAATCAATTTGCTTAACCCTTACTGTGCATGACATACAGAAAAATTTGCCATTCTAAATTACACTTTCTGTTCTTTACAATAAAGCACAAATTAAATTTGCGCCGTTTATTCTGCCTTGTACATTTTGTACTACAAGTCAATTTGTACTACTTGTAAATAGGGTAACTCCGTCTTAGGTGCTGAATTGCAGGATGTAATAAAACTATTAGAATTTCTGTTACAAAGGTTGAGTAAAAATATTTATAATGTGTGTCATATTCTGGTTAACATGAGTTTTTATTTATGAAATTATTAATTATCTGATCCTCAGTAAACAACCAAAAATTCTTAGGTAAAAATAATTTATAATTAATTTGTTGAAATTTTTGATAATCAATAGAATCAATAAATTAAGAAAATCAATAAATCGGAGTGAAAATTGTGTAGCTACTTCATACATATAAAAAATTATTACCCATATATTCAAAATCAGTAAAAATTACAAATCGAACATAGAATATCAAGAATGATTCCGGACTCGTCCACAAAAATTGGGACACGCTAATCTATACCTACTAATATAAAAGAGGAAAGATTTGATTTTTTATTTGCATTGATTAAGCTCCGAAACTACTGAACCGATTTGAAAAATTCTTTCACTGTTGGGAAGCTACACTATCCCCGGGTAACATAGGCTATATTATACTTTTAAAAAAAATTAGGGATCCTTAATAAAACTCCAATAATGTAACCCAAGGTGTATAAAAATAAGAAAACCGAAGCAAAGCGAGGGCAGTTACTCGTATTATAGAAACACCCTGCGCAAATCACAACACCTGGCCTCCCTACAAGTAGTCGAACATTTGTAAATTCAAGTCCCTATTCTGTAAACCGTTCGATAAACATGAAAGAATTCTGTCACGACGCGTTACGAGAATTCGTAACGAACACGAAGAATGCTAATGGGATGTTGTCTCGTTCGATACGATTGACGACCGTATTTAAATTTTAGTACATATTTCGAATTAGGACGCTGTGATTTTGGGAATCGTGATAATGGTTAAGGCATGCATTTAATAAATTCGTGCGATATTTGTGTCACGGTTTTAAGTTAGGACGTTCTTCGAATTAGAGTTTATTCGCATTTTGTTTTTTGTGGCAACTAGGTAAACTGGTATGTTCATTATTTTCTTATGTGAGTGAGGTATGATGTGAAGTAGTGTTGTGACGTTAATACGTATTACATACTTACTCGGATGCCATAAAAGTAATCAATACAAACAGAGTTTTACGTTTTCATTGGGATTGGAAGAGAAATAATCCAGAGCTGCAAATTACTATTGTCTTTATATGTTTTTGTAAAACCATTTGCTAACATAATGTTTTAACGGTAAATGATTTTATAACATAATATAATCCCTTTCTGAGGGAGCTTTAAACCACCTCGATATTCTAATTAGTGGCAAGCTAAGTTTAGTGTTGGAAGGTTTTTATTTAACTACCCAATGTACTCCGACATAGCTTAACGAATGAAATCTAATATCTAATCTAATGATAACGACCGGAACCAACAGCTATATGTGCCCTCCGAAGTATTAAAACGCGCAAGAAATGGATGTACCATGTACCGCGGTCGCAGTTACTTAACTCAATCGATCACATAGGTTCGACCCATTCCGCCGGGTTATAAGCACTTCAATAAGCGGCAACTATTTACCATCACGTATTTTAACGATGGTCAAGGCTGACCTTTGACAGGGAAGTCGATTTCGCTACTGGTTGACTGTGAGGTCACCTTTCTCACGTAATTTCCTACCACGCACGTGTCAACAGTGGAATGAACTTCCTGCATCGGTGTCCCACTAAGATACGGGGTCCCTCAAGGAGCGGGTCTATCGTTTCCTTCTAGGTCGGCAATGAATTAGTGACACCCACGGTGTTGCTAACGCCATAGGCGGCGGTGATCTCTTACCATAAAGGGAAGGGGGAGGGGAGGGGGAGGGAGGGGGTGGTGGAGGGGGAGGGATAGGGAGGGGAAGGAGAGATGAGGGTTAGGGGAGGGAGAGAGAGAGGGAATTTAATGGTCTCTGATTTGTTAAACCTACCAAAACTATAAAAGTTAAAAGTAACAACAAAGTACATTCACTGATTATTAGGCGATACGAAGTTCGCCAAGACAGCTACTGTCAAATATTTATTTTAAGATGCCAAAGAAGTATAACTTCTCACACGTGTACATAGGTACACGTTTATGTTTTTTTTCCACCACGTACACAAGATAGCCTCAAGGTGCGACCACGACACCTACAATGGTTCAGATGTTATCTCACGATTGCAATGCTCAGCACTCGCAGCTCGGGAAGCCTGTGCGATGCATCCAGAATAGGCCTTCTGGGAATCGCGCTCAAAAAATGTGTCGCGCGTAAAGTATGCGGGAGGTGAACAGAATTTGTAATGTGTGATGATTGAGATGTTAGAGGAAAATGAGGAAAAAAGTGCTATTTAATTAGTAAACTTTTTGTGGTGCTGGTAAATGAAAATAAAGGAACTGAGTCAGGTTCCTCCCGGGTGCCGCGCATGGCGTCAGCATGGCGTCGTGAAAGATGATCATTTACCATCCGGTGGTTCGATTGTTGTCTAGTAACATGACAATATACTGGAAATATGATAAACAGTTACTGTAAAAACGAGACCGCTTGGACATGAGTTTCATGTAAATACATAAGTGCTATCTGTATTAAAAAACTAATTGTAAAAAACCTCGGCAGTTCCTTGTTGCTTCATGGTAGGGCTTTATTGAAGGAATGGCGTAAATTGACTTTCAAAAAGTGTTTTTATGCCCAGTGCCGTAGCTAGCCTTAAGAAGGCCCCATATCAATATTTATTGCAGGGCCCCCTCGAAGTTAGCTGTCAGCTGCCGCTGGTGAGCTTTTCTGGGAGTGTTAGTGGGGGCCCCGGAATAGGGCCCCTATACGTTGGGGGCCCCGTATAATTGATACGGCTGATACGGCGGTAGCTACGCCCCTGTTTATGCTACAACTTTTTTTTGAGACTGTGTGGAGAGTGTCATCAGCGGACGATTCTGTCGCTTCCACCGATACTTTATTTATCGAATCATAATAAGTACTTTAGAAGTTTTGCATGAACGATAAACAAACGCTGAAATCAAGCCTTTTTGGTTTCACTATAATCGGGTAAAAGTAATCACAGAGCAGTCAAGTTCTGACTACGGTACGACTGGCCGAGTCAAAATAATCCTCTTGTCTATCAAGCAGTCCACTCCACTTGAGTTAACCAATAGTCGAGACCATATTACAACGCCCCTATTGTTGGGTGCCGTCTATAGAGCTCCGTTCACACGTGAAATTGTCTTTCTCTTTCTCTCTCTTTCTCTTTTCTTGCTTTGTTTTTACAAGCTATGCCATTGATTTTGTAAATGCTTACCTTAAGAATTGTAGTCTTTGAAATAATTAACTAGTTTACAGTAACCTTTCATGCTTGTTTTTATGTTATTTTTAAATTTTATTACTTTTACAATATTATACAGTCCTGTTAGAATCTGTCTCTTACAATATTACAGGCTGTAAGATTTAGCAATGAAGGAGTACAAAATACTGTTTCAACAGTTTGGTATCAGTACACCAGTTTATTTTTTAATTTCTAGTGTCAAAACTGTAAAACATCCTCACTTTAGCTCACAGATCACAGTTTTTCATAATATTAAAAAATATCAAAAAAGATCACGATGATGAGATGCCTGACTCACAAGAATGATATTTTAGAATAACATGCTCCTAGAAAAACCATATTACATCCATATCAGTGTGCACGTACCCTAACTATAATACGACCTATTTAAGATATGGGTGTCTGGATATTGTAAAAAATGGGGTAAATGGGACTTGTGCATAAATCATCACTGGTCATTGTTCCGCTTTTAAAACGGATGTTTTTGTTTCCAGATAACAGTAAACAAGCATTCTGCCAAGTAATTTGGTTTTGGTTGAATTTAGATCAAACATAATGAAGTTTTATGAAGTGTCTAATAACTACTCTATAATGTTAGGTACTTCAAAGGCGTTTTACTAAAGGTGTGATCTTATAATCTGACTTGTGGCCGATTTCAATATTCTATCTATCCATTATCTTGAAGTCAGTAAGTAGTGTTTACTACTGTCACCTAGTGTTTTTTTTATGCTTTCTTATTATGAGTTGAGTATAAGGTGTAGAATTAGGTACAGTTGATGTCGACTGGTGTAATGTGAAAAGAACTTTATACGAATTTTCGAAATGTTTTTATTACCCGACTGCCAGGAAGGGTTATATTTTTCACGCGTATCTTGTATGTTCGTATGTATGCATGTAATATTCTTTATCACCTCGTATCTTCCAAAACGCTGAACGGATTTAATAATTGAAGGGGTAAGTGTAAAAAGGGTTCAACTGATGAAATTACTGAAATAGTGTTATTGGTATCGTTGAATTCGTCTTTCGATTGTTAATGTTATGGCATAGGTTTTATAGTGGAAAATTCAATATAATATAATGTTATTTAAATCCTTGTTTCGTGAAAAACGCACGGACGTGGCGCATTTTTAATTGCAAAACTGACAATATTTGCTTATTACAGAGTAGTAATTAAAAAAATACTTTATTTATGATAATTCGAAGGTATCTTATATAATTTGGAATCATAGCAACATAATAACATAGTAACATAATAACATATAACAAATTTGAAGTTGAATACTAAGAATATAACGAAAATGAAGTCTTGACTTTCAAACGTATTTATCTCGAATTATTGTTTTTGTTACTTAAACTCTTTTTACACTTACCCCTTCAATTAAGATATCGTTAGATTCGTCTTGATAACCCTAGAGTGTTCTTAGGTACGTGAAATTAAAAAAAAAAAACAAAATATGGTGGCTGTGAGATACCATTGTTTGAAGGATAAAAAATAAAAATAAATCGAATAATGCAATATGGGTATCAAATTAAAGAGCTTACCAGGATTTCAAAAAAGTATATCATGATAGGTTTTTTGACAGCAGGCGGATTTTTTTTATTTTTAAATTTTTAGTTTTGATTCTATAGTAGGTAGAGTATGGATTGAGCCCCTTACAATCTAGTTTGTATTCTTTTCTTAGCTGGCGTGAGTTACCTCATTAGAATTTTAATAGCATTACTTATAGAAAACGTTCAATATAGTTTCTATCTAGTTCTCAATATAGTTGTGATTTATTTTCAGATACTAAAGGAGTCACGGACCGTACCTCGTGAGAGCATTTATTACAGGTTAATAATTTTTTTCCTAACAATACCCCAGTGCTTTCTGTATTTATAACTTTATGTATATAAAAGAGTTTCAGTTATTGAAGTATTTTTACTAGCATATAGAACCGACACCGCGAACACAATGTATGTCCTAATGAATTGGCGCCGATCGGCTTCAATTTTCAATGGATTCGTTCGATTTTAAAAGAATAACAGGGGCTCTATTTTGAAAAGAGAACCTCCCGGCGGGACACACATTTTGTTCGAGATGTCTGTTCTATGACATTATACTACTCCAATGGTTTTGGCCTATGAATTTCAACGTATTCGTATTAGGTTAGCTACTAAGAATCCTGCACCTGTCTCATTTGTTTCAGATTATGAATTACGAGTAACCGCCCTCGCTTTGCTTCGGTTTTCTTATTTTATTACACCTTGGGTTACATTATTGGAGTTTTATTAAGGATCCCTGATTTTTTGAAAGTATAATATAGCCTATGTTACTCGAGGATAGTGTAGCTTTCCAACAGTGAAAGAATTTTTGAAATCGGTTCAGTAGTTACGGAGCCTATTCAATGCAAACAAAAAATCAAATCTTTCCTCTTTATATATTAGTATAGATTAGTATAGATTAGAATATGAAATTATATTACTATCTTTTTAACCGACTTCAAAAAAGGAGGAGGTATTCAATTCGACAGTATTTTTTATGTTTGTTACTTCAGAACTTTCGACTGGGTGAACCGATTTTGATGATTCTTTTTTAAGCTGGTGCTTGTCATGTGGTCCCACTTTGAGCGAGAGTAGTTTTTGAGTTATCCCTAATATTGAAGTGGTATCAACACGTGTAGAATTTTATCTGAGACTTACATGTGAGAAAACAACGATTAAATCACACCCTTTTTAAACCCTATTAAGCTATCTTATTTACTAGTAGGTAAGTACGAGTATAATATTTTATTGCCAGTATGAGTACATCCTGAGATACTCGTGTATGTACAGTTCAAATGAGTTTTACGCAATCAAATGTGTGGTCGTGTAAAATATTTTTTAACCAAACTCTGTGATGTAGAGCAATAAAAGCTCTAAGCGCCCAGGGATATCCGTCTGATGTTTATTTATGTTTAACCGCCGGAATCTCTGTTTTTATTTATCTATAATTTGAGTGGCAAGTGGGAAGTGAGAACACCCTATACCTACCACTGATATAAATACTGTATAGGCTGTTCCATAGATTAACGAGCTTAAAAGATGGAGCGTTTTCTACAAAGTACATAATATTATTGACAAGTTCTGGTGTTGCTGTTAATTTTAGGATACCTATATGTACCTTTTTCAGACTGTTGAAAGTAAAGAAGGGTTTTAAAGCGTATCTGTTTGTTTATGTTTGTTCCTTTGTGACGCTCTGAAGACGGAATGCGTGGGCCGATTTTAATGCTTCTTGCAATAATCAATTGGTTTCAATCTTATGAGCAATACTAAGCTCTGAGTGTTATACAGGATTTTTCTTAAAAAGTTATATCGGTCAAAAAGATTTGAATTTGGCGAGTAGAACATTTTGTTTCCATGTTTTTTTTAAATTTTTATGTTGAAAAATAAGTTGTCGGTTAATCTTTTCGTCAATAAAATCTTTAGACAAGCATGATCAACAAAATATCATCGTTGTTAATGGATATCCGTTAAACCTAAATCCGTTAAACATAGACCAAAACATTAAAAGCGGCCAAGTGCGAGTCGGACTCGCCCATGAAGGGTTCCGTAGCAGCAAGTAACATAATATAAAGTTCTTGTAGTTCGTTGTAACTTTGATCAATGTTATTTGCGGTTTACGATTTATGACGTATTAAAAAAAAACCACTTACTAGATCTCATTCAAACCAATTTTCGTTGGAAGTTTGCTTGGTAATGTACATCATATAATTTTTTTAGATTTATCATTCCCTTATTTTAGAAGTTACAGGGGGGGGGGACACACATTTTACCACTTTGGAAGTGTCTCTCGCGCAAACTATTCAGTTTAGAAAAAAATGATATTAGAAACCTCAGTATCATTTTTGAAGACCTATCCATAGATACCCCACACGTATGGGTTTGATGAAAAAAACATTTTTGAGTTTCAGTTCTAAGTATGGGGAACCCCCAAAATTTATTGCTTTTTTTCTATTTTTGTGTGAAAATCTTAATGCGGTTCACAGAATACATCTACCTACCAAGTTTCAACAGTATAGCTCTTATAGTTTCGGAAAAAAGTGGCTGTGACATACGGACGGATAGACAGACAGACAGACAGACAGACAGACATGACGAATCTATAAGGGTTCCGTTTTTTGCCATTCGGCTACGGAACCCTAAAAACGTGTTGGTAGGGAGGAAGAAAGAAGTGAACCTTAAAAACTAAAATAACTGGCTCTCTGATACTCTTTATTCTTTGAAAAATAATTGCAACAATAAAGAATATCAACATACAATCTGGATGGTAATTTGTAGCTACTAACTTATTATAAGCTTATGATTTATTGATTGAATTGCTAAATATAAAAGAAAAGTTAACACGATAAGTAATTACATAATGTGAATGCAGTACATGTGATGAAGAACCGAAGAACAGAATCGAGGAAAACTGTTCAATATAATGCTCAAGATATTCGATTCCACAGTTCCCTTGAAAATAAATGCAGTTTTCACAATATAAACAAACATTGAGTGTTCAAGTCGGAACGATTTCGATTCTAAATATAATACTGACGCGATTCCGTGTATCGAAGAAGATTCTGACCTTCCCTGATTTACTATTTTCTGAATGTACGAGTAAGATCTACTTGTTTGAATGTCCAGAATCTACGTATTACTAAACGAATGTTTCTAGTGGTACAAAGTCGGCCGGAATCATTGAGAATCATTAAATTTCTGGAAAATTTTAGGAAAATTATGAATACATTCATTGTACATCTAAAATCATACTTTTCCTCGTACTTACAATATAAAACAGTACAGAACTTAAGCTATCGAACAAAAGAAATCAAGAAAATCGATTGATAACAGTAGAAGAAAAATGTGCATAAGGGGCTATTCATTAGGGTCCTATTAATAAAGCCATTCTTACGTTTACAAGCCAAAATACTAATAATAAAGGCTAAAAGTCCTTGATTTACATCAAATTACGAGTTTAGCACAATTTATATGTTTCTATCTTTTGTCAAAGCTGATCAAAATTGTCCTTACGTAATGAATCCATGACTCCTAATTGTTTAGTCTAACCTATTTAGGTACATATTAACCTGTACACCTAAAAACTTTTAATAATGCCTCCAAAGTGGGTGGTCTGCTAGTTTACATAGCCAACGTTAAATGCCCTTTACCTCTCATCATGTAAAACGATGCCCGAGCATTGGGAAACTAATGAATGGAAACTTGTGACGTTAATGACGTTCTTTAGATAATTCTCAACTAGCTATACATCCGTTTCCTAACGTTGTTAACTAAAGTATAAAGCAGGTATGTCCTAGTTAGTATTTCTGAACGTAAAGTTTGTATCGACTATTTTGTTCGTATCTAGTGGAAAATTATACAGTCCTTTACTAAATCTCAGATGTATTGTTTTGTCTAAGGATTTAGATGGCAGATGACGTAGGCCAAAATCTACGGTCATAAATTTACCATGGCCAGTGTTGTCAAGCAATAATTTATCCTTGTCGTCACTAAATTTATTTTGCTTACTACTCCTGATCAGTAAATCTATGTCAATCCACCGGCGCCATGCCTGAAATGATAAGATCTCGTACGAACGCGCGTAATTTGATCGTAGGATGAGTAGGTATTATTATCTACATATAACAATTATTTATCTATGATCAATGTAAGAGTATGCAGTAAATAAATTTTATCAACTACCAAAGTTTAGTGGCCTTTTGAAGTGAAAACTTCTTTAGCATCGTTGTCATTTGAAAGTCGATGAAACGAAAAAGGGACAGTAAAAAGAGACTGACACATAAATTCATAAGATTTAACGTGTTACTTACTGTGTTCGTGTTACTTTAAAAAGTGCTAAGTTGTATTCATAGATGGCGCTAGGAACAAGATAGGAGATTCGTTTTATTGCTGGATAGATGGCGCTAGCTGCTCATTTTACTCTTCATATTATGTTAAGAGATGGCGTTAGTTACCACTGTTTTATTTTTATTTAGTACAAAAAAGTTTTTGAAAGATAATTAAAACTGATACACGTTATTAAATTAATACCTTTATTTTTCAAGGTTTCACTTCTACCACGTGTGAATTGCACACATTTAATTTTTTTTGATGGATTGTAACTGTTGGCCCTAGCAACCTATAGCTTCACGCGAAGCAATCCTGGAGAGACTCAGCCAAAAGTTTTGTGGTTGCCGTTAGCATGTTTCAAACAAAATATGGTCGGAATAATGATTGGACCATATTTCTTCCAAAATGACGCCGAAACATGAAACTGAAAGGAAAATGAGCCGTGACTGTTGTGGTGGCCATTTGTTATTATGTGATATTCCATAACTGTTCTATGTACATTGTCTTCCAAAAATTAAATTACAATAATACAAAAATGTGTTTTCTAATAAAGTCAAATCATATGTGAATTTTAGAACAGCCTTTATTATATGAATACTTCGAATCTATTACCGACATAGACGCATGGTAATCTTGACCTTGCCAATATTTCGAGACTTCAGTGATTTAGCACCGAAAAACAAATACATCATTCTAGTTCTTTGATATACGTATATTTTATATGCGAAATCATTTACTGCTTCGATATAATTGAAGCTAGATTTTAGTGGTTCTCTATCTCTTGAAAGGTTTTATTTAATAATCATAGAGTTCCGTAAATGATATCATGCCATTAATAGTAAAACTGTAACCGAAATAATAGCACGTGGCTCCGCTTTCTTTTCGGTTGGCAACGCGTCGTGCCCATGTCTATGGACGATGGTGACTCCTATATTATAACATTAGGAAACTCTGTTCGGATCTTTGTCGACTAGCTACATTTAATGTAGGTAGACTTAATCTATACTAATATATAAAGAGGAAAGATTTGATTTTTTGTTTGCATTGAATAGGCTCCGAAACTACTGAACCGATTTGAAAAATTCTTTCACTGTTGGGAAGCTACACTATCCCCGAGTAACATAGGCTATATTATATTTTCAAAAAAATTAGGAATTAGGGATCCTTAATAAAACTTCAATAATGTAACCCAAGGTGTAAAAAAATAAGAAAACCGAAGCAAAGCGAGGGCGATTACTCGTTTTGTTAATAAATATGTATATTTAAGAAAAAACAAAAAATTGTGTACAAAATTCAATTTGGGGCCCTTTAAACACTGACGACTGAGTGTTTATCTTCTGACGTACATGATAAAGCTGTAAATATTAAATATTGGCATCTATCCATATATTGAGGACTAGCGCTCTGCTCGCGGCTTTCCCCGCATTATGCGGGATAATAAGTGCCCCATGTCTTATTCCAGATCATGGTCTTATTATTGAGCATGAGTCGGCCGCCAAACGACGTCGTGTTCCGGCTGGGGGCTTGAGTGCCAGTTCTTTCTTTTTCTTCTCTCATTCTTGGCCGGTAACGCATCAGTGATGCCTTTGGTGTTGCTGATGTCCATGGGCAACGATAGGCACTTGCCATCACGTGGATCGTCAGCTCGTTTGCCGGCTGTTTCCATAAAAAAAATATAGGTGTTAAATTTTACGAAAATCCGTTCAATAGTTGTTGCGTGAATGAGTAATAAGATAAGCATCCAAACTTCTTCACAAACTTTTGCATTTGTAATATAAGCACTCTGCTCGCAGCTTTGCCCGCATTATCCGGGATAATAAGTACCCCGTGTCTTATTACAGATCATGGTCATAATAAGTGTTAAATTTTATGAAAATCCGTTCAATAGTTGTTGCGTGAAAGAGTAATAAAATAAGCATCCAAACTTCTTCACAAACTTTTGCATTTATAATATAAGCACTCTGTTCGCGGCTTTGCCCGCATTATCCGGGATAATAAGTACCCCGTGTCTTATTCCAGATCATGGTCTTATTAAGTGTTAAATTTTATGAAAATCCGTTCAATAGTTGTTACGTGAAAGAGTAATAAAATAAGCATCCAAACTTCTTCACAAACTTTTCATTTATAATATAAACACTCTGCTCGCGGCTTTGCCCGCATTATCCGGGATAATAAGTATCCCTTGTCTTATTCCAGATCATGGTCTTAATAAGTGTTAAATTAGGTGAAAATCCGTTCAATAGTTTTTGGGTGAAAGAGTAACAAACATCCATACATCCTCACACACTCTCGCATTTATAATATTAGTAAGATAGGATTTGGTTTGTGTTACATAGCATCGCATTAATGTATTTCGCTCATACATTACACTACTACGTCGTAACTACGTCGATTAGATTTGTTTGGCAGCGTTCGATCACTGTATCTTTCGATGTATCGATCTATTATAATACTAATGGATACTTTCTGGAGTGGTGTATTTTTATGTCATATTGAAATTATACATGTTTAATAATTCTCAGTATGATAGTTTTATTGGAATGTATGAAATATGGTAATACCATCAACAAACCAATGAAATATTTCATAATCTAACGGCCCAACTCAGAATAACTAACGGTTACTTTAATCGCTCCTTAGTACAGAATTAGTATGGTGATTCTTTACTAAGGAGCGATTAAAGTAACCGCTAGTGACTCTGAGTTGGGGCGTAAGACACTCATACCTATATTTAAGTAGTGTTTATTATATATCTTTTGTAATTCTTATTTCTAACTGAACTGAACTCCGGTTTTGAACCTGCTGATCACAGAGACATCATTAAAATACGTTACAGACCTAACTGCTATTTAGGTAGTAGGTATTTTTCTCATTCTAATGCTTTTTAGTACATAATATATGCTTATACTCGTGTGTTTGATGTCTTATGTGAAGTTTTGAAAAAACATGGTGTACTATTCACCTGCATTTACAAGAAAACCCAGTAATCTGTCAGTTTTTAAATTCCAACAGAGAAAGAATGTCCAATATATATTCATTTATAGCTAACCTAACCTAACCCTCGAGTGTGATTCAGAATTTTCTAATATTAATAAATCGCCAACATTATGAAAATTAATCAAATGTATTTTTATTATCAAATAATTAATTTTTTTTGGCATTCAACTCAAACTATAAACCTCTGTCATATTACCTACTAGTTAACTAAATATAAACAATACTATATTTAGCAGCTCTTAAACTATTTTTAACTGCATGCATAAGTAAAGAGCCTATCCCAATGTATTCGGGTCCGCTCCGACAAATCACTCGATATTTATCGCTTTGTCGACAGCATTATAGCTCGGATAAACTCATTTAATTCGTAATTACCTCGACATAAGGTGTAATTTGGCTCGCTTTAATTCACCTAACGAACTGGAGATGGATTTGCGACCGATAGCCGATGTTCATGAAATATTTTTGTCAATTTATACAAATATTTGTAGCAAGTTTCTTGGACATACCAAAATTTTTAGAAGACATGACATGAGGTGTAGACGAGGTTTAAAGACAGAAAGGCGCAAACGCAAAGCAAATTAACTTCTATATTTCCAGACGTCCTTGTTGTTTATATTATACCTAATGGTCGCCCGAAGAAGAAACAGCGTTAATGTAATAATAGCAAACGGAACCCTAAACGGGGACACGATTAGCAGTTTTATGCTTATTCTAGTCATTGGCGTAGTGTCAATCATGATAAAACGAGATGCGCAGTGCTTCTTAATTACTTCGTTAATTAACTATTACATTAATTATCCTTAATTAAGTGTTAAAAAATGTGATACCCAGCCTCTTTAAGGAGGTTCTACGATGAAGGGATCTCCTTTCTCTGAACAATCAGGAGAAAATTATTATTACGCCCACTTTTTCCATTAATTTCTATTAATATAAAGTGATGATTCTATCGATAAAAACTGCCTTCTTAATAAGAAAGTTTCATCGCTATATAGCGCATAATCAAAATCGTCAACTATTCGACAATTGCCATGAACTGTCACACGAAGACACAAAACATAATTCGGCTCACGTAACACAGCACTGCCCGTTATGGGCCGCTTCGTGCCCAATTGAATAACGATTCTTGCCCGCGCAGGTCAGTTTAGTGCAGCGCGGTTTGTTGATAAATGCGTCATTTATTATCGATAAATGTTCGATTTATCGGATTTATGCGCACTGATAGAGTATCGTGTCAAGATAACGACATGATTTAAATTAGTGATAATCTTATAAAATTTTAGAGTTATTGCAAACAAGTTTTATCCTACAAAGTTAAGCGATGAAGTCTTTAAATAATCATTGCTTAGATTAGACGCAAAAATCGCGGTTTCCTGATGAATCAACTACATACGTATTTTACGTATGCATAACTAGTTGGATGGCACAACTAAGCATAACTATTTTCTATAATCCATTCCTTGAAATCCAACTATAGTGAAACAGTCGATCAACATACACCTATTACTAAACTCCTGCCTGTATCATATCTCTCTTCACGTAGCATAAACTTTCTGGAAACTTGGTAAATACATTAATTATTATCGATATAAATATACTACCTGGTTTTATATTATCTATACTAATATATAAAGAGGAAAGATTTGATTTTTTGTTTGCATTGAATAGGCTCCGAAACTACTGAACCGATTTGAAAAATTCTTTCACTGTTGGGAAGCTACACTATCTCCGAGTAACATAGGCTATATTATATTTAAAAAAAAATAGGGATCCTTAATAAAACTCCAATAAGGTGTAAAAGGTGTAACCCAAGGTGTAAAAAAATAAGAAAACCGAAGCAAAGCAAGGGCGGTTACTCGTTATTTATAAGTTTGGTACATCACTAGTAAATCTGTAGCGTCAAGTAGTTATCTACCATTTACAAGCGTTCTGACTTCTGACAATAGGTCGGCTTCTAGGGGAGATTATTGTCCAAGGCCTTTGGGTGTCCTTTTATTTATGTTAATAAACCAATATACAGTTAAGGTTAGTAGAAAAACAATTTAAAATTCAGTCTTTTCATCAATACGAATATAGCAAGTATATAAAACCTAAATCGATGTATAAATATTTACCTTAACATACAATATACATACATGCCATTTTTAATTATTTAAATAACTTCAAGTGACTTAATATATCTCATTCTATACACTTAATTACATCCATGAATCATTGGTAAATCGCATGGAATAATGTGAAGTAGTTCTTTAGATTATCATTACATAGATACTTGGGTTTGTGCTATGCTATGATATTTTAATTTGAAATGGCAATTTCAAATAAATATCTCAATGTAGAAACAGATATAGAGGAAATGTTTTAAAACCTATTGCAGTCCTGAATAGAAGCGATACATCAGATCTGTGACTAACTTTTAAAGTTGTTTTAACCAATTTTCATTCTACAAGTACCATTACAAGTAGATAAGTTTGACAATAAAGTTTAATTTATTATTGGTTTAAATATAAATCAGCCAATTTTTGTTGGATAAATGGGGAAAGACCCTCTCCAATATTTATCGATTTCGGGTAAAGCGGAAGTTTTTTTCACTCTATAACAATGCTTTTATATCATTGAATAGAATTATGAATATAGTGCGAGGGTTTGCTATAATTATGTAATGTGGGAAAATGTTATTTTGAAAAATATAGGGGCTTCCATTTTTAAGTACTTAGTTGCTTTTGTGTCCATTATTGTTGTTAATTACATAAGGGAGAATTGTTATTAACGTATTTCATTTAGTTAATTCTCAGTATTACAGGGTTGGACATACAAATTAATAACAAAAATTGTGTCTACCTCATGTCCAAAAGTGAAATCAAGTATTGCAATTGCAAAAAAGCAGCTAAAGCTATATCTAGAAACTTTTTAGTTGATTTGAGGTAGTCACTCTTCTTTGTTTATAGCCTTATCTTTAAAAAGTTGCGGTTAACTATCAGCGATAGTTTTGCGTCATGTCCAACATCTAATTCCGCGTACCTACGTTTGCGATCGGTCAAATCTTTAACGCAACACGCTATTTCGGTAGATTGTGTACGCTTTGTGCCACGTTTACTTTAGCTAGTCGAAAGTCCACTACATCTACCTACATCGACCCTGTAGCCTAGTTGGTAGCGACCCTGCCTGCGAAGCGAGGGGTCCCGGGTTCGATTCCCGGCCGGGGCAGATATTTATGTGACAGATAAATATTTGTGCTCGGGTCATGGGTGTTATTGTGATGTGTTATATGTGTCGTCCATGCCACCCGCGACACAGGTAATAACCTACTGCGGGGGTGTGAGTGTGTTAGCGTAGCGTATCTAGACTAAACCGCTATTTAACGTCGGGTTCGTGTTGGATTGTAGACAGTAAAGCGTAGTACAAATAAAATAAAACTGTTGGAGAAAGCTCATACTACCATTATGTTTCCTTGTGATTGGAAAAATTGTGACTGTCACATAAAAAATTCATCAGCCACAATTTGCACACAGTCACTACTACTACGCTATTTATCACTCCTATCTCCATCCGATGCCAACTAATTTCCTAAACAATTTCTAGTTTTTACAACCTTGAACAGTATATAATTTATTTATTTTTATTCTTATAGCGCATACTTACTACGGGTGTAGACATAAAATTTAGTTAAAGGATAAAACATACTGAAGCGCGAAACAGAATAGTAGATGAAGTAACTATGTATACAGAATAATCTGATAAGATTTAAACTGGTGTAAATACGTTTAAAATATTGAAAGTATTGCGGTGGTGATTCTGATAATATTCTAGCCTATAGACCAATTTTTCTAAAAATATGTTGATGACTCACCTTATCAGAATAAGTTAGCAAGTAAACTCGCCTGTGTAAACGGACGACGAGCTGGTTTGTGTCCGTCCGTGCGCTCTGCGAAATCTTAGCCCAAATAGAAACAAGTCGGAATTACGACCTGATAATGGCTGGCCACTGATTTTTCAAACAACTACACGGGTTTTATGGTGTTAACGTTATTGTAAGGTGTTATGAAGTTTTTAATAGTCTTTACTTCAGAATCAATGTCAGTTTTACCGTTTTACGTGTAGAGATAATTTTGATGTGTGGGTAACCATTTATCAAGGTATCAGGGTACAATCGAGTAACATTTTATTCTTGAGTTCCGTACTTCGCAGAGAACAGTTTTCGGTCCCAGTTGTTAACATTAGGTAGCCATTGAGCAATGTTGGAGGCCTTCGGGCGACATAAAAGCTTCCAACACTTGGGTTGGCAACTAATGCCTTCAACAATCCGCACTGGAAGAGCACGGTGGTGTATACTCTAGGCCTCGTCAGTTATGAGGAGACAGAGACACCCGTGCCCTGTAGTGGAGTCATTCTCTTGCAGATTCTTCTGAACTGCATATGCAGTCATCGAACACTTTCTTCATTTGCTAGTTTAATTTCAATAAATAAAACTCGTGTTCACACTCATATATATATCAATAATATTCAGTAAGTACCTATTACAATCTCTAAAGGATGTATAAAAAACTCTGATGAAATATCGTTTGATCTGATATTCTTTAAACTTTCGCCGAACAGAAGCATACAACTCTCGACGTGGAATAAACAATGACTGTTTTGAATGAGTAATCATTGATTTCTTAGAAAATGACGAATTATTCACATCGGCTGAAAATATTTCATGAAATCGCGCCCCAGTTGCGGGTTGTGATCCTGACGTCTGACGGTGTCGAATGATTCCTGTTTGGGAAATTATTTCACTCTGCAA
Source organism: Thymelicus acteon (assembly GCA_951805285.1). Classification (NCBI taxonomy): domain Eukaryota; kingdom Metazoa; phylum Arthropoda; class Insecta; order Lepidoptera; family Hesperiidae; genus Thymelicus; species Thymelicus acteon. The sequence goes on from OX638233.1 coordinate 3,673,392, forward strand.
CATAAATAAGTTACTTGTTAGTGATATCGATTTATTAAAATGCTAACAGTGCTTGACTAAGAACGTACAGCTTGATTCAGTGGGTCTAAAACATGAAACTTTATAGTGAAATCGATAGGATTCTGTTAAATTTAATTAATGCAAGGAACCTTCCCTTTGAATTTATAGGTAGGTACTACTTGCGACATACATAATTCTTGCAGGGATTTTCGTTTTTAAACGTTTATTATTAGTAAAGATATTTACTTTATTTGTTTACCTCATTTCCATCTTAAATGGGACTGCAAAATATTTCTAGAAACTTCTCCTAGTTCATAAATCTACGTCTACTTAGTCTTTCAAGTTACGCCTCTATTCCTTAAATAACTTCTAATTATGGCTGGAATTATGGACACAGTATTGCTCTAGAGTGACCTATGTGTACTTAAGCCACTTCATTCCGAGCGTAATCCTTTACAAGTGAAACGTATTAAAAATAAATCAATCTGGCATGTCTCGCTGTCTCATTTTATAGATGAATGTGTGTTATTTATGTTGTGCGTGGGCTCTTACATGAAAAGTTACATGTTCAGATACTTATAAGTAATGTAAGTGGTACTTAGACCGTTCTTGCATTGAGCGTTTTATTTATTATTAAATTGCATGCAGAGTTTTGTTTTTGTTTGAAGGTTATGGTTTGCGTGATATTCATTGTAATAATTTCATAATATTTTTACGTAGATTTTGTCTTGGATTAATGTGAGTTCCTGACTGAAGTTTTTGTGTCATTTACAATGATGATAATGAACCTAAATCGCTACCTAAGATACCTACTGTAATTATTACATTTAATTATCTTATTATTTAATTATCTTAGGTAGCGATTTAGGTTCATTATTATTACATTTTCATTATTTTTACAGTTTAGTTGGTCTTAAAAAATATGTAATTAAAATAACTGAACTCTGTAAAGGAAGATAATTAAACACATTCAAGGTCGCATCATGCTTATTTTGGCAATTTTCTATCAAAATCTCGGTTTAACAAGTATAAGTTATACCAACCGTAGAGTATAACCGTAGACCGACTATACCGAGCGGTAAGCGCATGCGCATGCGCCGGGGGAAGGTACGGCGGAAGTGCGCGCACGTGCGCCGCGCCACAGGATGTTTCCCTACGATACGGTCGTTGTGGACTGAGAATCAATGCAAGAACGCATTAACTTACGACAGTTATATTGGAGACTGTTAATGCAAGAAAGAATTAAAACCTACGACATTGTAAACTGCACTGAAAGCCAATGCAAGAACGACATAAAACTACGAAAGTTAGAACATTACAACCCGTAATTGCAAGAACGAAACCAAAATTCAAAATGCTTTATTCATGTACATACATTATACATACATTATACATTCATTATACATACATTCATGCACGTAATTTTTTTTTAATCTATCAGAATTTCACAAAGGTGCTTTGTCATGGAAAAGAAATGCCGTAAAAAAGTCTTCAGCACATCTTTTAAAATAATTAAAACTTAAGACAGATATTTATGTGACAGATAAATATTTGTACTCGGGTCATGGGTGTTATTGTGATGTGTTATATGTGTCGTCCGTACCACCCGCGACACAGGTAATAACCTACTGCGGGGGTATGAGTGTGTTAGCGTTTATTATTATTATTATATTTTTCTACAATATTCTTTAACAATGAGCCTTATTTACGTTAATACTGAGAATGGATTACGTACTAATTGAATATTCGGAATCGATTCGATACGATCTTTCTAATTTGCATCCTATTTTCACAAGCCTATTGCAGGCTTAAAACCCGTTGTTAAATAAGATCGAACTAAATCAACCACAATACGCATCGCACGCAGGGCGTCAAGTCATTTGCGGTTGCCAATGTTTATTATCTCATGTAATGCGGTTGCCACTACTAATGCGGTTGCCACTAATAATGCGGCATTGCGGTTGCGGTGTGAACTGCGAATCGAACGCTGTAATTGACTGTTTACTTTAGTGCAGTTCCGCGTGTTTTGTTCGGAACGTTTTTGGAATTATAAACACTGGAACTTTATTGCTATGGAATTATTTAGATGGGGATTGTTAAATTGCAATGAAAGAAAGAGAAAATGATATTATTTTATTATTAAATATTAATTACGTGCGGTAGGTAGGTACGTGGCGGTAAGAAATAAATTTATAGAGGTTTGATAATTGATTATGGGTTCTGGGTTTAGATCAGATATGCAAAATATGTAATTTTCCGATAATACACGCAGAAATATAGTCATGAAATAGCATTAATAAAATTGTTATTGTTATTGGTATTTGGTAAATTAAGTATTTTAGTATCAAGTAGGATAAAACATTTGTCTGCCTTACGTATGCCATATATTTTTATATACAATACAACCTAAAACAATTGACGAAAAATAGAATAATATGTAAAATTATAAAAGAAGAAGAACATACTGTATATGAACGTAAAACAGTGTTTACTAAATTCACGTAAAAAACCGCGGCACATGCCATGTGGTGTCGGCGGCGACGTATTAGATAACTGTTTATGTTTTACTGAAAACATGTATTTTAACGTGCACCGATCGGTATTATCTATAATATTACAAACGATTTAAGCTCCTGTAATTTAGATGGGAATACGCAAAGAAAAGTAAAATTCGTAGGTAACTTTAAATTAAATTGTCTAATAGAAATATGTTTATCTTAGTTTTATAATTATACACCGATTTAATAAATCTACACATGACGTCAAGTAGATGGAGAAGGTTTAAATCAAACTTTATAGATGTTAATTAATTTGCATATTATCTAAGTGCATTTAAAAACAGCTTTTGGGTTACAAGTGCATAAATAAGGCATTGTAGACTTCATAAATTTTTAGGAAAATAATCACACATGCCAATGTATTGTGTCTAGTTTTTGTATTTTTAGCTATTTTAATGCTCCCTTTGAATTTTTTATTCACACATACTTAATCCATTAACCACAGATTACTAAACGCAGCCCTATGCTGAATAAATCACCCGAAAACAGATTGTTGAAAGGTCTATTTCAGTACGAGGGCGAAACAATAAAAAAGTAATCTAACCCTCAAATCGCTCGATGTATCCATATTCAAAATGGCTGCCAACCCTTCATCGGTGTGATATACGACCTCGGAGCACGTGTTATACGGTCTAATGAAAGGTAACATTAAACAGGGTTTAGCCGTTAAAAAAGTTTTCCTGACGTGTCTTTTATATGACTAATCTATTTATATTAACGAAACGTCGTAAAGTAGCAGCTATTTGTGCTTGGTGTTCCACAGGGGTTTTATTGGCGCCTCTTATAATCAATGTCATCGCGATATTAAGGAGATACATGAGACTATAAAATCAGGACGTTTAACAGCATACTAAGTTTATACATGAGATTAACAGAGGAAGAGAAAAGAATAAAACATTCTAAAACGAATGCGTGGTAAATTAAAATTAGTTTCGGTCGCTCTGAGTTTAAACATTCGTAGAAAATTGAAATATATTACCTACACTCAACCATTGGATAGACAATATAGAAAGAAAAAAATTGTTTTATTTTCATGGTTTATTCCTGTTGATTTGGTTCTGCAATAATAGTGGAAAAAATATACGCTGCAATATATTTTCATTGATTTTATAAAATACTTACATTTATTATAAGAGACTCCATTTAGAGACTTACATTTATTATATTACCCATGTAGATACAGTTTTATGATTTTATAGTATTCAGAAACGCTCATTGTATTTTGGAGTTAATTTAAACTTAACGGCAAAACATTTATTTTTTCTTTAGCTGGAAAAACTTCATCTTTATTGACTTAGCAATTATAAAATGCTTGACATTAATTATTGAAGACGTTTGTCAACTCATGTCCACGAAACTCATGTTAACATGACAATAATGTAACTAAATTCCATCATTAAATGAACATGACACCGGAATTATTTATAAAATCATCCCCTTCCACATCTTACACGTTCACCGGTGAATCAAAACTCCAGTTATTTTATATGCTTGTTTATTTTAATGTTTAATTTTATACGGTGCCAACGACCTCGGTTCGACGGAGTACTGGATGGAGCGGAGAAAATTATGTCTAAAATTACTCCAATGCACAAAATGCATTAAAAATTTCCTCAACATCGAATGCTTATTAAATGTCACGTTTTATAACGAAACCTGTTTACGAATTTAATCTTAACTGACATGCATTAAAGTTTACTCATGGAACAGACGTCATCCAAAACCGAAGTTTTTATGGACTTCGCATATCTCCGCAAGAATATGTTTCGGTGTAAATATTTTCTATTTTATACAATTTAACGACTGTGCATCCAGTTTTGAGTTCGACGAATCGATCAGATTGTTACGACGAAAAATCATTTCTATTGGCAATAAAATAGCAATAATCTGGATAAATTTAGCGCAATTTTTCTCGAGCCAAATGTCTTGCGAATTACTTGAAGGATAACCGTACCATTTTATTTTGGAAGGTTCAATAGCAAAGTACTTACTAACATTCGAAATACTCATCATGGAAACCACGAAATGCGTTTAAATTTTAGGTTAGGTTAGGTTATTAATTCTTTAACATTATAATCTAGAGATTGCTATGACCGCGATCTATAAATAAGTACTGGGTCTAGCATGTTCTTATCATAGTAAAACATTATACATTTTATTTACCAAAATACCTTGTAAGCCAAGTACCCAAGCTATATCGTACAATGTGAAGACACTACCATTGATTAATTTATTAGCCACAGTAAAGCGAAAGCGTTTTGACGTTTATTAGTTTTCACGCACCCTGTATTTTAAGGTTACAGCATTGCAACGATGTGCATTACGTATCGGATTTTATTGCCTGTGCATAAGTAGCTCTATTTTAAGAAATTGTAACAGATGTTCCACAGGAAAGTTTCTACATAGTTAATAGAGTGCGTTTCAAGCTAGTCTGCACTTCGCTATAATGTTGAGTAATATAAGTAATGTTGTATAATGTTTTAAAAATTTTAAAACCTTATTTATTCAATTAAGTGGAGCTCATAAAAGCGTTGTAATACTTTATATAACATTTTTAATTTGGTAAATCCTATTTCAATGCTACCAATATAATAGTGAAGGGCAGACTTGCTTGAAAAGTTGAAACACACTATTCGTTCGAGTCAAGTATTCGATGTACCGCCGAATATTATACAAGTTCACTCGGGACAAATATAAATGTCCCACTTTGCTGATTCACGTGCGTAGATATATAAGATATTTGCTAAGGTGTGTTACTTTATGATTTATGGTTATTAGTCGCAATAAAATATAATATAAAGTCGCAAAAATATTTGCTAGTCAATTTTGCGTGTTTACATTTTTTTAAAGATTTAGATCGAAATATTTTATCTGTGGAATAAATGTCCGCTCATATTGTTTTTTTTATCGTAAAAGAGTAGTGCGTCAAAAAAAGATGTACCTTGCTTGCTATGTACCTGCTGCTACATAGGTCAACAATCTTTATAAGGTACCCTTCAAAAAGTGATTTAGTATAATGTCAAGGAAGAATTTTAAAAATCTCAAGAACCTAAAACAATTAGTCTTTATACTCTGTTTCATTGTTCCAGAAACTAATGGATCCCAACAAGAAGAGTTGAGGTGGTGAAACATGACGCGCGCCGCCATTGTATTTTGGCGCGAAATGCCAGTCGCGCTCGCGGTGGTACTCGCGGCGCTGGCGAGCGTCGGTTCAGCCAGAGATAGCATCAGGGTTATTGTTTTAGGTAAGTTACTGATTAAATATTTTTATTTTTAGTACCTACTTTAACTTAAAACGTAATAGCCACTTGAATGGATTAAACGTAATTTAGCCACCAATATAGGTAGGTACTTAACCTACGTGCAGAGTACGCTAGTAATAAATAGTTCAATGGTACAGAGTACCTTGTATTCCCTATAAGTACACGAATTACAAAAAACTTTTTCAAAAATGGCTCTTATTATGTCGTTTTTCAAATCATGACAATGTCAATCCCACCAAAAAAATTTTCATGTAAAATGTTGCCAAGATGAGACCATATGGCTCTACATCAAAAAGTTATCAGATCTTATGTAGAGCCAAGCTTCTACCTCCACACGCCCTAACTATACAAGTCCTGCACCTTAGTCAAAATATGTGGCTTGGATTTTTCGTTACCGTCATATGGGCGTAAGGTTCTTGTTGTAACGAGACTTAGGGCGTGTAGAGTTAGAAGCTTGATATTAATTTTTTTTGTCACTGCGAGCCACATGGTCTCGTCTAGGCAACATTTTACATGAAAATGTTTTTGGAGGGATTTCACCTCTTCAATATTGTTATGCTTATGGCTAATTATGTATGGGTAAACCCATACAAACTTTCATCCACTAATTTAAAGGGAGGGGGGTGATTTACTGAAGAACCTAAAATATGCATTTTGTTACTAATAACAAGGAGTCCTTATATCAATTTTCAGATCTCTAGCATCAAAATTTGCGGAGGTCTCATAGAAACTTCCATCCCCTAATTTAAAGGGTTGGGAGGTAAAAGTTCGAAGTACTGAAATTTTGCTGTTGTTTGTGTACTAATACTAGCTTACATACCAAATTTCAGCTTTCTAGGACTTAGGAAGTACAAATGAATTTTGATGATCATCAGTGAGTGACGAAATCGGTTTTTTTAGATATCAATAAAATCTACAGTACACAAGCTATTACATTGAAACTTTATATGCTTAATAAGTCCACTATTGACATCATACCCCGCGAATTTTGTTTAACTGTTGTAATCCAAACCCAAGTTATGAGCGTTCAAAAACCACGAAGCGCTTCGAGAAAAGCTAGGTCGTCTAGGCGAGGGCAAGACCCTAAGCCCCGAATAAAAATTAATTTGCCTAAGTATGTATGCTTAAACAATTTAAAAGATACCGGATGTGTACATTGTTCAGTTTCCTAATAAGGATGTCAAATATCCTGCCAGAAGACGTAATATCTAAAATTAAGCACTTAAATATCAAAATCCTTACCTAAGCTCAAGAATGGGCTAAAGGCAACACACATTGAATTTTTATCATTCATATAAATTGGAAATACCGAATTATGTATTCCTATACCATCGTTCCTTGATATATTAACAAAAATCTTCAAAGCGATGTTGAGAATTTAAAGTTTTGTAGCATGGATGTGCATACAAATTGTCTGATGTGATCTAAGGTGGGTGCGTTACTTTTGGCAATCGGAAAGGGTCTGTCATATTATCAATGATTGCCAAATTGTACGTGACAGCCTACAGTAATGGTTCCTGCAATTGAATTATCGAAATGTGACAAGTTTAGACGGCGTATGAAATAAATGAATGCATCTCCTTACCCTTTCATACGTTGCTAAGTACCGCTTTGGTGGTACTTACGTGTTAAAGGCCAACTCGATGGTAGGGATTTCGGGGGCACACATTAATTCTCTATCATAACTTAGTACAATACGAGTAGGTATATACCTGTTACGTTCCACGGTTGGACTTGCTCTTCTAAGTACGGAACCATTTATATTTTATCTATCATTAGTGACGCAAAACCTTAGGAATATATGGTTGACTCTGGCATGTAGACTTTCATAAATGGGAGGCGTTTACAGGATTCCACGCTTTATTCTCAGAGTAAGAAACTAATTTTCAAACCACTAAATTATATTTTTTCCTGATAGAGTAAGTTAATTGTTTATAAATATTCATTGCAGATGACGTAAAATATTCTATTCGTATGTATACATATATGAAGATACAATTATGTAGGTTATCGGTAAATTGTTATTAATTAATTTAATATTGACATGGTCGTATGATAATGACGATCACAATATTTATTAATACACTTGTTTTAATTTGATTAAACAGACTTTGACCATAAATATTAATTGAATCAGCTTGTACAGAATAAAACATAATATAATTTCAAATTTACAATTAATTCTTAAAAACAATGCAGAAAACGAATAACAACGAAAAGGTCCAAAGTGACTCCGAAAAGAAAAAAACTACAAGATCTGCGACGCCTCGCCTCCGCCTTGGATTTGCCTGAATTAAAACAAATTAAGCTGCGTTTTTACTTTCTGCAAGAACCTTGAAGCGTACCTGCAAGACCCAGGATCCTAGGAAACCCATCCGCCATATCCAGCAAGGTCATTTTATGTGGAAGCTTTATTCGGAAAGGATATAACAATATAAATATAGACATTAATAAAATTTACGAACATGGACTCTTCCATAAAGGAAGCGGTAATGGTCTGATTTCAAGGTGAAATCTCACCAAAACATCCCTGAACAAGAGACTAATGTGAATCTCAGCGGAAAGCGTTATTACTTCACGGATTCAAATCGATTGTTGCTCCCAACCCTCTCATTTGGTCCTCATTAGCCCGCCGGATGCCGAGACAATTATAATAATGACCACTCAAATTAGACCCCTTTGCTTTCTTTTCAAATCTTCCAAGTTTAATACTTCCCAATGGAGGGGACAGTTCAATTCCGATTGGTCGTGAGTTAGCCAGGACGTAATATTTAATTATTCATGGGCCGTAGCACACCAATCAGCTCCGCTTATGTTAATTCGCTTTTTCTACGTAACAAAATAATACATTGTTCTATCTATCGATTCTAAGAATTTTCTTTGCGATGAAATTTACAAAATTCTGCAGGAACAGTTTGCTTATTAAATTGCGACTAAATAGCTCAATAAAATTGTCAAGAGAGTTTAGATCATTATGATTTTCTTCAGAAGCGATCTACTGGATTAATGTGTTAATAATGTGTAAATCAAGACCTCAGATTAATTTATTAATTATTTTTAAGTGGGAACCTAATTAGTGACATTCTATCAACCAAAACTTAAAACAATTAACTTTGCTTTAAATATCGCTTGGCACTAACGCCCCAACTCAGAAACACTAATGGTTACTTAAATCGCTGCTTAGTACAAAATTTGTATGATGATTCTTTATTAAGGAGCGATTAAAGTAACCGTTAGTGACTCTGAGTTGGGGCGTAAGTCTCATTTAACATTTTCGCTGTTTTACAAAAAGAAACAGCTAAAATTGGGTTCTACTTAAATATACCTACACAGAAAGACATCATAACTTGTATTTTATTTTCTTTTGGAATAAATACACTTAATTCTTCATTTTACTATATGTAAAGATTGACAGCTGAGACACTATCACATTCTACGAGAGCTCAACAAATACTCTCTTTATCTGAAGAATACGTAAACATTTACATTGATGACATTCTGCGACGTCGATCGTACTGTTTACCCCAATTTGGTCCTAAGCAAACAAATTATCTGGAATGCATTCTGATAAAGATTTATGACGGAATAAAAATGTATCTTTTAAGTTTTTGCGATGACAAAGACATCGTTTATAAAAAGCTAAAATGTGTGATGAGATAAGATGTTTAAGCTTAAAGCTATTTATTTACGTTTGAATTTCCTGTAAGACTTTTGCAAGCTTGCTTATCATATCAAAAGCTTTATTTAACATAAAAGCTTAAGCAATATTTGACTTTAAAAATGAATGAATAAAAGATATTTTAGAAAGAGAAACAAGAAAATTTTTGTAAAAACGAGAAAATATCGTAGATGTAAGAAGTTTTTGAAATAATAATAACAAAAGTGTACATAATAGCACCCACTATGATTATATGTGTTGCGGGTGGCATAGATGTACAAAGAAAAATGAAACATATTGTATACTCAAAACAGATAGATAGATAGATATATTATTTATGTATTTTTCACACTCAGCAGGTCTTCCCACAGTAGTTAACCAAATGACCAATTATTAATTATTGCAGACTTCTTATTATGGTTTCACTGTAAAGCTCAGGCCAGTTTGATCCCACAATGTTATTGTGAACTTACTAATTGTATAATCTAATGCGTACATAGTTCGTAATGCACCTTTAATGTTTCAATGTCGTCGGTTAATGGAATAAACAACGTAATACAAATTGTCTTTGCATTACAATAGGATAAGAGTTATGAGCTGTGATGCGCTTCGCTTATAATGTTGCAAATCACATACTCGTCACACCACAATCGTTTAAAATTGTGAATTCACCTGATGGACGATGACATTATCGACACTTGATGACATGATCAGATGGCAATAAATTTGATTAACATGAACTTATTAATATAACACGATTTATGAAATATAGTCAAATTAAAAGGTATAAGTAATTGTCATGGAGATATTCAGCAGTGGAATCCAAAAGTTATTAAATTTTTTATTGCGAAAAACTTAACTAAACTTGTGTAACTTTGAGTTTATGTTTAGGAGAACATTATTCTTAAACTTGGTAAATAACAAACAACACACAAATCAAGTAATAACGAAACAAAGATTGTAGTGACTATTATTCCTGGATTTATCTTTGTGATAGATGCACTTAAATCTGACAAAATAATTATAGATACGATTTAAATCCACTGGTACTCTGTTGATACAAATATACCTCTTACAATAAGCTCGCTGCCATTTCTTATGAGCTAGTGAAACAAGTCCCTTGCAGACATTAAAAGTAATCTTAATCCTATTGTGAGAGAATTTTCACATTTAAAGAATACAAATGTGATATCTGAGTTTCCAAGGCTACGTAAGGACATCACGACTGGCAAATAATCACGATTTTCCCAGCATATTGCAAATGCAGCTAACGTTTCGATGCGAGATATGATGTATTCTGTTAGGATGCACGGTTGTGAGCGGGGCTAAAGAGAGCCGACTTCCGTCGATGCTCAACTATTGTTATTCAATACAATCCAGTGATCGACGTTGGAAGGTCTTTCAAAGCTTTCTCTTGTAGGGTCTAGTGTTTCTGTGGTTTATTCGATTACTTCAACCCTGAAACTGATCAGAAGCATTCCTTTTATTGTTTCATCGTTTTCGTCTAATTGATCCCCATAAACCCATGCACATCTCTACAATCTTCATTTTCTGTACGATATATTACATGGTTTACTCTAGTTTTATCTTCTTCAATTTTTTATTATAAATGTCCTTTAACAAATCTTTCAGTCGGTGAACCTTTTTTTAGTTTTAAATGACACCCTTAATCAAGTGAAGTATTTTAATGATCCAAATGTTATCTGAAATGCAATAAAAAATCTTATTTATCTTAAAATTCTCTTGAATTTCAAGATAAACACATTTATATGTGAACGTAGATTTTTGTATCTCACCGTGTCCTATTTTCTGACACCGCTAACTATCCATATACATGTCACCAGTATATATATCTTTCTAGCAACATTATGTAAATAAAAGTCAAATTTTACAACCAGCCAATTACCCTACCACATTCTATTGTTTTCCCAGAAACTCGAACAAGCTATTAAGCAGGACATAATTCGTTTGACATCTATAAAAACCCACTAAGCCGAAAGCAAACAAATTTAGTACTGGAAGTATATAACGAAGTACTGATGTGGAGATGACGCTTAAAATGTCGTAAACATTTTACGGCCTGAAGGAAAATAAATAGTTTTCGCTCTGCTCCATCTAAGAGTTATACAATAAAAAGTTTACAACTAAAGAAAATAGACTGGGAATGAAATGGCTCTGGTCAGGAATGCAGAGTCATGACTAAACCACAGCCAACAAATAACAAGAAAATAAGCACGTGATTAAATAATTTGTATTTAAAATAATAAAACAAGCACGATAAACTTTCTGTACACACTCCTCGTCATTTTAAGTCATATCGTAATTTAGTAGCAGATATAATAAAGAATGCAGCAGTGTTTACTTGTGATAAAGTGTTCTGAATGTGTAAAAAAATTATTTCAATAATAATTAAAGGTTGACACGAAAGAAAATAAGTAACTGGGGCTGCTGAATAATTAGTGGTGCCACCACAAACTATCTAGGGTTACACTGGTCACACACAGATACTAAGGAAAATATGTATAATATACTAAGAAAAAATGTCTGCTTAAATAAAAACAATATAATATCCCTTATATTGTTATTAGTATAAGGTATAGCTTATCATAAACAGACGTGGATAAGCAGCAAATCACCATTTCTCATGTTATGCTGCCATAAATTAACACGTTGCTAGCGAATAACTTCGTATAATATAACATTTCAATACAGCTGTTCACTTCAATTTCAGTCAGCTGTCAATAACTCATTTACAAGGCAAGTTCACATCATCCAACATATTAACTACATGCCTCAATACTGCGAATTTCTCAAAAACTCTATTTCAACACACTAAGGTTTCAAATCAATCAACAAGATATAAATTTTACATTTCTGCAATCAATCGCTGACATCTAAAATATTGCCTACAGTAAATTCTGCTTGAGATATACGAGGTGGCCCATGATCAGCCGGCTCAATCAGTCATAGATTATAGTATTTGTCTTAAGGCGGTCCCACTTATCTTAAAACAAGCTTTGCTTAGTTTCTCTTTAGGCTTCTAGAAGTAAATCTATCTAAAATATCTTCGATTCCTTTACCATAAATCCACCTTTGCATTATATTTGATGAATTATAAATTCTCAATTGCATACTATTAAATTTAACCAACGACGTTCAAAACCAAATACATATATTACAGTGACATTTCAAATCAGAAACATAAACACATGTCTCTATCAAAACAAAGTGAAGCATTACGCGTTTTATCGACCAATGTGTTCAAAGCTTAAGCGATGTCATTGATGTATTCGCAGCAAGTTGTACGACCTGCGCTAGGGCAGCTGCCTTCAGTAAATATTTGCTACGCCATGCTATGATATGAGCTACAGTTCATTGAGCTCGATCTATATTTGTGATCAGGGAAACTGCACATTTCCATCTCAGATTTATGATTTAATGAATTCGCCAGAAACGTTTTTCCTGTTCGATGGTATTGAGTAATGATTCTATGAAGTTTAAATTGTTTTGTCTACCATACGTTATAAAGTTTTTATATCTTTATCTGTGTTATTATCTATTATACCAAATTGTTATCAACATGTTAGGTTACAGTCTGGTAGTTGGTATTTATTTTTCTATGGTGAGAATTCTTCAGTCATACTTCAAAGGTATCAAAAATTCTTCGAAGACTTTTTCCGTTTAAACTCAAAATGGGTTCTGCCTTAAAGACCATTATCAAAAGGGCGAAACGTAACGTCAACACGGTCAAAAGCGAATGACAAATTATTCACTTACCAGTTACAGAGATCTCTCAAGGAGCTCAGATATATTTTGTCAAATGAGCTCTATATGCCAAGCTATAGAGTGTAAATTAGAAAAGCCATTTCGTAATGATGGCACCGCTAATTTTGTTTCTGCAAGTTTTTGAAGGCACATGGTGTCTCTGTATTCATTTTACAGTCTGCTGCTATTCTAGGAATAATATTCTACCATATCTTGGTGTATTTCGGTGCAGGTGCCCAGATGTCGAAGGGATCTTATTCATTTTGCTGAATTTCAGCGGGGACGCCTTGTGTACTCGTAATTTGTCTTATTATGTCTCTGGATGCATCTGTCGCGATTTATTGCCTTAATTTCTTTTACTCTTATATCCAGCTATTTATATCATTCTTTACCAATTACCAAGCACTACTAATTAGTAGTGATCGGCCTAAATCTGAATTTTCATGTCAGTGTGTTAAGGGTATTCAAGTTGGATTGTACGTGGCTTTAGTGGACTGGATTTTCCAAAGAAAGATAATAGAATGATAATATTAATTATTATGGTTGACATAAATTTATGAATTAACATGAGTCATGCTTGATGTCATCATCGGACCAGATTAGACTAATTGTTTTTGTTAACAGAGTAGTAAATTGTTGAGAATGTAAGGCATCGATCAATCTAATCTGATTAGGCGAGATCAAAAATGTTAAAGTCTCTGCTAGTGATATAATTTCTAGAGCGTTGCTGAGCTTCACAGCACATATTTACCAATTCGTACAAATAGTTGACTTCAGGTCACAGGCAAAAAATTGTTGGGTCCTCTAATCTCTCCAAAATCAGTAACTCCCTTAAGGAACGCTAAAAACCGCATCTATCAGCATCATAGAGAAAGCATTAACGAAAGATAACGAACCTAACCCTCTATCAACAGCCAATGGTAAAACATGATTTTCACAGATGCCCTAAAAGATTTTGGGTCAAATCACAGCGATGTGTCAAGATGCGCTGTTTTTTGCAAGGTGTCGAGAAGACGTCGGCGGACACAAAGAAATGCTACGGCGTATGTTAAGATTCTCTCACGAATGGTGCGCCATGTGCAAGCCTAGAATTGGGATCCTGTGCAGACGCTAATTGTTGTTGCATATTTTATTATTTTTTAATATTGTTATCATTGGATTTTCCTGTTGTTTTTGGATGTTTCAGTTGTTAAATTGTTTCTCTTGGACAAACATTTTCAACTCATTTGGTGTTTTTTTATATTTAATACTAAAAACTTATTGTTTTATAACTCTTCATATTTTTATGATTACTAGTAATTTGATATTAGTACTACTACTATATACCTGTCTTTTGTTGTTATGTTAGTCAATAGTAAAAGTCATATTTAGCTGTAATATACCTACCTATCGCAAGTACCAGTTGTAAAAGTGCGAAAAACATTATTTAAAAATCTGCATGTCTTAAGACAACAATTATATTATTATCTATGTGAAAAATACTTTGAATAACATTGATTTATTGTTAAATAATAACACATTGGCTACTCTATTCATTTCTCTAATCGCATTCAACTGCAGATTTATTGCTTTAGCCTTTTTGTCTCTGTTTGTTTATGTTAAAAAGACATCGTGTCAAATAACGCAAAAAATTACTATAAAAAATTTAAACGCCAATCTGAAGTGCGAAGGTAATTATGGTATACGAGTTTTGATTGTAATTTTAATTTTAGACTTTATTATGAAGGTAATAAAAACGTTAATATTTTTATTGCAGTATATTTCAAATCAAAGTACTTAAACGAATTTTATGTGTCTACAATTACGTATAATAGGTCATGGTTTTATGTTATTTTATCTGTGGAAGGAGCTTTAGTAATTGGCTTCCACCCATAAGAGGCCCAGTAAGGCCTTTGGCCTGGAGAGTACTATCACACAGCTACAATTCCATTTGTGACCAACCCGTGTTGGGAGTCCTTATGCTTATTACGTTCGAAGCGGCACCCATTTTTTATTTCTTTCCATTACTGCGGTACAAGATGTTTTCAACCTGGTCGTAAACCTTTCATTGTGGCGATACAAGTTCTATTAGACCATGTAGCGTTTCAGAAACTAAAGTCTGTTTTTGGCATTATTTTAACAAAAAATATATAATTTTTTGCCTTGGACATTATCTATAATGAAGTGATTTATATAAATCTGAAGGCGTACGTGAACAGCTTATTTTGTTTAGAATCTGTAGCTAAAATAAGTTACAATGTCATTTACGCCTTGTACCGCACTGAACACGGGAATTTTTGCACATATTTTAGAGTTGAAAAGTAAAAATATCGATAACTTTATGTAAGGTTTATTATAAAAGAAAAAAATTATTATATTCAATGTTTTTCATTAAAACAAGGTAAACAGAAGTATTTTTGACACTCAGCACATTTCGTATTTTTTTTTTACTTTTTTGTCGGCTTGTTAAAAAGGTTCGTAATTTTTCGTAACATCTGACACAATTTCTTTTCTTGTCACCCTTTACCAGATGGAGTTTACTTAGTTTTGGTGCAGGCTCTGAAAAAATATATGTATTATTAACGAATTTATATATGTGTTCGTGTGTGTGTCTGTGTGTGTGCAATCTTTCAATAATGGAAAACATAGGCGCGTGAATAAAATATATTGTTGATATTAGTTTTCAAAAATTACCTGTGTCAGTTTCCACGCTGTTTTCTAAAAAAGCTTCAATATTTTTTTCTACAATTTCTAATAATTAGTTATTAATACAATTTCTCTTATACGAGTAATACACGTGATAATAGGTCTAACCTATTAAGAAACTCGAACAAAAAGTAGATTTAGGTCTAAAAAGTTGTATGCAGTAACTAGACAAGTGGCTCATCTGCTCATAACCTTCTCATTTCACTCAAACATTGACCGTGTTATTTCAAAAAAGCTAGACATTCGTGGTACATTATACCTTTTTTTTTCATCTGCACGTAGGTTTTTTTGTTATAACACGGAGAACGTTTATTACGTATCTATTGATGACTTTCCTGTTTTTGATATAACAATCTATAATTTGATTTCATTTTGCTGTTATCTTTGTTGTCATCAACATCAAAGTTGAAATCGATCTTTTTTCGGCACCTTTTCTTTGAAGACATGTTGACGGATGCGTGCGTTTTATCGACTGCAACACAACACTGGCCGCGTAAAGCTAGCGCAGGGTGCGGTACAAGGTGCGCGGAGGTACCAGGTGCATTCTACACGGTACCGCACTGTATTTATATTTTATTTCTTCAGTGCGGTACCAGATCTAAAAAATCTGGTAATAAGCTGGCCACTCCTTTGAACTCTACTTTAGAAGCACATCTTAGATATATATTCATCTCCTTCCTACACCAAAGCAAACCGAAGTTATGCCTTTCGCACCACAGAGAAGTCTATGTTTTTCTTAGCCGCACTGCAAGCGAGTCATGTCCAACATGTTTTCGACCTGGTTTCGCATCGAACGTGTTAACGCAGCTTAACTATTGATGATAAAATCGATTGTTATTAGCTTACATGCTCTCCTGTGATAGAAGCGCCCATAAAATTATTATCACACGTCAACCGTTATCCATTTAACTCTCAGCCGATCGTTAAAGATAAGGTTACAGATTCAATATTATTGCAGAAGTTGTTTTACTCAGAGTCACGAAGAATTACGATTAACACTGGCATAAAAAATATTTCCTTTATGAATTTCAGCCTTAGTTTTAAAGGTATCAAACTTTTCGCTACCAAATCTGATACTTACAGGGAGCATTTCAAACACATTGTACCGGGAACCCCTGTTTTCATAATAAACAGTTCGTATCGCATTTCAGGGCGGTTCGCTTTACTAGGAAAACAGCTATTCGAAGCTAAATTTCTTTGTATAGACGTGTGTTACATTAGCTGCCAAATTGGAGGAAATGTATGAATTTATTCACGTTTTATTGGCGGCTGGGCATTTATTGGCCATACAACGTCAACATACAATGTCCGACGTAATTGAAGACGTTTTAGACATCTCTGTTTTATGGCATCAATATTAATGCTATGAGTTCTACTTTTCTCAAGCAAAATTGCACTTAAAGCATCGAAGATACTTTTGCTGTCTTAATTACTTTAGGCAATTATGAAAACATATTCAGTAAGAAGTTTATCAGCCCATAAGCTGTCATTAATACATTTTGTTTTCTCATCCAATATTTATATTATATTCCAAAAGACCAAAAGCACAAGGACGAGTATTTATACTTAAATTGCGAGCATTTATTTGTTTTGAATCATTTGAATCATGACTTCAGAAAAGATAATTCAGTTACCTAATGCTTCGAATACAAAGCCGATCTTTTATCTATTTGCCACTAATACATTCATCTATTCTACAGCCAAAGTATTTACATAGTTTATTTTACGATCCAGACTAACTATTGTTTGTTTTACTTGCCGCGCGAAGGCCAGATTTACCATACATTAGATGAGCCAAAACAAATGAACAGTGAATTCTCCCTCACTCCTGCATTCTATATAAACAATATGTACTGTTTGTCCGCGCCCTTGAACTTCGTTAATAGGCTAAAAGAGGCCAGATGGCCAATAAAAAGGTTCCGATCTTCGGGTGCAGGTTCAATGATCGCTACTGAGCGAAAATATGTATAGAAAGAGGATTGAATTGAATTAACCCAGACTTCTTAAGTAAGTTTAGCTTTAGGACACTGTTGAGACAATGTTAATTTAACAGCCTATAAGTTTATATTGGTTATATTGATTTTAATTGTTAATTAATACCATTATTACTTTTATTATTTCTCCATGGGGTTCGCCTGGATAGCTACCCTTGAGCATGAGTCAGCCGCCAAACGACTCGTCGTGTTCCGGCTGGGGGCTTGAGAGCCAGTTATTTCTTTCTTTTTCTTATAACGTATCAGGGATGCCTTTGGTGTTGCTGATGTCCATGGTCGACGACAGCCACTTACCATCAGGTGGATCGTCAGCTCGTTTGTATATTGTTTCAGTGGTCTCAACCATTTTCGCATTATTGTCTTCTATATGAAGCCATTTTGGGGCATATCAGTTGGATGGTTTATTAGGACATATGTACAAACAACATTTTGTGTGTTTTATACAATAATACTAGCTGCCCGGACCGACTTCGTTCTGTCAAAAGTTATTTTTCATAAAACCTTCCGTGTGCCTTAAGGAATATTGTAAGCTATCCTATCTTTCAAGTTGGATCAAACTGCACACGATGTGCAAATTTCATTAAAATCTATTTAATAAAGATGTCGTATAATGATATCTATATAATTTTAATATACATATATAAATTACGTGTCACGTTTGTCCGCGATGAACTCCTCTATACATAGATAGATATCATTATACGACATCTTTATTAAATAGATTTTAACATTCTCTGTTTTAATCTACTGCATTCATGTAACAATGCAGTCTGTGGCGCCCTTGAACTGTGGTACTCTAAATGCGAACAGAGCCGGGCGCAATGTTTAGTTCCTAAAATAGAAATACCGCTACTTGCACTTTCTTTTACTTTTTTAGCATCGCTTCAGCAAAATTCTTAGTCAAGTATGCAGAGCTACTGCATGCAGTGTTGCTGTTATTTATAACAAAGATTTCATTACAATACCTAGTACGTAGAATGTTTTCTTCTTAATATTCTCTTAAAATCTTAATCATTTACTATAATGTTTAAAAAATGCTTTAAAATTTATACCGATTACTTTACTAATGTGTGAATAAACTCTGACATGGCAAGCAACTTAGTTTTTAGAGTAAAGTCAAAGTCACAAGCCATAGTTGTCCCACTACTGGGCTCGGGTCCCCTCTCACAATTGTGAGGGCACAAGTTATAGTCTACCACGCTGTCCAAGTGCGGATTGGTAGACTTCACACACATTCGAGAACATTATGGAGAACTCAGGTGGGCACTGTGCAGGCTTTCCTTCCTCACGAATTACGATGTTTTCAACAAAGAAGAATTTGTTAATAATTATAATCTTACAAAATATCATTTTAAATTTCTTATCAAAAATAATTGTATCTTACCCAATACAACTGCAATTAAAAACCAAGGAGAACCTATGAAGTCCAAGGAGATCTTCAAAAGGACCCGAAAAATGTTCAAGTATTGAACAATAACACTTATAAAACCACAAAACCACTTCAAATGGTCCTATCTGCTTGCTTTTGGAGATAAAGTAGCAGCTGTTGGTAAAAGCTTTGGAATAATTATTTTCTGTTTTGATCCAATTAAGTCAGGTACTTACTTATGTAGGTTGAAAGTAGGAATTAATTTTTTATCTTGAGCTTCTTTTAAATTATCTTCAGCAAGATTTCTAATAGTTGACATAGATTTATTATGAATTGATAAAATATAATTAGCTCAAGAGGTGAAAATATAAATGTTATAGCAAGTGCTAATATAAGAGCTGGTTAGTAGAATATTACAAGTGGTTCTGTTAAAATTACTTTCACTAATGTTGTTTTTAATTGGGTTTATCAGTTATGGCGTATTACGTTGAGTTTAAATCCGAGATGGTGAGCTCTTACTTAGTAAAAGCTTCCTTGTTTAATGGGAATATCCGACAAATAAGTTGACGATCCAGCTGATGGTAAGTGGCTATCATCGCTCATGGACATCAGCGAGACCATCACTGATGCGTAGTCGGCCAAGAAAGAGAGAGAAAGAAAGAAACATTCCTTTTGAAGACTCCACTTTTGGCGATGATGTGCAAGAATGTACGACTAACTTGGTTAAAGCCAATCCTCTTCTTTTAAAGACTTCCAAGTGGAGTTATTTTTGAAGTTCACCGAGGTTATACAATAAACTTAAGATCTTCTTCGATCGTATAAAAATGTACAGATCCTACAAACATTCGCTGCGTCCACTTAGAATATTTAAGTGCAGCTACTTACACATGGACAACTGTTCTCTGCATTCTCAAGAGTTGTACAAACATTATTATGGCCGCCTTGCACAGCGCCACCTGTCTGTTTAACACAACAAGTATTTGTCAGTTATAAAAAGAAGAAAAATCGGTGAACACATTGGAAAAATATAGAACTAAGCCTGGAAGGAATGCAGGTTCATTGACAGAGGCTCCAGACTTTAAGTTCGCTATTTGCGAAAAAACTAAAATGCTACAGGTTAAAAACCACAACCACAAAGATGTTTTGTCTTCCTTTTTGTACACTAGTTTTTATAGACAACCGTAAAATTTTCAGTTAAATATAACTTGAGAAATAATAAAAAACTATGATTATCAATTTACTTCTACGACCTTAACCGACTATGAATGGTGCGTTGAATTTTTTTATCCAGTTACAGTTAATTTATTAGAACTTCGTAAATTGACAAAACATAGTAAATTAACGATAGTAAAACATTACATGATCTACATAATTATAGTCATAGTCAGTACATATATTTTGTACATATACATGTATTTTGTACTGTGCATGGATTTAAATAATTATAATGATTTTTAAATTTCAATTTGCATCCTTTCGCAATAATCTGATTTCTTAGTTATTTAACGCAGACTCACAAAAACGCTAGACGTGCAAAAAGATGCTAACTTTATTAGCACTGTCATGGTGCATATATACAAGTCGCAAAAAATATCGATTTAGTTGCCTTTAGTGAGAAAATTGGTGGTCCAGGAGGCACACAATTACGATAGTGCATTAGCAGTTAGCACTTCCGTCATTGTATTCGAAACAGAACTTTAACATGGTATAAAAACGTTCCAGACTATTATTAGTCTTTATTAGTGTTGCCGTGCTAACCTATAGTTACAATATCATATAGACTCGAAATATAGAATATTATAGTTAATGAAAATTCACATTTATATCATAACTATAGGTAAGGTTTCCGACATGATCAAATTGACTAGTTTGCTTGCAACTAAGTAGATGCCTATCATTTGGTACTTCAGGAGATGAACGGAAGTATGCAAAAGAAAAATATGAACAAGAAAATATTTGGAATTAAAGTGCTTACATCCTTTCGGTGTATGTTAAAATCAAAGATCAAATTAAGAAAAATACGAGGATTGCGCTCCTGAGTAGGATGACGTTTAATGATTGTAAAATTTAATCAAATCAAATCAATCAATTCAATTTTTTTATTTGCTTAATAAGCTTTTGTAGTTGTTGCAGTTTCGTTATGCACATTGTGTACCTAACCGATCCTAATAGTGATCATTATAAAACAGTAAGTAAGTCCTATCCTGTCCTAGGGACTTTAAACTGCTTAAGAGCCTGAGCCTTCTAAGTGCCTGGGTTATAGCAGAATGTCTTCTTCAGATATAGATGTTTCTCGTGGCACATTATTGATACAGTCGGTAGGTACGTATTATTATTGGCCTTATCGGTCTTACAACTTTACGCGGATAGAACAGAATTTTTTCATAATTTACTTTCTAACTAAACTCCTGTGGCAAGTCTGGGAGTTGAACTCTGAAAAGGGGCTGTAGCTTATTTCCAACTTTATTTTATTTTAGCCGTGAAAGGCAAAGTTTAAAATGACATCTCGCCCTCATGAGTAATAAACCCATAAAACTTTCAGACTTGTTCTATTTATGGCTATCAATATGACAAGTGTTGGTCATGCGAGGTGAGTAAGCAACTGTCGTGTTGTTCCTTCGGAGTCTGGCCGGCGTCTCGTCTCGAAGACTTGGTGAATCACCCGACTCCGATGTTTCATGGAAACTTTCTATTACAACTGTTTTGTATGCGGTTGGGTTATTATTTTCATGTATAAGTGAAGTAATGAGACATGGTTTAAAGAAGGAATCAGCCGTAGCGGAGCAATCCGAGCGTGTAATGAGCAGCCAATGCTTTTTGTTTGAATCCTGAGACATGTCTGGTTATTGATGAACTACTTGCATAGGCAGTTTAATCTCTGCAAATATACATATATCAGTAAATTGAAGATAAAGAATAATGTGATTAAAATGTTTAATCATTGGTTAATATTTTATCGCTGAATTTTGGTAATAATTTTCCGAAAATTTTCAACAATTATTCATGGTAAGTGTCGTTTTATTAGAATCACCTTTATACCGCTGGCTTTATGATGTATGGCATAATGTATGGCAAATTTATAAACACATATATTCATATATCTTATCATTATCACAAACATAAATTATTTCACGTGTGTAATCCTAGCCTTTCTAAATCATGTCATTCAAAATAGCTTTACAAATCGCTATACTTCTTAGTCAACAGCAAGATTAATTACCAACAAATTAACACAGGATGGAACCATCGCTACTTCTGTTTTGATAGATGTTGTTAACTATTCCGCTAATCTAAAATCACGGAAATCGAACTCAATCTTCCTGTCTCGCTCAGCTCACACCGCAATACCTTCCTCTTTCCCTCGTACAGTCCGGAGCCCTTCAATGTGGATTAAAATCAAATTCCAATACGCTCTACTTAGCCAACCGACGTGTCTACTTCGCTAAGATCAATATGAGTCACAGGCTAAGCATTTGAGATGCGCGGGAGTGTGGACTAACGGAAATACCTAATCTTTGCATTAGTTTCACGGGTTCTACTCCTGAGCAACACATGTGGCACACTCTCTGCGGAATTCACACACAAAATAGACATATTTCCATTATTAATACGGCGAATTGTAAACAAGTGTTCTATAACATATCCGGTGAATTTCACACTTACCCGATAGATATTTGTTTAGAATCGTTATATTTAATAACATCTAATACTTTAACTATATATATATGTATTAACTGACAGTAATCACCTTGACCGCCTACTGTTGGTCTTGCTTCGACCGATGTATCAACTAATACAATAATCTTATGTGTATGTGGTGGAGCTTTTGTGTGATCTGTTCTAATAACGTTCGATATTATTAGTTTAATTTATTGCTATTCACGGTGATCAACAAAAATTTTAACGTTCATTTCAAAACACTGAACGGATTTAATCCGGTATTCCATCTTCAGGCATTACGTATAACAATTTTGGGCAAACAGGACTTATGTTTTACAGATTATTTTATAGAATGAACTTAAGAATACAACCTAACCTAACCTTACTCAAGCCAAGATAAATAAAATAAAACCACACCTATATAGAAGTCGATATACACTCCCATAAACATCCAACATAGACACAGCGATCAGTCATCCTAGCGTCCAATACAATATTAATAATATAACTGCATAACATTTTGCAGTGGAGGCCACCACGTATGGAGGTGTTACTTGACGTTCGTATTGAATACAAAGGCATACATTACATTTAATCGGCCACACGAGTACAGTTATACGCAATGCCAATGAATTTGGTAATGTAACGTTTGTAGATAGACGTGACGAGATAATAGCTTTTGACGTGATTGCGTATATTGTTAAAGTGACGATTTGAATAAGGTATGCATTTGATTGACAATGGTTGGGTCCGAGAAGGAAATTTGCAGAAACGATTTACCGTAACTTGAAGAAGTTTTTCTTACAAAATTTGAAAATAATTACATAAACCGATTATAATGCAACAGGCGCTATGACCTACGCAGAAAGTACAATGTATTTTGATATTTTTATATATTAATAAGTACTGATAACATTTATACTTTTATTTGCCAATTATATTAAAGAAACCACAAACTCACTTCTCAAACAGTCATCGTTTTGTATTTAAATGTAAATGCTCTATTAATTCTGATTAAATATATTATGGAACACGTAAATACAATTTCATTATTGGTTCTTATTTTGTACAGTATTTTTCTCAATTTATTATTTAGCTTTATAAGCTAAGACGCATTTCTCGAATTGGCTTTCAAACATTTGTGACGTTTGACACCATTTCCATTGTATTCGTTGCTTTTGTCTTTGACTCTTCGTTCATCTCCCATATAATTACGTGCTCCTTTTTGAACACTAAAGCTTGGCGCCTGACCTACGCCTACGGTGTCAAACAATCATACATAAACAAATCCTCTCGTATTGTTCGGCTGTCATGACGCAAGTGATCCGAACTCGGTACTCAGGCGCACGATTCGCGCGAACGATGACGGATCAACTCAGTATGTTGCTGAAATCATGTTATTTTCCTTGTATTAATCTTGTATCATCTATATGCTTATCCATTTCTTTATTTATTTTTTTTGTATTTTTTACATTTAAATTTATAAACTTGCGATTATTTTTCAGCTTTTTTAACAGATTTTTCAATTACACTTACGGTAAAAGTAACTACGTAGTTCTCTTTATAACCAATTATTTTAACTGAAAGAATAAATTTTATCAAAAATTGACCGAAATAATTTTATTTAAGCTCGGATATCAAGTCAAACAATAACCTAATGTAATTAATCTTCTCACTCATAGCCCGGCGGGAAGAGCTCATAGGCCGGCGGCTTGCGTCGATCCTATGTGATCGATAAAGTTAAGCAACAGCGGGCGCGGTGGGTAGTTGGATGGGTGACCGCTAGTGGCAAAAATTTCTTGAGCATTTCCGTGCTTCTGAGGGTACGTAAAGCCGTCGGTCCCGGTTGTTATCATTACATAACAGTCGTTAAGTTATGTCGGAGGCCCTCGGGCGGTTTGAAAACTTTCGACACTCGGGTTGGCCACTAACCCCTCCACCAATCCGCACTGGAGCAGCGTGGTGGAGCATGCTCTAGGCCTCCTCAAGAGGAGAGACCCGTGCCCAGTAGTGGGCCATTAATGGGTTGTAGCCAATTAATCTTCTTATTTAAAAGCTCAGAGATGTAGCTACACAGAATATTGAAGTGCTGTAATTAACGTGATACTATTTAATCGTTTTTAAATGACGTACTTAAAACCAGCTTCAACTTGTGAGGTCTCACGACAAATAAAAATGTTACCGTAAACCACCGGAGATAGGGGAAAGTATTGTAGATACAATTATTTTGAAAGCGAAATTAATCACAACGTTGTAACCAGTTTATCTCAAACAAGATCTGACATCAGCACTGATTATAAATTGTATCGTTAAACTGCATGGCTCATGATTATGTTCAATGGCTTGTAATATTGGATTCTGGATTATGTACCGCCCTTTGATTCAATTATCGACTCTATAAATTGTAACACTAAAGACGATATTGAATTGGTTATAGTAATGGTCATAGTTGAAAATAAGACGTCTTCAGATGCGATACATTAAGTGATATGAAATGATTTTCTACTTGTCCGAATTTGTTAACAATCTATTAACTATTTAATGTTAACGAGATTGTAAAGAGCATCATAATTACTGATCAAAACTTCTAATTGAACAATATATAAATCTTTTAAGAAAACTTCAGTTTAATCTTCAGCTAAAATGTGCTATACATTGGATTTGTTATTATTTTTAAATGATATGACTTACCTAGTAAACACAATAATAACTACGACAAATTAGCAAATACCACTGTTATGTTCTGTTTACACGTATTAAGTAGTTAAGTAGTTAACTAAATTTTAACTAAATTTTAAGTAAATTAATACGTGTAAACGGACAATTTAGTAGTTAAGTAATTTAGTAGTTAAGTAATCAAGTAGATAAGTAATTTAGAAATTTTTCTATTTTCTGTTAAGTAGGTGGGCGGGGCTTATCACTTAACACGTGTGGACAGGCACTTTTAAGTTAAAATTTAGTAAAATGCTTAAGTAGTTAAGTAAGTAGAATTGTATGAACTAAAGAGCTTTACTAAATTATTACATGTGGACGGACACTAAAAATTATTCACTTAAAATTTAGTTAAAATTTACTTATCTACTTGACTACTTAATATGTGTAAACCGGACTTTAGCGATGGCTCAACTGTTTCTTCTATCTCTAACTTCCTTGAGGTTTTAAATCTAGCGTCAAATATCCGGGGTTGGTTGACGTCCGTAATGCCCCGGGAAGAAATGCCCGTGACTAATGGTTTCCTACTCACCCGTTATTTGGAGCCGACAACTAAATTAGATGACCCGGAAGGAAATTGGAAAACCAAATATCTCGAAATTTAGCTGTAAGACATTATCTGCGTGTATTATTAGAATGAGTTTCCTGCAATCATGCTTCACGATTTCCTTCTTCGAATAAACGTAAACTGGAGACTCTAAGCTAGGCTTAACTACATTATTGATATTACAGGTATTAAACTAAACCATTATATATATAAATAACGATAATAACATTTATGAAACTAACAATAAATAAGTAGATAAATGTTTTTCTTTGGTACTGATTATTTTAAAATTAGAACATACATATTAAATACAGGGTATTGTTCCATTTTATAAAGACATTCTATAACAGCAAAAGTAGTAGCCATGAAAACATCCATTAATTTAATGTGGGCATCCGTCAAGGAACTCTGACCATCAAGAACAATAAAACACTGGAAGAGACAGAAAGTGAAATTAAAGCGATACCTACAGACGGAGGAAGCGACACGAATCTGCGGAGTAGACGAGCAGTTGATCTAATGAGACGCGGCCAATTATGCGACGCCCGGATGAATTTATGCCAATGCTGCTCCCGCTGTTAGAATAAATCCAAGCTTTTTGCACAGATAAAATATGAGGTGTAAATCAAGAGGTGAAGCGAAACAGTCGTATAGATCTTGGATAAACGACTATGTTTTAGATTAAACACGCGTGTTACGAACCTGATTTAAGATTTTTCTACACCTACGTTATTTACACGTAGATATAAACAGGGATAATACCATAAACTGGATTTTATTCGTTTATTTATTATAGTTTTTATTTCATATACCGAAAGTAATATTTTGTAACCTTGCTTTGCAGAAATAAAATATAAATACGATTTAAACTTAAGTTCATTTTAGTATATTGATGCAGTGAAGTCTTTGTCAAATACTTAAATACATTCTCAATAAAAAAAAATCTAAAGATACCTAACAATTGAACTGCTAGTAGACATTAATAAGTGAAGAAAATTAGTGTAAACTTTTAAGAATATAGAACTGTTATGAACGTAGAAGTGGCTTTGGCTTTGTTTAAAGTTCATTATGAAGAATGCAGAAAGCCATGAATGTTGTAGGTATAATATGTCAGAAATACATTAATTAAAGAAAACAAAACATTGAATAAATAATTTAAAGTAGCTCTATGACGGTTTGGTGGAAGAGCGTGGCGTAGTACGCTCTAGGGCTCCTCAAGAGGAGAAACTCATGCTCAGTAGTGGGCCATCAATGGGTTGAAGCCAACCCTTTGACGAGTCAAAGTATTTATAAACATGAACACGTTCTATATTAACTGACAGAAACATCAATGAAATATTAACTTCCCCAGATCATATAGATGAGTGATCTGATTCACGTGTTGATCATTACGCGCCCCGAACAACGTAAGTTCCGTGAAATCGATTTTCCACAAATCAAACTAATTGAAAGCATCCAAAAGAAACTGGCGCACGCGCACCTCTATAAATAAACGCAAGATGGCGAGCGACCCCTCCAACAGATGCAGTAGACAAAAAATATTTCAACCAGACGACGTTTGTAAAGTGCAAGTACTAGCAGAAATGCAGCTAAGTACATTAAATTAACTATTAAGCTTCAAATGCCAATAAACAAAACTACCGATAGCAGGAGAGTTCAAGCTTCTGTGGAGAGATTCTAATCAACTATAATTATTATTTACGATAATCGTAAGGAATTCAATTTATTACAGTATGACACGCGGCAAACATTGAATCTGAAAAGATTCTTCGATAATATTGAAATTATTTATACGTTTTTATATGAATACCCGAGGAACTGACGTGACACCTGATAGTAAGTGGTCAGCATCGCCCATGGGTATCAGTTAGACCAAAGGAATTACCGATGCGTTGCCAGACAAAAATGAGGAGAGAAGAAATATAGAAACTAATAATGGTATGTAGGAATTTACAGTTATTCGAGAGTTCGTAAATTTTGTTTATAGTTTATTATTTCACTTCTATGTGTTATATAAATGCTATGTTAGTTATATTATGTTGTTATATTTTTGGCTTAATACATTAAAATAAACAATCAATTATAATAATTACCAATATCATATTTAAACACAAATGATATCCTAAATTGCGTTAAAACATTTGGAAAATAAGGTATTAAAATAATGAAAGATCAAAAAATACAAAATAAACGAAGTAGAACATGATAGGAAATATTTTATTTACGGAGATTATTTACATTGACTAACGCAATATACATAGTCATTGGCCCAAATGTCTAAATGGAGGTTGAAAGCTGTATCTTTTGATCATAGCAAGATCATAACATAATTTCACGTTGCATCTCGGAGACTGGGTGCTAGCATGCGAAATGTCGCTTACTTGTCAATTACCTAGTCGTATCGCGTTTCAAATGAAATTTGAGCTGACTTTTCCGTGACGGTAAATATTTGCGTGTTAAAGCTTGATACTTTCCGAGGTTAATGATACTTTATACATTTAAGAAATTGAGCAGGCATTATTTAAATTATTTATATGTCTATAAACCAAAGGTAGAGTTTAATGAAGCTGAAATGCCTGAAAAGATTTTTCTGAAGTCACTAACATTTGCATCTATTAATAATTTCGGTTTTATTAAAGTACGTAAAATAATGTATTAACTTTACTGCGACGCAATCTTCTTTGTCCTATCATAGGTCTATGAATCACGTCTTGATACTCAAGAAAGAAGAAGAAAATATTATTTATATGCACACTTAACATTAAATGCTTATTTAGATCTCCCTCACAAACTAGTTACGGTTTTATGCTTCTGGCTTCACTGGCTCAGTTGTGCGTTGTTTGTCCGTCCGTCACTGTTGACGTATTATTAAATAGATATTGTGTCAATTGCTCAAGTTTCACAAAATGTAGTAACAAAATTAATACAACATCATTGTTTATTATGAAGAAATGTAAAGTTGTGTATTGTTCTATAATTGTAACAATATATTGTAGAATATAAGAACATGTCATTGGGCAAGCTTTGGTAAGTTTAACAATAACTCACCAACTTTCTATAAGGAACTACGTTAAACAAAATTGATGTAATTTATTATTCAGTACACTATCGGGTAATTTATACATTACAACGATTACGTTTTAGGTTTTAGATTTATAACAAAGGTTTCATGGAATCGTGGAAGGAAATGAGCATGTGCTAAATGTAGATTTGTTATTACCAACTACAATCTATGAAAAGCAATAACTGATGTCAATAGGGACTGCATCTATTCCAAATCAGTCATGCGGAGATCAGCAGGCTCGACCACAAAGGACTGCAATTGCAGTACGTATTGTGCAAATGATTAATATTTTGATTAGATTTAAGTTTTCTTGTTCCTTGTTACTTACAACGTTTATATAAAGTATGATATATTCAAAGACACTACAAACCTCTCACTAGTCTTGGCCTGAAAAGATTTCATTTCAGTAGTATTCGGTCTATAAAATATCAAAAACTAGGCATGTGCGTGTCAGGCCACGCGCGTAGGGTTCCGAAGTAATAAGTTTATCGACTATTACTCATTAATTACTTATGCTAACATAGCCGTGATAGTTTTCCTTGTAAATTCATCATATAAACTATTTATGAGAATTTTTTCACGTATCCAACTCCAACCGTTTAGCCAGCAAGGTGGCGGACACTTGACTCTAACCAAAATTAGCACTTTAAAGTCAAATATTTCACAAACGGACCCCTAATTCCAAAAATGATCTTAGAAAACCCATAATATTTTTGGAAGACCTTTTCAACGATACCTTACACTATAGGGTACGCGACGAATGAAAAATTCATCCTCACGTTACTTTTCGTATCTTTCGTCATAACTAACATTCCTGTAAAAAATGTGATTCATTTAGATTTTTATAGTCATTAATCTTTGTAATATTCTTGCTAAGTCAATAAAGGTCACGTATTAATACTGCTTGTTCTAGACATCGATATTTAGGTTAAGCGCACGAACGAACGTTGCCACCGAAATCCGACCACGGGAGGAAGCGGATGCGTCGTTGTCGCCTTTTTTAATAATTCTATTTTATATTCCGGTCGCGACTACGATTGTGGCGATTAAAAATAAAATTTTCGTTTCATCTTCAACAGTTCTGTGTAGGTCGTGTAACAGCTTCCTACTCCTACCAAAAATTTGTTTTTGAAGTTTATTTCCCACAATCATGAATGTACATTACTCAAATTCCTTCTTCCTGTTGATTGTTGATTGTTAAGGCTTAATGGATAATAAACGATGCTTATTGAAGATAAATGTAACAACAATGTATCTTACGTAATTGAATTGCAATGACTGCCAGAAATCATAAAAACTCTGCTTTAAACAAAATTAAATGCAAACAGTTTGTTGCCGCTACAGACGTCTTACGATAGCCTTGCTGTAAACATAGATTTATGTTTTAAAACTTTGATGAAATACTTGAGTTCGTTCTGTTGCGTTTAAATGTATAAAATCTAAAATTTATAAATATACAAAATCCCAAATCTAAATAAAACCAGTCCGAAGTCACATTTCATGTCGCTCTCAAGATCATTCTTAGCAAATCAAAAACATATTGTACATGATTTATAACTCTTATCAATTCTCGTCGCTCAGACAACTCGGCTCATCTAATAAAATTAGTTATGACAGAAAATTACACCATCGGTTACACAGGAAACGGTGCTATTTCCAAACGTCATACGCCAAAACCAATGTGACATGGTCACGCGACACCTTTGAAACAGTGACAATCTCATCTACAACCCAGAACAACTGAAGTCACAACTTTATTTTTGGATCATAAGGTGTAGAATTGAGCAAAGAATTGCTTTTTAAACCGCAAACTCCTGTGTTAAGCGATGCAGTATCATTTTTAGAATCGACATCGATACTTAACGCGTTGTCTCGCGTGCAGTTTTTAATTGCTTCTTTTGGAACATGAAATGTTATAATTGCTTCAGTTAATTTTAATATTTTTAATAGCTATTTGTGATTTGTGAAAGAATCTGGTATTTAGAAGTTTTTGACATCTTTTATTTTTTATTTACCATATTATGTTTTTTTAAAGTAATGTGTTTGATACATTTAAATATGGAAAGAATAAATAACGCCTAAAACGCTTACAAACTCATACCCCCGCAGTAGGTTATTTACCTGTGTCGCGGATGGCATAGACTACACATATATTATAATAACACCCATGACCTGAGTATAAATATTTATCTGTCACATAAATATCTGCCCCGGCCGGGAATCGAACCCCTCGCTTCGCAGGCAGGGTCGCTACCAACTAGGCTACAGGGTCGTCAAAAAAGTCTAAAATATTAGAACAAAGGCCTTCCTTTATCGTTCATCTGCCAAGTAATGTTCTGAGAAGTTACAAGTCCGTCCGTAGGAAATCGGAAGTCATCGAATTGGTGAATAGTGTCCTTTTGTATTAACCCCAGTTGAACGTTAATAACAATTTCCACTATTTTGAGGTTGAATTAATTTCTTAAACCTTAATTCAGTTACAACTAGGTATAAATAGTTTATCGAACGCTATCTCGAACTTAAAACATAAGTTTACTGTTTTCGTTGTGATTAATAAAATGACATTAGTCAAAAAGCTGTCACTAAAATTACTATTATTACTATGACAATATTACAACAGGAAACGTGAATAAAACAAAAAACCAATAAAACAGAAATCTTCTATGAATATGCAGAGACACTCGCAAAAATACAGGCCAGTTTCTTAAAAATATAAATCATATTCGCGACTCTAATAAAACAGTCAACGGCATTAAAAATAAAATTGTCTTAGTTTTGAAGCTATCTGATATTAAAGAAAGTTATGAGTTAGATGCGATGTCGTGTGAATAAATATCATGAGAGGAGACAAACGACGTAATTTGTATGAAGTATGAGAGTTTGTATGAGAAATGGCTGGGTGTAGTGTTCGTGGTGCTACAAGGTGTAGATAGTTGTATCGTTATTGTAGTTCCTGCAGTGATAGGAATTATTAACGGGAAGTTAATGCTTTGACACCTGTATGTCGTCGGTGCGACTTTAAGACACATCTTTACACATCTCTTATGTGTAAAAAATCAGCTTTTTGAGGGAATCGATAAAAATCGATAAAGTTTTGTTAAGCAAGCGCACAGGTGATTTTGAATTTGGTGAATAAGTTACGATGGAAACGGTATACACACATGAGACTTTTTGAATTCGATAGTGCTTCAAAATGTAGTCATCTGACGTAAAAAAAGTGATTTTGCCAAAAGTGGCACATAACACATAAGAGGTCTTAAAGTCGCAACGACGATGTGTGGGCTTGCCCTTGGTTATTCTCTATAAAATTTGAATGCCTTTATTCATGGGTTTTATTGATTCTTTTAAGCACGTATTTGCTGTGAATCAGTTGACATAATATCGCGATAATTTTTTTAGATATTGTCAAGATATTGTTCTATTCGTCATTATATTCTTATACAAGTCATTTTGTTGTAACCACTTGTTGCTCTTAGATACAAAATTAATTCTATGATTATTAAAAATAAACGTAATAAAAAAAAATGATTTTTAAATTAACGTATCTACTGCATAGGACACCAGCACGGACATAAAAAAAGAACGGACGTAACCTTGTCTAATCGAGAGTGAAGCTGACAGCTGACAGCTCGCTTACCATGTGTGCGTAATTTTGTAATTTTTGGTTCGCGATGGTGTCAATGTCGTAGCTTGTGGTGTCAATGTGTGGGTGTGTGTACTTGTACGAATACAGAGTTGGTATTCCTATGGGTGCTTCACTGAATTTGTTCTTGGGATTACGTCCGTCTTTTTTTAACGTCCGTGGACACCAGTTATATTTTTTCGAAATAAGTGTTTCATGTAATATAGGCGTACCTACTAAGTAAAATAAAGAAAACGAAATTACTTGTAACAAAATATGATTGGCGAGACGCTATTGTATTATCTATACAACTAACATTTCCAACTCCCACGTAAGATCTCCTTGGATACTCTCCAAGCTATCAAAAACCCATACAACACTGAATTACAAAAGATTATACCTTCTTTTCTGATATTTTTGTCTTTCTGGGATAGTTGATGATTATGTCTGAAGTTCATCGATCTTTGACCGTTTTGTTGAGAGTAATTTTGTATTTTTTTAATAATAGAAAAATTCTAGATTATCTATTAAAAGGAGTAATTTAAGCTAACAATGCTTACTATTGTAAACAACAAATACTAAGGATATTTCTAATCTTTATAACTGTTAGTGTCGATGAACAGTTTCTTGCTTCTAACTTAAAAACGATGCTAGTCTCCGGGCGATGAGCCACTCCAGCCACGGAAATCTCACCAGCCCAGAATAGTAATAATGCTATATACATTTATAAGAAAATTACTACGAGATTCGAGATAGATGGACATTTAAAACTGAAAACATAACGATACACGATGTTAATGGTATCATTGTCTAGGATATAAATCTCTGAGAATATGCATAAATACGAGACCACAATATCGACCGAGCAAACGTACGAGGCATAAATATGCCCACCACCAAAGAAGCAAAATTAGATCTCGCCAATTTGTCTGCGATAATGAGACGTCAGTAGACAAATGTTTTTTCTTTCGTAATTTGACTTTATATACCACGTAAAATACCTAACGAATCACCCATTTAACGCGTAGCCGTTCTCACATTGTCAGCCAATTAATCTAGTAGGTAAATAAAATACCTTGAAGAATTCTTTAAAGAGATATTGATGAGCAAAATAGGTTAGGTTAGGTTGGAAGAAGACTGAAAGGTGTGGCTAAGAAAGAAGTGACTGTAGATTAGATGATAATAAGGAATGAATAAATAGACATAAGACACGCACTGATCTAAAATAGGATAACAGAAAAAAATTTTGACTAGGTATAATTATTTTAAATACGTAAAAAATTCAAAGACGAGGTTATAATTGGGTACATCACAAAGTGATCAGAAATATTATTTATTTAGTTTGGAAACTTGAAAGCGCTGTCTGCAATATCATTGAATGACAGTCATCAAACCTTGTGAAGCGCTTATGAAGTCTGCTGCACTTTTACCATGGATTAATAAATTAAGCTGCTGTTGTCTATTGTTAAAACATGTCCATTATTTGCAGTTATACCAAAATACTTCACAATAGCTGAGATATACAAATTAAAAATGCACTGCACGAATTTAAAACTCGTTAAAAGATGACAATAAAACAAAGTTATACGTATTGTTTTCTTCTTAGTATTTAAGTTACGACGATTACCATAAATACAATTACGATTCGTGTATTGTTAATACGGTGGATGACAATATAGGGAGGAGTGCGTTATCTTCCCAATAATGGAAGTATTATACTAATTTGGAACAATACACACAAATTAATTCAGTGTTGCCCTCGCGCCGGGTCAACTCTTTCTTTGGGTTTGGCTGAACCACTGATTGTAATACTACATATTTGGTACCATGTGTATGTTCAAGAGATTTTGCGTGTACTGGCTCTATGTTAAATTCATTAGTATTAGTATGTAACTATTATTGATGTTTGTTTCTATATAAATGTCATAAATCATAACGTAAGAGCTCATTCTAACTTGAATGAATTGTTATTTTTTCCGGTTCGTGATTTAAAATGATTCGTTTTAATTTTTTATTTGCAATAAAAAGTTTGGATTTTAATTATTGTTTGTTATTCCGTTCAGGTTGACAACACCATTGCAGTTTTTTGATGAGGTGTAATTCGTGTTCGATATGACCCTTCTCACGCCAAAATTCACATACCAAATTGGCAAACACATCCTTTCGGGCTTCCGGCGACAAAATAAGTCAAAACTTATCGATCGAATACAATTATCACATATTCTTAAAAATCTCACGTCCGGTCCACAAGAAACTTGCCATTGTTTTTGGAGAGAAAAAATAAAGGCTGAGAAAGTTTTTTTGGTCCAAGGGCGTAGGCTTGCAGGTTTACATCTGCTCGACACATGCGACCACTAAACCGACCTTTAAATGAGGAATTTGCAAAAGAAATAGTTCTGTCTTGTGCATATCGATTGTGACTATCGATATTAAGAAAATGAATGAAATAACTATCTAATTATATTGGAAGCCAGTTCTTTCTTTTTCTATCGTTTCTTGGTCGGCAGTCCATCGGTGATGCCTTTGGCCATGACCGACTGATGCTCATGGCCGACGGTGGTCTTCTGATGGAGCGTCAGCTTATTTGTGCTACTAGCCCACAACAACGTAAAAAGTAATAATAATATTAGTAATATTTCTTTTATAAAACAAATGACAAACTAGCCATTTTCATAAATTTATTAAGAAAATGACGTTTATATTAATTGTAAATAATTGGAACGATGATAAAAGACCTATGTAAAACCTGGTTAATAAATTAAGCGGTATAAAATGAATATTATAAATGCTAATACACTCATACCACCGCATTTTTTACCTGTGTCGCGGGTGGCACAGACGACACATATAACATATCACAATCACACCCATGACCCAAGTACAAATATTTATCTGTCACATCTGCCCCGGCCGGGAATCGAACCCGAGACCCCTCGCTTCGCAGGCAAGGTCGCTACCAACTAGGCTACAGGGTCGAAAACATGTATGTATTTAACAACATGTACGGTATGTAACTATATGTGTAACAATAATGCAACAAAGCGTGACTAAAATGTTAATATAATCCGCTCAACTATCAAAAGCCATAACTATAAATATATTATTCAGAACTTTCATAAAAATATCAAATAAAACCCAAATGACTGTTGTATTGAATACTGATATCGATAACATTGAACACCACACTATACGATGTCATAATTCATTTGCACCGAAATTCGAGAGACCGTTAAAGATATACACCAAGAACGAAGAAATGCAACTTTGTACTGTTCATAACAAGTGTTAACTACGTAGTGAATAGTAGTAGTAATAAGTTTTAACATCTATTTTAGCTTGGGTTTTAGCAAAGATTCTGATGATGAAAGATGTTATTCCTCTTTTGTGTTCGGGTGCACTTTAATAAGAGGGGTATCTAAAATCAGGTATATTAAATTTTATACGATAAAACGTTATGTAAGTAAGTAATATACACTTATTTCTAACATGCTTACACCGTAATGGAAATCTTATTAATATTTTTTTATAGAACTATTGTTTTATAAAAGCAAATGAAAAAGTTATTTTTTAACATGCACGTAATTGAAATATTTCAGGTTCATGAAGGTTTCTATCTAGGGTCTCCCGGGAAAATAACCATAATATCATCCTTAACAAGTATTAAAACGCCATTTATACACGCATTATCATAATTAAAAAAAAAAAAAAAAAAAAAACAAAAAAAAAACAAAAAAAATGAAGGTTTAGATCTTTATAAACGCAATGTATAATATCAACATTCCCTTTTGTATTGATATTGAAAATAAGCGAATAATTCGTAACGGTCTCAAGGATTAAGAGCTTAATTAAGATTGTCTCTTTCTGTCTTTCGGCAAAATGTCTAGGTGCAAGTGAGACAACTACTGAAGTATAAATATCAGCGTCTAAGTTAAGAGGGTAAACACAATATTTGGCGAACATTTTCTTCAATATTTTTAGCCTGTAGCAAAAGGCCATGTGCAGCACGTTTTAGGGTATGTACTTATAGGTCTATGGTTTTAGGCAATTGATTTTTATGCTCTTTTGTTAGTTTTCAGGGTTATGGCTTTATTTGGAAGACTTGTTAAGCTGTACATTTCATATTTGGTTAGGAACGTTACGAATTGTTCAAAAAAGGTGTGCTGAGGAGATTTTTAAATCACCTTTCTGAAATGGTGATATACTTTTATAAAATATGAAGTTTATAGACAATTAGTAATTATTCTTATTTATAATTATTATGTACATTTGAATCCTTTATTCGTGTAATGTTTACAAACATTTCGTATTCAAGTACGTATAGTAGTGACTAAAAATAGACTATAAAATAGCAAAGTAACACACCTTTGTTACTTGTGTTAGTGATAATGATATCAATGCCAACTACTTATTAAACTACTATTATGAAAGTCCCACTTTCTTCTTTGCCAGCGTCACTTATGTTCTTGATGTCTTTACCATCAGGTGGCTCCTCTGCCTGTTTATGCTGCATGACATAGCTCATAAAATGTGAATTTGAATTTAACTGTGTCTTTAGATTCGATCCATGCTTTGTTTTCAATATATCATACTACGTACTACCATGACTGTTTACACAGCACTGAAAACAAAGTAAATGGTCATTAACCAGAGCACACCAAGCAATATCTCGTAATGGTGGCGTTGAAATAATATATTTAGAGCGAATTTATTGCGTTCAGGTGTATGCTCCCGATTCTATTTCGGGATGTTACGGTACTTTAAGTACAGAGCTCCTTAGGGTGGTGCAGGTAATAGAAGGATTATGTATTTTGAAAATAAACTCAAAATCTACATTTAGAGTAGCGGTGCAAGGATTAAAAAGGCAGAAAGCAGTAGCAACTTTGGGTTTTTGACTTGAAATTTTCTAGGATGTGGACGTTTTAATTCTTAGTTGTTAAGTGCTAATATTTTTTCTGATTATCTGCAAATCTTAAAAAAAAAATAGAATCAAAATAACAGTCAATTAAAACTATGGCTAACTGTGGCTATTCATTACTTTTACAAAATATGTCTTCCACAATAATTGTTGTTTATTTATTTAAACTTGTTGATTGGTGAATAAATAGCAATTAATCTAACCCTTACTATCTTTGTTTCAGATGAAAGCAATCCAGAAATAGAAGCAGCGACAAATGAGCAACTACGGCTGATGTGCGACTTGAAACCAAGAATCCAAGGTCAACCCCAATGGTTACTAAACGGAAAACCTCTGGATACCTCAACGAATTATAGATTTTCACAACAGAGGCAATGGTGAGGATATTCAATTTTTATTATAAGTGAAGAAATATTTGACAATTCAATTTTTTTTTTCAACATAAATCTCTCTTTAGTTTTTGCGATATGAACGGATGTTACACACGTTTTCACAAACTATACACATTTTTGTCTTGGCATCCATTGATTCTTACTTCAGCTCATTGTTACATAAAAAAATCTTAAAATAATCATAACAGTTTTGAATGCACGAATAGATTTATGTATCCTTTCCGCTACTAAGTATCCGAATTCGAAGAATAACGAGTAAATCGCCTGAGACAAATTTATCGTTTTGCAATCAAATAATTTTGGAATTAAAATAAATTATAGTATTTTCCTTTGCGTAGGGAAATCGCAGCCAAACTACTTGGAAATTCAGCATACAAACTTCATTTCAACAAGAGCTTGCATCAATATTTACGTATTTCTATTCAGAGACGTTGAAAACACACAATAATTCATATGCAACGGCCATACAGTACGCGATTCTATTCGAGGCATCTGAAAACAAACTGTCGATCATAACATTCTTCATCAATCACACGCTTATATTCGATTCGGATTATGAGACCAAATATTGCACTAAATTATTATCGCTCGTAAGCTTTACAACGTGGAATGAATATCGTGTGCTCCTTATTGTAAAATTTACTAATATACGAGAATACTGTTGGATTATGCCCAAGAAATTTGCTGCATGCGTAATAGATATACTAAATCATTAATTTTCATTTATCCGATGGAAGATAATAATACATTGTATAACCGTTACATGATCGAAGCTAATTTTTGAACTAATAGTATTAATATATTATGTCTGCTGAGAAAATTAAGACTTATCTGCAATATTATTTACTTACGTATTGGCCATTTCAATTATTTTTGACATAAATAGCCGATGAATGAGCTGACGATTAACCTGATGATTAGTGTAACCGATTCCTATTGACATCAGCAACACCATAGGCGTCACTGATGCATTGCCAACCGAGTAAGAAGAGAGAGAAATAAAGTTCATAAAGTTTCAGATAAAGTTGGAAAAATATGTAAATTGTGGAACTAAATCTTGTGTTGTCGTTAGATATGACGAAGATTAAAATATAAGTAGTACAGAACGTTAGTTTTTTGAACCAGTTTCCTCAAAATATGATTTATTTTGCAGGTTAAAAATAAAAAGTTTCCAAGCTAAGGACCGAGGGCGGTATACCTGCCAAAATAGGAACGAAGTTGGTCGAGAACTGAGTGTTAGAATAAAACAAAAACGAGATCTCAATGTCGGCAGCATAGAAGGTATTGTTCATTAAAATTAAAAATGAATTATTTCCAGTGTTTTCTTAATAATTTTTATGTTTTTTTTTTAATAGTGAAGCATATTTTAAGATTTTTAAAACCAAAAGTAATGAAAGAAGTATCTTTAAATATCTTTTTAAATACACATTAAATCTAAACTTAAAAAATCTTACAGAGTTTCAATCCGATGTAAATGTACATCAAAGATCATTGATGGAGTTATTGTCTCAGCATCAAGGTTCACCGCTAGAAGGGAACAGAGAAGAATCCCATGTAAGAAGATATGCCAGGAATTACAGCATTAAAGAATATGACTCCAAAGATGAAGAGTATGAACATGAAAATGGGAAATTTCCACCTAAATTTAAATATCCCACTCGAATGGTACATGAAGAAACAAAACCTTCAGGGAGTTCTATTCGATTGAGGTGCATAGCTGAAGGTAATATTTATACATATATGTCTAGAGCGTTATTTATGTGAATAGTCGAGATCGGATGAGAAGATCGTAAGTCTAGGTAGTACATAAAGGTAGTAAGCTAGGGTAAACCGATTGTTATAATTCAAGCTAAATTATGATGTCATTTTATTTTTGGGTGTTATTAAATGAGGAAAAAATGCATTGCTGTTTCATTTTAATTAGCAAAAGTATCATGAAACGACAGGTGATATCAACCACCGAAAATCCTACATCAATCCTGGTAAAAACTACTGACCGTAACCCGTTTAAAACGCGGGTAAACAAACAATATTTTCACCTCGGCGTGTCACCGAAAATAGCCTCTAACTGTTAGTCAGAAACATAAATAGCTGAGAGAGTTTTATTATCTCGTAAACTTTTGCAGGGAATCCTATGCCTAACATAACATGGTTTAAAAATAACGGTACCATATCGAGGTCTTATCTCCCACCGTTACATGGAAGATGGTGGATATTATTAGAAGAATTGACGACAGCAGATAATGGCAATTATACTTGCCTTATTTGCAATGAATTAGGATGCATCAGCCATACCTATGAGCTTCACATTCAAGGTAAGCTTATTCCTTCATAATTTAATATAATATAGCACTGTCTGTTAAATGAAGTATAATAAATATTGCTTCCTTTTGCAATTGATACAAACATGTTTTTTTTTCATCGATCGATTTACCGTCAAGAGCAAATCGTTTTCTTTTTACTTTTGTTCTTTAAAAATCCATTTATGACATAACGATTTCGTTAGTAATTAATGTATGAACTAAAAGATCCCAGCCAATTAAAATCCAAACCTTTAAAATATTCCATAAGATTAACCCTTATGCATTTGATTATAGAACGTGCATTCAGAAAACCAATCCTAAATCAAGGAGCTGTTAATCAAACTAGATTGGTTGGAGAAACGGCTACGTTTAGCTGCGATTTCAGATCAGATTTACATCCTTATTTGTACTGGATGTACTTTACAAATGAAGAGTACATTTATAATGAGACCGAAAACGAGGATAATAAAGAAGCTGTCGTTTACACAGATGATGAAAAAATTATAAAGGTAAGTGTGGATAACTAACACATGCCATTAGGATTTGAAGTTTGCTAATAAATAGCTAAATATTACAAACATTTTGTATTCCTTAACAGTCATTCAAATAACTTTGTAACTTTTGAATTTAGTGACAATGTTAGATTTATAAATGACATTGTTTCACGAGTTCATATAATTTGAAATATGCTCGAAAAAGTATTTGGTTTCTTTAATGTTTTAACGACAATATAATGTATGATATTATTTTTAAATTTATATATTTTTGCTCTTCAACATAATATGGAAGCAACCTAAGTGATGTGTACTGATAAAGAATAAAGTTAATGATATTTAATAACAATTACAGAGTGACAACCCAGATGATAAACCGGAACAACTTACTCTTTACAATGTTACAAAAGAAGATGAAGGATGGTATGTTTGTGTCGCCCTCAACTCTTTAGGGAATACAACTGCTAAAGGATACCTTTCTGTAATGGAGTGTAAGTAATATTTAACACTGTTGAGTAATTTTATTTTAAATTATTGACAGTTTAAGTTTAAAGTAATTACTTAATTTAAAGATAATACAAAGACTACGTTTTCACTTTTCTATACTTTTTACTGCTCTAGTTCGAAAGTAAAATTGTACTCATTATTTCTGTATAATAATTTAGAACATTCACAATAATCACGAAATGTTTTTAACGTATACCTAGATGAACCTATGCAGAGATCGATGCCCGAGACTTTATCACAGTACAAAGCCGCAGCGCTTTTAGACAATAATAAAATCGAAGAAAATTTTACTGCTGATGTAAATCGAATGGCCAGAAGTAATAAACTTAAAGAGTACGACAACAAAGACGATGATCCTGATGATAGAATCGAAAAAGAACATCAGAGTTATGGACATGTAGATAATACTACAGTGAAGTTTAAACCAAAATTCAAACATCCTTTGAAAATGTATAATATGGAAATGAAGCCAGCTGGGAGCTCTATAAGATTTAGATGCGCTGTAGAAGGTATATATCTACAGGCATGTAATAACTAATGATATAAAATGCATAAATTTTACACAGTTGTGCAATAATGTTTAGTTATATAGGAAAAATTTAACTATCCCATAAACTTTCACAGGAAATCCTACGCCGAACATAACGTGGTTTAAAAATAACGGTACACCCATATCGAGGTCTTATTTCCAACCTTCGTATGGAAGATGGTCGATATCATTAGAAGAATTGACGAAAGCAGATAATGGGAATTATACTTGCCTTATTTGCAATGAATTGGGTTGCATCAGTCATACTTATATGCTTCACATTCAAGGTAAGCATATTTAATTATGAATTAATTTCAATAGAATAAACCTAATAATTTGTTATAACATTAGATAGCTACTCTCCCATTTTAAGATGAAGATTATATTTATCTGTACTTTTTTCTTAAGATCATCAAGTCTTAACTAAACGAGCTAAATTGATAACTCCAAATGAAAATTGATAATTCTAATTAATTTCTATAGAACGATACCCATCAAAACCGTACATTAAAGAGGGTTATCCTGGAAATATTACGGTTTTGGTAAACGACACGGTACAGCTGTCTTGTCCACCGGTTTCTGATCTGGAACCAGGGTTGTATTGGATCAGACCTTCGATGAATTATTCGTTAAGAGACGTTGACGTGGGGCCAAGCGATGCCCCAATACCAGCTGGACTACGTATAGAGGTCTAGACATTTGAAATAGGTGGTGGTCCTCTAGAAACGGATTTGGGATCTACAGTTTCTAACTTTTGTACATCTTGTGATACTTCAATTGAATCTTTTTTAAATGTTTGCAAATAAACATTTCTTTTAATGGATTTTTTCACAAGATGTACAAATCTTTGTCATCTTCATGAATTAATCAAGGTCAAGGGATTTATCATACTAAAAACAAGATATTAAAACGTCACTTAGTTATAAATATTATTATTGTTAAGTTTCATGTGGTAATTTGGTGAAGGCATTCTGTAATAGTGGGTGATGGTTTTATAGTTAATAATATTACTATTAATACAGTTGTTATGATAAGTTTTCGTAAGGTGTTTTATTCAATGATTAGTTCTATAGTATTCACATAAATCATTGCTTTTGAAATATCGTTAAGCAATATTTACGATGTATGATTTTCATCATTGCATTAACTCATTATATTATTTAACTAATCAAGATAATGGTAACACTGCAAAACATCAGTCCAATTATTATTAACGATTTTTAAACCTTAATTGTTAATGTTTGAATTCGTTCGTTATTAAAAATCCAAATCTTAATGAATCTCATTCTGCTTCTTCGATACCACA
The DNA here is from genome assembly GCA_951805285.1 of Thymelicus acteon. Lineage (NCBI taxonomy): Eukaryota > Metazoa > Arthropoda > Insecta > Lepidoptera > Hesperiidae > Thymelicus > Thymelicus acteon. The sequence goes on from OX638233.1 coordinate 3,716,735, forward strand.
AGATTAACACTTACCAATTTGTTTATAGAACGTTTGTACGCAAAACCAGTCCTCACGCAAGGAGCTGTCAATCAGACTAGGTTGATTGACGAAACGGCTACATTTAGTTGTGAATTCCTATCTGACTTACATCCGTATGTGTACTGGATGTACTTTACGAAAGACGAATATATTTACAATGAGACCGATAATGGTGGTTCAAATAAAGAATCTATCATATACAAAGATGATCAGAAAGTTATCACGGTGAGGGTTGATGACTAACGCATGAAATTGGGTTTAATTGATGTTGTTAAAATTTTGCATGATAATTTTTTAAATCAATTTAATGGAATTTGTTGAGATGTCGTTGAGAATGAAGAGTTCAAGTTAAACGGTAACTTAACGTTCAGCTATCAAGCATTTTAATAAAAGTTAGTAATACAAGAGCATGCTACTCAATTGCCCAATGTTAAATTGCGTATTTTGGACTATTCAAAACGTAGAATTAAAAAAAATATTTTTGCATGAACTAACAGCTTTATTTTTTACGCTAGTAATTTACATTTTGAATGATAAGCGTATGTTTGTTATTTTCAGCCATTTTTTATAGTCTGTGTGTAGCAAAATCGCATCCGCGTAAAACATTTGTTCATGAATAAATTAAATGTATGGAATTTTTGTTTCTTCTGGATTTTCGATCTTTTTGGAGTGTTACTTAAGTGCACTTAAATAGTCACACACTTCAGTATTCCCTTTAAATTTCTTATTTAGTTAACTGTTATCTTAATATTTTGACATTATAATTACAGAGTGAAAACCCAGATGACAAACCGGAACAACTTACTCTTTACAATGTTACAAAAGAAGATGAAGGATGGTATGTTTGTGTTGCACTCAACTCTTTAGGCAATACAACTGCTAAAGGGTACCTTTCTGTAGTAGAATGTAAGTATTATTTTAGTGTCGTAAATTACTGAAGTAAATTATTATTATAAGCCTGTATACTCGTGTTCTCCATAACTGAGTAGGTACTTACCGCTAATTTGGTATTGATATCGACGGTTATGTTTGTATTCCTTTAAGTATGTAAATAATATTTAACGTGCCTCACTATAACAATCATCATTATCCACCCATAACTGATGATCCTTAATTAATAAAAATATGTACTTTGATTATTTCAGCATTTCCCGTCACAGCACCACTAGACCATGGGAAACATACGTTGCTAATAAATATCCTAACAGCGGTTCTAGGAGCTATGTTCTTCGTAGCCGCTATAATAGTCGTGATGATTTTCAAGAAACTGAAACGGGAGAAGATAAAGAAAGAGCTCGCGATAGAAACGGCAAGAGCGGTGATCGTGACGCATTGGACGAAGAAAGTTACAGTTGAGAAACCGCAGATGAGTGGCTCGCCTACTACTACGGGAGAAGGATTGGTAAGGGTTTACATTACTGTGACTAAGATTAGATAGGGAATTATGTGAAATTTGCCATTATATTCCATAAATGAAATAAAAGAAATTTAATTGTAATAATATTGGGCCATATTCGAGACGTATTTAAGAAAACTTGTTACAAGAACGGCCGCGAATTATAACACTATCTGACTTGACTCCCATAACTTAGCATTATGAATTTTAACTAGCTAATAAAGATAATATTTCATTACCAGTTGATGCCAGTGGTGAAGATCGAGAAACAGAAACTGCAGCAAGTCCAAAGTAACACGTGTGATTCAATGATGATGTCAGAATACGAGTTGCCAGTGGACATTGACTGGGAGGTGCCTCGAGAGTCACTGTCGCTAGGCAAGATCCTTGGGGAGGGAGAGTTTGGGAAGGTTGTTAAAGCTGAGTGTACCGGGATACTGAAGCCTGGGGTGCAATCTGTTGTTGCTGTTAAGATGTTGAAAGGTAAGATCACGCTTTTATCGTAAACTATCCAGTATGACTGTGTCCGATTTGTTGAATTCATTATAACGAACTTGAAATGTTGATTAAAAAAACAAATTCGTGGGTAGCCGTTTGCATTTAAAATGAACATCGGTTTTGTTTATTGTTTTGTTTAATACTCGTATAACGCAAACGAGCGAATTAGCAATACAGTTTTTAAATTTTAAAATGTTTGCTTTGCTCCAAGCGATCATTACTCCAATCATTTATCGTCATATTTATCATCATTAGCTGGTAGTTAATTGACCTCTTGAACACAGAGCCCTTATAAAAAGTTTGAACCTTTACCCCGATTTTAAAATCTGTTTTTTGGGTTCATTCATCTTCATTTTGGGTCAAAGATATTTTTCCGCCTAAATATTTATGGCCAGTCACTAACTCAAATCACGGGACATTAATCCAAAATGCACGCCTTGCTCCACTACAAACAGCCTTAAATCAATCATCCAATAAAATTCCAGAGGGCCACACAGACGCGGAGATGATGGCACTAGTGTCGGAGATGGAGATGATGAAGATGATCGGGAAACACGTAAACATTATCAACCTGCTGGGTTGCTGCACGCAAGATGGACCGCTCTACGTCATAGTGGAGTACGCGCCCAATGGCAACCTGCGGGAGTATCTTAGGAACCATCGGCCAGGGAATAGGTAAGTTACACACTCATAGCCCCACACTAGGTTTCCCTGTGTGGGTGCCATGGACAACACACAGACAAAAACACACATCTAGATCGAGAACAGAAATTCAATCATATATTCCTAGTTAGTCATCATAAATTCCTTAAATGTGATACGGGATGGAGTACAATTTCAATCATCTACAACACACATTTAAAACCACATTCTGATTTCAATTCTCCAAATTCCCAAATCCATATTATTTATCATTAAAACAAGGCTGAATAAATGTTTCATGAATCATGTTCGTTTAATTTCAGGTACGAATCACCCACCGAAGACTTAAAAGAAAAGAAGACATTGACACAAAAGGATTTGGTGTCCTTTTCCTATCAAGTTGCTAGGGGAATGGAATACTTGGCTTCTCGAAGGGTAAGTTGATCGAAAGAATTGGAGAATCTATTATCACACGTAGTTTCAATACTATCACTAAGAACTTATTGTCGCTTCTGCATAAATTTAATCATCAGTCCTTTAAAATCTCAATCCTAATTTACAAGTTGTCTTTTCTCATGAAGTATAAATTATAATGATATATCTCTCGAGATTGTCATAATCTTCATCCACATAACAATTATGTATACTATTTATTTTCCTTCATATCTTGTTTTTAACAAGTTTCTGCAGTTTAACTTTCACAATGCCTTTTTTCATCCATCATAAGACCATCCATCAAGGCTTAGCTCATCAACATTATTTCTATCACTATTATGGAGATATTACCCGACTTTATCCTTATTTTCCCATTATTTTTTTCATCAAGTCTTCTTTCTGTGTTCTTGTTCCTGTCAAGTCTACTATCGTGAGCCTAGCGATATTTGCCTCTAAGTGGTTGTCCATTTATTGTTTGTTATGCATGTCTGATAAACCTATGTAATTTTGAATATAACCGTTGGCGAATTATCTAAATAAATAAATCTATCTTAATCGTGGCGATGTCTTCCACAGTGCATCCATCGAGACCTAGCCGCCCGCAATGTGTTGGTGTCCGACGACTGTGTCCTCAAGATCGCAGATTTCGGACTCGCGAAGGACGTCCACAGCAACGACTACTACCGCAAGAAGACCGAGGGCCGCTTGCCCGTGCGGTGGATGGCGCCGGAGTCGCTGTATCATAAGGTCTTCACTACGCAGACAGACGTGTAAGTGGATTGGTCTTTTGACGTTTCTTCATCGGAGGACACGATAACGAATAACGATGTTTTATGCATGTGTTGTGTACACACGAAAAATTCCACGTGTGCGTGCGAGTGGCGTGCAGCTTACAGGTGCTGCCACATCAGTTATTGTTAGAATTAAATAATGCTTTAAAACATTTTAAACCTCAATTAATCCATATTATTATGTGGATAAAATAATATTATTATATTATATAGGAATTGTCGTATGAGTTGCCCTGCAATATTTCGGAGATGCCTTTAGTGTTATTGATGTCCATGTGTGACGGTAAACACTTACCATCAGGTGGATCGTGAGTTTCTCGACTAGTTACCTACATAAAAAATACTCTTTCTTTCTCAGGTGGTCGTTTGGGGTCCTCCTGTGGGAGATAATGACCCTGGGGGGCACGCCGTACCCCACGGTGCCCGGACAGTACATGTACCAACATCTAAGCGCCGGACATCGGATGGAGAAACCACCTTGCTGTAGTCTTGAGATGTGAGTATCTACTGTTGTATCTAATGACTAAAGGTCTAATTTATAATGTTTTTTGACCGGCGTTGATTTTAAACTGCACGATCTCTACCTACATAATCAATGTGCATCGGTTTGGGATATCAGAACAGAATGGAACAAATGGAAGTCAACACAACACACATTTTCTGCGTCTGCTTTTTTTTAAATTACAAATTACAATAAAAAGACACTGTAAAATTATTTACCAAAAAAGACTCGTCGAAAAAAGGTAATTTTGTATAAAGGACCAGAATTTATGTACTGTTTTTTTTTTAATTTTTTAACATTTGTGTACAATCAGACATACAATATGTACGATCGGACATACAAAGTGTACAATCAGACCTACAATGTCTACAATAAAACATACGTCATGATACAATGTGTACAATGAAACACATCATTAATGTCCTTCTACAATTACCCCCAGATACATGTTAATGAGGGAGTGCTGGTCCTTCTCTCCCGGCGACCGACCCTCCTTCACCGAGCTGGTGGAAGACCTGGACAAGATCCTCACGGTTACCGCCAACCAAGAGTACCTGGACCTGGGTCTACCACAGCTGGACACCCCGCCCTCTAGTTATGACGGGTCAGGGGATGAGAGTGACAGTGAGTTCCCCTTCATTAAGTAAGGGCTTTAGGACTTGGGACACTTGTGTTTTGGGACACTTGGGATACTTTTATGTTTTGGAACACTGGCACTTTTGTGATTGATTAGTGAACATCGAATTTAAATGTTAGCTTGAAATTGAAGGTTTTTTCGACACTCCACCCTCTAGGTATCGGGTCGGGGATGAGAGTGACTGACTAAGTTTAAGGTCCTTTTGAGACACTTCTGTGATTGAACATTTGAAGTTAGTTTTCATCGAATTTCACTCATAGCTTGAAATTGAAGGTTTGTTTTGTTTAGATCGAAGTGTTTAACTTGTGAAAACGTCCACTCTTTGTAAAGTAAGGGTTTTGGGACACTTTACTGATTGAACTATTGAAGTTAGGTTAAGTTAGATTTGTTCAATTCACCTCGGACAGTAGACTTAATTTACTTGGGTGCAAAGGTGAATAACTACTAAAAGTAGACTTGAAGCCCCAGGTGAATAAAGTCCATGCAACCGATTCTATTGTCTAACTTGTAAAAATGTCCACTCTTTTTCTAGTAAGGGTTTCAGAACACTTTAGTGTTGTTTTACGGTAAAATTTAAATGATAGCTTCGAAATGAAAGTTTGTTTATCCGATTCTATTATGATACTTACGAAAACATTCACGTTTTCAAAGAATTTTAATGAAAATTGCATTATGTCAGTATTACATTTTCTTTGATTGGCCAAGAAGGCCATTGCATTAGGTACAACACAAATGGTAAATATAATTTTGAATTTTATGCCAATGACATAATATTAATTTATGAATAATATTTCATGGCATTGCATTATCATTTCTTTGATTAAAATGAAAAAAAAAAAATATTATGTAAAATGGTATGATGACCTAACGTCTTATATTACTAGTAGTTATTGTTCTACTTTGCAGTGTGACGTATGGATTGTAAATATAATTTTGAGAGTGTTCGACTCACGCGAAGAAAAATAGAATTATTGTAGCAAAAAATATATAATTCTTAATTATGAGATAGCTCTCTGAATATGTTTGATAGTAGATAGATAATGTATTGAAGATGAAGAAATAGTTCGTATTATTGTTCTGTACATTAAATAATATGTTTCCCTACAGAAGATACGGGCTGGATAAAATTGAATTGTAAATACTCATAATTTAAGATACAATTGTAAAAATATGTTGTAGGTACGATGGTATTCAAAAATGATACAAGTGGATTATATTGTCGAAAGCCCTACCTAGATTCTGACAGAGATAATTATTTCGTGGTAAAATATAAACTTAAGTAATGATATTAACTTATGATAATAGTGACATAGTCAGAAATTATGCTTAGGTACATATGGCAAGTCACCAATTATAATGACTTATTATAATTATTATATTAAATGAGTGTTTTAAATAGCAAAATCTAATGAACATACAAAAATAGGTTTAAGTTATAACTGAACAAGAAGCATTTGTTTAAGGGATTGAAGTTATTCATAAGTTTATGTGACTACAAAGTAGTAAGATGTTTACCCACCTTTATAACTGCATGTAGCGCCATCTATTTTTCGGCGCCGTAAGTTTTAGGTTAAGGAAGTTAATGTATGTTTCCACGGAATTCTGACTAAATATTTTACAAATTTATAAAATAAGATATAAAGAATTCAGATGAAAACTACATTTAATACATTTTCATGATGTGCCAAATTTCAGGATTTTGTTGCACGATTTCAGTACTTTAATTATTTAAATATATTTATTTGTCGTTATCAAACCAAAAATTACATCACAAAGTAATGCATAATTTTATTGTAGTTGTACATATTTATTTTGTTTTGTGTTAGCATTTTGGCTTTTGTCAAAGTATCATGTTATTATTGTAATAAATAAAATACCTTTGTAAGTATATAAATACTGTTATTATTACAACCAAAGTTTGTACGTAATGTTGTATCATAAAATAGTATTATTGCGTATTTCATAGTATTTAAATTTAATTTTTAGCGGCTGATACAGTCGTTAAAATTGTATCCATGACAGTGTAGGTATGTGTGCTTACTTTCAATGTTGAATAAAAATCAATCATTAATTATATTCAGTAATCCAGGATGTTTTAAATATTAAAAAAGCAATATCTAGTCTGTCCGGACTTTAATGTAATTGTAGATACCTACCTAGTTAAAATTTCGGATTATGTTTTGAAAATATTTACAAAATTAAAACTACATAATACCTGTAGTGTTAGACAAAGAATAGTTTAAAAAATATAACTAGTGTTTCCAAGTTGTTTTATTTAGGTACTTAGCGACATCTACAAACATATTAGGTACCTACAATTCTAACTTCAATTTCTTCCTCTAAACTAAATAGAAAATAATATGTATTAAATAGAAAGAAGCGCATCGTAGAAAATCAATGCATTTGTCCACCAAAATATTATTGTACTTAATTAGCTTAATTCTATGGTATTAATATTTGTGTTTACCTTTTAGATAAGTTTAGAAGTTATATTTCTCTGATCTGTAAATATTTTCTTTTAAGTGATAATTGTGAGTACCTTAGTAAAGATATTATAATTTGAATAAGATTGATTGTTCGAAGCGTTATTGGTCAAATTTGAATACTGATTTAAAACATATAAAGGTGAAACAAATCTTTTATCAAAATATTTTAGTACAAATGCGATTTGAAATCATTGATTTCATTCTGAAAAGAATAGCTCACCTTTATATTGTAAGCAATAAATAGGTTCGGCTCTGGTTTGTATGTTTGTTTGTATATTTGATATCTATGTGAAACTATTATTAATGTTGTATAAAATAATGTGAAGAATAAAATGCAAACTGCAATACGAAAACAAGTTTTCTCTGCTGTCCTTTATTACTTTTTATAAATATAAAGTTCATATACAAAATAGCCCATATCCAGGTAGGTAATATTAAACTGAAAAGAATGGCATGAATATAAGTCTCAACCAGCCCCGATTAGAAACTGGAAACTTTTTACTCCAGTCTACAGTTACCTACACAAGTATGAGCAGTTACAATTACATTATATATACATTATATTATACAAGACAATACAAATACACTTCATTTTGTACACCAAAGTAACACAAAAAAAACGTGTGGCACTCGGGGACTGCCGCGGTAAAGCTATTGCATAGCATTTTTTACCAACTTATGCAATTATAATTATTTATTTATTTTATAGCAGTATTATATGTATATAAATTCAAAGAAAAATAAGAGCGCCATCTGTTAAAAACACAGGAAACTTTAATGTTAACAGTTAAGTACGTGTCAAGTAGCGACACCTAGTGAGCGGAGTTGCAAATTGCCCATTGTCGCATCCTCGAAGACTTCTGTGCGCCTAGTACTCGCTTTAATGAATTGCTACTAATGGTGAACAAATCCGATGAGAAAGGGCATCGAACCTAATTGGCACACCTACAAGTCCGCCATTTTGAAAAAACCTCGATTCGGCGGCCAGTGATGAAAAATATGTCAATCGATAGACTAAATGATTATGATCAAAAAGTATTCAGTGATGAAATGTCGTAAGTGATATACTTTCTGAGATAAATGAGCTCAAAACTAGAAAAATAAAGCAAAAAAACTTCGTTTCGGCGGACATTGATAAATCATGTGTCATTCGATAGGCTAAATAGTTACGATTAAAAGGTATTCAGTGATGAAATGTTGTAAGTGATATAATTTCTGAGATAAGTGAGTTCAAAACTAGAAATATAAAGCAAAAAAACTTCGTTACGGCGGACATTGATGAAACATATGTCAATCGATAGGCTAAATGATTACGATTAAAAAGTATTCAGTGATGAAATGTCGTAAGTGATATACTTTCTGAGATAAATGAGCTCAAAACTAGAAATATAAAGCAAAAAAACTTCGTTACGGCGGACATTGATGAAACATATGTCAATCGATAGGCTAAATGATTACGATTAAAAAGTATTCAGTGATAAAATGTTGTAAGTGATATACTTCCTGAGATATTTGAGTTCAAAACCGTACAAAAATAATGCATTAAAAGTTATCATTTACTTATTTTGAATTTATTGGGTCAATAATGAAAAATAAGTATATTATGTCATATGTGTATGTGCTGCATAGGTACTTGATTTATTAATAACGGGTAGGTTTGAATTAAAAAAAAGCAAAGCAAAAGCAAACTACTAGGTTGTTTTATAAATAATTTATTTGCCACCAGCGGCTACAGCTTTGGCAATTACTCTAAACCAAAAGTTAAAATTCACTATTGGCTTAGTTTTCTATATCATGTCTGACAATCACTGAATCTAAAAATTCCGCTGGTGATAAAGGCAATGTTTCCTGATGTCAAGCCCATGCCAAGAACCATAATTATAACACACATTATGTGGAAACAACATGACAAGGTTCTTTTTCCCACTATGCATGAGCAGTACCATCCCGCGATTTTATCTCTACCCTTAAGTTGTTTGTTTGAAGAATTTGTTTAATTTTTATAATACATAACGTAACTGAGGTAAGGAAAAAAGTGACCGGTACACTTCAATTGCTGTATCGCCATAAAAACTTAACCATAAATACGCCATAAACACTCTGGTCATCCCTCACCTTGATTATGCTGATGTGTGTTGTACAGATTTGTCAGAGGAACTTCTGAATAAATTGGAGCGCCTTCTTAATAACTGCATTAGATATATCTTCGGCTTACGTAAGTATGGCCACATTTCCCAGTTCCATTCCTAACTTAAATGGCTATCCATTCGATACAGGCGAAACTTCAGAATTCTCTCAACATTTTATGCCATTTTGAATAATGTGTCTTCTCCTATTTATTTAAAGGAAACCCCTATAGCACTGCTTATTTCGATAATTCCTTCACAATATAGTTCATACTGTTCTGGAACTGCTTGCTTGTAGACATCAAAAAATCATAGACTACCAAAAGCTCCTTCAAGAAGTCCGGCAGCACTACCTGAAGCAATTAGAATGTTGTCGCCCGTGGTCTTCAACCAGATGTTATATATGTATTTATAAATATTTATTTACTTAATATATAAGATGTTTATATGTAAATCTGAATAAAACTGTATTTATTTAATTTTGTTTATGTATATTGTGATTTTATATGTATATAGTAATTATTCTAGTTATTCATAATATTTCTTATCTGGCATAACACTGATACAGTTACAGATACATATCGGCGCGTAAGTCGATATTTCATTATAATTCGATTACGAATTTACTTCCATTTGTTTACTCGATAAGATATTCGATACTCGATACTCGATATCACCCTAGTCAGATCATTCGATGAATCAGGCGATATAAAACCAGTTGCTAAACTGCCGAGAGCTCACTTCGATTTGAGCGGCCGAACCGTACGGACGTCTAAACGTGACATGGTTCACGCCTCAAGAATATCGGTTTATTTAAACAATCAGTTTATAATAATTGAACTATTTTCAGGATTCATATTATTATTATAAAAAAAAAAAAAACAAACAGAAGAAGTTTTAATAACAGAATCGGACCAGGGGTTATGCGAGGCTTGGGGTGGCTGATTAAGGGGAGGTTGGAGGCCATCAGGGGGGTTCAGCTCTCGTTCCTGACTATAATTTTCAGAAATTGGTACTGATAAAACCAGCTGCTCCGATATCAGAAGCGGGATACGTAAACCAGGATTTTCAGCAAGGAGTGTAAGTGCCATAGCGATTATATTGGTAAGACGTTATTATTATTTTTTTTCTATTATATGCCTATTGGTAGTGATAAATATGGGGAAACGAGTGTCAGCTCCTGGCACGGTCACCATGGAACTTGAACGTGTGAAATATGGTGATGTGACGGCATCGTCGCACAGGTAATGGCAAACTGCGGGTACAAATCAAGACAAGATATGCCATAAGTAATTGACGGCCCTGTAGCCTAGTTGGTAGTGATCCTGCCTGCGGAGCAACAAGCTTGATTCCGGGCCAGGAACGTTTGGCGCGTGGGATTCTCTGGCTTCAACGACTTCCAACTCTATGAACGTGGTGGTGTGAGGAGGAAAAACAAGTGGAACGTTTCATGGCGCTGTGGCGCCAGAAGCGATTCATGTTTTAAAAAGGTCTTGAATTTAGCTTTTGTTTTTTTTTTTAATAAATCTGTGTTCCAGATACTGAAGGGATGTCAGTTGTACAACGAGAGATTTATTTGTACAAAAAGCAAAACGCGGACAGTTCAAGAAATCTACCGTGTGATATAGTAAAGAGAATACGATTTGGGGTCACCTAGCGTATTATGTAGTGTTCCCGTCCAGCCCTATGGTTGAAGATGCGAGGACCGTTAAAAAAAGGGGAGCGTGTTTGTGTGTGTGGCCGTACGCCTAAGTGATGTTATCCGCAAGTATCTGATTTGACACGTCAACGGCTGGTCTTTTGAGCGTATTACCACTCCAAGAACCATGATTGACTACTATAACGCTGGAATATTGTTGGAGATAATCACAAAATCATCGTTTTATTAAGATTATGGTGAGTGATAACAATAGTTTTTTAGAGTTACATAGAGGTACTCCGGTATCCACTTGAGAGAACCCGCATATCATGAAATAGTGAAAAGTGTAATGCAATTGATTACAACGTGACGACCTGTGGAGTAATGGTTGCCATGCTGGACGGCTGCCGCCGCACCAGAGGTCCTGGCTTCGAGTGCCCACGACGCAGGTCCTACTGTGGGGCCATGAATGTGAGGGCGTATAACGTCTGAGTTTAATTCAAGTTTATAAAACTTTGTGATAATTATGCGTGGAATGCCAACCTATGGATTATGTATCGTATCGAAGGTACATACGATCGAAGGTTGTGTTTTTTTTGCGGGTGGAAGGCAATGGAATCATCATCTACAAAGGGCCTTCAATACCAGCGTTCTATCAAAACATGAGGATTGTGAAGAATGCTCAGAAATGAGCCCAATAATAAGACACGAGGAAGTATCTGCGTTCTGGCGCTCTGAAGATGTGAGTAGCATGGCATAAGAGCCGTAGAACTGTATAAGAAAATCAGACTTCTCCCTAAATGGTTGAGGCTTAAAGTTAAATGATTAAGGATGGGACCAGTATGCTACTTCGAAATTAGGCGCAGTGACTGACCAGTGGTGAAACTATTGTACCCAGCTCTATTCCTGAACTCTAGCGAACAAATGATTGTCACGCATTGCGACGGCGTGGAGTTGTTTGACCAAGGATCTCTAATTATTCAATTTGTGGTCATCGCTGCTTTGACCGCAGTTGACCTGTTTGCGGCGGATACTTTGGGGACAAGGTATGGATATTTGAAATGTTCATATGTAACCACATCTGGTTTACTGGAGAGTGGCCTGACGATTGGACAGGGTCTGTGATTCTTCCACTTTATAAATGGAGCACCAGCAAGATGCAACAATTATGAAACCATGGCTTTTATATCCCAGGTCAGTTGGATATTTTATGAATAGCGGGATTCGTCGCTTTTTGAACTAACAGATGTAACAGCCATATCACATGAGTTCAACGCTTTTTGCTGATTCGTTCGGTTAAGATTCTGTAAAAATTTTGAGCGAAGGCAGTGCTGGAGAATTTGAAGACTTATTGAATCTTTATTTCATGCAAAAGAAGAATGTTGCTTGTTCAAATCACTACGAAGTCATCGTTTTGAGGAAGTAATAAGATACTTCAGGGGATTGCAGGAGTAGTATTAATTTACAAAATTTACACAGTAATAATAAACAGATTATGAGAATGCGATTAGCCGATATAAGAAAGGAAAGAAAAATTACACGTGGAATAGATGGCCAAATAGAGAAAATTTAAGTGATGCCTACGTAACAGTTCTCGCACGGTTTAGTATCCATCTCGAGTGCTCACGTTTACTGCTTTTATTGCGGCGCAGTTGGACAGCGATTTCAATTTATTCAATATTCAATTTTGTATGGAAGGTTCGACATGTTTACCATGGAAGACGTTTTTATGACTTGTGGAATAGATGATGATAGTGTAAGTGAGAACTACAAGCAGCCATAACGAAAACAATATCGGAACTCTTTAGTTTTGAAAAGCTGTTGGATGTATCCTTTTTATCCATTCATAACGCTCATGGAGGGACCTTTCTATCAGAGGGACTTACGAAAGCTGGAATGGTGGAAAAACTATAGCTGGCATTAAAATCTAAAGAGATTTTAAGGTGAAGACCTCCTATACTCAAATGATTCTAATCTACTAGTCACCAGTGAAGTTGAAATAGTCTACTTCTGCCATACAGAGTGAATTGGATAAGAGATGTTTCTTAGATTCAGACAAAGAAAAATTAAACTAGCGGTGGTCGACCGTGGTAGCAGACTACGGCTCGCTAATGTATTTGGATTTAAACTGTTGAAGACTTTATCTATTACAAAGACAATATAAACAATTACGGATTTAAAGAAGATTGGAAATGAAAGTGGCAAAAATAACTACTGCGAGTATATGGACTGATCAAAGCATTTCGCTCTGAGTCGAAACAAAGACGGCTCTTAGGTGTTCTCTATTTACGGTTACGGGGTAGAGACCTGAACACAGGAGGGCTAATTGCGGCCATGCCAATGTTTTTGGGATGTCGTGTGGGAAGAAAATGCTTCAGATAGCTGGAAAGCACAAATATATAAATCTAGCGCAACTACTTTTGCTTTGGGACCCAAATTTCCGCTTTCTATCTATGCTAAGTACTCAAGTTTTTCAGTCAGATTGCTGGAAAAGTCGTTGCTGGCAAGGTTGACGGTGGGCAAAATGGAATGTCCTAGTCCAGCTTGGTGAATTGGTCAAATTGGCGCATATCTGAAAATCAAGTTGAGCGACGCTGTATGTACTACCAGCGACAGCGCCCAGAATGAACTCTGAATATTCGTAGACGGACTGAGTATGCACGGATGTGCAACACATCGTCGGGCAGAAGATGTGCAACGATTAGGGAATCGTGACCCTAAGTAGTGGGGAGTAAGACGCCATAAAGAGGAGATAAACAACATTTAAATGATGCGTGGCTTTGTTGAATCAAAAACAAGAGATGGTTGGAAACTGGCCACGAGTCTTGCATTAAATGAGTAACGTTCGATAGGCGGAATCCATAGAAATTTGTTTGATAGTAAAATATAAAGAATTATTACAATGTACGTCATCATTTATATGTTTACTGCTGCTACATAAGGACCCTTGAGGACGAAATCTCTAATATTGATGAACTGCGACCCTGACGAATTGTTGTAAAGTTGATTCTCTCTATTTGAATCTTGTCCTACAGATCCTATATTGGCAACGCTTTCTCATAATGATTTCCGTCGTGATTTCCACGGATAATATGGATGGTTTTTGCCAGTTCACTCAAGTTGGAAGCAGAGTTACGAGTATGAAGCTTTGTTCGCGATCGACTGCAGCAAGCGCTGCAACATCCAAATCAGGTGAATGTGTCAAGGATGCTGCCGTATCGGCGCAGAGTTGAAGGTCATGGAACAGACAGTAAGAAGGGTGAGAAGTTGAGGTTATTGAGTCGTCGATTGTGACGAATGAGGTGAAAGATTGAATAATTACAAAATAATAGTAAGTTATTTTTAATTGCTGTAGTAGATGGAGGACAGGGGCCTCTCTACTGTGTGTTGACTAGGTTGAGGACAGGGGCCTCTCTACTATGTGATGACTAGGTTGAGGACAGGGGCCTCCCTAGATAGGATTCACTAGTAGATGGTGGACAGGGGCCTCTCTACTATGTGATGACTAGGTTGAGGACAGGGGCCTCCCTACTTTTCCTTTCTTATGTAAAGTGTTTTGTTATTATTTTTAAGGTCGAGGCGACCTTGTTGCAGAATGGCCGTATCGGCGCGTAAGTCGATATTTCATTATAATTCGATTACGAATTTACTTCCATTTGTTTACTCGATAAGATATTCGATACTCGATACTCGATATCACCCTAGTCAGATCATTCGATGAATCAGGCGATATAAAACCAGTTGCTAAACTGCCGAGAGCTCACTTCGATTTGAGCGGCCGAACCGTACGGACGTCTAAACGTGACATGGTTCACGCCTCAAGAATATCGGTTTATTTAAACAATCAGTTTATAATAATTGAACTATTTTCAGGATTCATATTATTATTATAAAAAAAAAAAAACAAACAGAAGAAGTTTTAATAACAGAATCGGACCAGGGGTTATGCGAGGCTTGGGGTGGCTGATTAAGGGGAGGTTGGAGGCCATCAGGGGGGTTCAGCTCTCGTTCCTGACTATAATTTTCAGAAATTGGTACTGATAAAACCAGCTGCTCCGATATACACTAGAAATAAAAAGATAATTAATTACAAATGTTTTATTTTTGTACGGTTTTGAACTCAAATATCCCAGAAACCATATCACTTACGACATTTTATCACTGAATACTTTTTGATCGTAATCACTTAGACTATCGACTGACACATGTTTTATCAATATCGGCCGAAACGATGTTTTTTGCTTTATTTTCCTACGGTTTTGAACTCAAATATCTCAGAAAGTATACCACTTACGACATTTGATCACTGAATACTTTTTGATCACAATCATTTAGTCTATCGATTGACATGTGTTTCATCACTGGCCGCCGAATCGAGGTTTTTTCAAAATGGCGGACTTGTAGGTATGCCAGGCTCCATACAAAAATGTTGGAAGCCCTTTAATACTTGTTTTGGCACACTTGATTGTAATATTATGTTTTAGCTATCCCTAGTACTCACTGCAAGTGGGGGGTGTCAGGTTTTATTTTCGTTGTTCGTTCGTTCGAATTTTTTGATTCGATCGCCACGCTCAAAGCTCGCGATAAAAGCTATGCAATACCTTAAAAACTTAAATTACACTCGTATACAAATGGCGATGTGGCGGCCTTTTCGCTAAAAAGCGATCTCTTCCAAGACTACCAAGGTACAAGAACAGAAAAAAAATAACAATATTATAGGATTTATATTTAATTTTTTTATAACACGAAAACACTGCAACTCAACGATCCCAATACCACCCTCAGGAAAATGTTTCGAACTGGCACAAAAGAGAATCTTCTAACACGTCTGCATAATTAGACAACCTGTTGCTGTGAAAGTATACTTGATATAGGGCGTTTTGAAAAAAATATGAGAGTAAAATTTTTACGATGCGACAGCCAAAGTATAACATAACATCTCTAGTTGTAAATTGACTTGTACCTAATGACATCTATAATTAAGACCAAGAACTTTTCACCTACACGCAAAACGGTGTACACTGCCATCTACATATTTGTGAGATATAAAATTAAGTTTTGTTTTCTGTTTCATAGATGACACTATGATAGCGATATTTGGTCGAACTCAAAAAGGTACTAAAACTTTACTGGAAGCCATTTAGCTAAAGTTGTTACCTCTCCGAGTCTCTGAGGTAATAACGAAATAATTTCAGTATCATGCAAATACTATTTTTAGTACCTATTTTCTGATCAAAAACTTTAGCATCTCTTAGAGTTGACTGTTTAGTACATACTTCATAAAATTCTGAAATATCATTGTTACTGAAATAAAAATACTTGAGCTCATTTTCTATGTATTTATTATATAATTTGTCAAATAATATGGCATAGCCTCACACAATTATTCATTACAAAATCTCAAAAAAGTACCAAACGATCCACGTCAACATACATGCTATTTTACAAATTGTCTATTTTTGTTAAACTATTTATTATCACATATAGTTAAATATTCGTATAAAAATATTCATAAATCAAAGTGTAACAAAATAAAAGTAGTAATTTAATCACAAATGAAAGTCAACAAAATCCTTTTAAATTAACTTAGCTTAAGCTTAGCTCCAAAATAATACTTTATTTATTTGGTCATAATCTATCTTGTGCGTATTCTAATAGCCTTTTGTCGTAATATCTCTACAACTTAGCTAAGATTATTGGACCTTCGTACACCAAACATGATATTGAAAATTCCAAATTATACCCAATTACATATGATTATACATTTAAATATACAAATTGTTGCAGCTTCGTTTAGTCCAAAAGATTTTTACATATAGACAGTATTTACCTACAGTTCAATAATAATATTAACTATTTTTAATCTATTGTAGTCATTTCCAAATAAAACCATCGTCAAATTAAGTTTGTCTTTACAACAAGCGGCTCAGACCCTAAAATCTTTAACAATACTTCTTAGAACATCAGCTGGTTTACATCCTTTTAGCCTTAGTACCCATCTCAACAGTTCCATCACAGGACAAGATAACATAGACTTCAGTGTTAACGCTAGCATCATTATACAGATATATCAAACCAGCAACATAAAATTTAAGTAATACAAAAATGAATGCCATGTTGAATCAATGTCATGCTGAACAGAAAACTTGGCGATAAAGGCATTAGGAAATGAAACCGTTCAGTTAATGGAATTCCGCACAATAAGTGATAATCTACTGTAACAGCATTCCATGGATTATATGAATATTTACTTTTACATCATTAGTGGTGAAAACAAATTGAAATAAAGGAAATAAGTCATATAAAATTACATGTAAATAAACGTAACTGTACGAAACCTGTAGCTCGAGCACGAATATTTGCGAGAAAGTATTCGTATGGTTAACGTAAGCAATTTGTCAAATTTGTATGGCATTTTAGTACCATTTACGTACGATAGGGGCGCTTTTGAAAAAATGCCATACAAATTGCTTACGTTAACCATACGAATACTTTCTCGCAAATATTCGTGCTCGAGCTACTGTACTACAACAAAATTGTGACGTTCACATCATTATTCTTCTTTCTAAAACAATTTAGAAGAAACAAAAGAAGAGAAAAAAGGAAAGGTATGACTGGGTTGATTTTGAGATATTTCAATGGAAGCCATAATCCAATCCAATATATTATTAGAAAACACAACGAAGCACGAAGAACGCAATAAGCAAATAGTGTTTGAGAACTAATATTCGCTGATTATTTCTTACACGTGAATTATTTCTTATCTTCTTGATCGGACATTATCATCTTGGCCATACAATAAAACTATTAACTATAACAACCTCACAGGCAAATGTTGAAGGGTCTGTTGAAGACCATAACAATATCACTATAGAACAATATGAGATAACAATAACATTCTCGGGACGTCATTGTTTCCATTAAACGTCCGCGGTTATATTATCAAATGCGGACTCTTAAACCCAAAACAAGTTTAGTCATGTGTTAACCTGTATAGTTCAACCTTATAACATCCGACAATAGTTTGCTTGTATTAAAATTGGACGTCTTATAGGTACATACATCCCCACAGGAATGATAATATATTCTTCCATTGAAAATGTAGAAGCTATCAAAGGTAATTTTGAAGGCATGCCAACTACATTAAAGTCATTAAGGCTCGTAATGTCATATTGTTCCATACAATGCATTTCGCGTGAAAATAATAGAGGCTTCATGTTAATACGTCCACCTACATCGAATAATAGTTGTCGTCATTGCTTTCGTATTTTACATTCAAATTGGTCATGTCAAAACTAAAATGTTAATCTTTTACTTGGGAGTGACGAAAAGTATACACCGTATTCGAGTCGAGGAATTCATAAATTAGTATAGCTTATAGTTTTGTCATAACATTGCCTAATCTAATTCTTTTAACCTGTATATTACAGTTTTTAATTGATACGTTTTCTTAGCAATTTTCTGTCCTCCATAAAAGTGGCAATAAAATGGAGAAATCGCTTGTATTGGTCATCAACAAATGAAAATACTAATTTATTACAACGATATCAACAAACTGTTAGAACTACCTTAGAGTAAAGAAACGAATTCTTAAGCAATATTCTTTTTGGCATGTTAAAGCTCTCTGATATACCCTCGCTTCGAAGGAAGAATTCGATTTGCTGCCAAAACTGCTAAAAAAACTGTAAACTGTAATCAAGTTTCAGTCATGGAAACCGTGATAAAATAGATTTGAGACCCAAAATGAGTGGAGAATGATTCCAAAAGCAGAAATCACATGTTGACGCAACGAAGCTTCTTATCAGGAATTCTGGAGGCGAACTGCAATTTAGGAACCACGGCTTTAGCTTCTGGCTTATTCTCCTCAACCGTTTCAGGTACAGACGCATCTCCTATCAAAGTTCTCAAACAGACCTTCATATCTGCTGCGAATTTCCTCACCAGCCGCTCCAAAGAAAACAGGTGGTCATCTAAAGCTTCGGGAATCTCTTCCCGCATAAAATCAGCTAGCCTTAAAAGGTATTCAGCGTTAGAACCGGAATGACCGCGGCATTCCAAGATTTGTTTAGCGATTTCGGGTAGAGGCGCTGCACCCAACCAATGTTTGTTTTCTGGTACCGCTATGTATAGAAGAGCGTCTTTGTTTTCGTTACTGCTCGAAGGTAGGAAGGTCGGGCGTGGATGGAAGTTTACTGAGTAAGTTCTGTAGCCTCCCAACTGGCATTCTCGTGTGGAGAGATAAGGTAGGGCAGCGTTGTCCTCTGCGGCGATGAGAAACGCCTTGCCCCACGTAATACCCTGAAACAATACAAATAATAGGTGAGCTATTTTGTTTAGTGATTAAAATTTTCCATTGGGGCACATTGTTTTTCATGATATGAGCGACACGAATTTTAATAATTGTGTCGTAATTATTAAGTGAGTACTTTAAATTGCAACTGAACATTTGTTTGATCACAAATAATAAGATTAAAGAATATGAATTTCTCACAAGTGTGAGTATATGTGAGTATTGCGCAGTCTTACATTGACCTACAAACATCAGATTTGCATTTTTGCTTTGACGTGGGCATTGAAGTTTACTTCCGAGAGAGGTGTTAAATGTTATGTAATCGTTGATGCAATACGGCACACAACAATATGGTTATTATCTTCATCAAAGCTATCGTGCCAGGTCTTTCTTTTTCGATATCTCTGAGGCTTTTACCCTTTGACATGGATTTTGTGCAGGACTATTTAATTGTGATTTGATAGAGGTCTAAAAACAAGACCAGGATTTTCTTTCACCGTTTCTTCTCCATCACGAAACGATAAAGGAATTCTCCGAAAGAATATCGTAGAATAAACGTTTATAAGATACTAGCTGACCCGGCGAACTTCGTATCGCCTAAGAATGTAACAAATCAGAAATCATTAAAATCGATACAGCCGTTCTTAGCCGTTACAGTTTCTGTGTGCTCCTCCCTCTCCCTCTTCCTCTCCCTCTCCCTCTCACGCTCCCGCTCCCGCTCCCACTCCCGCTCCCGCTCCCGCTCCCGCTTCCACTCCCGAAAATTTTACCTTATCCCATAGGAACAGGTCTATTTTCCGGGATAAAAAGTATCCTATGTCCGTCTCCTGATTCTAAGCTACCTCCTCACTAATTTTCAGCCAAATCGGTTCAGCCGTTCTTGAGTTATAAATAGTGTAACTAACACAACTTTCTTTTATATATATGGATAGATTTTAATCACCTCAAAATAGTAGTATATACTAATATTATAAAGCTGAAGAGTTTGTTTGGTTGAACGCGATAAACTCAGGAACTACTGGTTCGAATTGGAAAATTATTTTTGTGTTTGATAGTCCATTTATAAAGCAAGGCTATATAACATCATATATTTTAGTAGTTAGATTTTTCCACAAATTAACGCGAATGAAACCGCGAGGCACAGCTAGTCTACAATAAGTCTACAGGTTACGATGACCACTTAACTTTATGAGTTATTGATGAAATCACTTTTATTATTGCATCAATTAATAAATGTATTTCCCCAATACCAACATATACATTTAAGGTAAAGCTTAATATCGCGATCCAAATTAAAAGCAGAATTGAATACTGATATATTTTTTAATTCAACACGACGTGACGAACTTCTTAAAATTTTAAGTCTCTTGGATGCTCGTCATAATGATTAACATTACTCAGTTGTGAAAGAAGTTGATACAAGTAGGTACAACAACTTTAACAAATCCGGTTTATAACAAAGGTGATCCGAAGGATTGAAACTTGATCACTTCGGACCTGAAGGTTCCCATGTATTTTATATGAGATTCAGGAAATGCTCAAATTGGGTTTCTATTAGGTATAGTCATTTTATTGATAAAACATTTTTGGGTTTAAAAATGAAAGGGCAAGAGCGTATTGCTATTAAGTCATAAAAGGCACATCGTTGATCTAGATGTGATACTTGTTTAATCCCAATTTTTTGTATAAAATGTGTCACAAATGTCACACCATGTACCCTATGACTAGTTGCTACTGATGTGAAAAAAGAAAAACAAATAGAAGTTACCTGCCCTAAGGAGTTGGTTGTGTTTGGTTGCTTCGATTTCTCAGCGAGGGGAGACAAAATGTTCTCTGGCTGTGTGTCTGATTATTTTTCATTTGTGTCTGTGTGTGTGAGCGTATAATTTACGCGATATATGCACAATAATACGGTGACATTCGTTCAAACAACGCACAACAATGCAACTATATTATTATCAACTTACGAAACCCAGTGCGTCACAGCTTTATGTTAGGAAACAAAACAATGACGAAATCGATCATTACTAAAACTAATCTATCGAAATGTTTAATTAACCGGTACATTACTTGGAAACTGTTCAGAAAACCTTTATTTTTTATTTTTGTTGACAAATTTTTCAGTTTTATAAAACAACGATTTTGACGCAACGGTACCCGTAGCAATGGAATGATATCAACATTATTAACAATTATTAACAACTCGTTTTATGTGTTGCCTAGAAGAAATCGCTTGTAAGCGATAAGGCCGCCCATTGTATTGTACTTATCTACCTGTTAACAGTGTACTCTTTTGTAAATGTTTTTTTAGTGTGTACAGTCAATAAAGAGTTTAAATAAATAAATAAATTATTATCGCACGTGTACGTTGCATTATCTACAAGTATTGTTAAATGTATGTTTCTTATGAACTGCTCTCGCCAAGCTGTTTTCCTCGTTTCTTTCGTCCTTATGGCCGTGTCATGACTTCAACACAAGTAACTGACACCAATACCGCTGGAATTCACAGTTGTCCAGCTTCTCGGTAACAGAAGCCGACGTAACGATATTACATCACTACGGGTATGTTATAACAATAAGTACCGGATGACAGAGCTTTGCTCGATATCTTTTTTAACAAACAACGCTAGCTGTAGTAGCTTTAGTGTTGCTACTCGCCAATAGATGTCAGGAAGAGTATATTGTAGCAGTTTTTCATGAGGTTTTCACGGATAAAACTACATTTTCTAAAAGTGAATCCTAGCTAGATCGATTTATCGCACTCGAAACCCCCTGCATATTAATATTTATGAATATCGTTGGCGCCGTTTCCGAGATTCAGAAAAAATATATACACAAGAATTGCACGTATATAGGTATTAGATAATAAACAGAAACACTTGTCTTATAAAAAGCGCTCATAGCGCAGTGGCTTCTGTAGATCCTAAGAGATCTGCCGAGTTGTCACTGCGCAAATATCTTGAGCGTTTCTATGCTTCGGAGGGTACATAAAGCGACTGCTTTTTTATCGAAAGATAACAGCCGTTAAGCCATGTCGTGGGCCTTCGAGCGCCTGAAAACTTCCGACACTTGGGTTGGTCCTCACCCTCCACCAATCCCCATTGGATCAGCATGGTGGGGTATGGACTAGGCCTCTTCAAAATTAGGCCCGTGCTCAGTAGTGGGTCGTTAATGAGCTAAAGCTAAGCCAATAATAAACGATTATTCACTCACACACATATACACACGTACACACACACACACACACACACACACACACACACACACACACACACACACACACACACGCTTTAAAATTAAGGGGCAGGATTGATAAGACAATAATTATTCCCGCGTCATTCAAATCACAAATGTGTATAAAATTCTCAGCAAAATATGTATGTACTTATAAAAATATTTACGTTTTTAAACTTGCGTAATTCTTAGTTAACAAGTGAATCTCTTACGAAGCGATTAGTCATTTGATCCAATTGTGCATAAACAAACTTAGCTACGTAACAGTAGATCATTGACGTTACACGTGTTTTGTAACAAGTCTTAGGATAAAAATGAGAGGTGTCAAGGGACACCCGGATGGAACGAAGTTCCTTTCGATTAATACTAAGCGACCAGCAGCCTTACTTATTAAAATCAACTAATCACCTTCTTAGCAACTGATTAGTTAATCACTTCTTAACACCTTAAGCAATGACTAAATATTTTCTACTTAAAAACGTTAATTAAGCTTGACTTAGCTAATTAACCTTTAACTACCCAAAAAATATTTTACTCTGTGAACACTGCCACATGTTGACAGCACAAAAACATTTTTTTGCTGCAAATGTCATACATAAGGTCATTGACTTATGCATAAGGTTCATAATAGCAACATTTCATCTACAAAAAGTCAGCTGTCTTAATAGAACGTGGGGTTTTCGGTTTTGGTGAATTTTTGTTTGAAGAGTTTCTACTGTGATTGTGACTGTCAGAATGTCGGTGTTTAAAATGGAAAATTCTTCTAAAAAAAATATTGCGATCTGCTAATTGGGACGAACAAGAAAACTACTACTAAACCTTATTTCTTCTATTTCATTACGAAACGTACATAATATACCTATTAGATTCGTCACAAATGTCCATTTTATTAGATTATTTTCAATCCACAACACAAAGAACTCAAATGACAATCGATAAAATAATAAACCTTAGCTAGCATAGTAAAAAACATCATTGACTTCAGTCCTAGGTAGATACGGTACAACAGATGCTGTGCAGCTGACAATATTCAAGCCGCCATTGAGTTACTTAGCGCCCTAAACAAGGGTTCGCCATTGATTAATCTGACAGCTATTTTAAAACGCCTCTAAGCAACTGATTAGAGCTAATCGACATTTATAAGCAAAAAATATTCCTAAATGGCCGTTAAGTGTTTCTTAAATTTTAAGTAACGTTTATAAGTAAGGCTGTTAATGTGCATGATCGTGATATGGACGTCCCTGTTGTGCCTGTGCTAAATACCGAAAAGTGAATAAGACAGCCACATACTATGATTGTACTCTCGCACCCTCGAAGACTTCTGGTCGCCTAGTAACTCGCTTTAATAAACGACGGCAAAAAGTGTCGTTACAACTTTTCGTCCCAATTTTTTCCGCCTAGCCCCCTTTCGCAACGCGCGATAAGGAACTTCTTTCCAATAAATAATTTGGTGCTTATTCTTATCTAAAGTTCAACAAAAATAAAAAATGTAAATGGCTTCAATCCATTAATGGTCCATTACTGAGCAAGGGTCTCTCCTCTTGAGGAGACCTAGAGCATACTCCACCACGCTGCTCCAGTGCGGATTGGTGGAGGGGTTAGTTGCCAAAGCAGGCCCAACACATGTGTCGGAAGTTTTCATAACACCCGAAGGCCTCCGACATGGCTTAAAGATTGTTATCTTACGACAAGAACCAGGACTGACACAAATTAATGATTTTTTTTACATTTTTAATAATAATTAACGCAAATTTTATTTAGACGTTCCGTTCCTGAAAAAACATAATTATCTAAGAATGGATGAATTGAGAAATACGAGTAGAGCAATGTTAGGAAATAATCTCGATTTTGATAGGTTCACAGTATAATTTGTGTTTCTAAAGCTGAGTTACACAATAAGAATCTTGTTTTTTGTAATCAATTAATGTTTTTTTTTTTATTGTTTATTGTAAATAACATAACAGCAAACGAGACTGGCAATAGGAGATGTTGAGTGTTATTGCTCAGAAAGGACAGTAGAACATTTCTCTAGTCTAGACGTAAATAGCCGATGAACCAATATAGATAAGTAATCTAATGGTAAAGGTTATCATTTCAATTTAACCACAAGAGACACGATATAAAGCTCACACTATAATCCTTTCCTATAAGTCGAGTTGCAGAAGGGTTGCCAACTGTCCGGATTTATCCGGACTTTTAGCCTACTGTCCGGCTTTTGAGTGGAACAGTGGCAACAGCGGCAACAGTGCAAGTGTAACAGCCTTATGGCTTGGCTAAACGCGACGTCAATAAAGAAGCAACGAAGAAATCTTTCTCTTTCAATACTTGGACAGTTACAAAAGTGAAAAGCTAATGAATGACAAATAGATAATAGAAAATAAAATAATTTTCTCTTCCTCTCTAGCCCCTCTCTTTCTCAAGGGTAATACTCCCGTCACCCTGGACCATTAAGTAACAATAACAAACACTTGAGGTGATAATAACATAACAAGCAAGACCTAATTGACCTGACACGTGCTGTCGGCGTGGATGTGATAACGACTATTAGTTATTTCATTTCTCTGTTATACGGCCGAGCGAAAACGGTCATAACACGATATGTTTTATCATCCAAATAACTCCGTCCGAATAATTAGGAATGAACCAAATAATTAGGGTTAATAAAGGCTTTATCCTCGAGACCAAGCTAGCTCTTAGGTATGGTGGTGTACGTTGCTGTACAGGACAAGTACTGCTCTGACCGGTAATTGAACTTGGAACTCTTCATTTTTCAGGCAAGGCCAATGCCAGGTCTTCAATAAATATATTTTATTATTTTTTTTGAAACATTTTTGTTTTCAGCGTACATAGTTTTTTAGGGTTCCGAAGCAAAATCGGAACCCTTATAGTTTCATCATGTCCGTCCGTCCGTCTATCCGAAGCAAGGCACCGAGAATTTATTTTTAGCCGTAATTTGGCATGAATATACGTACATATTTATTAAAACTCCAGAATCATAGAATAAAATTATGAAAAACATTTTTTTTCAGGGTAGGTACCTCCCCTACAGGTAACGTGAGGATGAATTTTATATTCGTCACGTACCCTATAGTGTGGGGTATCGTGCTAGCTAAATGGTTGGAGTTGACAAGCGAAAAAATTCTGAAAAATATATTATAAAAAGACGAATTTACAAGGAAAACTATCACGGCTATGTTAGCGTAAGTAGTTAATGAGTAATAGTCGATAAACTTACTACTTCGGAACCCTACATTGCGCGTGGTCTTACACGCACTTGTCTGTCTGGTTTTTATTTAGAACATCACTTCGATTCGAGATTTGAGTTTATCTCTTGTCCTTGTTGTTAAGTAGGTCAGGAGCGCAAATTACGCCATTTTTTCGCAAATTACGAATTACAGACACGTGTTCAGTTCTCGTTTTAATTTTATCATTGTTATGGAAACGAAGAAAGTCATAACTCGTAATCCACACGGGATTAATTATGAGGTCACAGCAGTTAAAGATAACCAAAGTTGTTAACGCTAACCGCTCTAGGCACGAGTAGCTAGCAGCTAGCTGTGACTTATTTAAAAGCAATGTGGTTGATATTTCAAACAGTGGCTTCGTGATACGTCATTATTGCGGAGGACCTGAAACGTACAAAGGTTAGACAGAATACCAGATAAATGTATAACGTACAGCACTACAGACGCGGGGATATGTTTCCATCACTAGCGGGAGTTTGACAGCTCTCTTGCGTGATCGCATCAGAAATGATAGTTCGAAGGACCGATAACCGACGGGGCAGAAAAGTCCTCGAAAGGCGCCCATGTCTCGGAAATGGTGTGTTAGTCGCTTCCACGACCAGGTCGACTGACGACAGCGAGAATCTGCTGGATTCAACAGGTTCAGGACCAGTCAGAGTGACGCAAGTTGGGGAGACCTATATCCAGCAGTGGACCTCCAAGGGCTGATGAATGGATTACTCTGACATAGCTTGTATCTCCTATATAAACAGAATTCGTTCACTTGAGAAATTCTTCAGTGATAAACCCTTCTGTTCACAGGATCATCTTATCTGTTCTATTGTTAAACAATTATTTATTGAATAGTGGACATTACAGTCCATAATATTATCTTATTCGGTCAAGAGGGCATTGACGTTATGATAAAAAGTTTGGTTTATATTTACCTATCTAGAATTAAATTATTATCACAGACATGTCTTCCATGCTACTGATCGCGCCCAAAGCACTTTAGTTCTGCGAATCATAATAATATGACATTGACGAATGTCGTCAGACTATGAAACTCATTCATTTTATCGTAGAGTCCAAGTCAACCTCCCCAGTTTTAAATTTTTCTTCATCAATATTTTCTTCGCTACTTTCATAACTTCAAAACACTAAGAAAAACTTTATTCATAACTAACTTCAAAAACATGTCTCATAATTTCATAACATTTATAAAACGTCTGATAATAATGGCAATGAGATAAATGCACGCGCATGTAAGTTGTAACAATTGCGCGTCAATCCATCCATCCATCCAGTTCAAAAGCGACATGTATCAACACACGTGGGTATAGCTGTATTCATCACAACATTGTTGCCAACCGATGAGACCTCAAATGGATTTTATAAAGGCATGAATGAGAAAAATGCGAAAATGGTTTGAGACTACTACAATGCATTAGGCACTTTCGGTCCATTCATGAAATCGATTTTCGAGTTTTCCCATTCGAACATTTTCCCGAATTCATGCATCATTTGAAGTAAAACTTTTTAGGCGCGACTTGAGAGTAACTCCGATTATTTTTCTTTTATATAAGGTAGAATGCTATTATCTATATTCTATACTAATATTATAAAAAGATTTGATTGTTTGTTTGCATTGAATAGGCTCCGAAACTACTGAAACGATTTGAAAAATTCTTTCACTGTTGGGAAGCTACACTATGCCCGGGTGACATAGGCTATATTATATTTTCAAAAAAATTAGGGCCCTCGCCGACGACGACTTTTTGTAGCGATGCTGTCGCGCGTCCGCATCGATACAGCGGCGAAGCGGTCGCTAGCTGTGTGCCCTCGCCCACGGGCCGAGAATCGATACAGTTGAATCGATACAGTCGCGATGTTGTAGCGCGTTAGTAGCGCGTTGGCATCGCTTCTGTAGCGCGTTGCAAATGCGACTAACAAGCGTTAGTAGCGATGCTGTCGCGCGTTCATGAAACGCGCGACAGCATCGCTACAAAAAGTCGTCGTCGGCGAGGGCCCTTAGGGATTCTAAATAAAACTCCAATAATGTAACCCAAGGTGCAAAAAAATACGAAAACCGAAGCAAAGAGAGGGCGGTTACTCATGTTTAATAAAATATATTACACGAGGATGCATTATGCATTACACGTGGAATTTAAAGCATACAAAACACGTTCCACTGAAATACGATATGTGTACAAGATGAGATTATCTGCGCATTAACAACACTTATTAATTTTAAGTTAAATATACTTGACACAGAACCAAGTATTATTATTTCTTCTGTGATAGAACTTTAGTTTTTAATCTGTGGACATAGAACAAGAATAACCTATACTAATATATAAAGAGGAAAGATTTGATTTTTTGTTTGCATTGAATAGCCTCCGAAACTACTGAACCGATTTAAAAAATTGTTTCACTGTTGGAAAGCTACACTATTTCCGAGTAACATAGGTTATATTAAAAATTTCAATAAATTAGGGATCCTTAATAAAACTCCGATAATGTAACCCAAGGTGTAAAAAAATAAGAAAACCGAAGCAAAGCGAGGGCGGTTACTCGTCTTAAATAAAAATTAAAAAACCCCCGACAGTTTGATTAACACCAAACACAGTTAAGAACACTTGATTAAGTCACATTTCATGCAAAAAAAAAACTAGATCAAAATCGGTTCATCCGTTTGGGAGCTACGATGTCACAGACAGACATACAGATGCACAGATACACAGGCATGTAAAACTTACAACTTTTCTCTCGTCGCGGGTTAAAAACTGACGCGGACGTATGAAATTGGTTTTGTCATTTATTAATATTTTTGCATTTAAGTATGATCACCTCCAAAAAAGAAAGAGGCTCTTTTTTCTAAAATTTTGTTACATCTGAACTCCGTTATTTATCTACCAAATTGGAAATTTCTTTTTTGTCTAATTAGTCCTATACAATTATTTTTCAAAATAAGTTCTGATGATGGGAGATGGGATTGGGATCCATGACAAATTGTAGGAACGCTCCTCAAATATTATAGGTGTTTATTGTGCGATTACGTTTAGCGATAATTTTGGAGGAGTAGATATTACGTATTTATTTAGAGTTGGTTAACTGCTCAGGAAGCCCAATATCTTTATTCAGCACGATTAAATTCGTAAAATTCCGAATGCTCTCGCCAGAACACCAGATTAACTCTGTATCAGTAACCAGTGCACAAATATCTATTGAATAAATTGCATCCGGCGTTTTGCGAATTGTGTGCTGTGATGCCGCCATTGCCGCCCCGGGCGACACGTGACCAAGGGCATATTTATAGCGGATATTGTTAAGACGCTATTAATAAAAGTATTTCTTATTATTTACAGAAGCTTCGGTGTCTCGATGATTGCACTATGTTATTGTTTGACCGATGCATGACCATATTCGGCATACCTTATTTAAAGGCTCCCCTTTCAATTTTTGCGAAAATAGTAGGGTTGAAACTGGATATCAACATGTAGTCACCAATATCTCAAAGAATAATGTCGCTCTGTAAGCTTCCTCGTTTTTTACACAAAGCCAAGCAAAACTTTAAATGGACAAAGGACAGATAATAGCACAGGCTAAACAGTTCAATGAAAGCATACTAGTAATATTATAATTAGGTAAATAGAATGCAATGATATATAAAATAACCCGTTATATAAAATAACGGCATTTTTCATTACAAGTGCTTTCATTTTTGAAGAGCTAATTAATCAAGAGTGAAAGGTACGTATTTAAGTACCAAAATTCAACGCATCAGTCAAATCAGACTATGTGTGAAAACGTAACATGACATGTCTTTGATACATACTTCGGACTTGAACCGAGCCAAGTGAATATTATTTAAAATATCTACTAGAAATAAATGTGTTATGCTGTTTAATATCTGGCATATTAGTAATTTTTTTTTTGATATTGCTCCAAAATAGAACAATTAATCCGAAAATGCGAGGAACGATTGAAATTTGTATTCAAAACATAGCGTAATGAACCTCTTAACCTATTCAAAGTAAATCAAATTAAAATGAATAATTCCGTTTACTGGTGAGACATGAAATGAAAATTGTAATCATTTTTTTCCGCGATCAAATTGGAATAAAGACCGATTTCAAATGTGTCAAAACTAAAATACAAAACATTATAGAAAATAATTGTAATAAAATTATTTACATTGTAGTTATTCATATCAAAAAATTAACGACAATACAGGCCTTGATGACCAAAGAAACCGACAGTAAAATGTTTGTAATCGAAATGTAAATGACCTCGTTCATTTTGAAGTTAAAAAGGTCAATTCGCTTTGGATTTAGAAATTACCGAAATTACTATTAATCAACGCTTAATCAATCGTGCCTGCATGATCAAAAGAGGTTACGAAACTGTTGTTTTAATTGTTCAATCAATTGTTCACTGAAGAACAAACTTGTCATTATCATTATATTCCTAAAATGATGGACTAATTGGATTTCCTCATGGTTAAAGTCTAAATTCTGAATGTCAAATTTTACACCTTTATGACGTCACTAATTTGGTCAAAGACATAATATTTAGAATGTTTTCGTTAATTTTGTACTATTAATTTTATCACTCTTTCTTCTATCTTCTCAATGAGACCAAATAATAGTTTAAAAAACTAAAAAACACGCTTTTATAGAAAATCCAACTAAAAAAAAAATAGAAAATAAAATTGAGTTAAGAATCATGTAATTGTAAGTATTGTAATAAAAGCGTGGGGTGCTTTTAAAGATATTATCCCTTCTACTCATTGACACCATGCACCCCACACTTTTATTACAATAATTACATGATTCTTAACTCAATTTTATTTTCTATTTTTTTTTGTTGGATTTTCTATAAAAGCGTGTTTTTTAGTTTTTTAAACTATTATTTATTTTTTCAATTTTAGTTTGATTTTTTGAAATGAAATTTAGGTTTTTTTTCTTTCTTTCTTTCTTTCTTTTTTTTCTTTAAATATTGAATTGTCATCGATCATCGATAAGTATACGAAGTTTGAAAGAAAACTGACCGTTTAAAGCTGATATAAAGCGTGTAATTCGGTTTCTTTCTTTCTTTTTTTTCTTTAAATATTGCATTGTCATCGGTCCTTAATAGGTATACCAAATTTCGAGTTAATCCGACGTTTTGAAGGGGGTCAAAATCATGTTCAAAAATTACGTCTGAAGCTAATACCCGTAAAAGCGTATTTTTAAAAATAAGTCATTTATCATTCAGGAAATATACAGTAATAAGAATCTCATTAGAACAAATTACAGGTTTATATTTAATACCTTCATGTTAATCCGCGTAAACAACTTAACAAATTGTAATATTTTAACTGTTGTGTTTTTAAAACCAGACATATAATTATAGAAAAAAAAATCTTACCTCTTTATCTTCTATTAATGTTGCGACGCGACCTGGCTGTAACAAGAGATTACATTATTTATTATTATTGTAGCATAATATTTACTCTTGATCTGCCCATATTGCGTAACTTTAATAACGTAAACGATCATACAAAATCTATGGACACAACTCTTTTCGGTTTGGGAGATCTATTCTAAATAATTACAAACATTTAGCATTTGCACTTTAATCGAACTGTTTTCCATTTTTAGACATTTTTAGACATACTTATATACCAAACAGGGGTCCTTTATTTAATAATCGTTTATCAATAACGCCTTTATTCTATCCTCTACCAATCCGCACTGGAGCAGCGTGGTAGTGTATGCTGCCCCACTTGAGGATCTTAGAGTTAGGTCTAAGCCTCCTCAAGTGGGGAGACCCAAGCTCATTAGTGAGCCAAAATGATGATGATGCCAACGCCTTTATGTGTTTTGGTTCACAACTGGATTTGATAAAGATTACTGGAAGCATTGGATTTGATGGCACAAAGATTTGAATTGATTTTGCCAACTTGCAAAGATGTTTGAGTATTTAAATGAGTATAAAAGTAAAATAAGCTTCTTCTTTGTTCTTGATAAACCTAATTTATTGTCACATTTGTGACATCAATTGATACAAGGGCTAGGAAGGCACAGACACGCGCTCTAAAAAACATAACATCCGGAAAGATTTCTACAAAAATAGATACGGCTGGTACAAAAATAATGACGCGTTATTATTGGGATGAACCTAACAGATTTGGCGTCGATATTATAAATAATTCGAATTTTCGTGCATTGACTAGAAGCCGTATTTTCGTTTAAGATAAGAACAAGTTCATGAAACTCTTTGAATAGAATTTCAGCCATTCCTTTTGAACCAGGGATTCCCAACCTTTTCCTCTATGCGCCTCAGCCAAGTTTGTGCTACAATAGCATGCCCTTTTTAACGCCGATGTTTTCTGCAAGTGGACTCGAAATAAATAAACAAATGGTGAAAAGTATATCTAAATGGGAGTATTTAGACGTTCGCCCCACGCGTGGATATGAATTTCAATAGAGGGTAACAATATTATACATTAGGCTAAATAACTTAAATATTTATTTAATATAGTTTTAAAAACGGAAACGCTCAACACACCTTTTGGATCATCCTACGCCCCCCCAAGAGGGGCGCGCCCCACTGGTTGGTTTAAACGGAGGTTTTGTTTTGTAAAAGGGAAATGCAACCTCTATGAGGCTAAAATAGAGGATGTAAGATGGGACGTAGGAAAATACAAAAAAATATTTTTGTTACACTTACATTCATGAGACTGAGTCTCATCAAAAAATACTATAATTGTTATACCCACAGTTCTATTTTTAATTTATTTATTTTTTACATTCATTTTTTAAAATGAACTTTCTTTTACTTCTTGGCCAGCAACACATATCAGTGATACCTTTGGTGTTGTTGATGTCCATGGGCGACGATAGCCACTTACCATCAGGTGGATCGGCAGCTTGTTTGCTGGTATTTTCCATAAAAACAAAAAAAAAGTTTCAGTCAAGGTAAATTGTTATTGCACTGGATTCATAATATTATTATGCATTCTTAAAATATGGTTTATTCTAATTTCTATCCAACATCATCTATACCTTAATAACTCTTTTTGAGTGTCAACTCTGCTCAAGAGAAGTTAGCAGCTGAGAAACAATTATGGGTTGATGAAAGTTGAGCTCAGTGACATGAAAAGAGATATAGACTCAATCGGTAATCATACTTTAGTCAAGTACTATTTTATCTGCCAAGGTTGGGATCTAAATCAATACTACAAAAAGGGTGTAATGTAATTTACCTGTCCGCTTTGATTGCTAAGTAAATACTAGCCATAAAATTACTAATACATACTTAAACAAATTAGATGACAGTAATACAGTCTGATAAGCTTAAAGTCAACCAGCGGGCTATGGAACGAGCTATGCTTTATATTTCTCATGCAATAGAATTATGAAATGATGAATTAGAAATTATGAAATCCGTAGACAAACGAGTGTGACCAACATAGCTCAAAGAATTAGCTGGCTGAAGTGATAATGGGCTGGCCACATAATTCGAAGGACCAATAACTGTTGGGGAAAAAAGCCCTCAAATAAAGACCATGCCTCGGTAAAAGGAGCACATGATGCCCCCCGAACAGGTGGACTAACGACCTGAAGACAGCTGGTATCCGCTGGATTCAGAAGGCTCAAGACCAATCTGAGGGGCATAAACTATGTTAGGGGAGGTCTAAGTCACTGCAGAAGCCGAATCTAAGGAGGCCACTTAATCCCACCCAGCCGAGTAAGAGATCTGGAACCCAGGAACATCCTACTGTTCTTTCGAGCGGTAGGACTTGGAGACTAGATCTAACTCAGAAACGGGTACGGCTACAATAGATATAATCTGGTCGCAGTGGCTCCTGGGACCGCTGACCCGGGCCCGAAAAATCAAATAATAATAATAATAATAATAATAGAGGAGGCCTATGTCCAGCAGTGGACTTCTAAAGGCTGATAGATGGATAGATGGATGGATGGAATACTTTGAACAAATATTAGATCAGAGTTTAATAAAACAAATAAGTACTTATGAACATCACTAATCGTAAAATATCAATAATAAGTATAATAACACATTTATTTTTTTAACACTTGATAAGTTATATCCAAAAAGTAAGTATATATTTTACCTTGGATTCCGTTCCACGATGTGTAGTATTCCCTTGCCAGAATCTTCGCGAGAAACCTTTCACGTACCCCGTCACCGATTGCTGGTATTCAAATCCGGGGTTCCAGCACAAAGATCCATATCCGAAAACCCAAAGCGGTCTTGTTCGATCTAGTAACTCAACATTATTCTGCTCCATATTTGAAAAAACATCTGTCTGTTCCGTATTTTTTGAAACTCCCTTGGAATCTTCCATCGTGGTAATTTCCTACTTTCAAAAATCACTTTTCCACGATTATTTGCAAAGTAAAGCGTTGAACGAATGCCACGTAAGGATTGACTTAGACTGTACTACACTTTCTTATTCTACTAAGATCATTGTGGGTATTTTGAATACGCGTGTTCAATTAAACTAATACTATAATAGTCGAAGTAAAAATGATTCAATACTACCCATTGCGACGTGCTATTGGAAACTAAAAATTCTAAAAAAAATTATCTTCACTTCACTTCACATCTGTTTTATTGACAATGTCAGTCTGACCGTCTGACGTTAATACGTTCCATTTCAAGTACTAAAGATTGTTTAAGTAAACAATTTAAAAAATACAAGGCCTTGTTATGTTATAATTCAAACATAATTGATTTAAATAATTCTAAGAATTAAATTCTTTAACGCCATATAATTACCACACTCATTTAGAATCAAATTATGGTGTTTATAACGATTCGTTCTCCAAAGTGTAGAGTAAAATGGAGCGACATACTTTTTTGAGAAAAGATTATCGACCAATCGTAATGTTCTAGAAAGATGATTGGACCGTACAAGGCTGACGTAATTTTTGAATTTTTTGCGTACGATTACTACGAAATACGAATAGTAAGTTGGTTGACCTTATTAGTTTCGGAGCCTATTCAATGCAAACAAAAAATCAAATCTTTCCTCTTTATATATTAGTATAGATTAGTGTCTGGCCTACACACACGCACTACTAAAAATACACTATCTGATAGCTCGCAGCCTGCTTGTTGGTCGGCATAAAAATTAAAAATGTGCAAGACAATGGCAACATATAAATTATTATTGTGTTTTAATTTATTAATGTTGTAGTATTATCTTCTATCTAGATACAGTGCGCCCAACTAATTCCCTGCCCCATTCATAAGTTCTGTGTTAATGACAATGAATGACATTGACATTTACTACGTCTCGAATTGCGTCCCAGTGATTGGTCCAATGCGTTCGACAGCGCCCTCCCTCAGTTCACAGATAAGTTAGTCGCACTGTTTAATTATATTATTAAAAGCATAGAAAAAGGCAAAAGTGATTGACTGATCACTGATGTATCAACGCACAGGCCAAACCCTTAGGCTAAGCGCAGATTGAGACTTTTTGTCTCGGAGACTTGACAGTCGGGTGACAGTCACGTCACTAGATGTATGAACTAGGTATTTGTCACCGTGCTGTCATGTCACCAAAGTCTGCGCACTCCTTTAAATTTCATAGTACTCGACTGGGTGACAAAAAGTCTCAATATGCGCTTAGCCTTAGGGCAAAAAATTTAAAATTTTGTACAGTACGGCCGACGTATCTTGGCGCGTCGGAACATAGGCTCTGCGAACTTTAGCGCATGTAAGACAGAGATAGCGACACGAACATGCTGACGTGTGACTGAGACATAATACGCCGCGTACCGTGCATGGCCGAATTGTGTTACTGCGCAGCCTTCTGCGCGAAGTTCAGACGCGCCAAGATACAGCGGCCGTGCTGTACACATATTCCTCGTGACGTAGGCATCCATAAGGAAGGATTTTTTAAAATTCAACCCCCCCCCGGGGGGGGGGGGAATAGGGGATAAATGTGATAAGCATAATTTCCGCATGCGATGCTGCGGGTAACAGCTAGTTACAGCGATTTGGCTAGTTATATAAATATTTTGTATTTTTTTATTACATCAAAAAAGGAGGAGGTTCTAAATTAGAGTGTTATTTTTTATGTGTTACCTCCATAAACCCTTAGAATAATAATAAACATAAACCTATATGTATTACCTCATAACTTTTTACTGCGTGTACCGATTTTGATGATTCTTTTTCTATTCGAAAGCTGGTGCTTGTCATGTTTTGAGAGGTTTTGAGTGACATCTGACGAGTAGTTTTAGAGTTATACCACAGAAGAAATAATAGTACTTATGATAAGGTTATACTTGATTTTGAATTTGAAGTCGTTTATTTTGTTCGCCTACGGACTTCATATTACATTTTATTGCAAATAATGGAACCTTATAGGTTATTATGAGGTGAGGGTAGAGGTTTCGTTTAACTACCTAGTAAAATAAAGCCAGATTTAAAAGAAAACAACGTCTCTCTTTCATCACTTTTAATGGTCCATATAATTCATAAAGAATAAATCACAATGCATTAGTTACAAGTAAATCTGATTATTTTACACAATAACAATAGAGTATTAAATGTGAATATTCTTGTTGCCTACACAATAATACGAGCAATCAGTAAAATTACAATGAAATTATTTTCCTTACATGTTAATTATAATTTTATACTGACAATACTGACTTTGTAATTGGTAAAATATGAGAATATTTTATATTTATAACATTCTCTTTTAACAATAAAATATAATTTTCATTTTATGATTTTAATATAACTTGATCTTTAAATTAAAATATTGCTGTCAACTTTTTGCTTAAGTTTATAATTATCAAGCATAAAAACCAACATCATTCAAATTTTGTGTTATTAGGAAGGATTGGGATTGAAACTACCGCCTTTGATGTGGGAGTCTTCAAGAAAATAGTTAATTGTTTTTTACTAAATTAGTGCGCATACCATCATGGACTTCATCCACTTATCATCAGGTGGAATTGCAGTTAATCATTTACATAACACTTGTGAAATAACTGGTTAGAAACCCACCTAGATTTTTATTAGATAGATTTTGGAATGCTATGAAAGTAGCTGGTAGTGGCCCATCCAAGAAGTAGTCATCTTTTCCTGCTGTAACCCAATGATATTTTTTTTATATCATTGCTGTCACCAATGATATTATACGTCTGACTGCAACAGCTATGGGTATTTACAAAGACTTTTATGTCTTCTAGTTGGTATACCTACAAAGAAGTCTTTGAGTACCTATGTATGAAAAATGTCGCTTTCATTTTTTTTTAATTTTATGTCTTCGGTATATTTTACATTAAAATGGATTAAATATAAAATATTTGATATGTTCATACAGGGCCCTAAAAGTCGTACATTAGAATTAATTTAAAAACAATGTTCAGATAAGATTTTTGTACGTTACATTTTCTCTTTCTGTCGGCGGCGGCGGTACCTTTGAGTTCGAACGTGCATCCACGTTCCCGGTAATCGACGAGTAATGGGTAGAAAATACAAATGTCTGTGAAACTTGGGAACCTACAATTAAATTATAATGTTACTTTAAGAATTTCACAGTGGCGTCAAGAGAGGACTTTTTCGGTTACAAAACTATTATTGAGATTCTCTCTTAGTTTTTAAATTTAATAGGAACAGCTCAATTAATATTTTGGGTTTCACGGACACAATTAGAGAACCTGTTCTGAAATGTCAATTTATCTACATTATGAATTTGTTAATACGATTTTAGTAATTACTTAAGTCTCATTTATTAATCTTTGTTTTATTTTCAAGTCTATAAATCTCAAAACTATTTTGTAAGGAAGTTTTCATCATCGTTATATGTATTATAGAA
This sequence comes from Thymelicus acteon, assembly GCA_951805285.1. Classification (NCBI taxonomy): domain Eukaryota; kingdom Metazoa; phylum Arthropoda; class Insecta; order Lepidoptera; family Hesperiidae; genus Thymelicus; species Thymelicus acteon. The sequence goes on from OX638233.1 coordinate 3,754,510, forward strand.
ATATGGAAATGTTAATAAATTTTCGCTATAAATATTCTCTCCCAATAATTAGATAGAGATATCGGCACCAATATCAGTTTGTGATTTCACAGGTAACTAACAACACATAAATTATAATTATCATTTGAGATTACATTTATTAAAAATACATTTTAATTAGTATTTACAAAAGTTTTATTACCTTAATTTTGTGATATTTGGCTTTAAATTGTTGCATCCGTTACAGGATTATATTAATTTTATATGAAGTGTTGCCATATTAAAATAAATAATTCCCAACTCCAAATTTACATGTTTAAATACCTTTTCAATTCCCTTTTCACATACAATGTAAATGTTATCTATTCATATAATATTCAGTTACTAGTATCTATTAAAAATTTAAGATATTTATTTCCATGAGCAACACTCCATATCATTATAAATCTAAGTAAATATAATAAAATTGTGATGGTCATATTGAACTAAATATACTAACTTATTTACAATCAGACTTTTTACAATAAAAAGAAATCTTACAACATTTATAAATAGCTATTTGACTTGTTATAATTATTTGCCTGCCTAAAACAAGGCAGATAATATAATTTAATTAAGATGTTAAAATCAATTAATTCACGTTTTAATTATTTACTTGTGCATTTATCACTAATATTTATCTTAATATTACAGCTGGAAATATCTAACATCTCAAATAATTATATTGTCTAATTATGTAAAATATATTTCAATTTTTATAACTTAAATTGTGATTTTGAATTAAAATTGCTTTAATATTCAATGCGCTAAACGACTTCACGAAAGTCAAAATACTTTATAATAAAAGCAATAAACATGTATAACACATGGTACATATCATTTTATATTTTATTAATGGAATACTTATACGAAAAATATTTCTAGGATATAATACTATTATTTTATTAATAATCCTGAACACAGGGCAGGTACGGTTATTAATTATTATGTGTAATATAATAACTGAACATATTTTAAGTAGGTATATAATTATAATTATATGACTAGTGATATGTAATGATAACTCTACATAAATATGGTAATAGATTGTTTTATGCATTAATATTATGTTGAGATTACTATTTGTTTGATAAAATATTAATCCTACTAATATTATAAATGTGAAAGTTTGGATGTTTGGATGTTTGGATGTTTGTGACTCAATCATGCAAAAACGGCTGAACGGATATAGATAAAATTTGGCACACGGATAGCTTTCAACCTAACTTACCGGATAGGCTACTTTTTATCCCGGAAAATATACCTGTTCCTGAGGGATAAGAGGTACAATTTAGTCATAGAAAAGCAGTTTGCCGTTTTTCGTCATGACATGACAGATGAACGAAATAAAAATGGCCGAACTTCAATCAGCTGATTAAGTGATTAAGTTGTAATATGGTTAATTGTTTTTAGTAACTAACATTACACCAATTGTGCGGAGATGCACATTGTGATAATTTTTATCATACAATGAGAGGTTTAGCAGCCATCGATCTTATATAAAATCAAATAAATCAACAAAACAATTTTTGTGGAAAACTAAGGCTGCTTACATACTAGCGTTTATAAAGCGCTTCATGCACCCAATGAGCAATCAATGAGTTACAAAAAATAATAATTTTACGATAAAGAAAATTACTGGTAGCTTATCATTGAAGTATAATGTAGTAAAGTACCAGAACAGACAGCGCGAACAAAATTTGTGTCGCGTCGGTAGATTCTGTTTTTAAAGCGAAAGAATCCATTGAAAATTGAAGCCCACTGCAGCCAATTTATTGTGCCAAACATAGTATTCGCTGTATCGGTTCTATACGCCAGTAATAATACTTCAATGTAGCTTATCAAGTTTTTTCCTACCTTTCAATAAGAAGTGCTATCGAAGTATTATAAGATATCGTATCAGGTTTAATTGATTGCAAAAGATCATCAAATTTGGTTTTTAACATTCGTAAATGTCTTTCTATTTTTTATATTTACTTTATAGTAAAAAATATTAATTTTCCTGAACCGATTGAGCAAGTCATTATTAAAATGTCGGATGAGTGCGTACGTCTTTAAAATCCTAGTGCGGTTTTAGCCTAATGTCAAAATTGCTTTATTTTTCTATAGCTGTGCATGCGTTTAGGCCAGTAATTTTTGAATCACTGATTTTAGTCATGGATATATTACTCTAACTGGATACATAACTTCGTAGTTGTACCTGAAGATCGATGATGGCATAAAATAATGACCATTTTTGTATTGTGTCCATGTTATCTATAGTCCCAGGATATAATTATCTTTTGATTGTGATTTTTTATAATGGTTTAAAAACATCTAAGATGAAATTATAATATAGATGTACCATAATTGTGTACCTTAATTTTCAATTTACTCTTAATGAAATTATTTAAATTAGGTAATTTTGAAGAAATTCTTATAAAATGTATATTATTTCAATATTATAATTTTTGCCACCAGAAGAATTACATATAGAAAACATTTTGAAGAACCGTATCAAAATAGGACATATTTTTTCTAAGTGTGTACACACTACAATTATGAAGGACAACATCAATCCGGCCTGTGATTGGTCGAATGGTCATTCTGATATTATGACGTCCTTGATCTTCAGGTACCTCTATAAAGTCTATGATCCAGACAGAGTAATATGTCCATGATTTTAGTTAATACGAGTAAATTCTTTGTTTAAGAAGCAATTTGGATTATGCTTTTTTGTATAACATTGGGTATTTTGTCAAGTAAATCCTATTGAAATTCAGTGAGGAGCTGATGATGGTATCTGGAGATAAAGAGTACTAAATATCTGGAGATAAAGGAACTCCTCAATGGTAGAAAAAAATAGGTAGAACGGTGTTTAAAGATATTTTGTTTTCGTTATCGTTGACATTGTAAAATCAGCTCTTCATTGACCATCTAAGGGTCTCATGACGTGTCTTGGAGAACAAATAGGTAACTCCTGAACGGGTGCAAATTACTTAACAGGAATAAAAAAATATTTGTTTTTAGTAACGTTGACATTGCAAAACCAGTACATTAATGACCAACTTAAGGCCTTCTGGTGTACTTATCTTGGAGGCTAAATATGTGAATGTCGAACGGATGGGAATATCTGAACAAGATTTAAAAATATTTTTGTTAGTAACGTTGAAATTGCAAAGCCTATATACATCATTGAGCAACTTGAGCCTGATGGTGTATCTTGGGTACACAAAATAATTATGCCATGCCACTAAAACGCAGACGTGTCTGTTCACCGCAAAACGGAGCCTATTCACCTTGGCTCCCACTTTCCGGAGTGTATCCCTGGAATGCACCGACCACCTACAGTTATTGGAAGTCGAAGTTTCCTCGAACCTCAACTATGAAAGGTTCATCGAATCCAAAGCTAAAGTGGCTGAAAGAAAACTTGGGGTCCTTGCAAGGGTGCGCCAGTACTTTTTTTTTATGGAAATAGCCGGCAAACGAGCTGACGATCCACCTGATGGTAAGTGGCTATCGTCGCCCATAGACATCAGCAATACCAAAAGCATCACTGATGCGATGACGGCCAAGAAAGAGTGAAGAAAGAAAAGGAAAGAACTGGCTCTCAAGCCCCCAGCCGGAACACGACGAGTCGTTTGGCGGCTGACTCATGCTCGAGGGTGGTAGCTATCCAGGCGAACCCCATAGAGAAATAATAATAGTAATAATGGTATTAATTAAGAATTAAAATCAATATTACCAATATAATCCCTCAAGGGGCCCTACCACCAGCGGGTACTTCTCACTGAGGTAGATTTTAACAATGTATAATGCTCAGGTTCACCCATGTGTGGAGTACTGCTGTCACATTTGGGGCGGTGCCGCAAAATGTCACCTTTCAGCCTTAGATTCGATGGAGAGGCGTGCAATGAGGTTCATTAACGACCCAGACTTGGTGGTAACCAACCTGCAAAGCCTCGCACACAGGCGGAGAGTAGCCAGCCTCTCGGCATTCTACAGGATGCATTTTGGAGATTGTGCTCAGGAATTGCATGAACTAATTCCCCCATCCCCGTTCCTCCATCGAACAACCCGTCGTATGGCAAGCATCCATCCATATGTCGTGAATATCCCACCGCTGCGAACGGTGCGATACACGTCTTCTTTCATACTGCGTGCCGCGAAGGACTGGAATAGCTTGCCTACGTGGGTGTTTCCGTCCAACTACAATGTAGGTGTCTTCAAGAAAAGAGTGAATAGGCATTTATTAAGTTAGTGCATTCACCATCTTGGACTCCATCGCCACTTACCGTCAGGTGGGATTGTTGTCAAGCACTTATTTTATGTAAAAAAAATGGAACTTTTATGTGAAATAAGCTAATGCTTAACTAAAAGCCACCTGATGGTAAGCGGGAATGAAGTATGGGTGGTAAAGCGCACTAACTTACTAAAAGCATATTCTCTCTTTACTTGAAGACACCCGTATTATAAGAGTAAGAGCCAAGATGAAAGGGCTTCTTTTGCCGGTGAATTGACACGCTTTAGTTTTTGTGACGTTGAATCTCACAAAGTTGGTATGCCAGACGCAATCGAAGGCCTTTGAGATTTCAAGAAAAACGGCTAGCTCTTCCCTATTTTTCTCGAGGGCCTCGTCCCAGATGTGAGGGGCATACGCTAGAAGATCTCCCGTCGACCGGTTTCGGCGGAACCCGTACTGCCTGTCGCTAAGAACATCATTGTATTCTAGATATACCATGAGGTGCTTGCTAAATATACATAATAACAGTAGTTATTATATGGGCGACTGTTGTTGTTGGTAACATTCACATTGCGAAACCAGTACAACATTGTCTTAGGGCCAGATAGTGATCTTAGAGATAAAATAATATGTAATTCCTGATCGGGTGGCAATAACGGAAACACTTTTTTAAAATATTACATGGTTGTACTTTAACATTGCAAAACTAGCATATTATTGACCAAACTTAGGGCCTGGTGGTGTATCTTGAAGACCAAATACTTAATTATGTAACACCTAAACGAACGGAAATAACGAAATTGATTTCAAAGATATTTGTTGTTGTTTTTTAAACCATTTTTAAAATGAAATTAAGTGAATGTTTCTTATTCACTGATGCTTAAATTGCTAAACGAATTTAGTTTCAGTTTGGCTCCCAGATATTTAATATCCCGCATTAAAGGATAGGGTACTTTTTATATCGGGGATAGATTTTACTATAATACGAGTACTTATGGTATTTATTTTGTATTCCGATATTTCGACCCAGTTGCATGGATCGTGTTCCATGGTGGTAAAGTTTAAAACTGGGTGAGTTAAGTTTAAAATTGTATATCGGGGATAGACCGTTCCCTCAAGATAAGATATAATTAAAAATAGCTAGCATAGATGTTTTTATCATTTCTTTTATTGATCATACTCTTCATTCCTCTAAAGATCCAATTCTGAAGTCCACGCAGACGAAGTCGCGGGTAGAAGCTAGTAATTAATAATCCTAAATTGTGATCATCACAACATTATTATTAATTATGATATTGATAATTATTAACTATGTACATAACGCACCATAACGAAACCTAGATAACTTAAAAGTATTAAACCACTAAAATTAAAAGTAGTCTACAAATCAGGTTTTTGGTAGATCCCGTAAAATTGGGATTTGAAAGGGTTTAATAAAAGTTGAATCGCAGAGGTAGGTAAAAATGTAGCCTAAATGAGAATTGTTTCAAATCGCATTATGCCTTGAATTGGATTTTAATGATTATTTTATTTATACAACCTCTTAACTAAACACTTCAAGTCTAGTTTGGTCACACCTATAAGATATAATGTTATTATAGGGTAACACCAATGTACAACTATAACGTACCTAACATTGTTTTTCTCAACACGCGTCACAAAATACAGTTAAAGAATCTAGTTTTGTGACTTTATATGGTAAGAATTAGTGTTCAGTGACGTCCCACGCCGTACTTAAGCCCACAAGTGGGCTTAAGTGGAATGTTTGGATCATACATTCGACTCCGGTCCTTCCGTATTGTGTTTGAAGGAAGCGCGAATCCTCGCGAGATAGAGCGCGCAGATGTGACCGTAACATTTGTTGTACCATTCCGGTGTTCTGCCCCTGTAATTATAAAACAATTGTGAATTATTGACATGCCTTTCAATAAATTATAATGTGGTAGCATTAATAATTACAGGAAAAAACAAAAGGAAATATGTTATAAAGAAAAAAAAATACCTACTACGCAAACTATAATTATTAATTATTAAAAGGGTGTAACAATACTACAGTTTGTCCAGCCTGGAACTAAAGTGGCATTTGTAACATTTTAGGTAAGATACTTCTATGTTCATTATTAATCTAAAAATATTAATGTATCCATGCAACAGTGGTTTATGTGCCCTTTTTACTTCAATACAACATAATCTCTTAAAACACTAGAATTCAATAACTAATTTACATTTTTAAACTTTTGAAGTGGTCTTAATGTTAATTTAACTAATTTTTATACTTTGTAACATACACAACATAAAAATTACAGTTACAGTCCATCCATTCAACCAACTCACATAGTATCAACCCTCGCTAGATGCACCAAGCGACTCCTGCCCTTCCCGGCCGGCTGCGCGAGGTACCGGGACGCTAGGACCACGCCACGGGACCCCTCAGTGGGGGGTGCGCCGTGGGCCACGGAGGTCTCTGCTACTGCGCACCAGCCGCCGCCGCCGCCGCCGCCTTGCTGCCAGGAGCTGGGGCAGTGAGTAATGCATGAATACAATTTACATATTATGTACATATAAATGTGTGTGAAACTTGAGATTACCTAAATTATGTAACAAAGTATAAATATATATGTAATAAAGTAACATTACTTTAGGAATTTTACACTGGCTTCAGAAGAAGACTTGAAATAGATTACAAAACTGGAGGGCATTGAGTAATGTAGCTGTTTTAATGTCAAACTTGTTGATTATAGTTGCAACGTTTTTTGTAACGTTTTAGCGTCACGGCTGCGAAGAATTTAATAATAAAAAATTATATGTCGTAACTGGACTGATAGGCGCATACTATTTTATTTTTTAATGATTAATTAATTAATAATGTTACCGTCATAACTAGGGCATGTGATATCGGAACTATTCTCAATATCGAAACTGGTTATCGATATTGAGCCCTGATTCCGGAATTCCGGAATTGGTTTCGAAATTGGTTGTTTAAAATTAAAAATTTTAAAAATGCGCCTGCTACCAAAAAAGCTATCATGATACACTTTTTTGAAAACCTTATGATGAGCTCTTTAATTTGATACCCGTATTGCATTATTTGATTTATTTTTATTTTTTGATAATTCAAACAATGGAATCTCACAGTCAACATATTTGTTTTTTTAACGTCACCTATCTAAGAACACTTGGGTTATCAAGACGAATCTAACGATATCTTAATTATATAAATTGGTCCAGGGGTTTGGAAAGTATGAGGTAATAAAGAATATTATAATACCTACATGCATACATACAAGATACGCGCGAAAAACATAACCCTTCCTTGTAGGGTAAATACATTGTTGAGGATAAATAAAAGATTTGAAAGTTGTTTGACGAACTTTTAATTATTTAATGAAAATTAAGGTAAAGTTAGTAAAATCTTACTTTTTATACAGACAACAGTATTCAGTTTCATTTAGCTTTGTTTATAAAGAGTTTCTTATACGTTTATCAAAATTACTTTAAGTAAATGTCTTCATAATAATCATAGTAAAACAAGCTATACTGCAACAGTAGCTCACAATCAAACAGGATAACATATAATTATGATAATTAGCAACAAATATAATAAAATACCGACCATAAAAGACCGAGTTTGGCATAATGGTTTCATTGAAACCCGAAGTTCTGAGAGAAACTGAGATATACTACGGACGGTAGTAAGCCTCCTCTCAAGCTCCAGCTCCCCGCGAGAGGGTCGAGCGAGCTAAACTGACCCGGCACTACACAGAAGATATCCCGGACGTCAGCCAGTATGACGTAAAAGAGGCTCTAAAACAGCTTAAAAAAACAAGGCATCGGGAGGTGATGATATCACTACCGAGTTGCTAAGAGCTGAGGGAAACCCTTCCTTGTGGCGCTCCAAAAACTGTTTGAAGCCGTCATCCATACTGGAACTACCTCGGAAGACTGCAGGTGCAGAGAGCTATCAGGCAAGGGGACGGTTATATCCCTAAATCTGTTCACCACTGCGATGCAAGACGTTGTTCAAGCTGATGGAGTGAAAACGACGTGAAATTAACATAAATTTCGAATACATCACACACCTGCAATATGCCGATGACATAGTTATCCTGGTGGGATGAAAATAATGTCGAATATCCATGTCACAGGCATACCGATTGTTGTTGACGGCGCTGCTCTTGAAGTTGTAGACGATTATTCTTTTATTTATATTTACTTGGGATAAATAATATAAATCGTAGAATCCAAATTGAACTGCGTTCGGGAAACCACGTCATACCTTGTCGTCAAAACACTACCTCAGTGCCTGATTTCGAAGGTATTCGAGCAGTGTGTGTAGCTAGTGATGACATACTACTTCCGAGACGTGGTGCTTTACTGTCGTCCTAATCCACAAGCTCAAAATTGCACAGCGTGCTATGGAGAGGGTTATGCTCAGTATTTCTCTACGTGATGAAATCCGTAGACAAACTAGGATAACCGACAGTGTAAAGCTAATACGCCGGCTGAAGTGGCAATGGTATGGCCACATAGCTCGCAGGACCGATAACCGTTGGAGAAGAAAGGTCCTCGAATGGCGCTCATGTCTCGGAAAACAAAGTATAGGACGCCCCCCAACCAGGTGGACTGACGGCCTGAAGAAAAGTGGGCATCCGCTGGACTCCGAAGGCTTAGGTCTGGTCATAGTGGCGCAAGTTAGGGGAGGCCTATGTCCAGCAGTTGACTTCTAAAGGTTGATGGATGGATGGATGCATAATAAAATAAATTACAGATATTTGATTAAAGTTTCTTCAGATGTGTTTATCATAGCATAATTTTTAATATTTATGGATTACAACTAAATCTTTCTGAATCAAATGCTGCTTTTGAATACAAAAAAAAGATCGATTTGTGTAAAATTATTACAATTTCTTAGTTAGTTAGCTAATCTATAAAGGTAATAATGGTGGTGCAAGGGGTACACAAGGAATAGAGGGAATTGGGTGATTGAGTCCGTGGTCGCGTTCAGAAATAAATGAACACTCGAAATATCTACTTCGTTTAGTAACAATGAATATCGAAGTTTCGATATTGAAACACTCAGTTCCGGAACTGAAAAATTGTCCGAGATTCCGGAATTGCGAAATCTCGAAACTTCGATATCCATGCCCTAGTCATAACGCATTATCCTCCCAAATGTGGCGCTAGCACTTTGCCCGCAGTTTTACCCATGTTTGCTGAGATAATAAATACTCTATATCTTATTCCAGATCATGATATACCATGTGTGCTAAATTTTATGAAAATTCATGAGAGAGTAACAAACGTTCACGCAAAACTTTTCCATTTACGAGTATAATATTAGTGGGATTCAATAAATAATCACTGGCGTATTTATTTGCCGTTAAGTAAGTTGAAAAGACTTTTCTGAAATAAAACGTCATTACCATTACCTGTTAATGCATTTTTGAAGTTATACTTCTTTAGGGGAGGGAGGGGAGGAGGAGGGCAGGGGAGTGGAGGGGGAGGGGGAGGAGAATTATAACTTCTCACGAGCGTACAAAAGTACACGCACCCTTTTTTGAAGACTCGACACCTAACACCACAATTTAGTCTGATATAAAACTTCAGGGGTAGAAACAAGTTATCTTACCGTAACACACAATAATCCCGGGGCGGTAGATAGATACTGGACGCGGTGACGTACTGGAACACCTCGGCGTTAGTTCCCAGCTTCTCCGCCACGCGCCACTTCACCAGCGAGTCGTCCCAGATGTGCCGCTCACGGAGTATCCTGGAAATTGTATTGTTTTGTATTAAGTCTAAAATTATAATGTTTAACTCTTAAACAATGTTGCACAATATAAATTTTTCCTTCTAACTCTTTTTTGCAATTTCAATAAAACACTCAACTTTATTCTTGCAATATCAATAAAACTCTTAATATCAAAATAAAAATCGACTTTACCTTTGCAATATCAGTAAATACCCAACTTTACCCTTAAAATACCAATAAAACATTCATAAGCAGTGATAGCCTAGCAGTTAGAACGTTGGTCTCCCGAACGAAGGGGCCCGAGTTCAAATTCTGGTACGCACCTCTAATTTTCAAATATTATGTGCGTATTAGAAGTTAATTATCACTTAAACCTGCACACCGGAGAGTTCTCCATAAAGTTCTCAAAGGCGTGTGAAGTCTACCAATCCGCACTTGGCCAGCGTGGTAGACTATGGCCTAATACCCCTCACATTGTGAGAGGAGACCCCGAGCCCAGCAGTGGGACAATCATGGGTTGTTGCTTTGCTTTTTTTTTTTAAACATTCAAGGATATCAAAAAATACCCTAGCTTAGCCAAAACACCGTTAACCTTTGCATAACCTCCTGCGGCGGCGCCTCAACGTCAGTGGTAGCTCGCCACAGCCGCAGCGGATGACCGTCGCCAACCTTCTTGCAACACAGCTCGACGTGAGGCGCCGCGCCCGACACCGACATCCAGCCTCTAGTCCTGCAATAGAATCGCGACTTTATGTGACTGAGATAGAGGTTGATTTTGATTGCTAACATGGCCATGGAGGTAATAGATTTACTTTAAGGATTGGAATTGTTTTCGGCTGAAATTTTATAGTTTATAGATAAGTATTCAAAAAATCACTATTTTTGGTATAATCACTAACATTGGGTAACTACTAATTGCATAAATAAATAAATATAGGAATAAGTAGTTATCGTCACTACACAATTTTTGGTACCATCCTAGGTATTTGTACATCTTACAGCGTGCTGGTTTATAGTAAATTTTAAGTATATCTTTATTGTGTTGTTTATTTTTATTAGAGGTACACTAATTATAGTGTCAACTATCTTATTATTTAAACTATTTGTACTCGTAAGAAAGGTATGTTTTTAATTGTAATTTTAAAACTTGTAGTATTGACAATGATTCTAGTTTTTCTAACATTATCAAATATGAAACCACAACACCAATTTGAGGAGTCGAGCATTGTTATATTATACGTGCTAAAATAAAATTTTAAACGGGATGCAAAAACCATAAATTTTACTGGGTTACATAAATTATTATTATTACTAACATAAGCTTAATTATTTTTACGCATTATTTGATGAAATACATCTTTTTAAATTGTTTATAATTATTTATTCTATTGTTAAAATAATGTTTAAACTAACACCTAAGTGGCCACGAAATAGCTACTGATGAGAATGAAAGTGTATCTTCAAGACAATATTTTGTACTTCACTGACTTTTAAGTGATAAAATACAAAAAATTATACTGCAAATATATTATAATTACATTCAAATAGAACAAACTACAGGAGATTTAAGTCAGTAGAGTACAAATACACAGCTATAAATGATGAAGATCGCTCTAACATCCAACTCTCACCTTTTTCCCGACCGGCCACAGACTCTAAAAAAGCACGAAAATAGTTAGAATTTCTATATCAGAAGAATCTACAGAGAACTTCGAATAAAACTTAAATGTGTATGAAGAAATTTTTACCATGGAAATCAAGGACAAATGAATCTAGATTGAACTGACTAAGGCTTACTTTTCTTTGGCTTCTTTTAGTAAAGCTTTGATGCAGGCCTGCTGAAAACCTTTCCAGTCTTGATTGAAGTCTGCTCCCAATTCTTCTAACGCCACCTGGAAGTAAACGGCATTTGATAATAAATTTTGAGTTGTTACTTATAGTGTGGTAGCGGCGTTGCAGAGGCCACTGCAACCAAGTAATAATAGATCAAAACATGTTGAAACCTAATCCAACTTTCGGGATGTGCGTTTAATATGTTACATGTTGTATATCCGTACTAACCGGCACGCTCTCCTCGAAGTAGTTGAACTTGCAGCGCGCGAGCATGTCCCGCGGCGCGAGGAACAGCGAGCGGTGTGACGTCACCAGCAGCAGCAGGCACGCGTGCGCCGCGCGGCTCTCGCTGATCTGCCGCTGGTCGGCCACGCTCTCGATTATCATCCTAGGGAGTGTGTTACATTGTTATTACTAGTTGTTTTAGAAGCTTCATGGATCTCTGACTATCTGAAGCAGGTAAGCACCAATGGTTCGGCGGTTGGATCTTGAGCTGAGATGTCGTAGTGGGTCTTGTGAGGGGGAGGGAGAAGGCAAGAGACGCGATTCATAGCAAAATTTGATGGCCCCTCTAAAGTACTCCTTGCGCGAGTTTCAGTAAAGGAGAGGTGTTGCACCACCTTATTAGAACTGTGGCCTTATTGTTGGTTTTTATTTCAAATGGACGGTTGTTTTAGCGGCCATTATAACTTCACGTAGACTGATGAGCGGGATTGGAAAAGCTCCTGATGATAAGACAATTTTTACGAAGGAGAAGGACTAGGTCACAGTTTTCTAGTAATAGTGGTTGTAAACATTCTAAAGACACCGCAGAGTTCGGGCCTCAGCTTAGGGCGTCAAAAAAAAAAATTCAAACTGATTCATGGTATTTTTTCAATACACATATGGACGTCATTTTTTAATCTACCACCATTTCGGAAAGATGATTTAAAATGAAGGAGAAGAAATGGCGAGAAACTCAGGGTCAGGCACGCTCAGAAAACGATCGCTTGGAAGACCTACAGCTGGGTGACTCTAACGCCCCAACTCACGAGTCACTAACGGTTACTTTAATGGCTCCTTAGTAAAGTATCACCATACAAATTCTGTACTAAGGAGCGATTTAAGTAACCATTACGGACTCTGAGTTGGGACGTAACAGTTCAGTCTATATAATACCCTCACCTATTGGAGTTCCCCTCCTTAGTGCTGCCGGTGTGTACTGGCGCGTGGTGCAGCCGCAGCAGCGTTGGCGCCAGACACACCGCCAGGTTGGACGCCGTCATCTGGTTCACTGCCGAATGCTCTGCTACCTGTATACACAATGCAACAGAGATTAGTATGCAACGCAAACTAACAACCGAAATGTGTGCGTGACGAAGAGTGTACTACTTGACTCTCACACTTGCAAACTTTAAAACCGTTCTGCATGCAGTTTGCTGTTCTCAAGTTCACTGTTCAAGTCTAATTTCGCTCAAAAGCATATACTAATGTCCTGGCAAACGGGAATTATGTTAACTATTAAGGAGTTCCCTCTCCTGGTGTCAAACCTGAGATTAGTATCAGGTCGTGCTTATGACAACAATGCCTTGCCATCACTGAAGCAATATGTAAAATTTCAACTCCGTAAGTTAAGAGGAAGTTGGCCCACACAAATAGAGAAAGTAGTCTTTAAAACGTTCGATGACTTACCTCCGAAAGAAATATGAGAAGAGAGTGCAAAGCTTCCAAATGTTCTTCAGGAAGGAGGAGCAACGCGCACTGCACTGCGTCGGGTCTGAGCGGCTCCGGCACATCTGTAAGACGAAACCACGAACTTTATATTATTATATACATCTGGAAACCAAGCTTCGAAAAGGTACCTGAAGACGTATCACGTGACATTGGATGAATATCTGCGCCCCAACATTCGATACACATCAACACTACGAGTGGCTACGAATCTTCGAAGCTTGCCATGCAGATGTAGATATATACCTATAAAGTTTTTGGGTGAAACAAGACATAACATCGTAATATATCGTTATACATATAGTAATTAGTACCAGAGTAGGTATACAAAAAACGATTGAATTATGACATGATATAAAAAAATAATTTTAAAATTTTTGTCTGTTTTTTGTGCCTGTTTGTTTGCGTTTGCCGGAACAAAAACAATCTTTGAAACGACTGAACCGATTGAGATACGGTTTTCATTGTATTGTAGTAAACTTGGGGGATAGATTTCTACATTCAAAATAGAAAACTCTGAATTCAATCTAGAATGAAAAATAGAGAATAAAAAGAAAACAGTTCGCCTTTAATTAACCACTAACATTTTATAAATGTTCACAGTAAGTAAACTGAGCCCCAAAAAAAGCTACTCACGTTGAAATATAGCAATGAACGTTTCACTGAGTTTATTCGTCAGCAGCGCATCAGGCAGCTCCCTGAAGTACTGCTTCACCATGTCAGCCACGTCATGCGCCTGCGCACCGTCGAAGTTGAGGCTCGACTGGTTCGAGTCTATGGTGTTCATGTTCTCTATAGCGAAGGCTGCGTTCGCTGCGCCGGCCGCTTCCACTACCGTTCGGAGTTTTGCTATTCGGGATTTTACGCCTGCTTTCCTGAAGATGCCCATCTGAAATTGGGGAGATTAATTGGGATTTTTAGTAAGTTGTTAGAGTGCCGTTAGGTAAAACCTTAAACTTTAGTTATAGATAACTCTTAAAAAAAGAAGGTGGCTTCAACCCATTGATGGCCCACTACTGGGCACGGGTCTCTCCTCTTGAGGAGGCCTAGAGCATACACCACCACGCTGCTCCAGTGCGGGTTGGTGGAGGGGTTAGTGGCCAACCCGAGTGTCGGAAGTTTTCAAACCGCCCGAGGGCCTCCGACATGGCTTAACAGCTGTTATCTTATGATAACAACCGGGACCGACGGTTTTACGTGCCCTCCGAAGCACGGAAACGCTCAATAAAATTTTTGCCACTAGCGGTCACCCATCCAACTACCGACCGCGCCCGCTGTTGCTTAACTTTGTCGATCGCTTAGGATCGACGCAAGCCGCCGGGCTATGAGCGGTTCAGAAACCAGAGGCTTAAGAGAAGAAGGTAACAAATGACAATTTACGGACAAAATGTTGAATTGACTTACCTGATCTAAAGCGTTAGTCTTGAGCCAATTCAATGCACACTGTATAGGTTTTGGTAGAGAATGACCCGTCCTTTGCAGTGACACTGTTAGGGGAACGCCGAATACTGTTTTATCTGAAAAAGGTGTAGTGGCGTTATTAATTTTGACGACCCTGTAGCCTAGTTGGTAGCGACCCTGCCTGCGAAGCTAAGGGTCCCGAGTTCGATTCCCGGCCGGGGCAGATGTTTATGTTGCAAAAATGCAAGACCAAGACCAAGACTGCAAGACCAAGACCGATTTTGGGCAACACTAGTTGTACTGAGGTTTCTGAGATAATGGTTTCTCTGAACCATATTCTTATAAAATAGGAAATATTCTAGGACATAATTACCCACCCTTAATTACTCACCCTTATAATCTGGTGTCTTGATCTTCCGGATCAGCTTCGGCAGCTCCCAGTTCCAGCCGGACTTGTGCGAAGGGCAGTACCGCTCCATGCACGCCGTGAGCCGCAACAGCGCCAGCTTGCGCAAGATGTGGAGCTGGCCGCACGACAGCGAGGACATCGGCCGCGACACTGGATGAACATAGTCATTAGCTAGAAACTGCCTAAAAGCTAGCTGGAAACTAGCACGCTAGAAACTAGCTCGCCAGAAACTAGCACGCCAGAAACTAGCACGCCAGAGACTAGCACGCTAGAAACTAGCACGCTAGCAACTAGCTCGCCAGAAACTAGCACGCCAGAAACTAGCACGCTAGAAACTAGCACGCCAGAAACTAGCACGCCAGAAACTAGCACGCTAGAAACCACCACCACCCGCACCTCTAGCACAGGCACAGGTAGCGGACTGCGTATAGTACTCTTGTGCTTCTAAATAGTATGTGCACAAGCATACAGCACACTGTTCAATTACACAGTTAGTTATTAATAAGTAGGTTAAATTGCATGTATGATTTAAGCATGTTAGAAATTAGCAGCTAGCATGCTTTTAAGCATAACTGCATAAATTTTTAATGCAATAACTGCATAATGAATGGCACCAGTGTCCGCCAAATAGATATTCGAACATAGTTGTTGTAAACCGCACCGCAGCGCTACCCGTAATTTTACGCATTTTAACGGACAATTTTCGTACAGAGATGACCTTCCTTCTCTCTATCTTCCATGGTTTTAACAAAATGTTAAAGTTGATTAATTAATTTTACATTATTTTTGTAACTACCTTTATCTATACATTTAGTCGGAGTGGTAGTCTTGTTCAGCTGCCTTTGTTAGTTTTATCAAAGCTTTTTGCCTACTGATGTAATTAGTTGAAACGCAAATGTTTCGGTATTTCAATTGTGTACTGAGGAATGTTACTAAGGAGGACTTGGTAATACTTACAATAGGCGTCTGAATCCTTTTGATTCGGCGCGGGTTGTAGCGTATTGTTGGCCTTGGGGCCTCCGTTCAATGCGCTTGTTCGGAACGAGTACCATCTCTGAATGTTGTTTCTGGAACAGATAGTGTTCGAGTGTTAACAATATACCAACACAAAGCTGTCTAAGATAAAGAAAGACAGGAATTTTAGACTGGGTTGCGGAGTACTTAATGAAATGAGAAGGTTGAAGGTGGAATTTTAATTTACAAAATAATATAAACTAGCACTCTCGCGCGGCTTCGTTTTTTCTGATATAACGAATACCCTAATTTTTGGACCCAGGGGAAAAAGCTCCATAGCTTCTCCTGAGCTGAACTCCTGCTCCTAAGCTTTTATGGACAAAAATAGTGCAATAACTTCTCAATGGCGTAGGAAATCCATGGGACTGCAAAATTTTGATTAACTGTTTTCTGATTTTGAATCTTTGTTAGTCTTACTTTTTGGTCTTCATATCCAAGCTATCGTCATCATCGTCATGATCACCATCATGTGACCTGGAGCCCGCGGAGTTTGGACTGCTGTCCAGCTCCGAGCTTCTTGATGCTGATTTGTCCCTTTTTAAACTTCTGTCGCGAAACCTGAAAAAATCAAAAGAAATTAATATCGTTTTGGACAGTACTAAACTAACGGCCGCACTCAGAGTCACTTAACAGTTACTTAAATCGTGATTCTGTACTAAGGAGCGACTTAAGTAACCGTTAAGTAACTCTGAGTGAGGCCGTAAGTCACGACTTAACTAAGTGACGAATTAACTACGTAGCGACTTAATTAAGTAAGTATCCATGATGACGTGGCCTAGATGGTAGGGACTTACCTAAAAAACGCCGAAATTGGTTTCTCAATCCTATCATTACAATACTGTTTAAAGAGGTTGTATGAATATGATCATGATACCAATTATCAAAAGCAAAATGAACATCGTTTGGTTTTACAATAAGTACAAAACGAATTACTATATACGGTAACAACTCAATAATCTAATAGTTTCATTTAAGTGCACATTACCTAAGTTCAACGACCACTATCCAGTGTAGGAAATCCAGTTAAAATCGCATTAGTTCAGCACGATATTAGCATACGAATACGGTATTCTAATGGACATCATTGTGTGAAACACTCGCTTAGAGGCAATACTCTGTGGCAATTAGTTCCACGAGTACATTTTAAATGGAGTATAGAATTGTGGTACATTATCTGTGTGTGTTTATCGTACTTTATATCTAATAATATAAAAAAATTGTCAGTCAATTTTCTGTCTCAAACTCAAATTCTGTTTCTGTATTACCGGACTCATTCGAACACAATTGAATAAATTCAACTTAAATTTCTAATATACATTATGTATATTGGGTCGATATTTACAATAGTTCGTTTGTAATTTCTGCTGGATTTTAATGGAATAAAAGCTTCCAATTAAAGGGAACTTTTTTGACAAAAAATGAAGCGCTGCATAAATTTGTAACAATGTTAATGCGAGTACCTACCTACCTACCTTCTATTAATGAGCGTTATGGTTAAGTATATATTTTCTTGTAGCTACGTGAGTATGTGAATCAGTTTTCTTCAATGGGAACGCAATAATAGGTTTATAGTGTTCATTATTTATTTTTAACCGACTTCAAAAAAGGAGGAGGTATTCAATTAGACTGTATTTTTTTTTGTTTGTTATCTCAGAACTTTGGACTGGGTGAACCGATTTTGATGATTCTTTTTTTAATCGAAATCTGGTGCTTGTCATGTGGTCCCACTTAAATTTTAACTAGATCTGACGAGTAGTTTTTGAGTTATTTTGAAGTCGATTATTTTTCTTGGTAAAATTCAGATTATATGATTTAAGTTACGTAAAAAAATATAGTGAAATTAAATATCTCCTCCTTTTTTGAAGCTGGTTAATAAAAGGGACTAGTTAACAAGTAGTTGTTAAGGTAGAACAGTCATAGACTGTAAAGCATAAAAATTCATTAGGGAAGACCAGACGCCATTACCCTGTTAATAACCATCTTTTGGTTGGTCTATGGTCTATGGTTCGTCTGCGGAAAATTCATCGAAAACATTTCATCGAAATACAACTCCTCGAATACAATACATCGAAAAAACATTTCTTCGAATAACAAAACGCAGAACAACCAAGTCATCGAATGATATTTCTTCGAATAGCATTATGTAGAACAACCATTTCATCGAATGACAATTCATCGAATTACATTTCATCGAACGACATTTCATCGAATGGCAAATCATCGAATGGCGATTTATGAATGCGATATAATTTTTTCAGAATTTGGAATAGCAGATTTAATATGATGGGCGGGACAACAGAAATAGCGCTTCGTCTCGAAAATGTGAAATGTTTTAGTTAATCTAATTCAATGAAATATTCGATTAATTCTCCACAAATTCTATGGTTTTGTGGTTGAAAGAAGCTCGTTTCCTCAAATTATTTAAGCCTTAAGAAGAAGCTTTAGAAGTCTTAACTTGAAAGTGATCAAAACTCCATCAATCTAATTTATAATCCCGGATCACTTCCCTCCCAGAGGAAACAGTCAACTAACTACTTGTACGAAATTAACAGTAAATTTAGCAACTCACTAAGTTTACCCCAAGGGTGAAAAAGACTCTTCGAAACAACTTCTTAGCAAACTTTGTAACACGGACTACGCTTGATCCTACCAACTCAACTTTACGCTCGTTATTGAATAATTTATAAAATCACTAGACTCTGCCCGCGGCCTCCCCTGCAGAAGAATGGTTTCACAAACATCAACGTCGAAATCATTCCTCGGGAGTATTTTATCCGACTGCGCGACGCATATTTATCAGTCTAAGTATGTATGTTTGTTCTTATGTGGCGTTGTAGAGTCCAAACGCGTTAGCGGATTTTGATGATTCTTACGTCAATCGATTCGTCTTAACCTTGCTTGCGCTACTAGGCGTTCACTCTAAGTTTACCCTTACCTCCCGTCCAGCTTCCTTGTATCGCAGCTCATTTAGTACGGACAGCAACGCTAGTCGCGTATTTTTGAGGTACTGTGCGTCGCGTGCATTCTTGAGTTTGTTGTTAATTTTGATGTTACTTTCGTTAAATTATTTTTCTATTGATTTATTTTACGTTTGTTGATTTTTGTCGCTACAATGACTAAAATAGAAAATGTTTTACACAGTGGCAAACGTAATTTGTTATTTAAGTTAGTAAAATTATTTGATTATTTTTTTGTCTACAGTACCGTTAGCTGTTAAATCGTAACGGTCGACGAGGGCAAAGTTAGAGTGAACGCGTAGTACTGAAGATATGACAATAATCAAAATCCAAAGTTGGTCTTATAATCCTAACTAAGAAGTCAGTGAATCCTAAGTATCCTAACTAGAAAGTGTAAAAAAAAAAATTAAAAAAAAACACCCGACTGCGTAAAAAAAACTAAAAAGAAAAAACAAGCCCAGTAGTTTAAAATGTTGTTAAAAGTGATGGTAGACGTTGTAATATTGTATATGTTGGGCACTATAGCACATTAATCTCATCACTATCGAACTATTTTGGTGCAAAAATATTAAATTTGGATAAAAACAAAACATGTATGATAGTATGATAATGTATACTAAGCTTAGCTTTGATAACATTTTTTGATATTGACAATAACTATTAGTGAATTGTTGAATTAATAAACTAATAATCTATTATCTTATTGCTATTATAGATAGGTAAGTGTGATCGGATCTTTACTTTGTTGTCTGAACTTGGAGTTGTTTAAATTGGGAATCGTGATTCGTGACAAAGACTTGAATGTCTCAATTCAAACGTGACTCAAAGCTCTGTTGTTACAGCCTAAATACAAAACTGTGAACTGACACGCGACTCTTTGAAATAAAGGAAATTAAAAAAGTTTATTTTGGACTTGTTAATGAAATTACATGTTAGCTAATTGGATTAATACTAAACTACAAATACAATAAAAAGTAATATACCTACTCTGTTTAGGGATTTTTATTATATAATTTTTATACTTAAGAAATGCGACTCAAATTAATACCGAATTAATTATATTATTAATAGCATGTGAACGTTAGTATTTTAGTTAATTGCATGTGAAAAATTCATTAAAATCGTTAAGGGTGTGGATACTTTTTTAAACGTAAGGGTTACATTTTCTGAAGTAATTATATTTTCTGCTGGATTGGGCACACATTAGTGGCGACGTATTTCTTGTGTGAAGTCAATTTTATAGGACCACATAATTATGTATATGACCACCAGCATTCCTGCTGTTTGGGGAAAAATTCTCAGTATTGGGCCCGCCTAGCATTCTTTCTCCAATCTTATTGCATAAAACCTTGGTGTCATAAGAGGCAACAGTAACCGGCCCTAAAGTTTGTAAAGGAATGATACTTACTTCTGTCCATCCTTGCCCAAGTTAAGTGAGCTGGTTCTGATAGCTTGCCGCCGATGCGCGGTGTGTCCCGGACTCTTCTGGACCTCTCGCAGGACTTCGGGGTCTGGCTTCAACTCCACAGGTAATGGAGCTTCCACATATACCTGAGGATTTGTATATTAATAATAATAATAATAATAAACGCTTTCACACTCATACCTCCGCAGTAGGTATCACCTGTGTCGCGGGTGGCATGGACGACACATATAATAAATAGGTCACATTAACGCTCATGACCTGAGTAGAAATATTTATCTGCCACATATATCTCTGCCCCGGCCGGGAATCGAACACGGGACCCCTCGCTTCGCAGGCAGGGTTGCTACCAACTAGGCTACAGAGTCGACAAATAATTATATTGATGTTGTATTGTTTCTGCCGTAGAAACAGTACTTTAAATTTTCTTTCCCTTAGCAAGTAGCTTTAACTGCGATATAGCCACGTTTTTATGATGTTACTAGCTGACCCGGCGAACTTCGTATCGCCTAACAAACTATTTTTTTTAAATAATAGTAGCCTAAGTTACTCCTTGTTACATCAGCTATCTGCCAGTGAAAGTCCCGTCAAAATCGGTCTAGCCATTTCAGAGATTAGCCGGGACAAACAGACAGACAAAAATTGTAAAAAATGTTGTTTTGGTATCTGTATGCACTTACTAAAAAGCGGTTATTTTAATATTACAAACAGACACTCCAATTTTATTTATTTGTATGGATTAGTATGGACAGTAAAGACTACCTATATGAACCGATTTGCCAGCCCAAAAAAAAAGGATTTGATAATATCAGGGATTTCATCAAATCCTTTAGGAATCCCTTAGGAATTTGATCAAATCTCGATTAACATCATTTACCTGCGACAACAATATATGTCATGTATGTTAATAGAAATGACGACACGCCAGTTATTACCAACCCTTGCCTACAAGACGACTTAATCTCCGTCAGTATTATAATTTGTCCCTGTCGACAACTTTAAACTTTGTTTGAGAGCCACTAAACAAGCTAGTTAATCGTTTAATTACTGGCAATCACTTAGCAATTAGTACCTCCCTCGTTGTCACGAATATCCAAAGGTAGCGACAACTATTTACTATTTGCTACTAGGTAGCACGATTATTGGTTGTAGAGTAAGATTTATCTCTCTGTCAAGATTTGCAAAAATATGTATTTGTAAATACACTTGGCACCTTGTAGTTCTTTGCATTTTGGCTATGACTAAGTTGCATTATCATAAAGTTTAATTTCCCTCATAGTAACTACCTAAGTATGAGCCTGAAAGCAGAAAAAAGAATACGTACCTCAGTATTGTGATGGATATTATGCTCCTTATAATAGTTGTGCCTCCAACTAGCCGGCTGACACTCAGAATCGCTTAAAGCGCTCGAATCATCGCTCTTGATTCCTCTATGAAATATTCTCTTCGCTCTTCCCAATTTAGACTTGGAACTCTTATTGCTAGACCCCATGCTGCCATCAGACGCGTAGCTCGAGCTATCGTCGCCAAAAGGTGGGTTTAAAACGAAAGATTGCTCTAGAGGAGCAATAGGAGATGGGGGCATTATCGTCATGGGAGAAGGAGGTTGAGTTCTGACAGCAGGAGTATGCAACGGAGAACTATGATAATCTGGTATTGGGGAAAAGGGAAACGCAGTAGGAGTAGTAGGAGTCATATCAATGTAGTTCAGATCAGGATATTTGTCCTGTTGAACGTCTAGGAAGTGAGGCGACGAAACGATAACTTCTGTTCTGTTCTGCCGTTTTCTTCTTCTTGTTTTTAAGGACTCGACTCGTCGTAGCAAGGCCTTGGCTCCGTCTCGCAGCCTTTCAGAACCGGTTCGTCTGAACCGGGTACCCGTTTCTTCTTCATCTTCTTTGTCGCTTGGTAACTGTATCATTTGCTGACCTGAGCCGGTTAATCTGAAAAAATAATAAAAAAACATTATCAAAACATTTTCTAATGAAATGAAGCCATGTGCATTAACACTATTAAAATCCTGCGTTTATTCAACCTAGCCATTTAGTCTATCGAATCTTAATATCCGGATCAGCTTTTCATATTCAAAGGAGGTCTGGAGTCGTTTAATTAATGGGATAAAGCCGCCCAATTTGTAAGTATTTACATACCAAATTAGGCCATTTAAATGTTGTCGTGGTTTATTTATGAAATCCCATTAATATCAAAAGGCAGTGAGGTGAAGTGGATCGAATCGAGAAGGCTTTAACGGTTGACATAGTGGGTACTTAATGTGTGAGTAATGGTAAATGTGAATCGTATTTTGTAAGAGTATTATAGTTTAAGTTGATGGTTTGTATCGAAAGGTTGAGGTTAAGCTCATAATATTTAGTTTCATATCTCATACTTAGTTTTGTTTTATTGGGTGAGTAGCCCGTTTGGTGGGCTAATAGTACCTAATCTAATATATAACATTCTCGTGTCACGGTGTTAGAAGTTGAACTCCTCCGAAACGGCTCAACCGATTTTCGTGAATCTTTGCGTGCATATCAGCTAGGGTTGAGAATCGGACAAGACCTATCTTTCATCCCCCTACCCCTAAAAAATTTTTGACAGAACAACGTTTGCCCGGTCAGCTAGTATTATTATATCAGAGTTAACAAGGGGTTGGACATTAACGACTGCCAACCAGCAACCCAAACTAACATGCTTTGTGTAATAATCTGAATTTTACCAAGAAAAAAATAACCGACTTCAAAATAACTCAAAAGCTACTCGTCAGATCCAGCTCAAATTTAAGTGGCACCTCATGACAAGCACCAGCTTTCGATTGAAAAAGAATCATCAAAATCAGTTCACCCAGTCGAAAGTTCTGAGATAAAAATCATAAAACAAATACAGTGGAATTAAATACATCTTCATTTTTTGAAGTCGGTTAACAAGAAATTGGGAGACCTGTTTATACTAGCGCCGTCATTACCACCGAAACACGTAAAATTCATGGTTGCTTTTTTGTGTGATTACTTTAACAATGAAACATACTCTACATAGAAATATAATACGTTCTTTTCAAGATTTAATTAAAGAAATAAAAGAATATTATAAAATGTTTGCTTAAAATGCTTACGCCAACTTAAAATTCCCTAAGCAATGTAAACATAATTCACGTTTTAAATAAATTCCAGATATATCGTAATGATTATTATGAATTATGAAGATTAGATTATAATGATATTCAAGTGTAAATAGTGATAATTTGTTTAAAATTACGCTATTATTATTAATTATTAAATTATAAACAGTATTACTAATACTATATTCATCCAGTTCAGATCTAATTCTTTCTTTCTTTTTCTTGCCTCTTTCTTGGCCGGCAACGCATCAATGATGCCTTTGGTGTTGCTGATGTCCATGGGCGACGATAGCCACCTACCATCAGGTGATCGTCAGCTCGTTTGCCGGCTATTTCCATAAAAAAAACCGTTCTTTTTACCCGACTATGACGCCTGCCTGGGTAGACCATCCTTTATATTTACTTTCTTCCTTTCTTCTTTTTTTTATCTGGCTATGCATCGAAGATGATAGTGACTACTGTGCATGGGCGTCGCGGTCGGTGACCATTAGCCGTCAGATGGCTAGTATGCACGTTTGTGAATTACCTACTTACATAAAAAACTGCACAAGTGCGAGGTAAACTCGCGTGGAGAGGGTTTCGTACGTTGATTACCTATTTACCGTTTTTTTTGCGCTATTTTTAAGACATAGACTTCTTATAGGCTTTCCTGTAATATTTAAGTAAAGAACTATTTTCTGTATTTTTTTCAAAATTCTAACCTCAGTAGTTTCAGAGATAAGGGGTGGAATGATCAATTTTCATCTTTAATTTTCGTTCTTTCCTGAATAATTTTAAAACTATCCATAGCAGAACTATAACAAAGATTGATTTAAAATCCTTACAACAAGCCTTTTCATTTGACGTGCCACACGATACGGTTCGCAAACCGTTTTTGACAAACAAAATTGAACAAAAGGGCTTTTGTTCAATTTCGATTTCGTTATTTTATTTTAATTCTGTTATTTACTTAATACTCCCGTCTTTGGGTCACAAATAAGCACATGAGTACCAATTTTCAACACATTTAGTCCAGTACTTTCAGAGCAAATCGGCTGTGAATGGGTGTCTCCCAGACGCACGAGTGATCATATAAGGGTTTCGATTTTTGTTTTTTTCGTACGGAACCCTAAAATGAATTATAAATTAAGTTTTGTGAAACTTGCGTTTTTAGTGTCTAGTTTTTCTAGCTTAAATTAAATTGGCCTGAGTAATACAAACTTTGAAGAGAATAGTTTTGTCGGAAAAGTTTAAAAAGTGTTGAAAAGTGTTTTTTCTACGAAAACTTTCGTGCTATGTTTTCAAGCGTTCAGCTAAGGGAGCGTTGTTGTGAAGTAAAAGGATATCGTATTTAACATCTTTTACATAATCAGAATAAATGTGATACGCTCAGTCTGTCAGTTTCTATTGATATTGATCGAATAAATTAGCAAGTTCGACTGTAGTTGATGGTTAATACATAATAGCTAGTGCTAAATTTTTTTGAGCTCTCCATGCTTTGAAGGACTTGTTTAGTCCTCCTTAGACAGCAGCCAACAAGTCACAGGGTGTGTTATCATTGCATGCGTGGGATCCCACTATGCAATGTAACGATTAACAAAATTCGTCGGTCGGTATGAAAGCATGCCTAATGAATACTCGTATACCATGCAGAACAGAAATTAAGGGCCATCCATAAATTACGTCACACTAATTTCATGACTTCTTGACCCCTCCCCCGTCCTTGTCACACAATGTCACTTTACATATCGAACTCCCGCCCCCCCTAACATGTGACGTAATTTATGGATGACCCCTTACAAGCACCACGCATGAGGGCTTCATCGATTCATAAATAAAGACTCTTCATTTAGTAACTCTTCACTTACCTAAATATCAACCTTGACCAGGAATAAAACCTGAGCATCAACTCAGTAAATAAGCAAGTAAGGAGGGAAAATCGCGCCTAACATTTCACGTATTTGAATCAGTCATAACATGTTTTAAACATAATATTACACTAGTTTCACTGACACAGATTTATCTTACATGGATTTTTTTTTAGACCACACACCGTCAAGTGTTTCGAAAGTGTAGTCATTAGTCGTTTCCGTTAATTAATTAAACAGCCTTATTTCTCGTATCGTTATCTTGATGAATACGTGTGAATAAAGTTCCCGAGCCCTTGTCGTTTGCCCATTAACACGTCAATTTCACTATAAACAATTAATTGTACATTGAGTGCTTTCCGCTTAAAAACAAGCTATTTATTTGGGCTATTAAATTTACGTAATGTGTAAAGTTGTGTGGCTCTTCTACTAGCGGATTATTAAATTATTACAACGTGTTTAACAGTTTTTATTTCTAGTAACTAAACTATACGTAGTACTAAAGAATAATTATTACAATATGATATTATTACTAGTTGCCCGGACAGACTTCGTTCTGAAAAAAAAATTTAGGGGTGGACCCACCCTTAACATTTAGGGGGATGAAAAATAGATATTGTCCGATTCTTCTCCCTAGCAGATATGCACGCTAAGATTCACGGAAATCGGTCGAGCCGTTTCGGAGGAGTTCAATTTGTAATACCGTGACAAGATAATTTTATATATTAGATTATTGTCATTGATATTCTATACTACAACTATGATTACTGAAAGGCTAAATCAGACTATAAATAAAATGGTACTATGGAATTGAATAATTTAAAATTTTATATTCCAATTAGGATGAAATAGGGTGACTAAAATTCGCTATATTTAGTGGCACTTAACAAAACTAAATTGGAAATGACATGCAAAGAAACTGCAATTATATTATCAGATTATGGGTTTTAGAGTTAAATTTTATTATCATTAAAAATAAATTATTCTCATGTGACTTGGTTGGGTGAGTTTAAGTAACCTAGTACAATGCAGCGTCCGTAGTGATCTATGGTAGGGCAATCATAGAGTATGTGGACGGATATTTCCTCTACATCACTGCAGAATCTGTATGTCACAGTGTTGTTCAGGCCCATAGACTGTAGTGTCTATTGAGCCTGCAATATCCGGCGAGTAATCTGATTAACGCTCACTTTTGATAACTACCATAAGAACTTAAGTTACCACGTTACACAGAATGAATTTCTCTTGGCATTGCACAATTTGCACATGTCCATGGGCTATACCTAGTAACCATTTACCATCAATAATAACCCATCCTGGCAGTCGGGTAAAAAAACAACACCAATAAAAAATACATTAACGCTAACACTAGCACCGTACCGCTAAGCAACAACCTATCATTACTCCCTCGGGTTTGGCATTCGGAAATGGAAACGTGATAGGTGAAGGGCTAAGTGCCCAAATAGTAAGTAGAACAAATAGTTGGTTAACGTAATTATACGCGTTTGAGCGACCAGCTTATTGAGAGCTCTGGCACGAGTTGGCGGGTTCTTTTACTTTTAAAGTTCAGAACATAAGAAAAATAATTAAAATTAATCTTTATAAAATGGCATATTACTTACATAGTGACACAATAATAATACAACTGTAAATTGTATGATTTCGTGGAAAATAAATTATGAGATATGTTATAGGGGTTATTAGAATTTTTGTCAGCCAGAAACGTTTCCACTAATTTTAGAAACAGCTTTACCCATTTAGACGCGGTTTTCACAGATTTATTGTAGAGCTAAGGGTCAAAGTCACAAGTTCCCAACCCATAATTGGGAACAAGCTAAAGGTACATAACATAATTTTTAATCAATTTAATTTAAAGAAACCCAACTAAAAATGTTTTAGAGAGTATTAAGAGAAGTGGGAGAGAGAAGTGATTCCCCGAAGAGAAACGACGAAGCGAGGGCGGCTACAATTAATTCTTTATAATAGTCATTATAAAGAAATCTAGTTAAATATGTATTTTTTGATGACTGTACCAACTTTAGTGGTAATGTACCTACCGATAATGAATCTATATGTATATGGAAATTAAAACCAGTACGAAACTTCCCTAAACTAATGGAACTCTTATAATATGGGGTCAGCTGTTTATCTTTTTGTTCATTTGTCAAATTTGAATTGTCCGTTTTTTTTGAGTACAAAAAGTGGAAATTTTTACCAACAAATAAGAGCTTATGCTAAGGAAATGAACAAAACTAATAACGCTTCCATATACAGGGTGAGTTTTTCAAGTGTGCGTGGATTCCGTCCCAGAATTCGATCCTTGTTAGCGACACTATCAAAATCTTTTTCAAAATAAACGGGTCCGATTCCTGGCTAGGAATATTGTTTTTTCAAAAATGTTATGATGCAGTTTTAGTTTTCATCAAAATCGGCCCCGAGACTCCTTTCAGCATTTTTCGCTATTCCTCATAGTTTTCGATTTGGCCATTCACGCACACTTGAAAAATTCATCCTGTATAGTTTGGTGACTCTATTAAATATGTGTAAATTGGTCAAGTTAAAATTAATATTTTTTTAAGCATTATTATTGAGACATTTTGTTAACATTTATACGATTAAGTTCTTCATCCATCCATCCATCAGCCCTTGGAGGTCCACAGCTGGTAGGCCTCCCCTGACTTGCGCCACTTAATTAATTAATTAATTAATTCATAAAAAAAAATATTTCATTAAAATTCAAAGAAAATCATATAGATCATTTTCAAATGTTATGAATGAATGTAAAGTTTTGAAAAATATCTAACAGTAAATATGGAATTCAAGTCGGCCATCTTAAATATGCAGCCTAGGCGAGTCCATTAAATTTGACAGGCGCTTAGTGTACAATTATAACACTTCCCAAGATACAACCAAGTAGTGATGGTATCAGCTGACAGCCATTAAGTTTCTAGATAATAATTGACAATGACTGCCCATTTTAATATGACCCTCGGGGCTTGAAGACGACCCAATGGTATAGTAACTTGGTGTAACCTATGCAACAAGTTACCTGATGGCTCCTTCCCAGTCGTTCAAAATTTGGTTTGACAATTCAGTTAATAATCATTTATTATAGCCGATTACTACTAAAAAGCATCAAGATTCCTTTTTACTTTGTTACTTAATCTCTCGGCACCATTATTTAGCGGCATTATGTTTTAAGCCCATTTGATGTTTATTAATTTTAGTTTGACAAGCTTAAATAACATCATCACAGAACTTAAGTAGGTAAGTAACAGCGACTTTTGGGATTTCCTAATAAACGTTATAATAATTAATTTTGTCAAAGTATTAAGGGAGACATGAATTTAAAAGATAGGTCAGCATAAAATGGTAGTTGTTGACTTGGATGCAAGATCAGTTGTGCAACTGAGGGCCAATACGTGAGCCTGGCTCATTAGCGGTCTTTGTCTGTTCTGTTAATGTGTCAGCTTGAATGATTTCCAGCTAATAATTTATTTAACTGTAAAGTACATTAAAGAAGCGCTCATAGCCCGGCGCTTGCATCAATCTTAAGTGATCGATTGAGTTAAGTAACATTGGGTGCGTGAAATGTCCGCTTAACTTTTACGAATTCCGGGCTTCGCAGGGCACTTAAAACATTCCTCATTACTCATGTTTCCTAAATGTTTATTCTCATGACTCAATTTAAATAAAAGGATAGGGAATGTTTATGAAATGCTATTTAAATATCAGATGAAAAAAGTTTGAAAAGATTTTCAAAAGAAGAAACTACATATGTCTACAAGTCATCAATGCACTTAGTCTGAGGGCGGTCTATACGTACTCTTATCGTCGATGAGTGGTTTCCATTTGAGGATATTTCTTCCTCAATAATACCCTTTTATTCATCAATCTCTCCATCCATCCATCCAACAGTCTTCGGAGGTTCACTGCTGGACATAGGCCTCCCCTAACATTCGCCACTTTGACAAATCCTGAGTAAAGAATTTGAGCTTTTGAATACAACGGATACCCGCTGTCTTCTTCAGGTCGTCAATCCACCAAGTGAGAACGATCTATACTTCTTTTTCTAGACTTGGACATTATTCGAGGACCTTTCTTCTTCAATGTTGATCCTTCGAGCAGTCCTATTAAACTCGTAGATCAGTAAGTTCGTCCGATAAAGATTTTCCAAAAAAAAAAAAAACTCAGAATTTCATTGAAGTAAAATGTACTAGCGTACTAGAATAGGCGCGTACCACATGGCAGTGTGGGTCATGCCTGGAGGGGTTAATAGAACACAGTTTGTAGCTCATGAGTTACGTCTCATGGCGCGACCATTGAGTTCGCGGCGTTGGTTCTATACGTTAGTAATAATAGTTCAATGCAAAATACTCACAAGTCTGGCTCGACGTCAGTGTAATGTCCGTCAGCGTCGACCAGCCCCACCGTGATGGTGGGCAGGGTCTCGTCCTCGTCGTCTTCCACCTCCCCCCGCGCCTCCCTCGCCTCCCGCTCCGCTAGGGCCCGAGCTGCTATCACCTGCAACAGTCTCTTCATTCAGTAAACTGCCCGTGAAAATAAGTATATTTTTTATGGAAATACCCTACAAACGAGCTGAAGATCTACCGTAAGTGGCCATCGTCGCCCTTGGACATAAGTAAACAAAGATATCAAGGAACTAAAGTAAAATAGATTTAGCTAAACTGTTTAGTAGTCATCACAATCCATGCAATCAGATCAGTTGAGAAAGGATGTCCAAGTCACAAATTTAAGTTTAAAGGTCTCGTAGATAAATCTACCAAGAAAGAAGATAGATAAAGAAAGAAAGATCTGGCTCCTAAAGCTCCTAGCCAGAACACGACGGATCTTTTGGGACTGAGTCAAGTCAAGCAGGATGGTGGTACTTATCCAAACAAGCTTCACGGAAAGATAACAATACCAATAATAATAGGCAGTAATAGTTTGGATATTCATGTAACTTTTAACCCTAACTTTTAACTTTTAACCCTATTATTATTCCTATCTTGGTGCTCTTCTACACTATAGGGACCTCTTTAAAAAGTTAATGCTTCCAAGTCCATTGGTTTAGGCGGTGTCTTGTCTGTCAGTCAGTCGCCTTAAGCATTTTATTAAGTAGATGGGAAAGTAAATTAAAGCTAATATTGAAAAACTATCTTACCAATCTATATAGTAGTACATGATGAAGAGAACATTTTTGTTTACGTGTAGTGTGAAGAAACGAGAAAGCACGTAGTGACCATCAAGCAACATTAGAGGAAACGAAAGTTGGCCCTGAAGGTAAAAATTTTTAAACCATTTATTAAGAATCGATGCCATAGCGTATGTTTAGGGAAGCAATGAATTACGAAAAAACCCGAAAAATTGTTCTATAGCAAATAAGCTATATCTAACTGATATATTAAGATCAAATTGTTTCAATAAAAACAAAAAAGATCTATGTAACTCAACGAAACAACCGGTCTTAAGTTGGACAGAGATTAAACCATTAACCAGATTAAATATTGGATTCAAAACCATATTGGTAATCAATTGACAGACATAATCTTAATGAATTGTAATTGGTTTCAATGTTCAGTCAATAAATATGGCTTGCAGGCGGCAAGCAGTCTCGTGCTTTGCTCATTGATGTTCAATTATAAAACTAATCAACATCATCTATTCCATTGCGTAAACTACATACATGTATTTATAATAGATGCGTAAATGGTGCAAAGACTTTAGGAAGATAACCAAAACTATAGTTTCGTTTGTACCGTATTCATGAGTACAAATAACATTCCTTATTTGAATCTTATAGTTTTAATTTAGTAAAGTATATGAGGTTAGTCTTTCAATTCTAGAAACCCAAGGTGGGTTGATTTGAGTGTCCGGAAGTACTCTAATATCTTCAAGAACTTCCCTTTGACTCAGAGTTATAAGACAAGTTATATCGCAATAATGCGAATCGCGATACAAGTTATTCGCAACTTGCGAACTTAAGTGTGGGAAGAAGCATATTCGTGCGAAATTAATATTACTTTGGCGCGAACAGTATCTTAAGCGTAGGAAGCTTTAAGGTCTTTGAAAGTTTAATATTAAGGAGTCTTGAATTAGGTCGATAGGTCTTGGCAACTGAGCGACCGAGGTCTTTTCAAACCCGCTGAATAACCGAAGTTTTAGCAAATGAAAATACATACAGTCGCTTGCTCAAAATGTACGTATATTTTTTAAGATTTCTCTTAGAATTTTGCAAAGGTCTCGTATCATGGGGCAACCTTCTGGCGCGTATTGGTAATGAGTTGGTTTTGATTTATTTGTAAAAACCTCAATAAAAGGACGATTCAAATTACGAATGAATTTCAAATAAGAATTATAAATCTAGCTGGTGGAATTAAATTGGTTATGAATTATTGCTAGTAATCGTTTGACTGTGAATACTATGTCATGAATTTGTGAAAATTTAAATTTTAATGAATTGCATTTTGCGAGATAACTCGCCTTAGCGGAAGTAATGTCATAAATGTTTTTATTCTTATTTCTCACCTTCCTCGCTCTATACTAGGATCGATTTGCAGCCGAAACAAATGTAAACAAACCATTAAAATCGTTTTCCAGGGTTTTTCACCAACTGACATGAATTTGCACACCAAATGCGTTTTATTTAGACAAACTCTCATTAAGGTATTTGTGAATTCTTCAATAAATACATATTGATCGATAACAATTATAAATTCCGAGTAAATGTGGAAATAAACAAAATTAAATAACACTGTCGTCATTCAAACACTTTGCAATGACAATCTTATTTCCAAGAAGAGATTTGAAACGTTTAACATAATGTACTATTTTGCCTTAATGAGTACTTTGTCTAAATAAACGCATTTAGTGTACAAATTCATGTCAGTTGCTGAAAACCCTAGAAAACTATTTTAATCTTTTGTTTACATTTGTATCGGCTGCAAAACGACTAGAGTATAGTTGAATTATTTTACATATGTTAATTATATCTTTCCTCTCCCTCAGGTGACTCAAGCTCGTTTATCGGCTATTTACATTTTTTTAATTGACTGAACCAAACCTGAAGTCTTCTCTGAGCTTGCGGCGTGATCTCCACCACTCGCGACCATCGTCTAGACTTCCTCTCGTACTGCCACTTATCGCTAAGCGCGCACTGCTCATCGTCGGAGTCGTTCTGTGAACAAACAAACACCATTAATAAACGGTAAGGAATACGATAGCCCGGCGGATTAGTAACAAGTGTCACATCCCATAATTGTCCCACTACTGGGCTCGGGGTCTCCTCTCACAATGTGAGGGGGTATTAGGCCATAGTCTACCACGCTGGCCAAGTGCGGGTAGGCAGACTTCAATCACATTTGAAAACGGAGACTTCTTAAATGTGCAGGTTTCCTCACGATGTTTCCTTTACCGAAGCACGTGATAATTAACTTCTACAGTGCGACCAACTTATCTGTGAACTGAGGGAGGGCGCTGTCGAACGCATTGGACCAATCACTGGGACGCAATTCGAGACGTATTAAATGTCAATGTCATTCATTGACATTAACACAAAGAACTTAAGAATGGGGCAGCATTAGTTCCAATTTTCGCCATTTCACAGATAAGTTGGGCGCACTGTAATACGCAGACTACGCAGATAATATATGGAAATTAGAAATGCGATTCGAATATAGGAGACTAACGTTCAAACCGCTAGGCAATCACTGCTTGTATGTTTATTAATATCATAACAGCATGTGCATAAATATATTGTTATTGTTATATGACAAAGTGAATTATTATTTGTCTTGTAATGGAAAATTTACCCGAAACAAGAGTACGAGACAAAGGGGACTAATTTTGCTAACTGGCCGCCTCAAAGCGAAGGGTCTAATTTAACTAACTCGCCTTTTCAAAGGCATTCAATTGTATGTAACGATTTTAGAGTATGACTTTTAGAATATGACTCTTTCGTGTGCACAGTTTGAAATTCAATTTAAAATTCTATCTGGGTTTTGGACATTTTAACAAAGGTCTGATTGGCATCATTGTCGAATGTCAAAACTTGATATTTTGTTTAAACAGGAAAAATATTTTTAAAATATTCAATACGTCATAAAACATACAATTTAACGCAAACAATATTTAGTAATTATATGACCAAATAGACTTGGTAGTGACCCTATCTGCGAAACGAGGGGACCCGGGTTCGATTTCCGGCCGGGGCAGAATTTTTATGTAACAGATAAATATTTTTACTTGGGCCATGGTTGGTATAGTGATGACTTATTTATGTTGTCTATGCCATTGGCTAAGACAAGTAAAAAAGGTAGATAATTAGTATTCATATAAAATGGATACATACATGTTAAGAGTGATACCTACTTAGTAAATTTTATTATTCTTACGCCCCAACTCAGACTCACTAACGGATACTTTAATCACTCCTTAGTAAAGAATCACCATACAAATTCTGTGCTAAGGAGCGATTTAAGTAACCGTTATTAAGTCTGAGTTGGGGCGTTAATGTTTTCCCAGCTTTGAGCTACCATTTATTTAGTAACAATGGAAGGGTGTTTCAATTATTATCATCAAGAGCCATTCTTGCATCACAAATATTATAATTGAAGTCCGTCAGTCGTCTCGTTTCCAATCTCGTTATTTGGTCCTTTATTCGAGTTGAAACTTATATAATTGAAGACACAAAGCGTTTAATTAAAAATCGTTTGTTGGCAGATCAAGTTAGAGGGAACAACTTAAGACGACCCGGAAATGTATTGAGTGGAATTGTTTAATTAAATTTAGCTGATAGTGAGATGATTTCGTAGCTCAGTTTTTCACTTCACCTACTTTATTTTTCGTAACGATATTTCTTTATGTATTCAGGTATTTATTTTTTATCATATTTGTTTGCCCCTATCGGGAATCGAACCCATTGTTCGGCAGGCATTATAACTGTATAGTATAATGCATGTTATCAGTGCTTCAGATCGTCGTGTTACTTATGACTTAATAATCTAATACCTTTAAATGAGTAATTCTTGTATATATATTTTTTCTGAGTCTCGGAAACGGCGCCAACGATTTTCATGAAATTTAGTATGCAGGGGGGTTTCGGGGGCGATAAATCGATCTAGCTAGGATTCATTTTTAGAAAATGTCGTTTTATCCGTCTTTTCAGGCAATGAAAACTGCTACAATAGACTATTCCTGACATCTATTGGCGAGTAGCAACACAAAGCTACTTCACTAAACTGAGCAAAGCTCGGTCATTCGGGTAATTGATTAAAAGTGATATGTTTAATGTAATGTATATTATTACAATAGGAATTATGTTAGAAATTTCACGGGAAATGAAAATAAAATCTTTGTTAAGTTTTCAGCAACAGATATGTAAACAAAACACAGAAATAGACGATATCTGTAAAAGTTTTTAAATTGATGTGCAAAGTAAGACTGCGTTTTGCATTTATATTGTAAAACTTCAGCAAGAATACCCTTAGATATTCTACGTTCAGGATATAGGTGTAAGTACTTAGTTATCAGACATTGTATCTACACTATAAAGTTTTGCACAGTCCACGATAAGAAAAGTTTAAAATCATCATAAAATAAAAACAGTTTGTGATCAATAAACTTGCAGTTCAATGTTTAACAAGTAGAATGAAATGTAACTCAAATAAATTACTTAACTAACCGTCGCAATACATGTTTAACAAACCAGAAGATGTAATCCGGTATCCAAAGAGCGGCAGATCGCCGCCAGCGTTTACGGCAAATGCATAATTGAATTAGTCTCTGATTTAAAACCGTAGCTATCAATTAACTTGCCGGTTGCTATCTATGACAGTCTTGTTAGCGATCGTATGAATGTCCAAATCAAAGATACAGAGCCGTTTAATAAACGTATTGAATACTTTGTGCGGGCGCTATTGGATCCAATTTGTAGGAATGACGCGCGAAATTTGTTTGTGATGCTATCGTGGACGATACCCTGCTATCGGTGGACAAGCGTCGACGAAAGTGTTTTGTTTACTGCTTAGTACAAAGTATGCCATTTGTATTATGCGCCTATTGGAAGAGCTAGATGCAGATTTTTTTCTATTTCAAATAATATATATGTGTGTATGAAAAATATTAATTTTATTGTTTAAAGTAAATAAAGATATCCAATAACATAATGTTTCCAATTATAAATAAAATTGTTTTATAATTTATTGAGGTAGTACTGTCCAACACAACAATAAGAACGAAAAGGTTCCATTTATTTTTTACATAAAATCATTACAAGTTTTTTAATGACTCCTGCCAAATGTTTTTAACCAAATTTAAACAGCACTTTATATATAAAGTTGAGGAGGCATTTTGCAGGAGTCATTAAAAACTTGTAATGATTCTTATACCTCAACAATTACTTTTATTAAATAAATTACCGTAAAATTATACTTTCAATGAAATCGAACATTTTCTTGGTTAACAAAAAATTACACAAAAACTGGCCGGATCAGTGGATGCTGTAATAACTTGATTGACAAAATTGTGGCGACGACTGTACAAGCGAATGACTTGGCGTAATCTGGAAATAATTTGCAGATGGCAGTAATTTCGAAATTAGTATTTTATTTCAGTTTAAATCCTGTTCTTGGGGTCGACGGTCTGACCACGCTGGTGGTAATGCGAGGTATCCCACCACTTCATGAGCGCCACCACCCGCTTTTTATTTACCAAGCCTTCTTTGTTGGTAATGAAGAATTTCAAGTATTTTGATTGGACCTAAAAGAAATGATATACTGATGCTTTGCGGCGTTTACCGGGAAAATAAGTAGCTTTTAATCTAGTCTTACAATATTACCGTCTAGATTGTAGATGATGCTATCTGTGTTTTTAATGAAAACCTTTAGTACAAAA
This sequence comes from Thymelicus acteon, assembly GCA_951805285.1. NCBI lineage: Eukaryota > Metazoa > Arthropoda > Insecta > Lepidoptera > Hesperiidae > Thymelicus > Thymelicus acteon. The sequence continues at coordinate 3,791,101 of OX638233.1, forward strand.
ATATTATACTTCGTGAAAAGGAGTACGAAAAACTAACGTACAATTTTGTTAATAAATGTAAGTACCAACCTACTTATTTTCTTCCAGAAGAAACCTTTATAAAAATTAACGTTCATGATAATGTCTGCTATGAAGCCAAAACATGGCCGTCTCCTATCGTACCAAAACGGGTTGAAAGCATAAAAATTTATTATAGTTTTGTCTAAAACACCAGCCTCAATTGATAACGCGGCTCCCGACTTACGGTAAAGTTTCACAACAAAGCTTCGATAACACTAAAAGCTTGCCTGAGCTTAGATTACATTCAGTGTTATATCTTCCAATAAATTACTGGTATTCATCTAGCTAGCAAACCGCGTGGTTTCATACTAAGTCTTCGAGGATCTGGATTCAAATACAGGTAGTAAAAACTATACTCGTGTTTGACGACCCTGAAGCCTAGTTGGTCACTGCCTGCGAAGCGAGGGGTCCCGGGTTCGATTCCCGGCCGGGGCAGATATTTATGTGACAGATAAATATTTGTACTTGGGTCATGGGTGTTATTGTGATGTGTATGTGTCGGCCATGCCACCCGTGATACAGGTAAAAACCTACTGCGGGGTATGAGTGTGTAAGCGTTCACCTATTAATATTCGTTTCCAAAGAATTATTTATTTCTTTCTTTTTAACCCCCGACGAAAAAAGAGTAGTGTTATATGTTTGACGTGTCTATGTACATATCAGTGTGTCTGTGTATATGTGGACCTGTATGTCTTTCTGTGGCATCGTAGCTCCCAAACGGATGAACCGATTTTGATACAGTTTCTTTTTTTTTTAAAGGTGACTTACTCGAGAGTGTTCTTAGCTATGTTTAGTGTTAATAAAACTCTCGGTGTTTTTAAATTTTAATTTAAGCTCTGTCTATGGATGACAGTAACCACTTATCATCCGGTGGCTGGTCTGCTCGATTGTCAACTATTTCATACGAAAATTGAATATGTAGGTATAAGTAAGATTAGGTAGGTTTGAAAGATAAAAAATGACCCATCTACACTTGGCAACTTTATCTTATAGTAGACAATTTATTAGTGGTATGAGACGTCTGTACGTATTTCCAGCGCTAAATACGCTTTTCGCTGTAATATAAAAAAAAACATCAAATAAATTGAAAACGATTAAAATTTAATCTCCCTAAGCGCAACGAAAACCACAAATTTCCTATAAGCAATAAATGCCAGTTAAAATTAGGAAGGCTGCTTATAAATTCCCTAATCGCTAAAGAGGTTAGCACGCCCCGGCGGCTCGAAATTGAACGCTTATTGCATTATAGTGGCAGATGAACCGGAACGACCTTTCGGATGAGAGACAAACTTGAAACTAAATATTGACTATGATTTATTATGATAGTGATTAAACTCGTGGTCACTGTGGTAAAGTTTCAAGAGAGCTTCCATTGTCCGAGAGAAATTCGCTTATCTCTGGGCGAATAATCGCTGGCGAGCTGGCCTCGCCTCGTAAATTGTGCCATCAAAATTGCGGGGAAAATGGAGGTTTGAAAGTTTCAACTCCATGTTCCCTCTGAGGATGAATTTATTATTTAATTATAAAATATTCATACTCGTAACACGCACTTTGTTTTTTATGTAGACTGTTTGCATAAAGTTGCGGCAGGCGAATATTGTTTAAATATAATGGTTATTTTCATACAAACTTTTATTTTCATAATATAACTTTCATAATATAACTTACTTCTTTATACCATATATGTTTCCAAAACTCAACGTCTTATATGCATCTTCATAGTCAGGTTTAGTTATAAAAGGGTACTTAGGTACTTAATATCAAAGTATTCAACTTCAGAGTTTATTCTAGACGATAATAGCCATCTAAATCAAATCAAAAATGTTGTTCTCCGAAATATTCCGGGATAGGGACACCCTAATCTCCTAGCGATATGAAATATACTTAACGACTTATTCTCATATCTACCAAATATATACAGAAAATTGCATCAGGATCGGTCGAGCCTTTTCGGAGTGCGACCACAAACACAGTGACACGAGATTTTTATATATTAGATTTAAAAAAATGACGCGTATAAGTGTCTATCAGTGATACCTACATGAATAAAAGATTATTTCATTTCATTTAAGATTTCTGCTAGTGAGTCTGTTGGGGGTAATCTATGGGCTGAGACAACACTACATGTTCAATTCTTCTGAATGACTTCTGATAAAGTCACAAGGTTATAAATGTAGGCAGATTAAAAATCGACAAACTTATCCCTGAGCTTTGAGATGGATGACGGTATTTGACAAAGTAATTACTTAATTAGTAATTTAAACTGCTAAGGCCTTAATTAAAACGTTACAGTATCAGAAATTCCGTTGAATTTTGTTAATTTGCAAAGGTGTTACAAATTATAAAGTTTAGATAACAGTTGTTAATTTCTTATCTTCATTACTTTATCTTTTCACAAGGTTATTTATTCAGGTAATTTAAGTTTTTAAGTTTTTTAATCATATATTTTATATGCACGATGATGATGATGAGAAGTTTTTGAAAAGCTTATTTGCACATTTTACAAATAATGACACATTTTTAGTAACTTAAAAAATTGTGTTCTTGCCTTATTTAAACCAGGATTCTCCTAGGCGTACTTAAACACTAGCCTATCACACTACACCATTTCCGTATAATCAAAAATACTAGTTTAATTTCACACTATTCCTCCGCAATTAAAAGTCATAAACCTTATAGTAACAAGTACTTGCAAACTGCCTATCTCTGGCGAGCACACACGCGTTAAATGTAAAGTTTACACTCGAGTATAAAACTATAGGAGTTATTTAAACTAAACTACGTGCGTGCATTACAAAGGTGAGACTCGGCCTGATACTTAAGTGAACAGAAAAACTGATACAATAAAATGTTGGAAATAAGGCAGAATTAATTCCATATCATCCATTCTTGTAACTATTGCCTTTTGGAATTCCATTTTTATGTTTATTCCGTTTTTACGCGACTGCCAAGGAAGGGTTATTACTGTATTTTTATCGTTATTTGTAATTTTAAAAAGGCACATACGAAATGAAAATCATTTTAGGATAAATCATCATTTAATGCCAATAGTAATTTCAGTTTGTAATTTTTTCATAAAAAGTAGTGCGATGGTGTACCAAATAGGGCCCGTAATATCAATAGCAGTTTAATCTATGATTCTAAGTTTAAACTCTATTTGTTGGTTATCTCGTAATATCAATGACAGTTAGGCCCGTAATATCAATAGCAGTTTAATCTATGATTCTGAGTTTAAACTGTCATTGTTGGTTTTATGTTATGGTTGTCATTGTGTTTAAACTGTCTTTGTTGAACCAACAATGACAGTTTAAACTCAGAATCATAGATTAAACTACTATTGATATTACGGGCCTTAATCTGTTTCAGAGAGTTTGAACTACCGCTTAGTTAAACGGTCAAGCAGGGGAAGTTAAACTGGCACGTAGGGTTTATCTATTGTTTCAAAATGGCTGTTTCAAAACAGACGTTTGTATATCAATATCTATCCAAGTCAATCAAAAAAACGTCAATTCTTTTGAATTAAAACATTGCCATATTTTCTTTACAATTTAAACCAAAACGAATGAACGAAATACCTAGAGTTGCTATAATTTATAAACTGATCTAATTTAACTATTCGGGCAATGTTTTATCATTGAAATTATCGATTGTTTAACCTTTGAAGTAGTTTAGTTAAACTGAGTTAAACGATTGTTGAAATTACGGGCCTAAGGGTTTTATGAAACCACGATGCAAGTGAAACGTTTTTCAGTTTGTAGGCATCTAAGTAAAAATTTTTAGAAAATTATTCGATTTAGGGTATTACAATTGCGTTTTTAATCTTTATTTAATAATGGGAAATCAATAATAGACAAAATATTTAATAGTATTAGAGTACGGAATACATAATTAATTCAATCAGTTAGATGAGAGACGCAAATTAAAAACTAAGAGCAATATTTATTCAAATCATTGAATCTCCATTATTATTCTTACTCCAGGTCCGGCTGTAATGCGACGTGCGATAGATGGATGAAAAAGTTTCACTTTAAAAATGGACTATAATTTGTTCCATATTTTATTAAGAAGTTTATTGGTGTTACATGTCCATGAATGACGAGGACTACTTATCATCACTTACTGTCTAAAACAAAGGGATTTGCTTGGACAGTCAGGTCCAGGGGCGTAGCTACCGCCGTATTAATTATACGGGGCCCCCAGCCTAAAGGGTCCCCGACTTGCAAGCTTAATGGCGCCCCTTCCAGTGACCTACAAAGCGCTTTTTATCGATGTAGGTACTTCGCTGAATTTCAAAACGTGTAAGTTTAGTTACCAAAGTAGACGAAGGGATGGAAATAATTTGATCTACAAAAATGGAAAAATAATTCTCCTCTCACAACTTTTTGTTACCAAACAGCGAAAGAAAACTATTCTCTTCTAACTGGTTAGGTAAGTTTACTTACCAAAGCGGACGAAGGGGTAGCGCTCCCAATTCTCGCCAGTCACCCTAAGGTTTTATCAGAAAACTAAAGTGATCGAAATAGCTGTTAATTTTATTTGGACATAACAAAACTGGCGAGGGTTTTAAATTTCAATAAGTACAGTCGGCAAAAGAATCAGGTATGCAGGTCATGAAACAAAAACGTTCTGTAATGATTACTTAATATTAAGTATAAAATGTTTACGTTTCAATGTTAACTGCTATCTATTAATTTAATTGATTAAACGACTGTACCTATATTAGTTGGTCATGATTATTGTGTGCGGCTGTACCCAGAGCCAGCGTAAAGGGGAGGGGCGGGGGGACGACGGCCTAGCTCGCCAAAGGAGGGGCGCCACATTTGGGATGAAGAGCAAAAAAAAAGGAAAAATAAAATTCTTAAACGTGCCCAGAAAAAAATTTTTCGAACAAAAAAGCTCGATTTTTATTTTCTTATGTGGGCGCCACAATATTCTTGCCTAGGGCGTCAGTGGCTCTGACGCACCAGACCATTTATTTACTATCCTTGCACTAAAACTTCTAGAGAAAGTTTAAGCTTATCCTAATAAACTAACTAAAAGTAACATGCTTGCAGCGTAGGGAGAGTTTGAACAGAATTTGGCACAAATTAACTCTAGCAAGTTAGTTTAACGTGAATCTGTTTGCGACATAATTATAGTTAAAGTTGTTTAGAGTTAGTTAATTAGGTATTTAATTAAGTTTTTACCTGATTACTTAGTTCACTAATTATGTGGATTAATTCAGCTAAATTCTACTAAGACAGCTTAGGCTTACGTTGGAATTACTTAATTACTTCATTTGCTTATTAATTAATTACTCAAGTCAATGAAGTTTAGAGAAATGGAAAAAAGAGTTTCCTTGTTGGCATACAAATTACCGGTTTAGTCGATAGCAAATTAATAAAACAGTTTTCGCTAATCAATAACAAGCAATAACATTAAAATAATTACTTTGTGAATATTCATTCACGCTGTGTTCACAATTCACATATACATACATACATTCATTAATGTGAACATAATATTGGATGATTTATTTATTTATTTATGATCTTTTAATGACGTATGCATTGCCTTGGCTGTGAAAACAAAAATGTGGCTGATGAAGTACGTAATTTTCTTTTGTTATTTTTCATGCAATCTTGTATTGTCCTAATAAGACTGACACAAAACGAAAAAATGGTTGTCTGTAAAGTCGGTATACGGACGGAGATTTAACGTGACAACGTCTGTTCGTGGTGTAAGTTTTTGGAACATAGAATTAAATGAAAATCACAATTTTAAATTCATAATTATTCACTGACATAATTCGTTGACGCCGGAAACGCTCGCGTAGAAGAGAGAGTTCAGTAGTTTTTGCATGAAAGAGTAATCAGTCTCCCCTCCATCTTCACAAATTTTAATTTTTAACCGACTTCAAATAAAAAAGCGGCCAAGTGCGAGTCGGACTCGCCCATGAAGGGTTCCGTAGCAGCAAGTAACATAATATAAAAGTTTTTGTAGTTCGTTGTAACTTTGATCAACGTTTTTTGCGGTTTACGATTTATGACGTATTAAAAAAAAAATACTTACCAGATCTTATTCAAACCAATTTTCGTTGAAAGTTTTCATGGTAATGTACATCATATATTTTTTTTAGTTTTATTATTCTCTTATTTTAGAAGTTACGGGGGGGGGGGGGACACACATTTTACCACTTTGGAAGTATCTCTCGCGCAAACTATTCAGTTTAGAAAAAAATGATATTAGAAACTTCAATATCATTTTTGAAGACCTATCCATAGATACCCCACACGTATGGGTTTGATGAAAAAAACATTTTTGAGTTTCAGTTCTAAGTATGGGGAACCCCCAAAATTTATTGTTTTTTTTCTATTTTTGTATGAAAATCTTAATGCGGTTCACAGAATACATCTACTCACCAAATTTCAACAGTATAGCTCTTATAGTTTCGGAAAAAAGTGGCTGTGACATACGGACGGACAGACAGACAGACAGACAGACAGACAGACAGACAGACATGACGAATCTATAAGGGTTCCGTTTTTTGCCATTCGGCTACGGAACCCTAAAAAGGAGGAGGTATTCAATTCGACTGTATTTTTTATGTTTGTTACTTCAGAACTTTCGACTAAGTGAACTGATTTGATGATTCTTTTTTTAATCGAAAGCTGGTGCTTGTCATGTGGTCTCATTAACATTTGAGCTAGATGTGACGAGTAGTTTTTGAGTTATTTTGAAGTCGGTTATTTTTTTTTAATATTAGTAAAATCATTCAACATTGTTAAGACACAGGTTTTAACGATGAAAAATGAAAACAACAATAACTTTTGGAATTTATCCCACCAAAAAACTATTCATTGTTAGTCTTTACATTAGATCTACGAACCTACGTGTAGAGAAACTCAGAACAATCTGGCAAACTTTTTCTATCAAAATCGCTCGTCCAATTACTGAAGATGTTAACACCTTTGTCGGACAGTTTCTCCTAACTACATACGAGTTTTAGTTTAGTTTTATGAGAATTCCGTTCCTGTTCTAATAAAATATGTAGAGGGTTTAGAAGCTTTTTAAAAGTCCACCAGAGACACATAGAGATAACTAAATAATACATAATTCATTTTCTGATCAACGTTCATTTTCCGACGCCTAATGGTTAAATTTGACCATAGTCATAATTGAATTTACGACCCGTTAGTACGATTATCGTGAGATTCGTGAGTATCCGTAGCATTTAAAACGTTTAGTTTCCATTTATCACATTTTCCTTCACCAATCCGCACTGGAGCAGCATGGTGGAGTATGCTCTAGGTCTCTTAAAAAAAGAGACATGCTCTAGCCATGAATAGGCTGAGATCATTTATGTAAATTTACGGATAAAAAAACTCTACACATTCATAGATCACATTGTTCCCTGTGTCGCGAATGCCATGGACGCAACACACAAATATAAGAATACACATACCTACACCGAGAACAGAAAATCAAAATCATCATTCAAGTTTCCGCCTCGCTGGGAATCGATCCCAGGAGTGCCAGGATGGACCCTTGGCACGGCGATCCGGTATGCTAACCATTGCGCGCTCTTTAACGCGGCATTTAACCTTAATAATATAAAACGTGTAATGACAAATAAACAATATTATTAAACGCTTACATACTCATACTCCCGCAGTAGGTTTTTAGGGTTCCGTAGCCAGATGGCAAAAAACAGAACCCTTATGGATTCGTCATGTCAGTCAGTCTGTCTGTCTGTCTGTCCGTATAGACTATACTATAGACACTTTTTTCCGAAACTATAAGAACTATACTGTTGAAACTTGGTAAGTAGATGTATTCTGTAAACCGCATTAAGATTTTCACACAAAAATAGAAAAAAAAAACAATAAATTTTGGGGGTTCCCCATACTTAGAACTGAAACTCAAAAATTTTTTTTCATCAAACCCGTACGTTATCTATGGATAAGTCTTCATTCATTCATTCATTCAACGCTACAAGAACTTTTATATTATGTTACTTTTTACTTGTGTCGCGGTTGGCATGGACGACACAAAACACATCACAATAACACCCATGACCCGAGTACAAATATATATCTGTCACATAAATATCTGCCCAGGCCGGGAATCGAACCCGGGACCCTTCGCTTTGCAGGCAGAGTCGCTACCATCTAGGCTACAGGGTCGTCCTGCCTTAATGTGGTCGTCGTTAGTGAGTAATTAAAGTTTAATTTACGTATGATAGTACTCACGGATCTCTTCTGATGATGATGATGTTCGAGCTTCATGTTGGCGCATCTGTTGAGGGCAGTGAGCCGTCGGAACAGGGACTGGATGGAGTCGGCGTCCAGGAACGGGTGGTCGTTCTGGACGCCTGACACGTCGATTGGAAACTGGAGGTCTGGAACAATTAGAAAATATATAAATAATAAATAATTTAAATTTTACTAACAAAAAATAACCGACTTCAAAATTACTCAAAAACTACTTGTCAGATCTCGTTCAAATTTATGTGGGACCACATGACAAGCACCTGTTTTCGATTAAAAAAAGAATCATCGAAATAAGTTGGCGTGATATTGATTTATTCTTTCATTTGTCGCGCACATACTTAATGCTAATTTAAGACTTATATGGTTTTCTCATGGATGCCATTGTCAGATCTCAATAAAATTTTAGCGGGACCACATGACAAGCACCAGCTTTCGTTTCAAAAAAATTGAGAACCTTTTTTTGAAGTCTGTTAATAAAAGCTCGCACACTTATACTCCCGCAGTAGGTTTTTACCTGTGTCGCGGGTGGCATGGACGACACATACAACACATCACAATAACACCCATTACCCGAGTACAAATATTTATCTGTCACATAAATATCTGCCCCAGCCGGGAATCGAACCCGGGTCCCCTCGCTTCGCAATAGGGTCGCTACCAACTAGGGTAGTTTATCACTAGCGCTCTGACCGCGTTTTGCGGGATAATAAAATAATAGTCTATCTGTGTGCTAAATTTCATGTAAATCAGTTCAGTAGTTTTTGCGTGAAAGAGTAACAAACCAACGTAACATAAAATAACAGTCACAATTTTTTTAGTTACTACATTGACACTATAAAACCGTGAATTTTTTTTATTTTTATTTTTTTTATTTCATTTTATTTTAAGGTTCATCAAAGACTGATACATTTGGATACACAAACAAATAAATTGAGAGTACAGAACATGCAATAAATGGACAGTCAATTACAGATGAACATAACAAGTTTAAAACATAGACGTGTTTAAAATACAGTTTTTAAACTAGTTAGTTAGTTAACTAGTTAGTAGTTAGTTAGTTAGTTTTTAAACTATTGCCATGTTTTATCTGTATGTCATCCCTCATGCCCCAGGGACACTGGCTATAAATATAATCCTAAATTCTCTATAGATAGATTAAGATGAAACGCTTAAATCAAATAACATAGTAACACAACTTTTTATATTAGAATACTTTGTGGCCCTCTAACCGATTCTCCCCAGCTATTCTCCATGCACGTCATGACGTCACGGAAGTCCATGACGTCACGAATGTCGTCCAACTTACGGCACCGGAGTCACCGGAGCCTGCTGTCGAGCGCCTCCGGTCCGAGCCTCGTTTATAGGTCACAGTGACTGCTTGGTATGGTTGCATTGAAATATAAACTTAGAATTACGCTTTGTTGACTAAAATATTTAATTATAATATAATACTAGCTGCCCGGACAGACTTCGTTCTGTAAAAAGTTTTTTTTTATTAAAACCTTTCGTGTGCCTTAAGGGAGATGTAAGCTATCCTATCTTTCCAGTTGGATCAAACTGCACACGGTGTGCAAATTTGATTAAAATCGGTTAAGTAGTTTAGGAGTCCATCGCGGACAAACAACGTGACACGTAATTTATATGTACTAAGATTATAAAGTGGGAAGTTTTGATTTTTTGTTTATTTGTCATGGATAAACCCCAAAAACTACTGGATCGATTTCAAAAATTCCTTCACCAAAAGGATGCTCTATTGTTTCTGAGTAACATACCACTTTTATTTAAAAAAATAGGAATCTATACCTAAGCAATGCGAGGCCGGTTACTAGTAGTAACTGAGTTATCAACTTTACTAATACGCCGAGTGCTTACAGGAGTTAGTCACAATCTACGACATAGTAAACAAAAATAATTACTTATGAAGTGATTTTAATGTAGTCCATTTGGCGTCTTCATTGATTGTCTATCCTGATGATACACGACGATTAACACAAGTGCGGAGTAGGTAGCCTCTCGGTTTTCTATACGGCCCTTTTTTAAGAGTGTGTGCAAGAATTCTCCACCAGACGACACGCTTTGTCTCGTCATTCGTTATGCGCGAAGGACTGGAATAGCTTGCCTGCGTCCGCTTTCCTGCCCGCCTATGACGTAGAATTCTTCAAGAACACAGTGAACAGGATTTTACTAAGTGCGTCCACCATCTTAGACTGTATGTATATCTCTCCTTACCATCAGGTGGGTCGATCAAGCACTAATTTATAGCAAATATAAAATTGCCATTAAATTATAATCTAAATTTTACTAACAAAAAATAACCGACTTTAAAATTACTCAAAAGCTACTTCTCAGATCTCGTTAAAATTTATGTGGGACCACATGACAAGCACCAGCTTTCGTCTAAAGAAACAATCGTCAAAATCGGTTCACCCATTCGAAAGTTCTGAGGTAACAAACATAAAAAAATACAGTCGAATTGAGAACCTCTTCCTTTTTTTGAAGTCGGTTAAAAATAAAACGGTGCGGTGATTTTACAAATACAACGTAAATGGAAACATAACATCCATTAGCTCCTGCCACTACGAGCTTGGTAATGCATTGGGTGCACATTCATCACTCATAAAACACGCTACTTTACTGTAAAAGTAGGTACTGCAAAGTTATTTTCATGAAAATACGGTAAGCAGGAAAATTCAAAATGAAAGTGCGGGTAGGTGGAAAATATGAGATGAAATTATTGCTATAGAAGACTATAGAAGAAATAGGAGTATAATATTTTGCAAGTAATATTACTCAATAGTTGTTTTTCAAACTTCTTACAATTACAAAGTTCTAGTAATAGATACCTGCTTATTTTCGTAACTTAATGTCTTTTTTGCTATTTCTTTTCACGCTTTATATTAGCTTCACCTGTATGTTTGCCTATTTGTTTGTTTGTAATTTGTAACCGACTCTTTTGGACTTGATTTTGACCCACTTTAAACGGTCAGATTTCTTTCAAACTTCGTGGACTTATCGAGGACCGATGACAATTCAATATTTAAAGAAAAAAAGAAACAAAGAAACAAAGAAAAACCTAAATACACGCTTTATATTAAACGGTCAGATTTCATTCAAACTTCGTAGACTTATCGAGGATCGTTGACAATTCAATATTTAAAGAAAAAGAAAGAAAGAAAGAAAAAAAGAAAGAAAAAAATTAAAAATAGATAAAAAAGAATCATCAAAATCTTTTCACCCAGTCCAAAGTTAAGGTAATAAACATAAAAAGTACAGTCCAATTGAAGTCGGCTAAAAATATACAAGAAAAGTTATTTGTCTTAAATTGGACTATTAGAGATTATTGTTTGTTGTTAGTGGGTTATCATCCATCCATCCATCAGCCCTTAGAGGTCCACTGCTGGACATAGGCCTCCCCTAACTTGCGCCACTCTGACCGGTCCTGAGCCTTCTGAATCCAGCGGATGCCCGCTGTCTTCTTCAGATCGTCAGTCCACCTGGTCGGGGGGCGTCCTATGCTCCTTTTTCCGAGACGTGGGCGCCATTCAAGGACCTTTCTTCCCCAACGGTTATCGGTCCTTCGCACTATGTGGCCAGCCCATTGCCACTTCAGCCGACTAATTCTTTGAGCTATGTCGGTTACCCTTGTTCGTCTACGGATCTCCTCATTTCTGATGCGATCACGTAGAGAAATACCGAGCATAGCCCTCTCCATAGCCCGCTGCGCAACTCTGAGCTTGTGGATCAGGCCAATAGTAAAGCACCACGTCTCGGATCCGTATGTCATCACTGGCAACACACACTGCTCGAACACCTTCGACTTCAGGCACTGAGGAAGTGTTTTGGACGACAAGATATGACGCAGTTTCCCGAACGCAGCCCATCCGAGTTGGATTCTACGAGTGACTTCTTTCTCGAAGTTGGACTTACCCATCTGGATCACTTGTCCCAGGTAATTGTATTCGTCTACAACTTCAAGAGCAGCGCCGTCAACAACAACCGGTACGGGTGTGACATGGACATTCGACATGATCTTCGTCTTGTCCATGTTCATCTTAAGACCCACCCGTTGTGAGGCGCTGTTCAAGTCCCCGAGCATTGTACCAAGTTCTTCCAGGGAACCCGCCAGGATGACTATATCGTCGGCATATCGCAAGTGTGTGATGTATTCGCCATTGATGTTAATGCCACGTCGTTTCCACTCCATCAGCTTGAACACATCTTCCAACGCAGCAGTGAACAGTTTTGGGGATATGACATCCCCTTGCCTGACACCTCTCTGCAGTTGGATGGGGTTCGTTGCTGTGTCGTGTACTCTGACGGACATGGTGGCAGATGAGTACAAACACTTCAACACCTCGATATACCGGTAGTCGATCCGGCACCGCTGGAGAGAATTTAGTACCGCCCAGGTCTCGATAGAATCAAAGGCTTTCTCATAGTCCACATAGGCAACACACAACGGCAGATTATACTCCTCGGTCTTTTGTATAATCTGCCGCAGTGTGTGTATATGGTCTATGGTGCTGTAGCCTTTTCGGAATCCTGCTTGTTCGGGGGGCTGGAAGTCGTCAAGCCTGCGTGCAATGCGATTTGTGAGCACCCTCGAAAACAGCTTATAAACGTGGCTCAGAAGTGCAATGGGCCTGTAGTTCTTCAAAAGGGCTTTATCACCCTTCTTGAAGAACAGCGTCACCACACTCCTGCCCCACGCTTCCGGGGTAGTTCCAGTGTTAATGACGGAATCGAACAGTTTTTGGAGCGCCACTAGAAGGGGTTTCCCTCCAGCTTTTAGAAGCTCGGTTGTGATTCCGTCATCTCCCGGTGCCTTGTTGTTTTTAAGCTGTTTGAGAGCCTCTCTAATCTCATACAGGCTGATGTCCGGGATATCCTCTGTGTAGTGTCGGGTCAGTTTAGCTCTCTTATCGCTCTCCTCGCTAGGAGGTGGAGCTTGAGAGGAGGCATACAACCGTCCGTAGTATCTCTCAGTCTCTCTCAGAACTTCCGGTTTCGACGAAACCACGGTGCCGGATTCGGTCTTCAACCTCGTAAGCTGACTTTGCCCAATAGACAGATCCCCGGCGAACACTTTGGAGTCCTGGTTTCGCTCAATTGTGTTTTTTACACGATTTGCGTTGTGTTTTCGCAAATCGCGTCGCCTGCACTTGGAGATCTGCTCATTGAGCCGTCGGTATTCCCTCATAGAGGTTGGAGACTGCACACATAGTTCTCGTCGATCCCTCATAAGACCGAGAGTTTGTTCTGAGAGAACCTGAGATCTACCACTAGGGTGGGTCTTGAAGTACTTCGACCCTACCTCGTGGACAGTTGTTACCATCCTGGTGTTAAACTCGTCCACTGACGTGCACGATTCTAGGCACGCAAAACGGTTTTGCAGCTCAAGTTGAAAGTTCTCGGATCCCTGGATTTGGACGGATGTTGGGCGAAGCGTAGACTTCATCAGGCGTGACCGTTCCAGCTTCAGGTCGATATTTAATGTGCCTCTCACAAGACGGTGATCGCTTCCGGTTTTGAACCTGCTGATCACAGAGACATCATTAAATATGTGCCGTTTGTCTGCCAGAATGAAGTCTATCTCGCTTTTCGTGGAACCATCAGGACTTATCCAAGTCCACTTGCGTTGTGGCTTCTTTCTGAAGAAGGAGTTCATCATAAAGAGATTTTCCTTCTCCAAAAAGTTGGCCAGCAAGTGTCCTCGGTGGTTCCGTCGTCCAATTCCGTAGGGACCCACTTTCATCTCGGCGCCACTTTGCGTGCCCAGCTTCGCGTTGAAGTCCCCCATCACAACATTGAAGTGAGCTTTAGAGGTATGTATGGCTCTACTTATGTCCTCATACATAACCTCAACCTCGTCGTCGGGATGTGTCGAAGTCGGCGCATATACCTGTACAACCTTCAACGAATACCGTTTGGATATTCTGAGTGTAAGGTACGCTACCCTGGCCGACACGCTCCCGACTTGCACAATGTTGTTGACGAGGGACCTGTGAACGAGAAACCCGACACCACCTTGGGACAGGTGTTCGCCCTCCCGGTGATAGAACAAGTTTCCGTATTTGAGTATTATCGTGTCCTCCCCCTGTCTTCGGACTTCAGATAAACCCACAATACTCCAGTTTAACTTGTCTATCTCTTCTTCCAGCTCTTTTACCTTGTCGTCTGTCCTCAGTGTCCTGGTGTTGTATGTTGCCAGGTGCAGAAGTCGTCGTTTGGATTGGTAGCCCGATCTCTGCCGGCGATTCTTAGCACCCCCTGCCCCGCCGTTACCATAGCCGCTACCGTAACTAGGAATAGCGGGGCTGCCGGGGACTGGGGGCCGAGGCTCATTTGTGACAAACATGCGGGGGTTTTAGCCGATAGTCACCACGCTTGGCTAGTGCGTGTTGGTGACCGCAGGTGACCTGACTGATATTCGTCACACACAGGAAGATGCTGCTGCCCATCTTCCTGAATTTGTCCTATTAGTCGCCTTTTACGACATCCCAGGAAGAACGGGAGTGGTGCTATTCTACAAAGTGAACCCGGACACCACACGGGGGAGTTAGTTATACGGGGCGGTTAGTGGGTTAAGTAGCATGTTATTAAAACTAAAATTTTAAGGTAAGTTTAATAATTAAATAAGCTAACAATTACAGTAGACGTCATAGTTGCATGGACTGGGTCGAAATAGCTGCTAAATATCGCGAGTATACTATACTCGTATAGTACAATGATATTTAGACAAATATAGATACGTTATGCCCTTCCAAATCAATAAAAAAATCTGTCCCAAAAAGAGCGACAACACACACACATTTGTCTTTCTTTTCACTACACATCACACGAAGGCATTTTAACGCTGTATGTCAAATGTCAAGCACTTCTGACAACAAAAAGCGTGCTTATCGTCTTGTATTGACAAAGCGACTACGAGCAGAACGGTGAATTGCCTGTTCTTACACTCTTCATCGTCGGTACGCTAGTGGCATATCTATCTCTTTTTACATTATAATATCATTGTTACAGTAATGCATATCAAGCCATATCTATGTATCAAGCACTAGCGCCCACTTTGCCTGCGTTTTCTGGGATAATAAGTATCCAATATAATGTCCCGAATCATGGTCTATGTGCCTGCTAAATTTCATAAAAATCCGTTCAGTAGTTTTAGCGTAAAAGAGTAACAAACATCCATACATTTTACAATTATTCATTCCATCCTTCTTTCTTTTTTTCTTCCTTTCTTAGCCGGCAACGCATCAGTGATGCCTTTGCTGTTGATGCCATGGGCTGCTGATGTCCATGGGCGACGATAGCCACCTACCACCAGGTGGATCGTCAGCTCGTTTGCCAGCTATTTCTTAAAAAAAAACATCTTCACAGGAAGAAAAATTTAACTTATTATACACGTATTATCCTCTAAATACATTGAATTATCTCTCATCGTTCTGCATCGGTATTCATAACGAGGTTGGTAGTGGATTGTGGGCAAACCGCTCAAGGGCTAAATGGATTAAATGCTTGTACACATTCCACATGAGCCATATAGGTAAAACCACCATATAGGCTTTTATCACATTCTTTATTCAATTAGTGCGCAACAAAGGTTTTAAGATCGAGTTACATTTTCAACATCTGTAACATGTACTTTGATGGTGCGTTGGTCATATTTTGTTTTCGCTGATATAAATAGGTTCTCAGTTATTTATTATGTAATAAATAATTATTATCTAAATTTTTAAATGCGTAGGTACCTATTAGAAATGAATTATGACTTGTATCAGCGGAGTAATAATGCCGCATCTACATATTTTTGTAGTACCTAATACGAAACGTGAGTACCTGTTGCATTTTCGTTTTCCGTTGCAATTTTCATACAGTAACAATAACAAA
This sequence comes from Thymelicus acteon, assembly GCA_951805285.1. Lineage (NCBI taxonomy): Eukaryota > Metazoa > Arthropoda > Insecta > Lepidoptera > Hesperiidae > Thymelicus > Thymelicus acteon. The sequence goes on from OX638233.1 coordinate 3,807,303, forward strand.
GATTTTATTATGACCAAGGCCGTCTTTAACCTACTGGAGGCCCTGGGCATATTAGGACAATGGGGCCCCTATGACTTTTTTAGAACACTATTTTGTTAGAATAAACAAAAAAAGAAAGTAGATAAGCAAGCCTCTAGATTTACGCAAAAGCTATTAAGCAAATTGGTATTGTAGTCAGTAATTTAGATTTGATTTATTCAAATTAAAAAAGTTTTTCGGTAATAAATATTGGTTATCGTTTAGTGATCTGGCAGGAACTAAGGGGCCCCTATCGATGACGGGGCCCTGGGCACGTGCCCAGAGTGACCAGTGGGAAAGAAGGGTCTGATTATGACATAATACAACCTACGTCACAGCGCAGCATACACTATACCTACGTCATGTTTCCACATGCAGGCAGGTAATTTAAAATGTTCATCGGAACGGGGTTAGCGTAAAATTATCCCGGTTCATCCGACCGTGCGGCCACGGCCGACCGCGTCCCTTTCATCCTAATCCTAACTAAAGCATAGCGTTATACATGCAAATGATAGTATGCTATGCTGTATGTTTAAGGGATAAAAATGTGAAATCTCACCTAGTAGGCAAAGGATACTATAGTATAATTAAGGCAAAGGATACTATAGTATAAGTAAATAAAGAATATATTAATGACAAAGACGCCTGGAAATTAGTACCGCATCCAGTTCCGCGTAGTTTACAATTAAGTATATTATGTAACTTTTCATGATTTTAAAAGATGTGCGTGGAGTTTCTTTACGGCTTTTCTTCTCCTCCATGACAAAGCACCCTTCTGAAAAGCTGGTAGATTAAAAAAAATACGTGCGTAAGTGTATCAGTGATACCTATATGAATAAAAGATTTTGATTTGATTTGATTTCATTTGTATGACTGATGGTTGAAATGGAAGTTTGAACATTCAGATTTCGCGGAGAAAACATTTGAAACGTATACCAATATTTCGATCTAGTCAAATGAAAATGAAGTGAAATTAAATGATAATATGCCGTTTTTCAAAATTCAAATTGGTTTGTTTTACAAACTCCATTTAAAAGTTTTACCGTGACCATAATAAAATTATGTATTTAGAAGAATAATATGTTGTAAAACGGGTGTCGTATGTTTACTGTTAAAATAAATTTCGAGGAAATCTGTTACCATACGTGACTACATACTTTATTTGGCGGAAATGCTAGCTTCAAAACCATTAATGACCCACTACTGAAACACGCATCTTCAAGAACATGTGGAGGTATTAAGTTAAATTAATATCCAATACTCAAATCTGTAATCCCGCGAAGCCAGAAATATCAAGCTTCTAGTCTATTCAGCTAATAATTAGCAAAGTAATTTCTGAGTCAAATACAAGTCTGAGACAAGGTTATTGATGTATCTATTGTTGTATTATTTTTATCCTACTGTTTGTACGGAACCCTAGGCGTGTCCGTTTTCGTGCTTGGCTCTCTTCTCACTGCTCAATTTAATAAACTTATTCATTCTTACTACGATTTTTACCCTCATAAAAAACAATATATCGTATAATTATATTATAACTATGTACATTATGTGCGCCAATGTTGCATTGTTTAAAAACATGGAAGCAGTTTTAGTGAATAGACAAAGATTTAAACTAATTTTAGTCTTCTTTCATATTATACTGCGGTTTACTCATTACATTTTGTTATAGAACCGTCCCCAAAATGGGAACACAATGGACTTTATCTACAATCTCCGTGTTTACAAGTTTTAATTAAATTTTCCACAGAATGTCGTTCTCAGAATACAATTGCATTGTATCATGAGAAAAACAAGGTAAGGTTTATAAGAAAATAAAATGGTGAAGTTAGATTTGACTCGTGTGAGAGGGTGGGTTCGGTACGGCAAAACGATTATCATTTCTTCATGACTGTAAACTAGCCTGTGCCCGCGAATTCGTTCGCATGGGAGCATTTCCCGCGTTAACCCCGATCCCCTGGGAGCTCTAATCACTTAGGGGTATGAAATATACTTTACGACCTGTTCTCATATCTACCAAATGTACACAAAAAATTCATGAAAATCGGTCGAACCGTTTCAGAGGAGTGCGACCACAAACACCGTGACAAGAGATTTTTATTTATTAGTGAAGCGCTCATAGCCCGGCGGCTTACGTCGATCCTAAGCGATCGACAAAGTTAAGCAACAGCGGGCGCGGTCGGTAGTTGGATGGGTGACCGCTAGTGGCAAAAATTTCTTGAGCGCTTCCGTGCTTCGGAGGGCACGTAGAGCCGTCGGTCCCGGTTGTTATCGTAAGATAACAGTCGGAGGCCCTCGGTCGGCATTAAAACCTCCGACAATTGGGTTGGCCACTAACCCCTCCACCAATCCGCACTGGAGCAGCGTGGTGGAGTATGTTCTAGGCCTCCTCAAGAGGAGAGATCCGTGCTCAGTAGTGGGCCGTTAATGGGTTGAAGCCAGATAAAATGTTGAAGTTAGATTTGAGTCGTATGAACTTGTGAGAAAGTCTTTTTTGACTGCCAGACGTATTCAAGTAATGCTTTAAATGTTTTATCCGTCTTCCTCTTCGAACAAGTCTGTTTACTACAACTAAAAAATGTAGTAGGAAAAACTAAAAAGATAACTGAGTAATAAAAAGATAAGTAAGTAAAGATTGAAAGCATATTGTTGTTAGGAGTAGTTTCCTAGTAGGCAAGTAGATACAACCTGTAACAAAGCGAAAGTCAGTGATGCACGCAAATAGACGTGATCACTCGGCCGTCCATTCGATCAACCTATTCTAATTTGTAATACTTCGTAGATTTCTGTACAAGCAGCCATCAGCGACATTGTTATATGACACTAGTGCTTTTCCCGCGTTTTCCAGAATAATAAGTACCCTACGTCTTATTCTAGACAATGGTCTATCTGTGAGCAAAATTTCATGAAAATCCGTCCAGTAGTCCGTACAAACTTTCAAAGTGGTATTTTGTATGATATTTCTGTTTTCTGTTAAGTGGTAAACTGCCAACACTCTCCATTCTTGGCCGGCAACACATGACCACTAGTCATGGGCTCATCTGCGAGTCGTATTTCACGAATAAACAAGACAACGATCTGACAGGGCAATCCTACTAATAGTATATACTATATTATACATCTATGCATCTATACAAATAAATAAAATTGGAGTGTCTGTTTGTAATATTAAAATAACCGCTTTTTACTAAGTGCATTTGGATGTATACACGGCACATATACCAAAACAACATTTATTACAATTTTTGTCTGTCTGTCTGTCTGTTTGTATCGGTTAATCTCTGAAATTGCTGGACCGATTTTCATTGGCAGATAACTGATGTAGCAAGGAGTAACTTAGGTTACTTTTGTTTTAGAAAAAAATAGGTGATACGAAGTTCGTCGGGTCAGCTAGTTTTTACTAATATTATAAAGAGTAAAGATTTGATTGTCTGTTTGCATTGAATAGGCTCCGAAACTACTGATCCGATTTGAAAAATTCTTTCACTGTTAGGAAGCTACACTATCCCCGGGTGACATAGGCTATATAATATTTTCAAAAAAATTAGGGATCCTTAATAAAATTCCAATAATGTAACCCAAGGTGTAAAAAAATAAGAAAACCGAAGCAAAGCGAGGGCGGTTACTCGTAAGTATTATAAATGTGAAAGTATGTATGGATGTTTGTTGAAGTGTTACTCTTTCACGCAAAATTACTGAACAGATTTTCATGAAATGTAGCACCATGATCCGGAATAGGACAAAAGATACTTATTATCCCGGAAAACATCGCGGTCAGGGTGCTAGTAATCTCCATAATTGGTAGTGACTTTTAACTATTTGATGGCTCAACACCTCATTTGGGGTATTACATAGCTTAGGTTATTTATATTAAAATATATGCTTATTTTATATGCATAACATGAGCAAGGTATACCAGCGAAATTGCTTTGAAATTACCTTACCAGCTATAAAATAATAAAGCGAGCAGTCAATAAAACTTCTCTTATTTAAAAAGGCAACGCATACAATAGCGACTCAGAAAAACACCAAATAGGAAAATACGAACTAATAATGAAGTTTGTTGCTGAAAGCGTACAAAATTGTATTATAACCTGTCAAACATTGTGAACCAATATTATTATGTACTTGCGTATTATTTGAAAGTAAAAATGGAGTACTTATCTATTGTATGAGTAAAATTTCAAAATATATCTACATAACAATAGATGTGATGTAAATAACAACACATTTTCAACAGAATTGGAAATCCATTTCCAACTTAAAAACGTAGAGAATGAATCAGACGTAATTTCATGAAATTAGTATTTATTCTAAGCCATGTAAGGACATGTACCGTGTACAGGTATTTTCTAAATCGCTGATAAATGACGGAGTTCTGAGGTAACAAACATTAAAAAAATCCATCAAATTGAGAACCTCCTCTTTTATACACGGTTTTATTTAAATAGGTAAGTTGTTATGTTAGCCTGTTAGCCTAATTACACCTACTTCCTCTTACCATAAGGAGTTGAAATTTTATACTGCTTCAGTTCTGATGACAATGCATTTTTTGATAAGTATGACTTGATATGAGCAGTGATAGCCTAGCGGTTAGAACGTTGGTCTCCCGAACGAAGGGGCCCGAGTTCATATCTATTTTCTCCTGTCATATTCAAATATTATGTGCGTAGGTATTAGAAGTTAATTATCACTTGCTTCAGTAAAGGAAAACACTGTGAGGAAACCTGCACACCGGAGAGTTCTCCATAAAGTTCTCAGAGGTGTGTGAAGTCTACCAATCCGCACTTGGCCAGCGTGGTAGACTATGGCCTAATACCCCTCACATTGTGAGAGGAGACCCCGAGCCCAGCAGTGGGATAATTATGGGTTTTTGCTTTGCTTTTAGTTTGCTATGACCTGATACCTACTACATTCAGGTTTGGCTCCAGACGAGGGAACTTCAGTACGGTCAATTTTTTTAAGTTATACCATTTAGGTACTATTATTTCTTCTGTGGTTATACTTCTTGTGGGGCGTTTAGAAAAAAATATGAGAGTAAATTATTTACGATGCGACAGCCAAAAAGCGACATGATGAAGGTGCGTGATACTAGACGCACAACACTCACTAGCAGTTGTATTGGATCGTGGGTGCGAGCCAGAGGTTTTGTAAACTATGAACTTGTTTTGAAGTCTAAAATACTGATAGTTGACACATTTGTTTGTACCTACCTACCTCGTCTATATGAGTTTTAAAAGGCAATATGTAGGGCTGGGAGCGTCAGACATGGAGTGTTAATCGAATGTACGGCTGAGTGAACGCGCCTTTGTCGAGAATTCATTTGTTCACTACATCAACCCTATAGGTATGTGGACTGCAGACAGACGGGAAGTGATTGTAGTTAAACAAATTTAATTACCTTTTTGTTGGAAATGGAATTAGGCTTGCATTGGCGCGTTTATTGATTCCAGTGAATTAGGTGAAGTGGAATTCTTGGAAATCAAAGTGAAGCTTTCGCAATGAAACTATTTGGAACTTTAAATTGCTTGATAGTAATAGAGCCATACGTTGTAAGGATCATTGTATCAATATTTCTGTTACTGACATTTAAGTATAATGTCATAGAACAGACATCTCGAACAAAATGTGTCCCGCCGGGATTCTATTTTCAAAATTGAGCCCCCGTTCTCCTTTCAAAATCGAACGAATCCATTGAAAATTGAAGCCGATCGGCGCCAATCGCTAGTAATAATACTTCAATGGTTACTGATATTATTATATTTCTTTTAAGCTTGCCAAGCAGCCGCCCTTTGGCCAGCCACCGAATGACTCGTCTTGTTCCGGCTGGCTTGAGAGCCAGTTTTCTCTTTCTTCTTTATTCTTTTCTTTCTTGCCCACAGCACACGTACTTAATTTAGAAGATGTTTTTTATTTAGTTATAAAACATTACCCTCTTGTCTTAGATAAGGGCATGTAGAGATTTTGAGAATCCTCCTCCCGTAGAGACCCTTACGTAATTATAATTAACTAGCTGACCCGTCGAACTTCGTATCGCCTAACAAACAATTTTTTTTAAATAAAAGTAGCCTAAGTTACTCCTTGTTACATCAGCTATCTACCAGTAAAAATCCCGTCAAAATCGGTCCAGCCATTTCAGAGATTAGCCGGAACAAACAGACAGACAGACAAAAATTGTAAAAAATGTTGTTTTGGTATATGTACCGTGCATACATCCAAATGCACTTAGTAAAAAGCGGTTATTTTATTATTACAAACAGACACTCCAATATTATTTATTTGTATAGAGTATAGATGAATGTCCCCTAAGGCCAACAATATAGAGGTATGATGAAATACCCACAGTCAACTATTCGTCTGTTCTGAACGTTGTTATGAACTATAAGCGAAAGTTGTAATTTCTTCGCTAAATTGTTTCGATGTTCAGCGCTACTACTGTTTTTGTTGAAAACACATGGCCCTTTCTAAGTTAAGTGCTTGTTATATTGTAAGCGAAATAATATAAACTGGCAGTCAGGTGCCTTTTTTTTAAGTACTTACATTGAAATAATTGTCATTTTTATGTTCCATTTTATAAACCAGTCTTCGAGGTCATTTACAAACTTTATTTTCTAATCCAATTAAGAGATCAGGTTAATTAACCCTTCACAAAGGATTTAGTAGTTTTACTGTGTCTCTGCGAAGAAATCTATTTAGATTTAGATAGAGCATTTGGTCTAGTAGGTATAAAAGAAAAAAATTGAAAGGAAGGTATTATACATTACATTAACACATTAAAAAAAGCATTTTGTAAGTGTAGCTTTATACGATTAGCTATAGGTATATGATTCTATTCAAAGCAGTGATAGCCTAGCGGTTACAACGTTGGTCTCTCGAACAGAGGGGCCCGAGTTCAAATCCTGGCACGTACCTCTAATTTTCAAATATTATGTGCGTATTAGAAGTTAATTATCACTTGCTTCGGTAAAGGAAAACATCGTGAGGAAACCTGCACACCGGAGAGTTCTCCATAAAGTTCTCAAAGGTGTGTGAAGTCTACCAATCCGCACTTGGCCATCGTGGTAGACTATGGCCTGTACCCCTCACATTGTGGGAGGTGACCCCGAGCCCAGCAGTGGGACAATTATGGGTTGTTGCTTTGCTTTTTTTATATGATTCTATTAATTAATTCAAATGCAAAGTAATTTAATCGTGTAGGTATTCTGTGAATAAACTAATGCAGGTCATTTTTCACTAATACCACCGTTTTGGAAAGGTAGCAAAAACCTTTAGTCGTCATCGAGGTTCATTAGTTATTCATTAGGTAGGTACTAAAGTTATTTACTACCAGATGAATTGAACACCAATTCGCAATCAAAAGGTACTTTTTTATCTATCGCTTATCGCCCACTCTCCTACGATACAACACATGACTAACAGTGAGATTGTAACTCAATTGTGGCCGCAGAGCGCAACGGTCTACATTGTTGAATGTCACCAGAATTGAACTGAAATTGAGTTTAAGTTGATACCTCACAGTCACATATAAATTGGTTCACTTTTAGAAAGGTATACAAATGAAAGCATGTCTAAGAAATTTTCAAAGAGAACGATTCAATTTACTTTTTAATATTTCGAAACAGTGGATTGCGCGCTTACGTTAGATTTAAACAAATACCTTCCTTATTTGCCTAAGGCTCCCCAGCGCTGGATTTTAAAAGCATTTTTTTCTAGAAAGAATATTCTAGTAGATTCTAGTTAGATAGACTGACGATTTCTACTTTACTAGGTCTTTACTTTATTGAAATCCCCTCAATGCTCGTACCTCTGTTAAAGTTATTATTCAAGGAGCCATGATTGATTGATGTGACATTTATACGTATATCGAAGTATTCATAGTCCGGTGGTTCAAATCGATCTTTAGCAGGCGCGGTCAGTAGCTGGTGGTAGCGGTAGACTTGTGTTGGCTTATCCATCCAGTAATCGCATTGGTGCAGCTAGGTAGAGTTGTCTCCTCAGAAGGAGAGACCTCATGTGCTATTGATACATTAAAACTAAAAGTTTGTTGAAGATTGTGGGACTTTGTGATGTCTTCTTTGTGTATTTGTCACCTTACTTATAATGTTGTTTTCTTTGAACCCTTGTGAACAGTTTTAGTACGGGATCTAAGTTGATCTCGGATTTTTTTTTAGATATTAATAATGCTGCAACCATCTGCACAAATGCCCTACAACGTGGGATGGAAAGTGCTAGGGTAGCCACACTATTGTCTAATTATGTTTATTTTTTTCTTCTATTAACCATCGGTATAATAAGTACCTATTAAATAAAATAAATAAACAGTGTGTCAGTCACTATTGAATGCCATTATTATGAAAATGACCGCCAAAGGAAACACCGATGCGTTACCAACCAATAAATAAGAGAACTCGTCCCTCAGTAATTGGCAGAGATTGATTGATTCTATTAAAGTTTTTTCATTTAGTAAATTGAGTATTATATACCCCTAGTTATTGTTTACAACTCTCAGCATAGTGCTCTCAGCGCCGCGGCGCCGCTAGCGAATAATAGATTCATAATTAATTATTAATTTACCTGGGAGCGGGTAATTATTAATTCAAGATATTATCATTCTACGAGCAGATCATGACATACAGACCTACATATTTGTGGATATAATTTATCACACAAATTAACCAATTTGACATTAAAAAATTAAGTTATTAATACTATAGATATTATACATTGCTTTTAATAATACTGTTAAATAAATGTAGTAAACAATTATGTTTGAATTATATTAAACCTATGTGGACTCAGGTTGTACTGTTTTAATTTTTAAATAAATGCTCTATATTTTTTAGGATTTTAACTTCCACATTGTTATTATGGTCAGCCTACGTATTCCCGACATCTGGGGAGAGCTTAGACTCTTTGCGGTTTGGGTGCGATTATGTACTGTTAGTACGCGAGAGATTATGTGGTATTACTAAATGTAAGTAGGTAGTACTTTAGTGGTAAAGGTTTGTATTTTCAACTACTAGTTTCCGCCCGTGGCTTCACCCGCGGTGTGGTGGTTTCGTAACACAGAATTCAAAACTTAAAAACATTAATTACCCGAGGGGAAGATACAATCATGTTAATTTCTTAAATTCAAAGATACTTACAAACTTTCACGTTTATAACATTAGCATAGAATTTAATATTTAGGATATGATGATGTTAAATATGTTGAAACTTTATGATTATCAACTACCTAACTTTATTAAGTAGGACACATCTACATACCATCGTTGTCAAGTGCAACGAATTTTTATAAAATGTGTGTGTACGAAATGTGTGACTATGTGTCCCAACATAGTAGAAGTAAAACTTCAAAGGACAAGTGGAATTTAATAAAATTTTGTTTAAAAAAATATTTAAATAAAAAATATTTCAAGAAAAAACATTTAAAAAATATTTCAAAAATAAATATTTTACATATTTAAAACGAATGGCAACGTATTTATATTTAATATTAAATATTTCCATACATTGGTGTTATAATATACCTATATGAATATAATTTTATTTGAATATATATATTTTTTGTATTAAAAATTGAACAGGTATTTTTAATTTATGAATGTAATTTCTCTTAAACCAAGAAGCTCGTATGCCGTGAGTCAGAATTACCTAAAAATATTTACCTATTATCTTTAAATAATATCAGTCAAATCTTGTATATCGATGGTCAAATCGAATGAAAACTTGAGCACAGCATTTGACCGATAAAATGCTACAAAAAGCAGATGCGTGAATTTTAACTACTAGCAAGAAATTTCACACAGCTATGTAAAATTATTCAATTACCGTTATAACGTTAAGGTACTCAGTCATGTTTTCTACAAAAAAGGTAAACATTTAAAATTCAACACTGGCATAACATAACAGCTTACCTTTTTATTTCACACGCGATATTTAACCCAGAAAAAATTTAAACACAAAAATTGAAACACGTTTAAAAATAGAACACAAAATGGAACACTAATTTAAAATAATGACCACAAAATGTCCAGTCTCCCGCCCACGCAGCGCCACACTGGTACCTGAACTAATCGGTGCAGATAAAAAATATTTTGACATATCTGTTTTCATTCCTGTCAAAAGTTAACCAAAACGACCCCTGCTTTTACAATGATAATATACGCTCATTAAAGACCAAAATATAATACTGAGGACCTTAAGTTGTTACCACAAAGACTATAATTGTATACGTAATTATTTCTGAATGGAAAATGAATATTGACAACGAAAAGGCACACGAAATTTGGGCAAATAAATTTGAGCACTGCTACAAAATGATAAAAGTGATTTTAGCTTGAAAACCGATGGTGTTCTAAAAGAATTTAGTCATTTAAGGAGAATCGCTTACCTGAACACGATAAGGCTAATCGGTTATGTTTTGTTTGGTCGAGAGGTGACGTAAATGATATGTTTGTTCTCTTTATGATCAATTTACGGTGGCTGGGTATTTTAAGTCATTTACGTTTTAGCGGCATTTTAGAAGGGTCTTTTGACCCATGGCACCGGTGGCTTAAATCATGACAAATAGTCGTTTCAATGCATTCCATTTTTAAATTTATGGCCTGACCTAGAGCCGTTTTAGCTTTTACTTTTATTACGGACTAAATTTATGAATAGCCAGCGACGTGTGTTTATTTATTTAACTGTTTTACTGAATTATTTTACGTGGATTTTAGGACTGGTATTCTGATTTCTGTGCATTTTGTTCTAAATTATGTTCCCGCTATTCTAAGCATAAGTTTCTGATGCAAAATAAGAGTAACCCTTAGCTTATCAAAGCGAAATGTAGATATTAAAATTGTTTATCGCCGTCTTGTTTCATTTGCTATAATGCATTAGGAGAACCTAACCATCGGTACCAGTAGAGATGCTGTCCTATTTGTTATCTTCTTGGCTTCAACTAATTATTGGCCCACTATTTGGCACGGGTCTCTCCTCTTGAGGAGGCCTAGAGCATACTCCACCACGCTGCTCCAGTGCGGATTGGTGGAAGGGTTAGTGGCCAACCCGAGTGTCGGAAGTTTTCAAATCGCCCGAGGGCCTCCGACATGGCTTAACGACTGTTATCTTATGATAACAACCGGGACCGACGGCTTTACGTGCCCTCCGAAGCACGGAAACGCTCAAGAAATTTTTGCCACTAGCGGTCACCCATCCAACTACCGACCGCGCCCGCTGTTGCTTAACTTTGTCGATCGCTTAGGATCGACGCAAGCCGCCGGGCTATGAGCGCTTCGTAATGCTTGTAATCTTCTTAATTATGCGTTATTATTGCATATGAAGTCATAAAATCCAGCCAGACAGCACAGGATTATAATCATTTGAATGTCCATAAAAATAAGAACTTTAAAAACGTTTACCGTTTACCGTTCTTTTATAAAATCAGACAGACCTTCAAAGCAACGTTCCCGAACCGTTACTGTCAAGGCGCCTAAATTTCCTCTGTTATCTTATCAGAAGAAGAAATCTTATAGCACGCCAATTGTGACAAAAAAGTCCTATTCTTTAAAAATATCCAATCCTTATCAGTATTGTATGGTCAACAAAGCGAAATATTATGATGTTGTGCAAGGACGCAAGGGCAGGTATTGTCATCTTTATGAGTTATTCCTAGTTTTTGTAGGTAGGTACCATAAATAAATTTATTGGCTTCGTAACATAAATATACTTCGTAAAGAATTTAACAATATTTAAATACAATAGCTGTTTGAAACCCTACGATTATTTAGTAACTTTATTACAGCTTAAAAGTCACAAAAATATGCTGACTTAACTAGGTTTTTTTTTCGATAACGAATTGAACCATATTACGTCACTATTCTAAGTTGTCAAAACTAAAAGTAAATAAATAACGCTTCACACTCATAGCCCCACACTAGGATTCCCTGTGTCGTGGAGTGAAACCAGGGTGGATAACACATAAAGACAAGAACACGCACACCCAGACTAAAAACAGAAATTTAAATTCATCTTTCTTTCCTGGGAATCGAACCCCGGAACCTTGTTCCGGCGCCCCGCGGCGGTCCGGCAACCATTACGCTATACGAAGTGTCTAAACGGTCCTATAACGTGCCGCAGTATATAAGTGAGTCTTATAAAGCCTAATGCATACGTAACGGGTTTTTTCCCCGTACGGGACGGGGACAGGGTATAAGGCGCGCTCTATAGCTTGCTTATGTTTACTCTAAAGGAAAACCTCGTCGCCGACGGGGCGTGAAACATCGTTTCATAGAAAATGTATGCGATAGTGCATACGCAGCGGAAGCGAAACCCCGTCCCGTACGGAACGTGGCCCGTGCGGGACGGGGTTTTCAAAAACATCGTCGCCGACGATGTTTTCAAAACCCCGGCAGTGCCACGTTCCGTACGGGACGGGGTTTCGCTTCCGCTCCGTATACACAGTCACCCCGTTCACGACGGAGAAAAAGTAGTATAAAATTCCCGTCAGCGACGGGGAATGCCTCGTCCCGTCCCCGTTCCGTACGGGAAAAAAACCCGTTACATATGCATTGGGCTTAAGACCACTAGAAGTTTACAAAGAGAAATATAGTTATTGAATTCTAGTGTTGTTTAGAGATTAGGTAGTATTAAAGTAGAAATCGCGCATAGACCACTTTTGCATACGTTTATTATTTTTTGAATCAATAATGAACAAAGACGTATTTTATCAAAACGTTCACATTAGTTCCACGCTAGACAATTTAGTTCATTAAATAAGTACTTACAATTACTGTCAACAGTCACAGAGCCGAAGTTTCGGTCCAAAGATCAAAAGATCGTTCTACGTTCAATCAAGTCACGTCTCATAAAAGTTAGACCCACAACTTTCCATGTATGGTTCTAATGGAATTCGTTTGTTACAAATAAGAAAGAGTGCTCCTTTCCAGTTATTAAAGGATAATTTCGTTTATATTGTCATCGGGATATCGTTGTGTAATGTGGATAAGACGATATTTTTATTCCGTATTTTTTCAAAAAAATATATTTTTGCTAACAATTTATGTGTTACAAAATGATACATAGATCTATTGAAATTTTATTGTGACGGACCAATTATAATCGAATCAATCATTTCTGTAGTTACTGCATAAAGTAATGTTATAAAACCTATGGTTAACTGAATTTCAACTTAATAATTACAAAAATGTTAGTATTTTCTCAAGTACCATGTCAATACCAAGAACCAAAAGGGAAAGTATTTTATTTTATTTTACTTTTCAATAAATAGATTGATTCACAGTCGCTAGTCGCTATACTATTTTAAGGTTCTCATTATCGGCCGTTTTCAATAATATATCCATCGATAATTTTCAAGTCAGCTGCTTGGCAACTTTCAAAAGATCACGACATTGGTGTCACTTGTTATTAGGTACTTTACCTTAGTAACTTATCCCAAGAAAATGCTTCGATAGATTATTGAAAACTAATGTATGATATCTAAAAACTTTATCTGTGTTACTTACATCAATATGTTCAGTATGATGATCATGCGTTATTATTACCATCTTCATATTATAAACTGAGTAACGTATCCATATGACTCTATCAGTATACACTTAGCCAAGAATAGCGGTCAATTGAGAAGGATTTGGATTCATCTCCACAGCTGAACTTCGTTATGTCCTTGCTATACAGTATGTTCACCAATAATAAACTAAATATTTAATTAAAATCTATGCATACTAACAGTAGTCTTATCTAAATTATTTTATTTAACAGTAAAACAGTTGATTATTTTTTTGTAGGTCTTTTCAAATTACAATATTTATTTTGACGACTATTTTGAGTGGCGCAATGGTTACTATGCCGGATCGCCGCACCGAGAGTCCTGGGTTCGATTCCCAGCGAGGCAGAAAGAATGATGAGTTTGAATTTATGTTTCTCGGTCTGGGTGTGAATGTCCTTGTCTTCTGTGTTGTCCATGGCACCCATGACACAGGGAATCCTAGTGTGGGGCTATGAGTGTGAAGTGTTATTTATTATTATTATTATTGATTTACATCTTTTCTACTTTATTTTTGGGGGCAGGTTTAAGGTATGGTGATTTGAGATAATATCAAGTGCATTCACTGCGTAATGATTTATGAAAGTATCAATATACATAACCAAAGACAACTTTAAAAATCCCATTTTAAATACATACAATAAATTTCAGACATTTTTATAACAAAGTATAAATATTTTTTTTTATTCAAGCATATAAATTGAACGCTGGATAAATGTAAAAGTTGCAGAAAATATGGAAGTATTAAAAGTTTACGTTACCTGTACGAGCTCTTGGTAGCTATGTATATTAGTAGAAGTAAAATGAGACATTTTGTATAATAGTGAACTGTATTTAATGTAAATCGGTATTTAAATCTATATGAAATTTAATGAAACTTGATGACGATAACGTAATAAAAGATAAGCACGCGCGACCCTTAACAACTGACTGCGAACTAACTAAAAAGATATTAATTGTAATTAAATTGTGTTGCACGCGTTCACGTAATTGCTGACTCTAGCAGATGCACGGTTGCATCGTACACTACCGGTGTACAAAACATTGCCTATTCCAGAAACAGAATAGAATAGCACCCTGTATATGTGGGCCAAACAAACGTACATACTAGCAGTAAGTATGATTAATAGATTGGGACAGGTCGGGGCCGAAATGTCCTCGTATACGATGTTCTTGGAAGCGCTATTTCTATTTTAGCACAACATGTCTCTTTGTAATTGAAACTTTATCACGAGGTTTTTGGGTACATTAGGAGAGGTATTTATTTTTGTACTAAGAAGAAGCTGTGCTTTGATGAAGATAAAAATGTCCAATGGCATTTTTAGGGTTCCGTAGCCAAATGGCAAAAAACGGAACCCTTATAGATTCGTCATGTCTGTCTGTCTGTCTGTCTGTCTGTCCGTCCGTATGTCACAGCCACTTTTTTCCGAAACTATAAGAGCTATACTGTTGAAACTTGGTAAGTAGATGTATTCTGTGAACCGCATTAAGATTTTCACGCAAAAATAGAAAATAACAATAAATTTTGGGGGTTCCCCATACTTAGAACTGAAACTCAAAAATGTTTTTTTCATCAAACCCATACGTGTGGGGTATCTATCTATGGATAGGTCTTCAAAAATGATATTGAGGTTTTTAATATCATTTTTTTCTAAACTGAATAGTTTGCGCGAGAGACACTTCCAAAGTGGTAAAATTTGTGTCCCCCCCCCCCTGTAACTTCTAAAATAAGAGAATGATAAAACTAAAAGAAATATATGATGTACATTACTATGCA
Organism: Thymelicus acteon; assembly: GCA_951805285.1. Classification (NCBI taxonomy): domain Eukaryota; kingdom Metazoa; phylum Arthropoda; class Insecta; order Lepidoptera; family Hesperiidae; genus Thymelicus; species Thymelicus acteon. Next base: position 3,822,644 of record OX638233.1, read on the forward strand.
AACTTCCAAAGAAAATTGGTTTGAATGAGATCTAGTAAGTAGTTTTTTTTTAATACGTCATAAATCGCAAACCGCAAAAAACATTGATCAAAGTTACAACGAACTACAAGAACTTTTTTATTATGTTACTTGCTGCTACGGAACCCTTCATGGGCGAGTCCAACTCGCACTTGGCCGCTTTTTTTGTAGTTGTTGTTAAAGTCTAAAGAATTTTTTTGCTAATTTAAGTTAATTACTCGTAAGTATTTTGCTCTTTTTAATATTGTAGTAACAAACGGCGATAGATACTTCTATCGTATCTACATATTATAACCTAATACAATTATAATGAATCTCAAAATATTGTTAAGGGCTTCATTGCCTGATATAAATAAATAAATAAATAAATAAATAAAAATAAATAAATAAATAAATAAAATAAAAGGTAATTTTAATTCTACTAAATTATAAACGGCAAAGTTTGTGAGGATCGACGGACGAAATGGGTTTTGTGTTATGAAATGGTAAATTGGGTGGTTTATACGGCTTCAACCCCTCGCTTCGCAGGCAGGGTTACTACCAACTAGGCTACAGGGTTGTCAATTAATGGGCTACTAATGCTTTTTAATATATAAAAAGATATAGTATACAAAACGTAATGAAACATACCTTCGTACATCTGCGCGTACTGCGGGAAGCCAGCCGCTCGAAGCCATTTGCACGCTTCTGCTGCTTCGATTTCTGTAACAAATGACAAACTAATTAATATTAGAATTAATCAATCATAAAAGCAACCAAATGTCGTTAGGAAATATTACCTACGACTTGTTAGAATTATTCGTAGACCATGAATCGGATTACATAAATATCCATGACAATCCTTCACCAGAGAGTCCTATTAATAGAATCAAAAAGTTAAAGAGATAATTATTGCGTGTAGACTTAGATTTTATATTCTGTTCAAGGAGGAAGGTTGATAGGAGGTATTTTCTTACTCCTTCTTTTGAACAACGCAGTGTAAAACATTAAAATATTCGTAAAATTTCTTCCTCAAGAGTCTCAACTGCCCATTACACAGGAACAAAATAAAAATGGTCCACTATCACTTACGATTGGCAAACCGACAAAAGCGCTTCATTGCCAGTCAAGTTTTTCCATACCCAATATAAACATAATGCTCAAATGCTTAACTTTTAATCTCACTTTTTAATTATCACTTACAATACGCTTTCCATTTTTCAAAGTTAATGAAAACGAACGCAAAATGAGTATGCGGAGAGCGGTGGAACAAAGAGTTTAAAAAACAGCGAACAATAATAAATTAGATCTTAAAGTTGAAAAACGCATCGCGGGTTGAAAGGATTCAAATCAGCCCGCCAAATGAACGTGATGTTAGGGCGAAACTGCATCTTGTGAGTAAAATAAGTAAATGAGTAAATTTTGCCTGTAAGAACAAACTACAGAATATGCGAAGAAAAAAAGGTAAGAATGATTTTCACCTCAGTCATCTTTTTTTGTTTGGTAGCGAAGCTTCCAAGCTTTAGTATTTTTTATATTACATTATAATGGTATTTATTTTGTATGCTAACTGGTAATAGAAATATAACTCTTTCTGGACTTTTTTGTTTGTATGACGACCCTGTAGCCTAGTTGGTAGCGACCCTGCCTGCGAAGCGAGGGGTCCCGGGTTCGATTCCCAGCTGGGGCAGATATTTATGTGACAGATAAATATTTGTACTCGGGTCATGGGTGTTATTGTGATATGTTATTATGTTATTATGTGTCGTCCATGGCACCCGCGATACAGGTAAATAACCTATTGCGGGGGTATGAGTGTGTTAGCGTTTGTTGTTTGTTTGTTTATGTCGTTTCATGCGTCTTATTTGGGTCTCTGGGAATGGGTCTATCTGATAAAAACCCTAAAAATAAAAGCAAATGATAACTTAATTAATATTGATAATGAGACCTTAATTAATATTCAGCTTGCAGAGGGCTACAGAAACCATAACAGAACTACAGAGTCATCCGGTGTATCCGTTTTACCGGAAATCACAAGTAGTTCGTGTGGAATAGCCTTAAACGATGAATGATGGAAAAAGATTAAAGCTAATTAAAATTCCCGGGGAACCCGAGTAAGCAACGAAAAGATACTTTTATCCTCTAAACAAAATAATGAAAACACTCGTAAAAAACAAAGCTTTCCCTTACACAAATTAATTATGGGCTCGTGTCTTCATGTATTATGGATTCCTTTTAGCTTTTTTGACCTTTTTACTTGAGAATAGCAAATTCTGATGATTAATGAAGCGCAGGAAATTGGCTACTTTGTTTTTCTTTTTTGTCAGGGTTAATGTTGGCTTAGGGCTGTCAATTTGACAAACGAGGAAATTAGGTACATTTTGACTGTATACTTAGGCAGAATATTATTGTACAGCTACAAACATAATACTATAGTAGGGTTAAATTAATAGGCAACATTTGACAACTGTACAGCAATGATGTTAGATTAAACATAGACAAAAAATGCACTACTTCATTAATGTTTGGTAATGTTGTCATTAGAAAAGTGACATGTCCAAGATTCGATATTTGTCAATAATCGAGGTCGAAAATATTTTAATGAAGATTATTCAGGTTTATTTTTCCATGTCAAAAAAAATGTGGCAAGTATTACCATAATTGTAGCAAATAAATATATTATTTTGCTATATTATGGTGAAGTTAATGCATCATTAATGCATTCAGGTTTCATTGTCATAATAACGATTAATAACTTGACTAATGATCTTATGATTTGAATTGATTTTCATTTGATTCATTTGATTCATTTGATTTGATGAATTCAAATAAATTACAGTACGTACTTAAAGTAACTTTTTCACAATAACTGCATTCGATTCACGATTCATGTATGTCATCTTAATATCAAGCTAGAGTGACAGTTGTCAAATGTTGTCTGTTAATTTGGCCCTACTATATATATTACTACTACATATATTACGCTATATGTACAATATATACATACGTATAGAATTTATGGCACCTCTAGAAGGTACGTATAATACTATTTGTATGTATCAATTTGGCGTAAGTAGGTACTTCTAATTGATTGAACATCGACAATCCAATTTGTTTCATTGGTCAAACTCGTGGACAATACGATATTAAAACCATGATCACAGCTGTAAGTAATCTGATTAAATTACATTTACCATAGACTCGACACTAAGTGAGCGTAGATATTATGGCATGTTTCCAATTTTTGAAAATATTAAGCGCAATTTTGTCTAGTGCTTCTGTAAAGGTATTGAGTAACACAACGTATTCATAAAGAGTCACTGATAAATGTATTGTTAATTCTCATTACTAAGAAAGAAACAAGATAATATACTAAGGAAACAGTCTTGAAGAGATGCAATTTTATGTAAATTGATTTCTTGTCTTGTAACTCTTGTAAGTAGATAATATTGGATACTTTTAACATGCTACATTATTTATTAAAAGGAATGTATCTGAAACATGGAAAACAACATACAAAAATACTAACAAAATAACGAAAATGAGGATAACCAACCAGACTAAAAGCAGTCTAACTTTGATAAAATATACGACCCATTTCTAATAGACATTAACTCTGTAGTCGTAACCGAGAGTCCAATCAAAGGTATTGTGTTTGACATCAACAAATGTCTATAAAATGAGAGAAACCGTCAACCATTAAGGTTGATGCGTAGACCGTAATACGTGAAAGCTACGTACTCGGAGTATGCATTATTTTATTTGGTTCTAATGGCCTCCGCAAGCAAATTACCATGCTTGAGTCGCGAAGTGGGTTTGTGTGTTTGTAGCAGGATGACGTATCTAATGGAGAGTTTGTGCTTCGCTCAGAATATTCAGATATAACGTGTGGATAAGGAGTAATGTTAACTTCTGTTTGTTGTTCCGTTTGAGGGATGTTTTCGTCGTGTGACAAACGTTAAGCATTCGTTAATATTGTCAACAGTGAAGCGCAATGTCTAAGATTCGATATTTGTCAATATCGTTCATAATCGAGCTCGAAGGTATTATAATGAAGATTATTCAGGTTTATTTTTCCATGTAAAAATAAAATGTGGCAAGTAATACCACAATTGTAGAGTTAATGCATAATTAGATAGATGAATTACTGGGAATTATAATGTCATGATTATAAGGTTTTATTATGAATGTTTTTACTTTACTTTTAGAATTGATTTGATGTTTATTAACAAGCCTTAGTTACACATAAATGAAGTTTTTAATAACAAGTATCAAAGTATTCAGATTCAGGAAAAAAGTGCTTACTCTAATAATTCAAATAAATTACCTACTTACTCGTATTTATTTGAATTGCGTGCTTACTAACTTAGGGTGAGGCCAAACGAATGTATTTTTTTGAGCTGTGCGTCGCAAAAAATGAGTCACGTGAATTCGGTTTCACAGTAAAGTCCTGCTTGTTTTTTTTATACAACTGACAGCTCAAAAAATACGCTAGTTTGGCCTTACCCTTAGTGTCACCAAATACCTACTGTATAAACGCGGAGACTTTTACCTTACAGATTACTATAGTCCACGACTGCCACGGAAAATTAACATAGAAAATAAGATACACGAACCAACCGAGACAAAAGATAGAACAAAGAAAGAGTCGAAAATTTACGAACTGTAATATTACTTTGACGATAAATTAGCTTAAGCGATACATACATCTTTATTAAAATGATTATTACTGGGTAAGCCATTTCTATGAATTTGAATACTATAGCAACAGATGTTGAGATCAATGCAGGGTATAAAGATGTGAATTTTCATTCATACTACCATGTGCTCGTAAAGCTAAGTATAAACTGGTTGACAAGAGTGTAGATACGTATTTAATTAAAAGTTATTATTTATTAAATTATTAAATAATATTATTATTATGAATTATTGTAGTTCTTGACAAAAAATAACCGACTTCAAAATTAGGGATAACTCAAAAACTACTAGTCAAACCTCGCTTAAATTTAATTGAACCACAGGACAAGCACCAGCTTCCAATTAAAGAAAGAATTATCAAAATCGGTTCACCCAGTCTAAAGTTCTGAGGTAACAAACATAAAAAATATAGTCAAATTTAATACCTCCTCCTTTTTTGAAGTTGGTTAAAAATCGATTTAACGAATGATTGAAGTGAATCGATAATCACGTAGCTTAGTTAATATATGTATCATTTAAGTAGGTAGGTAGGGTTACGGGTTAAATATTCAAAATCAAAAAAAAAGTATCTTAAACTGTTAATTGTTGGTTTAGTTTTAATAAGATAACCAGTTTTATCGTTGCATTCAATTTAATTCTGAGGTTGACATACTCAAGATTACCATATTAGGTAATTATTTATGCGTAATGTTTTTTTTTTTGTTTAATAAACCTCATTAGTTGGGTAATTGTAGAGCAATATATTAATGAGAAAGATACATAATTATATAAGTACAATTTATCTTTTATTATTAACAATGCTAAGTAGGCAATTAGGCAGGTAAATAACATTTAATAGATACGAGTGTATTACAACTTTAAGTGGTCTCTGAAGCGCTCATAGCCCGGCGGCTTGCGTCGATCCTATGTGATCGACAAAGTTAGCAATAGCGGGCGCGATCGGTAGTTGGATGGGTGACCGCTAGTGGCAAAATTTTCTTGAGCGCTTCCGTGCTTCGGAGGGCACGTAAAGCCGTCGGTCTCGGTTGTTAGTTAAGCCATGTCGAAGGCCCTCGGGCGGTTTGAAAACTTCCGGCACTTGGGTTGGCCACTAACCCCTCCACCAATCCGCACTGGAGCAGCGTGGTGGAGTATGCTCTAGGCCTCCTCAAGACGAGAGACTCGTGCCCAGTAGTGGGCCATTAATGGGTTGAAGCCAAGTGGTGTCTTGGCTCTCGTTAATAACTTTCAAACGACAAAATAACTATTTAAGACATTCCGATTGTGTACTAACCCTTACTTGCTGAATAGCTAGGACAATCTAATTGATCGTTATAGTATACCTAGGTACAGTCGGCCGTAGAAGTAGCTTAACATTTTAGTACTTTGTAATAGTAACTGTTTCGACGGTTTCCTAGCAACATCTATGACAAATTCAAGAAATGTAATGTGACAAGGTATTAAAATGTTAAGCTACTTCTGCGGCCGACTGTACATTAAAGGTCGCTGCATACCTAACGTGGACGGGACGTGGACGGGGCATAAATATACGTGCGTGCCTCGTTCCCGTCCCGTCCGTGACTCCGTGGCGTATGCGCTATCGTTTACATTTTCTATGAAACGATGTTTCCAAAACTTCACGTCCCGTCACGTCCCCATCCCGTCCACGTTACGTATGCATCGACCTTTAAATTATACTAAATTAAATTAATGGCCGCAAAATAAAATTACTTCAACTACATGTTTCTACTCACGTGCCACGTTAGTATTATCAAACAGTGTCAATAGACGGGCTACAATCGGACAAGTGTTTTTAAATGTGGCGACTGGATAAATATACAATAGGTACGAGATAAAATACTCTAAAATTAGTAAAATACGGACTAATTTCCTTTATTTTTTACTCTGGGTTGTCTAGTGATGTCACTATACAGATAAGATTTGACGTGTTACAGTTGCAAGTAACTTGAGGGTTTGAAAATCTGTATTTTAATTAATGAGGATTTTTTAATTAAAACCAAAATTCGGCTGGGGCTTATCTGCTTTGGCTGGACATGAAGATTTTATCGCTTCTTATGTGTACTGAATAATATACAATTGAAATACATTAATTTGATATGGTACTTATACAGAAGTTAATAGCATAGCCAAGTAGGTATACTAGGTATGCGCTGGCATTGCAATAAGATTGTATATAATACAATTATTTTCTCGTTATGTCGTACCATTGTTAGATTTATTAATCGTGGAATGGTCAAGAGCTGGAGAGGTTTAATTAATGGAGATTTAACTCTTTGTTCCGTTAATAATAAAAAACGTGGCCGTTAAATAAAAATTAGGATTTAGTAGTCAAACAGGCTTGACGACTTCAGACTCCCGAACAAACAGGATACCGAAAAGGCTATAACACCATAGACCATATTATACACACACTGCGGGAGATTATACAAAAGACTGAGGAGTATAACCTAGTATAATCGACCTAGTATAATCAGAGTGGCGCAAGTTAGGGGAGGACTATGTCCAGGTGTGGACATAGCCTCCTCCTATGCCCTTGGAGGTCCAAGGGTTGATAGATGGATGAAGTCAAACAACAGTTTTATCAACATTATCGAGTGCACGTAAAAGACCGTAAAAACTCCATTCTTAAATGACTGACCTGAATACTACCCATAGATAATATTTAAAAACATTTTAACCCTCCCCTCCCTACCCCACCTACAAAAATAGTCCCTAGGTGGTGGACACACAAAAATGCCTACCATCCCTAAAAAAAACCTATAAAAACACAGATTCTTTAAAATAGCAGACATACCTAAATGTCTGCCTGAGAATCGAAACTGGGACCTCACACTCAAAAGGAATTGTACGTTGTAACTGTCAAGGGTACTTATAACAAGGATAAAGAATAGGTATTACATATACCGAAATAATTGTTATTGATGACGCAACGTGACTAATTTAATAGTGTTGTTCTGCTTGCTGCTAGCTATAATTATGTAATTGTGGCAGTAATCAATTGAATAATTTTATTATGGTAAATTATAATAATCACAAAGTACTTGTACGTACAAGTGTCTAGTTTCAATTATATGTATAAACTACTGACGGTAATATTTTAAGTTGGTTCTTGAATATTTTGAACAAGTAACGACGGTTAATTATTTTAATTATTCATCTTTTGTAAAACGAAGTAAATTTGTTTTACGATTGCGTATAACTCAGGATTTATGGGACCTAGTTTAATTTGTGTTGATTTAAAATGTAAAATTATTTGCTTTTGATTAATTTATGTTTCAAAACAATCCCTCGTAATGGTAAGTGAAATTTAAGAGTTGGATGATATGCGCATTAACTTACTGATTCATATGTAGGTATTTCCTTTTTCTAATAATTTCCTTTTTTTTTGTTGACAAACTAACAGTCGGACCACCTGATTTTGTTTGAATTTGTTTGTTTTGGCTCTCCGAACACTTACTATCAGTATATAAAGAATCTTTATTGTAAAAAAACAAATCGATATTGACCATGGGATATAAAATAAATTCAAAATAATTGTTAACAAAACTAAACTATCATGAGTCGATACCATAAACCATGAATCGGTACGTATTACATTTAGTTACTAGAAAATTGCACATAAAATAGAATTAGTACCTGTAATTTGATCAGCGCTCAAATTAGGGACACTCATCGCTCGATTCACTAACGATCACTATACACAAAAATTGATTCGCCACACCTCTGCACATCTTACAAACACTGAATCACAACACTCCGCAGAACTAGATCACCGCGTCTAGCAACGTTTCCGTCGAATTATCACGATTTATCGAACAATTTTTCTAGCCATTGCACAATTTTAGAACGGGTTCGAATAACAACATTTTATCAACTCAACTACCAGCTTAAATTTTATCGTTGACAACAATCACCTGTTAAGACTTTGACTTTGTGCATATAAATGAAACACGAATAATTCTATAACGGTTTGGTAGCTATAAAAATAACATGTAGTCTAATTTACACGTCGATAAAATGCACATCACTACCGTCGATTTCAAATTCAAATTTGGAATTAGAATTCTGAATACGAGAATGACACTGGTGCGCTTAGCGTTTAAAAATAGAACGCGCTCGGAAAGAAAATAAAAAAATAAAAATGGTTGTCAGAATTCCACACTCCACAGCCAGAAGAAAGAAACGCGCGTGCACTTGAGGCGTTAGTCTAGAATGAGATTATCAGTGTTTATCATAACTAGTCGGTACTTACGTCCTTTAATCGGTGAACACGTCACCGATAGTGGTTGAAGCCGAGTTAGGAAAACTAGTGGAGTATTGATAGGGCAATTTTACTAAGCAGAAAATAATTATATGGCTAGGAGGCCGCGGCAAATTAGCATACGGCACGCAACGCATGTGCAATTGATGTGCATTTACAGCTTCTGTGAACTGCCAGTACTTATTAGATTCAATCCAAGGCGGGATAAAAACCTCAAACAGTTTTCCTTAGTTTGAAATACCGAACTTATTTTATTTAAATTATGGTTAATCAAAGTAAATAAAATAATTGGCAATTTGTTTTTACAAGTAAGTTTGCTTGCTTTTCTGTAGGATTTTACATATTTTATTTATCGAATTATTCTGGTCATTGGAAGCAGATGGGCGATGAAAAAATAGAGCCCATAGTCATATTCATAGAACCTAAGGCCCTCATCCCTAAGCCTAGCGTTTTTGAAAATGTATATTCATTTTCATTTGTAACACACACACACTCACACTCACACACACACACACACACACACACACAAACACACACACACACACACACATTTATTGACAAAGACAAAAAAATACGAGTGAAGTTACGGGAGTCTGTTAGTATATAAAATTGTAACCAATGTTAAATGACCCACAACACATTACTATTCGCTAAGGCATAATTGTCGTATAATGGCTCTAATCAATTCTGTCCATATATAGCTGAATCAATATTGGCATGTATTTCTAGTACTGCAGTCTTTTAAATAAGCATCTACTCAGCGGTTTTATTGCGCCGACGATTAATAAATTTAATTTAATGTCTCGATTAGAACGGGACTGTAAATTTAAAAACTCCTTCGCTTAGATCTAATAAAACGATATTTTACATGTCATTTCGATCAAAGATTTCTCATTGTAAAATTATATCTTTGACACGTATCATGTGTACTTTATTTTGACATCAAAGATAGGTGTATCCTTCATAACAAGAAATCTTTTTATTATTAGCTTTTGTGACCTTTGCATTTTATAACGGGTTTGCGTAGATATTTGGTGTTTATTATATATTTTTTATCAGAATACTTTAAATTTCTTTAACCTTTGGATTTCATTTTTAGGGTTCCGTAGCCGAATGACAAAAAACGGAACCCTTATGGATTCGTCATGTCTGTCTGTCTGTCTGTCCGTCCGTATGTCACAGCCACTTTTTTCCGAAACTATAAGAGCTATACTGTTGAAACTTGGTGAGTAGATGTATTCTGTGAACCGCATTAAGATTTTCAGACGAAAATAGGAAAAAAACAATAAATTTTGCGGGTTCCCCATACTTAGAACTGAAACTCAAAAATGTTTTTTTCATCAAACCCATACGTGTGGGATATCTATGGATAGGTATTCAAAAATGATATTGAGGTTTCTAATATCATTTTTTTTCTAAACTGAATAGTTTGCGCGAGAGACACTTCCAAAGTGGTAAAATGTGTGTCCCCCCCCTGTAACTTCTAAAATAAGAGAATGATAAAACTAAAAAAAATATATGATGTACATTACTATGAAAACTTCCAACGAAAATTGGTTTGAATGATATTTAGTGAGTAGTTTTTTTTAATACGTCATAAATCGTAAACCGCAAAAAACATTGATCAAAGTTACAACGAACTACAAGAACTTTTATATTATGTTACTTGCTGCTACGGAACCCTTTATGGGCGAGTCCAACTCGCACTTGGCCGCTTTTTTTTGTTAATAAATAAATAAACGCTAACACACTCGTACCCCCGCAGTAGGTTAACCTGTGTCGCGGGTGGCATGGACAACACATATAACACGTTACAATCACACCCATGACCCGAGTACAAATATTTATCTGTCACATAAATATCTGCCCCGGCCGGGAATCAAACCCGGGACCCCTTGCTTTGCAATCAGGGTCGCCGAATAATTCAAAAATGTTTTGTTGATACACTTCCTAGCTTCCTACTAAAATTATAAATGTGAGAATTTGTGAGAACATACTCGTAATGGACGTTTCACGCAAAAACCTACTGAACGGATTTTCATGAAATTTAGCACACATGTAGACATGATATACTGTATGGGTGTGTTGGCGTTTATTATTATGTTGATTGTACATAAAAAAACACTTCATAAAAGTTCTAATAGATTCTTTGATTTGTAATTTGTCGGACTACAAGGTACTCTTATTCAAAAAAATCTGGATTGTAGAGGGTCTTAGGCAGTCATAGTAGGCAATACTCTATAATCCGACAAATTCGATGATCCGTCATCGCCCTGCAAAACGTTTGTCGGATTACCGCGAGTCTACTGTAATTACTAAAGTTTTAAATACCGCATCCAATAAACATTTTGATCTTAGCTGAATGTTGTACAGTAGGGAATGACTTTAAGAATTAAGGAAAATATTTGGAACCGTTCTTATCATTCGACGCAGTTTGTAATTATACGATGCATGTTAGTTTTAGGAGGGCTTTGTACGTATGTAATTTAACACTGGGCTGCAAATAAAAATCGACCTTATTGCTATGTAGGTACAAAATACTAAATAAAGAGTATAAAGGTAAAAACATATTTTGTTTTTAATGCCAAGATACCTTGACAATACCTCTAGCTGTCTCATTTTGCGGAAAGAAAATACGGCAAAGAAAAATCTTATTAAAATTTTAATACAGTAGGCTGTCGAGGAATTTTTATTGGATTTCCGACGAAGCTCTTTTCTACTAAAATAAAGCGTTATATTAAATAATGTTTTTATTAAATAGAGTTTTAAAAGCTGTATTAGTTACGTGAGTACCTAATGAGTAATTAAAAATTAACATACCTACTTAACCAGTGCATAATGAATCGGTTCTTAGAAAAGTAGAAGGAAATGTTTTCCGTTAAACACAGCTCTATTAATTTAACGTTATTTTAACGTATGCAATAAACTTGTAGGGTGTCCATAATTTTTATTCATCCTTAACTCAGATAAATACAAAAGCTTTACATATTAATAATAATAAAGGCTGTATAAATAATAAATTATTAAACTTTTTTATTTTCCGACATCCTAAAATTTTATGTGTGAAATAAAAAATATACGTATTTACGACCATCCAAAAATCATATATGTACGAGTATGTGAATTGTACATGTATTGTATAAATTTTATTATAATTATGCATATATTTTACTATAACGTAGTATACGTTTACAACCTACCATTACTTGTAAAAACCAATTATTTATCGACTTAGTGCTAGCTACCTTCGAGGTCACGTCAATTATGATTTTAATTATTGTTATCTTTAAAAAGTCTTAAATACATTACATGTAAGTAATTAAACTCAAAGTAACCATAAACGTAATTATGCATCACAACACTGCTATAAAAGCTTAACTAACCGTTCAAGATTACCTAACATAATTAAATCAATATAAAATGTACCACAAGGGCATACGTAGCAAATTAAATAAATACAAACCGTACTAGGAATTCAGCTAACAAGTCAATTGTAACTTAAACTGTTTACGTAAAACGACAAGACTCCCTTATTCGTCGCTAAGTTATTTTCCAATGCACAAAGAGGTTTAGTCATGCCGTCGTAAGAATGAAACTACAGTCGATAGGAAAACAGTAAAATTGATCATTATCGGTTCCAAGTACGGCCTGAGTCAGTTACCATTGAATGAATACCCTTGAATTATGTTTTAATTTAAAGGTATCCGCAAGTTTATACCTGGTTTCATTGTGGTTCGTCGCATCAGTGGTTCCAGTAGGTTTTGAAATTAGCGCTTTATATTATTATAGCAATTAAATAAAATGCAATAACATTGCGTTTTAATAGTCTTAACAATCCTTAGTAGTCTTAGAAGAAACGGCAATAAACTCCTAAGTATTTTTCCTTCTCACCATTAGTTACAACAGGTAATGCCCTACTTATGGATATGTCAGTTTTTGTCATAGCAGTCTTGTCTTAATATATGTATACTATGTTATTAGTTATTGTCATAAATATAAATTTTATATTTGCCAATGACAATGATATACAAACAGTAAAGTAAGTTATTAAAATTTTATTGTGTAACACATACGATAATTAAGAAATCTTTTCTTCGCTATTTTGCTAATTACTACACTGCTGTAATTGGAAACGGTTAGATAATAGTTTTCACAGTACAAAGGCACTTAAACTTAATTAGGCACGGTTGCGAAATTTTTAACACAAAGAATGAAAAAGTTATGTTGATTTAAGGAAAGTACGTAATTAACTGTTAACAACTGGTAATTAGAATTTTAACGTCTGCTAAATAACTTTCTTAGAAATAGCATTGTCACTTATTGTGTGATTCACCAATTATATAATGTATTACATATAAAAACTATCTTAAATCGTTCCTGACTAAAAATATTTTTTTAATTCTTTTTCTGTTAGAGCGCAGTTGGCGCAAAATTACTGAACTGAATTTGACGCAGTTTTCATTGTTAGACAGTTTATGGGTTAACTTTACTCTCGTCAGAACCGAAGTTGATAGGTAGATGGTAAAAGTTAGCACAGAATATTTTTTAAGGTTGACCTTTATATACCACACCGCCAATCTCAATGTCTGCTCAAGAAAATATCATCACATTGCTCTCATTAAAAAGAATTAAAGGTCAGAAACACACCTATTTTACGACATTAATGAGGATCAGTAAAGTTATAGCAAATTCTATAGAACTAGTATCCACGCGATTCTTTATGGCATATGAATGATATATCTTTTTGAATCATCCAAATCGGACCATTACTTACGAAAATATTAAGTAATAAACATTGCCGTTCCGGCCGCTAAAATTCAAACTACGCGGGCGCGTGTGACGTCACGATTCCCGTCGCCGCCAGTTAGCCGCTGGCAGCGATACGGCGCGCAATGTTTTGTTTGGATAATTGTGACTTTGAAACAAATTAAGTGTCCCATTTGTGCCTAATTCACCTTTTAACTATGTATCAGTATTGTATAGTGCTTACACGTTCAAACACTTCTATGAAAACGCCAAAAAAAACTATTTTTTAACGTGCCGAAAAACTCAAAACTTCGTAGAAAATGGTATTCCGTTGTAAAAAGACAATAATTATATGATTTATCTTCAATAGTAACTGAGCTGGGAACCATATCTTTAACTTATATAAATTTCGTAGTTGTATCTATATAGCCAGCTGTGGTTGGGCTCCGTAACATTTTTTTTCAGTGGCAGATGGCTCCTCGCTGCATCTATGGAGCCACATCAAAAATGCTACGCTATGTTTGCAGCCTCCCTTTTGAGCAGCACAGTCATGGAAATCCACCTTCTCTACCGTTCAGCAGCAATACGCTTTACTTTTTAGGGTTCCGAAGTAAAATCGGAAGTATCGGAACCCTTGAAGTTTCTTCATGTCCGTCCGTCCGTCTGTAATTCTGCATGGATATACATATGTACACATTTATTAAAACTCGTGGAACCAGAATCGTGGAATTAAAATACTGAAAAACTTTTGTTCAGGGTACCTCCCCTACAGGTGTGAGGATGAAATTTTTTATTCGTCGCGTACCCCGTAGTGTGGGATATCGTTGAAAAATGAAAGGGTCTTCGAAAAATATTATGGGTCTTCTAGGACCATGTTTGGATTTAGGGGTGCGTTTGCGAAATATTTGCCTTTATAGTGCTAATTTTGGTCGAGCCCCTACTACTACTCAAAGGATGATTTGTAACGATGAGTGAGAGGGAAATAAAAGCGGCCAAGTGCGAGTCGGACTCGCCCATGAAGGGTTCCGTAGCAGCAAGTAACATAATGAAAGGTAATTTGCGGTTTACGATTTATGACGTATTAAAAAAACTACTTACTAGATCTCGTTCAAACCAATTTTCGGTAGAAGTTTGCATGGTAATGTACATCATACATTTTTTTAAAGTTTAGAAGTTACATCGGGGACACACATTTTACCACTTTGGAAGTGTCTCTCACGCAAACTATTCAGTTTAGAAAAAAATTATATTAGAAACCTCAATATCATTTTTGAAGACCTATCCATAGACCCCACACATATGGGTTTGATGAAATAAAAATTTTGAGTTTCAGTCCTAAGTAGGTATGGGGAAATGTTAAGCTGTTTCTGAGGCTGACTGTTGGTACGTAAGTACTTATTAGGAATCTTTAGGTCTAACTTCTAAGCTGTTAGTAGTAGGTAGGGGTAAGAAAGAATGAATGTAAAGTATACGTACAGGGATATATTCAGAACATATGAATGAAGTGTTTATAGTTTATTGATAAACGAATGTTGTTTTCGGTATTATGTAGATCATTTCGCGGATGGCTTTTTAACCTACTTGCGCTTTATAGTGCATAGTTCCCTACGCTGATGATCTATGACAGAAACCTTAATATTGGTTGTCAATGGCTGTTTTTTAGGGTTCGGTAGCCAAATGGCAAAAAACAGAACCCTTATGGATTCGTCATGTCTGTCTGTCTGTCTGCCCGTATGTCACAGCCACTTTTTTCCGAAACTGCATATAAGAACTATACTGTTGAAACTTGGTAAGTAGATGTATTCTCTGAACCGCATTAAAATTTTCATACAAAAATAGAAAAAAAAAAACAATAAATTTTGGGGTTCCCCATACCTACTTAGGACTGAAACTCAAAATTTTTATTTCATCAAACCCATATGTGTGGGGTCTATGGATAGGTCTTCAAAAATGATATTGAGGTTTCTAATATAATTTTTTTCTAAACTGAATAGTTTGCGTGAGAGACACTTCCAAAGTGGTAAAATGTGTGTCCCCGATGTAAATTCTAAACTTTAAAAAAATGTATGATGTACATTACCATGCAAACTTCTACCGAAAATTGGTTTGAACGCGATCTAGTAAGTAGTTTTTTTAATACGTCATAAATCGTAAACCGCAAATTACCTTTCATTATGTTACTTGCTGCTACGGAACCCTTCATGGGCGAGTCCGACTCGCACTTGGCCGCTTTTATTTCCCTCTCACTCATCGTTACAAATCATCCTTTGAGTAGTAGTAGGGGCTCGACCAAAATTAGCACTATAAAGGCAAATATTTCGCAAACGCACCCCTAAATCCAAACATGGTCCTAGAAGACCCATAATATTTTTCTAAGACCTTTTCAACGATATCCCACACTACGGGGTACGCGACGAATAAAAAATTTCATCCTCACACCTGTAGGGGAGGTACCCTGAACAAAAGTTTTTCAGTATTTTATTCCACGATTCTGGAGTTTTAATAAATGTGTACATATGTATATCCATGCAAAATTACAGACGGACGGACGGACATGACGAAACTACAAGGGTTCCGATACTTCCGATTTTACTTCGGAACCCTAAAAAGTAAAGCGTATTGCTGCTGAACGGTAGAGAAGGTGGATTTCCATGACTGCGCTGCTCAAAAGGGAGGCTGCAAACATAGCGTAGCATTTTTGATGTGGCTCCATAGACGCAGCGAGGAGCCATCTGCCACTGAAAAAAAATGTTACGGAGCCCAACCACAGCTGGCTATATAGATACAACTACGAAATTTATATAAGTTAAAGATATGGTTCCCAGCTCAGTTACTATTGAAGATAAATCATATATTGTCTTTTTACAACGGAATACCATTTTCTACGAAGTTTTGAGTTTTTCGGCACGTTAAAAAATAGATTTTTTTTGGCGTTTTCATAGAAGTGTTTGAACGTTTAAGCACTATACAATACTGATACATAGTTAAAAGGTGAATTAGGCACAAATGGGACACTTAATTTGTTTCAAAGTCACAATTATCCAAACAAAACATTGCGCGCCGTATCGCTGCCAGCGGCTAACTGGCGGCGACCGTAATCGTGACGTCACAGCCACGCAGTGAACTTTGTAAGTAATTTGGTCATAACTTCGTCAATTTTTGTCGTAGAACAAAAATTTTTTCACTGTATGTTAAGGATTTCTTAGCTCTATAAATCTGCATTCTCAACTAAAAACGTTACGGATCCTCATTACTTAGCCCTGAAAATACTTTAAAGTAATTTCGGTGGAATGGCCACCCTACTCCTATAAATCATTATTTACGATACTCAATACTCAAGATCAGTGCGGTTAGTGTGGCAACGCTTCTTGGATGCGAGCAGATGTTCTTCTTAGGAATGCCAGAATAGAAATTAGGTTTAGTGCCCACTTGTAGGTCTGAAACCACCGATGAGTTCTAAAGAAGTCTGTGAAATGTCCGACCAGATTAGTAAGCTGTAGGTAAAAAAGGTTACGAGTAGTTTAGGTTATCTGTACATTACATTTTTTCCAAAAAAACAACTTCAGGCCCTTGAAAAATATACATACATAATATCCAAATTACCACGTAGGTATATAAAAACTTATAATATTATTTTGAGGAGTTTTCTCAATTCCTCATTTATTTCATCATCAGAACTGATGTTTTGAAATATAGAAGGCCAATCAGAAAGATCCTTTAAAAATGACCAAATCGGTTGCTAAATGACGAAGTTCTGAGGTAATAAACATAAAAAATACAACCTAATTGAATTTTAAACTCCTTTTTTGAAGTTGGTAATTTTTAATTAAGTTTATGTCAAACTACACACATACTTAGCTATATGCGGCTTTAAAATTAACTTCGGCGTTAAAGATTTTTAAACTGCTTAAATTAAATAAATTGATGACCATAATTTTATAGACTGTAAATGAAATATACTTACTGTTATTTATAAACCTAAACCAACCGACAAATTAGGGGAATGTGGGGGGAAACCGGACAGGGGGTGAAAACAGATAGTTGCTATTTTACTAGTAGGCATATAGCTATCTCGATCTAAATAGTCAAACGTTATTTGGGAACACTCGGGCAGTTTGCTTGCAAAAGGCGGACAGGATAGAATTTCATCACGTGCTTGTACTCCACAAAATAGAAAAAATTGGTAAGTTATCTAATATTTTGTAATTTTTGACGTATTCTCATTTGTTTTGGCCATGTACAATCATAATGTAACATTCTTTTCATAATATCTTGGTTATTTAAGTTAAAAAAACAGCATTAATTGTTGCTGTGAGTCTAAGAATAAAAATTTTGCAAGTACTATTTTAAAAGTGGCACCTGTGGGGTACGACCGGACGGGGTGATATCGGGTATCCGGTGTCACCCCCAATCATTGAATAGGTTATGTCTGCTTATTTACTTAAAATCTTAAACCTTTACTTTATTTATTTTTCGTAAGTCCTGTAAACTCAGTATCACTTGAGTTGAAGAGAGACGTAGGCTCCCTATGCGTATTCTACAGTCTGTACAACGGGGAATGTTCTGAAGAACTGTTCGGTTTAATACCTGCGATTGATTTCCGTCACCACGCATCACGATGTATCAGGTTCCATCAACACCACCTTAATATTGGCGTTCGTCCACAGTTCGCTTTTCATGTAATTTCCTACCACGCACGTGTAAACTGTGGAACGAACTTCCTGCATCGTTGTTCCCACTAAGCTTTGACATGGAGTCCTTCAAGAAGCAGGTCTATTGTTATTCTTCGAAGCCGGCAACGCATTGGTGACGCCCCCGGTATTACTAATGTCCATGAGCGACTGTAATCACTTACCATCAGGTGACCCGTCAGCTCGTTTGCTTGCTTAAGGTATAAAAAAAATATCCGTATTCACCCCGTTGACTAAAAACGCGTATCCGGTTTTACCCATAGGTATGGGGTGAATCCGGATTTATGTTTTTTATTAAAATAAATTTCTACTTCTTTTTATCTTTATTGATTTCGGATATTTTTTGCCAAAGTAATGTCTTACATTATGTTCTTTGAGAAGTGTTGTTGATTTTTTAAATATATAACATTATAACGAATTTATGGTGTTTTTTTCTTAACTATCCGGTGTCACCCCACATTCCCCTACGTGTCATGTTGTTTGTCCACCATGGACTCCTAAACTACTTAACCGATTTTAATCAAATCTGCACACCGTGTGCAATTTGATCCAACTTGAAAGATAGGATAGCTTACATCTCAAGGTTTTAATAAAAAAAACTTTTGACAGGACGAAGTCTGTCCGGGAAGCTAGTAAATATAAAATATGATTATGCTTTTATTACAGTAGATTACTGACTTCATTTGAAACTGTTACCTGTGGCTTTGCTCGCGTTAAAGATCTTTTTAACGACACTTCACATTACGGGGTAGACGAGAAAAATAAATTAATCTCCATTATACCGGTTGGTGAGGTACCCTGAAAAATTATTTGTTTAAGATTTTATTCTACCACTTAGTAGTTTTAATAAATAAGTATATCGATACGAAATTGCAGCTTTGCAGCACTTAGGATCTCAGCGTTATACTGCGGACAAACTTGACAAAAATATGACGGTTCCGTATTGACTACGGGGCCCTAAAAGCGATGCGTGCTACTGAAACATCTTACAATGTCACACGAGTAAGTTTCCTTGTCAGTTCTAACAACCCTCACAACTTACGACCCTTCGACTGGAGATGGGGAAGTCGGGGAGGTCGGGGAGTGTCACAAGGCATTCATTTATCAAAGTGACGCCTGCGGAGATCTCTTCAGATGTTATTATCCTCGTGTACTGTACCTTAGCAACGGAAACTAAAGCTTTCTGTCCATGTAGACGTACGACTCACGAATGCTTTCGTATAATATTGTTACTTCCATGCTTGATTGCATCTTGCGTAGTTAAAGTACGAAATCTGTCCACGGTGCGGCATTCGTCGCATTTTTCTATTGCCTATGTTTAATTATTCAGCTTGCAATAGTGGATTGAAGTGATGTAGTCAGTAGGGCCTAACATTTATGCTATTCAGAGAAACATTAAATGGTTTTATTCCTTGAAATTATGTTAACTTTTCACTTTTGCAGTGGATTTTCAGTCCAATATTTCCATGGATGAAGTCGCTGGCTAACCAACTAGTCTCATGTTAAATTTAATCTTACTACCATAATATTTTATTGTTGTGAAAGTTTGTGTGGATGTATCGATGTGTTTCTCTTTCACGCAAAAACTACAGAACGGATTTTCATGAAATTTAGCATACAGGTAGACCAGGATCTGGAGAAACATGTAAGATACTTATTATCCCGGAAAACGCAGGCAAAACCGCGAGCAGAGCCTATAGCGCTCTAAGTAATTTAATAATTTGTGGATTCTTGTGCTTAAATAATTTGGATTACGGTAAGCTTACCTTAGTAAATAAAAATAAAATACCCTGACCCTGTAGCCTAGTTGGTAGCGACCCTACCTGCGAAGCGAGGGGTCCCGGGTTCGATTCCCGGCCGGGGTAGATATTTATGTGACAGATAAATATTTGTACTGGGGTCATGGGTGTTATTGTGATGTGTTATATGTGTCGTCCATGCCACCCGCGACACAGGTAATAACCTACTGCGGGGGTATGAGTGTTAGCGTTTATCATTATCATTTATCAAAAATAAAATAAACTAATCTTAATATAGAATTATTAAACTTCGAATCTTTTAAAAATTAAGTTATCAAAGAACGTTAATAACCTTTATACAGCTACAAATAACAAGTCGGACTACAAAACAAACCGCCGGATAGCGTGTTCAGTAGGATGTTTAAAAATCGGCACTAAGTCATTAAGATAAGTAACTTGTCCTCTAATTTGTACATTTTATTAATGTTTAAATCGAAACAAACTTTGAGGTCAATTGGTCAAATCAAACTGCTTATATACATTACTAATGATATATGACCTTAGTCACTAGGTCACTTAGTATCTATTAAGGCTTTTTGATGAATAACCTAGCCTTTATTTTCGAAGGTATATTCATATTTTAAACATGGAAAAATATTTTATTGCTTTCATACGTAATATTTTTTGAGTTGGTACAATACAGGGTGTCCCATAAAAGCAGGATAACTAAGCAAAATAGCTAAAGTCATTTTTAATTTAAGTCAATCCCCAAGCTATCTTCCCCTTAAGTTTGCTGTCCTTATCCACTCATCTGTGACGTTTAAAATATTACCGCGATAAAATGTATACTGACAGTTTTGTGAATTTTAAGGAGAAATTATTTAATCGCCCATGGTGTTAAGTAACAAAAAGCAAAAGTGATACTTGTTTTTACATTGTTGGAATGGATGACTCGAGTTCAAATCCAGCACTAGATACATTTTGTGAATTAAAATTATGCGAAACCTACTGGAAATTCATTATAATTTGCTTTTTAAAGAAACAACCGCCCTATCCGTAATCGTCTTCACAGATAGATAAGACGATCATAGCGATTATAGGTTTAGGGCTACAGGTGAGCTATGCAAATTTTAGTATATGGACCCGTTCTTTCATTACTTCCGAAGATGGGGTATAAAAACCCCATCCAAAGGTAATAATAAAATCGTAGGACAATATGAGAAAGACTGCTAGTAATTTGCCGTATTTTACACATAGGGTTGCACACCCTATCGTACATAGATTGTTCAATCAAAAACATTTTTTGTTTTAAAAAACAAGTAACAGTGAATAAATAACATAATAATTACAATAATAATAGATAAATAAGGAACATACAAATCAAACTTTATTATGCCTTTTAATGATCTGAATTGATTATTACTTAAGAATTGTTATTAACAAATTTCTGATGAAAACTTAATTTTATTTCTTAATTAAGAAATGACTCATCATTTAACTAGAAGAAAATTGCTTAACATCTTACAATATACCGTCATGATTAACTACTATCGTCATATTTACGTTAAATCATGATATTTATATATATGCATAATAATTATGTAAACTATATCCAGAGCCGGCGTTAGGAGAGGGGGGGGGGGGGTGATGGCCTAGGGTGCCAAATTTGGAGAGGCGCCACATTTGGGGCGAGGAGCAAAAAAACAGGGAAAAATAAAATTCTTAATAAAAGTTTCCATTGGTTCAGAAAAAAAAATTCGAGCAAAAAAAGCTCGATTTTTATTTTCCTATATGGGCGTCACTATATTCTTGCCTAGGGCGTCAGTGGCTCTAACGCCAGCATTGACTATATCACTATATGTATTATCTTTCAAATGGTAAAAAAATAGGTGCCGTAGAACCGGAAATTACCACCCGCACATACAGACCCACAAATCCCTATAATATCAATACAGATTAATAAATTCATTACTAAATAATTAAAAACCATTTGGATTAGCCTCTAGTGCCAACCCTACGCAGCCCTCCTAAGCAGTAGCCGTATAACCTTTCAAGTGCACACTGGGTGGGCAGGAAACAAAGCCTGACCTGTTCAGATTGTTCAGATGTCGTGACCCTGTTGACTTGTGCATCGCTCGTATGAAGACATTATCTGCAGAGCCATGTGACTAGTTGAGACATGCTAACCATGACTGGGGATAGCAGTTTGAACAGTATGATATCCATATTATCCATTCATGTGACGACTGTTATTATGAAGCATTCACGCTACATTCATACTTGCTCAAGTAGCTTTGGCTATTAAGATTGGATAGTGATATTAAATACGAATAATTAGAACATATTGTAACCTGTTTTCGATACAAGCAATTTGTATGTAACGTACTCTTCTATATAATGTGTCTACGCTTTGAAAATGGTTTATTATTACTGTTAAATAATATCACGTACCCGGATGATTTAGCTTTGTTCGGTATATTTTTTAGCAAAGAACTTCATCTGCTGAAATAGCTTTAGTGTTGCTACTCGCCAATAGATGTCAGGAAGAGTCTATTGAAGCAGTTTTTCATTACCTGAAAACAGGTAAAATAAATGACATTTTCTAAAAATGAATCCTAGCTAGATCGATTTATCGCTCCCGAAACCGTTTCGTCATTTGCAGCACGGAAAACCGCGTAAATCGCGCAGAAAAATACTGCAAAGGCTCTAAGATTCAAACCTTTGGAAAACAGTTAAAAAGTACGAAGGCACGTACACTTTTATTGAAAAGGAAAGTTAAACCGTTAGCTGGTGAATAGAACTTTTTACGTCAACTCCAAACAATGAAGCCGCGTTACTCACAAAGAAAAATTTTCGTCATTATTCGAAATTAGTTCTACTTTTAACGTAGAAGGTCGTCATTTTATCATTATTATTTCAAGCGGTGCAAAATTTAAATATAAGCTGATGCGTTTTGGAATTGAAATTGGGGGGATTATTTTGGTCCTTCGCAATGATTGAGTTTGATAGCTGTTGAAAGTTTCGTAAAATCTCTAATAACCCGGATGCTCCCAAAAAGGGGCCGGATATCTTTTGGATCCCCGCTGCGATCTCAAGATAGGTTACTCAGTAATTTTGAGAAAATATTGTGCATTTATATTGGCTTGTTAAATTATAATTTATCTTTATAATAATATAGATTAAGGGCTTGAAGAAAACAGTGATGTTCATAGATAGGTCTGACTGATGAAGTTGCAAATACAACATTGGCATAAAAATATCATATTATTAGGACAAAACAATAGTATAATCACAGAAGAAATAATATGTAGTAATTATGCATAACGAAAAAGCCGCTTTTTCTCAAATCTTTTCTACCTCGATGATTATGAAATATTCATGAAATGGTTTATATTTGTAGATACTTATTGCTGAACGACAAACTCTAGTCAAACATTGTAATATAAAGCTTTCAGATCAGCAAGGCTATTCAGTTTTTTAATTCGACAGCGGAATCCGCGATGAGTGTCAAAATCCTATCTTTAGTCGTTTGAAGTTTGACACTCATCGCGGATTCCGCTGTCGAGTTACAAAACAGAATAGCCTTACTGGTCTAACACAATGACGTCTACAAATCCGTGGCATCGTAGGGGTTCTATCTATAAACGACGTCGGACGACATTTTTACGACGCCGCGTGACTGACCACTCTCTAAGATGTTTTATATCGTTTAAAATTCCAACGTTTAGACGACCGACGTAAAATTCCTGTGCTGACGTCAACGATGTTTATATCGTCACAAAATGTCGACGTTTTAACTTTGTCGTTTGTAATGAAAGTTAAGGTTGTGTATATTTTCGCGGTAGTATCGCGTCGTGGTTTGATTTGAGCCCTAATTATATACACAGATATACGTTTACATTCGAGAGAGAAATGTAATTTCCAGCTTCCGTTAACAAACAAATTAATTACGATTAACAAACTTAAATACTACAGAATATCGTACGAAAAAATCTTGCCACGCTGATTCAGAGAACTTGCAAATACTATTATTATATTACCTTTGTAAAACAGTAGCCAATGAGTAGACGTCGCTAAACTTTTATTCAAAAGTACAACTAAAATAAGCTTCTAAATATACTCAAATCATAGTCGGACTTTCACAAAACGATCATAAAACAGCGGGTGGTATTTTTTATTAGTTACTGACGTCCGCTAAATAAATTGGAGTAACGACCGATAACTGTCGAAACGGTATTGCGTAACTCAAACATCTTATTTTCCACATTGTCTTTCTGTGGACGATTAGTCACATCGTAAAATTAACCACACGTTAGATAAGAGGTGAAAAATTGAAAATAATTAAGTTGGTTTACAAGTTAAGCTGGGAGATATTCAGAAATTGGAAGTTAAATAATAATTATATTGTAACATACTATGAACATTGGTTTTTAAATTTTTAATGAGGCTTTATTATCGTTGGTGTAAAATATTTTTTTAAGTCAACTATGCACGTTTTTTTACTTGAGTTACTTACTTATATTCAAATCATAGTGGGACTTACTTATCTGAAAATGAATATGATTGAACCCGGTAAATTATTCCCATAATTATCATTGAATAAATGTTACAGTGAGGTTTTAAGCACGTGGTAAGTAAATAAAATAATTTTCCTACGCCTGTTATACACCTGGGCCGTACTGTCAGGTATGTTACCGTCGCAAAACTTTAAACAAAATGACCACCAAAAACATCGTAAACATGATTTTAAATTGCTAAAGAAAGTGACTGAGTGCTAGTGGGACATTAAATTTATGGCCAATTCACGCCTAGCGGTCAGGGTTGACAACCGTAAAAATAAAATGTAAATAAATTAATTTAATATTCTGTACTATTAGCAGGTATTTTTAACTTATTTATGAAATGTTATGTATGCATAATTCAATCGAAATTTGATAGTAGGTACCAATATCATATTATTTCAATTTAAATGAAATAATATTTACGAAACAGCATGAAACTGCTTATAGACAAATTTAAATTTATCTATAAACAAATTTTATTCTGAACATGACATACAAATAACATGGAATAAAAACTTTAGCTTTGGTTTTGACGGAAAGGATGATTAATGATTGTATTGTTACTTGATAAGGGTTTTGCTCTGAAGGAATAAATTAATCAACCATGACCTAATTTACCAAAAACATATTTTCACGCTCACTTTACGATTTACAAAATTTTTAAAGGATCATTATTGAACACTAAATTCTAAAATACGAGTTTAGGAACTTTCGTACATTTTCAGTAGGAAATTTTTATATACCTAGTAAGTATATTGGTAAAACTGTACTTAGTTTTGAGGGTTTTGTATGAAAAAAGCAATAAAATGGAACCTTTATATTTTAGGATCACTCGTATGTCTTGGCGTCCACCTTTCACAGCCAATTTGCTCCGAAACTACTGGACGAAAATTGTTGAAATTTGGTACTCATATTGTGCTTTTTTGTGATCCAAAGACTATAGTTCTGCAATGGAAAGTTTTAAAATTATTCAAAAAAAGAACGAAAATTAAATACGAAAATAGACCTTTTCTCCCTGGCTTATATCCAAAATTTCTGAGGCTAGAATTAAAAAAAGCATAAAATAGTTCTTCATTTATATATTAGGTACATAAAACTTTTAAGAAGTCTATGATCTCAAAAAAGAGCAAAAAATAGATAATCAACGTACGGAACCCTCTCCCGCGAGTTTACCTCGCACTTGTCCGGTTTTTTTTTTAATATTGTTACCTTTGACATTGTGTAACAATAAATAAATGGTTGTACGCTACATAATGACTTTCTTAACATCTGGCATGGTTTGTTAATTAATTAAATTTAAAAGCAGACGAGAATTCAACCAACTAATTCCTTATTATTTATGTTACAGCATAACCCTGTTTGACATAGCCGCATGGTCGACGCAGTTTTTAACGAGTGGTTAGTGTAAGTAATCGCGCGAGTCGACTTGGCCATGCTAATGCGCTTTCGTTTCTATAGAAATGCATTTTTCTGTTTTCAATGTTGACATTGGGGCATTGGGGGATGTAGGAAGATGATGACTTGGATGTCGCGAAACCCAAAATTATTTTTCGTTCTTTAAATTGAAGCTATTACCTATATGTCTTTGAAAATTACTGTACAACTAATAGTAGGTCAAATTACACTTTTTATTGTGAAAAAGCTATGGGCATGAAACATAAAATAGATTTGATTTTATTTTCACAATAATAATGATATTAATAACGCTTCAGACTCATATCCTCACACTAGGATTCCCTGTGTCGTAGGTGCCATGGAACACACAAATTCAAGAACACATACACCCAGACCGAGAACAGAAATTCAAACTCATCATTCAGATTCCCACCTCGCTGGGAATCGCACCCAGGACCCTTCACTTGGCGCGATCCTGAATGATAACCATTGCAGCACACGGGTCACCTATTAACATTATTCGACTTTTGACAGTGTTTCGTTAATTCATAATTTCGTTACTTCAGAATCTATTCATTTCTTTTTCAGCCTTTTGTCCTTGTCTATTTCGTGTTTGCGTTTTTTGTTTTGACAAAAACTTTGATTCGGTAGGAAATTTAGCTGTTTTGGGGCTTTAGCCGTTTCAATCGGATGGGTGTCGTAAGAGGCGACTAAATCCGGCCCACTGGTGGTAGGGCCCCTCGAGGGGTTATATTGGTAATATTGATTTTAATTGTTAATTAATACCATTATTACTATAATTATTTCTTCATGGGGTTCGCCTGGATAGCTACCACCCTTGAGTACGAGTCAGCCGCCAAACGAATCGTCGTGTTCCGGCTGGGGGCTTCAGTTCTTTATTTCTTTTTCTTCTCTCTTTCTTGGCCGGCAACGAATCAGTGATGTCTTTGGTGTTGCTGATGTCCATGGGCGACGACAGCCACTTAGCATCAGGTGAATTGTCAGCTCTTTGCCGGCTATTTCCATAAAAAAAAATTGAGAATTAAGAGCTTGCAAGAAAGGATATTGAAAATATTATAATACAAAATATCCGAAGTAATATCCGAAACACAACAAAGAATAAAAGATGATATATACAAGATTTTATTTTATTTTATATAAGAATAAATTCAAAACAGAACAGAAACATGCGCCAATATGTATCCATGATTACAACCCATATAGGGCTAAATAACGGACAAAGCTATGGTATCAGGTCAAGTCCCTTTTGACAGATTACTCCTTTTGACTTTTGACAGGCTATTCCTGTATGTTTAATACGCGATAGTGAGAATTTTTTTTGCTAAACTGACCGGTATGTATAAATTAATCTGAGTGGTTGAAATAGACTCTTGAATAACATAATGAATAGGTAGGTACTTTTAATTTTTTTGTTTTCCATTCTGGATCACCATCGCTTACGGTAATCGTATTATTTTAAGCTAATTATTTGTAAATTTTGTTGATTTCATTAAAATTTGGTACATCATGCTACATACATTTTAATCAGACACAGTTAATATCTGAAAGTGTCACCTCACTAATAAAATAATCCATTTGAGAGCAATGAGAGAGATCTATTGTTCTCTCTCAGTCATTTATAGACGTTCGTGAATTTCAAGCGATCCCATTTCTGGTAGAAATTCAATTTCCGGCCTAAATTCGTCAGAAAGTGTCAAATTCAACACGAAATACTTATTAAAAATACTCTTATTTCTTCTGTGCTCGAAGTGAGATTGACAATGAGAATTCACATTATCATTTGAATGTAACCTATACATAATTGTATGTGTCAAATGCAAAATTTAGTTAACTACTTAACTACTTAATACATGTAAACCGAACATAAATTAGCGGTGACAAATTTCATACTCCTCCGTCCGTGTAATCGTCGTAAAAAGGCTACAAAGTTTTTGCCTCACGTAAATATATAAAGTCCATTTTTATTTGGAACCTTTAAAATAAAAAATATCCATTTAACACCCCGGACTCCTATATAGAAAAATAGAAAGCTTGTGAAACCGAATTGGACTTGCGGGAGATAAGAACGTATACAAAAAGGACACGTCTTGATCTAAAAACAATTTAGGAAAGCGGGAAATACGATATTTACTTTTAATAAATGTGATATGAAAAGAAAAATGTTTTTATTTACTTTTTGTCAATGGTCCACAAACCAACTAACAGGTGATTTTAAGTAGCTAATGGACGCGCAAAATCTAAAAGGAATCACCAACGTGATATCATGCGAAGATGCAGATGACCGAATAATATTAGGGGGCCTTGATCATGTGGAAAAGAAAAAACATTATCTATTTTTAACCGACTTCAAAAAAGGAGGAGGTATTCAATTCAACTGTATTTTTTTATGTTTGTTACCTCAGAACTTTCGACTTGACGAACTGATTTTTATAATCCTTTTTTCATTCGAAAGCTGGTGCTTGTCATGTGGTCCCAGTTAAATTTGAGTGAAGTAGTTTTTTTGGAGTCGGATTTTTTTTATTTTTTATCAAGAATTATGTCTTAAAGGTCCCGGTTATTATCGTAAAATAATAGTCGTTAACCTTAACTTGAAGCAAGCTAGGCTAAGCGTTAATATGTCGGAAGCCCTCGGGCGGCTAAAATTTCCGACACTTGGATTGTCCACTAACCGCTCCACCAATCCACACTGGAACAGCGTGGTGGAGTATGCTCTAGGCCTCCTCAAGAAGAAAGACCCGTGCTCAGTAGTGGGCCACTAATGCATTGAAGTCAATCAATTTTGTCTAATTTTGAAGGGTTTAATCTTGGTAAAAGAATCTGGTCATAATGTAACCAATGAACCCGATGTAACCCGTATTGTAAATTGTAACCAATCTCACGTAGGTGTTTAATATTCTAAAGCAATCAACAAGTAGG
This sequence comes from Thymelicus acteon, assembly GCA_951805285.1. Classification (NCBI taxonomy): domain Eukaryota; kingdom Metazoa; phylum Arthropoda; class Insecta; order Lepidoptera; family Hesperiidae; genus Thymelicus; species Thymelicus acteon. The sequence continues at coordinate 3,851,670 of OX638233.1, forward strand.
TGCTAGCAGTTCATGACTAATAACATCCTCTATTGAAAGGCAATTTACGGCAACCGTGTCAAGGGAGCAAGTAAATTAGATTTTCGAAACATTTGCCAGTCGAAGGTTACAAAATAATCGATGGTTTGGTAAAAATTATAGGCTATAATAACTTAACGATTATTTTAGAGTATTATGGTTACTGTAGAGCAGAACGATTTTGTTTTGTAATAAACGTGAGAAGTTATTGGACAACTAGCTGACCCGGCGAACTTCGTATCGCCTAACAAACTATTTTTTTTCTAAAATAAAAGTAGTCTAAGTTACTCCTTGTTACATCAGCTATCTGCCAGTGAAAGTCCCGTCAAAATCGGTCCAGCCATTTCAGAGATTAGCTGGAACAAACAGACAAACAGACAAAAATTGTAAAAAGCGGCCAAGTGCGAGTCGGACTCGCTCATGAAGGGTTCCATAGCAGCAAGTAACATAATATAAAAGTTCTTCTAGTTCGTTGTAACTTTGATCAATGTTTTTTGTGGTTTACGATTTATGACGTATTAAAAAAAAACTACTTACTAAATATCATTCAAACCAATTTTCGTTGGAAGTTTTCATGGTAATGTACATCATATATTTTTTTTAGTTTTATCAATCTCTTATTTTACAAGTTACAGGGGGGGGGGGGGGACACACATTTTACCACTTTGGAAGTGTCTCTCGCGCAAACTATTCATTTTAGAAAAAAATGATATTAGAAACCTCAATATCATTTTTGAAGACCTATCCATAGATACCCCACACGTATGGGTTTGATGAAAAAAACATTTTTGAGTTTCAGTTCTAAGTATGGGGAACCCCCAAAATTTAGTGTTTTTTTTTTCTATTTTTGTGTGAAAATCTTAATGCGGTTCACAGAATACATCGACTCACCAAGTTTCAACAGTATAGCTCTTATAGTTTCGGAAAAAAGTGGCTGTGACATACGGACGGACAGACAGACAGACAGACAGACATGACGAATCTATAAGGGTTCCGTTTTTTGCCATTCGGCTACGGAACCCTAAAAATGTTGTTTTGGTATGTACCGTGTACACATCTAAATGCACTTAGTAAAACGCGGTTATTTTAATATTACAAACAGACACTCCAATTTTATTTATTTGTATGTATAGATGTAAGTATCTGTGTAAGATTAAGATAAATCAGTTTTTTCCTCTTTTCCTAAGTTTATAAATTGTTAAGTAAAATCGAATCGGAATAACATACATCACTTATTGAATGTGTCAAAAGTAAAATACCAAATTGGACGCAGTATAGGTGAATTAACTCTACTGATTTCATCTTGGACAGTAGACTTAATTCACCTGAGTCCACTAAGTCCATTAAAAGTATTCTTAGGACTACTGGGTGAATTAACCCAGGTGAATAAAGTCGACAACACCGTTTATCAAACAATTTTCGTTATATTTTTTGATTGGGTAGCTAGTTTATTTTAAATAATAAGTATGATATATAATATAATAGATATGAGAAATTAGAGGAGTTGGCTAAACCATTTTTAAACCCCTTAAATGAAAGCATCGATCGAAACGGTGTCGATCTCCTTTCCGATCGATGCTTTCATTAGTAGTGCCTTAATATGCCTTATCCTGAGTACACGACGACGCGAATATACGGTTTAGGTTATTACGTACTTATTTCGAGTAATAGTTGTTAATTTTATTCTTCAGTAATGAACACGACACAAAGTCCATTTTTACATGTTCTCCTGTGAGTCATGTCGGTTGGAGATGACGTCGATTTTGTGTAATGTGCGAAGATCTTTATAAACCAGTCATCCCAATTCAATCAGAAAATCCCAACTCAATTGTCCTAACTGACTTATCAAATTTATTTGAGTTTCTTAATTCGCTCTTTAACACAGTTTAGTAAACATTTAACTGAGAGCAAACAACGCTGAGATGAATGACATCATGACGGCTTAGTCCGTCCGTGTGTTGTGTGGTACAAGGGAAGAGAAATACGTCTGTACTTCCTACTAATCTATGAGTCTATACTATACTAATATTTATAAAGAGGAAAGATTTGACTGTTTGTTTGCATTGAATAAGCTCCGAAACTACTGAAACGATTTGAAAAATACTTTCACTGTTGGGAAGCTACACTATCTCCGGGTAACATAGTTTTTATATATTATGTGATGTTCGTTACTCTATCACTCAAAAACTCTATCACTCTATACTCTATCACTCAGAAACGATACTTAAAGTAAAACTTAACATGAATCGATTTACGTATGACAATTACTAGTCTGGGTGATTTCCGATGAGTAATCATCACCGATGTTATCTGATGAGTCATCGCCCTCTTGATGACTTTTAGAGGCCAAATGAGTCATCATTTTTCATCAATGTTTTGACTGTGATTGTAAGTACTAACGTTCCAACACAGAGTCACTAATATTTACTTTAATCGCTCCTTAGTAAAGAATCACCATACAAATTCTGTACTAAGGACCGATTTAAGTAACTGTTAGCGACTCTGAATAAACGTCAAAATTAGCCGTTTCATATGATTTTTTCTTTTTCTTTTCTTTTCTTCAAATAAATATCCGAACAAAAGTAATGGTCCTAAATAATTATACCTTTGTTGTAAACCGTTTTATTTTTTATTTATTTTTTATTAATATCGTATTACCAAGTGTCGGTCATCTAGTACAATTGACTGTTCTCTGAGCAAAGTTCAAGTGTAAATGCGGTTTATAGATATCACCTTTAGATGAGTGAGTTAATATCGTAGCAGTAGCCACGCTACCTCTACTGGTATGTACCACTTTGATATCAAACACGAACGTTACATTCTGTTTACACATTAACGCAATCGCACTTACGAAACGTAAAGGGGAATCTTACAACAGTTTATTTTTCGCATACTTTGCCAGCGTTGTTTAGTAAATCCGATTGTTATCACAACATCACAAGCTCTGCTTTAAAACTTAGAAGACGTTAACGTCGAAATTACTGTGGCTTCTGCGAGACTTTAAACTGTAAAAATGTATCGTGACTTGCGCACATATTTACTACGAGTAACCGCCCTCGCTTTGCTTCGGTTTTCTTATTTTTTACACCTTGGGTTGCATTATTGGAGTTTTATTAACGATCCCTAATTTTTTTTTGAAAATATAATATAGCCTATGTTACTCGGGGATAGTGTAGCTTCCCAACAGTGAAAGAATTTTTGAAATCGGTTCAGTAGTTTCGGAGCCTATTCAATGCAAACAAAAAATCAAATCTTTCCTCTTTATACATATACATATTAGTATAGATGATACGACGATGTGTGTTTTGTGCAACGATCTTTAGAAGTTTTCGAACTATGGTCCATTTTTTTAGACGAATCTTATTTGGTTAGCAATCTCGGCGCTATTTTTATCCAAGTTTGAATTTAAATTAGTTTAAAAAAATAATGAATAGTAAACAGAAATCAGTTTTGGCGTTAAATGATTATCAGTATTTTAATTCCTTTCATTTTATGTTAGCCTTATTTCTGAAATACAACTTCGATAAAAATACACCAAAAGATTGTGTACAATTTTTTTTTTACTTAATATAAATTAATGCTTGAACACACTACTCGTCAGATCTAGCTCGAATTTAAGTGGGACTATATGACAAGCACCAGCTTTCGATTAAAAAAAGAACCATCAAAAAAATACAGTCGAATTGAATACCTCCTCCTTTTTTGAAGTCGGTTAAAAATAAACCATCGCGATCAAGAACTATGAAATATTTTAATTTTTCATTTTTTTTTATTTGCTCCGAATATGTTTCATATCATTTGATCACAGTTGATGAAAAATATAAATATTTTGCAACCTCACCAAGTTAAATCTTGACCACCGTGGTAGACGAAAGTCTTAAGTACCTCTTATCGAGATGACATCACGAAGTGGTCATACATGAGACCATCTTTGATAATAACGGTGTCGTAATAGTTACTTCAGATATTTTTAACACGTCCTCTACTTCGAGAAGAAAAATTTATACAAATTGTACCTGCATTAAATAATTTGCTATTAATTTTTGTCAGGCGTTGTTTTATTATATTTTTTTTTTTATGGAAATAGCTCAGCTCGTTTGCCGGCTATTTCCATTAAAAAAACTACTGAACATGAGCATGAATCTGTTTTAGAGGCCCAGAGCACACTCCACCTCGCTGCTCCATTGCGGATTAATGAAGGAGTGAGTGGCCAACCCGTGTCCGATAATTTAACAAATGAGGTGTCTCGTCTGAAGTATCATTCTCTACTTTAAATAACAATGTACAGTAAAGAGAACGAAATCTCAATACCTACATCTTATAATTCATAACCATATCACGTCCATCAATATGACAGTTCACACATGAGTCAACCATTTTTGTTCAAGACATCTATTATTACGAACTTTCTATCATGATGCCATCACTTCAAAGGATAAATTCTGTGTCAAAGAATAGACTATGTGCAGATGTTTAAAATGAAAATGTCGTCTAACTTAACTTCGTATTGACTTTAGCACTTAATAATTCAACATTCAAAATTCAAAATAATTTATTCCCAAGAAGGTATCATGTAGGTATTATTTGATCTACCAGCGTTTTAAAAAAGTGCTTTGTCATGTAGAAGAAGAAATGCCATAAAGAAACTCCTCAGCACATCTTTTTAAACTTTCTTATCATTTAAACCAGAATAAAGTGACTTTAAATTAAGTATGCTTAATGGCAAATAAAGATTTTATAATTGAATTTAATGCTTTCATTCATGTCCTCACTGTCAACCCGGCACTGGTACCACGAAACCCACCCACAAATCGGCCAGGCTTCGGAAGTAACCGCGGATTGTAATTGGCGAAAGTTCCACATTAGAATACAATGAGATACATTGCCATGAATAATACATGCCATGCCTACAGAGCTTTTTATGCAACACGCGACTTTTGTAATGATACACTTTGGCTGTGAATCATGGTTAAAACGATTGTATTGTATGGATGTAGCGCGGAGAGTGGTAACTGGTGAACTATCTACGTGTTAACAAACTACTGTGTACTGCGGTCTTTCCATGAAAGTATCTGGTGCCGTGAAATGAATAAATAATAATGCTTACATCAACAATGTATGCTCGCTACTTACTCACACTATGAGCCCTGTGGGTGTTATTGACAACAAACTAAGACAAGAATACATACACCCAGACCGAGACCAGGAATTCAAATTCATCATTATGCCTCACTGGGAATCAAATCCAGGACCTTTCGAACAAACAGGGCTTCAGTAATATAACAGCTATCAATAACACACACGACTCTATTATGGGGTCGATTTGCAGCCGATACAAATGTAAACAAACCATTAAAATCGTTTTCTAGGGTTTTCACCAACTGACATGAATTTGTACGCCAAATGCGTTTTATTTAGATAAACTAATCATTAAGGCAAAATAGTACATTAAGTTAATGGTTTCAAATCGCTTCTTGGAAATAAGGTTTAGTTAAAAACTTAGGTGTTTGAATGATGACAGTGTTATTTAATTTTGTTTATTTCCACATTTACTCAGAGTTTATAATTGTTATCGGTCAATATGTATTTATTTAAGAATTCAGAAATACGTTAATGAGCAGTTTGTCTCAATAAAACGCATTTGGTGTATAAATTCATGTCAGTTGGTGAAAAACCCTAGAAAACGATTTTAATGGTATGTTAACATTTGTATCGGCTGCAAATCCTACTATACAATATATCACAAGTCTGCCCCGGCCGGGAATCGATGCTGGGTAAAAACTGGTCGACGTAATATTGTTGCCTACTTCTTTCCTTTTTAACCAGCAACGCATCAGTGATACCTTTGTTGTCAATTTAATATCTGTCAAGTAAATATTTGTTATAGCTTGTAATACGTACTACGGCTGATTCTTATCACATTTTTATAAAATTGATAATATTTTGGTACATGTATAAATATGATATAATACACTATAGTATATCGTTAAACATTGTATACTGTCTCATAATGCACTTCAAAGCTAAGAACATCTGTCTTGTATATTGAAATCTGAACTGAAATAATGCTCGATTATTAACTGAATAATTGCGAGTTACGTCGAAAATGATGAATATCATTAATTTCCCCAATCTAAATCTCAAGCACGGTGGCCACTGTAGCCGGCATCTGACAAAATTTGACAAATCACGGCCACCACTGACAAATTGGGCCCACTGTGCATTTGTCAACTGCCCATTGTTAGCTGCCGAGTAATTTTACGCCTCCGCTACTATTTATTCTCGATAGTGAATTTTACTTACAAAAGTGAGAAACACATGATGTGCATGCGAAGATTATGAAGAAAATTTCAGGCACGTTTTTCTTCATTGAAGTAAGTGATGATTAATATTTAAAGGACCTTACATATTACATGAAGTGAATTAACAGCAAGTTATGACTGAACTCATAAAAAACATTAAAATATGAGCTTCAGCTACCAGGGTTTTATATATTATGTACATATGATGACAAAAAATACATGTCTAAAATTTGTATGTTTATGAAACACTTTAATTGTAATATTCCGCAGTAAATACTGACATCAAGCTTGTGTTAAGTGTGACGACTTCCCACCGCTTCAAAGATAATAAATAATCCGTCTCTTGTGACAGAGACCACAGATATCTAAGACTTAAGCCATAAGCTTATAATATGTAAATGTACCACTTAAAATAATCACTTACAAAATAAACTTAATCAATATTTGCTTCTGGTCTGCAAATAAATTAAAACGTATCGCGAAATTCACGTTTCAAAATGATTGATAAAGTCGTTTGTTTGATTTACGATTGACATAAGTTGATGGAAATCACCTCATTACTTACTATTTTGCAATGCATGTTTTTACGTTTGCGTAATGTCCATGACTACGTAAGTTTAGTCCTAGATTGCATGGATTTCATACGGGAATCCTTATGTGGCAACTAGTAAGTTACGTCGATAGATTTATTATGTTGTAAGTAGATGTTTTGGATATATTATTTAACAGAACATAGATCTATGAATTTTTAGTTAACGTTAGATCGATTACTGTTGGCTTAGGAGACCTTAAAGACAGAGACATAAGATGTTGTATGTTTTACGTAAAATCATTTGAGAATATAATACAGGTTTCATAGCGATGCCAGTGTTAACCGAAAACAAATGACTAACATCGAAAAGGAATATTTTTCTCTCAGGATTGCCTGAGGATAAAATTATTTTAATCCCATCGAGTTCTTGGAGTAATCCTGTTTGGAGTCTATCTATAAAACGGTATGGCATGCCGTCCGTTAATGCACTTCCGTGAGACCTGCAAGACAATTGTGGGAAACGAAATTTTATTTTCATATTTCATTATAAAGACCATTTTTGATAATCAACTCTGACGTAACAATGACGTAACTCCAATCTTTATATTAATAGCTTGATAGGAGAACCTGATCGATTTTTTATGTTTTTTGATTACAAAAATTCTTTTGACGACAATATGATGTTATGGTCAATAAAATTGTAGGTACCTAATCTGTAATCAGTGGTTATTATTAAAATTATTGTTCGATAAAGATACCTACCTATAGTCAAAATTATCTAAGATGCCCATAATGATAGCTGCTATTTATTAATATGAACTAACCTTGTATGGGTGTCTTTGAGCGAAATGGAATATTCATTTACTTGACATGAATAGTTGAATACTTACGGACAAAGGATTTTGCCAAAATTTGTTAAAAATCCCTACACATTTTCATTGGCGTTGATTATAAATCATATTATACGTTAAAATCTAGTAAAAATCCCATCACATCATAATTTATGCAAAATTTAATAAAAATATATGACGTCGAAACAATATTATATGAAGAAGCCTAAATATAATCTGACGTAGGGTGATGTGACGGCTTGAAACCGTTTATAAAACCAATCATAATCGATACATTACTATAATCGAAATTTAAAAATGAAATTTGATTAATTTAATTACATTGTTAAAAATGATTTGCTTGCATTTGTATTTAAAATTTAGGTACGCAATAATACCACGACGAATTGGATACTAACAAAGGACATTTTCCACTATGTATGGGCACTTCGCCATCCATGGACAGTAACTGCAGATAATATGTTTTATGTAATTATGTATTTAAGGTTGCGGTAAACATTTTTTTTCAACAAAATAATAATTATGTATACATGAATGTGTCTTACGAAATAAGCAAGAATTTATACACTGTAGTTATTTCCTGACGCTCATAGTATAATATTATGTCAAAATATCATTATGAAACTGAGCGGGGCTTTCATTCTATCATGATCTATCTTTCTTTCTTTTTCTTCTCTCTTTCTTGGCCGGCAACGCACCAGTGATGCTTTTGGTGTTGTTGATGTTCATGGGCGAATGGATAAAAGAATATTTTATTGAAGTCGTAAATAGGTACATATTGAGAATACGCGATACGAGATAGCTCAATCGAGATAGTAGGTAGGTAACTAGGTACCTAAATATTACGGTTTTTAGTTTAAAATTTAAATATCGAATCGATTAGAAGGTCTTATAATTTTGAATCGATTTACTGTAAAAATTGGTTTCTTTCGTGAACCGATTTTTTTGTACATCTCTAATGTCACTGTGATGGCAAACGACAAATTGGGCTTCTTAGTTCGCGGTGACTATACTTAGTCACGAGTATTCACTCTTGACTTCTTTAAGGCTTCTTCTAAGTTATCTCACTTTACCAGCCAAGGCTACATTACCTCCAGTAAATATATAAAATAGTTATTAAAAATAATAATCGATTTCCAAAAGAAAATTAATTTTTAAAGGTCGGTGCTAGCAACGCTTGCGAATGTGCAAAGAACTGCAGTTTGTCGTGAATACGATCCATGCAACTGGTTCGTAATATCTCCTTACAGATACCGTATTGCGAGCAAAATTAATATTTTTGTTCCTAATATGATATCGTGTTGATAAAATTTAATGGCCAATTATTCAAACGCAATCAGTAATGTCACCATCGCTCATACGATCGTATCGATAGTAAGTTTGAATTGTAATCGATGGATTCATGTGTTATTATGGGTCAGTGATAAAGGGCTACATGGCTACTGTATAGGAAAATATAAAAATGCTCACAATAACCGTGACGTTCGCAATAAGATGATAATATCTTAATTATTACTAGCTGACCCGGCGAACTTCGTATCGCCTAAAAAACTATTTTTTTTTTCTAAAATAAAAGTAGCCTAAGTTACTCCTGTTATATCAGCTATCTGCCAGTGAAATTCCCGTCAAAATCGGTCCAGCCATTTCAGAGATTAGCCGGAACAAACAGACAGACAGACAGACAAAAATTGTAAAAAATGTGGTTTTGGTATATTTACCATGTATACATCCAAATGCACTTAATAAAAAGGGGGTTTTTTAATATTACAAACAGACACTCCAATTTTATTTATTTGCATAGAGTATAGATGTATAGTTAATCATAATGTGACTTTATGGGACAAAAAGCCATGAATAAAAAAATATTGAAAATAGTAAATTTGAACCAAAACTGTTCAAAGGCATGAACTTGCTTAAAGTTCTGTTACACAAAGAGTAAAATTGAAATAAATAATTCTTGCGAAAAAATAACCGACTTCAAAGTAACTCAAAAAACTACTCGTCAGATCTTGCTCAAATTTAAGTGGGACAACATGACAAGCACCAGCTTTCGATTAAAAAAAGAATCATCAAAATCGGTTTACCCAGTCGAAAGTTCTGAAAACAAACATAAAAAAAATACAGTCGAATTGAATTCTCCTCCTTTTTTGAAGTCGGTTAAAAAGTTTCAAGAATATCTATTTGTATAAAATACGCTATTCATTCATATGCGAGAAATAGGCAAAGTATCTTCTTTTATGGAAACAGCCGGCAAACGAGCTGACGATCCACCTGATGGTAAGTGGCTATCGTCGGCAATCGTCGTCCGTGGACATCAGCAACACCAAAGGCATCACTGATGCGTTGTCGGCCAACAAAGAGAAAAGAAAAACAAAGAAACTGGGTAAAACTGGCTAATCAAACAACAAATTCCTGTGTTATTTAAAAGTATTTGAAGGATAAATAAACCGATAAACACTTTGCAACAATTCTTGATAATCTTTATTATTATAAAACAAGAATTCAAGTAGCGAAGTTTTAGTATTTCGCTTAAAACCCCAATAAATATTTTCAAGTTCCCATTTTGAACAGGAATTTCTTAAAGATTTTCTTAAAAGGAAAAATCTTATATTATTAAGTTTTATAACATTAAGATTATCATTTATTATCATCTGTTATTCAGCATATACATTTATTTATTTGAAACCTTGAAAGGTTTTCCATGTTTAATTTCTAAATTCAACGGTAGCCGATTATTCTAAGAACTAAAAGTAATCTATGTACTTAAGTAGTACTTATTTTAATTCTAATCAGTGGTTACAACGTGATACCAGCAGTCAGGCCTGTGTCTTTAAATCGATTTCAAAAACATACAACATAATCTTCAATTAAAAAAAAAACATCATGTATAGATTTGACTTTTATTTTAGTAACAATATTTGAATTATTGATAAACATTATAAAAACAAACAAAAAATCTGTCACCTAAATAATACCTAAATAAAGTTCATTATAAAACCTGCGAGTATGTCAACCCAAGTACCCAACATTGAGCTCAGGCAATTAAATACGACAGTAAATCTTATTATTATGTGTTATAAATCCCACAATCTAATGTAAAAAGCACCTGTAACCAGTGACAAGCCTTTGGGTCTTTTCGCTGACCTCACCGCCATGCGTTTGCAATGTCGTCTGATTTTAAAGGAGCTATAGGTGCTGGTGCAAAGTATAAGCGTTAACGTTTATAATACTAATTATTAAAAATAATATTAATAACTAGCTGCCCGGACAGACTTCGTTCTGTCAAAAGTTTTTTTATTAAAACCTTCCGTCTATCATATCTTTCAAGTTGGATCAAACTGCACACGGTGTGCAAATTTGATTAAAATCGGTTAAGTAGTTTAGGAGTCCATCGCGGACAAAAAACATGACACGTAATTTATATAGTACTAGCTTCTACCCGCGACTTCGTCCGCGTGGGCTTGGGAATTAGTAACTAAAAAGATTCCAGGAAATCACAATTTTTTGGCACCGAGGGTTGTGTACAAATTTACAGAACCGAACATAAGAGCAACATTAAATGATTTAGTAACAAACTTAACTTTTTCGCTGTAAAACTGTCGTTCCCATACATGTACATAGAGATCAATTAACCAAATACAAAAAAGTTTAAGATTTTTTGGAATGATACCTTCACGTATTCCTGAGAAAATAGGGTCGACAGACAGACATACAGATAACGAAGTGATCCTATAAGGGATATGTTTTTTCTTTTGAAGAACAAAACCCTAAAAAAATTATACAAAAATTCTATGTAGTAGGACATACATAAAAGCAGCCCAAACAATAATTATTATATCCTGTAAACCCAACTTCAAAATTAAATTATACCCTTGACCTGAAGAAGCAGATCCATCTCCGACCCTCGAATGACCTGATCCCAACAAACATGCACCCTGTTCTTTGATGCGGGACATAAATTATCTGTGAGCCAAATTGCATCTAAATCCATTTAGCCGCTTTAGCGAGGTTAAAAAAAATATATCTTAATATACGCTTAAGAAAATATTAGTGGGATTTTATATACGTACACCATCAGATCCTGAATTGGTCAATGTTGTACTGGTTTTGTTATGTCAACGTTATCAACAACAAATATTTTGAAAACTGTTACTCCCACCCATTCTGGAATTATTATACATATTCTGTCTCTAAGACACCACCTGACCCCGAATGGGTCAATAATGGACTGGTTTCATAATGTCGACTTTATCAACAGCAAATATCTTTAAAAACGGTTACGTTATTTCCGTCCGTTCAGGATTTACACAATAATTGTTGTTCTTCAAGATACACCATCAGACCCGACACGATCATCTTGATTATTAATTTTACGTTTTTTATACCCTGGACCGAATAATTAAAAAAATGTTTTCCGCATTTTCACACATTCTGGGATTAAAACTCCAACATTATGAAACATTTCAGTTTTTTTATCCATTGAATAGTATTGAAGGGGCGCTACATTTGGGTCAACCCAAAGCAAAAAAAAAAAAGGAAAAATCGATTTTTATATTCTTAAGTGGGCGCCACAATATTCTTGCCTAGGGCGTCAGTGGCTCTAACGCCGGCACTGGTAGAGCACCTAAAATCAATGACCAAAAATAATAAAAAATATGACGAACATTAAATTTTTCATTCCATCAAGGTTAGAGAATTAATATATACTGAGATAAAATATAAAGACAACTGAAAAAAAAACAGTTTTACTTTGACTACACCAGGAATAGGAGTTGGAGATTATAAATGACAGTTTAATTCAGACTACTGGAATACTGGACTCCTCCTATTTATTCATAGACATTGACAAATTTTTCCACGTCAGTACTCGTATAAACAGCCAAGCCTAACCTAATCGAATTCTTCTTCCATTTGAATTACTTAGTGTTTTCTTGGCACTACTTCTTCCTTCTTTTCGACTTATTGTATGATTTTATCTGACTAAGTAATAATGTCTGTAAGACGGTCCCCATGCTGCTCACCAGATGACACTAACTGCTGCCGCCACTCTGTCTCCATGATCGGATTGGGTTGTTTAGCAGGTATCTGAGGTGTACCATGTCATGTTTCTCGGTCAATATTTGATCGCGCCGACCACGGGCTATATGAGTCGCTCAGGGACGTCTCGCCTCTCCACAGTTGACTGCCTGAAAGCTAAACGCTTCTGCGTGAAGAGTCAAAAGAGTCCCCCCGACTATCTGGGGAGTTTCGCAACCGCGGCACCAGCTAGATTTACGATAATGAAAGGATCACCTACCCGACAGCAGGGCCCGCCTCTCAACCGGGAGACTCTAGTTCTCCTGAGTTTATTCCTAAATGACTTTGGGATTTTTAAGTGTAACTTCACACTACGCAAGGCCGAGCTTTTCGTCCAAGAACTTGGCCCAAATGTATATATTATACCTATAAAAAGTCTCAGAAGAAACTCATAGTTTAAACTGCTTCGCCGTTTGTGAATTAAACAGAGTGCCTGCATTACCATAAGATTAGTTTGTTTTTACTGCTATTTATATAGCTCGATACATCTTAATTCTAAGTTCTGCTAGATCATTAACAACTCTCTGAACTTGATAGAATGGAAATGTAACCATTTTCATAATTTATTATTTTTTCATTCATGTTTTTTCTCTTGGATGACAACGCATGAGTGATGCCTTTAGTCTGATCATGGACGACGCTTTTATTCATCCATGAAGAACGATGACAATTTAGCTTCAGGTGGCTCGTCTGCTTTTACGTGGCTATTCACAAATTCAAAAGTATTTTAGTTATTTGTATTGCACTTATGTACGTCCAGTCATAATTAGCCTATGCGGGGCCAGCTTGGTACGCATTGACCATTAGGTGACAGCAGTGATTATTAAATATGTAAAGGATTTGTATTTTTATTATTATCTACTTTCTGTGTGCCTATTCATACATTAAAATAAGGAAATTCAAATTGTAATACCTTGTTAAAATTTAAGATTTGTATTTATCTACAAAAAAAACATTATTTGATAATTTTCCTAAATTGTGTGATATTATTATCGCTAACTCTGACCCACATCGTCATACAGCGAATTGAATATAGGAATCTTATAGAACAATCTAACATAGTTATGTGTTATTGATTCAGTAGGGTAACTAATTTGATTAAAACCTCAATATTTTAAATATTATAGATATGTATAGGTACACACTAATTTCAATAAAAGATTTATTGACTCGTTCTCAGACCTACTTACATTAATAATTATGACTTCTAGTGACCTAAACTGACATCTGTTGTTGATTAGCGGAACTAATTCACCAAAAAATCATAAATTAAAAAAAAAATGGTACACATAGATTTTTTTGAAAAAATAACGTATATTTCCGATACTTAACAGTCTCTTATGTCCCTCTATCGGGCACTTTCAGTATTTCTTGCTGTTATGTTGCGTATCAAAAAGTCCTATTTATTGATATCTCGGCTTGTAAGCGACGTATTACGATAAAACATATACCAGATTTTAAGTTAGACCACCAGTAATACAATTGTGAAAACCGCATTCAATTTCATTAAGTGGTTTTGGCGTGATGCGGTGTCAAACATACAGACAGACAAGATTTTTAAAAATGACAGATTTGCAATCTATTGCTCCTATATAGTCCCCTGATACCAAATTTTCTTAAATATCTTCAATGTACAGACATTATCGAGTTACAGTTTTATAATATATATAGACTAGCTTCTACCCGCGACTTCGTCCGCGTGGGCTTGGGAATTAGTAACTAAAAAGATTCCAGGAAATCACAATTTTTTGGCACCGAGGGTTGTGTACAAATTTACAGAACCGAACATAAGAGCAACATTAAATGATTTAGTAACAAACTTAACTTTTTCGCTGTAAAACTGTCGTTCCCATACATGTACATAGAGATCAATTAACCAAATACAAAAAAGTTTAAGATTTTTTGGAATGATACCTTCACGTATTCCTGAGAAAATAGGGTCGACAGACAGACATACAGATAACGAAGTGATCCTATAAGGGATATGTTTTTTCTTTTGAAGAACAAAACCCTAAAAAAATTATACAAAAATTCTATGTAGTAGGACATACATAAAAGCAGCCCAAACAATAATTATTATATCCTGTAAACCCAACTTCCAAATTAAATTATACCCTTGACCTGAAGAAGCAGATCCATCTCCGACCCTCGAATGACCTGATCCCAACAAACATGCACCCTGTTCTTTGATGCGGGACATAAATTATCTGTGAGCCAAATTGCATCTAAATCCATTTAGCCGCTTTAGCGAGGTTAAAAAAAATATATCTTAATATACGCTTAAGAAAATATTAGTGGGATTTTATATACGTACACCATCAGATCCTGAATTGGTCAATGTTGTACTGGTTTTGTTATGTCAACGTTATCAACAACAAATATTTTGAAAACTGTTACTCCCACCCATTCTGGAATTATTATACATATTCTGTCTCTAAGACACCACCTGACCCCGAATGGGTCAATAATGGACTGGTTTCATAATGTCGACTTTATCAACAGCAAATATCTTTAAAAACGGTTACGTTATTTCCGTCCGTTCAGGATTTACACAATAATTGTTGTTCTTCAAGATACACCATCAGACCCGACACGATCATCTTGATTATTAATTTTACGTTTTTTATACCCTGGACCGAATAATTAAAAAAATGTTTTCCGCATTTTCACACATTCTGGGATTAAAACTCCAACATTATGAAACATTTCAGTTTTTTTATCCATTGAATAGTATTGAAGGGGCGCTACATTTGGGTCAACCCAAAGCAAAAAAAAAAAAAGGAAAAATCGATTTTTATATTCTTAAGTGGGCGCCACAATATTCTTGCCTAGGGCGTCAGTGGCTCTAACGCCGGCACTGGTAGAGCACCTAAAATCAATGACCAAAAATAATAAAAAATATGACGAACATTAAATTTTTCATTCCATCAAGGTTAGAGAATTAATATATACTGAGATAAAATATAAAGACAACTGAAAAAAAAACAGTTTTACTTTGACTACACCAGGAATAGGAGTTGGAGATTATAAATGACAGTTTAATTCAGACTACTGGAATACTGGACTCCTCCTATTTATTCATAGACATTGACAAATTTTTCCACGTCAGTACTCGTATAAACAGCCAAGCCTAACCTAATCGAATTCTTCTTCCATTTGAATTACTTAGTGTTTTCTTGGCACTACTTCTTCCTTCTTTTCGACTTATTGTATGATTTTATCTGACTAAGTAATAATGTCTGTAAGACGGTCCCCATGCTGCTCACCAGATGACACTAACTGCTGCCGCCACTCTGTCTCCATGATCGGATTGGGTTGTTTAGCAGGTATCTGAGGTGTACCATGTCATGTTTCTCGGTCAATATTTGATCGCGCCGACCACGGGCTATATGAGTCGCTCAGGGACGTCTCGCCTCTCCACAGTTGACTGCCTGAAAGCTAAACGCTTCTGCGTGAAGAGTCAAAAGAGTCCCCCCGACTATCTGGGGAGTTTCGCAACCGCGGCACCAGCTAGATTTACGATAATGAAAGGATCACCTACCCGACAGCAGGGCCCGCCTCTCAACCGGGAGACTCTAGTTCTCCTGAGTTTATTCCTAAATGACTTTGGGATTTTTAAGTGTAACTTCACACTACGCAAGGCCGAGCTTTTCGTCCAAGAACTTGGCCCAAATGTATATATTATACCTATAAAAAGTCTCAGAAGAAACTCATAGTTTAAACTGCTTCGCCGTTTGTGAATTAAACAGAGTGCCTGCATTACCATAAGATTAGTTTGTTTTTACTGCTATTTATATAGCTCGATACATCTTAATTCTAAGTTCTGCTAGATCATTAACAACTCTCTGAACTTGATAGAATGGAAATGTAACCATTTTCATAATTTATTATTTTTTCATTCATGTTTTTTCTCTTGGATGACAACGCATGAGTGATGCCTTTAGTCTGATCATGGACGACGCTTTTATTCATCCATGAAGAACGATGACAATTTAGCTTCAGGTGGCTCGTCTGCTTTTACGTGGCTATTCACAAATTCAAAAGTATTTTAGTTATTTGTATTGCACTTATGTACGTCCAGTCATAATTAGCCTATGCGGGGCCAGCTTGGTACGCATTGACCATTAGGTGACAGCAGTGATTATTAAATATGTAAAGGATTTGTATTTTTATTATTATCTACTTTCTGTGTGCCTATTCATACATTAAAATAAGGAAATTCAAATTGTAATACCTTGTTAAAATTTAAGATTTGTATTTATCTACAAAAAAAACATTATTTGATAATTTTCCTAAATTGTGTGATATTATTATCGCTAACTCTGACCCACATCGTCATACAGCGAATTGAATATAGGAATCTTATAGAACAATCTAACATAGTTATGTGTTATTGATTCAGTAGGGTAACTAATTTGATTAAAACCTCAATATTTTAAATATTATAGATATGTATAGGTACACACTAATTTCAATAAAAGATTTATTGACTCGTTCTCAGACCTACTTACATTAATAATTATGACTTCTAGTGACCTAAACTGACATCTGTTGTTGATTAGCGGAACTAATTCACCAAAAAATCATAAATTAAAAAAAAAATGGTACACATAGATTTTTTTGAAAAAATAACGTATATTTCCGATACTTAACAGTCTCTTATGTCCCTCTATCGGGCACTTTCAGTATTTCTTGCTGTTATGTTGCGTATCAAAAAGTCCTATTTATTGATATCTCGGCTTGTAAGCGACGTATTACGATAAAACATATACCAGATTTTAAGTTAGACCACCAGTAATACAATTGTGAAAACCGCATTCAATTTCATTAAGTGGTTTTGGCGTGATGCGGTGTCAAACATACAGACAGACAAGATTTTTAAAAATGACAGATTTGCAATCTATTGCTCCTATATAGTCCCCTGATACCAAATTTTCTTAAATATCTTCAATGTACAGACATTATCGAGTTACAGTTTTATAATATATATAGATAATTATTAACATTATAAGGAGGAAAGATTTGATTGTTTGTTTGCATTGAATAGGCTCCAAAACTATTGAACCGATTTCAAAAATTCTTTCACTGTTGGGAAGGTACACTATTCCCGGGTGACATAGGCTATTTAATTTAATTTAAAAAAATAGGGATCCTTAGTAAAACTCCAATAATGTAACCCGAGGTGTAAAAAAATAAGAAAACCGAAGCAAAGCGAGGACGGTTACTGGTTGTAAATAAAATAGTATTATTTAATTTCTTATTAGTTTACTCACCTTTGCTGTACTTGCCAAAATGTTGTACTGTTTTTTGTTTTATAAAAAATAGCTGTTGCCCGCAGCTTCGCATACGGAAATTATATTTTACCTTATTTGTAACTCTTGCAGAAGAAAATTTAAAAAACGGTGAATTTATATTGAAGTTATTTATATACTGAAATTATTATTTAGTAATTTATATACTGAAATTTACGATAAAATCACCAAGGATTCCTCCAGGAGCGGGTTTTGAAAAATAAGCAATATTCACATTAATTTGTATTTTTTTCCTTTTATTTGCAAAATTTTGAAAAACTGAAAAATATATGTTTCATCAATTTAAGCAAGGAACATTTGTTGCAAATTTGAAGCAAATCGGTTGATGTTTTAAAAATATTCCATACAAACTTTCATCCCGTTTCTCGGGGAAACCTTTTAATATTCCGGGATAAAAAGTATCCTAAAATATGACCCGGAGTATTAGTAACAACTTTACCAATTTTCATCGAAATCCGTTCAGGGGTTTTCATTTGATGCCCGGACAGACAAACAGACAGACAGACAGACAGACAGACAGACAGACAATAATTCTAAAAAAAATATTTTTGTGCTCTAACACGTTATTGAAGTGCCCCCTAATCGAAATTCTAAAAAAATATTCAATGTACAGAAAATTTGCCCTTTGAGTTTTATTATAGTATAGATATACAGCAGTGATAGCCTAGCGGTTAGAACGTTGGTCTCCCGAACGAACGCACCTCTAATTTTCAAATATTATGTGCGTATTACAAGTTAATTATCACTTGCTTCGGTGAAGGAAAACATCGTGAGGAAACCTGCACACCGGAGAGTTTTCCATAAAGTTCTCAAAGGTGTGTAAAGTCTACCAATCCGCACTTGGCCAGCGTGGTAGACTATGGCCTAATACCCCTCACATTGTGAGAGGAGACCCCGAGCCCAGCAGTGGGACAATTATGGGTTGTTGCTTTGCTTTTTTTGCAAATAATATTAAATAAAATAGATAAATAAATATAGCAATAAATATTACAAGTATTGCAACGTTACGTGATAGTTTCATACAACATTTACAGCAATGGATGGCGGTTTGTTTTCTTTAGATTTTTTATTATTTTTATACATATTATGTCCATGTATACTTTTATTTTTGTTGTTATCGCGCTATATATTTACTACTCTTGTATTTCACGCTATTAACAGTGTTCCTTTTTACTACTTACAAGTAGTAGAGTTTACCGTGCTAACAAAATGAAACACTACCTACTAATAGCTACAGATACCTACTAATAATACAGATTTCCTAGTTTAGTTGGTGGAGGGTAAAAATAATAATTGTATGCTTTGTTCCGTTTTCATATTTTTTGTTTTGTTAAAATGTTTGACTTTTTTTTTGTTTTGTTTCGTATTGCTTTTATTTTATTTATTGCTTTTAAGATTAAGCATCTTGTTTTTTTTTCTTCTCTTGTTAAATTGAAATTTAAATCTGTGCTTTTTAGTCGTAAATAATTTTTTTTTTGTTTTTTTTTTTTTTTTTTTTTTTTGTTTAATAAAATCTGTGCAGCAGCTTTTGAGATTATCGCTTGCAAATAGAGGTTTGGTTTTATATTACACTGTGTCCTCCACTAAAAGGCTGTCTGGAAGAGATTAGGTGCTACTATAGCGATAAGATCATTTTGTAATCTAAAACCTTTTTGTTCTTTTTGATGTGCACAAAAAGTATATTTTATTATAATAATCCGCTACATCTCATACCATGATCTCTATAAAATTATACGGCCATCTATACCTTTGGAATGGCACTCGATCGCAGTTCCACTCACGTCCGAACGCTGAATGAAAGAGATTTTATAATTGATAACTTTTGTAATTACTAACCCACATACAAAAAGGCAGAGCCCTATCATCCCATATACGAGACATACTTCTTGGTATAGACGCTCATCTTTTATGATTATAGCAAATTAACATCGTGATACTAAATTACCTTGAACAAGACATTTTGCAAGTATATTCGGGCGTTATTAAAGTGATTGTGTTTAAGAGTTTCTTTTTGGAAACTGACCCAGAAGAGCTTGTTTACAAAATAATAATATCCTATTTGATTTTTTAGTCAGTCTATTTGAAGCGCTCATAGCCCGGTGGCTTGCGTCGATCCTATGTGATCAACAAAGATAAGCAACAGCGGGCGCGGTCGGTAGTTGGATGAGTGACCGCTTGTGGCAAAAATTTCTTGAGCGCTTCCGTGCTTCGGAGGGCACGTAAAGCCGTCGGTCCCGGTTGTTATCATAAGATAACAGTCGTTAAGCCATGTCGGAGGCCCTCGGGTTGTTTGAAAACTTCCGACACTCGGGTTGGCCACTAACCAATCCGCACTGGAGCAGCGTGGTGGAGTATGCTCTAGGCCTCCTCAAGAGGAGAGACCCGTGCCCAGTAGTGGGCCAATAATGGGTTGAAGCCAAATTTGATTTGTCAGTAGTTGACATACATTTAACTGCATTGTTCAAGTATGGCCGTAAAACTATCAATAGCATATCATTAAGAAACGCATTGCCTGCCAAAAGAAAACAATAAATATTATAATCTTCTTCGCTCATTGAGCGAAAAAACAGTTCACAGCGCATTTTTGCATCTGTAAAACGTCCACATCGCGACATTCGTCTTGTGGCTGTTATGGAAACGAAATGCTCCCACGCGAACGAAGTCACAGCTAGTTTCATATTTGCACATACTTAAAAAAAATTAAGACTGTCGGATTCGAACCAACTACCCCCCTTAAGACTTCCAAACCTCTATACTGGCTACGATGAACGTTTTTGGTATAAAATTACTCTGAACAATTTCGAAAGTATATTCGGCCGATTTATTAAACGTTTAAGAAGCATAATAACTCGAGTTCTTTGGATATTATACTGGTTGGATAGTCATAATTATTATCTTTTTACGCGTTTTTATTAATATGCTTTTCGTAGAAATGTAATGGAATGTTTTAATTTAATATTTACCCACTTTCAGATGTCCATGTTATTTAAAATTGTAGTCAAATTATGAAATTATATCGGTTCGACTTTTTCGAATGTAAAACGCGTTTTCAATAATTCACTTAATTAAAAATGTATTTTTATTCCAACAATTACTTTCACCCTCTATTAATAATTTTAAATATTTTTAAGTGCTCCTCCACAACATAATTATAAGGAAAAATATGCCCACTTTTATTCAAATCTAGGTCCACTGGGAATGCTTTGTGCTGTCTGTCAATCAGTCACGTAGTAGATTACAAAATAACCTATTATTTTTTACCTGACTGCGCCAGAAGGAGGGTTATGTTTTTCGAGTGTGTGTATGTATGTATGTATGTATGTATGTATGTATGTATGTATGTATGTATGTATGTATATATGTATGTATGTATATTTCTTTGGCACGCTCTGTAGCCTAAATGGCTTGATCGATTTCAGCTTGAGAGTTGCCGTTTGATTCGTCTTTATTTTATTGTGAGAGAACCAAAAAAATTAAAATGGCCGATTTTTGGCGCCATGTTGTGTCTTCAAAAAATTCGAGTGGGGTATCAAAATAAAGGTATTCAAAAATGATTTTTAGGGTCCTTTCATCATTTTTTATTTTAAGAAACAGTTTATGATACATAACGACTTAAAGTTGTATAAACAACGTTTTCGTTAATTTATTAACTGCCTTCGTGAAATTACAACATTGCGAATTTTACCGTCATATAATCCTAATAAAGAATTTTTTTTCTTTTGATTTTATACGCAGTCGGGTTTTTGGTTTTTAAATATTTAAACTAGAGAAACAGAAACATACTTTAAGTTTCATATCATATATGTATGTCACTACGATAATTTATTCGAACGGTTCACACGAGACCCCGGGAAGAATCTTGTGGAAGAAACAATCCCAGCAATGAAAATAGGGTTTGTGACAGACAATATCACTATATGAAATCAACTACTTACCAAATCAACCATTGAGACAAACTGTCTCTTGACATAAAAAGTATAACGGAACTGCGTTCGAGAAACAAAATACTTCACCTAAAATGGTTATCCCGGTGTATGTAATTCAATGGTTGCGTTTTCTTTGCTTCGAATCGGATACAAGATGAAAAAGTAGTTGAATTTATTGTTGGTAGCGTCGGCAGGTAAAGCGTGGTTTCTTTCTGTATTTTTAATGCATATTTTTCTTACAATATTGCTTTTTGTCTTTGAATATTTATTTATTTTTATGTACATTAGATTAATAAACTAGTGATGATTAAAAAATACTATAAAACTAATTCCTCCGTCGCGTGAGTCTGAACGCGATCAATTGAAAAAGCTCCGAGTGGATTTTTATACCACTTTTACCAATATAATGATTCATGACGTTGGTTAAAATAGCCAACAACAGCACTAAAGTGTAGATGTTTATACTTCATTAGGGTTTTATGTAAATTGGCTAAAAATGACAACAATTGTTGACGATATGGCTGGGGGCTTTGTAAGCATACAGTTGAGGGACAGAGTCTTTTTATTTAATAAAGGAGTAACCACCCTCGTTTTGCTTCGGTTTTCTTATTTTTTTACACCTTTGGTTACTTTATTGGAGTTTTATTAAGGATCCCTATTTTTTTGAAAATATAATATAGCCTATGTCACCCGGGGATAGTGTAGCTTCCCAACAGTGAAAGAATTCTTCAAATCGGTTCAGTAGTTTCGGAGCCTATTCAATACAAACAAACAATCAAATCTTTCCTCTTTATAATATTAGTATAGATTATAAAATTGATACACAAAAACTAATTTCAAAGATAACTATAGTACAGAGAGTGTTTAAGGGATGTTTTTTTTTTCCAGCAGTTTAAGTCATTAGGAACAATTACCAAACAACTATCTGTTTCATAAAAGTTATAAATTATTAAAATCGCTTTTTATGCCAACCATACGCCATTTCTCTCCAAAACGCATTCAATTCAATACGAGCGTGATTACTTAAAACAGGAGCCGTATTTAAGGACCGTTGACAAAAAAGACAATCCGATGCAATACATGGAAAGAATACACACGGCCAGGACATATGAATGGATCGCAAACAGGGTGAGTTCACCGCTACGTGCCAGTTAAAATGTTGAATGCAAGAAAAAACTTGACCGTTTTCCTTTCGCAATAAAAACTTAAAGATCCAGGACATTAAGGTTTCTACACACTATCTCTCTTAAAATTAAATTAAAATAAATTAAATTAAATTTTTGTTTAGATTTTTATTTTAACAACTAAATATAAGCCTCGATTTTACTCAGTTTCGGCTCGTTTCCACATAAATTCGTTATTGATATTAAGTATTAATAACGATTTGTGAAGTAGATTTTCACATATTTAGGCCAAATCATGTGATTTAATATTAACTCATGACAATCGTACACTGAATCGTACTTACACGAATCGTGGTCACGGCTTTTTTAAACACTTACAGCAAGTTAGTAGATACTTACCTGTACAATAATAAAAAACCTTACCATGATGAATTCAATCAGTCAGGTGTACCTACCTTTGTTTATTTTTTTTTTATAAATTATAAGTTAATGCTCGACTACATTTCCACATGATTGTAAGTGGTATTTATTCCCCACTTGGTATAAAAACGAAACCCAGCTAACTGTTGACTGTATTATAAATTATACTTTTATCACTTATATTATTAATAAATATAATATTTTGCAATTCATGCAAGAACACGTCTTGTTTAAGGAATTTCAGCATAAAAACGGACTAACTGACGCATTTAACAAACTTCAAAGTATTGGTCCCAGACCATATAAGGTGTTCGAAAACGAAGCAACGAAGCAAATATAAAAATTAATCCATTAAAAAGAAGTTTTAAAAACTATTCTAGGCTTTGACGTAAATGGAAAGACCAGATCCGCAAATAGGGCTGCATTTTTTCAAAAACGTTCCCAACGACAATTTTGCAATACTTCACACGGGAACATCCTGTATAGTTTATAAAATACATAAAGATACACTCGTATTTAAGACCAAGTTCATAAATACATAAAGTTAAATTTTCATTATACATACATATAAATGTAATAATTGCTATATACTTGACAGAGATTTAGCTTTTTAACTTTGGCAGCTTATAAGGCTATGGGCTTGTTTCACCATCTTCAAGTAGAGTCTTGAATAAGCTATTCGCCGGTTAAAGTGACGTTAAAGTGTCATTTTACATACACGAAATTGCAAAGTAGACTAATACTAACTTAATAACAATGGATTTCCGCAAAGTAACGCCTGATACTATTAACTATACACGAAATGTCAACTTAACCAACGAATAGCTTACTTCGGATTTACTTGAAGATTGTGAAACAAGCCCTAAGAGTCATAAATACTTATTTAATAATATTTTCACGAAAGTAGACAAATAACTACAGTCATAAAATAATTGCTAATCTATACAAATAAAATTGGAGTGTCTGTTTGTAATATTAAAATAACCGCTTTTTAAGAAATGCATTTGGATGTAAACACGGTACATACACCAAAACAAGATTTTTTACAATTTTTGTCTGTCTGTCTGTCTGTTTGTTCCGGCTAATCTCTGAAATGGCTGGACCGATTTTGACGGGACTTTCACAAGCACATAGCTGATGTAACAAGGATTAACTTAGGGTACTTATATTTTATAAAAAAAAATATTTTAGAAAAAAATTAATAATATTAAATACCACGCGGACGAAGTCGCGGGCAACAGCTAGTAATATATATATTTTTTAACTGGAATGATGAATTATTAATAATTGTCATTCGAAACAGGAAACATATTAATGGTCGATTAAACGCCCCATATATTTTGATATTCAACCTGCCTCGTGAATGGCTATTCATTCATTCATTCAAGAATAATGTTTTGCTCGTTGACTTATCAATTCGTTTAACAATAACTCAATTTTAACAATTTTCTGTGAATTATCTGATTATCAGATTTAATCATTTACTGTTTTATAATGTATTCAGTTATATAGCGGCTTTCAATGGTTACTATATTCAAGAGTAGATATTTAATTTGTATCATTTAAAAATTATAATAAAATTGTCTTCAAAAAACCGAATATTTTAAAAAGCAATTATAAAATATGTTGAAATTTTAGAAAATACATAGATTTTTAAGTAATGGAAATAAATTTGTCAGTACTTACTTAGAAATGTTTATTAATTGATGATCTTAAAATTGTTTCCGCATCATTTAGTGAGGTGGGTTCCACGCAATCTTTGTGGCCAGGAACAGGTGATCTTTCTAGTATTACATAATAATATATTGTACTACTATGTATTCTGTGGTATTACCCCACAGTAGCCACACCACAGTAGTAGAGACATTTAAAATCGGTAAGAAATTTAAATATGAAATGATAGACCAATTTTACTACACAAGAGTAGATAAGCATTAACAACGTTAATAAATTATGTATTAATGAGTCAATAAAAAACATATTTTACAGTAACATCTTTAAATTTGTTTTGCATACACTTCACAGCGAATAATTTTAAAAAGGAATGGAATATTTTAAAATTACTTGCCAGTCCATCTGCAATTGAACAAAAACCAAATTTTTTCAATTTTATACCTAAAATAGACGCAGCCTGTATAATTTTAAACATGGCGCCATTTTAAATTGACGTCGTCGGCCATCTTTTTGTGCGCACCGAACTACGAATTGTATTTGTAGACTTTTTGCTACACGAATTGAATTTCCCCGCACATCGAGTCGAGCCATTGAATAATTTATATTGCACACAGGCAAAGGAAAAACGCTTAATTATGTGGAAACATTTCGTGCTGCTTTAAACGATTCTCGATTTGGAATTACCCGTTGTTTTCCATTTAATCACTCTTAAGTAGTTGATCATCCAAAAAGAAAGTGTTAATAATTTTTTGTTGCCTACAAAGTACAATAAAATTGCATCTGAGAACGTCCGTTGTACCTAACTATACTAAGCAATGAGTCGTAAGTGTCCGATATTATTATTATTTTACACATTTTTAACCGACTACAAAAAAGGAGGAGGTTCTCAATTTGACTGTATTTTTTAAGTTTGTTACCTCAGAACTTTCGACTGGGTGAACCGATTTTGATGATTCTTTTTTTAATCGAAAGCAGTTGCTTGTCATGTAGTCCCACATAAATTTTAACAAGATCTGACAAGTAGTTTTTGAGTAATTTTGAAGTCGGTTATTTTTATTAGTAAAATTAATAACTTGTTTGTTCTAAACTTTATGTTTTAATACTTGTTTGTTACTTAGTGTTTAATAACAAAAACTTTGAACACAGAATAGGTTTTAAGGAAAATATTCAACACATAAGCAAAAGATATTCAAAGCATTTAATATTGTGGAATTGTACATAATTTTAATTTCTTAAAAATTCCATTTATTGACCTTACAAGATTCTCAGTCTAACTAAAAATTGTAAAAATTGTATTAACATTTTCGGAATGGTGATAAAATCTACAATAGATGTACCGATTACAATAATATTGTCACAATTCTTTTCGCTATTTGATTAACGCCCCAACTCAGAGTCACTAACGGTTACTTAAATCGCTCCTTAGTACAGAATTTGTGTGGTGATTCTTTACTAAGCAGCGATTTAAGTAACTGTTAGTGACTCTGAGTTGGAGCGTAAAAGCTCAAGTTGCATGTGACGTAAAAAAATAAACATAATTTATGTTCCCGCAGAGCTATGTAGAGTCCACCAGTAATACCCAATAAATGGCGAACGCTTTCTAAGGGCTCAAACCTCGATGCACTTATAAATTTATTAGGATAATCCGATTACGTGAGAGGGATCGTTTGAACCAGTGGTTCTCAACTGCAGCAAGTGTTGCTAGATAATAAGTAAAAAAATACATATAAGTAATTTAAAATGTGATAACAATGCAATGGGCGAGGGATTACTTTATTTTGGTAAAATAAAACATTGTGAGGAAAATTACGTAACTCGCACATCGTTTTAAAGGCAAGGTTCATACGTACACTTGACCAGCTTTGTATAATATGTCCTTATTACTGACTGAGGTAGGATTGTAAACACAGAATGTAATAAAGAGATTATTATTTCCAAAAATATTACAAAATGTACAAACAGTTTGAATACCACTGGTTGGAACAATTGTACAAGCTCTCATACAGGGTGGTGTACTCTTATTTTTCTGTTAATTTATTAAACTTTGTCGAAGTGGTTTATTATTTTTTATCTTGAATTCGCATTGCTATGCAATTTGAATGTTGCTTATTTTACTATAATACATTCAACGAGCTATTTAATGTAGGCACATTATATAAGCGTGAAGTCTTATCAATAAATCAATTTAATATACCTACGTTAAGACAGGGTTATAATATTATGCGGTATGTTTCAATAGTCATCAGCTTTCGACTATTTGGGCACCAAAGAGCTCGATAAGCAGTCATGTTGATGATTCATGATCAATGAAGTTGGATGAGCACTTTATGATAATAACTAGAATGTTTAATTCTCTAACTTATTATATTTCTAACATATAATGTAAAACATAATAAAAATACGACTAGAAATATTTTTTGTTCGTGACTTAAAATTTGTATATCAAGAATCGTACCTCTGCAACGAAACTTCAACTGTAATGATTATAAAGTCGTTAAGGACCAAAAAATAACAACCTGTATACTAGGGTGACATCCCAGTAATTCCTTTTAGGACTTAAAGATTTAACTTATACAGAAGCTTAAAAGATTTACCGTACACCATTAAAATGTGGTAGCCAGTCTATGAAAGGTTATTTGTCGGCAGATGAGGCCTTTATTGTCGAGCTGTTTTTAAAAAATATTTTAATCTGTTTAGATGGGTCATACCGTCATACCGTCAAAGAGCAGCGAATAGATATAGCAGTTGACTGACATCAAAAACATCAAAGAATATTTTTTTAGACCTTACAAAAATAATAACAACATTTATAATTACAGTACCTATAAATAAATCTTACTCTCGTGTACACACAGTTAGGCTTACGTGGCCACGTCCGATAATCGGTGACCGATTTGTTGTAGGAGAAAAATATAACGTACTGATAGCAATAATAGTGCAACGCACACGTCCTACAAAAAGTCGGTCAGAAATAATAAGTATGGTAGGAAAAATCGGCCCCATTATCGATTCTACAAAAAGACTGACGTGGGCGGGAAGCGTTAAAGGGGAGCACAACATTCACAATATGACGAACAGTTGTTAATAGACGGATAATTAAAACATTAAGGGCTTGTTTCACCACCTTCAAGTAGAGTCCTGAATAAGCTATTCGCTGGTTAAAGTGACGTTAAAGTGTCATTTTACATACTTGAAATGTCAACTTAACCAACGAATAGCTTACTTCGGACTTACTTGAAGATTGTGAAACAAGCCCTAAAACTAATAGTTAAAAATTAAAATGTCGAGTTTAAAATTCAAAGATAATCTAAAATAGTTACGACATAGATATAATAAAATGTAAATAAATAATAAAGTTAAATAAAAAAAATTAAAACAAAATCTAAAATAATAAATTATTGATACCATTTTCGTTTCCATGGGATTTGTTTCTACGTGCCTTAAGCTATAAAATAGTAAAATGCTAATCGCCTTACCACTCACCGTCAAACGGTACAGTAAAATTAATTCCCTTCCAATACTGTTCAACAATTGGATTCGGAGATTACCTGAATAACGCCATTACGCATATTTTTATTTTTATAATCTGTCCCTAACAAGATATATCTTAACTTTTTAGCTACTGGACATTCCTGGCGGGTTTCTTTGAAAGCTTAAGGGCTTTGAAAACTCAAGGGAACACAACTTTCTACTGAGGGATTGTTAGGTAATTAAGATGTTTTTTATAAGCAGGATAATTTTACCGCCTTTATTTCCATTTACTTTACCCAAACTTGAACGTGTATGTAGTACAGGAAAAATATTTTTCATGCTGTTAAAAATACTTACAATTTTACCAATAAATCAAAATTGTCTCTCGCAGCTTACCTGAAACAGAGAAAGAGAATTGAGAACGTGATTCTAAACTCTGTCACAATATAATAAGGTTTAAAGTAACTCGTAGATGCAAAATGAAATGCACAGTGCTGTACCATAAATCCATCACTCCTGAATCGCCATAAAAAGTTTTTTACGACAGAGGTGGTCGGGTTAATCTCCCTTTACAATTACATCCCTATCCAATTACGAAGATTCTATCCAAAAAAGGTATTAAATAACTTTTGTTTGTCTAAAAAGACATGGGAGTAAAGGAAACCCTTTGAGGAACGTTAAGTTACAAAACTGAGCATAGTAAGTGAGCTCAAGCTACAAAATTTTAAAAGTCAATTGATGATTCTTTATTCATTGATTGTGGTGTATTTTTCTCTTGTATTGATTCTATGATATTGGTTGTATTCTAAATAAAAAAATATTAATAAATATTAAATTCTGTTAATATCTTTATTTAGGTTGATAAATATTACAATTAATAGACATCACGTTAGATTTTAACTCAACTTAGAAGGCAAATCGACAGCTACGCACTTTCTTGTGTATGAAATCTATGCTACGATGAAATGTTGACATTATTTTAAACACTGCTTTGAATGGGCGTACGTGTACAAAAAGTCGATATATTTAAATTTAGCTTTGTGTTTTAGCACAGAAGAAATAATGGTAAGTATTGAAGGTTTTAGTCACAATGGTTTTTCATATAAAGAGATAACAAATGAACAGACGAGCTACGTAGGCCACTGGATAAGTTTTGAGATGCTCGTAATTTAAAAATGGAACGCATCTGTATTATATATTTTTAAAAAGCAAATTTATTTAAAAATAGAACGCAAATAGCCAGGTAGCTGGTTTAAAAAAAAATATGATGTTCCAGTCATTTAATTATGACGGTTCCCGCGTTTCTCTTTGTAAAGATGTAGCTTTACATAATACGAGTAGTACATGAATCTAAGTATTAGTATCAAATCTCATCCCTCACCCTGTCAAAAGTTTCTCCGCGCCACCGCAGTCCAGCTGTGAATGAATGAGATGGAGG
This sequence comes from Thymelicus acteon, assembly GCA_951805285.1. Lineage (NCBI taxonomy): Eukaryota > Metazoa > Arthropoda > Insecta > Lepidoptera > Hesperiidae > Thymelicus > Thymelicus acteon. The sequence continues at coordinate 3,881,814 of OX638233.1, forward strand.
CATCTGCATGCAAATGGATCGAAATATAGTACAAAATAAATAATTATCATGACTTCATGAGTACCCGTATCATAATAATGAGTTCAGTCCACGATGAATTAAGTTTGAAATCGTGTATGAATATTGTGTAACAATTATTTGTTTATAAAACCACATCCATATCTAATCGTATTCCTAAACAAATAAGCACAAAGGTCAGGAATTAAAAAACGCCAACACCCCGGTAATAGCATATTGTTGTCGGGGCATTGTGACACGACGGATACACCATTGTATGTTTGTCCATTCAATATTTTAATAGCGGACTCATTCAATTCAACCCTTATTTATTTTTCCTTTACCCCTCTGGTTATTGTGGTGTGTTGTTGAAATAAGCGAGTCATCTAATAATTTTAATATCCTGTGTTTGTTTAAATCATAATCCTTTCGTGTTTTTTGCTATCTGTATTCGTTAACGACATCCTTAGTCAGGTATATTCAAAACGCCAAGTCATTTTATAGTTGGGCTCCATGGAAATCGAGCTACTCCTCTCGTTTTCGTATAGATACGTAAATTTTACATTCAATTATGAAATAATATTAATAAAAGCATAACGAATTATGCCGTCAATGAAACTAATTACCGACCTATTAATTTCCGAAACAGACACTTTGGTTTTTATAAAAATACAAGTAAATTACAACAAAAACGCCATACAAATACTTTGACGTCACGTACTCGAGTAAACGCGACAAAGTAACAACAACTAAGTCGTGACAGCGACAAAGTCACACTATCGCTAGCAGCTGTTCCGTTTTAACGTCAACGATACCTTACTTCACACTTTGTATAGCTTATCTGTTTCTGACAAGTTCGCTAGAAATATTATGTACTATTATGCTGTAAAACTATAACTGATTTTCTGCACATCTATACCTACATCTATACAAATAAATAAAATTGGAGTGTCTGTTTGTAATATTAAAATAACAGCTTTTTACTAAGTGCATTTGGATGTATACACGGTACATATACCAAAACAACATTTTTTATAATTTTTGTCTGTCTGTCTGTTTGTTCCGGCTAATCTCTGAAACGGCTGGACCGATTTTGACGGGAATTTCACTGGCAGATAGCTGATGTAACAAGGAGTAACTTAGGTTACTTTTGTTTTAGAAAAAAAAAAATAGTTTGTTAGGCGATATGAAGTTCGCTGGGTCAGCTAGTTATACTATACAGTAGTAGGATGGTGGGTGACTGAAGTATCGGTCACTTACAACCATAGCAGTCACTTACAACAGTTGATTTCTTGTGTGCTTCCAGGTTTGGCGGGCACTCAAAGTACGCGGCAGCTTGAGATGACATCAATCAAGTACAGTAGGTACAGTCTACATCAACTAGTCTATTAATTTCTCCACCAATCCGGACTGGTGCAGCATGGTGTAGCTAGAGCATCTCTAGCCCTCCTCAAGAAGGAAGACCCGTGCTCAATAGTTAAGCCATTCTTGGGATGTACCCAAATCATAGCCAATACAATTCAATAGCTGTCATATCACTACACTATTTAAGCCAGGCTTACATAAGAAGGTATTTATACTATTAAAATTTTAAGTTAATATCTATCTTTATAGGATTAATAAAGGGTCATGAACATTATCAGGATAAACGTCAAAACGAGTGGCAACCCTACATAACTACTTTAGCATAATTATAATAATTTACATATGGAAAATGTGTAAGAGTTTGCGTTTAATATTTTCTTCTAGGGTCAAAACCGTAAAATAATTCTTATCATCAACGAATCTAAATGAGATCTGCCAAGTTGGAAATTTGGTATATTTTAAGATTATTAGAAAGCGATAATTTATAACGAGTGGCTTTGATTGCTCTGCGCTCATTAGTAAATTTAATTATGATATTAAATTACCTATACCATTTTTATTTTTCATTTATATCTTTTTGAATTAAACATTCACTTGAGATTTTTTTAAAGTAATGAAAGATGAAGTCAGCCATTTGATCCATTAGTTTTTTATTGATTTGATTTTGATATTTTAGTCTCCAAGAAGGCGGTGAGAAGAGGCTTCAGTTAGTGCGTTCATTTTAGGCTTCGTCTCCACCAATATTTAAGATTCGGACTAACGCTCATACTCAGAGTCACTAACGGTTAGTAAAGAATCACCCTACAAATTCTGTACTAAGGAGCAATTTAAGTAACCTTTAGTGACTCTGAGTTGGGACGGTGCTTTGGCCCGAAAACAACTTACCAGAAAACTATTAAGCGTTTCAATTATGACCAGATATGTTAGTCTTCAAGAAGACAGTGCTAAGAGGCTTAAGTAAGTTAAAGCGCTCACCATCTTAGATTTCATGTCCAGTTACCAATAATTTTGGTTCAGACTAAGTTCTTAAACCCGAAAAAGAATTATATACTTAGCAAAGTATTACCCACGATGCGTTTCAATTCTTAGCCAGTGCTCGGCTAAAAATAACTAATTAGAGTAACTGATGGTCAAAGGCCCTCCAATTGGAGTTATTTTAGGAGTAAATGGCTTAATCACAACGTTTGCCAATCAAAAGCACTGTACGTGTAAGCGACACTAAATAATATACGTATGTCTCGTACAGAACAAGTGATAATCACTGGTTTGATTGAATAAGTTGAGCTAGAAGAGATATAAATAACTAGTTCGTATAGATCCCTAATTAAAAAATATTATTATTAAGTTTCCTTTTCATTTTGATAATGAAATACAAAAATAAACATTCAAAAAGTAACAAATTTTGAAATACAAGCATTACAAAGTAGATATGTAGATGTTAGTGCTGAATAAGAGAATTACCCGAATGACTGAGCTTTGCTCGGTATTTTTTCTTGATTTTCTTGGTCTTTTTTTTTTTGGTCTAACCTCAAACCAAACACTCATTGACTTAGTGTTGCTTAACAACGCCAACTATTGAAGTAGCTCTAGTGTTGCTACTCGCCAATAGATATCAGGAAGAGACTATTGTAGCAGATTTTCATTGCCTGAAAATACGGATAAAACGACATTTTCTAAAAATAAATTCTAGCTAGATCGATTTATCGCCTCCGAAACCCCTTGCATACTAAATTTCATGAAAATCGTAGACGTTTCCGAGACTCAAATAATATATTGTTAGCAGTTTCTAAGAAGACAATGGCGTGGAGGGGGCAGTGTCCATAAATAGACGTGCGCCGGGCAGTACCGGACACTTTACACTTAGATGTCCTTGCGTGCGGAAGCTCTGCCGGATTGCGTATCAGTAAAACTAATTAGTGAAACGATTTGTTTTGTGAGGTTGTGATTAGTTTGTGTCATAATAAAAAAATATCAAGTACTGAAATAAATTAAAAAGGGTGGTGACTGTTATTTTTTTAAGCATTATTTCTGTGAGTTGCTAAAATCAAGCGTGGGATTTAAACCAAGTCTACTGCCTAGTCGCTTTGGTCATCATAATTTTAACGAGGATCATTAGTGGTAGTCAGGTGAAGCCGAGTCGACTTAAAGTAAAAGCGTTGGAACATTCGCTGGTACCTCCACACATGGTGCCGTGGTGAGGAGAATGGTGTTCCGAAACCTGTGCTGCGTTCTTCGACAGTGAGGATGGAATTCCTATGTTTTTAGAACGGACTGCGGGACGTTCAGGAATGGACTGCGGGACATTCGAATCTTGTTCATGATGCTTCCAAACAAACGAAGCACGTGCGGACGGACTGCGGGACGTCATGCCACGTGTTCCGTGGAGGGCATCTAGGCATCAGCAGCACTCGAGATATCTGGCTAGATCACCTTGAGTGAGGGTAAACTGCGGGATACCCAACACATGTAGAGACGGACTGCGGGACGTTCTGGCGGCAATAAACTGCGGGGTATTGCCCTACATGTGAAAAGTTGCATGTTTCTTGTAGAAATTTGCATGTGATGTAAGAAACAACGTATGCAAGACGTTTGTGAGATCTGGGTCTCGCGGAAGCTCAGGATATTGATCTTGTTCTTCCGTGCAACCCTATACTTAGATTTATATGCACGATGATGAATGTGTCAGGGCCTCGAAAGAGTGATGAATGTTTGAGCTAGGCATATTTGTGCACCATATAGTTGTTCAAAATGTCTTTCGTGGTTACAGGCAGCGAAAACAATGAGGACACCGATGGTAGTAAGCTGGCTGTGGCCGGTCCTTCTAGGTCACGCATCGAAGGCGTTTCTGCAAGCCCCGATGGGCTTCCCAACATCCAAGACGCGGTCGTGGACGACGCGTAGACAGGAGAGGCCGTGTTAGCAGTTTCTAAGAAGACAATGGCGTGGAGGGGGCAGTGTCCATAAATAGACGTGCGCCGGGCAGTACCGGACACTTTACACTTAGATGTCCTTGCGTGCGGAAGCTCTGCCGGATTGCGTATCAGTAAAACTAATTAGTGAAACGATTTGTTTTGTGAGGTTGTGATTAGTTTGTGTCATAATAAAAAAATATCAAGTACTGAAATAAATTAAAAAGGGTGGTGACTGTTATTTTTTTAAGCATTATTTCTGTGAGTTGCTAAAAATATAATATAGAAGAATTGCTCGTTTAAAGCTATTAGATAGATAGATAATTTAGTATTATACCTAGCATGTTAGCTATTATAGCTCTGTAAAAACAAAAGAGAGGCATCAATTACTTATACTGCTGAGCAGTCTTTTTAAGAATTTAATAACACTGATATTTGTGTACGATACGAAGTACGATTAAATAGAACAGTAATAAAATATATTCTAAATTTCGCTTATAGTTTAATCGTCTGTTATGCAACTATAAAGTTCGATGTATTATCGTCATACAAAATACGGAGATTTTCCGGAATATTTGGGCCAATCGAGATTAAACGAGATACATGACTTACAAAAGTTAACCGACAAATTAATGTGTTACAGTCGAAGGTAATTGCAGAGCTGCTGGGTAAGTTCCCGCAAGGGGTAATTTATAATTGACGACCACGGTTACCACGATTATTTACTATTTTAATCATGTAGGTATATCGGATACGATTTATGGTGGGAATAAACCATATGCCATAAATAATTGTTTTCGGGTCGTTGTCATTGGATGAAGTGCTTACAGCACAGCTCGACGCATCAATCCAAAGTGATCTATCGGGTAAAGCAAGTTTAGAAGTGGTCACTAATTGGATAGGGGACCGCTATTAGTTTTTTTAAGGTTTTCGTGTGATTCGGAGGCATGTTAACCCTATTTGTTCTGACCTATTCATTTGCCACCAACCTTTACACCAACGTCTGTTGTTGTTAGCCATATCAAAATTAAATTGCCCTGATTCAAATTATTTTCTGGAAAAACGGGATATAGCGACAAATATGAGTCGTAATCGTATTAAACCAATCGCATCGCAAGTCGTGTCGTGTATATTATAAGCGCATCCTTAAATTACGCTATCTGCCATCAGTTGTTCAGTGCATTCGTTTAAGATAACGTTAGCTTTGTTTTATTGTTCTGCATTCAGGTTAAGAATTTGAAGGTTTTCAATGTGAGGAGGTGCATCTTGTGATGTATGTTTCTGATCTTTAACGTTTTATAAGGTTTTTATTAACAAATTATGCTGCTCATGTAACGGGGTATCAAAAAGGCGTTACGAAACTTTCCCACTGATAAAATGTTACATGTTAAATCCAAAAATATATGACTTCAAGTAAGGGGCTCATTCATCTTGAAAATCAAGGTTCACTTCCCTCGGTTATTATTCACACTATTGAATAAAGTGCGACATAATAATTAATAATACCAGCAAGGCTATTCTGGTTTGTAACTCGACAGCGGAATCCGCGATGAGTTTCAAAATTGAAGTTCGAATTCGAGATCTTGATATGTCATTCTCTAATCATCTAGTATGCACTTGCGAAGTGAAGTGAGTCTCGAGCTCAAACTTCAATTTTGAAAGTCATCGCGGATTCCGCTGTCAAGTTACAAAACAGAATAGCCTTGCAAGTCCTTCTTTTGCATCCAGAATCTACACCACCTCCTCAATATTGAGGACTCGCGCTTGGTTCTTTCGTGATGAGATTTTACCTTTTTAGATTTTTAACAACCTAAAAATCAACCGTATTTTACCTGTCTTAGTTGCAGTGTTGAAAAGCCAATAATAATAAATGCCGACATTGCATGCTACATTTAGTGTTACTGATATCCATGGGCGACAGATCACTTAACATTAGATGGATCGCCTTGTTTGTCGGCTCAAAAGACTAGGGAGACATAACCTTACAGGAGCTTTGGGGTTTATCAGTTAAACCATCGGAAGATCCAGTCCCCAATTACAACACGTTGGTTGCACGATAACCATCGTTTGCTTGGCTATGGTTGTCTATGGTTGCCGCCATACGTGCGGTATTCGTTAGGTCAGTTGTAAGTTAGATTTATCGCACGTATCGCGTTACGCGATGACAGCTGACGTTTTGGTTACAAGATTATATCGGGATGGGAACTTTCTATTTATTTTTAGTTAAAGGTGCTATGGATACGTTTTTATTAAAACTAGAGACTGTAGTTAAGGCAACGTCGCAAGGAACTCGGGATGATCCCGCGTTTGTAAGTTAGAAATAGATGTTAATTTGAATTTGAATTTATTAAGGAAGTTCAGTTTTTTAGAGAAAGCTGAATACTTTCTTGTTTATCGCTGTAACTTACACCAAACAGGAAGGTATCAATTGTGGAAGCGTTCGATACTTAGTAATTATCGTCCGGCGGAACGATTGAATATCGAACACTAATTTAATAAGAATTCATTATTATTATACGGGTTGCGTATAATAGGACCCATGTATTAGTGCATGTATGTATTTTATAATTGAATTAAAGATCAATTGAGGACTGTATAGTAAAATTGTAGAGTATAATCAAAATTTTACTAACAAAAAATAACCGACTACAAAGTTACTCTAAAACTACTTGTCAGATCTCGTTCAAATTTATGTGGGATTACGTGACAAGCACCTGCTTTCGATTAAAAAAAGAATCATTGTATTCGGTTGGCGAGATATTGAGTTATTCGTCCATTTGTCGCGCTTACTTAATACAAATTTAAGACTTATATGGTTTTATCATGGATGCCATTGTCAGATCTCAATAAAATGTATATGGGACCACATGACAGCCACCAGCTAAAAAAAGAATCATCAAAATCGGTTCACCCAGTTCAAAGTTCTGAGGTAACGAACATTAAAAAAAATACAGTCGAATTGAGAACCTCCTCCTTTAGAAGGTAAATCTATCTATTATGTAAAAGCAAGAAAGAAAGATAAATACGAGAAAGGATGTACAATGTTGACTAAACGCGAAATGTCAAAAACAATGAAAATAAAAGTTGGCAGGGAGGTAGTTTTTGAATAGGAGACGTCAGTTAAGAACGAGTTTTTGGAAATTTTGCCCTTAAGGGTAAAAATAGTTTATGGAATTTTATAAGGGATCGGTAAAAATCATTATCATTCCAAAAGTAAGAGTTTTATATTTTTATGAAAAATATTTCTATTTGCTTTTGGTCGCACACTTTTTCTTGTGTACTTAATACGTATTTTGTCTTATTTGTCTCTTGGGACTATAATGTTTTCGGCTAACAATAAGTATTTTGCTAAATACATGGTATACTGCAATTACACCAGAAAAACATGTACACTTATGAATTATGATATTTTACATAATGTAAAATAATGACAGATACAGTGCCATCAAGTTATCTGTGAAATAGCGAAAATTGGAACTAATGCCGCCCCATTCATAAGTTCTTTGTGTTCATTCATTGACATTTACTACGAATTACTCGAATTGCGTCCAGTGATTGGTCCAATGCGTCCGACAGCGCCCTCACGCCCGATTCACCTTTGAGGTGGTTGCAACCGGAACACATAATAAGTTGGTTATTCATAATTTACGGCTGGTATTTCATTAGCCGATCGCACGTAGATCGTGGATGTAATCTCACAACGGAAGCCGATAATAAACCACCGTACTTGTACACTCGGGAATAAATGTTCTTATTGTGATATGTTTCTCCTACACGATCATTATTGAAATACATGCTATTAATCTACATGTCTTAAGTAAAAAATAAAAAAAACTGTTACTGAATCTCATACCAAACAAACGCATTGCTGCTTCTCCAGTGTAAACTAAAAATTACTTATTTTATAGAACTACTAGCTGACCGGGCAAACGTTGTTCTGCCAAAATTTTTTTAGGGGTACGAGGATGAAAAATAGATGTTGTCCGATTCTCAACCCTAGCTGATATGCACGCAAAGATTCACGAAAATCGGTCGAGCCGTTTCGGAGGAGATCAACTTCAAAAAAGCGTGACACGAGAATTTTATATATTAGAAGATGCTAATTCCAATACTTAGTTAGCATAGTTTATTAGTTTGCCTTTCCTGAGCATTTTGCTTATTTGGCTTAAAATGTCATTATAACATGTTCTTATAAATATAAGACCTGCAGGGTTAAAGATAAATCATACATAACATTTTACTATAATATAAACTAGCTGCGTCATAATTGGTTCTGTCTCAAACCTAGCCATGAATGTCCTTTAGTAGACTGCTAGCAACACCTTTTATTGTTAAAAAAACAACGACTACAAGGTAAAGTTGTGTACAAAACTCATTCCCACGTACACATTTTTGTAACACCATAAAAGGTCCTTAGTTCAAACTAAAAAGCCATATCTTTAAACACTTTTCCGACTACGCGTACAGTTTAGAGGAAACCCTATTCTAGAACACATCAAAGGAGGCCTCTTCAAAGCCGGCCACGCTTAAATTAGGTTACAGTGACCATCGTGCACTGGGTAATAACAACCTGGTCTTTAACCTATTGGCATACGATTGAAATTAGAACAAGAATTGTTTTCCAAACCGCAGAGATCTATCGTTCGGAAGGCAAATAATCGTTTGACTGTTCTTGTAGTAATAAAGGTCCGTATTGTGTGAGGTTAAGGTTGAAAGTTGACTGTTTTTTGTATGATAATAGAAAAGGGTATTTGTTTTATTGTCTGACCATTTTGATAAGGAAAGGTCAAGTAGCCAGATATGCAGTTGCCAGTGTTGCCTCTTTATTTTTATTCTGACCTCTAAAACTTGACTAACAAAATATTTAGTTTTCGTAATTTATATCGTAAGTAATGACTAATTGAAGTAATTAATAAATAATGATAATAAACGCTAACAAACTCATACCCCCCGCAGTAGGTTATGTATATGTGTCGCGGGTGGCATGGACGACACTTCACAATAACACCCATGACCCGAGTACAAATATTTATCTGTCAAATAAATATCTGCCCCGGCCGGGAATCGAACCCAGGACCCCTCGTTTCGCAGGCAGGGTCGCTACCAACTAGGCTACAGGATCCTCGTAATTGACAGACAGTAATTACTAATTGTCGGACTGGCTGGCAATAGTGACGTTACTCGAACAAAAGGTTACGGGTTCGATTTACAAATAAATTAATGTTTTCTAGTGATATTTTGTTGTTGGTGTATTTAAAATTTCTGAAATTCTCTAATTTTAGAAGCGCTGTACCTTCCTGCTATTTTAGGTGCCAACAAAAAATCTTTGTGATTTCGTATTTAATCGCTATTCATAAAATATATTTTTAGTATAATTTTCGAAGTTTAATAGCAAACTAGTAGTAAAAACAAGTGACAATCGACCATCAGGTTCGTTCATTGAAAACCCGGTCTCGAATGGTGCATTTAAATTAATGTGTTCTGATTCGGATCCGAAGGCTGTGATTGGTTATATTCTGTTCATTGTTATCTAATTTGTATGTAAACTCCGTATGGAGGCGCCAGTGTTACTATTTACAAGCTTTTCATGTTATTTTTATGTTTTCAATGCTGTGTTACGTTTATCGAATAGGAATTATCTACTATGCGGGTGGTTTGAAGCCCTAAATGTCGAGCACGTTTAATTCTTTAAAGGCTTTCGAATACATATTAAATTATGATGGCAATCGTCGGTGGTCGTTGTACGGAGGTCCTTATTACTATTTCGTTGAATTGGTAAAATGTTAATTTAATACTCAACTATGGCCCGTATTTATAAATCGATATTAAGATTTCTGTGATCTCAAGATTCGATTTGAGAACTTTGAGATGTTGAATTATTTCAAATCGTATGTAAAAATTAATTTATTATTAACCGATTTAAAAAAAAGGAGGGGGTATTTCAAATCAACAGTATTTTTTATGTTTGTTACTTCAGAACTTTTGACTGGGTGAATCGATTTTAATTATTCTTTTTTAATCGAAAGCTGGTGCTTGTCATGTGGGCCCACTTAAATACTTTAATTTTTACTTATTTAATGTAATTTAATTTAATTTAATTTAATATGTTATGAATGAATTGAATTAATTAATTGGTTTGAAATTGTAATGATATGATCCTTAGATGGTTGAATTAAATGAATTATTATTATTATTATTATTATTAAATTTGAGTGAAATCTGACAAGTAATTTTTGAGTTATCGCTAATTATTAAGTCGGTTATTTTTTTTTCAAGAATTATGTAAGATCTATACAATCAACCTATGTGGAGGAGCGTCATTTTAGTTTTCTTGCTCTTAACAGTAAAAGAGCAATAAACTTTAAAAGGTTTTATCTTTTACCCGGCTTTTAGAATGAAAATGTTAAAAGTACTTGGTCGCTTATCATCAAATGTGACCTTACAATCACCTTCGACCGTAGAACACAATTAAACGTGGTTAAAGGCGATGTAATTTGGACGAAAGAGCTTGAACTTAATAAAAGCCTATTTACTATTTGAAAACTGGATAAGCCACTTACTATAGAAAATTACTATTATCACAAACAAAAAAAAACTTTAGATATTGTTCCGCTAACAATCTTTAAAACAAATATTTCACAAGATTCAGTTCCATTATGATATGAAGCAATCATAATCCATATAAAACAAACGGTAAAAATAGCTCAAAGATTTTCCGTCGGATGCACGCAGAGAGATCGCAGCGATAAAAGTACTTAAGGTGAGTTCTATCATCAGCGATAAGCTATGAAAATTATTCTCGTTAAGTAAATTTTATACGTAGTTTTATTGTTCAATCGTCTGAATCGTTATTATTATTTAATTAATTACGATACTTAACGTTTAATTATATTATAATATAACAGTAAAAAATATATAAAAATATAAAAAAATAACATGTGGTTAAGAATAAAGCTGGCTTCAACCCATTAATGGCCCACTGCTGGGCACTGGTATATCCTATTGAGGAGGTCTAGAGCATACTCCACCACGCTGCTCCAGTGCGGGTTGGTGGAGGGGTTAGTGGCCAACCCGAGTGTCGGAAGTTTTCAACCGTCCGAGGGCCTCCGACATGGCTTAACGACTGTTATCTTATGATAACAACCGGGACCGACGGCTTTACGTGCCCTCCGAAGAACGAAAACGCTCAAGAATTTTTTGCCACTAGCGGTCACCCATCCAACTACCGACCGCGCCCGCTGTTGCTTAACTTTGTCGATCACATAGGATCGACGCCAGCCGCTGGGCTATGAGCGCTTCGAAGAATAAGGAATCATAGTGTAATAGTTATCAAATAATTTTTGCGTGTCAATAAACAAAAATGTAATAATTATATTTCTTGTGGTGAAATCAATCGTCATGAGCCTCAAAAGGAAACGGCTATGCACTTCAATGAACAATATCGACGGATGTTCGATGATGAAGGCTTTAACCCTTTTATATATGTATTAGAAATTCCAAGTGCAGGTAAAACCCTATTCCTAAAATTAAGTTAGGCAGTTTTTTGTATAATTTAATATACATATCATATACTGATCACATGTGTCTCTCCGATATAAACTAGTTACTCGCTTTTAACCATATGTGAAGCGCATCCATGAAGATTCAGTTACGCAACACAACGCAATCAAGCTATAAGAGGGCCGTCTCCTCAATCTACATTGTGATAATTATGCCTCCAACGTTCAGCGATGTATGGAGGTCAAATACTTCGCTTTGTTTTCGAATGCATCAACTTGTTTGCTTAGATGTACGAGTGCTGCGTTCATTAATGACTTCGCTTTGAAATCAAAATTTCCTTTCAGTTCATTGAAAAGTGTTTTTAATTTTTAGCAGTAGGTATACGTAGAGTAGGTAACTATTTGTGAATCTATCTGACTTTAATTCATAACAAGTTCAGTACAGTAATAAATATTAATATTAATATAACCTCAAATATAGAAACAATAACTATCTAGAATAATATTAAAAATAGGAAAGTTTAGATTTTTTTTCTTTGGATATGGATAAATTCAAAAACTGCTACTAAGAACGATTTCAAAAAAATTAAAAAAATATTTCACCAATATGATGATTCTTTAAGTATCGTTCCTGAGTAACATGGGCTATAAGTTATTTAAAAAAATAGGGATCTATACGAATACCGAAGCTAAGAGAGGGCAGTTACGAGTAGTTTATAGCAATCGCGTGGGCGCCTAGGTCGTGCAATGACCTGTCAGTTCAACAGAAGCCGCTCTGAAAGGATTTATGGGATTTCGTGATGAGATAGGAAATGAGGATGTTGGAGACTGACGTAAGGTCTTAGTATGAAGTGAAATGTAGGATTTGCATATCCAATGCAGCTAGCTTACATATTAATGCACATCAACAATACTATATTCATTCATTCATTCATTCATCCTAGAGACTCCTCTTTGATGGAAATTCGACCGTGATTTATTTGTTCAAACAGCTATTTAATTTTTGTTTTTGATAAACGATGTTGCATAAAATTTAGCTTTCTGAACTTCTTCTTGATGAAATAGTTCATCTTATAGAGTATACAAGTATGTTAAAAGCTTCGGCTTAGTTTAGGCACCAAATCTCGCACAAATTGCAATCTCCTTTTATTATGTTAAGAGCTAAATAACTGTTAACTATTTGTGGAGAGACGAATAAAGTATTATTATTATTTATACCTACGATCTTACCTATCTGAGATTCCTAAGTGCATGAATTGTTCTTAAGATGGTTTTCTCGTCAGGCCTCCTTAAGGAGAGAGACCCATGCCTTAGGTTATTTATGATTAAGAAGCGCTCATAGCCCAGCGGCTTGTGCTGATCCTCAGTGTTCGAAAACGTTAAGCAACAGCGGACGCGGTCTTTAGTTGGATGGGTGACCGCTTTTAGCAAAAATTTCTTGAGCGTGTCCGTGCTTCGTAGGGCACGTAAAGCCGTCGTTTCTGGTTGTTATCGTGAGATAACTTTCGTTAAGCCATGTCGGAGGACCTCGGGCGTCATGAACACTTCAGACACTTGGGTTTGCGACTAACCTCTCCACCAATCCGCATTGGAGCAGCGTGGTGGAGTATGCTTTAGGCCTCCTCAAGAGGAGAGAGCTGTGCTCAGCAGTGGGCCATTAATGGGTTAGGAGCCATATCTATGTTTCTTACTCAATGTAATACCTACTAAACAAATTAACAGAGCAGACCAGTCCAGCTACTTAAACGCAATGACAACTCATTAAAATGATGTAAGCTAATGATCATCATTAAGTGATGACAGTACGCAGAGGAAGTGTCGAAAGCCGAAGCTGTTTAATGATGAATTAATGAGAGTATCCCAGAGCTGGTCTATGGGAGCCTTTGTTTCACAGACAATAGACTGTGGGCGTCACATTTGAGGGGTCACGAGCTATTGCGTTATGGTTTCAGGGACTTGTTGCATTTTGAAAGAGAAACGTTTAACAATTTTCTTAGAAGGGTTACATGGCAGATCGGCTGGTCTTTTTATGGTAATGACCAAGAAACGAGCTGACGATTCATCTGATGGTAAGTGACTATCGTCGCCCATGAATATGGAAAAACAGACAGGATTCTTTTTTGATCTTATATATTATTATTTGTGAACTGATCAAAATAAAATACAATTACTTACTAAAATATATTGGGTAAAACCATTGAGTTATAAGTATACATAGAGAAGACATCTCAAACAAAATGTGTGTCCCCGCCGGGAGGTTCTATTTTCAAAATTGAGCCCACGTTCTCCTTTGAAAATCGAACGAATCCATTGGACATTGAAGCCGCGCGGCGTCAATTCATTGGAACATACATTGTGTTCGCGGTGTCTGTTCTATACGCTAGTAATAATATTTCAATGGGTAAACCGGATCCATACCGGTTATGATTTTTCTGAGAGTGTGGGTAAGTTATATTTATGTGTACCTAGAATTTTTGGTTAATAAAGGACACACGATATTAAGTTATCTCACGGAAATCGATTGTGTAACACCAGAGAAGTCACCAACGCTTTACCGACTCTGAAATAGGAGCTTTTTACACTTTTCTGAAGACCTTAATGATGCAATGTAATCCTACGCATATTATAAATGTGAGAGTTTATATATTGTACATATGTATGTATGTATGTAGTAGCACACAGGTAGACCATGATCTAAAATAACATCTTCAAACTAGAACTTCACTTACAGGTAAGTTCGTTTAATCATTAATTACCCCGAAAAACGCGGGCAGATCACTAGTAATAATAAAAAAAACTCGCTTATCGCATTTCGCTCATGGTGCATACTGTCTAGTCAAGCGCTCTGTTTTGTAACAACTTACTCGTAATAATATACGGCTTGCGGTTTCCTTAAACACTGCTGCTATTTTGAACTGCCTCAGTGCCTTTAAGGGTAATTACGCTTTGTATGATAGAAAGGGTACGATGTCTAATTACAACAAAATTGGCAGTTAAACAGGCAAACAGTAAGTAAATGTTATCTTCATATTAAAGTGCAGGGCATAAGTAGGGGAATTACTACACTATCAGACTGATTAAACACGAAATCTCAAATTTACTAAACGTAGGAACGTGAAAGTTTTCAGGGAGGTAGTTTATGAATAGAAGACATCAGCTGAACGCTTTTGAAAATATGCATTCAGGAAATATATTCAGGAAATAGATTTGAGGGTAGGTGTGGCCCTTGTCAACATCGTTTATAAATGTCTCTGCTTTTAAAAAATAAAATTAATAAGATTTTTCTAACAAGTGATAAAACGAATAGCAAAATTATGTTAATAGTGAGTGAATTGATGTGCACAAGTGTTTTCTGGACGAAAACTGCGATAATTTCGAGGAAAAACAGCAAGTATTCAACATTTTAATGTGATGGTACATAACCACTTAATAGGAGTTAGTTTACACAAACTGGAAAAAAAAACACCTCTAAGAAGACATAATTTACAAATTACAGATACGTAGATGCTAATTTTACTGTAAACAAGAAATTTATTACAATAATTTACCAACACATAGTAAGACAGTGACATCTAGTATAAAATAGCAATACTAAGCTCAATACATAAAGAGAAATAAGTGATAGGCGATCACTTATATCGATAAATTGGAAAAATATTATATATATAAATTGATGTGTAAAATCGGTTGATAGTACAAGTATAATACAACATTATAAACATATATATACTATATACATTGAGAGTGAAATATAATCTGCTGTGTATACTAGTGACATCTTTTGGTGACTACCTATATTGACATTAACACATTAAAAATCTCAGACAAATTTTTACAAGAGGTCTCTAGTTGTTATATTAGAATGGAAAATATTACAATTAGGAAGAAAACACAATCCTGTAATGATCTCACTATCCTACAAGATGACACTGATACAGATACATCTTTTAGTCAAAGTTTGTCAAACATATCAAATAGCACAATAAAAAGTTTACCTAATACATACACTGAAAGTGAAGAAATACTTAAACTACAAAATTATATAGAAAAATTAAAGTTAGAGCTTGAGGGCGCTCATGGTGAGATAGATAACTTATCACTGGAAAATACAGAACTCAAAAATCAATTGGCACAATGTAAGAAAAAACTTGACTTATACAAACAAATAGGCGTATCTGAAAACATCTGCAAAACACCAATTAACTCAAAAACACGTATTCCTACTAGTCACAAGAAGAAAAAAGCTAAGTCAACACAGGTCACAAAAAAACAAACATTAGAAAATGAAATAACAAGACACAGCAACCAACACACGACTATTGCTCAATCACCACACAGCAGCAAACAACTCTACAATAATGAGGATAACAAAGATGTATCGTTACAAAAATCTGACGACCAAAACAAATTTGACACGACCGAACAAGAAAACCCATCTTCAGAAAATAATAAAAACCTCAATAAAGTTACAGTACAACAAAGTGTAAATAAGAAAAGCAAAGTAATTATATTATCAGATAAACCAGGAGTCATATTTCAAAATATATTACAGGATTTATTGGGTAACAAATATAATGTATTCTGTTTTAGCAAGCCAGGTGCCTCATTAAAATATGTAGTGTCGACCTTAGTACAGGAACTTTCTGATATGACAGAGCAAGATTACATTATTTTAATGGCAGGCTCATATGATAATAACCCATATGAGCTAAAAACAAGTCTCGAAAAATGGTTAAAAAACGTTTGTAACACTAATGTATTAATCTGCCAAACAGCGCGAAATGATTACTTAAATGAATGTAAGTTGAATTATGAAATTAAATATATATCCCACATGAATAAAAATGCACTTTATGTAGACATGGGCTATGAGGACTATGTCCCTCGAAAAATTAGTTACTTTAATAATATATGCCGTAGAGTGCTGAAAGAAATACTGCATATAGAGTATAAGTTAGCCTATTAAACATATATTAACAACCAAATAATGGCTAAAAAAAAGAAATTGTTACTCGAAGAAAAATCTAAAATAACCTACTACTTCAAACATGGTAAACAACAATATCGGACAAAAAAAGGTATAGATAATGAAGAACAGGAATCAGTTTTTTTTTCGACACCAAACATAGATATTTAAAAGTTTTACACCAAAATGTAGCAAGTTTACTCCCGAAGGCAAGTGAAATAGAAATTTTATTACAAGAGTTATTCACAAAACACGAAGAAATTGATGTTTTATGCTTCACTGAACATTTTATAAAAAAAGGAGACGAAGAAAATACGAATATATTAGGTTACAAACTATGTTCAATATATACGCGTCCTGAGAAAAGAGGGGGATCATGTATTCTGGTGCGTAATAACGTGAAATGTAAAGTTCTTACAGATCTACAGAAACTTTCGATTTGCTCGGTATTCGAATGTAGTGCAGTGGAGCTTACGGACTATAATTGCATTATCGTTTGTATTTATAGGACCCCAAATGTAAACAACTTTGTGGTATTTATTAAACAGTTAGAAAGTCTCTGTGAAAAAATATGTTTAAAAAATGGTAAAAAAATTATTATATGTGGTGACTTTAATGTAGATACACTGAAAAATACAAATATGTCAATAGAATTTAGAACACTACTGTTAAACTATAATTTGAGATTAGAATTTAATTGTGTAACGCGAATGGAGAGTAATACTTGTTTGGATAACATAGCTCACAACGGTCATCGTTGTCAGTCTCAAATACTGCATCTTGGCTTATCGGATCATTCTGCACAGTTGCTCAAGTATCCAGTAAATCTAAGTAAATATGATATAGACTATTGGTATGTAGAGACTCGCGACTACAGCAACGATAATATGGTAAAATTTAAAGACTGTATAGAACACATTTATTTTACTGATGTATTTGAAAGTGATAATGTTAATGAATCGTTTGAAATTTTCTTTCATATAATAACATTATTTCATAGTTTATGTTTCCCAATAAAAAGAGTTAAAATGTTCTCTAAACCAAAAAATAAATGGATAACAAAAGGAATTAGACTGTCAAGTAAACGAAAACGAATTCTACATAGAAAAAGTTGTTATAATAAAAAAAATAAAAATATTAAAAATACGTATCTTAATTATTTACAAATATTTAAAAAAGTGGTAAAAACATCCCAATACATTTATAATAATAAACTGTTAATAAATTCTGAAAATAAATCTAAGACATCATGGCAAATAATAAATGGACAGAAGTATAACAAACACTCTAAAATCGATGCTATTCAATATAATAATAATTTAATAAATAATCCTACTGACATTGCAAATATTTTTAATAATAATTTTATTGACATTAATACAATTTCATTAAAAAATATATCCAATAATAACTCTATCAATTCAATTAAGTATAATTCGCAATCCATATTCCTTTATCCCGTAACATTGCATGAGGTACATAAAATAATTAATGAATTAAAAAATACAAAGAGTGTAGGATATGACGAAATACCTAGCAAGATCCTAAAATATTGTTCACTACACATTTCAGCCCCACTATGTCATATTATCAACCTGTGCTTAAATCAGGGTGTTTATCCGAAACAATTAAAAATAACATTGATAAAACCACTATATAAAAAGGGGGATAAAATGAACTGTGACAATTACAGGCCAATAGCGTTGATACCCGTTATTTCAAAATTTTTTGAAAAAGTTATCTACAAACGTATTTACAGTTTTTTTGAAAAATCTAAAATTTTAATTAATGAACAGTATGGATTTAGAAAAAATAGATCAACAAATCTTGCTATATTTGAACTTTTGAACAATGTTACTAGTAGTCTGAATAATAGAGTCCCAATACTTTCAATCTTTATGGATATGACACGAGCGTTTGATCTTGTCTGTCATAAAACATTACTGAAAAAGCTCTATGCGTTAGGTCTCAGAAGTCCTGCTCATAACTTGATTGAGTCATACTTGAGTGAACGTATGCAATATACTGAGATACCTTACATAGATATCACTGATAAAGTTGAACGAAAAGCACAATCTCTACTAAGAAATGTAGAGCGAGGAGTACCGCAGGGTAGTATATTGGGTCCACTACTGTTTATTGCCTATATAAATGACTTTCCAAGCTGCACAGATCAAAAAATGATATTGTTTGCTGATGATTCGACGTTAATTGTAAAAGGTACCAATAAGTCAACCTATGAACATATTGCTAACAATGCTTTAGAAGGCAATATAAAATGGCTCGAAGATAATAATTTAAAAATTAATTTAAATAAAACTAAATACATACAATTTCAATTTCATCAAGCACAACCTCCTCTATTAAAAATTGAATACGATGGGAATATAATTGAGCAAGTTAAGGAGCATAGATTTTTAGGTCTTATTATAGACCATTACCTAAATTGGAAGGCACATATAAATTATTTATGCTGTAAACTCAGTCGATTTGTTTATGCTTTAAGAAGATTGACAGAGCAGACTTCGAGGCAAACCGCAGTAATAGCGTATCACGGGTATGTCCTCTCTAATTTAAGATATGGCATTATCCACTGGGGAAATTCTGTTCATAGCATTCGAACATTTAAATTACAAAAAAAATGTGTAAGAGCATTATTTCGCGTGGGTCAAAGACATAGCTGTAAACCGCTGTTTATTGAGCTTAAATTATTAACTCTACCATGTCTGTATATACTCGAAGTGTGCATTTTTGTAAAAGAGAATTTACACCTATTTGATGTAAAACATACGAGATGTCCACGCAAAACTAAAAATAAATATAATGTAATGCCAAACGAAACAGCGAAAACTAGTTTTTACCAAAAAAGCTTATATTGTATGGCCTGCAAATTATTCAATCATCTACCAGTTACAATAAAGGAGCTTAATGTTATAGGGTTTAAAAGGAAATTAAGATATATATTAACAGCCAAATGCTATTACAAAGTAGATGAATTTTTAACTGACAAATTAGATTAAATACATAATATATATAATTCTTTTTAATTTTTAAATCAAACAAAATTAGATACATAATAACTCTAATTGTAATCTATAATAATGTTGACAATGTGCTATATTATTATGATCATGACGTTTTATAATTTATCACTGACATTAATTTTTTTATTATTGACATCTTGATTTCTTTCATTGTTCGTTATGTATTATACTTTTTTAAATTGATTTTGAGTAATGCATGAAATTAATTATAATTTTTCTAAAGTGACATTTGTAATATTTTGCAACGCCCATAAGTGGCACATGTAAGTTCGTTTAGCATATTGTTTGTACCACCTTTATCCACTACATGATTGCAATAAATTGATTTGATTTGATTTGATTTGATAGAACCTGCAGACGAAATAATTTACTTCTAAATACATTCACGTCTCTGATTTTCTTTTACTCTGCGTATTTTAATCCGATCAAGATAAATAATACCTAAATACTTAAAATGTAAGGCTTTTTTTAAATTTCTACAATAATCTAAATTTTACTAACAAAAAATAACCGACTTCAAAGTCTCAAAAACTACTTTTCAGATCTCGTTCAAATTTATGTGGGACCACATGACAGCCATCAGCTTTCGATTAAAAAAAGAATCATCAAAATCGGTTCGCCCAGTCCAAAGTTCTGAGGTAACGAACATAAAAAAAAATACAGTCGAATTGAGAACCTCCTCCTTCTTTTTTTTGAAGTCGGTTAAAAATGTAAGGCTTTTAAATTTCTACAAAAACAACAATATTCCTTTTATTTACAATACACAATCACTTCTCACTCAATTGCAATTCAAACTTGGCCTGTTTTTACCATACTTCAACATATGAACCTATTGTAGAAGCAATTACCATTGAGCATCCATACAGGATTCAGTTAGGAGATCCATTAAAACAAAATATAAAAGCTTTTGTGATAAAATCACCCTCTTTGATCGGCCCTCTGATAAATTAAACCAGGCTGAAATATGCTGAAAGCATCTCTGTTAAGGTTATCGTCCACGGTAAAGCTAGAAAAGCCGAGAGTTACGAGTAGATATTACGAGTATAACAGAGACGTTTGCAGTGGGAGAAAGCAATTTAAAGGGTGACTTGTTTTATTAATCCTTTTAAAGCTAATTTGGCCTCTGGTGTTGCAGAATCTGGTCAAGAAAGGTGTAATAAACAAGTTGTAGAATAGCATTCCAACATCACTAATTTAATTGATTAAGACGATAGGTGAATAATAATAAATAGTGAATTAAGTCTATTTATATCAATTCACCTCGATTAGTAGATTTAAATAACCTGGGTGCATAGGTGAATAAGGTACACTAAAAGTAAATTTAAGACACATGAGTCAATTAACTCAGGTGAATAAAGTCGAAGGCACCGTACGTTAACGTAGGCAACGTACCCTCGCTTTGCAGGCAGTGTTGCTAATGTCGCGGTCGCTATCAATTTTATTACAAGGTCGTTAAGTATATGGTCTCACGTGGAGGAGGCTCCTTACAAAGGAATTTCGTTACAGTGTGCTTTTTTTTATTGGGTCGATCAATTTGTTATATTTATATTATTATTACCAATATAATATTACAAAGATTTTATACGTATCATATTTCGCATAAAAATATGCACTAAATATTTAAATTAATAAATTAATTAAATTTCTCACTATCAATTCAGAATTAATTGGGTGGAAAGCAGGAAATTGGATTGCAGGCAACCGGATATTGCTGGCAATTAACCCTTTGATGTCTATTACGAGTATAACTTAATAACTGAAAATAAAACTTAACCCTGGCAGTACTCTACAGATTTTTTATATTTTTATGAAAATAACCGACGAATGCGTAGATGAGATGGGCGACACTATAATGAATCAACATTATAGTGTCGGGCACGGGCATCAGTAACACCAAAAGAATCACTAATACGTTGCCGACTATAAAAGAAAAGAGAGGAAATTAGCTCTCAAGCCTCCAGCCGGTACACGAGTAGTTTGGCGACTGACTCGAGCAGAGTGGTAGCTAGCAAAGCAGGCTTTAAGGAAATAGTTCTTCATTCTTCCTTTTTCTTCTCTCTTTCTTGGCCGGCAACGCATCAGTGATACATTTGGTGTTGCTGATGTCCATGGGCGACGATAGCCACTTACCAACAGGTGGATCGTCAGCTCGTTTGCCGGCTATTTCCATAAAAAATAACCTTCCAAAAATATTTTAAAATTCGATCATTTTATTTATTTATTTTTGCAACAACTTAATCTAGGGTATACAATGGCAAAACTTAATGCCTAATGGCAATCTCTACCAGTCAGCCCTGGGTGCTGTGAAAAAGTTAGATAGGAGAAAATTGACGATGTTATCGGTCAAAATACTCTTAAATTAAATAAATAATATAATTTATATTACTTATCCTACACCTTATAATATAAATACACATAATATATAAAATTCATAATATATATAATTCAAAGCTTTCTTCATTCATGTTCTAAATTCAGAAGTTAGAAGCACACTTACACAGTGTTATAAACCGGCTATAGAACCGTTTCATACGACCCTTACCCTTTTATACCCCAATCCCTTTGATCCGAATCGACCGCAAATTCTTATGATACAGCGCCATTCACTACGAAATTGATAGAACCTTACATTGGGAAGGTAATTGTAATAAGGTAATAAATCGATATTTTGGTATGAGATAACATAAAGGCTTTTGGACAGACGTAAAAGCTAGCAGAAATATTAGGTATTTGCTTGCGTACGGTTGCCAGGCGTCCGGATAAAGCCGGACATAGTTAGGCTTTTTGAATATATGTCCGGCCAAAAACGGTGTCCGGCTTGTCCGGCTTTTATTAGGTTTTGTTGTTAGATAATTTACATTTGACGGACTATAAACGAAACTTATGTAAGGACACAATACAATTTTTATGGATGACGTTAAAAGACGTCCCTGAATGGAATCAAGTTTCTGAAACTATAATATATCCTATAAGTTATAAAACAACGTTATTAAATTTGACGATAGCAAATGTTGTGACCAACTGCAAAACCGAAAATATTTATCGCGATATTCGCGATAAAAAAGGGGACGTTGATTTTAAGAAGCTGTTAGCACACAAGATATGGGTAGCCTATTTCAAATCGATGAGATGGAGATGGTTTTCAGATTCAATTTAATTTGATTAGAATTTAAGAAGATTTTAAAAATGTAATTTGTAAAAACATTTTTTAGGTTTTTGGTTTGATGATGGCAATCCTATGCTTGCGTAAGTTTTCAAATAGCATAAAGTGATTACAATAGCCAGTTGTGCGTAGTTGTACGTACAGTAAAACCAACTTATCTGTGAATTGAAGGGGGGCGCTGTCGGACGCATTGGACCAATCATTGGAGCAATTCGAGAGATAGTAACCGACAGATGAATGACCACAAAGTACTTTTGAATGACTTTTCATTAGTTCCAATTTTCGCCACGTCACAGAAAAGAGGGTGGCACTGTAGTTGTGTCAATAGGAACACTTTCAGGGATGGATACAACATCATTGCAGTTGAGAATACGTAGTTGGTCCACGAGAAAACCGCGCCTAGTAAATAGAATTCGTATTGCAGGCGACGACGGCTCTATAAAAAAAATGTACAGCTTTTCAGTTTATTAATTACATTTTGCTGAACGGAGCATGTGGATTCAGTATTCTTCAGACACGATATAAGTAACAATAAAAAACCAGCTTGTATTTAAATTTGTTTAATTTAAAGGTATAAAATACAAAAATCGGGAGTACCCGTTTGCATTCAGAATTTTCATTTTCTGCGATAATATAAGTTTATAATCATTAATTTTGCAGTGCGTCTAGCATGTTCGCTGAGGCAAATACTGACGGCTTCTATGCCATCATCAGGAAGAGATGTGCATCGTTGATGAGGCGCTTTCGAAGCAGTTCCAACAGCATCCTGAAGTCATTAGCTGGCCGATGGGACTCTCCATTCCTCTCACACTGGATACGTCTCCATTTATTGTAGAGTAGACGGTGTGAGTGGGGGGGGGGATTTGCTTGTCACTTGTTTTGTTGTTTTGTATTTATTATGTTTTATGTTTGTATTTTTAATTTTAATGTAATTGTGTTTGTTTATTTGTTACTAACCCCTAGTTACTAAGTCTTACTAACATTATATGGGCCTGTATAAATTGTTGCCTTAATAAAAAGTCAAATAAAAAATAAAAAAATAGTAATAAATAGTAATTAATATTACAATTTATTTAACTGCTCCTATTTCCAGTCAGCTATTGCAATGCAACGCATGCACTGCATTACGCATGATGTCGTGTGGGGAAGCGGATGGACAGACATCTATGATTAGATATCAGACATACAATTTTTCCTATATACCGGGATATGTTTCCTGTAGTGAATTGTGTTTAATGAATTGTATGTATTATAATGCAAATGTATAATTCTTACAACGTATTGCAAACTCTTTCTATTTTCCTGTTTTCGTTCAAATCAAAATCAAATCAAATCAAAATCTTTTATTCATATAGGTATCACTGATACACTTATGCACGTCATTTTTTAATCTACCAGTTTTTCGGAAAGGTGCTTTGTCATAGAGGAGAAGAAAAACCGAAAGAAACTCCTCGCACATCTTTTAAAATCATGAAAAGTTACATAATATCTTCTAACCTACGCGGAACTGGATGCGGCACTAACTTCCAGGCGTCTTTGTCATTAATATATTCATTTATGCTATAGTATCCTTTGCCTAGTAGCTGAGATTTAACATATCTCTTAAACATTTGGATAGGTAAATCACGTATTGACTTGGGTAATTTATTGAAAAAACGTACACCGAGCCCCATATAAGAGCGTTGTACCCTACTTAAGCGAAAAGATGACGTCACCAAATTATGTCTGTTTCTAGTTAGATGATTATGCGTATCACTATTCTGCTTGAACATACCTAAGTTGTTTTTTACAAATATAATATTGGTGTAAATAAATTGAGAGGCTACTGTTAATATGCCTATATCTTTAAATTTCTCACGCAGAGAATCACGTGATTTCAATTTATAAATGGCTCTGATTGCCCTTTTCTGCAAAACAAATATAGAACCAATGTTAGCCGCTGAACCCCACATCAATATACCATAGGACATGAGGCTATGAAAGTATGCAAAATAAACAAGTTTCGCAGTTTCTACATCGGTAAACTGTCTTATCTTTCTAATCGCATAAACTGACCTACTTAGCTTACTCGCGAGAGCCGTTATATGGGTGCCCCATTGTAGTTTAGAATCTAAGGTGACACCCAAGAAAACTGTGGATTTTTCCATAGTTAGAATTTCATTATTTAATTTCAGGCTTTTACTAATATTCCGTACATTAGGTAGTGTAAATTCAACACACTTAGTTTTTTTAGCATTAAGTAGCAAATTGTTTGTTGTAAACCAGTGTGATAAACGAGATAGAGCACTGTTTACGTCGTCAAAATTCATTTTATTTCTATTCGTCTTAAATATAAGGGAAGTGTCATCAGCAAACAGGACAATCTCTGCATGTTTCTTAATATAATACGGCAGATCATTTATGTATACTAGAAAAAGGAAGGGGCCCAAAATCGAGCCCTGAGGTACACCCATAACAGATTGAGATCCCGATGACTTGGTATCATTTATGCTAACACATTGGATTCTACCCTTTAAGTACGACGCAATCAAGTTAAGTGAGTTATTCTTGATACCGTAGTGGCTGAGCTTAAGTAGAAGTGTTTCGTGTTCAACACAGTCAAATGCTTTAGACAGGTCACAGAATACCCCTATGGCATTTTGTGAATTCTCCCAGGCCTCAAAGATGTGTTTGAGAAGCCTAGCACCAGCATCTGTTGTACTACGGCCTTTGGTAAAGCCGTATTGATCAGGGTGGAGTAAATTACAAGTGTTGATTAGGATTTCGTTTTCTTGTAATTTCAATATCGTTCTTTTGTGTTTTCGTTGTTGTTAAGGTTAAGGTATGTTGTTATTTCATTTTAAAATAATGAGCATTATAAAACAATTTATTATTTGACGTATTTTAAATTTCATTGTTTCAGTTTTACTACACATTAGTATTTTATTTGTGTTTTTAAAATTTAATTTTAATTGTCTTTTAAAGTACTTAGGTCTCTTCCATTTTAGCTGCAACGCATCGAAGATGCCTTTGGTGTTACTAAAGTCCATACAGAATCCGACCTGTTGCTAATCCGACGAAGTGCGAACAAACGCTTAATTTTGACGATACACATTTTTTTTATATTACACTTAGCTGTGCCCCGCGGTTTCACCCGCGTTAATTTGTGGAATAAACTAACTACTAAAATATATAATGTTATAAAGCCTTCCTCGATAAATGAACTATCAAATACAAAAAGAACCAGTAGTCAGTAGTTTTAAATGTATGATGTTATATAGCATATAGCCTTCCTCGATAAATGGACTATCAAACACAAAAAGAACCAGTAGTCAGTAGTTATAAATGTATGATGTTATATAGCATATAGCCTTCCTCGATAAATGGACTATCAAACATAAAAAGAACCAGTAGTCAGTAGTTATAAATGTATGATGTTATATAGCATATAGCCTTCCTCGATAAATGGACTATCAAACATAAAAAGAACCAGTAGTACCAAGGCCGTCTTTAACCTACTGGAGGCCCTGGGCATATTAGGATAATGGGCCCCCTATGACTTTGTCATAACACTATTTTGTTAGAATAAACAAAGAAAGTAGATATGCAAGCCTCTAGATTTAGACAAAGGCTAATAAGGAAATTGGTATTGTAGTCAGTAATTTAGGTTTGATTAATTCGAATTAAAAAAGTTTTTCGGTAATAAATATCGGTTATCGTTTAGTGATCTGGCAGGAACTAGGGGGCCCCTATCGATCACGGGGCCCTGGGCACGTGCCCAGTGTGCCCAGTGGGAAAGAGGGGTCTGAGTAGTACCGTGGTAGTTCCTGAGATTAGAGCATTCAACCAAACAAACTCGTCAGCTTTATAATATTAGTATGGATACGAGCTAGTGATCGTGACATTTGCGAAAATTTAATTTTTTACTCATCTTTCATTCCCTATTTCAAGCCCAGTTAATATCCAAAAATCGCTTACAGTACTCCACTACAATAAATATTATAATAATAACATCATATAA
Source organism: Thymelicus acteon (assembly GCA_951805285.1). Taxonomy (NCBI): domain Eukaryota; kingdom Metazoa; phylum Arthropoda; class Insecta; order Lepidoptera; family Hesperiidae; genus Thymelicus; species Thymelicus acteon. The sequence goes on from OX638233.1 coordinate 3,908,757, forward strand.
ACATAATACGAGTAATCATACAAACTTTCATGCCTCTTGGTGCACAGGTTACGTCGTCTGTCAGTCAGTAACAGTTATACCGTTATACATGACACTAAGTATGTTTTATCTTATATTTTTATAACATTATCAGTATAGGTGTCGGGTCATTGCATAATACAGGTTGGGCATAAAATATTTAAACTTTGAACCCACTTTTTATAACATGCAATATAATGCAAATAAGATAAAGTTATGGTAATGTGTAGTAAATCCGTGGTTCAATGGTCGATGGTGCTAATTAACTATTTGCTATCTTTATGGTATCGACGGTGGTATAACTTCGTTAGTAGTAAGTTTATGGTTTTGTAAATTCCAAGTTGTGAAAATATTAATGGATTTAACATCGAAATGTATGGCGTAAAGGTGCAAATTAAGGAATGGATTTTTTAATATCCATAACTTATCAGTTGCACCTGTATCTTACTGATACTGAATATTATTAAAGACGAGTAACCACCCTCGCTTTGCTTCGGTTTTCTTTTTTTTTTACACCTTGGATTACATTATTCGAGTTTTATAAAGGATCCCTAATTTTTTTTAAATATAATATAGCCTATGTTACTCGGGAATAGTGTAGCTTCCCAACAGTGAAATAATTTTTGAAATCGGTTCAGTAGTTTCGGAGCCTATTCAATGCAAACAAACAATCAAATCTTTCCTCTTTATATATTAGTATAGATGATTTATCTGCCGCTTTTCAGTTGTCCTCTTCCGTTTCTATAAATTAGACACTTTGATCTGATTTGAAATTAAAATAAATTAGTTAAGCCGTGACCACGATCCATGTACTTAGGTCGAAATATCAGCGTACAAAATAAATATAGTGAGTACCTATATACTGTCCACAGTAAAATATGTTCCGTCCACGGTAAGTTAAGTTTAAAATCATGTAAGAAAAATTTATTATTTTGTTTGCTTTATGCTTTAAATTTATTATTTTATTGGATTTAATAATATTAGTGTAGTCTAATAGTCTTAACATTAATATACAGGTACATGCGCACCTACCTTTTTGCTTCTTACTTACACCGTGTCCTGCGTGGGCGACTCAACGCGAACGCGATCGCGAAGCGGTCCAATGCGAATTCCGTGCGACGCGGAGCGAAGCGGCGAGTGTGTCCTACGTGCGCGCGAATTGTCACTTCACCGCCACTGACATACGCCGCGCCGCTGAAGTTCGCGCGAAATATCAAACCAACTGATCGCGTTCGCTTCAAACCGCGCCGCACCGCAACGCCCTCTACGTGCTTTTGGTCACGTAGGACACTTCAATACATCTCGAATGTTTGTTATTTTCGCTTCGCACCGCTTCGCTTCGCGTTCGCGTTGATTCGCCCAAGCAGGACAGCGCGGGTGAACGCACATATAATATCGGCATCGTCCACGCCGGACGCATCGCATATTTTGTATGAAATCATATTATGAGAGTGTGTGCATCTGGATTGATGCTCGATGCCGATGACATATGAAGAGCCCAAGGAAAGAACGATCAGTCACTTTACGAGAATTGTCATAAAAATCATTTTTTAACTTGAAATACTTGTATTTAATTAATACGCGTGAAACATAAAATACTATTAGACAAGGATGACTACTGATACATTTGTGATATTGTGTTAAATATAAAAATAAAAACATAGTGTTTACATTCATTATATTAATTATTTTCATAATAATTAATATGTACATAAAATGATCAGTCATGTTGAAATGAGTAAGAATGATCAAAGTCTCATGACTTTGATCGTTTATACATTTTACCGCTTGGACTATGATCACTAACACCTTTTAGACCAAAAAATAAAGTTTAATTTTGCGGGACTTAGAACGTTTTTGCCCATTTCATATTTCGGGATAAGCAAGCTTACCGTATTGAGAAATAAATGGTGTATTGTAATAACTCAAAAACGGTTTCAGGGTGACTTTGATCGTTATTTCCTTGTACTCTTCATATGCGTCGGCGTCCGGTGCGGACGGTGCGGATAAATGTGCGTTCACCATACCACAACAAAATTGCGTATACTTAAGAAGCTACCGAACACGTATACATACCGAATACATCACAACGAAAGAACTGGACGACAGGGTATAATAAGTAACGTGGACTGAAACCGTCGTTACTAAGGCATGAAGTCAAGCGGTAGTCGTGTCGACGTTGACGGAATAACAATGAACACGTGCAGGTACTTCCATCTCGAGCGATACATTATTGATACGTTGACGGCACGGTTTTTTGTATTTACGATGTATATTTATACAGCATACAGATGTATAGGATAGTTCTTAAATGCGTTTAGCTTACTCTGGTTGTGTGGGTCACATCCTGCAAGCTTCCTCTTAATGCAGTTGACAATGTATTTTTTAGATTGGAAAAATATTAGGTACTTACTACTCATCATTTTGTTTGCATTAAAAGCTCTCTTCTAAATCTATCTCTCTCTTTTGAATCTCTCTTTCTCTCTCTTCTAATTCTAATTATATTCCCTTCCTAGTTATGTTCCCTGCATAACGTTGGTAGATGGTTTATTTATTTTTAAGAAAAAACATCTCACGATATCACCGTTACTGAAGCGACAAATACTTGACAAATACTGCGAAAACCCATACATTTAAAGTTCGTTCGCTTTGATGGTAATTAGGCCAAAACAGACTCGCCTCATTGAGCTGTCGCGAGACGTGACTCACTCTCTTGGTGTGTACGTAGTAAAGTGATGTAGAAACTCTTTTACATATTCCAAATATGTATTTTAAAATATTACGTTTAACATTCGTTCTCAATTATCATACACATTTATAGAATTATTGTAATAATATATCTTACGTTAATAGTTACTATAAATATTATGTAAAATATGGTATGATAAATCAATTCATTAAAATATACGCAATCAACAATAACTTCAAAATTTGGTTTTACTCAACATTTGAAAAAATATAAGAATTTTATCACAGTGCAGTTTAAAAAGAAAAATAGCATCCAAGGTTGTTAACTTCAGGCAACAGTACAAAAACATCAAAACTCTAAACTCATGTGTTAAAAAAAGAATCATTTACAAAATAGATGCAAGAGTTGCAAAAAAGGAGCAAGCTACTCCATAGCTTTTCTAGCACAACAATTTGCGCGTAGCTAAGCGTGTAATTACAACGTCGGCGAACCGAATGATCACGAACAATGGCCGGCGTGTAATTGTCGCTCGGTCGCTCGTGCGCACTGGGCCTTAGCTGGCTTATTCGTGGAAATTCGTGAATTTGTAAAGACTATAAATACATATTTATGGTACCTTGTCGTATGAATTTTATTGATTTTATTTAATTAATTCGATTTTATTAATAATGGACTGTGTTGCTCTGGTTGCTATTATAGGTACAAAATTTCTGACTTCTATTAAAAAATACAAAAATACATAATAATAAGACAAATAAAAGCGATAAATGAGAAAATATATTAATCTCATCTGATTATTACTAATTTGGTCAATAATAAATTTTAAAAGAATCATCTGATGTCTTTTCAAGTAACAAACCTTTTCAAGTAACAAACCCTCAGTTTATTCGTCATAATATTAATATGCTCAGATAAAAATGCTCAAGGGCACCTCGATTCTTTTTGTGTTACAAAATGTAGCTAACTAGATTTTTAAGATTTTAGTGGCGGCGGGTGTCAGCGTAAATTAGAGAGTTTTCATATTTTAAGTTATAGTATGTCGAGATGAGATGTACAAAACGGAGTTGCTCAAATCTTATGTCCAGAATTAATTTTTCAAGGTCTTTGTACATCAAGCAATAGAGATCTGTGTTACTAACCGACTATTAAAATTTAAACAATTGTACACTTCTCCGACATGACTTTATACTAGTTAAACAATAAACATATTATAACATTAATAAGGTGTACATAACATAATATCCAAAACGAAAGAAGATAAATTATATTATCTACGGTACACGATGTAAAATCTATTATGTGAGACTATCTTCATTCTTCATCGGAATATGTCTCATACATGGTTGGGTGGTAATCGTGTATGGCTAAGTTTGAATCTGAAAATTTGGTTTCGGTTCCGTAAGTAAATGACTAAAGCATTTTCGAGTTATTTTGTAGGTTTTCCATTTTTCCTCTACTATACAAGAAAGTATTAAATACAGTTTTTCTTGACACATAGGTTTTGGTTTTTGTAGGAGAACGGGGGAGGTATTTCATAAATTTTCTAGTCTTTTTTGGAAATCTTTTGAGTTACATACCTACTTCAATATTATAAAAATGTTTATGTTAAATATACAAACCTAAATAGTTCATTTTCATATCACAAAATCTTTTCTTAAATGCATTTTTTTTGTTGAGGTACGTTGGAGGGGGGGGGGGGATTTTCCGTTCTTTTCAGGTTGAAAGAGAAGTAAGGTTGGTAAGAGAAGTGAGGTTGGTAGAAAAGTGTAGGGTCCTAATTTACATGGAACCCTAAAAACAATTAAATATACGATCCAGGTTAGAGTAACGTGGTAACAAGATGTGAATGATCCCATGTAGTGTACAAAACAGTCTGGTGTTGCTATGCAAATAGCTGTTGTTGTGGTCCAAGTGTAAAACGAATCGCTTGGTATCAGTTACAGTAGCATTTAAAACATTTATTACAAACTAAAGTAGCCCTTTTTTACACGGTAAATTCGTGACTTTGAGTTTCATTATTATCAATTTGATTGTTACTATAGTATTAATTAAATAAAATTAGTATTAATTCAATTGGTGCCGGTGCTATAATATACGTTACGCATCGTATCGTAATGTACTATTTCGACATAAAGGGGATAGATAATATTATTAAAAAAAAACTCTTAAAAAATAGAAGATATTGTTAGTTACTTGCGATGAGCATCTTTTACTGATAATTTTGATTGTCGAGTACCGTTATTGTAACATAACCTTGATGTTTTTCTTTGGCTTATTTTTAAGTATTTTTAGGAATATTTACTCGTTAATTATAGTACATAGTCAAGTGAATAGTTAAAAAAATCCTCCTGCATAAATATCGTAACGCCAACCGCTACCTCCTATTACTTACCCACAAGAGAGTAACGATATTTTGATATATTCATATCCGAAGATCAATTACAATGATGAACAAGGCATGTTCTAACCTGGATGTATTACACGTCTTCCATTCACGACCTTCATTCAAATCTGACCGCTTGCAACGTTTATTGAACTTCTCATTAATAAATAATTACACAGTTCAAATACTTTAACATTTTTAATTTATTCTTCTTTCTTTCTTCTCCTTGAAAAGCACCTATCTGAAATGGTGGTAGATTAAAAAAATACGTGAAAAGTTTATCAGTTACCTATGAATAAATAAATGTTGACTTTGAATATATAATTTTACTAACGCTACCTAAAGGTTAAAAGTTACTAACGAGGGTTTTGGATATCAAATATGTGAAACAAAAGATAGACAGTTTTGTAACGAAAATTCAACATTATCAATCCAACGGGTTAAATTCAATATTGTTATCATATTGCCATCGGAAACGACGCTTGGACACGTGACGTGCAACTCAACATCTTTGGCAATTAGATCCAAAGGAAGTGATTCATCGAACGAACAACACAGAAAGACCACACATTGTACAGAACTTGGAGGATTTCCATTGGTTTCAACCTTTTGATGGGCCACTACTGGGCACAGGTCTCTCTTCTTGAGGAGGACTAGGGCATACGCACCACGCTGCACCTCCACCAATCCGCACCACCATAAATCTCCACCAATCCGCACTGGCGGATTGGTGGAGATTTATATTACGTAAGATTTTTAAAAGATTTTAAAAAGGAGGAGGCTCTCAATTCATTTCAGTATATTTTTTTAAACTCCACCATTTATCGGATTTTTTTTAATAGATTCGCCCCATGTTTATCAAATTTTAGTTGATTTCGTAGAAGCTCCACATGTTTTTTCCACATCTAAAACACTTTCTTGTCATAACATCAAAGTAAATGAGCAACTCATTATATGACGAACTACTCACAAGAGAAGCTTATGAGGTCAACTAAATCGGAAAACTTAGTGTGTACTCTCCTTTACGTAAGGCCTGTAGGTTTTCGTAGGGTTGCCAATCATTTAGGTTTCCCCAGCTTTTAATTCAGGGTTATATCTGAATCTTCTACACAGATTCGAGTTTCCTTGTTTCAAAAAAATATTTAGCGTTTACTAAACATATTAAAAATTTGGCTTAAGTGTATCATTTTGTTAGTTGTATTTGGAATAGGTATCATGAACATAAAAAATAAAAAAAACTGGTCGTAATATTAATAATATTATTTCTTGTTATTATATAAGTTATGTTAATTAAATTAGTGATAGCCCTAGACATTATCATCAACTTTCCATCTCTATATTTTACACGAGTAACCACCCTCGCTTTGCTTCGGTTTTCTTATTTTTTTACACCTTGGGTTACATTATTGGAGTTTTATTAAGGATCCCTAATTTTTTTGAAAATATAATATAGCCTATGTTACTCGGGGATAGTGTAGCTTTCCAACAGTGAAAGAATTTTTGAAATCGGTTAAGTAGTTTCGGAGCCTATTCAATGCAAACAAAAAATCAAATCTTTCCTCTTTATATATTAGTATAGATTACAGTTAGAGTAGATTTTAATACAGGATGAGATGCGAGCAAAAACTATTGAATTACGGAACCCACGCGTTTGTAATATCGGAAGTATTGTAATTTGTAGTGAGGTGCTGTAATGTAACTGCTGTCAGGATATGAAAGTAATTAAAAATATGACCGACTTGAAAAAAGGAGTTTCTGGATTCGTTTGTATTTTTTCTAATCACATTTTTATTTGTATTTTTACAATTTTTACAAGTCATCACAACTCCATCATTTGTAATCCGATTTAGGTTTTTCCACCCAAAATGGTACATTTCTCAACTGGTCCTATATTATTTCCATATTTTTCTGATCGTGGGATCCTCGAGGAACCGAGGAAACTCTTTAAGAATTACACGAAAATTTTATATATTTTTTGAAGACGTTTTTTGAAGCTTTTTGTACACAAATAAGTTAATGCTTGACCACAGTCCCATCTGATGGTGAGTGGAGATGTGGTCCTAGGTGGTGAGCACATTAACTTAGTAAAAGCATATTCACTCTTTTCTTGAAGACATCCATGTCATAGACAAGTTATTCCAGTTCTTCGCGGTGCGTATAACGAATGACGAGGCAAACCGCATCAGGATGTTCGTGACAAAAGGATGGATACTCGCCTGAGTGATATACTCGTCCGTTTAACCCTTTTGCATAAGTTATACCTACATGTTTTCACAACATACTACAATATATCAAATACGCTCACACAGTCCAAAGTAAATCTTAGTAAAATATCAAGTGTTGGCCTGTGAATCTGACTACAAATTGTCTAACATTAGGACGTGACAGGCATAGAGATATAAAATCTAGATGTATTCTGTATACAGCTAACGTACATCGCACTTCCCGATAATTCTCTGTTTTGGACTAAACATGTGTTACTCTGCACGATTTAAATTGCGTAACATATTGTTGCGAGTGGCGTGGAGCTTAAAGGTGCTGCCACATCAGTAAATGTTACAAAGTTTATAACGGTAGTCTGTCAGCACCATTTGTACACCAAAGCTAAAAGGAGTTGTAAGACTTGTGACGGCTAGATGGGTTTTTATATCACTATACCTATATCATTACAAAAAATAAGGACAATAATCTATATATATTATAAAACAGTAACTCGATAATGTCTGTACATTGAAGATATTTAAGAAAATTTGATATCAGGGGACTCAGTAGGAGCAATAGATTGCAAATCTGTCATTTTTAAAAATCTTGTCTGTCTGTATGTTTGACACCGCATCACGCAAAAACTACTGGATGAAATTGAATGCGGTTTTCACAGTTGTGTTGCTGGTGGTCTAACTTAAAATCTGGTGTACGTTTTATTGTGATACGTCGCTTAAAAGCCGAGATATCAATAAATAGGACTTTTTGATACGCCACATAACAGCAAGAAATTGTGAAAGTACCCGATAGAGGGATAGAAAAGACTGTTTAGTATCGGAAATATTCGTTATTTCTTTAAAAAAATCAGTGTGTACACATATTTTTTTAATTTATGATTTTGCAGTGAATTAGTTCTGCTAATCAACAACAGATGTCAGTTTAGGTAACTAAGTAGGTCTGAGAACAAGACATAAAGCTATTATACCGTGAATAAATCTTTTATTGAAATGAATGTGTATTTATATATATTTAAAATATTTAAAATAAATAAATAAAGAATAAATAAACGCTTACACACTCATACCCCCCGCAGTAGGTTTTAATCTGTGTCGCAGGTGGCATGGACGACACGTAACACATCACAGTAACATCCATGACCCGAGTACAAATATTTATCTTTCACATAAATATCTGCCTCAGCCGGGAATCGAACCCGGGACCCCTTGCTTCGCAGGCAGGGTCGCTACCAACTCGGCTACAGGGTCGTCAAAGATTGGAGTTTTAAGTAAATAAAATATCTGCCCCAGCCGGGAATCGAACCCGGGACCTTTTTTGATTACTAATTCTCCTCAAGTCCACGCAGACGAAGTCGCGGGTAGAAGCTAGTTATTAAATAAAATACGAATAAACAAAAGAAGCGCACAGCCAATTAAGTATGATTGTGGTTGAAATAATTACGTCGGTTGAAAGGTGAATAGATCAACAAGAGTCATCCTTGTAAGAGCTGTTGGCAATAATAATCAGTAAACGGAATCGCCTACGATTTAAAATGTTTTAAAAGTGACGACACGGCCTGACAACACTTGAGACGATATGACAAAAAATCTATTGAAATCTACCTAAAAATAGACGTTTCGTGCTCTTTTAGATTAGAATTAATATGCACTACGTTTCGTATTTCAATAAACCGAACGAGCGCATAATGTACGTTTACTGAATTTTCTGTACGATTATATAATATCCACTACCAATTTAAACTCAAATAAAACAATCTTTTTATAACTGTTCAGATCTTTGTGTTTTTGAAGTAAAGGTTTTCGTATAAAGAGAAGAATGTAAAAAAAACTCTTTTTCAGCGTGTAAAAAAAAACTCTTTCTCAGTTTCAGCTTTTCTTTTTGAGCGTTTCAATTCAACATTGGATGCCACACTGTCGATATAGAGTACTTAAAGATTTCTTAACACTATAATACCAGCGGGCGTAGTCGATAATTCGATGGTGACCACTAGTCGTAAAAATGTCTTCAGTGTTTCCGTGCTTCGGCGGATACGTAAAGCCGTCGATCCTGGTTGTTATCGTGGATAACAGTCGTTGAGCTATATCAGAGGCCTTCTTGTGACATGAAAACTTCCGCCACTTGGGTTGGCCACTAAGCCCTCCACTGCATTGGAGCAACGTGAAGGAGTATGCTCTAGACCTCCTCATGAGGCTGAAGCCAAATAAAATATACAACCACAGAAAAAACTCATTACAAAATGTACATAAAAGGTCATCGTCGAGCTTTCATGACCTAAAAATCCTTTAGCTATATTTCAAGAAGAAAAGGTTCAAGCATATTTATTTCTTAAAATAAGGCATACAAAATGCGACCTTATTCTTTTGTACATAAGCAATAGTGATGCCACCTGTTGCGAGATTTCAACTCCAGATATGAAGCATTTAAGCCGAGATTCACTTGTTGCTGCGGGAAATTGGATTTCCAGGTCTGGACTGGAGCTGACATTCAATAACTTTCGATAACATTCTATAAAAGTTACGGGTAAAATGACATTTTAATCTTGTATTGGACTGGGGAAAATGTTAGTACTAGGATGGGATGAAACAATACTGTCTATATATATGGCAAAAGGTTAATTGTGATCCATCTCTACTAATTCGCACTGGAGCAGCGTGGTAGATTAGGCTGTATCTAGGCCTTCTCAAGTAGAAAGATCTGCTCAGCAGTGGGGCAACTGGATTGAAGCCAATCATTAGACAAAATGAAAACATAAGATTGTTGTTAGTTAAGAGTTTAGACACATAATAATAACTTCTCATTGTATAAGTCACATCAGTAAAGTTCCTGTAAATATCGTTACGTACATATTTAGTATCTTCGTGGCCGCAGTACCGCGCAATAATTATTTCACGTCTTTATCTCACTTCGATAATTTTATTTATAGCCCACCACTAGCCATTCCCATTAGGGTGGCTAGGTTTACATTGGGAAAATGGGCTCTTAATAATATTGATATCATTGTTTTGTATTATTAAACTACCTGTATATATGTTTCTGTATTCATTGAATAACTGAAAATTGTCGTTAAAACTGCAATCTTTGCAGCTTTTTTAGTAGTTTTTCAGTAGTTTCGGAGCCTTTTCAATGCAAACAAACAATCAAATCTTTCCTCTTTATAATATTAGTATAGACAAATAAAATTTTATTATGTAATATCACTATTTATTCAAAATACAAATACATCATTGATTAAAATGGAAAGTCTAAAAAACAATATACATGGCCACACCATTCCTTCAGCTAGGCGGCTACTGATAGTGATGTCATATAGTGATACTCCAGTGTCGATAATATTGAATTGTGTTCACGATATTCGCACAAGGAACTAAAATATTATTCACGTTTATGAATCAATTATTAAATGGCTTTGTATTGTCGGCGCGTGATAAATATGTTAACGTGTGCTTGTACACTGCTATAAAACAATTCGTTATAAATTAGTGAAACAATGGTTGAATTGTCAGTTGTAAAACAGATTCAACTTTAAAAATTAAAATTAACGAATTGGTATATTAGTAAAAAAAACATTTGCATTTGATAACAACGTAATAATGCTTTACATAAAGCAACAACCTATAATTTTCCCACTGCTGGGCTCAGGGTCTCACAATGTGAAGGTATAGGCCATACTCTACCACGCTGGCCAAGTGTGAATTGGTAGACTTCACACACCTTTGGGAACATTATGAAGCACTCTCAGGTGTGCAGGTATCTTCACGATATTATCCTTCACCGAAATGCTTTACATAAATCAAACATAATTATAAACAACTAGCTGATCCGGCGAACTTTGTATCGCCTAACAAACTAAATTTTTTTCTAAACTGAAAGTAGCCTAAGTTACTCCTTGTTACTTCAGCTATCTGCGAGTAAAAGTCCCGTCAAAACCGGTCCAGCCATTTCAGAGATTAGCTGGAACAAACAGACAGACAGACAGACAAAAATTGTAAAAAATGTTGTTTTGGTATATGTACCGCGTATACATCCAAATGCACTTAGTAAAAAGCGGTAATTTTAGTATTACAAACAGACACTCCAGTTTTATTTATTTGTATAGATACATAAACATTTATAATCTCTAAATGGACACAAAAATGCAAAAAGTCTCGCACAAAAATAACTCAGTACCGCAGCTAATCGGCTCCATAGAACCGCGTCTGGAATTAGCTTAGCAATAAACATCAATTAAGAGTAACGAACGGACCCACATACACACTTCCTAATTCATTGTTTCCTCCCTCTTCAATTGATAGTGAAATTGCATGCCACAAACAATTTGTGTAGCAAAGGTCGATGGCTTTCTATGTTCACTGTTGTTTTGTTGTTTTGTTGTACCATAGTGTTGGATGGATAGAAGTTTTGTGTGCGAAATATGTGTTATTATGTTTGTGTGCGTGTGTGTGATTATAGTTTTTTTAATCAGAAATAAATATTATAAGTATTTATTAATATTCGCAAAATGCAATAAGTCATTGGCCGATGAAACGGAGGGTCCCGGGTTCAATTCCTGCCGGCAGACAAATTGGTTCCTAAGTTGTTATTAATTTTAGTATGAATTTATATGCCATGTACATTGTACAGTCCTTGCCATAATACAGGAAATTTTGTGTGGATGTCAGAGGGAGGTTTGAGTGAATGTTTAAAACCGAAAAAAATTTTAGTGTGACCACCTAAAACTATAAAAGAGCGAACTATTATCTAAAACTATCAAATTATTTTTCTATCCAAGAACCTACGTAGATTCTGATGATTTATCCAAATCAAATACTTACCCATTCTATTCAGCAGTCACTTAGATACTATGAATCGGAGTTAGTAGTTAGGTAATTAATAAGGTTGTCATTACTATCGATATACCAATGCGTCAAAACTTCACCAGACTGATGGGTAACGGTTTTAGTGAGCTAGGGTACCTGTCGTACCGTTGACGAGTAACTATTAGCTATTGAATCAGAAATAAATACTCATTATATCTATTTCTGATAAAAAAAACCCACAAACATACACACATGCTACGGTACATATCGTACCATTGAAGAGTAGCTATTAGCTATTGCATTATACAAAACTAGCGCTCTTCCTGCGTTTCCTTAACAATGCATTGATTCATCCACCAATTTTTTATAAAAATCCGTAAGTAAGTAAGAGTAATAAACATTCATACAAACATTTACATTTTTCATATTGAAAACCCGAATTAATTTATCGATTTAACGCCGTAGTTTTTATATTGTGAGACGGTTGTTTTACATATTATTGGTTGGTTGTTTTAATTATTATTTTTATTTGTTATTATTATTGGTATTATTGTATTTATTATTAGTATTAGTGTATTTGTATAGGAAATTAGATCAGAACGATTTGTACCCTTTTAAATGACATGGCTTGGGTATCTTAATGTTAAGAGTGAATAGGCTTTTATTTAGTGCGTTTTGCCATCTACGACTTCATTGCTAATTCAGGTTTTGTAATCAAGCATTAGCTTATCTATCTATATATAATAAAACATAAAAAATGTTTGTACGGATGTCCTTTATAGAGTTTGAAACCATCCAACCGATACGCCCCAAAATGGTTTCATTTGAAAGGCAATAATGCGATGATGGTTTGAAACTACTAAAACAATGCATTAGGTACATTTTCGATTTTCGACTTTAACCATACAAAAATTTTTAGCGTAGTGGAATACGCCGGGTATCCATTCATATTTTAACCAATATCGTGATAAATAAATATTGTAGTTTTTTCAGCGTAGTCCTCAAAAACCTCCAACAAACGTGGGTCTTATGAAAATCACTATATCGCTCACCTCCTGGTAGTGAAACAATTGGATAACCGATTATGTATTCAAAGGGAGTATTCAACAAATTCCAACCATAGAAGTGTCAATCGGTGGCAAATGTGTGTTTACTATTCCATTTATAGTGTGTTCTACTTGACTACTAAATACTTGAATTCAACGATTTCTATCCTAAAAACTTAGCTTTCCATTTCTTTAATAAAAAAGACGTCCGACTTGTTCTTACGAGTATAAGTACTAGTCTCAGTGTGTTCCCTGAGGCTTGAGAGCAAGTTCTTAAAGTACTTTCTTTGAATTGAGCTTATTGAAAAAAACCAAGAGCGTAGATCTAACAGTTGAACTGTATTTTCAAGTTTTCTCAAATAATCTACTTCTTGTTTAGCTGATATTTGCGAATTTATCACTGAACTATCAGTATCTGTAAATTAAAGATACATAAATTCGCAAATATCAGCTAAACCACTTAATATTGCTGACCATACATTTGACAGGTTACATTGATCACAAATGGGGATCAATATCCCCAAAACTGAGCTGCCATTGATCCCCCGTTGTTACACTGAATATATTGAAAACTTCATATAATTTTCGTTAATTTAATCATAATAATTGGTTCAATTTGAACCTAATTGGGTTACTAACAATAAGTGTAGTTGGGTGAATTTTCAAAACTGCCATTTATGCATGTTATTCAATTTTCTGTCTTGGAATATAAATGTGATCACTCAAAATGTTTACTAAAACCTTAATTATGTATTTACTTAAAAGTCGTATTAAGTTAAATAATAAAATTCTGATGTTAGAGTGTTAAAAAATTTAAAATAATGCTCGGAAAGTCATTAACCTCCCTGTTATTTAACGGTATGTTTCATTAATGTCACAAAGAACTCAAAATACCGCCCTAAATAATGCTTTTTTACTCTCTATACGTAAGAATTAATGTCTAAGCTGAATATTCATAAATGTTTTTCAAGCGTAAATTATCTGTAATACCATTATTTGACCGTTTAAAATTTTGTCACGAGATTATCGTCATTAACATCCGCGGTTTTTGTTTCGTGAAATTTGTTCAACGAAATTATTATTTAAAATTTTAAAAGCAATTCAAAGTGTTCCTTACACCCGCTTCTCTCAGTTGAAATCAATATTTGGATGAAAAATGCATTGTGAATAAGATAAAGTACGCGAAAGTTAATGATAAGTATAGTTTGTCAGAAAATCTCGTCATCAAACTCCTGAATATATTTTTGATAAAAAAATATATAATTCAACAATAAGTACCCATGAATATCGCCTAATGGTATTTAATAAAAAATAACTTAATTCCATTATAAGTGATATAAAAATGAGCAAGTTTTGGTATGTTTTGTACCGTTTCGTCATAAATCGCTACATCATTTACCGCAAAATTCTAATGACGTGAATGATTCCTGTAGAGGAAAATGACAAATCTAAATAATATTAACAACCTGATTGAGTGTAGCCACCAAGAACTTAACTCAAAAGATGCCGTTAATCCATAAAATCAACCCAAAAGTGCGTATATACTTGATATATATGCAATTTTCTGATTTTCTTTGCATTTTATACTTGTAAATAGATCTGATTCGCTTTTAAAGATCCGTCGATTTGAAAGGATGCTGTAAACGAAGTGGTTCGTCAAGGACTATTTCATCCCTTTTTCTAACGGTCCTAATGTTGCTGAAACTTGTCTATGGGTTATTGTCGAAAGCATTTAAGCTGAGAAGCGCAAACATTTCTCATATCTTGCCTGCGTCTATGCTCGAAGCTAGAAAGCTCCGGATATTAGATGTAAGAAGAAAGCTTTTAACTTTTATTTCTTCATGGGGTTCGCCTGGATAGCTACCACCTACTACCACCTACCCTTGAACATGAGTCAGCCACCAAACGACTCGTCGTCTTCCAGCTGGGGACTTGAGAGCCAGTTCTTTCTTTTCCTTATCTCTTTCTTGGCCGGCAATGCATTGGTGATGCCTTTGGTGTTGCTGATATCCATAGGCGACGATAGCCACTTACCATCAGGTGGATCGCCAGCTTATTTGCCGGCTATTCCCATAAAAAAAACCTATCTGCTTAGTCCTACAAAAAGACATTCAAAAGAAAACTTACTATTGAATCGACCGTGTTAAACAATGGCACAAAGCCTCTGGCCAACCAATCTGCTAATAGAGCTTTTGGATTCCTCATCAAAGCTAAGACTAACTAACGTTATGGCATACTTAGAACAGAATGACCTTCTCAGTGACTGGCAGTACGGGTTCCGCTGAAACCGTTCGACAGACCTTCTACCATATGCCACTCACACCTGAGGCGAAGTCCTCGTTTCTCTTGACATCTTGAAAGGCATCATCTTCATCATAGGGTTTGGCAAGCTAGCCTTTCAGCTGAGTTACTCGACATTAGCAATGACAACCTTTGCTGGAATTCCAGAGGTCTGTTCCCCCTCAACTCTATTCTTGCTGCACATCGAAATCAGCTCATGCTCAATGTGTATAGGTCCGCAGATGACAGTACAATTGTGGAGAGGTAATTGTCTACCGCTCGGACGGTCCAATAAATACAGTTATGAAGAAGTGGTCTTGGTCGAGCGTGTGAATCTCACACTTCTGGCACTCAATGGAGCGATACCAACTCTTTGAGATTCAACGCCACAAAAACATAAGCGTCTATATTCACTGCCAAAAAGGAGCCCGTTCATCTTCTTCTTCTTCGTTCTTCAGAAGGTATCTTTCGAATACATCGTCAGCCTTCGGTTGTTAGAAGTGGAGATACACTCGAAAATATATTCTGGCCAGTTTATTGAATCCAAACTATGGCAGCTTCTAGAATTCTGGGTGTCCTAGAGACGAACGGAAGAAGAAGAACCAAATGCCATCTATCAGCGTGTGATTCCATGTAGGGGCATGCTTTAAAGGTGTATTGATGACCATTGAGACCAACTTAGAAAGCCTCAAGCACGTGTGTAGAGTAGCCAGTTTCTAGTTTTCTGTTTTTTTTTTTTGTACCATTTTGGAGAGTCTGCATGGGACAATATTATGACATAATCCGTCAATCTCCACAATCGAATGTCCAGATAAAACATCATTATCTTGCCTTCGCCATAAGCATCCCTATGTCCTCTATGTGCAAACGATCCTTTGCGATCATTTATTATGCGAACCACGAAGGTCAGGAATAAAATTCCTGCGATATTACCTTGGGTGTCTTCAAGTTAAGAGTAAATAGGCTTAATAAAGTAAGTGTGGCTTATCAATCAAGCAAGTCTTCATTACCACTTACCATTGATTGTAGTCATGCATTAAGTTATAAAAGTCATGTTGTTTTTATGATTGATAAAATCTATTAAAATACCTAATCAGTCATTAAAATACTTCAATACGTTATGTTGATTTTATCAAATCAAACGAATATTGTTATTTTTCTTGATAAAAAAGTTGATTACACGTTGGGATTTAAATTTTCGTCATTACCCTCTACACCTCATCATTTACGTCAATGGGCTATATCATTTTCCTCTACACAACATCATTTACTTCAACAGGGCTTTTCCTTTTTTCTGGATTTTCTCCTGAATTTGCTGTTTAAATCATAGTTGCAATATATAACGAGCTTTCTCTATAAAAAACTAATCTAATTCAGTTGTTATTCCTTAATTTCTTGGACAAAATAAAAAGTTACCTAAAAAACGTCATAAAAATGGCAAAAATGAAAATTCACCCAGTTACGAAATAGTAGTAGTCAGTATTATTAGTAGTTAGTCTCAGTAACTATGTGTACTGCGTTGCCCCAACATGCAATTTCACGCGGCGGCTGTGGGAACATTTATTATTGCCTACTTCCGTTATTACTAGGGCTGGGACAACTACCATATACATTAAAAAAATAACAACTTTATAACTTAGTACGACAAAATTACTCGGTCAGTTATTAAAAAACTTACAATACTAAATTATAAATGTGTAACTTATCTCCATGCATTCAGTTATTTGTGATGAATAAAAATTATCATCAAATAAATGAATAACATACAAAAAAATAAAACTTATAACACAGAATAGCTTGTAACAAGAACAGTAAAAATCGATTCCGCACATTGAAGTATTATTACTAGCGTATAGAACAGACACCGCGAACACAATGTATGTTCCAATAAATTGGCGCCGCGCGGCTTCAATTTCCAATGGATTCGTTCGATTTTGAAAGGAGAACAGGGGCTCAATTTTGAAAATAGAACCTCCCGGCGGGGACATACATTTTGTTCGAGATGTCTGTTCTATATTATACTTCAATGATTCCGCACGAGTTTTAACTTGGCGATTTTTTGCACATTTTCTTATTTTTTTATAACTTGAAGACCTGACGAAAAGGCCACATGAGCAATACAGAGGGATCGAAAATGCAACGCTGGCCCTGAAGGAGAACTCTTTTTACACCTTTTTAATATTTAATGTGTAACTTACAACCCTAGAGGGACGTAAGGGCAACGAAGCTATCTTTTAATTCCACGCTGAATTATCACGTATCGCTGAATGAAAGGAAGTAGAATCACGTTGATTGACAGGATAATCCTTGGAGCCATCAGCTGGAATATGTGGCAATTATTGTGTAGACTGGTAGCTGGCGACGGAAAGGACAGCTCAATAGATGGAATTTGTTGGAATACTGATTGGTATAAAGCTTGTGAGCTGTCTTCAAGCTTGGCTGAGTTTACAAAGCATTTTAGACGTTTAGAAGTGATGAGCAGATAAAGTTTGAGACTTTTTAGGGTTCCGAACGAAAATAACGAAAAACGGAACCTATACTCACTCGTGTGTCTGGGCGACCGCCCTTCACAGCCAATTTTCTTCGAAATTACTGTACCAAATTAGTTTAAATTTGGTACGCATGTGTCATTTTGTGACCCAAAGACGACAGTATAAAGAAAACAAATGAATTTTGAAAAAAAAAATTAACGAGATCCAAATTTAAAAAAATACTGTTTTGCAAACCGTATCGTGTTGCATGTCAAATGGGCTTATTGTAAGTATCTCAAATATGTTTTTGTTATAATTCTATAATGGATTGTTTGTATTGTTTTAAAATTATTCAAGAAAGAACGAAAATTGAAGAAGAAAATTTACCATTCCCCTATCGCCGTAATTACTAAGGCTAGAATTTTGTGAAAAATAAAGGAAATAGTTCTTTAGTTAGATATTACATGAAAACTTATAAAAAGTCTATGGTCTTAAAAAAGGGCAAAAATAAATAACACAGAAAAATAACTGTAAATACATAATCAACATACTGAACCCTCTCCAAGCGAGTTTAACTCGCACTTGTCAAGTTTTTTATCTTTCTTTTTCATCTCTTGGCCGGTAATGCATCAGTGATGCCTTTGGTGTTGCTGATGTTCATGAATGACGATAGCCACTTACCATCAGGTGGAATGTCAGCTCGTTTTTCAGCTATTTCCCTAAAAATTGTTGTTGCAGGATAATGCGTTAGGCATTTATTCCTGCAAAATAGAATAATACTTAGCTAGAGTCAATAAAAGTTATTATATTCCACCGGAAGTATGAAATACAAAACCAACAAGGAACTGCATAAACAAATCTCGTTATCTATTTAATATCCGCAGCATTCAAAGGATTTATATAAATTGAAAACAGAAACTTGAAATCTAGATATTATGCCTGAGAATTAATAAAGTTTGAGTCCTCACGATTATTCATATTGCAGTTAAATAAACAGATGTTGAATTTAGCCACGTGGTTATCAGAGATCTGTATTCACTTGAATAATGACGTTTTCTCAATCACAATCAAATCTCAACATCTTTACTATTTCCTGATTTCATTCAATGGAAAGCTGGAATAAGTTCACGGGACAATCGACCTTGTGATGAGACAATAGATACGATTTTAGGATACAGTTGTTCTATCGGCGTCTATTGTGCATCCTATTGTGGATAGAAATACAAGGATTTGATTGTCATAGCGATAGGAATGAAATCTTAATAGCTTTGAGGTTACTGCCATGAATTTAGCTTGCTTCCGTATTTTGATCGGGTTGACTTGTGTTTTGATTTTTGATCAGATGTTGGCCAGCGATTCTCAAATGTCGTGACACGGTATGGAGTAACGATGGTAAAATCTAGGGTTACATTTTGCAATAAGGGAAAAAACCCTATTATGATAAATCTATAGGTGTAATTGCAATATATGTACAATTGCTATAATTGTATTATGTTAATTACAGTTTGCTTAGTAAATTAGTCCATCCGAATTATTTAATTTGTAAAATATAATTTTCAATACTACCAAATTTTATGTTCCTGATTAATTAGTATTCTGAAATGTTTAAAGTTAACATAAGTTATTATTATCCTCCATCGTCGCCTTTCGACGTAAAATAAAGTAAGTTTAAAATAAATACAGCAATTTTTTGGCGGATCTATTCAAATTCTGCTACTTCATAGCTCATAGGCAGTTATACCGTTTGACACGATCGTCGTTTTATTAACATAAATATACTCAATGTCCTCATTTGAATAACATTTTTGTTGAAGCTTAGCATAGCGTGACTTGGTATAATATGCTGATAAGATTTCGTACAATTCCGTTGTGGCTCCCAATTTATTTTTTTATTGTCAAAGAACTTTCATTTCCTTTTTGACGGAATTAATTATTGTACGGAATATTTTGCACATTATGTAATGTTGATTTTTATTGATTTGAAACTGAATTATATATTAAATTGACTTTTAAGGGAATAAAGGGCCATCTAACTCTCTACGCTGCTTCAGGGATGATTATTAGAGAGGTTTCTAAGTGGCCAACCTAAAAGTCAGAAGTATTCATGCCGACTTGTATTAATGCCTGTTATCTTACGATAGCAACCGGGACTTCCGAAGCTCAGAAACTCTAAAAAAAATTTCACACCTTTCAACTACTAATAATCTTAAATTAAAATTTAAAAAACCCCGGACAGTTTTATTTGCACTAAACATAACGAAGAATACTCTCGATTATGTCACCTTTCAGACAAAAAAATCTAGATCAAAATCATTTCTGAGCTACCATTTTTACATTACATACATACGTTACTTCCGTAAGCATACCAAACCATAGATTTAGAACCATTAGATTCTCCCATACATTTTTTTTTATGGAAATAGCCGGCAAACGAGCTGAGGATCCACCTGATGGTTAGTGGCTATCGTCGCCCATAGACATTAGCAACACCAAAGGCATTACTGATGCGTTGCCGGCCAAGAAAGAGAAAGGAAAAAAAAGGAAGAACTGGCTCTCAAGCCCTCAGCAGGAACACGACGAGTCGATTGGCGGCTGACTCATGCTCAAGGGTGGTAGCTATCCAGGCGAACCCATGGAAAAATAATAATAGTAATAATGGAATTAATTAACAATTAAAATCAATATTACCAATATAATCCCTCGATGGGCCCTACCACCAGCGGGTCGGATTTAGTCGCCTCTTACGACACCCATCTGGCGTGGGATAAGCCGCCCCAATATGGCTAAGTATAACAACTAACATTCGACAGAGCGAGATGGCCAATTACAAAATCTACGTGAAAGATTACGATAAAAATATTATTTTTTGTCCCGCTCACCGTGACCGATTTTACAATATTAAACATATATCCAGTCACACTGTATATTGTTTGTCAAAAGTGCAAAAAATGTATAAGTTGTGACAAACAACGAAGTGTGAGTTGGATATTTGGAGATTTAAAGTTTCAGTTTGTTTTTTAAGCAGAAAATCGTAGTAAGTTCAAGTATATGTATAAGTTTAAGTACGGTGGTGGGTAGCAGTATTCTAGGCTGCTTGTTAAATTTTGTTACATTTTCTTTAAAATAACCTCAAAGAAACGTAAGTTCTCTGTCTCATGTGCGGCTCGCCGTGGCTGAATCTATAGGTATTACATCTATGCCAAACTCATATCCACACTAGTAATAATAAGCGATAGTAACAATTAAAAAACAATATGACAACAACATGTCAAGTTCTCACTTTCAATTCCAAAGAGACAAAAACGAGTCGAGATACCAGTAGTGAAAACTTTTCTAGTATTATTATTGACATGTCCGCACGATCGCGATACCTATCTGGGATCGGAAGATGTTATCAGTCGGTGGTCGAATCGACGATGTCGCCGTGATGTTATCAGCGTTAGGGATGGGCTATAGCGGCACAATAGATAAACGGAAGTAGCGAGTTCGGTTATAGATCGGTGTGGAATTAGCTTCCTTTCGAGATATCCCCGTTATGACATGAGGTTCTTAAGTCAAAGAGAATTCTTGCTTTGTAATTGCGCTTTACTAGTCTACATCAAATGCTTTAAGCACTAACTGAAATAGGGTGTTTAAAATACCTTCAGATAAAATGTTATGTTGTCTCCAGTGTTGGGCGAGTTTGCTTTTTGTCAGCCCTTCAAAGAGCTTTCCACTCAAAAATTAACTTAAAAATAATCTTTTAACATTTTATAATAGTAACTCCTTAAGGTGTCCTTATAGAATTCATTAAAAATATCGTGTTACAATGAATATTCAAGGCAGTTTAAATTAACATAAGCAAGTGGTTTCATTCCAAATAGAATTAAAATTTACTTTCAACGCCTATTTTGTTCATGTAATTTGGCACTCTTTGTATTTTATTATACTAATGACAATCTTTTGAAATGTATTTAGTGGACAAACTGCAAGGTATTTTACAGCTTCAGGAACCTTTTAAAATCAAAAGTCTAATTCAAAAATATTCATGACTAGTAATTTAAAACCTATAGTTAATAGTATCAGGCGTTACTTTGCGGAAATCCATTGTTCATTCGCAAAGCGAATAACCATCGTAGAGTCAACTTACCCTGATGATGCTCCGTTTCGGGGCGAAACACGTGTTGGTGCTGGTATGTATGTTGGTATATACTTTTAATTATTGTAGTGCATGTTTCCGTTGTGGGAGGGAGGGAGGTGCCACGCATGTCTTAAAGTATATACCATCATACATGTTATCCGCGGATTGTTGCAAAGTAGACTAATACTAACTTAATTTAAAACCTAACCAAAATATACAAATTGAATCGCTATCCGCTCATACTATAGGCTCACCCGTAGCGCTGCGGTTTGTGGTGCGTGATAATCGTGACTATATTTTGATGAGTTCGCATGCGATTGTGTCTAGATCATATTGCACAACCAACTGTGAATTAGTAGATACCGATATAAAATCTACTTTGAAATTTTGAGCTTAATTTCATTGCGTAAAGTATAACAGGTACCTGATGCAATTAATAAAGAGAGTATAGTCTCTGGAACGATCATTCAAGTTATTTTTTAATTCTGTAATCCTAAGAGCAAACATAGCCCTTAATATTTAAATACAGAAAATTTGAGCTCTTGATACTTCGAGAAAAACTAGGTAGTGCCATACGTTGGAACAGATGTACGAGTATGATTTGCAGTGCTCTGGCTCGCGAAACCTATAGATTTTACAAAACATTATTTCATAAATTGTACTTAATAGTCATGTTTATTTTGTTTAAGCCTACCTGTTTTTACCTTTAAGTGAGTCGGATTCATTGCAGATAATTTAAAATTTTATATTCATTCATATCCTTTGGAGAAATAGTCTGTAATTTTATCTCATCTACATGAAAACAACAATTGTTTTAAATATGACTGACACGTACCCGTTTAATTGAAACAATATTTAAACTAATAAAGATATTACACGGTAGGAATAATAATTGGATCTGTTTGAATAGATTTATAGAAAGCAATTATGTTTAATTACTATTGAAATTGTTACGGCGACCAAGATTCTCTATGCCTTTGAAGATATAATTGAACAATTTTCTTGTTAACTGAAGGCAGTTCAAACATCGTTTTCGAGTCATAAATATAAATTACGTATTAATCAAATGTATATGAAATGAAATAGGGCTGCAACCTATAAATGGTTGCTGCAGGTTTCTGTTTAAAGTCCAGAAAGTCATACCACTATAGTGAGTCGAAACTCCGAACATCTGAGCCCATTTCAGTATGAAGTATAAAATTGGCAATGACTACTAGCAATTCCTTATACAATTTTTTTGAAAATGGTGAACATTTACGATTATTAAGGAAATCACAGACGCGTTGCCAACACAGTAGAAAGACAGCTGTCTGCTTTTAATAGGCTGGTTAAATATCTTTGCGGTTCATTTCTTAGAAATATATTTAAATTTGAAAAGCATATAATGCACTAAGATAATATAATAATATATTTAAATATAATATTATATTATCTTAGTGCATTATATGCTTTTCAGTAAAGATATTAATTCCAGTAAGAGTACAATAATAATATAATAAAAATCGTTCTATTATCTATCTTTTGTGTTAAAACCCTCTTTTGCCAGTAACAAAATGACTAGAAACTATACATACTCCGTTCCCAGGCATGTAGGCAGCAGAAATGCGGTGTCACAGATAAAACGGACAATAGAGATATAATTGGCAGCCGGATATATTTGCACGCGATGCGAGTACACGATGCGTAAAGTTAGAAGAGTGTAGGTGACTTCGCATAAAGTAGAAAACTGCATAGACAACGGATTGTGAAAATATTTTGTTTTTAAATGCAGAATACACATTTTGAAGCATTTTTTTTAAACGGGGATTAAATGGGACGAGAAATAACGCTAAGTTGTAGAAAATATCAGCAGTAGCGCTAATACAATAAAGTAAACAATATGGGATCTTAAATAAAATTAGGTTAAACATACATATTCTCAATTATACACACATATTCTCAAGGAGACTTTTATATTTTAATGATGTAATGCAGGTAATAACCTACTGCGGGGGTATGATTGTGTAAGCGTTTATTATTTGTTATATCTGACATCACTTCTATCAAATATTAATTTATTAGAATTTCTCGAATGGAGCAAACAAGCATAGGACCAAAGAATATATTTTTCTTAAACGTTGCCTGTTGCTATAGTAACTACATAAAAATCCTTCAATAACACGTTAGTTCTGAGGAGATATGTAAGTGTGTGTCTAATATATTACATTATATTAAATTAATATATTTACCTATATTAAATTCGACCCGTTGTTTTATTTTATCGCGTTCCAAGTCGAAAGTTTGGCAAGCGCTGACCTAAATGATTTAAGCCACTTGACTGCTACGAAGCTACGCTGCCTCTACGCGTTACTACAGTCGCATCGAACAAGGCCGACGACGGAACGTACAGTCAACAAAAGAATGAAGTATGTACGGCAAAATATAAAAACGTTCCGTAATTCTTAATATTACAGAATTTTTGTGTTAAATGCCACATAAATAATTATGTTAAGATTTTAGAATGATAACATTTTGTAACAATTACGAAAAAAGGTATTTTACTATAGATATACCTATTGCGAAGTTCAGTTTTTGAAGCTAATTTTAGACTCAGTCACTTAAAGGCAGCTGTCACACATTAAAATACCTACACCTGACTAAATTCGACTGTCTTAATTTCAGCACCCTTTTGGGACATCTACCTCTTTTTTATACAATATACTCATTGATTACGAAATGTTTTTGTGTCATGCCCTGCATTTCTCTTTTGTTGACTGTACATCGGAGCGTGTGTTGACTGACGGCTTTGATAATCCGTATTGTTTTGTCACAGGAGAAAATTATGGAACAGCGCATCATTATGATGATGTACAATATGGGAAAGTTCTAGGGATTAAAGTAATAATGTTGAACAAAAGTTATAAAATTTAACTTTTTGTGTTGTTGTGTAAGTACTCGTATGTTGTGTAAAAAATAAGCTTGTATAAATAAAATAGTAAAGATAAAATTATGGGTGGTACCACACTCATGTCTGGCTCCAGACGAGGGCAATCCTAGTTATCCTAATCCTACGGTTAACAGCACAGTCACCAATTTTTTCAGTACCTACCTACATTAATTGTGTAAAACCGAGTATTTAGTATTTAACTTATTATCTAAAATAAGTATGACTACAATCAGAATGTTTTACAAATACATAACCCTAAAAGCGCCATTGTAGTACAGTGAATGTAATAATGATTACATAATAAGTAATTAATATTTATCTCATAATTACTTACATTTATATAATCAATTAAAGTTAAGCTTTAATTTAAAAATTATGACACATGTTTAAGTTTTTTATCGTTTCTTACATCATTTGGTTTGTTTTAAAAAAATCGCATCGTTATCTGGATCGCATCTTAGTGATGTAATATGGTTTTAAGTAATCGATATTTATCTGTGTATACGCCAATCAGATTGCCTTATCGATGAAATCTTATTAATCGGTCAATATTACATAATGTTATGTTATATTCAATATTACGTATACTTATTTATTAATACGAGATATAAATGTAGCATAATTGTAAGAAATGAAAAAAATGATGCAGATGGTGTTATTTAGTGTTCACGAATTTGCCAGAAATACAATTTTACATAATTATTTTATGTATAAAATTAAAGAAAATCACTTACAAATGTAAATGAAACCTATTTTATCTTTTTACTATATAAATTGGAATTTACTATTTCATTTATGAATTTAAATTTCTTATTACGGTCACAATTTGTCTTGAAACAGACAAACAAAGTGGACAGACTTATTACTCGGATAAATAATATTTGGATGAAAACTTGTGTTTATAATTCAGTTTATTACTAGGTACATTCATTTAAAATAAATCTTTACCTAAATCAACTAACTACACATCTCAACGTATCTAGTGTTGCGACACAGTATCGATAGCACAGAGACGCGCGGCGATAAACTAACGGCCAGTGTTATCGGTTCAATCGACAGCCCGCGAGAAATCGATTCAACTTTAATGCGGAACCATCCGATGTTTTATCGCAGGATCTTTTATCGATGGATCTTTTATCGATAATCGGACAGCTCAAAGCGGGAAAGTGTCATCGTGTTTATTAGTGCTGATGATAGGAAAAAACGTTACAAAGGTTTGTTTTGTGATTTATTTATTAGTTTAAGAAGTGGCGAAAAGAGCAGATAGCTTAGCGGTTTAAAATATTGACTGATTTTACAACAGCTTACAGCTTTCTATATGCAATGAGCATCTTCTAGGAAGTAACGAGTTCCGATTTATGTCTATTTTGTGATGGCTTTATTATAGGTTAATCATAACACGATTGACATCATAAATATTTTTTTTTATCTTTCACAATCTGTCCAGGAACCGAATTTTAAAAAACTGCCCAAGAATCGAATTTTGGACTCCTTAATCGACTATCACTAACAACTGTATCGGCTAGAGACAGATTGAAGAGTCCAGCGAGTCCTATAGTTTTGAGTAGTTTTTTTATGGAAATAGTCTACAAAAGAGTTGACGATCCACCTGATGGTAAGTGGCTAACGTCGCCAAAGGACATCAGTGACGCCAAAGGCATCATTGTTGCCGGCTAAGAAATGGGAAGAAAAATAAAGAAAAAGGTAGTGGTAATGAGATGGTTTTAGCTCTTCATACATTTTAAGGATAAATCTCTGGTTACTCCCATTACATGTAGCTATTCGTGTTTATGACAGACGTGTACAATGTACTTTACGACTTAACTTTTATACGTTGCTCTCAGAGTTACCACATAAGTAACATTATCTTGAAAATAACAATGTGCTTTTTGTTTCTCATTAAAACTTTTGTTCTCTGAAGGTGAAAATATAATTTTGATATTTTATAAAATTTGGTAATCGAAGTTGCAGAGCACTGGGTTATTACACACACAGATTATATACACGCACACCCACACACACACACACACACATACACACACATACACACACACACACACACACACACACACACACACACACACACACACACACACACACACACACACACACACACACACTTTCACACACAAAGGATTCTCTGGCAGGGATGATACACAAATGAGTCATATAATATAAATAATTTTTAAATAAGATTTTCTGCATGAATATTTTATAGGAATTGAATCAAGTTTACTTAGATATATTTCGTTATTGTCTACATTCATGTTTAATCGGAATCGCTTGTAAAACAATACAATACAAATTATCATATAGACATAGACATGAGAGAAATAGAAGTATTTTTGTTTTTGTGTTTGTTTTAGACAAAATGACAATGAAAATAATTTCAATTTGAACATGAACGTAAAATTGGCGACCATTATGAGCGCTATTTTCAATGCTAAATTATCATCATTATTTTTTGAAGTAGGTTAATGCAAATTAATAAATAATAGATCTTTGGACACTCACTGGGTGTAACAAGATCCATCCAGATTTCTCTTCATTTCTCTCCATTCAGATCCAGATTTTTAGTGATCCACGGATGCATCTTTGTAATGGATCTTAGTGGAGATGCCCGTTATGTATGTTATCATTACACGCTTTATATTAGCTTCACTTGTATGTTTGTAACCGACTCCTTTGGTCTTGATTTTGACCCACTTAAAACGGCCAGATTTCATTTAAATTTCGTAGACTCATCGAGGACCGATGACAATTCAATATTTATTTTAGGTTAGATTCGGTAAGGTTCGGTCCAGCTTTACCAAACTTCCGTTTGTTACATCCAGTTAAATGCGAAACCGGATGGATACCCTAACAGGCGTGACATTGGAATGCAGTACATAAGTTCCAAGCCACGCGCAGGCCGCCGGAGCTAACGCCTGCAATGCAAACACTAGACCTAAAAGGTATGAGCTTAAAGTTTTTAGCTCATACTGTTTCATTTGCTAGGGTTGGTACCACAAATTGGTACCGCTTCTTTCAAACAGACTTTAAGAAGAGGCTCTTAATTTAGTTACATTTATATTTTCTGTCATAAACCGATTTGATTTTTTTATATTGGGAAGGATACACTACACCTACTTTCGAACTGGTCCTTTCTTATCGAAATTCTGATCCATGAGGAACTGAGGGAGCTTCTCTTATCTATACTAATAATATTATAAAGAGGAAAGATTTGATTGTTTGTTTGCATTGAATAGGCTCTGAAACTACTGAACCGATTTGAAAAATTATTTCACTGTTGGGAAGCTATACTATCCCCGGGTGACATAGGCTATATTATATTTTCAAAAAAATTAGGAATCCTTAATAAAACTCCAATAATGTAACCCAAGGTGTAAAAAATAAGAAAACTGAAGAAAGCGAGGGCGGTTACTCGCAAAAGATATAATTATATGGCGACGCTATTTCATTGAAGTTCAAGAAGAAATTTTGGTTCTTTCAGAAAACTTTCCGTTTCCAGCTTTATAATGACATGTTAATCATAAATAGACATGTAAGACAGGTAGCATATGAGTTTTTTATATTCCATGAAACAGTAACTTAAAAATTGTTACGATGTTCTCAACGTTGGAGCATGACGTAATGAAAAGATAAACGTCTGTGAGATAAACACTTTTATAGGGTATTCATTCGTCTCAATAAATAAGTTGCATAATAATATTGGTGCCGAATTGTCGCAACATGTTGTTAATTCTATCAGCCCTGTATCAAGGTGGCCGATGGCCTGGCAAAACATTAGTGGCATTTAGTGTTGCGACTTGTGACGTTTTTCGTTATCGATTATTATTATTATTATTTCAAATCGATAAAATACAGATAACCTATTAAACGCTAATACTACAATTTCTTCTTAACAAAATTTCACGCCTAGCTTAGAAAATAAATCTTTGCAATTTGAGTAAAAAAATATTTAAAAGTGCTAATACAAAAAAAAACTATTACTATTAATATTACTATTATTAGTGTCAAATGTTATGGAGATCAGTTAAGTCCAGTTTACACGTATTAAGTAGTTATGTAGATAACTAATTTTTAAGTAAATTAATACGTCTAAACCGAACATTACGTATTTAAAATTGTCATTACTATTAAGTCATGTCTTGTATTGTAAGTAATATCATGTCATCAATATGTCAGTACCTACTGATATAATTTACATTTGATACAGTTACTAATGTAACATAATTTACTTAAATATTTGACATTGGAAAGTTGCAGATTAATGATCACTTACATTAATTAACATGGCTTATGCAAAGATATTTGCATAACAAAAATTTTGAGTCAGCTAAAATCTATTACAGACAAGAAAACTATCGAAAGTAAAGATTATGTTACTTTATACTTTTGAATATCGAACTGCAGACATGTTTGAAGATTGAATGAATATTAATTATCCACCAAGTAATTTTAATTTTTCACTTATTAGTCTCCGATGCAAATAGGCGTGTCCATCTATCTGTGGCACTTAAGTCATAAATAAATGGACCGATTCTGATGTATTTTTTTTAAATCGAAAGCCTGTTATATAAAGACGGGTTTGCTTGATATTTGCAGGAAATAAAATCAGTTGTCTACATGACATATTTAGTTTACAAAATTAGTTTTTTATTTTTATTTTCAACATAATGCCTTTCGTTTTGTTGTTAAGTAAATTCTTTGGAGCAGCGAAGCGGTGTCAATTCAGATGAGATGTTTAGTTACCAGGTATCATTAATATTTTTAATAATTCACAAACGAGTAGAAACGTTTACTAGTTAATAATTCCCTATGTTTTGCATACATTGTCTAAGGCTAGAATGTAATATTAATAAAGATTTTTCAATTATTTAAAATTTAAATATGCAGAAAACAAAAGAATAGGATAAAACTTTAACAAAAAAATAGATATATTATACAAATATTGAACTTGGTTTAAATGTAAAGAATTACGTCACAGATGACGAACATGCACTTGTAGGTAGCAATTTACGATTAAAGACCAGTGAATCAGATGGATAATAAAACTAATATTCATAATTGGAGAATGAGCTCATGTTTGACAGTCGATTGTATAAGTACGTATGTATATATGTTACCGGATATCTGTATAATGCTGGTATTCAACACAATTCCTAGGAAATGTGTATAATACCTGGGTCGTTTTGGCAATGTATTAAATTATATGAATATTATCACCATTACATAGTTTGCCTAGGTAATGTATACGTTTCCCAACTACTGTACAGAATACCTGCAGGTCCACCGGCAATGAATAAAGTTAGATTTGGGTATGTATAGTCAACTTGGATGGAGGTTGGAATTAAGAATTTACTTAAAAACACACTCAAAACAAATTATAACCTGCATGAATAGATATTTTTTTATACATTTTAAATTAATGCTTGACCGAAATCACACTTGATGGTAAGGAGAGATGCAGTCTAATGGCTCCTACACTACACTGCTCGCCTACGCAGCTTCGGATTTTTCAAAATTGGTGACAGAACCGACTTAGTCAACCCCGACCCCACGTGGTACTAGTCTGCCCTACCCCTAGAGTGAATGTAAACGCCGGAGGCGCGGAGGGAGAGCAGCCCCCGCCCGCTGTAACAAACTGCAGGCACCATGTGAGCCGAAGCGGCTGAGGCTGGTCGCCGCAGGCGACCAAAAAGCCGAAGCTGCGTAGGCGAGCATGGAGTGCCTGCAGTTTGTTACGCAAGGGCGGAGGGGCTGCACTTCCCGCAGCGCCGGAGATGTTTGGAAGCCTTTTTATGTATCAAAAACCCCTAAATTCTCCCTAAAAGTGCATATGTCACCGGAAGATGACTATTTGCAAAGCATGCTGTGGTTACCTGTAATTGTAGGAACAGTAATATTTAATATGATAAGTAACAACTTGTATTGCAAATGATGAAACTGTATCTTATGTTGGTAATAAATAAATAAATAAATAAATAAATAAAGATAACAAGAACCGCAAATTTACAAACCTAGGTTTATAAACAATAAATATACAACCAAATGAATATTACTCTAACTGAAACATTCGCTACTTGAAAGTTGGCCTTTTGAAAAGTGTCATTATAAAAGGCAGACCAAACGTACAGTTGGCAACTGTTAGGTTGGGAAATTAAAAAAAAATGTGATAAGTTGGCAAATGATTATTCGGCGAAATAAAATTCTGCGAAACGTTAGTTGAAAAGGCAGCTTAGAGAACCGTCTTTTACACACATTACCAACTACGCATGGAGTATTGTATAGAATGCCTGGGCTAAGTATGAAATAAATAATATTCAAAACGTTACCTGAACGTTTTAGATATTCTATACATTGCCTAGGTATTGTATAGAATGCTGAATTATACAGATATCCGGTAACATATACAAACATAGCGCTATAGCCCGGCGACTTGTGTCGATAATAAGTGACCTACCGACTTGTAACGAGGTGTAATACCTCGTTCAATATTCCTTGGCTGGCAGATGCATTTTTCTTCTAAATTTTTAAATCTTGACGGATTGGTTTACAAAAATGCATCTGTTAGCTGGGCTTCCAGGGAGGAGCTTGGAAGGGAATATTATGTTATTTTCATCGTTTATTTCTTTTAACATATTAAGAAGTACTTATCAACGTAATAGCACCGGTGCTGTGTTTGTACTGATGTGATATTATTATATAAATAACCTTTGTTTAATTGGACTATTACGAACCTGTCCTGCCCTGAGAAATATTACGTACTACTTGTGAAGGATCTATACCCTCGCAAACTTGCGTTTGCTACTAACCCGTCCACCAATCCACATTGAAGTGGTGATGCGGTATGCTCTGGTGCTCAGTACCAACGGGTTGAAGCCAGTAAAAATATTGATGGGATGGATAAATAGATAAAACGTGAATGTATGAACTAAATGTATTGACACGATTTGAATCGATAACCTCTGACAGTTTCTTGTTCTTATCTCGGTATTGTTGAACGAACTTGTAAAATATTATTACTTATATTTATAAATAAATAATAGTTAACGGATCTTTAGTTCAGACAGAACATTATATTTAAAATAAGATAACGAATATTATTTTAGTAAGCAAATCTAATTAAACATATTGTGGATGAGATAAAATTGGAATATTATTGTTAGGTACTTTAAATATTATAATTTTGTATTCATATTATCTTTATTACCACAAGCACCACACGCATAAATACTATTTTACTAGGTGTGTTCTTATCTATAGGATTGACCAATAAACTGTCCATAAAAAATAGACAGCCATCACTACCAATTCTAGTTTAAATGTGTCTTTAGATATTTTATTATTTAAAAAGGGCATCGCCTACAACAAAGCACGTTTTCGAATCGGTGAACAGACTACATTGATTCAATGTGATTTGTATCCAACAGAATATTCCAATCTTGATTTACCCAATAAACATCGATAAAATCACGAATACCTGTCATTCAATAAACGTGTCACATCACTAAAATTATTTGTTATCGCGCGGTTGCAAAAACCACAAGAGCTACGCGTCATGCAGTCTAGAGCGACTGTGGTTGCAAAATGAACAAAAAAACCCACTTCCCTTGCAATGCAATCACAGGGTTATCAACCTTACCACTCAATACATAAGTGCTACGACAAACACTTTCATACCTTGGCAGTATAAAAATCAAGTCAGCCCTGCAAATTTGTTTAAACTATTATGAACTTTACTACAATAAGTTAAGGCTTAGGTTTGAGCTTGTATCATCCTTGTTCACTGAATAAAAAGGCTTGGCAGAAACGACATGTTTTAGTTACCATGTCACGGTTTTCGCTGGAATGTTGTTTTGTAAATAAAGAGGAAATGACTGATTTTGTGTTGTACTTACTTGCACTGACCTCAATAGGTACTGACAGTACTATCATACTAATATCGTAGTAAAAAAGTGCTACATATATTATTATTGGGTAATGGAAACTACCTTAATCCTTTACTTAAAGACAATCTATTTCTAATCAACAACGAATAAGCAATAATGACTGGTCGCTAATTAAGTCTTATGGCGTTTGACGGCGCATGTACCTCACGAAATGAAAATATCACAATGTTTGTAAAATCAATAATGTAGTTAATACCATTAGGCGTTACTTCGCGGAAATCCATTAAATGTGTGTATGTATGTTAGTATATACTTTTAATTATTGTAGTGCATGTTTCCGTTGTGGGAGGGAGGGAGGTGCCACGCATGTCTTAAAGTATATACCATCATACATGTTACCCGCGAATTGTTGCAAAGTAGGCTAACTTAAATCAATAATGATTTTGTTTTTGACAAAGTTACACTTTTCTGGCCAGTTGGCAATATTGCCAAATAAATAATCAATGGCCATTCTATCAAGGTTGAACGTTTGTCCTTCGAACTCCTGATTATCAAAATCTCTCTCCCACCACGGTCTATCTTTTTCTACCTCATCAATTCGCTGAGCTCATGGACCTAAATAACTGCATTACGCTTAAATGTCCTAATTGCATGTTAACCCTTGTTCCTTAAAACTAATTGATACCCATACAATAGTAGCTGCTGTTCTGAAAATGTTTTAATTACCTGCAACAAGAAAATAATATAATTAGAATAACGTGCAATATTATACATATTTGCATTTTTTGTGTTAATTCTAAGGACAAGTTATACATTTCAATATTAGTCATATTGTATTTCACAAATGTTGTACCTCTTCCTGATAAATATTAGAACCCGATATCTTATTTATTTAAACCCTATTTTAAGCTCGAGTGACGTACTTTGAATCCATCGATTTGTCTCACTTCTTTTTTCACATCCTTTGCTCGGTTCTGGATTAAAAAAACATTCTTACCCTAAAATCCCGTCGCTTACTCCCTTGTTAGACTACTTAGTTATTTATTTAGTTATTATTAGTAAATAATACCATAAACCTATATGTTATACTATACTAGACAGGCTGTTCAGTACTAAAAGTTTGGACATGTACGTTGACACCAAATGGTGCCAACGCATTTTAGTCGGCTGGGAGCAAGCGAGACAAGTAGACGTCATTTTTGGAAAACCTCGACCGTTCAAGAACACAATGACATAATAACGCATATTGTTTATAAATTGTGCACATTTAAAACATCTTCATTATTTCATTATTTCATCTTCATTATTTGACGACCTGTGTGGCGCATTGGTTACCGGATCGCCGCACCAAGGGTCCTGGGTTCGATTCCCAGCGAGGCGGAAATTTGAATGATGAGTTTGAATTTCTGTTCTCGGTCTGGGTGTGAATGTCCTTGTCTAGTGTGTTGTCTATGGCACCCACGACACAGGGAATCCTAGTGTGGGGCTATGAGTATGAAGCGTTATTTATTTATTTATTTAGGTATTTACGTTTGAATTTTATTTGAGTTTATTTAAATTATAATTGGTAAACAACTATACTTTTACTTATATTTTAAAAATTATTTAGTGCAAAATATTTGATCCGCCATCTTGAACCGAACTTGACCGAACGAAGCGCTGTCAGAGTATGAAAAATGCTTGAAAAATATGACATGGATCATATTGACCTGTGTCTGGTAGCATTAATTTTATCGCGTCATTGACAGCGAGTTAACAGAGGTTATCGCGCTATTGAACGCTAAGCAATATTAATACGCTAATTAATTATATATTAATGCTTTAATTGCTTGTAAAATCATCCAAGCAAAACTAATTAAGAATAGCACTACGGAATTACTTTCCCGAATAAAAATCCAAGACACCTCTTTTTAAAATACCTATTTCTTTGTTTGTTTCTTGTTTAATCAGGCATTTATTTTGCTGATGTTGATTTTATTGCTGCTCGTATTTTCGCTATTCGATAGGCTTCGAATTAATTTTATCTTAACCAGTTAATAAATATATTTTCGCTTTGGACGGATAAAAAAGAAGAATGGTAATTATCTTAAAAACATCTAGGTATACTTCGTCAATAAAGACTGAATGTGCATTTGTGCAGCTTCAGAGGAGCTTTTTTATATGATTACTAGCTGACTCGGCAAACGTTGTTCTGCCAAAAATTTAGGGGTGGACCCACCCTTAACAGTTAGGGGAATGAAAAATAGATGTTGTCCGATTCTCCACCCTAGCCGATATACACGCTAAGATTCACGAAAATCGGTCGAGCCGTTTCGGAGGAGTTCAACTTCTAACACCGTGACACGAAAATTTTATACTATATTAGATTTATCAGTATTTAAATTATTTTCATTTTGTGCCAGCCTTATTTTTAAATTACAAATTACGATAAAAAGATCCTGTAAGATAGTTTACCAAATAAGGCCCGTCTAAAAAAATGGAGTGTAGGTTCGTACAGGCGTTCCAATCCCTTGAAAAGCGAGATTTTTCTCTTTGAAGGGATATTTGGCAAAAACATTTTATACCTATAATAATTTATGAACGTGTGATTATTATGACGTTATAAATCGTTGATGTGTGTATAAACTCGCTCGCAGTCGTGTTCTCAGTTCTCACGCCAAGTAAGGTTTTTGGTTCACTGCGTCTATGGGAACGGAATGGACCGTCGGAATGGAATCTTGTTATGTGAGATTGGCACTTGTTTTGTTGTTATTAGTATTCAATTAACACTTAAACTAGTTTGTAATTAGTTTCACTTTTATCCAATTCGTTAAGGTGATATAATGTCAAAATAATGCGGTAGGTATGTACATACTATTGTAGTCAATGGAAACTATCAAGAGTAAACATTTTTTTAAAACCATGTTATGGTGATTAATAGAAGTCCTAGCAGACGAGCTATTGGATGATAAGTGGTCACCGCAGCGACATCAGTAACAGAAAAGTGCCGGAAAAGTATTAAAAAAAATTATATATGGAAATAGGTGGCAAACGAGCTGACGATCCACCTGATGGTAAGTGCCTATCGTTGCCCATGAACATCAGCAACACCAAAGGCATCACTGATGCGTTAACGGCCAAGAAAGAGAGAAGAAAAAGAAAGAAAGAACTGGCTTTCGATCCCCCAGCCGGAATACGATGAGTCGTTTGGTGGCTGACTCATGCTCAAGGGTGGTAGGTAACTATCCAGGCGAACCCCATGTGAACCCCCAAATGAAGTTACGTTATATCTAACTCATCGTTACCGCGAAATAAACGATTGAGACGAATAAAACTCAATAAAAAATTTAATAATTAAATTAATGTACAAGAATAAAACTGAATACTAAATAAAACCTGATCAAAAATTTATAAAAATACTGAAAATAGCAACGAATATTGAAACAAGAATTCCACTAATTCGAAACCAGTTCGCACTTACATTGTTGCTTAACAAGCTAAAAAGTAAAAGAACTTTAATCTTCGAAGGACGCAAAAGTTTATTGTTCCGAAGAATGTCAATGGATATTTCCAAGTTTGGGAAAAGTATTTCAGATAAGAGACAATTAAAGAAGTCTCAAGGAAAAGCATTATTTTTTAAGCATTCAGTTTAAAGCCCCTATTTATAACATTGTAGCGTAGAAAACTTAGATTGTGATAGCCCTTGTATTATGTTCAATTCTCGGACGGAAAAAACAGTACCTGTTGTGTAAGGTAAGGCATATACTATACTAATTGTTTATGGTGTTCGTATTAGGAAGGTGCTACGTCTTTTAAGCCATTTATACTGTCATGGTTTGTGATCGTGGATTGTTGCAAAATATTTAAAAAGAAGTTAATAATTAATATTTATCAAATGTTAAGTCCAAGCGAACGGCTCGTACAATCTTAACCCGAGATTTTATCTAGCAGTTAAATACTTAAGCGTACTTAATCTAAAGCTCAATTAGCTGGTTGTATGTAGAGCAAACACCAGGTCAAATGTCTGGGGTCAGCGTTAATTTCAGCTTTCCTTATCCATCTTACAAAGAGCCTTGAGCGGCGGTGAACAATACCTTTGGGAATGGTTCCACTGGCACACGCGACACGGTATTTTTGTCGAGTTTACAATAATTAATAGGTAATTTTAAAATATTATCTATATTACTTCTTAGAATTTGATCCTTGTTAGCGACAGTATCGAATGGTGTAACAGTACAAAATTATTGTGTTTTATTAGGTACTATAATGTATCAAAACAACAAATTCGGATCAATAAATAAAAGAGACAATAAAATTGACATAACAATTATAGATAAAAAGTAGATAATTTCTATTATTATCAGTGATTTTAATATTAGGTACTAAAACTGCGTATCGTCATTTGACGACCTAACGACGTCAAGTACTATATTTACAGTTGCTGTACTGTAACGAAATAAAATTTGGCTTTCACTAATTAGAAAGCTTTATCATTCATGATTTAGAAGTAGGTAATTCTTCTTCTAATACTTCTTTAGTGCTTTAAAAAGTCACTGCGTTCATCGATTCTATACGTTGTGGCATTAAGTGCGATGTTCTTTTGACGCATCGTCACACCAGTGCTGGTCAGCCGCCAAACGACTCGTCGTGTTCCGGCTGGGGGCTTGAGAGCCAGTTCTTTCTTTTTCTTCTCTCTTTCTTGGCCGGCAACGCATCAGTGATGCCTTTGGTGTGGATAATATCCATGGGGGACGACAGTCACTTACAATTAGTTGGATTGGATCGTCAGCTCGTTTGCCGGCTATTTCCAAAAAAAAAGTCACTGCGTTCATCAACATAGCATAAAGGTGCGGTATTCTTGTGACACGTCACACCAGTAACCTCGCAAGGCAGATGATCGAATACAATGGACACAGTACGACCACAGAGTGTAAACTACATCTGTCAGGCACATCAAAACACCGCACGAGGTGCTGCGGGCAATCAAGTTTAATTATCTCAACTATTGCTTTAGATTTCTGCTTAGTTTTAATGGTAAAAGTACCGATCTAGATCTTACTGACGATAATATTACTTAGAAGATCTATGAGATTAAATTTTTTTAAACACCTTCAAATTGCCAATGTTTTTGAAGCGGATAGTGAAGGTTTTGTTTGTTGGAATTTGAATGTCGTCTAGATAAACAGAAAAAATGTGCAGTCTTTTAGATATGCATCTCTTTTACTCTATAGTCACGGTCATGACAAAATGTCAATAAGGGGGCACGGGAGAGCAACCGCCAAGCTACTGGCAGTATGTACTGATGTTAGGGTTTTGTACTATGCAAGCTCTTATGCCCGAAATAACGCTAAATAGCTCTTTGCAAAATGCAATGTAGTCTGATTTTCCATTTACCAACTCATTACAATCGCTTACCCTCACGTCATTAGAGGAAATTGTTGACAGGGTTGGCAACACCAATAATTATATTAAAAGTTTTCGTACCTATATAACAAAAGTGAACCATTCATCTTCTGTCCCAAAGTTTCAACCCTGACTAACGGATTAGTTTTATCGGTCCCACATGGTAACCTTCAGTTACATACATGGTTATTGTCTTAAACTTCACCTTTCACTTTCGATACGGCATTGTGTTGCCCAATACTAATTATCTAATCTAAATCATTAATCTAGATGAAGAAAAGGTCCATTGTCCGACGCCCATACTAGTGTTAATATTCTCGAACCATTTTGGCACAGATAATATATTATGTGTGATAACTCGGCTTATTTCCTTCAATATGGAAATAACAGTGATTATAATGGCGCATGTACTCTCATGATACAAAATTATAGCAAATTCACTGAACTTTTAAAATACAATTATTTCTGAGAGTGAGAGCTTTTCAGATATATATCCCGTTAATATACTGTTTAAGGGTTTTCAGATGAGAAGAAAAAAATATTTTGCCTGCGATATTTATTTTATACTACAACTTTAAGGGTCTTAAAACATGATACTTCTAGAAAATTTGATACTGCTGTTCGTCTTGGCAGGAGCACTTCTGTGGCTGTGTGCCTGTATTCTTACATACAAAGTCATATTAAGGTGTGGCAATGTTAATATTCAAGTAACAATAAACAAGTTATTCATATTAAATTCTTATTCATATTTAAACGAATAAATCACGCGAGGAATTTGTAGAATTATATGTTACTTAATATTCATACAGAGTTGTGTCTGCTTATGGTCCTATTAAAATGCATAATTGCATACGCGTGTCTAGATTTGTCTTAGCATACACGTGAGTTGGGAGCAAAGGCGAAGTCGAGTGATTTATATACATAGGTTATTGACTGCATCTGCTACACGAGTCTTGTCCCACGGTGTAATACTGAAAAGTGGAAGTATACGTACTTATACGTATTTAATCTATCATAGTCTGCACATATTTGAGAAGGACTGGAATAACTTGCCTGCGTCGGCGTTCCCGCCTGCCTATGACGTGGATGTTTTCAACAAAAGAGTGAATAGGCTTTTACTAAGTTAATGTGCTCACCACCTTGGACCACATCTCCACTTACCATCAGGTGGGATTGTGGTCAAGCATTATTTATGTGAAAAAAAAGAAAAAATATTATTGAGTGTATTGAATAGTGTATATGTTACCGGCAAAACCCGATTTCAGGTCAAACTAGTTCGGCCTAGGCCAAACTAGTTTAGCCTACTCGTGTCAGGTCAAACCAGTTTGGCCTAGTCTAAACTAGTTGGGCCTAGGCCAGACTAGTTCATTCCGACACGATTAGGCAAAACTAGTTTCTCGTCAGTCTAGTCGTCAGATAGAGTAATATTCATTTAGTTGTATATTGTTTACCAAATGATGTATTATGTAAGGTTTCGGACCAATGTTATAAAGAAAATGACAAATCATTATAATTACAAAGTTGCATTGTATGCACTTTTAGGGAGAATTCAGGGGTTTTTGATACATAAACAGGCTTCCAAACGTCTCCGGCGCTGCGGGAAATGCAGCCCCTCCGCCCTCGCCTACGCAGCTTCGGCTTTTTGGTCGCCTGCGGCGACCAGCCTCATCCGCTTCGGCTCACATGGTGCCTGCAGTTCGTTACAGCGGGCGGGGGCTGCTCTCCCTCCGCGCCTCCGGGGTTTACATTCACTCTAGGGGTAGGGCAGACGAGTACCACGTGGGGTCGGGGTTAACTAAGTCGGTTCTGTCACCAATTTTGAAAAAAATTAAGGAACTGTTACACAGACGAAACGTTATTCGTGTAAAAGTTGTCTGGCCTAGTGAAAAATTTGACAAATGATAAGTGCCCTGAAAGTGTTGTGTCATTATAATAATCAGCATAACAATAATTCTTCCAAATGAAACGTTGTCATACAAAAATTTGACAATCGTTAGTTGTCAAAGTGAAAAATAGGCGAACCGTTGGTTGGCAAGTGATAATCGGCCAAACAATTTTCGGCGAAAAGGCAGGATCCCGAAACGTTGTCATACAAAAATTTGACAATCGTTAGTTGTCAAAGTGAAAAATAGGGGAACCGTTGGTTGGCAAGTGATAATCGGCCAAACAATTTTCGGCGAGAAGGCAGGAAACCGTTTTAAGCACAAAGATTTGTCGAATAAATATAAATCCGTAACAATTCGGTTCTAATCAGTTTTAGACTGACGAGAAACTAGTTTTGCCTAATCGTGTCGGGACAAACTAGTCTGGCCTAGGCCCAACTAGTTTGGACTAGGCCAAACTAGTTTGACCTGACACGAGTAGGATAAACTAGTTTGGCCTAGGCCAAACTAGTTTAACCTGAAATCGGGTTTTGCCGGTAACATATATACATATATGTATGTGTGTATATTGAATAATATAATAGAACAATGATTTTTATAATCTCCGTTTCATTTTGTTTTTTTGTCTGTGCGTTTGAACCCGCTCATCTCAGAAACTGGTGTATCATAGAAAGCTTGGGTCATAGTAGTAATAAAAATTGATAAGAATAATGTTTTTCTTTCTTATCTGTCTGTTCCTGTATCCATCCGCGTAATAAAAGTACAGCGAAAGTGGAAGTGAAATGGGTATTTTGTTAGCGTCCGGATTTTTTGGTTAACTGAAGCTAAAATGTTTAACCTGTCTAAAGACATCTATTCACTATCCTGCATAATATTTAAAATAGCAAGTCTGTCTTTACGTCAATCACACGTGTACTGCTCTATTAAAAATGATAATATGGAAACCTTAATTTGAATTTTATTTACTTATATGATACGGGTACTTAAGATACTTATATATTTTGTATGTCAATTTTCAAGAAGTAGATACAGATGTATTGCACTATTTTCCGCAACAAAATTATCTTGAGTCATACATATTGTCCTGTTCTCAACCTCAAACTACAGGCAAAAAGTTAATTTTAGTTTCGATCGATTAAACAAAGATGTGCTGTTGATACTCTATTTAAAAATCATTGTTTATTTGAAAAACTGTTCATAAGTACGTAGGTTGCTCCATAAGTCTTTCAATATGAGTGACCTAGCAAGTTTTTACTTGTTACTTGTAGGTATTGGATTCACAGAAGACTGTCACCGCTACCTGGTACACAGGCACTTGTTTACCTCAAGTTATAAATGAGCTGAAGGGAATGAGACCAAAGTCACACCTCAGTACTTGGCATTTTCATCACGAAAACGCGCTGGCACATCGAGCAAGCCTAACTCAGGAGTTCTTGATCCAATTGAGGCTTACACTGTTGGATCATCCTCCCTTTAGCCCGGATTTTGCGCCGTGTGATTTTGGACTCTTTCCTTTCATAACAAAAATAAAAGGCCTGAGGAGGAATTATTAGGTGCGAAGCATAGGCACCGTTTTAAAGGATAA
Source organism: Thymelicus acteon (assembly GCA_951805285.1). NCBI lineage: Eukaryota > Metazoa > Arthropoda > Insecta > Lepidoptera > Hesperiidae > Thymelicus > Thymelicus acteon. The sequence continues at coordinate 3,950,451 of OX638233.1, forward strand.
TATCGAGAGATTTTTAATAGTTGATTTGTACGTATGCAGAAGTGTATAGATTGTGATGGTAAATATTTTGAATAAATATATGTCATTTTGCAAAACTTTTGGAGCAACTTACGTAATTCATTCGGATTATGTGCAAAAATTAATCATCAATTTTTCCGGACAATTCATCTTAGAGTCCACATTACTACGCACAATTCGATTATATTCATACAATGTGTTCATTAATAGTAGTAGATGATTTGAAAAGTCGATTCGCTATCCCGCATCTTACAAGTGACGAAGGTATTTACCTATACAAATAAACGTCCTACAAATACACTTTACGATTTGTAAACATACCAACGGATGTCGGACCGTGAATAGCAAAACGATAACATTATCATTTTCATCATAAGCGTGCGGAAGTCGCACATCAAAACGACACCATCGTTAAACTCATTCTATTGTCACATCGTGAGTTTTTTGTGAGAACTCATGATAAGATCTGATACAAATCTACATAGAGGCGGTTAGTTTAAGGTTCGCGAAATGTAGTGCCAGCTGCGGCATTCTAGAGTTAACTTGACATCATGTCGTCTCGCTCTTTCTACTTCTGTTTCATGTTTGTATCGAGCAACATAATTGACCAATGAAAATGAAAAACACTCACTTTGATGGAGTAATTTCTGATTAAATGTAAAATTTTACTGCAAGAAGCGAGTAAATATTTTTAAGTTTAGATAGCGGCACTGCTTTTCGAAGGGTTCTTGGGTTTAATTCCTGGTTGAGGAAGATATTTGTGTTACTTTAATTTGTGTTATCGGATTAAGTTAAGTTTCATTTGTATGTTTGAACCAGAAAAAATATATTTGGTTTATTTCTTATTTATATTAAATAAATTAGCAAAAAAGCGGTGCTTTAGGAGGGCTCGCGAAGTTTTCTCATACTTCATTCATCAAGGAACGGTTTTGTTCACGTTCTTTACGGCCAGATGCACGTTAATCTTCGTGGCATTTTAATTAAAATTAAATATTGTATCATTAAAATTTCCGACATTTTTTCATTAAGTTATGCTCCATTCATACTATAGAAGTATTTTTTTAGTTTTCTTACAGATGGCGTTATTAGTGCAATAAAAATCTAATTAATGAAAATTGTTATAACTTCTATTTTTTTTAATGTGGATAAAATAATATTTTTACGAATAATAACACATCTACATAGATATGAATAGAAAATACTATATCAAAGCCCAAACCTGAAAGTGTGATAGTTTCTCAGTAAAGTCTACCACAAAAATGCATAGATTGTGGGATAGTATAAGGCGAGCGAAATAACTGAATTAATAATAATAAAAAAATTAAATATAAAGTAATCGCCGCAGGTACAGTCGGCCGCAGAAGTAGCTTAACATTTTAGTACCTTGTCACATTACATTTCTTGAATTTGTCATAGATGTTGCTAGGAAACCGTCGAAACAGTTACTATTACAAAGTACTAAAATGTTAAGCTACTTCTACGGCCGACTGTACCTATTACCTACCTATTACGAGTTTCTCAATTGGCTTTTCTGTCTCACTGGTTGAACCCTCTTGAGGTTTGTTTCGCGTGCTCATATTCATGAAATTAATATCCTATTTATTACTGTTTTCATGCACAATTACACTATCTCACTCTCACACAAGTACGACTCTTTCTCTATTTCGGATTGCTATGCGTGTGTTTACAAGCGTTTACTAATCTGCTTTTGATATCTATAGTACCACCTGTGGCTACTCAAACATGACTTGCATTTTAACTAAGCGTAAAGTCACTACAGTTACCGTATGCTTATCAAATGATCTGCAAGTGAATTAATAAATAAAGCTCATACTTAATCTCTAGGCTAACAAGACTCGATCTAGTTGCCTATTCCAATTCGATCTTGAACTGCTTTGTCAACCTTTCAAATTTAATCATTAATGATTCAACGGCAAGTCGAAAATCGTTAATGATTATGTCGAGAACAATTTTCATTATGTAATGACTAGTTTATTTAAGGATATAATTAGATGGTCAAATTATTGCATCAGTCGTGAACAATTCTGTGCCTCCTGTGATAAGTGATACAAGTGAAAAATCGACACCTTACAGGAGGACGATAACAAGTTCAAAAAATATCTAGTTCATAAACTAAGTGAGCTAGGTGTAACCTGAGCACCTTCTTTTGTAGATAAAAACATTTACTGTCATCGTACATTTAGATTGTTGTAGTAAATATTATAATATTAAAGTAATTCATGTAAAACCTGTGAGTTGTACCTTTTTTATTTCAAATGTGTGCTAATATGACGTGATAAAATGATACAAGTAGAGTTAAATTATGTTGCACCTATAAATTGTCTTTGTATAAACTGATATACATGAAGTATAAGAATCTAGGTAGATTCATTATAGAATAATGGAAATGAGTCAGTACATGCATAAAATATACTCGGGAGTTTGGGACACCCAAATCTTTTATTTAATTAAAAACAAATAAGGGATTTTATGCGATTTAATTGCTGGTATATCAACATTATTAATTTAATTAGTATTGTTCCAAGTTTGTCCTAATGCTAGAATAACGTTCCTTTCAAACTGTAAACACTCACTCAAGGAAGCGAATACTCATTCAACTCCCAACCGAAATTAATTAGCCTGATCGATTAGGTACTTGTGATTGACGATTGTCTTGATTTAGAACTTAGCTTATCGAGGACTGAACACATTTTATTATACGGGGACTCACGATATTTATTTTGTTAAGCCAATATTTCTCCGACGAAGGCCTTCGACATGGCTTAACGACTGATATGTATTCATAATAACCGACGAAGCAAATTTTCATTTTCTGATTACTCCGTTAAACCACAGAAGAAATAATACTTATAATAAATAGTTAAACATCAGGAGACGTCAAACAATAGGTTAAACTTCTTATATAAAATGGATCGCTATGTTCATTGTGTTACTCGGACATTTTAGTTAATATTCGATATAGTTGTGATTGACAGCTAAATAATGTTCATTGTGCCATTAAGCGTGTTTTGGTAGCGTGTGACGAAGGTCGAATGTTGACATGGGTTAATGTGGGCTACATATATGTACATATGAATGCCAGGTTTGGAATTTGGGACTGGAATCTTGCACGAATCCCAAAATTTGTGGGATTCCAAGTACCTACATACTTAACATTAGTTATGAGTGAGTATTCGTCGCGTAGATAGATAGATAGATAACTCTATTGTTTGCACACCACATATTATACAATCGTACAAGAATAACAGTTAAGATGTAAGTACAAAACAACAGGTGGCCTTATCGCTACATAGCGATTTCTTCCAGGCAACTTGTAAGAACCTGCCTTTGACGGCATAGGTTTGAATATTCTTCGCTTTGGTGAAAACTTGTGGAGACTTATATCTTTGCCGTCCTGCAGAGTTAATTTGATATATTTTTACTTCTCAAAAAAAGAAGTAAAGGTCTAGAACTTTCAGAAAGGTTACAGATACAACCTAGTACGCTTGCAGCTTTCTAGCACTAAGGGTCTCTGCGATTTGCTGTGGACGGACGGACATGGCCATGTGTCAACATAAGAATCCCGACATAAAAATGAGTCAATTAAAGCGTACCTAAGATACATTGCTACCGTTTGGAAAATAATAGTGTTGTTAATAGCGATTACTACTTATATAGCGATGAAGTTAATAATGAAATAACTATGAGATCTCGTGTATACAATGTGTGAAATTGCGTATAAGTGTATCCACCCACAAAACAAAGTTTTAAGGTTTCAAGTTAAATATGTAAACAAACGTTGACTTTGGCACTAAAAGAATTAAATTCAAATTAGTATCAACCGCACATGGACGTAAAAAAAAGACGGACGCAATCCCAAGAACAAATTCAGTGAAGCACCCATAGGAACACCAACTCTGTATTCGTACAAGTACACACACCCACACATCGACACCATACGGCTACGACATTGACACCATCGCGAATCAAAAATTACAAAATTACGCACACATGGTAAGCGAGCTGTCAGCTGTCAGCTACACTCTCGATTAGACAAGGTACGTCCGTTCTCTTTTTATGTCCGTGCAACTTCAGAGGATATTATAAAGTTTTTATCTGCTAAGCAATGTTCAATTTGTCTATCTTCGATTGAGTATGGATCTGTCAAGGACTTGTTTTATATTCTTTGTTACAAAATAAACTTTGAAAGAACTAAATTGCTTCGTAAAACATTCGGAACGAAAAGAGTTAAGGGCAAAATGTAGAATGTCGTAACAGGGCCAACAATTATTTCTGTAGAAAAGGGAAATAAAAACTTCAAAGTACTGATAACAGACTACTTAGGGAAAGATACAAAAGGGAAACTGTCATAAGATAATAAATAAAAAATAAATTACGCATTAACTATTGCAAAATTTTGCAATCTAAGTAAATACAATGACTAGTTATACCAACGTACCTACCATTTGTCCAAAATTCTCTATATTATAGTTATTTCATTATTTGGTTTTTAACTTGAGCTGACTTGCTTGACTTGAGCTTATTACTCCGTGAATGGAATTTATAAAACAATGGAAACAATTTTACAAATAGGGGATGAAAGTTTATTTAGATTTTACGGATCCAGTATTGATATTTTCTATATCTATATCTGTAGAGAATATTATTACTGCTCTTGTTGATATTCGCTTTAAAATAATGATTAGAGACTCAAACCCAAAGTAGACCAAAATAGGGATAGGTATAAAAATAATTTATTTAATTAAGTCACAGACATTCACAGCATATTAACGGGAATTATTATAAAGAACTCATAATTATACACTATCGATGAATCCTTGTCACTCACTGCATACCTAATTAAACTTGATATTGCAAATTCCAAATAGATTATTAGCTTCCATTGATATACACATTCGGGACATGTCTCACTATAAAATAGTAGCGAGGAATAAATAAAAATATCTTTAACATGATTAGCTACGCAGAAAAAACATAAAAACTATAAATACAAATATTATGATAGTGTCATTATTCGGTTAAACTAACACTATTCAAACTACTAATTATAGCAGCAAGGCTGCTATGCTATGGATAATGTCACTATCATAATATTTGTATTTATAGTTTTTATGTTTTTTTAATTTAAACTACTAATTAAAGTAATACCACAGAATACATAATACCACAGGTAGTAATACGAGCATTTACAGACAGATAGATTTGCTTTGACCTCTCTATTCATCTATCCATGTAGTTTATAGTCTAACATAATTAATATAGCAACCTCGACATGTTTATATCAATGGCGAAAAATATTCCTATAAAACATTCATCTTCATCAAGTTACCATACTTTAAAAATAAAATTCATCTTATAGCTAGTCGTAGCATATCTCTGATAGTCAGACAATGGAATAATCTTAGTTGAACTTGATATTGCAGAATCAAATTTCAATAAAAAGATTAATTTGTACCTATCAATGCACGCCACTCGATACCAAACCGATTTCTCAAGCCGTCATCAATTGAAACATTTGAAACTGATCTCAGAATTAAATTACATAGATAATAAATAAAGTATTTCATGTCAATGCCGTTTTATATAGCCTCAATAATGCCTTATAACAAGGCCATTTGTTCATCCATATTTTAACGTCCTCGTTAAAATCAAATTAACCCTAATTTATTTTTAGACCCTTCTTACTGGGGTTTATACACTTATTACATCTTATCATCAGAATCCAGATTTTAACCGAACCATCAGGTACTAAATAAAACTTTGTGTTGTCATTGAAGTATTATTACTAGCATATAGAACCGACACCGTGTACACAATGTATGTCCCAATGAATTGGCGCCGATCGGCTTCAATTTTCAATGGATTCTTTCGATTTTGAAAGAACGGGGGCTCAATTTTGAAAATAGAACCTCCCGGCGAGTCACACATTTTGTTCGAGATGTCTGTTCTATGACATTATACTTCAATGTGTGTTGTTCCCTTTTGTAGGGTTCAAAACGGAACCCTTATAATTTCACCATGTCCGTGTCATACTGTGGCGTAATGTGGCGATTAATTACAAATACGAAACTCTATGTGCCCTACCTCACCGGAACGCCATGGCGACGTCGCTGGCGTAGTTGCCACGGTTACCTTTGGCATCCAAAGGTAGCCAAATAGAGTAGCCATGGCTTCTCTTCAGTCAGTTCGATTATTATGTCAGAAATGGACGTAGAAGAGTTCGCGTTTATTTTAAAAGAAAAAAAGGAAACGGTGGATTCATCCTTTTTTGTCAGATCGAAGCCGATGTGTTTTTTTTTAAACTATAGTTATGAAAATGATGCACGCACATAGGAGTGTGACATTTGACATACTGAAAGTGTACTTATACGGAGAAAAAGTGCAGAAACATACCTAAATCATAGTTGCCCGGACAATAAACTAATTCCATAATTCAAATTCATTTATTATAAGTACAAGAGATCAAAGCGTATTATGTTCGGGAAGAAAAACATTTAACATTAAAACAACATTTTAGTACAAATTAATCATAATTTAAAAATCTCATATATCATTTCAAAACACTGCTATTTTGAATCCGTTTAATCAAATTACACAGATTTGCAGGCCGTCGCTTAAGTCCGCTACGAAATAATCTATTAAATAAACGATAATTATCTGCACTTAGATCTCCGATATTTCTTTAACGACATGAAATCGATCTGGAGCGAGGTTCATGTCGCAACTTGTTCAAAGCATAATTTACTGTCAGAATATGTTTGGTCTAGATTTGTTTTCTGATGTCAAATAAGGACCTTTTTTGAGGTAACACATAATAAAATAAACACAGGGATATGAAGGAGTCTATCCATTTTTAACGGACTTCAAAAAAGGAGGAGCTATTCAATTCGACTGTGTTTTTTTTTAAGTTTGTTACCTCAGAACTTTCGACTGGGTAAACCGATTTTGATGATTCTTTTTTTAATCGGAAACTGGTGCTTGTCATGTGGTCCCATTTAAATTTGAGTTAGATCTGTTGAGTAATTTTTGAGTTATTTTAAAGTTGGTTATTTTTTTCTTGGTAAAACTCAGATTAAGTACAATTGAATCCATGTCAAACTCTTTGCTCACACTGCACTTTGTTGAACAGTGGATAACGCTATGGGCTATGGCGCTTTCCTCTTTATTTAATTGTTGACCTACAGTTGACTGAATTACCATCAGGTAACTGTCTATTCCGCTATTTACATTAAAATGGATTGTGAGAACTCTATCAGTTGTAATGACTATATCGTTAATAAAAATAACGCTTCAAATAATTTGTGAATAAACGATTAAAAAAAATAGCCCTACACTAGGATTCCCTGTGTCGTGGGTGCCATGGACATTACATACACACACCCAGACCGAGAACAGAAATTCAAACTTGTCATTCAAATTTCCACTGGGAATCGAAACCAGAACCCGAGCGGCATGGTAACCATTGCACACGCCACATGATTGACAGAAGGCGATAGGTTATTGGCATCTTTATTGCATTTTGAAGCGTGACTGCATGCTTACTGTATGGACTGCCATATGACGTCACAGTAGCTCTCAGGTGTTTGGCTGTTAAAGTACTGTTTGCAGACCGCGTGAAGTGGACTCGTTGTGAAATAGGAAGTGACGATGGTAACACTAGAAGCGACACCGATACTCGTGAGTCGGAGAATGTGTGAGATCATTCCAACGGGAAGGAGGCTCTTCCTTGATCTGATGATAATTATGATCTTGATCTGTTTTTCATTTGAGTCTATTATATTTAGAGCTTTAACACCCCAACTCAGAGCCACTATCGGTTACTTTAATCGCTCCTTAGTAATGAATCACCATACAAATTCTGAACTAAGGAGCGATTTAAGTAACCATTAGTGTCTCTGAGTTAGGGCATAAGACTTTTTTTTTATTCACTTTAAAACGCTAACTATAATTGACTGATAGACAACGCATATCTCGAAATAGTGACCTAGATCGACATTATTTACTTTAAGTTTCAAGTGTGGGTACTATGAGAGATTTTTAAAAACTCATGCCTCAAATGTGGGCATAGAATTTTCAATATTGAATAGTAAGGCAATAGACAATGTCACAACTCGTAATACAATACAATATAAATTATTTTTAAGATATAATTTGCATCGCTTATTTTGAAATTTAATTTATTTTTCACTGTCACCAATAGGAAAACCTCTACCAATAGGAAATACACTAGTGTGTATTTGTAAATGATTTGAGAACAGCTTACTTATCATATATCTTGGATAGATGCTTGGTGTTTATCCAAGTGTTGTGAAAAGAATTCTAAGATTTAGATAGTGTCGTTCAAATGGGAGGCGTGTAACTGGATTTGATTTATTACATGTTCAAATTCAATAGGAATGCTTATTGATATTGAGATGTAGTTTGTAACTATAATAGATACGTAAGTAATATATTATGTCAGTAGTTGACATGTAAGCTGAAGATCAAATAATAATAGGAATATTTATAATACTTAAAGAAATATCACATTTAATATGTTTACGTTACACAATATCTTTGTAACTTTATAATTATTACCTTGGTGACATTATGTTTTTCATACAAATCAATTTGTTTCATGTATTTTCAATATCATCCGGTGGCCCGACTGCTATTTCGTCAGTCTTGTAGGTTATAAAAACAACAGATTTTTTATTTATTTTGTTCACTCATTCAAAAAATCGACCGTCATTTCAAATTCCACTAATCGCCATCGACTTTCTATCTCGACACGTAATTGTGACCATGAACTCTGTAACGTTACCAATCCGCAGATCGCATCTTGAGAGGTTCAAGGGCGTTAGGTCAAAGAGCAGTTGCATCACAAACAAGCGGTCATAGCCTGAGACTGTCGTAACTGTTGTAAGACAAACAAGCAGTCATAGCCACTTGAGACTGTCGTAAGTGTCGTAACTGTTGTAAGTGATCGACTGAGAAAGGTCTGCCGATAACCGACTGGACGTTTTTCCAGCGCTGGTTTACATCTATGGTTAATTCGGAGTAGAGTTTGGACTTTGGTTGGAGGGTGCGCGCACGGGAGTCTATCGTAGCGACAAAAGGCAAAGGATATTGTGAACTTGAATACTGAACTTGCAGTTAAATGTCCTTATTCCTTAGGTATATTTTATTTTTAACCGACTTCAAAAAAAGGAGGAGGTTCTCAATTCGACTGTATTTTTTTTTTATGTTTGTTACCTCAGAACTTTGGACTGGGCGAACCGATTTTGATGATTGTTTTTTTAATCGAAAGCTGGTGGCTGTCATGTGGTCCCACATAAATTTTATTGAGATCTGACAATTGCATCCATGAGAAAACCACATAAGTCGTAAATTTGTGTTAAGATGTGCGCGACAAATTGACGAATAACTCAATATCACTCCAACCGATTTCGATGATTCTTTTTTTAATCGAAAGCAGGTGCTTGTCATGTGGTCCCACATACATTTGAACGAGATCTGAAAAGTAGTTTTTGAGACTTTGAATATATTTTTTACTTTACGTGTATTCCCGTAGTTTAATTGTTAGTGACCGTGCTTACGAAGCGACGGGTCCTGGGTTCGATTCCCAGCCGGGGCAGATATTTATGTAACAGATAAATCTTTGTACTCGGGTCATGGGTGTTATAGTGATGTTATTTGTGTAAGTAGTCCATGACACCCGCGAGACAGATAATACTACAGGTACGATTTTTTTGTTGTTTTTATTTATGTTTGCGACAAAAGTCCTCTGCGCGCGCGCATTATAAGCGGAAAAGATCTAAAGGGAAAGTGATCACTTACTTCTTCAGCTGGCCACTACATTGGCTGTTGTCATAAAATAAATAAAAAACGATATACATTTCCTTACGTTACAAAGACAACCGTTCATTAACAAAAACTCATTTAAAAACCCATCGAAATATATCTTCGTACAACGTACCAATCAGGATGTTCACCGTTAATTTCGTTTACGTCTTTATTCCAAGGATATAGAGTATTGAATCGTTTGAAAGGGTAACTTATTGATACAACTAAAATATTATGTGTACTCGCACTTGAATTACCATATCGGCTACATTTGCATAGCTTAATAACTTAATTTCGCTTGTTGATATGCCTTAAAGCAAGACCCCACACGTGGGTACGGTCTTTAAACAGTAAACACTGAACGAAGTAAATTGCTTCATTTGCTCAGTTATCTAGTTTTTTCTTGTTTCTATTTGTCGCGACCGATTTGGATGTGGTTTTCTCTGATTGTAGTAAGCTTGAAGTAAAACTTTAGTATTTGTTTGATTTTTAAATGCTTTTAGTCATTTTACGTTGATCATTTTTAATATTTAAACAAAACATCGACTAAACATTTTTAGTGTTAGTTACCAACACTACATAGCTTTCCCGAAGCCAGTCGAGGGTGAATAGTAGTCTAAGAATATGCTATGCGTAGATACAGTTGCAGGCAGCACGCTTTTTCGTTTTTTCGTTTCCCTGATTGTCTTACCTGAAACAAAACAATAAATATAATATTAATAACTTAAACATAACAACTTAAACAACTAACCTTAAGTAAATGGTTGAACATAAAAGGTGACTTAACTTTATTTAATTCTCATTTATTTATACGACTAATTTATACATTTGTTATTATTAACTTATCTATGATTTAAATAAAGAAATAAAAAAACAACCGTCAGTGAAATTGACAAAAATGGCGTACTAAATTGGACCAATATCGCACACAAAAGCATAATTATGAAATTTTTATATTAAATCGTAAGATAAAGCAATGTTTTACAACATGCAGTAGCGTAGCGTGGGGGGAGGGGCGGGGGGCCATGGCCCCGGACGGCACATTAAGAGGGGGCGGTAAGCCACTCGATTAAAAAAATATACATTAAAATTATTATTATTTTTTAATTTTAATGTAAATTGTGCTACGAAAAAAACAAGAAAAGTGAATATTTAATTAGTAAAAAAATAATTTAAATAATATGGAGGCGGCAAAGATCATTGGGGGGCGGCAAATCGGTCGGCCCCAGGCGACGGGAACCCACGCTACGCCACTGACAACATGACCTCTTATCTTATCATGGTCAACATACTACTACTGCTCACCATATTCTACCAGAACACCACATGACATAAATGTGAAAGTTTTTTGATTTTTGAATGTTTGTTAATCTTTCACGCAAAAACTACTTATCGGATTTTCATGATATTTAGCACAGGGCTGAACCATGATCTGAAATAGGATACTATCCCACAATTTTCATGCAATTTAGCACACACGATTTGGAATAACATAAGATACTTATTTAGATATCCTGGAAAACACGAGCAGAGCCGTGTGCACAGTGCTAGTATGTAAATAAACAAAGCATCCATCACGCTTTTGTTCCCAAGGAGCTAATAAACATACTTAATTGGTTAATTACTTACGATCGAAGAAAACGAACGGTCCTTGTAATTAAGGAATTTCTTACCGTCGTCGGATCTTTTGTTTTTCCAATATGGCGTGGGCCTCCGTTGTTTATGTGATTATTTCAAGTAAAAGTGTGAGCGAAAGTGGGTCTCTGGGATTTATCGACGGTGCTGTATAGGTTTTAGGTTATCTGTGGAAATATATCCCGTTCTATGGGAGAATAAATCTATATGCACCAATAGAAATGTCCTGGTTGACAGATTTATCAACAGCACTGACAAGATAGACGGAAACTTTCTGTACGATGTAGTGGTGGAAAATTGTTATGTTACTATTATTTATTAATCAGCTCCTAATGGACGGTTTTCATAATGTTATTTAGGTTTGTGATTGATTTAATTAACTTATTTTTGATAAACCATAGACGATTAGAAATTGAACAAATATTTTGAGTAGAAATGTGTGTGTATGTGATTTTATTGAATAATACAAGTAAATAGAGGGGTGTTATAAGTTTGATGTGTCTGTGTATCTGTATGTCTGTGGCATCATTGCTCTCAAAGGGATAAACCGATTTTGATATAGTTTTTTTGTCTGACTTAATCGAGAGTGTTCTTAGCTATGTTGTGTTAATAATACTGTGGGGGTTTCCTAAATTTTAATTAAGATTATAAATAATAATCTTAAATAATAATAAGGATAGCAAACGAGCTTGCAGTGCCACCCATCCCTGCCACCCATGGACATCTGAGACAAACCTCGAATAGGAATATTTGGAGGAACTGTAGTCGGTGAGTAGGTCCTGTCAGTCACAGAGCTACTAAAGTTTCTTTGTCGACAGGAAACTGCGAGGTCATAGGAATTATGATACGCTAGAACTATAAAACTCAGCAATATTCAAGTGTTTCGAGAGCCAAAAAACAGAGTCTAAAGTGTAATGTAAGCGGTAAAGCTGGGTAACAATTCTGTGGATGATTATTCAAAATTAATTATAACAAGCTCAATAAACGAAGAGATTACAAGAATAGATGAAGAAATTTAAAACAAGCGTCTGTGAAATTAAAAATACTTTATTCTGCATTTTTTAAATCTTACCAAAACAATTCAAAAACAGGTCGTTAGTGATAACAAGAATGAAAACTGATAATGGATATTAATGAACGTACGTACTTTCTTTTGTATTCAAATTGCACCTTACCGTGCAATAATTCATCGCCATATGATATTTATGGTAAACCCCTCATTCAAACTATAGTGAGTTATGGAGGTGCGGATACTCTTATCCGTAATAAAAGGATGTATTTTCATAATTACATAGCGCATACTTTCTCTTGACTAAATTTGGAGGAGTTTTAAATATTGAACACAGTCATATACAATACATACATGAATTGAGAGCTGTCTGGTTTCCTTACAATATTTTTGTGCAAATGAACATTCATTGTATAATAAAAATTGGACAGTAAAAACCTGAACTTAAATAAAAAAAATATTATCATAATATTATTATGCGCTAAAACCTTTATCAAATTCAGAGTGAATATTTTCAAAACCCTAAATACAATAAACATACATTATAAGGCTATTACCGGCCAAGGTAAGAGGTTTGTTATCTATACTAATATATAAAGAGGAAAGATTTGATTTTTTGTTTGCATTGAATAGGCTCCGAAACTTCTGAACGATTTGAAAAATTCTTTCACTATTGGGAAGCTACACTATCCCCGAGTAACATAGGCTATATTATATTTTAAAAAAATTAGGGATCCTTAATAAAACTCCAATAATGTAACCCAAGGTGTAAAAAAATAAGAAAACCGAAGCAAAGCGAGGGCGGTTACTCGTCTTCGATAAATATAATGTACTTTAATTTACTTTAAATCATTCAAGTTCTACATTAAATCGCTTTTAAAATTGCCCTCTATCCTCTATTACGGCCTCAAATTTTGGGCAATCAGCACTCAGCACACAACTCGCTATCGGAACAATGCAATGAAAATGTAATCACTTTTAATCGAAATTTGCTGTATATCCGAGGAAAATAATGACCTAATATTTCCATTCAATGGTGATTATTGTGTAATGAGATACATAATTGACTCAATGCTGGGGACGAATATCTTCTTATTAATTACGAATAACCGCCATTGCTTTGCTTCGGTTTTCTTACTTTTTTACACCTTTGGTTACATTATTGGAGTTTTATTACGGATGCCTATTTATTTTTGAAAATATAATATAGCCTATCTCACTCGGGGATTGCGTACGAGTAGCTTCCCAATAGTGAAAGAATTTTTCAAATCGGTTCAGTGGTTTCGGAGCCTTTTCAATGCAAACAATCAAATCTTTTCTCTTTATAATATTAGTATAGATAAACGGTTTATTTAACTTACCCAGACAGGGTAGGTCATCAAGCATTCATACATTGTCACAAACTAACATTCGCATTTATAATATTAGTATGATTATTAAAATAGTTACCATGTAAGTTATAGCTTAAGTAGAAATCAGTCTTATGGTAAGTGGAGATATTTTACTCTGAGATGCATTAACTTAGATTTTGGTCGAAATATCGTCGAAGTCCACCAACTTAGCAAAACATTTTGAAGGCGCACACATCGACGCAAGCAAGCAATGTGACGAGGTTTCTAAATATAAAATTCGTACCCACGATAAACTCTTACAACCTCGCCAAAACATCCTAAAACCTGTTCACATACATCACTTAGCGTATCTTAGCTATCCGTCGCTAAATGACATAAGAGGCTGCCCAGGCTAGTCATCGTTCATTAACAATGTAAAAACACCCGATGGATTTCGTGCCAAGGTGAAATCGCGTCACGAGTTGTTTGCCAATCAAACAATACCGCCATAGAAATGGTCATTCCACTTGGTAGATGCGTCATTTTATTTAATTTTCGTATAATGTAGAATTTAAATAAAAATATAACAGTTATAATAGTAGTGATCCAACAGAGCGAAGTGTTTAAGGTTTGATTCCCAGACGTGATTTTTATGTTTGTTATCGTATCGTAGATGTTTGAGATGACTCACTTGTCCGTTCTACTGTGATGAAACGGATAGCCTGACAGAAAATTCTATGCAAGGATGCAAGTGTGTAAAATTTTCTTTAATTAACAGATTCAGGTACATTAATAATTATAATCATACTCGTAGCACAAAATCTATTTTGTGTTCGTAGGTTGTTAAAACAAATAAATGGCTGAGATGCGACTGCAGCCACAGCACAGATGATAGAGATTTATGAGCGTTTTCCAACTTCGGAGGGCATGTGAAGATCCCAGTTCTCATAAGATAGCAATCCTCCATGTTTAAGGCCTTCTGGCGGCATAAAATCTTGGCTCCTCCGCCTATATGCGTTAAAGCAACGTGGTGGTATGTTTTATGCCTCCTCAGACGCCCGTGCCCGTGCCATAGAAAACTAAAATAAGCACAGGTCACTAATTACCAAGTGGAACACACCATCAAATAGGGCTATTGGCCAATCGTATCCGTGCCAATGTTTGCATAAGATCGAATCGAAGCCAAATGTTCGCGGCCCACCATTTTATCGCCTACGCCCTTTCTGATGCGATGTTCGGATTGTGAATGGACTGAATACGTGGGTATCAATGGTGGGGTGGGCCATTGATTGTTGTGATCGATTGCGTTATAGTAATTAATACAGTAATGCAAGGCAGCTGTTGCTGTTTGGAAATAGATTTTGAGATGATAGAAGTCGTAACTGATGTAATCCTCTTTTGATACGGTAGTAAAGTGCGAGTTATTAATTATATTATTCATATTAAATTACATTATTATGTTACGAATATTAAGTGAACACAAAATATAAAAATTGTTATATACTCGTTATTACGGGTAAACATATTCGTTTACGCACGTAGATTTGAACTTGAACCCTAAAAACATAATATGAGTAAGAGGCAAAATTTTAATTCACGGGCCTATCGTTACAAGTTAATCAAGATTCCTAATCAGTTATCACACCATTAACACTACAACTATTATAATATATGTGAGAGTTTTATAATATTGTAGATAAAAATATTTGCATAGATGTGTAATATAAAACACGATTTCACTCGCAATGAATCATTGTGTTAACACAAGTCCAGGGTTGTCACTTTGTGTGAACCTTCAAATTTAAATTAGACGTGTAACCTCTAGACACTAAAATTTGTTACCGACACTTACCTATTTCAAAATATTTTTAGATATGTAAGTTTCCTTTCAAAATTTTCCGTCACTCACCCGAGTAGGGGAGCGGGGGGCACGTTGTTACACGGGTAAGAAGTTACACGCCTTTTTTACCGGGATTTTAAACTCTTTGGTGGACATAATTGGACTCATTTGTTTTCTTATAACATCGTGCATTACATAAAAACGATCAGTGACCCGCCAAGCACCAAGCTGCTAGTTTGTGTGCATGTGTCTCGATTTCAACCAAGTAAGTAAAAAAATCCTTTACGAAATTTTTGATTCCTGATGTCTATATTTTTTATTTTCTCAAAATTTTAAACCGTGAACGTTCATAATATATCTACCTTTAATTTGCAATATTGTTTTTTTCTACTATCGATATCCATTAATGGTGACTTTAATTTATATTAAAAAACGTGCCATGGGGCAGGTAGTTACAATTTCTTGGGATAAGTTGTTACATGTAAAAAAAGAGTATGAAGAAAAACTGGCCAAGACCAAAAAAACGTGTGAAAAAAATAAAGGAAAAGGTAAAGGTAAAGGAAAAGGCAAAGGAAAGTTCTCGAAAATGAGCAAAGAAGGAAAAGATAAGGTGAAAAAAAAATTTTGGTTTCCGATTCAGATTCTGATATTGATGAATGGTTTTGTTTAGTGTGTAGCGAAAGTTACAGCACCTCTAAAAAAGAAGATTGGGTAGAATGTTTAGAATGCAAAATGTGGGCCCATGTCAAATGTGTAACGGGAAACGTTCGCTCATTCATTTGCATTAATTGCAATTCTGATGAAGACTAATTTATTTTAATATAAGTATGTGATATTGTTACCTACCTCTATATAAATAACTATACATTTCCTATAATATAAGTGCCTTAAAAAATCTTAGAATCCAAAGTATACGTATTTTAGTTTGCTAAAAGTTTATTAAAATAACTAATAAGTATAAATAATTTACTACAAGTTGTTATTTGCAGACGAAGTTTCTGTTTTTATATAAGATCTAATTTAAAAAAGTTCCTGCCAAAGTTGTTATTTTTCTACAAAATAAATCTTTGAAATGAAATGAAATGAAATGAAATGAAATGAATTTTTGAAATGAAATGAATTTTATTCGAAGTAGGTTTGTTACAAACACTTTTCGAAAGTCAATTAACGCCATCGCTTCAACAAATCCCTACCGTGAGTGGTCCCGGGAGAAGAAGCGGCAAGAAACTCCCGCGATAATTTTTTTCCTACTCACAGTTACAGACAGCACTTAATACTACTTATTGCAATATTTAATATAAAAAAAATATAAAAAAACTCATGTCCAAGCAGTCTTGTCATTTAAATACTCATCAACTTTGTAATATGCTTTCTTCATGAGAATACCTTTTACATGAGTTTTTAATTTACAGTATGGCATTTCTGTTAATTCTAACGGGATTTTATTATAGATTTTTACACATCTACCCATGAACGAGCCACCAGTTTTGCTGAGTCTAAAACTAGGCACAATCAGTCTAGCCTTATTTCTTGTGTTAATATTGTGAACATCACTCTTTTTAATAAAAGTATCAAAGTATTTTTTAACATACATAATATTGTCCAAAATGTATTGTGAAATAACAGTTAGTATATTTATTTCTTTAAACAATTCTCTAAGAGAGTCCCTAGGCCTGAGGTTGTAAATAGCGCGAACTGCTCTTTTCTGTAATACAAAGATTGACTCAATATCTGCAGCTGAGCCCCACAACAACAGACCATAGGACATTATACTGTGAAAGTAGCTGTAATAAACTAATCTTGCTGTTTCTACATCAGTTAAGAGCCTTACTTTCTTAACAGCATAAGCAGCGGAACTGAGCCTCCCTGACAAGGCTTCAATATGAGGACCCCATTGTAGTCGAGAGTCTATGGTAATGCCGAGAAATGTTGTAGAATTTACTAGTTCTAGTACTTCCTTATTTAGGACAATTTGAGCTGGAATATGTTTCACATTAGGTAAGGCAAATCTGACACATTTAGTTTATTTCGCGTTTAACATCAAGTTATTACATGTAAACCAGTGTAATACTTGCGAAACAGTATTATTTACGTCGTCATAACATTTTTTCCTCCTATCTACTTTAAAAATTAAAGATGTATCGTCAGCAAACAATACCGTTTCACACATGTTCTTAGTGTAGTTAAAATTACGATGTAGATATTATAATTAGAATTACTCATAAATGTTAGAAGACTGTTTAAAGTGATCTCTTTTGTTTATAACGTTTTGAAATAATAATAAAAATGATTTATCATTGATGATTTTGTTTATTTACCTACCGTAACATCGTGCCCCGAAGATGTAACAACTAGCCCCAAATGTAGGGTAAGTTGTTACAATCGACTTTTTTGGTTAAATTGTCTATTGTGAAAAAAATACATAAATTTTAATAACTTTTCAATCATGTTTTAATAGCTGAATAGACATACTAACGATAGAAGCAATCAAATGTATAAATTATTTGATAGGTTTTGTCGTATTGACAGTTATCTAAAAATTGTAACAACCTGCCCCCCGCTCCCCTACTATAACTAATTTTATTAAAACTAGTTTACACTTGTGCCCAATCTTGTGCCTACTTAAGTATCTAAACTACTAATAATGTTAAGATGGTAGTCTTCGTGATGACCTTTAGGTAATCAGATTCCCGAAGAGAAACGTGGCGGTTACTTCAATGCCACGATAAAGCCATCTTTTTTACCATTTTAACTGTGTTATTCTTTTTGTGGTGTACAATTAAAGAATACTAAAATAAAAAACTGAATAAGTGCACTACCTATTTGTGACAACCCTATAAGCATCTATCTGTTACTAGTTGTAAACAGTGATTCACTCATTATATCATGTGGTTGGAAAATTGTTACTACTGGGAATGGAAGGTGATTCGGTCTGTGTCGCTCGTATGAAATTCCCACGGGGTGACCGCTAGTAAGTTTTGTCTTGAGAGTCAGTTAGATTTGGTTATTGCCGTTACATCAGCAGCAAAGGCACCACCGCTGCATTGCTGGCCAAAAACGAAGAGAGACAACTCAGGGGATATGGGAAACAACATAGGGGGAGGATCCTTCAAGAAGCGGATCCATCACTTCCTTCTAAGTCAACAACGCTTGATGATGCCCCCGGTGTTGCTAATGTCCATGGACGGCGGTGATTACTGACTATCAGGTGACCCGTCTGCTCGTTTGCCTGCTCAAGGCATACAAATAATATTTTATAATAGCAATGAATTTTACCAAGAAAAAATAACCGACTTCAAAATAACTCAAAAATTACTCGTCAGATCTAGCTCAAATGTAAATAGAACCACATGACAAGCACCAGCTTTCGATTAAAAAAAGAATCATCAAAATCGGTTCAGTCGAAAGTTCGGGCGTTTCTCGGTGGTCATACTATCATGTCATACTGATATGACCAACGAGAATAGTTTGTATCGGTGGTCATACTCCCCATTATAATTCTAAATATAGTATTTTCCTACACCCTGACAAATATAAAGGTACAGTCAATGTCACCTGTAACTAAGAATAATTTTATTCTATCATTTTACAAGAAATCAAGTATTTGACCTGGAACTCGCCTGAGGCGTCTGACCTCTATGCCTCCATGACCACCCCTGGATCCACGCTTGTCCACGCTACACATGGGTGTCGTAAAGCTTGTTTGTTGAAGAATTGAAACTATAGAACCTACTTATGTATATTTGTCGTACTATGTTTAGCTGAAAGTTCGCTCTTATTGCCTTAGAAAAGCTTTTATTTTGAGTCAATAATTATAAAAAATACATTAGATTTTCACATGCCCAGGTCGGGAATCGAACTCGGAAATCCTAAGTTTATTGTCACTGCCGACAAGGTAACAGTTCTAAAACATAATCATAAAACTAAAGTATTCGTCGAATAAATTGAAAAGCGGTTTACAGATACTCATAAGTTTTAAAAGCGGCAAAAACAAACATCTTATCTCAACTTTTAATAACAAATAAAATGTTACATCAACAGAGTGGCCGCCGACAATTTACGTTACACAATCTTATATGACCGAAAGAAACGTTTATTCTAATCGAAATTGCATTCAATATGTTATTACGAAAGTAATTTATCGTATGCAAATGTAAAGTACACCGACGTTAATATAAAATTAAGATATTACCGACGCTGTTAGAGTGAAATTGAGAATGGTATTCTATGCCAAACAGGTTTGCGTGTTTTACTACGCCTCATCAGTCTCAATCAGTGCTCCGCAAATAAAATATAGAGCTCTACCCCTTAGAATTATAACTGAAGGATAGACAATTTCAATATTTATTATAAGTATTTATATAACATTCCTGTCAATATTAGAAAAAATAACAGAAAGTTGAGTAATTTTTTATGGAAATAGCTGACAAACGTACTGACGATTCACCTGATGGTAAGTGGCTATCGTTGCACCTGAACATCAGCAACACCAAACGCATCACTGATGCGTTGCCGGTCAAGAATGAGAGAAGATAAAGAACTGGCTCTCAAACCCCCAGCCGAAACACTATGATAATTGAAGGGGTGAGTGCAAAAAGGGTTTAAGTAACAAAAACAATAATTCGAGATAAATGCGTTTGAAAGTCAAGACTTCATTTTCGTTATATTCTTAGTATCAACTTCAAATTTGTTTTTTATGATTCCAAATTATATAAGATACCTTCGAATTGTCATGAATAAAGTATATTTTCAATTATTACTCTATAATAAGCAAATATTGTCAGTTTTGCAATTAAAACCCAATAAAAATGCGCCACATCCGTGCGTTTTTCACGAAACAAGGATTTAAATAACATTATATTATATTGAATTTTCCACTATAAAACCAATGCCATAACATTAAGAATCGAAAGACGAATTCAACGATACCAATAACTCTATTTCAGTAATTTCATCAGTTGAACCCTTTTTACACTTACCCCTTCAATTATGATAGTAATTTAGTAACTAAAAAAAATTACAGTCCTTTTTTCTATAAGGATGATTGTTTTTTTCTTGACTAGATGATTTTGCGTATTGTAGTGTCATAGCACGTCCAATTCATAACCATCTACTTCAAATATTTTCTCTTGAAGTAACTTGTTTCACATTTGAATGAGCAATACGTAACCATAAATATGAAGAATTTTTGGGTAAATTTACGCATTATTAAATTTTTCCAGCGCTGCGATCTCGATAGCGATTTATAAGTGAAAACATAAATTCCTTTACTTTCAAGATTTTTTCGAGGCTGATATGTATACTTTATTTAATTATGTTTCGCAAATTTAAGGGCAGCATCATTAAAGAATTATTATTTGCATATATGTAGAAGCGACACCGCGAACACAATGTATGTTCCAATGAATTGGCGCCGGTCGGCTGCAATTTTCAATGGATTCGTTTGATTTTGAAAGAAGAACGGGGCCTCAATTTTGAAAATAGAACCTCCCAGCGGGACACATATTTTGTTCGAGATGTCTGTTCTATGACATTATACTTCAAGGAGCAGCAATAACATTTTCTAAAATAGCAGTGATAACCTATCTGTTTGAACGTTAGTCTCCCAAATATAGTCCATTCATTCTAGATTTCAGTGTATGGGCAAAACGGCAAAATTTATAATTTTGTAAAACTGCTGCTAAGTTGTACCCATATGTGAGTACATTAAAAATAACCACTCTCCCCCTCCCCCTCCTGTCCGCATCACCCCTCCCCTCCTTGAAATGTGTCCCATTTTACAGATTTTCTCAATTTTCAGGAAAACTATACAAGCTAGAACAAAATGGTCAAAGAGTAAATTATTTATTGATAAATTATCTACAAATAACTTCCAACATTTATTTTAATACGAATTATAGTTTCGAAGTTATGGTGCGTCAAAGTTTAGTGAAAATCTGCGCTTGGCAAAAATTCATCATTTAATAGGCAGAAAACGGTGATATTTTGTATTAAATACAAAAAACGCGTTATAAACATTAACTACTCATAATAAAATTGTGAAAGGTTGGTGCTTGTAAAATCAGATATTAAAAACAGAATAATATGAGGTATCTTTATAGGAAGAACAGAAGCAAAAACAATTATCTGTAGAATTTTTGTCTTTTTGTCTGTAATTTTCAATCGCGAATCGCACAAAAAGTACTGGACAAAATTGGATTCCGTTTTCAGCATTGTATTGCTGGACATCTAATTTTAAACCTGGCGCTTGATTTGTCGTGATGCATTGCTTAGAAGCCGAGGTATGACTATTTCAAATGTCGTGGGGATAAGTTACTTTAAAATAAGTCAGTAATATCATCGTTATCTTTTCATTGTAGATTATTTGGCGGGCATAAATTATAATTTTGTAAATCTGCTGCTATATTGTATCTATATGTGAGTACTTTAAAAAAAACCACTCTCCCCCTCCCTCCCCTGTCCGCATCCCTCTCCCCTTGAAATATGTCCCGTTTTACAGATTTACTCAAAATTTTCAGGAGTATTTAAATTTCAATAGTCATACCTCGGCTTCTAAGCAACGCATCACGACAAATCAAGCGCCAGGTTTAAAATTAGATGTCCAGCAATACAATGCTGAAAACCGAATCCAATTTTGTCCAGTACTTTTTGTGCGATTCGCGATTGAAAATTACAGACAAAAAGACAAAAAATCTACAGATAATTGTTTTTGCTTCTGTTCTTCCTATAAAGATCCCTCATATTATTCTGTTTTTAATATCTGATTTTACAAGCACCAACCTTTCACAATTTTATTATGAGTAGTTAATGTTTATAACGCGTTTTTTGTATTTAATACAAAATATCACCGTTTTCTGCCTATTAAATGATGAATTTTTGCCAAGCGCAGATTTTCACTAAACTTTGACGCACCATAACTTCGAAACTATAATTCGTATTAAAATAAATGTTAGAAGTTATTTGTAGATAATTTATCAATAAATAATTTACTCTTTGACCATTTTGTCCTAGCTTGTATAGTTTTCCTGAAAATTGACAAAATCTGTAAAATGGGACACATTTCAAGGGGGGAGGGGTTATGCGGACAGGAGGGGGAGGGGGAGAGTGGTTTTTTTAATGTACTCACATATGGGTACAACATAGTAAAAGTTTTATAAAATTATAAATTATGCCGCTAAAAAATCTAGAATGAATAGACTAATAGCCCTGAGTTTAAATTCTGCTCGCACCTCAAATTTTCATAACTGCACGTACATAGCGTGATAAAACTTAAAAGTTAACTATCACTTGAAACTATAGGTTTGGGTGGAAATAAAATATTGTCTTTAATGATCAATATTAAATATATTTATTTTATATCCACTTGGAAGCAAGTATACGTCTGTGTTACAATATCCCGTGACGCGGTGTATGTAGAGTTAAATAAACAGTTCAAACCTATGGTTACAATGGGGAACAAAGACTCCTTGTTAGTGTTAATATTAATTTCTGTATCATATAAAGAGTTTGTCTGATGTTCTCAAAGATGTGTGAAGTCTTTCAATCCATAAGCGGAGTGGACCTGCACCTATGAGCAGAATTCACACATTATGAGCAGAAACTCATATAAACAAGTGAGGTTTAATTTTAATCCTCAACAGCCATTGACACATACACTGATAGAAAGGGGGAGAAATCCGTGTAAATAAATTGCACAGATTTCTCTCCTTTCCAGAAACACAAAGAATTAAACGCACTTTCGACTCAGACGCTGCATTGTTAGACGCCATATCAAGCGTGACATGTTGCAATGACTTTACTGTACACCCGAGATAAAGGGTCCTGCCATATTTATGAGACACTATAGTACAGACAGCAAAAGAATTAGATATGCAGGGCGTGACAAAAAACCAACGCTCTACAATGATTAATATTACAAGGACATTTATGTGATTATTTATCAATGTTAAATGCTACCTCGTACCTACGTAAGGTATAATTTAACGTTAAAAATAACACAAATATTGAGAAAACTTTTCATATCTTTTCATATCTTGCCCTGTATACGTAACTCTTTTGCCGACTGTACATGTTACTGCAATCCGTAAATCTGTACTATTGTCCATATGGCTGATGGTTATCAATATGATGACGTGTCTCGGTTTATTGCTAGGGTTTTGTCGGTAACCCTATTTTGTGTCACTCACGTCTATTCTGTGAAACAATGGCAAGAGCTAAAAGGGTTTAGTACTTGTATAGTTAAGAAACTGTTTATCTGTATATTAAAGATTATGATTAAAACTATAGCAGGCTTTCAGTCTGTTTACCGAAATTAGTAAATTAACTAGAAACTTACTTGAACTTAAACTGAGGCCTGAGGACATACGCGCCAACTCAGAGTTACTAACGGTTACGGAGCGATTTAAGTAACCGTTAGTGACTCTGAGTTGGGGCAATAAGACGCTTTATTATTATCAAGTTAAATAAGGATTTGAATAATTTGAAATTGATTTCATTCATTCATTCATTTAAATACGAATTTTGAAATTATCGTAGTCTTGTTTCATAATTATAGTCTTATTATTTCACTAATATGGTCAACAGTTTTGTAGTTAGAGTTAAAAGTAAACTTTACAAAATATTTACGCAACTGTAACCAAATAGTCTATTGAATACATTGTAAACAGTATTTAAAGATACATCTATACAATACAAATAAATAAAATTGGAGTGTCTGTTTTTAATATTAAAATAACTATAGGTAGACGGTACATATACCAAAATAACATTTGTTACAATTTTTGTCCGTATGTCTGTCTGTCTGTTTGTTTCAGCTAACATCTGAAATGGCTGGACCGATTTTGACGGGACTTTCACATCCAGAAGCTCATGTAACAAGGAGTAACTAAGTTTAACTTTTTTTAGAAAAAAAAATAGGATCAATAAAAAATTTAATAACATTAAATACCACGCGGACGAAGTCGCGGGTAACAGCTAGTTATCAATAATTAATATATGTCTAACACATTGTATGGATGATCTGTCTAACATTACGTAATTGAAACTTTCAATAGACGATTTACTTATTACTTAGTATTGGTTTTATCACGAAGAAATCCGATTGGTAGTCAGAAGTGTGGGTAATAAATATTATTCAATGGTGCCGATCACGTTACATACAAATTGATCTATGAATCTACTTTGAGGTATGTAATTAATTGCGTGATCAAATTATTAGATCAATCTGGATTATCAAGGATGAGCATGTTATTTTTTAGATTAAGGGTTTTTATACCCTTTAGATATATATCATTATTTTTATACCCTTAGATACAACATTTAACAATATTATTAAATCATGTAGGTACAGTCGGCCGCAGAAGTAGCTAAACATTTTAGTACCTTGTCACATTACATTTCTTGAATTTGTCATAGTTCTTGCTAGGAAACCGTCGAAACAGTTACTATTACAAAGTACTAAAATGTTAAGCTACTTCTACGGCCGACTGTACCTAATGAATCATGAAATAAGAAAGTTTGATGCCAGTGTATTACATAATTTGTGTAACAATAAAAAAATTGTTACACTCAAACATTTTAAAAGTCGTTATAAAAATATTTGTGAGGATTACCCGGAAATCAAACCCGGAACCCGGAGCTCTTCGGAAAACAATAAAACGTTAAGGAAAATGACCAATAAATGACCAATACATTAGGAATATCACAAATGACACATGACCAATGAATTCAACCTCAGTTCAACGCCAGGAGTTGTCGTCACACGGGAAGTAATTACTCGGTGTCCATTATAATAACCAGCGCGACCACACTGCGGTTTACATGTTAAGATATTTATGGTTAAGACACAAGAGAGGGCGGGAAAATTTATGTTAACGTATACCTGGTGCAAAAAACGTGTGTGTATACCATTGAAGTATAATGTCATGGAACAGACATCTCGAACAAAATGCGTATACCGCCGAGAGGTTCTGTTTTCAAAATTGAGCCCCCGTTCTCCTTTCAAAATCGATTTATCCATTGAAAATTGAAGGCGATCGGCGCCAATTCATTGGGACATACATTGTGTTCGCGGTGTCGATTCTATATGCTAGTAGTAATACTTCAATGGTGTATACTTATGTACGTAAGAAGTTATACTTCTTTGGCATAACAGAACAAAAATAGCTATAGATTTCATTCCCTATGCCACAACTATTTGTTTGTAAAAGGAATCAGTTATCAGCTAACTTCATCATGTCGCTTTTTGGCTGTCAGTGTGCACGCGCGTCGTAACACGGAAACTTGAAAGACAGTTATGCTAACTTCATCATGTCACCTTTTGGCTATCGGTGCTGACGCATCGTAAATATTTTACTCTCATATTTTTTTCCAAACGCGACAAAAGAAGTCTACGTTCAAAAACTTTTACTTTTATAACACAAGCGCACTGCCGTGTTTTCCGGGACAATAAGTACTCCATGTCTTATTCCAGATCATGGTCATATCCATACTAATAATATAAAGCTGAAGAGTTTGTTTGGTTGAACGCGCTAATCTCAGGAACTACTGGTTCGAATTGGAAAATTCTTTTTGTGTTTGATAGTCCATTTATCAAGGAAGGTTATAGGCTATACATATAACATTATATATTTCAGTAGTTAGTTTTTCCACAAATTAACGCGGGTGAAACCGCAGGGAACAGCTAGTATTACATAAATTTGATGACAATTCGTTCAGCAGTTTTTGCGTGAAAGAGTATCTAACATCCAAAAAAACTTTTACATTTATAATATTAGTAGGACTGCAAAGATCTGACTTAATGAAGTAAGAGTAGAGTAGGTAGAGTTAGAGAGAGGTCTGGTATCTTACGAAGCTTTTTTCTTCATTTAAAATGTTAGTTTGGCATTGGCTTCCACCACTCGAAGTACCTCTTCCACTGTTGCTTTACTTGGTCGATCAATTAAGTGAGGATATTGGATTACGTCTTAAAAAATATCGCTATAAGTCTTTGACTTATATCCAAGCATGACGGAAGCCCAAACGATCCATTGTAATACCGATTTAGATTCCATTCATAGAAATATATTGATTTCGAATATTTACTTCAATAGACATATTTTAACACTTTGTTTTCTATACAATTTTCTAAGATTCTTTGAGAAACTTTATATGTTAACTATTGAGACTCCAATGCTTCATTCAAGATAGGTGTCACGTTGTAAATAACGGTTTTGGTAGTTTCGATTAACAGCCTCGAGTCGATGATGTGCAATTTTTGTAACTCTTTAGCGCAATATAAGTTTTTTTTACTTAATATAAGTTATTGCTTGACCAAAGCTTTTAAGTCATTGATGGGTCTTTCCGTAGGGACGTAAGTGGAGATGCAGTCTAATCGCTCCTTAGTAAAGAATCACTATACAAATTCTGTACTAAGGAGCGATTTAAGTAAGCGTTAGTGACTTTGAGTTGAGGTTTTGGTTTGAGGAACTTGAACTACTACCTTTGTAAAAGCCTATAAACTCATTATCTACTTAAAGACTCATATCATATGTAGGCTGAAACGCGAAAAGAGGCAAGTCCTTCTCAGTACGCATAACGAATGACGACTCAACTTTGATTTTTATTTGAAACGCAACTTGATTACGAATGCTCCGTATAAATTTGAAAGGTAAAAATTTAAACTAGTTGCTAGTTTAAATTATTTAATAATATTAACGGGAAATCAGCAAAATAATAATACGAAAAGTGGCTCCGTTAATTAATTTATGAGGAGAGAACGTAGGTCTTAGTAAATTTCCACAGAATAAACAGTGTCGCCAAACAAACAATGACATTTTACAAGGTTGGGTTTTCTTAAGCTCCACCGGGGATTTACCGCAATATATTTTCTGTATAAATTTCGCTATAATTTGCCACTCTAACTTGAGTGGGGGAGTTTGGTCAAAAGTTCAGAGTAATTAAGGCGGTATTATCCCAAAAAATGGTATTTTTGAAAGTGTTTTGTTCATAAATGGTACATAATACAATTCTAAAAAAAATATATGTTATTTTACAGTCTTTGTTCTTTCGTTTCGTCATACTTGATACACGATAGCAATTATTTCATTGGATAGAAATAAATCACAAAGTGGGGTCTAATCTGGCATAAAAATGGCGTTTTATTCGCGTTTTAATCGCTTCCAGATAATAAAAAATATACCACAGTATAGGTCCTATAGATACCAATATTTCTGGCGGATAATAATATCAAATTTTGAAAAACATCCCTTTCAATTCCTATTTTTTCCCTTTCCACTAGCTACGAAACGCCCGACGCGTCGATTTACTCAATTTTACTCTCGCGCCAGTCGCCTTCGAGGTAGGACCTGTGCTAATCCGCATCGTAGCCGCACCTCGTCGAATTTCCGACACTAATTTTAATTTCGAATTTGGCGCGCGCGCGTCTTCTTATATTACGTATTAGGTACTGTCCAAAGTATCCACACTGCTGTAATTTGAAATAATAAAAATTGTTCGTTTTTATACTTTAGTTACTGTTTATAGTATTTGGGTATTGGTATAAGTCAAGTGCTAATTACACAATTATTCTTGTCGTATTAGGGCGGCTTAGAACACTATCCCAAGCCGGATGGGTGTCGTAAAAGGTGACTAAATCCGGCCCGCTGGTGGTAGGGCCCCTCGAGGGATTATATTGGTAATATTGATTTTAAATGTTAATTAATACCATTATTACTATTATTATTTCTCCATGGGGTTCGCATGGACAGCTACCACCCTTGAGCATGTGTCAGTCGCCAAACGACTCGTCGTGACGGCTGGGAGCTTGAGAGACAGTTTTCTTTTTTGAAGTTATACCTTATTTAGGCGCGTTATGAAATAAATGGAAAATTGTTTTGAAAAAATGATTATTGAAGTGAAAACTTCTTGAAGTCAAAAGTCAAAAGTCAAAAAAGTCAAAAGTCAAAAAAGTCAAAAAAGTCAAAAAAGTCAAAAAAGTCAAAAAAGTCAAAAAGTCAAAAAAGTCAAAAAAGTCAAAAAGTCAAAAGTCAAAAGTCAAAAAAGTCAATAAAGTCAAAGAAGTCAAAAGTCAAAAGTTACAAGTCAAAAAAGTCAAACAGTCAAAAAAGTCAAAAAAGTCAAAGTCAAAAAAGTCAAAAAAGTCAAAAAAGTCAAAAAGTCAAAAAATTCAAGTCAAAAGTCAAAAAAGCCAAAAGTCAAAAAAGTCAAAAAAGTCAAAACAGTCAAAAAAGTCAAAAAAGTCAAAAGTCAAAAGTCAAAAATGTCAAAAAAGTCTAAAAAGTCAAGAAAGTCAAAAAAGTCAGTCAAAAGTTACAAGTCAAAAAAGTCAAAAAAGTAAAAAAGTCAAAAGTCAAAAGTCAAAAGTCAAAAGTCAAAAAAGTAAAAAAAGTCAAAAAGTCAAAAAGTAAAAAAAGTCAAAAGTCAAAAGTCAAAAAAGTCAAAGTCAAAAAGTCAAAAAGTAAAAAAAGTCAAAAGTCAAAAGTCAAAAAAGTCAAAGTCAAAAAAGTCAATAAAGTCAAAAAGTCCAAAAAGTCAAAAGTCAGAAGTCAAAAAAGTCAAAAGACAAAAAAGTCAAAAAAGTCAAAAGTCAAAAAAGGCAAAAAAGTCTAAAGTCTAAAGTCAAAAGTCAAAAGTCAAATGTCAAAATTTGTGGAGTGGAGTGGAGTGGAGTGGAGTGGAATAGTAAAACCTTCAATTATCATCTTCCCGAAATTTTACATTCGTCTCATTATCTTGAAAACAAAATTTTTGAAGGTTTCACTTCTAACACGTGTGAATTGCACACATTTAAATTTTTTTGTTTTTATTATTTTTTACATATCTTTAGGTTTTTTATTTTAAATTATTCTTATACTTTTTATCATTCTCAACATACTTGTAAAATATCTTATCCAAAGGGTTTGAACATTTTTGTACGGAACCTGGCATACCTACAAGTCCGCCATTCTGAAAAAAAAAACTCGTTTCGATTTTGAAGTTGGTTATTTTTTGTTAGTATTTAGATGATATTAGTCAATTTTGTATGTAAGTACCTACTTATTTGTGGGTGAACCGATTTTGATGATTCTTTTTTTGATAGAAAGCTGGTGCGTATCATGTGGTTCCACATAAATTTGAGGGAGATCTGACAAGTAGTTTTAGAGTTATTTTGAAGTTGGTTATTTTTTGTTAGTATTTAGATGATATTAGTCAATTTTGTATGTAAGTCTAAGTACCTACTTATTTGTTATCCACTCACCTCTAGTCTCCACTGGACAGTTTCGTTTCATAAAATTTCAAGTCAGTCTCCACTCACCTCTAGTCTCCACTGGACAGTTTCGTTTCATAAAATTTCAAATCAGTTTCCACTCAACTCTAGTCTCCACTGGACAGTTTCGTTTCATAAAATTTCAAGTCAGTCTCCACTCACCTCTAGGCTCTAGTCTCCACTGGACAGTGTCGTTTCATAAAATTTCAAGTCAGTCTCCACTTACCTCTAGTCTCCACTGGATAAGCTAAAATTATCATTACTCTTATTTTATTACACCTAAAATTCCAATGAATAAATCAAAATAAAGTATACTTACACCCCAACTCAGAGCAGTTACTAATAATAATAATAATAATAAAACCCTTCCACACTCATACCCCCGCAGTAGGTTACAAGTATTTACCTGTGTCGCGGGTGGCATGGACTACACATATAACAATCACAATAACAGCCATGACACGAGTACAAATATTTATCTGTTACATAAATATTTGCCCCGGCCGGAAATCGAACCCGAAACCCCTCGCTTCGCAGTTCGCAGGCAGGTCCACTACCAACTAGGCTACAGGGTCTACAGCTACGCACGGGGTCATTAACCTCACGGCCGCGCGCGGCCGGCTCACGGCGCGGCGGTCGAGTTTACACTCATGGGAGCGGGGTACAGGGAAGTGAACAAAATGCCTACAACGGTCGAATAATCTCGCCTTAAGCTATGTTTACGGTACATTATTCTACGTTATACGTACACTGAACTGCACGTAGATATTAAATTTGAAACTATGAATTAGTGCCCTTAAAAACTCGAATATTTCTAAAGTTTTAGAATATCAAACAAGTAACTTAGGCTGAGAAAATCAATAAGAACTTTATTGAACACTAGCTGTTGCCCGCAGCTTCGCATGCGGAATTTAAGCTTATCATATTTGTACCCCTTGCAGAAGAAAATTTAAAAACAGGTTAATTTATATTGAAGTATTTATATTTAGAAATTTATATACTGAAACCTACGATACAATCACAAATCATTCCTCCGGGAACGGATTTTGAAAAATAAACAAATTAAAATTAGTTTTTTTCTTTTTCATGAAAAATTTTGAAAAACTCGAAAACATATATTCCATCAATTAAATGAAGAACGTTTGTTTCAAATTTAAAGCAAGACGTTGGTGTTTTAAAAATATTCCATACTAAGTTTCATCTTGTTTCCTGGGAAAACTTTTAATTTTATCGCGACTAAAAGTTTTTTAAAACGTGATCCAAAGTATTAGGAACAACTTGACTAATTTCCGTCGAAATCAGTTCAAGGGTTTTCATGTGATGCCCGGACAGACAAACAGACAATAATACCCCTGTCCTTTTCTCTCCCTCTCCTGCTCCCCGTCCCTCTCCCTCTCCCTTTCCCTCTCCCTATCCCGCTCCCGGGCCCTATCCCGCTTCCTGTCCCTCTCCCTCTCCCGCGCCCTGTCCCCCTCTCTCTCCCGCTCCCGGGCCTTCTCCAGCTTTCTGTCCCTCTCCCTCTCCCTCTCTCTCCCTCTCCCTCTCCATCTCCCGCTCCCTGTCCCTCTCCCTCTCCCATTTCCGGTCCCTCTATCGCTTCCTGTCTCCCGCTCCCGTCCGTAAAGTCCTCCACACAATTTTTTTGTTTCTCACTATAAGCTTACATATTAATTTTCATATTTCTGAGTTTGAAATTGTCCAAGTCCTGGAAAAACTTGCAACCTCTTTATTTACCTCTTAGGGGATGAAATTCCAAAAAACCTGTTACAATTAACGTAGTTTCTTAAATATTTAAAATCCCTTATTATTACCCCTTATGGGGATGAACTTCGAGAAAACAGAGTGGGTACAGTAATTTTTTGTGTCTAACTATAAGCTTATATACAAATTTTCACCCTTCTTATTTCAAAACTGACGAAGTTGCCATACTAATTTGCGCCGTCTTAATCAACCCTTTAGGGGATGATTTTCCAAAAAAACATAATACTTACAAATTTTGTTTCTAGTCTGGAGCTAATATGTAAATTTTCATGTTTTTAACTTAAAAAATGACGAAGTTGCGTACTAAGTTAAATTGAAGAAATTAACCCTTTAAGGGATGATTTTCCAAAAAAATGTGTTAAAGTTAACTTTTGCTTATTACTATAAACTAACATAAAAAATTTCATATTTATAACTCTAAAACTGACGAAGTTGGTTTGTATGAAAGTGATTTCTAACCCCTATTTGTACCCCTTAGGGGATGAATTTCCAAAAATCCGTTCTTAGTGGACGTCTCCTTAGCAGAAACTATCTACCTGCCAAATTTCATCTTAATCGGTTCGGTAGTTTCTGAGATTTCTTGTTTAATCAGCGGTGTGTCGCTTTTCAATTTTATATATATAGATAAGTAACTCTTGACAAAAGTTTAATAACTGTGCATCTGTAACTTTGCTTCTATCCAAACGATAATAAATAATCATAGTATTTAAGTAAAGTATAATATTTTTAACACTGGAAATTAGATAATACTTGCTTAAAACTTTTAGTTATTTTTAAGGACTTCATCTAGAACGAACTCAAGAATCTAAGAAGTTCTTACGCCCCACTATTATAATAATTATATTTACAATAATAATACAATACTCCCTCATGTAAATGTTTATTAAATATTCATTCCATACGTCTACACTTTACGAAATGGAAGACATTACACAAATCTCAATTGCTCTATATTGTCGGCAATTAAATTACCGCGGGTCGTACTAGGGCTCGACACGTGTGAAATTTCGGCAGGTAAATGCGTACTTCGTGCCCCATTAGATCCAATCTAGCGTTCATTCGCTCTGTCGGGAAGGATACTTTGCTTTTATATACTCCTGGTACCTTTTTTTAGTATATACAAATGGTATGTTAAAGAGATTCTCAAAAAGCATCTAATTATTTTAAGGCCTTAAAATCTTTTGAATGAAGTCAGTTAATATATAAACGTTAAACAACCATAGGACGCATTAAATCAAATTCTTCAAAGTCCAAATTAAAATTCGCTTTATAGTAAAATTGGTTGTTTAGAGTTGACGCGCGTATGAATTTACTGACGCGACTCTACGCGCATGGAAGCTTGCATCACTCGAGCGTACCAGCTTATAAATACCTTGAATATGTATCGTATACTAATAATATACTATATATAACTGTGACATTATTTAGACATACTAAGTAACTGCGCTAGTGATCACATACGGCTCTGAGACGTGGTGCGTTGTTGGCCTAATCCACAAGCTTAGAGTAGCCCAGCTAAGAGAGGGTTATGTTTAGTAATTCTCTATGTGATCACGTCAGAAGTGACGAGATTCGTAGACGGACGGGTATCCGATATAGATCATAATAGAAAAGTAAACGCGTCGAGAGCTATTCCACATATAACATATTATTATATTCCACATATTCTATGTGCTGTCTATTCCTAATTAAAATACAATATTAATACAGTATTTAAAATAAAAACTATGTTTGTTTCTTAATTCAAATCTTGCGTAATTTTTGGGATACCTTGTACAAGAAACTTGTGTTTGTTTTTATTTTCAAGAGAAAACTAAGTAGGTATATGAAATACGAGTAATCGCCCTCGCTTTGCTTCGGTTTTCTTATTTTTTATACCTTGGGTTACATTATTGGAGTTTTATTAAGGATCCCTAATTTTTTGAAAATATAATATAGCCTATGTTACTCAGGAATAGTGTAGCTTCTCAACAGTGAAAGAATTTTTCAAATCGGTTCAGTAGTTTCGGAGCCTATTCAATGCAAACAAAAAAATCAAATCTTTCCTCTTTATATATTAGTATAGATTAGCTTTCCTGCAACTTCGTTTGCATGGGAGCATTTCCCGATCCCCTTGGAACCCTAACCACCTAGCGGTATGAAATATACTTAACGACCTATTCTAATATCTACCAAATACAAAAAAATCATTAAAATCGGTCATGCCGTTTCAGAGGAGTTCGACCACAGACACGACATTTTTATTTATCTTATAAAGAGGAAAGATTTGATTGTTTGTTTGCATTGAATAGGCTCCGAAACTACTGAACCGATTTGAAAAATTCTTTAACTGTTGGGAAGCTACATTATCCCCGGGTGACATAGGCTATATTATATTTAAAAAAAATAAGGATCCTTAATAAAACACCAATAATGTAACCCAAGGTGTAAAAAATAAAAAAACCGAAGCAAAGCGAGGGCGGTTACTCGTTAGATATAAATTAAAATAATAATCATGTTTGTTAAACTTTCGTTATGATTCTGAAGGTGTGGCAATGGATCAGTATTTGTTCACCGTGTAAACAAGCCGACATATACACGTCAATAAATAGCAGATCGTGCGTCATCAATCACATAACAGCACGACGGAAACAATGCCGTCAAAATATATTTCCACTGCATGACAGAAATTGGTTGACAAGACACAGCCCTGAAATGTATCAGGGACTTGAACTATTAGGTACTAGCGTATACCGACACCGCAAACCCGGTGTTTGCGCAATGAACCGTTGCCAATTGGCTACAGTTTTCAGTGAATTCTGTCGATTTTGAAAAGAGAACGGAAACCCTATTTTGAGAATATAACCTCCTGGCGCGCCACAAAGGAGACACCCATCTTCCATAGAAACTCAGGCCCAGATAGACAAGACTGAAAATTGGTAGTCAATTAGATCATTGTAAAAGCTTTAATATCTCCAATTTTCACTGCAGCTTTGTTCATTTAGCCCATGCAGATGAGGCTAAGATTTAAATATGTTTATCTTGTAAATAAGACGAATTTTTTGGTATATGTATAATTTACTCTTGTCTAGTCTTATGTTCTAGCAGTTCGAGTATATATGGTTCGTGGCCGAAAATCGGGTATCTCCTTTAGTTCACGATGTCTGTTCTGGTACTTTAGTACATTATACCACAAAATACATGTAAGCTATGCTCATTGCCTTCTCTATGGTTTATTGTCTATCGCGTATGTCGTATATTCGTATTAAGAATTGTGATGTCATTTAATAAGAAATGAAGATTTTCCTACGTGGAAGTATATAATATTATATTTTTAATTATCATCAAGATATCTCGAAATAAGGACTTTAAATGTTGTTTTTCTTATTTGCAGGTATTGTGTTTGTTTATTTAATTATCCTTAATAATATGTATTTGTTATAAAACTTATTATGATAGTAATGTAAATAAAACTTCTTATTTGCAGAACAACACCATTTGGGTTTTTATTTCATAATAATATAATAACATATTATATACATAATAGTACCTGTTGGTAATTATACTTCAATGGTCAGGGAACAGAGTGGCAATGGTATTGGGATCGAGTCAGAGATAATGTTATTGTTTTATTTTTAAAACTTGTTATTAGTCTCGCTTCGTTTCGTAAAAGTTAGAGTCCGATAAGTTAAGGTTAGGTTAAGAGAGTAATTATGGGGTGGGTGAAAAATATTTGCTTTTTACTAGAAATGTAGTTCAAAGGAACATGTGAACATTTATCGAAATGTATTCCTTTGAAGTTGAAGTCACTACAGACTGTGATACAGAGCTGAAAATTAGGTACAAGACTGTCAAATTAATTAAACCTTAATTAGGCACTTAAATTCGGGTTCACGGTAAATAATTTGGTTAAATAAAAAAATTGTGCACTTTGAAATGTTCGACGCAATGCTTTACAGATATTTTACGGTTCTACTAAGGTTACGTAAGAAAGTGTGCCTTAATTTCGTTGTACAGAAAAGCGTAAAAATCCCACGTCACGCTATCACAATACAGTACGTACTTCAAATTATTAAAATATAACGTTCGTAAAATGAAACGTATTTTATAATTCATCGCCCGAGCCCGCAAAATGTACGGTTTTTGTTACCTACGTCAAATTTATGCGTGTAATGATGTGTAGGAGTATATTATACGCATGCGTAGCGGTGAATTCTAATACAATTAATGTACTTTGATAATCTTATGAAACCCATTAACGAAACTCTAAATGCGTGTCGCTTAATTTATTTAACTCTTAGTGACTATTTAATAGCTGGGGACTGAATGCCTAAATTGACTTTAAATTGATATAACACTGTCTGGAAAGTATCACTACTATCTATGTGAAGGGGTTGATTGGGGATGTAATTTTTATATAGCCTAAGGGGTTGACAAAAAAGCAGACGAGCCACCTGATGGTAAGTGGTCACCGTCGCCTATGGACATGAGCAATACCAGAGGAATCGCCAATGCATCGCCGGCCATAAAGGAGAACTCTTTTTACAACTTTTTTGAAGAACCCCATGTCATAGCGCTTCGGGAACACCTCAGAAGGAAGCTCATTCCACAGCTTACAAGTGCGTGACAAAAAAAAATTTAAGTCCAAAATATAAGGGTATTACTCGTACCTAGTGAAACAAACTTAACGATGGACGAGATTATGATAAATATATAAATAAATGGTACTCACTCATAGCTCCACACTAGGATTCCCTGTGTCGTGGGTACCATGGACATTACACACAACACACACCCAGAAATTCCCACTCATTATTCACCGTCTCGCTGGGAATCGAACTTAGGACCCTTCAAACGGTCCGCCATGGTAACCATTACCCTACGCGGGCGTTCAGGCGGTATTAAAACTTCCGACACTTGGGTTGGCCACTGACCCCTCCATCAATCCGCACTGCATCAGCGTGGTGGAGTATGCTCTAGGACTTATTAGTGGGGTATTGATGGACTGTAGCCTTAATTAAGCCTTTAGGGACATTTTGCCACTTCCTCTAGTCTTTCTGGTTTTTACCTGGTTTTCCTCTACTTTAATGTTCACTTAGACTCTCAATAATAAACTTTATGAAAAATAAAGAAGAAAATATAATAACACTGTCAATAATAATAACGTTATATTGATAAAGATGTAAATCTCAACAAAATGTGACATTTCGTGACTGATTTGATATCTATAAAACGTAAGGAAATTTTACAAAAAACCAAGTCTTTTTAAAGTTTTCCCATTTCATGGTGAATTAAATATAAGACAACAAATTTTTATTATTATGACTAAATAATTTGGTTGATTTTATTGTAGTTGTGTAGATTACATATCCCACTGTGCCAAATCTAAAATTATGTATTCAATAAAATTCGGAGATTTTTTATTTTAAATACTAAAATGAATGTTGAATATTTTACAGCAGTGTTTCGTCGAAATGTTAACGACTTGCCGTACAATTTGACTACAGCAGTAAAATGAGGCTCCAAATCCCTAAGTAATTGATTTATCGGGACTTAAAAAGCATTTTGTAGATGAATAATTTTTGAATAATTTGTAAATCTAAAGCTCTAGGGATAAGGAATAACAAAAAGCAAATTTGAATTTTATAAAATACAATGACGTAACGAATTCTCCGCAATAGAAATGTTCGAAATATAATACTTTTTGGAACGAAGTTCCTTATCGCGCGTTCCGAAAGGGGGCTAGGCGGAAAATTTGGTAACGACACTTTTTGCCGGTAACGACACTTTTTGCCGTCGTAGTTTTTTTTTACATAGAAAGCAAGCCAGAGTACTAGGATAGCAAAAACATGCAAACGAGTGTGCCAAAGGTATTAAATTTCGTGAGATATTAGATTTGTTTTGGCACACTTGCTGCATGTTTTTGCTATCCTAGTACTGACTGCAAGGAACTTCGTTCCATCCGGGTATCCCTTGACACCTCTCAAGTTTTTTATTCATTCGAATGGATCTACACTTTTTATGATCATGTCTTATTATTTGTCTTTTTTCCAATGGAAAATTGCTGTTTGCCCTATCGACCTTTGCAATTTGCTATAGATCTCACAGAGGAACAACTAAATAAATTTGAGCGTATTCAAAAATGTTAGTAGATTTTGACACAGTCGGCAATAGTTCCTCAAAGCCATAGAATCAACACGGATAGAAATGTGTATCTTTTGTTATTGATCAAAGCAGATTATTGAAAAGCTATAAGTGCTTTAATGAAATTTACTGCTTAGAAGTCTTAGCACGAAGTATGAGGTGTGACAAAACCGTACGAAGCCGTTGTAAACACGTTCAATGAAATGGCGTTTAACGATATCTCGGAGACAACTATAAACGATCGGTTTTGTGTCTACCCACGCGCAGAGCGACCCCACAGAGACTTTATTTGTACCACTCACGTC
Source organism: Thymelicus acteon (assembly GCA_951805285.1). NCBI lineage: Eukaryota > Metazoa > Arthropoda > Insecta > Lepidoptera > Hesperiidae > Thymelicus > Thymelicus acteon. Next base: position 3,988,564 of record OX638233.1, read on the forward strand.
ATAGATAACGCATACAGAAGGGATAGCTCATAGTTTGCACTCTAGGTAAAATTAGCAGCATTTTTAACCGACATCAAAAAAAGAGGAGGTATTCAATTCGACTGATTTTTAGGGTTCCGTAGCCAAATGGCAAAAAACGGAACCCTTATAAATTCTTCATGTCTGTCGGTCTGTCTGTCTGTCTGTCTGTCTGTCCGTCCGTCCGTCCGTCCGTCCGTCCGTCCGTATGTCACAGCCACTTTTCTCCGAAACTATAAGAACTATACTGTTGAAACTTGGTCAGTAGATGTATACCGTAAACCGCGTTAAGATTTTCACACAAACATTTTGGGGGTTCCCCATACATAGAACTGAAACTCAAAATTTTTTTTTTATCAAACCCGTGTGGGCTATCTGTGGATAGGTCTTTAAAAATGATATTGAGGTTTCTAATATCATTTTTTTCTAAATTGAATAGTTTGCGCGAGAGACACTTCCAAAGTGGTAAAATGTGTGTCCCCCCCCCCCTGTAACTTCTAAAATAAGAGAATGATAAAACTAAAAAAATATGTGATGTACATTACCATGCAAACTTCCAACGAAAATTGATTTGAACGAGATCTAGTAAGTAGTTTTTTTTAACACGTCATAAACCGTAAACCGCAAAAAATATCGATCAAAGTTATAATGAAGTACAAGAACTTTTATATTATGTTACTTGCTGCTACGGAACCCTTCATGGGCGAGTCCGACTCGCACTTGGCCGGTTTTTTTATGTTTGTTACCTCAGAACTTTCGACTGGGGGCACCGATTTTGATGATTATTTTTTTAATCAAAAGCGGGTGCTTGTCATGTAGTCCCACTTAAATTTGAGCTAGATCTGACGAGTGGTTTTTGAGTTATTTTGATGTCGATTATTTTTTTTGGTAAAATTCTGATTATATTTCTCTGAACTACACGCGATTGACAGGTAATTGTAAACTGTGTTGCTATGCCTATGACAGAATGTTTCTTCTTCTTCCTCAAGGCACGTACCTATTTTTTAGACCTTACCTTTGCCTAGTTCTTATAGCCTAGTTACTGTTACTAAATTGCTATTTTAAGCAAAAAAGTAGATATCAGAAAGATCAGCATAAAACAGTACCATAGTCACTTTTGCCAACGTAAAACAACTATTTTACGTTTAATTCTCATAATAAGTCAATGACCCACTGGACTGCAATACTCTGTGCCACTAATTTGTTCGATACAGCCATAACACGATCAACCGATGCGCATGTATCCTGTCAACGAACGCCTCTATTGCATTAAATGGAAACATAGAGGTAGGTACTTCAATTTGTAGATGGATCCTACGCACTGTTGTATTGCTTATAAAATGCTCGCAAAATTGCAACGAAATAGTTTAAGTACAAATCAATTGTAACCATTTTAATCGTTATAATCATAAGTAGTGAAAGCCTAGCGATTACTTTGTTATCCTGAACCAGTGGGCCAGAGTTCGAATTCAGCACGTAATTATCTCTTATTTTCAAGTTATGTAAGTATTGGAAGTTAGAAGTTTATCATCATTTACTTACATGACTGATGATGATGATTTAACTGGGATCGGTTAATTAGTTCAAATCATAACAGTATAATGCCGTTTCATCTTATCCCGTGTCCTGTGGTCCCATTAAATTTGAACTAGATTTGACGAGTACTTTTTGAGTTATTTTGAAGTCGGTTATTTTATCTTGGTAAAATTCAGATTATAATGTAAGTATTTAGTGGACCAACGTAGTAAATTTGTAAGTATACGTATAAGTGTAGTGGTCATTGTGGTAAAGAAGGCATCATCATCGCTTTTATGGTCAAGAAGAAAGCTAGGAATTGTGATATTAATCCGATACTTAATAATAAGTGAGTGAGTATCATGCATATTCCTCGTTATTCAAGAACTTTTTGCAACATTAGTATGAAGTGATTCACATATTCTCATGCTATCCATGCAAATATAATATCAGTAACGCACTTAAATGATTGCTCACATATCCCACGCGTATTTCCACGAAATATTTAAATAAATCGTGGTTCTGTGAGAAATTCTGTCCAGTGAAGTGGCCAAAAAACTCAACAAGTGTTTAGAAAGCTTCACTTGAGATTTTAAACTGAGTGTCTATTTATTTATTTTAATCAAAACCCAATACACTTACTTTCACTGAATTCTTTTTCGTGGCAAAATAATGCATTAATAACAACTTTCAAGGTTTAAGGTTATCGAATCTAATTATTCAGTTAATTAATCTTATTAATTGTATTTCTTGTGCAGATAACCTTATTAAATTAGATTCCGAGGTGTTTCGTAACTGCGTAGTCCAGTCGGTGACGCGAGAAGAAGAACTCAAGCTTTGTTTGAGAATAGTTTGATACTGATAGAATGTGAAGATTATTTTATTTAAGAATGCAATTTCGTTATCGATACATTACATACCATTGCAGTCACTAATCAGAAACACCCTAGTGATTCATGAAGAGATTGATCAAATTATTTATTACAAAAATTATTATCAATAGCAAATTAACTAACAAGTGTAACTTATAGGATTTGTAAAAAAAAAATGAGAGGTGTCTAGGGACACCCGGATGGAACGAAGTTTTTTTCGATTAATACTAAGCGACCAGAAGTCTTTGAGGGTGCGACAGTACAATCATAGTATGTGGCTGTCTTATTCACTCTTCGGTATTTAGCATAGGCACAACAGGGACGTCCATATCACGATCATGCACATTAAGCTATTATTGCCATTTCTCCCGTCATGCCAATCAATATGCGAAGAGCGACAGTGATAGAACAAATCCATCACTGCCACTCTGACAAGTGTCATGTCAGAGCGACAGTTATAGATTTATTCTATCTCTTTCGCTCTTTCGCATATTAATTGGCATGACAAGAGAAATAGCAATAATAACTTAATGTGCATGATCGTAATATAGATATCCCTGTTGTGCCTATGCTAAATACCGAAGAGTAAATAAGACAGCCACATACTATGATTGTACTGTCGCACCCTCGAAGACTTCTTAGTCACCTAGTAACTCGCTTTAATTAACAAACGACGGCAAAAAGTGTCGTTACAACTTTTCGTTACAAAATTTTCCGCCTAGTCCCCTTTCGCAACGCGCGATAAGGAACTTCGTTCCAACAAAGAAATACTATTCGATTTTTTGACTTAGTGGCAACTTTTTTCTCACTTACCCTTAGCTTTACACAAGAACTTATTTACAGTGATTACGTGGTAGACTGACCTCAAAACCATGTCACAAAAGCTTCTAATACCTATAATAGCAAACAACAATAATTATAATCGTCAAACACACAGTAAAGCTGAGAAAAACAAGAGAATTTAGAATGAACAAATAAATATTGTAGCATCTGAAGCCAATCCCAACTCTAATAATGTAGACGACCCGACACTTAATTTTAAAACAAATCACGGAAGTTTGTTAAACGATGAATAATGTATACCAATTCATCAAGAACTAACAAAGGCCCTTAACGAAATTGAATGCCCTGATTGAATCCAGATATACTGACGAAGTTTATAAATTATCTATTTCTATTGATGGATTACTTCAAACCTGTGGAGGTTCAAATTGGAATTGGTTATTTTTGGAACACAATAATAGAATTTGCACGTCTATTTATACCGAATATAAAGGTCTTCTATTTTGATGTAAGTGTTTGTTTAGGCAGAGTCAGACAATGGAACGTTTTAGGTGCTGTAAGAACATACTGTGATCCGTCGATAGTAGTGCGTCTCCTTGGAGAAATAAGGTTGAAAATAGCAATGCATTTTAGTTGATCTTCATAACTTCGAATATGAACGCTATTTCGCAGGTTTTATTTCATTTGCACTGGAGCAGCGAAAAGTACGGCCTCTTGAAATTTACAGTTTGTTTATCTAATTACTAATAACTTGATTAGAATTCAACCTATCGTATTGATAGGGCTCTCAAACTAACTTGCGAGTTTCCGAGATGCTTCAGTTATACAATCCTGTATAAACACCAAGTGCTAAATTGTGGTTTCATGTTTGTAGATCTTATCAATTACTACACATTATATTAGGGGTTTAAGTATGACATTGCCGTTTAATTGTACTGTACCAATATATAATTTAAAGGTTGAAAGAACTTACCTGTAAGTGAATTTCAACCGGGATTATACGAGATGTTGCATCCGAAGAGATTTAAATAACCATGTAGTTGTCCTTCGAGACACTGCATCGTCACACATTTGGAGTATATGAAAATAAAACAATAATAAGAGTCAATTATTTAGTCTGTGTTGTTGCCATCACATCACTATTGTATATACCCAGCCCTAAAACGTCATTCAGTTTAGAGTTTCGTCCTAGTTGGTCATTCTGCAACCATACATGGGGTGGCAAGCTGTAGTGCTTTTGAGCGCTAGCACGTGTACCACCGGGTGGGCGGGAGTTTAAATCTCTTCGGATGCAACATCTCGTATAATCCCGGTTGAAATTCACTTACAGGTAAGTTCTTTCAACCTTTAAATTATACTTCGATGTTGCATCCTCAAGATTTAAATAACCATGTAGATGTTTAGAGGATGTTGCAGAATGTAGTGTATAAAACCGCACAAATAAAGTGAAATTTTTATCAAGTGTTAAATAACATCTTTCGTCCAAAAAATTAGGCATTAGGTACATACTATTACTTAATACCAAACACAATTTCAGCAAAAGGATTTATACTCCCCGATATTGACAATAGGTTGGTTATAGGATTTTTCGGCGAGGATACGAGGACTTTCTTGTCCAACGAGTGGCATTTCAGAAGTCCAATCCAGCTTGCTGCAGATATAGGAGCGTGGCAGGTACTGTGTGCCGTGAGTACGATCACGTTCACGCCGCTATCGCGCAATATTTGTCTGATCCATTGGTTCCATCGAATCTATTCGGCTTGTGCTCTGCGAAGTATTGTGGAAAGGCTTTTTAGCAGAAAGTACATAAATTTTTGCCTGTTTCGACAGAATTTCGGAACCGAGCTGTCTTTTCTATCTATGAGGATAGTCTTTGTCGAACAACTAGAAATAGTCTACTTGCTACTGAATTTTAAAAATTTTACAATTTTTTATTGGAGTGAGATAACCAATTAATAACAAATAATGTTTGCACACGTTGCCCGGTAGACAACGCGATGAAAGTTAAAACTTTTTGAATTTCATTGATAAATTCTCATTAGAATAACGTTGAGCCAAATAGGATAAAGTAAGATTTGGGTTAAAAGATATTTGGTTAACCTTGTTTTAATCTTAAAGACAAGTTTGAAAAAACTTGTAATACAATAATAAAATTATCGTTACCAATGTCTTATTAACAACAGATATAGGGCTGACTGGTGGGAATTTGTAAAGTAGCTTATTACTTTCTGTAACATATCGTTTAAGAATAAGAAAATAATCCAAACTGACAAGGTAAAATAAGACGATTTTATGTTTATATTGATCAACTGTTGTAGGTATCTTTATTTACGCAAATAATGAATTTGAATTGCTTTGCATAAAAGCATATAATATGTAATATGAAACAGTGCAGTTCTGGATGTCTTTTAATGACAAACAGAATTTAAACCAAATCTTTTAATAAGTATATTACGTTATACTGGCTAAGGGTATTTTTGATAAGAAATTGAGGATTTTGATATGGAATACACCTATTGGTTTATCATTTGGGGTATCCCTTGAGAAGGTTTGTCGAATAAAACTGCAGACGCTAAGTTCTGTTACATTTTCTATTTAGGGGAATTAGAAAAAAACGATGCGATGCAAATAAATCGACATCTCACTAACCAATCTGGTCTAGTAATAGTCTAATAATTTTATTGAGATGAGGAAATCTGATACCATTCAATATATTTCTGAGATGGCAGTGGTGGCATAGCATACAGACTTAGGGGGAGTAAGGTAAGGGGGAAGTCAGTATATTATACCATCTGTTCAAATCAAAAAGTATCTGACTACCATACTTCATCTTGATAAGGCTAAAGACATATATACGAGTATGTCTCGCGTTCTGTTTGGTGTATTAACAATCCTTAGCAAGAACGGGGCATGCAGCAGTAGACAAGTGAACCTAAAATTTCCCTTAAAATTTTCGGATTTTTATAGATTTTTTAGAGTTCCGTTCCTCAATAGGAAAAAAAACGGAACCTGCTTGTCTGTCTGTCTATCAATGCCGTTTTTCCCAGGGACGAGTGGATAAAATTAATATAATAATTATTATCGATATCCAATGTAATTAATGTCCATTATATAAATATAATTAATATAAAATACTGAGGTCTGCAATCCCTTCAAAATCAAGCTCCTATTCTACGTCAGCACAACCAAAAAACTACAGCGCGGCGTTAATGCGATATACATAATTTTTTTCTTTTTAATTATGGTACTTGCAAGGAAAGCAAAACCTGTAGTGTTCTTCCCGTTGATCTCAAACCATGAAATTTGGTAGAAGCAAAGCAAGACTATTTTATAGCATAAGTAACGGAGAAAATGCGTAAATCGAACACAGTAACATGTGAAGGCGACAGCTTTTCAACTGCAACGTTATGTTTGTTACTCAGTTCAGAATACATCAGTAATGTTCGGTTCTATAATCATCAGGATCAGTCTGAAATAAAGTATCGTTATTATTATTATTATACATTTGTACATAGCCCTCGGCGCGCGAGTCCGACTCGCATTAGGCTGGATTTTAATAAATCTTAGTTTTACTAAATATACATTTTGTATTATTGCACCCCACTAATACTACAAACGTGAAAGTCTGTACGAATGTTTATTACTCTTTCACGCTAAAACTTCTAAAGGGATTTTCATGAAACCTAGCACATAGCCAGACCATGATCTGGGCCAGATATGTCCACTTATTGTCCCGACAAACACGGGCAAACTCGCGGCCAAGGCGCTAGTATGTCATAACATAATTATCCCCAATACAAAAAATATATTGTCAAGGTATACTAATACTGTAGTACATACAGTTATTACTTAAATTATGACAATTATGTTTTTTAAATGTTTGTAAAAACATAATATGGAGTAGAGCTGAGGTTGGGATTTCTTGGTGATCTGTGAGTAAGTATTAAGAAAGGCTTCTTTAAATGTTCGCATTTATATCAGCCATCTGGCGACGGTGTATGGGTAACTATGCACACTATTTATTCGGTTTAGATACAAAATGAATCTAAAGAGAGGCACTGAGCTCTTGGATACTAAGAGTATCAGAGAAATAAATGAACAGGTATGACAAAAACACTCAAATACGAAAATAATGTCAATGTAATGTTATTGAAATTATTTGTTTCCGATTTGAACATGGTGGGTTTATTGTTTCCATTGTTCGAGTAAGAAAAATGACTTAAGAGGATCTGTTATCCTCATACATAGGATAGTTCAGTGGGTTTGCTCACCAATTATTACAATGAAATTGTGTACGGCTGGAATTTGGTACCTCCAACTGCGTCTCTGGTCTGCTTGGCGGTCACGAGGGGTCGCGGCAGGCAGCGGCGGCGCTTGAGCCCGCAGCTGCGTCGTGTAGTTATTCCTCAAGGAACATATTAATATAAGGGGTAAAGAGTGCTCTACTTATTACATGATTTTTGTAAATAAATTTCGATGCGCCATCAGCGCCCTCAAGTTGCATAGATGGCGGTAAGACATCAGCATGATGTCAGTTACAACGAATTGTCCCCCCTGGTGTTCCTCCTCGGTACAGCAATTGGCTGTCCGTCGTAGTAGCAAAATTTTACTCCTATGGCTTTTAGATATATTTCTGATATTGTTGTTGTTTAGTCTATCTGACTAATCATTTATCTCTATATTTTTAGTACATTTTACTTTTTATCTTCCTTATTTAGCCAACCCTGGAGGATTTTTCCCAATGTTCAGAGATTTAATCAGCTTCTCTAATTCTGCTCCGTGGTTATTGTTCCAGTTTCTTAGCTTCCCCTGGCATAGCTAGGATTTTCTCTGGTATTTTGAGGAGTACTGGTTCATCTGCCTCAAATATATTATAATAGCCGCCTTTCCCGCAGGACATATCGGTGTTTCCGAATGGAAATACGATGCTGCAAAACTAGGTACTTATGTGATTTAGATACTTTCGGATGACATCTCGTGTCACCACATTAAGAAAGTAACATATGTATTATTTATGTTTCTGGATAATATAACGCAAGGCCTGGTAAGCCTGTCTGTGGTTTACTTTCGGGTGCCATCTCGTGTCACCACATTAAGAAAGTAAGATATTCTTGTTTCTGGATAGTATAGTGCAAGGCCTGTTAAGTATGTGATTTACTTTCAGGATGCCATCTCGTGACACCACATTAAGAAAGTAAGATATTCTTGTTTCTGGATAGTATAGTGCAAGGCCTGTTAAGTATGTGATTTACTTTCAGGATGCCATCTCGTGACACCACATTAAGAAAGTAAGATATTTTTGTTCCTGGATAATATCGCGTATTACCACTTTATGAAACAAGGTAACTGAACTGGCAAGTCAACAGGTTACAGGCTACTACGACAAGGTTGGTGGACAAAATAATAGTAAGTACTTTTCGAATGACATGACATCACGTGTCATCAGTCATCACTCAGGAAAAAAAATTTTCTTTTGTATCAAATAATATGAAATAATAAAAGATTCCGTGTTTGGAATCAGATTTAACATTTTAGGATACCAAGATTTATTGAATTACTAACATTTCAAGTAATCAAAACGTACAATAATTCGTCAGTTAATAGACAACCAAACTTGAATTCCATTGCGAAGATTGCATATCTTCATTTATTTCTGGTTCAGTTTCACTTATTCTTTTCTCATGTTTTCCGCCTATTAGATATGAGCCAAAATAATCCAAAGCACGAGTTTTTAATGTTATTATAATATTATTTAAATTATTTATAAGTAATGACACTAACGACGATGCAGCACACGAAAAACGAATGACGTTTTAGGGCTGGGTATATACAATAGTGATGTGATGGCAACAACACAGACTAAATAATTGACTCTTATTATTGTTTTATTTTCATATACTCCAAATGTGTGACGATGCAGTGTCTCGAAGGACAACTACATGGTTATTTAAATCTTGAGGATGCAACATCGAAGTATAATGTCATATTGAAACCCTATTATTAAACATATTATTTTATTTCACATTAAAAACATTTAAGGTAGCAAAACATAACTTAAGTGTTAACGTTATATTATGCTAATGCTCCGTCAACATACCGCCACATGCATGGAATTATTCATGATTTTTAGTGTACGGAAGCACTTAAATAAATTGCCACTAACATTCAAATATCTCTCCTCGGATTGCAACCCACATTTCTCAACTAAACCGATCGCCGTCGATTTACACAAGCCGCAGGCCCATGAACGCTTAAGGCCGGCTATTCTTCATAAAATCAACAATAAACTTACTACCTTGTTACCACATACACGCCAAAATACTCTCTAAGTATATGCAACACCACCTATTATCCCATAAAGTCAGGAAACAATTTGTTCACGTGTAGATCCTTATCTGAATGGACATTCCACACGAATTCTATTCATCCTTACAATAAGCGAAAAACAAATATCGTATGAAAAAAGCGGGGGAACCACAAAGCCTCTAATTGAGGCAGATGTACCTTGAACCACGTGCCTTTGGCGCCTTGATACTACTACACATAAAGGGACCCTTATCTCATCACAATAAAAAATCGACTCTTACATCATCGGCATTTGGATCAAATTCCAGTGTTGTTGATTCTATCGTAAGTACATTCGAAAATCAATGCTAATCTCGTGGCATACGGATCTATATCGAATAATAGAAGTTTATATAAAGATGTGCATAAAATGTATGATCGAAAAGATAAAGGAATAAGTGATCGGGTATCTATTTCAGATGGGGTCCTTCGAGGAAGACGTATGTGGGTTAATTCGTTGGTGATGGCCGGCAGCTGACTTGATGAGGCTTTCGCACTTACCTGGAACAAAAAAAAGAGGATTAGTTGAAGTATTCATGCATACGGGAAAGTAAATCCCGTAAAATGTGAGATCCAACCAAGGGCCTAAATTGGGGAAAACATAGTTTTAATTGTCTATTTAATAAAAAATGTGTAAACAGTATTTAAAGTAAAAATTTAAAGAAAACATATTTTTTAGAACAATACATTTTTAATGAAAAACATTTCACAAACACTTTTTGAGTGTCAAACAATGTCTTGAAGGTCCCGAAAGTATTACCTACAAGAAAAACTATAATGGACTCGATTTTGATTCGGAATCCTAAAAATTCGGCAAATAATTCCGAAGCAGGATTATTTTTGCTCACAGTTACATCAATACTTTCAGTTATGACTAGATTTATAATTAAAATCTATGTATAGCAGTTCTCTTATTAAAGAACACATACCATACGTCATTAGTAAGGTTGGATCGGTGTAACCTGTATGTCACCCTGTATTTCCATATAGAAACAGTCATTGACCAATCCTTCATTCAACCTGTTTCACCATATGTTGACGACATACACCTTTCTCTGTTTCCTGCGCAACATACTTTTTCTACATTTGAAAACTTATTTGAAAACTTTTTTGAAAACAATGATGAAAGAAATAGGCTCTAACCTAACCAATTGCGGCTAGGCGAGAGGCTTAGTCAGCTAAACTTCCCGCGAAAAATGAGGTATCGTAGGAGGATTTTAAATATAGATATACTTAATATCTTGTTGTAATATTTTGATTGGTATTCTGTATGTATAGACTAGAAAATATAATATGAAGATTTTTTTACACGTATCTACGAACTACACCTTATTTAATTATAAAATCCCCCAAAGGTGTTAAGGTACCATTTACTTCTCTGTTCATACCGAAAGTACAATTTTTTTATAAAATAACTAGTTGGCCGGACAAACTTCGTTCTGTCAAAAGTTTTTTTTATTAAAACCTTCCGTGTGCCTTAGGGAACATTGTAAGCTATCCTATCTTTCAAGTTGGATCAAACTGCACATGGTGTGCAAATATATATATATATATATATTAAGATTAAAAATATTTTTTAAAACCTCCAATAACTAAGTTACTATATTTTCGGATACCGTCCATTTTATATTTGCTGCTAGCTGCCTTATTTTGAACTTAAGTTCAAGAGGTATAAAGCCTTCGTATCAAGCCGTAGTAGAATGAAACCGCATGACGTTGATGAATATAGCGATTGGTTACGAATGTTCGTGTAATTCACTCAATTAAATAGTAGCTGGTACGGGCACAAACTTCGTATGTAAACTTGTGTTGCCAAATTGGAAACCAAATCCATATAAAGTATCTTAACCCTTTCATCGTGTAATGACACGATTTTACTGATTAATTACCAGTAAATAATATAATTCTATTTACTAACTGGTACCTATGCCAACGTGTTCATATTGTTCATTTTGGAGTTTAAGGACTCCACATAATTATCTTGGGCAAATCTATCCCACCTCACGAACGACGTAATCTGCTTCGTCATTCGTTATGTGCAACTCGAAGGACTGGAATAGCTTGCCCGCGTGGGTATTCGCTACTCTAGCGATAAGGTCGCCCTTTGTTTGCCGTACTTTATGTTTATAATTTCTGTAATAATTGTGTTGGTGTGCAAATAAAGAGGATTTGTATTGTATTGTATTCCCAAAAGTATTCCAAGGGTGTCAAAAGAAGAGCGAATAGGCTTTACTAAGTAGTGCGCTCTCCATCTTGGGCTTCATCACCACTTACCATCAGGTAGATAGACGACAAGCACTAATTTATTTCATGTGAAAAAAATCTTTTCTATTTATCTTCTATCTACCTATAATAACTAACGACAACAACAGAGTTCAATAAGCTCAAGAGTCCGTAAGTCATACGGACTACGATGTTTAAACGACAATAAACAAAACAAGAGTAACTTTAGCTTCTTCTAAACCGATTGTGTAAAGTTCCGTAAAAACAAATTGGTTATCCAAGAAGCGATTATATCCATTATCAAAACGATGGAAAGTAAGTGATTGAAAAGGGAAGTCGCTCTGACTTCGTAATATTATTATGGTAATATTGGAAACTGGTTGGTAGGTGGGTCTTTTCCTATAAACCGCATTTCCGTACATCTAAGGATACGTAAGACCTCTTTTTACGTAAATGCCAAACGTTTTTAGTGTTACGTAGGCATGTGACAATATGGAAACTAACCTAGTCTTGCCTAAATTGGATTCTAGATGTTTTATAGATCTTTTTTAACAGGTGGATCGTCAGCTCATTTGCCGGCTATTTCCATAAAAAAATAATTGTTATATGGGAAAAGTGGAAAATCGACTTTATCAATGGACTAAATGTGCCTAATGCATTGTTTAGTGGTCTCAAACCACCTTCGGATTATTGCCTTTCAAATGAAACCATTTTGAGGTATATTATTTGGATGATTTTAGAGTCTATAAAGGACATCCGTACAAATATTTTTTGTTTTTAGGGTTCCGTAGCCAAATGGCAAAAAACTCAACCCTTAAAGATTCGTCATGTCTGTCTGTCTGTCCGTCTGTATGTCACAGCCACTTTTTTCCGAAAGTATAAGAACTATACTGTCGAAACTTGGTAAGTATATGTATTCTGTGAACCGCATTAAGATTTTCACATAAAAATAGAAAAAAAATTATAAATTTTGGGGGCTCCCCATACTTAGAACTGAAACTCAATTTTTTTTTCATCAAACCCATACGTGTGGGGTTATCTATGGATAGGTCTTCAAAAATGATATTGAGGTTTCTAATATCATTTTTTTCTAAACTGAATAGTTTGCTCGAGAGACACTTCCAAAGTGGTAAAATGTGTGTCCCCCCCCCCCTGTAACTTCTAAAATAAGAGAATGATAAAACTAAAAAAAATATATGATGTACTTTACCATGCAAACTTCCACTTAAAATTGGTTTGAACGAGATCTAGTAAGTAGTTTTTTTTTAATACGTCATAAATCGTAAACCGCAATTTACCTCAAAGTTACAACGAACTACAAGAAATTTTATATTATGTTACTTGCTACGGAACCCTTCATGGGCGAGTCCGACTCGCACTTGGCCGCTTTTATATATAAAGAAAGAAGATAGATTCATCACACACAAACAAATACAAACTTTATCATATTAAACATCTACATTAATAATTAAAATAGAACGAACTAATCCCAAAACAATGATTTTTTTCCTGTGCATTTGTTCCCTCTCATCTCAGAAGCTTGAGCTAAGATAAATAAATAAATAAGAGCTAAAATAAATAAATAAATAAAGATATGTAGATGTTTGCGTTATTTCGATGAGTTTCTACTAAAGAATATAATTTTATTACTATGTCTATAACTCTATATCAATAAACCGATGTTGGCTCAGGAGCACGATTCCAAACCTTGCAAATGTAATTTTCTTCATAATTCAGCATTTTAAACCGAATCTTAGACCGCCGTACCAAGGGTTGGAATCCCAACGAGGCAGAAATTTGAATGATGAGTTTAAGTTTCTGTTCTTGGTCTAGGTGTGTGTGTCTTTATGCGTTGTCCATGGCAACCACGACACAATGTGGGGCTATGAGGGTGTGGCGATATTTATTTATCTTATAAGTTGAATCGGAGTGTAGCTGATATAAAGTTTGTTCTGTGCGTAGACTTTAGCATCATACTCGCAGTCCGCACGCTATACGCTCATGTATCATTTATCCAAACAACCCATTGCCACAACCGTGTGGACTGATTGGAATTTATAGCGAGAGAACTAGGACTTACTTTCATTAAGATAACATGGAAATAGTGGATCAAACGGATTTCCTAAAGGCATAATTTTATTCTTCTGTGACCCGATTAAAGAGTGCAACCTATCGAAAGGTTTGGCCTGAAGGGTACTCAGTTTACTCCAATGCAAATTTGAAGGGATAATGGCCAACCCAAAAGTAATATGTTTTTTATCCACCCGAAACCTTCGATTGGTATATGGAAAACCTGTCATTACAAAGAACTTTTATGGAACAATTTGTAGCATTGTATATTTCAAACCCAAACTACACTATCACAAACATTTTGGGAAATTTCCTCAAAACAGGCAGTCAGTAGCAAAAAGTTTTGTTTTTGATGTTCTCAATATGTGGGGAATTTTCGGGTCTATAGCAATTTTTAGGATGAGAATTAGCTTCGGTTAACTGAAATAATATAATATGTAATATAATACTGAAATGTGGTAATAAAGCTTGCTCTTTTTAATTTTTAGGACACAATTTTTTTTAAAACCTGTAGACCTAAGAACTACTACAAACTAAGACGACTGCTCATCTTCGATGAAAAAGCCAATACCTGGTATCAAAAGTTTTTGTACTACTTCGCCTCACGACAGCAAACTAACTATAACATCTTATCCTAAGATATGAACTAGGCTCAACCATCACCCATCTTTTTATTGGATGGAAACAGTTTTATATCTACATATTTTAGTATACTAAAAATACATCGCGAGTGGGTCGATTGAAATATTCCTAGCCGGACAATAAAAATATGGGCGAAGGTCGCGCCTAGTTCGGATCTTAGACCATCTGTTCTAGCAACTTAACACAAATATTACCCACTACCGGTCATCCATCCAACTTGTTGACATCCAACAAGTTGCTTAATTCGGTCGATTACGATTACATAATAAATTCTACATTCATAGTAATTTTACTTTCACGTAGTAATGCCGTTGACAAATCATGTTATCAATTTAATAGCTGTATCGAATTAGCCGCTTGATATTAATCAATCGAATCGATTTGGACACGCAATCAATTATAACTAATGATGTTTTGACCGGTTTATTTCTGTTTCTTTATTTAGGATTATGTTTCTTTTATCCTTTGTCGGTTTAGTTTTTAAATAACCGTTTATGAGAAAGTAAATGCATTAAATATACATTATAATATTAAATTCATTATTTATTTTATTTATTTATTATTTTTTTTTCATTTTTTCACCCTAACATTATAGGCTATAACCCATTATATTATTTAGAAGTCCAAGAAAGCACCGGTCTGATTTGTGAATCCAACTAGCCGATATGGGTTAGGGTTTCATGGCTATGGCAACCAGACCAGGAAATGACCAGCTCTGCAACCAGTTCCGTACAAGCTAGTGATACTTTTTTGTAATAAATATACCGATGTATTTTTATTTTTAAAAGATGTGCTGAGGAGTTTCTTTACGGCTTTTCTTCTCCTCCATGACAAAGCACCTTTGCGAAAAGCTGGTTGATTAAAAAAAATGACGTGCATAAGTGTATCAATGATACCTACATGAATAAATGATTTTGAATTTGAATTTGAATTTGAATATGCCATAGCCATACCTAATTGAATACAGAGTTTAATACAACGTATCAAAGAAAAAAGTATGTTCTAGGAATATGACAATAAAATAAGTGTATTTTATGTTTTGTCAGAAAATAATAAAAAAATATCCATACAAATTCATTATTCATTTTCATTCTCATTTTCACATTTTCAATTATTATAATAGTCGAACTTCAACCACTACAAGAGAACACTCATTATAATTCTAATAAATATCCATCACCTTGTAAATATCATAATTTACAATGTAGATCTTTATCTAGTAAAAATTTCGCTTTGAATTTCGATCACGTCGGAAATTAAATGACATCCTCTTAATACTAAGAATATCTTTATAGTAGCTTATATAAATATAATAATATCATTCAGAAATAATGTTCCTAATTTGTAACATAAACTAAAGGAATGTTTTATACATATTAGTCCTAATTAGGATAATATATTAGTAACGAATCCCCGTAGAGAACACGAACAGACTGACTGCGGCAATGCAGAGAAACGACCACATTAGTCGAATTATTAACGGTTTGATATTTAATAATGACATTTAATTAGGAACGGATTTTTGTTGAATTACTTTTGATTAGAAAATCTATCTTCTTTATTTTCTGAACTTGGTTAATGTATTATTTAATTGGGCGTTATTAAGATATCTGGACCACTTATGTTAATGTTTACATGAAAAAACGAGGATTTTCAAGGGACATTGTCTAAAATGGGATTCAAAATCGGGACTCATTGGGTTATCATCTATGATAGAAAACGTTAAATTAATTTTGTAAACAATAAATCCATGGCAATTTTTAGAAACTTCGACCTGAAGTAAAATAGTTACAATTATATTTTTATTGGAGAGTCATAACAATATAGAATTGTTGTTTTATTAATTACGCCATATTTTTATACCGGGCAACAAATAACTCCACTACTTATAGGACGGTGTAATATATGTGGACATAACTCACAAGTTACAACTTGTGTAACCCACGGACCAATATACTGCCTGACAGTCAGCCTGATTTAACCTTAAGCCTGTCACACAATGTCACAATACATAGCCCCCCCCCTAAAGTGTGACGTAATTTATGGATGGCCCCTTACTATGTCTCCTCGTCACTGGCACTACACAGTTCTCTATCGTGATAACATTTAAAACTGCAACAGAAAATCTCTACTATTTACTAGTACCTATTTGTTATCCAGTAAGGTTAAGTATTTCACCACCATTGCATATTGAAGGAATTAAACGAGCATCGAGATAAGTGTAACATGAGAATATAGAATCGTAGTTATCTTTACTACTTCTAGAATTATCTTTTCTAACATGAATTATTATATCTCTCAACATTTGGGATGTTTATTTTTATTCATAAATTGTAAGTTAATGCTTACAGCGTTTGATCAAATTCCTTAGGGCTTTGATCTAACGCAGTTCTTATTTTATCATTATTTTATCGTTGTGGATCATCCTCCGGGATTTGATCCAATCCTCGGTTTATATCGTTACCCTGCGACATATAAAAACATCCAATTACCCGCCCTTATTCAACGTTAGAACCAAGTCAGCTTTCAAGCGCGACAAACTATCCACCCGTGAGTACACGTGTAACTTTATATTACAGTGAAGTGTACAAACCTCCTGCAGCGTAGGCAGACGACGCGCGACGCGGTGTAATATCGTATTTAACACTCATTAGGATACCGACGCACGAAAGTTTTCATTGATTACTTAAATATTTAAAAAAATTCAAACACAGACCTTTCTTAACTTATGGAATTTGTTCTTTATAATTAATTTAATTTATGTTCGTTCTTTTATTCTTTTCGAGAGAAGTAATGATTAAGCTGCATTGGTTTTTATTTTCGATTTAATGTAATGTGCATTATACTGGTTGCGCGTGCAATATACGAAGTATGTTTTAATAGTTATTTATTATCATTATCATTTATCGGTCTCGGCGGTGCTAGTTTCCTACTACTGGCATGAGAACTGAAACTTCAAGTCAAGAATGTCAAGCACCCATGAGCGTGTGGAATTATTTTCTCTCTCTTCCGCATCACCGCTTCGCTTAGGGGCCATCCATAAATTACGTCACACGTTAGGGGGGGGGGGGGTCGATGTAGTGTGACATTGGGTGACATGGGGTGGGAGGGGGTCCTAAATTTCGTGACGTCAGATTTAAATTCGAGTAATTGGTATGTATGGGTAAATATTAAAAAACAAATAATGGGAATAAAACTTATTTTGGAACTGCTGTTTTAATTTAATAATTTGTAGGTGTAAAATCTCATAATATGTGACGTTACACTATGGGGGCGGTCTCACAAATGTGACCAGCTGTGACAAAGAGGGGGCGAGGGGTCAAAAAGTCATGAAATTTGTGTGACGTAATTTATGGATGGCCCCTTAAACTTTAAACTGCTTTTCATCGAACTTTAGAACTTTGTGTTCTAATATACCGCCGCACGGCTGGATTTTGGTGTTTCTATGTGCCGACAGTGGCCTGGTGTGCAAGACTGCAGCAGCGTGTGAAACTGGTTGGTCGTTATTTATTTTGTGTCTTGCACCGCATCAAGTGTAACTTACTTTAGTCTCATCCCTCCCCCAGAAGGAGCTATTTAGACGCTCCTTCATATCCATTTATATAAAATGTGTCAAGGAGTTTATCTAGCTATTTCTTTTGGTCTTAGTAATCGTCTAGTGATTTGAGAATTATTTTACTAGATTATTCTATACGGATTACCCTCAGATTAAAGAGGATTTCCATAATCAATGCGGAAGAGGATTTAAGCCCAATAGTGGGATTTCATTACATCATTTTAAATGTAAGTCCATGACTTATAGTAAAATTAGACAACCAATCTATACAAATAAATAAAATTGAAGTGTCTGTTTGTAATATTAAAATAACCGCTTTTTACTAAGTGCATTTGGATGTACCTATACACGGTACATATACCAAAACCACAATTTTCACAATTTTTGTCTGTCTGTCTGTTTGTTCCGGCTAATCTCTGAAATGGCTGGTCCGATTTTGACGGGAGTTTCACTGGCAGAAAGCTAATGTAACGAGGAGTAACTTAGGATACTTTTATTTTAGAAAAAAAATAGTTTGTTAGGCGATACGAAGTTCGCCGGGTCAGCTAGTTAAAAATAAAAAATGTATTTTACATACATGCATGTAGATTTCTGCATCTAAAACCATAACGAATTCCTTAATGATCTATTAGAATGTATGTCATATACATATTATTATGTCGGCGAGGCCATGAATCGCCAGTGAAGGTCCAGGGACGGACCTCTTTATTCTACAACGCTTGTCCAATGCAGAGGGTGGCATATAAGAAATGTAATATGATATTTAGATTAAGGAATTGTCAATAAGGGAGAACAGATGATTATTCACGTAGTGCTGAAGTACTTTGGAATATTCATGTGAACCTTAGGAGAACTGGAAATAATTATATCGTGGAGCAAAGTAAAAGGAATATTATTGAATAACCAACAACGTAGAATACCCCTTCTGATTTACATACATGTAATGTATGTCATGTATATACACGTATGCATATTACAATAGAATGTATGTATTCTATTCTCTAGTAAGGTCTGTACCTTTCCTTTGTCCTATTCAAAATTCCAGAATTCCTTTCACGTCATTCCTTTTTACGTTCAACCATATCTCTGAGGTTGACTTTAGAAATAATTTACCTATTTATAAAAGTGATGCCATAAAATCAATTTGTAATGTAAAACAAAACATCTGTTACCGTGAAGAGTGTACGAGTAAGTTTATTTGTATTATAACCGCCGTAGGAAACAAGATTTCTAAATCGGTAACACTTCGACCACACATGGGGACAGTATTACAAAACTGTCACACTTTATGCGATAAGCGTTAAGTGGGTTACTTTTTATCCCCGACGCAAGGGGGTTAATTATGTGGCAACGTAGCACGTAACAATGTGTTTTTGTCTGGAAAATTATCTTATTATTATATTATAATATTATTTTATATATATTATATTATAATATTATTTTATATTTTATTATATTATAATATTATATTATTATAATATATTTATATATAATTATTATCTATAGCGTCTCTCGAGTTTTCAGAGAAAACCATCTAGGATCCTTAGCTATGTTTGGTGAAAATAAAATGTGGGTTCTAACTTCTAAGTATTTTATTTTAAAATGTATACTTATCTATACATCTATACAAATAAATAAAATTGGAGTGTCTGTTTGTAATATTAAAATAACCGCTTTTTACTAAGTGCATTTGGATGTATGCAGGTAGGTACATATACCAAAACAACATTTTTTTAAATTTTTGTCTGTCTGTCTGTTTGTTCCGGCTAAGCTCTGAAATGGCTGAACTGATTTTGATGGGTTGATTTCACTGGCAGATAGCTGATGTAACAAGGAGTAACTTAGGCTACTTTTATTTTAGAAAAAAAATTGTTAGGCGATACAAAGTTCGCCGGGTCAGCTAGTTGATTCATATAATTTCTCATAATACAGTTCTGCTGACAGAATTGTGTATACGTAAATGATACATACTAAAATTCTACTTAACACAACTTAAACATAATTGTGAAGTATCCTTAATCTGATTCAAGCGTCTATCTTAACACTTACGTAAAATAATATACTAACATCTAGCACTAGCGATCACAATATTTGATAAGGTCACGGCGACCGCTAATGACCATGCCTCGAAGGTCATTTTAACCTGTTGTTCGATGGTTTTAGATAATAGTTATTGCAGACGTTTGAAGGCTATACTCATTTTTAGACAACAAAAGAACCTTTGTATTCAAAATTTTAAACTACATATTATTTTTCATTTCATAACATTATTGTTCATCGGCTTTTGCATAGTACGAAGTAAATCTATGGGGGTCTTGCAGTCGGTATGATGGTCAACACTTATCATGATTATGGATATTATGACGCACTTACTCCAATTTTTGGTGAAAATTGGCTGGTCATTTAGAGCCAGTTTTGATCCTTATACTTACACCTGTGTCTAATTTTATAGAACATTTTTTATTCGTGATAAAATTTAATGCTTGATAATAATTCCACCTGATGTTGAGTGGGAATGAACAAGACTTATTTATTCAAAGACTTACAAAAGAGAACAGTAAAGCGCAATATATTTTTTCTCTTTTTTCGGAGTTGTATGGAAGAAATCGCTTTGAAGCGCTATTTCAAAGGCTGCCCATTGTTTTGTTTCCCTTTATTGTACTTGAATGTTATTTTTTTAAGTTTACACAGAATACAACATAAAATAGACAACTAAGATCTCTTTTGATCCACAGTAATCCACACAGAAAAGATACAGTGCTACAAATTTTAAGTCTGCACAAAAAAACGACGTAATTAGCATCTTTTTACTAACTATTCGCTTTTCGTTTCTAGCTTGCAGTCCTACATGTTCTTTAATCTAAGTTTATACTGACGACTCTGTGCGATACCGTTTCGTATTCGAATAGGAGATATCATTGGGATCCATATTATTTCAACCTGTGTTAGCTTACGGAGGAGTATACTACGAATTATGGTAATGTATCCTAGACCTTTCCTAACAATAACGGTTAATGAGATACAATCAACACACTAATGAGATACAGTCCTTAGTAAACTAGTACGAGGTGTAAGTATTTTATAAAGTTTTTTATATAGTTTAATTTAGTATAAATCGAAAAATTTATTCATACATACTATCTTAATAATATATAAATTACGTGTCACGTTGTTTTTACGCGATGAACTCCTAAACTACTAATCCGATTTTAATTAAATTTGCACACCGCGTGCAATTTGATCCAACTTGAAAGATAGTTTACATCTCAGAATTAAAAAAAAACTTTTGAGAGAACGAAGTCTGTCCGGGCAGCTAGTATACGCTTGTTGGATTAAGATAAAAATTAAAACACAGACAGAGTCCATAAACAGGACATGAAAATAGATTTTAACCCAGTAGTATGCTCCCCTGGGAGGACATTCATCGATGATATTATTGACTTTTATATCTTTGTGATGCTATTTTGTGAAACTACGAATCCGCAGATGTCGCCGCTGGCTGAAACTATTATTTATGTACTATCACTCTGCCTGGGGCTCTGCGCGCGTTTTACGTGGAACTAAGTACCATTAAGTTGCTCTGGAACGGATTTCATGAAAAACCGTTCAGTAGTTTTTGCGTGAGAGTAACAACAAACATCCATAAATCCATATAAACTTTTACATTTATAATACGATACTTTTGACCGTATCGGGGCGACTTAGAATAGGTACTAACCCCAATTCCATGCCGGATGTATGTCGTAATAGGCGACTAAATTCCGGTCCGCTGGTGGTAGGGCCCCTCGAGGGATTATATTGGTAATACTGATTTTAATTGTTGATTAATACCATTATTACTACTATTATTTCTGCATGGGGTTCGCTTGGATAACTACCACCCTTGAGCATGAGTCAGCCGCCAAACGACTGGTCGTGTTCCGGCTGGGGGCTTGAGAGCCAGTTCTTTCTTTCTTTTTCTTCTCTCTTTTTTGACCGGCAGCGTATCAGTGATGCCTTTGGTGTTGCTGATGTCCATGGCGGCTATTTCCATAAATAAAAATAAAAACGATATAAATATGTTCTACGTATGGTTTTTAAGTTAACAGTAACCATCTACCTAATAAACAGTAGTTATTCCATTTTGGACGTATTACCGTAGTGGCTAAGTGTGGTACGAAGTAGGAAGTGAGTTTTTTCCTACCTGAACATAGATAGTCACAATACATAGATCAATAGCCAGAAATACATAATTTTCTGCATTTGATAGTAGCCATAATTATGTAGTTAAAGTGAATAAAAATTATAATATCGTATTTATAAAATTATTGTTGAAATCAATGTGAAAGTTGTTTGACACACTCTATACGGGCTAATTTGTTTTATATCACGGAAATAGTTAATTACATATTGACCCCTAATCATAATATTACTGTAGTGACTAACGCTCGCATGCTATTTTGGTATACACGAAATGGAATCCAGATTGTTTCAAATGCCCTTTTTTAACTAACAATAAATAAACAAAGTAAGAATCATAGAATGTTTATTCAGGATCAAAATGAAGAAAGGAATTCTTGTTTAGAAAAAATATCGTTGGAATAACGAAAGAAATTTCTGTTTTGATTGCTGAGAGAAATAATTTTGTTATTAGAATAGTTCTGTACGAGTAGAAGGAATATTATCGTATTTTTATACTTTTTAAAAACATTCCAATAAGGATACTTATGCAGATTTTTTTTATACCTGAACCTGGTCACAATACGTAGATAAATAGCCAGAAATACAAAATTTCCGGCATTTGATAATAGTAAATAGTAGTAGTGATGTAGTTAAAGTGAATAAGAATTATAATGTCGCATTTATAAAATTATTGTTGAAAACAGTGTGCAAGTTGTTTGATACGATCTATACTTAGCGGCTAAATATCTTTTTATATTACGGAAACAGTTAAATATTGACCCATAATCATAATATTAATTTAAATTATGAGTAACCCAAGTTCTAACTTAACAAGTTTATTGGTTTTTTACGTAATTCCGTGAAACAGACACATGCACAAAATTAAAAGAAATAACGTTACTGATTTATTAAAAGTTATAAACCACAGTTAAATACAATAACTGCACTTCCACTGCATTAACCGATAACCACAGAATTTTCGAGTTTATGACTATCAAACAAAAACTCTTAATAATGCAATGAATTATCTAGACACCATGAATTTACTACATGAGGATAATATTAGGTCTACACTAGACTTATGACTATTTCATTTAAACCCCCTACGTTCAATTTTTAATCTTTATAGGCCATTAAGCACAGCATATTACATGGTGTAGGCAATTAATTATTGTCTAAGGCAACCGTTTGATACATAAATATAAAAGAGATAGGCGAGGTTTACAATACTTAGTGTGTAGTCATAAGATGGACTTATAATATCTATTACCTAGTTCTTCTTATACATATTTTCATAAGTATTGTAATGCATAGTTATGAATTAAAACGCAGTTTTGTGGCGATTATTTATGAAATTTTAGTAACGTAAAATAATAGGTAACAAAATCGAACATTTTCATTTGCTAGCAACAAACCAAATTTAAAAAAAGTGACACAAGTATTACATCAAACTTACAGACTTAACAATTATAATATAGCCTAGGTAGGTACGTGAAAACAAATCAAGTCAAATGTAGAGCTTGAATTACGTGTTCTTGTGACAAAAAATTCAGGCTTTTCTACACAGAACTTGGCACCCATTTAGATCTCATTCTTTTTTTTTAAATTGGCTGTCATTTCACATTTATCTTTTTGATGAGGTTATATACAAGGCTACACGACATATCGATGGACCAATTGACCACAAATATGAAATCATTCCAAAAATGTCAAGAAATAATCAGATAATTTGGTAACTTCTAAAGCTGATTTTCGGTATCGTCCTAGTAATTTCGGATCATTGCAGTAATACAACTTACCTTAAAAAAAACTTATCGCTTATCGCTTGCTCGTGCTTAGTTAAACAGTCGTCTTAAAGGACAAACGTTTAGTATAGGCCTTTAGCATCACATCAGTCTGTTGTACTTTATAATAATTTAAGAGTACTATTACAAAAGGATTAGCAACCGGCTTTTATCGTACAAGCATTTACAATTCAAGGCATTTATGTAGGATGTAGGGTATAACTATGTACTTATAAACATTAGAGAACAAAAAGTTTCCCATACCCTGTAGAGTCCAGTAATGCTTTTAGCCTAACCATGGGGTTTCTCTAATGGGAAATACTCATAAAATGTTTGTGAGAAGTGTTTCAGAAACATATCAGGTATATGTCTTTTCACTTTTATAATCTCTATTTGTATGTACGTATAGATAAAAAGGCTCTTTTTATTAAGTAGGTACTTTTTCTTTGCGAGAGCCATCACTTATTGTATTTAGCGGTAGGAATTATTAGATTGCCTCGGCTCTACAGGAGCCATAACTTATAGTGCGAATTGGCAGTTTATAAGATACGATGATTACGTCGATTTTTTTGTCGACCCTGTAGCCTAGTGACCCTGCCTGCGAAGCGAGGGGTCCCGGGTTCGATTCAGTGACAGATAAATATTTGTACTCGGGTCATGGGTGTTATTGTGATGTGTTATATGTGTCGTCCATGCCACCCGCGACACAGGTAATAAAAAACCTACTGCGAGGGTATGAGTGTGCAACCGTCTTATTCTTACCTCTAAGACCTCTACAATGTTCAGTGAAACTAGTAATACATTAAACGCCCTAACTCATAGTCACTAAGTGTTACTTTAATCGCTCCTTAGTAAATAATCTCCATACAAATTCTGTACTAAAGACCGATTTAAGTAACCATTACATGACTCTGAGTTGAGGCGTAAGTCTTATTTCTAGTATAGTGCGTCGAATAAATGTGATTAAATGTCAAATTTTAAACAAACTTACTTGCACAAGTATGTACAAAAAACCCACTTGAATAATTAATGAATTAATGAATGAATTTGGGCATTTGGAAGCTGTTTCTCTAAGGAGTCGTTCTAAATCTCAGTAACACGTAATGTAATATGTTCTGCGTACGGTGGTCGGTTTTACATAATAGCGTCGCTAAGGCAGTGACGTTGAGCGCATTGCTTCAGTGACTTGGGGACTTGGAAAAACTCGATGTTAAATCTGGTTACGTCGTAGAATTATCCTGAAGCAAGTAATAAATTAGTGTACTCCGTTATTTTAAACGGGTAAACGATTTTTGCACATATTTTTATGGGAATTGTAGGAAAATGTGGCTGCTCCTACATTATGTACAGGGATTTTTGTAGATATAATGTTATAAGAACACGACTTTTCGTTTTAGATGTTTATTTCAAATTCTATTCCATATTTTTCTTTTTTACACATCCGTCAGGTTACATATTTAATTTATAAACAACCGCCAACAGAAATACTAGCTGACTCGGCAAACCTTGTTGTGCCAAAAAATTCTGGACAGGGACACTCTTATCACCTAGCGGTATGAAATATACTTTACGGCCTATTTTCATATCTACCAAATGTACAAAAAAAAAGTCATAGAAATCGGTCGAGCCGTTTCCGAAGAGTACGATCACAAAGACAGTGGCACGAGATTTTCATATACATATTAGAATAATTAAAATAATTAAAAAATAATAATTTATAGTAAACATAAATTAGTTTCGGCACTATATAATTATCTGTCTTTTAATTATTTTAGGGGAAAAAGTAAAAATTTCAGTGTTAGATTAATTACAAAATAGGACTCTTCTAAAAAACTGACTACAGGACTATTGACGAAGTTTATACAATAGTTTGACTAACGTTTTTGGGAAACCTAAGAGAGACGAATGTCAAACACCGAAACTCAATTTGATGAATTCGTCAGACCTAAATTCTATATTATAAGAATTTTAGGTTTCGAAAATCAAAAAGAAAAACATAAGTGTAAGAACTTGTGTCTGTGTTCCGTGTCTAAGATAATTACAATTAGGTATTTGATGAACAAAAGTATCCTAAGTAAACTGAGTTTTTATAAGAATTTAATTAGTATCATGTATACAAATAAATAAAATTGGAGTGTCTGTTTGTAATATTAAAATAACCGCATTTAACTAAGTTCCTTTGGATGTGTACACGGTACATATACCAAAACAACATTTTTTACAATTTTTGTCTGTCTGTCTGTCTGTTTTTTTGTCTGTTTGTTCCGGCTAATCTCTGAAATGGCTGGACCGATTTTGACGGGACTTTCACTGATAGATAACTGATGTAACAAGGAGTAACTTAGGCTACTTTTATTTTAGAAAAAAAATAGTTTGTTAGGCGATACGAAGTTCGCCGGGTCAGCTAGTAATTCATAATATTGAACGGTTAAAGTTTGCTCTTCCGCCTCGGAGATTGGATCCGAATCTTGTCCCCTGTATTTTTAAAGGTAAATAAGATTCTAATTACTTGCTTCAGCGAAGAAAACACCGCAAAAGAAATACAATATAATCTGAAAATTCTTCACTATCCAAACACCCTTTTAACGAAATACCAGTTTGTTGCTATATTTTTAGCATATTTAAGGATTACAAAAGGTATATCATGATAGCTTTTTTTAACAGCAGGCGGTTTTTTTTTAATTTTTTTACCTTATAGCCTACAGCCTCTAAATTCCCAGTTCCGGAGATTATCATGTTTAAAAAAAATCTTCAACTTTATTATATTAGTATAGATGGTACATATACATAGTTTACTGTCTATACATAGTCTTGCCAGATATACTCTTACAGCCTTGTTTAATTTAAGTACCAAATACTAGCGAGAAATTTTGCGACTGATTACGAATAAGGAAATTTTGCACTATCTTAAAATAAAGAAATAATTGATATTGTGTCATTTAATAAAAAAATGAGTGGACGTTAAAATAAGACACTCACGGGTTATTAAGTTGCACTGCTACAGCTATGCAGCTTGAGGTTTTTAAATTGCTGAAAATTTGAAAAATAACTCATGGATTTTTTTTATCGTACTATCAAATGATTCCCTGAAGTTTCGAGCTTCGAAAACCGTAGAAGAAGCGCCCAACCTCGTACGGTTAGAACGCCAGCGATCACCAAAGAGGTACAGGCTCGAATTAAACGAATTCCCGTCCGGAAGCAAAAAATTTTAGCTCTTCAGGTAGGGTTAAGAAAAACTACCATCAAATGAATGTTAAATGAAGACCTTGTACCCAGAGCTTATCGACGACACACAGGGAATTTCCATAATGAACCTCCAAAAAAATTAAGGCTCGAGAGATGACCAGCTTTGTTAAGAAGGTACGCGAGAAAAAAACCGCCAAATTCTTATTTCAAAGGAAAAAATTTTTGGCATTGAAGAAAGTTACAAAAAACAAAGTGATAAAATATTATGCCCACGTGAACAAAGAAGCAACCAGGCGTATGCCAATAATCCAGCGTGGGCATTATCCTGCGTCAATCAATGTTTGACTTAGAGTCTCATATTTGGGTTCATCTGTGATGTTTCTCTGTGAAAAAGAAGTGAAACCCAGTATTTTTGAGTATCAAAATACTGTCCTTGCAAAGATTGTGGTACATCTTCTTCAAAAAATTATCGAAAATCCACAATAAGTATTCCAATAAGATTCAGTGCCAGATAATCAGAAAGCAGGATACAAAACTGGCTGATTGGTCATAAAATTTACTTTATAGGGCACAACGAGGGGCCCTCTTAAAGCACAGACTTATATCCGTTGGAAACAAAATATGGCAACAATGGAAACAGAAAGCATGCGCTAAATCTCACCAAAATTTGAAGTTTCTGAAAGCATCCATGATTAAAGCAGTGGCTGATATAGATACGAACCTTGTATATGCTACGATTGACGACTGGCCTAAGAGGTTGAGGCCCTACATTCAAAACCAGGGAGGGTATTTTGAATAACCTAAACAAAACTTTAATTAACATTTAACTACCTTTGTTTTTATATAATTAATTTACAGATATCTTAATTCCAAAAAAAATATATTTAGTGAAATGTTTGTAACAGTATTTATGGCTAGACTAGGTATAGTCTATTATATTAATAATCTTAAATTAAAATTTAAAACACTCCCGACAGTTTGATTTACACTTGATATAGCTAAGAACACTCTCGATTAAGTCACCTTTCAGACAAAAAAACTATATCTTATATATAAAATTCTCGTGTCACGGTGTTAGAAGTTGAACCCCTCCGAAACGGCTCGACCGATTTTCGTGAATCTTTGCATGCATATCGGCTAGGGTTGAGAATCAGACAACATCTATTTTTCATCCCCCTACCCCTAAAAATTTTTTGCCAGAATAACGTTTGCCCGGTCAGCTAGTATATAAATATCCATTGCTGTTCTCGTCAGATATGATTCTGGCCTCCTCACATGCCCAATACATTTGTATATTGTACGCCAATATTTTAACCAAGTTTCAACGTACGTAAGTTAAACCATGGATCGTTATTACTCACTAGCTGTGCCACGCGGTTTCATCCGCGTTAATTTGTGGAAAAACTAACTACTTAAATATATGATGGTATACAGCCTTCCTCGATAAATGGACTATCAAACACAAAAAGAATTTTTCAATTCGAACCAGTAGTTCCTGAGATTAGCGCGTTCAACCAAACAAACAAACTCTTCAGCTTTATAATATTAGTATAGATTACTGCTAAACAGCAGTGAGTATATCACAATAAATTAATGCAATTCAAAATTAAGTTCAACGAACTAACGAATGAATGAATGATTAACATTTGTTTGTTACTTATTGTTAGTTAGTACGCTTTCGCCTTAGTTAACTTAGACAAATTCCCACACTTACTTACGTAGTTATCTTGGAGTATTTCTACAATCGCCATATCCAAGCACAATGTACAATTACCGTTTAGTGATCCGTGGGAGGTGACCCTTCTAAATGTCTCTCGAATGATTATTGTTGATACAACCAACCTCAACTGAAACCTAAGTGCGAGGGTCTTTGTTGCACTAACGGCGAAGGACGATTGAACGGGAAAATTTCATGAAATACGTTGATGAATAATTTATAATGTTTGGTTTTCAATATGAGGTTCAGTTTCGGTTTCGTCACGTCGTTTTCCAACGACAAATTTAAGTGTTTTAATTAAATTAATTGACGACCCTGTAGCCTAGTTGATAGCGACCCTGCCTGCGAAGCGAGGGGTCCCGGGTTCGATTCCCGGCCGGGGCAGATATTTATGTGACAAATAAATATTTGTGCTCGGGTCATGGGTGTTATTGTGATGTGTTATGTGTCGTCCATGCCACCCGCGACACAGGTACTTAATAACCTACTGCGGGGGTGTGAGTGTGTCAGCGTTTTTTTTAATTTATTTATTTTAATTAATAGATTTTAGAAATTTTTACGAAACCCTCGGTACGCGAGTCCGACTAGCACTTGGCAGTTTTTTTATTATTTAAATAGATTCAATGCAACGTAATGTTATCTTTTATATTTTTAATTTTAAGTTTTTACCAAAAAAATACTCTCTAATTAGTTAAAGACTGTTCTTAACTAATTTGGAATCTATCGCAAACAGTCTTTTAACCATCACAATGCGACATCTAAGTTAAATGCCCATAATTTCTGTCTGACCTCATCTAGATACAGTGTTTTATCAATGTCCACCCACATTTCGACATGCGAAGCTTTCTGCCTTATACAGTGATATAATTACTGAGAAGTATGTTCTTCAAACTCTATGTATGGACGCTGTTTCTAATCTTTGCTTCATTTTGTGGTAATCTAATTATATGCGGTACGACATTGCCTTGGAAAAGGTTATAATGTGAATTAAGTCACAAGGTTCTATGTGACAGCTGTGCAAAGAAAAGCATGTTTAATCATTGATACAGATGTTCGGTTACATTGGAGCTACTGGTAAAATATCATTATGGATTTAAATTTTACTTTTGGTGAAGGTAATACGATTTATCACAACTGGAAGTATTTGCTTATTATATAGATGACAATTTTTATTCATCGCTTCTTTCTTAATATTTTAGACTATTACTAATTGCTGGTGTTTAACGGCAGAGGTTATTATAACAGGTATTTAATATGCTTCTTTTTTCAATGAATGCATGAAAACACGGTAACTTGAAACAAATATAATAAAAAACGCTTACACACTCACACCCCCGCAGTAAGATTTTACCTGTGTCGCGGGTGGCATGGACGACACATATAACACATTACAATAACACCCATGACCCGAGTACAAATATTTATCTGTCACATAAATATCTGCCCCGGCCGGGAATCGAACCTGGGACCCCTCGCTTCGCAGGCTAATTAATAATCTATACCTACTAATATATAAAGAAGAAAGATTTGATTTTTTGTTTGCATTGAATAGGCTCCTAAACTACCGAACCGATTTCAAAAATTCTTTCACTGTTGGGAAGCTATACTATCCCCGAGTAACAGACTATATTATATTTTCAAAAAAATTAGGGATCCTTAATAAACTCCAATAAGGTGTAAAAAAATAAGAAAACCGAAACAAAGCGAGGGCGGTTACTCGTTAATAATATTTAGAATTTTAGGTTGACGTAAATTTTTGTAATTTATATTTGAAATTTCAAATTAGTTTGTTTTATAAATATTAATTAAATAATTATCTACCGATTGCAGGTGATCACGGGCAATAGGTGACACAGAAATTTTTCACCACATAAATTCACCAATTTCACGCCCTTGGATTACAAAATATTCTGAATAAGATGTGAGCCTCTAAATATTCCGAGTACAATTTAGAAAATGTATTTGGTCGCCTATTGAACTCAAATAACGAACGTAGAGACATTTCAGTTGAATTTGCAAAATTTTCCTCTTCGTAAGACACTTGTCACATCGATAGTAATAAGCGATACCAAAATATGTACCTACTGTTAGTCAACATTGCGAACAGAATTTTAAATCTCCACAGTAGGAGTTAGATTTATAATATAAATTTTGTTTTTTAATGGACAAGACTGATCAGTATCCGTCCGTGCTCGCTGTACTCATTGACAGGCCGAAGCATATTGCGCGCTCACTCGCACTTAGTCGCAATATGCTTCGAACTGCCACTTTTACGTCAACAAGTGCAGCGAGATGCTGCGACTACTATAAACAAGTCAGAAAGAGATAAAGGCATAATATGATAAACATTGTTTTTCTTAAATTAGTAGTCAAACGAGAAGACCAGCCACCTGATGGTTAGTGGTCACCGTCACAAGAAAAGAGATACGTAGATCAAGAAAAGAGGGAGATTATATATTAAATACAATACACTTCTTGTATAATATCTTGTTTGATTTGGTTACTCATTTACGATTGTACTGTTGTACTTTTATGTTGTTAACTTTTTAATTAAGTGTTAATTAACTTAGTTAAATTAGTTCAGATAAATGGCTTGGTAGATAAGTGTTAATAATGGTAAATAACAGGTTTTAATTTACTTCTCGCATGTGATAATGAACTATTAACGAAAATATACAATAGGTGAAAATCCAAGCGTAATTAAAAGTATTATAATTATGCAATAAATTATACACAGACTTTTTCGCATATAGCTTATCTCATAAATTACGACAAAAGTTTAAGTAACAAAATTATTTCACCTGCTCCTAAATACAGGGAAAATTTTCCAATTGGAGACGTGGTTTTCATTTTGTTTTCTTTGGTTACGGTTAACGATTTCTTCTAAAAAGAAGTAAAAAAATTACGGTAGTAGTGCTAAGATTATTTCACAAATATAAGTCCCATCTGAAATGTCAAGCTGTGCAGAAACTTGTAGTTAATGTATACCTGACGTTTATATGATAGTAAGGTCACCATCGTCCATGGACATCACAAGCAAAATAATCATCATCAAAAACTTCATAAAACACATTATAAAAACCCAAACATTATCTTAAAATTAACATTACAAAACCAGAAAAATGAATCGAACTCTACTATCAAATAACATAAAATTAGTCTCCGCTATCATCAAGATCAGCAATATATCAACTATTGATGTTTGCCGAGCGATTCTATCAAGAGGCCTTTGTCCCGACCTTCGTACAAAGGCTGTATTAAAAATTCAGTACCGATAGCAAAAACAGCGTTACGCAACAACACACCGTTAGAACCACGGCCCGGTGCTACGACGACGGTAAAGGCTGTTCAGATTGATTGCTGTTATTGATTGTTATTTATCACTAGCTGACCCGGCGAACTTCGTATCGCCTAACAAAAGATTTTTTCTAAAATAAAAGTAGCCTAAGTTACTCCTTGTTTCATCAGCTATCTGCTAGTGAAAGTCCCGTCAAAATCGGTCCAGGCATTTCAGAGATTAGCCGGAACAAACAGACAGACAGACAGACAAAAATTGTGAAAAATGTTGTTTTGGTTATGTACCGTGTATACATCCAAATGCACTTAGTAAAAAGCGGTTATTATAATATTACAAACAGAAACTCCAATTTTATTTATTTGTATGTAGTATGTATATATGTATAGAGTATAGATGTATAGATATATAGATTTGTACTAGCGCTCTGCCCAAGGCTTTGCCTACGTTTTCCGGAAAAAAAAGTACCCAATGTCCTATTCCAGATCCTGTGTGCTAAATTTCTTGAAAATCCATTCAACAGTTTTTGTGAAAGAGTGACAAAGGTTCCCATTTAAAATACACATTAGTAAGATTACCAATATAAGATAGTGTCAAACTTTCATAATACGAGTTGTTTTTAACATCATTATTTTGCTATTCTTATACCCCATTTACACGCGCGCGCGAGCCACGAGACAATCCGCGAGACGCGCGCGTGCGCGCGCGTGTGAACAGGGCGCTCGCGGACCAGACAGCGGCGTGTCTCGTGGCTCGCGGGCTCGCGGCGGGAGCGGTTTGTTAGGCGCGGCCAAAGGGGCTCGCGCGAGCGCTCGCGTGGTGTTCACACGCGCGTAGGGGGCGTGGCTTACGGACGCGCCACGAGACGATCCGCTACACGCGCGTGTAAATGAGCGGTTACAATTACTGGTAACTTAAGCTTGCCCGGTCTCGTAATCGGTAACAAAAGCCGGCCAGCTCAACTAAGGCGTTTTTTTGAGTCAGCTGCTAACCATTCGTCACATGAGTACACAATATTAATCTATCACATTAATATCTGCCCCCTCGCTTCGCAGGCAGAGTCGCTACCAACTATTATTTCTTTCTCTCCCTTCTTTCTTTTTCAGCAACGCATCGGTGATTCTTTGGCTATTACTTATGTCCATGAGCGACAATAAATTTAATAAGTACAATAATCTTTCCCGGTCAACATCGAATTAGGCATCGTTGGACGTACAGCATTACTCAATTCACGTTATAATTATAAGAATCCATTTTGAATTTTATGGAAATATCGACAGAGCGACATAAAAATCACTCGTTCTTTCTTTCTTGTATTATTTATGATAGAAGATAGAACGAGACAGGCAGATTATTATATCACGCTAGATAAAACGCACGCTGCGCTTGCGCCGGCAAACCGATTGTAGTGTGGTGCGGCGTTAGTGACCTCGACTCGGACAGAGCTGCGAGGTAACAATACACTGACACGCACAGTTACACGAGAAAAATGGATGTCAACTGCGTTCTATGATGCTGGTTGCGAACGCACATGACTTGTACAGCTTGTCTACTAGTACCTATCTTGTAGTTGTAGATCCATGTTTTTATCAAAATCAAACTTAATTACATTATAAAATTTTACGCAGCCAAAGCTGTGTATAATTTTGACATTGATATTTTTTTTTGTAATAATTACAATCTACATACTGTCAAGCTTTTTAGAAATGGATACTGAAACATTTTCATTCTCTGTGCGTCAAATTAAACTGGTATCACGTGGAATTCCACGTAAATAATTAAAGAGATTTATTGTATCATGCAGAGCTCAATTCACGATAGAAGAAACAAATAATTGATTACCGCGTAGTTTGATTGCAGGGCCGGAAAATCAATTAACAGACGAAATCATTTTCTTATTGAACGACATAAATTGACTAGCAGAAAATGCCATTTGGCATTTAGTTCGCCCATTATACCGAATTCAATTTTGAATTTTCATTGCTTTATAGTGTAAATAAATAAAATAAAATGTCGCATAATTGAAAATTTTTGAGGACACGGGAAAATTTCACAACTGCAAGCAAACTAAACATAAAACTAAATTTGATTAAAAAAATGTGACCAACTGAAAACCTATCACCACACTATTACCAAAATTAAGGTGATCTAGCAAATATATTTAAAATTTTAACCAAAATTAGCTTGGATTCATGAGGTTCTTGGTCCTTAACATGTAACAAAAATCCGCATACAATCAACCTCAACTCCCACGCCCAACCAGTATAACAGTCTTTGTCAGAAGCCAGTCAAAGAGCGATACACATCGTTCGGCAAACATCAAGAGCAGCAGCTGATGTAATGTGGTCGGTGGACAAATGGTCTTTGTTGATCCGTGACTATGCGATATTTACTGATACGATGCTGCCCTACTGTTTCAGATCGGGTTATGTTGTCTCTAAAGTGCTCATTCATTTAGGTACTTAGGTAAGCAATTTTCAAACGCTTAAAGCTTAACCTGTTTTTTTTTTGGGTCAAATTTTGCGAGCATACGCTTCCCGCTCACGTTCGATAATCGGTGGCCGATTTTTTTGTTGGAGAAAAATAGAACGTACTGATAGCAATAGTGCTCCCATATTATTTCTGACCGACTTTTTGAAGGACGTGTGCGTTGCACTATTGCTATCAGTACGTTCTATTTTTCTCCTACAAAAATCGGTTACCGATTATCGGTCGTGGGTGGGAAGCGTAATTAGACCTATTTATTATCCTGAGGAGTTATAATTTTACAAATTGCTATAGTTCTGATGACAACGAATATTTGTGATAAGTATGATACTACATTCACATTTGTCTTCTGTTTGAATGGTAAAAAGTGTATAAAAGGTAAGCTCATGGAGGATAGAGTAGAAGGAGGGCCATCTCATATGAGGGGAAAGTTGAAAGTGTCCAGCTGTTTACTAAAAATAGAAGTTCCAATAATGGCCATTTCAGAATGGCGCTAGTGTGTGAAAAATAGATATATGAACTATTGTAGACGGAGTGAAGTTTGCTGAGTTCTGCCACCCGTAATGAATGGCGCTAGTGTCTGATAAATAGATATTTGAACATAGCTGTTGTAGACCGCACCGCAGCGCCAACCGGTAGCTAAGGTAAAAACACAGAATAGATAATATGTACTACGTAAAAGGTAATAAAAAAAACACAGACAAATAGACACAAATACCGCCGAAGCGTCGGTATGTCAACTGTCAACGCGGGGG
Source organism: Thymelicus acteon (assembly GCA_951805285.1). Lineage (NCBI taxonomy): Eukaryota > Metazoa > Arthropoda > Insecta > Lepidoptera > Hesperiidae > Thymelicus > Thymelicus acteon. The sequence continues at coordinate 4,023,973 of OX638233.1, forward strand.
GTGATTGACAATTGACCTTTAAGGCGACGTTGTTTTCAGATTTGAGTAAATATTACTGTCTGAAATATTTACGAAGGTCTGATTTATACAGATCTATAGAGCTGCTTTCAATGTTCGTTTGTATACTATTTGTAACAATAACATAAATTTGTAACAAGAAGATAAAAAGATAAACTGGCTGTATTCCTTTTGTGCGAGTTTTGTAATTGGTTTTACTAATAAATCAGATCCCAGAAAAGTTAGCTCATTGTCAGTTTAGCTTTAATGTCTCAAATGGCCTGAATATAATGTAGGCATTGAGCGAACCTGTTGCTTAATTAGTAATGACCGGAGTACTGAATGAAGGGATTTGGGTTCAATTCCCGTAATATAAAATGTGTGAAATATTTCTAGTCTAAATAAAAAGTATTCGCAATTTATGTTTTACTTATTTTATATATTGTTAGACTAGCATCGTAAAAATATAATACAATGAGTCAAGTTTGTTAAAGGGATATTAGGGTAAGAGCACAAGTGTCTCGTTCAGACGGCAAGCCAAACATTTCTAGTTGCGCAAACACATTAGTATAACTTCGCTGTGTTTATAGCTTCGCAGGCCAGGAGTAGGATTAAAACAGGTGTAAAGTGGGGAGAACAAGGATCTACAGCGCAGAACCTGGATTAAATATTTGAGAATAATGTGTAGCGTATTTTACATCTGGAACATTTTATTGCGGTGTAAATTGAAATGTACATCCTAGGAATATAATTAGATTACAATTTTTTGATGCATTTAACAGTTATCGCCACTCATAAGATTTCATTTTCCAGACGTGACACTTATGCGTTTATAGCCGAGTAAGATGCGCGGAAAATAATATAATAGGTGTTATCCATACTAATATTAAGATTATATTAAGAGGAAAGATTTTATTGTTTGTTTGCATTGAATAGGCTCCGAAACTACTGAACCGATTTGAAAAATTCTTTCATTGCTGGAAAGCTACACTATCCCCGAGTGACATAGGCTATATTATATTTTCAAAAAAATTAGAGCTCCTTAATAAAACTCCAATAATGTAACCCAAGGTGTAAAATAATAAAAAAACCGAAGCAAAACTAGGGCGGTTACTCGTTTTTAGTATAGTACGAGGTAAATTTATAGTACGTTAGTTATTATAAAGAAATGCATCCATCCTAAATACGAATATGAGCTTAGAGCTTTTAACTAAAAAGATTTCGTAGTCTACGAGCACTTAGCGTAGTATATTAGGGTCTATCCCACTCTCCCCACTGAGTAGTCCCGTGGTGAAACAACTGACCTTATTTTAGTCTCAGTAGTCCTGTGGGACCGATTTTAGTGCCAGAACTCCCGTATATTGTCGTTCGCTTAGACCTCGACAACACCACAGAACTAACGGGATGGCCGGATAACTATTGCTACAGATGTGTTGTAATTAAATAACTACAAATTATAATTATGCCATTTTTATAGCAGAAATTTTGTCATTTAGTCAAACAAAAAGTCCACTTTTTAATCGATTATATTTACATTATATAAATTCTTATATATGTTACCGGATATCTGTATAATTCAGCATTCTATACAATACCTAGGCAATGTATAGAATATCTAAAACGTTCAGGTAACGTTTTGAATATTATTTATTTCATACTTAGCCCAGGCATTCTATACAATACTCCATGCGTAGTTGGTAATGTGTGTAAAAGACGGTTCTCTAAGCTGCCTTTTCGCCGAAAATTGTTTGGCCGATTATCACTTGCCAACTAACGTTTCGCAGAATTTTATTTCACCGAATAATCATTTGTCAACTTATCACATTTTTTTTTAATTTCCCAACCTAACAGTTGCCAACTGTACGTTTGGTCTGCCTTTTATAATGACACTTTTCAAAAGGCCAACTTTCAAGTAGCGAATGTTTCAGTTAGAGTAATATTCATTTGGTTGTATATTGTTTATAAACCTAGGTTTGTAAATTTGCGGTTCTTGTTATCTTTATTTATTTATTTATTTATTTATTTATTCATTTATTTATTTATTTATTATAGGATTACCAACATAAGATACAGTTTCATCATTTGCAATACAAGTTGTTACTTATCATATTAAATCTTACTGTTCCTACAATTACAGGTAACCACAGCATGCTTTGCAAATAGTCATCTTCCGGTGACATATGCACTTTTAGGGAGAATTTAGGGGTTTTTGATACATAAAAAGGCTTCCAAACATCTCCGGCGCTGCGGGAAGTGCAGCCCCTCCGCCCTTGCGTAACAAACTGCAGGCACTCCATGCTCGCCTCCATGCTCTCCCTCCGCGCCTCCGGGGTTTACATTCACTCTAGGGGTAGGGCAGACTAGTACCACGTGGGGTCGGGGTTGACTAAGTCGGTTCTGTCACCAATTTTGAAAAATCCGAAGCTGCGTAGGCGAGCAGTGTAGTGTAGGAGCCATTAGACTGCATCTCTCCTTACCATCAAGTGTGATTTCGGTCAAGCATTAATTTAAAATGTATAAAAAAATATCTATTCATGCAGGTTATAATTTGTTTTGAGTGTGTTTTTAAGTAAATTCTTAATTCCAACCTCCATCCAAGTTGACTATACATACCCAAATCTAACTTTATTCATTGCCGGTGGACCTGCAGGTATTCTGTACAGTAGTTGGGAAACGTATACATTACCTAGGCAAACTATGTAATGGTGATAATATTCATATAATTTAATACATTGCCAAAACGACCCAGGTATTATACACATTTCCTAGGAATTGTGTTGAATACCAGCATTATACAGATATCCGGTAACATATACAAAAATGTCGCGTCAAGGTATTTTTGGTTGCACTCTTACGAAACGGCTCAACTTATTTTTAGGAAATTTTTGGTTTATATGCCTATATGAGAATAGGTCATAAAGTACATATATTTTATACTGCTAGGTGAATGGTGTCCCTATCCAGAAAATTTTTGGCAGAACATCATTTGCGAGTCAGCTAGTAAATCTATATGTTCGAATACAGTACACTCAACGCAAACTTTGTCACATAATGTCAAGATTAGAAATAAAACATAGTTTAGTGATAACATACTTAGCTTCCTTACAAGTGATATAACAAAGTTACTCGTATACTTGAGCGTAGGAACACTACGCTTAGTTTCATATTCCAAGATGTACTTTGTTGTTCCTGAAGAGATTTGCATCCAGAGAGGAAATTACGGCGCAGTAACGTGGGTTGTGTAAGTACTTTACTAGTTTCTGCAACATATTAAAGTAATATATAATATTAAATTTAAGGCTTTCGTTGTTTCAGTCTCTCTGGTTTTCGAGTTAGCACAATATTAATACTTATTTAAATTTTATTATAAAGGTGTGCTAGTCATTGAAGTATTATTACTTGCATATAGAACCGACGCCGCGAACACAATGTATATTATATCCCAATGAATTGGCGCCAAATTGGCTTCAATTTTCAATGGATTCGTTCGATTTTGAAAGAAGAACGGGGACTCAGTTTTGAAAATAGAACCTCCCGGCGGGACACACATTTTGTTCGAGATGTCTGTTCTATGATATTATCCTTTAATGGTGCTAGTGGTAATTATATTATTATTCCAATCATAATTGTCATTGACGAAAAATTATTAATTTTTATTTACCACACCAAAAAACTAATTAATTGAACGAATATTTCATATATTTTATTTTCACGTATTTCCTGTAGCAGCGTAAACATTGCACAAAAACGACTGATTAACGAAGATAATAAAAAAAATGTATTACTTTTTAGGGTTCCTCTTAGTAATGGAACCCCAGGTCCCTCCGTCCCACAGTCCGCATATCACTTTGATTCATATTCAAAGAGTACCAGGAACCCATAAAAAGCTAGAGCTTCCCCTTAACATAGGTTTAACATTCTAAACTCGCGCGCACGCATACCGTGCATTGTGTTCTTTGTCGGCTGATCTAACAGTCGCGAGGGCACAATATGGGACATTTTATGAGTTTATTTACATTTAACAGGAACTCTTTCTATTAAGTGGCCATGATAAAGCATAACGCGTTATGTTGCTTTAATATTAATAACTTAATACGCGCTTTGCTGTGGCTTAAAGTTACTGTAGCAGGTTGCCATCAAAGCAATGCCAAATAAGTCAATTTCACATTCCGTTGCGAACTTTGAAATAAAAGAGTATATTACAGTACTTGTAATGCAATACTAACTTGCCTAAAAATCAAAGACAATATGTCAACTACAATTTAATGAATTTCCCTTATGACCTTTTTAAATGATCAATTTTATTACAGTAGATAAAGCATAGGTCATTCCTTTAAGGCTACTGATGTCCATGAAGACTTTGACTTCTTACCATTAAAGTACGTTCACTACGAAGAAGTAATTATTACAAATTCACGTGTAATCTTGTAACCTGTAGCTTTTATAGTAAACTAGCTGACCGGGCAAACGTTGTTCTGCCAAAAAAATTTTACGGGTAGGGTGATGAAAAATAGATGTGTCCGATTTTCAACCTTAGCCGATATGCACGCAAAGATTCACGAAAATCGGTCAAGCCGCTTCGGAGGAGTTCAACTTCTAACACCGTGACACGAGGATTTTATATATAAGAGATAAACAAAAAACATGTGTTTTGTTACAAAACAAAATTTGACGTCAACCACAGCTGTGAACTGAATGACGTCACGGTTCATACTATTATGGTTTTCACTACAGAAATAATAATGTATAGAAATTATACATGCATCAAATCAGATCTCATTAGTTTCTGATTCATTAAAATTGCATTGTCTACGGAATTAAGAACTCTTACGCAGGTATACAGTACAATAGCCGCGCGAGTTGAATGCAAAGCTTAGAAATGCGGCTAGTGTTGTGACCTAATTGGTAATTAATTAGTGATAATTATGTCAATAAATTTGAATTAGAAATTTAACATAATATAATCATAAATGTGAATGTTCCTTACCTCGTAACTACTAAACCGATTTTGATAATGTATTTTAGGTATTTTTATTTATTAATTGGTACTCTTTCACCATTTAATCTTTCATATTGTTATTTAATCGGTTTCAACTTTGCTTTGGTTTTTCTATTAGATATATTTGTCTTTGACTTATAGAATATTTTTACGTACTCTTCTCTTTCGGCTACCATAGAAAAGAAAGAGATGGCATTAAATTGCGTACACTATGTAGGTGCAGGAATTTCAACGATTTGGATAGTAGACTAACATTAACTTAGAAATGACGTTTTGTTGAATGAATTTAATATTCAATAACCTCTGGCCTTTAGATCTCGAATCTCTATGCGAATAAACAATAATATCATAAACATTATGAATAATTCTGTATTAAATATTGAAAGTGGAGGTAGTTACATAGAATAGTAGGTTTCAGACGTTTTGATGCTTTAACTATACGTATTTAAGTGCGTAACGTATGTAACATACACACATATATACATACATAACTTACATACATTTATATTTATACAAAAATCACAAATTACCTATATTACACAATGTATCGTCGTTGCAACTTGCAACACTCATAAAGCTGAATTTGGTCACCAGATGGCCGCACGCAACCGCCATCATTGTTTTAGAATTCGAATGTTTTGTTTTTCGAATGCATTCGGATGTAAGGACGTCAATGCATGCTTCGATTGTTCGCTTAAAATGTTATTGAAAACTGCATATTTAACGTGTAACTAGTATAATTTATAACCCTTAATATTAAAGCAAAGTATGTCAGACCAATTCAAAATTAATATCGGAATAACATACCTAAATTAAAAATGACGATAATTTTATCATATTTATACGTATTTACATAATTGGCCACAAACAATGTTAAACAACTCTTTTGAAGCACTGGTTCCAAACTGCGCTGCGGCGCGGCGCGGCTTTAATTAAAAATGCATCAGCGAGTATTTTTAATCTGGATTGTGAAGACAGCTTCAAAATGTTCAGGATTGATCGTGTACAACCCTCTTTAAAAGAGTTTTGACAGCTGTCACTTCAGTGATTGCGCAAAAATGGAGTTCGGCGTGCAGCGCACAGTTTAGCGACGTATTGTTTAAATGTTTTGTTTTGAAATACCTTCAATACTTGGTGAGCTTTAAAACATATGGCAGCTAACAATCCGGTGTTGTTGCGTCATGAATGCATCAATCAATCGCACCGGTTGATTACGTATAGATTGACCTATAACTTTTGGATGCCAAAAATATTGCATTGTGATTGCACTACCGTTCAAGTTGTTTTGACAATAATACTTTTGAAGTACGAATAATTCTTAAGTGAAATTGGTTATTTTGTATATGTGTTTCACAGTATTAGGTGCTGTCGTTTAAATTTAAAGACTAATTACTGTACTCATTACTGGCTTCGTTGATGGTATGTATAATAAATAATTTAGTCGTAGATTTTAATTAAAAAAATCAAGAGAAACCAGGTGGACATTACAACCAAAACAATAAAAAAATTGTCAAATTTTATTCGTAAATTGCGTAATCTCGCTGTTTTCACGACTGAATCTAAATGAACTTAGTTACAGTATTAATTTGGTACTTAAACTTCAAAACTAGAGACACCTTTTACTGACCCGTTCTCACTAGTAAGCCAATAATAGGTTGAAGAAATTGTCAATCATACTAGTCAATTGCTCCCAATAGACTTCTGAAGCTTGAAAATGTTAGAGAACTGTCAGATGCGTTGATCTTCTAACGATGTTATCCTTAACGATATTAAATATTTCTAGCATGGCAGAGCCTAAAAATATTGTTCTTCACGTCTTACGCATAATAATAATAATAATAATAATAATAATAATAATAATAATAATAATAATAATAATAATAATAATAGCAGTTACACATATAACACAAAATACACATAATCATCAATTACACACCTAACACACCACATTACCCCAATTGGACCAGAATACTTGGCATAAGCCCGTATCTGGTTCTGAATATCCGACCTTGAGTCGAGTAAAGAAATATCTTCTCATAATAATAATAATAAACGCTAACACACTCATACCCCCGCAGTAGGTTATTACCTGTGTCGCGGGTGGCATGGACTACACATAACACATCACAGTAACACCCATGACCCGAGTACAAATATTTATCGGCCACATAAATATCTGCTCCGACCGGGAATTGAACCCGGGACCCCTCGCTTCGCAGGCAGGGTCGCTACCAACTAGGCTACAGGGTCGTCATACAATGCAAACAGAAATACAGAAGCTAACTTCACTGAGTCGACTGAATTGATAGCTTTATAACATGAATTCACTCACTGAAGCAGAAACTCCCGATGCTAACTCATGCAGGCAGTCATTGCAAATTCTTTCGAATATGTGTTTCAATAGTTTCAAAACATTTATGGCATTTTATTCACGCTCAGAAAAACAATTAAATGACTATTAAGAATTTACATCGCTCCTTTAAAGAATCACCATACAAATTCAGTACTAAGGAGCAATTTAACTTACCGTTAGTGCCTCTGAGTTGGGCCTAAGGCTGTTGGCAGCCAGGTAGGTATAAATGGTTGAAACAATTCGAAATTTAATAGTAACTTTTCTTGAATTTTTGGCATACTTATTCATAAATAAAACTTTTATTTATTTATTTAACATAACACCGAGGATACGGATCGGATCCAAAACTCTTCGTTTGATAGTTAAACTTTTTCAAGATTTGGTCATGAATTTATCGATCAGTGAACGAATATACTCATTGGCTTCAACCCATTAATGGCCCACTACTGGGCACGGGTCTCTCCTCGTGAGGAGGCCTAGAGCATACTCCACCACGCTGCTCCAGTGCGGATTGGTGGAGATACTCATTGGTCACGATAAAATTATGATATCAGATACAAATTATGTACGCAAGTGTTTACATCAAAACATCATCTTCGTAGTACCTAAGGATCGAGTCAAAAAATCTATTCTCGAACCAAATAAAAATTACAATTGGAAATAGAGACAGCTGAAATAAAATTACAAGATGCCATTGTTTTTTATTTGCATGTAAATTGGAGCAGACTTTTGCATATTCATGTCGCGATAGCCTCGATAAAATGATTTTATGCTAATAACAGATAAAGCTTATACAGAAATACACAGGTCAACCAAAAAAAAACTGAGGCATAGAAATTGAACATTGAATCGTTCACTTTACGACCTCTCACATGTAAATGACATTCTGGTGGCTATGCTTACCAAGTGTGGAATGATTTCTAACGTTGTTCAGAAAATCATCCAAAATTTCTAGATAATACAGATAACTTTGGAACCCAGTTGTGTACATGATTCGAACTCTGTCTTCTTCCCGTGGACGCACTAAAAGTCGTACGTTCAAATCTTAGGCTATCCCTAGGTTAGCATAATTCCTAACATATTAGGCGTAACAAATATAAAGATATATCATGTCTAACTACCCGTAACGTCAGTAGTGGACTTTGATTTGGATGGTTGGTATTCATTTAGAGGCGTACGTTTTCTTCTTTATTTTACCTACCATGCCACTATCGTCATTCTAAAATCAACCTCGAAATACTTTAATGTGGGTAGTTGGTAGCGACCCTGCCTGCGAAGCGAGGGGTCCCGGGTTCGATTCCCGGCTGGGGCAGATATTTATGTGACAGATAAATATTTGTACTCGGGTCATTGTGTTATTGTGATGTGTTATATGTGTCGTCCATGCCACCCGCGACACAGGTAAAAACCTACTGCGGGCGTATGAGTGTGAAAGCGTTTATTTATTTATTTATAGTCAAAGACATGTTATCTCTGTTTATGACTCCGGTGGTCACTGACCATCAGCCCCCCGCAACTCGTTAACCGGTACTGAATAATACATACTTAAATGTTTTTGTTTTCATGCGTAGGTATTAATTTTGATTTTAAACATCATCCATTTAAATCTCTTATAAATTGACATTTGCCTGACGCTTACTTCCTCTAAAGCGAACAATGAAAGCTTAAAAAAGAAAGTGATAAGTACTTTCCTTTTCTTTTCGTTCTGATATTTCCTTTTTTGCGTCTGGCATACTTATCTTTTTGTGTCTAAGTGTCTAATGAATCGGGGAACCATAACTCTGACTTAGTGATTTTCGTTTAGTCATTGCCGACAAGTGTAACATTTTTTATGTTGGTGTGTTCAAACGAACAGACGTGCTAACCACGTCACCGTCACTTATGGAAAATAGTAACACCGAAATCCATTCCTCCATTCGAGGACCTTTTTTCCCCAACGGTAATCGGTCTTTCGCACTATATGGCTACGCACTAGCTCTTCAGCAATTTTTCTGGATGACAAATGTATGAACAATAAAGTGTAATTAGTTCATTAATAACAATATTTAGGTTGCAGTGTTGCCAGTAATACGCGTTTCCAGCCTCCTTCTTAACCAATGAAGCATCAAATTATATATTCATGAGTATTTGATACCTTCTTACACACATAATTTTTTGCTGCTCTACCGTTTTGGAAAGGTGCTTTATCATGGAGGAGAAAAAATTATGAATGAAACTCCTCTGCACACCTTTTGTGGTCGAAGAAGCATTTGGTGACGTTGACGAGTGGGTGGGCTTAACCATTCCATATTAGATGGCCAGTTTGTTTTTGGGGATTTTACGTAACAAATAAATTACAAAATTATTATTGTTTTCGGAAGTTAAATGTTTTATTTATTATGACAAGTAAGTCAAAACAAGATAAGTAAGTCAGTCTAACTTATGATGCAACTACGTTTATTATAAACGAAGTGGTTTTATGGTAATCTCGTTCTAACACAATTTTTTAATACTATGAAGTGATGGTTTAACTTGTAAAATAAAAGTGAAATTAATGATTCAAACGGTTTATGGCTTAAAATATCTTCCTCAATAGACTTTATGGCATTGCGTGGGAGTATCCCACTTGTCTTATAATTTTAAATCGTTATAGCCACTTAGCGGTCGATGCAAAATTATAATAATAATATGGTGGAGTGATTTAGCGTTTATATTTTTTAGGATTTCGTAAGTTGGATGAAAAACCCCATGAGAGGATTCATGTCTATTTATTCTGGATGAAAAAAGTTGTAACTAGAAAGGAGGCATTTTGTTAAGTATCCAACCAAAAATAACAAAACAAGAAGCTAGGTATCTATTCTTAGCCGTATTGGGGCGGCTTAGAATACTAACCCCAATCCCACGCCGGATGGGTGTCGTAAGAGGCGACTAAATCCGGCCCGCTGGTGGTAGGGCCCCTCGAGGGATTATATTGTTATATTGATTTTAATTGTTAATTAATACCATTATTACTATTATTATTTCTCCATGGGGTTCGCCTGGATAGCTACCACCCTTGAGCATGATTCAGCCGCCAAACGACTCGTCGTATTCCGGCTGGGGGCCTGAGAGCCAGTTCTTTCTTTTTTAGAGTTCCGTAGCCGAATGGCAAAAACCGGAACCCTTATGGATTCGTCATGTCTGTCTGTCTGTCTGTCTGTCTGTCCGTCCGTATGTCACAGCCACATTTTTCCGAAACTATAAGAGCTATACCATTGAAACTTTGTAAGTAGATGTATTATGTGCACCGCATTAAGATTTTCACACAAAAATAGCAAAAAAACAATAAATTTTGGGGGTTCCCCGTACTTAGAACTGAAATTGAAAAATGTTTTTTTCATCAAACCCATACGTGTGCGGTATCTATGGATAGGTCTTCAAAAATGATATTAAGGTTTCTAATATCATTTTTTACTAAACTGAATAGTTTGCGCGAGAGACACTTCCAAAGTGGTGAAATGTGTGTCCTCCCCCCCTGTAACTTCTAAAATAAGGGAATGATAAAACTAAAAAAAATATATGATGTACATTACCAAGCAAACTTCCAACGAAAATTGGTTTGAATGAGATCTAGTAAGTAGTTTTTTTTAATACGGCATAAATCGTAAAACGCATAAAACATTGATCAAAGTTACAACGAACTACAAAAACTTTTATATTATGTTACTTGCTGCTACGGAACCCTTCATGGGCGAGTCCGACTCGCACTTGGCCGCTTTTATTTTTTCTTCTCTCTTCCTTGGCCGACGACGTATCAGTGATGCAGTTGGTGTTGCTGATGTCCATGGGCGACGATAGCCACTTACCGTCAAGTGAATCGTCAGGTCGTTTGCCGGCTATTTCCATAAAAAAATCACGTAAGATTTATTATATGATTTTTTTTACAAACATGGATAAAGTTACTATCACGGCTCATATACACCTATAGTTATTTTATTATCCGCATCATAGTTTAATACGTAAAATATGCGTTCAGTCTACGATGAAATCACCACAAAATGATTAGTATGTATTAGTATACGGAACCTTATAATAATACCCGATTGCGGACTGACCGGTTTTTTAAATCACATGAGAGTTAGTTTAATGTGATGTTGCAATTTTTTGCAGATTACTACTGTATGATTATGGTATGACTGAATCTCTTTAATACGTATCTATTGTAGAAAGTAAACAGAGGTATTTGAAGTAATTGATACAACAATAATACGTATGTTATTTTATGCGATGTACGATGCTCACTATTAATACATTATGTTAATAAAAGAGAGTGAAAAACGCAAAGTTTATTTTACGTATAAAAATACAAGATCATAGAAAACCTATGGAATTATTGTAATGTCATCAGTTCTAGAAGTCTGAAAGTCTTTTGTGTGGTGTGGTGCAAAGTGATGAACTGACAGACCCCGAGTTAGGAAGACTAACTAGGATATCATTGCTATAATATTAACTGTCGTATTAAATAATATTTATTATTGATAAAATAACCAAATTTTGAAACAATGTACTTACTCGTATAAAAATATCCAAATTAAATACCTTGAAAGCGCATAAAATACTATAAATTCCCAGTCACCAATTCGCCGTAAATTCCGCAAGTAAGTACAAAGTATTACAAACAATGCACGGTAACCCGTAAAATCGATGTTATTATTTTCTTAATTTTTATAGCCGCCATTTTCGCCGGCCGGTGCTATTCAATTACGTTTTACGGTTTTCGAGTGGCAACACTGCGGTTGGAATTGCATTTTGATTTATCGCTTCGTTTATTCCCGATTTATTGTAGCGGGCAACCCTGGGGGATTTCATTGCAGAGACCAAAATGCTTTAGTTAAGCTAAAGACAAAGTGAATTTAATCTGACAAATAAAATTTATTAAAATGTTATTTACGGATATTTAAGGTTTTAATTTGTTTATTTTCTTCCTTCCTGATTTTTTTTCATCCCTAACTATCAGGCTCGACTGCTTCTCACCTATTTAGATAAAAAGTCAGATGTCCAAAGTCTTGTAATAAATACTGGTCAAAAATCAATAAATTAGCCTAAAATTTATGAGAGATAATCATCTGTTCAAATCATAATGATCTTTTCTAACTCTCACTAAATAAGATAACAACAGTGAAAGCGAAAAGATTCAATATTACGTAAACGGTACTTAAATTGTGTTGATATGTAAATTTCGGAAAGAACATAGAAAATTGAATACTTTACAAGTTTGAAAGTCGTAGAGGCGTTTCAACGGATAACGTATTATAAATGATTATGTTTTGATCTTGCTAAAGAATTAACGAAATAATTCTATAGTTAATAATTTGTGGTGCCTTACCGTAATTAACGCGTCTGCCATCTAATAATAACAACTTAGGCAAATCCTACTAATATTAATGTGAAATTTTTATAGATGTTTGTTACTCTTTCACGAAAAAAATATAATACTATACGAATATTCAAGAAATTTAGCACACAAGTAGTCAATGATCTGGAATAAGACATACGCCCCAACTCACTATCGGTTACTTAAATCGCTCCTTAGTACGGAATTTGTATGGTGATTCTTTACTAAGGAGCGATTAAAGTAACCGTTAGTGACTCTGAGTTGGGACGATAGTGTACCTACTTATTGTCCCGGAAATCGCGGGCAAAGCCACGAATAGAACTCTAGTATAGCATAAACTCGTGCCTGAAGCGAGAATTAACTAAAGAAAATAAATAATAAAAGTATATCGTGCAAATAACTTGGTTTGATTTGATTTTATTTTATTTGATTTGATTTGATTTGATTTGTTGTCACTTGTACCAACAATTGGGAAAATTGACTCCAATGTTGAATGAAAAAAGGGAGTAGGAGACACGGAGTTGCATTCGGAAAGTTGTTAAAAAGTCACTACCAACAACAGCCATCATCACAGATAATTAAATTAATTGAATTTAATCACGAAACAGATATATCATCCCTTTTATCACCTATCGAAATTACTCTTCATGCCTTCTTAATTATAAAGAAAAACCTGTGTACAGACGCGAACCGCTAATTGCTTGAAGCCACATAATAATTTGATCCTCATTCCTCACAATACAAGCCATATTTAAGTAAAGAGACATGTCATACTATCACTTATTCTTTCTTCACTCGGTCTTAAAATCATAAAGGTATCATTAAAAATCGGAAATAATTACAGAGTAATCGCACCGCAGAGAACGCGTGCGAAGTGCCAGATTTCGTAACCAAAATGACAACTTGATGTACCATAACGTCGGCCATCTTCACTGGAAATAATTTGTTTGCTTTCGCAAGAGAAAACGATTTTACTCTGTAGTTTTGATTGCGGCTCGCTTTATCGATAACTGCTTATAATGCTTCACTTCTGATTTAATGTTCCACATTCGCAAAAGTGTTTCTGTATTCATTTGAAGTACGTCTTTGTAAGATTCTGAGAGGTACTTTAATTATTACTAGTTGTACCGTAAACGAAGTTTCATCAAATAATAAAATGTTGTATTAAGAAAATGATATTAACGCTTTAGTGTTGAAAAATAGTAATTAATAAAAAAATCTAAAAATGATTGTAATCTAGATTTTGCTGGTTAAGGTCATCCACTAAGTCAACCACACAATGATAAAATTATGAGCTTAAATTATAGAAATAAACGGAACTGAAAGTATCATTACTATTATTAATTATCACAAAACAGATTTGTGCCTATGTCTAATAATTATCATAATTCATAATGCTTCTGGACTTAAGGGATGATTTAATTTGAATCAAGCGAGTATAGTAGACATCTCTTTAAGGTAGATAGGTAGAACTCGGATTCAGTAATGAACATTATTGAATAAAGTAGAAAATCGCAAGATTAAATTAAACTGCGAACCGTTTGGCGTCAAAAGCAAGTAAAAAAAGCAATAAGCGTTATAATTGCTTATTTTACGGACGGAGCAACTTTATTAATTTTATCGTGTTGGTTTTATTTATAACCTTCACATTTGTTTTATGGGTCAAATTTTATTTCAATTTGTTTGCTTTAAAACTTACTTGATAATACAGACACGAAAATAAAATTTATCAAAGGAAGTACCTAGATCAATAGATATGATCAAAAAATACTCGTATGTTGAATCCTCAAAAAGTGTATTCTGAGTTCTGACGTACGTCGTTTAATTACGTACTAAGAAGAATAATAAATTTCTGTCAATGATTTTAATTTCTCTTATATTTCCTACCCCAAAAACGAAATTTTCTTCTCTTGACTTGATTGTTATTTTTAATTCACATTTTAGATCAGTAAGGTTTAACAAAAGGTTAATAATTGTTCAACTTTACCTTATTTTAAATTCTAAGGATCAGAAAATCTTTTTCTTGTGGATAAGAAAATATAGTTTGATAGAGACTAACCTCAAACAACACATTTATAACTTGCCAGAGATAATGTTCAAAACTAACAAAGACATATTGGTTGTTACTAAGATTTTTACTACTCCGTCGATCGTTAACGATACAGCAAAAGCGGACAACATTGACAGATTTACAGAGCTAGAGATTTTAAGATTAGACGTAGAAAATTCACAAATAAGCATAAATAACTGTATAAAATAAATTCGTCTTCCCATTAAAACGACAAAACGCATCAGTAATCACAATGAACGTTTTATCGATCTTGAATAAGAATTGGTAGGTCACGAGGAGGTTACACATACAGACACAAAATTTCGTCATTCAACGCACGATACTAATGTATCAATTATCAATGCGGTGAATGCCGCTGTTTGTGTCTATGTGTTAACAAGAATGTGACGTAACTAAAGAGTAAATCGTTGGTAGAGAAGCCTAAAATGTTATATGAGGCGTAAAATTGAATTCAGTGACACATTCGTTACCGGTTAACGTAAATGGTTGGACAACTTTTGCTTAGAATTATCGAACCGAAGCAGGTGTGTTGGTTTACGTAATAAACTACCAAAACAGTAAAATAATGCAATGAATTATTAATACTTACATGTAACAGGAATATTTTTTGCAAAATTACAATAAAATACTATCCATTATTACGTAAAAATAACAAAAAATATCAAGTAAATACATCTATTATTTTCAAGGATCCTCTATAAATAGTGTTCCTAAATTCTCTATAATTTAATTACTCTGTGCAGTGCGATACCGAAAATGATAATGATCCTAAACGAACCTCCAAGTCACCTAAGTGTAGAATATAAAAGACGAAATACGACGGTCCCTACGTATAAAAAGACATGTTAAAAATGGCAATTTTTTTATTGCATAGATGGCTTTAGATTGACAATACACGCATAATTAAATATGTAAGATTTTTATTGGAATATAATGTCCTTTACTACATATGCATGCCGATAAGCGGATAAGTATAGTAATTACAAAGAATAGGTGCCGTAAATGCGGATATGTAATACATACATAATTATCGCTTTATACGGTGTTTAAAAATGCGCGCCGCTCGGAACGAACGGTCTTGTGTGGTCTTGTTTAATATAACAAAAGGCTAAAGTTATTATTGCATAATGCAAGCTTCAAAAATTAGACTTTATACATTTCTCAAGCACAAGATTTTATTAATCAGGGCGAGCGAAGCGAGCCCTAAATAATAGTCGACAATCCATACAATTTTCTATCCCTTTTATGGAGAAACTATTGCACTTACAGGTTTGAGTTTTGACATAGAATTTTCTATTCGTGTCTCGATGTGTTATCTATCATTAAAATATTATTTTATCCATTAAAAAAAAATTTTTTTTCAATAATTCGATTTTTATTGCTTACTAACGCCATCTATGGACAAGTAAAACAACTAAAAAAAAACTTCAATGTAACTTCCCACGGAATACAGATACAAGGAAATAATATAATTTATGATCAAAAAGCTACTTTAGTTCTGTTGCAATAAGGTTCATTTTATGTTTTAAATGATATTGCTATTCGTCTATTGTTTTCCAGAACAGTCAGAACACTTTCTGCTACTCGGGCAGGGATGAGCTACTTTATCGATATCGTAGTTTTGTAATTTTATTTACCATGTAATGTTATACGACCAAGACACGACTGATAAGGTTAAAATGGCTATTTATAGAGAAAACATCTTCGCAAATAACCTATAATTCATACATTTAAGTTAATGCCAGTTGGCAATCTTTAACAGTCAACTTGGTCTATACATTATCATGAATAATGAATTATTTGAATATTATTATTTACTAGCTGACCTGGCGAACTTCGTATCGTCTAAGAATGTAACAAATCAGAGATCATTAAAATCGGTACAGCCGATCTTAGCCGTTATAGTTTCCGTGTCCTCCCTCTCCCGCTCCCGCTACCTCTACCTCTCCCTCTCCTTCTCCCTCTCCCCTCCCCTCCCCCCCTCTCCCTCTCTCTTCTCACCCTCTCCCGCTCCCGCTCCCACTCCACTCCCCTCCCCTCCCCTCCCCGTGTTACATAATCGGGATCCGCGGAACATGCGCGAGCTGTCCGGCCGCGCTGTACGTTGTCACGTAGTTCCTTTACTACGTAATTAATATCTTCTGAATGGAATGTCCGATTTGAGTAATTCAAAAAAGTTATCTATAGGTATTGGAACAGTTTTGAATATGAAATGTTTTATTTGGATAAGGATTAATACGAAGGTATGGTTTTCATGATCTGATTTTGGTCATCTTTTTTATTAACTTTTAAAATGTAAAAAGTGGTTATAGTGACATAACGACAATAGTTGGACATATACTATCGCAAGGTTTTTTTGTAGATATTGATATGTTCTATAATATTGTAGAACATTTTTTTGTTCTATCATCAATAGTTTCCGCAGCGTATGCGATGAAAGAAATTTTTAAGCAATTTTTTTCACACTTTGGTTCACGTTACTGATGTTTTAGCAAGGATCCCTAATTTTTTCTAGTAATAAATGTAGACTATGTTACTCATCAATGATGTAGCATTCTAATGGTGAAAGAATTTTGAAAATCGGTTCAGTAGTTTTTGAGTTTATTCGTTGCAAACATACAAAAATATAAAAATACAAAGCTTTCCTCTTTATAATATTACGAGTAACCGCCCTCGCTTTGCTTCGGATTTCTTATTTTTTTACACCTTGGGTTACATTATTGGAGTTTTGTTAAGGATCCCTAATTTTTTTTAAATATAGCCTATGTTACTCGGGGACAGTGTAGCTTCCCAACAGTGAAAGAATTTTTGAAATCGGTTCAGTAGTTTCGGAGCCTATTCAATGCAAACAAAAAATCAAATCTTTCCTCTTTATATATTAGTATAGAGTATAGATTAGTATTAGTATAGATTTATTTTTACATAAGATAAGTTAGTGCTTGACAAAATCCTACCTGATGGTAAGTGGCGATAATATTTTTTCACCCGCTGCAGCGCTGTTCCTTAACTTTGTCGATCGCTTAGGATCGACGCAAGGTCGCAAGCCGCCGGGCTATGAGCGTTTCGAAGCTAGGAAATATACCTAATTCCACCAAAATAAGTTGAGCTACATTGAAATTTCACTTATCCACATGCAATTTAAGTATATTTTATCTTCGTCGCTTAAAAACGACCAGGCATGGTATTTCGTGACTGTTTACTTAGCTAACCTTGATAAAAATTGCTACGGTCACGTCTTCGCCCTGTACCATCTGTCTTCGCATTGTAAGCTTTAAAAATTTTAAGGATGTTTTTACATAGACAGCACAAGAACAAGAAGTTTAAGTACCATCATTACGGTAGTACAAGCTTTGTAGTGTACCAGTTTCGATATAAATATCGATAATTGTCTATATCGATAATTGGGACTATAATTTTCTTCATAAATTACTTTTTAACAATAAATCAAACTAACGAAATAAAAATGAAAAGCGATAATCTAAATTTTACTAACAAAAAATAACCGACTTCAAAGTTACTCAAAAACTACTTGTCAGATCTCGTTCAAATTTATGTGAGACCACATGACAAGTACCTGTTTTCGATTAAAAAAGAATCATTAAAATCGGTTCTCCCAGTCCAAAGTTCTGAGGTAACAAACATAAAAAAAATACAGTCGAATTGAGAACCTCCTCCTTTTTAGGGTTCCGTAGCCAAATGGCAAAAAACGGAACCCTTATAAATTCGTCATGTCTGACTGTCTGTCTGTCTGTCTGTCCGTCCGTCCGTCCGTCCGTCCATATGTCACAGCCACTTTTCTCCGAAACTATAAGAACTATACTGTTCAAACTTGGTCAGTAGATGTATACCGTAAATCGCGTTAAGATTTTTTACACAAAAATTGAAAAAAAGCAATAAATTTTGGGGGTTCCCCATACATAGAACTGAAACTCAAAAATTTTTTTTTCATCAAACCCATACGTGTGGGGTATCTATGAATAGGTCTTTAAAAATGATATTAAGGTTTTTAATATCATTTTTTTCTAAATTGAATAGTTTGCGCGAGAGACACTTCCAAAGTGGTAAAATGTGTGTCCCCCCCCTGTAACTTCTAAAATAAGGGAATGATAAAACTAAAAAAATTATATGATGTACATTACCAAGCAAACTTCCAACGAAAATTGGTTTGAATGAGATCTAGTAAGTAGTTTTTTTTAATACGTCATAAATCATAAACCGTAAAAACATTGATCAAAGTTACAACAAACTACAAGAACTTTCATATTATGTTACTTGCTGCTACGGAACCCTTCATGGGCGAGTCCGACTCGCACTTGGCCGCTTTTTTCTAAATTGAATGGTTTGCGCGAGAGACACTTCCAAAGTGGTAAAAAGTGTGTCCCCCCCCCGTAACTTCTAAAATAAGAGAATGATAAAACTAAAAAAAGCGGCCAAGTGCGAGTTGGACTCGCCCATGAAGGGTTCCGTAGCAGCAAGTAACATAATATAAAAGTTCTTGTAGTTCGTTGTAACTTTGATCAATGTTTTTTGCGGTTTACGATTTATGACGTATTAAAAAAAAAACCACTCACTAGATCTCATTCAAACCAATTTTCGTTGGAAGTTTGCTTGGTAATGTACATCATATAATTTTTTTAGATTTATCATTCCCTTATTTTAGAAATTACAGGGGGGGGACACACATTTTACCACTTTGGAAGTGTCTCTCGCGCAAACTATTCAGTTTAAAAAAAAATGATATTAGAAACCTCAATATCATTTTTGAAGACCTATCCATAGGTACCCCACACGTATGGATTTGATGAAAAAAACATTTTTGAGTTTCAGTTCTAAGTATAGGGAACCCCCAAAATTTATTGCTTTTTTTCTATTTTTGTGCGAAAATCTTAATGCGGTTCACAGAACACATCTACCTACCAAGTTTCAACAGTATAGCTCTTATAGTTTCGGAAAAAAGTGGCTGTGACATACGGACGGACAGACAGACAGACAGACAGACAGACAGACAGACAGACAGACATGACGAATCCATAAGGGTTCCGTTTTTTGCCATTCGGCTACGGAACCCTAAAAATATATATGATGTACATTACCATGCAAACTTCCAACGAAAATTGATTTGAACGAGATCTAGTAAGTAGTTTTTTTTAATACGTCATAAATCGTAAACCGCAAAAAACATCGATCAAAGTTACAATGAAGTACAAGAACTTTTATATTATGTTACTTGCTGCTACGGAACCCTTCATGGGCGAGTCCGACTCGCACTTGGCCACTTTTTTTTGAAGTCGGTTAAAAAATAAAATAAACCATTTAGTATTATAAATTGAAATTGTCTTCAAAATTACTAGGTAAGAAAACTTCGCGAGCCCTCCTAAAGCACCGCTTTTTTGCTAGTTATATAGATAAAACTGATAATTTTTTAAATTTTTAAACACTATTTTATTGTTTCCTACGTATAAAGAGGTATCTCAGACACGTCTGGCACGTTAGTTAAATGTAGAAACGGTCATATCAGTTTTTACAGGAAAACATTAAAATATTAAAAATGTATAAATACTACTATAAACTCTCTAAACGTAGTAAAACATCATAGAAAAAAAAAGCGGCCAAGTGCGAGTCGGACTCGCCCATGAAGGGTTCCGTAGCAGCAAGTAATATAAAAGTTCTTGTAGTTCGTTGTAACTTTGATCAATGTTTTTGCGGTTTACGATTTATGACGTATTAAAAAAAAACTACTTACTAGATGTCATTCAAACCAATTTTCGTTGGAAGTTTGCTTGGTAATGTACATCATATATTTTTTTTAGTTTTATCATTCCCTTATTTTAAAAGTTACAGGGGGGGACACACATTTTACCACTTTGGAAGTCTCTCGCGCAAACTATTCAGTTTAGAAAAAAAATGATATTAGAAACCTCAATATCATTTTTAAAAACCTATTCATAGATACCCCACATGTATGGGTTTGATGAAAAAAACATTTTTGAGTTTCAGTTCTAAGTCTGGGGAACCCCCAAAATTTATTGTTTTTTTTTTCTATTTTTGTGTGAAAATCTTAATGCGGTTCACAGAATACATCTACTTACCAAGTTTCAACAGTATAGTTCTTATACTGTCGGAAAAAAGTGGCTGTGACATACGGATGGACAGACAGACAGACATGACGAATCTATAAGGGTTCCGTTTTTTGCCATTTGGCTACGGAACCCTAAAAAGTGGCTGTGCATACGGACGGACAGACAGACAGACAGACAGACAGACAGACAGACAGACAGGCAATACGAATCCATAAGGGTTAGGTTAGGTTAGGTTAGGTTAGGTTAGGTTAGGTTAGGTTTTTTGCCATTCGGCTACGGAACCCTAAAAATGTATAATTTTACAGACTATTATTTCTAGAGCGGTTTGAACATGATATGTGATATTTTCGTTTTCGTCCATAAACGTAAAATATATAACAGTTACATTTAAAACCACACCCACACACTATACCTATCAGTATTGTCCATGTATTTCTACATACTGAGTCACCAGTATTCCATTATACTGGGCTAAAGGTCGACTAATCTGACCGCAAAACAATCCAGTGGTATTTGGCCTGTGCCTACTGTGCGCGGCCGTGCTTTGAATTTCTAAGCACCCAATGTGCTTTGACAATGTTATTTTTGTAAATAATATTATTTGAGATAATTAATAATGTATAGTAGCACATTATGCACATAATAATAACACTTGGCTTTAACACATTAGGTAATGGCCCACTATTGAGAACGGGTCTCTACACTTTAGGAAGTCTAGACTCTAGAGCATACTCCACCACGCTGCTCCAGTGCGGATTGGTGGAGAATAATAATACCTAATTGATAAACACAACTTTGAAATCAAATATTCTTGCTGAGTTACGTTTACGTTACATCAAAAAAGGGATTATACTCTTAAGGTCAAAAATGCATAAAGTTAAACACGCATAAAGTCAAACACTCACTATGTTATATCCGCACAACGTCAAATACGCACAATGTCAAACACGTTTATCTGCTCCTTTATTTGTGGTGTCCCCAATAAAAACAGCGTATCTCCCTTCGATTCGTATGTATCGACAATTCCTAAAACATCAGTTATTACGACTACAATTTTCTCCAATAGTTACATATGATAATTTATGCCGTCATTCATGAAGGGAAATTATGGCAGTGTTGAGAGTTGTAATGTAAATTATGATGAGCTTGTCTCACGTAAAGTGCGGACAGCGCCGCGGGCACAAATGAGTCTCCGTGTGAATTTAAACTACGCGTAGGCAACTATATGCTCGATCGTAGATCTTTGAAAAATAGGGTCATTCCAATAACTCTATGCCTATCTTAATATATATAAACGAGTAACTGCCCTCGCTTTGCTTCGGTTTTCTTATTTTTTACACCTTGGGTTACATTATTGGAGTTTTATTAAGGATCCCTAATTTTTTTGAAAATATAATATTGCCTATGTTACTCGGGGATAGTGTAGCTTCCCAACAGTGAAAGAATTTTTCAAATCGGTTCAGTAGTTTCGAAGCCTATTCAATGCAAACAAAAAATCAAATCTTTCCTCTTTATATATTAGTATAGACGAGTAGTATAGATTACCTACGTGTCACGTTATTTGTCCGCGATGGATTCCTAAACTACTTAATCGATTTTAATCAAATTTGCACACCGTGTGCAGTTTGATCCAACTTGAAAGATATGATAGCTTACATCTCCCTTCTCTCTCTCCTACACGAAAGGTTATAATAAGAAAAAAACTTTTGACAGAACGAAGTCTGTCCGGGCAGCTAGTTATATTATATTTATTTTATTAAAGCGCTCCATCCGCTGCTTTGCCCAAAGTTTCTGCGACAATACGAACCCTCTATTTTATTCCAGATCATGGCTTAGGACAGGTACCTAAGCCATGATGTGGACTAAATTTCATGAAAATTCGTTCAGTAGTTTTACGTGAAAAAGTAACCGACGCATTGCCAACTATTCCATAAACGTCTGCCTAGTCGGAATTTAAAAACAAAATATTTCCATTTTCATTCATTTTCTTTTTTCTCTTTAGCCAAAGGCCGTCAAAGCACAAGGCTACCTATATTTAAATGCCTAAATTACAATGCACGTAACATTGTGAACCCGAACAAAAATTAAAGGTCAACACAATTCGCGTGGAATCACCCGACGCTGGACATTGTGTTATCTACAACCATATTGTCCGCAGGCGGCCAGGCTCACCGGTCGAAAATAAACTTTTATTAAATATCGTCAGCGATAATAACCTTTACTTGTTAAAACAAAAATAAGTACTTCAATAGTTAATCTGTTAAATGGTTGGACTGTTGTTGAGTCATCGTAGCTTTTTACACATGATTAAATAATATATAAATACATACACAAGCACTCATGCCCGTTTGAAGACCTGGGTGGCATACTGGACCGACGTTCGAAGGGTCCTGGGTGCGAATCCCAGCGAGGCAGAAATTTGAACAACAAAGAATTTCTGTTCTCAGTCTGGATGTGTGTATGTTCTTGTCTTTGTGGGTTGTCCATAGCACCCACCATACGGTGAATCTTAGAGTAGGGCTATGAATGTATAGCGTTGAATAAAAAAGTGTTAAGTGTAAATGAATATTTTAATATTTAACATATAATAAATGCTGCTTTATTTCATAACTTTTCACCATCAAAAATTGTTTAGCGATTGAACTTCAAAGAAAAGACGCCGCTTAACCTATAACATCTCTCTACCCAAATATTGAGTACGAACTCTCAACCAATCCCAAATTACGTCATGCCATCATGCGTCATTACAAGATGCAGATGCCACGATACTTGATAAATGTAGTTAATAGGTCAGTAAACTCTTTGATATTATTTGGTGACCTTATTGAGGCGGCCTAGAATACTGCCCCAGTCACTTGACGGTAAAACATCGTATCATTAGACGGATTGAAGCCAGTTGGCTAAGGCTTGAAGCCAGTAGGACTTGGCGTACAATGATGTTTTAATATAGATACGTTATGCCCTTACAAATCAGCCGAAAAATTTGTTCCGAAACACACACACGTTTATCTTTTGTTTCCCTACACCAATCAGGCAATCACTACATTGGTAAATTATGTAAAAGGGATAGCTTTACTAAAACCATAATAGTGAAAAAGACAGCTAGTGTTTGTTGTTCGCGTCATCAAACATTGACCAGTGTTGCCAACAAATAAAATTGTGCAAAACAACTTAATATTACGTTAAGAAAATTATACTTATATTCGTAAATCAACTTTAAATCTTAACAATTTCTACTAAAACTGACTTGTTTTCAATCTGCACATCGTCTTGATTTTCAGTTTAAACTAGATTTAATTTTGGTGGTCTAAACTAAAAACTGTAAAGTTATCGAAAAAAATTTAGTGTTGGCAACTCTGCCCATTTCCACAATATTGTAGAGATTATCGTGCAGATGATTTGATTGGTTGGCTTTCGGCAAAGACTAACAAATTCAGTTATCAGTACAGTCAGTAGATTGAAAGTACCTAAAAATAAACTTAAGGAAGGAAGTTGTAATTTCAAAACTATTTTAAGCAACATTTTGGGATTTCGGTGATGAAATATTAAATATGGTGACACATTTACGAATAAAGTAAATACGCTTACTTATAGGGACCACGACCTTTTTCATGTACCTATATGTCAGCCTAAGCAGTAGGTATGGCGTGTTATTCATTAAATAACTTATTACATAGCATCTTATTTATTCTGTAGGTAGATAATAAAACGCATTTCTTTAAAACATTAATTTATTATGTTGGCAACGCAGTTGAACTACACTTTAAATATATTAGATTCCTTTATTGTGGTTGAACCGTAATCGCGTATGGTGAAAGACGTACTTAATACGAATACGATTAATTTATGAAACCACAATTTATTGCATGTAAACAACTCATCAATACATACTTCATACCTAATATATATTTACACTAAGGGTTACATATATATATATATATATATATATATATATATATATATATATATATATATATATATATATATATATATATATATATATATTATACGAATATTTTTACAATAAGGGTTAAATTTTTCTATGTGCTTATCGACGGATACAAAAAAGTTTTAAGTATTATATACTTTTTAATTTAAATTATACGAGTAGCTTCGGTTTTCTTATTTTTTTACACCTTGGGTTACATTATTGGAGTTTTATTAAGAATCCCAAATTTTTTTGAAAATATAATATAGCCTATGTTACTCGGGAATAGTGTAGCTTCCCAACAATGAAAGAATTTTTCAAATCGGTTCAGTAGTTTCGGAGCCTATTCAATGCAAACAAAAAATCTTTTCTCTATATATATTAGTATAGATTATTCATGAATTTCTTTATGTTAGGCTCTATTACAATACTCGATACTAATACGGTACGGTTTTATGACAATACGTGTCCTCGTGAGAAAATTATCTCTGTACTTAACAATAAACATACAAATGGGGACAGCATCGATATATCGTCACTTCTGTATATGTTAATCTATGTCCGCCCTATCTGCCGTCCTAACGAAGAGTGCAATAGGTCCAGTTTTTGGGCAAATTGATTTAAGACCTTATTTAGTTACTGATATGGTCTAAAGTCAATTTGCACAAAAACTGGACTTATGCTATGTGCGGCCGGCGTTGTCATGCCGCCATATTTATTTTGTTAGAGAAATATTGAAATTATATAAAATGCAATAAATCATGATAACTGACGTGCGGTATGTTACTCCATCAATTTTAATTCTTTTACTTGTGTAATTAGTGCATTTACGCATAATACACGAGGGCATTTTAACGCTGTATGTCAAATCTCAAGGATTTCTGGCAACAATAAAAGCGTGCGTATCGACAGAGTATTGACAGAGCGACTGCGAGCAGTTGGGCTAATTAGCCCAAGTTACGCTCTTCATCTTCGGCGCGCTAGTGACATATCTACCTCTATTTTTATAATATCATTGTTGGCGTAAGGAATAATTAACAATATTATGACGACCTTGTAGCCTAGTTGGTAGCGACCCTGCCCGCGAAGTGAGGGGTCCCGGGTTTGATTTCCGACCGGGGCAGGTATTTATGTGACAGATAAATATTTGTACTCGGGTCATGGTTGTGATTTTGATGTGTTTTGTGTCGTCTGTGCCACCCGCGACACAGGTAATAACCTACTGCGGGGGCATGAGTGTGTTAGCGTTTTATTATTATTAATTCATTCATAATATTACGGGTATGGCTTCAGTCAAAGGAGCACAGGACGCCCTCCGACCTGGTGGACCGACGACCTGAAGAAGATAGCGGGTATCCGCTGGATTCTGAAGGCTCAGGAACAGATTAGCGCATGTTACGGGAGGCCTATATTAAGTAGCTGACGTCTAAAGGCTGATGGATGGAAGCTACCACCTTCTTACTAGAATCAGGCATCAAACAACTCGTCTTGTTGCGTCTAGGCGCTTAAGAGCCAGTTCCTTCTTTCTCTTTTCTTTAGCGAAGGTTGCCAAGTTATTCAGGGCGACTTACCATCAGGTGTCTCATCTGCTCGGTTATCGACTACATAAAACGGTGATTCTATTTCTTTTTTCATCGTACGGGTTAGTAAAGAGTAAGGTTAGTTAGTGAGCTGCCAGATGGGATCAGGGTCACGCCCCGGTCAGTGTTAAGCAATGCTGCCAAGGCCGACTGTGCGGTTCAAATTCGTTTTGATCACGCCCACAAACACGCTTCGCATTCTTTTGTTTTTTAACCGACTTCAAAAAAAGAGGAGGTTCTCAATTCGACTGTATTTTTATGTTTGTTACCTCAGAACTTTCGACTGAGTGAACCGATTTTGATGATTCTTTTTAAATTGAAAGCTGGTGGTTGTCATGTGGTTCCACTTATATTTGAGCTAGATCTGACGAGTAGTTTTTGAGTTATTTTGAAGTCGGTTATTTTTTTCTTAGTAAAATTCAGATTATTTATAGGACCACTCAACGAAAAAGATATGCAGGGCCTAATACAGGTAGTGTAACGTTTAATATCACAGAATATTTGTGTTATTATTAATGTTAAATTATACCTTACGCTTCACTGACGTTTATAATACTAGTATACGCTATAGTAATCATCCATATCATCCATATCATAAACATCCATGACCTATGATTGTTTGCAGACGGGATAGTAATAATAATCTGTCAAATAAATAGCCAGCTGGGAATCGATTCCCGGACCTCTTTTTTATAGGGACACACACATACCAAAGAAGTGTTGTCTAATGCTAATTGCTTAATGTGTATTAAGCAATTAGCATTACATTAAGAATTAGGCAATTAGGGTATATTTCTTTCAGTAATTAAACAATTTTAGAGCCTACTTCTACAGTCCTGTGTGGATTAAGCGACCCAATTAACAGAAGTGCACATGCTGCATGAAGACCTAATTAACAACACAGTACAAATGTCGTAACAATAGTATAAAATGCAAAGAGTAAATCCCCTATTTAACCCTTTGCAAATCCGCGATTAAAAATAACATTTGAGGAAAAATAATATTTACTCCGACGAATTCCCGAGCACCAGCCTCAAAACTTGACAACTAAACATTAATTTCAAACATGCCGCTAAATTATAAGCTGTCCGTATTGAGAGTACATACATACATATCTAGTGTGCTACCAATCATCGTAATATCAAATAGAACATAGAATTTAGCGTCAAATTAGAGATGCGAACGCACAAAAGGAGTTATCGCTATTCTTAAAACGCTACGTAACTGTTACCAAAACTCGCGTTTCGGTGTCATCGACCCAAATACCGTTGTTAGTGTTGCAGCTCCACAGGGTTGTCGCCTAGATTTGAAAAAAAGTTTTAGTCCTTATTTTAGAATTAAACTAATACAGTTAAATTACGCTTTAAAGAAAGATGTACAAATTGATAGAACAGTTTTTGATTAATTCTTGTAAGGTTCTTAGATTTGGCCCTAGCAAATTTTTTTAGTAGCCTTGTAGTAGATATCATGTTAGATCATCAACTAGTCCTTTTTCCTTAGTAAAAGGTACAAAGGAAATAATTTCTTATATCAGTCATCACGTATAGCCTTGATTTCCTCTATATTTCATGCAGACAAGATACCAGGGTCAATCAGCCCTGCAAATTTATTTTCAGTAATAAGTAGGAAAAAACTCACTGGGAACTTCTTTTCGCTTTGCTCTCCGGGAACAATCACGACTATGGAATAATCGAAGAGATGGCGTAATTTGAATTTCGAAATGTATTTATTACACTTAGATTTTTTTTCATTCTTTAAAGGTACAAAATACTATAATTAAATATTGAAATAATTTATTTTGAAAAATATATGTTTTGCTTTCACCACTTTGTTTATGACAGCAAGAGAAATTTGACAAAGAAAAAATCCTTATGTGTGTAGTTACCCTTTAATCTATGGTTTAACATGTTGATTTCACTGAGCCTTACAAAATATAGCGGTCCAGTACAAGTCACAGATAATTATGTTAATTGAATGTCACAAAATGCTTTCAAAACATTTTATGTCATAATTGATTGTAGTTGTCATTTGTCATTTGCAAGTGTTGCAACGAAATCTATTGTTTTAACGTCTCCAGATTACGTCGATCAAGATTTAAGAGTTTAGTAGGGTGCATATCAATAACATAAGCTCATAGCCTGTAGCTTGTATCAATTGTAACCATAAGTGATTGGTTAACCAACGCGGCCGTAGACAGAAGTTGCACTGCACTGCTAGTGGTATTTTTTTTATCTTTAGCATTAGTTAAATAATGAAAGACTTTTTACTAAGTACTGATACTTAAGTTCCATGTACACATTCATTAACGACTGGCTGCATTATAAGCTTCTGTCAAATGAGTCGAGATTCAATAAACTTGCGTTCAATATGTTGCAGATGTAGTAAACACCCACGAATCAAGAACAAATATTTTTGTGTCACCTAAATGAATGTATGCATCTGGTATCCGAACCCAATACCCATCGCTTTGCAAGCAGGGAAAAGTAATCTACGGAGACGTCGAGAAAGCCTGTAATGCGTTATGAACGAAAAAGTTTTTTTGATTTCCAAAAACTCAAAGTGGGCAACCCTGACACGCTCAGTGGCGAACAGTGGCCGATTGTGAATTGACGAGGAAGTGTGTTTTTTGTTTATATGGGTCACTTGAAATTAGGGACGGGATGATGTCGATAAAATGTTTGTTTTGGTATTTGGAGCACGGGTTCCTAATTTAAATACAGCATTCATAAGAGATCATTAGGTCAGTTACACAAGCGAAACCTGGTTAATATTTATGAGAGTAAATTAATTACATTGATAATACGAGTAATGTAGGCATCTACTGTATTTCTAAATTACTCACATAAGACTCTTAATATCCTTCAATTCGTTCTCTGACGTACATACCTGAAAGTAAAAAGAAAACATTAGACATACATTTCTATTTTTATATTTTGAAAATATACATTAATTTATTAGTAGGTGTGATGATCTTCAGGCAACGCTTTTCTTTGGTATTATTGATGGGTAGCGATGACACTACTAACTGACATTTACAATTAGATGGCTACTATGATCGTTTGCAAGCTATTCATAGAAAATGTAATTTATACTTTATTTGGTAGCAGCTTCTTAAATTTCTGGATGCTTAAAAATAAATATAACTGATATCATTATTGATTGCATGAAATTGTCGTTGTAACCCAGGCAAGTAGAACTGCAACTAATTTGGTAAGAATCGATTGAAAAAATATCATTTTATATATCATCGACAAAATATCTATAATAATAATGACCTCACTCAGCTATTGCATCACTGTCCATCAAGCAAGATTTAGACACGAGGCGTTTACCTAATTTCTTTGTATGGCTGCTGTCATTTCATTGTGTTCAAAAACAATGGTTGCTCCGCATCAGTTACACCGGAAAATCACTAATGGTTTTTTCATGAAAATTTTATTAACCGTGACGTGTGTTAAGGTTTTTTATGGCTAGCCTTTGTAGGGATTTTACGTGTTAACCTTTAACATAACAATGTTTAAAGTATGTTTCATCTATACTAATATATAAAGAGGAAAGATTTGATTTTTTGTTTGCATTGAATAGGCTCCGAAACTACTGAACCGATTTGAAAAATTCTTTCACTGTTGGGAAGCTACACTATCCCCGAGTAACATAGGCTATATTATATTTTCAAAAAAATTAATGATCCCTAATAAAACTCCAATAATGTAACTCAAGGTGTAAAAAAATAAGAAAACCGAAGCAAAGCGAGGGCAATTACTCGTGCTGAATAAGTTTATAGGTGTTCTTTCTATATTTCTTAACAATATTTTAAATTACGGTTTAAGCTCTGTTAGTAATGATTTATAATGGTATTGCGATTATTTAATTAATTGTGCATCTTAGACATTTTCATATTATCGTATTATAGGATGTAAACGATTCACAAGTATGAGTACCGATCTTATAATTCTTTTGTACACAAAGTGTCAGTCAAGTACATTTCACTATTGTCTAAGCAAATACCAAGTCTAAATGTGCTTTTTAAAGGTCACAAGCTTACGGAATTTGTGTTGTGATTCTGTACTAAGGAGCGATTTAAGTAAACGTTAATTGAGTGCGGTCGATCCCGTTAGTGTAAATCTATATAGAGCAACAGAATGTAATGTATATCATTTACAGATAATTAACCCAACTTAAATTTCAACGAGGGAAAAAGCCATAACTCTCCCACAAGACTTTGACCACAGAACAGAGAACTCTTTCATCAATGACATTGAAGTCAGTCGGATTCAACTGGCTATTTTTAAAGTCCATGAGCGGTCCATTTAGAGTCTTTATCGACTTTCTCTCGATAACCGTTTCAGTCGGCATCCGGTATGTGATTCAACATGTGTGGAATTTCATGAAAGGTCCGTAGGAAATGGGATAGGTCGGACGATGAAAGATAATTCCTTCCATTATGAATAATAACCGTATCTTTATTATGTAATAGGTCTGTTATTCTATTCATATGGACTTACAAAATCGATTGGGTTTTCACGCGATTCATTTTTTCTATTGGATTTATAGGTTTCAGTTTTTAATAGCTTATGTATATCTTAACTTCTTAACTTCTAATATCTTAACTTAACTTAACTAAAACATTTTCTCAAAATCATTTTCCTCGAGCACATTTTCTTTATTCTTTATTAGGGTTCCTTACGAAAAAGAAACAAAAAACGGAACGCTTATAGGATCAATCCGAAACGACTGGAATAAATGAGTTGAAAGGTACTCATGTGCTTTTTGTAATTTGTTGCTTCATGTAATGACAAGCTTTTGTAACAAATGTATAACAGTTTGTTTTTTATCAAATTAAAAACTGATACATTTATGTTAAAAGCCCGCTTCAAGAACATTTTGTACTTGATCAATGAACTACGTTAATTTGAACAATCTTGTAGACAACTTGTGTGATGATGCCTTATTCTACTAACGCTTTAACATTTTATACCGAGCATCAAGTTCAAATCAAAAATTATGAGATATCAATTTACATTACATGATTTTACCTGGATACGATATGCTCGTCTCCATCAATTGCTTGCACAATGAAAACAAGTTTATTTTCCTAATGTTTGTTGATCCTTCGGTGTTTTGTCCAGATCATAAGAACAACAACTCCGAACACAAAATGAACGCGAAGGATTTTTTCACAGCAAAGCATAATATAAAATTTCTGTACATTGATTTTCTTATTTTCATGTCAATCCGACATGGCTTATCTTTCAAGAAATTACCACCTCAAATAATCACTAAATTAATACTATTGTTTAAGAAATTATCACTATACTACCATTCACGGAAACCGTATCATATCATTAAAACAGAATATTGTTCGTAAATAAATAATAGTTTAAAAAAACTAAAAAACATGCTTTTATAAAATGTCCAACTAAAAAATAGAAAATAAATTTGAATTAAGGATTGGATTTTCTATAAAAGCGTGTTTTTTAGTTTTTTTTTACTATTATTTATTATTTTACTTTTTAGTTTCATTTTTTGAAATGAAATTTAGGTTTTTTGTTCTTTCTTTCTTTTTTATATTGAATCGTCATCGGTCTTCGATAAGTCTACGAAGTTTAAATGAAATCTGACCGTTTGAAGTGGGTCAAAATCAAGTCCAAAGGAGTCGGTTACAAACATACAAGTGAAGCTAATATAAAGCGGGTAAAAATGCCCTGTTTTCTTCCTTTTTTGTTTCATTTGTAATTTGAAATATTCTATATATTCTATTTTATCCTAAAAAGTAAATGATTAGTAGAATAAGTGCTCAGTATTGGTTTATAGTGAAATGATTAAGCGCGCCCTATTAAAAACTCCAATAGACTGGATGTGGGCCTGTTCTTCCAATTCGGACTGAATCTGGTTCTTAACGTTAGATGGTAATTTGATACTAGGTCGTGGGTTCACGTCCTGACTTTCTTTTATACTTGCTGACCTATACAATAACGCATTGTCTGTTGTTTTTCTAAATAACTACAACTAAATCAGTTTTGTATTAAAATAAATATGAAAGTATTAGTTACGAGATATTTTTGTTCCTTTTTAATGAATTATAATTTATTTATTTTTCAATATATATTTTTAGTAAAAACTCGTTATAAATTATATATACCTACATTTTACTGTGAATAATGTATTTTTGGATAGTTATCGAAAAACGCTTTTCTCGCCTTTACCTCATTATATTAATTTTTATCTTGTCTCTCTTTGAATTGTAGGAAAATTTAAACAATAATATAATTATTTGCAATAGTATATGCATGAAGTACAAATTCATACTGAGTAATATTTATCTATCTTATAATATCCAACTTATAGGCATCAATAAAACCATGATGTTTTACCGAAGTGTTTTTGATTTCCATGAGGGCCAATTTGACCCCGATTTAACTCGCAAGACCCCACATGTTGGCAACTCATAACATTTGCTTATACGAAACATCCGCTTACATCAATAACATGTTTATATTTTAAATACAGCAGTGCGAGTTCACTATCAAAAACTATAGTAGTTTTGTATGCATTGAACCAGATTATAGATTGTAATCAGTAGTAATCGCGTAGGTATACATATTATAGTATACTAGCTAACCGGGCAAAAGTTGTTCTGCCAAAAATTTTTTAGGGGTAGGGGGATGAAAAATAGATGTCCGATTCTCAACCCTAGCCGATATGCACGCAAAGATTCACGAAAATCGGTCGAGCCGTTTCGGATGAGTGTAACTTCTAACACCGTGACACGAGAATTTTATATATTAGATGTTCCTTGATAGTAATCACAGAGACTTTTATAGTCTTCCACAGCAAAAGGCTCTGATGCGATGACGTACAAAATCCTGAAGGTCTACATGCGCCAGTTGGCTGGATTATACCCACATTATCTAGTGTAGTGCCCTCAATGTTTCTCCATTAAATGATCATCACTTCGGTATAATTATTTTATATCGTGTTCAAATAATTATGTTTTTCTTAAAATACATTGAAAACATTGTAAAGTAAATAGTATATTATATTTTATAATGTACTCAATCAAAGACGAGTACTCATGCTAAAATGTTGTTGTAAAAGCGATGAGGTGATGAAGTGGAGGTGATGATAATAATCTCAAAGATGACGAGATTCATGAATATCTATATAAAAATATAGCCATAATTACTCCTTATTATACTCGTACCTGCTACATATAAAATAAAGAATTCACATTTCATGAAACAACTCGGAAAAAGTACGACAGTTTTTACAGAAGCGCGTTGGACATAAAAATACTTTGAAACCTAGCGTGTTATGTTTTCACATAAAAATTATGTTGCCGCAAACGATTGCTGGATGCCCGACGTTCCTGACAGTTCTGGAATGAAAAGCGATTATAATTAAAGACTAAGTATTCCCGCCTCTGAGGGGAAACCGTCTTTGAGAGGAAATAGAGAGGAATTTTATCTAGACGATTTAGCAACGTATGCGAATGGTAAATTAAATATTTCTTCATGCGTTACAATTAAAAATATAATATATCAAAGTGAAACGTAATTCATTTTAAGAAGAAAATATGGTGTCGTTGACTTTATTCACCGGAGTTAATTCACCCGGGTGTTTTATGTCTTACTTTTAGTGTACTTTATTCACTTATGCACCCAGGTGATTTAAATATACGCATCGAGGTGAATTGATATAAGTAGACTTAACTCACCTACCATTTTAGTAAATGCAATTAGTGATGTTGGAATGCTATAAAAATGTCATTTCGCAAGTAGGTAGCATGGAAAAATGCATTCATAGCTTCTGTTTGAATTAAGACCTGATCTTTAAACTGTTTTATTCAGCTTGCCCTGTTTTTTGGGTCAAATCTTGTAGCTATATTAAAACTACTTCCTTTCATCCTACGAAGTTGAAATTTTGCACATTGCTATGGTTCCGATGACTATACATTTTTATGATAAGCATGACCTGATAATACTTTAAGGTTGGCTCCAGACGAGTCCTTAACGTTTAAGAGCACCGTCACAATAAATTTTTTTCCTTAGTTCCTACAATGGCACTATAAAATAATTTATTTAGTTTTTAAACTATTAACTTGTATATTTCAATAATCAACGTTGAAGCAAGATACGACGCGATATAATCGATTAATTTTAGGTGGGAAGTGATAGCTATAGCCAAGAAACAATGAATTATATCATACAAGAAAACCATGGAGATTATTAACACAGCTGTACAACGCCTAAAGCCCTTTAATTGACCCGACCTTGACCAACATTGTATACCATTTGATAAGTAGTAGTACGTAGACTGCAATTACCTACTGTATTCTATTAACCTAAGAAGATTTCAATCGGGATTCATTCTATTTAATTAACTGTAAGCGTTTTTATAATAAAATTTATGACTTTATCGATTTATCCCCAATCGTACAAATGATGTGAGAATGATCCCTCGACCTGAATACTTGAGCCAATTGACATTTGAATTTGTACCATCAATTTACAGCCCGCCAGTGTTGCTGACGTTGCTGTCATAATTATACCATTAATTAATGGTATTCATTACAAGACCGTAGTAATGGTGTTAACCTTGGAAAATATTAACATTATGTTTCAGTTCGTTAATTTCCTTAATTTTACACGTTTTAAGTAATGAGAAATGTCTGTTTTTTACTTATTTGAATTATTTATAATTTTTCCGCGAGGATAAAATAGAAGATTTATTAAGTGCCTACACGAAGTAATATACATTTTCTAGGCGTAAAAAATAAATAAAGTATTAATTAAATGCATTTAAAATTAAAAGATGAAAAAAGATAAGTATGATACGGATGAATCGTCCATGCAAAGAAGTTATTATAAGAAAATTCTTGACAAAAATAACCGACTTCAAAATAACTCAAAAACGACTCGTCCGATCTAGCTCAAATTTAAGTGGGACCACATGACAAGCACCAGCTTTCGATTAAAAAAGAATCATCAAAATCGGTTCACCCAGTTGAAAGTTCTGAGGTAGCAAAATTAAAAAAAAAAACAGTAAAATTGAATACCTCCTTTTTTGAAGTCGGTTAAAAATAATTAGAAAATTAAAAGCTAACATTGACACTTAGGGCTTGTTTCACCATCCTCAAGTAGAGTCCTGAATAAGCTATTCGCCGGTTAAAGTGACGTTAAAGTGTCATTTTACATACACGAAATGTCAACTTAACCAACGAATAGCTTACTTCGGACTTACTTGAAGATTGTGAAACAAGCCCTTAAATGAATAAATAAACTAAACAACGTAATTAACAACCATATACCTATATACCTAAAGTAACAATAAAACAAAAGTCTTACTTAAAAGTATCTAGAGGTCTACTGGTCAGTTTTCCAAATAAATTAGTAAAGACAAAATTAAAATTTACATCAAAAAATTTGGTAGCACTCTTGTTGCATAGAAACTAAAGGTCAATTTAGAAGAGTCTTGTCTTTTAGAAATTAACAATGACATGGTGTGTAGGTTAGTAGTCGGGCTTATGAGTAAACACATTTACATTGCAAATGCTGACGCACTCAGGCCTAGGGGACCGTTAATACGTGTCGTGAGAAGAATTAAAAATTGAAGAACACTTGTATGTAACATACTGGAATGAATGAAGATAAATTTTAAATATTATTATGTCTGTGGCAGCTCTATCTATAGCTGTTGATACAGCTATAAATAAGCTAAAAACAAATTCCAATGATGAATTACAAGATTAACCCGAAGATGAAGTATGAATTTGTTACCTTGCCGAAGACCTTAATTCATATTCTGAATACGCTTCTTAGAAAAATATATATTTATATGTATTAGAAATTAAATACGGCTCAATTCAGAGAAGGTAAAATGACGGTTCTGGTAATTAGGTTAATAAAAGGTATCATAATACGATCTTTCCCCTCGTCATTGTCAGAGATCTTAGGAGCGATGTAGTTATGATTTGTTACGACGACCATCGATAGCATTATAATCTTCACATCATTAAGCTTCCACATCAAAAAGACGCAGCTTTTGGTAATTAGCATTTGGCTAATAAAAGTTACTATCTTGATACGATCTTTCCCCTCAGCAATGTATAGATCTTAGGAGCGACGATTTGTTACGACGAACATCATAGTATAATCCTTACATTCTTCAACTAGTATAATTTAATTCACAAAATTCAACTATTACAACAACACTCAGTTCAGTTATGTACAGTCGGCAAAAGAATTAGGTATGCAGGGCATGAAAGAAAAATGTTACCTATATAATCAATATAAAATGCTACCTATATAGGCAAGATATGATTTAATATTGATAAATAATACAAATATTCTGTAATATTAAACTTTATAGAACGTTTTTATGATCACGCTCTGCATACCTAATTCTTTTGCCGACTGTACATCTCGTCTTGCTGATGTAACAGAACCAGTTGACGGCCTTCGCGGGGATTCCTGTTTTATTCCTGTCCCCTGTTTCGCGCCCTAGTTAGAACCAGAAGAACCAACTCTTTAGTCTTAGAATATTATGTGACTAAATTAATGTTGGAGCGAATAGACAGCCAGTATTCGTGTGACGGTCGAAGTTCAACTGTTTTTCATATTTTTTTAAGTAAGAACGTTATTGAGGTTTTAATGAACAGTATAAGTACCTACTTAATTTACTGTTTAGTCATTGCATATTTATTATTTTTATATAGTTTTTTAATTACATCATAAATTTTATTAATACGTTTAACATTGACAGTCAGGACGTAACAATATAATATTTATCATGGAGAAGTCGTTATTAATTACTGTATGGTACCTACGGAGTTTCTCAGCTATAATTTTCACTTCATTGTTGAATTAAATATAAATAGAAATAAACTTTTCCACTTACAAACCGTAACAAAAATATTTGACGATTTCTACAGGCAAATTAAAACCGTACTGCTTCAGGACTCAGTGACTTCCAGCAGAAATGACTTGAACGAACCTCCGTTTGTTTCTCAGCAAGATGCACTATTTGCTGCGGAGGTGGTCTTAATGGTAAAAATAGATGGATGGGTGGAAGGATAGATGGATAATAGCGAGTATCGAGCCGTCCACGTCTAGTTTTCGCGTTATTTCTACCAGGAAAATTCTTCACGAACTCATTTTATTCTAATCGACTTAATACTATATTGCCGGGACTGGCAGGGAAAGTCCTTAAGTAAAAGAAACCAGTGCATAAATTCTTAGTTCAAGCACATCTTAGGCTTTATGGCTGCATTTAACAGCAGAAGGATCTCATACCCCATGTGGCTTCCGTTACGTAAAATCTATTTTCATATACAAGTAAAGAGCTGCTATACAAGTGTGTAGAAAATGCTCAAAACAAGTCGAACAACATTCCATTTTCGGCATATAACCTTGAGCTCGTATGAATATTAAATTAATCACATACTATTTGTATGGCTATCGCAAATATTTGCAATGTAACTGTACTCGTCGATAAATCATACGATATAATAAAACACTTGTGCGCCATACTGACCTTAATCGGTCTGCGAATAAGAACCAAAATGTAGTAACACTTAGTAATTTTATAAATAGGGTTGTCACAGGTTATAAATTTATTGCTGTTGTTTTATTTTATAGGTGGGAAGAAATTATGATTTATCTTGAGTGGAATTACCACAAGGAATCAGAAACAGTACTTTCCTGCTGATTTTCCCCATGAATTAAGTAGGTTCAAAAAAGTTTTTATATTAGTTCCGTAGATCTAGTTACACTTTAGTTACTCTTAGGTTTTACAATGCAATATAAGTATTCTTTATTGTACATCACATAAAGTATATATATAATATATAATAGTGGTAACAAAAGGGGGTCTTATCGCTCAGGTAGCGACAGGTCTCTTCCAGACAACCTTTCGGCAGACAATATTTGTTAGTAAGAGGAAATGGGAGAGGGTGTACATAAGAAAATTAATATAATGATATGATAATAACGATAGAATTAGATGTAGATGTAGATAGATTATGTATTAGACAGAGTAAAACAACTGATTAAAAGCACCTACATGATATAATATCCAT
This sequence comes from Thymelicus acteon, assembly GCA_951805285.1. Lineage (NCBI taxonomy): Eukaryota > Metazoa > Arthropoda > Insecta > Lepidoptera > Hesperiidae > Thymelicus > Thymelicus acteon. Next base: position 4,062,413 of record OX638233.1, read on the forward strand.
AGTTCAACCAACGTGGTGATGAATTTAGCGGTAGAAAATATCTGAGGAGGAGGTAAGATGAGAAAGGACAAAATAATAAAAATTAAATTGTGTGTTTTTATGAAACCACGATGCAAGTGAAACTTTTTTCGGTTTGTAGGCATTTAACTAAAAATTTCTAGAAAATTATTAAGGGTACTAAAATTTTGTTTTAAATCTTAACTTAATTATTGAAACATGGGAATGATATGGAAATCAATAGTAGAAAAAATATTCAATTATAAAATTTAATTTCAATTTACGTATTAGACTACGGAATACATAACTAATACAAGCATTTAAATGATAGACGCATATTAAAAAGTAAGAGATTGAAGATTTTATTTGAGCTTCTATAATACTTTTCAGAGAAAATCGTACCAGATAGACGACGCACTTATTTTATGTAAATAAAACGAACTACAAGTTTTTAATGAATAAAAAAATATATAAACATACACGAGTTTAAAACATATACACGAAAAAATATACACGAGTATAGCTGACAGCCCTATAGGTGTCACATGTATTTTTGTAAAATAAATTTGAGATTTAACATAATTGTTCACTTTCAGGTGGCACAGAATTATTATTAGTAGGCTTTTTACGATTTTTTTTAAATTAACACTCATTATGCTTTTGGGTTCCGTATTCACGTTACAGACTCCCTAAGTGTCCGTCTGTCACTCCAGATTTTCTCTTAGAAGATAAAAGTCAAAAAGTAGACAGAGTTTCCTGACCCACTTAAAATTTTCTTATCTACTAGATCGTACAAATTTTCAAAAGGGGAAAATATAAATTAAAAATATATGACGTATATTTTAATAGAGTTTAAAATGCACGAAAATTTGTAATTTCACCTTCGTCTGCGAAATTATAATAATAATAAACGCTTACACACTCATACCCCCGTAGTAGGTTTTTACCTGTGTCGCGATTGGTATGGACGACACACCCGAGTACATATATTTATCTGTCACATAAATATCTGCCCCGGCCGGGAATTGAACCCGGGATTCCTCGCTTCCCAGGCAGGGCCACTACCAACTAGGCTACAGGGTCGACAAGGTACAACTTTATTAAAATTATAATTATTTATCCTCCTATGCTCAATTTCTTTCGCAATATACTGACAACCCTATTCATACCACCATTGTCCGATTAAACCTTCATCAGTATACATAATTATACAAAACACTTTTTGTCAGTATACATTATCATACAAATATTATTTATTGATAGACCAAATCATGATAGACATAAATACGAGTAAATATTGAAAGACAAGATGATGAGGATATTTCAAAAGGCACGTATTCTGTGACTTTGTTTATCGTAGTAAATAATATACAACCTGTTCGCTAAAATAGCCATCTCTTTCAGACAGCCTATGAGTAGAAGAAAAAATACAATACATAAAATAATGTCGCTACCTTATTACGCGTACAAAAATATTTATGTTACTTTACTCTACTTTACCTACTGAGAAACGCTTCATGGGATTGGCTATCGGTAAATTCTTAGTAACCGTCTATCAATCTGTATCTTATTTAGTGATCATCTTATGTGAAACGTAAAACTTCTGTATAACATTCTATGCTTCTAGAATCACAGGCTTTGTAAACAAAATAAGTAGGTTTTAGTCCGTAGACAATCCATCAGAGTTTAAAATTAGGTATTTATTCAGCCTTGCAGTTACATTTACTTTTTTACATTTGTAGGCACACATACTACCTATTATTACGTACAGGTATTGCCATGGAGTATTATAGTTATTACCCTACATTAAAATAAAGATTTAACCCTATATCTTTATCCTCTCACAATTTTCCCACTTAATCATATCCTAACTAAGAATCGTTACGATGGCAGAACGCGTGGGCTTCACCGTCGCACAACTCACGCTGTTTCAACTAGTAATCGAAAGTTGTATGATAAATGCGATCCTTGCATGCACGATGCATCCAATCTTCATATGCAATAGATCCATCGACCCATTGTTTCGGATATTGGATCGCTGGGGCCTGAATCATGAATATCAACGAACGATGTAACTACAACCGACTGAAACGTCTCGTTTGTGTTTCACCTCCTGTGTACGATATTCTACAACCAAATGAATGTCTTTTTTATTCACCTCTATCTTATTCACTGCCACTCAAGACTATCTGCTTAGAAAAATGAGCAAAGGATCCACCAGATCAGGTGGACCCACGACCTAGTGAAGACAGCGGTCATCCACTGGATTCAGAAGGCTCAGGACAGGTCAGAGTGGCACATGTAAGGGGAGGCCTATGTCCAGCAGGGGACCTTTAAAACTACACATACCTACGTATGCAGGCATACTCATAATTTAATATTTTTTTATGAAAATTGCCGGCAAACGAGTTGACGATCCACCTGATGGTAAGTGGCTATCGTCGCCCATGGACATCAGCAACATCAAAGACATCACTGATGCGTTGCCGGCTAACAATTTTATTATCATATTATCTAGTCCTAGTTTCAGAATAGTTTCAAGCGTGTGAAATTTAAAACGGTAAATCAATTAAGCAATTCTAACTATCTACGACTTCCCTTGAATATTTCATACGGACTTAACTAACATAGTTTTCCAGAACTGCAAACATAAAAGAGAATATAAAGTAGATCAATCGCATGCAAATGCATACCTACATGAAGTGTTTGATAGGGATTTGAACGTCGTATTTGCACTTGGATTAGACATTGATGCGTCCTTGGTGTTGAAAGCAGTTTTAAGCGATTTCGAAAAATGAGGTTTTAAATTCTGTATGTTACATGTTGTATATTCGGAAAGTCCTATTATATTGGATATTGGGATTTACTGACGCGCCGCAAATTAACTTGAGGGGGATACCTAAATTGAAATATATATTTTTTAAATACCTTCTTCCGGGATCTATAAACATCCTCTCTGAATATCCAACGAGCTCGAATTCGACTCTTTTATCCAGTTTTCTATTCTTATTAGATGTCCTAAATATTCTTTAGTATAGCCACCTCGAACCGGCATATTAACAAACCTCTATAATGAGAAACGCATGGTACTTCATGTAACTATGTGTATTTTTGTTACATTTCTGAAAACTGGTAGACTCTAACCCATCGGTAAAAAGGCATTATATTGGTAACAATTTTTTCTTTCTACCATATTATAATCTTCAAAATAAAATAGGTCCCTACAACGTTCGAGTAAAGCCCCATTTAACCTCGAGGGCTCCCTACTATTTGGGACAACATTCCAAGCGTTGTTGACGGATTTTAATCATAAAACGGTATTTCCCAGACATTTTAATGAGTGTCACATTAAACTAAGCAACTTTCACTAAATGATTTGCTCTTTATTTTGAACTTAAAACGGACATTTTAAATTTATTATTTGTTGATAAGATTCCATTCGCGGTATTTTCAAAGAGCATACGTCGGTGACTCATGAATTATAATCAAGAGAACAGATTACTATATTATGTAATCGGAAGGTTCGATCAAAGGCTGGCCATGTCGGAAAACTAATCTATACTAAGTAATATTATAAAGAGGAAAGATTTGATTGTTTGCATTGAATAGGCTTCGAAACTACTGCACCGATTTGAAAAGTTATTTCAGTGTTGGGAAGCTACACTATCCCCGGGTGACATAAGCTATGTTTTTTGTTCAAAAAATTAGGGATCCTTAATAAAACTCCAATACTGTAACCCAAGATGTAAAAAATAAGAAAACCGAAGCAAAGCGAGGACGGTTACTCGTCTATACTAATATATAAAGAGGAAAGATTTGATTTTTTGTTTGCATTGAATAGGCTCCGAAACTACTGAACCGATTTCAAAAATTCTTTCACTGTTGGGAAGCTACACTATCCCCGAGTAACATAGGCTATATTACATTTTCAAAAAAAATTAGGGATCCTTAATAAAACTCCAATAAGGTGTAAAAAAATAAGAAAACCGAAGCAAAGCGAGGGCGGCTACTCGTATGTAATAAAGTTATTATTATCAACGATATTTAAAGGGCCTAATCTTAGACAGGTATTGCCGATGAAAAATGTATTAGTACGTTGTCACCTGAATTCACTGGCTCTCTCAATATGTAATTTAAAAGCAATTTGTCGCTTAAGTGAAAAATTATTATGCTTTTAAAGATGCGACATTCGAGCCCTTAATTCCCTTTAGAAAAAAATGAGATTGAAATGAAATCTTGTTTATACAACGTTTATCTGACACGCATGTCAGGTTGTGTCAAGCGACAAATTTTTGTGAAATGTTATGATCGAACGTGTCATCTTGACATTAAGAGGTAAGCAAATATCACAATAAGCTCTTGAGATCTCCTTTTAAACTGGAGTGGGTAAGGTAGCCCACTTTGAAGGCTAAGTGTGGAATGCTGAGATGTGAAATTGTGAAGAACTCGGTACTCACAATAAAACATATATTTCATGTTATTTCTGTACAAATAATGTTAAATGCGAAACGTAACTTATTCTTGACGAGACACGTAACAGGAAGAATAAATATAAAAACTTGACAAGTGCGAGTTGAACTCGCTTGGAGAGGGTTCCGTTGATTATGTACCTACAATTATCTCGTTGATATCTATAAGAAGTATATTTTATTTATATTTGCCGTTTTTTAGACTATAGACTTTTATAGGTTTCCCTGTAATAGTTAAGTAAAGAATTACTATTCTCTGTATTTTTTCCAAATTCTAGTTTCGGAGATAAGGGGGGAATGGTCAATTTTTGGTTTTAATTTTAGTTCTTTCTTGAATAATTTTAAAACTATCAATAAAATTGTAAAATTATAACAAAAATACATCTGAGATTCTTACAACAAGCTCTTTCATTTGACATACCACACGATACGGTTTGCAAAACAGTTTTAATTTAATTTTGATTTCGTTATTATTTTTTTCAAAATTTAGTTTACTTTATGCCTTTGGGTCACAAAAAAGTACATGAGAACCTTTCAACTCATTTGGTCCAGTACTTTCGGAGTAAATTCGCTGTGAACGGCGGTCGCCCAGACGCACAAGTGATCCTATAAGGATTCTGTTTTTCGTTTTTTCATACGGAACCCTAAAAAGTACATAATATATAAATTAAAAAGTGGCTAAAAAGATAATACTTCCAGATTGTTCCATATTTATCAAAACTGAGTTCTGATAATTGGATCCGTAACAAATTGAGTTGAGTTCTACTGCGTTAAAGATTTAAGTTTTTCGTAGACTGTTGATTTGAAGTTGCTTTTTTGGTTTTTAGATTATTAACACCAAAGTAAGTACGAAAGATCTAAATTTTTTTGTCTGCAATCTTAACGTCCTTATTGAGTTACGTTGATACGGTAATTGTTAAAATGGTCAAAAGAGAAATCCTTGATAATAAACGAACTGATTTAACCATTTTGGAGTTAATTATCTTGTACCCCGATATTTTCTCTCAAGTACTTAACTCAAAAGCCGTGTTATAGTAAAACAAAGAAGCCATAACTCCAGGACTTTCAGCGATAATTGGAATAGTAGCCATGTTTGAATTAGTTTATTTACTTTGCCATTGTTTTAGGCCTATTTACTTAGTTCCTATTTATTGTTAGCTCGTGGCTATTTATCTATTGTAGTGGCTATGTATCTAGATACACATAGGTACACAAAATTAAGCAATAACGTATTTGTTATTAGTAAGACAGGCTGGCCCCATATGAAGAGGTTGGAACAAATGGGTAACAAGAAAAACTTGTAGAAACTTGTAGCTCATCATCAGAAATTTTTAAAAACTTCTGGATTGCAACAAACGATCCCATCAGAAAGGTAAGTTGTCATCGTCACCCATGAACATCAACTAAACTCGTACACAATAGTGTGTATACTGTATACAGGGTGTCACTTAAATATATGTAACATAGGAAGGTATATGGCTTAAAATCGGCAACTGAATCGATTCCACGTATTTTTAATGTAGGTAATTTTTTTTTCCTAAAAGAAATTAAAATTAAGTAAATGAAGTCACCCAATTCTTTAAACAGTCGAAACAAACAAAAAGGAAACTTAAGTCAATGCAATAGGGTCCTTTCAAGCATTATTAGACTTAGCCACAGCCACAAACACGCACACTATCAAATGTACGAGTTGTACGACGTAAAAGAAATTCACTACAAACGCAATAGATCAAAAAAATATTATAAAGAAAGTTCGCACACTTCCTTACGTTTTCTCTCTTCCGCATATTTAAAAACAGTCGGGAGGAAGCGAGACGTAACGAGGGTGTCGGTCACGGCCCGGCCACCGGCGGCTTTTATGATCTACGATTTAGTAAATTAAAAATTAAACAGTCACGCCGCACGCGCCGGACGTATCAATGATTTCCTAGATCAGCTGATTTGACCGCACTAGATTTATTTTCTGTGGGGACGTGTTTATTTCAAACATTCCATTAGCAGTCAGGATCTAAAAATAGAATAATAACTGCATTTGACGTAGTGAAAAGTGACACTGTAGTATGTATTAAATAAACTTAAACGACAATTACAAAAACGTGCATATTTGTGTATCGAACAAGGTGGTGGACATTTTGAAAATGTCATTAAAAGACGACGCCGTAGGAGTTGATGGGAGTATAGGAGGATGAGGAGGGAAGAAACCAATTATTATCAGACTTGTAAGTTACCTACACTAACAAAATTTAATTGGTTGTTTAATATTTGTAAATATTTTTATAATTCACAGCTTTTAAACACGCAGTCTTTTTTATTTTGTTGTATTATTACTTAAATCCGATTTAAACGTATGATGTAGGTAGTTAACTAAATTTTAAGTGAATAATTTTTAGTGCGCGTCCAAACGTAATAATTTAGTAAAGCTCTTTAGTTCATACAATTCTTCACAACCTACTTAACAAACTTATGCATTTTACTAATTTTAATTAAAAAATGCCTGCTCAAACGTGTTAAGTGATAAGCCCCGCCCATAGACAAATTTCTAAATCACTTGTTTACTTGCGTATAAAATTTTAAGTACTAAATTGTCCGTTTACACCTATTAATTTACTTAAAATTTTGTTATCTACATATCTACTTCTAAACAATAAATATTTCAATAAATATCTTATCATTTTAATGACAAAACGATTGACATTGTATTAATCAAAATGATTCAAAGTCGACAGTCCAAAGCCTGTAAAAAGTGATTGAAAGAGGGAATCATAATTTGTTTATGAAACAATTTATCTTAGTACGATTAACTATTATTTTAGGCATAACAATGTTTATTTATGTTCAATAAAATCTTTGAATCTTTACCTTCAGTAAGTGATATAACACACCTACCAATTAAATGAAATGAGTACTCAGGTAACATGTTGTGTTTAACAATGTCTAATTCGTTTTCGTCCATCAGCTGTTATCGCTGCGCGCCGCGCCGCACTCTCATGCTTGCGTAGAATATTATAAACATTCTTATCCCTCTACGAGAACAACTTTCTTGAATAAACAATTATTAAGCTAATAAAAATATTTCAGTGTATGTATTATGATTAAAACTGAATAGGTATTCTAATTGGGGTGTTTAAGGGTGTACGTCATTTATGCATTTAATGTAGTGAAATACCTACTACAGTGTCACTTACACTGTAGTAGGTATTAAATAAACTTAAACTTATTACTGACATTGTTTAATTCTTTTGTTTTTTTTATGTGAGTTTAATTGATTAAACAATGAGTTCAAAATTGTTCACAGTCTACAGTACAAAGCCTGAAAAATGTAATGGAAAGAGGGAATCATAATTTGTTTAGTATTTAATCTTTGTACCATTACCTACTACATATTTTATGTAATGATCGCTCGATCGCTATAGTCAGCTGTTTTCGTTGGGACGTCGGGGTGTACCGCACACACGCGCGCACCGACCTTGTATACGTAGCGCTCGTTCGCTCTCATGTGTGCGTGCGCCGCTGGGTAGAATGTTCACACTTTTCGTTCGAAATTAGTATAACTCATTTCTTAAATAATAAATTATTAAGCTATAAAATACAATTAAAAATGCGTGATATCGATTCAGTTACAGATTCATAACCAATTACTTTCTCCATGTGAGTTATATATATTACACGGTGTATACAGGGTGTCCCAAAAGAAGTACGACAAACTGAAAAGGAAATTATCTCAATCCCCAAGAATTTTCCCTTTCAGTTATATAACTACTATATGTTAGCGTGCTATTATATAATTATAGTGTAATGCATTCTCTTTGTATAACTATCGTGAATATCAGTATGGTGATTGACTTATGCAGTCATCAGTCTCTGTCAGGCGTATTGATGTATTGATTCAACGTCAGTCAGTATTGATTACATTATAGCAAAGAGCACCGAATGCGATTCATTCCATTCGTCATTCGACATTTGGCCTGAACGGTCGGTTGCAAAAGTCATGTCTCTCTGGAAGTTAGTAATATTAGAACCTAATTTTAGTATTAAAATTATCTTGTGGAAAAGTTTAATAAAATAGCTGTTGGATATCGTCGTTTCATTGGGCTGAGCCCAACATATAGGATCAATTATTGTTATGTAAAACATAATAGTTTACAGATTACAAACCAACATTCCTCCGTTCCAGGAACGCTGGCACATTAGGTACGTTACAAGCAACATCTGCGCTGCACATTACATTCAATGAGTCATTCATACCCGCAAATGAATGTAGCGTAATGACCTGACCGACTAACAAACATGTCGTCACTATAGAAACATAGTTGTGAATGTCCTGTTTCAGGGAATTTACTTTTTATTCAATCACTGGACATTGCACGCTTGCTTCGGTGAACGTGAGAACGTGTCTTCAGACAGTATTTATAATGATATGCACACGTATACTGTTTTTTCAGAAATAAACTCCTATTCGGTACCGTGATTAAGATAAATTTTGCTAACGCCATCTTTTAGCACAAACAATAAATGATTGATATTGGAGTCGAAAGTTTCTGTTAAATTACTGAACTGACTGCCGACAGAAATATCCTCCATATTTATATCGGGAGATCGAGATCTCCTGTAACTGCATCGGTGTTCAACTCAGAGGCTTGTCACCTCACTTTTCTCTTCTATGCATGATAATGAATTGTGATGAATACCAAACTGCCTCTCCAAAATTACTGAGTTTCAGAAATACTGACTGACCTCGTGACTCAAAGATTGAAAAAACCTCAGGAATATTGACTGAGTAGACCGGGATGATAATATCCGTCTCAAATCTGGAATGGTCTTCTACTAACTCGACGATCTACTTTACGGTTTGTATGGTACGTTTGCAAGATGAGGAGGAATTAGGGTTGTCAGATACAGCTTTTTCAATTTCGGAACAATTGTACTAGACCTCGATGCATTGATGCACTGGCACTCAATTGCTTGGGGGGGGGGGGCAACCCCTTCTAAAAAAACTCGCCAGACCCCCCCCCCCGTGTCTCCTGTTGGCGCCACTTGCGCCCTTCTGTCGGCGCATAGGACATAGAAGATTGACTAGGAATCTTAATTCCTGGACACGGTGTAAGACGTACAATTCCGGGAAAATTTCCCGGATTTCCCGGTCAACCAATTCTACTGTTATGCAAGTTTTGTCAAATAGTGATGCTATTTTAGTAAAAGTTCGTAACTTACAATATTTTTTATAAGTTGCCATTTTGGTAAAATTAATACATAGAGGGAAAGAAGAGAAAAAAAGAAACAAATAACCTTGTATGGATTTGTGTTCATATACTTAAAATATACATACATTGTAAAAACTTTTGAATCAACATTTTAAAGCTGAGTTTATATACAAAACATTATAATTATACGAGTAGTTTGAAATTACTTTGTATACGTATGAAGTCGAGAAATCCCGTTGGAATCATCAAAAGGTTTTTTCGCACAACGCGTTTAATGGGTACGTACTGGAATAAATTAATTGATGTGAAAAAATAACTCCTTTCATTATTGATTCCTTTATTGATTGAGATGTAATTTACACTAAAGTAAATTATGAACATAAATATTTTTCAACTATCTATTTTTATAAACTGAACTATTACGTATAAATAAGTAGACTTTCAAAAATGACAAACAATTTTTATAATAAAGATACGTCTTAAAACTCTTAAATACAATTTTATAATATCCATTATGAAATTTTGTTCTTTTGAAATCCAAAACAGCAAACTTTTCCCTGTTCCCCGCCAACTATAAATAGATTTTCTTTATATAATGTGAAGAAGCACTAAGGAAGTATTTTGTATGAGAATACATTAAAATTATATTAAATTATATTAATGTTATATTTTGGTAAAGAAAAACAAAGCAAAGCAAATCAACAACCCATAATTGTCCCACTGCTGGGTTCGGGGTCTCCTCTCACAATGTGAGGGGTATTAGGCCATAGTCTACCACGCTGGCCAAGTGCGGATTGGTAGACTGCACACACCTTTGAGAACTTTATGGAGAACTCTCCGGTGTGCAGGTTTCCTCACGATGTTTTCCTTCGCCGAAGCAAGTGATAATTAACTTCTGATACGCACATAATATTTTAAAAATTAGAGGTGCGTGCCAGGATTTGAACTCGAGCCCCTTCTAGACCAACGTTCTAACCGCTAGGCTATGACTGCTATATAGCTATTGGTAATTGCTATATTTTGGTAAAATGGGAGGGTAAAGACGGAAGGCGCGGGCACCAGCGTATACTAGATAAATCACATAATGACCATCAGAACTACACCAAAATAACTGCATAAATTAAACGTGGTGACGAATATAGCTGTGCTGTTCGTGCACTCACATAAAAGGTAACGTCAAAAGGCCAACGCAATTTAGCGGCACTCGCCTTTGTGAAGCGTTAAGGGACGTTTCATACGTAACTTTAAATTGGAAATAGTTTTGATAACATGTTTAGTAGTTAGTAGTGTTGTAGTCAACAATTTTAAGGTACAGAGGATATAGCAGACAAACGTGCTGACGGTAAATAAACGATGGTAAGTGGCTATCGTCGCCCATGGACATCAGCGACACCAAATCACTGATGCGTTGCTGGCCAAGAAAGAGAGAACAAAAAGTAAGAAAGGAAAAACTGTGTGCTAAATTCCATGAAAATCCGTTCGTTATTTTATGCGTGAAAGAGAAACAAACATCCGCACAAACCATCATTTATAATAAGTATTAGTAGGATTTCTCGTGAGCTGCAACATTTATTTTTCAAACAAAAAAAGTATTTAAGAGTTCTTGATTATGATTTTTATACGAAAATGTATGTGACTTTTTTAACCATCCACTTTTCTATATCACACCCACGGACATAAAAAAGAACGGACGTAACCTTGTCTAATCGAGAGTGAAGCTGACAGCTGACAGCTCGTTTACCATTGTGTGCGTAATTTTGTAATTTTTGATTCGCGATGGTGTCAATGTCGTAGCCGTATGGTGTCAATGTGTGGGTGTGTGTACTTGTACGAATACAGAGTTGGTATTCCTATGGGTGCTTCACTGAATTTGTTCTTGGGATTACGTCCGTCTTTTTTTACGTCCGTGATCACACCTAATACGTTTTCCACCTACTTTCGATGTGATACCTATATATGGTGTTTTAACAGTCAGATGCGTTAATGCCTACTGTATTACAACACTCTGAAATTATCGGCAGCCGTGCAACAATCTGTCGCGAAGCAAATGCAGTTAAGAGACTTTAAGTCTAATTTATGGCTTACAATGCGATAACATCTAAGGGAGTTCCCATATTTGTTCGTAACGGTTAGGTTCTATAAGTCTTATAAAAATCTTGTAACAAAATGTCTAACGTGTTTTAAAAATGTAGTAATGTCACTAATATCTGATGGAAAGTTAATTATTGACTATTCTTTACATTATTATTAATTTCATTTTTATCTTAATAAGCTTAATAATAATATGTAGTTTAAAAGGCAAGCTTTATTAAAAGAAAAATATTATTTACAAACAAAAGCCCATTCATATTTTTCTAATGTGCGTGTGCCTTACACAATATGAGACGTCGCGTCCGGCTCCCGATAAAAAATATATCAACAAATACACATCGATCCCGGTTAAGTTAATTAATTTTGAGTTAACAATCCCCTCTGATTATAATAAGTAGCAGTGTAGCACTATGTATAGCTTTGGATAGAAAAACGCACTGGCCTATTAAAAGGGAATATTACATTTAATATTACAGGTTTTAATATGCTTTTAATAATTCACAGTATCGTCTCCGCAACATTGCGTTTGCATCCTGATTTAAAGTTGATAAGTGTGGTGACTCCAAGTCACTTATCGTCGGCTAGTACAGCATCGATGGAGCGAACGATCTAATCTTCTTAATGACATCACATCACGTCATTCGACAACCAAACTCGAATATTGACTTATAGATTTATGATACAACTGTTTATACTATTAACATTAAGCTTGTGCACCGTGATGTCAGTAGGGTTGCCAGATGGTCGGGATTCGTCTGGATTGTCCCGACATTTCACATAATGTCCAGAGTCCCGACAAAATACAAAATGTCCCGAAAATTCATTCGATTTAACAGAACGCGTTTGCCGCCGCACGCGATCTAGCCGTTTTTTTTCGTCATCAGTTCGTTTATCAGCAATTCCCAAAAAAAAATTTTTTGTCCCGACATATCCCGACTTTTTGAAGTTTTGTCCAGATATTTCAGTCTTGCCACATGACAACCCTAAATATAAGTGCATTTTGAAGTGTGTTTAATTGTTTAATGACTATTTGGTTTTTGTTAATCGTTAGAAAAATAGCATTTTAGTAATGGAATGATTGATGATAAGCTCTTAACATTTGATTTGACCATGATCCATGTAACTGGGTCGAAATATCGGTATTACACGGCTAAACACGAATCGTGAGTACCTGTTGCATTTAAAATGTAGTGGTGGATTCAGATGGTGGCTTTTCACATAAAAATACAAGTCCGGTAGTTATACAGGAACTATGAGAAAGAATGTAAAAGAAAAAATTCAGTAAATGTTTCCTAAACCGTAAACTAATAACTATCTATAGTTGGCTTCAACCCATTAATGGCCCACTACTGGGCACGGATCTGTCCTCTTTAGGGAGGCCTAGAGCATATCAATCTATAATTAGTACCTACCTATGTGGTACCTATACCCTCCAAAGTATCCCACGGTCCATGTCGCTGTAGCCGTATACATTAGCTGCTTGAAGCCGGGCTGCTTTAAAATTCTGCACGGGGTGTAATTTCAATACGATTTGTTTGTTTACGGTATCTCCGTGTCGGCTACTTACATATATGGTCAAGCGGCTTGTCCGAGCGTACTGTAGGCGCAAGAATGTCTTTTGTTCCGATAATCATGGGGTCTAATCGTGTCATAGTTAAAATTGCTGCGAGATCTGTATGTTTAAGTAGAGGTATTGCTGTTTAAAAAGTTTTATTATCTAGTGGGCTTCAACCTATTAATGGTTAACTACTAAGCATGGATCTCTCCTGTAGAGGAGACCGACAGCATACTCCACCACGCTGCTGCAGTGCGGATTTGTGGTCAACCCAAGTGTCGGAAGTTTCCATGATAAAATATTAATATTCTAAATTATATATTTATTTTGTAGACAGATGATTCTAAACCCAACATTATGCAAAATATTAATTAAAGATTTAGTTTTACACTATTAAAACGCTTATCTTTATGTCGATCGACAAGTTGTTAAAACGTTGCATATAATTAATTAATATTATCATGTTTTAATCTAAAATATTTTCAAGATGTAAAACAGAGTCGCGGTCTTAGCCAAACAACTTTTACTGGACACCGACCAGATTAATCTATTGCGGAAATTCATACATCAAGTAGGGAAAGTTAAATATCTAAGTAAAGCAAATTGACGACAAATTTGTTCCTAAAGTGATTGTATCTGTGGAAAACAGATGACGTAACAAAACAAACAAGAAACATAAAAGGACTATTTAATTGGGAATAAATTATGGGGAAACTTTGATGTTAATTTATATACAGGGTGAATTTTCCAAGTGTGCGTGAATGTCCAAATCCGAAAATATGGTTTTTCAAAATCAGCGGATTCAATTCCTGGCCAGAAATATGGATTTTCGTATAACATTACTTCCCAGAATTAGATCTTTGTTAGTGAGATTATCAAATGGTGTAATAATATAGGGTGTGTTTTTTTTTTTCAAAATCAACGGGTTCGATTCCTGGCTAGGAATATTGAATCTTCAAAAATGTAATGATGCAGTTTTAGTTTTCATCAAAATCTGCCCCGAGACTCCTTTTAGCAGTCACCCTGTATATAAAACACAAAAATTCAACACGACAACAACAATTCAACACATTAATGAGTAGTTTGTCTAAATAAAACGCATTTGGTGTACAAATTCATGTCAGTTGGTGAAAAACCTTAGAAAACAATTTAATGCTTTGTTTACATTTGTATCGACTGCAAATCGATCCCACTATAAATCCTAAGAGGAATACACACTTATGTTGCATCTCTCCACTCCAATTCCAATTCCACTTCAAAAACCGCAATGAGGCATATAATAAAAAATATATATAATGTAACAGTGATCCATGGAAAATTTGAATACTTTAACACTCGAGAATTAAAACATGAATCAGCGTGACTATGCATGTTTCTAAGAAACTTTTTCGACGAGGAAAAAACTTAAAATCAGGATTTAATACTTTTTGAACATCACACGATTTCATAAGTTCCGTCATATTAAATTTAAAAAAAAAAGAAAAGTTTTACAACACAATAATTACAGTAATAACATAATTAATTAAGCATTAACTTATAAGATATAAAAAAAATATCGTCGGTATGTTTTGTGAATTCGTCATAATAAAGGGCTTCCAACATTTTTGTATGGAGCCTGGCATACCTACAAGTCCGCCATTTTGAAAAAACCTCGATTCGGCGGCCAGTGATGAAACATGTGTCAATCGATAGACTAAATGATTATGATCAAAAAGTATTCAGTGATGAAATGTCGTAAGTGGTATACTTTCTGAGATATTTGAGTTCAAAACCTTAGAAAAATAAAGTAAAAAACTTTGTTTCGGCGGATATTGATAAAACAAGTGTTAATCGATAGACTAAGTGATTACGATCAAAAAGTATTCAGTGATAAAATATCGAAAGTGATATGATTTCTGAGATATTTGAGTTCAAACCCGTATAAAAATAAAACATTTATAGTTAATTATTTTTTATTTTTATTATACATATTATATTATATATTAAGTAAATAAATAATTATAAATACATATATAACATCTGGTTGAAGATCACGGGCGACAACATTCTAATTGCTTCAGGTAGTGCTGCCGGACTTCTTGAAGGAGCTTTTGGTAGTCTATGATTTTTTGATGTCTACAAGCAAGGAGTTCCAGAACAGTATGAACTGTATTGTGAAGGAATTCTTGAAATAAGCAGTGCTATCATATGGGTTTCCTTTAAATAAACAGGAGAAGACACATTATTCAAAATAGCATAAAATGTTGAGAGAATTCTGAAGTTTCGCCTGTATCGAATGGGTAGCCATTTAAGTTAGGAATGGAACTGGGAAATGTGGTCATACTTACGTAAGCCGAAGATATATCTAATACTTAATTAAGAAGGCGCTCCAATGTATTCAGAAGTTCCTCTGGCAAATCTGTACAACACATAACATAATCAAGGTGAGGGATGACCAGTGTTTATGGCGTATTTATGGCTAAGTGTTTATGGCGATACAGCAATTGAAGTGTACCGGTCACTTTTTTCCTTACCTCAGTTACGTTATGTATTATCTTCTCGGCCGATAAGCTCTTGACAGTGCTGACGTGGTCGTCACGTAGTAGTGGAGTTGGGGGCAGATGTAATTCGCCTCACGCAATCTCGCCATCTCTCTCTGCTGGTCGTCATCCTGGTGCACTCACATAAGGGGCCACCTATTGCGTTTTTAACCTGGTCAGTCCATCGCATAGGTGACCGACCGCGAGGTCTTGTACCATCGACCCTGCCCTGCACAACCAGCCGTTCTATGGATGCCTCATTTCTTCGCGAAACGTGGCCAAAGAATGTTAAAATGCGCTTTTGTACTGTTGCCGATAGACGCTCCTTAATGGCGAGTTCTTCGAGTATAGAGATATTAGTCCTAAATTCGGTCCAAGATACTTCTAGCATGCGTCTCCAGCACCACATCTCTAGAGCGTCTACCTTTTTCTTCTCAATTTTTCGCAAGGTCCACGTTTCAGCGCCATACAGAAAAATAGGGAACACAAGTGTACGAACAAGTCTTATTTTTGTACTTTTTGTGAGTTTTCGGTTCCTCCATATTTTCTTTAGCTTATCCATGGCATTCCTTCTCATCGCCATACGTCTTTTAATCTCTTCCATGCTTCCTCCATTATTAGAGATCAATGAGCCCAGGTAGACGTAGGATGAGACAACCTGACAGTTCGCCAGTTGCGTTATTTGAAGGTTGTTGTTGTTGAGGCGGTCCACAATCATCACCTTGGTCTTTTTTCGGTTGATTTTCAGTCCAAACTCAAGGCTCACACGTTTCTGAAGTAATTCTTCCATATACTCACAATTATAAAAATTAAAAAATTCGTCAAACAAACAACTTAAGGGTAGAGATAAAATCGCGGGATGGTACTGTTCATGCATAGTGGAAAAAAGAACCTTGTCCTGTTGTTCCCATATAATGTGTGTTATATGGTTCTTGGCATGGGCTCGACATCAGGAAACATTGCCTTTATCACCAGCGGAATTTTTAGATTCAGTGATTGTCAGACATGATATAGAAAACTAAGCCAATAATGAATTTTAACTTTTGGTTTAGAGTAATTGCCAAAGCTGTAGCCGCTGGTGGCAAATAAATTATTTATAAAACAACCTAGTAGTTTGCTTTTGCTTTGCTTCTTTTTTAAATTCAAACCTACCCGTTATTAATAAATCAAGTACCTATGCAGCACTTACACATATGGTATAATATACTTATTTTTCATTATTGACCCAATAAATTCAAAATAAGTAAATGATCATTTTTAATGCATTATTTTGTACGGTTTTGAACTCAAATATCTCAGGAAGTATATCACTTACAACATTTCATCACTGAATACTTTTTAATCGTAATAATTTAGCCTATCGATTGACATATGTTTCATCAATGTCCGCCGTAACGAAGGTTTTTTGCTTTATATTTCTACGGTTTTGAACTCAAATATCTCAGAAAGTATATCACTTACAACATTTTATCACTGAATACTTTTTAATCGTAATTATTTAGCCTATCGATTGACATATGATTTATCAATGTCCACCGAAAAGAAGTTTTTTTGCTTTATTTTTCTACAGTTTTGAACTCGCTTATCTCAGAAAGTATATCACTTACGACATTTAATCACTGAATACTTTTTGATCATAATCATTTAGTCTATCGATTGACACATGTTTCATCACTGGCCGCCGAATCGAGGTTTTTTCAAAATGGCGGACTTGTAGGTGTGCCAATTAGGTTCGATGCCCAATAATAATTAAAATAAAATAAAAATAATAAGATAAATAAATTAATTCATAATATTAATTGTAACTAGAATTATTGTCTGTACATGGAAGATATTCGAGAGAATCTGTTAGTGTGTTTATGTTATTAAATACCCCAGTAACAATTTTTTGTTAATAACTAGCGTGTAATTATATTCGAAGTTTGATTACGTAGGTAGCACGGACATTTCTGTTAACATTCCTACAGAGCTGATTATTTTAGATCGCTAAATTCCGGTTTACACGTATTAAGTAGTTGAGTAGATAACTAAATTTTAACAAAATTTTAAGTGAGTAATTTTTAGTGCGCATCCAAACGTAATAATTTAGTAAAGCTGTTTAGTTCATACAATTCTTCACAACCTACTTAATGACTTAAGCATTTTACTAAATTTTAACTAAAAAGTGCCTGTCCAAACGTGTTAAGTGATAAGCCCCGCCCACCTACTTAACAGAAAAGAGAAAAAATTCTAAATTACTTGTTTGCTTGCGTACTAAATTTGAACTACTAAATTGTCCATTTACACGTATAAATTTACTTAAAATTTAGTTAACTACTTAACTACTTAATACGTGTAAACCGAACATAATCGTTTATGCATGCTTGTATCAGCAAATTTATTTCCATTTTTCATTACTGTTGCATTTTTACACGTATTATATTTTATTGAAACCTCTATCGTGAACTTCGCATCGTATGTTGTAAATACAAATTATAATCGCAACTCCATAGGGATTTTCTGCCTCATTTATTCTCCGAACAAATTCTCAGGACGCAAATCCGATACAAACAATCCTGAAGCTTCAAGTTTAAATAAAATGGACCGTATTGTCAATCAAAAAGGTGTATATTTAAATTAAAAGTTCGTATCATCGAATCGAAACACTGTACAATTCGATTTATCGCGATAATGAGGTGTGCCATATTTTTGCACTCTGTGTAAGATTTTTATTCTTAATGTAATGCAAATAAAAGTCAGAATCGTTTATTGTTATTGCAGCGTATTTATACTTGTTTTGTGTGTGCGTAAGGCGATTCACACACGGACGACTGGTTAACGACACACTGTTTGCGATTTACGATAAATTGTAGAATGTACGAATTACGTATCATTTTATCAATCACTATAATTCTAACTTATATTTTTAATAACAAAACAATTTAATATTTTAAATCAATTTAAAAGTTTTACATACAATATGCATGTTGTAACGTATTAACATCCCTCTTTGGCTGTTGAAAATGGAATGTTTTAATAAAGGTCACAACCACATTTCCGAATAAAATGACCTGTTTTATAGCATCATAATGAAGCCACAGCTAATTTTAAAGCACATTAACGACGCTGAAATGGAAATATGCTGTAATATTTAAGTATAAAAGTGAAAAAGTTGAACAGGAATAAATGAAGACTACAAATATTTTAATTGCATACTTATGTATATTACAATTACAATATTACGAATCCTATCTATGCATGTATATAGTTAAAACACAAGAAAATGTTTGTAAGGATGTCCTTTATAGACTTAACCATCCAACCGACATGCCCACAATGGTTTCATTTGAATGCGAAGATGCTTTGTGACCACTGAAACAATGCATTAGGCACACATTACTAATCGATTTTTTCCATAAAAAAATTTTTCGCGTAGGAGCACACGCTTATAAATAGAAAAATAAAATGAAAATAATTTTCTATTTCAAATTGTTTTTGCTTTTTTATGTTTGTAAGTGCCCTATTTCTATGGCTTTTGAGAAGAGTTATACAGTGATTCTTGCTCCTGATTTACATAATCAGTAAACTGGTTTTTGTGGACAAGAATGACACTAATTCGTAACAATGGTAATCGAGTTGTTCCTTATTTTTCAATCGTAGATAAGTAGATGTGTGCCAGAAAACATTTATACTTATGAAAGATAATGTAGGTAAGTTAGATAGATAAGTGTTTCAAGACTTTAATAATGAATCAGTTCAATAAAAGATTTTAAACTTAACTCATCGTGGACTGAACACATTTTACTATAACACGAGTACTCACGATATTTATTTTGTATTCCGATATTTCGACCCAGTTGCATGGATCGTGGTCACGGATGAACTGCGGTGGCGCGGAGAAACTTTTGACAGGATCATCCTGTACTCGATACTCGTATTATAATAAAATCAGTTCAATAAAATTAACTTAGAAACATTTCTGTTTTAAGAATAAAACAAAAAAAAACACAATTTGTATAGAAATACAAATTGTGTTTTTTTTTTGCTTAGTCGGGAAAGTTTTCTGTATCCAGTGTACTTTTATTTTTTTTGGCTAATTTAATTTGGGTTACATAAAAAATATCAAATTTTGTAATTCCGGTTATTAATAATTGAACTTTTTTGAATACGTATGTGCCACATATCAAATAACTAGAACTTAGCTCTATGAAATAAACACAATACCATTTACTTTCCATGAATATTATTATAAATTTATTTTATGCTTCGTTACTAGTAAGTATATTTAACACGTTTTAGAAACAAATCAGCATGAATCACGTAAAATATTTCCCCCTGTTTTCAGTAAAAAAAGATGAAAAATATACGATGTCAGTCCCACGTGTATTTCTCGAGAAAACATGCGTACATTTTGTTCCAACACTTTTATGGTTATAACCTGCAATTTAAATTAATCGACGATTTATAAGCAATATGCGAGATAATTATCGATATTTGCCAGCGAATTTTTGGTGGGATGTTAATGTTACATAAAATTCATCACCGATCTTTGAAACCATTAATGTATTATGCGTATCTTTAATAACATGTTTCATAGTTTTTTCTTGCAATAATTATCTACTGTTTCATTTTTATTGCCATCTTTTTATTGCCATGAACTTGACTGGCTGAGAACATCTTAGACCATCGCTGAAGACTTTATAGTGTCATGAATCATCAAATTCGGACGCCATAAACGTATAGTTTATTTCCTAGAATCATTTAACCTTGAATAGCTGGTGCTAATTTAGGACATGTTTTCGATGTTCAATTATGTGGCAAGATCGAGAAAGTTTTTGGAAAGTCGAGAAACCACTCAAAACCTGACGCCCTGTGTGCGGAATTTGGTGCAACCTGACATCGAGAGGTTTGCTATTAATTATTGATATAAATCGTGAGGTAATAAAGTTATTGGTGAAGTACACCTTAGTACAAGTACACACTTGGTGAAGTATGCTCGCGTGAATTTTGTAATTTCTACGGTCAGGAAAATACCTAAGGGGCCATCCATAAATTACGTCACACTAATTTCATGACTTTTTGACCCCTCCCCCCCTTGTCACAGCTGGTCACATTTGTGAGACCTCCCCCCCCTAATGTGACGTCACATATTATGAAAATTTTCACCTAGAAATTATGAAATTAAAACAGCAGTTTCGAAATAGGTTTTATTTCCATTCATTTTTTTTAATATTTACCTATACATACCAATTATTCGACTTTGAAATGTTACGTCACGAAATTTAGGACCCACTCCCACCCCTTGTCACACAATGTCACACTTCATCGCCCCCCCCCCCTGCCCCCTAACGTGTGACGTAATTTATGGATGGCCCCTAACGTGAACAATGAAAACTGTCTCAAGTCGGTTAACAATTCTTTGCGTGAAACTTACACACTGAAAATGGATTATAAATGAGTCTTTAGTATAATGAGATTTTCTAGACACTGTTATAATGTTTTTGTTAATATTATTAGGCTCTTAAAAGCACGGCTACCTTTATTATTTTATTTTTAACACTTTATTTCACCTTCTTCGGTGTAGATTTATTTTAATTTTCCTTTAGTTTAGTAAATACATTATATTATCTTAGAATCTTTTTTAACGTCTCAGGACAGCTTACCAACGAGAAGTTTGATGGTAAGTTTCCACGACCACACATGACCATACTGACCATCCATAATACCAAACTATGATAACCCTTGCTGATCAAGAAAACCAGGGACCTCTTATAGCACAGATTATAAAGCCAAGAACAAAAGTGCTGCGAAAGTCACGTAAAATATTACTACTGGGTAACAAAAACCTTGATTACCTTAGCAGCAACGTTAGTCAAATTGCAGTTTTTTCTATGTAGCCTTAGGTTTTTCTCATCATTACGTTGACCAAAGTACGACACGCAATCGCTGCAATCACGCGACTATTCAGGGCAATGGCCACAGAATTATTATGATTACAATAGAAATTTAAAATAAAATTTCTGGAAATTTTGATAGAGGATATAACATAAAACCCAACCCGTAGAATACACATGCAAAGGTGAACCACTTACGAACTAACTTTTTTATGAACAATGTACATAGCCAAATGAGCAGACGCGCCAACTGATGAAAAGTCATCGTCACACATTGATATCAGTAACATAAAAAGTTACTAATCAGTAATACATTTCCGACTAGAGAAGCAAAGGCATTATTTTTCGCTCGTACTCATTATGACCGAACACGTAAAGAACTCAAAAACTACTTATCAGATCTAGCACATATTTAAGTGGGACCACATGACAAGCACCAGCTTTCGATTAAAAAAAGAATCATCAAAATCGGTTCACCCAGTCGAAAGATAGGTATAAAAAAATACAGTGGAATTGAATACCTCCTCATTTATTGAAGTCGGTTAAAAACAGTCGATATCAGGAGCATTAGTAACCACATCTTGCCCCAGATCTTTTAGTCATTCATAAAACATTGTTTTGAGATCTATTGTTAATAATATATAATAGTTTTTACCAAATAAAATGGATTAATTAATTATTTTTATGGAAATAGGCGACAAACGAACTGGTGGCTAATGTCGTCCATGGACATGAGAGAAGAAAAAGAAAGAAAGAAACATAAACATCAATAAGATACTAATATAATTTGTACCTATAGACTAAGTAGAATTGAATACCTCCTCCTTTATTGAAGTCGGTTAAAAAACAGTCGATATCAGGAGCATTAGTAACCACATCTTGCCTCAGATCTTTTAGTCATTCATAAAACATTGTTTTGAGATCTATTGTTAATAATATATAACAGTTTTTACCAAATAAAATGGATTAATTAATTATTTTTATGGAAATAGGCGACAAACGAACTGGTGGCTAACGTCGTCCATGGACAAGTGAGAAGAAAAAGAAAGAAAGACTCATAAACATCAATAAGATACTAACACAATTTGTACCTATAGACTAAGTTGCAACTTAACAAAATTTTACGCTTATACGTATAAAATATAGTAATACTCGTAAGTGTAATAACGTATGAGGTATTTGGCCGCTAGCATCAGTCACAACTCACACGTTGGTTTCATAACATAACCTGTTCCAGTCAATATATTCACTGCAATATGTCCACTAATCTGCAACCATTTGACAGTAATCGGCACCTCTAACTGATCATGAGTAATGTTGGTACATATGTAATCCATACTGATACGTTACTACGTAACTTACTATGATACGTTACTAGCATTGTGTACGTACCAGTAATAATTTTATTGTAAGAACAGTAAGATACGATATCAAAAACCACTTTTAATACGAATGAACTCTATCTCATGTTGGTAATCTATACTAATATTAAAAAGAGGAAAGATTTGATTGTTTGTTTGCACTGAATAGGCTCCGAAACTACTAAACCGATTTGAAAAATTCTTTCACTGTTGGGAAGCTACACCATCCCCGGATGATATGGGCAATATTATATTTTCAAATAAAATTAGGGATCCTTAATAAAACTCCAATAATGTAACCCAAGGTGTAAAAAAATAAGATAACCGAAGCAAATCGAGGGTGGTTACTCGTCCAATAATAAATAAATAAATATGGCAACCCTGTAGCCCAATTGGCCACGACAGGCCTCGGGTTTGATTCCCTGGGTGGACACTTATGCTGATAAACATTTACTCTCGGGTCGTGGGTGTGACGTCCGTGCCTTAGAACTTATCGTCCTTAATATAGTTATTATGTTTATGGCAGTATTTTCTTTCTTTTCCCCTTTTCTTTCTTGGCTTGGTCCACTGACGACGATGGCCACTAATTTTCATATTCCGCTAACTGATACAAAGGATTTTAATTCAAAACTAAAACATTTATAACAGAGCTTCATTTAAGTAACTTACAATGTTGCAACAGTCAATATAGATTATTTTTTCGATGGCAGCTGAACGCTCAGCTGATCCGCAGAACCATTATTCACCTATAAAGGCGCGTGCAATGTGTTGCTATAAAAATAGACCATGTTATACAATTAGCTCCTCACAAAAGCATAACTGCTGCTACAGACAGGTGGTGGAAAGGCCGGGTGATCGCACCAGGTATGGACACAGTTATTTATATCCGTTTGTAATTTTTGCCCGGTTTTTAACTCACATGAAGATTCATCTGCACCCATAGTTTTCAGTATAGGATGACCCGAATACTTATTAATTACTCAACATTTTAAAGAGCAATAAAATCGAAAGTTTGTTATTTGGCAATTGGTTTGTAAAACATTTGATAATAACATTTTTTACGACTGCATAATTATCAGTAATGAAATATGGTTGCATCGTTCATCGATTGCAAGTTGAAACGTCTATAGAATTGCAATTATTTATGATTAATGAAGTCCTTAACACCGTAAAACAAAACTTGCTTAGATGTATGGCTGGATTTCTACGAAACATTCATACAGGCCTTAAGCAATGGTTTGACTGAATGCGATTGACGTTAAAAGATACTGCTCATTATAGCGGGAGAAAATGTATAGATATTGGCATAGAACACCGGGCATAAAATGTCTGATACTTTTCTTAGTATGGTCATATACAGTATAGTTGGCAGAAACTTTTAGTGGTTGGAAATGTCTTGCGCTTTAACGAATCCGTTCTTTATTTAACCCCCGACGAAAAAAGAGGAGTGTTATAAGTTTGTCGTGTCTATGTATCTGTGGATCTGTATGTCAGTCTGTGGCATTGTAGCTCCCAAACGGATGAACCGATTTTGATCAAGTTTTGTTTGTATGAAAGGTGACTTAATCGAGAGTGTTCTTAGCAATGTGTAGTGTAAATAAAACTGTCGGATGTTTTTAAATTTTAATTTAAGATTATTTAACTTACTAAGTATTAACTTCCTTCACTTCTCATCAAGGACCTTATGCCTCACTTAAAAATTGTTTTTCTTTTTATTTGTGGAATTGATTGAAATAAAACAAATACTAAGTATTACCGTACGCTTACTTCAATACATAGCTAGATATTCTAAATATAAGTCAAGGAATATTCTTAGCGTTGCACTAATAGAGTGGATTAACAAACACACCAAAGAATTCCTTTTTAACAGAATTCATAGGAAGGTTAGCAATTCGACAATGACTATTGAATGATATTAATGGAATAATAGTCATGTTATGCATTTATTACGTAAGCATTCATTATTATTTCACTACTTTAACGGTCCATTCTGCAGGTTTGCAAACTGACCATGGAAAGAACACAATTACTTGTAGCCGCTTCTCGTCAACGGTACAACAAGTGCTTTACAATAACAAATATCTATTTTATTTATTCCTTGCAAGTTCCCGTAGATATTCTGTAATCGACAGATCGCCATAATAATTTTTATGATTTCTTGTATCCAATGTCAATGGCGAGTGCATTGTTTTATTTTTGACCTGGGTGGTCCATTGATCCGTCGAGATTGTGGTTTTAATATTGTTACTGTAAAGATATTACTTATATTGCAGTTAGGTATTACTTACTGTAATACCTACTACTATTTTTAAAATAGCAAGAAAAATGGACTTAATTTTTTATGGTCGATGTGCTTGTAGGCGACCTCTTACTAGCACCTTATTCGCACAAATTGTTTTGTGTTTAGAAATATTTCGATTTTAATTGCCTTTTGAGTAAGATTTTTTAGCCTCAAGCAAGAGGTAGCTAGCGAGGCAGGCTTCAGGGAATGATAACAATGCCAGTAATAATATTAAAGAACGAGTAATCGCCCTCGCTTTGCTTCGGTTTTCTTATTTTTGTACACCTTGGGTTACATTATTGGAGTTTTATTAAGGATCCCTAATTTTTTTGAAAATATAATATAGCCATGTTACTCGGGGATAGTGTAGCTTCCCAACAGTGAAAGAATTTTTCAAATCGGTTCAGCCTATTCAATGCAAAAAAATCAAATCTTTCCTCTTTATATATTAGTATAGATTAATATCACCTTAGAAACGAGTGCATAGATACAACCATTAATAAACGAACTATACTCGTAATATAAGTCTCTAACACACTGTCCCACGGTACGGTCAGAATAAACACTGTGGTCATTCAACTTTCTTCACCAACGCCTTCATATCCAATTAATTTTAAAACTTGATAAACTTATCACTAATTAATGCTTCCTATAAGCATTTCCTCTTATGAGCTAACAAAAATAATGACTTTCACACTAATTCAAACGCAAATAAAATTTCTTTCTAGTCAGTAAAAAGTAAAAATTCGCACCTCCGCAAATTATCGGATATTGAACAAAAGGTCCATCCTTATCGAAATTCACACTTTCTAATGTCGGTGTACAAACATTATCAAATTGTGTGACGCCACTGTGTTGACGTGACCCCACTTTCGGTAAGCAAACACGGCTAGATGGCAGACAGCGGTACTCAAATTTTTAGATAATTTAATTAAAATTCTGAGAATTTATGATTTCTTTCTTCTTTCATTTAGGATGGTAAAAAGAGGTAATTTTACAACTTAAATAAAAAAAAACTCAAATCAAATAAAAACGTTTTATGTGAACTAAAACAATCAATTTTAATTATAGAGTTTTATAAAAACCACAAAATCTGTAGATACTTGTTACAGGTCTTCGAATCACAATTCAAATAATTTGGCAATCTTAAGTGTAATTGGACATGCATAACATACACAATAATTTAAGTTTAAAATCATGCAATAAACCAATGCTAACGACTTAAAATAGCACCGTACGTAAATCGAAACGTTTGTTATTGTTTACGGGGTGGTAATCTTCAAAACATGCTCATTGCTCGGCCTCTTTAGGGGACTGACCGGGTTATGTAGTGTATTTTTAACTGCTCAAACCCGCTTAAGTACCATCTCGTTCTTGCTTTGCAGCCTTTTGCAACGCCCGTACCGAAATAGCGTCGACTTGCCATTACTTTCTTTCTTTCTTCTTCCTAAGCCGACAATACATCGATGATGCCTTTGATATTGCTGCTTGGCGATGCATTTTATTTATCGGCTATGCCTTTGATAGGATTAGGTATTCCTGTCAAAAAGTCGTGTTGTATTCCCAGTATGGGTAGATTATCATATTATGTGATAGATATTTTTTTCCTTTGGATTATTATTAATAATAATATTTATATCTTTCCATGATACTCGCAACACAGGAAACGAGTGTGTAATGAGTGTGTGAGTATTTATTTATTTTATTACAAAGAAAATACTTGCTTGTATTTTTAAAATCAAATTGGATAGGCTTTAATTAGATTATTGAGCTTATCGTCTCCAAATTAATCACCATTAACAATCAGGATTGTTAAAAAGCATTAGCTTATAAGTAAAATATAAATTAAGGTTGAGCACCTCTGTTCACGAGTATTCAAATAGTGTCCTCGTAATAATCAAAAGAACTTAAGTGACATTGGTGTTTGAAGTTGCTCAGTTTTATCTAACGTGTTTGCTCCGTGTATAATATTTGAAGATTTTATAACATTATACGACCCGTATGACGTAATGGTTACTATGCTGGATCGCTGTGCCAAGGGTACTGGGTTTGATTCCCAGTGAGGCAGAATTTGAATGATGAGTTTGAATTTCTGTTCTCGTCCTGGGTGTAGGTAGGTATGTATACCTGTCTTAGTTGTGTGTTGTCCATGGTACCCACGACACAGGGAATCCTAGTGTGGGGCTATGAATGTGTAACTTTGAATTTGAAGCCTCTGAGTGCGGGGGATGCATTTATCTGCCTTTTCATTACAATATTCTTCTCATCAAATAGGTATTTTCATAGCTTTCTTAATGGAGTCGTGTCATCATCGACATGTGTGGTACTAATTTTATTAACAACATTAAAGGAGTAATAAATGCTTTGAGGAGAATGACAAATACCCAAGATCAATGCGATTCTAAAAGCCGCACGTAATCAAAGGGACGTCAATCTAGAAACCACAAAATAATTACGCATCCAAAATAGACCTTCAAAGGCCCATAAATAGGCCTCAGTATTGAAACAAAGTAAGTAATTATCCGAAGCAAATAATTCCCTGTTAAATTAACTGCTGTAAATTTTATTATTATTAATATTAAATTTATAAATAACATCTAAATTGTTCTCAGGCACTTGTAACCACAATGCTTATAATGTATGTTGAATTATATTGCTCTATACAAAACCAGGTGAACCCTTCAGTTAATTACTTTGCAATGAATGTAAATAAAAAGTCATTAACCAACTACACTCATAGCCGTTCCGTTTGAAAGGATTGAAAGAAAATAAAACTTAGAAATAATTATTTCAAAATACTCTCAACATGACCAGTAATAGGGTTGTTACAAGAAAATTACTTTAACGACCTCGTCATTTATTTGTGGATATAAATGTGTTCTTTTACTTGCCGACTTACTGTTATACGTACTTATAGGTTGTCGTATATATATAATACTAGCTGCCCGGACAGACTTCCTTCTGTCAAAAGTTTTTGGAACGAAGTTCCTTATCGCGCGTTGCGAAAGGGGGCTAGGCGGAAAATTTTGTAACGTAAAGTTGTAACGACACTTTTTGCCGTCGTAGTTTTTTTTACATAGAAAGCAAGCCAGATATTTTCGTTTCTTGCAGTCAGTACTAGGATAGCAAAAACATGCAAGCGAGTGTGCCAAAACAAATCCGGGGTATTAAATTTCTCATCGGCTTTGTTCACCTAGTAGCAATTTAGATTTGTTTTGGCACACTTGCTGCATGTTTTTGCTATCTATCCTAGTACTGACTGCAAGGAACTTCGTTCCATCCGGGTGTCCCTTGACACCTCTCAAGTTTTTATTTTTATTAAAACCTTCCGTGTGCCGTAAGGAACATTGTAAGCTATCCTGTCTTTCAAGTTGGATCAAACTGCACACGGTGTGCAAATTTGATTAAAATCGGTTAAGTAGTTTAAGAGTCCATCGCGGACAAACAACGTGACACGTAATTTATAAATATTAAAATAACAAATTTTACAATCTGATAAAAATAAATAATCAAATGATACTTAAATACTATACTTTTTAGAATATTTTTTAAAGTGCTAAGAAGATATTTGTTACGTATTACCACTAAAGTGAAATTATGGGTAGAACGAGGAAAAATACGAAATAGTGAAACTATGCTTGGAAACGTGTGAAAAACGGTTTTCTCATACCGTTATTTAAACAAACTTTAAGTTGACGTTCCCGAAACGGTATCTAATACAAAGGTAAGAGTACAAGGTAAGAGTAAAAGTACTAGAGAAAACCAATAAGATACAAAATGTGAGTTGGTATTACCTAACTAATAACAAGTAGTAGCAGCCAAATTTTTAAGTTTTTGAAATTTCCAAACAGTAAGGTATATTGACAATGTTCAATTCTAAGAATAAAACTCAGTAGCCGTTTTAAGTCATTCAAATGCGGAGTCAGGGGCTTCTTTGACCACTCTTAGTCAAATCAAATCAAATCAAAATCTTTTATTCATATAGGTATCACTGATACACTTATGCACGTCATTTTTTTAATCTACCGCTTATCGGAAGAGTGATTTGTCATGTAGGAGAAGAAAAGCCGTAAAGAAACCCCTCGGCACATCTTTTAAAATCATGAAAAGTCAACATGATTATCAGGATAAAGAGATTATAAATCAGATTATAAATTCAAGTGATCTCAAATTCTATAGATGAGGATGTATGTATAGATGTTTGTCACTCTTTCACGCAAAGAATGAATTTTCATGAAATTTTCACACATGTAAACCATGATCTGGAATAAGGATATAGGCATTGAAGTATAATGTCATAGAACAGACATCTCGAACAAAATGTGTGTCCCGCCGGGTGGTTCTATTTTCAAAATTGAGCCCCCGTTCTCCTTTCAAAATCGAACGAATCCATTGAAAATTGAACCGATTGGCGCCAATTCATTGGGACATACATTGTGTTCGCGGTGGCGGTTCTATATGCTAGTAATAATACTTCAACGCCTATAGGGTTCTTATTATCCCAGAAAATGCGGGCAAATCCACGGACTAGACTAGTAAACAGATAATCTCATAATAACTACGTTCTTTGGGAGCCTACAGAGGTTATCTAACGACTTATCTAACTACAACAATGGCTTCTTTCACGTCATTTGCTTACGTTCATAAAATTTTGCCACTAGCAGTTCTAAATGGGATCTAAAGACCGTTCTCAAATTATGTGCACTTACGATCATGCAAGTCGTTCGTCTATGAACATTATACGGCATGATATATAATGGATATTATACGTTAATGACCTTATGATGGGCAAGGACAAGAATATCATGACACGGTGACATTAAGTCGAAAAAGAATAAAGAAGCGGTAATGTGACTTGTGCTATTGTCAGCGAATAATCGCGTGGCTTCGCTTGGAAAGTCTGACATTACCAGTAACTAATTCATTGTGTATGAATTAGAAAAATAAAAGTTATAAATAATCCTAAACTGTATATCTTAATGCCAAAACGGTACCAGCCACAGCTCTTTCTTGTCCCCAAAATAAATAAATAAATAAATAACGCTACATACTCACACTCCCGCAGTAGGTTTTACCTGCGCCGCGGCTTGCATGGATGACACATACGAGTACCTATAACACATCATAATAACACCCATGATCCGAGTACAAATATTTATCTGTCACATAAATATCTGCCCCGGCCGGGAATTGAACCCGGGACCCCTCGCTTCGCAGGCAGGGTCACTACCAACTAGGCTACAGGGTTGTAAAATGATTCAATTATTCAAGCAGTCCTGCAGTCCAATACATCAAAGGGTGTTGAAATAATATATTTTTTTCCGTTAGTACAATTCACTCCCAAAATAATATTATTGCAAAAATGTAAGTGTGTATTAAGATAGTTTGCATTGTTTGCATCGGTAGTACAGTTTAAGCAGATTAAGGAATAATCTGATTCTACCAGGTCAATATTTTCTGAATTGCGCTACTGCTCAACTAATTCCTAACTTCTCCCCACACTCCAGACGCATAAATTCGAGGAGCTATAACTTTGGTGCCTTGAGTTACTGATCTCATAATATTTTAACCTTGTTAGCTAGCTATAGGACAAATGGTTAAATCTAGTAACAAAATGGCAAAATGGACTCCAACCAGTTTAAAAGAATCCGGTATGTCGACCTTTGACAATGTCGACTACGCGTAATGGATTGCTGATACGATGCAATGCGGCTAAAGTTTGTTAACTCGATGCTTTGTTACAATACAATGTATGTTAATAACTAGCTGACCACGCGAACTTCCTAGCGCCTACCAAACTATTTTTTTTCTAAAATAAAAGTAGCCTAAGTTACTCCTTGTTATATCAGCTATCTGTCAGTGAAAGTCCCGTCAAAATCGGTCCAGCCATTTCAGAGATTAGCCGGAATAAACAGACAGACAGACAGACAAAAATTGTAAAAAAATGTTGTTTTGGTATATGTACCGTCGTGTAATACATCCAAATGCAATTAGTAGAAAGCGGTTATTTTAATAGTACAAACAGACACTCCAATTTTATTTATTTGTATAGATATATAGATTAATATCTGTGTTTATATCAAGAAAACTATTGTTTACTTTGAGGTTGATTGTTACATGTTATCCGATGAATCTGTTAAACAGTGAGACAGTGTGTTAGACAGTGGCAGTCCTGTATTTTTGGCTTCAACCCATTAATGGCCCACTACTGGGCACGGGTCTTTCCTTTTGAGGAGGCCTAGAGCATACTCCACCACGCTGCTCCAGTGTGGATTGGTGGAGGGGTTAGTGGCCAACCCGAATGTCGGAAGTTTTCAAACCGCCCAAGGGCCTGCGACATGGCTTAACGACTGTTATCCTATAATAACAACCGGGACTGACGGCTTTACGTGCCCTCCGAAGCACCGAAACGCTCAAGAAATTTTTGCCACTAGCGGTCACCCATCCAACTACCGACCGCGCTCGCTGTTGCTTAACTTTGTCGATCACATAGGATCGACACAAGCCGCAGGGCTATGAGCGCTTCAGGATACAGTCCTGTATACCAAACTTAAACTATTTACTTAGACTAAAGGGCATCGAACCTAATTGGCACACCTACAAGTCCGCCATTTTGAAAAAACCTCGATTCGGCGGCCAGTGATGAAACATGTGTCAATCGATAGACTAAATGATTGTGATCAAAAAGTATTCAGTGATGAAATGTCGTAAGTGATATACTTTCTGAGATAAGTGAGTTCAAAACTGTAGAAAAATAAAGCAAAAAACTTCGTTTCGGCGGACATTGATAAATCATACGTCATTCGATAGGCTAAATAATTACGATTAAAAAGTATTCAGTGATGAAATGTTGTAAGTGATATAATTTCTGAGATATTTGAGTTCAAAACCGTAGAAATATAAAGCAAAAAAACTTCGTTACGGCGGACATTGATGAAAGATATGTCAATCGATAGGCTAAATGATTACGATTAAAAAGTATTCAGTGATGAAATGTTGTAAGTGATATACTTCCTGAGATATTTGAGTTCAAAACCGTACAAAAATAATGCATTAAAAATAATCATTTACTTATTTTGAATTTATTGGGTCAATAATGAAAAATAAGTATATTATGCCATATGTGTATGTGCTGCATAGGTACTTGATTTATTAATAACGGGTAGGTTTGAATTAAAAAAAAGCAAAGCAAAAGCAAACTACTAGATTGTTTTATAAATTATTTATTTGTCACTAGCGGCTAGAGCTTTGGCAATTACTCTAAACCAAAAGTAAAAATTCATTATTGGCTTAGTTTTCTATATCATGTCTGACAATCACTGAATCTAAAAATTCCGCTGGTGATAAAGGCAATGTTTCCTAATGTCGAGCCCATGCCAAGAACCATATAACACACATTATATGGGAACAACAGGACAAGGTTCTTTTTCCCACTATGCATGAGCAGTACCATCCCGGGATTTTATCTTTACCCTTAAGTTGTTTGTTTGACGAATTTGTTTAATTTTTATAATACATAACGTAACTGAGGTAAGGAAAAAAAGTGACCGGTACACTTCAATCGCTGTATCGCCATAAACACTTCTTAGCGTTTAAGACCAAAATTATGTGTATGCAGACTCTGGTCATCCCTCGCCTGAATAAATTGGAGCACCTTCTTAATAACTGTATTAGATATATCTTTGGCTTACGTAAGTATGATCACATTTCCCAGTTCCATTCCTAACTTAAATGGCTACCCATTCGACACAGGCGAAACTCTAGAATTCTCTAAACATTTTATGCTATTTTGAATAATGTGTCTTCTCCTGTTTATTTCAAGGAAACCCATAGCACTGGTTATTTCGGGAAATCCTTCACAATATAGTTAATACTGTTCTGGAACTCCTTCCTTGTAGACATCAAAAAATCATCTACCAAAAGTTCAAGAATCACGTTCGGCAGCACTACCTGAAGCAATTAGAATGTCTTCGCCCGTGGTTTTGAACCAGATGTTATATATGTATTTATAAATATTTATTCACTTGATATATAAGATGTTTTTGTATGTAAATATGAATAAAACTGTATTTATTTAATTTTGTTTATGTATATTGTGATTTTATATGTATATAGTAATTATTCTAAATATTCGTAATATTTCTTATCTGGCATTACACCGCTACAGTAACAGATCCACTAGAAATAAAAAGACAATTAATTACAAATGTTTTATTTTTGTACGGTTTTGAACTCAAATATCTCAGAAAGCATATCATTTACGACATTTTATCACTGAATACTTTTTGATTGTAATCCAATGATGTTGTATGTATATGTTGTAATCACTTAGAGTCTTAGACTATCGACTGACATAATTATGTTTATCAATATCGGCCGAAACGAAGTTTTTTTGCTTTATTTTCCTACGCTTTTGAACTCAAATATCTCAGAAAGTATACCACTTACGATATTTTATCACTGAATACTTTTTGATCAGAATAATTTATTCTATCGATTGACACATGTTTCATCACTGGCCGCCGAATCGAGGTTTTTTCAAAATGGCGGACTTGTAGGTATGCCAGGCTCCATACAAAAATGTTGGAAGCCCTTTGTTGCTAAACTGTTGCTACCGTTACGCCACCAATTAACGCAGTTTGACGGATACTTTTTCACAACTGAGTCATTCCTTCTTTACTTCTATACTCCATGCGCAAGACGCAAGCAAGTTAAAATTGGCGACAGCGTTTGACATGCGTCTACATGGACAGAAGATCTCACAGCTAAGATTTCACCTATGACATTTAGTTTGCACTATACAGTCTATACATAAGGTAAATCTCTAATAATATTGTTTAGGTCCTGCCGTTTCAACAATTGGTCATTTTCTAAGATCTTTCGGCAGATTCCTCAATAGGCGCAACCTTATCGATAAGACGCGAGAGTTATGGGTCCATTGTTTAGCTTCTGAATATGAATATCTTAAAGTTAGGAAATAGCGGTTACTTACCGCTATATGTACTTGGTAGTAAAATCTTTATAAAAATTCAACTACGAGCCATCCACGAATCACGTCACACGTTAGGGGGGGAGGTCGATGTAGTGTGACATTGTATGACAAGCGGTGGGAGGGGGTCCTAAATTTCGTGACGTCACATTTCAAAGTCGAATAATTGGTACGTATAGGTAAATAGTAAAAAAACAATAAAATTAATGGAAATAAACGCTATTTCGGAACTGCTGTTTTAATTTAATAATTTATAGGTGTAAAATTTCATAATAAGTGACGTCACACTGAGGGGGGGAGGTCTCACAAATGTGACCGGCTGTGACAAGGACGGGGGGAGGGGTCAAAAAGTCATGAAATTAGTGTGACGTAATTTATACATGGCCCCTTACTGCGTGTTTGTTGGCTGCAAAACTCAAGGGTTGATGGATTAACATGATATCTAGTGTGCTGCTATGATATATAATCCTATAATACGTATATATACTTTGTGTTATACTATATACTTACAAAATATTTTTTATTCTAGAATGAACGTTTGTGAAGTTGTTTCGACGTTTGTATTTCCATCGCGCTAACTGATGTTGTATGGTATATATTGACAACTTGGCAGACAGATAGACAACCATGTTTAGAATAAGGAAATAGGTTAGATTTAACTTATTAACCGACTTCAAAAAAGGAGGAGGTTCTCAATTCGACTGTATTTTTTTTAAAGGTTTGTTACCTCAGAACTTCCGACTGGGTGAACCGATTTTGATGATTGTTTTTTTAAACAAAAGCTGGTGCTTGTCATGTGGTCCCACTTAAATTTTATTGAGATCTGACAATGGCATACATGAGAAAACCATATAAGTCTTAAATTTGCATTAAGTATTTGCGCGACAAATGGACGAACAACTCAATATCACGCGAACCGATTTCGATGATTCTTTTTTAATCGAAAGCAGGTGCTTGTCATGTGGTCCCACATAAATTTGAACGAGATCTGACGAGTAGTTTTTGAGTAATTTTGAAGTCGGTTATTTTTTGTTTAAATTTAGATTATTTTATGTCCCCCTGTGATTCGAATGTTTTATGAAGTTTTATAAAATCATTGTGCCGTTGGCAAAGCTTGGAGCGAAAACCATTTTTAATAAAAAAATTAACATGTACAAGTTTTTTTTCTTCAAGTATTCTTTAAGTAGACAATTGTATGACAAGTTCAACGTTAAGTTATTCGTAATACTTGACCCTTCAAGATGTCGTGGTATGCGAGTTGAACGTCAAAATGTATGGAGGCGTGTTAAATATTATGGTAATCTTAAGTTGTGTGCTTAAAATTAGTTCCACTTAACGTCGCTATCGGTGGTAGCGTTATTTTTTTGTTTTTTCTAGCTTTTTTAAAGCATAATGAAAAATATTTGTAAACTAGTACCAGACCGAAAAGAGAAGGATTACTAAGATAATCTAAATTTTACTAACAAAAAATAACCGACTTCAAAGTCTCAAAAACTACTTTTCAGATCTCGTTAAAATTTATGTGGGTGGTCCCACATAATACATGACAAGCACCTGCTTTCGATTAAAAAAAGAATCATCGAAATCGGTTGGCGTGATATTGAGTTATTCGTCAATTTGTCGCGCACATCTTAACACAAATTTACGACTTATGTGGACCACATGACAGCCACCAGCTTTCGATTAAAAAAACAATCATCAAAATCAATTCGCCCAGTCCAAAGTTCTGAGGTAACAAACATAAAAAAAATACAGTCGAACTGAGAACCTCCTCCTTTTTTGAAGTCGGTTAAAAAGATAGAGTTAAATAAATTTTGATCCATTGATTTGATCCATAGATACTTACCGTATTACTTAATCTTAATACTCTTTACGTGCGGTATGCATACAGAGCTGTGATCTTTACTTTTGAATTACTCTCGCAATTTTACCTTAAAGTTATACAAACATTACACAATTCAATTTTACAAACATCAGCTTGTTACAAATGAAATTGAATAACCAACAATGAATTCCAGCATTCCAGTACTTGTCGAACAAGAGAATTCTTCAGTACTCTTGCATCTCTGATAATTTGTCAACAAGAAAACTTCTTGCATTCCGACAGTCGACATTAAA
Organism: Thymelicus acteon; assembly: GCA_951805285.1. NCBI lineage: Eukaryota > Metazoa > Arthropoda > Insecta > Lepidoptera > Hesperiidae > Thymelicus > Thymelicus acteon. Next base: position 4,098,867 of record OX638233.1, read on the forward strand.
TAAGAATTTTTATTGTGAAACAAGTCAGAGGAACTTCAACCGTATGTCCTTATAATTAGGATTAATTAAGAGTTATTTTTTTCCCTAGATAGCAGAGGAAGTCGTTATCTTATCGAAAGCCCTACACTATTCAGGTTTACAAATATTTAGAGCCTACCGCGCGTTGCTCAATGTACTACGATCTAATAAAGACGTGCTTTATAAATAGCGTCGTATTAACGTTGTAACTTGTCGATCGTGCTAAGTTGGAAGTCAACCTTTTGACCAGACGGTAACGGAGTCGGTAGTAGTCCAGAATCTCTAAAGCTAAGGTTTCCAAATTCAAATCAAATTGCTTACGCCCCAACTCAGAATCACTAACAGTAATCGCTCCTTGGCAAAGAATAACCATTCAACTTCTGTACTAAGGAGCGATTTATGTAACGCTACGTTACAAAATTAAAAATCAAACACTTACGCCCCAACTCAGAGTCACTGACGGTTACTTAAATCGCTCCTTAGTGAAGAATTGCCATACAAATTCTGTACTAATGAGCGATTTAAGTACCGTTAGTGACTCTAAGTTGGGGCGTAAGATCACAAAGATTTCACTTTCTAAACAAAATTCACTTAATATATATATCGAAAGATTTTTATGCGGCAATTAAGAATAAGAAAATAGAAGACAACGTTAATTAGCCGTCATGATTAAGTTTTTTCCTTAATGGCATTGGTGATATCTACTTAAAAGCATTACTTAATGATTAAGTAGACTCTCGAGTCAAGAGAATGCGTTATGAAATGTCACTTGACTCGCACTTGATTGGGTATTTGAATTATAAACATCTTGTTTGTGATAAGTTGATAACTATTTCACAAGAGAAGTAAAATGTTGTGAATTTGTTTGTTGTTGGCTTTCTGAGTTTCTGAGCTTATTAAATGATACTTAGTTATTAAGGAGTCGTCTAAATCGATCTAGTTTCATTATAGTATGACGAATTAGTCACTGAATTTAATTTATCAGCAAAAAACTAATGTATCTGACTGATCGTGATATTTAATCAACAAGTTTACCTTAGACATTATATTGTTTTGTTATATTATATGTTTGTTTGTTGTATTGTTTTGTAAAACTGCAATATATTAATGCCATGCAAAATCTTAATATCGAACGATAGATAATAGTTTTGATAAGTAAAAGGCAATATGGGGCGCGTGATCTTATTCCTCAGTTGAATTTGGTAGCAATGGCCGCCGGCTATATCGTGGGAGTCCTAATGAAAACTGTAGTATCGTCACAATATCGTGCTGTATTAGTTGTACACTAGGGTTACCAAGGAATTGTTAGGTCTTAACTTCTGATTTACCTGATATCTGTAGAAAGTTTTAAGTTACTACAGCACTATCTCACTAATATTATAAATGGAAGTTTGTGAAGATGTATGGATGTTTGTTGCTTTTACACAAAAACTACTGAACCGATTTTCATGATATACATAGGTAGATCATGATCTGTATTTGCATATAGGGTACTTATTATCCCGGAAAACAGGAGCAAAGCCGCGGGTGGACCGCTAGTTGTAGAACACACAACTGTGTTTTACAGAATTGTTCTTCAAAAAAAAAAACAATACTTAAAAAACAGGTTAAAATTAGTTATTATAACAAGTTTTTTTCTTTATATTATGTCCAGCATTTATTACAAAATCATTTCTATAATCTTCGGCCGCTATCGTATCGTATTAAAAGTCCTGAAAACTTAGAACAAATTCTGAGACATGGTAACCCTTTTAGACTGAGTTCTCTCTTTGGAAAAGCGCATTATTACTCTATATTTAGATAATTATTAAATCTTATGTTTATGAATTCTGTTACTCGTATAAGTTAGTAACGTAGCTAGTATTTGAATTATAATTCATAATAATAATAATTATTAATTATTCGATAATTATCCATGAATTAATCTTTTTGAATTTCAGTCAAAGAATTTTAAATCAAACAATTTTTAAACAGATCACAAAACAAAATAATAAATAGTTGTATAGTTATAATAAATATAATAATAATAAATAACGCTCCACACTCATAGCCCCACACTAGGATTCCCTGTGTCGTGGGTGCCATGGACAACACACATAGACAAGGACATTCACACCCAGACCGAGAACAGAAATTCAAACTCATCATTCAAATTTCTGCCTCGCTAGGAATCGAACCCAGGACCCTCGGTGCGGCGATCCGGCGTGGTAACCATTGCGCCACATGGGTCGTCATGTTGCGAGAATGTTGTCAGTTGAACAGAATGGGAATGTTCAATGGACTTAATTGTTATTAAATTTCCAAATAATACTTATCATTGATCTAAAATCCTGCAATATGAGTAGGTACCTGAAAAGTAGACACAGATAGACAGAAGTCAGTTACCATTCGGTTATTGTATTCGATAGCGATCGTTATGGTAAAATCGTGAATTGGTAACCGTACCAATGTCACCGGTTTATAGAAAATACAATCGGAACGGTCAAAGGTGGTGCCTTACCACACCATAATAGTATCACTTTTATGGTGAACTTACTCTTAGCCGGATAAGGCAGAGATTATTGATAACCTTTATCTTGGAAACAAATTAATTGAAATGGGAGTTTAATGGTTTTTTATTATCTCATAAGGTTTAATGATAAGCAATTAGCCTAGGGGTCTTAACGTCTGACTCTCACTGGAAAGGTACTATTTTTCCAACCAACCAAATTCAAAAAAGGAGAAGGTATTCAATTCGACTGTATTTCTTTATGTTTGTTACCTCAGAACTTTCGACTGGGTGAACCGATTTTGATGATTCTTTTTTTAATCGAAAGCTGGTGCTTGTCGTATGGTCCCACTTAAATTTGAGTTATTTTTTGTCAATAATTATCCAGTTATGTGCATAGGTATTGTCGATTTGTCTGTGTGTCTATGCGTGTTTTCGGCTAATATTAGCAACGACTTAACCAATTCTATTTCTTATTATAATCTTAGGTTAACATTATATTGAAAAATACTTGTTTTATTTTAATTCATTCATACCTAAAATATAATAAAAATGACAAACAAATTATAGAATCACTTCAAATAATAATAATTGTTTTCTTATGTTGGTAGTGGGTACCTACCTAATACCAATAAAAGTCTATTAGGTACATGAAGAATTCCCAGTGATTTACTTCTTAGTAAAATTCAATTTGAATTTCGATTAAATCATGCTTTGGATTAATTCTTCATTTTCGAATCATGATTTTACCTCTTATTACCTAACTTGGTTAGAATCACAAGTGTTCGAAATTAATAACGAATAAACAATTAGTTATAAGTAATCAATAACTTTAATTATAATAATTCATTTTACATTCTGTTGCGACTTGCGACTTAACACAAGAAATCTATAGTTACATATCAAGACGAACAATTAACGTAAAAAGGATATCTCTCTAAGATTTTCGTTTCAAGCATATATTTACGGAACCCTTAAAACACTTTACACACAAAGAACTCTTACAATAAATCAACAAATACTTTAAGTTATTGTTTTTAATGACATCGTAAAGTCTGTGACAGGGTCAAAGTGAAAATATGAGTTACGGCGTAAAGGTCTGTTCAAACCAACGTAAATAGGTACTAGCGATTTTAAAATTAAAAGTACATAATGGGGATATTTAAAGTGTATACTTTTTCATTTAAACACATTTTAAAACAATGTGGTTTTATATTTTTATGAAAAATTAAAAAGGCTATTTATCCATTATTATTTAACAAAACTAATTCCATAACAATGTTTGTTTTTATTTGTAGGTTTATTCCTACTAATCTCCGAATCAGCTCAACGGATTTTAATGCTGTTTCCACATATGAATCTACAGTAGTAAGCTTGGGGTAAGCTTAGTCTAGGTAGTTTTTGTTTTAATTAAATATTTCAATTTCAAGAAATCCGCCTACACTTAAAAAAGTTTACCTCCACTTGAAAAAGTGTACCTCCACTTAAAAAAGTGTAACTGCACTTAAAAAAAAGTTACTTAACTTAGAAGGTACAAAATCGAATTTAAAAAAATATTAATGGTTTCATGAATGAATGAAAAAAATAAAAAATCAGATGTTTCTCAACCTTTTCCATTTTGCACCTCAAATCCTGAAAGTCAAAGATCGCATTACTTGTAGTGTGAAACAGTCTTTACGACTCAACGTAAATTATTGCTTATTTACTCCCGGAGTTTTATTATGGCTTGTGATTGTTGCCATTAGAACCAATTTATTGTTACCGACTGACATACAAACGGCCATTTGAATAGGAATTCAACGTGACTTCAATGTGTTCTGTTTGCTTGAGGGATAGAATATGAGAGAGAGAGATAAAAGTAAATACAAAGGGCATCGAACCTAATTGGCACACCTACAAGTCCGCCATTTTGAAAAAACCTCGATTCGGCGGCCAGTGATGAAACATGTGTCAATCGATAGACTAAATGATTATGATCAAAAAGTATTCAGTGATGAAATGTCGTAAGTGATATACTTTCTGAGATAAGTGAGTTCAAAACTGTAGAAAAATAAAGCAAAAAACTTCGTTTCGGCGGACATTGATAAATCATATGTCATTCGATAGGCTAAATAATTACGATTAAAAAGTATTCAGTGATGAAATGTTGTAAGTGATATACTTTCTGAGATAATTGAGTTCAAAACTGTAGAAAAATAAAGCAAAAAACTTCGTTTCGGCGGACATTGATAAATCATATGTCATTGGATAGGCTAAATAATTACGATTAAAAGATATTCAGTGATGAAATGTTGTAAATGATATAATTTCTGAGATAAGTGAGTTCAAAACTAGAAATATAAAGCAAAAAAACTTCGTTACGGAGGACATTGATGAAACATATGTCAATCGATAGGTTAAATGATTACGATTAAAAAGTATTCAGTGATGAAATGTTGTAAGTGATATACTTCCTGAGATATTTGAATTCAAAACCGTACAAAAATAATGCATTAAAAATTATCATTTACTTATTTTGAATTTATTGGGTCAATAATGAAAAATAAGCATTTTATGTCATATGTGTAGGTATGTGCTGCATAGGTACTTGATTTATTAATAACGGGTAGGTTTGAATTAAAAAAAAGCAAAGCAAAAGCAAACTACTAGGTTGTTTTATAAATAATTTATTTGCCACCAGCAGCTACTACAGCTTTGGCAATTACTCTAAACCAAAAGTTAAAATTCACTATTGGCTTAGTTTTCTATATCATGTCTGACAATCACTGAATCTAAAAATTCCGCTGGTGATAAAGGCAATGTTTCCTGATGTCAAGCCCATGCCAAGAACCATATAACACACATTATATGGGAACAACATGCCAAGGTTCTTTTTCCTACTATGCATGAGCAGTACCATCCCGCGACTTTATTCTACCCTTAAGTTGTTTGTTTGACGAATTTGTTTAATTTTTATAATACATAACGTAACTGAGGTAAGGAAAAAAGTGACCGGTACACTTCAATTGCTGTATCGCCATAAAAACTTAACCATAAATACGCCATAAACACTCTGGTCATCCCTCACCTTGATTATGCTGATGTGTGTTGTACAGATTTGTCAGAGGAACTTCTGAATAAATTGGAGCGCCTTCTTAATAACTGTATTAGATATATATTCGGCTTACGTAAGTATGACCACATTTCCCAGTTCCATTCCTAACTTAAATGGCTATCCATTCGATACAGGCGAAACTTCAGAATTCTCTCAACATTTTATGCCATTTTGAATAATGTGTCTTCTCCTGTTTATTTAAAGGAAACCTATAGCACTGCTTATTTCGGGGATTCCTTCACAATATAGTTCATACTGTTCTGGAACTTCTTGCTTGTAGACATCAAAAAAACATAGACTACCAAAAGCTCCTTCAAGAAGTCCGACAGCACTACCTGAAGCTATTAGAATGTTGTCGCCCGTGGTCTTTAACCAGATGTTATATATGTATTTATAAATATTAATTTACTTAATATATAAGATGTTTATATGTAAATCTGAATAAAACTGTAATTTATTTAATTTTGTTTATGTATATTGTGATTTTATATGTATATAGTAATTTTATTATTCTAAATATTCATAATATTTCTTATCTGGCATAACACTGATACAGTTACAGATACACTAGAAGTAAAAAGATAATTAATTACATTTTTTTTATTTTTGTACGGTTTTGAACTCAAATATCCCAGAAACCATATCACTTACGACATTTTATCACTGAATACTTTTTGATCGTAATCACTTAGACTATCGACTGACACATGTTTTATCAATATCGGCCGAAACGATGTTTTTGCTTTATTTTCCTACGGTTTTGAACTCAAATATCTCAGAAAGTATACCACTTACGACATTTCATCACTGAATACTTTTTGATCACAATCATTTAGTCTATCGATTGACACATGTTTCATCACTGGCCGCCGAATCGAGGTTTTTTCAAAATGGCGGACTTGTAGGTATGCCAGGCTCCATACAAAAATGTTGGAAGCCCTTTAGAAAATATCTTACATCATTAGTATTACAAGTAGTAATATCAGTATTGTAATTATATATTTTTATTTAGGAATTAATTTTATCCATTAAACAATTTAGAATTACTCTTATCATTATGTTTATTAATCCAACTATGTTACTCTTACATCAAAAATTTTACGTACCTATTTTCTTGTACCACACAGTTGTTCAACATTGATTAACTAGTAGAGAATCGGTCTAGAAATTAAAACACTTCATAAAATCAGAGTACGTAAATGTTAAAAAATAATCTTAATGATAATTTTTTTTCTATCATATATTTTTCTCAACAAAAGTTACAGTTATATAATGAAGTTCCAAGACATAACGTCAAAGTATCGAAAGTTTTATCATAAGTCCTTATGTCAAGATTAAGAAAAAAGAAATATACGGATTCCGAAAACTATTATTTTTATGAAAAGAAATTACCTGCGTCCCACGTAAGGTTCTGTGATCCCATTCAAAGTTAGAGCTGGCTCATAAGTAGTTAACGTGTATAAAGTTAGTGTACGGTCGGTAAAAATGCACTTCGCTTAATGTACGCTCTGATGTAAACAGGCCTTTAATGTTGTGGACTTGTTACACCAATGACACCAAGCGGTAAGCGATGGACCCAATGAACTAATATACGCATGGAAGCATCTTTGATACCTCAAAATAGCGCAACGAAAATTCAACCGCGGTGGGCGGGGCTTATAAACTCAACCAAAACGCGAATCAGTCAGTTCGGTGTCACTCGTTCGGACGGTCGTTGACTTTAAAAGTGTCATAAACAAGATTTATATAAAAATTTGGTTTCAAAATGCCTTCATGTGTTGTGAAATGGTGCAGAAATCATACAGATCACCTTTCCAAGGGTTCCGAGGATCGTGGAATCACATTTCACGTGTAAGTATACCGAAATCTAAAACTACAAAAATCTATTAACTTTCTCAATGATGTGATTATGCATAATGTAGTAAGTATATTATACTAACTATTTATTAAAGAAATGAAATTCGCTTTATTTTTGATTTAGATTCCCACAAGACCCGAGACGTAAAAATCTGTGGAGACGTAAAAAGCTGTTCAATTAGAGAGAGAGGAAAATGACTGGATACCTAGCAAACATTCAACAATATTTTCGATTCATTTTAAAGAAGGAAAATATTTGTCGAAGAAAGGATTCCAGATGATTTCTAAAAGCGCTGTACCAATTTGTACTGTGAGTATCCATTTAGTTTTTTTCGATTTAGTTACTGTAGTAGATAATAACTCAGTATAATATATATATTTATTACATTTTCAGATGGTGCATTTGGTGCAGTTAAATATCATATATCAGTAAAAACTATTTTGCAATTCAAAAATCGTAAAAAAATTAAGCTAGTGAATTTTTAATGCGATAAACAAACCGAATTGAACAGATTTAGGTGATATTTGCAACGAACGAGAATAAAATAGGACTAAAGACTTTATTATTTCATTATCCTATTGATACTTTACAATGTAAAATGAAATTTAAATGATTAAAAAAAACTATGTATAATTCTGATATTGATATCTGAATTCCGATATTAGGATCAAATATCGAAAATCAATATTGGAATGGAAAACCTTCCGATATTATAAGTTCTAGTGTGTACTGTGCATTGTTTTAACAGTGTTTTCGACAATCATAATTTTAATTGATTAATTTGTAGAATCACTGCAGTACAATAGTGAGTACTCAATATATTGTTTTGAGTTTTCACTTCTGTCGGCAGTCCTTATAATTGCCTATGTTTTTACTATTGTAAATATATTGTTTTAAGTTGTCAATATATTGGGTGAACTTCCTTTTAGCTCATATCTCCGATTGATCTGAATTTTGGTATAACTATGTAATTCGACGAGCTGATAACGAATATTATAGGCAAAATACCCGCATATTTCAATGTCAAGTTAACCTTGAAAAAATATTATTTTTAATTTATTACGTTTATTTGGCAAAATATTAATTTTACGGAAAAATGTTTCCTACAAAAGTTGTAGCTCATTAAAAGATTAATATTTTATGTTCGATACATTTTTCTTGTGGAGCCAGTGATTTGGGAGAAAAATGCGAAATTAGTTCCGCATAATTATGAGTAGTTTGCCTATGATATTCGTTATCAGCGCGTCGAAATACATAGGTATACCAAAATTCAGATCAATCGGGGGTATGGGCTAAATAAAACGAAGTTTATCCATATATTGAGTTTTCACTTCAATCGGCAGTCCTTATAACTGCCTATTTTTACTACTGTAAAACAAATAACGTTTACAAATAATTCATTTTGTAATGAGAGAAAAAATTTGGCATTATTATTATTTTATATTATATAAAGACCATTTTTATTATTGTTTTATTATGACTGGTTCCCTCATACAATTCACATCCACGGAACAGACGACCTGACTGACAATGCGACAACGCATTAGACAGTACACTGAGTGACACTGACGCGCGAACCAATTGGCGTGATCGGTTCATGCCGAGAACCAATCCCGTTTGGCGATTTCGCATGGTTTGACAACTACTTGCAATAGACCAATTGATGAGTTTGTATACCGTAGTGAGTGGTTTGTGTATGTATACTTCGTATTTGTGTGAGTTTTGGTGCTAATATTTAACGATAGAATGTACTGAGAGGCTTATTCCATAGTATATTCGTTCACTGGATGGACCTATATCTTTTATTGACGAAACTGAGTGTAGTCTGGCATACTCGTAATTTGATTAAATTGTGTTTAAATTCATACGTTCGATTATAATATGTTCGATTATAATATCTTTAAAGTAAAGAGCGAACCGTTTGACGACCCGTGTGGCGCAATGATTACCATGCCGGATCGCCGCACCGAGGGTCCTGGGTTCGATTCCCAGCGAGGCGGAAATTTTAATGATGAGTTTGAATTTCTGTTCTCGGTCTGGGTGTGAATGTCCTTGTCTATGTTGTGTATTGTCCATGGCACCCACGACACAGGGGAATCCTAGTGTGGGGCTGAGTGTGAAGCGTTATTTATTTATTATTTATTAAAGGGCTTTTACGAATAACTACATCGCCACTTCACAACAAATGTAAAATGCAGAATACATTTGTTTATAATAACTAGAAAAAACCTAATCGTTATAGAGCCGGGAAAAAATTAAAATAAAATAAATTGATATTTAATAAATGATACATATTTATTTTGTTTTTTGTCATACTTACAAACTGCTTTTAGCATCCCCGTCGCAATACTCTGAGTTTGCTGAGTACATGTTCCTGGAACTTAATTTTACGGGTACTAGGGTTATTCTGGGTGTTGTATATTGTCCGCCTTCTGTCAACTATTTCACCACGTTGGAAACTGCTTTTGACAATATTGGTTCTGAGTACACACATTACATAATTATGGGTGATTTTAACACAGATTTATTAAAGGGTTCGCCCAATGCTCTAAAATTTCGCAACATTGTTGAGTCGGTCAATCTTTCCATTCTTCCATTAACAGCAACCCACCGTAACATCCACTCTGAAGATACTTGGATCGATCACACATTATTACCTCTTCACCTGATCGTGTAACCAATTATGGGCAGTTATCAGCTCCAGGTTTCTCCAGACATGACCTAATCTATGCTTCATATAATCTGTCATTACCCAAGCACCGACCAGCTATTCTGTTAATGCGCAACTATTCTCGAATGAATGTTGATTTGGTTAAATCTGATGCTGCAAAACTTGATTTTAGTTCGTTGCGGGCAATGAGTACAGTAGATGAAAAAGTGACAAACCTCAATCAATCACTTCTAAAACTGTTCGATACTCATGCCCCAAAACATAAGATTAAATTGAGACGGCCTCCCGCTCCCTGGATGACTAGAGGAGTGAGGATGGCTATGAATCGAAGAAATCGTGCATTCTGTAGGTTCAAGAGGAAACGTAACGATGAAAATTGGTTGTGCTACAAGAAGGCCAGGAATAGATGCAACCAGATGGTACAAACTGCTAAACGCCATTTTATCCATAATAACTTAATTAATTTTTCGCCCACGGATATGTGGAAATTTCTGAAATCTCTTGGTGTATGTAAACCCTTGAATATGGATTTTGGTCCGTCACTCACACTACAAGATATAAATAACCACTTCTCCCTAACGCCATCTTTGGACCCTAATATCCGAGCTCAAACGATTGCCTCTATTGTGGCAAGGCAGCCTTCTTCTATCGCAAATCGCAAGCTTCCAATTCTCACCTGTAAGTCAGCAATAAGTTAAGAAGGCTGTTTTAGGTATTCGATCCAGGGCTGTTGGTTGTGATGACGTTAATAGGATAATGATTGTCACCGTTCTTGAAAGTCTTCTTCCAGTCTTAACTCATATTGTAAATTTTAGTCTCACATCAGGACAATATCCTACAGTCTGGAAGAAAGCGCTTGTACGTCCTTTACCCAAAATACAAAATCCAATACTTCCTAGTCATTTTCGTCCTATTTCTGTTCTCCCTTTGCTTTCAAAAGTTTTGGAGATCTGTGTTCACGAGCAAATATCTAAATTCATCTCTTCGAATAGCCTGCTGAGTTCATACCAGTCTGGATTTCGTCCCGGCCACAGCACCACCACTGCGCTTGTTAAGGTGACAGATGACATAAGGAAGGCCATGGACAACAAAAAAGTGACGGTGTTGGTGCTGGTAGACTTTTCGAATGCTTTCAACACAGTCGACCATGAAATCCTTATTTCCATATTATCCTTTTTACGATTATCTCCTGCGGCCCTGTCATGGTTTACAAATTATCTTCGCGGTCGCCAGCAAGCGGTTACTTCTGGGCAGCAATGCTCAGAATGGGCTAATCTTGACAGTGGTGTACCGCAAGGCGGTATACTTTCTCCTATCATCTTTTCGTTATTTATAAACTCCATCTCTTCTTTTTTCAGTTGTTCGTACCATCTGTTTGCTGATGATTTACAGTTATATATTCACTCTGAGGTCGAAAATCTTCAAAGGGCCATTAGTGAAATGAATGAAAATTTGGAAGCCTTGCTTAATTGGTCGCGTCGGTATGGGGTTGCTGTTAATACTTCTAAATGTCAATCTATACTGGTGGGCAGCCCGCGAATGTTGGCTAAGGTGGAGCATCTTTCACTACCTTCTATTTTATACAATGGCGATGTTATCCCCTTAAGCCAATCTGTCAAGAATCTAGGCTTGCTGATTGATAATTCTCTAACGTGGCGCCCACAGATAAATTATATTAGCAAAAAAGTGAATGCTGCGCTGCATTCACTTTACAGATTTAAACACTTTTTACCTTTCAAGACGAAAGTTATGCTCATCCAATCTCTTGTTCTTCCCATAATTGATTACGGTGATGTGTGTTACCCCGACCTTAGCGAAGAACTTCTCAACAAGCTGGAACGCCTTCAAAACAATTGCATCCGATATATCTTCGATCTGCGAAAGTATGATCACATTTCTGAATATCGCCGCCAACTTAAATGGTTATCTATTCGCAAGAGGCGTAATTCCAGAATTCTCTTTATACTTTATTCGATTCTACATAATGTATCTTCTCCGTCATATTTAAAGGAAAAATTCCAGTACGTCTGTGACACTCATGACAAAGTACTCCGTTCTTCGTCGAATTTAAAGCTTTATATTCCACCATCTACCACTGGTTTCTTCCACTATTCCTTTACGATTCAGGCGGTATTGCTCTGGAATGCTCTCCCCGTAAATATCAGAAAAGCCTCGACCCTGTGGAAATTTAAGAAACTAGTTCGTGAACATTATCACACACTTTTAGACTAATTTGCCATAAAGATAAGTATGTAAACTATTGTTTTATGTATGTATGTATGTATGTATGTGTGTATGTATGTATATACTTTATATATATAATTATATGTATAATATTTAATTTATTTATTATATTTGTAGGTATGTATATTTGTATGCATGTATTTATAGAAGTATGTATCTATATTTTTCTTTTAGCACCTACCGCAAACTTTAACTATCACCCAGGGTTGACTGGTAGAGAATGCCATATCAGGCATTAAGTCCGCCCATTGTAATCTAGTTTTTAGTTTACAATAAAGAGTGAAATAAATAAATAAAATAGTTAAACTCTGTTACTTACAGTTCAAATTATTCATAGTTAAAAGATAATACATTAAGATCATTATAAGACAAGTTGGTTTATATAACCAGTACATTTTATTAATTTATAATTTTAATACGTCGCGCGTCGATCAATAATACAGAGATTTGGGTAAAAAATATTTAGTTTAATGGATTTTTTTTAGTTTCCAGCAGTTATTGTTCGGTTGTCCCCTCTCTTTTAAAGACATCGCTACTCGCTTACAATGCGTCAAATACCCGAAACGAAAATTGCTCCATTCTTCCAACAGCAACTCTATTGCATGATGCATAAAAGTGAGTTTACATTATAACTGTTGCGCATTAATCAGTTTTCACCTTTTGTAAAGATTATAATAATATTGACGTAAGTCGTTTCTTAGTGTTGTTTAGATTTTTAATAGATTCAAGGGGAAAGGTCATCGCATAGTAGGTGTAAGTTCATTAATATTTTATGAGGAACATTTAAATTCATTGTACATTGGTACACAATAAAGAATACAAAAAATGAAGAAACGAAAGTGTTAAAATAATACTACATGTAAAAATAAAAAATATACATTTAAAAAGTACTTCAGTAATCATCTACAAACGAAAAAAATATATATATTCCAAATAAATCCATCAATGGATCATTAAATACAAACAATGATCTATTAATAAAAAAAATGATACTTAGAATTTCGATCTTTCTAACAATATTTCATTTCCCCTCGTTCACAATGCACCAATCCCCTAAAATTTCTCGAACAATATGGGCATAGTTAATTAAAAGCAAGCCGACATACAAAGCCCGCATTTTTACTTAGCCGAGCCTATTATCATACTGCAATTTAACGTATAGCTCTAATTAAAACGGGTGAACGAACTCTTTATTGTAAAAAGTTTAATGTTTGATAACTAGTGATATACTTATCCTTGTAGGTTATTTAGTTGGTTATTTTTATGTAACTAGGCGATCAACGCGCGTAGAGATCGACACGTTGTAGATCAAAAATGAAGCGGTGGACGTTATAATAACTTAATAATTTTATCATCGTATTATATACTTATATTTTTGTATTTTATACCGAGATTTCGAGATGATTACGTGGATCCTTGGTCTCGTCTAGGCCGTAGTTGGTAGTTGGATGTGTGACCGCTTGTGGCAAAATTAGTTCAACACTTCCGTGCTTTGGAAGGCTTGTAAAACCGTCAGTTCTGGTTGGTAGGAAAAGTCGTTAAGCCATGTTGGAGCCCTTCCGAAACTTGGGTTGGTCACTAAACTCTCCAGCTACACATCTGCATTGGAGCAGCGTGGAGTAAGCTCTGACCTGCTCAATTATGAGGAGAAACCCTTCCCTATAGCAAGCCATGAATGGGTAATGGCCACAAGTTTTAAAATATATTCAAATGATGAAACAATTACAAATATCAAGCAGAATATAGGCCAAATGTGCAGTATACAATGTAGGGCTCTCTCATGAGATGGTATCAACGCGTGTCGTCACGCGGTTATCAATCACCGGCCGATGGAATGCGAGCGTGATAACGACATGATACTTGCACCTCGACTGGCAGTTGTCACACCAATGGCGAGTTAGAGATAGCTAACAAAAAAAATTCAAATCGGTTTATAAAAATGCTTAAGTTATGAGGTAAATAAAAAATGCATTCGAATGGAGAACCTCCACCGTTAAAAGCAGAGTAGGTAATGCGACTTTACCAGGTTAGTGCTATTTTATACCCAAGACGTCACTTAGGGTGCAATGATTGCAGACAAGCATTACCTTAATAAAAACTTCACTTACATGATAAGTATGTTTGAATAGTAAAAATTGTAACGATAATTTTCCATGATTAATTTAATGAGCTGTTTAACATGCTCATATTTTGAACTTAAGATTAATTGGTAATTTGTTGAAACAGGGTAAAGGACTCAAATCACTGAAGTTTTACAGTAATAAAAGCGGTACTAGTTTTCGAAAGTTTTCGAAATATGTACTTAAAATTTATATTAACAGATTATTCTTATTTCAAATTATAACGAATAAACATTATCGCGACACTCCGATTGTGAGACATTCGCCTAAGATAATGTAGGCTGACGACAAGCTTCACAAGAAGCTTTTGATTAATTAACTCTGTTAACAGGCTTAAATATTTTTAATCAGCAATTAAATAATAAATTAATAAAAAATAGCGTCTTTTAAATTTTTTACCGACGTGTGCTAATCAGGAGAAGGTGAGCAAAATTATGGTACCTAAATGGTTATCATTGGCCGTGGACATCAGCAATACCAATGTAATCACTGATGCGTTGCTCGCCAAAAAGGGGCCCGCTCTTACTCTGCGACCAAAACACCTAAAGCCATCAGTTACATGAATCATGGATATTTTATTTCAGTTACAAAATCACTAAGCTCCAATGATACAATTTTACAAGCACAAGCCCAGCTGTGGGACCGTGGGCTATCCTACGTCTAATTGCAAAACCGATTAGCGGCCCGCGGTGATTTTGCACATACTTATTTATAACAATTTAAACGCGATTACCTCTGTTCATTCCCTTAACGTTCTTTAATTGCCTAGCATATTATTACTGCGTATAGTTGAAGTTATTTTAAAGATCATTTTGTCTCAAGCTTTGATATCAAATATTCATTAACAAAGTAAAAATGCCCACACATTTTTTTTACTTTTCTTCCGAAATACCGAAAAATTGGTACATAAGTAAGTATTCCAGTCATTTAAGCAAGAAACGTCTATTAAAATTTTGAGGCAATCGGTTGATATTTTAAAAATCCATCCAAACTTTTATATTATTTCCATGGGAGCCTTTAACTTTCCCGGGATATTTTTTCTTCTAAAATAAGACTTGAAGTATGTGTAATAAGTGTAAAAATTCAGTACCTATCTAAATCTTTACCCGGATTTTCATGTGATGCCCAGACAGACCAACAGACAGACTCGTTAAATAAAAATCTATATCTATACATCTATACAAATAAATAAAATTGGAGTGTCTGTTTGTAATATTAAAATAACCGCTTTGTACTAAGTGCATTTGGATGTATACACGGTACATATGCCAAAACAACATTTTTCACAATTTTTTTCTGTCTGTCTGTCTGTCTCTGTCTGTCTGTATGTTTGTTCCGGCTAATCTCTGAAATGGCTGGACAGATTTTGACGGGATTTTCACTGGCAGATAGCTGATGTAACAAGGAGTAACTTAGGATACTCTATTTTAGAAAAAAAAAAACAGATTGTTGGGCGATACGAAATTCGCGGGTCAGCTAGTTTATTATAATATTTGATTATTCAAATCAGATCAGATATCTGATAATAGACGAATTGGATTTTTAGTTTGGTTACTGTTTATTTGAATAACTCATTGCTTAATATTAAACATTATATCTTGTCACTCAATTATGTACCTACTCGTACCTACAAGAGTGTTATTTAAATTAAATGAGCATGTATTTAGTTAATGAAACCAGTTTAGAACCTGTTTTGTTTGTTGTATCTGCATAACTGATTAGACTAATGTGCCTTAACTCTTAATGGTAAAAAAAAACTTGACCTTTAGGTACATATTATATCGGTAACACACCTTACACAAATCATATTAATTAAATATTTAATCAAAAGATCTGACCTTTCTCACTTTTACTATAAATACGTGTAGTGATGTTAAGTGATTTTAGTTATCGATGAAACAAAAAAAAGAAAATATATTTTCTAAAAATATCACGGGATAAGTGTCCAAGAAAAAAACACGGAGATCTGAAAAAGGCGATCCAATTTAAAAGAACAAAACAAAAAATAAATCGTGCATTTTTTGCATGCTTTTTTATAAACTTAAGACAAGAGAGAGATTCTGTAAATAATTTTAATGACCTATAGATGATGTAAGCACTACAATAAAAACCAATTAATTTAAATACAAGAACAAAAACTTAAACATATTTAATAAGGATGATTAACATAAGGTTAAAACTCTCAATAACCTGTTTAGTACTGACAAAAAGTGCCGTCTTTACACTCTTTACTCGTGTTATATGTAACCAATGATATTATAATGTAAAAAGAGGTAGATATGTCACTAGCGCGCCGACGATGAAGAGCGTAAGAACAGGCAATTGACCATTTTGCTCGTATTCGCTCTTTGAATACAAGACGATACGCACGCTTTTGTTGCAATGTTGTTGTCAGAAGTGCTTGACGTAACACACATAAACGTGTGTGTGTTGTAGCTCTTTTCGGAACAGATTTTTTTGGTTGATTTATATGGGTATAGCGTATCTATATTTTTTAAATATCATCGTATTTAACCCGGCATTTTAGTAATATTCGGAGCCTCTGTCAAGATGAAGGTGTGAATCGAATTGATTCTATACGAACCCATTCCAATCAGTATTCTGGTAATTGAATCAAGTGTTCAAGTGAAAACTGATTTCAATTTCTGAAGTCCGAGTCGAAGGAGAAATGATCCTGGATTGAAATCATGAATTAATATTCAATAACGAATGGATATTCATATTTTGAACTCTTTTGACTTATTTACCGATTATTCAACGGTTAATTTAAATGGCTGAACCTATACATCTACATTTTGAGAATATGCGGTTTAAGACGTGCTTTTATCTTAAAATTCCTAACTTTACTTCGAAAGGGGTAAAATAAAGACTGTTAATTTGTTTGTAAGTTAATTCTAAGAGTAAAATGAAGAATTAAGTATGATGAGTACTTTGGCCGTTGTTTAAATTCTAATTTAGATTAGAGTACCTAGTAATTAGAAGCAATTTGCTTCAAACTAGGTTTTAGTAAGAACTCTTGTTCTTAAGTATTTGCCAAAAGCCTGTTTAAAAAATCGTGTATTTTCTATTTGATTATACTTTTCTTCCAGTTCCATTTAAATTATGATAATTACAGATAAAATACAAATATTCTCGAATATTTATTTATCAATACACAAATGAATGCCTATTTGTCTATTACATGGACGTGCTCGGCACAGGCCTCGGAACTAGGAAATCACTTAAACGTTTTAACGTACGTAAAAATTGCGCGTTTTCACGTAAAGTTCAGTACGTGCACGTCATACGTAATGCGGTTAACGCACAGTAACATGAGATCTGGATGCCATTGAAAAATCTACGTAAGAGCTGTCGTCAGCATACGTGACATCATCGCGGGGGCAAAACGCGGTATAAGGATCTGCTCATCTTATTATGAAGTGCTCTTTAAACTAGAAGCTATGGAAACGGAAGATTGACATATTACAAGTATTACTATTTTTCCTATTCTGCTTTGTTTTAGGTCACTTTTTACTTTTGCACTTTACATCCCATCGGTTACTTGTCTTTTGACTAAATACATAATATTCATTTCTTTTGGATTACTAACCACTTTTCTCAGTCTGATAAAAGTAGTTAATATTGTCCAAATACTGCAATGAGTGTATTAAATTACATTCATATGATCAATTAAGTTTGTTTTATACATAAATAAAGTGTCGGTGATATATTACATTATTTATAAAAACCACCACTAAATGAAATAAATAAAGTATTGAAGCAAGAAAAATAAAATGACAGTATACACTTTTCAACCTTATCCGAACGAGGTCGGTTACTGTATAAAGTGCTTTAACACATAAACATTGGTTTGCATCTGCTCTGTTACCGATTTTAATGATTCTGTTTCCTATTTCAGAGTCGCTTAATAGTCCTCTTCGAGTAGATAATAAATAAAATGTCAATGAAATATCAGTCTTTGGTACTCGACGCAAGAACCAGAGTCATTAAACGCAAATGCGAAAAAGGTTTGCCGAACACTGCACTAGTCATCATCATTACCATTAACTGATACAACGAGTTTCGTGTTTGGTATAAGTGTTACATCCGCCTTTGAACTATTTATTTTATTCAAAGTAAAATTAATTCTCCTGATAATTATAGTACGGTAACAAAGTTTAGTATTAAGTACGATGGTACACGGTTTTCTTTGATTTGACATTGATGGACAACTTCGGAATCAAAAGTCATCTCTACTGATAATGCTACTAAATTGTACTCGGTAAACTGAGATGGAGGAATATTAATAGGTACTCTCAAATACCAACAAACGTTAAATAAACGGAACACCATTATTCTGATATGAAAAAGATTTACACTTCTTACAAAATTATTATATTAAATAAGTAGACAATAACAATGAAGAAAAGAATAATACTAAGAATATGAACAATGAAGAAAATAATATGTATGACGAAGCAAGAAATTGCGGTAAAGCTACTTACTTATTCATATTAGCCAAATGTGAATCATGTAATTATTGTCTTAAAATAGGTTATAATTTACATTTTTTGACATCGTACTTACCTCTTACAACCGCAATATTGTAAGTGGGTGTTATTCTATTATAATTTTCATTGCCATAAAAGCAATATGTGACCTGTATGCTAATGATATTTCATTTATTAGTAGGACTTGTTTTACCTGCTCTAAATAGGGAGTAAACTACATTAGACTCAAATATTTTAATGGACTCGTGAAATGGGCTGATCGAAATACTTATCTTAAAATATCTACAATCTTGAAATGCTTTAATGTTAGTTTCGCGGTTAAAATTATAAATAACGTATTGTTTGCTCTATAATAATACTATTAGTCAATTAATAAGTTAGTAAATGAGTTTTGAAAGTATGTGCAGATGTTTACAAAAGTTGTAGGTGATACAAAATTATCTGTTACTATTGACTAGTACTAGTACTAGGTAATACCAATCTAACCAAACATTATTAGTTGCTTATATGAGGTACTTTGTAGCAAATTCCCAAGGCCGTCGAGTTTGCTACAAAGTATGTAATGTACGCCAAATTGTGACACATTAGTTATTGCTACTGTCCACTTGTATCACCTTATGCGTGCAAGGTGCGATGATAAATGAGGTTGTATAAGTTTGGTAACCAGCTAACAAGTTTCAAATATGAAGAAACCATGTTTGTATTGTTTATTTTTACGTAGTTCCGCAACTACTAGACAATTATCAAGATAAAATGTAGTCCCTTTTAACAATTTGAATCCATATAAATCAGTCTTTTTTCATTAAAGTAATTTTTTTTTACTGAAATAAAGAACATAAGTCTAAAAGAATTTATTGATTGATTAAGTACCAAGTTGCTAAATTTTTGTTAATGTAATCAATATTATTGAGACAGACGTAAATAAAATACAAAACAACACAAACGAAGAAACTCTTCAGAAATCAAACAGAAATAATTTCTTAAGCATTACAGCTAAGAAATTGCTAAACGTAATCGTATCCAAAGATTGCCGATCGAAACATAATCCCAGATCATAAGTAATTCGAGTCGATATATTACAACATTAAATTCAAATAGAATTCCGAGATAACGACTGTGTGTTCGCGGCTTGTCTCCAGCCAGTAATATTGTCTTTGTAATGAATTGTAATGCATAGGGTTAACAAAGTTACATTCCAATCAATTAAGTTTTGATTGTTACAAATAAGAATACATTTAGGTACATTTGTTACATAACAAATCCAATAAATATTTTTAATATTTTGGAGTATTTCTAAGGGTAAGAACTATGTATGAAATTATTTTTGGAATAGTTTTAACTTTAGTTATATGAAAGTATGTTCGTCAACATGCAATAACGTTATTCAATTTATGTGGGTGTAGCAGGTATAAGACACAAAAGGTATTAAATAGGCAGAAGCTTGATCAATGACAAATGATGGAAGTTAAAAAACGAAAAAATACGGTGAATTGACACTTCATATGCAAATATCAGATTATGAAAAAGTCACCTTTATCCCCGAAATGGCACATTTTGAAAATAATGAGACGCAAATAGCAGAAAAAGTCGTTACTACCCACGACAGCCCTAAAGCCAACAATATTGTCTATAATGAAGTGCTCAAGTTAAATATACAGGCGGTCGCAAGAATCTAGCTCACCTTGGCCATTATTTCCTATTTACCTATCGTGGCTCGTTCTAGCATCTCTGCACGTTTTGCTCCTACCGAAATCTTGTCTTGCCTTTGAATTTACACGTGTTGTCGTGCCACTTTATTTGTTTGCTGTAATTGTTACTTATTTGAATGTGTTTTTTTCTGATGTTTCTTCTGCTCTATGTATCGTGCCATGTTGATTTATTTGTTTCTGTTGGATATTTAACTTTATTGAAGGTTGGAGAGATTGATTTCTGGCATAAAATGTACAGTGGGAATCCATTACATTTGATGATTTACTAAATCTAGTGTCCTTTGAGTATGGGGTGAGTGATAATGTTTAGTAATAATTTATTTTTGGATGGATTTTTATGATTGTCTGGTTTCACTTATGATGTCGATATCGTATACCACAATACTAGGTTTTACTGCGAAACGTAGATTTATTTTTATACAAGAAATTATATTTCCTTGGTATTAATTAAGTGGATATAAAAATAAGCCCCTAAATTTCGACTATTTGTCTTCCATAAAATATTTTACGAGATACCTGTATGATATCGATAAAGTAGCATTTTATTACGGTTTGCAAAATCAGTCCTTTTTATAACCCTCAATCAACAAATGAGTAATAAATTTAATTTAAAATAATGCCAAGATGTGTATTACATAAAAGAAAATATAGGATTTTTTATGAAATTGATGTACTGCAGTTAGGTAAAACTTTTCTGTTCTTTTTTAAATGTGTAATTAGATAGATAAAAGTATTTAATACCTCGACTCACATATTAAACTAATAACATTAAAAAACCACTAAATTCCCTCGCTTGATAAAAATTACCACATCAAAAATTGTTCATTCAATAAAATTGTAAGTTGTCTTTCAAGAAGCGATAATGTTGCAATGTATAAAATTGATATAATGTGAATAGAACGTGTTGTAGAACTCTGTTTGTATCAGTTATTTCTGTCTCATCGCCAGCATCGTATAATTAAAGTGTCAATACTCAGTAACTCAGTGTACCAGCTTATGAGTATGTCATCTATGTAATCAGAAATGGCTAAGTAGCTTTATTAGAGATTAGAATGATTCGATGCTGATATTACTGATTACAAAACTTGCAGAATGCAGCATCCAATTATAAACGGGCTGTAAAATCCTTAGCCACTTTAATCAGGGAAGACGGTATTAAACAAGCTCACTAAAATTCCATGTGTTAAAAAAATGTTATCTTGAACAATTTATTTATAACGAGTCTTTATAAGCGAATTTCATAAATTATCGTTGCAAATTAATATCAGATAAGCCATGTCATTACAATTGATTTGTTGTTTGTTATGATGTTTTAAAAGTATTGATCATTTAAACTTGAAAGATAAAGGAAGTCCTGGCATCGACATTATCGACAGATATACCTACAGCTTACCTTGCATTGGAAGGTGTAAGATGACACGCAAATGTGACGTAGGATCGGTATTCATTCCTGTTTCTCTTGCGCAAGTAGTGTGAAATTGTGGTTTTAATCGTTTTGTTCGATAAAGATGTGACAGTAATGCTGATGTACACATTGGGCTTTTCACACGGGTTTATCGTAATAGAATAATAAAGAATGATTGTGTTGAAGAAAATTATTTGACCATGGATTTTTTATTTTTCTTAGTTTAGTTTTATATTTTTTAATGGACTTCAAAAAGGAGGAGACTCAATAGGTCAGAATCTTTTTATGTATTTTCTCCGATAACTCAAGGAAGCCTGGATTTGGAAGATTTTTTTTATTTAAATGTATGCTTTCAGATTGGTCCCATATTTTTTCCATAGTTTTTGATAATGGGTTCCATTAAGAATTGAGAACATTATCCTCAAATATTATAGTTATACCTAAATATGGTGATTTAGATAGGTATGTTTTGCTATGGATAGTTTTTTTTTGCATTTTTCAGTAGCTAATAGGTAGGTATAATATCATAATAATATGTTGAACTGTTTTGGAATTAATTACTTATCATTTACATATATGCTTATCTACAGGTCCTATCCTGAGTACTTAAGTAGCTAATTAGGTACGATCTGTGTGGTCTTACTGTAAAGTTTATGGCCGGTATAATAATAATAAATCAATTTTATTATCATACACATAACTTAAATTCTGTTTCTCTAACAAGCTCAGAATTGCTTTCAGATATTTAATTTAAAACTTTAATTTTACAATCGTTACCTGTGCAAAGAATATACGATATAATACCTGTTGTGAATCGAACGCATATCAAGGTCAAGGTTAGCAAGGCAATAATTTGTAAGATCTCTAACACCGATCAGGTAAGCGAATAAAAACGTTCATAAAAACTAGTATAGTAAAAAAAGTGAGGTACCGTTTTGCAAGGATAAAGCAAACAACTCGTCGTCTTGCAGCCATCGCAGTTCGCTAATTATAGACATATCAGCTGCGTACGACATCAATGCGACATGATAACTGCATAACAACACAACAGTTGCACCAAAACAGTGGATACTAGGTTACACACAACACAATCGATATCTGTAACATCACAACACTAGCACAACCCGCCAAGCGGAACGTCAAAACATTTTTACGCGGCTTGAATTATTCAAACGAAAAGCCCGCCAACGATCCAACACGGCACTGTTGTTTTTCTTTTCCAAGATATGGATTCAGGCGTTCAATCGATCGTGGTTTGTTACGAAATGTCAATTTTTGACAGTTGACGCGCCGAACGTAATGTTGGGGTGAACGAACGAGTTGCGCGAGAGCACGACATTAGCGTGCGTTGCGCGACGCCGAAGCACACGGACTGCTGATTCAACGAACGGCCAGTTCCGACCGAACCAAGCGGGGGGCCGACTTGTATGGGTTGTATGACACGTCCTTAGAACGATACATCATCGATAAGTCCTGTTTAAAAGTGGCAATTCGCATCTCAAAAAGTCTAAGGTAGTGTGAATGCAAGAGGATTTTTTTGGGAAATCATTAAAATTTTAGCATCTCATAACATGTTTAGCGTCATTTTACGGTCCTGTTTAAGAATCTTGGTTTATTCGCTCCAGATTAATGTGTCCTGGACACTTTTGGTCTTACATACTTTGTTGACAACAAAATGAGGAAATTTGTAATAAAATATTTTATGGATGATGTTACTGGGTATAATCTTGGGTCTCAAGTGGCGATATTAATAATTTTAACGGTGTTATGTAATGTTATAGCAAACAGATGTTGACGTTCCGACTGATAAAGGAATTTTAAGGCTGGTTCGCCTACGTTTAGAACTTACTGGTATGCGCTAAGCTTAAGTTTGTTGTACTAAATGGCGATAGTTAGATTTAATGATATTATAAAGGAGCTAGCTCTTAGATCCATCACTTTATCAACAGTAGTTTCAAAATCAGCCTCTTACATTTTGTGTTTAAATTTTCAAGTTATTTTGCTCTCTCGTATATTTTAACTATTTTGTTTGTAATTCTTACACCTTATTTAAAATATTAATTGTCATCAATTTTGATACATTTAAAGAGATTGAAAAATGGGTTTAAAAATATAGATCCACCAAAAAATCTGTTCCGAAAAGAGCTACAACACATGTATACACGTTTATCTTTTGTTTCACTACATCAATCACATTAGTAGTATAATACACGAAGGCATTTTAACGCTGTATGTCAAATGTCAAGCACTTCTGACAACAACAAAAGCGTGCGTATCGTCTTGTATTGACACAGCGACTACGAGCAGAACGGTCAATTGCCTTTTCTTACGCTCTTCATCGTCGGCGCGCTAGTGACATATCTACCCCTTTTTACATTATAATATCATTAGTTTTAGTATGTCAGTCAAAATCCGTAAGACACAACTAAAATACTTAACTGAAACACGATAATTTCATCAGAAAGTCATAGTTAAGAGTTTAAAGAAATGTGAGAGAAATAAATTAATAGTACAAAAAAAACGATATTGATAATTCATTTTACCATCTACAGCTTCATTTACAATTTCAAAAGGAGATTGCAATGAAACAGCGTTAGAAAAAATGCTGCCTTAAGGTCTATCACTGAAAAGTGTGCTAAGCTAACAGACATCTTATTTTGAGAAACAGAGGCGGCTAAAGTGGTACCCATGATCACCTTTTATGTATATTAATAATCTAAATTTTACTAACAAAAAATAACCGACTTCAATATTACTCAAAAAGTACTTATCAGATCTCGTTCAAATTTATGTGGGACCACATGACCAGCACCTGCTTTCGATTTAAAAAAGAATCATCAAAATCGGTTCACCCAGTCCAAAGTTCTGAGGTAACAAACATAAAAAAATACAGTCAAATTGAGAACCTCCTCCTTTTTTTGAAGTCTGTTAAAAAAACTACGAACGTGCGGCATGCGAGCAGATTGTGGAAAGTTCTGCCATTCCCTTGACTTTTTCCGCTACAGTTTTCGCTCTATTAAGGATTTTCTCAAAAGCCTACTCATACTGGAATTCAACACAACTTATTTTTTTATGATCAATAGATCAATTCAATTTTCACCGTTTCTGTCAATACGACGTTTGACTTTTGTAAAGCCTTGCTAAATATCTATATCTATCTTGCTCAAAATTTACAACCACATAAACAGAGACGAAATCAAGCCATTTTCTTGACTCCGCATCTTTGCTCTTGTCGGAATATTTGGTAAACAAGGCATCATACACTTTTCCAGATTAAAACAAAGAGCTTTTAATACTTTAACCCTACTCTCCCATCGAGCATTTGAGAGTGGTTTTTCAGTTACGGTTGAGATGATCGTAATTATGTAAAAGACAAAATGATATTTGTAAGATCTGAGATCGCGCTCTTGAAACACGATCGGTCTACGGGCCTAGATGTATGGATGGTTATTGGTACAGATTTAGATGCATTAACACTTCCAAACCACGGAAGACGTCAGCCGTTAATTTAGTTTCTTATTCAGACATACTAGAAGTTACGCTAGGGCTCCTTCGTTACCTTTATGATAGAAGAACGACGCATTGATAGAAGAACGTAGTCTTCTATGTTATCTTTATATGATATCTTGCGTGACCGACAATTTTTCGTCTTCTGTTTCTTCTTTTCTAACTCTATCATTATTCAAGATTTCAGATCTTCTTCGATGTATCAGAACTAAGATTTTTTAACCAATACACAATAAAGATAGCATTTAATAGTCAGTGAAGGAAAATATCCGAGATATCATCTACCTGCATATTATTATCTGCATCAGTATACTGATAATTAAACATAAATAAATAATGACGTTATTAAAGTAAGGTTGCCGGTTCTTTATGAATAAGAAACAAAATTTCCTTTAATACAACCTGTTGCAGTAATTGCGCTGACCACACAATGTGTTACTCTGTTGAACCGATTAATTTTAAAGGAAAGACGACTTCCTTATTAATTAATCGTACGCAAGGACATAATGTATTCCTTCACAAAACCTTTACGACTTCATTAAAAAATGCATTTATAAGGTGTCTTAAGGTGACTCACTTCTCGTTTTTAGCCGTAAACCTTTTAATGTGGGCATCGATACTTTTTTGGGTATTTTTTTGGAAATGACCGGCAAACGAGCAGGCATCTGAGGAGCCACCTGATAATAAGTTGTCATTGCCCTGGACTTCATTAAGATGGACGATTGATGAGACGCCGGCTAAGAAGACAGTAGACTTCTTAGTGATTCTCGAATGTTGCAACCGTGACACTGATGATTTCTAAGGAGAGTGGTACCAACGTGGTAATGGGGTGGTAGATTACTGGGCAGGTTATCTCAGGTGTTCCCGTCTACCGACAATGTAGACTCGTCAAGAGAAGAGTGAATTGCCACTTACCATCAGGTGGGATTGTCGTCACGCACAAACTTGTTTCATGTGAAATGTTCATAAGCGCTACAAACATGCTCGAATATCATTAGAATTGAAATGGGCGGTATAAGCAAGCTTCAACCATCAACAGAACTCCCAGTTTATCCATACATAAAATATGTAACCCAGGACCTTTTCCTACACGTTCAATATCAACTGAGCTAAGGGTCTTGAAAGGTTACGAAATAGTCTATTTTAGGACCTAGAGAAGTCCTTGATAGTACAATTAGACATTTAAATCGCATTACGTATGTTTGCTATGCGAAGCATGTCAAGTTGCTTGGGCCTAACAAATCGCTTCATTTATTTACGAATATTCCACCGCGTTGATGTTTGGATGCTGGTCTAGTTTATAAGAAGTTTTACTATTTATATGCATAAGAATACATATAGTCTTTGTAAAACAGTATAATAGAAAATTTTATTGACTTTTCAGGGAATAACTAGAAAATGGCTTGAAAAGTAAAATAAAATTAAAAGCGGAATCCTTTACTTATTAATTTATAAAAAATAACTTATTAGGTTTTATGAGCGCTAACTCTCATTCATCCAGTAATATTGCGGGTCCATGATTTTATTTTGGTCGTAAATAGTGATATTTTTGGTAACATTGATATTCAAGGGGCGATTACATTATTTAAAAATGTTTGTTCGGCAGTAAAGTCGTATAAAATACAATTAAACAGTACAAAATTTCAGTCACTGAAATCCTTTATAAATATTATACTCGCGTACGCTCATACCTTGTACCAAACGTAAGCAATGCGCACATTGCAACGTGTCATAGACGTTGTGCATTGCGTTGATTGCGAAACGAAGCGTTTTGTACCTGTTGTGCCTCGTGGGCGAGGAGCTTAACGATAATATTATTATAAGTATTTTTTTACTTATTTAGGCAACAGCGCTTATAACCCTACAGCTTCAAAGTAAAATGAAATACTATGAATGGTATGCTGTGCTACAAAATCATTCCAGTAATAAACGAGGTCAAATCAGTACATTACATATTTTTGTCAATGTTGTTAGTCAACAAATACCCTTAATGCATACACAAAAAAAATTGAGATGTATGTCTGTGCGTGATATCACAAAACCTATGATTTCATTGATCACACAGAGTCCAGTTAACACAATTGTCAGAGTCCAGTTAACACAATTGTCAATTTTCATACATTCATGATATTATATAATTATTTTGTGTGTATTAGGTTGTTTTAATAATTATTGGTTCTGGTGAAAACGAAGATAGAATTTTCCCAGATATGAGAATGATGATGGACAAGGAACAACAGCTTAGTATCTCTTAATCGTATAAATAAAAGGAATTTAATAAAAGGAGTTCCAGATATAATATTACACTGGCAGCTCGTATTGTAACGAAAAAAATCTGAGGAAATCGATCAATATTTCGATTTTTTTAATGCTTCGATAAAAGGATTTTCAGGAAAAATATGTTACGCCCTATTTTGAAGCACTTCTTAAGTATGACGAGAATTCATAAAGTCAAGTATTTATTTACGTAAATAGGAGTTAAAGGAGCAGACAGATAAACATCTGACGATAAATAGTCACCGTCGGCCATGGACTTCAATAACACCAACTGCATCACCGATGCGTTTAGAAAGGAAATTAATATTTTAACTGTAGTGTCACAATATATATTGGATAATGTTTTGTATGTTAAGAAATATTACGATAGTTTTCTTAAGAAGAGTGACATCCACAATATTAATACGAGGAACAAGGCTAAACTGATTGTACCAAATTTTAGACTATGTAAAACTTGTGGCTCGTTCATGGGTACATGTGTAAAGATTTATAATAAAATTCCATCGAAATTTACAGAAATGCCTTACCTTAAATTTAAAACTCATATTAAAAGCATTCTTATGACGAAAGGATTTTACAAATTAGATGATTATTTTAAAGACAAGACTGCTTGGACATGAGTTTTATGAATATAGTAGATTTGATTTGATTTGTTTAAAACCAATAGAATACCGGCAATAACAATTTATACAACGATTTAAGACCAAAGTTTTCCCAAAAAACCATTTTGACATTATTTTTTTTAAAACAACCTTTAAGGATAAAATTTCGCTACACCCTATTCTTACCAACCTGACCTAATCTCCATTCAGTACACGTCACAGTTGGTTCACTAAAAACAATTCTTCTCCACTTTCAATCAATTGGATATTGCTGTGTTATTCAATATTGTCGCCTTTGTTGCGATCGATCGAAGCGATCGAGTTTCGGCAGGAAACAGGCGACATGGCGCGTGCGCAGCGTCAACTGCAAATACTGCAATAGTAGCGCGCAAGTGAGAAGATGTAGCGTTGTCCTATTACTATAATTATAATTATACAATTATTGCTACTTTATTAATTGTTCTTGGTAGTTTTAATGTTCCTTTTTTGGAATATTATTTTAATTATTTTTTATCTATTGAAAATATAAAAGTATGTGTTTTTTGGTTTTTTGAAATTCAGTAGGAGAATACGATTACCGAGGGACATGAGTTAAATTGTCTATTTATTGTTTTTTCAACTTCCAGACGATTTCAATGGAATTCATTTTAGTCATAATAAATGATTAGCTGTTTTCCATAAATTCAGTTCATGTCGGTTAGAATTCTTGCAATAAACTTCTTATGGAGAACTTTATAATTTTTTAAACTTTTAGTTAAAGTAAGAAAACAAGTTCAGCTTAGACAAAAACGCATGGCTAACCCTTCCTGTTATGTACAGAGTTGTGCGCTGGTGTCGCTAGATGACGCGTCGCTTGATGATCGAATGAACTAGTCATTCGATCATCTATTCGATTATTGTATTATTCGATTACTCGATTATACCGGACCGAACTCGGTACAAGATAGGCAGTCTACGCCAGGATCTCGGGGCAGACGGCTGTGTCCGCGGAGTGTTGTGCGTACTTACAGTGAATATTATAATACTTGTCTTATAATATTGATTTATTATAAGTATAAATACTCGTGGTTCGTTGAACATAACAATATAATTCCTTGTTGAAAAATTCCCTGTTGAAATACCTACAGCACCTAACAACTATTTTTAATTTGATAACGACGATATAACTTTACAATAACCTTTTTCCAATGAGAGAAAAATTTACATGAAAAAGGTCTTCAAAATTAAGCCTAATAATACGAACCAGGTTTATTCCATTTCACAGAACATAATAAAATCCGAGAAATGTTCCTGAAATTTCAAACAAAAAAGTCACGACCGAATAAAACTACCCTACAAAAGCTTGTAACTTGAGTAGTATCGTAAATACGGTACGTTATTCGTAACCCAGTGTATAGAATTACTGTCTGCGAATAAAAACAGTGAGAAAGGTGAACTGCCTATTCTGATAGAGTGCCATTGAAAACGTTTTATAGGTGATAAATCTTCAGTCAAAGCAGTTATTCGGTTTGTGAACGAGTGACCGACAAAGTTGAGTTACGATTTTGAACTTTTATCATCGTTATTTAATATTTT
Organism: Thymelicus acteon; assembly: GCA_951805285.1. Classification (NCBI taxonomy): domain Eukaryota; kingdom Metazoa; phylum Arthropoda; class Insecta; order Lepidoptera; family Hesperiidae; genus Thymelicus; species Thymelicus acteon. The sequence continues at coordinate 4,128,925 of OX638233.1, forward strand.
TTCTGTAACGAGTACTCACGATGTTTGTACTTAGTTACGATTTGGTGTCTTACGCCCTACGCAACTCAGAGTCACTAACGATCACTTAAATCGCTCCTTAGTACAGAATTTGTATGGTGTGTTTTTTATTAAGGAGCGATTTAAGTAACGGTTAGTGACTCTGAGATGGGGAGTTAGATTTATGTTCATAGGTGACAATAACCACCTACTATTAGGGTTCTCCGTCGTTGTTGGTCTTTTGATTCCTACTAATATTATAAATGTGAAAGTTTATTCAACGAATTAGCTCAAAGAATTAGCCGGCTGAAGTGGCAATGGGCTGGCCACACAGTGCAAAGGACCGATAACCGTTGGGGAAAGAAAGGTCCTTGAATGGCGCCCACGTGTCAGAAAAAGGAGCATAGGATGCCCCCGACCAGGTGGATTGACCTGAAGAAGACAGCGGGTATCCGCTGGATTCAGTAGGCTCAGGACCGGTCAGAGTGGCGCAAGTTAGGGGAGGCCTATGTCCAGCAATGGACCTCCAAGGGCTGATGAATGGATGGATGATTAAAGTTTATTTGTGGGGATGCATGGATGTTTGTAACTATTTCACTGAACGGATTTTCATGACAATTAGTTCTGGAATAAAATAAAGGGTACTTATTATCCCGGTAAACGCAGGCAAAGCCACGTGCAGAGCGCTAGTAGCTACATACATTTAACTTTTCAATTTAACTTTGTAACTTTAAGGTACGATTATATTGTTTCGTTGAGTAATAATTATTAGACGATAAAGTTGTTTGGCTGGTTGAAACGGGGTCGGTAGAAAAATCTCCGCCTTAATTATGTTGTTTTAAGCCGATCAGGCCTATCAGTAGTATCTAAATTTTAAATTTTTAACTATTTACATATTGGTAACAAATTACCAATTATTTTTTGACCATACCTGAATACCCACGAGTTTTCCTCGATTTCCTCCTACGTCATCGGCTCATCCCATACATGTTCAGTGATAGACTATAACATTTACTCAATGTTGTTAGATGCATGATATGTTAAGGCCTTAATCTACGTGGCCTATTCCAAGCCGATTAATTTTATTGGTTAGGATAATAATAAAATAAATTTTATTGCTGTTATGAAACATAGAGCCTTATAGTTTTTAAACAAAGTCATATAATTTGTTAGTCTTATTATTTTGATAAATGTCTTGTTTTTTATACATCAATGAATATTTTATGTATTTAATTTTATTCTAGAATATGCCAAACTCAATGTTTTTAAAAGGACCCTCGCATCGCTTCCCCTTCGACATTCGATAGGTAATAGAGCGGAAATGATAGAATAGTGAAATCCATGCAGACGAAAATATTTATATTATAAGTTGCTTATTTTTAAATACCTACACCGGTTCACACCAAAAAAATAACACCGTTTTTATTCCATTTTTTCTACGTTTCAGGTACAAGCACCTGAAAATATTTTGTCAGAATAGGCTATGAAAGGTAAATAAAATTACCAACAGAATTGCACGGTAAAAAAGTGTTTTCCTTATTGTTCCAAACTTCCTCTCATCTCGTCTTTCATTATTCATTAGGTACTTGTTTTTGTCACCGCAAAAACAACTGAACCACAGACCTTCACAATGGAACTCCATATATTTTCTTATTCCATGGATGTCGAAGCGGTCAATCCTGCATAGGGGAACTTTGTGTCTAATTACAGACAGAGTAATTTAAAGGAAATTAAAAATGTGTCACTACCACACTATGACGTCATATTTATGACTCATACATACTGCGGAGCAAAGTGTACAAAAACATGTATTTGACAGTTTCTACCTAGAGACAAATTCAGTCTCATTCATCCAGCTTTTAAAACAGTTTAATTAGACCTACTTAATCTAATTCTACAGATTTAAAATTTCACATTGTTTTAGTTAATGACCATGAATTGATAATGATGACCCGATACCGACTCTAAGTACCCTGCAGTTTGTCTCTGGAGTCCTCATCTGAACGAGGGAACTACAAAACGGCAGCACAGACAATCTCTTCTTTAGTACCTACACTATATATGTCTATAAAAGCGTGTATTTAGTATTCAAACTATAACCTAGACGATCTCTACATACTTAACATAATCCTCTCAAAGCTACAATAGTCACTAATCGCGTGAATAAAAATTAATACTTGTAACAGTCTCGCGAGAAAATCATCACATTCTTTCTTCGCGTTTATTAACGAAGATCAATTTATAAATGATAAACGACCATTCTACATCAAATCGATTAATTCTATAATTTTACTACTTAATAATCCGGATATAACACTACCAAACATGGGTGGATGTCTAAACAAAGTTTTCTGCGCAATGTTGCAGGTAAGTAAGAAAATCGGTAAATTTTGTAGTTTTTATATAACATGTGATTGCGGTCCTGTATCTGTATGTAATCTTGTCTCTCCTTCTCTCAAGCAAAGCGTTCTGGATTTGATTATCGGGCATAGCAGACTTTTATCGACAGAATATTTGTGTTTTCGGGCATATTATAAAAAAAAATCAAAACTAAAGAAACATATTTTGTAGGTGTAGTTCAAAAGTTGTGATACATTTTTACATTATTGCAATAAATGATTTTTAATTTCAGTTAAGAGTACTTAATTTTTAACCGACTTCGAAAAAAGGAGGAGGTTCTCAATTCGACTGTTTTTTTTATGTTCGTTACCTCAGAACTTTGAACTGGGCGAACCGATTTTGATGATTCTTTTTTTAATCGAAAGCTGGTGGTGTCATGTGGTCCAATATAAATTTTATTGAGATCTGACACTGTCATCCATGATAAAACCATATAAGTCTTAAATTTGTATTAAGTAAGCGCGACAAATGGACGAATAACTCAATATCACGCCAACCGGTTTCGATGATTCTTTTTTTAATCGAATGCAGGTGCTTGTCACGTAATTCCACATAAATTTGAACGAGATCTGACAAGTAGTTTTAGAGTAACTTTGAAGTCGGTTACTTTTTGTTAGTAAAATTTAGATTATTTATATTATTAATATCTTTATTGCTTTGTGCATTCGTTTACAAGTAAGTTATTCTATTATCTGTAAATAAGTATTAAAGAAAAGCTTAAACTTTAATATTATTCGGTACGATCGTAATTTTTGTGTTCAATGTCAGCCGAATTGAATAACGCTACATCGATTGATTTTTATTGCAAATCACGATTGTGCGAATGAATGAAATGAATTTCAAACAGCAAAACGCTTTTCGAAGTATTATTTATTGAAGCAATGTATTATTAATTTTATGACTAATCAAAAACGTAATTCGAAAAATCTCATTAGGTGTATAAATCATTTATAATCAGTCTGTAACTACGTGTAACATACTTACAATAAGACTACGTTCTCCTCTGAAATTATGAGGTTTCAGGATAATTCCACCATCAACTCCAGGGTAGGTACGGTGGAATTTGTCTCACATTCAAACACAATATTTAATTTCATTACATAATTTAAAAAATATAAGCTCGAAACCAGGAATCCCCGTGAAAGACCAGGGTTCCTATCACTAATCTGTTACTGCATATCACCCATTGTTATTCTTAAAATGACAAATGAAACGAAATGAAATAGACGTGTATTGACAGTTTTTGTAGTTTCCTTGCAACATAATATTACGCACATATTAATGATAAATGATAGAAACGAACACGCAAGTCGTAAATCAAAATAGAAAGAAGCCACAAATAAAATGGAAAATTAATTTTATTCGCCATTTGCATAACGTTAAGGGGAAGAACATTAAATCTTATAAAGGTTTTTTTTTTTAACTTTACATTATACACAAGTAAATATATGATGCATACGCATATAAATTTGACAAATTAATGATCCAAGTTTTGATACTTGCTTAATAAAAAAACAAATTTTTACCACTTGTTGTAGTCCAGTTTAACGAATAAACTTTAAATGTTTAATCTCGGGTCATGGGTATTTAGGACGACTCATTTGTTTTTAATCGAATTCATTAACCGACTTCAAAAAACCGGGCAAGTTCGTGTCAAGCCACGCGCAATGTAGGGTTCCGAAGTAGAAAGTAAATCGACTATTACCCATTAGTTACTTATGTTAACATAGTCGTGACATTTTTTGTTGTAAATTCATCATAATATAATCTATTTTTGGGAATTTTTTCATTTTTCCAACTCCAACCGTTTAACTAGCAGGGGGGACACTTGACTCTAACCAAAATTAGCACTTTAAAGCCAAATATTTCGCAAACGGACCCCTAATTCCATAAATACTCTTAGAAGACACATACTATTTTTAGAAGACCTTTTTAACGATACCCCACAATATAGGGTACGCGATGAATAAAAAATTCATCCTCACGTTTTACCTGTTTTTCAATATTTTATTTTATTTTATTCTACGATTCTGGAGTTTTAATAAATAATCCATGCAAAATTACAGCTTTCTGGTACTAAGGGTCTCGGCGCAAGCTTCGAACAGACGGACGGACGGACAGACGGACGGACGGACATAATGAAACTATAAGGGTTCCGATTTTACTTCGGAACCCTAAAAAGGAGGAGGTTCTCAATTTGCCTGTATTTTTTATGTGTGCTACCTCATAGCTTTTTACAGGGTGTACCGATTTGAATGATTCTTTTTTAATAGAAAGTTGGTGCTTGTCACGTATAATTGCAATTTAAACGGGTTCGAACATTTTCGTATGGAACCTGGCAAACCTAAAGTTCGTCATTTTAAAAAAACCTCGTCTCGTATTGGCTCGATGAAACGTGCCAATAGACGGAGTAAGTGATTACAATCAATAAGTATTCAGTGATGAAGTAAGATATAAGTGATATACTTTCTGAGATATTTGAGTTACATTAGGATTAAAGGTACATTAGGATAAGGTGCGTAAAATGGTCTACGATTTGACGCCCGTGCAATATCAGACCACTTAAATCACTATATCGAATACTATAGTATATCGTACAATAACATAATTATGTATACCGTGCCGTCATAATAAACTCAAAGTGACCAGTTTTCACACCGGATAAAACAAAGCTACTTAACGCACAAAAAACTGACTGACTTAAATGTGACTTTAGGTCACAGTGTGCTATAAAGTATTATAAGATCTGTGGATATTTACACCGACAGATGTAGTTTCTTCACGACCATTTGCGTTCAGAGCGATAAACATACGGCTGAGTTATGAGTTATGACTCAATGAAAGATGCGCACGAGGTTAAATTTTGCTCCTATTTATTTATGTTACGCGATAACAGCGCGAGAGATATTCTTAATCGAGTTACGCCTTCTTTCGTCTAGACGATGCCAAAATCGCTTCTTTATGGAAATAGCCAATGAACGAGCAGACAAACTACCTGACATTAGTCGTATTGGGTTGGGTCTGTTTTTAATACAGTGTCGTAAGAGGCGATAGAAGCCGGCCCACTGAGTGATGTGTCTTAAAATAAGGATTACAATATTAATATTATTATTAAGTCCTCTTGCTTGACTCGGCCACCAAACAACTTGTCGTACTCCAGCTTGGGATTTGGAAGACAGTTCTTTCTTTCCCTCTCTTCTTGGTCCTTTTCTGACGACCCGTGTGGCGCAATGGTTACCTTGCCGGATCGCCGCACCAAGGGTCCTGGTTTGATTCCCAGCGAGGCGGTAATTTGAATGATGAGTTTGAATTTCTGTTCTCGGTCTGGGTGTGAATGTCCTTGTCTAGTGTGTTGTCCATAGCACCCACGACACAGGGAATCCTAGTGTGAGGCTATGAGTGTGAAGCGTTATTTCTTTCTTGTCTCTGGTGTCGCTAATTTCTATGGACAACAATAGCTACTTACTATCAAGTGGATCCTCAGCTTGGTTGTCGGCTAGTTGCATAAAAGCAAAAAGTTGCAATCCTTGTTTATTTTGCACGTTTGTTAAGGCCACAGGAATTCGTTCACTGGGCCACAGACATTAAGGCTATCAATTAAGCAGTGATTTTATAGTGAAATACCTACTAATGTAGGACTTAACCTGATAACTACATTCAAATTCAATCGTAAACGACTGACCGGGATTGTCAAAAGTTCATATGCTTCCTTTAGGACGCCTTAATTATTAGATGCTAATAGATTCATGACTTGACTATTTACTCATACAGATCTTCTGCAATGATAGTGCTTACGAGTAGATATCTTTATTCGTTTCTGCTAGTCAGCAGTAAGTGTAATGTAAAAAGAACGTCTAGCAATTCGCCTTATGTTAGTTCCTACAGCCACTCCTGCTATTAAACACTGGTGTAGCATAGACCTTAATAATTCATTCGCATCAGCGTCAGAAGCGAGAATAACGATGCTGTTTTTGAAGTGAATTAAGTTTTATGTAGTAAAGTGCTCAAGCTGACGCGGCAAAATGCTGCTGGTGATTGAAGATCGGCCGAAATGTAATGTAGCTTGGGCTAATGTATAACTAAACCGTGGAAGTATTAGAAATTGCTTTTGAATTTACGCACCATTAAAAGGATCACAGTTTTCTGATGTAATATAGTATTGAAGGTTCAAGTAATGAACATGGTTTCAGTGTTTCGATAAAAGGAAAAATTCTCCCCCTAACCATATTGCCTAATCTGCCCAAAGATCTGATAAAACAGACACCGTTGGTTACTCACGCCATGACAATATTGTTCGTCCAACGGCCATGACAATATTGTTCGTCCAACTCTGGCCTTTTAAAACTCTGATAAAAAGAATACAAATTCGTAGCTAACACGCAAACACTGATCGTAGCATCGACCCGAGCCCAGAATACTTAGCATAATACGATTACAGGGGCTTACACAAACTAGACGGGCATTGTATTCACAGATACGACTTATGGTTTCAACAGATCGGGTTTAGCTCGATAATGTTTTAGCTGTCTGGCTGGTAACAACTTCCAGTTGGCCAGTGTGAAGCTCCTTCTCATTCTCAGGGTTTTACAAGGACTCGATAGCCAGTCTAGCTAGGAAACAATGTTTGCATACTTATCCTAACTTGGTTCTAGTTTTAGATGAATATTGTATTTTATCCATGGAAATATCCGGCAAACTAGCTGACGATCCAGCTGATGGTAAGCAACTATCGTCGCCCATGGACATCAGCGACACTAAAGGCGTCATTGTTACGTTGCTGGCTAAAAAAGAGAAGAAAAAGATACGTTTGGCGGTTGACTCAAGCAAGTTGTATGTTCATTAGCCACTTGGATCTAAAGGTTTAGGCGGTGGAATTATAACCGCGTTCAATACTTTCCCTTTAAAGAAGATGGGGTCCGATCTAGAGACATTAAAGTCATCAACGATGAACCGGCAGTCACATAATAACCAATGGTCATAATAAAACCACTATCCTTAGAATGTTCTTCGGGAGATTGAAAAAACCAGAGTTGGGGATTATGTTAATGAGAATTGTTAGGTGGTAGAACCTCTATACCTACGGTTCTCCCAGGGCTGTACCTAGAGTTGCCAGATGGTCGGGATTCGTCTGGATTGTCCCGACATTTCACATGATGTCCAGACAAGTCCCGACAAAATACAAAATGTTCCGACAAATCCTAATTTTTTAAGTTTTGTCCAGATATTTCAGTCTTGCCAGTAATCGTAGCTGGTAATCCTAGCTGTACCACCTCCTCCATCTCTTACTAATGAATATTCTTAATAATACATAATACTCACAGGACCTACTAACTAATTGCAGTCCCTACTAAAGTTCTATTTGGGGTTTGTCACCACAGTTTGTCACAGATGTTCACAAGGGTTGGCGGCACTGGAAGCTCTTCCTGCTATCCTTATCTCATAAAGTCTCATTCATAAAATCCTTTGCATAGTTCCAAGATCTTATGTAGACGCGCCTGTAATCACCGGGTATTTAGAAGCAATAGAAATTAGAAGTGTGAGAGTCACCTGAATATTTTTATTTACGTAGTTTTAGTATCGAATTCTTGCTTGGAACCGGGTATTTTAGAAGTAATAGCATTGGAAGTATGAGAGTCACCTAAATCTTTTTATTTACGTAGTAAATTTTATATCGAATTCTAGCTTAGACTTTAGAACGGTAATAACTAAATAAAGATCCAACAGGTACGCTCAACCAATCTTTAAGTTCTCCCTCGGGGATATCCTAAGCTAACTTTAAATATTATTTCTGTTTGATTTTAACTTTCATTTTGTAACTATATTTAACTAGTGATGATTTCTTACAAGGAATTGAAAGTTTGTTTTAATATCTAACTAGGGGGCGCTCTGGGATCAAAAGGGCTTCCAACATTTTTGTATGGAGCCTGGCATACCTACATGTCCGCCATTTTGAAAAAAACTCGATTCGGCGGCCAGTGATAAAACATGTGTCAATCGATAGACTACATGATTATGATCAAAAAGTATTCAGTGATGAAATGTCGTAAGTGGTATACTTTCTGAGATATTTGAGTTCAAAACCATAGAAAAATAAAGTAAAAAACTTTGTTTCGGCGGATATTGACAAAACAAGTGTTAATCGATAGACTAAGTGATTACGATCAAAAAGTACTCAGTGATAAAATATCGTAAGTGATATGATTTCTGAGATATTTGAGTTCAAACCCGTATAAAAATAAAACATTTATAGTTAATTTTTTTTATTAAACATATTATATTATATATTAAGTAAATAAATAATTATAAATACATATATAACATCTGGTTGAAGACCACGGGCGACAACCTTCTAATTGCTTCAGGTAGTGCTGCCGGACTTCTTGAAGGAGCTTTTGGTAGTCTATGATTTTTTGATGTCTACAAGCAAGGAGTTCCAGAACAGTATGAACTGTATTGTGAAGGAATTCCCGAAATAAGCAGTGCTATGGGTTTCCTTTAAATAAACAGGAGAAGACACATTATTCAAAATAGCATAAAATGTTGAGAGAATTCTGAAGTTTCGCCTGTATCGAATGGGTAGCCATTTAAGTTAGGAATGGAAGTGGGAAATGTGGTCATACTTAAGTAAGCCGAAGATATATCTAATACAGTTATTAAGAAGGCGCTCCAATGTATTCAGAAGTTCCTCTGACAAATCTGTACAACACATAGCATAATCAATGTCAGGGATGACCAGTGTTTATGGCGTATTTATGGTTAAGTGCTTATGGCGATACAGCAATTGAAGTGTACCGGTCACTTTTTTCCTTTACCTCAGTTACGTTATGTATTATAAAAATTAAACAAATTCGTCAAACAAACAACTTAAGGGTAGAGATAAAATCGCGGGATGGTACTGCTCATGCATAGTGGGAAAAAGAACCTTGTCCTGTTGTTCCCATATAATGTGTGTTATATTATGGTTCTTGGCATGGGCTCGACATCAGGAAACATTGCCTTTATCACCAGCGGAATTTTTAGATTCAGTGATTGTCAGACATGATATAGAAAACTAAGCCAATAATGAATTTTAACTTATGGTTTAGAGTAATTGCCAAAGCTGTAGCCGCTGGTGGCAAATAAATTATTTATAAACCAACCTAGTAGTTTGCTTTTGCTTTGCTTTTTTTTTTAAATTCAAACCTACCCGTTATTAATAAATCAAGTACCTATGCAGCACATACACATATGGCATAATATACTTATTTTTCATTATTGACCCAATAAATTCAAAATAAGTAAATGATCATTTTTAATGCATTATTTCTGTACGGTTTTGAACTCAAATATCTCAGGAAGTATATCACTTACAACATTTCATCACTGAATACTTTTTAATTGTAATCATTTAGCCTATCGATTGACATATGTTTCATCAATGTATGCCGTGGCGAAGTTTTTTTGCTTTATATTTCTACGGTTTTGAACTCAAATATCTCACAAATTATATCAATTACAACATTTCATCACTGAATATTTTTTAATCGTAATTATTTAGCCTATCGAATGATATATGATTTATCAATGTCCGCCGAAACGAAGTTTTTTGCTTTATTTTTCTACAGTTTTAAACTCACTTATCTCAGAAAGTATATCACTTACGACATTTCATCACTGAATACTTTTTGATCATAATCATTTAGTCTATCGATTGACACATGTTTCATCACTGGCCGCCGAATCAAGGTTTTTTCAAAATGGCGGACTTGTAGGTGTGCCAATTAGGTTCGATGCCCTTTATTCATGAATTATTTTCTCAAAGTCTGACTTCATAATATATTTATTATTAGTCAATATATTCATAATATAGACTTTATACTCTATGAACTTATGCATTTGTTCTCCCCTTATAAACATTAACTATGCCAAAAGTCACGTTAAAAAAATTTGTAACATTATTCTGTATAAAAACGGCACAAAAATTATTAAGAGGTAATCACTTATCACTACTTTCACGCTAACTTTATAGTATTAACAAAATAGTGAAGTTATAGTATTCATTCATATCATGGCAAAGAGCTTCACCTTAAGGCTAATAAAACATCAATACCGAAAAATTTTATTCGATAGATCCGCCATAATATACAGCTTTCCAATACATTCGGACAAGACGAGAATATGCAGCGATCCCCAAATTTCTTTCAGCTATAAATTCAAAATCATAATCACTAATTAAAAATTCATTTATTGTAAAATGTACCTTTGTCTTTCAATTAAATTGTATTTTTGTCTAATGATGTTTCGAAAAAGAGTTTTTTATTATTTAAGAGGAAAAATAGTCAATCCTCCTCTCATACAGAACATGCAGCAACCGGTTTAATGATGAATGTATTCGAGTTTTAATTAGTCTTTTAATTTATTTTTCTTATTCCCTACTGATTATTATTTTATAACATTTCTGGCTATTATTTTCTCATAATTTTCGCAAAACTTTGAGAATCACATGCATTGCCAATAAAATTCTATACGAGCGCTAATAAGACAGCTTGAGGCGATCTTATAATGGTTTTATGTCTATAATCGATAAATTATATCAATACGCGAGCTAGAATTTCTTTTTCCATAATCAATTATGTTGAACACACGTGATCATGTTTAGCTTATAATATGAGGGTATAAATTGCGGAATTTAAATAATAGGCGTGGCTCTAGCGTCGCCTCAGGATTGCAATCAACTTATATAACAGATTATTATGAAGAGGCGTTGTTAGGACTTTCAGCATTGACTAATACTGATGCCTAATTAATGATACTGTAACAATTAAAATGTTAAATGTGTCAGTTTGCAAAACAAACTGGAAGCTGAGTGATTGTAAAGTTTTTTTGTAAGAATATAACAAGATGTTATATTCCGTCGTTGCGACTTTAAGACCTCTTATGTGCAAAAAATCAGCTTTTTGAGGAAATCGATAAAATAGGTGATTTTGAGTTAGGTGAATAAATTACGATGGAAACGTCTTACACACATGAGTTTTTAAATTCGATAGTGCTTCAAAATGTAGAATCGTTTGACGCAAAAAAGTGATTTTGCCAAAAGTAACACATAACACATAAAACGTCTTAAAGTCGCAACGACGATTCACATTGTTATATCGCAGTACACTGGGAAAAACACATGTGTAAAACATTTTATAGTCGTTATCCGCGTCGAAAACATAAATTCTACAAAAAAAATATTATAAATATTAAAGTTTGTAGGTAGGTACGGATGTTTGTTGCTTTTTCACGGAAAAGTACTGAACGGATTTTCACTAAATTTTGCATTTTAATCTAGAATAAGATTAAGAGTTTTTTTTATGGAAATAGCCGGTAAACGAGCTAACGATTCACCTGATGGTAAGTGGCTATCGTCGCCCATGGACATCAGCAACACCAAAGCCATCACTGATGTGTTGCCGGTCAAGAAAGAAAGAAGAAAAAGAAAGAAAGAAGTTATATAATATCCCGGAAAACGCAGGCAAAGCAGCACCCAGAGTAGTCATTTATTTTCAGAAAGATTTTTTATAAAAGATAGGAACTGGAATATCTAGACACTTCGCTGCCTAAACGAATTTATTCTAAACTTCTGTCAAGTAAGATGCGAGTTTCGCAAATATATGTAACGGCTAAGCTAGCCATGTGCCGGCCGAGTCGAACTATTACATTTAATAGGTTCTTGTCGATTTTAATTACTACAAGTTATTCTTGATTAGTTTAATGGATGGTAATTTAAATTAATTAGGCGAAACGGCGAACAGTCATTATGTAGAAAGTGTTACATAAATTCGCTTAAGAAACAAATAAATTTAATGAACGCCATTAGAACATTAATAAATCTATCGATATCTTTTTAGCCTATTAGTAAAGTAATGGCTACCTCATTTAGTTATCTCTATAATGAAGCATGAAGCAAAAACTTTGTACACATTTTTAGGATAATTACACCGATGGAAAATTATAAAAGGCCCTGTTAAAGTTTACAGGGAGAAGTCAAAGTCAAAAGTTATACACACCGCAAAGCGGGTCTTTAGTATCGCTAAATAAAATTAAAAACTGGGCAAGTGCGTGTCAGGCCACGCACAATGTTAAGGTTCCGAAATAGTAAGTTTATCGACTATTACTCATTAACTACTTACGCTGACATAGCCGTGGTAGTTTTCCTTGTAAATTCATCATATAACTAGTTTTTGAGAATTTTTTCACTTGTTCAACTCAAATCGTTTAGCCGGTAAGGGGGGGAGGGCACTTGACTCTAACCAAAATTAGCAGTTTAAAGCCAAATATTTCGTAAACTGACCCCTAATTCCAAAAATGATCTGAGAAGACCCTTAATATTTTTGAAAGAACTTTTCAAAGATACCCCACACTATAGGGTACTTGACGAATAAAAAAATTCATCCTCACGTTACCTGTAGGGGAGGTACCCTGAAAAAAAAATGTTTTTTCATTTTATTCTACGATTCTGGAGTCTTAATAAATATGTATATTCAAGCCAAATTACAATTTTTTAGCACTAAAGGTCTCGGCACTTAGGGACATGACGAAACTATAAGGGTTCCGATTTTACTTTGGAATCCTAAAAACCCAATAAAAACAAGACGTTTACATAGTAGCTCCATTGTTTTTTTCACTTGAAGCTTCGCAAGATTTGCGCTGTAAAAAATCAATATTGCAATTGCAAGATGCATTTAGCTCAGGGCATTGTATTACATGAAAACGCATTTCGTTTGAGTGAGGTGAATAGTCAGTTGGATAAACATAGTTCGGGGTGACCGACCGCCAGGAGAGTACTGCCACCATGTATTTTGACGAGCTGGGACAGCTCAGGATTGGATACGAAGTAGTTTTTAACGGCCCCGACGATAATCTAAATTTTACTAACAAAAAATAACCGACTTCAAAGTTACTCAAAAACTACTTGTCAGATCTCGTTCAAATTTATGTGCGAATATATAACAAGCACCTGCTTTTGATTAAAAAAAGAATCATCGAAATCGGTTGGCGTGATATTGAGTTATTCTTCCATTTTTCACGCACATACTTAATACAAATTTAAGACTTATATGGTTTTATCATGGATGCCATTATCAGATCTCTATAAAATTTATGTGGGACCACATGACAGCCACCAGCTTTCAATTTAAAAAAAATCATCAAAATCGGTTCGCCCAGTCCAAAGTTCTGAGGTAACAAACATAAAAAAAATACAATCGAATTGAGAACCTCCTCCTTTTTTTTGAAGTCGGTTAAAAAAAGAGAGGTGATAAAAGTTTTACGTGTCTATGTAACTGTGTGTAGCTCTGTGTCTGTATATCTGCGGATCTATATGTCTGTCTGTGGCATCGTAGCTCCGAAACGGATAAACCGATTTAGATCTAGTTTTTTTTGTTAGAAATTGACTTAATCGAGAATGTTCGTAGCTTTGTTTAATATAAATGAAACTGTCGGGGGTTTTAAAATTTAATTTAAGATTATCGTTTCATTGCCTAATCTTGGAGCGGTTCTGCAATTATAATAATTTGAACAGACGATACTCCATTTGGGAGTGAAATTAATCGCTCAACGAAAGGTTTATTTAGTTTTTCCAAGTTTCTAAGCGTAATTAGAGCTTTGTAAACAACCGCTTTATTTTTACTGCATTTTGTAGTAATTGACTAGGAATTCTATTAAATAATTTACAGAAGTTTACTTTTATCTCTAGTATTTTATTTATTAACGAGTAACCGCCCTCGCTTTGCTTCGGTTTTCTTATTTTTTTACACCTTGGGTTACATTATTGGAGTTCTATTAAGGATCCCTAATTTTTTTGAAAATATAATATAGCCTATGTTACTCGGGGATAGTGTAGCTTCCCAACAGTGAAAGAATTTTTCAATCGGTTCAGTAGTTTCGGAGCCTATTCAATGCAAACAAAAAATCAAATCTTTCCTCTTTATATATTAGTATAGATGAGAAAAAAGTTCATAAAAATTTATAACAAACTAAGCTTTATGATGGTGTCTCTGCCACACCTACCCATCATGTCAAAGTTGGATTCAAATTCATCAAGTCAAAGTAAAATTATTTATTTTGTTATAGGAGCAAACGGGTCACCTAACGAAAACCACCTATTATACTGTATACACAATACAATAATTATGTATAATACATGCTGTTCTCTGGTTGCCTTGCCGTGCTATCTTCGTTTTTAGGGTTCCGTAGCCGAATGGCAAAAAACGGAACCCTTATGGATTCGTCATGTCTGTCTGTCTGTCTGTCTGTCCGTCCGTATGTCACAGCCACTTTTTTCCGAAACTATAAGAGTTATACCATTGAAACTTGGTAAGTAGATGTATTCTGTGAACCGCATTAAGATTTTAACACAAAAATAGAAAAAAAAAACAATAAATTTTGGGGGTTCCCCATACTTAGAACTAAAACTCAAAAATGTTTTTTTCATCAAACCCATACGTGTGGGGGTATCTATGGATAGGTCTTCAAAAATGATATTGAGGTTTTTAATATCATTTTTTTCTAAACTGAATAGTTTGCGCGAGAAACACTTCCAAAGTGGTAAAATGTGTGTCCCCCCCCCCCTGTAACTTCTAAAATAAGGGAATGATAAAACTAAAAAAAATATATGATATACATTACCAAGCAAACTTCCAATGAAAATTGGTTTGAATGAGATCTAGTAAGTAGTTTTTTTTTAATACGTCATAAATCGTAAACCGCAAAAAACATTGATCAAAGTTACAACGAAGTACAATAACTTTTATATTATGTTACTTGCTGCTACGGAACCCTTCATGGGCGAGTCTGACTCGCACTTGGCCGCTTTTTTTATTAGTTTTTATTTTCTTGATCGACTTCTGACCGTAATTAAAATAGCCGTTTTGGGGCGGGCTACAGCACTAACTCCAATCCCACACCGGATTAGTGTCGTAAGAGGCGACTAAATCTGGCCCGCTGTTGGTAGTTCTCCTCGGAAAGTTTATATTGGTATAATAGTTGGTTTAATAGTTTAATATTCTATTATACTGCTATGTCGCAATTATTGTTTAGTGAACCTACCTACTCAGAGTTAAGTTCTCATGTAAGTGACTTTGTTAATAATTCTTATGAGAAATAAAGATTCCTTAACCACAACATTAAAAAATTCAAGTAACAGAGATTAGCTCCTTCAATCCATCTCTTACCTTTATTATTATGCATAGTACGTAATACGAGTTAACGCTTCTACGTCATTAATTTTCTTATTATACTGCATGTAGGTACATGTCTGTAGTAATAATTTGATTGTTCTACCAAAGTTCTCACCAACTGTTCATTTTGTTTAACCTAGAAACTTATAATTTGGCGTGTCAGTACGGTGTGAAACTTTAAATGAATATCGAATCTCGTTAAAGCTTTGCGAGTCGTGAGTAAACTGGAGAATATATTGTACATACGAGTGATATATATTTGTTTTTCTATTTAAAATATTTGTTTTACTAAAAAAACACCAAATATTATTAAAAAAAATATTAAAGATACAATTTTTTGAACGTATTGTTGTGTAGGTATGTTTGTATTTAATTTGGCGTGGACATGTATGCATAACAAATTACAGATTTCTAGCACTAAGGGTTACAGCACAGCGCTATGCTGCAGACGGACGGACGAACAGATATGACCGTTGGGTCATACTTGTATATAAATATAAGTATAAGTATAAAAATATGTAAGGGTTCAGTTTTGACTACAGAGCCCTAAAAACGAACATTAAAAGTATTAAGTAGTTAATTAACTCAATTAATCTTATCCCGCTTTCACGTTCACCACGGCCACCCTACAACCCCATTGATGAGCGCTTGCACGCATTCATTGTATGGTAATAGATGCGCGTGCGCCGTGTACTATAGTACACAGGGTTAGATTAGACAGTTGTCTTCGCCAAGGAAGTAGCCCGCGTGCAATAGTAATGAACTTCACGTCTATTCGTCATTAAGACGTTTAGCTGAAGCTATTAAATGAGACTTGCGGACGAAGACGGTAGTACCGGTTTCATCAGGTTTCTTTATTAGATAAACGATGGATAGTTACGATTCGAAAGTTAGTTACGATTTTGAAACTAACTAGTGTTCTTCCAGTAGACGAGTAATTCAAAATTTGAGGACAACTTGAATTTTTGCATATGTTACCGGATATCTGTATAATTCAGCATTCTATACAATACCTAGGCAATGTATAGAATATCTAAAACGTTCAGGTAACGTTTTGAATATTATTTATTTCATACTTAGCCCAGGCATTCTATACAATACTCCATGCGTAGTTGGTAATGTGTGTAAAAGACGGTTCTCTGCCTTTTCGCCGAAAATTGTTTGGCCGATTATCACTTGCCAACTAACGTTTCGCAGAATTTGATTTAGCCGAATAATCATTTGCCAACTTATCACATATTTTTTTTATTTCCCAACCTAACAGTTGCCAACTGTACGTTTGGTCTGCCTTTTATAATGACACTTTTCAAAAGGCCAACTTTCAAGTAGCGAATATTTCAGTTAGAGTAATATTCATTTAGTTAGTATATTGTTTACAAACCTAGTTTTGTTTTGCGGTTCTTGTTATCTTCCGGTGACATATGCACTTTTAGGGAGAACTTAGGGGTTTTTGATACACAAAAAGGCTTCCAAACGTCTCCGGCGCTGCGGGAAGTGCAGCCCCTCCGCCCTTGCGTAACAAACTGCGGGCACTCCATACTCGCCTACGCAGCTTCGGCTTTTTGGTCGCCTGCGGCGACCAGCCTCAGCCGCTTCGGCTCACATGATGCCTGCAGTTTGTTACAGCGGGCGGGGGCTGCTCTCCCTCCGCGCCTCCGGGGTTTACATTCATTCTAGGGGTAGGGCAGACTAGTACCACGTGGGGTCGGGGTTGACTAAGTCGGTTCTGTCACCAATTTTGAAAAATCCGAAGCTGCGTAGGCGAGAAGTGTAGTGTATTAGCCATTAGACTGCATCTCTCCTTACCATGAAGTGTGATTTCGGTTAAGCATTAATTTAAAATGTATAAAAAAATATCTATTCATGCAGGTTACAATTTGTTTTGAGTGTGTTTTTAAGTAAATTCTTAATTCCAACCTCCATCCAAGTTGACTACACATACCCAAATCTAACTTTATTCATTGCCGGTGGACCTGCAGGTATTCTGTACAGTAGTTGGGAAACGTATACATTACCTAGGTAAAGTATGTAATGGTGAATAATATTCATATAATTCAATACATTGCCAAAACGACCCAGGTGTTATACACATTTCCTAGGAATTGTGTTGAATACCTGCATTATACAGATATCCGGTAACACATATATTTATACGATGAAAATTGTATTCATGGTACCTATTTGAACGTTATTTACGATTTTTTTATTTAACTAGCGTTCTCTGAGTCATTCAACCAAAATTTGAGGACGACTTGCATTGGCAATATATTCCGAATATAAACGACCTATACCTACCTATTATAATAGACATTGTAAAGTGTAGATGAAAAATGAGACTATGACCCAGAGTCGATGGAACATTGCTTCACAGGTCCTTTTTTTCCTTGATTAAAAACAGATACAATATAACGAATCTATTCGAACTTATTTTCAATATACGTTGCGTTTATTTGTATAAGGAGGGGGGTATACGCCTTCCGAGCTGTCCATAAAATTTTGGCAGCCATGTCACGAATTTAACTAAATGTTTAGTCTTTCTGTAGTTGCCTTAACGCGTCGTGAGACTTTCCATAATATGGGCCACAACATGAACTTCACGTTGTGAGCCGTTTTTTCACTCAATGATCGTTTTCGGTCTTTGAACGTAACAAATACAATTTATCTACGATTTAGTTAAACAATTTTCTTATAATGTTTTATATTGAATATATCACATGCAACCTCGATTTGATAAACGAAAACAAATCAATAAAAATACGCTTTGGTATTTTTTTCGAAAGCAAACAAGCAGACGAGTCACCTGATGGTACCAAGTGATCAGCATCGCCATGTATTACCCCTGAGTATCACCGATGTGTTGCCAGCAAAGAAATAAAAAGAAAGAATAATTAAATCAAAACCCAAGATGATATCACATCATTTTATCAGTCAACTTTTTAAGCACTTGCAAACGAATTTTACTGGTCTTTATTTAATTTTTCCAGACGAAAAAAGGATAAATTATTTCCAGTTTTCCGCTGTCGTTGTCTTTTTAATTTAATAATTAAAATTATGTTATACTGATAAATAATATAATTAAGAGAATACAAGCATTATGTTTTTCACTATTCATCGTTAATAGTTCTCAAAGAGTGAGAGATAAAGGATGAACATTTATTCAGAATTTTATGAGGCAAGCAAAAAAATTTGCGCCTAATTTCAACTTTCTGTCTATTGTAATTGTAAGCAAAATAAAAACTTGCTATAAAGAACATGTAGGCGTTAAAAATGAAACTTCTTTGCAGTTATTTTTTTAATCAAAGCATAGTACGTGCTATAGATATTTGTTAAAAAAATTAGGCAAGATTTGAAATTTCTGCCATTGGCGTGGTAAAGTGTTGAAACAAAAAAAGCTTAATAATTCTAAGTTATAAAAAACAGAGACTTTAAAACCACTCACTTTTATTGTTGAACAAAATTTCAAAAATCCTTCTAATATCGTACATTCAAAGTTTTTAATGTTTATTCCTCTTTCACGCAAAAAGTACTGTATTGATTTTCATGAATAGGTATATCACACATGTGGACCATGATCAGCGACTGATCAAGAGATCTGACCGCCCTAGGCTAATTATGAGGACGCGCCCCCGCAAAAAAAGAGTGTGTAGAATAGTAGTGTGAAAATTTTAACATGGTTCATAAAAGTTTTCAGATCGATCTGCTAGCGAAACTAACGTTGTCCTTTAATCTGCAGGTATACAAGCAGTACATGAAATATAAATCATCCCCTATTTTCGTACCTTTAGGGGTAAAATTTTCTTTCCAAATTTAAACAACAGTAACTTCAAGGTATACAATATTCAATAAAAAAAGAATCATCGAAATCGCATCATCCAGTACAAAGTTATTGGGGTAACGGGTAAAAATTCCGTGGCTGAATAATCAATCATCCCCTATTTTCGTACCTTTACGATGGGAATTAAAATTTTCAAAAAAATATGGGACCAACTTCCTTGAAGTTGGTTCCATACCCTATCCATTAAAATACCCTATCCATTAAAATTAAAATGTATGCTGGGACACATTGAAGAAGTGAAACTTCAACGGACAAGTGGAAAAACGAATCACAACGGACAAGTGGCAAAACTAATCGCAACGGACGAGTGGAAAAACGAATGGCGAAACGAACGTAATGAAAATATAAATCTAAATAATGAAAATCTAATTCATGAAAAAAAAAATAAAAAAAACGACTCGTGTTCCGGCTGGAGGCTTGAGAGGCAGTTCTTTCTTTATTTTATTTATTGGTCATTGCGCGGCCGCGGCGGCGATGTTTATTTTCCTAATTTCTTCTGAATGGAATGCCCGATTTGATTAATTCAAAAAGTTATCCATAGGCATTGAAACAGTTTGGAATATGAAATTATTTATTTGAATAAGGATAAATACGAAGGTATGGTTATCATGGTCTGATTTGGTCAGCTTTTTTATTAACTTTTAAAATGTAATAATCAAAATTTTACTAACAAAAAATAACCGACTTCAAAGTTACTCTAAAACTACTTGTCGGATCTCGTTCAAATTTATGTGGGATTACGTGACAAACACCTGCTTTCGATTAAAAAAAGAATCATCGAAATCAGTTGGCGTAATATTGAGTTATTCGTGCATTTGTCGCGCTCACTTAATACAAATTTAAGACTTATATGATTTTATCATGGATGCCATTGTCAGATCTCAATAAAATGTATATGGGACCACAAGACAGCCACCAGATTTCGATTAAAAAAAGAATCATCAAAATCGGTTCGCCCAGTCCAAAGTTCTGAGGTAACAAACATAAAAAAATACAGTCGAATTGAGAACCTCCTCCTTTTTTTGAAGTCGGTTAAAAAGTGTTTATAGTGACATAACTACAATAGTTGGATATATAGTATCGTGAGGTTTTTTGTAGATATGGATATTCTTAACCGACTTCAAAAAAAGGAGGAGTTTCTCAATTCGACTGTATTTTTTTTTATTTTTGTTACCTCAGAACTTTGGACTGGGCGAACCGATTTTGATGATTCTTTTTTTATCGAAAGCTGGTGGCTGGCATGTGGTCCCATATAAATTTTATTGAGATCTGACAATGGCATCCATGATAAAACCATATAAGTCTTAAACTTGTATTAAGTAAGCGCGACAAATGGACGAATAACTCAATATCACGCCAACCGATTTCGATGATTCTTTTTTATTCGAAAGCAGGTGCTTGTCACGTAATCCCATATAAATTTTAACGAGATTTGACAAGTAGTTTTAGAGTAACTTTGAAGTCGGTTATTTTTTGTTACTAAAATTTAGATTACATATAAAAACTCGTAAGCAACGTAGCTAAGAAAGGGTGTTGTGATTTGCACTTGTGTAGTTTTATTTTATCAAAAATATAACTGTTTTGCATTACAACAAAACAATATTGTTTATCTCCCTAATAATAATACGATAAATGCATGTTTTGTAATCCAATAGGGTTTCATTAAATAAATACATAAGTTTAGTGATTTTTACTTACTGTCATCATGCCTATTCAATTGTTTAATTTGTATACGTATGTGTTAAAATGGCTGATCGATATCGAGAATAGGTAACTTCCTTCATATCTCAGGAAATGGTTTATTATCGTGGAGAATACTTATAATATCCCGAAAAATGTGGGCAAAGAGAGGATCATACGTCTTCAAACATTAAGCTGGTCGAGTAGAGTCTGTTGTAGACACGAAATGCTCTCATGTGCTATTCTCAGGCAACGCAATATAAATAAATTTAAAGTAGAAGTCTTCGAAGAAAAACCTTCTTCGAAAGAGAGTGGCAGTTATACATTCAAATCTATACAAATAGTGGGTGTGTAGAGTGTCTGTTTGTAATACTGAAATAACCGCTTTTTACTAAGTGCATTTGGATGTATACACGGTACATATACCAAAACAACATTTTTTACAATTTTTGTGTCTGTTTGTTCCGGCTAATCTCTGAAATGGCTGGACCAATTTTGACGGGACTTTCGCTGGCAGATAGCTTATGTAACAAGGAGTAACTTAGGCTACTTTTATTTAAAAAAGTAGTTTGTTAGGCGATACGAAGTTCGCCGGGTCAGCTAGTATCAAATATACTTTATAAAGACACAAGTAACCATCTAAGTAATTAAGCAATACCTGTTAAAGATTATGTCATTGAATTATGAATTCAAAAATGTTTGCATACCAAGCAATTTATGATGTGATGTTTATTATAGTACCACATTAACTATGCAGATAATGTAGGTACCTATCTATGTGATATAATAGTTATAGGAACCTAAGCAATTTTGCTTCGAAAAGTTTGATTCACGATGAACGACGATGGCGGATGCTATAGAACAGAGCACATGTGAAAAATAAACCTAATTTTTAGCGTTTCCTTTCACGTCAAGCCTTTAACTACCAATGACAAAGGTACTACGTAATACGTATAGAATTCCACATTTTTACGAATAATTTACTTAATTTACGAAATTCGCCTGCACAAATGAAGTAACATCCTTGTTTCTGAGTAAAACATAATATTTGTCATTTCATTCAGACAGGCGTCTGTTTTAGCAGGTATGTTTGGCATAGGAGCCTAGGGGGGTTTCTCCCCAGTCTACGAGATCGGCTTATAAGCTTCGATCAACAGTTATTCATATTGTGTTATTTCTATGGTCGACTTTTACTCACGACATAAACAGGTCGTGTCAATTTTGTGCGCGAGTAAATAATCTATATTTAGGTAACAGTGGACGACTCTTATATGATATTAGGCAAATACTAACGCGACTATGAGTCGCCTTTTGCACATTAAAATTAATATTTTAGCACAGCAGTTACAAACTCTAAGATGTCCAGAAGAATTGAATAATTTTCAACAAAGAGAAAGGCATCGCAAGGAATGCTGAATATCAGAAAGCTTGACACAAAATTCTCTCATCTTTCCTTATAAAGTCGGTATTTTTGAATGGGTTATAAAAGTTGTTAATATAATTATTAAGAACCAAATCCAGCAACTTATTATGAGCTTCATGGAAAAGATTAAAGCTTTAGCATGACTATTAAGGCCAGAGTTTAATATTGCTTATATGATTTCAAAGAACTAGTCATTCATGTAATGAAATCTTTTATCCAGTAATAAAACATAAGATAAAAATATCATTTATGTATATACTACTACGTATGTAAAAAGTTATACAGTAGTAATTATCTATCCTTCTGCATTTTCTTTCAAATAACATAGTTACAAGGTTGATATTTACAGAAAAATTTACATACACTGACCAACTAACAAGCAACTGCAGGCCGTAATACCTACTGCCGCCAACCGAACTTGACCGAACAAAGCGCTATCACAGAGTATGAGAAATGTGACACAGATTTTGTTCGGAACAGCCCGTCTATATATTTAAGTCTATGACTGCCGCACAACTTTAATTGTTTCACTCTGAGTGAGAAGTGAATAGGCCTTTACTAAGTTAGTGCGCATTAGCATCCATCCATTCATGACTTCATTGCCCCTTACCATCAGGATTAGGTGATTTTGTAGTCAAGCATTAGCGCCATTTTTTTAACAGATATTTAACGTTAGTCCTATCGACCTTTACAATTTCTTCAAGCTTAGGATGACAATTTTTGTGAAGAGGTAGTAAGCCTCATCCTCTTCAAGAAATAGGGCTGTGAGCTTCCTAAGCAACCTTGAGTGTTTCAGACTTTGACTCAGGACATCGCTTTTGACGAGCTGGGACAGCTCAGGATTGGGTACGAAGTTGTTTTTAACGGCCCCGACGATAATCTAAATTTTACTAACAAAAAATAACCAACTTCAAAATTACTCTAAATCTACTTGTCAGATCTCGTTCAAACTTATGTGGGACCACATGACAAGCACTAGCTTTCGTTTAAAAAAAATCATCAAAATCGGTTCACTCAGTCGAAAGTTCTGAGGTAACAAACATAAAAAAATACAGTCGAATTGAGAACCTCCTCCTTTTTTTGAAGTCGGTTAAAAATGTATAACTTTAATCTCAAAAACGATAGTTCAAACTTCCGTGTGCGAAAGGGCCTAACAACACATGAGAAGGTGGCATAAATATCATCTACGGCGCGTGTCTGTGGGTAGAGCGATAGCAATATTTCGTAACGTTTAATATTTTACGACATCCTTTATATTAATGTGGGAGTATTTCGCAAGTTGTTATAATACATCGGAACAATCAATAACAGTTTAATGTTTGTTTGTTACATTATGTTGATTGATTTGGTGGGTGAGTAACAATTCATTTCTGTATGTTAGGTAAACCAATTGTTGTTGGTTATTACTATTTTTACCATGATAAAATGTAGTCATCTCATTAAAAATAAGCATAATATCATTATCATCAAAAAGATTTCTAATACTGAGAAGATAGATGTATTAAGGTATGTATTATGTATTTTCTTACGTATTATTGTGGAAAGATTGAAGGTAAATTAAAGATACTGCCTCAAGATTAATTCGAGTGTCGTTACTAAGGCATTCGAGAGGCGAGAGCGGCTGCTAATAAAAAAATTAAAATGTGTGCAGTTCACTTGTGGTAGAAGTGAAACCTTCAAAAATAAATGTATTAATTTAATAACGTCTATCAGTTTTAATTATCTTTTAAAAACTATTTTGTACTAACTAAAAATAAAAGTTAGTTACCATTAACGCCATCTCTTAACATAATATGAGCACAGTCCCCATTACATAAACCTTGCTGGACCCACCCCTAACACCCCACCCAAATTAGAAATAATATTTTTGGAAAAACAAGAACCACGAACATAAGAAACACTGTATCTATAATGCTTCCTATCTCATTTTCTCCCACGTTAAAACTTATGAATTTATGTGTCTGTCTCTTTTTACTGTCCCTTTTTCGTTTCATCGACTTTCAAATGACAACGATGCTAAAGAAGTTTTCACTTCAAAAATAAAATTGTCTTGACGTCTCTACCGATACTTAGACCTAACGATCGAAATTGATCCTAGGGGGATCCAAGGTAGGGTAACAACCCCTGCAACCTTCGAGTACCGTCAAGATGACGATACCCCATCATGGGGCAAAGTCCGTTGACCTCGATCAGGAAACGGGCACGGGCATTAATTTACGGATTTCTGGTAACACTAAACTTTAGCCAACTAGGATTAAATTTCTCAAACTACAAAGGGATATGAAAAGGTCAGGCATGTCAAAGGAACAATCTGTCCCAACAACTTAAGATTTCCTTCTAAACAAAAGGTTAATCTAAATGCTAAACCACAGCCACAACAAGGCTGAATTCTTACAAGAGTTTTGCAGAAATGTTGGTTTTCGCTTAGAAATTTCGTTGCGTGAAGTAATTTACGAGTAAAACCGAAACCTTTAAAAAGTTTGCTTGAGTTTAGTTTAGCGGATGATTTTGAAAGGTATTTAATTTAGCCAGCGCCTCGTCTGATATTCCTTGCTCTGGTTTGAGGTCTAAGCTAACCCTGAACGAGGTCTTGCCGCGTAGACCTTTGATTAGACTTCTAGAGATTCGCGGCGGTTTTTAAATGGATTAAAATGATAGTCTGCATGTTTGTAACTTGTATTTTCTGGTATATTATCTTAACTAGGATATTTTGTATTACACAATATTCGATCTTTTTAATAAGGATGATTTAACGTTCTGTCTTTTGAAAAAACCTTCATTTTATTTATTCTGTTTAAAATAAAGGAAACAATCATTTGATGACAATTATTGAAGAAACAAGAAATTAATAAAATGACTTTCAATACATATTGAGTTAAAATTATAAGTAAATAATTATAGCAAAATAAATATTTTCTATTATTTTTAAAATTAACATACCTATTATTTTAATTATTTGTGAATTGAGTAAATGAAACATAAATTTCTAAAATAAATAATGAAAATCCATGTACTGTACTAACTTTAAGATAATAAGCCATGAAATAACAATAACAAACATGACAATATTTAATCAACGAATCACCAAATAGCTATCATAGCCCCTAAATTACTTATTTATTACCCCGCATTACATCAAAGAATCTTTTGATCATGAAAATTTACATAAATAAATTCCAGAATATCTTTACTCAAATGGAACTTTAAACTGTTAAAAATAAAAAAGTCATTTGACGTCTTTTATCTTAATTTAAAGTTTAAATTATATCTATTATAAAATATTCGTTGTTAGTGACTGAGTTTTTGGGTGCGTTGTCCTGTAGAGATTTACATGCGCTTCGAGGCATAGAAGACTCAAGAAATTTTTGCCACCATCAGTCATATTAGCTTTGTCGATTAAGATCGCCACAAGCCGCCGGGCCATGAGCGCTTCAAGTTACGTAACATAACATTACAGGTTCCCTAAGTCATATCGTTTCTTGTTGTCATCACAATTTTCTTTTAGACCCAATAAAACATCGCAGTTAAGATAAATGTTAGGCTGTGGCTATTATAACGAGAATAGCGTACCATAAGCGGGAGCGATTGTATTCCTGTTAAATGTTACCTTTTCTGTTCTGCGATGTGGCCTCGTGGAACCAATTACCATGAGCAGATAAATAAGTAACATATCGATGGTCATACGTTGACAACTCGTAACCCACATTTTTTCGCAAAATGATTTACATATTATGTAAGTGATGCATTTACTCATTTTGCGAAAAAATGTGGGTTACGAGTTGTCAACGTATGACCATCGATATAGTTTTTATAATTGTGCATTCATGTCAGTGAATGTTTAATGTGATGTAATATATTGGACAACTCTGTAGCCTAGTGGCTAGTCCAGGGTTCGATGCTAGTCCAGGGTTCGATTCCCGGCCGGGGCAGATATTTAATGTGACAGATAAATATTTGTACTCGGGTCATGGGTGTTATTGTGATGCGTTATATGTGTCGTCCATGCCACCCGCGACACAGGTAAAAACCTACTGCAGGGGTATGAGTGTGTAAGCATTTATTCGTTATTATTATTTTATGTATACTTTTCTAAATTTACTGCTGTTTAGTAATTACAATTATTTAAGTAGATATTATTTTGATTTAAAATTATTGAGTTTTTTCAAATATTTATTTTATTTTACCCTAGGAAAAACTAAGCTATTCCTATCCGAATTTGGTGCGAATTTATGAGATAAGTCCTTCTGGTTTATTTTTATTCCTAAACCGCTTCTATCTCCGCCACCGCCCTGTTTTAGGTCTCACCCTTCGATGTACTAAAACGTCTTGAAACGAGATGACGATTCGTCACGATACCGTTTTACGAACCATTTTAGTAAGTACTTTAAATTTATTTCTCTTTTTATTTATTACACGGAAGTTTATGGTGTTTTATTTTATGGAGAGGTCTAAAAGGGCCTGCGGAAGAATAGAATATGATACGGTAAATTCAAGGCTCCATTTTATTAAAACGTATAATTACTTTTTTTATAGAAATAGCCGACAAACGAGCTGGCGATCCACCTGACGATAAGTCGCTGTCGTCGCCTATGTCAGCAAAAGCATCACTGATGTTGGCCAAGAAGGAGAGAAGAAAAAGAAAGAAAGAGAACTATCTAGAGCAGAGGTTCCTAAACTTTTAAGATAACGGAACACCCACAAAATACCTTTTGTTGTATGGAACCCCATGTACATTTTTAAACCTTTAACTTTATGCGAATAATGAAATTGTTTTACTGTTTTTTCAATAATTGGCTTTATAATTCGGTACCTAATATGTCCGACAATTGTATAGGTAAAGGTACGTAAATCGGGGCTAGCATCCTTAAACCCTGTTTCACAACGATACGTCTTGATAAATGGGAGCAATGTTTCCTAACACCAACCTTATACTTTTATAATTATATAGATAGATATAGGCTCAAATGCCTTTTTCATTGGGGATAAACTTTTATGAATGCTTCATAATCCAGGACGGTTAATCAGCCTCGTAGATTGACTAGCCCACCGACGCGATACGTCGCGCGTTGTCTCTGGCTAATACTGATATTATTTAGCAGCCAAAAATAAATAATTTCTCGGAACCCTAGTGACTTCTCTGCGGAACCTGCAGGTTCGCGGAGTCTACTTTACCAAGCGCTGACCTAGAGGACCGACGATTAGTTTTAATCTTTAGCTTGAGGTAGGTACCCAGATAAAGTTCAGTTATGTATACTCAAGAAGATTACCTGAAGACATAGAAGTATAATGTCATAGAAAAGACATCTCGAGCAAAATGTGTGTTCCGCCGGGAGGTTCTATTTTCAAAATTGAGCCCCCGTTCTCCTTTCAAAATCGAAAGAATCCATTGAAAATTGAAGCCGATCGGCGCCAATTCATTGGGACATACATTGTGTTCGCGGTGTCGGTTCTTTAAGCTAGTAATAATACTTCAATGCCTGAAGACGTTTCATTTCGGTTGTTATTATTGTTGGGTGTGATGATTGTCTATCTAACTTAAACCATACCTGCAATTTTCCGTTCTCTCATTTTCCGCCATAGCTGTTCTGCTTTCCTCATTGGCCAATTCTCCACTTTGGCGCTGAAGCTTCTGAAGAACTTGTACTCTTTGAAATGGGACATCCTTCGTTCCATCTTGCTGGGAGTGTGCCCTGGCGGGGGTGAAGGAACCTTGGGCGTGGACGACGGAGACGCCATCTTTATTACGTGTCGTAAGTTATCTGTGGAATGATTCCCGCGCTTTCTTGTTCCTTTTTTAAATTCGGTTTCGGTTTGGTCCCGCTTCCATTATGCGCGCACTTTTAAATTGTATATTTATTTATATGTATTGTATTTTTATTTGGCGACTAGATTTTTATTTTCATAAATTTAAATTTGTACACGTTTGTTTGTTTGTATTACTTTTTCTTTATTATCAACATATACGCGAAAAAATATGATATCTTTTTCTATATATAATTAAATGCTTTTAGTAATACTTTACGTTGCCTTACCAACAGCTAGATACAATATATTCTTAGCGTTTCAAACGTTACAACGCTCATATCTTATGAGTTATTTTTAACACGACTCTTTTTACATTAGAAAAATATTGTAGGAATTATAAATCTTAACTTTATTATATAAATGCTTGTTTATTAGCTGTTTCCGTAGAATTAATTTTAACACTATGTAAATCTTAATTTATTTTGACGTTAATTAACCTGAAACAAAGAAAAAAGTCGGATTAGTAACAAAATATTTTTACTATCATTATTGTATCGTGATTGCCAACATTTATTTGTAGTTTGTTTAATCAGGGGTTTTCGATCTAATTATGTTGTTGATTTTAAAATTTATTGTAAAAAGTATTCTTAAGCAATGACTGTAATATTATTTTATCGTTTTGCTAGTTATTATA
Organism: Thymelicus acteon; assembly: GCA_951805285.1. Classification (NCBI taxonomy): domain Eukaryota; kingdom Metazoa; phylum Arthropoda; class Insecta; order Lepidoptera; family Hesperiidae; genus Thymelicus; species Thymelicus acteon. The sequence goes on from OX638233.1 coordinate 4,157,901, forward strand.
ATAAATTCAATAAATCCCTAAGCATTGTGAACTCACTTATTAATTTTTAACCGACTTCAAAAAAAGAGGAGGTATTCAATTCGACTATATTTTTTATGTTTGTTACCTCAGAACTTCCGACTGGGTGAACCGATTTTAATGATTCTTTTTTTAATCGAAAGCTGGTGCTAGTCATGTAGTTCCATTTAAATTGGAGCGAGATCTGTCGAGTAGTTTTTTAGTTATCCCTAATTTTGAAGTCAGTTATTCTTTGTCAAGAATTATCATTTTCATAGCTTGCAATCAATGAACAGCCTCAACTATCCGTTAGTACTACAAAATACTTTACAATACCACTATTAGTTAAGATCCCGGGATAAGTTTCACAGTTTAAAGGATCTACTAGGTAAATCCCTAATACCTTTCACGATTTAATGAACTTCGACAAATGAAATCCCTAGAGGTCCTCGCATTTAAAGGACTGAAGCAACGATACTAATGCCCCGACTCACTAACGGTTACTTAAATCGCTCCTTAGTACAGAATCACTATACAAATTCTGTATGATCTGTGTTGGGGCGTCAGAGAAACCTGGAGATTCGTGTTAGAGTTAAAATATATAAGGTATTTAATAGTCTATTGATTGTGACCAACATTAGTTTTTTCTAATATACGTATATAACAATGACTTTAGGATTTTGTCTGTGGCGTCTGTGCGTTCTCGCTAATCTTAAAAGCAGCTTAACCGATTTGGATACGGTTGTATATCCTACAATATGGTCTAGATTTCCACAGAAGAGACCAGGGTCTAATACAGGCCAGTAATATAATAATATAATGACGACATTTACCCTAGTCATAGTAGCCTTGCCCTGCCTACGAAGCAAGGGGTCCCGGGTTAGATTCCCGGTCGGGGCAAATATTTTAATATGACAGATAAAAATGTGTACTCGGGTCGTAATAATAACGCTTCATACTCATAGCTCCACACTAGGATTCCCATGTCGTGGGGTCCGTTACCCGTGCACCCACTGGCTTCACCCACTGCATCAAGGTTGGGATTTTAAAAATATCGATAAACATTGTTGGTGCCATAGACAACACAAAGACAACAGACAAACTCCCAGACCAAGAACAGAAATTCAAACTCATCATTCAAATTTCCGCCTCGCTGGGAATCGAACCCCGGACCCTTGGGGCGGTGATCCGGCTTGGTAAGCATTGTGCCGGGTCGTAAAGTCATGGATGTTATAGTGATGTCTAAGTGTTGTCCATACGGGTTGTATGTAACACTGGGAAACCTACTGCGGGAGTGCGGGGGATTTATTTACTTTTTTATTATTTTTTATGGAAATAGCCGGCAAACGAACTGACGATCCACCTTATGGTAAGTGGCATAAACATAAACAACACCAAAGGCATCGCTGATGCGTTGCCGTCCAAGAAACAGAGAAGAAAAAGAAAGAAAGAACTGGCTTTTAAGGCGGAAAACAACAAATCGTTTGGCGGCTGACTCATTATTTATTTATGATTTTAAACTTAGCTTACCATGTATTGGATACATTTTAATACTATAAGACTACTCACGATGTACATATATATACGTATTATTATCTTTTTGGCAAAGAGAGATCTCCCTCCAGGCGAGGTGTGTTGCCTGGGAGGCGGCCGAGCCTCAACTAATCTTGTCGGAGCATTTGTATATCTGCCGGCGATCGTAGAAATTTCGATAGCGTGATTCAGGTTGGCGTGACGTCAGCGTGTGACGTGTGCGCGCCGTCGCCACATCTTTTAGTTATAACAGCTACCTAGATATGCAACTGGGTCAAAATATCGGTGTACAAAAATTCGTATCGTGAGTATCCGTATAATAAAATAATAAAATCCGTATAAAAAAATCCATAATAAAATGTGCACTGACATTATTATTGTAAGCTATAGAATTTTCAGCTTAGCCAAAGGACTGTCTAAAATTCAACCTGATTATAAAATCTGATGATCGTTTTCGTCGCGCAATTCATTTGCTTGTTATAAACAGATCCTAAGGGCTTTATAATAAAATTACCCTGCATAAAATTGAGGGACTGTTTTTATCTACCATCATTAATTTTTTTTTTGTTAAATCTTTCTGAAAGTAAGTAAGCATACCTTTATATTGTATTTTCAACTCTCGTATCATAAAATACTCGTATGATACATAAGTATCATACGTTTTATAGCTATTTACAACATAATTGTAAATAGCTATAAAACGTGTTGATTATTGTTATTTATATGTTTTTTGGGTATCTTATAATTTTTCATGTTATCTATTCATGTTATTGATTTTGTTTGATGCTTTTAATCCCGGATGTTGTGAAAACTTTACCAAATAACTGACTTCAACGAAATATTGTTCGGAAAGGACCACTAAAATTAGTGTAAATTTAAAAATTAACTCTAAATTAACTCATATTTCATCGATATATTTTTATTTTTTCGTATTTAAAACAACGGCATCACACAGCCACCATATTTGTTTCTTTTTTTAATTTCTCTTATCTAAAACACTTGGGTTATCAAGACGAATTTAACGATATTTTAATTATCTAAATCCGTTCAACGGTTGCATACATACAAACACACATACATACCAGCAAGGCTATTCTGTTTTGTAACTCGACAGCGGAATCCGCGATAAGTGTCAAAATCCTATCTTTAGTCGTTTGAAGTTGAACTCATCGCGGATTCCGCTGTCGAGTTACAAAACAGAATAGCCTTACACCGTGTCCTACGTGGGCGATTCAACGCGAACGCGATCGCGAAGCTAACCGATGCGGATTCAGTGCGACGCGGAGCGAAGCGGCGTCTCTGTCCTACGTGCACGGGAATTGTCACTACAACGCCACTGACATACGCCGCGCCGCTGAAGTTCGCGCGAAAATATCAAATCAACTGATCGCGTTCGCTTCAAACCGCGCCGCACCGCAACACCCTCTACTTGCTTTTGGTCACGTAGGACACTTCAATACATCTCGATTGTTTGTTATTTTCGATTCGCACCGCGTCGCTTCGCGTTCGCGTTGATTCGCCTACGTAGGACAGCACGTAGGACAGCGCGTTACAGATACGTGGGAAAAACAGTCCTCCCCGGCAGTCGGGTCATTATTACTCAGGAGTTCCCTCAGTTCTTTATGGATTCTATTATCAGACCTGAACTTTGATACGTATAAAATATCCTTTTAGATAGAAAAAATCCAAATCGGTTGGTAAGTGTTCAGAGGTATCCGTCCGTTCGTCTGTCCGACATCCTTAGTGCTAGAGAGCTGTTTTGGCATGGATATACCTACATATTTATTGAAACTCCAAAATTGTAGAATAAAATATTGAAAAACATTTTTTTTCAGGGTACCTCCCCTACAGGTAACGTGAGGATGAATCTTTTATTCGTCACGCACACTATAGTATGCGATATCGTTGAAAAGGTCTTTCAAAAATATTATAAGTCATTGGAGACCATTTTTTGGTGTCCGTTTAGAAAAATTTGGCTTTAAAGGTCCCCCTGCCGGCTAAACAGCTGGAGTTGGACAAATGAAAAAATCTCAAAAATTTGATAAATGATGAATTTACAAAGAAAACTATTAAGGCTGTATTAGCATAAGTAGTTAATGAGTAAAAGTCGATAAACTTACTATTTCGGAACCCTACATTGCACGTGGCCCGACATGCACTTGCCCGGTTTTTAAAATTGCTTAAAAATGCCGCACAACCTTTGTCTCCCATAAAAAACTCGGTGATTAATTTTCGAGGTCTTTTTAACCACTAGGTACGCGGCCAAGGAGCTACAGGGGATAAAATCCCATCCAATATCCCAAATTCACCATAATTATTCGTGTTAAACATTTCCTCTTTTGCTCGAATGAATACGACAATCTGTCATATTTCAATATGTGATATTAAAATCGTTTGTCACTCATCGGTTTTCGTCTAACTTGGAAAATATATTAAAACCCGACATGAAAAGAGATATCATCTTAAGATTTGTTACAGCAGAACTTAATGACATGTAATAAAGATTGATTTTCAAAGTTTACAAAGTAATTTGAAATATTCGGTGCTAAAATTTTTATGAAGTTATCTACCTACTGAGTTTTATAAGCGTTGTATAATCACGTTTATCTAATTTTATTAATTAGGAGGGCGGTTTTTATACTTTTATTTCCGTAATGCATTCATTGAAACAAACATCTCATGTCATTATCAACTAATTTCTTAATATAACTGGCAAACACAGATGCGTTACCGTGGATAGATAGAATTTATTACATACTTATATATTACTAGCTGTTGCCCGCAGCTTCGCATGCGGAAATTATGCTTATCATATTTGTACCCCTTGCAGAAGAAAATTTAAAAACAGATTAATTTATATTGAAGTACTTATATTTAGGAATTTATATACTGAAACGTACGATATAATCACAAATCATTTCTCCGGGAATGAATTTTGAAAAATAAACAACATTAGATAACATTAGTTTTTTCTTTTTCATGAAAAATTTTGAAAAACTCGAAAACATGTATTTCATCAATTAAATGAGGAATGTTTGTTGCAAATTTAAAGCAAATCGTTGATATTTCAAAATATTCCACACTAAGTTTCATCTTGTTTCCGGTGAAAACTTTTAATTTTATCGGGACGAAAAGTTTTTTAAACCGTGATCCAAAGTATGAGGAACAACATAACTAATTTCCGTCGAAATCAGTTCAAGAGTTTTCATGTAATGCCCGAACAGACAAACAAATAGATAAACAGACAATAATTTTAAAAACAAATTTTCTGGTGTTCTAACACGTTATTGAAGTGCCCCTAACCGAAATTTTGAAAAATATTTAATGTACAGAAAAACTGGCTCTTGAGTTTCGTTAAAAAAAAAACAAAACGGTTCCGTTAATTCCATCCATCGAGGAGTTACATATCTTGTCTCCAAGTAACACCACCAGATCCTAAATGGATCAATGATGAACTGATTTAACGATGTCAACATGAACAGTACAAATATCTTTAAAAACGGTTCTGTTGTTTCCATCCGGGCACTTACACTCCCTCTCCCTCTCCCGCTCCCATTCCCTCTCCCACTCAAACTCTCTCTCTCTCTCTTTCCCTCTCCCTCTCCCGCTCCCTGTCCCTTTCCTTCGCCCGTTCACGGTCTCTCTCCCGCTTCCAGTTCCTCTCTCGCACTCAGTCCCTCTCCCGCTTTCTGTCCCGCTCCCTCTCCCGCTTCCTGCCCCTGTCCCACTCATTCCTCTCCCGCTCCCTGTCCCTCTCCCTCTCCTTCTCCCGCTCTCGGACCCTCTCCCTCTTCCTCTCCCTCTCTCTCCCTCTCCCGCTACCTATTCCTCTCTCGTTCCCAGTCCCTCTCTCGCTTCCTGCCCCTCTCTCGCTTCCTGTCCCTCTCCCCTCCCCCTACCGTCCGTAAAGTCCTCTACACAATTGTTTTGTTTCTCACTATAAGCTTATATATTAATTTTCATATTTCTGAGTTTGAAAATGACAAAGTTCTGGAAAAACTTGCAACCTCTTTATTAACCTCTTAGGGGATGAAATTCCAAAAAACCTGTTACAGTTAATTTTTCATTTATTTTCACATTTTTGAGTTCGATATTGACGAAGTTTCGTACAAACTTACATCCCCTGGTTTTGCCCCTAAGTTGATGAATTTCTAAAAAAACCTGTTACAATTAATTTTTGTTTCTAATTCAAATCAATCAAATCAAAATCAAATCAAATGTTTTTATTCAAAATTGGTTTGGTTTACAAACACTTTTTGAAACTCATGCAAGTTATGCCAATGCTTCAGACAAGGCCCTACTGTGAGAGGGCCCGGGAGAAGAAGCAGCAAGAAACTACCGGGTTGGTTTTTTTTCTGCTCACAGTTACAGATAGCACTTATCATCTACTATAATCTATATTCATAAAACTCATGTCCAAGCAGTCTTGTTTTTAAAATAATCATCTAATTTGTAATATCCTTTCGTCATAAGAATGCTTTTAATATGAGTTTTAAATTTAAGGTAAGGCATTTCTGTAAATTTCGATGGAATCTTATTATAAATCTTTACACATGTACTCATGAACGAGCCACCAGTTTTACATAGTCTAAAATTTTGTACAATCAGTTTAGCCTTGTTCCTCGTATTAATATTGTGGATGTCACTCTTCTTAAGAAAACTATCGTAATATTATAATTTATTATAAATTATAAGTTAACATATACATTATCACATTACAGAGTTTGAAATGACGTAGCTGCTTAAATATTATAACCCCTTAGTATTACCCTTTATGGGGATGAATTTCGAGAAAACCGTGATACAGTTAGTTTTTGTGTCTAACTATAAACTTACATACAAATTTTCATCCTTTTTACTTCAAAAATGACGAAGTTGCGTAGTAAGTTCCATCCCCTAAAGTAACCTTTTAAAGGATGATTTTCAGCTCAATTTTATCTTTTGTTCATAACAATAAACATACATTAAAATTGTCATATTTATAACTCTAAAACTGACGAAGTTGATTTGTATGTAAATGACTTCTAACCCCTATTTTTAGGGGATGAATTTCGAGAAAACAGTAATATAGTTATTTTTTGTGTCTAACTGTAAGCTTATATACAAATTTTCACCCTTCTTACTTCAAAACTGACGAAGTTCCCATACTAACTTCCACAACCTTGTTCAACCCTTTAGGGGTTGATTTTCCCAATAAACACATAATCTTTAAATTTTGTTTCTAATTTTGCACTAATATATAAATTTTCATGTTTTTAACTTAAAAATGACGATTAAAAATAACTTTAAAATGACGAAGTTGCGTACTAAGTTCCATCCAAGAAATCAACCCTTTAAGGGATGATTTTCCAAAAAAAATTTTTGAAGTTACCTTTTGTTTATTACTATAAACATACATAAAAAATTTCGTATTTATAACTCTAAAACTGACGAAGCTGATTTATATGTAAAAGCCTTCCAACCCCTATTTTTAGGGGATGAATTTCGAGAAAACAGTGATGCAGTATTTTTTGTTTTGTCTAACTATAAGCTTATATACAAATTTTCACCCTTCTTACTTCAAAACTGACGAAGTTCCCATACTAAATTGCACAACCTTATTCAACCCTTTAGGGGTTGATTTTCCAAAAAAACACATAACTTTTGTACATACGTTAATTTATTTTATTTTGAATACTTTTATACTTTTATAAATTTTGTACTTAACAGTGCTTATTTATTTTGATACTGTGTATTATGTTTTGTTTAAATCAATATAAGACATTTAAAAATCGGAGTTGTGGTTCCTGACTTCATTAAATCATTACCTACCCCGCCCTGAGAACCTTACCTATTACTTCTTACTGTGGAGGATCTGCACCCTCGCAAACTGTAATATTAATAAAGTAGAAAGACATTTAATAATACACTTACAAGTATTATAATACTCCAATGTCTGTGTAAATGTAAAGAATATTAAAATCGTGAGCATCATCTCTCTTACATTCAACTGGCCGGAGTTTTTGTTATCTTTACATTTTCCAGTGCAAAGCTTTATTATAAAGCAGGTAGCGTAAACCTGGCTCGAGGGAGTGGGCGAAACGGTTTCGGTGTAATCTTGCTTAAATCCGAGCAAAATGAGTTACTGAAATGGAGTTGACGAGATTTGTCTTTCAGTCTGGCTCAAAAAAGGAAAGATAAAAATATAGGTGCAAAATATATGAAAGTATTTTTGCGTGAATTCACTGGTGTATGTAAGTAATGACCAATTATTGTTATTGTAAATATTTTTTGTTTGTTTGAAAAGAGATGTTTTAATATGATGAAATGGTTTTGAAAGTAAACCAAAAGTTTATGAATGTTAACATAATATACTTCTTAGCGTATCTTCATATACTGCACTTCGGACATTCACATAATATAATTATTGACTAGCTGACCCGGCGAACTTCGTATCGCCTACTAAACTATTTTTTTTTTCTAAAATAAAAGTAGCCTAAATTACTCCTTGTTATATCAGCTATCTGCCAGTCAAAGTCTTGTCAAAATCGGTCCAGTCATTTCAGAGATTAGCCGGAACAAACAGTCATACAGACAGACAAAAATTGTAAAAAATGTTGTTTTGGTATATGTATCGTTTATACATCCAAATGCACTTAGTAAAAAGCGGTTATTTTAATATTACAAACAGACACTCTAATTTTATTTATTTGTATAGATGTATAGACTAACCATATCGCGCTATGCTAATGCCAAGGGTCCGATTTTCAGCGAGGAGGAATTTTGAATGATAAGTTTGAATTTCTGTTCTCGGTCTGGGTATGAGTTGTTGTCTTTATATGTTGTCCTTCGCATCCACGACACAGAGAATCCTAGTGTAAGCCTATTGAGTGTGTAGGTTATTTATTTTATTTATTACACACTGCAGTATTCATTAATCATGGCATCACCGTGTCTTGGAAATATAAGTAGGTATAGCAATAATCGCAACGTTCCGCGCGACGATTTTTTATCTTTCGGAAGGGAAACAACCGAGTGTAAGCAGACTATGGGAGTTGAATACGTCCATTGCAAAATATCCTTAGTGCTTCAGTGCTTCGGAGTACACGATCATTAATCTATTGGTGACGGCAGGTATTGTCAGATTTATATATGGAGAAAGGAAGCGTCAGGCACCTAGGTGGCATAGCGGCATAAAAATCATATGTACTATTTAGCAGCGTTATTTTTTTAGCAATAGAGCTCAATGAATAACTAATTAGTCTCCGAACTTAGGAAAATGTAATCCTACTAATATTCTGACTGGATGTTTGTCACGCAATCACGCAAAAACGGCTGATGGGATATAGATGAAATTTGGCACACAGATAGTTTAATACCTAGAATAATATATAGGATACTTTTTATCCCGATATATTGATATGTTCCCAAGGGAGAAGAAGTAAAGTTTATAGTAATAGGAATACAGTTTTGACGTTTATCATCACAGTGACATTAGAAAACTCAAAACAGCTGGTTGAATGTCTAAATTATAATATGATTCATTGTTTTTAATATGTTTATTAACTAAAATATAAAAATTTTGCGGTGAGGCCCATTCTGATAATTTTTATCATACTTACATGGAAGCTTTAGTAGCCATCGATCTCGTAAGTAATGAGCCTTTTAGCCACTTACTCATGACTATCAGTTGTAACAATTTAAGTGATTTAGAATGTTCTAAACCTCCTCAATTGCCTCGGGTCTTGCCCTGCACGAGGCAGCTAAAAGAATGAAATCCAAGTACTACAACGTTTCTTGAAAGAAATGAAAGAATTCTAAAATTTCCACATTTTTATTTTTATTCCATCTGACTTTAAAATTAGCATTTAACGATGGTATGTAAGATATATATTAAATTTTGATACATAAAAATTCAATTAAATTTTCCTGAGTTTTAAAATTTCCACTTATATCGGGTTAATAAATTCTACATGACAGTTTTGTAATAGTTACACATGTGTACAGTCTACGTGTAACTTAGCCTTCTATGCGGATTAAGGTTTTAACCCCTCTTAAGTAAAATACCTGAGTGCAAGAGGGCAGTTACATCACACACAATACATAACGAAGAATGCAATACGTATTCTTTAGATTGCATCAGAATTTTATAGAAACATCCAACAAATGAAGTCAGTCATAATAGTAACATATTGCATGTTACGATCTACTCGTACCTATCTACTACTAATATCGACAATCAAGTTATCAGCGAACATAGTCGGCGAAGAAAGGAGCTAGACCATTTAGTATCCACATTCCTGTCTAGGTTTTGAATTTTTTAGTACTTACTAATTTCAATCCTACTTCCTACTAATATTAGAAATGTGAAAGTTTGTGAAAACCCTCGGACAGAGCGCTGATATTTACTAAAGTTAATGTATGTACAACCAGACAGACTTTCAGCGTTATTCACGATGGTAATCAATTAATTAGTTTGCAAGAAAAGCTCAAGCTAAAACTATAAACAACAACATTGCATAAACTCAGTAAATTAATTGAAAAAATTATAATTACATGGCATGAATTAATTTTATTTATCATAATACATACCTCACTTTTATGTCTTTCAGTATGTACACTTCACTTAACACTAGAACAACAATGAAAGCACAACACGGAAAGAGACGAAAACACAACACTAAGAAGATAAGTGCGAAAAAGTTGTAGGCGCGATCTACGATATCATGAAAGCATGCAAACTGAAACGTCCTTACTACGCGCGCGAATCTACAGGTCTGAATAACCGCATTGCCACAGCGTTTCCCGCGCGGACGAAAGAGCAGGATAAAACACACATTTTCCCATAAAACTAAAAGGGACAGCGATACTTCACTTCTCGCTTGGAAAAGCGCGGAATTGCCTACGAACAAACGGTATTGAATGAGCTATGTATGCGTAAAATTATGATTTTCTACTCATTGAACCAATCCGCTTGAGAGATTTTGCAGATCCAAAGATTTATGTGTTCCTAGTCGCAGAGATTGCTTTCAGAGAATTCCGTTTTTAAAGTTTCATAACAAAGGAAACACTAGAATTTATTTTGCTGATTTAATAATGAAGTAATAATGATTGAAGCCAAACATGTGTGTGTGTGTGGTGTCTAGTGTTGAAGTTTTACGCGAGTTTTCTGCAGTTAGTTTTAAGGTCATGAAAACTCATGTAGACCAATAACGACCCACTTTCGGCGTCCGTTGCGAGTTTTTACGCATACACCAACTATATTTCATGTCTGCACGCCTGCATATTTATGTTATGTGAAGGTCAGGTAATTTTATACGTATGCGAGTATTTTTTTCACATTTCATATTTTTTGATTGAAACAAATACCAATAAAAAGGACCTCTTATGTATTGGAGTTCATATCAAAAATCCACAAATAGGGTTTGTGGTCTATTGAGTTGTAGACGAAGTAATGAAATCGGAACATTTCTTATTGAGATCGTTGGAATCTGTGCCGTACCGCTTTATGCAAATGATGCTCAAGGAATTTGGAGAGTTCTTAATCTTATATATCTACCAACTTCCTTAAAATTAACTTTTAAAATTATAATTCTTATGCGACTTGCAAAAAGGTTGCGTTAAACGTTTGTGCTACCATGGAGGGGGGTATGAAAGCACTGGATAGATGGCCCTAGCTTCTTATTATCTTTACCTCCTGTTAACCGACTTCAAAAAAAAGAGGAGGTTCTCAATTCGACTGTATTTTGTTTTTTTTTATGTTCGTTACTTCAGAACTTTGGACTGGGCGAACCGATTTTGATGATTCTTTTTTTAATCAAAAGCTGGTGGCTGTCATGTGGTCCCATATAAATTTTATTGAGATCTGACAATGGCACCCATGATAAAACCATATAAATCTTAAATTTGTATTAAGTATGTGCGTGACAAATTGACGAATAACTCAATATCACGCCAACCGACTTCGATGATTCTTTTTTTAATCGAAAGCAGGTGCTTGTAATCCCACATAAATTTGAACGAGATCTGACAAGTAGTTTTTGAGTAACTTTGAAGTCGGTTATTTTTTGTTAGTAAAATTTAAATTATAAAATTTATTGTTATTACTTATACAAATCTCACAGTCTCAACAGCGTGATTCAGGTTCCTGAACAACGCCATCTAGTTTGTTTTTGTTTATTTTTATTTAGTACAAAAATAGTGTTTGAAAGATAACACACACATAAAACTGATACACGTTATTAAATTAAATATTTATTTAATTATGTCAAAGAAGTATAACTTCTCACGCACGTACAAAAGTACACGCACCCTTTTTTTTAGCTTGTTGTAATTATTAACATTATTTTATACGATCTTTGAAAGATTTGATTTCACGACTACGAGTAGATCAGTAGACCTAACTCCCACCTCACCACAGACCTACCTCCTATAATATACATAAATAAGAACCTAAGAAATTACAGTACGCAATCAAATCAATCTTACGTCCACATTTCATGTAGGCCCGTTGGAGTTGAGTCAAAATATTTGCTACTAATTAATGCTTACGAATCTCATGTCGCTACATTTACTTTCAAGTGTTCTGTAAACGGATGAAAGATGTGACGATGTACAGGGATCTGAGAATCTAGATATTTTACCATTTGAAAAAGGTTATTTTGGTTTACCTTTATCCATACACAGATCCTGATAAACGGTCCAAAATTAATAATCTTTCATTGGTGTTTGTGAATTTTATTCGTCTAATTAATTTTATTTCCTTTTGTTTTAGTTCACTCGTATCACATGAGCGCTCATATCCATTCTTAAAAATAAACCATTTTACTTAACTATAAATAAATTTTATACGTAGAAATATGTATTTAATGTTTTTATGGAAATAGCCGGCAAACGAGCTGTCGCTCCACCTGATGGTAAGTGGGTATCGTTGCCGATGGACATCAGCAATACCAAAGGCATCACTGATGCGTTGCCGGCCAAGAAAGAGAGAAGAAAAAGAAATAAAGAAAGAACTGGCTCTCAAGCCCCCAGACGGAACACGACGGCTTGGCGGCTGACTCATGCTCAGGGGTGGTAGCTATCCAGGCGAACCCCATGGAGAAATAATAATAGTATTAATTAACAATTAAAATCAATATTACCAATACCTCCAGGAGCCCTACCACCAATGGGCCGGATTTTGTCGCCTCTTACGACACCCATCCGGCGTGGGATTGGGGTTAGTATTCTGTGCTGCCCCAATACGGCTATTCAAAATAATAGTAATTAATTATAATAATTAAAAGCAAAATGAAAGTAAGTTAGTAAATATCACATCAGTAGCACCGAACGCTTCACCGATTCGCCGGCCAAGTTTCAGACGGTTGCATTGTTTCAGGGGTTTCCTCGTGGTCCTTCCATTTTGTACTAGTATTTGGTAGACTATCATGGACCTAAAAAAAGACGGACGTAATCCCAAGAACAAATCCAGTGAAGCACCCATAGTAATACCAACTCTCTATTCGTACAAGTACACACACCCACACATTGACACTTCACTGCTTCAATCGCGAGTCAAAAATTACGCACACATGGTAAGCAGGCGGCCATTGCTATGCTTCACTCTCGATTAGACGAAGTTACGTCCGTGTTTTTTTCAGGTCCGTGTAAACTACAGTGCCACCAACTTATCTGTGAATTGACGGAGGGCGCTGTCGGACGCATTGGACCAATCATTGGACGGAATTCGAGACGTAGTAAATGTCATTGAATGAACACAAAGAACTTATGAATGGGGCGACATTAGTCCCAATTTTCGCTATTTCACAGATAACTTGGTGGCACTGTATACCTACTTAAAATAGGTATTTCGTTGACATTGACATTGTCATTTTTCACTCTCTAAAAACACTACGACAGAAACACGTAAGCATTTGATGGTTTCTTCTTGAAAGAGCGTAGTAATTCGCCAGGCGGGTAATAATTCCTACCAGCATGCATGAAAGAAATTATAAAGATGCTTAGAAATTCATAAAATATGAATGAATAATATTACTTTATAAGGATAAAAGACTGGACTATAATAAAAGATCCATCTCATGATGCTTGTAAGAGGGATTTATGATTATCTCATAAAAGTATAGTAAAGTACCAAGTGGATCAGTCCCTGCTATAAAGCTGACAATCTACAAAGCCTATTTTTTACGACTGTTTGCTGAGACGAGACTGAAAACATTTGGTGCTGGAATTTTATATATCTAAATAACATATGATTTGGCGCAATTGAGCCTCCAGACAAAACACTTTTCTGTAAACGCTCACGCCAAACGTTGCTTTCAAAATGTATGGGAATGACATGAGTTTGGACAAGTCAATTTCTCATTTTTTCCGCACTTAATATTACTTACAAAAGTGAAAATCGTAAGGTAAAATGTATCTGCACAATAAACCCGAGGTAATTTAACTTCATTCATCAATTACAATCAACCCAATCATTGGTGTTAGAGCCCTTCATAGAGTTATACGAAACACAGCCGAACAAATTGGACAAGTCTCCCATACAACAACTTGAGGCTTTGTACCAAGAAGTTTGTAAATTAAGCAAACCCTTTAGGCTTATAAGCGGGATCCGGAAGTTGAATTATGCAAGCTGTTTAATTTACATTCTGTTGTTAGCAAACAAAATGGTTCGGTACACTAGGTTATTTGAAAATAGATGAAAATAGTATTTTTTAAGAAAAAAAAAGGGTGCGTGTACTTTTGTACGCGCGTGAGAAGTTATACTTCTTCGGCATAATTAAATATTTTACCCCCTCCCCTTCCCTCCTCTCTGTTCCCCTCCCCCCCCCTCCCCCTCCCACTCCCCTCCCCCTCCCCTCCCCCTCCCCTCCCCTTCGTATAACTTCAAAAAAGTATCTGTTGTATAATTTAGTGTATAATTTCTTGCAATTTTTGTATATAAACCGATATTAAAAATAAATTATGTGGCGACAGCGCACACGCGCACACGGTGACGTCACGCCAACCTGAATCACGCTATCGAAGTTTTCTGCATCGGTTGCATAATATAGAAACGCTCCGACGCCTCCGACAACATATCAGTTGGTGCTCGGCCGCCTCCCAGGCAACACACCTCGCCTGGCGGGAGATCTTCCTTTGCCAAAACTACATGGCCAGTACTACTCAAAGAAGGCACAATTTCTGATTTTTACATCTCTCATTACATCAACGATCTCATTCAAGTGTTGGCTCGATGAATCTTACACTTGATACAAGTCATCAGTCTATAAAAGTTTCACCACTTTACATTGATCCACACTTTTATGTATTAAATATAAAACTCTAAATCCAATCCACCAAGTAAATAATTGCTCATTGTCAAAATAGAGATAGTAGATTGAAATGAAACTACTTGTCGCTAAGTTAATTTACGCTAAAATAATTTATTAACGTTACGAAAATGTGTTAAATGTCATTACCGTTGTAATTTTATACAATAAACAGATAAGATCTAAGAAATAATCTTGTAAGACATCAGGTCAGCAAAACCATTGAAGACAGACTGACAGACTGTATTTCTAAGATAAATGAACTTAAACTTCAATTTAACTGTTTTAAATTACACACAAATCTAAACTCTATACCATTGTACCAGAGCCTAAAATGCCACATCCGTTGAATACATACTTTTGGCGCTGAGAAGAAAATTGCTTAACGCCGATGCAGCTGACTTTCATATTTTTGTTACTCTTTTGTCAGAGCGCAGGCTAAATAAGTGCGGCGATAAACATTGATTCCAAAAAATAAATTACACTAAATTACACATTCAGTGTTAAAGTAATCGAAAATTATGTAGTCTATGTAGCTTAAATTATGAATCGTTACATTTTACCTCAGTCTTAGTCATTATTTAACCTGATAGTCATAAGAACGAATCTAAAAGAGATTTTAAAATAGTACCATGAAATTTCGTATTATTTAATAACATACATTTAATAAATTCAAATCTTAAAATAATATTGAGTTTTTCAATGTTTGGATTAACTTACGAGTATTATTGGGCGTATCTGAGCCTAGAGACAAAACTCTTTTCTGCAAACGCTCATGTCAAACGCTAGCTTCAAAATATATGGGAATGACATAACACTGACAGATGTCACGTGCTCGCTCATTTTTTCGCACCTAATGTCATTCCCACCCATTTTGAATGCTGCGTCGGAGTGACTGTTTACAAAAATGAGCCTAGACCATAGAGTAACTTGGTCTAGACCACCTGGCTAGTTGATCGCTTATCGCTTAACCTAGAACATTTAATTTCTGATGCGCCTTTTATACAACCTCAGTGAGAATTTTCATCGAGGTATCAAGAGAAAATGTTATCAGGTGAAAATTCCATATAATAATTATATATTTTTTAACATTCATTTATCGACGTTGTGTTATGTAAGTAAGTACACTTAAGAAGTAAAATTATGTGTATTGAATACTATTACTATTATTCCATCCATCCATCAGCCTTTAGAGGTCCACTGCTGGACATAGGCCTCCTTAAGAGGAGAGACCCGTGCTCAGTAGTGGGCCGTTAATGGGTTGAAGCCACTATTATTACGTTGTTACTATTATTACTATAATATTAGGTAGGTATATTTTTTTTTTTCTTAAACTGCCGTTTCAATCGAGGCGCTTCCTTTCTCCAAAGGATGAGAAATTAGAAGAGGAGGGATTAGACGTATGATTAAGAGGAGAAAAAGAGAGAAGATCGATGTTTTAAAACTAGCTATTTAATAATTATTTTAAATGAGCGCTCGGTCCACGGCTTTGCTCGCGTGTTTCGGGATAATACAAATGTTTTATTCCCTATATCTCCTTTCATGTCATGGACTACATGAATGTGCAAAATTTCATGAAACCTTTAATTTTTGCGTGCAATTTCACATTTATAATACTATTAGTAATAAGAAGGACAATACCATATTGTTTTAACGGACAATATTTATTTGCGCCATTTTTATTAAAGGTTAAAAGTGCACTTGAAGAAGATTGCACTGTAAATTACTTGAGCGATTAATCCGTAAAGTGCCACTAAACGTTCCATGTTCGCAGGCTAACATAAAGGTGCCCGTCCATTTGGCTGATAGCCAACTCGATTTGTTAGTACAAATACAGCTAAATGAATATTAATAAATTATGCTGTTTCCAAGGGCTTATTTTATTAAAACTACAAAACTTTCTGATTCTGAAGTCTAGTTGCTAATGACCTGTCTGTAAAGCGAGGAAAGCAAAGGGTCGAGGGTTTGATTGCCGGCCGGGGTGAATACTTATGAGATAAGTAAATATTTTAATACATATCTGTTCTCGGGTCTTGGGTGTTTTTTTAATGTAGTCGACAAAAGAGCTGATCATGCCTCGCAAAAATATGTTTTACCAGTAACTCAATAATAATGTAATATTGATAATAATATAATCATAATAATAATTAACGTCAAGCGGTCCCCGGCTTTTGAGACGGGATTATTGGGTCAGTATTCTAAGCCAGACCAATACAGCTTTTAAAAACTGCTAGTGATGTTTTATTTTTTTCGTATGTACCACTCTTTATAAAGTGAATTCAAGTAGAGGGGTAGGAATCTCTATGTTAATATTATTATTATTATTATTATTATTATTATTATTATTATTATTATTATTATTATTATTATTATTATTATTGCTGTTAGGTTATTACAACCAATCGGTTGTCGACTTACCCGAAACAAAAAAGTCTGTTATATGAAAATGAATTGGTGGGGCGGCGTCTTTGTTGTTTAAGATTTTACTATTTCTTTTTAATTTTCACCGTCGATCTGCGTAGAAGCCATAAAGATTCCAGTAAAACAAACAATGAACCGATATGTTTTGAAAATAAAATGGCTTCAGACGATTAATGGCACTACAGGGCACGGATAAAGTGAATTCATGTAGTGGGGTAGGAATGTTTGAGGTTTAATATCTACGTCGGCATTCCAGCCCAACTATGATGAGAATCTTCAAGATAAGTATTTGACAACCCCCAAACGCTCCCAAGCAAAATATAACCCGACTTTACCTACTCCATAGATTTGCTTAACTTTAACCTATTAATGGCCCACTATTGATCTCGGGTCTGTCTTCTTGAGGACACCAAGAGCATACTCTACCACGCTGCTGCAGTGAATATTGAAAGCACGGAAGCTATTTTTACGTACAAATAAATGCCTTTTTATATCCTTGCTATAATATGGTGTACAATAAAGCTTATTATAATTAAAAAAAAGCGCTCAAGAAATGTTTGCCACTATAGCGGTCATCCATCCAACTACTGACACCACTAGACACAGAAGCCGCTACGAGCGTGTTTGCATGCGCTAAAAATATATTAAAGTAAAATTTAAGGAACCCCCGACAGTTTTACTTACGCTAAACATAGCTAAGAACACTATCGAATAGGTCACCTTTCAAACAAAAAAAAACTAGACCTAAATCGGTTCAACCGTTTGGGAGCTACGATGCCACAGACAGACATACAGATAGACACGTCAAACTTATACACACACCTACTACTAACACTAACACCCCTTTTTTTCGTCGTGGGTTAATCATACCGATGGAGCTCCAGACCGTCTTTACTCTCGTACCTATTATTTTTTTTTTAAATGCTTGGACATGATGTTCTCAAATAGACAATGTAGTCACAAGTAGGTACTTGCTGTAACTGTGAGGAAAATCCTTTGTAATTTCTTACCGCTTCTTCTCTCTGCTCCACTCACGGTAGGGATTTGTTGAAGCATTGGCTTAGTTCGAATTTCAAGTGTTTGTTACAACCTATTGTTATTAAAAAGTTTCGATTTTATGTCTGCTTATTATCATCACCGATAAAAAGCGAAACTTATTCCATACGAAAAGAGCTTTAATTAAATATTTACTTCGGCGGTTTTATAGGGTCTTTCCGAAGATTTAAATCTTTGGTATGCATCAAATCAACACTTCACTGCCGACATATCAAAGGCGTTCAGAAATATCCCACGCGCGTATTGGCTATTTTGATACGCCATAGATTTTATAAAGCGGTATGTGGTATCTATGGGGAAGTAGTGTTTTATGATTTGAGGAAATTACTACGTTGGTTTTGTTGCATTCTTCATTTCATAATATCTTTGTGAATCCTAGACATCACAACTAAATGCGAAGACAAAAATATGTTTTAACACGTTCGTTGCGTTGTGAGGTCATATTGGCTCATAGCGAACTTTCATGTGGTGCGGTGAGCAAAATAGCGTTTCTTCCCCTGGTGCGGAAGGCTCAACTTTGAGTATTTCTGTCGTAGGAAAGAGATTTATATACCATTGCAATTGCCGCTTTAACGTGAACAATCCAACATTTTCAAACACTCGTGAGCCAATTTGACCTCACCCGCACGTGTAACCATAACCCTTTAAGGGAACAAATCCAATTATGGCGTAAGGGGCTCCATCCATCTTCGGGTTCAAGTCAATCCCCTGCCATTCCACACTTTACTGGTGCATTCTCCTGAACATTCGTTAAGTCTATGGTGAAGATTTTAACTCTATTACATCCCATTTGAGGTTGGTTAGGCTCACTACTAGTTAGTTGAATTCCAACAGTATTTCTGAATGGTTGTAGGACAAACGATAAAGAACGTAAACTAAATTAGCCGTTCTATATGACATTTCCTACCCCGTACCTACGTGCAAACTGTAGAACGAACTACCGACGGTATTCCCACAGTGCTACGATATGGGGATCTTCAAGAAGTGGCTCCAACGCTTCCTTCTTAGCTGGCAACGCACTGGTGGCGCTTCTGGTGTTGCGAGTGTCCATGGGCGACGGTGACTGCTTACCATCAGATGGCCCGTCTACTCGTCTGCCTACATGTTCCATGAAAAAAACATTTAAAAAAATCAAATTGAGAACCTCCTTTTTTGAAGTCGTTTAAAATAGCTTTTCCCGGTCCTAATGATAAAATATGAATATACTTTTTGCAATAGGTAAATATATAGTGTATGTACGATGACTGTGTAATCGTCATTTCCACTAAAACAAATTCCGTTGCTATATGTATATCATGCGCCATAAACTTTGCTTTTGATCGGAGTTGCGTCGCTGTAAAATTGCGTTACACTCTGTGATTTATTCACAACTTTTATGTATCCTGAGATTTTAAAGCTCTTCAAATGTGATCGTTTTCAATATTGTGTTCTGCTCGTATTATTCAATAGCTCATCGAGCGGTTTTTTTGACTATTGAAATATATTTGAATCTAATAATATCTTCACTAATGTACCCAGTATAAACTCCTAGCATTTACGGTTCATTATATTACATTATGTTTTGTGAATAAGGAGTCTGACGGTTAAGTCTTTCGCTATTAGACCCTTATTCATGCAAGTAATCGAATTTGCATGTGTTGTGTAAGGGACTGGGTGAGATATATAAACCGTGCTTAAACTTTGCTCGGACTTAAAATTATCCTAACAAAAATGGTCTTAACATTAGCCGTTTTAATTTTTTCGTATTAAAAAGTATAAGTAATCTAGGTATATTTGACTTTCGTTTGCAAAGTCCAAGTCTGCTTTATAGATTTCACCCTCAGTGTTGGCTCATTAACGCCCCAACTCAGAGTCACTAATGGTTACTTAAATCGCTCCTTAGCACAGAATACAAGTATGGTGATTCTTTACTAAGGAGCTATTTAAGTAACCGTTATTGACTGAGTTAGGACGTTAATGATATTACGACGGTATTTCGGCTGGGAGCTTGAGCTCCAGTTCTTTCTGTCTTTTGTCTTCCTTCTCAAACGGAACGCATCGGTGATACCTTTGGTGCTGCTGATGTTCAATTTGTCCCTACTGTTGTATATAGATTCTAAAAATTTTAATATTACTTACAAATTTTAGCCGAATAATTCAATGCGACGTTAAATTTGGAACGAACTTCAGGTGCAATGTTGACCTGTTTACTTCATGCAGATGTCAGCGCAGTAGAAATCAAATTGTATCGGGAGCGTCGAGAGCGTCCTCAATTATTTTTACCGAAACACCCACTCATAGATGTCGTCGGATTTTATGACTGTTGACACACTTCGAAAGGGTTTGACTGGGTCCAATTCCAACTATTAATGGGGTACTGCACATCTCGTTTGATAAGGCTTGGAGCGTCATTCATGAGCTGAACATGACGCATTAGCGTTGACAAATTGATGAGTCGGGAGTATTGAAAGTTTCATGACATCCAAATGCATCTGATATGCGTAGACGATTTAATTGCAAGCTGTAGATTTATTAATTGCTAGTGTTGCCTCGTTTGAATCGGAAATTTTATGCCACTCGAAGAAAATTTATTGATAGAATTCTGGTTTTCTTTTTTTTCTTGTTTCTTTCTTTCTTGTTTGTCTGCCTGTTTGTTCTGAAAATCTTTCTTGTGTTTGAGATGATTAAAATAAATCAAGCACCTCGAGCTTACTAGAATACAATTTTAACAGTAAAACCGCATCCAAACTGAAATCAAACGTACATTATAAAGTCAAAACTTCATATTATGCGATTTATTTTGTCAATTAATATTGTTATTTATTTTATTATACCACTAGCTGACAAGGCAGACGTTGGCTTGCAACAGGTTTTAAATTTACAATAACATAAAAAAATATAAGTTAACATCATAAAATTTGGCGTCATTCAGAAATATTGGTAAAAGATGTTTTTTTGTCGGTCTTTATTTTAAACTAGTTTATTAATGACTAAATTTTTTTTAGCTTCTTGAGCAAAAAAAAGATCTTATCTAGAAATTCACTTTTTTTGCACTAGAAATTCACGTTTTACATAAAATGCAGTCAGCATTTTTCACCTCCAAGTCTAAGCTACACACACGCTCCTTATGAAATCTAGAGTGGAAATGGATTTTTTTCTGGACGATTCCACGCTTTATACCACTCCTGTCGTATAGATTTACCGTACCATGAAATGGCTACAAGGCAATCATATTATTGTGTAAGCTCTCAGGAATAGTGGGAGATTGGGGTTAGATGGACAATTTACGTTTTTTATTAAATTGGTTAATTTTGGAATAAACTATTATATTTAACTAGCTGCCCCGACAGACTTCGTTCTGTCAAAAGTTTTTTTATATTATTATTTTTGTATGCTGTATCATAAAAAAATAAAAACAAAAAATTTTGTCAAAAAAATAAAAAAAAAATTTAGGGGTGGACCACCCTTAACATTTAGGGGGATAAAAAATAGATGTTGTCCGATTCTCCACCCTAGCCGACATGCACGCAAAGATTCACGAAAATTGGTCTAGCCGTTTCGGAGGAGTTCAACTTCTAACACCGTGACACGAGAATTTTATATATTAGATATAGTATATTTAACTATAAACATTAGGTATAAAACATTATTATTATTAGACGGATTTAACAGTTTTACGCCTTATGACTGCAATTATTTTCATCTTATAAGCTTTCTGCAGAGTTAGATTGCTAGTAAACTCAAAATCCTGGTATGTAATCTGCCAAATAGTAGCAATGTGGATTTTTGGTGAAGGTGCATCAAAATTAAAGCATGGAATTGGATTTTTTTTGAGTCGTGAAGTGGCATATTTGTGGTATCAAACTAATTATGTAACTCTTAATGCAATGCGTATTTTATGCATATAATTTATTTAATTTTATTTAGTATGATTAAAACAGTAACAACAACTTTGGTTATGCTCACCACAGTTATGTGTTTTGCTCACAAAACTTCAGGCATACAGACAATAGCGACCATTCATCCGCAGACAAATTGAACTCAGGGTATTATCTGGTATATAGAAGAGCGAGTTTTGTCCAACTTACCCCTGTGTCCCGCTCAGCTGCGGCCGGCAGTAATCACAGTGAACACAAACGTCACTCCAGATTCAGACTGGACATTCGAGACGTATGTTAGCTACTGGAAATTTCCTTTCTTTTTTTACATTGCTTCTTGTTTTGTTAGGGCAAGTGCACATTAACTTCTTAGTTCATAGCACAAAATAGTAGTATTTATTTTGCTAAGGTCTGTCATTCATCGCAACCTTTTTTGTCCTGCTGGGCTTAGGTCTCCCCTCACAATCACAGGTACATAGGAAACGCTGGTTTCTTTGACATTTGAGGACATTATGAAGAACTGTTTAGGAAGGTTTCTTCACGATGTTTTTCTTCAGAGGAGTAACTGACAATTAACTTCTTATAGCTTTGTAAATTAGAGGTGCGTGCAGGATTCGAATCTTTGACGACATTTCTGTTTTCAGTCTGGGTTTTTCATGGCACCCATGACACAGGGAGTCCTAGTGTTATGCGTTTATTATTATAACTGGTAGACCACCTTCGTGAGATTCACCAGACCACTAGATATGAGGTCGATGTAGCGTGACATTGTGTGACATGGGGTGGGAGGGGTCCTAAATTTTGTGACATCATATTTCAAAATCGAATAATTTGTATGTATAGGTAAATATTAAAAAAAAATTGGAAATAAAATTTATTTCGGAACTACTGTTTTAATTTAATAATTTCTTGGTGTAAAATTTCATAATATGTGACGTCACACTAGGGGGGAGGTCTCACAAATGTGACCAGCTGTGACAAGGACGGGGGGAGGGATCAAAAAGTCATGAAATTAGTGTGACGTAATATATGGATGGCCCCTAAGTGTACGTGTACTGAGTCCCTATTTACAATATTCTTTTATGTATATGTGTAATTTCCGTGACTTTTATCATAGTTTGACCATCGAAAGTTGGAGAATTATGCGATATCAAAAATTTCGTATTCATTGGATCTTTTGAGAGTGGACCGAGGAAGAAAACAATTTCGGAGGCAAACATTAAGGGTTGTCAAAATGTAACAACAAAATTATTTAATAAAAAAAATATGTATTAATTTCATATTAAGTAAAGGTTTTTTGAGATTTTATAATAATAGCTCATTACGAAATTTAAACTTTAATTGTAAATTCGTGAATGAATTGTGTCAGGTTGTGTCTAACAGGCATAATAATTATCAAATGATGAGTATGACTGAATTAAAATGAATGTAGAGGCGTGGTCAGTAACACCACAGGCATCAACAACGCGTTGCAAGACAACTGGAGGAAAAGAAAAAATAACATCTAAAAATAAAAATACTTTAGCTAGACATATTTTGAATTGGTTCGTAACATTTATTATCTTGCTCGTAGCAGCAATATAATAGGTACGAGCGGGATGGAAATAGGTAATTCAGTATATTAAAATATGAAATATCGACGCACATTCATTCTATCACCGGTGCACTGAATAACAAGTGTCTCCCAGAATAACACCGAGGTTTTATAGTAGAATAATGAAGTCCGTAAGCGAACAAAATAACCGACTTCAAAATTAGGGATAACTCAAAAACTACTCGTCGGATCTCGCTCAAATTTAAATGGGACTACATAACAAACACCAGCTTTCGAATATAAAAACAAACATCAAAATCAGTACACGCAGTAAAAAGTTATGACGTAATACACATAAAAAATGTAGTCGAATTGAGAACTTCCTCCTTTTTTGAAGCCGGTTAAAATTAAGATTTTGTCAATAACGTTTGACCTTGTCTGTTTGACAAGGTTAGCTTTATTGCACTTCGTATTTATTACCAATCATTTTGCCAAACAATAAAATATTTCTTTTTTCATAATTATTTGAAATTTTTGTAAAAGTATTTTGTATTTTTTTAGTTGTCCAACTCCTACCGTTTAGCCGGCAGGGGGGGGGGACACTTGACTAACCAAAATTAGCACTATAAAGCCAAATATTTTGCGAACGGACCCCTAATTCCGAAAATGGTCTTAAAAGATCCGTAGTATTTTTGATAGACCTTTTCAACGATACCCCAAACTATATGGTACACGATGAATATAAAAATTCATCATCACGTTACCTGTAGGGGAGGTACCTACCCTGAAAAAAAATATTTTTGAATATTTTATTATTATGATTCTGGAGTTTTAATAAATATGTATATCTATGTTAAATTACAGCTTTTTAGCACTACAGGTCTCGGCGCTTTACTTCGGAGAGACGGACGGATAGACGGACGGACAGATGGACAGACGGACAGATGGACGGACAGACGGACGGATGGACATGACAAAACTATAAGGGTTCCGATTTTATTTCGGAACCCTAAAAATGACGATATAAATTTACAATGATATTATTTATTACCTTTCTGAATTTTGTCATCATCAGCAGCGAAATATTTTGAAACTTAAAAACAAAATATTAATTGAATATTTTTAAATTACTTATTAATTTCATTTTATCTCATTTAACGAACCTTGAAAATCTTTACAAATTCTAAAGTTTCTTTCGTCGGATCATAGTTTCTCAATATAATTGTCGCGGCATCCGATTGGGTTAATGACCTAAATTTTACGGTATTTTTCGATTTTATCGTTGTCAAATTGTTACCGTTAATGACGACAGATCCATAATAGTAGAATAATATGATATAATAAACAATTAGTTAGCTTAGTAGTTAGTCTCGTGTTTGAATTGGTTCAAAACCTGCGCGATTATTATTTTAATATTTTAAAAAAAGGAGGAGGTTCTCAATTCGACTGCATTTTTTTATGTTTGTTACCTCAGAACTTTCGACTGGGTGAACCGATTTTGATAATTCTTTTTTTACTCAAAAGCAGGTGCTTGTCATGTAGTCCCACATTGAGCGAGATGGGACTAGTAGTGTTTGAGTAATTTTGAAGTCTGTTATTTTTTGTTAGTAAAATTCTGATAATTATTATTCAGTACGTCTCTTAAATAACAGCTATGTAAAGATTCAGTGATCGACAGGAAATCCTAGAAGTTTCTTTAAGTTATCAAACATGTGTTGTAAAGTTTACCAATATGGCAGTTTTTTTCCTCATCTGCTACCTGAACGTAAAGTGCACGGTTTCGCCATAAATAGAAGACTCTCCATGCAAAGCCGGACTCGTAGGAGACCTCGAATGGTAACTAGGTGATTGAAAAAGGAGAATAAAGTTATATAGGTACCTATGTGTTACTAAGGGCTTGTTTCACAATCTTCAAGTAAGTCCGAAGTAAGCTATTCGTTGGTTAAGTTGACATTTCGTGTATGTAAAATGACACTTTAACGTCACTTTAACCGGCGAATAGCTTATTCAGGACTCTACTTGAAGATGGTGAAACAAGCCCTAAGACTCACAAGAAAAATGTGCATCCAGCATGGAATCTCCAAAAGATTGAATTGAAGACAAGCTGTTCATCGATTGAGGGATCCTGTGAGTTCATGATTTGTCGCTTGTAAGTTGTAACCCCATGCCATTAGCAACACCGAAAATTGTAATGAGGAAATACGTGTGAGTGTAAGTACGAGAACGTCCATTAGTATATTATTTACGAGTAACCGCCCTCGCTTTGCTTCGGTTTTCTTATATTTTACACCTCGGGTTACATTATTGGAGTTTTATTAAGGATCCCAAATTTTTTTGAAAATATAGTATAGCCTATGTACCCGGGGATAGTGTAGCTTCCCAACAGTGAAAGAATTTTTCAAATCGGTTCAGTAGTTTCGGAACCTATTCAATGCAAACAAAAAATCAAATCTTTCCTCTTTATATATTAGTATAGATAAAGAAGAATTTGCAGAATATTTCTATCATTCTTATTACAGCAACAATTTACAAATTGAAAAAAATAATCATATCAATCAACTTTTCTAAAATAGTTTCTGCGCAATTAAACTGCGAATTTTTTTTACAATATCGTAATTTATTCAAGTATAACGAAAGCTAAACTTACTGATTTCTTAACTAGAAAGTACAATAATTTCTTACACCTTAGAAGAACTCGCCCTTACGATACGTCAAGAGCAATACGCAACTAGCATTGTTTTAATTTAATAACAGTCACATTCCCAGTAGAATTAGCGGTAAAGGAAAAACAAGATTCATTCCGCAGCCCTAGAGGACTCGCCTACCCGTTTTTCCCTTATAAAAGCTGCACACACTTAAGCTTCTTTCAGAACCAAGTCAGCAGTCTTAGTCAAAGGTTGCAACAGCCTGTCAAACTGAATCAGCACTGTTTGTTGTTCAAGATCTTAGATATAGACTTATCCTTTTTGGTTATTTCACCAAAAATGATTGTAATCTGATATGTGGAGAAAGTTTAACGTAAGTAGCTTTGAATACTTTTTAATGCTAAAAAAGATGATTTAACTAGGTGTTGTTACAATATGTTATTACAATATAGATTCATTTGGTTTATTAAACGTGTGTTTTTGAATAACCGAGTACAAACTTTTATGTGTGCAGCCACAGTGCGTCCTAGAACTTCTAGGAGACAAACAATTTTAACGCAAATCATTTATAATCTATACAAATAAATAAATTTGGGGTGTCTGTTTGTAATATTAAAATAACCGCTTTTTACTAAGTGCATTTGGATGTATACACGGTACATATGTATACCAAAACAACATTTTTCACAATTTCTGTCTATCTGTCTGTCTGTTTGTTCCGGCTAATCTCTGAAATGGCTGGACCGATTCTGATGGGACTTTCACTGGCAGATAGCTGATGTAACAAGGAGTAACATAGGGTACTTTTATTTTAGAAAAAAAAAATTTGTTTGTTAGGCGATACGAAGTTCGCCGAGTCATTTAGTGTATAAATACAATTAAAATGTTTGTCCGTGATTTCAAAATAACTGTTTTCTCAAATGTTTATAGTTATTTACATGATACTTAAATATTTTTTCGGTCTATCTTTCTGTTTGTCCGGGCTTTCTGGAGCGGCTGAACCGATTTTAATGGGACTTTCACTGAAAGATAGGGGAGAAAATAGAACAACTTATAGGCTACTTTTTATCCCGGAATTCCTACGGGATCCAGATTATTATAAACTTCCCTGATCTTTCACTTTCTTTTACAATAACGCCATAACAATAACTAAGCAAATGTTGGAATAAAAAATTGTTTATTACAAAATAAATGAGCTGATTTGTTATGTTATTAATATAATTGTTGTTTCAGGTTTTAAAATGACCACAAATGCTTTTTTACTGATAGTGATTTTATTATTATCCAATGAAGTTCTTGGTAAAAATGGCAATAATACAAAAAACGTAAAGAACATCAATAAAAAACCTGACAATAAAAATGGAAAAATAATTAATGAACGAGGCAAAAGATCCCTTACTGAAATTGAAAAATCGTTCTTATCTCATATTGCTAAAGATTTAGAAAATGAAAATCTTGATGAATTAGCAAAATATACAAGCGAAGACTTTGTTAGCAACGAAGAACAAAACAATGTACGGAAGGAACTTCCCTTCTGGGGCACAAGAGGAAGACGAGATAGTTCATCAGAGAGTACAGAAGACGTCAGTGTCGAAGAGAAAAAGACAAAGTGTACTTTTTGCGACAAATATTTTCGTGACTTTCATAAAAATGTAATAAAAGAAGAACTAGATCCATTTTGGTTCAAACGGGGTGTAAAGGATAAATCTAAAGAATCTGACATCTTTTGGGGTAATCGAGGTAGGAGAGATGAAATGGAACCGTTTTGGGGTAATCGAGGCAAAAGGGACGAAATGGAACCTTTCTGGGGTAATCGAGGTAGACGAGATGAAATGGAACCATTCTGGGGCAATCGAGGCAGAAGAGATGAAAAGGAACCGTTTTGGGGAAATCGAGGTAGACGTGATGAAGTTGAACCATTCTGGGGCAATCGGGGTCGCCGTGATGAAGTTGAACCTTTTTGGGGTAATCGAGGTAGGCGAGAAGATATCGAACCATTCTGGGGAAATAGAGGACGAAGAGAAACAAAAAAGTCATTGAGAAGAAATCCCTACTGGAATGCTAAAGAGAAAAAGAAAACTGCATTAAAAGACAATATTCTTGATGCGATGGATAATATTAAATATGGCGTAGAAAAACTGTCTAGAATACGAAGAATGGAAAGCAATTCATTTTGGAAAATTCGAGGTCGTGATAGTAAGCTAGAACATTTATTTAAAGAACAGGTGAAGAATAGAAAATTAAGCGGGAAGCCGGCTGAACAAAATACTGTTCTCGATGATACAATGTATGCAGAACAACCTCATTACATAGTAATTGAAAGGAGCAGTCGTTCTTCAGGCGAAGACGATCCATACTTTATTTCAAGAGGCAAAAAGTATACGAATTTCAAACTCAATGGATTGCGAGACAGACGTGGAGTTTTGGAAGAACTCGTGAAATCAGTACGAACTGATCCTTACTACATTGCAAGGGGTAAAAAAGATACGGAATATGTTAAGATTGGAAATTCAACGATATTAAAAGATAATTTTGAAAAGGCAAAAGAACTCACTTGTTCAGCAATTGATTTGCTAGAAAGCAAAGACGATGGTGATAAAGTAATAAAAAGGGATGTTGACGAATCTGAAAGAGATCGTCGAACTATACTTAACAAGTTAGCTGCACAACTTCAAATGGATCCTTACTTTGTGAGCAGAGGAAAGAAAAATAGCGATATTGATGCAAATGACGAACATTTAGAAGAATTTATTAACTATGTTAGTGAAATGTGCAATTAAATCACGTGCAATATGTACAAAAATATTAACATATCAATATTTGATCTCATTCAATACGATGCAAAGGCTGGCTGCATTGTTATGAATACTCGAACTATATGCTAAAAAATTAGCTTTCTTGTTAGCGATGATGGATAGATTGTTACATTATTCATGGAGGTGAATAAATTTTATCGCATTGATACATTACTGTTGCGTTACTATTAAGATATAATTTAGATATTAATAATTAAATGTTTATGCATTAGGTGTGTAAGTTCTTTTCAAAACTTGGCTGTTAAAGAAAATTTATCTTATAACTTGCTACTTAGTCCAAATAAAGAAACGTCTTTTTAAGGACTGACTTGCATTTTATTTTCGTTTTTGCAAAAAACAATGAAGTTGTTGTATGAGAATATTGTGAATGTTTATGTTTGATGAATAAAGACCCTAATTTTATGTTATTCGGGGAGTTTACATATTTGAGGGTTGGTTATAGATTATAATCTATGGTTGGTTATAAATAAGTTGTAACTGAAATAAAATGACCAGATAGTGCGACTTTTGTTTATTATTATTCTGCAATATTATTCCATAAATATACCTACATTCCAAAATATCTATTTTTGATTTGCTCTCACAATTTTCATGGTGTAGGTAACATTGAGAAGGATATCATTTGAGCAAACGAAAAAAATTATTGACTACATTTTAAAAGATGTTCGATTCTATACAAGGTACATCGATTCCAATTAATTCTATTAAAGAGATCTACTGAATACTATTTAATTCAAATTGGCTTATAATAATGGCTGATCTATGGAACAAGAAACAATATTCAAAAATAATTTTAAATTATTTCAAAAACAAGCTCTCGTGTTCTTTGTAAAGCATTTTATCTATTAACATGACAATAACGTGCCACAAACGGAAATAAATGAATATTTTAAGAGACCTAAAAATAACTTAGGTACTCAAATCTTCATAATTCCAGAACACATTGTCAAAACTATCATTTATTAAACATTGATATTATTTTTCATGGACATTTAACACCATTATTTTGATATGATAAAGTTACAATATATGATTCTACTAAAATTTCAGTAACGATAAACGACCATATAAATCGATAGGCCATTAAAGATTTGATACCTCTAACAACTCAAAATAATACTGTATGATGCAAGAATTAAATTTTCCCACATACATTAACATTGCAAATACAATTTTTAAGTATGGCATTAGATAGACATTTCATGTCGTAACTTAATCGTTAATAATCTCATAGAACGACTCGCCACAGCAAACGTGTTAGGTTTTCGTACATCAAGAAGCTGGAACATCCACATCAACAAAAACGGTTAGGATCTTCATTCCTGCTCGAGCAGCTGAAGTCACATAAAACACTTATGACATCGAAAAAGTAATCCGGGGTCCGGATTGGCTAGAACCCTGTAGGCCGTGAAATTCGTTCAGACTCGCCAAAGCAGAAGATGGTTGGTGGAATCTTCTCTCCCCGCGTCTTCCGTCATGGTGGAACTTCTAAAGTCTTCGCATCCATCTCCACCAGAGATGATGAGAGTTTCCTTACTACTCTGAGTGGTCTCTGCCTGTTTCTGAAGTTTCTCCGCGTTGGTTGAGCGACGACTCAACGCTTTAGTTTTCAAGGTTTGCACAGGTTTCGGAGGCTGCTTCTGTGGGACTGGGTTCTCGACTATCGTGAGGAATCGCACGTGCCCTGTGTGTCCGTACGTAATACCTGTAATGAAACAAATACAAATAGTTTGTAAACAATAATAATTTGTACCTGTCCTATTTGATGACCTATATTTTGATGCCCTATATGAGATTAAAAGTGATTAGTGTCCGAAATATAACTTGTAAAGAAAGAGAATTTGGATGGCACTGCGTTGTATGGAAACAGTTATTAACATTTACTTGTAGTGTCCTCAACATTTCTTTCTGCTTGGCTTCAATCCATAATGGGCCACTACTGGGCACGGGTCTCTCCTATTGAGGAGGCCTAGAGCATACTCAACCACGCTGCTCCAGTTGGTGGAGGACTACGTTTTGCTTAATTTCACCAATTAGATCTTATTAGATTAGATTAGTTGTTATTATCAATTTTTATTATAAGAGGGGAATTATAATTCGACTGTATTTTTTATGTTAGTTACCTCAGAATTTTCAACTTGATGAACCGATTTTGATGATTCTTTCTTTAATCGAAAACTGGTGCTTGTCATGTGGTCCCACTTAAATTTGAGCGAGATTTAACAAGTAGTTTTTGAGTTATTTTGAAGTCGGATATTTTTTGACAAGAATTATTACTTATTCTTTAAATTTTAAAAATAGTGATGTTAAATCGCTCACCAGTGAGATGCGGTACGGTGAAGAGTCCAGTGCGAACGTTGGGCGAGTTGTGCAGCGGCGCGGTGAGCAGCACGCCGGCGCTGGTGCCCACCCACAGCGTGTCGCGGTGCGCCAGCAGCGCCGTCACGCGGAGACACGCCGCCTTGTGTTGGCGGATTATGTCGTCGCAGCCTGTGGAGGTTAAAGTATATGTCGGTGAGGCTACGAATCTCCAGTGAAGGTCCAGGGACGGACCTCTTTATTCTACAACGCTTGTCTGATGTAGAGGTTGGCATATAAGAAATGTTATTTTAGATTATAGAATTGTCAATAAGTGAGAACGGATTATGACTTATCACTAGTGTTGAAGTACTTTGGAATATTGATTTGAACGTTGGGAGAACTGGAAATATATCATGGTGCAAAGTAAAAGGAATATCATTATAAACCAATCCCGTAGAATACCCCTTCTGCTTTATACATTTCATTTTACACTGTTATATTTATAGTAAATAATTTTGGGAAGACACTGCCTTCTACAACACAGTGCAAACTAAAGTTGAAGGCAGGGACTCCAACCATATTTGTACCTAAGATAAGATGATTGATTAAATGATTTAAATGAAAAAAAAGTTAGATAAAATAATGGTTGTTTGTCGAGGTTTGGCTCTAAGCAATAGATAGAGTAATTAACGTTGCAGCGTTGCCTGTAGTAAGAAGAGTTAGTGCTGACAGATAATGTTTTATTTCGCCGTTTGTGGCTTAAAAATTTATTTACAGAGTGAGTCTTTAATGTTTGAATCATTAATGATCTGATGAATCTAATCGCTAATCTTTGACTGATGGAGTTAATTGTACTTGACTGTTTTCTTAATCCGTCGGTCGCCTTCAAGAAGAAAAAAGGTTTCTTGGTCCATGGGTCGCTACCGTTATCGTTGGAGATATCGTTGGGATCGACTTCCGATACTTACATGTCACAAATCCCTTCATTAATCTATATTACAGCAGTGTACTAAACATTCCGATCATTCTGTAACCCCTACAATGGACCGCTAGAAACTTTGACAGCATCTTAAGAGATTATGCCTAACTGTCCATTGGTTACTTTACTAACTATAATATACATTAATTTGTACACCAAATACGTTTTATTTAGACAAACTACTCATTGAGGCAAGTAGTACATAATGTAAAGGTTTCAAATCGCTTCTTGAACGTAAGATTTTCATTGCAGTGTTTGATTTTGTTTGTTTCCACATTTACTCGGAGTTTATACTTAATTCACAAATACATTAATGAGTAATTGAAAATGAAAAAATGAAAAATGATTTATTCAGTAACCATCATTACAACCAATTTCAGTGCACTAGCTCCCACACTAGGATTCCCTGTGTTGTGAGAAGTTAGGATTCACTCTCTCGTAACAAAAGTGGATACACAATCAAATATCTTAGTTAACTAAGTAACATAAACTTTAGAAAATTTACAGAAAATTTACATTTAATGAGTAATTTATCTAAATAAAACGCATTTGGTGTACAAATTCATGTCAGTTGTTGAAAAACCCTAGAAAATGATTTTTATGGTTTGTTTACATTTGTATCGGCTGCAAATCGACTCTACTATAACTATGTTACTTTAACTTTCTTATGGTCTCAAGTGTCATCTAACGCCCCAACTCAGGGTCACTAACGCCCCAACTCAAGAGTCACTAACTCTTACTTAAATCGCTCCTTATTACATAATTCGTATGGCAATTCTTTACTAAGGCACGATTTAAGTAACCATTAGTGACTCTGAGTTGGGACGTAAAAGTTATTTAAATCGCTCCTTAGTACAGAATTTGTATGGTAATGATTATTTACTAAGCAGCGATTTAAGTAAACGTCAGTGGCTCTGAGTTGGAGCGTAAGTGTCACATCTTACCATGCAACATCTTGGTAACATGCGGCGTGATGTTGATCTCAGCGAGCTGCTCTCGAGTGGTGGAGTTGTAGCAGCGGAGCTGCGCCGCGTTGTGTAGAGACAGCCAGATGGAGCCACCGGCTACTGCCATGTGGTTTATCGGCTTCGACTCCGAACTTATTTGGAATGTTTCGTCGATCTATAAAGCGAGAAGAAACTTTACAGTTAAATAAATATTCATTAATTAACCTTGGGATTTTCTTTATAGTATTTTTATTTATCGCTAACGAAAAGAAAATATTTGTCGCGTTACGACACTGTATTGTGTATGATTTACGAGCATATTGGATTTAGTGTTGCACGATTTCGCTACAGGAAAAGTACCAACGTCATCGTTGGCTTTTAGTGCATTTAGTGGCCTATTTTGGACCAGACTTTACAACAGAACATTACTACATATAGGTATCACTGTCCGAGATATCAACCAGCTGCATCTGATATTGTTTTATTAAAAGTCATCAGCAAGTAAATGGACCCAGCAAAAGCAGAAGAAGTTGAGTTCAATTCAACAATTTCGACTTCAATTTTATATTTATCTGATTGGTTATAGTTTTTAATTATAACATGTTGCCAGATACAAGAGAAAATATAAAATAATTCTCCTTAAATTTAACTAACACAAGGTTTTGTTGTTCAATGGACCTATGTTTAATATGACCCCAGCCTCCCCTAATTCACAATATTTGTGTATCCACCTGCAAGGAGTGAGGATTGATGATCTTGATGGAGGAGTGCCAGGCGCACCACAGCTTGCCGCCGGACAGCAGCATGCTGCTCACGGGCCCGCTGCCAGTCCCCACTGAGATCGTCGACCGCTCCGTCCAGGATCCATCTGAACACCAAATGTTGGATAATGAAATATATATCCTTGTAAATTGCTGAAGGCGCAATCACTGAATAATCTAAATTTTACTAACAAAAAATAACGGACTTCAAAATGGCTCTAAAAGTACTTGTCAGATCTCGATAAAATTTATGCGAGACCACATGACAAGCACCAGCTTTCGATTAAAAGAAGAATCATCAAAATCGGTTCACCCAGTCGAAAGTTCTGAGGTAACAAAGATAAAAAACTCCTTTTTTGAAGTCCGTTAAAAACTCATCATCATCCAGGATCTTATCAAAACATACCTATATCTCGGCAATAAACAACGAGGTCTCCATTCCCCAGAGCAACGAACACCTTTCCCTCGACGAATCTGGAATTATCATTGATTTTATTTTACTTATAAATAGGCTTACTTCGTGATAATGTGGGTTCTAGTTTCTAGTACATACAGCTCCTTAATTTTATACTT
The DNA here is from genome assembly GCA_951805285.1 of Thymelicus acteon. Lineage (NCBI taxonomy): Eukaryota > Metazoa > Arthropoda > Insecta > Lepidoptera > Hesperiidae > Thymelicus > Thymelicus acteon. Next base: position 4,192,610 of record OX638233.1, read on the forward strand.
ATGTGTGCAAATATACATTGAGTTAAGGATTTTAAAGCAATAATAAAATGCAATTTTTCATATTCGAGACTTACGTAGGGACACTTGGTTTGTTCTCAGATTGTGGTTGTTTTTGATGACTTATTTTTGTTATCTATGTCACCCGTGACACACGGAATCTTAGTGCGTATGAGCATTAAAAAGACCAAAAAAATTTAGTAAGTTTTTGCCGTATTGGGGCGGCTTAGAATACTAACCCCAATCCCACGCCGGATGGGTGTCGAATGAGGCGACTAAATTCGGCCCACGGGTGGTAGGGCCCCTCGGAGGGATTATATTGGAATAATTGATTTTATTTGTTAATTAATACCATTATTACTATTATTATTTCTCTATGAGGTTTGCCTGGATTGCTACCACCATTGAGCATGAGCCATCCGCCAAACGACTCATCGTGTTCCGGCTGGGGGCTTGAGAAACAGTTCTTTCTTTCTTTTTCTTCTCTCTTTCTTGGCCGGCAACACATCAGTGATGCCTTTGGTGTTGCTGATGTCCATGAGCGACGATAGCCACTTACTATCGGGTGGATCTTATTACGATAGACTTACACAATAGAATGCACGCCAGAGTTATGCTGCAATTTGACTTTATTCTTCTTGATCCTGATGTTATCTAGGCAGTTGTAGACATGGATGCAGCCGTCTTCAGTACCAAGCCACATGGTGGGCTGGTTGGCTGTGGTCGCACTGTCTTCTGAAGACTGACGGCTGGTTGGAGAGGAGAGAGTGCCTGTATGGGAGATATAGGATTTTAAGTATCATATTATCTGGACAGACTACGTATTATCGCGAAAAGAAAATTTGGGAAGGAGAATTTTAGGTGTAAGTAATTTATAGAGGATGCAGTAAGTCGAAGGAAATTTACTAGAATTGTGCATGATTGAAATTATTAAAGGAGATGAAATTAAGTTTATTTTGTGGTCTGATTACCCAATAGCATTAGATAAAGATACAAAGTTGGTGTAAGTAATAAGTTAAATAAAAGTAATACCAATTCCAAGAAATATCACTGGGATTGTGCATATGCAAGACACGTACATAATTCAATGAGGGAAGTGAAATTAATTTTACGATCTATATAAAATTTAATAAAAATAGGGTAGTTATAACTTGTAACTCATGCATATAGTTATTAAATGTTTACCAAAAATATCCGTCTTGTCGTCACCTCCTAAAGTATAAATTCTGAATGAAATTACAAATCTTTTTCAGAAAGCTTCTCATTGATGGTTAATTTCGAGTTTTTCTCTCTTTCATAGTATAAATAGCCATAATAATACCATTGTGATATAATCTTTAAAGCTTGGCTTTATAGGTACTAAAATATGTTTTTACCAAAGATTAGTCTAATACTAAGAGTTGATCTTTCTGTTGAGAAGATTGAAATCAAAATGCCTTATCTTTAAAGTTAAAATTGAGGAAGAACTTTTTGAATATTTTATATAACCCAATATATTGTACCAATTATAAATAATCCAAGATATAATTCACGTAGAGGACGACAATCACAAATATAATGTACAAAAAAGAAAATCATACCAGCCATAATACGTCCAGGGACTACGTTGAAAGGAAACATCATTATATTTGGATTAGTAAATTAGAAATAGGTTACAGGTAAATTAAAATACACAAACAACCTACAAATTAAATTCAAATAATTAATAGTTCAAAGTACAATTTTATCATCGGACAAAGGTACGTTTATAAGAAAAGCCGAATACTTCTAACAAAGTGCAATGTAAAACAATATTTTTATGTTAATATAGTTTTGAACTTTAAAATGTGTGTCAATTTACCAACATGGCTAGATTATAAACGCACCCTTACATTAAGGTACAAGGATAAGTTTTTTAAGATATTTTTGTGCAGTAAGGTACTAAATACAGGGTGGATATCATACTACACTAAATGAAAATTTAAAAAGTATTAAGTGCGTAAAAGATTTTAAAATTGGTTTGCATTTAAATACAAAACTGGACTGAATAACGATAACATTTTAATTTAACTTTTCAAAAGTAGGCTCTGCGTTTGTCAGATTTCAAGATTTCATTGATTAACTCATTCATTCTCTCAATCATTAACTCATTCATTCACTTATTAATTATTCATATATCACGGAGACCACATCATAAGCGGGTTCTTCCATTTTCTTTATGGCCTGCAACGCGTCAATGATACCTTCGATATTGCGTCCATAAATCCGTTCAGCTGTTTTTGGATGACAGAGCAACAAAACAAACATCCATACAAACATTCACATTTATAATATCAAAGTAACAGACTTCCGAACAATATAAAATAAGCGAGTTCAATACATATATTTAAAAATAAATTATTCGACTTTGTATTACGACAAGAGGAAAACTGTACAAAATTTTTAGATCCACGATTGTGTAACAACCAGACTCTTTTTACTTGGAACAACGGTACTTAGCTTAATGTCTTGAACACGCATCTTACCCTCTATGTCTACCCGCACCGGACTCAATATTATTACTGTGTTTGTAAAAATGTGTAATTCTCATGTAAGTGACTATGTCTTATGAGAATAAAGTTTCTTTAAACCGAAGTAGGTTTAATCTCCACTAAGTTATGGTGCAACTCTCTCTCTCTCTCCGATCGGATTCGTCTTCTGAATACAGAAGAACTACTGCAGAAGAGCTAGATGTAGTGATAAACAAATCTCACCAGAAGTGATCCCCATAGCTTGCTTGTCCACAGCTGGGTTGGAGCTGGACTTCATCACTGGATGGACCTGAATGTTCTGGCCGGTGTGAGGAGTGCTCAGACTCTTGCTGTGGTTAGGAGTCAAGGTGCTGCGATAGTTGCCGAGGCTCGCATTAAGGCTGGAATTCACATCATATCATCATTACCAACATCATAGGTACATGTTAATATTTTTAGATTTTTCGTCTATTTCACTATGCGTTTGTTCTGGCCTATCTCATAAACGGTTCAACCGATTTAAATCTGTGATGATGACGTGTTGTAGTAAGCTTGGCTTAACATTTGCTTAACATTTAGTGTTTAAATCATGTCAAGTCCCTTCATCTGGAGCCAACCCCGAGCGCAGTCTCCAGTCAGGTTAACGATAGATAGCAGTCTCCAGTTAGGTTACCGATAAATAGCAGTCTCCAGTCAATTTACCGGTAAATAGCATTCTGCAGTCAGGTTAACGATATATAGCAGTCTCCAGTGAGGTTACCGATATATAGCAGTCTCCAGTCAGGTTAGCGATAGCAGTCTCCAGTCAATCTCAGATTCTGATTCTGATTCTTACCTGGAATGCAGGCGAAGGTTGGCCGACTCATGGCTGCGATCGGAATGGCCATCCTGGTTCTCGCTGCCTGAGGAGCCCTCGTCTTCGTCGTCACTTGATGATGAACTGGAATCATTGCAACACAAGTAAACATAAGAATACCTCGTTACTATTGTACTAAAGTGCATAGTTTACTCATAGACCAGTTAGTAGGAACCACTTTATAAATACATCTGGTCGGCAAGCTTCGAAAAGGTATGGATGATGTGACGATGGATCATGTGACATACGTATAGGATGAACAAATTCGATCAAACTAATTTCTGTTGACCATAAGAATCGTAGCTACTCAAAGGTGTCGTCGTGTAAATTCAGCCAATGATACGGCGCAGATATTCATCTCACATGATCCATCTTCATGTATCCCTTCGAACTTGCCGTCCAGATGTAAGTATATAATTATTATGAAGTACTTGGTAACCCTGCCTGCGAAGCGAGGGGTCGAGGGATTCGATTCCCGGCAGATATTTACGTAACAGGTCATATACCTGTGAATACCATTTAACAATACCATTTAGGAAACATCTTCTATTTTTTAAACTTTATAAAAACACAGCATAAGGCTGAGATTCCACTAGAGATGTGCAAAGTAGCCATGCGGTGCGCGAGAAAAAAGTCCATCAACAGGATTATTTCATTATTTTCTTCATTATATGACGACCTGTTTGGCGTAATGGTTACCACCGGACTACCGTGCCAGTAATCCTGGGTTCGATTCCCAGCGAGGCGGAAATTTGAAATAAAGAAAGAAAGAAATAAAAGCTTTATTCCAACAGTTACTTACTATAGATATCAGGTATAGGTATAATAAAAAATAAACATTAAAACTTACCATTTTCTGTAGTAAGCACTAAGGAAATCGATCGCACTCAGTGATTGCTATGGAGAACCACATTACTGATATTCTGTGCGAACCATTTTGATGCTTCATGCCACTATGTACTTAATTCTGTAATATAATCTAGCTAAAATCTCAAACCAAAAGCTTAATGCAAATAGCTCTAGTACAAAAAAAGAGCATTAAATAAAAAGCTTAAAAGAAAAATACCTATTAATTATAAATAAATAATAATAACGCTGTGCAAGTATTAGTATATCTACATATTTATGTTTATACAGTGTGTCCAGCAACTAACCGTGAGTTTGAATTTCTGTCGACGGCCCGGCTGTGTTGTTTTGTGTCTTTCTTTCTTTAAGTCTTTTTACTATTTTATTATTCGAGGCTAGAAAAATGAAGTATTGCTATTGGTAGATTTTTTAATCGCGCACCGCCTAGCTATCTCTCACATCCCTAGTGGAACCCAAGCCCAATGATGGAACATAAGTACACAACGTGCGTTTTACTAAAGTTCGGACGATGAAATGATCGCATACCGTGTCCTTTGAGTCCCAGATAAGTTCTTGGACTTTCTTTTACGGTTCGGGTAATTTTGTCCTCCGCGGACTAAAGTCCCTCGTCTGCGCAGGCCCTTACTGTCACTATTGAAGAAATAGATAAGTAATACCATTACGTCGGTTTGAAAAGTTATAAAAGGTTATTAATGGGATAATAATATGATATTATTAAATTTAAGTCTTAAAATGTATTGGGTAGAGTCTGTTTTGCCCTCACCTATCTAGTCGAATGTTCTTGCAGCTGTCGTCAGGATCTGAGATGCTGATCCCTGGCTTGGTGGAGCTGGTGCTGCTTAAAGAACTTGTGCTTCTGGAAGAATATACCCATAGTCAGTCTCAGGTAGACAGTCAGACTATGGAACGGAAAACCATGAAAAAGCGGGAAATTCTCTTTTTACGCAAGTAACCAATAGCCAACAAATAAACAAAACTGTCGCCCAAGGACATTCGGTAACGTAACAATTTGTGGCAATATAAAGGCAAGTAGAAATATACACCTCTGTTTATTGAAACACAAAATTTACATTTGTATGCCTATCGATTTTTTGACGATATTTATACGATATTTATACAACACAAAGAGAACCACGAACATTGTATATTAAAATGCTTTCTATCTCATTTTCTCCCACGTTAAATCTTATGAATTTATGTGTCTGTCTCTTTTTACTGTCCCTTTTTCGTTTCATCGACTTTCAAATGACAACGATGCTAAAGAAGTTTTCACTTCAAAAAATCAACTCACGGAATATCCAAAGTCTGTTGTCGTGTCAACGCCGGCGCAGGCGGCACACACGCGACGCAGAGTATACGCGCGTTGCAGACGCCATTGCATGACGTCACTTGCGGCTTGGGAGACAGAGTGAGAACGCACACCTGTCCTACATACCCATCGCTGTTGCACACCTGGGGATGTAAGGGTTCAGCTTTTAATGTATGGTAATAAAATTAGTGACAAACGCGTTTCATACCTATTTGGTGGTAATTAAACACACAGAGGCTACAGAGCCTATTTGGTAGTGATTCTGTCACAAGGAGTTCCAGGTTCGGTTTCTTGTCAAGAAAGACATTATGTGACTTGTCATTATGAAGACATTATGATGTTAAATTTTGTGTGTAAGTAATATAAGTCCATAAAGTAAGAATCTATAACGCTACGTCGTATAGCTGTCCCTAGTTCGAATCCTACAAAGCATTTCTAATTAAGACTAATACTAGCTTACTGGGGATGTAAGGGTTCAGCGTTTAATGTATGGTAATAAAATTTGTGACAAACGCATTTCATGCCTATTTGGTGGTGATTAAACACACAGAGGCTACAGAGCCTATTTGGTAGTGATCCTGTCACAAGGAGTTCGAAGTTCGGTTCCTTGTCAAGGAAGATATTACGTGACTTGTCATTATAAAGATAGTATGATGTTAAATTTTGTGTGTAAGTAATATCAGTCCATAAGTCCCTAGTTCAAATCCTACAAAGCATTTCTCAAAAGTTTTTTGAGAGGAATAGCGTCTCTGGATAAAATCGCTCCAGACCTATAGTATTATATTACTCGTATTAGGTGTGTTGAATATTTTACCGGTATGATTTCCAATCAATAAATAAAATTCTTACCCAAACATCAGGTGCCTGTCCCTTAGGAGGTAAGGTGGGAGCAGCGCAGGTGAACTGCAGTCCAGCTCGCGTCTTGCGAATGGGTACTGGAGACAGGAACTCGGGAGCCGGCCTCTCTTGACCGTATACACCTAGAATCATCATCCTCATTATCATTATTATCATGATCATCATTATCATCATACTGGTAATAAAACTGTAACCAACCGATATTTGTCTATACTAATATATAAAGAGGAAAGATTTGATTTTTTGTTTGCACTGAATAGGCTCCGAAACTACTGAACCGATTTGAAAAATTCTTTCACTGTTGGAAAGCTACACTATCCCCGAGTAACGTAGGCTATATTATATTTTCAAAAAAATTAGGGATCCTTAATAAAACTCCAATAATGTAACCCAAGGTGTAAAAAAATAAGAAAACCGAAGCAAAGCGAGGGCGGTTACTCGTTCCTAATAAGATTGTTATGGTTTCCGGTTACGGTTTTCATTTAAGTATTTTATTAAGCTTTAGGTATAATTTAGTTTTTATTTCCATGGTTCCTCAAGTGAAAAAAATTGAATTTTAACAATCCCGTCTTATCATTTTGCGTATGAGTGTAATACAAAATAGGTTTAGGAGATATTTTAGGGGATATTTTAGCTATTTTAGCATACTTATCATGAGTTATAAGTTAGTGTAGTGACTGTAGTAGTAATTTTCTAATCACATATACATTTTCGAATTACATTATTTGCACTCACATAGCTTTTGTTTGGTCTCGTTTATGAGCTCCTCCCAATTGCTCCTCTTGTCAGTTTTTTGGAATATGATCGTCAAGTTTTCCGGACCGTTCCTGAAAATTAATTTATTAATATGTAGTTAAAAACAAACACAATATAATATTTATTTCTTTGATAAAAATATAGCTTCGTATGTTAATGTGGGATTAGGAGACCTAGAGACGTCTGTCATTCATGATTCGTGGAAACTTAATTTAAATTGTGCGCCAACTATTTCAAGTTCATATTTGAACTCGTAAATTATAATTATTTATTGTAAAATGATTGTAAAATAATAATTGAAAAACCTGCTAAAATAGACTCAATATTATAAATCCATTTGAAAAGTTTCATGATGTTTTTCCGTTCACTTTGTCAGAGAGCCGGTCACTATGCCCTCCCCCTTCATTTTTAATTGGCCACGGTCCACGGTGGAACCTTGATCAATCAGATGGTTCATCTGCTCATTTCTCCACAATTTACATGCAGCTTCAACCCATTAATGGCACACTACTGAGCATGGGTCTCTCCTCTTGGGGAAGCCTTTAACATACTTCAACACCCTGTTCCAGTGCGGATTGGTGGAGGTCATAACTCAAGTGTCGGAAGTTCTCAGACAACGAGGTCCTCGGACATGGCTTAATTCAGAGACGGCTTTACCCTCCGAAGCACGAAAACGCTGAAGAAATTTTTGTCACTAGCAGTCTCTCATCCAACTACCGACCGCGCACGCTGTTGTTTAACTTTGTCCATCACTTATGTTCGGTTTACACGTATTAAGTAGTGAAGTAGTTAACTAAATTTTAAGTAAATTAATACGTGTAAACTGACAATTTAGTAGTTTAGTAATCAAGTAGACAAGTAATTTAGAAATTTTTCTATTTTCTGTTAGGTAGGTGGGCGGTACTTATCACTTAACACGTTTGGACAGACACTTTTTAATTAAAATTTAGTTAAAATTTAGTAAAATTCTTAAGTAATTAAGTAATTTAGTAAAATGCTTAAGTAATTAAGTAGAATTGTATGAACTGAAGAGCTTTACTAAATTAATACCTGTGGACGCACACTAAAAATTATTCACTTAAAATTTAGTTAAAATTTAGTTAACTACCTAACTACTTAATACGTCAAAACTGGACTTTAGGATTGCAACTGACACAAGCTGCCGGGCTATGAGAGCTTTAATACTATATACTACTAGGTACTTACGGTGTATTCAAGCTGAGCTCCATATAGCAAAGTTGAGTATCACTGTTCTGTCGCTCCGAGAGTTGCCTGTTCAATGTATGCAGCATATCTCTGACCAACTCCTCTAACTGGTAATGTTGAGTATGCAGAGCCGCCACGTGTTCCGATATCTGGGTGAGGGTGTTCACGTCTTCTGTTAGAGTTTCAACTTCGTGCATTATCCGGCGTAGGTTTTCGTCTTTTGCTGCAATGAAAATAATTCAATGTCGTTTAGTAATGTAACACGTAAAAAGTTATCTCTCTCGCTCGCACCTACGACGCTAGCAATCCAACCACGTACCTCTCGCTCGCACCCACGACCCGTACTAACAATCCAAAACAACTCCAGCAAATGCTGTGCGCCTAGTATCACGCACCTTCATCATGTCGCATTTTGGCTGTCGCATCATAAAAACTTTACTCTCATATTTTTTTCCAAACTCCCCAAGAAGTATAACTTCAAAAATTGACTTTTACCGTTTACACTCTTAGTAACTCATTAAATGTTGGTGAGGGTAGAATGGACAATGTGTTTCTTCTCCATAGCAAGAACACGAAGGGGTCGGATGATTTAAACGACAAAAGGGCCAAAAGAACCAAATGTAAAACTATTCGTAGAAAATTTCAAGCTTTTTAAAGGTGTAAATATTATGCTTAAAGTTTAATATTGTTAATTAATATATTTACTAAAATGTAATGTAATATGACATGTACATTTTACATATAAACACTCCTTAATAAATTAAATCTATTTTTTTCTTTCCAATAAAATACTAATACCAATAATCTACATACTCCAGTTCTATTTACCGAATCAGTGTTATTATTATTTCTTTTTTCGTTTTTGTCGCTAACGCAGTAACCATTATACGAAGGGAGCGGCGTGAGTGAGCCCTATTATAGGCCTCTTGACATTTCTCCTCAAATTTTGGTTTTCAACGCACCAAAAACAGGGTCCAAGTACTCGTCAGGCACGCCTACAAGAGCACTTCAAACTGCCAAGTGCCAAAGATGTCAGAGGTGTCTCGACGATGAATACAAAACAATCAAAGAAACAACGTTTAACTGCGAAACAGCTTTTGATATTTATGTTCCGACATTTAACTTGTCTTCAGAGCTTATTCACTCATTACCACAATCACGAAATACTGAAATATTTACCTTTGACGATTTCGAGATCAGCCAAGGATATTCTCATAAGAAGTTTGTACTTATTACCTTCCATTAGACTCGCTATACTACTTTGGTATGTTCTGAAAAAGAAAAAACTTTTCATAATCAACATCATTCGGGACAACGTCATTACGGGACACGTATCTCTCCTCTTTATTAACGAAGCCTGTAGCGTCATTGCAGATCGATTGAGTTAGTAGAATTTACCCGAAGTTGGAAGTTAGTAAGAATTTAGAAGTTTAGAAAACAACCTGATTCAACAGTGTGTTTTCATTCGAGACACAGGAGTGCTAAAAATTCTGTGATGTGTAGCAGAGGAACATCCTCATCACAATACAATACATTTTTGTCTGTTAATAAACCTAAACTATCAAAAAAACACTCACGGAATGGGTTTCTTAATTGTTCCAGTCCGCCTCTTAACACTCGTAATCAGAAGCGTGTCATTAAACAGAAACAGGGCTCTATCTTTAATGGTTCCCTGTGCAGAGGGCATCGTCACCATCTCGTGCCTTAGGAATGATCGGTCCACCGACACCAGATTAGATAGACCCTCGATCATTTGTTCTAGGTCCCGTAGTGTTTGTTGTTGCTGCTCTAACTCTAGACTCTCCCTCTCTGTGCAATTTATCAGCTCGAGAAGATCGTGGATTTCTTTTTGAGCCTCTAGTAGCAGTTTGTGGTCAGGATGTGACTGATCTGAAAAGTTAAACACAATTTGAGTCTCTGAATGGATATGCTGTGGATACCTTTGATGTTTGAAACAAGTTAAAGAAAATAAAATAGCAACTTAAGTCAGGAAGGAACTTATGACATCCAAAGTACTAGATACTGAAAAGCTTTTTTATGGGATAAGGATAGTAAACGGGCTTGCAGTGGCACCGTGTCCTGCCGTCCGTGGATATCTGGTCAGATCGTAGGACAGAATAAATAAGGGCAACCAAAAATCTACCTGTGTGTTTAATCAGTCGCTGTATTAGCAGCTTGTAGCTCGGGAATTTTTGCACTGGCTTGATGAGCAAATTGTCCAAGGACAACTTTCCCTTGTGATCTCGGGCCATAGCGTCGAGGAACTTGGCAAAAGCCGGTCGGGACGAAGCCGAAGTTTTGATTGTCTCCTTCGCTTTCTTCAAGTTGTTGATGAAGGACATGTACGTGTCCATCACGGTGGGCTTGGTAAACTGAAAATAAATTATACTCATAATTAATAATCTGAAGAATTATTAAGGAACTATTTTTCTCTGTGAATAAGAGATGGATTCCTTGTGGTGGCCAAACTTGCAGATTATCTCATGTTTTTGTAACTTCATACTTCGAATTCAGACATGGAAGATTCTATTAGATGTTATCATTATTTTTATATTTCTCTTTAATTCAAGTTGGACTCAACTTTATGATAAGTGTAGGAATTAGCTAGCTGATGTTAATTACATTAGTTGACATATCAGCTTAAAAAAATTAATTGAAAGACAATTCAAACTTCCTTCTGAGAAGGAAACTGCAAAACTTACCACATCCAAAAACACATCCCCGACTTTCTGTTGCAGGTCCCATTGCTCCAACCTTCGTCTCAACTGTTCCAAGAAGACCTGATGGACGTTCAAGATCGCCGGAACTTGGTAGAAGATCTCGTCCACCACGAACGCGTCTAGGAGTCCAGCGTTTTCTGGACTCTTCAACGGCTGAAGATATTTCTGAAAAAAAATCAGTAACGTATATACTATCCAAACTAAAACCCACCGTCGTTTTACCTCCTGAATCTCGTGATACCAGAACTTTTGTAAATTGAGAAAAGGTAAATTGTGAAAAACTATACAGGTCAATTGATCAAATAAGTTAAACAATCTCGCTGTACGATAAATAGCTAGTGAATATTTTTTGAGGTCTTCAGAACTTTGTAGGGCAGTTTATACCACCGCTGGTTTCATGGTTGGATAGTTAAGGTTTTCACACTGGATCAACGTGGTGGAATTTGCTCTTATTGAAATACATATATTAATTTTTAGTTTTATCTTGAAAAGGCTGAAACGCTGAAAAAGCTCTCATAAAATAAATTTAATTTAACTCATCAACAAGATACGTGTATTGACAACTGTGTAAAGTATAAACAGTCCCAATGCGGAAAATTTTTGGTAACGTGATGACGAGAATAATGGATTACTGTATTCATACGACTTCATCTCCTAGAAATTGAGAGACGAAACGGAAAACGACGCCTCTTTTATTTGGTATTTAGTAAAGAATATCAAGATTTTTATTGTAATGTAATGCCAACAATGATGTTGTGATGTTTAATATCATTATTGATTTTGCCGACAAATAATTTCCATCGCTTTTCTTTGCCATTGCAAACAAGATGTAAAAACATGAGGAATATATTGTATAATTTTAGTGTCTGATGAAGTAATTATCTCAAATTATTTTTAAAGAAGTTGACTTACTGTAGGCTATTGAAATACATAAACATCAACTTCAGGACACCGTTAAAAGTGTGTTGAAAAACTATTGAATTCAAACTATGGAGGCTAATACTAATTCTAATACTAATGCTAATACTAATGCTAATTCAGGGAATCCTTTCCATAAGCATCAAGGATATTTCAAATACAGAAAATCTAGCGGGAGTGTAAGTGTGCCCTTATTATTTTAAATCACTCAGATCCAATTCCATTCACACGAGCGAAAACGAAGATTAAACGCCTCATGAGTCAAATAAATGAACGATTCAAAACAATAACACAAAGAACTTAACACTTTAGCACGTTATAAACGTCCTTGAATGATTTGTATCGCATTAATTCTGTCAAATACGTCAACCACGAATTCCGGTGTAAAATTTATTTTCGGCAATTTATTCAAAACAGGTGCTCATAAATTAAAGGCCACTTAAAGCACCCATGAAAGGACAGTAAATTTAGGCGACGGGAGGTTCGGGATTTCGCGCATCTACAATATTACTTGGTTTTATGATTCTCAGGAGTCTTACAAAGTAACGAGGTGTATGGAGCAATATAATATTATACATATAGAACTAGCTGACCCAGCGAACTTCGTATCGCCTAAGAATGTAACAAATCAGAGATCATTCAGCGATGATTTTATAAAATAACGCATTGATCGTTAAATTTTGTTTCTAATCTTGAGCTAATAGATCAGTTTTCATGTTTTTAACTTTAAAAATGACGAAGTTAACTAAGTTCCATCCTGTAAATTAACCATTTAAATGATGATTTTTCGAAAAAATGTGTAAAAGTTAACTTTTGTTTAGTACTATAAACTTACATAAAAATGTCATATTTAAAAATCTAAAACTGACGAAGTTGGTTTGTATGAAACTGACTTCTAACCCCTATGTATACCTCTTAGGGGATGAACATACAAAACTCCGTTCTTAGCTGACGTCTCCTTAGCATAAACTATCTCCCTCCCAAATTTCATCATAATCGGTTCAGCAGTTTCTGAGATTTTTTGTTTAATCAGTGTCTCTTTTCAATTTTATATACATATAAATATATATACTAGCGCCCTGCCCGCGGCTTTGCCTACGTTTTCCGAGATAATAAGTACCCTATGTCTTATTCCAGATCATGGTATATCTGTGTGCTTTATTTCATGAAAATCCATTCAGTAGTTTTTGCGTGAAAGAGTAACAAACATCCATAAACTTTCTCGTCTTTAACTATAACAGCGAAATTTATAATATTAATAGGATTATCACTATTTCATTGGGTCTAAACTCCAAACCTATTCCTTCTACTGGTAGTGCTGATTTATAATGAAAAAAGTTTACCATTAGGGGCCATCTATAAATTACGTCACTCGTTGGGGGGGGGGGGGGGGATTGATGTAGTGTGACATTGTGTGACAAGGGGTGGGAGAGGGTCCTAAATTTCGTGACGTCACATTTCAAAATCTACTAATTCGTATGTATAGGTAAATATTAAAAAAATAATGGAAATAAAACTTATTTCGGAACTGCTGTTTCAATAAAATTTCATAATATGTGACGTCACACTAGGGGGGATGTCTCACAAATGTGACCAGCTGTGACAAGGAAGGGAGAAGAGTCAAAAAGTCATGAAATTGACGACAAACGACGACAAATTGTGACATAATTTATGGATGGCCCCTTATTGCCATTTGGTGATGGTGCCATTAATTTTGTTAGAGATACAGAATAGGGTTTTTACAGCTGATTTGATTAGTAAAAAATAACATGCTTTTACATTTTACCCCAAAAGAATTTCTTAAAAAGCATTACCCAACACCCTTACGGGATGCGTAGTATTTTAACATTACTCGTAAATACAAAGCCGATTATATTCATGAAAGGGGTTAGTGTAGTAAAACAACAAATTATAGTAATTACCTTAATTACCGGCAGTAAAACAGAGGGATAACATTCGTCAGATTTCTTTATGTAAATAGATTGTAAAAGGCGTGATGACAGTAAGTAAAAATCACTAAAAGTTTGTATTTATTTGATGAAACTCTATTATTGGATTACAAAACACGTACTTATTGTGTATTATTAGGAGCAAAATTAATAATATTTTGATAATAAAACTACAAAATACGGCAAGCCGCTTGAACGTCAATCCCGTCTCAATCAGCGCGAATCACGTCACGCCTCAGTAAACAAACGAATATGACAATACTGAAAATGACATCTTGTCTATTACTTTACTAAGGCGTGACGTCACCAGCGACGCCATGACACTTTGAAGTGTTTTGGTGCGAATTTTAAACTTATAAAGTGTAGTCTATTTATTTTATACTAAACCTTATTTTTTGCGGAAATATGATATGCGTTGTAATTATAATATATTTCCCAACAATATAGAACAGTATTTCAAAATCTGTCATCATGCTTATTATTGTTGTGATGTATTTGTAATGTCCTAGTTTTGGGGAGTGTGTATGACTGTAACTTATGATTGATGGATGTTAATATTACGCCTTACACACTCATAAATAATAACTCTCTAATCCGCATTTGATTACAGTTAATATTTTCCAATAATCCTAAATTTATTTCATTTTCAATAACCCAACTAGACCCTGTTACCTACTAAGACTCCGCTAATTGTCCGTAGATTAAAGGCCTGTAGTCTTGACCTGTGATAGTCAGACACTTAAAATTGTCTGGCTTCAACCCATTAATGGCCCACTACTGAGCACGGGTCTCTCCTCTTGAGGAGGCCTAGAGCATACTCCACCACGCTGCTCCAGTGCGGATTGGTGGAGGTTAGTGGCCAACCCGAATGTCGAAAGTTTTCAAACCGCCCGAGGGCCTCCGACATGGCTTAACGATTGTTATCTTATGATAACAACCGGGACCGACGGCTTTACGTGCCCTCCGAAGCACGGAAACGCTCAAGAATTTTTTTTGCCACTAGTGGTCACCCATCCAACTACCGACCGCGCCCGCTGTTGCTTAACTTTGACGATCACATAGGATCGACGCAAGCCGCCGGGCTATGAGCGCTTCTAAATTCTAAATTTAAAATTGTCTAAAATGAGGTAAAGCTGCCATAACAACAAATAATAAAATTAAAACAAAGATAAAAAGTTCCCAAAACTTTTGGAGAACAAGCAACTTATTTTTATAAGACGACTTTTTACGATACCATCTTGCATCCAGCCAGTTTTTGATCATATAAAACTTGTGATAGCGGTATTCCCATTACAAATTCCCTAAGCCATATCTGTAACTTAGCAACTCCATGATAGGAGATTGTTTAGTGATATGTCTTTATTCTTTATTCGACTTTATTCGCCAGCGGAGAATTTGTTTGAGATTTTTGCGACCGTCGTACCCCCAAAGCCCTAAATGTAATAAATTGACTATGCCTTTTTTAACTTAGCCTTAAATAACAATAATATAAATATATATTTTAAAAAGTCGCTTAAATGAGTATTCTTACCATTGAGATAAAAACTAACAATATTTCTTGGAAAGTGAAAAGAACAGGCATGGCAAGGACAACACAAATAAACCATTTACGTACATTCAGAGCAGACAACGAAAATTTTATCTGTTCCATAAATTAGTGCCTCGGCCGGAAAACGATCCCGGAACCCTTCGCTTTGCAAGCAAGTTCACTACCAGGTAAACTACGGGGTCATCTTTGTATTGTACTGGTCACAGACATGTACAGTGTGTATTTTAAGTAACATGTGGCTTCAACCCAATAATGACCCACTACTGGACGGGCACGGGTCTCTCCTCATGAGGAGGCAGAACATACTCTGCCTAGCTGCTCCAGTGTTAATTGGTGGAGAGGTTAGTGGCCAACCCAAGAGTCGGAAGTTCCTTTAGTTTCCTTAGAGCCTGCGACATGACTTAATGACTGTACCTTACAATACAACGGAGGTTAACGGCTTTACGTGCCCTCCGAAGCACGGAAGAATAGAAATTTTAAGTAACATACCTTGACTAATATCTCCAAGGCTTCCACATAGGACTTCTCTGTCTCGTACAACTCTACCACAACATGGGTCCTTGTGTCCTGTAAAGAAAATAAAATCGTGAGTAAAATTGAGAAAAATATAGAAGAAACGATTAAGTGTAATTTCTAAGTTCATTCCCGAAAACGTGCAATCTGTGGAACGAACTTCCTCTGAGATATTCCCGGAGCGGTTTGACATGGGGTTCTTCAAAAAAGGTGTAAAAAGAGTTCTCCTTCAGGGCCGGCGTTGCATTGGCGATTCATCTGGTATTGCCCATGTCCATAGGCGACAGTGACCACTTACCATCAGGTGGCCCATATGCTTTTTCGTCTGCCCTTCAAGCTATATAAAAAAAGTATAAAATGGGATGAAAATACGTGCTCAGCTCTTTCTTTCAATTCAATTCTTGTAGCGTAGATTCTCTAATATTTTTATCATTGTCCATTTATTAATTCATATTTATGTATTTAGTGTTAATTAATTAATGACTTCATTCATTGTTTTGTTAACAAATGATTCAATCAATTAACAATAACGACAAATATGTAAATATAAAGAGTACGTACGTACGTAAAAAAAACGCCACTGTTAAAACAATTGGAAGTGGCTGCGATTATTTATTTATGAATGATTACAATATACTTAGTTACTGGAAAGTAATATACTATACGAGTACATAATCATATGACAGAAAAAAGGAAACTAAAACGCTGAAAAGGTTATTGTATGCCCTGAAAATTTTATTGGTTAACACCATTGAAGTATTATTACTAGCATATAGAACCGACACCGCGAACACAATGTATGTTTCAATGAATTGGCGCCGATCGGCTTCAATATTCAATGGATTCGTTCGATTTTGGAAGAACGGGGGCTCAATTTTGAAAATAGAACCTCCCGGCGGGGCACACAACTTGTTCGAGATGTCTGTTCTATGACATTATACTTCAATGGTTAACACTTAAATTTTTACGCCGGTAGTGTCATGCGTATCGTAACCTACATCCTCGCTACATCATGTTTCATTACATTGATTTCTTTACTTTGCATCGATACAGCGTTGTTGACAATACTTTGTATTTGACTTTGTTCAACTATTGTAATAAGTTATGCAGTAGGTATAAACGCTCGAGACATATAGCAACAAGATAGAAATAAGAATAAATTCTGTTGGTTTTTTTACACTCGGAGTAGGCAAATGAGTGGACAGACCATCTGATAGTACCTAAGTGGTATTGTCACATAAAACTACACAATATACCTACATATTTTATGTAGTTTTCATTATTTAAACATTTCTCTTCTCCTAGTCTAAACAGCATCAACGCATTTTTTTGTTTTTTTTTTCTAGTATCTTGTATCGAGTTTACGTTTCGTTTCTGTAGATTAGATGTAAGCCTGCTTGATAGATGAAGGGTCATGGGATCGATTTTCGGATTGAGCCAAATCCATCGTACATAAATTTACTTTCCGGTCTTTTTACCTGACTGCCACGGAAGGCTTATGCTTTTCGCGCGTATTTATGTATGGATGAGTGTAATATTCTTTATTACCTCATATCTTCCAAACCGCTGGACCAATTTATATAATTAAGATATCGTTAGATTCGTCTTGATAACCCAAATGTTCTTAAATAGGTGACGTTAAAAAAAACAAATATGGTGGCTGTGAAATGCCATTATTTGAAGTTTAGAAAAATAAAAATAAATCGAATAATGCAATATGGGTAATAAATTAAAGAGCTCATCATAAAGATTTCAAAAGGTATATCATGATACCTTTTTTTTACAGCAAGCGGGTTTTTCTTTAATTTTTAAATTTATATTAATTTATATACGTAGGTACATGCCATCTACGAGATTCTGCAGTTCCCATGGTCATAAATATAAAAATAAGGTTCTCGTTCCTTCACAAAACTTGACCAACTTAATAACTTGATTTACATTCTTATAACTTTCGATCCACATGGAACCACGTCGCGTCTGGTCGGCAATCAGGGATTAAAGTATAATGTGGCAACTGGCCACTTCCCAACGGCCGAGGACGTAGCTCTGTCATAATGAGATATCGACCGGTATGGCCGCCACCGAATAGATAACAGCTTATGTCTTGAATCATGATTTTTACTACGCGCCTAAGTAACCTAATTTGTGCGCACGTAGTGTTAGAGTTGTGTGTGCTAAGCTCTTCTAGCATCCTGCAAGCGTTCTTTTAGAAACAATTATTTTAGGGTTGAGCGTTCAATAACAAATAAAAAAGTTATGAAATGCTTCATGAATAGTTTTATGAGGGATAATTTCCTATCATTATCGAGTTTTTATTACTTATTTTACGAACGTTGAATTTAATAGTTTCGATAATAAATAAAATTATTTCCGCATTAGCATTTTAAATTTTAAAAAGGAATAGTAGTAACGTATCCTATATCTAACTGAGCTTTTACTTAGAAAAGTGTAATTACTCTCATTGAAATAAAAGAACACACAAACCTTGAGACGAAACGAGAACGAAAATGTTGAGAATTTAAAATCTATAAAAAAAAAACTTGAGAGGTGTCAAGGGACACCCGGATGGAACGAAGTTCCTTGCAGTAAGTACTAGGATAGCAAAAACATGCAGCACTCGCTTGCATGTTTTTGCTATCCTAGTACTTACTGCAAGAAACGAAAATATCTGGTTTGCTTTCTATAAGAGAGAGAGAGAGAGACAGACAGAGAAACATGCGCACACCGCACGACATGTAACGACGCCGCACGAGTTGTAACGACTAACGACGGCAAAAAGTGTCGTTACAACTTTTCGTTACCAAATTTTCCGCCTAGCCCCCTTTCGCAACGCGTGATAAGGAACTTCGTTCCAAAAGCTAAATTCCTGGATCTATCTATCCTAAGTTCCTAACCCATGCAAGTATGATCTGGATTTAACCTTTATTTTTTTTAATACAAGCATCTACAAAAGGCCATGATCAGCAGAATTGAACATGAGTCATGTTTACGAGTCGCTATCATCTTATCTGCCAAGCTCGAGTACGCCGTAGTCAATGATACTTAACCCAAAAAGCTCAGACTCATTAGGGCTTACTACAATCGATACGGTAATTCAAGGTCACTCGTAAAGGCCGTTTGCATAATCTAATTTAAGCGCGAGTTTGAATCCTGCGAAACTCCTAATTTTGCTAGTCCTGCTTCATAAATGTGAGTTTTATTCTAAACTAACGTTTTAACAGTTCGCTATAACTACTATCTATTGTTCGTTACTATCGCTCTAGAGGCAAGAAAAATATCTCTTTTTCTGTTGTTGTGTATAGATCTCATTGTAAATGAAACTATGTTTTGTATGAGAAAAAAATTCTTTAAACCTTAAGTTTGTTGTGAAGATACGAGTAATTTCCCAAAAGGAACTCAATAACTAATCATCTCCCGAACTCAATCAAAGAAATTTTAAATGAAATAGCACCAATTTGTAGATTTTGTTGCTATGCCTATGACGGTAAATATTTCTTCTAACTAGCCATTAACTTGACCGCTAGTGGCAAAAAATTCTTGAGCGCTTCCGTGCTTCGGAGGGCATGTAAAGCCGTCGGTCCCGGTTGTTATCGTAAGATAACAGTCGTTAAGCCATGTCGGAGGCCCTCGGGCGGCATGAAAACTTCCGACACTTGGGTTGGCCACTAACCCTTCCACCAATCCGCACTGGAGCAGCGTAGTGGAGTATGTTCTAAGCCTCCTCACGAGGAGAGATCCGTGCCCATTAGTGGACCAGCCATCCATTAACTAACTGGATAGGTATGAACTCTGCCATAACCAAGTAGTCGGGATTAGGACCACCCAACGATATGGTTTCGGTATCCTCGAGGAATTGGATGGAACTCCTCAGATATTTTTGGAGACTACTGCGATTTATTACCTGATCAGCGATAATTTTATGGTCATTTTTCGAAGACTACTTCTGTTTTGAATCGGTTAGTTATATTATTTAAAAAAATACTGCACCACATATTGTTTTTATTTTAAATGGAGATAATAAGGAAAACTCAAGTCTTGCGCCTAGGCACTTAACCTATTTTCACTAAGTATCAGTTGGGCATCGACGAAATATTTACTGCGGTTAGAATTTCTCATTTTCCTCATACTAAAAATAATGTCTGAAAATACACAAATACAAATACATAATACACAAAGATATTTTATTATATCAAAAGTTTTATTGAAGTTATACTTCTTTAGGCGCGTTTAGAAATGAATGGAAAAAATGATGAGTGTGAAATTTTAAGATTTCTAACACGTCCGTGTTGACACAAAAACGCCGGTCACGAAAAACCGCACGCACGTTTTTTAAAACGCTCGTTTTGAAAAAATTATTATTATTATATTTATTGTTATAATATTGTTTTTCTGAGTATTGTTTTTTATATATATTTGTATATAAGTTAAACAGGGGAAGGGAGGGGAGGGGGAGGGGAAGGAGTGAGAGAATTATACCCTAACTATCCGTATGTATTATTTATTGATATAAATTGAAATATTATTATATAATATAATTAATAATATAGTTAAATATTTATTTAATGATGCCATAGAAGTATAACTTGTCACGCGCGTACAAAAGTACACGCACCCTTTTTTATATTATGTACATCCCAATACCGATATAATACAATGGGATTCAGGGAATTTATCCATAAAGTCGAAGCCAATCTCCCCTGCTCATGGTAAACCCTGTTGAAGAACGATTTTTTTTTTTTTTTACACGAATAAGTTAATGCTTGACCACAATCCCACCTGATGGTAAGTGTAGATGTGGTCCAAGATGCTGAGCACATTAACTTAGAAAAAGCCTATTCACTCTTTTCTTGAAGACATCCACGTCGTAGTCTGGCGGGAACGCCGACGCAGGCAAGTTATTCCAGTCCTTCGCGGTGCGTATAACGAATGACGAGGCAAACCGCGTCGTCCGTACCGGCGGGATGTTCACGACGAAAGGATGGATACCCGCCGTGCGTCGTATTTTCTGAATACTTTTCTGGCAAACCACTATCCCCAGTTTCAGTGTTGACTGAGTTAAGCCCAATGCATACGTAACGGGTTTTTTCCCCGTACGGGACGGGGACGGGGCATAAATATACGTGCGTGCCCCGTTCCCGTCCCGCACGGGATTCCGCTGCGTGTATGCACTATCGTATACATTTTCTATGAAACGATGTTTCCAAAACTTCACGTCCCGTCCCGTATGGGAAAAAAATCCCGTTACGCATGCATTGGGCAACTTAACTTTTATCACAAAATTTTCTAAAGGTTAAAATTATCATAATTATGAATTTGCGCCATGATCATTTATATACGAAACCATTGTATGTATACTTAACATTATAATAATCTCCTTTGAGATGCGAGTTTCATTTATAAAGTTAAAAAATACCGAGCAGGAATATAAGCTTCAAAAGACGGATCAGACAGAAAAATAAAATATAAAATATATTTTCATAAATTGACCGGGACCTATGGCGATTTATGGGAACGACAGTTATTCAACTTCATGGCAAAGTTTGTGTTAATTCTGTATCTTACTGTAAGAGGAATGTTCAGTTCTACAAGTTTGTACGGAACCTACAGTGCGTGAGCCCGACTCGCACTTATCTGGTTTATTTTTCATTATTTTTGAAAACCAAATTGTCGAGGCATTAAGCGTTTTAAACTATTAAACTTTGGATGAAGTCCGTTTTACGTGTCAACTGGAATACTGTGTCCAAAGGTACAGAAAGTAAAACATGGAGCGCAAGTAATTTATTCTGTACCGTACTAGCCCGGTGAATGTTAATTAAATTTTTGTTTCTGTTGCTCTTTGTAATCAACCCTGTGACTCTTACGTTTTAAAACGTTTGAAAATTGCGACTCAGTTCAGTAAATTTAATGGAATATTTTGTAGTATGTACATTTTGTTACACTCTGCAAACGTAGAACAAAATTACGTTTGTTAAATAACACTTTTTTAGGATGTTATTTTTGTATAGAAAATAATGTAACCGTAACTTCGTGTCAAGATAGTTTACATTTTCTCTCCTCTCATTTTGCATGTGACCACGATTAATGTATGTAATTAATTACTAATATTTAATATTGTATATTGGGTGCGTTATCTCGTACTTAATATCGTTTCATCCGCAATTTGAAATAGTAGATTTATAAATACTAAGTACACTATAAGTTAGCTAATTGTAAATTAAACAATTTCGAGCAGATTGAGAGTTTTATCGGCAATGAATACCAACCAATGAGAAAATGTAATTAAGTTTCCTCATTGATTCTGCGTATCGTATGTACTAGTAAACAATAAGTTATTTGGCCTTTACAGGGTGTTGAGAACTTCCGATACAGCCAACGCCTGAATCAATTCACATAGGAACAGTATTAAGTCGAGGTCCTGTGGGTTACAGAAAGTTGTAATAGTATTAATCTTAGCCCTTAAAATACAATAGTAAGTAGTTTATTAAATACTTAACTAGGAACGCCGAGCCGTCAGTCGGATGTCGAAATACACACGCGATTATCGACCTTATTTTAATCGATTTACATAAACTCAGCTCCCACTATAGGTCGCAGCTTCCCTGTTAGATATTGTTACGATTTTGTAACTTTCACTAGAAGTAAGATTGACGCAACAATGGGCCTACATTCGTATATATAAATGGTTATATAGATACACCGGATGATACTCAAGTGTCTTTGAATATAAAGGGTACTGAGATACTTGTATTACCTAAGTAAGAAACATAACATTTGCTTTGTGTAGAATACAATACAGTCTTTTGAGCTAAAGAGACGTAGACGTGGGCGTCTACAGATGCTCCTGATACTGTAGTAACGCTCAAGTAAACCTTCGAAATGACCTTCCCATCTGAACCTTCCCTCAAGCCATATATAAGTTGAAGAAATTCCTAGATCCAATCTCTTACACTGTTTCCAGATTTCTTCCATTTTCTTTTTTGGCTGGCAATGCACTACAACATTTGGTGTTGCTGATGACCATGGGCGACGGTGACGACTTACGATCAAGTGACTAGTTGGCATCCTATATTGTACTTTATGTTTTGAGGAAGGCATTCTTATTTCTTAACTAGCGCAATGCCAATGGCTTTGCCCACGTTTTCCGGGATTAATAAGTGTCTACCTATGTGCTAAATTTCATGAAAATGCATCAAGTACTTTTTGCGTGAAATAGTAACAAATATCCATACATAAAAAACAATTACTTAATCCCCAGCCACTACACATTGACTTGTTATGTTGAACCAAAAACCTTTCTTTTCTTCTGTACAATATGAAGAAGCTCCCATATCTTATTTGTACGCACCAGTATAAGAATAAAAAGCAAAATTGACGCAGCAGCAACCGGAGACAGTTGCCCTTTACGGGTTAATTTGTAACAATCCAATTAATCCACTATGAAGAATGGTTTTTGCTCCCTCATTAGAACTAATTGCTCTTGAAACAGAACACTTTTGGATAATACAAGGGTTGAGATAATAACTCTTATTCAACGTTGTTTTATCTTGATTTTATTTTAGGCACACAAGAGATCTAAAAGAAGATGAAGAGGTAAATTCTTATTAGTTTAATCAGGACTTATAACAAGACATGTGACTAAAGTGATCATAATCTATTACCCCTCTCCCTCTCCCACGAAAAAGTTACTAATCTACCTCGTGGTTTGAAGTGGATTTAAAAGTTTAAGAGGACATCCTTGACCCAAGTCAATCTTCCTTCCTTGAACCACAGTACCTCCGCAGTCCACGGGCCTTCCTCTGTTTAATTTCCTTTCGGAATCTTACATGGTAATAAACTTTTTATATTATTATGCCATTTTGTAACTCACGAAATAAGCGGTTTCTTTTCATATTGTCACCGGATGCACTTCAACATTCACCGTTATACATAACGGTGATTTTGATTACAAATCATATTTTTAATATATATGCATCTCTTCAATTATCTTTACTTTTCCTTTCTTAAAATTAAAAACCAATCAAGTATTAGGTAACATTTGTACACATTAGATTTACAAAACCCTATAAAACACTTCACAATGCCAGTTAATTCAGGATTTTATTACAAAGAAAAGATAGAACGTAAAGAATCATTGAAAAGTCCAATTCTAGAAGAACAACCTCACTTTATAGTGAGGTTCCGCTCAGTCACGACTATCAATAAACAATCAATTGGGGACGAGATGTTTCATTCGTGGAAAATGAAGTTTGCACAGGATTGAAATTGCATTTCTCAGAAAGTCTCTCGGATATTTGATTTCCCAGTTTCTTGGAAGTTGGAAAATAAATAAAACTTACCATAATTACCACAAATTTCATTTTATCTAAACTTATCTACACTACTAATAGGTACTATTAAGTATCTGTATCTACACTAATATTATAAAGAGGAAAGATTTGTATTTTTGTATGTTTGTTCACTAATAGAAAGCAAAAATTTTCTTGAGTAACATAGGCTATATTTTATTGTGATTAATATTAAATCTAAAAAAAAAATGGTTGTCTGTAAAGTTGGTTTACGGACGGTAGTTTAACGTGACAACGTCATGACAAAGCTCCGCCCCGCTCCTTGCCGCTCCGCTTCACTCCGCCCCGCTCCGCTCCACCCCGCTCCACTCTGCTCCGCCCCGCTCCGCCCCGCCCCGCTCCGCTCCGCCCTGCTCCGCTCCACTCAACTACGATCGTCTACGGCATCGGCTACGATACGCCGATCGTAGCCGATAGTGCCTCTCTCTCGCTTTTGCCGCTCTCTCGCTCGCGGAACGCTACATTTTTTCATAGATGCGCCGGGCTCATCGTTTTAATAGACGTTATCACGTCAATAAATAATAATAAATAATAAATAATCTTAAGTAGGAATATACAAAACCGAAGCAAAGCGGGGATGGTTACTGGTTTTCGGTAAAAACTATTTAACAATTAAGAGAGTTCATTATGTTATTGTTTTAAGCATGGTCATATTGTAAGCAGTGTAACAAATAGTTCAATGGTCAATTCCATCTGATCTGAAGTTAAAATACTGCATGTGATGTGTTTTGTAGACAGTTATAGATAGGATTATTTCAAACAATTTGAAGTCGGTTCTTCTTAACCCCAACAGATCTAACGTCATTTTTCGCCTGTTGACATGACTTGTCTTATTACTGCTAGCTAGGAACGTTGATTGGACTAAAAGATGAAAACTCTTACTCCCTGCCGAGTACACGAACTTACGGTACACTGTTTACAAGTTTTACAACACAAGTAGTAAATCTTCGACTTCAAACCTTAAGGTCTGAGACGTAAGGAATATTCTAGTAAGTCACACAAGAAGTTATCAAGTAAAGATTTCGAACTGCAAACTTCACTAGGACTTAGAGGGAGCTCCAAGTGCGCTTCGTAAGGCTTCCGAGATTAAAGTTCGGAAGTTTGTTAATTTAAGTTGTAAGTTGAATGATTCTGCATCAAGGGCGCGTCAACACATTAAAGGGAAGTGCATGTTTTACATTTAACCTAGATGTGGAATGCACTGAGGAAGTAATGCATTCTTTAAAACGTTAGTTCTTGTCTACTATTTATTCTGCACGCATAATTCGGGGCAGGTAATTAAAACTATTACTCGCTCCGAAGGGGTTTGGAAGAAGAAAACATCGTTAAAAACATAAAGTCAAATGTATTTGACGAAGAATCGCAATTAAGAGCCTAAAATGTGAGTTCCTACCTACTGCTTATTTTGCAATTGAAAATATTACTAATATTTTGAAGAACAAAAAATCGTTAAAAAACATGAGAGTAATGCACAATAAATGCCTGAACCCTAGTTCTTCAGTAAATATTATTTGTCTTACGTAAATATAAAAGATCAAGTTTCCCGAAGCAAAGCAGGGATTACTAGTAAATCATAAGACAACAACCAATCATTGTTTAAAACTTAACCAACATGATTTTAAGCATATTATTATCCGTGGTTATTGTTGCGAATACCTCGTCAAAGCGTTTGCTTTACTTGATATCTTCGCAGTGAATCATTCCATAACAAAACAGAGTAAGAATCCCAAATAATTCTAAAATAAGATTTTAAAACAACATTACATTTCATTGTTCCGACATTAATCTTCAAAGAATTTATGTTAAAGTCTTTCAACCGTTTACAAGTAACAATCGACATTCGTAAACTCACAAGAATTAGAACTTATTCAAATATTTTGGATCCCTCAACCCATCATGAGTTCCATATCCATGGTAAATGAAACTGATTTCATATTACTCGTATAGGTACGACGATACGAGTATAAACTGTACTATTGTGTTATAAACATTGCATTAAATTTATAATCACATTTTTAAGAAAGTGTATTACGAGTGCATTATTTTAAAATTTGATTAATCGTCAGCGATTCAATTTGCTCATTGGATATTTATTTTATTGGCCTAGAGCTACAATGCACCGGGGAAAAATGGTAGAGGGGTCACTGGACAACCCTAGCGTCAGAAGTTTTCATGCCATCCGAAAGCCTCTCCCATGGCTGAACTAGTGCTGTCCTAATTTAATATTAGAATATAATTATATAAACGTGCAAGTTTGTGCGATGGTTTGTGACTCTTTCACGCAAAAACATATGAACGGATTTTCATGAAATTTTGCACACAGATAGACCATGATCTGGAATAAGATATAGGGTATTTATTATACCGGAAATGCGGGCAGAGCCGCGGGCAGGGCGCTAGTCTTACTATAACAACCTGTGCAAATTTTGTGCTCGTGGTGCGATCATGACTTAGGGGCCATCCATAAATTACGTCACACGTTAGAGGGGGGGGGGTCGATGTAGTGTGACATTGTGTGACAAGAGGTGGGAGGGGTCCTAAATTTCGTGATGTCACATTTCAAAAACGAATAATTGGTATGTATAGGTAAATATTAAAAAAATATGTCATTAATGGAAATAAAACTTATTTCGGAACTGCTGTTTTAATTTAATAATTTCTAGGTGTAAAATTTCATAATATGTGACGTCATACTGGGGGGGGGGGAGATCTCACAAATGTTACCTGTAGCTGTGACAAGGAGGAGGAAGTGGTCAAAAAGTCATGAAATTAGTGTGACGTAATTTATGGATAGCCCCTTATGGCGTTTGGTGCTTTGTTGAAAATCGCTGGGCGCTGAACTCGTTTAATCCTGATTAACTTATACATGGTGGTTAGGTGAAATTACCTGCCTAGCTTATACACTACCCTACTAAAAAGGATAAGGTTGTATAGGATAAACGCTGAAATGTTCTTAACAGCAGTAGTAAATGTCCGCGTCCTTCTCGACCGGTGGGCGATTCTTACTTTATAAAGTCAATTAATAGCTACCATTATGTATGTATCTATTTTGCTCTGATGTAAGCTATTAATAAAAACAAACCTCTATCAGTTACTTATAGCTTCTTCCCGCAAGTATTTTTTGAACTTTCGAAAGCAATAGCGAAGTTACGTTTTTTAAAATCTTTGTATTGAATTCAATACATTTTTTCTTTATTATCATTGGTAAAAAAGAAACAATGAGAATAAATTATAATTTCCTTTATAAAAAGTGAGATTATGTACTGTGTTTTATTTTGTTTCAAAGATTTATAAATCCAAATAATCTCTCTGACAACACTCTCTGGCATTATCGCCTCGTCAAATAAAATTTCATTGACAAGAAATTCATGAATATACTTTATTGAAAATAAGAAGATTTTCTTCTTGTTAAAGCAATTAACTACATTAATATAAACTATGCTTCTGTGGACATTAATTATTGTCACATTAAGTAATTGTCATATAAAATTTTACGCTTTTTCTTTTAGGAGATTTTAATCTTCAGCTTAATTGTTTACATTTTGTTGATTTGTTTGTAAGCTTGACTATTTAGACTTTTCGTTTATTTTTGAAACTAGTTAATTTTATTTGCTTATAAAAAAAAATGGTTGTCTGTAAAGTCAGTTTACGGACGGTTGTTTAACGTGACAACGTCATGACAAAGTTCCGCTCCGCTCCGCCCCGCCCCGCTCCGCTCCGCTCCACTCAACTACGATCGCCTATGGCTCGCCTACGGCATCGGCTACGATACGCCGATCGTATCCGAACGTGCCTCTCTCTTGCTTTTGCCGCTCTCTCGCTCGCGGAACGCTACATTTTTTCGTGCATGCGCCCGGCGTTCATCGTTTTAATAGACGTTATCACTTCAAAAGTATCTATCCATCATTCTTTGGAAGTCTACTGCTGGACATCGCCTCCCCTAACATTCGCTACTTTGACCTCATTAGGTCGTCAGTCTGGTCGGGTCCCATACTCCTTTTTCCGAGAAGTGGACGATATTCGAGGACCTTTCTTATTGAATGGTCTTTCTTGCCATGTGGTCAGCTCATTACCACTTTAGTCGACTTTTGTTTACTCTCGTTCGTCTACGGATTTCAAAAGTTCTGATACGCTCAACGAAGATAAAAACAGGGCATATCCTTCACATAAATAGAGCCCACTGAGTCCGCGATCTTAAGATTTTAGGATAAAACCAATAGTTGAGCTCTAGTCATCACTAGCAACACACATTGCTCGAACATCTTCGACTTCAGGCACTTCGGTAATTTGAACGACAACTTTACTATTCAATTTCACAACCGTAGCCAAAAAAGTATTGATAAGTAGTTAAAAACGCCAGCGAAATACAAAATACATTTGCAGACTGCATGTCTATCAATGTTTTCAGGTAAGTGAAACCTTTCAACGTGAACAACAGTGAAAATCGAACCATCAAAATCAGACACTGTTACCTATTGGGCTATCCATTCGTCCAATCAATAATTGACTTTCCGAGGGCTTTTAGTCGTGACCACAACGTGAAATGTTCCACTTTAATGCACACATATTATGTAACAGTAATAAATTGGCTATTGAGAACATATAACTCAAATATATAATATACCTTATTCAATAATAAATAATCAACATTAAATCATTTTAAAGTTAATTACACATGTAATAATATAGCTACAGAAAATGAGATAATGTTAAATTAGTTGAATGTTATGGAGTAGATTTTATGTAGGTACATACAGCTAACTAATTATTATATTTTTAATTATATAATATTGTTTTCAAGATCCCTGAATGAGAAAATCAGGTGGTGATAATAAATAAATAAAATTTGATTTAACTACGTTTTGGTCATCAAATGATTTTGAAAGAAAATTCGTACTTTACCTGTTAAAAGGTTTAGTAAAGTCAGGCAGAAAGGTGTTTCACACTAAAAGATTCTCGACACAAACGGAGAGAGGCTGATGGCTGTATAAACGCTGAAACACTTTGAAATGGAAGCATTTGGTATGAAGCGTTGGCTAAGTCGACTTTCTTTTAATAATCTGTTACGTGATGATGTGCCTGATTAATTAAAAAATATCACTTCCTTTTTTTCACTCAGCTATAAAAATTTTGACATGTTACAAATTATTGTTATAGCATTGAAGTTGAAAGTAATAAAGGCGCACATTATGATATTAAAGATATAAATAAAATATTATTATATAAATACAATAAACAGTTGGATAAAATCTTCAATAATGCACAGGTCCAAGGCAAATCATTTGCCACACTTTCCTCGTAATCTATCTACTTCAAAACAACAATAGGAATCCATCAAAACTTCGCCAGCACAGAAATGCGATGAAAATTAATCCATTCTATAAGATCTCTGATTAACTAGGTAACTACAGTTTAATAAAAATACTTGAAGCAATGCTGACCATACAAAATTCTTGAGATAAGTTATATAATCTATATATTCTATATCTATATATATTATAAAACAGTAACTCGATAATGTCTGTACATTGAAGATATTTAAGAAAATTTGGTATCAGCGGACTCAATAGGAGCAATAGATTGCAAATCTGTCATTTTTAAAAATCTTGTATATTATAAAACAGTAACTCGATTATGTCTGTACATTGAAGATATTTAAGAAAATTTGGTATCAGGTGACTATATAGGAGCAATAGATTGCAAATCTGACATTTTTAAAAAAAGCGGCCAAGTGCGAGTCGGACTCGCCCATGAAGAGTTCCGTAGCAGCAAGTAACATAATATAAAAGTTCTTGTTGTTCGTTGTAATTTTGATCAATGTTTTTTGCGGTTTACGATTTATGACGTATTAAAAAAAAAACTACTTACTAGATCTCATTCAAACCAATTTTCGTTGAAAGTTTTCATGGTAATGTATATCATATATTTTTTTTACTTTTATCATTCCCTTATTTTAGAAGTTACAGGGGGGGGGACACACATTTTACCACTTTGGAAGTGTCTCTCGCGCAAACTATTCAGTTTAGAAAAAAATAATATTAGAAACCTCAATATCATTTTTAAAGACCTATCCATAAATACCCCACACGTATGGGTTTGATGAAAAAAACATTTTTGAGTTTCAGTTCTAAGTATGGGGAACCCCCAAAATTTAGTGTTTTTTTTCTATTTTTGTGTGAAAATCTTAATGCGGTTCACAGAATACATCTATTTACCAAGTTTCAATGGTATAGCTCTTATAGTTTCGGAAAAAAGTGGCTGTGACATACGGACGGACAGACAGACAGACAGACAGACAGACATGACGAATCCATAAGGGTTCCGTTTTTTGCCATTCGGCTACGGAACCCTAAAAATCTTGTCTGTCTGTATGTTTGACACCGCATCACGCCAAAACCACTGGATGAATTTGAATGCGGTTTTCACAGTTGTATTGCTGGTGCTCTAACTTAAAATCTGGTGTACGTTTTATTGTGATACGTTGCTTAAAAGCCGAGATATCAGTAAATAGGACTTTTTGATACGCCACGTAACAGCAAGAAATTGTGAAAGTACCCGATAGAGGGATACTACATAGAATTTTTGTATATTTTTTTGGGTTTTGTTCTTCAAAAGAAAAAACACAACCCTTATAGGATCACTTCGTATTTGGATGTATATTTGGAGGTATCATTCCAAAAAAACTTAAACTTTTTTGTATTTGGTTAATTGATCGCTATACATAGATGTATATGTACATGTATGGGAACGACAGTTTTACAGCGGAAAAGTTAAGTTTGTTACTAAATCGTTTAAAATTGCTCTTATGTTCGGTTCTGTAAATTTGTACACAACCCTCGGTGCCAAAAAATTGTGATTTCCCGGGATCTTTTTAATTACTATTCTCAAGTCCACGCAGACGAAGTCGCGGGTAGAAGCTAGTTTTATATAAAAATGCATATACACACATACTTGTTTAAATAATACTCTACAAAAGAGTGCACCTAATAAAACACTGTTTACTGTTTGGTACACCGAAATATGAAAAAAGCTTCATATTTACTGATGAATCTATTGAAATTAAATTTTCTAATTTGAGAAAATTTAATTTCAATCTTGCGCAAGATATTTGAACTAAGTTCATCGGATAACCATCGCGGGCTAATGATGTCATCTTTGAGATTAAACTGTCCATGAAACGCGGTGTTTCTACAAATCATGCTGCAAATTTGAAATAAATGGAGAATGACAATGTATTCTGGAAAGGATTGTTCTGAAACAATGGTGAATTAACAACAATACTGTTAGCAGTAGGTTTTTGTTGGTTCCTAAATAACAATGTGAATTAAAATAAGTTCTTAAAAGTATTTTTTTACTTTCGTCAGCGATGGGAATCATCGTGAGGAAACCTGTCATCTTACCCATTTCAACCACTAATCATTGTTTCACTGCTGAGATCAGAATTATCTGTTTGTTTGTCGGCTCTTCACATACAAAATAACTTCAACTACTACATAAATACATAAATGCACTATAAATTCACAGTGTTGCAAGTTTTGCAGGTGGAAAATATAGTTACAGTAATGAAATAATCAAAAAAACAAGAAGTCGAAAATTAACATTACTTAATCTGTTTTGAAAATCTGTGAATCTGCTTAAACCAGGAATCAAACCCAGGAACCACATACATGTCCAGGAATCAGCCAATCAACTGTCCTATTAATTTACGATAGATAAAAATATTATTGACAAGCATTCACGGCTTAAGCAAAGCAATATTTGAACTCATAAGTCTAGTCTACTAGAGTAGAAAAAGAATTACGTTGCGATATTTGCGAATTAGCGCTGGCATCACACCAAAACAGTTCTTTCTAAGCACAAAAATAATTATACAATTACATATAGTGCAATTGTTTATTTATAGGTATTTTGAATCTTATAAATGAAGCAGATTCGATGTCTTAGAAGTATTATTTGCTAATCAACTTTCGGGAAACCGATTCAAAAATGGCGTTATATTTTGAAACGTAAAACATTTCACGAGTTAACCAGATGGGTAAAAAACCTACCACCATGAGAGGTTAGCTTGGACTCAAGAGTCAGGATGGATCCTTGGATGGAGACCTTTAGACCCCAAAAAGATTAAAGCAGTCAGTGAAGATTAAAGTGAATTAAAAAGGGTAAACAGCTGTATATAATTATCAAAACTTAACAAAAATAATAACCGTTTTCAAGAAAAATTATTAAAAAGGAGCACTAAAATAATATGTAGTTATACAAACCCCTCCAATTCCTCATAAAAACCATCATCAAAATTGAATGTGTATGAAATAATACCTAATATGAATCTTAATCCCAAACCTTTCGGTAAAAAAAAGGATTTTTCAATTTGGTTTAAATGAATTCTACAGTAACAAATTAAAAAAATACAACCAGACCATTATTAACCAGGTTAATAATCTTCATAATACTTACTTGAGCGGCAGAAATCGCTGCAGGAAACATGGTGGGGTCGTCTCCACTCCTTGAGGTACGATGGCTTCTATCGTCATCATCAGACTCCGACCCGTGGATACCAGCCCCAGGATTAGGATCACTGAACCTTAGCTTCAGATAGTCTCGTCTCATCTTCATTTTTAATCGAAACACTTTGAACGCTTTCTTTCCTACCAGTATCAATCATTTTCACACTAACACTACTACTGCTAGCTTCTTTGGCATTCTTTATATCTTTGGTATTTTCTTTGGGAATGTTTGGTTTAGGGAATACGAGTATACTGAAAATTTTAGTATGGTTAAAGAGTGTAGTGAAGATTTTGGAGTTGGATATTGCTAGCATTTCTTCATGTGTCAGTAATTGCAATTATATCTACAGTCTTATCGATAAACTAAATTATTGAACCAAATTACATAGCTGTCTAATTATTTCGAAACACACTTATAAGATTTAGTAATCACGCCTTAATAAACATACCTAGAAGACATAAAAATCAAATTCCTAACAAAATTTCCACACGGAGCCTCGTTTTTGCACAGACACTTCAAACACTACCACCTAAGCCACAATATGGAAATAAAATAGAAATTGATTCAGTTTTTCATCAATCAATAAGTATTTTCTTTAATTAATGCCCTATAAAGTGAACTGATAAAGAAATGTGTCACTTATGTAAAAGAAATAAGGTACACGATGGCTTACATGTGTTAGACAAGAAAGTATACATTATTCGCGACGTATACGTATTCACCGCCCAGACGTAGGTGCCCCATGATTGTAATTTTATAAGGATAAAGTGGAAGTGTAGGTATTATGGGAAGTAAATCGCTTTATTACTTTTTACTGTAAAAGTTCATTTGGATCTGCATTTGGAGCAGCATTCGGTCAAGTGAATGGAGTGGATAGATGTATAATTTAGAGATGATTTTTTTTACCTTGGCTTCCAGCTTTAATTTTTCGGACTACTTAATATTGAAGTTACTAACATTAGTCATGTCACGACGGTGCCTCTATGTATACAAATCACGCGGTGGACTTAAGTTAGTAACTTCAATAATAAGTAGTCCGAAAAGTTATAGCTGGAAGCCAAGGTAAAAGAGCGATAAATCGACCCTATCCTAATGGAGGCCATAAACGATCAAGTGTACTTGATCAAGCATCAAACGGACTTGACGCGGCATTCAGTATACTTGATCGTGTATGGCCACGGTATAGCTATCTGGCCATATATCTATCTCATGCACACTGGATGGCGCTTCAAGTCAAATTGCAAATATGACAAGTCAAACTGCAGACTAGATCAAGTACACTTGATCGTGTATGGCCTCCATAATTTCAAATATAATTTTATTACATTGATAATAAATCGACGATTCCTTGCTCTATTTTCCTAACAACTTGACGAAAATGTCAAAGATTGAAGAATTAAAAGAGTTTTTATTGGTATTAAAGAATAATTGGTTAATTTTCTCCTGTATTCTTCTACTACGATAGTAATAGAATTTTGGCTTCAGAGCCAGTGCTGCAGTACTTTCTTTCTTCTTTCGTGGCCTCAATGATTCGGTAGTGCGTTTAGTGTGTTGCCGTTGCCATTTTTTAGTATGTTGCAATTGTTTGTTAGTAGTGGTATCCATGGGCGACGATGGCCACTTACCCTCTTGCTCGTCTGCTCGTTTGCGGTTTAGTTTTTTAATAAAGACCAGGGAAGGATACTAGAATATCCGAGCAACCAACAACCCATGGCTCACCTATCGACCTACGCACTCGAAACTTAACACTGCCGTCACACGAGCTGGCGCGTCCTTTGTCGCACTTGTGGAACCGGCTTTGTGAGCTAACTACCTTTTTATGGCTGGGACGTAGCCACGCTGTTTGAGTGATTTTAGTCACTGGAAACAATCATGTTACACATAATTTATTCCTTACGAGTAACTTAAAAAGTTACTGGTTTCGATTTTTTTTAATAATGAATTTAAATAATTATAAAATGGTTACTGGTTTTAATTTTCTTAATGAATTAAGTTCCTTATTTTTTATGGTTATTGTTACAGTATAAAATGGTTTATTTATTACTATAAGTAATAAATAAATCATAAATTTATACTGCTTAAATTTATTAAATTATAAATAAAAGTACTGGTCAGCATTGGGATTCTTTATCAGAAAATTTCATCACTTCACAGAATAGGAGATAAAAATCTGCATAGTTATTTTTACAGTTATCAAATACATAGTTTGAGTGCCCTAGTGTTAAAAATACTGACGGTAAAATACAATAAAAAGAAACCATAAAAGTCTACATTACAACTTGTGAAAATTTCATCGTTGTTAGTAAAACAACGAATATTTTTTCTGCTACAAAGAGAAAGCGGGTTGCAAGTTAATAATATAAACTCTTACATACAACCAGTTGTATAAGGTTCCATGTGACATGGCATAAACCTATATAGTTATGACTAGTTGTATAAACTAGGACTCGAGAACGAGAATTTATTGTTATGTTTTTATGCCTCTTTCTACACTATTGTTTGGAAGAGATCGTTGTTTTTAGATAAGTCATCCACTATTTTTCATGAAAAAATTATGATTTCATGAAAAAGACTCCGTTGAAAATCTATTCTAGTAGTCGCTGGTGGTGATTACGCTCAAAATCACGGCCCAATATTCGGGCTTGAAATAAATTACAATTGAGCAATTATATGAATTTGTGATTAATGCAAATAATTTTGAGTATATCAATAAGTAGGTTTAAATAGAAATAAGAATAAAAACAGGCTTTAAATAACTCAAAAACTACTCGTCAGATTTCGCTGTTTAAATGGGTGGTCCCATTGCAAGCACCAGCTTTCAAAAATCTGTAAACCCAATAAAAAGTTATGAGACACAAAAAATATAGTCGAATTGAGAACCTCCTCCTTTTTT
Organism: Thymelicus acteon; assembly: GCA_951805285.1. Taxonomy (NCBI): domain Eukaryota; kingdom Metazoa; phylum Arthropoda; class Insecta; order Lepidoptera; family Hesperiidae; genus Thymelicus; species Thymelicus acteon. Next base: position 4,228,340 of record OX638233.1, read on the forward strand.
CGAAGTCGGTCAAAAATACATTACACGGATAACCTGGTAATGGCAGCTCCTAGCGGAATTTCTTGGTTATAAACAAAATTATCAATCGTTTTCTATGTCTTTGCTATACGATTTCATAAAATCTACTACTACGATTTCATCAGCTTGATCAAAAAATATCTGCGACGTAGAAACGACAAAATAAAATTTTGAAAACTGCATAAAAACTGGAACGTACTCGTAGGCAGGTACGTTCCAATTTTTATTTGCGCACCTTCAAAGCTCTGCTTTTAAATCAAAAAATCTCTCATACCTCGTTAACCAAAAACGAGAATTATTGAACTCGCATTGAACGAAAAATGATATGTATGTGCTAGCTAGAGACCTATTTGCTTTAAATAAATTATCATGGGACTTTGTAGTTCTATATCACTAAAGAAGTGTTCGAGCTGCTTCCGTCTTAGAGCTGTTGATAATCCTCAGATCTTTCATCTGAGTGATAATCATAAGCAATTTGATTAAGCAAATCTTTCAAAGATTGGCTTCAACTTATGAATGGCCTACTACAAGGCCTTAGTACTACACCACGCTGCTGATGCTCCCGTGCAGATCGGTGTAGAACTTAAGTGGCCAACCCAAATGTCGGAAGACCTCCGGCATGGTTTAACGACACGAATGCGCTGTAGCAATTTTCCAACTACACTATATTCACATTCGGATCAGAATTCACGTAATCACTGTGTTGCCTAGCAACCACAAACAAACAGGTGCATGAAACTTTTGGTCGTATAAAGTGCGTTTGAAGTAAATCTGGAGTTCGCAAGTCGCGTTCCATTCCACTTTTTATAATTTAATTTCTTTTTAAACATAATATTTATTTTGCAAAAGTTTAAAATAACACGGAATAGTTACGCATAAAATCGATAAAGACTGTTTTAAAATACATAAACATAAATATAAAATGTTACTCGGCTTTTTTTAATGAAATTTAACTTATAAATAACTTTATGCTCATGCATATTGAGTGGAATGAAATATCTGTATAATCTGTACAGTGCCATCTCTGAAGAATTTATTTGTGCCGTGGCGAAAATTGGAACTAATGCCATCCCATTCAAAACTTACTAATAGCGCACTATGATTGGCCCAATGCGTCCGGCAGCGCCCTCCTTAAAGTCACAGATAAGTTGATTTCACTGTATTTCGTAATATAATACGACCAAGTTGCAAAGCATGTAAGCGCCATTATAGCTGTGAGGTTTTCGTAGTCATTTCTATTTATAGTCATAGGCAGGCAGACCGTAAAAAATAATTTTGTGCAAAGGTTACAAGTCGCTTCACGAAATGAAGGATGTGCGAGCGTGAGTTATTCAATGATGAAAATTGTTTTAAGATATTGGTTTTTACGTCGTTTTCTCTTAGTGTGTTGTTGTTATAGGTCAATAGTAAAATAATGAAGATGTCACAAACGTTATAATGATTATTTAGTTCTTTAATAATTATTTGGTGTGCGAAATACAAATCAGTTTGTGAAAACCCTATAAAGGAATTTTAATGATTTGTTGACAAGTATTATGATACGAGTTTGACTCAAGTATAGCAGTTACCCATCCGACTTCCGACCGGGCCCGCTGTTGCTTCGATCAATCACTAAGGATATTCGACACAAGCCCTTGGGCAATGAGCGCTCTCATTTAATCAGGACATTACATCTCCTTAATGACTAGTTAACCCTATAGATCAGTTGCCCAATATAGATGAGCAACCCTGTGAACCCTGTTTGCCAAACAAAGTCGATTCGGTCGGGAAAAGCTTTTATGTCACATAAACGTTTGTTTATGATGACAAAGTGCCTATTCACACGTTCCATCTGTGTTCTACAGACTATAATAACTTGTATCTGTTATCCCACGGGGACATATCCGTTTTTAACTGACACCAAAAACGGAGGAAGTTTTCAATTCGATTGATTTTTTAAATGTTTGTTACCTCAGAACTTCGTCATTTATCAACCGATTTGGAAGATTCTTTTTTTATTCGAAAGGGTATGTGATTTTTTTTCTGATGATTGAATACATGTGGAATTGAGGGTACTTCTCAAAGATTTTATAGGTATATGTTTTGACGATTTAGATAGAGGTTTTTCGATGACTAGTTCTTTGAAGTCGGTTATTGATTTTTGGTAAAATTCAACTTATTTATCTGATAAAAAGCATAAAGTACCGCGATATGCCAAGTCTAAGCTAAAGTTCAGTGATTTTTGTGTGATGCTTGCACAGACAGACAGATAAGAGCTCCAAAAAATATGTTTTGTTCTTTATACCTATCGATATCAAAGCCAGGTTACATGATTTTTAGGGTTCCGAAGTAAAATCGTGTTAAATTTTGTCATGTCATGTCCGCCTGTCCGAAGCAAAACACAGAGACCCTTAGTGCTAGAAAGCTATAATTTGGCATGGAGATACATATTTATTAAAACTCCAGAATCGTAGAATAAAAACTGAAATACATTTTTTCCGGGTACCTCCCCTACAGGTAAAGTGAGGATGAAATTTTTATTCGTCGCGTACCCTATAGTGTGGGGCATCGTTGAATATTTGAATAATCCTACTTCATAATATCCATTGAAACTCATTTTCAATTCCAAATATTTTCTCTCCAAAGGATTCCAAGTAATATCGTTGCGTGTTAAAGTTCCTTATGTGGGCGTATCGCGTGTTAAGAACCCCTGTATTCACTTTAACCTTACCAAAATTAAGAGAAAGTGTTTACTCGAAGTATTTTTGTTTGACATATACAACGTTAATCCTTTGTGATAAATTGATTCAGTACTTCTGAGTAATAACATTAAATAATTAATTTTACATTTTTTAGAAAGTGTTTTTTGTGGAAATAAAATAATGCAGTTCAAATTATACTATCGTTCATCCATCCATCCATCAGAGTGAACAATGGAAATATAGTAGTTATTATAATCAGACATTTAAGTGACCGATTAACGCCCCAGTGCTCTTTAGTAAAAAATCACCACTCAAATTCTGTACTAAGGACATCTCTAACTCTCATTTCTTCAGTTTTTTTTTTCATTTTTCCTGCTCACCGTTCTACGTCTTGCTCAGTCCGTTATCTATGTTTTTACTGAATAAGTTTGTTTTCCTTTATGTCTTTTATTACTATAATATTTATGTGTACACCCTACCCTCCACATTCTCCCAGACTTTGGGTTGCCTGGAAGAAATCGCTTGTAAGCGATAAGGCCACCCTTGGTATTGTGCTTAGTAGTAAAAGTTCTGTGTATATTTAATAAAATACTTATGGTGTACAATCAATAAAGAGTTTATAAATACGTTAAATAAATAAATAAATAAGGAGCGAATTAAGTAACTATTAGTGACTCTAAACTAATTCTCATATAAAAAAATGACTAAACTATTAGTGACTAGTGATTAGGGACGTTAGATTTGTTTTTGTGGCTATTTGTGATGGCATAGGTAAGTTGTCCATGCCACTCTCACCACAGCGTATAAACTTTTATTATGAATTGTATTTGATGGTTTACAAGAGTCTGATTTTAGCCGTTCAACCAACGAGTCTGTCTACTAATCAAATTAATTTTAGATGGCGGATTCCCAGCCGAGTCAGCTTATCTAGCTATTATGTGACACTTCTCTTCGATGTTTTACTATTCAATTTGCCATATTTTTATTTTATTGCGCATATTCTGAGCGTATTAGCTGATCTATACTAATATTATAAAGAGGAAAGATCTGATTGTTTGCTTGCATTGAATAGGCTCCGAAACTACTGAACCGATTTGAAAAATTCTTTCACTGTCGGGAAGCTACACTATCCCCGGGTGACAAAGGCTACGTAATATTAAAAAAAAATGGATCCTTAGTAGAATTCCAATAATGTAACCCAAGGTGTAAAAAAATAAAAAAACCGAAGCAAAGCGAGGGTGGTTACTCGTCTCTAATAAATTTGTATAATCCTGATTTCACGTGTATAATTCTTTTAATTGACATAATATACTAAAATTAATGAAACTCAATTAAAAATAACAGCCATATACTTAAAATCATGTTAAAAGTCATCATTGACGACCCGTGTGGCGCAAAGGTTACCATGCCGGATCGCCGCACCAAGGGTCCTGGGTTCGATTCTCAGCGAGGGGGAAATTTGAATGATGAGTTTGAATTTCTGTTCTCGGTCTGGGTATGAATGTCCTTGTCTAGTGTGTTGTCCATGGCACCCACGACACAGGGAATCCTAGTGTGGGGCTATGAGTGTGAAGCGTTATTATTATTATTGTCGAAATATTGTTTATGTATTTTAATCATTGCAACCAAATTTAAATAAATAAAATAAATAAATAAATTATTGTGATTAGATTGGAAATACAACTAAAGGAGATACGTAAAATTACATTCCCAAATTCTATCATAGAAATAACGTGACTGGTTTATACTTTAAAGATCGAATTAGTTAATTAGTTACAATCATGGGCTGGATTATCCATTAAATTCCACACGTCATGTTGCCCCGTTCTTACTTCCGAATCAATACCAGCTGTTATTTTTTACAAATTCGACTCCATATTCGAAGCGGTCTGGTGTCCTTATTAGATTTACTGATATTTACCAGACGTGTGTTAGGTTATAGGACTTCGGTCGTTCATCAACGCTCGCTCAAAGCCGAATACTAAATATTCGCAATCCTACGTTCTTTAATATAATAATATCTATATATATTTTTATGGAAATAGCCGGCAAACGAGCTGACGATCCACCTGATGGCAAGTGGTTATCATCGCTCATGGATATGAGCAACACCAAAGGCATCACTGATGCGTTGCCAGCCAAGAAAGAGAGAAGAAAAAGAAAGAAAGAACTGGCTCTCAAGCCCCCAGCCGGAACATTAAGCTCGCCAATTGTACCGTAATTAAATTTTGTGATCAATAAAGAGTAAATAAATAAATAAATAAAATATTTATGTTTTTACGAAAAAAAACTGTTTGTGACCTACTATTTTAATTTGCAAATCGTTTATAAGTATCGCTGAATCTAATGAAGGACAATTATTAGAATCTACAGTCATTTCGTTAAGGTGCTGTATCGAGAGAAGAAACAGCGAAAGAAACTCCTCAACTCATCTATCACGAAAGTATTCCCTGATCAGAGTGAAACTGTTATTTCTACGCGACTGTCAATTAAATATTCATCTACATTCTACACAACAGTAACCCTTGCCTACGGTGTGTACTTTATTAACACGGACCTTGAACACTGGCAAGTCACGAATTAACTTTGGGACTTTATTCTATGAGAAAAGTCGAAAATCGAAAATGTGCCTAATACATTGTTTTAGTGGTCTCAAACCATCTTCGCATTTCAAATGAAACCATTTTGGGGCATATCGGTTAGATGGTTTCAAAGTCTATAAAGGATATCCCTATATATAATATTTTTTGTGTTTTATTTATGTGGATTATACACCAAGCCCATTAAATAGATCGCTGCACATTACGAGTATAAAGATGCTATGAAGACCTAACCAATAGATAAATCATTATTGTTTACCGATTATAAATATCGCTATTATGTATATACGCGCACAGTTTGTATGTATGAATATTTGTTACTCTTTCACGCAAAACTGTCCCGAAAACGCGAGAAAAGCCACGAACAGAGGGCTAGTCCGCAAATACGAGTAAATGGAATGTTAATGCCAATTTCAAAATGAAGAAAATTACAAATGATGCCGTTTTGTCGAATTGCACAATAAAAGCTCGATCGAAGGACACTCTAAATATAAATTCAATCGTAAACATGTATCAGATACGTTTGTTTGTTGTTGTGTACCTATATCTATATGAGCTTCAGTTTCGTTTTGTCAATATTATAGCATCAAATCTCATTTACATTATTTTCAGTATGAATATTTTTCATTTTTGTAAACTATAACAAAACGTCATATTCCATTGGATTCCAACAAAGGTATAAACAGTCATCCTAAAATATCTGAGTCAAATGTTGTACCTGACTACAAATTCTAAACATGCATTCAAACTTGTTAAAAGCTCTGACTTATACTGTATTATTTAAATTTGAATAAAAGAAAATAATACTTCTGTATCTTATATCTTACTATAAGTCTCCAATCGAAAGGGCAAAATCTCTAGATTTAATTGTGGTGATTAATTATATAATTACATAATATTGGTCTGAGTTGAGACTGAACATGTGTATCTCCTCTTGAAAGGCCATACTACACTGCTCCAGTTCATATTGGTGGCCAACCCAAGTGTCTGATATTTAATGCCACCGAAGGCCTCCGACATGGTTTAACCACTTTTATCTCATGATAGCAACCAGCCCTGAAGGCTTTACTTGCCCTCCGAACAAGCTTAATTAATTTTAGCCACTACTGTTCATCCACCCGTCTACCGACCGTGCCTGATGATGTTTAACTGGCCGAAGATGGTGTGATAAGTGCCATCCAGTGTTTGATTTCGTTACAAAAGTAAACAACAATTTTAACTAGATACGACACTCCTTCTAGAATGAACCGTGCTTGTTTCGGAGAGTCAGTAACAAGCAGGTCACCTACTTCCTCCCGGATAATCAAGGAGTGCGGTTTTTTAGGCCCGTTCTATGGACGATGTCAGTGATGTCATTTGCATTACAATACGGCCGCTGTATCTTGGCGCGTCTGAACATAGGCTTTGCGAACTTTAGCGCATGTAAGACAGAGATGGCATCACGAACATGCTAACGTATGACTGAGACATAATAATCGAGTATTGGCGAATTATGTTACTGCGCAGCCTTCTGCGCGAAGTTCAGACGCGCCAAGATACAGCGGCCGAACTATACTTTCCTACGCATCGGTAAATGATTTACCATCGGACTCGTTGGCTTATTGTTGGCAATTCACACAAAAATACACATTTTGCAAATCTGATAAGTATACTTTTATTTCTTAGTAATATTAAATGATAACCATTTCGTACAATTCCTAGGAAATAAGTAGAATTTAACATCGTCAAAGACGCAGATGCCGCGACCTACATCAATCCTTTCAACCTGTGTAAGTTCTACAGATAAGAGGCTTTAAATGCAGAGAGAATTTTCTTTGACGTAAAAATATTAGTTCCTGAGACTAATGGAAGATAGGTAAATAAAATCTCTAAAGCTTACATATTACTTGGCTGCACATAATCATTATCATCATTTGCAATTTGCTTCTGTCCCTTCTCCCTCTCCCCCCTCCTCATTTCTCTCTCCTTCTCCTTTACGTATGCGTATAAGTATAGCGGGTTTCAACGCATTGATTCCCTCTGATAATGCGTAATGAACTGTTTATCGACAAAGGTGAAAGTGAAAATATTGATTGAACCTTCCAAAGCACGGAATCTCTCGCGGAAATTTAATTATGAGGTTCCCCTCATCCTTGGTTCTCTAACCGTACCCTATTGTCAAATTGGTCCCAATTATTCAACTGACGAGGACAATATCTACTACAAATTAAAGTCAAAATCAGAATGCTCTCTGATGGCGATTCTATTATCTTCGTAATTACTAATCTGTATGTATGTAAACTGAAATATCCGAAACTATTACAGTGAACGATTGACATTTGCAATATTGAAAACCAAGGGCCATATTTCGAAGCTATTCTACGGTGTATTTCGAATTTCCCATCAAATTGCATTGTTGAACATAAAACTATTTTAGTAACTAACTATAGTATATTATACAACATCACTGACGATGTACCGATTAGAAATTTAGTAAAAAGTAAGTTAATTCCTTTCCTGCGGTACCAAAATCACTTTTTAAATGTATCATTTAAAATTACTTTCATATTTAAGTATCTAATTAATTTTCGTTTAGACGCTCGCTCGAACCACGAAATTCTGGGCCCCTAGGGATCGAAACTGGACTAAACGAAAATAGCATTAAATTGACTTTCAATCCCTCAAGGTCATTCAGTAAAGTAGGAATCTCGTTCGATATTTAAAAAGACAGCTTTTCACATACGAAACTACCGAAAAGTATATATTAAAAAAAATCCATTTTTTTATTATGATTATTATGATGTACGAGTACTACGCATATATATTTAAAAACAATAATATAAATTATACATATATTAAAAGAAATCTATTCTATTTTTCATCAAATAACGCAAACAATAGCAGTATTATACTGTGACAATAATATTTAAGATAGGTTGGGGAGAGATTAGAGGAGCCTTAAAGCTGCTAAAATAATACGTCATCATCTATTAAATAAGAAAGTGGTCTAATTCCAGAAGTATTTTGATTTCGTTATCCGTAGCGGGATTACTAAAGTGACACTGTTCACTGTTTTTCAAAAGGGCGAAACAACCCATTAAAAGAACCGTTTTGAAAAGCAACCCTGAGTAATTCCAGCCTCTGGAAACACGCCGAATTCAAAAAGATTATAAGTTACAGTAGTTCCACTTGAAAAATACGCACTGGAACAGCGTGATGGAGAATGTTCTGGGCTTCCTCTACAGGACCTATGCTCAGTAGTGCGCCATTGAGAGTTGAAGCTAAGGAAAACATACATCACGCAGGTCGTACAGTCGACTGAGGACTATAACCTCCTGCCATGTTTAGGTTTAAACTACAGAAGTACAAATACATAGATATCATAATATCAGTAATTGTAATCAATAGTTCTTACAATCAAATATCAGACAACGTTCACAAAAGCCCAGGTCATTATATGGATAGGCAAAGGGCGTCATCTGTTATGGCATTTCAATTTCACGCCCCGCGCGCAAGCTTTGCATCTCTAGAATTATTGCCATAATGAATTAATTTCGATGTACATTCGTCATATCCACTTCATAATTGCAATATACTTATAGTATACGAGTAACCGCCCTCGCTTTGCTTCGGTTTTCTTATTTTTTTACCCAAGGTGGATTACATTATTGGAGTTTTATTAAGGATCCCTAATTTTTTTTTGAAAATATAATATAGCCTATGTTACTCGGGAATAGTGTAGCTTCCCAACAGTGAAAGAATTTTTGAAATCGGTTCAGTAGTTTCGGAGCATATTCAATGCAAACAAAAAATCAAATCTTTCCTCTTTATATATTAGTATAGATGATTTTGGTAATGCTTGTCTACTTAGTGCTTTTAGAACACTGTTACAATAATATGTACTTATAAACTTTGCTTTTTAGGGTGCTCAAAAAAATCCAGGGATATTGTTTAATGTCCGGTATTCCAATGTAGTGAGACCTACGAAGCTGTTCGTAACGTATACATATGTGCAGGTACTAACAATATTTTGTGACTAGATACGCATTTGAACAATGTCATATTTATTTGAAATAATAGTTTTTTATGCCTTAAGCAGGCAAACGGGTAGACGGGTCACCTGATGGTAAGTGATCACCGCTGCCCATGGACATTAGCAAAACTGAGGGCGGGGCGTCACCAATGCGTTACCGGCCTCAAAGGTAGGTATTCTATTCGCTCTCTATATTTTGGAATCGACAGCAAATACCTTTTTCCAATTCCAATTGTGAAATCCGCAGATTATTTAGATACACTTTCAATGACTTCATCTGAAAAGGTTACTTATCTATATTTTAGAACTTTCTGATTTCTCTATCCCCTCTCTTTTTGTTGTAGCTTTATTATAAAAATCTTGTGGCGATGATACTTTATTTTTTCATCATAGGTACTTTCTTGACTTTATCAAATTATTTTAGGGTTGGCGCAGCATGTATACGTCCATTTAACCCTAGCAATAAATCCCATAGTCTTAACTACTTTAACATAAACTAAATGCACAACAAGATGTTTTGTGGACACTACGAGACAGATTTTGTTTTGAAGAGTCATGTATAGAAACTATAAATTTTACCGTCATTTAAAAGTATTTACTATGTGCTATACTAAATGCGAGGACACAATCGTTCGAACTGTCATATTTTATGAAACAAGGTTTATCCGGGTTTTGGACTGTATTTTGAATTTAGCTTGCTAATTCTGGATCCGCAGGGTTAACGACTAGGTAAGTAATTTTAATATTTCTTTCATCTGCTTCTGTTTTGATCAAGGATTCTTTTAATTTTATTGTATTACTTACCATAAGTGGTATCATAACTATAATTTTATTGTATCATAGGAATTTTGTCATTGTCTTCATCTCCTGTTATTTTTTAGGGTATTATTAATAATTGTTTATGTTTTGGCCTTCTGAAATCACTCAACCAAATTGACTAAAGGAAGTGGTTTAACTTAAATAAAATTGAAACCCCTTTCCTCAGATAAGCGACACTCGGAAATTAATAAGAGTTTCACCGCTTCAATAAAAACCTAAGAGTTTTCAGTATTCTGAATTTATTCATGAATAATGAAATAATGAAAATGATTCTAAAGTACCCTGACCTACATTACATCTGCTCCCTTGCCCTTTGAACCCGAGCTTCTCGTATTTCTGACGTCAACAATATTGGCTGAGTCGGAACAATTGAATGGAAACCTTAATTTAATCACTGCAGGACCTATTTTACGATTTACCAATTAAAATCATTCAGATCATGAATATTTTGTTAATTGGAATGATCGATAAATGGTTCTGTCATTTAATTTTACTAAACGAATCATGAATTTCTAGTTTATACTTATTGTCGAAAATTGTAGTTTGTTTCTAGAATTAATAAAGAAATATTAGTTTAATGGTTTTACTTTAACTTTGAATTTTGTTAGATTTCGTTTATAGAAAAAAAAACCAAAGTAAAATTTGAACAAGACTGAAGAAATTTCTCAACCAAAGCTTTGATATTATCTTATGAATAAATGGAGGTTTTTCGTCGATGGTGGTTATCTTTACTGCCAAGGGACGACGGTAGCTAAGTTAGATCCAAAATTGACGTATCTTGCGAGAATACGAAAGTTAGGGATTAATAGAATCCCTAAACATAAGTTTCTGAGGGATTATGCTGTGTAGGCAAGCAGATGCGCTTATAGGATATTGGAGTTTCGCTATTTGTGCTAGACCTTATAAGAAATGGAGGTCCTTTTTCCTGGATCTATTTAAAAGAGAAAAAGCACTTATAAAACAATTAAAATTAAAATGAGTGTCGCATTGTAACTACTGAAGAAAAAAATTACTGTTAAATAAAAATCATCTGGATTGATTTTCTAGCCGTTACGAAAAATGGGATATTTTTAACTGATTACTTGTTAAAAAAAAAAGAAAATTATTATTAACAACTGCCGATCCCATAAAAAACTATGCAGCTCCTTCTAAAATAGTAACAGAACCCTCATATAAGCGACTAATGGAAACTAAGAACTACGCTTTCTGAGAAATTATTTCTTGAGCCTTGAATGTCGGAAGAAAGCCTCTACAGCCGATGATCAAGATTAATTGTGATGGAGGAAAAGGAAACGTGAAGTATTCAAGAACTCAGCGTCTCAGAGAAATTAGGTGTCAATAGTTGTTGAGAATTTGTTCCCAGATGCAGAAATAGTGAATGTTGATTGAAAGCCAGCACGTCTTGAAATTTTTTAACAAATTATGATACAAAGGCGATTTTCCATAGAAAAACCTCTACCTGAGGAAAGTTTACCGAAACAAATGCAGTTTTCGGTCCCTGAGAATTTATTATTTGCGTCTTGACTGTCGGAAGAACGTTCCTGGAGACGTTTTCAAGATTAATTGTTATAGAGTAAATGCGGGTGGTTCTGAAGACACGATGTCTTTGCAAGTTTTAAAATGGACACTCTAGGTGTCGTTTTTAGATCTTAAGAATAAAAATTGTTTGAGCAATAAAAATCGACGTCTGTTTTAATGGAAAGTTAAAATTTGGTAAAGGTTACTACAATTATAATACGAGATGTATTTTTGACTTTGAGTTTATTATTATTCCTAAGAGATTATGAAGGTTTAGCAATACAGTCATTAAATGTATTGTTTATTATAGCAGAAACTAAAATAACTTTTGGGTTGAAAGAGGCTTCATCCATTATTTAGTTCAAATCGACCTTCCTGCTCGCAAATCACCCTACTAAAAAACAGACGATAATAACAATATGGCGAATGTTCTTTCCTGTTATAGGTTGCTAGACTTTCTACCACCCAGTATTGCTAATCTGAACGATACTCAAGTATTAGGCCTTCTATCCACGTAGACACGTTCTTTGCACGCTATCGTCAATGTCTTGCGTGCAGTTTGATTGCATTGGATAGTAAATGTACCAAATCTGTCCACGGAGTAGCATCGTCGTGTTTTCAGATTGCCTGTGTTTGATTACACTATGCAGATTTCATTCAATCGTCAAATGAAGCGCCGTGGATAGTAAGTATTAGTAGCAGGTAGTAGAAAAGTTTCAGATTTTCGCCTGGCCCGCCTGAATAGAATAGAAATTTACTCTTATCACTACAAGTACTTACATGATTAAAATACATAGGTACCTACAATGATATTTAAAAAATTCAGATACTTATATTATGCTCTTACAAATCAACCAAGAAATCTGTTCTGAAAAGAGCTATAACACAAACACGTTTACCTTTTGTTTCACTACACCAATCACATTGATATAATACACGAAGGCATTTTAACACTGTATGTCAAATGTCAAGCACTTCTGACAACAACAAAAGCGTGCGTAAAAAAAAAAGCAAAGCATAATTGTCCCACTGCTGGGCTCGGGGTCTCCTCTCACAATGTGAGGGGTACAGGCCATAATCTACCACGCTGGCCAAGTGCGGATTGGTAGACTTCACACACCTTTGAGAACTTTATGGAGAACTCTCCGGTGTGCAGGTTTCCTCACGATGTTTTCCTTCACCGAAGCAAGTGATAATTAACTTTTAATACGCACATAATATTTGAAAATTAGAGGTGCGTGCCAGGATTTGAACTCGGGCCCCTCTGTTCGAGAGACCAACGTTCTAACCACTAGGCTATCACTGCTTTTTAAAAAGCTTTTTAAAGCGTGCGTATCGTCTTGTATTGAGAGAGTGACTACGAGCAGAACGGTCAATTGCCTGTTCTTACGCTTTTCATCGTCGGCGCGCTAGTGACATCTTTTATCAAAATCATCACATGTACATATATATACCTACCTATATATTACTATTAAATGAGTTTCCTCACGGATCCCGTCATCCAAACATAAATTTAATGTATATGGGACCAATCGGGAAGAATCCCTTGCCAAATAAAAAAAAATCCAAATCGGTTCACAAATGACGTAACAAACATTAAAAAAAGAAAACAGCCGAATTGAGATCGTTTTGAAGTCAGGTAAAAAGTCTATATTTTCTTTTCTCAGATAAAAAATCTTCACGATATTTCTATGAATGGATTCCATTAGTTATTTGAATTGTTTATTGCATTTGATGTTTTGTTTCTCAGCGAGAAACGTAACTAGTTCGTATGAAAAACTTTTAGTAGTAACTTTTAATGTACGTACGCAATTATAAACAATAACACAATCACATAAGGGCCAATATAGCGTGCGGAGGTAAACAGGTGGTTTCAGTTTTCATCGTCATACATTAATATAACGAATCAATACATCTTATTGAGAATACACTAATACTTATAAAAATATTTTTTATTAAATCTGTGTACTGTGAATTATAAGATTTCATATATAAATCCGGATTTTTTTTAAATACATACCTACATTTCTATGTATGTACATACATATATGCGGAGAAAATTCGTCTCTTTTTGTTTACGCATTAGTTTATTCTATATCGTTAACATCTGTTTGTAGTATTATAATGTTATAGATCTAATTTACCTTTTATATTTACAAAATCTATTTAGCGACAAAACGCTCGCAATATCCAACACGAATCGCCATGCCAATATGCCGAAAACACATATAAAATCACTATTTTTGTATCATTTGAGAACGATCGCCGCGCGAATGGTCGTCCGAGTGTATTGACTAGAAGAATGATCAAAAACTTCACATTGGAATGAAATCACAGGTGATGAATTTATGTTTTTTTTATTTGTGAATTAAACGCGCCGGGGTTCGAGCGCCGAGACGCCCACCGTCGATAGTGGCGCCTCGAGCGGCACTGACTGAAAACGGAGGGCTCCACCGTGTTGTACGGACTTACAGGATAATTTTATTTATTGCCAACCTTATTCCTGGGATAGAGAGTTCAGTTTCGTCTTCGGGGTGGTAACTATAGATAGGTATCGAGACGTCCCTTTTGTTCCAAACACGTTTGTTCCGCTGGTTCCATTCCTTCGGTCGTTTCATTAAGGTAGTAATAATTTTATCGACGATACATTAGGTTTCGAGTGAGTTGTTCCGATTAGCGAGGATTTTTCATTATTGTTATCACTAGAATGAAGGGCCGTGAGAAAATGTTTTTAGCACAGTTAGTATAATCAATTAATTTTATAAACGTGAGAGTTTGTTTTGTTTTAGAACACCATTTAATTAAATAATGATTAAGATATTATTTTAATGGGATTAGTAATAACAAATAAAGAAAAATAATTAACTTTAAGGTAAATATACTTGATTACACTGAGTACGAATATGTTTATTTTTAAATAAATCGGGTCTGAGATGACTACGTATTACTAGTTGATTTAATACGAGCCAAGTCACCACCGCATTATCAGCAGAATACTGACGACACCCCTAGTTTCATGACGCTTCAATTTTTCAAAAAAGTACAATAAAGCAGTTCATAATTTAAAAAAAAATAACAAAAAAAAGCCGGCCAAGCGCGTGTCAGGCCACGCTAGGATTTCCAGCTGGCAAGACTCAAATATCTGGACATAACTTCAAAAGTCGGGATTCGTCGGGACATTTTGTATTTTGTCGGGACTTGCCTGGACATCATGTGAAATGTCAGGACAATCCAGACTAATCCCCACCATCTGGCAAACCTCCCAAGTAGCACAAATGCGCTGTATAACAGTATTTCAACAGAGCACAATGGAAACGCTAGCTGATAAGTTGCAGTATAGTAGCGTTATAAGCGCTTAAACAGCTGATATAACTCTAATTTGGGCACAAATTTGACAGCACATAGCTGTATAAGAAATCCCATTACTAAAATAATTGGGTTATATTAGCATTTTATGTGGGTAACAGACATTACAAGAGCTGAACGCTGCCTGATTAACAAACCACATGTTACCCTATAAACACAAAGTGTGGTGCCTAATAGAATCACAAAACAGAATAAAGCATTTTAATTAGCCTCGCTTCTTTTTATACAGCTGTTACGGATTGAAAGAACTCTTATAAGTAATTACAAATGCTTAGATTGACGATGTGGGCCTTTATATTGCTATTTTGTGCTACTTGGGCTAGGTCACGTGCAGTGTAGAGTTTTGTAGTTTAAGTTGATCGACTGTTATTAATTAACTTGTTATCCCGTGATTGTTTTCCGTTTAAATTCATAATTAAGCTAATCTCGTTAATTTTTTCACATGTCCAACACCATCCATTCAGTTAGCAGAAAAGGATACTTGACTTTTTTTTATGCAAATAGCCGGCAAACGAGCTGACGATCCACCTGATGGTAAGTGGCTATCGTCGCCCATGGACATCAGCAACACCAAAGGCATCACCGATGCGTTGCCGGCCAAAAAAGAGAAGAAAAAGAAAGAAAGAACTGGCTCTCAAGCCCCCGGAACAACGAATCGTTTGGCGGCTGACACATGCTCTACATTTCGCAAAATGGTCTACGCTAACTAATAAAATTTTTCAAATAGCTATCGAATCATGGGGTATACGAGAATAAAAAAAAAATATTCAGTTTACGTAATAGGTAAGAGAAAATATGCTAAATGCTAAACTATATGCTAAAAATACATCAATATCGTTATTTGTTCTCATTAATTCTTCTAAACTATTTAGCAAATTTGAAATCTAATACCTTTATACGAACAATTCTTGTATAAGTATAGTATATTCTTATATAATATTATGTGTAATCTGAATCTCGGAAACGGCTCCAACGATTTTCATGAAATTTAGTATGCAGGGGGTTTCGGGGGCGATAAATTGATCTAGCTAGTCGTTTTGTTCGTGTTTTCAGGCAATGAAAAACTACTACAATTCCTGCTTCCTGACATCTATTGGCGAATAGCAACACTAAAGCTACTTCAGTAGATGGCGTTGTTTGTTAAAAAAATACTGAGCAAAGCCCGGTCATCTGGGTACTGTATTATTATGTATGTTAGTTACTATTCAGAGCGCAATTTCATTTCTGTCGTAGTGAAGGAAACTCTTAAAACTAGGGATCCGAGTCCTGTAGAGCCATTAATGGGTTTGAAGCCAGGCCTTTGCCGATTCAATTTAACTAAAATCAATGTAGCACTCTCTATCAACGCAGCAATGGTTATAATATATAATACCTGTTGAGTATATTTAGGTAGATTTTGCAGCAATTCATAGATCGATACCATGTTCACTTGAATTACTGAATCTGTTAGTGAATTCCGGGAAACCAGGCTTTCATCGGTTCTAGGAATCATTACAAATGGGAACAAAGGAGAGATAAGGCTGTTTTGTATTAAGTTGAAATTTATAAAGTTATGGGTAAATTTGAAATTGTTATATGTTGAAAGTAGCTTTGATTAACGGAGTGAGTACCCCGGGGTTTGATTTTGGAACAATAATCGGATAATTTCGGGATTTGTTTGCGGATATTTATGTAACAGATACATGTTGTAATCTCTAAATCAATCTTTTGCCGTTTGAACATAGTCATGAAATTTTAATGTACCACTAATTGAATGTTAACAAAATATAGTTATTCCAGAAATTTATATTGACTTCATTACCTTACATACTTTAAATAAATAAAATAAATTAAAAAAACCCGACTGCGTAAAAAAACTAAAAAGAAAAAACAAGCCCAGTAGTTCAGAATGCTGTTAAAAGTAATACTGAACAACTACACCATAGAAGGATTAACAGTCGGGACCCATTTAAATTTTACAGGTTTGCTTAGGAAAAAAGCGGCCAAGTGCGAGTTGCACTCGCCCATGAAGGGCTCCGTAGCAGCAAGTAACATAATAAAAAAGTTCTTGTAGTACGTTGTAACTTTGATCAATGTTTTTTGCGGTTTGCGATTTATGACGTATTAAAAAAAAACTACTTACTAGATCTCATTCAAACCAATTTTCGTTGGAAGTTTGCATGGTAATGTACATCATATATTTTTTTTACTTTTATCATTCTCTTATTTTAAAAGTTACAGGGGGGGGACACAAATTTTACCACTTTGGAAGTGTCTCTGGCGCAAACTATTCAGTTTAGAAAAAAATGATATAAGAAACCTCAATATCATTTTTGAAGACCTATCCATAGATAGATACCCCACACGTATGGGTTTGATGAAAAAAACATTTTTGAGTTTCAGTTCTAAGTATGGGGAACCCCCAAAATTTATTGTTATTTTCTATTTTTGTGTGAAAATCTTAATGCGGTTCACAGAATACATCTACTTACCAAGTTTCAACAGTATAGCTCTTATAGTTTCGGAAAAAAGTGGCTGTGACATACGGACGGACAGACAGACAGACAGACAGACAGACAGACAGACAGACAGACAGACAGACAGACAGACAGACAGACAGACAGACAGACAGACAGACAGACAGACAGACAGACAGACAGACAGACAGACAGACAGACATGACGAATCTATAAGGGTTCCGTTTTTTGCCATTCGGCTACGGAACCCTAAAAACGAACATTTGATTGGTTGAAGAAAGGTCCCGACTGGAGGTTATCATCTATCATCATTTTATGGCACGTCTAATAAAATATAATCTTATTAATATTAGTATAAGGAAAATGAGACACCCTGAACCAAAATAAATATTATATTGTCGATTGGAAAGTTATGCCTGATGAAAATGGGTTGAGTGCCAAACATAAGACCTGGATTTTCCTTAAATTATAATTAATAGCATGAATGGTATATTGATCATAAAAATATATTTACATATATTATTCAGTCGACTGTAATATTTTTGTTTTCTAAAGGCAAATTTTCAGCGAACTTAGACAGGAAAAGGCTTCTGAAAACAACGGTTTGCGCAAACAAACAAACAACCTGTTACTGTTGTGGGGAGAGGATATAAATGTACGTGTTCAGATATTATGTTGTAATAAATCTATGTAATAAATATATGTTAAGGCGCGAAATGACTACGATTTAAAAGTTAATATCACTCACACAACCGCATATATGTGCTAATGTAATGTTACATTTACGTGACGATGAATAGGGTTGAACATTGCAAAGCATATTTTTGCTAACGATGTAACTAGGCTGCGAATAAACATTTAATTTGCTGGGTTTCCTTAGATAATTCAGAATATACGCATTATTCAATATTTGTCTGATTAACATTTTAATAAAACCATAAACCTATTATATTCTTTAAAAAATGCTGTTACCGCTGAAAATATAGACAATTTCGACGCAAAAGTTTATTTTTGTGAAGCAAATTACGATTTTTATGGGAAATATTAAACAACTATTTCATGTTCTATTCGGTTAACATTTTTATTTAGACTTCAAATTACTTCTCTGACCCTAACAAGCATTATCTATACTAATATATAAAGAGGAAATATTTGATTTTTTGTTTGCATTGAATAGGCTCCGAAACTACTGAACCGATTTGAAAAATTCATTCACTGTTGGGAAGCTACACCATCCCCGAGTAACATAGGTTATATTATATTTTCAAAAAAAAATTAGGGATCCTTAATAAAACTCCAATAATGTAAGCCAAGGTGTAAAAAAATAAGAAAACCGAAGCAAAGCGAGGGCAGTTACTCGTTATTCATAAGCAGAGAGACGACGACACTCACTACATAAACTAAGGCTGGATAATATAATTAGCTACACATAATAAAATTGCAAGTGGCATTATAATAATATATCAGTGCTAATAAAACTATATCTGGATTCGGGACCGAATAACAATACCTATTACAACTTGCTAACACTTGCGTAAAAGGCTGCTGACAAAAAGAAAACTTTGAAAAAACTGGCCAAGTGCGTGTCAGGCCAGGCGAAATGTAGGGTCCGTAGTTGTATGTAAATTCATTGACTACTAGCTGACCCGGCGAACTTCGTATCGCCTAACAAACAATTTTTTTTCTCAAATAAATGTAGCCTAAGTTACACCTTGTTACATCAGCTATCTGTCAGTGAAATTCCCGTCAAAATCGGTCCAACCATTTCAGAGATTAGTCGGAACAAACAGACAGACAGACAGACAAAAATTGTAAAAAATGTTGTTTTGGTATACGTACCGTGTATACATCCAAATGCACATAATAAAAAGCGG
Source organism: Thymelicus acteon (assembly GCA_951805285.1). Taxonomy (NCBI): domain Eukaryota; kingdom Metazoa; phylum Arthropoda; class Insecta; order Lepidoptera; family Hesperiidae; genus Thymelicus; species Thymelicus acteon. Next base: position 4,247,684 of record OX638233.1, read on the forward strand.
TTATTTTAAAATTACAAACAGACACTCCAATTTTATTTATTTGTATAGAGTATAGATTACTCATGTTTACTTGAAGAGTGCATGGTTATTATTTTGAATTAAAACTCAAAAATCGTAGAATAAAATATTGAATTTTTTTTCTTCAGGTAACGTGAGTATGATTTTTTTTCGTTGCGTGCTCCATAGTGCTGGGTATCATTGAAAAGGTATTTAAAAAATATTATGCGTCTCCTAAGACCATTTTTGAATTCATGGGTTCGTTTGCGCAATATTTGGCTTTAAATTGCTAATTTTAGTTAGTTTCAAGTGTCCCCCCCCCCCTGCCGGCTAAACGGTTAAAGTTGAACAACTGAAAAAATCTCAAAAATAGGCTATATAACGAATTTACAAAGAAAACTATCACGGCTATGTTAGTATAAATAGTTAATGAGTAATAAAATAATCGATAAACTCAGTACTTCTGAACCCTACATTGCGCGTGGCCTAACACGCACTTGCCCGGTTTTACGAGTATCTGTATTATTCTTTCTTTCTTGGCCGGAAACGTATCAGTGATGCCTTTGGTGTTATAAAAAAAAACATTAATTATCTCTCTCTCTCTCTCTTTTTAAAATAAATACCGCATGTGAAATAAATATGTGTATGTGTATCTTTTACAAATAAATGTATTTTCTTCTTCTTCTAAATATTTTCCAATATAAGTCTAGAGACAAATATTAAACTTTTCCTCAGTTTCCCTGAACTACATTCCCTTTATAAAGATTCTCTGCTTTTGACGTAGAAATTGCAATAAAAGGAACTTATTTGATAACTCTGTTGGCTTCAATGCATTAGCGACCCCTGCAGGCAGCTTACCTATTCTGAAGTCCTGGAATGCTTAATTGCTATTCATGTATTTTATTAATTTAGTGTAATTTTATTAGGATGTTCTTAATTCGGATGTATTTTACGTTTTTAAAGATAGAACTCCGTAATTTATCAACCGATTTGAGGAAATTTTTTTGAAAGCGTTAAGTTCTGAATGATACATAACAAATGATATGGGTACTTATGTCGTTTCAGAGGCGATTTAATTAAATTGGCACCATACGAGCTTTTATCAGCATCCTTCTTACTGGTGAATGGAGGGAAGAGCTACAGAAATTTAAACATGACTTAATTACACTTTACCTGTAACTCTATACGGAACTATGATCTGTAAGTGCTAATTTAAAGTCAAGAAGTTTATATATTATGGAGACCAAGCTTCGAAGACGGATCACGTGACATCGGATGAACATTTCAACCAATCATAGGCCTGATTAACGTTGATATTAGGGCCTGTAGCCACTCGTAGGGTGACGGTTCGACCAATGATAGGGCACAGATATTCATCTTCATAATCTTCTAAACGTTTTATTGAGTGTGAGAATTAAATGGAACTAAAGCATGAATTTTTCTAAGTAGAACGAGGGTAGTAATAAGTGCGTGTAAATCATTTATTTTGTAAATGTCACGAATCATACATATTCATACATAAAGCTTCCACAATTATAACTTTTACTGACATCTCTAACCACGAAAGCATGTTTAACAGAGTGTGAGTAATGTCTCGAAGCATGTGTTCATTTTCAATACAATCTACATAATTGTGAACGAAAGACAAAAGGACTTAAGTACTAAAAATCATTTATGGAAATCATTTATTTAAAGTTTATTATTGTTTCATTGTAATAATCTTACATTACTCAAACATAGCTAAGAAAACTCTCGATTAAGTCACCTTTCATACAAAAAAAAACTAGATCGAAATAGGTTTATCCGTTTGGGAGCTACAGACGGACATACACGTCAAACTTATACGCCCTTCTTTTTTCGTCGGGGGGTTAAAAATACAACAAAAAATATAATAATTATGTATAAAATACATATTCGATTAATGTATAAAATAAAATTAACAAAACTTAACAAAGACCTTTAATAACACGTTTAAGATACTTTGCCACAGATTAAGACATGTTGCTTACAACATTGTTATAAATAATTCAGTGGTTCGATAATATTTTAATAGATCTCGGCACGTGGTCACAGAATTAGGGCACGCATAAACACGGATTTGTTTACTATAGTTTGTGTATGTGTGTATATTAATACACATGTAGTATACATGTATATACATTGTATACTTCTGGCCGGAGTGGCGCCGTAATGAATAATGATAAAATGGTAGCTTATAGGTACATATCACTTACGTAGCCGACTACTGAGGGTCTCTCCTGTAGAGGAGGCCTAGAGCATACTATGCCATGCTGCTCCAGTGTGGATCGGTGGAGAAAACAATTGTTGTATCTTGGATACAACAGCTTTTAGTTCCACCTAATATCATTTATTTATTTTATTGAAATAGCCGGCAAACGAGCTGACGATCCACCTGATGGTAAGTGGCTATCGTCGCCCATGGATATCAGCAGCACCAAAAGCATCCCTGATGCGTTGCCGGTCAAGAAAGAAAAAAGAAAAAGAAAGAACGAACTGGCTCTCAAGCCCCCAGCCGGAACACGACGAGTCGTTTGGCGGCTGACTCATGCTCAAAGGTGGTAGCTATCCAGACGAACCCCATGGAGAAATAATATTAGTAATAATGGTACCAATTAACAATTAAAATCAGTATAACCAATATAATCCCTCGAGGGGCCCTACCAGCGGGCCGAATTTAGTCGCCTCTTACGACACCCATCTGGCGTGAGATTGGGGTTGGTATTCTAAACCGCTCCAATACGGCAAAAAATATTAAGAAATGTTTGGACCACGTCAGGTTTCAACTGCATTTGATGCATTCGGTCCATTCGTTTAGACAAGCTACCATTCCACAGACCGACACAGATACACAGAGACTCGTCAAACTGAACACCTCTCTTCTTGACGGACTTCTATTCTATTGTATTTCTTTTAATGTTTGTTACCTCAAAATTCCTTCATTAGCAATGTATCTATCTATCTAAAGATTCATTTTGGTACACGGAATCATGATAACCTTTAACCACGGTAAAAATATCTAATCCGATCTTTAACTATTCTGGGAGCCATCAATACATGACCCATTTCTCGAAGATAGCTTCGGGGATATTACAAACCTATTAGCTAAACCCATTCAGGTGTATAACTCAATAAGCAAAACTAATTAGTCCGGTGAAATTTAATATCTGGGTTTCCGCGGTACAACTGATGCCGAGAGTTCAAAATGACTATAATTTGAAAATTCGGCGAACAGGGTTTTGCTTTTATTTTTAAAATCACAATATATTTATATGTTACTCGTATTGGAGAGAAAAGAAGTTTACAGCTAGGAGAATTTATAAACGGGTCTTTCGTTTTTTGAAGATTAGGGACAATGAGAAGCCCTCAAAGAACGGTTGACTTGTGTTGGTCCTAAGTGATCCAACGGGTTAGGCAACAACGAGTGCGGTTGGTAGTTGGATGGGTGACCGCTAGTGGTGAAATAATTCTCAAGCCTTTCCGTGCTTCGAAAGGCACATAAAGCTGTCGTTGCAAGTTGTTATTGTAATAACAGTCGTTAAGCCATACATGGCCGTAGCTAGGGGGGGGCATTGTGGGGCAATGCCCTACCTTAAAAATACCTTAAAAATAAAAAGAATTGTAGCGATAGGTATCTAAACTTTTCCGAACACACCACAGTTTGTGACAATCATTTCATATTATAATAATTCTGTGACCTAGAGAGCAGATCAATTATGATTTTTTACTTCTGCCCTACCTGTAACCAATGCTGCCCTACCTCAAATCCGATTCAAGCAACAACCCTGAAGCCATATCGGAGGCCTACAGGTGGCTTGAAAATTTCCGACACTTGGTTTGGCCCCTAATAGACTACTGGCCCACCCACAAAAATCCAGGGTCATATGAACCACCTGGTGACCTATATAGGACGATAGAAGAGCATAAAATAATAAGATTCAGCACTATGCCGTCACTTGTAAGCTGTCCAACTGAGTGCTGGTGAGAATTCAAAAGTGCAAGTTGGGTGAGTAAATTTTGGTCATTTGATTCTGTACGGCATTTTTAACCATCGATAGGGCCATGAAAAATAATAAGAAAGCGCGCAGTGCCGTACAAAAAAGGTGGTCCACAAAGTCGGTAAATGATTTTGAATTCGTGACAATTTCGAGGGTAAATTTGGTCATTTGATACAGTACGGCATCAGTTTCATACTGTTGCAATACAGCTTCTAATCCATTATTCCGCAACGCCGTACAAAAAATCGTGCGACAAGGGGAAGAAATCGAGGGTTGAAACCCCCTCTTTTGCAGTGGTCCGGGGGGTCATTTGATACAACATAAAATTAATTTATTTTGAAAGTATTTTATGCAAAGATAATATTTTTTTACATGCCGTACATTTTCGTTGGTCCAAAGGTTTGTAGTAAAATTAATTTAGTAATAAATAAAGTCATCGTAGTAAAAATTTGGCAAGAATTGCGGAATTTGAGATACCCAGCTGAATTTTTGTATAAACTTGCATTTTGGCATTCTAAAAGTTGTCTCAAAACCTACATATGGTAGGGTGACCGCGTCTATTAAAAATTTGAGGACAAAGGTCACAAAAATCGATTTTTTGCAAATATCTCATTTCTTATGAGTTTTTTGCTATTTGTATCTAATCAATATTGTAGAGAATTAAATTCCCTACAACTTCTGTTTCAAAATTTTTTTTATACATTGAATCGTTTTCGAGATACAGGGAAGAGAGAGCGTGGTTAGAGCATAATGTAAGGTCAACCGGTATAGACCCGATCAAAACACGCTATATATAAAGTTTATTAACTCTATCTATCTATCTATCTATCTATCTATCTATCTATCTATCTATCTATCTATCTATCTATCTATCTATCTATCTGTCTGTCTAACAGTGCTGGACATAGGCCTCCCCTAATTGGCGCCACTCCGACCGGTCCTATGCCCTCTGAATCCAGCGGCTTCCCGCTGTCTTCTTTAGGTCATCACTCATCAGTCCACCTGGTCGGGGGGCGACCAGTGTTTCTTTTACCAAGACATAGCCGCCATTCGAGGACTTTGCAACCCCATCGGTTAATATTTCTCCATGGGGTTCGCCTGGATAGCTACCACCCTTGAGCATGATGAGTCAGCCGCCAAACGACTCGTCGTGTTCCGGCTGGGGGCTGGAGAGCCAGTTCTTTCATTCTTTTTCTTCTCTCTTTCTTGGCCGGCAACGCATCAGTGATGCCTTTCGTGTTGCTGGTGTCCATGGGCGACGATATCCACTTACCATCAGGTAGATCGTTAGCTCGTTTGCCGGCTATTTCCATAAAAAATATTAAGCAATGTTTGCAGAAGTTGGACATTGAATGGATTGGATGGGTGACCTCCGTCATGCTACAAATTTACTGTACCTCCATGTTGTAGGTATTACTCGCGCCATTAAAGAAACGAATCGTAAGAAATCGAATGGTAAGTGGATATCGTCGCCCATGGACACCAGCAACACCAAAGGCATCACTGATGCGTTGCCGGCCAAAAAAGATAGAAGAAAAAGAAAGAAAGAACTGGCTCTCAAGCCCTCAGCCGACACACGACGAGTCGTTTGGCGGCTGACTCATCACGCTCGAGGGTGGTAATGGTAACTATCCAGGCGAACCCCGTGGAGAAATAATAATAGTAATAATGGTATTAATTAACAATAAAAATCAATTTTGAAAATTAACTGTAGTTTTGATTACTTGGTGTAATTAACCCAGTTACATAAATTCTTACATAAATTCTTACAATTGTTATTTTTCATTCAAAATAATTTTGTTTTTTTCCGCAATTATTGTATTTTGTTCACTCAGTTTTTATAATCTGCCAACTTTTCGTATCTCGTTAGACAGATAATAAGTTGTACATGTTTTTAAAATGTTCTGCCGATAAAGTTATTCCGGTTTTTTTTTTGCAGAAAACAACTATTAAAGTTGAAGAAACCTGGTTGAAGTATGAAAATTTGTAAGATTTGTAGCTCTGATTTAAAAATTACTGAAAAAATTCACCGTGTAATGGTTGATTATTATGTATTGTAGTGTTAGCAACCAGATAAAAATAAAAAATCATAATATTTTATGCATTAGTGATTTTTTTTTTCAATTTTCAAAGTTGAATTTCGCATATTCTTGAAAAATACATAAAATATGGAATTACTCGAAAACGGTTGATATTTGAATAGGGGTCATAATAGGTAATTTGGTTGCAAATGACCTCCCCTATATGCCCTTCACGTATTGCCAAGACGTTACCAAACACCCTGTATATTAAACCAAAAAGTATACAAAACTGTTGATACTGGGATTTACAGTTTCAATTCTTGGATATTATATACACACCCTTTCACTACAGTTAGACGTCATAATGATTTTATCATATTATCAATTGCTCTTCAAAAATATGTGAATACCGTACTTACCGTACAGTATCAGATGGCCATAAAGTACTAAACCCTTAAATAGTCCAGTCATCTTAGTAATTCACTGCGGACTTTGAGATACCCAGCTGAATTTTTGTATAAACTTGTATTTTGGCATTCTAAAAGTTGTCTCAAAACCTGCATATGATAGGGTGACCGCGTCTATTAATTTGAGGACAAAGGTCACAAAAGTCGATTTTCTGCAAATATCTCATTTCCTATGAGTTTTTCGCTATTTGTATCTTCATCAATATTTTAGAAAATTAAATTCCCTTCATTTAATAAACTTTATATAGCGTGTTTTGATCGGGACTATACCGGTTGACCTTACATGATGCTCTAACCGCGCTCTCTCCGCCCTGTATCTCGAAAACGATTCAACGTATAAAAAAATTTTTGAAACAAAAGTTGAAGGGAATTTAATTCTCTACAATATTGATGAAGATACAAATAGCGAAAATTTCATAGGAAATGAGATATTTGCAAAAAAACGATTTTTGTGACCTTTGTCCTCAAATTTTTAATAGACGCGGTCATCCTATCATATGCAGGTTTTGAGACAACTTTTAGATCGCCAAAGTACAAGTTTATACAAAAATTCAGCTGGGTATCTCAATTTCCGCAATTCTTACCAAATTTTTACTAAGATGACTGGACCATAAAATGGTAGCGTCATTTTCATCAGCCTAAAAGATATGGTCTGCATTAAAATGTACGGCATAATTTTTTCCTAATTTATTTATCTTAATACTATTTAAAACAAGGGAAAAAGGTAGAAAATTGCTATATTTCATTAATCTATGAATATTTAAACTTTTGCAATAATTTCAAAAATTTCAGTTTTTGTTAGGACAGTTTTTTTTGTACGGCAATACTATATAACAATTGTATTTTACAATGTCATGTTAAAAAAAAGTTGCCGTACAGGGTCAAATGACCTTACAGCTTTATAAATCAAGTATACCATGAAATTAAGATAATTATTAATTATACATTCAAATGGACTATCATTTTTTGACGGCATTATTTTTAATAGTACTTTTGAGTCCTAGAAAATGAATTGGAACCGAAGCCGTACTTTTTCAAATGACCCCCCGGACCACTGCAAAAGAGGGGGTTTCAACCCTCGATTTCTTCCCCTTGTCGCACGATTTTTTGTACGGCGTTGCGGAATAATGGATTAGAAGCTGTATTGCAACAGTATGAAACTGATGCCGTACTGTATCAAATGACCAAATTTACCCTCGAAATTGTCACGAATTCAAAATCATTTACCGACTTTGTGGACCACCTTTTTTGTACGGCACTGCGCGCTTTCTTATTATTTTTCATGGCCCTATCGATGGTTAAAAATGCCGTACAGAATCAAATGACCAAAATTTACTCACCCTACTTGCACTTTTGAATTCTCACCAGCACTCAGTTGGACAGCTTACAAGTGACGGCATAGTGCTGAATCTTATTATTTTATGCTCTTATATCGTCCTATATACGTCACCTGGTGGTTCGTATGACCCATGATTTTTGTGCATGGGCCAGTAGTCTATAACCCAATAATACGCACTGAAGCAGCGTGGTGGAATATGCTCTAGGCTTCCTCATGAGCAGAGACCTCCACTCCTCTTTTTCTCTGTCTCTTTCGCTCCCGCTCTTGCTTTCTTTAGATATGTGTTTTAATGCATATGTTTATTTACAATGACTCGTCAGCTTTCATAGCATGAAAATGGTTCGCAAATTATGCCTCGATGGGTAGGTAGGTAAATGGAATGGAAATCTCTTTAGGTTGACGGAAATTCAATAAATCAGTGCATAATTTGATGAAATGCCGGGAGAACGCAATTCCGGGAAATGCGGGATTGATCGATGTTCACAACGGCATTAAATATAGTCAGCAAAATAGGTATGCAGGTCATGATACAAAACCGTTACGATACGTTTAAATTTTAATATTACAGAATTTTTATGTTAACATACCTACCTTGCATAAAGGTATGATTTTACATTGACTATAACACAGACATTATTAAGCACTAGCTGACCCGGCGAACATCGTATCGCCTAACAAACTATTTTTTTTTTCTAAAATAAAAGTAGCTTAGTTACTCCTTGTTACATCAGCTATCTGCCAGTGAAAGTCCCGTCAAAATCGGTCCAGCCGTTTCAGAGATTAGCCGGAACAAACAGACAGACAGACAGACAGACAGACAGACAGACAAAAATTGTAAAAAATGTTGTTTTGGTGTATGTTACCGTGTATACATCCAAATGCACTTAGTAAAAAGCGGTTCTTTTAATATTACAAACAGACACTCCAATTTTATATATTTATTTGTATAGATGTATAGATTACCGACGGCTTAAAGAGGAATGCAACCTCTTTTTTTGCTGACTTTTATTTTACTTACTATAAGTTAATGCTTGCCCACAATCCCACCTGATGGTAAGTGTAGAAGTGGTCTAGGATGGTGAGCGCATTATCTTTACTCACTCTTTTTTTAAGACATCCACATCATAGGCGGGTGGAAACACGGACGCAGGCAGGCTATTCTAATCCTTCGCGGTGCGCATAACAAATGACGAGGCAAACCGCGTCGTCCGTACCGGCGAGATGTTCACGATATAAGGATGGATCTGCAGGACAGGTCTGCCGTATGACTGTACCTACTCTGTATAATAATGAGTCTCTCCTGCGTCTTTTTTGTCTGACAACGCATCGGTATCTAACGTATTTGGCGGTACTGATGTCTATGAAGACAGTGACTTATCACCAGGAGGCTTATCTTTTTTTATATATTGCTTGACTACAATGCCATCTGATGCTGTGACGATGTAGTCTTGGCTCTGTTCATTTGTTGCGCAGTTACATAAAAAATAGTTACAACCTAATTAGATTTTACTTATTTTTAACCGGTTCCCTCGTCTGGACCCAATTCTGAGCGTAATACCTACCAGGTCACCATACTTATACTTTTAGTAAAAAAAAATTTTTTTGACAGACCGAAGTCTGTCCGGGCAGCTAGTAAAAATATAAATTTCCCTGTTACAATAAACCGTTGTATAAAATATCAAAGTTGCAAGCTATGTGAAATGGAAAAACATTTTCCGTTCAAAATTCCCTCTCAAATAATGCCAAAGGTAGTGTAGACCGCCTCCGCACTACCAGCTCTCGTTAAACGTGCATGTACAACATGTATTCTAGGGATTTTAATGTAAGCGTGTTACCTTAACTATGTTACTAATATCCGTATCCGAAAAACCCTTCGAAAAACGTCACTAATGAAAGTACCGACGGAACGTGTATACCGGTAGGTAATACCGGTAGGTTTTCCATTGGGCTGTGTTTATTAAAGGTTTGTTATCTCAGAACTCCGTTATTTATCATTTAGATTGACTTAGATTTAGATTTTGATAATTTTTTACTTCCAGCTTGATCCTATGTTTATCTAAATTCTATTTTGTATCATGATGTTTGAGGTAATTTCTTAAATATTATACGAGTATATGGGTATATGGCGATTTCAATACAGGTTTGCTTATCCATCTAAATAAAGCCATTATTTTTTGTGTTTGGACTTTAGTAACACAAAACTATTGACGTAACCGAACTGCCACATCTCTAAAACCAGAACGTCGAGGTTACATTTGGGTTCGTACTCGTCAGTAGGATGGGAATGCGCTTCAGTATTGATTTAGGGCTCTTCATGTACGTAGCTCGTGGGGACAGACCCTTCTTTCCCACTGGGCACTCTGGGCACGTGCCCAGGGCCCCGTGATCGATAGCCCCTCCCCTAGTTCCTGCCAGATCACTAAACGATAATGGATATTTATTACCGAAAAACTTTTTTAATTCGAATAAATCGAACCTAAATTACTGACTATAATACCAATTTGCTTATTAGATTTTGCATAAATCTAGAGGCTTGCTTATCTACTTTCTTTTTTATTCTAACAAAATAGTGTTTTGACAATGTCATAGGGGCCCCATTATCCTAATATGCCCAGGGAATCCAGTAGGTTAAAGACGGCTTTGCGTGGGGATGCTGTGTGTTTTATGGACGCAAACTGAAATCTCGTTAAGTTATTCAATGTATATTTTGTATAATTGATATTCATAATATGTTGTACCTATTAATTTGTAGTTGAAACCATATTGTATGTATGCCGATCTATCAGGTATGAAAGAATAATCAAAACTAAATGTACCTATTTTTTTATTTTTAACTTTTATTGTTAACTTCGTATCGCCTAACAATTAGTGAATGTACTTTGTTATTACTTTTAACTTTTATAGTTTTGGTAGGTTTAACATATCAGAGACCATTAAATTCAATCTCCCTCTCCCTTCCGCTCCCCCCCCGCTCCCCCTCCCCTGTTTCACTATATTAAGCTTATATACAAATTTTCACCCTTTTAATTTCAAGACTGACGAAGTTGCGTACTAAGTTCCATCCCCTAAATTAACCTTTGAAGGGATGATTTTCGCAAAAAATGTGTTTAAATTTATTTATGCTAATAACTATAAACTTACATAAAAAATTATGTTTATAACTAAAACTGACAAAGTTAGTTTGTATGAAAATTACTTCCAACCCCTCTTTTAACCCCTTAGGGGATGAATTTCCAATAATCCGATAGCCTAAAGCCTTCCTCGATAAATGAACTATCCAACACAAAAATATTTTTTCTATTCAAACCAGTAGTTCCTGAGATTAGCGCGTTCAATCAAACAAACAAACAACTCTTCAGCTTTTATAATATTAAGTATATAAGCTTTTATTTAATTTGTTTTGTACGTTACTTTGTTATCACGTACGTAATATAAATTAGTGTACCTATTAATTGTATTAATTAAGTTCTTGAATAAATTATAGTACAATCGTTTTTTTGTGTTTTATATGTTATAGATTTTGAAAGATATAAGGATTTTTTTTGCTTTTTAAAGTAAATTCTGTGTCTTTTGCTTATAAGGAGCCCGCATTGACTTCGCCTAATTTGACGTGATAATTATTATCATAATGATCTAGATTTGATTTCAATATCCTAACTGTATGTAGGTACCTACATAATAATTGTATATGACTGTGCCCTATAAGTAGATCCATCCATCCATCCATCCATCAGCCATTTGAGGTCCACTACTGGACATAGGGTCAGACTCAGTATTAACTATCAGTTAAACTCTGGTACATACCAGAGAGTACATACAGTTAGCTGTCAAAGCGTTATTGAGACACGAGTATTTATTTTTGTATGGACCAACATATGTAATACCTACAGTATGACTAGGCCCTTCGACCGGTAGATCAGTGTCATCGGTAGATATGTTCCATCCATCGAAGGTTATTGAGACGCAAAAATTAACAGATATGACAGATGACTGTATACTAATGGTAGCTTTATCTACAGTTTGTTTAACTGATAGTACATTATTAAGACCGGCTGTAAAATTATCCGATGCGTAAACGTTATTGAATTTAAAAACCGTCCTGCCATCCAAACCTAGCATGACATAAATGAACAAATAATTAAAATTATCAAACGTTTTATTTCCTTACTCATTCATGAAATGGCCAATCTATTTTATGATAAAGCCAATTCTACGCTCGAAATGAGACATATCACATACATTCATCATTACTAGCAACTGAATTTGGAAGTTGCCGCAATTCCGTTACGGAAATAAGGAAACGTAAAAGGTAAAACCTTTCTATGCAGAGAGATATATTATAAATTATCGTAATTTCCTTCTAAAAGTCAAGTTTGAAATATTATTTTACGCATATATTTTACCTGTGCATTAAAAATATCTATTTACATGCCCACGCATCTGTTATATTATATAGTGACGGAAATAAAGCAAGTTTAAAGCGAAAATACCAATTTTATTTATTCCATATTCCGTGGGGATTTTCGAAAATCCAGCCGTCATACTTGTTGACATTATAAAGGAAATTTGTGCGAAAAATCTTCGTTTTCCTGCTCAAAGGGTTTGAGTTTAGCTTTGATATGTCAGTTGGGCGGGACAACGTTATACAACATAGGGTATACACCACTACGCTATTAAATAGTTTAAAAAACTAAATTACAGGTTTTAAGGTGGGGTGTGGCGTCTAATGAAGAAAACAGATGATTTATGACGTATGAGTGATTTTATTCCTGTATTTACATAAATGTACAAACATTCATTAATATTATTACTTGCATACACATTTTTACTATGATACGGGTACTCACGATATATATTCCATACGCCGATATTTCGACCCAGTTGCATGGATCATGGTCACGGCTAGACTGTGGTGGCGCGGAGAAACTCTTGACAGGTTGACAGACGACGTTGATTAATTTGTCTATGACGGATGACGTATGTCAGAAACTGGATGTTAGATGTCGGATGACGTGTGACACTAATACATCAGTCTATCTACCTTACGTCTCGATCGTTTTTGAGCTTTGTGAACCCTATTAGAGCTTTGAGTACCCGTATCATAGTAAAAATGTGTTCAGTCCACGATGAGTTAAGTTTAAAATCATGTATTACTTGCATACAGTCCTTATAGTGGTCCTAGGCCCTAGGGATGGACTGCGGGGCTATCGCATGCCTTAACCTCCTAGCTGTACTTTCCTTGAGGGCTGGGGGGCTACCGCTCAAGTCAAGCATTGACACCGAGTGGACTGCGGGGCTATCGCACTCGTTGCCGTCTAGCTAACGAATGAATCATAGATTAAAGTATATACTAACGTATATATAGCCATCTCCCCTACTTCTGCCCGATAGTGCTGCCATCTAGTTACAATCCACATAACTACGTGCCCTTTCGATAACCTATAGATGCCTATAATAGTTATAGCTATTTTGTGTATATATATATATATATATATAGGTATATATAGCTCATAACTGGAGGTAGTCTTTACGCCCCAACTCAGAGTCACTAATGGTTACTTAAATCGCTGCTTAGTACAGAACTTGTATGGCGATTCTTTACTAAGGAGCGATTAAAGTAACCATTAGTGACTCTGAGTTGGGGCGCAAATGTGTTACAAACGTCAAAATGTTACTTGTGATAGTTAAATGTGACGTTTTATTTAACAGAGTGGAATGATAACAAATGATTGTTCCTTATTAATAAATTAATAAAACGTCATATTTATCTATCACACAAGTAACATTTTGACAATTGCAACTTGCAACAATGGTGGGACAATTTTAGCGGAGATTAAATAAAACTAATTGCATATATTTCTACAGTTTATTTTAAATTAGTTTAAATATTCACCACTGTACCCTATGTTAAAGAGTCAAATATCTCACAAAAGTATTCACTTATACTACAAAGTCACTATCATAAAAAAGTTTTCACTAAAACTACAAGAGTCCTGTCTCGAACGATTTTCACAATTCCACAGTGTATTTGAGAAATCTCAACGCGAAGACGGAGGAGGATATACTCGACACAACGTACTTGACGGAAAAAATACAAATAGCACAAGAGAAGCAGAAAATAACAGAAAATTTATACAAGACTCATACGCAAGCACAACACCGGCCGGCAGCCATGATTCTTGTAATATTGCCATACTTCATTTTCTAATTCCACAAAAATTTGCACAAACCTTTATCATATTTATTTACTTAAATGTTATTCAAATAAATAAAATATTTTGCAGATTTGCACAACTAAAATTTGCGCAAACTTTTATCATATTTATTTAAATAAATAATAAATAAAAAAATTATTTATTTAAATAAATTTGCACAAACTTTTAATAAATTTCTTTAAATAAATATGATAAAAGTTTGTGTAAATTTTACTTAAATGTTATTTAAGTAAATAAAAAATCAAGAATTAAATAAAGCATGTTTAAAAATTTGATGTACAACTTCTAATCTTAATCTCCGTAAATAATTTCCGACATTTAAATAAAATTCTAAAATACTAATTCCGCAATTGTGGAATTAATTTGGTTTATGCGGGCAACACTTAAAATAGTCTAACATTTTATAGCTGCTTTCAAAAATGTATATTTAACACATCAGAATGTTACTCAGTATTTTAAGTCTTTGCTATAAATATATTTATCATAAATTGTTTTATCATCATTACTACTTATTTTATAAAATATAATGAATAAAAAATAAAATCATAAACATTAATTGAACGCAGAAAATGGTAAGACTTGGATTTTAATGGATGGGTTCGCCAACTAGGTGGCGCTGGAGGCCGAATTTTAAATTTGTATGACGGACAAACTAGCATGGAATGAATCTCTGCAGGCGGTTGCGCTGCTTTTATATCCACTTGATGACGCGTGTGTTCGTACGATGCATAGACCAGTGAACGAATATACTATGGAATAAGCCTCTCAGTACATTCTAACGTTAAATATCGGCACCAAAACTCACACAAATACGAAGTATACATACACAAACCACTCTCTACGGTATACAAACTCATCAATTGGTCTATTGCAAGTAGTTGTCGAAGCATGCGAAATCGCCAAACGGGATTGGTTCTCGGCATGACCCGATCACGGCAATTGGTTCGCGCGTCAGTGCACTGTCTAATGCGTTGTCGCAGTGTCAGTCAGGTCGTCAGTTAAATAGAAAAAATAAGAAAGTTAAATAGATTTTTGTATTTTTAGATTTCGGTATACTTACACGTGAAATGTGATTCTTCGATCCTCGGAACCCTTGGAACGATGATCTGTATGATTTCTGTACCATTTCACAACACATGAATGCATTTTGAAAGCAAATTTTTGTATAAATCTTGTTTATGACACTTTAAAGTCAACGACCGTCCAAACGAGTGACACCGAACTGACTGATTCGCGTTTTGGTTGAGTTTATAAGCCCCGCCCACCGCGGTTGAATTTTCGTTGCGCTATTTTGAGGCATCAAAGATGCTTCCATGCGTATATTAGTTCATTGGCATAGACTCATCCCACGTAGCTGTCATTGTATGCGTGTGCCGCCGTACTGTTTGTTACAAGGTTTTATAGTGTCAATGTAAATACTGAAGAAAAAATTGGGACTGTGTTGTTAATCATTAAGGAGTTCCCTCGGCTGGAGCCAAACCTGGGAGTAGTATCAGCTCAGGCTTGTCACAAAAATGCATTGTCATCAGAACTAAGGCAATGTGTAAAATTTCGACTCCCTAGGATTAGTGGAAGTAGGTCTAGGCTTGCAAGATTTGATCCAAACAAACAAATAAAAAAGGGTGCGTGACTTTTGTACGCGCGTGAGATATACTTCTTTAGAGAGAGTTATACTTCTTTGACATAATTAAATAAATATTTAATTTAATAACGTGTCTCAGTTTTAATTATCTTTCTAAAACTATTTTTGTACTAAATAAAAATAAACAAGTACAAATTACATGGCGTTGTTCACGAACCTGAATCACGCTGTTGAGACTGTGATATTTGTATAAGTAATAACATTAAATTTTAAAACAGGTAAAGATAATAAGAAAGAAGCTAGGGCCATCTATCCAGTGCTTTCATACCCCCTCCATGGTAGCGCAAACGTTTAACGCAACTTTTTGCAAGTCGCATAAGAAGTATAACTTCAATAAGCAGGGCAACCTAAATAAAACCGTTAAATAAACTGAGCGCTACAACATCATGGCATCTTAAGGCTTTCTGTCCACGGAGACGAACGCTATCATACGCACGTTATCATCAATTGTCGCTTGCTTGCATCTTGCGTAGTAAAAGTACGATATCTGTCCACGGAGTAGCATCTTCGCGTTCGCCGATTGCCCGTTTTATTATGCAGCTTGCATGCAATCCTCTAATGAAACACCTTGGACAGTAGGCCGAAGTGTGTTTGACGCTTGTTTACTTTCACTCGTTCAATCGCATGGAATAAACATACGAGTAGCTAGCTGTACATATATGTATGTATATGGCATATAGTTCAATCAGTTACAATACAATCGAAATTGAATAAACTTGTTATGTTTACACGTTTCAATTAAATTACTTCATCCAAACATAGTAGAAAACAATCACGTAATATCGACATAGTATAGGAGATGACTTTGTTTTCACGCTTCTGTTAAGTTTAAAAGAATGAAGGTATTTTGACGACCAATTAGGGTCAACGCACATTTATTCGGCGCCATTCGCGTTTCGCCGAATGATTTTGGTTACACTTATTCGGCTCGGCGAATGCGAACGGCTGCGTACGGCGCTGAATACGCTGCCGTAGAGAGTATATGTTCCTTGGTTCAGCGTCGTACGCGGCGGAACATCAGCGTACGCGGCCGAACGATAAAACACGTTTGTCGTCGTTTTCTACTTGTTTACCGCGAAAGCAGAATCGACGCCGAAAAGTTCGTTGTTTACTATGGACAAAAGCCGAAAGGAGCTGAATAAATGTGTTTTGACCCTTAGGCTAGTTGGTATGCCTATCGCGGTTCAATTACTAATTATAAAATAACTTTTATATGTATACTATGTGATTTTTGTTTTGTAACAATATTTATTTATGAAGAGTAAAATAATGATTATTTTCAAACACCTCGCAACTCACTTACCTACTGCTGGACTTGTCCTCTCAAATTATAAATATTATTAATTATTATTATAGTTATGAACTACCACGATAGTCAAGAATGAATATGGATTTTGATTTACGATATTTCTTTTAATGATCCAAATGATACCTCTATAATTTTTAAAACGCAAATAACTTTGAAAAATTAGTGCATCGAACTCAAGCCTCCGTGCAAATCTTATGCTTTGCTGCACATAAAAAGTCCCGTATAGTAATTTTGAGTATGAAACCCTCATTGACGTTAGTGTACTTTTATTTTTCATACAAATACGATCAGACGTAATGGCAGGCGACGACTGACAAAAGAAAAATTAATTATATACAACATACAAAACCACTTCAAAACCCAACCACCTCCTGGCCTACAAGTCAACAGGAAATCTCGGTCAATAGTACATCTCGGTCAACTCAAACATTGCTTTACAATAGGCACGTGTAACCTCGCACTTTACTACTGCAGTGACTGCTTGCTAACAGAACTGCGAGCTTTGTAAGTTTAGCTGAATCTATTGACGGGATATAAGGCACATGTTTAAGGCAGACTTTATGTCACGCGTTAATTATCGTGGTAAGAATTACGTTAGGTATATGTGGCCAACAGTGAGCGCAAAGTATTTTAACGCATTGAATCACGCAAATTTTTTGGCCACATCTGCGGCCTAACGCGTTAATTAAAGTTCATTCCGGCGCAGCATTAATGCATAATGTTTGTTTAATTTCAATCGGTTCACAATTAAAAACCTACTCGTAGATATGTCAATTTAATAAAACCGTCTAAACATTTTTCAAGTGTTAACTAAAACATAAGATAAGTTAACTAAAGTTTACCGATACGAAGTGAGAGCGGTCACTAATATTACTGTGCTAGTATTGATAAGATACATAGTACAAGTGCCTACCTACTATAGTACAGATAAAGTCTGAAATATAAACTGTCGCTCACCGCTTTCCATTCCACGTGTGACCTTTAACCTCTGATAGTAACAGGGTTATTCGCAGGACTTGATGAAGTTACTCCTTGTTGGATTAGTTCGCGGACTGTGTTAACACTGTCAACATCCCATCGTGCTTAGTTTCAATTTTAACTACATGAATTGCTTATAAGTTGCGCTGAACATTGATACGTCATTATAAACTCATTCAGAAATTGCTGCATGGTCTACCTACTCAAAAAGTAGCTCCATCTTCCTGTACTGTTAATATTACGATCTTATGCATGGGTTTAATGTATTTTATAGTTAGGACGAGCTATTCAAATTAAATGCGTGTTTTTTCTGTAATATAATATTATTTATGTAATCAATGGTTATCTTTCCCTCATCTGGAGCTAAACTTGCGTGTAGCATTAGTCTACATGCTTAGAAATATTTTTTAAAATTAAACCACGTAATCCGACATAAATCACTGTTGATTGTACATAAAAATTCAGTTCATAAAGGTTCAAATAGATTCTTTGATTTGTAATTTAATTTGATTTGTGATTACAAGGTACTCTTATTCAAAAAAAATCTGGGCTACAGAGGGTCTTAGGCAGTCATAGTAGATAGCACTCTTCTATAGTCAGACAAATTTGATAATCCGACATCGCCCTGCAAAACTTGTCGGATTACCGCGGGTCCACTGTATAAAGGGAATTAGTTCTAATTAATTGAACAAACACACAAACAAACACGTTTGATGACCCAGTAGCCTAGTTGGTAGCGACCCTGCCTGTGAAGCGAGGGATCCCGGGTTCGATTCCCGGCCGGGGCAGATATTTATGTGACAGATAAATATTTGTACTCGGGTCATGGGTGTTATTGTGATGTGTTATATGTGCCGTCCATGCCACCCGCGGCACAGGTAAAAACCTACTGCGGGGGTATGAGTGTGTTAGCGTTTGTTAGCCTTTAGGTACAAGTTAAATAAAAGCTTTTAAAATTACCTTTAATATCAACAAAGCCTCAACACAACTTACTCCATCGTTATATTAAATTTATATTCAATTTCTCCAGTTAGATAACCATACTGCAGTCGGAGATGGCTTCTAACTCGCTACAGCGAAATTCAATTTCGCATTCTATCAAAGTTTCTAGGAAGCGCTATATTTACTCGGTATTCCCTATTTATTTTGTACTATACCTATTACCCCGCGTGTTTGCGTGGAGCTATCCAGCCAATATACAGCAAAGTAAACATGGGCGCCACCAGGATTACTTGCGGGGAGGTGCATCTCCAAATTACATACGGGCTGGCAACTTAGACTATAATTTACAAAAGGGTGCGGTTGCATCCCTGTCAGGAAAAAATACATTATATATATTACACATATTAGTACATAATATGTATTTTTTCCTGACAGGGATGCAACCGCACCCTTTTGTAAATTGCTGTTGGATGCCATGAAAATACAAAAAACTTGTTAACCGACTTCAAAAAAAGGAGGAGGTTCTCAATTCGACTGTATTTTTTATGTGTGTTACCTCAGAACTTTGGACTGGGTGAACCGATTTTGATGATTCTTTTTTTAAACGAAAGCAGGTGTTTGTCATGTGGTGTCACATAAATTTGAACGAGATATGATGAGCACTTCTTGAGTAATATTGAAGTCAGTTATTTTTTGTTAGTAAAATTTAGATTATTGCTTGTCAGCAAAAAAATATACTGAATTACATAGCTTAAAAATAGTCTTGTTACCATTCTCGATTTGGTCAAAAATAATTATCTGTGTACAAATAGGAATGCACATAAATAATGCCAAGGCAATGAGCCCTGAAAAAGAATACCTTATTTTTTAATTTTAAACCACTAAGTTATCATTGATTTACGTAAGGATTTTTTTAAGATACTTTTTTTTAATATTGAAAATGAAAATATACACAAACTGATCGAAGTACGCTATTACCTGATAAGATTTCACGCTAACGTAAATTCAGAAACTGGGTCATTTGGAGAGCTTTGAAGTCAGTGAGATTTTTTATTAAAGTAATGCTATTTTTCCAAGAAGGAATCTTTATGTATTTTATTTTCTACGCAGACTTTTCTGTTCTAGGATTGTTTATTAACCCCCGACGAAAAAACACCCCTCGCGTTATAAGTCTGACGTGTCGATTATTTTTAACCGACTTCAAAAAAGTAGGAGGTATTCAATTCGAGTGTATTTTTTTATGTTTGTTACCTCAGAACTTTCGACTGGGTGAACCGATTTTCGAAAGCTGGTGCTTGTCATGTGGTCCCACTAAAATTTGAGCGAGATCTGACGAGTAGTTTTTGAGTTATTTTGAGTCGTTTATTTTTTATCAAGAATTATTCTTATGTAAATAGCGTTGAAGAGATCCACTTGATGGTAATTAGTCAATGCCGTCCCGTCGTCTAAATACTACAGCAATTACTATTTATAATGCATAGCCAAGAAAGAAGAAAATCGAAGTTAAATCAGTTTTTAATTGATCGGATACATTGTAAGAGTATCCATTATGAATTATCTTTATCGACAAAGTTAAGCAAAAGCAGGTGCGTAAAAAAAGAGGTAGATGTCATTAGCGGGCCGACAATGAAGAGCGTAAGAACAGGTAATTGACCGTTCTGCTCGTAGTCGCTCTGTCAACACAAGACGATACGCACGCTTTTGTTGTTGTCAGAAGTGGTTGACATTTGACATACAACGTTAAAATGCCTTCGTGTATTATACCAATGTGGCTGTAGCTCTTTTCAATAACAGAATCTAACAGAATAACAGAATCGGAACAGATTTTTTGGTTAATTTGTAAGGGGACGTGTCTATATTTATTAAATATCATTGGTGGCAAAATGGTAAGTTAACAGTCGTTAAGCCATGTCGGAGGCCCTCGGGCGGAATGAAAACTTCCAACACTTGGGGTTAGCCACTAACCCCTCATCCAAACCGCATAAAAAGAGAACCATTGCTAGTTAAAATCATGTTTAAAATCTTCTGTACAATTGATTCCAAGACCCGAATTATTTTTATCAAAGACGAGTAACCGCCCTCGCTTTGCTTCGGTTTTCCCCTTTTTTTACACCTTGGGTTACATTATTGAAGTTTTACTAAGGATCCCTAATTTTTTGAAAATATAATATGTCAATGTGATCCGGGGATAGTGTAGCTTCCCAACAGTGAAGGAATTTTTCAAATCGGTTCAGTATTTTCGGAGCCTATTCAATGCAAACAAACAATCAAATCTTTCCTCTTTATAATATTAGTATAGATAATAAGGATGTTAAAAAAAATTACATATTTTTATAACGCCAATTTTAAATATTACAAAACGTAGTGACCATGGTTTTAGACGGGTGTGAACAGAATTTTATTTCATGTCTCTTACGACGCGTCTGTACGAGACAGGCATAAACATAGTTTATTTTACAGCGTGTCTTTATATTTATATATTATTATTTTACGTACTCACATTTCTCAAGGTGATGTAAAATTCTATGAAACGTTCACAAAATAAAATGCAATTGCAATGTTGGATACAAATTCGGTTCCTCCTATGCATGACCACATCATGTGATATTTCAATAGGTCATAAAATATATTTTACCGACTTAAAATGTCATAGTACATTTTATTTAACAAAACTAGTACTTAGTAGATATTATTTACTTTTAGAATAAATCTCATAGCTTAGAAATGATCAGATGTAAAAAAATATTTTGCAAGAATTTAAAATAACACATTAAATAAATTAATGGTAAAAAACTCTTTAAAAACAAGCTTCAATGTGATGTTGTATTAGTTTTCGTGTTCTCCTCAGCAAGTCCTTTCATTTGATACCCATACTGTAGTAGTGCAGAAAAAATAACTAGTCCGCCATCTTGGATGATCCGCCATATTGAAATTAGAATGACGTCATAAAGCTAAACATGCATTTTCATCCAAAATAAGCGTGTATACCAAATTTCAGCTTAATCGGTTACAGATAACTGATTTAAAATTCATTTGCAAGATTTCACACGGACAAAGCTTGTAATAAAATGGTTAAAACGAATATTAACTATAGATAAAAACGAACCTTACAATTAGTTGGTAACCATTTTAACTGCACTTGAGTGGAATCTCATATAAAAAAGCATCACATAAACTACACGCTTGAAACTAAATACTTCATCACAAATACACCTGATAAATTACTTACCCACAAAACCACAAGTTTACTCAAAGTACTGAAATTTGAGCATATCCAAAAATCACGCGAACATTGTACACAGAGAGTAGATATATGCCAACACATTTCATGCCGGCTTAGTGCCTACTAAGTCGGGCTAAGACTATACAGTTTTCGGACTTCGATGCATTTTGAAAAATAATAACGTAAGAAGCTTTTTATGGAAATAGCCAGCAAACGAGCTGACGATCCACCTGATGGTAAGTGGGTATCGTCGCTCATGGACACCAGCAACACGAAAGGCATCACTGATGAGGCCAAGAAAGACAGAAGAAAAAGAATGATAGGACTATTGGCTTTAAAGCCCCCAGCCGGAACCGGAGCAAGAGAAGTCGTTTGGCGGGGTGGCGGCTGACTAACGCTAGAGGATCAGGTGGACCACACAGAGAAATAATAATAGTAATAATAAACAATTAAAATTAATATTTTCAATACAATCCCACTGAAAAAAAAGGATTTACCAATGAGTTTCATAAATGTTAGGTTCATAAAGTTCAAAAAATTCTGAGGCTTCCTCCAACAATAAACAAGTCCATATTTGCACATGGTGCAGTAAATATTAAAGAGCCTTCCAATTGATAGCTTTTACCTACAGGTAATGTAGGGCGTCACACGCCGGGAAGATAACAAAGTTTGTCATTTCCCGGAAATTGAATGCGCGAAAATGACTACTCACATCACTGGAATTATTTACGCAGTTCTCAATATTCTATCAATCAATTATTCTGAAATCAGTTGCCTGTCAGATGAATAAATTTGGAAGCTGCCGCAATTCCGTTACGGAAATAAGGAAACGTAAAAGGTAAAACCTTTCTATGCAGAGAGATATATTATAAATTATCGTAATTTCCTTCTAAAAGTCAAGTTTTAAATAATATTTTAAGCATAATATATTTTACCTATGCATGAAAAATACCTATTTACATGCCGATTGCCGACGCATCTTTTACCAGTACCTCATTATGATAGTAACTATTTAGGATGCCGTTAAGTTGATGACAAAAGATATACCTATAAACTCATCATTCAAATTTCTGCCTCCCTGGGAAGTGAACCCAGGACCCTTCGGCGTCGGCATGGTTACCATTCCGCCACGCGGGTCGTCGGGTACCTAAATCTCCTCTATTTCTTAGCTCGCCTTAACGCAGCTGTTAAAGTTTCATAGTAAATGTCAAAGGACTCAGTAGGTCGGCAGAGCTTCAAGTTATTGTATCTGTGACCTTTCATTTATACCGTACGTAGGTGTAGACTACGGCTTATTGATATAATTTGCATTAGTATTCGTACAAGTTGCTAGAATAATAGTAAAATTATAATTAATCATTGTTCTTATAAATACCTAAGTGTATATTGCGCCCACAATATTGATATTTCAGCGAAATATCACAAACGTAAATCAGTCATAAAAATTATGATAAGAAACATAAACCAGTAGTAAAGTAGTTATTAAGTATTCCCTGGTCTTAATAATTATAATTATTCAGGGTCAACCCATTAATGGCCCCCTAAACACGAGTCTCCGCTCTTGAGGAGGCCTAGAGCATACTCCACCACGCTGCTCCAGTGCGGATTAGTGGAGGGGTTAGTGGCCAACCCAAGTGTCGCGGAAGTTTTTATGACAACCGAGACCGACGGCTTTACGTACCCTCCGAAGCACGGAAACGGATTCTGTAGCCAAAAGGCATGATAAAAGTATGTTTTAAGTTCTTTACACTCTGCCTTGTTTTTCTTTGTAACACATTCAATAATACGATTGACACTTAATTGATTGATCGTGTCTTTAATACAATTAGTCACTGTATTTTGTATGTGTTTAGTAGAAAGACTGACAACGTACACGAACTATAGTTTTAAAGACAACGGTGCCTTCCGCCTACAAATATCACTAATTGAGCTTGCTAAGTAGGACAAAAAATGATTATCTTGAATCATGAGACGACATAATAATTTCTCGGAAATTTATCGGAAATTGTTTTTTGTAACAAAATTGGGTTAAGTATTTTTATTTGTATTTTGTGCTTAAGCGTTATATGATAAAACTAGCTGACTCGGCGAACTTCGTATCGCCTAACAAACTCTTTTTTGCTAAAATAAAAGTAGCCTAAGTTACTCCTTGTTACATCAGGTATCTGCCAGTGAAAGTCCCGTTAAAATCGCTCCAGCCGTTTCAGAGATTAGCCGAAACAAACAGACAGACAGACAGGCAGACAGACAAAAATTGTGAAAAAATGTTGTTTTGGTATATGTATCGTATATAAACCCAAATGCACTTAGTAAAAAGCGGTTATTTTAATATTACAAACAGACACTCCTATTTTATTTATTTGCATAGATATAACGATGAGCTTTTATGTTACGGAAGTGCATTGTATCTTAAAATTTTAATAACACTGCGTTTGCATGAGTCTATTGGTATGTAACAAATAAAAACCTATTACTTATACATATGTAAGTATCGGGGGTATTTATAGAAGCAATAAAGAATGTTGATTTCTGTGTGTTTGTGCATTCATTCCCGTTAATCATAGAAATTGGTTAATCTATATTATTTAATCAGCTTGGGGTAAAAAGGTGTTATTTTAGTTAAATCAATTCACAAATTTTAAATATATATGTATAAACAGTTTCTATCTTTAATCCGTCTAACATTTCGAATTTGGTTTTCAAACTAATTTTTCCTGAAGCGATACAAGGGTTAGCTGTCTAGGAAGTAAAAAAAAATTAAGCAATCCATACCACAAGTAGCATTAAGTAGGAAAATAGGTTGGGGTTATATAAACGTGTAAGTGTTGAACATAGTAGGTATAGTGCAGTCTATGTGTGTGTAGGCGGTGTTTATTTAGACCGTGAAAATCTTACAGTGGGAATTCCCCACGGGCATTTTAAACTTCTTCAGTGCAGGAAAATGAGATGCTCTTCTCTTTGTTAGATGCCTATGTATTATAATTCTGGACAAAAATAACCGCCTTCAAAATTCAAATTAACTCAAAAACTACTCGTCAGTTCTCGCTCTTTAAGTGGGACCACATGACACGCACCAGCTTTCGATTAAAAAAATCATCAAATTCGGTTCACCCAGTCGAAAGTTCTGAGGTAAGAAACATAAAAAAACACAGTCAAATTGAATACCTCCTCCTTTTTTGAAGTCGGTTAATACATCAGAGTCATCCTAATATTTTAATCTTATATCTGGCTTTGAATAGCTATTTTTCTATAATGAAGGGCTCTACGGGTACAGCCGCTTTTACTATTGAAGTAAAATTGAAGTAAGCAGGTGTGCTTTATTCTCAACTAGCTGACCCGGCGAATTGCGTATCGCCTAACAAACTTTTTTTTTCCTAAAATAAAAGTAGCCTAAGTTACTCCTTGTTACATTAGCTATGTGTCAGTGAAAGTCCCGTCAAAATCGGTCCAGCCATTTCAGAGATTAGCCGGAACAAACAGACAGACGGACAGACCGAAAACTGTAAAAAATGTTGTTTTGGTATATGTACCGTATACATCCAAATGCACTTAGTAAAAAGCGGTTATTTTAATATTACAAACAGACGCTCCAATTTTATTTATTTGTATAGATGACAGCTTAATACCGTGTCCAAAAGTTCAAAAGTGTCTTACAAATATTTTCCTTTATTATCATGACTTTTACGATATTAAGTATCTAGTCATAAAACACCTCAAGGAGATCAAGAATCCAAATCATCCCGATACCCATGAAATGATATCAAAACATTTGCAATGTTTATACACGGCGAATGCTTGAGAGTTTGCCAACTTTTTTGGGTCATGACCAGTTCATACGGTTAAGTATAACTAAAGGTTTAACGATCGTAAACGGCGGGTTCTTTGATGGACGTGTTTATTTGTAGTTGAGACATTTATTGCATTTTCCCGTTTCTCTTTTTTTATGAAAACTAGATCCGTTTGAATATTATTGTTCGTTGATTTATCGAACAGCTAATGTGTATTGATTTATATTTACGATTATATTATTCTTATTGTATTGTGTTATTGTTTACACTTGCTTGAATTTCAAAGCTAGAAGTTAATACTTGCTTCGGTGAAGGAAAACATCACGAAAAACCTGCACACTGGAGAGTTCTCCATAATGTTCTCAAAGGTGTGTGAAGTCTACCAGTCCGCACTTGGCCAGCGTAGTAGACCTGAGCGTGACAGCCTTCTGTACCCTTCAAACTGTGAGAGGAGACCTCGAGTCCAGTAGTGGGACAATTATGGGCTTTTGCATTTCAAAGTAAACAATGACTGATAAACTGATAAACCGTCTAGTCAAAGCAAATCGGATGGCTCGCTGTAACTATTTTTTTTACCGAAATCATTATCTTTACTGTACTTGACAATTTTCCGGCAATATCTGAAAATATTCGGCATAATTAGAATAGGGAAATCAAAGCATTACCAATTACGAGTGCATTTAGATTAGGTATCTTGACAGATATATTTTTTGATCAACTTCAATTTATCCGTTTTTCTAAATATATTTAACAATTTACAATATATCTTATTGTTATTGTTCGACAGTAAAATTATTTTTAGTTTATATTAGCCAAAATAAAAAATATGAGAAAACACTTTTTCCTGTCGCTGTCACGTCGCAGATAAATTTTAATATGCAACGTACATATAATATGACGTGTGTCGTAGATCTTTGCACGTCAAACCCATGGCTGTACACAATATTTGGGTAGATACATTCTTTAATGTTACTGCCCTGTACGCACTTTGTCCGTGAGATCATCTTTGGACTATAAATCATTGCCTTGTAAAGGCACGGGCACACGTTTGATGAAATTGCGCAAACATCAGAACAAGTTCGAATTTAGAACAATGTCGTTTTGATAAAATGATTGTACATCTAAAATGTAAGTAGGTACGGAAAGACCTTTTAGTGATTTGTGCTTGGCTGTAAGTCTAGGATTCGATTCCTTACCGAGAATACCTTACCCTTACCTTACGAA
This sequence comes from Thymelicus acteon, assembly GCA_951805285.1. Taxonomy (NCBI): domain Eukaryota; kingdom Metazoa; phylum Arthropoda; class Insecta; order Lepidoptera; family Hesperiidae; genus Thymelicus; species Thymelicus acteon. The sequence goes on from OX638233.1 coordinate 4,274,845, forward strand.
ATTTTGATTTACTTAGCGTTCGTCATTTGTTATGATATTTTTATCTATGACATAATGAAAATCGCAATATAGCGAATACTTTTACCTACGGTTATTATTTAACTACCTGTGCAACGCGGTTTCAGCTGCGTTAATTTGTGGATAAAAGTACGCTAAAATATACGATGTTATACAGCCTATAGCCTTCTTCGATAAATGGACAATCAAACACCAAAAGAATTTTCTAATTCGAACCAGTAGTACCTGAGATTAGCGCGTTCAACCAAACAAACTCTTCAGCTTTATAATATTAGTATAGATTACCTAACTAATATTGACACCAACCTGTGCCTTAAATTTGACCATTCCTATTGTCTAGGTTTCACATTGACACTTACAATTGTTTTATTTCATGCAATAAATATATTATAACATGCATTATAGGTATAGGTATGTGTAACAAAAATATTTAACACTTCTGCATTTTTCTCTGTGTTAACTTTAACAGTGCATGCACGGTTCACTTTTATTCTCCAAAAGAGGCCCAAAGTTTTCCTTCCACATTTCAATTATTATTTTAAACAATTTCCCTAAAGTAACTTAATGTGTTTAACGTTCGGTTTATTGTAACCTGTCACAAAACCTGTACCTAAATCATATTGCCAATATTAAATTGGACTGACATTTCGGATGTGAATTCAAATGAAGTATGATGTATCTTGTTACAGCCCATTGTGTGACCGAGCCACAAGTCATCAGTCAACGAACTACGCTTGGAAGAATCTTGCTCGGATTATGGTCATAATATAGTAAGAATTAGTATAGAAGCGAGTTTGTTTTGAAGCTTTGACAAATCGTTATAGTACCTTATTTTGTACACTTCATACAAAATACTAACACTATAAAATAGGTTAGCATTGTAATGTTTAAATAATAACAAATTGAGTCCACGTCAAAATATAAAAAAAACGCTAACATACTCATACCCCTGCAGTAGGTTATTACCCGTGTCGCGGGTGGCATGGACGACACATAATTATAACACACCACAGTCACACCCATGACCCGAGTACAAATATTTATCTGTCACATAAATATCTGCCCCGGCCGGGAATCGAACCCAGGACCCCTCGCTTCGCAGGCAGGGTCGCTACCAACTCGGCTACAGGGTGGTCATTTAACATGCATTTTAATAATAAGACGACTTCACGCTTTCTTTCCTACCGATAATGCGTTATTTTTGGTATTTTGTGTTCCAAACCTTCATGGGCGGCGTTTTTGGGACGAATCTGTAAGTATATACCCTTTGAAATAAAAAAATGATTTTTAAAATCGATTAATAAATGACGGAATTCTGAGGAACAAACGTAAAAAATATAAAACTAAATTGAGAACCTTTTTTTGAAGTAAGATAAATAACAATAGTAAATCGGTATTTGATAAAAAGATACTTAGTTACGTACTAATACTTTTTATGCTATGTTGTGATCCTTACGTCACCCCAAGTTTTTGTAGCTTAACAACCATTTAACCGGCGATTTGTTATCTTGATCTGATTGAGCAGAATCTGAGTCATACTCATCAACGAATAATCTGTAGTGTACACATTAATTTTTGATCGAAGTTAAATCATATTATTTGAGTTTGTTACAAATTCAGTTCGTTTCTCAATTTTTTAGGAATGAAAATGGATGTTGATAATATTCATCTTGGGACTCCATCGCCACCCATCATCAGGTGGGTTTGTTGTCAAGCTCTAACATATTTTATTTAAAAAATATATAAAAATAAAAAATAAATATTAAATCATGAGCAATGTGTATAATTACACATCGGATTTTATTCAGATAATTAGACGACCTTCGATTTTGTTAGAGTTTTACATTCTTAATGTCATTTATGGGTAACTATAGCAGATCAATGAATCTTAAAGCCGTCGGTCCCGGTTGTTGTGGTAAAATAACAGTCGTTAAGCCATGTCGGAGGCCCTCGGGCGGCTTGAAAGCTTCCGACACGGGTTGGCCACTAACTTCTTCATCAATCCGCAATGGAGCAGCGTGATGGACTATACTCTAGGCCTCCTCAAGAGGAGAAACCCGTGCCCAGTAGTGGGTTGAAGCCAGTCAGTAGATATCCGGCGTGTGCAACTACGAAAAAAAAAATGTATGGAAAAAGTCGTGTATGGAAAATCGAAAATGTGCCTAATGCATTGTTTTAGTTGTCTTCAACCATCTTCTCGTCATTGCCTTTCAGATGAAACCATTTTGGGGCATATCGGTTGGATAGTTTCAAAGTCTTTATAGGACATCCGTACAGACATTTTTGTGTGTTTTATATACATAAATAACATAAGTTATGCGGACGACATGGTGCTGCTAATTCCGTCGATTGGAGCTTTGCGCAAATTATTGCACATCTGTGAATCATATGCGGAGTCCCATGGGCTCAGATACAATGAAAGCAAGAGTGAGTTCATGGTCTTCAGAGCGGGTAGTAAGCGAGGTTTAAATGCACCTTCCGTCTCATTTAACGGTACTCCTCTTAAGCGCGTTTCGCATTTGAAGTATCTGGGCCACTGGGTGTCCGAGGACATGAAGGATGTCGGTGATATAGAACGGGAGCGCAGGGCGTTGGCCGTCCGATGTAATATGCTGGCTCGTAGGTTTGCTCGTTGTACCGCCGAAGTAAAGGCGACGCTTTTTAAAGCTTACTGCCAGTCATTTTACACGAGCAGCCTGTGGGTCAGCTATACGCAGAGGGCGTACAACGCTCTGCGTGTACAATATAATAATGGGTTCAGAATGCTGATGGGGTTGGCGCGCTTCTGTAGCGCTTCCGGGATGTTCTCAGATACTCGCGCTGACGGCTTTCATGCCATCATCCGGAAGCGATGTGCCTCCCTCCTCAACCGCCTGCGCGACAGCACCAACAGCATTCCAGGCACAATAGTGGACAGGTGGGACTCTCCATTTCTCAAGCACTGGGTAAGTCTGCACGCGAGTGGTGCAATACAGACCGTGCTTGGACGTGGAAAGCCCCATTTCCTGTCCCTAGTTTAGGTAGTTTATAGTAAGTAATAGATAATTAATTTGTATTTACTAACCCTTAGTTTTTACTAACAAATATTGGCCTATGGGCCTGAAATAAAGAATTATTATATATATAGATCAATTTATAGTCAATATAGTTCGCCTAATTGATTATAGTCGAATCAATAAGGCGAACTAAATTGACAAAAATGACTAGTAAGCACCTTGTTCATCCACAAATAATAGAAAGGTGTCTCTCATGTTCTCGTGATAATCTATCAATGTTTACAGTAGGTACAGAAATCAGTGAGAAACCAAAATAATGTTAAAATCCATTCATTCACACGAGATTGCGTAACACACCATTCCTTGGCATTGGCATTCAGTTTACTTCAGAAATAGATTGTGCAAGCGGCGTCCATTTTTTCTATTACATACGGATACAAAGACACACAATGTTGGAGTATTTGAGATATTTAAAACGGGATTCAGTGGCGTCAGAGTATGTAATTATTATTAGGATATAATTTATTTACAATTATAAATAGTGGTAGCGGTTTTTAGACTCATGAATGGACGGATTTTCGCATGGAAGACTCTTGTGCAACATCTTTATTATTAACTGACTTCAAAAAAGGAGGAGGTTCTCAATTCGACTGTATTTTTTTTATGTTTGTTACCTCAGAACTTTGGACTGGATGAACCGATTTCGATGATTCTTTTTTTAATCGAAAGCAGGTGCTTGTCACGTAATCCCACATAAATTTTAACGAGATCTGACAAGTAGTTTTAGAGTAACTTTGAAGTCGGTTGTTTTTTGTTAGTAAAATTTAAATTATTTCAAAGTTATGTATCAAATATCTTCATTAGTTAAAAGGTTCTTTAAATTTTAAAATTTGAAAGATAATTGATTTTGAAACAATGCAATCAAAATCCAAAATTGTGTGTATTGAATCACAGAAATAAATTTTACCATGAACTGGACCTAATTGGAGAACCAGTCAGCCAATTCAATGCTTTTCTTTTTCTCCCCAGTAAAGAGTTTGTATGGATGATGATAAAACCTTTCGTCACCTTTACATATTCTATAAAAGTATATCACCATAGTTTCTTAGGAAATATTGCTGTCCTATTAAAACGAAAATATCAAGGTACAAAAAACAATAAGCTTTCGACCCAAATGCATAAAGCAGCAATTATACCATTTAGGGTTAATAAAATTCCTCTTAAATTGACATTTTAATTTACTGCAACCAGTTACAACTTACATGATTATCAGTTTGAGTTTGTAAAACTGTATTTAAATTTTAATGATGTCGTCGAGTAAATGTCGCGTTTTTTTTAATTCGGAGTTCAGTTTGAAATTATAAAAACCATCTAGTTACGTTACTTGTAAACCAGACATAATTATTTAACAACTGATAGATTTCTGGGTTCAAATTATTACAACCAATCAACCAACAATTGAGAGCTTTTTATTTGCTCCATCGATGCACAATTAGCAAGAAAGTTTAACAGATCTCTTCTTCTTAGTCTCAGTCACACGTTAGCATGTTCGTGTCGCTATCTCTGTCTCACATGCGCTAAAGTTCGCAGAGCCTATGTTCAGACGCGCCAGGATACGTCGGCCGTACAGTACCTTTGTATTTTGGTAGGATACTGATCGACTTCTTTGTAGTTCTATATTTTTTATATTGGGAGATTTTTGGCGTCTTCCAATTTACAAACACAGCACCTACCTATGCTTTACATTTTCTATTCAATTTCAAGTATAAACACGGAATGAGAATTTATCGTAGATTCTTTTTCATTGGAAAAAAAACTATTAGTGTACAAGACCTTTCAATAATCAATTATGTTTAAATTAACATTTCGTCAACTGATAATAAATGACTCCGGACGAATTAATTCGTTCAACTTTATCCTAAAGCGACGTAATCGCTGACGAAATTGTGATTTATCGCTGCCCATTCAGTTTCAGAGTGTAATTAGTGGGTTTATTTATAGATGTCACACAATAGGACAGTAGACTTTAATCAGAATCTGTATCGCTCGGTTGTAAACAGTAGCACGGAATAAATTATAGTTACGACTTTACGAGAGAATAGGTTGGATGACCCGAATTTACTTAAGTATACTGGGATTAAAAGTTTACCAAAAAAATCGGTCAAGTGCATGTCAGACCACGCACAATGTAGAGTGGTTCTGTAGTTGTAAGTTGTTAGTTGATCGACTATACTAGTTAATCTGCAAACCCTTAGAAGCCATAATAATTTTTCCTGTAAATTCATCATATACAACTAATGCCGTGAATCTTTTCCCATGTTTAACACCATCTAGCTGGCACTCATATATTATGACTATAATAATTATTCATTTAATATTATGAGGCTTACATGATGATGATGATTATGATGATACTTTATGACGATGAATGTGGGTCATTTTCAGCGATACATTTAAAACTTATTCTAATTTTAGACTTGTACCAAGAAAGGAAAACATAATGAATAAAATGTTAAATATGTTGATAGGGCGCGCCTTTTTCATTTCACGTTGTTAATTATTCGGTTAATTAAGATACATAACAAGGATGGCAAGGAGGTCAAACTACATTTTTATTTTTTGTCCTCGTTACCAACTCTAATTACTCAATATTTGACATTTCTTGCTGTTCCAGTGAAATACCTACTATTACATAAGACTATAACATTCGAATGATTTTGATCGAGTGCAGATTAGGGGTTATTCTGATTGTCATAATTTTATTATTATCTCATCAAAAACATAAATGTGAAATGAGAGCCAATTAAAAAAAAAGTATTGAGATCTAAATGGGTGCCAAGTTCTGTGTAGAAAAGCTTAAAATTTAAGTCGGTCAGTCAGTGATAAAAAGGACGATTTTTGGACGTTAATATCTAAATAACCATTTCAGGTGTGTTTATGAAATTTGAAGTACATATGTATTTCGTAAGTCTCATAAATAAGCCAAATTTGACAGGTTTATGCGGAATAGTTTTTGAGTTATAAGAGGGTCAAAAGTGGCTCCAAGTGGTTCGTGTAATATTACACACGGTGCTGCTCGCCATTTCTGTTAGCTTGAAATTGGCTTGACACGCTACCGCGTGTCTAGATCCTGTATGCTTAGCATTTGTACAAAACTTCGATAACGTAATTTAGGTCGAAGTGACTTCACCGTATAACATGTAGTACGTCGTGATTAAATTGCAAAACGTCTTGACAGTGCACGGATATGAAATTTTTACTATTAGCTCTTCATGCGACTCCTACAACGTTTCTATTTTTACTAAAGTTTGTCAAATAATTTGTTGTTTTGGTTAAAAAAAGCTTGAGTGAGCTTAAAGCAACGGTATACTAGCACTACACTATTACGATTGAAAATTGAGCAGCCAAATTTGAATTCCTAAGAATGTTCAATCAAAACAGCATGACCAACAAAAATCATTGGAATCAATACACGAAAACAAGACCCATAATTCCGCAACAAATCGTCACAGACGGTAATGCAACTGAACAATACGATTGTTCAATTAATTGAACGGTTATTATCAAAGAAATTAACGCGTTGGAAATGTTTAGAAACCTCCATTATAAGCCAATCATGTCAATAGATACAGTTAATGATAATCTATTATTCTGCCCGCCGCAGCTTGCGGTCACCATGAGTGTTGAAAAAACACGGACATTGTGTGCCTCGTTTGTACAGTGTTTTTTCATTATTCAATACTGTTAACACCTTTTTGTTAACATGTTTTTGTTGACTTGCTGTATGTACTTTACGGTGGAATTTTGTTATGAAAAAATTACCATGTTCACTCTATATGCGCAGTAAAAATAACACTCGTTTTGATTTAAAACTAAATTTCCAATAAGCCAAATTTCAAATTTTAATTAAGTTCAATATGTTGCATGAAAATAAGTAAACGTATACACATTTTTATGGTAACTCCTTGAAGGAAATAAAAATTATTTGATGAAGCGCTTTCCGTGAGCGGGCTACAACCGAGTACATAAAATAAAGGTTTTTATGCAAACTTTCTAAAAATGAAAATGTAAATTTTAAGCTTTTTTCGAAATTATATTTGTGGCGTATCCAAATCTGACGAATGCGCTGCACGCGAGCAGCTCGCGATCTGCGTGCATGCTTTTCATGTTCACGCGCAGCCCCTGCGCTAAAGGTAAAGTTAACTTAGACGTATGTTAGACGACCCGTGTGGCACAATGATTACCATGCCGGATCGCCGCACCGAGGGTCCTGGGTTCGATTCTCAGCGAGGCGGAAATTTGAATGATGAGTTTGAATTTCTGTTCTCGGTCTGGGTGTGAATGACCTTGTCTAGTGTGTTGTCCATGGCACCCACGACACAGGGAATCCTAGTGTGGCTATGAGTGTGAAGGGTTATTTATTTATTTTTTATTTATTTAACTACAATTTCACCCGATACCGTTTGGTAAGCTGAAATATAGTGAAGTGTGGTATAGCTTAATAAACTAGTAAAAACCTATTAAAAAGCCTACATAATAATACAAAAAATGAAGAAATAATAATGATTTACCTGTCGGGAAAGGATATTAATAACGTATACTTAAAATGTGCCATAATGGTTGATAGTAGAAATGGGATTCAGTTTTGCAATTTTTTTAAGTACATTATAACTACATCATAATTTATAATTCACGTCGAATAAAATAACAAATAAACATATTTACAACATTTATACAGGTAATAAGGAAAAGGAAACTGATCGTCTGGTTACCCTACATATTTGGAGAAAAGTTGATGTAACTTTTACCTTCGACCTTTGGGGTTCCCATTTTATGCTTCACTGAATATTTTATTTAAAGTATTCCTCGTAAGGAATTTTGCCCTTTTGAATATTTTTAGTGATCCTTACAATATATGAATAAGCCGGAACTTTATAGAATCTGCAATTTACACAGCAACATATTATATGTAGCGTTATTAAATGAATTCTTATGCAAGTGTCACACGTTAATATAAAAATATTGTTTTAAATCTGCTCTACTGCTTACATTTCCTAACTACAGATCGCTTGTGTACCCTTTTCAAAGCTTGCCCTTTAGATGTACATTATGTATGTATAAACTTCTTGATTGCAACCAAACCAAAACACAACGAAAATGCACGAAAAAAGCATACGCGAGGATGTTGAAAGACCTATTTTTAGGGAAATTTGGCAAGACGTCTAACGTTAGACAGGTGTTAACAACGCATTTTTTTCGAACATGAATGAGAGTAGCGTCATGGCGTTATGACGCCACCGTAATGATTGCTTGACGTCAATTCGCGTTACGTTGCACACCAAATTTGAACTGGGACAAAATAAAATGTCAAGAGTAAACATGTCGTGGAAAATGCGTCGGTCGACCCGACACCGGCATTTGTATTTAAAATGTTTAGATATTTATAACGTGATGACTCATTGTGTTCTGGACTTATTGAAATGTATTTAACAGTAGGCACAAAACGTTTGATGAATAGACAAATGTTTTGTATTAAAGAAACAGCTTTTGGATGTGTGCATAATAACTTTACTGGGGGAAGTTCTGAAATCCTTTTTCCAAGGGAAGAAAAAGCGGAGATTAGGTTTTATTCACGGACCTAAAAAAAGACGAACGTAATCCCAAGAACAAATTCAGTGAAGCAGACATAGTAATACAAACTCTCTATTCATACAAGTACACACACCCACACATTGACACTTCACTGCTTCAATCGCGAATCAAAAATTACGCACACATGGTAAGCGGGCGGCCATTGCTATGCTTCACTCTTGATTAGTCGAGGTTACGTCCGTCTTTTTTTCAGGTCCGTGGTTTTATTAATGTTTAAGATTAGAATACATAAAAATCATATCTCGATGTCTGAACGCGATATTTCATAAACTACATCAAGAAATGCCATGCAATTTTATCAATGTCTAGTTTTTTGGCTGTCAACGCATCTGTAAATTATATGATGTTGATGGTCGTAACAACATGTTATAATAATGTTCCTCTGGTGTTATTGGGAAGTTTATATGTTCGGGATTTCGATTCTTCTGTAGGCGAAGCCGCGAGCTGAAACTAGTACGAGTATATGTATAATATACGTGCTTTATGTATTCATTAATTATCTTGTTATGTATAAATTGGTGCACTCCGAGTTGGCTTTACCGATGTAATTACTAGAAGTACTGCTCTTTACACGTCAGGTTAAAGTGATTTGTGTATAAAATAAACAGTTATCTAAGGACTAATTTACATAATAATATGTATTGTTATCGATCCTACAATCGTTAATTGGAGTAAACAAAAATAAAAAACTACGTATTGTGACCAATCAAAAGTGTCAGCCAGCAGAGTTGCTAAAAATATACTCTTAGCAAGCTTAATAGCCATCGTTTTCCACATTTATCTAACGACGATCGAATTTTTATAACGATCGTATTGTGAGCATTAGCTATTAAATTTTTATTTCAGTACTAGCTGTTACCCGCGACTTCGTCCGCGTGGTATTTAACAAAAAATGTATTGTTCTTTTTTCTAAAACTGTTTTTTTTTCTAAAATAAAAGTAGCCGAAGTTACTCCTTGTTACATCAGCTATCTGCCAGTGAACGTTTTGTCAAAATCGGTCCAGCCATTTCAGAGATTAGCGGGAACAAACAGACAGACAGACAAAAATTGTAAAAAAATGTGTTTTTTTTGTATATGTACCGTGTATACATCCAAATGCACTTAGTAAAAAGCGGTTATTTTAATATTACCTACAAACAGACACTCCAATTTTATTTATTTGTAATATTATGTAGTACAGATTTACTGAAAGCTATACGTAGTTTATGAGTAATGTGAAGTAAGTCCAGCCAACTATAACCGCGTTATAAAAGTCTGTTTCCTGCAATTACATATTGTATTGTAACAAGCTTAGTCAATATTATTTCTGACTCAAAAATACATTTACAATCATGTCTCATTATTTTTTACGTATGAATATATATATCGTAGTATATAGGTATAGTATGAATGAAAAGAGGTTCCGCATACAGCAGAAAAACCAATTTAAAACAATTACGGTGATTACGGCATGGTTTTTAATTAAAAAGTGGTAAAGCTCCGGTAAAGTCTTGTACACAAAAAATCAAAAATTTTTCGCTTGTCCTACTCCAACCGTTTAGGCAGCTTGCATTTGACTCTAGCCAAAATTAGCACTTTAAAATTCAACCTTACGTTACCTCTAGGGGAGGTACTCTGAAATAAAATATTGTTCAATATTTTATTCTATGATTTTAGAGTTATAATAAATATGTATAGGTACCTATCCATGCCAAATTACAGCTTTCTAGCACTAAGGGTCTCGGCGCTTTGCTTCGGACAGACGGAACGAACATGACGAAACTATAAGGGTTCAGATTTTACTTCAGAACCCTAAAAAACTTAGATAAAGTTATATGTAAACAATACGGAATCTTCCCTTCTTTCTTCTTCTCTCCTTCTTGCCCAACGCATCAGTGAGTTATCATACGCGGCTCTATTCGAATTAGAAGTAATTATTTCTGCAATAAAACAGCGAATCATCAAAAGTAATAGTCATAGAATTAACACTTCAACCGCAGATTTATTATTCTTTAATCTTTATCACTGGTCCCCGAACGTCCAAAAAAAAGATAGTAAAAATAATGGAAAATGATCTCCGATGAGATTGCTACTAAGCGGTATCAAGAGACATAGGTACTGAATTCTGGCTTTGCACGGCGACTTTTAAAAACACGCGTGTTTGTAACTAGTATCCCTGATTTATTAACATTGTAGAGCCAGCAAAATAGTGAAGAAAAAACGCACCGAGAGACATACAGACAAACAGGTAAATAGACAAACAAACAAATCAACAAACAGATTAAAAATTATTATAATATAATAGTTATCGTAAATATAATAATAACATCAATCAGTCAACAGTTTTATTATAAGGCAAATATGTATTACATACGTATGGATATACATAGATAAAATCACACGCCAACAATTAAGACCCGTATGTTTCCAATACAACTTAGCCAAATGTGTAGTAGTAAAAATATCTCCGGCGATTCGCCGGCTATAAATTCAAACACTTCTTAGCTTTGATTTAGGGTAGAGTTCCACATCGGGAGCTATAATTAAATCAACAGGTGTCTTATCTAGCAGTAAACTGAATTAATACGCACCAAAAAACTAACACTGCACTTTGTTTATATGTTTGCGATGTGTGTATTTATAGAACTAGATTTGTGTGTTACAATATTTTAACCCCTGACCACGGACCTAAAAAAAAGACGGACGTAATCCCAAGAACAAATTCAATGAGGCACCCATAGTAATACCACAGTATAAGAAATTATTTCTTTACTGTGGTAATACCAACTCTCTATTCGTACACACACTCACACATTGACACTTCACTGCTTCAATCGCGAATCAAAAGTTACGCACACATGGTAAGCCATTGCTATGCTTCACTCTCGATTAGACGAGGTTACGTCCATCTTTTTTTCCGGTCCTTGCCCCTGACGCAAAAAAGGGGTGTTATAAGTTTGACGTGTCTCTGTCTGTCTGTGGTATCGTAGCTACTAAGCGAATGGACTGATTATCATGTTTTTTTAACCGACTTCAAAACAGGAGGAGGTATTCAATTCGACTGTATTTTTTTATGTTTGTAACCTCAGAACTTTCGACTGGGTGAACCGATTTTGATGATTCTTTTTTTACTCAAAAGCTGGTGCTTGTCATGTAGTCTCACTTAAAGGACAATGCCCATCTGTGCCCCAGAAATGCCCAGATAAAGTATATTACAAGATTGCTCTAATAAATAAAAACTAGAATTATGTTGTTAATTTTAAATCATATGAAGCACTGGATAAAAAATTAAAAATTAAATGAAATTAATAGAAAATTAAGCTCCTAATGAAAAACTAATAGCAATGCTGTCTGTAAGCGATAAAATGTATAAAAGACCAGTAGGAAGTTATCATGTTTAATGTCCAATATCTTTTGAACCGGTGCTTTATATGACATTAAATCTAGATATAATATAAATACTGTTAAAAAGTTATCATATGACATAGAGCTGCAATTTGGGCATTGCATGGCATTTCTGACTTTCAGCTCCATACTAATATGGGCATGGTCCTTTGACCAGTAGTATTTGAGTTATTTTGAAATCTGTTATTTTTTGTCAAGAATTATAACTATTTGATTTATTTGAAAGCTGACGTGATCGAGTTGGTTCTTAGCTATGTTTACTGTAAATGTAACTGTCGATGGATTTTTAAATTTTATAATTTTGTAAGTTTTTTATCTCCCACGGCCCCGACGTTGACGTCGGGTGTCAACAGGGTGTGTGTTTGACGTCTGTTTGTGTCAGAAAAGGATCACCAACCCATCTAACGTAATTGTTGTAACACCTTACGATTAATCTATACTCTATACTAATATATAAAGAGGAAAGATTTGATTTTTTGTTTGCATTGAATAGGCTCCGAAACTACTGAACCGATTTGAAAAATTCTTTCACTGTTGGGAAGCTACACTATCCCCGAGTAACATAGGCTATATTATATTTTCAAAAAAATTAGGGATCCTTAATAAAACTCAAATAATGTAACCCAAGGTGTAAAAAAATAAGAAAACCGAAGCAAAGCGAGGGCGGTTACTCGTGCTACATACTTGTATAACCAAGTAGGTGTCTAGTAAAAGTAGTGTAGTAAGTAGTGTAGGTGGTTAGTAAAAGAGCTTTGTACCTGAAGTGAAGTGACTTTTCAGGACGGTGAATGAAAAATAAGCGACTAAGTACACCTCTTTTTATTACTGTATTTTTATTAATATAGCTGTTGCAATATAAAACATTTTACAGATCAACGTCTGCCGAATTAGCTAGTCGTAGTGATAAATTTAATATTTAATATCATTAATTTATAACTAAAATGATTTTTTATGGAAGTTTGTAATCATCTTTCATTATGTAACTGTAATTTAATGACAAGTTTACCTTTTGAAATGTAACGCAAATGTAACACTTTATCTTGGTTATTAAAAAAACTCAACTGCGATGTCTCATTTCACCGAATAAAACTACGAGGAACAATAAAATAGCTTTGACAACAGTGAGGACGATTCACAAAATCAGTTTGAACATGAAAACGCAACACATTAAAATACTTGGCTTCTTCGAACTCTCTGTGAGAAGTCAATTATTTTAAGATTTAGTGAGAATTACTACTCGTATGTTTATTTAAGAGTTAGGCGCCACCTAAAATTCTCAGCAATTGCCATACCTATTAATATATTTAGTTAATGACTCATTGTAATGGGTTTTTATTTATTCAAGACCAAGTGTTGTATAAATAAATAATCTTTATTTTAATGTGTACACAATTAGACTTAATTTTGAAGAATCTTTATTTCTAAGAACATTTTGTACCCAGTTTCAAGCACAGATAGTGGCTATTGTTTTGGGTCCAATATATCGGCGTACTATAAGTACATATATTAAGTAAGTACATATGACGACGACGCATCCTACGAGTATTATAGAATATTTACAAGAATATTTAGTGCCTGAACACGTTCATTTTTAAGGTAGGTAGACAATCTCTACTTAGGTACATACCGGTCAATTGTAATTTTAGAAATTCATACTTATTGTAAAGTTTTAAAGGATCCTCACACATACAATTTAATTCCATTGTATACGACGTAGTATATAAAAGTAGGTTTTTATCATATGTTATGATCTATAATGAAAAATACTAAGTAGATATATATGGGGGGAATGTTGAAAAACTGTCCAGCTATAAGCAGTAAAGTGGCGCTAGCGTAGGCAAAGGGTATGTTATGAATGTAGCACTCGTTGACGGATTGCAGTTAGACAGTGACAATACTGTATACCAAACTTAAGCTGTTTACGTACTCTAAATTTAAACTGTTACTACCGTGGCGCCATCAATTTAACGCAGTTTGACGGACACTTGCACAACAGAGACATTTCTTCTTTACCTCTATACTCCATGATATTAAAGAATGTCACGCCCCAAATAGACGCACTGACATAGAAACACGTCGGGGTTTAAAGCCTAAAAAATAATGACTGATCAACATTTACAGTAAACTGGGACGCATAAAACCACAAGCAAATTCCTTTGTTTTAGATGAGACATTTGGTAAATAATGTTGTCGTTACTTATTACTGAAATATTATTAATATCTATGAATTAATTAAAAAGAAAGGAACCAGAAATTAGTTTTGGCATTATAATTGATCATTTGTCTATAAAGTGTCAGCTTTGTTTTTAAATTAATAAATAATAGTTTAAAAAACTAAAAAAACACGCTTTTATAGATAATCCAACTAAAAAATAGAAAATAAATTTAAATTAATAATCGTGTAATTGTAAAAAAAAGCGTGGAGTGCTTTTTATTATCCCTTCTATTCGTTGACACCTTGCACCCCACGCTTTTATTACAATTAAACGATTCTTAATTCAAATTTATTTTCTATTTTTTAGTTGGATTTTCTATAAAAGCGTGTTTTTTAGTTTTTATTATTATTATTTATTTTTTCATTTTTTAGTTTGATTTTTTGAAATAAAATTTATGTTTTTTTCTTTCTTTATTTTTTTCTTTAAATATTGAATTGTCAACGGTCCTCAATAAGTCTACGAAATTTGATAGAAAACCTGACCGTTTGAAGTAGGTCAAAATCAAGTCCAAAAGATTCGATTACAATTTACAAACAAACAAACATGTATACAGGTGAAGCTAATATAAAGCGTGTAAAAATCACAATAAAAAGACATTGTAAGATTACTTACTAATTAGTCAAAAAATGGACTATAGTAAACCGGCTAGCTAGCTATCTCAATAAACACGCGCCAGAAAATGGCACATCGCGGCATCGCGGCATCGGTCGCATTTGGACAATTGCCAAAATGGCTTCCGTTCGCTTTGTTAGAAAAAAACTGTATGCGACCGTTTCATCGGTGGTTTTTTGTATGATATAACATACGAGTATTACAGAGCGTAGGGTTCCGTAGTCAAAACGGAAACATTGTATTATATTTTCGCCTGTCCGTCCATCAAAAGAATAGCGCATAGGCAATGATCTTATATTAAGAAGAGGTAGATAGGTTATACGCGCCCCAAAAGTAGCACGCCAAAACTGGGCTAATTAGCACAGTTGAGCTCAGTCGTACGTACGTCAGATGTTGATTGGTGTAGGGAAACAAATGATAAACGTGTGTGTGCTTCGGACCAAATTTTTCGGTTGATTTGTGATACCCCATTTACACGCGCGCGCGAGCCAGGAGACAATCCGCGAGAAGCGCGCATACGCGCGCGTGTGAACAGGGCGCTCGCGGACCAGACCGCGGCAAGTCTCGTGGCTCGCGGGCTCGCGTCGGGAGCGGTTTTGTAGGCGCGCGCCAAAGGGGCTCGCGCGAGCTCTCGCGCGGTGTTCACACGCGCGTAGGGGGCGTGGCTTACGGACGCGCCACGAGACGGTCCGCGACACGCGCGTGTAAATGAGCGGTAAGATTTGATTTTTTAATATAAGATCATTGCGCATAGACCCTTAGTGCTAGAAAGCTGTAGTTTGGCATAGATATACAATAAACATATTTAGTAGGTTAAGAAATTGGTAGAATAAAATCTTAAAAAAAATTCTTCAAAGTACCCCGACAATTCAGTGGAGAAGATTTTTTTTTATGTATAGTTGAAAAGGTCTTTTAAAAATATTATGGGTTTGCAAAGAACATTTTTGGATTCAAGAGCTAATGAGTAGTTAATGGATAGGTAATATTCAATGAACTACGGAACCCTACATTGTGCGTAGGGACACTTGGTCCGTTTTACGCTTCCCGCCCACGTCCGATAATCGGTGACCGATTTTTTGTAGGAGAAAAATAGAACGTACTGATAGCAATAGTGCAACGCACATGTCCTACAAAAAGTCGGTCAGAAATAATACGGAAGAAAAAATCGGCCCGATTATCTCTCCTACAAAAAGTCGGACGTGGGCGGGAAGCGTTGTCTGTATCTTAGGCCTTTAAGACACTGACATATATATACACAGATGAGTGAGTCATGATGATAAGCGAGGTGTTGAGCTATTTATTAATTTTGGACATCTCATCGTTTAAAAACAAAGTGAATCGTTCTCAATATAAACGTAAACATGATTTTAAACGTTTCCGCATAATAATAAATATATAAATGTGATACAGAATATAAATTAAAATGCATAACGTAGGAGCCATTTAAAAATTATATTTTAGGAACTGTTATTGGCCAGCTTCCCTATTATGATAGATATTTCGAACTAGATACATAAAAGAAATCTACAAAACTGGCAATGAATTAAGTATATTAATATGTCGATATATCTTATTTAACATCAGTCTAAAACCTCCGGTTGACAATTTAAACACCTGCTTTACATGTCAGTGTTTCCAGTTAATCAATAAGAAAGTTGCCAATACGGCGAGATAAATTACTCCATAAATTGCTGGCAACACCGGCAAAGTGTTAACCAGTTTACCGTATACGGAAAAAAGATGCGGAAACTATTTTTAGGGATTGGTGCAAAGCGTGAACGAGAATATGTAGTTTAAGTAACAAATTATAATCTATGTATGTTGTCGTACTTCTCCCGAAACAACTCGACCGATTTTTATGAATTTTTTTGTGTATATTTGGTAGATATAATAGGTCGTACAATATATTGCATACCGCTAGGTGATTAGGGTGGCCCTATCCAGACAATTTTTGGCAGACCAACGCTTGCCGACTCTGCTAGTTATTTAAAAGAATCTAATACATGATATTCATAGCAATTAATTTTTTTTTTTAATTTTTACTACTTCTTTACCCACAACTTTGTCACTTTCACGCAAACCTACTGAATAGATTTTCATGAACTTTAGCACACAGATAGACTATGATCTGAAATAACACATGGGGTGCTTAATATCCCGGAAATTGCGGGCAAAGCCGCGGGCAGAACGTTAGTAGACTAATAAATCTCAAATTATCCGATATCCTCACGCCACCTACACTTTGACGGTGTGGTGGGAAAACGCGCTAGTGCCAAAAACAACTCAACAAAGTTTCAGCACCATCAAATGAATTACCAACACATCGATGACGAAAGCGTAATGTTTTGTGTATGTTACCCTCATATTAAGAGCGCTCATAGCCCGGCGGTTTGTCTTATGATAGACAAAGTTAAGCAACAGCGGGCGCAGTCGGTTGGTGGATGGGTAGTGGCAAATATTTCTTGAGCGTATCCATATTCGGAGGGTACGTAAAGCCGTTCCAGTTATTATCGTAAGATAACAGTTGTTTAGCCATGACATACCCTTCGTGCGGCATGAAATACTTTAAAGCTTCTAAGTTCAATCTATTGGGCACTAACTCCTCCACCAATCCGCACTGGAGCAGGGTGGAGTATGCTCTAGGCCTCCTCAAGAGGAGAAACCCGTGCAATAGTGGGCCATTAATGGACTGAAGTTAGCCAGCCCTCACTATTTTATTTATTTATTTATTTATTTATAAACTCTTTATTGATTGTACACCATAAGTTTTATATTAAATATACACAAAACTTTTACAACTAAGCACAATACAAAGGGCGGCCTTATCGCTTACAAGCGATTTCTTCCAGGCAACCCAACAGGATGAAGGAATAGACAAGTCTGGGAGAATGTGGAGGGTAGGGTGTACAAATAAATAAAGTAATAAAAACATAAAGGAAAACAAACTATTTCAGTAAACACATAGATAACGGACTGTATGACGTAGTATGACGTAGAACGGTGAACAGGAAAAATGAAAACTGAAGAAATAAGAGTTAGAGATGTAGGTAATGCTTCTTTACTAATTTCTTAAAGGAAAGTAAGGTCTCAGCTTTGCGAATTTGGAGAGGAAGGGCATTCCAGAGACGTATAGCAGTTAAGGTAAAAGAATTTGAGTAAAAGGAAGTGAAATGTCTGGGAGTTTGCAGTATAAGTTTTTCGGAAGACCGAGCACGACAAAGATAATTAAATCTATTACGGAGATAGCTAGGAGCAGAAGGATCAAATAACATACAGTATAGCGCAGAAAGTATGTGAGTATTCCGGCGAAGACGGATAGGGAGCCACCCGAGTTTAGCACGAAATTCGGAAACATGATCATATTTGCGAAGTCCAAATATAAATCTTATACAAACATTTTGAAGACGCTCGAGTTTATTAAGTTGCTCCTCGGTAAGATCTGGATAACATAAATCAGCATAGTCAAGAATCGGCAAAAGAAGGGATGTAGCGAGAGTAATTTTAGTGGAAATAGGAAGGAAATTCCGCACCCTGCGTAAGCTGCCCACGGCAGCAAAGAGTTTCCGGCTAACCTCGTTAATTTGGGGCGACCAAGAAAGAGATGAATCCAAAATTAATCCGAGGTTTTTGACAGTTCTAGTGAATGGAATGTGAACGCCGTCTAGAACAACCGCGGGCAACTGTAGCCAGTCTATTTTCCCAAGCAATCTGGAACTACCGACTATTATTACTTGGGACTTACCAGGGTTGACGCGCATCCCGTATGACTGCGTCCAAGAGGATACTTTTTGTAATTCTTTATTTAGATCGCTAATAGCCCTTGGTAAGTCAGGTAACGGTGATTGAACATAAACCTGTAGATCATCAGCATATAGGTGGTAGGGAGAAGACAAATGGAGGCAGATAGAATTAATAAAAATTGCAAAAAGAAGTGGAGACAAAACGCCACCTTGCGGTACGCCGGCATTTACTACAGACCAAGTAGAAAATGTGTCACGAACTTGAACACGCTGTCGGCGACCATGCAAGTAGTTATAAAACCAGTCAATTACGGTCGGAGATATGTTAATAGTGCGTAAAATCCCCAATAGGATATCAAAATCAACACAATTGAAGGCATTGCTAAAATCTAACAATGCCAACGCTGTGAACTGTTGGTTGTCCATACCAAATCTGATGTCGTCGGTTACTTTGAGCAATGCCGTCGCTGTACTGTGACCTCGACGGAAGCCGGACTGAAAAGGACTTAGGATATTATTATTTTGCAGGAAGGAACTCAATTGCTGTTGGACAAGGCGCTCAAGTACTTTGGATAGGAAAGGTAAAATTGCAATAGGACGATAGTCTGACGACGAGGAAGGATTGGGTTTTTTAGGAAGTGGGATAATTTGAGCGTCTTTCCAACTTGAGGGGAAGGAGCAGGTTGCGATGGAGAAATTAAAGATAGATGTAATAACAGGTAAGATAATGTCAAGTATAGGAAGAATCATATTGCGACTAACGCAATCCACACCGACGGCATTGGAGTGGATCAACATTACGCTACGCTTAACATCACGATCCGTAAATTGTTTAAAAATAAAATTAGGATGATCAGGAGTAGGAACCAAAGAAAGATTTCTTAATGTTGCAAATTTAGTGCATGCATTAATGCTACACGAAGATGAAAAATGATGGTTGAGAGAGTTTAGATCTGTGGAAGAAGTAATTGAGTTAGAATTATTATTATTACGTTGTTTCCCAACTCCTAGATTACGAAGAAATTTCCAGACCCTAGAAGGATCTTCATTTTGCACGGATACATGAATATGGCGTCGTTGTGAGTCCCTACACACCGTATTGCTGCGATTGCGAATGCTTCTATACTTTTGGCGGTTCTTATCGTTCGGATTGGCTTTAAATTTTGATTTAGCATTCTGCTTCTTTGCTAGCAGAGCTTTAATGCTGTCGTCTAGCCAAGGGGCAGGTAAATGTCGCACTCGTATAGGTCGAACAGGCGCATGGCGATCATAAAGCTGAACAAGTAAGGAGTTGAAAATAGCAACCTGTTCGTCCATTGTCGGAGCGTTAGAAACCGCTTCCCAATTGATGGCAAGAGCATCTTCCCGAAGTTTTTCCATATTAATTCCACTAAAATTACGCTGAAGGAGAAGTCTTGACTTAGCTTTAGGAGGTTTAATTTTATAAGAAAGAAACAAAATATCGTGGTAGGAGAAGGAATCAGCATTACATTGACCATGTTTAGCAACTAGGTCACGCGAAGAGACAATAATGAGATCAAGAAGTGATGGAGTGCACCCAGGAGAGAAATGGGTGGCAGAGAGTGGAAGTAAGTCCAAGTTAGAAGCATTGATTAATGATTTTAGCCGAGCTGCCCTAGCATCACATTTCAGAAGACAAGTATTAAAATCTCCCATGAGAATCGTGTGCTCGTAGATAGGTAACAAATCTTCAAGGAGTTTCTCTAAGGTGGAAAAATAATTCACAATAAGAGATGGACTGTAGAAAACTCCAAGAAGTAACTTAGTATGGGGGAAAATTATTTCACTATCGTCATCATGAAAGAAAACCTATACGGAAATCCTAAGTCTTAAATTTTTCAGAGAAAGAGTTTAGAAACACTTATCGAATTAAAAGTAATTAGCAACTTTAGCAACAAAACTGTAGTTATGAAACAGCAAAAGTATTAAATTTAAATAAGATAAGAAAGCAAAAACATTGAATGATGAAAAATAATGTTTTGTCAACTAAAACTTCCATGTTCCATAATTCTCCCGAGGTTTCCTTCAAATGACAGTCTTAATTTATACAAATGGCGCCAAAACCGAAAATAAAGATGGGGCCGCCAGAAACGTGTTCAAAGCCCGAACGCATCGATTAGTTGTAATCGACGGTTCTTTTATTTAAATAACCGTTTGAGTTTTAGAAGTTTGCCACTGTTGAGATTTTCCAACTTATTTTCACGAAAAACTACTACTCTGATTTTCATGAAATTTTGCACAAAGGTAGACCATGATCTATACAAATAAATAAAATTGGAGTGTATGTTTGTAATATTAAAATAACCGCTTTTTACTAAGTGCATTTGGATGTATACACGGTACATATAGCAAAACAACATTTTTTACAATTTTTGTCTGTCTGTCTATCTGTCTGTCTGTCTATCTGTTTGTTCCGGCTAATCTCTAAAATGGCTGGACCGATTTTGACGGGACTTTCACTGGCAGATAACTAATGTAACAAGGAGTAACTTAGGCTACTTTTATTTTAGAAAAAAAATTGTTTGTTAGGCGTTATAAAGTTCGCCGGGTCAGCTAGTCTGGAATAAAGATATAGGCATTGAAGTATAATGTCATAGAATAGACATCTCGAACAAAATGTGTGTCCCACCGGGAGGTTCTATTTTCAAAATTGAGCCCCCGTTCTCCTTTCAAAATCGAACGAATCCATTGAAAATTGGAGCCGATCGGCGCCAATTCACTGGGACATACATTGTTTTCGCGGTGTCGCGGTCGGTTCTATATGCTAGTAGTAATACTTCAATGGGTACTTATTATCCCTGAAAATGCGGGCAATAAATATTTAAATCGCTTAAATAACTTTTACTGTCTGACACAGTAGATTTCAAAAGCATTTTAACAAGATCACAAGATAAACAAAACCGGGCAAGTGCATGTCGTAAGTGTAGTAAGTTTATCGACTATTACTCATTAACTACTTATCTTACTTATATATTAACTTACTTATATATATATAACATCATCATATAACCTATTTTTGAGAATTTTTTCACTTGTCCAACTCAAACCGTTTAGCTGGTAGGAGGGGGGAGACACTTGACTCTAACCAAAATTAGCACTTTAAAGCCAAATATTTCGCAAATGGACCCCTAATTCCAAAAATGGTTTTAGAAGACCCATAAAATTTTTTGAAAGACCTTTTCAACGATACCCCACACTATAAGGCACGCGACGAATAAAATATTCATCCATCCACACGTTAAATACCTGTAAAAAAAATGATTTCCAATTTGTTATTCTACATTTCTGGAGTTTTAATAAATATGTATATCCATGCCAATTATAGCTTTCTAGCACTGAGGGTCTCGGCGCTTTGCTTCGGACAAACGGACAGATGGACAGATGGACAGATGGACAGATGGACAGACGGACAGACAGACGGACGGACATGAAGAAACTATAAGGTTTCCGATTTTTCTTCAGAACCCTAAAAAGGGACATTTAATTTTAGTTAAATAATTTTTCAGTGTTGTAAATTGTAATGCACTGAAAATTACCATTATAGCATCCGCTTAATGATAATTTAAAATAAACACATAATTGTTTTAACAGCATTTGATTGTTTTGATTGGACGTCTTTATCACTTGAAAACGTCTTCGTATCTACAATTGCGTCTTACATCTGAGACACGTAGACTTACGATATTGCGTCTTATATCTGCGTATTCCCAGTTTCTCATTGACATTATTATGGTAATGCAGCTATACTCAACATTTTATTATCACATTACATTTATAATATCCATTCCAAGAGGGCCAAAACATTGCGATTATAGTAAAAAAGAAACAGAAACATATATATACCTACAATTTTAATTTTAATTTATTTAAACAAGATCTAAATAACGTTGATGTTTTGCACACTTGAAGAATCTTGTTATTAATCTTCCTTTACAAAATAATATCTAAATCGTATATCAATGACACAATCCAAACCTAATCCGTCAGTTTTGTAAATCCTAGAAACGTATTTTAATAGAACAATTATTATTGTTCTAAGAAGCGTTAATCAATGTTTTCAAAACAATTGTACAAATATTCAAAATATTTCAGACAGAAAACAAGTATCCTGACTAATTGCTGCATGAATCAGAAATGTACGAAGCACATGGTTATTAATCAGTTCTCAAAAAGTTATAATAATAATATGTCATATGTATCTATGTTAGTAGTAGGTAATATAGTGTAATTAGTCGTAATAACAATTAGGGGAAGCCTATTTCCATCAGTGGACTTTATAATCTGAATTTTACCAAGAAAAATAACCGACTTCAAAATAACTCGAGAACTACTCGTCAGATCTCGCTTAAATTTAAGTGGGACTACATGACACACACCAGCTTTCGATTGAAAAAAGAATCATCAAAATCGGTTCACCCAGTCGAAAGTTCTGAGGTAACAAACATAAAAAATACAGTCAAATTGAATACCTCCTAAATTTTTTTAATCGGTTAAAAAGGCTGTTAGATACATATGTAGATAGATAGTCGATCATAATAATTTTGGTGTATAAGGGCTCTATCTTGGAATCACCTACAACCCTGATCCTGGTTGTTGAAGGTCTGTTGCGGATCCTGTACCACACAATTTAGGCCCAATAGCAGTCAAATTTGGTGGTAGGGTACTTTTCCGTGTAGCTAAAATGGACCGTTTCAAGTTCGAAGACTCAGTTATTAGTTACACTGCCAGACAAGCCAGTGTTGTTAGATAAATGTTTGGTTGGGGTGTAATGTATTGTATGAGTATGTCACCCGTAATATATACGTAAATAAGGTTTCCAACTAGGTATATTATTGTTTTGATATTATAGGCGTGGGAATTAGAAAATAATAAATTCGGGCAAGTTCGTGTCAGGCCACGCGCAATGTAGGGTTCCGAAGTAGTAAGTTTATCGACTATTATTCATTAACTGCTTATGCTAGCATAGCCGTGATAGTTTTTCTCGTAATATAGCCTATTTTTGATTTTTTTTTCACTTATCCAACTCCAACCGTTTAGTCAGCAGGGTGGGGGACATTTGACTCTAACCAAAATTAGCAATTTAAAACCAAATATTTCGCAAACCGAACTCTAAATCCGAAAATTGAGACCCATAATATTTTTGAAAGACTTTTTCAACGATACTTCTCACTATGGGGTGCGCAACGAAAATAAAATTCATCCTCACATTACCTGAAGGGGGGGTACCCTGAAAAAAATGTTTTTCAATATTTTATTTTACGATTTTGGAGTTTTAATAAATATGTACATATATCCATGCCAAATTATAGCTTTCTATCACTAAGGGTCTCGACGCTTTGCTTCGGACAGACGGACGGACAGATGGACGGACAGACGGTTGGACGGACGGATATGACGAAACTATGAGGGTTCCAATTTTACTTCGGAACTTTAAAAAGCATGATTGATTTATTATTCCCTGGTAACGCATCCGTGACACACCTGTCGCTTACCTATGTTACTTGATACCTTATGATAATAATGAAGCAGCCAATAATTTTGACAGTAGGTATGGATTTTCAACTAAATTATGCACAAAGGTAATATTTATTCATATTTATATCATTTTGAGGATCGTATGGAGGCTATCTACCTTTCTGTTGCCTCTCTAGTCGTAGGTCCGGTGGAAGTTGGTGTGTGGTGGAAGTTAGAGATTATGTACCTACCTATGTACACTTAATAGACAGATAACTCTTTATTGTTTGCACACATAATATACGATTATATATGGAGAACAGATAAATAAGAATTACAAAAAAACAGGCGACCTTATCGCTATGTAGCGATTCTTCCAGGCAACCTAACAGAAGGACACATTAGTAATACAAAGAGGGTATCAGTATTAAATGTGTCTTAATAATAAATAAATAAATTTTCTGCAATACAACCTTATGTCTTCGAACAAAGAGCGTTTTTAAGCTCATTGTAGAGTGTACCACGGAAAGACTCGAAATTGAAATGAATCCCTTACTTACGCCCCAACTCAGAGTCACTAATGGTTACTTATAATCGCTCTTATTAGTTATTAATTACATAAAAATTACAAAAAAAAATAATTACATAAAAGACATATAAAGACATTATCAATCTCAAATATTTTATTATTGCGTCAGTTTCCTTTCTGCCTAATAGCTTGATGAAGTGTATATTTATTCGCCATTTCCCCGACATTCGACACCCAGTCTCGATTATTCGATAATTCGGTTTGGTTACACGATGGTTGCCAATGGTGATAGTGGTTGGTATAGAATACCGCATCCGCTACTAAATTTATTTCGACGTGATCACGTGACACACCACATAACATAAAGATATTTAGTGACCATTTAAAAGGCAATTCAAGCATTTTGGAAATTCCATGTTTTAAAATAAGGGGCCATCCATAAATTACATCACACGTTAGGGGGGAGGGAGGGGGTCGATGTAGTGTGACATTGTGTGACAAGGGGTGGGAGGGGGTCTTAAATTTCGTGACGTTACATTTCAAAATCGAAATTAATGGAACAATTAATGGAAATAAAAGTTATTTCGGAACTGCTGTTTTAATTTAATAATTTCTAGGTGATAAATTTCATTATATGTGACGTCACACAAATGTGACCAGCTGTGACAAGGGGGGGGGAGGGGTCAAAAAGTCATGAAATTAGTGTGACGTAATTAATGGATGGCCCCTAAAGGCTCTGTATGATAAAATCAAAAATGCGACAATCCCTAAAAGTAATGAACGTATTTTCATGTGATTTTCGTAGTAAAGTATAAACTTTATCTATCCATAATTTTATGTATAAAATATCCTGGAATAGACGTTTACAAAGAAACAAAATGGCGGTCAGAATATTCCACGGCTCACTGCAGTCTGGCGTGTTGCATAATCGCACTGACTAACGCATTCAGTCCGCCTGAACGCCCTGAAAAGCCATTACATAGATTTATTGATTTGCTTGCGCCACTGTAAACCTATGGGGATTTGTTATGGTTAGATACTATGGGATTAGAATTAGAATTGGATTGCCTTTACAAATACAAGCAGGTATTCATGATTTTTTTATTATACTGATAGTTCGACCGAGTTGCTTGGCTCATGGTCTCGGAACTCGCCATGATCATGACGTAAAATACAAAAGAAGTGAGAACCCGTTTGCAGGAAGTCGCGATGCTTTAAGTTTAAAACAATATGACTTCTTTATTATTCCAAAGTATCATATATTATTCCAAATCATGGTCCAACTGTGTGCTAATTTTCATGAAAATCCGTCCAATAGTTTTGGGTGTAAACTGTAAAGTAACAAACATCCATACATGCTCACAAAGAAACTCTCACATTTTTAAAAGTAAGATTAATTTTATTAAAAAGAGATTATGGAGATCGGGTTAAAGGTTTTATCAAATACAAAACAATAAGAAATAATTTCGGAAAATGAGTTATAAATATCTTAAATGATGTACCCACATCAAGCCAGGATAATGCCCACGGCATTATCTTTAACCAGACTTTAGAGACACCACAAACAAGGGTCTTATTTACTTTGGAAAAGTATATTTATTTTACATAATCTATACCAACATTAAAATTACAAGAAGGCCGAACCTGCACATACTATTTTGGAGTTCTTTTTGCAACAATATATTTTTTTGGGTCTTAAGATATTTGAGAAAAACTATGCCTAACTAATGGCTAAACTGATTTGGATGCAGTTTTCACTGATGTGTCATGATTTCCATCGATCCAAAATTAAATTTTCATCGATGTCCAAATAAAAAAGTTATGTCAATTTAAAAAATCACATTCATACTTTTTTTTTAGTTATGATCTGTGTACTAAAATAGGAGTCCCGAAGCAAAACGAGGGTTCTTACTAGTCATACATATAACTGCCTTACGTACTTCATATGAATGATTAAAATCTTTAAGAACCTGTCATTCAGAAGACACTCCATTCATCCGTGAGTAACCTTTATCAGGACAGTACCAGATCAGTAGCAATGCACTGTAAAGAACATCTTCAGAACGAACCGCTCTAAATAAAGAATCCATAGTTTCTTGACCCAATGAATCATCGATTGGTTTAGAATCAGATTTACTATGCAGATTTGTATCAAAAGAAATCAATACTTGTATAAAATAACTGCGAGTAGTAAAACTATTTCTTACTCCCGAAGTCCCGACACAAAAAGACTATTAGTTTTCGTGTGTCTATGTATCGGTGCATCTTTATATCCTTGTATATCTATTTGCATCCTAACTCATCAGTAGATGAATAAATTTCGATTTAGTTTTTTTGTTTGATAGATGACTTGATGTCGGCGATGATGAACTTTGATAGTAAGAAATTAAGTCTTCTATGTATATCATGCAATAGTCAAGCTCTTCTTTGTCCAAAATATTTTGTAATTTTCTAGATATACCTTGTTCCATTCAAGCCTTGTCAACCCCATTAATTAGGGTTTTGTTTATTAATGGCATCTGATAACTTTTTACCAATGATAAAGTAGGATTGTTATCAATCACAATCCGATTAAAGGTTTGATCCCGTAAAAACTATCGTATTTTTTAACCAATTGGTTAAGAGGCTTTTGATCTTTCAATGAAATCAGATAAAATTAAATAATTCGATCAATTTAATGCTCTACAAGTTCTAAAACACGATTAAATAAGCCTTTTATCACGATTTATTTTTATTTATTTTATTTTATACCTAATAAACGCTAAACACTAAACGCTAAACACACTCATACCCCCGCAGTAGGTTAACACCTTTGTAAGTAACTTAAACATTATGAAAAATAAGAGTATCTTCAAATATATAGATCGTGTATTGACATTTTAAGAAAACTGCACGCAAATAGCGATCTGAGATTTGGTAGGTATAAGTAACTTTATGAAGTAACTAAATAAAGTTTACGCACTGAAGAAATTAAGAGAGCTTTTGATTATAATGACATGTATAACATTACAAATCTATACTAATATTATTATAAAGCTGAAGAGTTTGTTTGGTTGAACGCGCTAATCTCAGGAACTACTGGTTCGAATTGGAAAATTGTTTTTGTGTCCGATTGTCCATTTATTGGAGAACACTATAGGCTATACATATACAACATCTGAAAATCAGTAAGATTGTTCAAAACATAATCTATACTAATATATAAAGAGGAAAGATTTGATTTTTTGTTTGCATTGAATAGGCTCCGAAACTACTGAACCGATTTGAAAAATTCTTTCACTGTTAGGAAGCTACACTATCCCCGAATAACATAGGCTATATTATATTTTCAAAAAAATTAGGGATCCTTAATAAAACTCCAATAACGTAACCCAAGGTGTTAAAAAATAAGACAACCGAAGCAGAGCGAGGGCGGTTACTCGTTATAAATAAAAATTTTAAGTTCCCCATCATTCCCGTGTATGGAAAAAAAATTTCAAGGTCAAAGGTAAAAAAATAAGTTTTTCGCGATTTTCAGCAAAACGGTAACTTTTATCGTAAAGTACCCCAGACAAAAATTGTAGATCATAAAATTATGTATAAAAATGTATCAATACTTTTGTAGGAAAAAACAGATTTTCAGCTTGTTGGGAATTTATGCACCTTCACTATCATTTTTTGGTTTAATTTGACCGGACTATAGTACAATTATAAAAGAAAACAATATCAATACGTCAGTGGTGTCGATGGAGTAACCCTTAACAAAATGAATCACAGTCTATCGATCGTAGAGCGAGATTATTCATGAAACATAGACTAACATAGTTTCGGAATAGAGTGCCCACTCTCACGTTCAAAGTAGGTACTTCGAAGTGTCACATACACAGATCGCATAGCTTAGCTGCTCAATGAACCCTCTGAATGTTGAGTAAATGAACTAACTAAATAGGCGAATAGTAACACAATGTAACTATTCACACCATAAGTATTCAAAGATATCGATTTCATGAATTTTCAATTAAAAAACTACTTGTAATTTTTAGCATGAATTTAATAAGCTACAGTAAGATTACTGAATTACGTGTCAAGGAGATCGCACAAGTTATAAATTTAAATAAATTGGGTATGTATGAATACCGTTTCGGTTTAATGAGATGTGTGTTCGTAAATGCCGACGCGTTAATTGAGGTGAAAGTATGAGTTATTTCAATTCATTAACCACCAAATTATTTATAATATTTCATGCAAATAAGAGCAATTTAAAACAGCCCGCAATCGCATTTTAAGATCTAGCCTTGAATCAAAGTTTGCAGGATTGAATAAGAGTACGTATTTTAATGGATTTCGAAAGTAGTCAGTTTATCGACTATTAATCCATTCATCCATCCATCAGCCTTTGTAGGTCCACTGCTGGACATAGTCCTCCCCTAACTTGCGCCACTCTGACCGGTCCTGAGCCTTTTGAATCCAGCGGATGCCCGCTGTCTTCTTCAGGTCGTCAGTCCACCTGGTCGGGGGGCGTCCTTTGCTCCTTTTTCCGAGACGTGGGCGCCATTCCAGGACCTTTCTTCCCCAACGGTTATCGGTCCTACTATTAATCATTAACTACAAATGCTAACATAGCCGTGACAGTTCTTGTAAATTCAATATATAGCCTATTTTTGAGAATTTTTTCACTTATCCAACTCCAACCGTTTAGCCAGCATGGGGGTGGGGGTACTTGACTCTAACCAAAATTAGCATTTTAAAGCCAAATATTTCGCACACAGACCCCTAATTCCAAAAATGGTCTATGAAGACCCATAATATTTTTGGAAGAACTCTTCAACGATACCCCACACTATAAAGTACGCGACGAATAAAAATAGTAGGGGAGTATGAAAGTAGGGGAGGTACCCTGAATATTTTTTTTTCAATATTTTATTCTACGATTCTGGAGTTTTAATAAATATGTATATCCATGCCAAATTACAGCTTTCTAGCACTGTGTATCGGCGCTTTGCTTCGGACAGACGAACAGACGGACAGATGGACGGACGAACGGTCGGACATGACGAAATTATAAGGGTTGTAATTTTATTTCGGAACCCTAAAAAGAGAGAATTTTTATTTTCTTCAGCTTAGATTGAAGCATTGCTCATTAGAACCAATAACTCTGAGCGTCAATTCATGCACAATTATCTCAATGCATATCCATGGAAAGATTTCAAAACGATATGCCAATTTGTTTACTAAAGAAATAAAGGAAATTTTCCAATCTAATTATTTCTGGGAAACTTTGGTCATCAGAAATGAGACTAAGTTCACTGACGGAGATATATTAATAAACAGAATTGCCCTTAAGATTTTTAATGTTTCTGGAACAGCTGTAGCGTGATTCATACGACATTGGCCCCACAAATGCCGGGGAATACGAGTACTGTATTTAAACACGAACCGACCCTGAATTTGATCGTGGATAAGAACAACCGTAGGTAACTGAAATTATACTACAGCAACCGCGAACATCACTGACGTGCGAAAAATGTCTAGTGAATAAATCGGTATAAGCTTTGGCAATAATACAAGCTCGTTTGCATTAAGGCTATTTTCTGCTAAGATAAACATCAGTTCTGAATTCCTAACTTTGTTGCGTACAAAATCGGGTCAGAATATAATAACAGTGTAAGTGTACTCACGTTATGCTGGTGCAGCGTTAAGATCACGTTGTCGAAGGTTGTAGAATTTGATAGAGCTTCAGAACTTCCTCTAAGAAGCTCTGCCAGCAAATCCGCTCCTGGTTTCACACCTGCCAACTTTGATGGCGAGGATGTTGCTCGGACGTGCGTAGGACCTCGAGGCCTTGAGCTAACAGTTGGTGCAGCACCAGCGCTTATCTTACGAGACGGTACCGTTGCATCAGAAAAACTTCTTCGTCCCACTTCAACAGACCGACACGTCGGGGCTTCCAAGTTTTTACCAAATGATGTTCGAGTAATTTGTTGACGCTTCGCTTCGACATCTGAAGTATCAGATGGACTAAAAGGAGATGGCGATGCAGTTCTGTCTCTTGAACAAGAATCACTTTCCGCCTCGGAAGGTGAATCTCCACGGGAAACAACTCCATACTTTCGTCGTACTCGATATGTTTCTTCATCTCTTTCATCAGAACTTTGTTGGGAAAATCTTGCACGTCTTGCTCGTAGTTCTTCGGCTCGGGTCCAATTGGGCACCGATACATGACTAGGACTTGGAGGTCCATTGGTGCATGAGTCATCAGACTTATCACCAAGTAAGGACGAAGTACGTGTTTCCGTTGAAAGACGCATGTCTTGTAGAGAAATGTCACTGCTTTCTCGATTACAGCCGTTCACTGGAACTGAAATATCATCTTCACCTCCATCATCACTGGCAGTTGTAATGTAAATTCCTTTCCGTCTCTTTATTTTATCTTGAGTCCGTCGTCGGTCTCTTACGTTTACAGGCGCTGCTGGTGAACAAGAATTTTGTACTGCAGCCAAAAGATTAGCTACTTGTTCGCTTGTTATTGTTTCATCCTCTTTGTCTCGATCCAATGATCCATCCGATGCAGCATCTGAACGTTGCACTTCGTCAGAAGGTAAGTTTTTAGACCACTGTTTCACTATACACTCATACACAGGCACAGATATTTGAACTGGTTCCTCGTCTTCACTAGGAGTCTCTTTATGAACCGGATAAGTAGAGCATTCACAGTCCACATTCACACACGCATTGTTAGGAGGGGCCGGGAGAGGCGGAAACGCAAAAGGCTGGGCAGGTTCTAAAGGAGAGGTGCCTTCACTATGCGCCTGCGCACTATCGGCTTGCGAGCCGTCACTTTCTTCACGTAATTCATGAAGCACACGTGGTGCCATCAACGCCGGCAAACTTCCGCCGGCTTCGGTCGAAACCTCCTCCCGCACTGGAGGTACGCGACGCGGCAGCGGGTGTGTTAGGGAACGAGCACCGAGCTGCTTGTGTAGCGCATCAGGTGGAGGCGATCGCGGCGCTGGAGACGCGTGGGCCAGTAGCCCCTCATCGGACCCAACCGCCGAATCGACCGACGCTACCGATCCACCTTCAGTTATGTTTTCCTCAGTAACACTCGCAGAGTCATCGCGACGCTTAACACATCCGACGCGTTCCGCGGCACGTTTACCGAAGTCGAAAATGGAACTTTGTTTACCGCGATAATACTTTTCCTGCGCGAAATCACCTTGGGAGAAGGAAGCACTTCGATATGGTATAGTTTTCTGCGCGTACGACCCGACGATCGATCGGGGTTCAACACGTTCTAAGGTTATGTTGGCGGCGAATTCGTCGTATCGGTCCACAGAGGCGCCTCGAGAAGGGCTGTGGCGATGACGCGAGCGGGGCGGCGGCACGGGCGGCAGCACGGGCGCCGAGTGCGGAGGCGGAGGCGGCGGCGGCGGCGGAGGCGTCGGCGTGGTGTTGGCGCGCGGCATAAGTCGCTCGGTGAACTGTTTGAGGCGCTGGTGGCGCGAAGTGCCTTCGTCTCGCGCGCCGCGGCCCAGGCGGCGTTGAAAGCGCTCCAGCGTGCGGCGGTCGGGCTTGGCGCGCCCGAGGCACGCCGCCACCGCCTCCTCGGAGCAGCAGCGGCAGGGGCAGGCGCGCGGTGGCGGGGCTCGCCTGACGGTGTACCGCACCGCACCCAGCGTCACGTACGGTGACCTGCGCAAACGGCGATATATTTAGCGTGCAACGTGTAACTCGCCGAACAGACGAGCAGCGAGTGCGACGGATTTAGAGCGAGAGAGTTTCCCCCGCAACTCGCCGCTGAATTCCGGGAGGATTCCCCGCGACCGACGAAGAGCTATATCGGAACGGATGAATCGTGTGTGCGCTTTTCTTTGAAGAGCCATTACTCCTACTGAGAAGACGTATATATGAGATTTGAAAAGATTTCGTGGCAGTCGTCTCTGGGTAAACTAAGCGTTTGCGCTCAAGTGCAGGAATTTGTGAGCGGTTTGCGTAAGGACAGCAGGTGGCAGACAGACAGACGGAAGACGCGTCGATTATAAATAGGCGAATGTTGGCAATTTGGCGATACAGTTGACCTCGTAGCAATGTTTACATCTCATATCTTATTGCAGAGGACAAAGTTTCGCTTTAGCGTACATAGATTTGTTCCCATCAATAAATTCTTGGTGATAACTCGGCGAATTTGGACCGTAACAGGAAGTTCAGGTCCACTAAAATTAAACTGAATCTTCTTCTTGTTTGGACGTACACAAACATTCATTTTCATTTAACCCGTGAACTGTTTCGTTCAGTTTGCCAAGTTACTGTGAAGGACCTAGCGATTCATTAATCATTATCACCAAAATGTCTTGTAACTGCTACGTGCTGTCCAAATAGAAAACGGGAGCAAACAAACAAATGAACATATTAATCATGCTCGCTTACCATTGGAACATTCGATGAATGGTAATTAGGTAAGGAAAACGTATACCAGATTGCGATCTGAAACTGATTTTGGAATGTGATCTACATTACAAGAAATGCTCATTCTTCTATCGAATGAGGATCAAAAAGTGTGGAAGACACATTTCATTTTATAGCAAATATCAAAGTAGCAGAAGCAGCATCAGTCAGCTGTCGTTACGTTGTCGAATTGGGATTTTAATGACACGATAATGGACATAAGTAATTTGGACATATACAAAAGAAATACGGGGTCAAAACTGTTCATTGTAATTTCCATTCATGGATTTAACCTAGTAGTAGTGATGACCAAGTCGGCAAACTCGTCATCCAAAATCACCAAATATAAACAATACAAAATTAAACTTTATTCAAACAGCCATTTTTTGACTAAGTTTTTCTTTAGTAGAAACATTTTATTGGAAGTTAATAAAAATCTTAATGAGCTCTGTTAATCCCCACTTGACAACGGAATAGTGGATTTACCAATACAGTGAAAACGTGGCTCAAATTGGATAAATGGGTTACAAACATACGATAATAATACCTTAGTGAGCAATGCTTGCAAACTTATCTATACTAATATTATAAAGAGGAAAGATTTGATTGATTGTTTGCATTGAATAGGCTCCGAAAGTACTGAATCGATTTAAAAAATTCTTTCACTGTGGAGAAGCTACACTATCCCCGGGTGACATATCACATAGGCTATATTATATTTAAAAAAGAATGAGGAATCCTTAATAAAACTCCAATAATGTAACCCAAGGTGTAAAAAAATAATAAAACCGAAGCAAAGCGAAGGCGGTTACTCGTATTAAATAAAAAGATAGTAAAAAGCGGTAAATACAGGGGACCTGGAGAGGTCGCGTCGTCTCCGGACGCCATCTTGCGGCGACCGCGGGCGCGCGTCCGTAGCCATGTCACGTGACGCCGCTCATGCTGCGCCCACCCTGCACCTCTGGAACAAAATGTTGACTTATTGGCCATTCATCACCAGCAGACGTTGAAGTATAATGTCGTAGAACAGACATCTCGAACAAAATGTGTGTCACACTGGGAGGTCCTATTTTCAAAATTGAGCACCTTTCTCCTTTCAAAATTGAACGAATCCATTAAAAATTGAAGCCGATCGGCGCCAATTCATTGGGACATATATTGTGTTCGCGGTGTCGGTTCTATATGCTAGTAATAATACTTCATTGACTGCAGAATATATCGGAGTATTGAAGCGGTCTAGAAACAGCGTGACCACTTTTTAAAGAGGGAATCTACCAATACTGAAATCTACTAGGTCGCATTAACCACAGAACATCTAATAATTAGTTAGATGTTCTGTGGCATTAACGGACCTAAAAAAAGAAAATCTTTTTTTAGGTCCGTTAATGCGACCTATGCGTTATGCGGTGTGGTCGCATTTTAAAATCTACTAATAATTTTTAGAGTAATACTTGAGCCATTTTGGGTAGATACCTACGATTTGAAATAAAACACATTAAATTTTGTTAATGAACCATACATTTAATCAATCATATTATTGATATTATGTTTTGCTGAAGCATTATGCTCTTTGATAAACGCAATTCTTGCTAAAATTTTAGAATTAAAAGCTTTACAATAAGAATTATTGTCATTACATTTTTTAAGCCACTTTGAAAATAATGGGTTTTCTTCCCACTCCGCACGATAAGTTTGATAGTATCTACTTTTCATTTTAAATTACATAAATGTATGATTCCGCGAAAGCAAACAATACAAATGATGAACGAAAACCACTAGATAACTAACTGTGTTGTCTATCATTATAGGAGCAACGTAAAAATGATCTAAGTTAAAAGACCTATTTTATAAAAATAGTCTTTATCTATTGGTAAATTAAATTCCATTTGCTATGCCCACAGTAACGTTCATTCAATAATAAAGGAATCCCCGAAATCACTTTCATGCCAACTGTAAAAATTAAAACTTTTTGGACATGGATGCTTGGTTTTAAGCCTAAAATTCTTTGATAGCTTTGAATTGAAGTGAAGTGTATCAATTATACTTATATGAATAATTAATGATTTTGAATTTGATAGCGAATTAATACACTAAACCTACCGATGTGTTTCTCATTTCTACTAAATTCTACTAAGACATTTTATCCTACTATATTACAGTCTTATTTGCTTCAAATCTACTAAAAAAGTAGAAATCTACTAAAAGTCACGCTGTCTAGAAAACTGACTTTAAGGCAAGCAGAACAGACGTAAAAAGAAGTAGACCCGTACAAAACATAGACGAGCAGTTTTGGTCGTATTTGGGTAAATCTTAGGACTTTGAGCTGACGATACACCTGATGGTAAATGGCGAGTAAATCCCAGGGGCCCTACCACCAGCAGGCCGAATTTAATCGCCTATTACGATAGACCCGCGGGGGGGAGACATTTTAACTAGCCAAAATAAAAAATTTAAATGCGAAGATTTTCCAAGAGTTCCCTCAAACAAGATGGTCTTTGCATACCCATGATATTTTTAAAGACTATTTCAACGACACCCCACCCTATGGGGTAGACTATAAATATTATCCCCCCATTACCGTTAGGGATAGTACCTAATCTATATTTTTTAATAAAGATTTTATTCTATGACTTCGTTAACCTAATACTTATGTATATATCCATGCCAAACTACAGCCTTCTAGGCACTAACACCCCAACTCAGAGTCACTAACGGTTACTTTAATCGTTCCTTATTAAAGAATCACCATACAAATTCTGTACTAAGGAGCTATTTAAGTAACCGTTAGTGACTCTGAGTTGGGGCCTAAGTTTCTTTGCGCTATGATGCGGTTGGACATGACGAAACTAGAAGGGTATCAGTTTTTGACTACGGAACCCTAAAAAATGATGACAGATAAAATTGCTATTTCGTATTTTTGAAGTCTCCTCTCCTGTCATTAGACCCCTCTTACCCACTGGGCATTCTGGGCACGTGCCCAGGGTCCCGTGATCGATAGGGGCCCCTTAGTTCCTGCCAGTTCATTAAACGATAACCGACTTTTTATTACCGAAAAACTTTTTTAATTCGAATAAATTGAACCTAAATTACTGACTACAATACCAATTTGCTTATTAGCTTTTGCATAAATCTAGAAAGTCATTGGGGCCCCATTATCCTAATATGCCCAGGGCCTTCAGTATGTTATAGACGGCTTTGCCTGTCATCATACCAACGCCTACATACTCAGTCCAGTATCAACCATAATAATACCTAATTATGTTAATATTTTCACGTCCTCATAACACCAGTACCTGTAATTTACTGCTGTCACCCTACAGCATTTTACCGGCAACATAAACAGATAATAATTCTTCAGATGAGGAAGATTAAAAATTATAAGGTGCCAAAAATATTTTACACATAATTATGATATGCAGACCCTTGGAATAATTTGTATGCAACGTGTTAAATAAGGAAATTAGCAGATACACATGGAGACGATAAATTGACGTAATTAAATTTCACCTACAGTGTAAGTAAGACTGATTATAGAAGTTAAAATAACATTGACATAAATTACGGTACCATGTGTATTGAAGCTACATACCTATTACAGAAGTGATAAATTTATATAATATTTAATTATAAAAAGTAAATACTTAAAAAAATAGGAAGGAAGAGGTCAAAAAGTCATGAAATTAGCGTGATGTAATTTATGGATGGCCCCCAATAAATAATAAACGCTTACACACTCATACCACGCAATGTTTTCACCTGTGTCGCGGGTGGCATGGACGACACATAACACTTTTTTGTTAGTAAAATTTAGATTATAATAGTAAAAGCCTGTGCTTTGGACGTAATTAACAGCAGTGACGTCACAGACGACTGGCGGTCAAGAAGAAAGCAGTAACTACGTTTGTTATGACTCTCCAATCACGGTGACATTCATTTACAGCATTATCATAAAACGCGCTCTAAATTTTGGTTTACTTTACACCATGACTAGCCTAGTTTCGGTAACGTTTAACACTAGTACATAAAGCTGAGTTTATTTATACAACACGAAAAATATTCGTGGACTTGTGAGTACCATGCTTTAGACTTTTAAACCGCGGTTTAAATAACTACCAAAGATCCGATAAAAATATCAACAGGAGATTACTAACGACATCTATTAGAAATCGTCAGAGTTACTTGATACAGGATGTGGTACTTTGGGCGGGCGGGAATACCGACGATTACCGTCATTTTACAATAGATGTCGTAATGAACAGTTTTTTTTAATCTGAGTTGCTTGTATATTTTATTTGCAATAGTATAAGTATCTTTGTGAAAATTTGGAGGGGACATTAGTAAAAAATTATAACTTCATTGCGACTGAAATAGTAAAAAAAAATGGTTCTATAGATCGACAATGTATGTACGAACGAGTTCTATAACTTCCTGTGACATAAAAATAATGATATATAATCATAATTTATTGAAAAAAGACAGGAGGGTTTCATTGAAGTATTATTAGTAGCATAAAGAACCGACTCCGCGAACACAACGTATGTCCCAATGAATTGGCGCGGATAGGCTTCAATTTTCAATGGATTCATTCGATTTTGAAAAGAGAATGGGGGCTCAATTTTAAAAATAGAACCTCCCGGCGGGACACACATTTTGTTCGAGCTGTCTGTTCTATAACATTATATTTCAGTGGAGGGTTTACATAAATTAGATGACAGTCTCCACACTAGGATACACTGTGTTGCGGATAACTATTGACTATCAGGAGAAGGACGAAGGTTCCTCCAAGAAGCTAGCACCGTCACTATTGTTCAACAGTGTACAATATTAGTAGGATTGGACTAAGACTCGATGAATCTTATCGAGTCCTACTCATTTAATGTAACATACGACACCATAAGCGGAAAACGAAGGCTTGGACTGAAAATCGGTGTAGGTATATTTACTCCAAGGAATCGAATCCAGGAAACCATCATTCAGTCAGGGGCACTACGAATTTATACTATAGGTCCGTCATTTTCACTACATACACATCCTATATACACAACTAATACATTTAAGGCATGTCATTCCTTAAAAGTACACACATGATTTGCATTGTAAACATTTAAAAATAAATCCTTAATTAATATTTCATGGTAAGATAAGCGGATTCTTAAGGAAGTGTAAGTACTTGAACATTTAAAATAAGTAATAAGTATTTGTACTTAATGTCTTCCTTGTCCTCGCATTATCCTTGTAAGTATTTAAGTTTCCTTTTGAAACGCAAGACTTTTCGAGTGTTGACTCATGACACGGTTTTTAAAAGGCATTGATTCGTACTTTAATATACATTGAATATTTAAATTTGGAAGCACAATGAGCCTTTGTCGCTTTTGTCGAAAAGCAAATGGCGGCAATTCCTGTTGTAAGTAAAAAAATAAAATTATTACCTTTCCTACAAATACAATATTTAATGACATTACCATACATTTTCGCTATCTTTATTTTTATTTATTTATTTATTTAATTTATTTTTCGTAACTTTTCCATGTTTTTGTGAGAGCTTAACAAAGTTTCACGAGTTTAGGATCAATTACTTTTAATTTGGCATAGCCAGCGGTTGCTAGGGTAACCGTAGGCGGATTTAGTAATTATTTAATGACTAATCGTACTAATTAGTCATTGCTAGAGTGTAAGGTATACCTTCGCGTCCTTGCGTTGCGGCCGAAGCGGCACCGCAGACCGCGTATTGTGTAAATATAACATTCATAACAGATTATGTTTTGAGGTTCTGGATCATGAATAATACGATGCTTTACTTGTACATCTGTATTAAATCAATTAAAGGATACAGTGCGTTCCTTACTTGATTTTAATCACCTTGTTTTAGTTACGAAGACATGTCAACTTAAAGGCGTATTCGAGGTACCTATTTGCATTTTATTCTACCTGTATCTATTTAATGCGTGTAATTTTCTTACATATATCGACGTAAAATATCGGTGTTCCAGTATTTTTCAGTTTCCACTACAAATATAGGTAAACAATTCCTGCAAAAAATTACCTTTTTACTTGATTATATCTTACCATCTGCAATAAAAACATATATATATACCTACAGTATAACAATTATTTTAATCCCTATAATAAAATATATGTAAGCAGAAAACAGTTGAAGATAATCTATACTAATATATATAAAGAGGAAAGATTTGATTTTTTGTTTGCATTGAATAGGCTTCGAAACTACTGAACCGATTTGAAAAATTCTTTCACTGTTGGGAAGCTACACTATCCCCGAGTAACATAGGCTATACTCAGATGAAAGAATCTGAGAGGCTATATTATATTTTCAAAAAAATTAGGGATCCTTAGTAAAAATCAAATAATATAACCCAAGGTGTAAAAAAATAAGAAAACCGAGCAAAGCGAGGGCGGTTACTCGTATAATATAAACTTAGTTGACGCTCAAAACCTCACGCTCAGTTAGGATGCCAATTACTAGAAATGTAGAAAGTCCGATTTACTTATCCAATATATAATCTCTATTACCTTTATAATAAGGAAATTACTGTTTTGTATAGCAGTAACCGAACACTTTGTCAATTCAGATCTCATTTCGTATTCGATGTCAGGATTCCAGTTAAGCTTATAACCAGAGGTTCGGCTTAAAGTGATTTGGTCTGATAGTAACTATCATCGTTATGACTTTCCTTAGATGTTTAAGGCATTAAATCTAACTTAGCATAATAATTATTTAAAGTCAAGACTGTCTGTTGAAATAATATGACATACGTCTTCACACATTCTTCATTTTCTTTTATACAGAAATCTAGAATTCTGTAAAGATATCTATGACATAAAAAGACAAAATAGACAAAATGTTTACTACATTTATTGATTATGTAAATACACTGGCTTCAGCTAGGACTCGAACCTTGAACTCCATCGGCTATTTAGAGACATAAGTAACCCACTGATTGTACACAATTGATTTATTTGCGGAGTAGAGCATGAAGACCCGAGTACGATTCATTCGACGAATACATTCTTATATGTATGCATTGAAGTATTATTACTAGCATAATTATAGAACCGACACCGCGAACACAATGTATGTCCCAATGAATTGGCGCCGATCGGCTTCAATTTTCAATGGATTCGTTCGATTTTGAAAGGAGAACGGGGGCTCAATTTTGAAAACACAACCTCCCGGCGGGACACACATTTTGTTCCAGATGTCTCTTCTATGACATTATACTTCAATGTATGTATGTCAAAAATAAGTTTTTCCTAACCAATCTCGAACTGGCAACTTTCGCGTAAAGACAACCTAAGCTACATGCTCTATAATTGACAAGTAAGATTTAAAAGCGGCACCTCTTTGATAAATTATTCATTTAAATATAAACTCGTTAGATATAACGCGGTAGGTCGCACATGTTTGACAAATTGGATCTCCTCGTTTGCATAATATGCCACTTCCAGACACTTCCTAAACAGAACTGTTAGGCTGCGTATACACTATGAATATGCACCACGCCATTTTGTTTGTATTTTTTCTCTTGTTGACCTTTTTTAAGTATTTTTTTACATCATAAAAGTATAACCTGACAGACTTCGTAACATATCTATATTTAATATATTAATTATGTATGACGATTAAAAATGGCAACACCATATCCATCTATCCATCCGTCAGCATTGTATCACTGCTGGATATAGGCCTTCCCTGTCAGACTAATAATGATCAAAAATTGTTGCATGTTGCAAGACCTCTTTGTTACAGATATTACACACATTTTTAATATGAAATTATCAAGTACCGACAGTTCCTCAACGCAGTATAGATGTAGTTGAAAATAAAAGAAGTCAAGAAAAATGTAAGTGTAAACACAACTTTACATCCATCACCAATTCACTTTAGTTATATTCCGGGATAATTTTAAAATATCTACTTTCCAACATAAACACTTAAATTGTCCCAATTTTCGTGCCAAATTCGATATCGAAACACGTCATCGCTTCTACAAGTTTCAGTTCAGTCTATGATCCTACTGCGTGAGTTACATCCATCAAGTGTTGAATCAAAATTAAGTTTTATAGATAGTGTTTTTCTGAGAAAAAGTATTCTATGTGTTATTCCACATCATGATCTACCTGTGTGCTAAGTTTCATGAAAATTCGTTCAGTAGTTTTTGCGTGAAAGAGTAGTAAACATCCATGCGTTCCCACAATTTTCACATCTATACTTCTATACTAATCTATTGACGACCCTGTAGCCTAGTTGGTAGCGACCCTGCCTGCGAAGCGAGGGGTCCCGGGTTCGATTCCCGGCTGGGGCAGATATTTATGTGGCAGATAAATATTTGTACTTGGGTCATGGGTGTGATTGTGATGTGTTATATGTGTCGTCCATGCCACCCGCGACACAGGTAATAAATACCTACTGCGGGGGTATGAGTGTGTTAGCGTTTATTATTATTATTATTATTAATCTATACTAATATATAAAGAGGAAGGATTTGATTTTTTGTTTGCATTGAATAGGCTCCGAAACTACTGAACCGATTTGAAAAATTCTTTCACTGTTGGGAAGCTACACTATCCCCGAGTAACATAGGCTATATTATATTTTCAAAAAAATTAGGGATCCTTAATAAAACTCCAATAATGTAAGCCAAGGTATAAAAAAATAAGGAAACCGAAGCAAAGCGAGGGCGGTTACTCGTTTATAATATTTGTAGGATAATTATTATTAGTAAAATAAACCGGCCAAGTTCGTGTCAGGCCACCAATGCCAATGTGTTCCGTAGTTATAATTCATCAACTATAACTAGAAGCTTACCTATTCGTGACAAGCTGTTACCCACGACTTCCTGTAAATCCTTTCATTTAACAAAAAAGTTATTGTTCAGTTCACAGTTTATTTTTTTAACTATTTTTTTTTCTAAAATAAAAGTAGCTTTAGTTACTTCTTGTTACATCAGCTATCTGCCAGTGAAAATCCCGTCAAAATCGGTCCAGCCATTTCAGAGATTAGCCGAAAAAAACAGACAGACAAAAATTGTAAAAATGTTGTTTTGGTCCTACGGTACATAATACGAGTATACCATACATCTAAATGCACTTAGTAAAAAGCGGTTATTTGAATATTACAAACAGACACCCCAATTTTATTTATTTGTATTGATAACTTAACGTTCAAATTCATCATAAATGTCCTGAATTTTTTTTACATGTCTAGTAGGCAGGTCCATTTAGGTGACGGGGGGAGAATTCACTGTAACCAAAATTTCTTTAATGTTTTTAAATTATTTTTTTTTTATTTGTCAAACGTACCCCTTTTCAAGGACCCCACTCTACGGGGTGGACGAGAAAAAAACGTGCTTTCTACACACAGGCTCTATGTCCTATGCTATGGACGGATGGATGGGTATGGCGAAACTACAAAGAGGTTTGACTATGGAACCCTAAAAAAACCGGGCGACTAAATAAGAAATGGCAACTCAAGCTTTTTAAATTCTTTACATCGTAATAACCCTCTTTAACATAAATTAATTCATTTTAAAAACAAATAAATGAAGTCGTTTAGAAGATAAGAAAAGATTTCTTAAAGATTTAATTAAAAGTAGATCGGTGGTTGCCATGGCCATATTTAGATTTGCATTGCTAATGATTATGTATCTATGAAAGTTAATTTTGATATAATAATAATTATTATTATACTCACTCCAAATAACATCATTTTACAAGTGTCTCTTAGCTAAGCCATGAACAGACGAACGGTTGGACAAAATCACAAATGGATATGAAAATCACGTAGTAAGATCTCGTACTAGTATTTGCGTATTCGACGAGGCGTGAAGTTGTAGGCTTAGCGTGTAGGTGATAATTATACAGAAGGCTGATTGGACGATGTTAATGCCTTGTTATTGCCTACTTGCAATGTAAGTATGTACATACATAACAATGGAACTAATTGAATTGTTTTTAGCGCTAAATTAATTTTGATATAATTTTATTTATTTATTTTATTTAACACTTTATTGTTTGTACACCAAAACATAATATACATAAAGAGCACAAGGAAGGAACACAAAACAATGGGCGATCTTATCGCTTTAAAGCGATTTCTTCCAGGCAACCCAGCAGTAGATGGAAATCAGCAAAACCATTATATTAAGAATATAGCTAAGAAGAAAGAGAAAAGAAAGTATATTCAAATGACAAATTAACATTAATTTTGTTTATCTTTAAAGATTTTTTGGCGGATTTGCGAGGGATTGGTTGTTGTTATGTTAATGTCAAGTAGCTCTTAAGTTTCCTTGCTTAGGCAGGCAACGTAAAGCCGTCGCCGCGTCGGTCCCGGTTCGGGACACTTCGCTTCGAGTATGCTCTAGGCCTCCTCTCCTCCTCAAGAGGAAAAACTTGTGCTCAACAGTGGGCCATCAATGGTTGGAAGTCAAGCCAAGCTATATGTCGAATCGAAGGATAAAGATTTGACCCCTCCCCCCTCCTTGTCACAGCTGGTCACATTTGTGAGACCTCCCCCTTAGTGTGACGTCACATATTATGAAATTTTAGTTGATGTTATGAAAGTTTTATTTCCATTAATTGTTTCTTAATTACCTATACATACCAATTATTCGATTTTGAAATGTGACGTCACGAAATTTAGGACCCCCTCCCACCCTTGTCACACAATGTCACACTACATCGACCCCCCTCCCCTCCCCCCTAACGTGTGACGTAATTTATGGATGGTCCCTTATATGTGTGGATGTTTTACTTGAAAATAAAAAATAAAATTTCATAATTTTATAACTTTCAGTGTGGATACTCCACATGTCTGTTCAAATAATTTCGTTTTGTGTAAGTAAACTAAGTAGGTATACCATATTGGCGTAAAGGAATATCGATGACGCGAGTCCAAGAGGGTAATTGCTTGTCAAGTATTATAATTACATCCCAGTTCGTGCGCTGAAAGGCAATCAGCCCCTGACGAGGCTGACGAGACTGCAAAGAGGCGCTCTCAGACTACGAGTACAACATCACGTTAAACGTTTATCTATACTCTATACTAATATATAAAGAGGAAAGATTTGATTGTTTGTTTGCATTGAATAGGCTCCGAAACTACTAAACCGATTTGAAACATTCTTTCACTGTTGGGAAGCTACACTATCCCCGAGTAACATAGGCTATATTATATTTTCAAAAAAAGAGATCCTTAACGAAAGTCCAATAATGTAACCCAAGGTGTAAAAAAATAAGAAAACCGAAGCAAAGCGAGGGCGGTTACTCGTCCTATAATAAATAACGCTCACATACTCCTACACTTCTAACCTGTTATAAAATCATAAAATTTTAAAACAATTCCTTATTGACAAAGCCTACTAAAGCGTGAATCAATAGCTAATGGCATGAACAATTAAAACATCCTAATTGTGCACAATTTCAACGTACAAATATGGATTAAGAATAAATTATCTGAATACAAACATTAAATATTATTATCTGCCCTGTCCGATAAGCTATAAATCTAATATGGATCGATTGGCAGGCAAGGACAACAGGAGCTGATTCAGTTCATACAGGGTTTCAGTTGCCACCTTCAGCTGACAAGTTCGGACAAAACTAAAATGGATACAGTACAGCTAGGATCATTTTTCAACTTTATTCCTAGCAATCAACAATAATAAAAACATGCTGGCTTAATTATATTTCAATCAAAAACGTTATCTGCGAAATGCAGT
Source organism: Thymelicus acteon (assembly GCA_951805285.1). Lineage (NCBI taxonomy): Eukaryota > Metazoa > Arthropoda > Insecta > Lepidoptera > Hesperiidae > Thymelicus > Thymelicus acteon. The sequence goes on from OX638233.1 coordinate 4,319,630, forward strand.
TAAGAAAATACTTGGACAATAGGAGGGACAATGACTGATGAATCAGCTCCTTCAGGTTATACAGGATTCCAGTGACTATCTTCAGTAACTTCAGTTGAAAAGTTCGGACAAAACGTAACAAACAGATACAGTATAGCTATTTCAGAATCATTTTTAGGGTTCTGAAGTAAAATCGGAACCCTTATAGTTTCGTCAAGTCCATCCGTCTGTCCGTCCGTCTGTCCGAGGCATAGCGCCGAGACTCTTAGTGCTAGAAAGCTGTAATTTGGCATGGATATACATATTTATTATAACTCTTAAAACAGAATAAAATATGGAAAAAAATTCAGGGTGCTTCCCTTACAGGTCATGTGAGAAATTTTACGGGGTACGTTTGAGAAAAAATATTTAGCTTTAAAGCGCTAATTTTGGTTAGAGTCAAATGTCCCCCCCACCTGCCAGCTAAACGGTTGGAGTTGGACAAGTGAAAAAATAGGTTATATGATGAATACTCGTATATAAGGAAAACTATCACGGCTATGTTAGCTGTAGTTAATGAGTAATATTCGATAAACTTACTACTTTGGAACCCTACATTGCGCGTGACCTGACACGCACTTGCCCAGTTTTTTCAACTTTATTCCTAACAAAGTATGCTGTAATTAATCTGGCAAAGTAAGTAAGTCAACAATAATAAAAACACGCTCGCATAATTCTAATTCAATCAAAACATAGCACGTTATCTGTGGAATGCGGTTAAGTAAAGACTTGGCTCGTCAGCGTGTACATAGTCTAACAATGGCATTTGCGCTGATAAGGTGAGCTAACGTTGGTGCAGGCGACATCTCCAAGGCCTGCCCTTGCCCTACAGTTTATTGTGCGCGCGCGCGTGTACACACATAAACAATGTGTGTGTGTGTGTGTGTGTGTGTGTCTGACGATCCACCTGATGGTAAGTGGCTATCGTCGCCCATAGACATTAGCAACACCAAAGGCATCACCGATGCATTGCCAGCCAAGAAATAGAGAAAAAACCGGGCAAGTGCGTGTCAGGCCACGCGAAATGAAGAGTTTCGAAGTATTGAGTTTATAGACTATTACTCATTAAATACTTATGCTAACATAGCCGTGAGAGTTTTCCTTTTAAATTCATTATAACCTATTTTTGAAAAATGTTTCACTAGTCCACGTGTACCCTAACACCGTGTCCTACGTGGGCGATTCAACGCGAAGGCGATCGCAAAGCGAACCGATGCGGATTCAGTGCGACGCGGAGCGAAGCGGTGTCTCTGTCCTACGTGCACGCGAATTGTCACTTCACCGCCATTGACATAAGCCGCGCCGCTGAAGTTCGCGCGAAAATACTTATCAAACCAACTGATCGCGTTCGCTTCAAACCGCGCCGCACCACAACGCCCTCTACGTGCTTTTGGTCACGTAGGACACTTCAATACATCTCGACTGTTTGTTATTTTCGCTTCGCGCCGCTTCGCTTCGCGTTCGCGTTGATTCGCCCACGTAGAGCAAAGCAACGACACTGAACACAAAACGCTGCAAGTGAAGTCAGTACCGTAAAATGACATCGCAATCAATCATTACCATAGATGCAATGTTATCATTGCATCAAAGTCATTCCGGAGACAGAGCAGTAACAATCAGCGTCAGATGCACGTATGATTGCAGATATTATCGCATATACCTTGAAGATAAGCTCAGGAACTGCGGAGCGGAAGAAATAAGAAATAGTAGCGTAAAACTAACCGAAAGATTTTGTATTGTGGGTACATGTAATAATGTATTTTTCTGCACACATCTCGGTGGTTCTCTGCTTAAAACTCTCTTGAAAGTTCGCGAATGGACTATAAGTTCCAAATCGCTGGATCTGGGCACTTTTAATAAGTAAGTGTAAATAGCAACAAACAAAAAGGACGAGATATTTAATAATGCTTCAGTGGTTCGTCGCGCATGGACTTCTATCTCACCATAGTCACTAATGCGTTGGCAATCAAGAAATAGTTTTATGAGTAAACTATAAATCTATATACCAATACAATTTTGCTACGAATGTCTGCTGTAGCTACCACTATGGCGCGTGGCGCAACGGATAACGCGTCTGAGTGTGGATCAGAAGATTCCAGGTTCGAATCTTGGCAGGGTCGTCTTAACGTAGATGTATCTTTTTTTTCTTTTTAAACATATTTTAATAATTATTTTCATGAAATAACCATTTAATTAAGATCCATAAAATCCATATGAATAAAAAAATCTCCAACTATTTTAGGGCTATTAAAAAATTAAATAAATCGATAAATATAGCCTACCATATAAAAAATTAATCATTTTAATGACCATGTCGGTACAACAGGATGCCCATAATTCATGTACTAATTAATTTTTATGATGAGAAACATCTCCACCAATCATCACTTATGCAACAGCAACTCATTAGATTTGATTGTATTTAATTTTTTGCTCACACCTAAATGACACGTAATTTTGTTTTCCGCATTAATTTGGGCATTGAAGCCATGTGGATATGCATAATTATGAAATAATAAATAATATTTTTATTTCTGCCCGCGACTTTGCCCGCCTTTTCTTATGTTATTCCAGATGGCCTACCTGTGTGCTAAGTTTCATGAAAATCTGTTCAGCAGTATTTGCGTGAAAGAGTAACAAAGAGCCATACATCCTCACTCAAGATTTTACCAGATCTATTCTGTCGTTTAAAAGTAATACCTACTAACACAACACGACAAGCGTAATTAGGTATACAATTAAAAGTAATGTTATTCAATAAATAATCTTGCCTGAATTAAAATAAAAAAAAAGTTTTTCTGTAAACTTTGGACTGAATCTGTTCAGTCCTATTCTACCCCTAGTTTTACCGATAGATTCAGTGGTATTAACTACCTGTTTAACGCTTCCCGCCCACGTTCGACTTTTTGTAGGAGAGATAATCGGACCGATTTTTCTTCCATATTATTTCTGACCGACTTTTTGTAGGACGTGTGCGTTGCACTATTGCTATCAGTACGTTCTATTTTTCTCCTACAAAACATCGGTCACCGATTATCGGACGTGGGCGGGAAGTGTAAATAATGATAATAGAATATCATTATTGTAAAGAATAAGAAAAGGTCCGCAGAAAAGGATATCAATTTAACGTTACAACTTACAATTATTGTATTTATAACCAACTATAAAAACGTCACCTCAGATTTAAATGTCGCAAAACGAAACACCTACCTGAATTTCTCGAGTCAGACCTCATAAATAATGAAATAAACAAATTAATCTCAGATAATTTAATAGACGACAATTAAAAAGTTAAACCACAGTATAAATGTGGTTAAACCGTAAGAAAAATAATATTGTATAGAATCCATATTAAAAATTGAAACTTAATTAACAGTGCTATTCGAGTAACAATTGAAAGGTTCATTAAAAAACTGGCAACATCAAAAAAATGGCTGTAAAAAAAGAATAAAATTTATTTTATTCACTATTGTGTGTGGGTGGGGTTGTGCTTATTTTATAATAATAATTATTATTATATAATAATTATAATTATATTTAATATATATGTCGGGAGGGATCATAATGGCGGAACGATAATTTCGGGTAGGACAAAGAAAATTATTGTTACCTTTAGAATAAAAATAGAATGGTTAAGAATAATCGGGATATTATAAAGTGTTTAAATTATGATAAATCCAAGTAATTGTACAAAGGTATATTGAGATTATAACATGTGATGAGTATTTTTAGGGTTCCGTAGCCAAATGGCAAAAAACGGGACCCTTATAAATTCGTCATGTCTGTCTGTCTGTCTGTCTGTCTGTCCGTCCGTATGTCACAGCCACTTTTCTCCGAAACTATAAGAACTATACTGTTGAAACTTGGTCAGTAGATGTATACCGTAAACCGCGTTAAGATTTTCACACAAAAATTGAAGAAAAACAATAATTTTGGGGGTTCCCCATACATAGAACTGAAACTCAAAAATTTTTTTTTCATCAAACCCATACGTGTGGGGTATCTATGGATAGGTCTTCAAAAATGATACTGAGGTTTCTAATATCATTTTTTTCTAAATTGAATAGTTTGCGCGAGAGACACTTCCAAAGTGGTAAAATGTGTGTCCCCCCCCCCTGTAACTTCTAAAATAAGCGAATGATAAAACTAAAAAAAATATATGATGTACATTACCGTGCAAACTTCCAACGAAAATTGATTTGAACCAGATCTAGTAAGTAGTTTTTTTTAATACGTTATAAATCGTAAACCGCAAAAAACATCGATCAAAGTTACAATGAAGTACAAGAACTTTTATATTATGTTACTTGCTGCTACGGAACCCTTCATGAGCGAGTCCGACTCGCACTTGGCAGCTTTTTGGAGTTTTACAACACAATATTATTATTTTAAAACTTTAAATAAAAATACAGATTAGTTATATTTCGGTTCACTAACCGGTTCCAATAGGTGTCAGCCAATTAAATACTAAATCACTTTATCTGATAAACGGGTAATTTATCAAAACTTGAAATGGAATGATTCCAGCCTGTTTTAAATGTTATTAATGATTTTATTTGCTTTCTGTACTTTTAAATGGATATTGGACAGTGCACAAGAAGCTACGCATTTTTGAAAAATTCTAGTATTTTTTTATTGAAATAGCCGACAGCCGAGTTGGCATCTCACCTGATGGTACCTAAGTGGCTATGGTCGCCCATGGACATCAGCGACACCAAAGGTATCACAGGTGCCTTGCCGGCTAAGAAAGAGAGACGAAAAAGACAGAAAGAATTAAGAAATAGCTCTCAAGTCCGCAGCCGGAACACGACTACCCCGTGGAGAAATAATAATAGTAATAATGGTGATGAAAATCATTATCTATACACTTACTTATACATACTACATACAAATAAATAAAATTGGAGTGTCTGTTTGTAATATTAAAATAACCGCTTTTTACTAAGTGCATTTGGATGATACACGGTACATATACAAAAGCAACATTTTTCACAATTTTTGTCTGTCTGTGTGTCTGTCTGTCTGTTTGTTCCGGCTAATCTCTGAAATGGCTGGACCGATTTGGACGGGACTTTCACTGGCAGATAGCTGATGTAACAAAGAGTAACTTAGGCTAATTTTATTTTAGAAAAAAATATTTTTTTAGGCGATACGAAGTTCGCCGGGTCAGCTAGTTACAAATATAATCTTTCCAACGAGCTAACACCACAGGACCGGATTTAATCGCCTCTTACGACACTCAAACGTTGAGATTGGGGTTGTACTATTCTAAGCCGCCCTAATATGGCGACCTAAGCCGCCACAATATGAAATATTTTTACTCGAACACAACCGCGACTGTGGCTTGTATGTGAATAACTTAGATAGGTAGGTACCTACATTAAAGCCCGCGTGCTATCAGCCCATCACTAATGAGTGTGTCAGTGTGGGGAGCCACTGTCGACGGCGATTTTTCAAATGGAAATCAATTCCGTTATAACGCTTTTAAGTTTAAACGACATGATAATTCCGTGAATTGATTGTATCTAAATGGTTGTTTGCAGATGGATGGATGGATACGGGTTTTTGTAATTTGTAGATGTGATATAACTGTACTATAACAGATGGCTTGGTATACGGTAGTGATTGCCCAGCGAGGTTTCCCGAATTTGTTTCCTTAGGCCATTGAAGTATAATATCATAGAACAGACATCTCAGAAAAAATGTGTGTCCCACCGGGAGGTTCTATTTTCAAAATTGAGCCCCCGTTCTCCTTTGAAAATCGAACGAATCCATTGAAAATTGAAGCCAATCGGCGCCAATTCATTGGGACATACATTGTGTTCGCGGTGTCGGTTCTATATGCTAGTAATAATACTTCAATGCCGCCCTAGGCACGCATTAATGTGGCAGTTATCTGCAGTTTTCCTTCACCGAAGCATGTCATGATAAATTTATAGTAAAATTCATTTAATTCATTTTTATTAATAATCTGAATTTTACCAAGAAAAAATAACCGACTTCAAAGTAACTCAAAAACTCGTCAGATCTAGCTCAAAAAGTGGGACCACATGACAAGCTCCAGCTTTCGATTAAAAAAGAATCATCAAAATCGGTTCACCCAGTCGAAAGTTCTGAGGTAACAAACATAAAAATAAAAAATAAAATAATACAGTCGAATTGAATACCTCCTCCTTTTTTGAGGTCACTAAATAAAATAAACTTTATTTAAAAATCATTAAGGACCTACATGATAGACTGCACTGCACTGCATCCCACTAGGGTATCACAGTATGTGTTTTAACATTACCCAGTCAAATATATCTAGGAAATAAGATTAACTCCATGTGGTAGGCAGGCAATAAAAATGACCACGACTGAACACCAAGCCATGTCCATATATTAAGTGATAATTTTGTTTTGATTCAAGCATCTTCACAGACCCACATTAATCACCTACGAAGCCTACTTTGTATGTTAAAAGCCGTATCATCGAACCGTCAGAAAAATAGCTACAAAACACGGTCTAAAGGTCAAATGTAAGTTCGTTTAACTCTGAGACCAGCGTTTGCTGTTTTAATTCTACGAACTTAATCTTAAACGTAGTTATTAATCGACAAACGATTCAAAAATAAGCCTTATGGTAACAGAAATAAAGACAGGAAACGTTTTAGCGACGGCAAAAAGCGAACGCAACTTCGCGAGTAAGTTATCACTTTCTTGCACCTGATTTATGGCATTATAATTCTTATTGTAAAGCACGAAGAGTTATAATGACAGCCGAACATGCATTGTATTGTAATGTAAGTTACTTAGGAGTAGGCACATTAATTACATTATTCTAAAACGGTTAGCGATAACGCTATAAATCTTGTGGCAGCGTTTTAGTTGACAATCGGCTACTGGGAGCTTTGAGATATTTATGATATGCATTTTAAAACAACGGTAACTACTTATCCCTTTCTCTTTAATTTTTTCTTGCATTTTAAGGTAATATTATAAATATTATAGATCTGGAGTGTTTTTCAATTAAACGATACAGATGGCGCTATGAGCTATCTTGTGTTTCTAAATCACGCTATTTAAAGTATTTTTACATAAGTTGTGCATGGTGAAATTTTACATAATATACATTCAATATTGTAGAGTTTATTTTTATTTTTTTTATGGAAATAGCCGGCCAACGACCTGATGATCCATCTGATGGTAAGTGGATTTCGTCGCCCATGAACATCAGCCGAAGTTTACGATGAAATCAAACGAGAATCAAACCTGAGACTCTACATTTATTAAGCAGTTTTACTAAGAGGCTGGCCACGAACCTTTGCAACTTCCTTAAATTACTTTCAATTACTAACAAATAAATACCATAAAGCCGACAGATTGCATTACATTGATTTTAAATGATGTTTAAATTTCTTTGATTGATAACATAATATGACCGCTGAGTACAATATCCTTCGCGAAGGCTGGTCATTGTACTACCTTGAAAGTTATTGTATTAATGAAGTCTAAATAAGTCACAAACGGATTTGAAGACCCTGGTAGCTAATAAGCTTCGAACTCATAAACATAACATAAACTATATTATCGTTTCCACATACAGTACGGCCGAAGTATCTTGGCGCGTCTATCTTTCTTATATCTATAGCTATGTTATATCTATCTTTCTTACCATTTAATATTCGTGCGACGTACAATTACTTTAAAACAAGTGCGTGTCAGGCTACGGGCAATGTATATCGACTATTACTCACTAACTACTTACGCTAACATACCCGTGATAGTTTTCCTTATAAATTCATTATATTTTAACTTATTTTAGTTATTTTTGAGAATTTTTCACTTGTCCAACTCGAACCGTTTAGCCAGCGGGGCGGGACACTAAAGTCTAACCAAAATTAGCACTTTGAAGCGAAATATTTCGCAAACGGACCTCTAATTCCAAAAATATCCGTGCCGAATTGCAGCTTTCTAGCACTAAGGGTCTCGGCGCTTTGCTTCGGACGGACGGACGGACATGACGAAACTATAAGGGTTCCGATTTTTCTTCAAAACCTTAAAAAACAGTAAGTATTTGTGTCACAAGGTGGTGACAAGCATAAAAACTGACGAGAGACGTGAGATGTAAACGCTATGATGTGATGTGATTGACTTTGTAGATATCAGACTAAACTGACATGTAAAGTCAGCTTCTTGATTGTTGATAGAGATGGCTATTTACGGTAAGGGCCTCTTCACACATGTTATTTCTCCATTTAGTTACTGTTTTACCCCCGTATTCAAGAACAACACTGTGAGCTCTCACAGTGTTTGCGAGTGCATAGTGGCATTAAAATCATTTCGTAAACAATACTTGATTGAAGTCCTTCGATGTGCGTTTGTCAAAATCGATAAAATAGCTGCCGAGCTACTTTACCGAATGCATAGTGTTGGTTTGACTTCTATCAAAATAGAAAGAAAGGATCGATTGTTTGTATTGTTATCTTTGTCTTTTGCTTGTGTCAAATGAGTAGAGTGAAGTTAGCCGCATCAAATGGACCAATAAGAGGGCTGTATACAGCCTGTGCGTCCGCACAGCCAAGTGATACTTAAGGGTCGACTGTGAAACAGAAGGGTTGTCATGACGAACGCACTGAGAAATGCCTTACTTCGCATAGTATTGCTTCTTTACTTAAACAAGTATTGTTCTTGAATACGGGGGTTAGTCACGCAGAAAGTGGATGGATTCTTCCTTTGCCATATTAAACAATTTACAAGTATCAATATGAATAAGTTAATTATGTAAACAAATATTTAAGTAGTTGACAAAAGAGCTGACGATCCACGATGGTAAGTGGCTATCGTTGCTCATGGACATCAGCGACACCAAGGCATCACTGATGCGTTACTGGCCAAGAAAGAGAGAAGAAAAGAAACTGGCTCTCAAGCCCCCAGCCGGAACACGACCCGTCTTTAGCAGCTGACTCAAGAAGCAGCAGGGTGGTAGCTGTACAGGTGATACCCACGGAGAATAAATTATAGTAACAATGACCTATTAACATTCCTATTACCTGTAGAATCTCTCCGAGGGGCCCTACCACCAGCGGGTCGGATTCCTCTGGCCGGTCGCCTCTTACGACACCCATTCGTCGTAGTATTCGAGTTAGTATTCAAAGCTGTCCCAATACAGCTAAATAAATTAACACTGACATATTGAAATATGTACAGATAAGAAAATAAAAAATAACTTATGAAGGCGTAATAACTATAGTCTTTAAACTAAAAAAATTATATACACGAAAGATTTGCACTAGAAAAATTCTCAAAACATCTGATGAATAGTATAATTATTGGGAAAAGTAATTTCTCACGTAAAGTTACCTAAGTTAATACTTACTTAGGTTACTAACTAATATCTACTTAATTGGAGTAAGTAGGTATAAAAGATAAATTATAGGTAGGTATAAAAGATAAATAATGGAGAACATGCCGTATAACCGTTAATGGAACCAATTATCATGACAATGGTCTTCTGATAGTTCTGATACCAATACATATTCATGTGGAAAGTCGGAATAAATTAATGCTACGATCGCTTGAGGTCGAATTGACCGAGTTCGGATTATGTGTAGAATATTAATTTTAATTAATATTACGTTAAAGTGATACATTATTTTATATTCGCAATAAATATTTTTTGATTGCGGATTTTAAGATTTACACGTGACATAATTGATTTATTTACTTATGAATCAAGATTGAACAGCTTTGTCCTAATGTTGTAAAAACTTGCGAAGTCTGACGCAATATCACAAAAAATAAAAACTTCCTACTTAGTAAATCTTTATATATAAAACACAAAAAAAAACGTTTAACATTTTCGTAAATATTTCAAAGCTATGTAGGTATTATATTATTAGGGGCCATCCATAAATTACGTCACACTAATTTAATGACTTTTTGACCCCTCCCCCTCCTTGTCACAGCTGGTCACATTTGTGAGACCTCCCCGTGTGACGTCACGTTATAAAATTTTACACCTAGAAATTATTAAATTAAAAGAGCAGTTCTGAAATAAGTTTTATTTCCATTATTGTTTTTTAATATTTACCTACACATACCAATTGTTCGATTTTGAAATGTGACATCATGAAATTTTGTCTTCCCACCCCTTGTCACACAATGTCACACTACATCGACCCCCCCCCCTCCTCCCTAACGTGTGACGTAATTTATGTCCCCTTAATATATTAGCATTTTTAAATGCCTCTAACAACGTCCTTATATGCCAATAATATCTTGCCATAAAAATAGACACTTATAAAATTTATATCTTCATCTGTCCGCTGTAGCAATAAATTTAAAATGTATCGCAATAACATGACATAATGAAGTAATTTGAAATCGGAGCGAAATATAAAATATATTAATTTATTATGCAAAACATACTTGTTGATGTTTTTGGCTACATAATTTATAGTCTTTTTTGGACTGCCAAACAAATTTCGCTACAGGAATACAAAAATAATCATAATACTAAAATGCACGAAATGTTACTATTACATTTTGAATAATGTAATGTCCACTAATTGCTAATTTCATACTTATGTCGTATCTATTTAGATTTGTCTATTGTCAGTTAATAGTTTCCGCCCGCGGAAGTGTGATTTCATAAAACAAACTTAGAAACATATACTTTTTTATTGAAATCCATGGGCGAAGGGGAGGGCAAAAAAGAAAAAGAAAGAATTATTTGGACGCTTCAAAATTAAATCGTTAAGGCGCGTAGGCGCTTGTAGGCGAATCCACTTTTATTCTCTGTAATTTCCCATGATACGAAAAACTATAAATCTTTAGTCGAGATAAAATATAAGTGCAGTTTTGTTTAACACTAATTTTATTGGCCGTTTCTTGGTTATAAATAATAAATAAAAAAGTAGGAAAGAGGGAATTTTAAGTCTGTCTGTGTATTTATTACGCGTACCTAAGGCAAAAATATTGGTCTTTTTCGTATTACAATTAAAATCTGCATTAATATGCATAATTATTTTTATATAAATACGAAATACCTACAAAACATTTTAATCATAGTCGTTGTAGTAAAGTTAAAAGACTTCAAGTAAATTAATTTTGACTTTACGTCTAATTTATGCATTTTGAAAATGCTCTCAAAACATCAAAGGTTGAAGCTAGAAGAAAATGCCTCCCTAATTTCGCTCATTTATGTCTATTAATGTAAACTTTATGTCAAAGAGTGAATATTAAATAAATCTTTGCTACTCGTATATGACAGTACTTTATGGAGATCCCACACAACTTCACACATTAGAATTCTTTCAGAATGTGTAAAATTGTATTTTAAAGTGAAATTTCGCTGTAGTCATGCATACTATCTTTTTAGAGCATAAAATATGAGGTAAATTGCTTCTTATTGTGATGCAAGAGAGTTGAAGTTTGTAAAATGTGTCCAAAAATCTTTTTATAAAAATGTGTAATGGCATGCATCGTCGCCCACGGACATTGTCTGCTATTATTGTAGACAAGACTTTAGACTAAAAAGTTTTTAATGGTAACTCCAGTAGACAGGCTGTCTCATCAGTGATCACTACAACCAAAGGACTTCCTTTATTCACCACCATTAATCATCACCAACGAGAGTAAAAGTATACCTTCGTGCACCAGAGTGCACCACAAGAAGGGGAGTAATTAGTAGTTAACGAGTAATAGTCGACGAACTACGGAACCCTTTATTGCGCGTGACCTGACACGCACTTGGCCGGTTTTTTATTTATTTTTTCCTATATTGTAACGTAATAAAACCGCTGTATAACATGCTATTTTTCGATATTTTTAAACTTATTTGTTTTTTGGTGTACAAATTAAATATTAAACTTGTGTTGATAAAACTTATTCTCCGATCAATCATAACGCATACATCGCACAAAATGAGATACGGCTCTCCTCGGCTTCTCTATACGCTTATCACGCGGGTGACCAATACATAATTAAATTCAATTTGCACTTTACCGATAACATCCAAAGAGATCACACGCGTCATTAGCTACGATGATTAATTTGTCTAATCAATTCAAAGATTTATACGAACGATAAATGCAGTTCAAGGTAGTTAAGCATTTGTTCAGATTGTATCTTGGAGTTATAATTGTTAGAATTTGTATGTTGTTAATAATATATAGTATAAAGGGCTATGGGTATATGGGTCTCTCTTTATCATGAAAACTTTCTCACTTGAGTGATAAATATGAAGAGTTGGGTCCTTTAGAATTTAGAAATCTGCAAGGCTATTCTGTTTTGTAACTCGACAGCGGAATCCGCGATGAGTTTCAAAATTGAAGTTCGAGTTCGAGACTCACTTCACTTCGCAAGTGCGTACTAGATGATTAGAGAATGACATATCAAAATGATGCAAGTTCGCTTTCGAGTCTCACTTGAGTGAGCTTCGATTTCGAGTTGGTATTTTAGAGAATTGTCCTTTCTTGGCCACCAACGCACTAACGACGCCTTTGGTGTCGCTGTTGTTAATAGGCGACGATAGCCACTTACCATCAAGTGGATCAGTAATCAGTTCGTTTGTTAGCTATTTCCGTAAAAAAAAAAACTTAAAAGTTTGGAATAAGCTTCCTTCTGAAGAAATAGGTACTTCGAAGCGCTATAACTTCGAGTTCTTGAATGATATTGTAAGACTTCTACAATATGACTGACGTTTGAGACTTCTGACGTACTCGGGTCCATGACGATGGTCACTTATCAAGTGGACTGTCTGTGTATTCACCAGCCGTTATTGCTTTAAAACATCTAGATGGTGGATGGTGGTGGTAGAGGACAGGTTTTTTACCTCCATGGCTAGTTGTAACATTCCAACCATGTTCTTAGTTAAATTAATTTTAGCCAAAACTACTTTTAACTGATCAATAGTTTTGACTGCAACATATTTAATCACATAAATCATAATTATAGATGTCGTAAATCATTAGTATACGGTTACATCATACATACATCATACTAATACGGTTTCCATGTTTAAGATTATTTTAGTATTGATTATTCAATGAAACATTAAAAACTTATCTAATTTATTCATTTATAATTTTATAAATATTAAAATAGCTTTTTTGTGCTGTTGGAGTTTAGAATAATGTGCATTGTTGATTGTTCTATTTTTAACTGACTTCAAAAAAGGAGGAGGTATTCAATTCCACTGTATTTTTTATGTTTGTTACCTCAGAACTTTCGACTGGGTGAACAAATTTTGATGATTTATTTTTTAATTGAAAGCTGATGCTTGTCATGTCGTCCCACTTAAATTTGAGCAAAATCTGACGAGTAGTTTTTGAGTTAATTTGAAGTCGGTTATTTATATCAAAAATTATTTTAATTTTAATATCAGTGTACGCCATAAGGCATTCATCGTTTTACATTGTACTGAATAAGGACACAGTTCAACAGTTCAGCACATATCATAAAATACTATAAAGATTTTCCTATAATTGAAATAATTAAGTTATTGATGCTTTCATGGTTTCTGTATCCCCATCATCCCGTATCCTAGCTAGACATTAATTGGATGGGTTCACTTGTCTATATAATGTTTTGTTTTTCCTTGTGGTGTGGTTAAAAAAGTTTAAACCGAGATATAAAAGGAGTTTCTCTATGTATATCTACTAATACGAGTATCATAAAGAATGAAGTTTGGGAGTTTGTAGGAAGTAATCTCTGGAACTACTGAACCAATTTTGATGAAATTTAGCACACGGATAGACCAGGATCTATAATAACATATAGTATAACTTTATATGTTTATCAACCTGGTAAATGCGGGCAAAGCGGCGGCGGAGTCCTAGTCTGGAATCATCTCAGGATACCCTACTCCTTACAGTATCGTAATATTCGTGATTGAGCGCATTAGAATACTTAACTTTTTTTTATTTGTACGTGTACACAGACATAAAAAAAGAACAGACGTAACCTTGTCTAATCGAGAGTGAAGCTGACAGCTGACAGCTCGCTTACCATGTGTGCGTAATTTTGTAATTTTTGATTGGCGATGGTGTCAATGTCGTAGCCGTATGGTGTCAATGTGTGGGTGTGTGTACTTGTACGAATACAGAGTTGGTATTCCTATGGGTGCTTCACTGAATTTGTTTTTGGGATTATGTCCGTCTTTTTTTTACGTCCGTGTACGTGTATAAATAAATAAAAAAAGATGTTCGTCTTAATACCAATTTTATGCTGTCAACTCTAAATGGTTTACAATATCTAATCTTACGATGACATTACCAGTTTACGCGTGACATTACCACCGTATTTTATCTGTGGCGTTCTGCCAAGTGCCGTTTTTCCGCGTACTGACGTTTTATTAGTTTTGCACAGAATATACAATGAATAGAAGCGTTGCGTTCATAAAGCTTGGTGTGGAGGCACATTGGGCTTTGTTGCAGCGCGTAGGTATAGTTTTTTGGATAAGTATGAAGTTTTCCGAGATAATTAAGACACTACATCATGGTTTAGCAATAAAACCAGAAGAAAAAAAATATAAAAAAAATATATATAAAAATATTTATTTTTTCTCTCATTCCGCTGCTGCCGCCTCTCACCACGCGATATATCGTCTACCCCCTCCACCCGGCCATAACACTTTTTCGTGACAGAAAAATCCTAATTCCCCGTCTATAAAGAAGTTTCACTTCAATAAATATCACGAAAAGCCGTTCAGTACTTTTTGTATGAAATAGTAACAAATATCTGTTCAAACTTTCACATTCATAATATTTTAATTAACTTAAGCTTCAAATCAAATCCAAATCGAGGAAGCGATTCTGGTATCCGCGATATTTTATGACTCCGCGAAATTCCGCAAACTACTCGCAAAATAAACAGTGACACTACAGTACAGTCTACGAATATTTGGTTTGAATAAAAAATGTTTACTGTACGTAGGCAGTGGCGCCATCGAAAAGTTAACAAAATATGCAAACAGATTCTTATACGAGTACTTATACTTAAATCTGGTTAGGTAATTGTGAGGGGTAATAACCTAGAGCGATTTATTTTTACTTTATGTAAGTAATAGATGTTCCAAATTCATTATAGTGCTTATTTCTGACATAAATTTCTAGAATAAGGAATAGAAAAGTGCATAGAGCCGATTTAATATGCACACATTTGACTCAGTGTCTTACAAACCAATTCTTCAACAAATTGTATAAATTCTTTGATCAGATTTGATCCTTTCACAAGTACAATGGACTAAAATATTTGAGCGTCGTATATTTCAAGTTTTTGTTTCCTAATCAATATGCATGATCGTTATCATAGCGTTTAATATTATCCAGTACAGTCAGCAAAAGTTAACTGTAAGTCATTTAATTTGTTTCAACTTTTAAAAGTGTATCAGGTTTACTTTGATTAAGCGGTTTTATTTGGCTAGGTACCCTTTTTGTGTGGTCAAATCTTGCAAGACTTCCTCATATTCAAAGGAATTGAAATTTTGCATATTGCTTTAATTATGATGATAATAGGCATGACCGAATACCACATTCAGATTGGGCCCGAGACCAGGGAACTTCTTAACGGTTAGCAGCACAGTTCAACATAATAATATGTTTTTCTTTAATGCCGACACTGACACTAAAAAACCGGGTTGGTATTTAGTTTTTAATGTTAACTTTTTTTTTACTTTGTCAGTATAGAAAAAAGGTCAAATAGACTCCTCAGGGTACATGGTCATACATGGTACATGGTTCAGACCATTTATTTCTTGCTCACCGGGTATTCCTAGTATAGTATTTGTTTTATTAAACAAATATGTACGTTGAGCTCTTAAAACAAAGACTTAAATGACATGATATTGAAATCCAAAATATTAACCCAAAACTATTGTACCTTACGCTAATTTTGCTGCAAGTTAGTTTGAGATCATTATACTTTTAAAACTTTTCTTCAATTATAATTATTAAAGCATAGGTAACGCTGGTCGCTTATGATATCTTTATGCACTCTGTACAAAATAGGTTCATTTCGGATTAAGCTATAAGACAAAAACTGAGCGTGAACGAGACCTAATCTCAACGTATGTTTTGCAAATGGTAACAAAAAATCGAATTAAAAAGTGGTCAGGAATATGTACTGAATTTTTATCGAATTTAGAGATACCTGAGTTTATTTTTGTACATATTATTATTATATTATATAAATTATCATGATATAATAATCCTATTCTTAACCACAAAATACCTCGCGCTATTCACATTCATAAGTAATTCACAATATTTTATATTATAAACCATATCGAAAAATTTTCCGAGTCAATGAAAGGCCAAATTTTAAGTAAATAATAATATTTAACCCTAGTTATAAGTGTTTCATAACCGTGAGATATACGCCGTTACAAAGTTAACAATTTTTTATTTAAAACAACACAAAAATGGATGTTAAATAAAATTTAGATACCAAATACAAAATTCTCCTCTTCATTTTTTTATTTGATCTTCGCCCAACCCTAGTTTTAAACGACCTGTTTGCGCCATTCCCAAACTCATCAATTTTTAATCATAAAGTGACACATTCCCAAATACGGCGTACTGTACACTACACGAGTGTTTTTTCAATATTTTCTCTTTTTACGATAAGATAGTTATGCAAATGCACGCAATGCGCGTTATATAAGTTTCGATAAGTCATTCCTTCGAGCCGGTTGCTCGTGTGAGCGAAACTTCGATGTTATCGTGAGTCCTGCCTTTATATTACATTCGTACTGCCTGGGACTTCATTGTCGCTATAGTACACACACAACTAGTCTTCTCAATCGTGTTTACATCGGAAAAATCCCCGCGGTTTCACCCCCGTTAATTTGAGGAAAAAACTAACTACTAAAATATATGACGATAATTATACTCTATAGCCTTCCTCGATAAATGGACTATCCAACACAAAAATAATTTTTCAATCGAACCTGTTCCTGAGATTAGCCCGTTCAATCAAACAAACAAACTCTTCAGCTTTTCAATATTAGTAATTTAGTATAGATAGGAGCAACTAAGATATTCCATTGCGACAAAGGCAGGATAAAAGTAACAATATTTTTTTTAGTTACAATAAGTAAACCTGGTGATCCCGGTTGCTATCGTTAATGTGGTAAGACAGACCACAGTCGTTAAGCCATGTCGCAAAGGCGTAGCTACCGTCGTATCAGCCGTATCAATTATATGGGGCCCCCAGCGTATAGGGGCCCCCACTAACACTCCCAAAAAAAGCTCGCCAGTGGCCTACGACCACTACAGTTGGCACTCCTTTCATATTTGACAGATGATGTCGAGGGGGCCCCACAGCAAAATATTGATATGGGGCCTCCTTAAGGCTAGCTATACTACTGCCAGCCATGTCGACACCCTACTGAAACAGCGTGATACAGTACGCTCTGTCTCCTCATTTATATTTATCATTGTCTGCAAACCATCAACGGACTACTGAAATATCTTTGGGAACCTTGAAAAAGTCTCATTCTAGTACTTTGCTTGAAAGTAAAAAATACTTATATTTAAAAGTCTTTGTCCTCATAATGGTGTAGTATTAATAGATGGAGTTACACAACTGAAAGTAGGATGCTCATCAGTTTTGTATCTTCATGGATTCCTGAGATACAGATCTCATGAAGTACCTACATTATATGAATGAAAGGCGAATAAATCTGTTGCTGAAAATGACATTTACGAACTATGTAACATTTTTAACTGTGGTGTCAAGGAAAAAGGAGATGAGTCAAAGAATTTGAAAAAATAGATTTTTAAACCTATTAGTTCAAAACATTAACATGTGTCACGGCAATAAGGAAATAAGTCAATAAATTGTATATTTTAGTCTCACACCCCTACGTACATAAAGGGACTAGTCATAATATCAAAATGTTTAAATAAGTAAAGAGAGTTCAATCGAGTTATCTCAGAATAGTGCCTTTTACCGACAAAAATTCAGTTATGCATAGTGAGATGAGTCTATATTTTGCATCAATTGTGACGTGTGCGTGGACTCGTCGTGTGTTGCTCTTTAGAGAAATTGTGTTTAAAATTAGTTTTATTGCATTATAAGTGTTGCTTCACATTAATGTGAAAAGAATTAACGCCGCCTTGTTAGACACCTTCCGACTGTTCATAAAGGAGTGCAAAGCTCCAGTCACCATGTTTCCTGCATTAACTCTTCTTTCAATATCACTCTCACACTTTCCATCTCTTATAAACTTTGAACCCAGATACACAAACTCATTCACCTTTTCAATTTGTTCATCTTCAATCACGATATTGCAGTCTGTCACTGCCTCATCTCATGTAAACACCTTCACTTTCGTCTCCTTTACATTCATCTTCATTCCCTTTCTAACAAAACCTCCACTCATAGCAGTTACCATCTTCTGCAACTCCTTGGTTGAAGACGCAAGTAATACTTGGTCATCAGCATAGAGAGAAAACATTTGACGAGTAACTCATTCATTCTCAACCCATTTTCATAATCTTTTAAATCTGTCAAGCAATTGTTCATGAACAGATTAAACAGACACGGTGACGCTACACATCCCTGTCTAACACCTTTTTCGATATTAAACTATTCAGCGTATGCCCCGTTCATCCTTTTATCCATTTATCCGTTGCCTTTTGAACTTTTTGGTTAGCTTTTGTTGCTAACCACGCTTTCTTCTTTTCTTGCACAGCCCTTTGTACATCTTTATCCATCCACACATTATAGTTCCTTCTTCCTTTCCTTCTTTTAGCTACCCCGCATACCTCAATAGCAACATTCAAGACCCCTTTCTTAAATGTCTCCAACAAATCTTCAATCACACGTATCTCTTCTATGCCTTTAAAACTTTCTTTCAGTTTCTCTACATACTCGTCTTTCTTTTCTTTTCTTGTAGATTTTCCATTTTACTCTGTCCAAAACACTCGTAGGCTCGGCCCCTCGGTGTCGCCACCGTTTAAAGAGGCCACGTATTCATGACCAGAAAGTGGTCTGTGTCGAGGCCTACACCGCGGTATGCCCGAGTGTGTAGCACTTTCTTCCTCAGTCTTTCATCCACTATTACAAAATCAATCATACTTCTAGACTCGCCCTCATCTCTTGTATACAAATGGATCTTTTTGGGGTCAAACATTGTGCTGGCCACGCAAAGATTCCATTCCAAGCATACTTCAAGCAGGCTTCTCCTATTGTCATTCACTCTCTCGTCCCCAAACGTACCCAGAACTCCTTCATACCCATCACGCTTTACTCCAACCCACCCATTAAAGTCCCCTAACATCACGATCCGTTCATTTTTTCCGCATTTATTCAAGACCCAAAATTCCTCTCTCTCTTTTTGGGCTTGTAATGACCCACCTCCGCGCAGATCCGTCGGTGCATAGACCCCAAGGATAAACAAGCGAGTGAGTCCGACTTTAAACCTAATCCAGAGGAGTCTTGAGCTTACACATTCATGCTCCATCACACATTCAACTATTCGAGAGGAAAGAATCACACCAACTCCCTGACAGCCTCAGCTGGTTTGGGGGACTCCCGACCAGTATACCGTTTAGGTACCATGAACCGTGGTGTCCACATCCTTTCCTCTTGGGTTTTGTTCATGCACAGAATATCTATGCATCGTTCATCCATCATCTGACATACTTCATCTACCTTACCATCCATTCCTCCTCTTACATTTAACTTAGCAAAGCGGCTCTCAATGGGCCGCTTTTCGCCCCCGCAAGAAACGAGACGTGATGGGTGGCGAAATCGTTAAATCCCCAGAAATGTTACGAAAAACCATTGCCTATAAGCCAGGAAAAGAAAAAAGATCTTAGTATTCTTCATTTGATCGATAGTGATTGCCATGAATTTTATAAGAATTTAGACACCAATTCAAGCAGCCATGAAGTGGATCCTGACTTAGAAGAATTGAACGATCTCTAAAATGATTCATTTTGACAGTTTTTTACATGCTTTTTCATGTTTAAATTTGCAACATTTGCTATGTATTAACGAGATATGTAATTAAATCTCATTTTTTGTTATTTTTTCTCGTTAAGGCAAAATGGGACATGTCAATTATTTTTAATATAAAAGATTATTTTTTATTATTTTTTCAAGTAAAAACCTCTTATCACTAACTATTGTTTAAATAAATACTAAAAGTGCCACTAATAAAATTTAACATTAAGAAAATTACAATTTTGTAATAAAACGTATGAGTTGTTTTCTTATTTTGCCCGTAGTGAAAAATTCAATTTTGTGACTCATCTCGTTTTTCCTTGACACCACAGTTATATGTTTGAGACCAAAGCATGCTTTTTTAGACGTTGAATAACATGGTGAATTGAATGATGAAGGAACCCAAACTTAAACTTTTATATTATTATAATGAATAATTACTAATTGTTACATACAAGTTTAACAAGAACAAATTTTTAGGATAATTATATGTATTCAAGTTTAAATCGAAAATAAATCAGGAAATCCTATTGATAAACCAAACTATGGTATTCTTGCGTCTGACACACTTTTATCCCCATTATTTTTACGTATCCCGAGAGATTAGTACATATAAGCTGCATACGAACGGTAAAATCGGATAAGTTATGAAGTGCCTGTTTTTATAAATAAATGTTCCCACTAAATAACAGCTTGAAATAAACTTCCAAATATAAACTTGTAAACTTACATCTATCATCAGCTAACAGAAATAAAATTGCCATGTAAATATAAAACTGAAACATTATGAACAAAATCTGTGTCTCATTTTTAGTATAAATAAATAAAAAATCAAACTAAATATCCATACGGAACAAAGTATCTCGTGTATTTTGTAAAAATAATAATAAATAAATAATAATATACGCTAACACACTCATACGCACTAATAAAAATACGCTGAAATAAGAAGCTCAAAGCGTTATTTCTAATAAATTCATCTGACATACTTCAGACATACTTTTTACTTAATTTTTCAATTTAACTAATCTGAGGTCTGAAATGGAAGTTACAAAAACTTAATGATGTGTGCATGGTTATTCATTGCCAATATCACCATACCAACACTAAATTAATTAATGAAATTAAAATTAAATATGTAATTATAAAACATAATTCAACCAACAAATTATCAACCTCATGTTAGAATAATGGTATATTTTATTGTTAATTAGACCATACGCAATATACCAGATTGTTCCCGCGACAGCTATCAGTAACTCGGTGTAAAAGACACATTTTACTATTTTTAAACATTGATAGAGAGGGGATGTTACTCCCATGATTCTGGACGGATGCATTTATTTCACTACAGATTTATGATTCGCTCTGGTTCGTATTATTATTAAATAAGAAAATATTTTCCGGTCGACAGATATTAAACTACGGGATTTGTTCTTAATAATCAGCATAGAAGTTTCAAGTTTATGATTCTACGAAATTTTTTTCTCAAAACACGAGTTGATAATTCCGACATATTATGTTTTTTTTGTAGAGTTAGTATGTCCGACAGACGTTTTAATATAATATGAATTAAACAATTAGTAATAAAATTAGTTTAATGAATCTATATTTAATGATAACATATTTTAATACTGTCGCTATTAACGAATTAAATATTTCAACAAAAATTACGTATCTACCTGTATTATGTAGACGAATAACGGCCGAGAACTGAAAAAATATGTGCAGGTAGGTACTATGAATATCTGCCGCAAATCGAACCTGATACTTCGCTTAACAAGCTAATACGAATGTTTAGAACAGTAACTATTACTGATACTAAAGATCGTATTTCCTGAAGAAAACGAGAACTTTAAGAGTTAAATAATCATTTCTCTTGTTTCGTAATGATTTCTAAAAGTAACTTTGGCACGGGAAAGTAACCAATCAATAGTTGCCAATACAAGATTGGTGACAACAGGTGATAATGAATATTGGATCATACTTGTTAAATTGTATTTTCTTGTGAAGCTCTTTGGGGCCATCCATAAATTACGTCACACGTTAGAGGGAGGGGGCGATGTAGTGTGTGTGACATTGTGTGACAAGGGGTGGGAGGGGTCCTAAATTTCAAAATCGAATATTGGTATGTATACGTAAATCTTTTAAAAAAGTAATGGAAATAAAATTTCATAATATGTGACGTCACACTAGGGGGGAGGTCTCACGAATGTGACCAGCTGTGACAAGGAGAGGGAGGGGGAAGAGGTCAAAAGTGATGAAATTAGTGTGACTTAATTTATGGAAGGCCCCTTTTCATTGGTTGATTAGTTGCTCTGTCTACTGAAATAAGACTAATTTCGATTCCTGACTGGAAAATACATTTTATTTAAGTTATAAACTAGCATCAGCCCTCATGTCTACACTCGAAAAAACAATGTTTTTTCTGAAGTTATAAATTAAATTTAAACACAAAATTTTACCTCAAGCTTAAATTATATCAGTAAAAACCGAATCTAAAACGGTTAAGCATTCGGAATCGGCTATGATTTTCTTGTCTTAATTACAAAATTCAGTGACTTCTGTGGAAAATGTTGACTGCCTGCTTGTAAATTAAATACAACTCTACTATCTCCACATAAACAGTACTGTACTATACACTGCACTTTCTTATTACTTATACAATTTCTCTTCACACTTATACACTTCTCTTCACACTTAAACACTTCTCTTCATACTTATACACAGCCCTCATGAGTCATAAGTAACTCAGTTGACCAACTTCTCTTCTAATATATGTGTTCACTATACAGTGTCACTTTATTCAAATCGCTGTAGATATAAGAACATTTACAGTAATACTAGTAATTATTTTGACAAGTATCAAGTTGTCTTAAGACCGGCGTGGTCTAATCTGTCGTAATATCTTTATCTCTTTCTAAATGAAGGCTTTAAAACAAGACAGCTCATTAGTTTCTGTTACATATTTAATGATTATCATTTGCTAGTTTGTCTATTTAGAATATCAGAACGATCAGGTTATAAATATTAAAGTTATTACTGAAACTGTATCAAAAGTTTATTTTGTGAATCAGATTAGATAAGTATCAGATAACACTATTTTTACGGAAATTTTATTATCTGTGATAAAAAGACCAGTAGTGTTTTGAAACTCGACATTCTATTCGAGATTTGAACTCGTAGGAGACAAAGTATCTTACTTTTGTAAAGCCACTCACCTCGGTCTAGTCCATTAAAAAATATTCGAGATAACATAGCAATAAAAATACTTATTAGTTGGTTTTGTAGCTATAGAAAAGTTTACACTGTCATACGTACGTATACAAAATATTTCATAGTGAAACCTTTTTTATACTGTAAAAAACGCTTAGGAATGAGTGCAAAGATTCCAATACATCCTTACTTTCTACATATTTTGTTACAAGCACTCGTTTCGTTTCGACATCCAAATAGAAACTGCATTCGAATTGGTCATCGCTCGTTTTTATCAGGCATTTTATAAATATTTCTGTACACCATCTACCTAAATTTTCTTACATTAATCTATCTATTAGTAAAAATGGCATCAAATTCCACGCAGTAATTTTTGCAATGCGCATGATAGAGCTGGTCTGATGATGGAGTTCGAAGGTGGAACTCTGAGATGAAACGGCTCATCCCTAACTAGTTTGGGCTCGGTTAATTTTTCTTAAAAAGTGCTGTGATATTCAGGGTCCTATTGTAAAGCTGAAAGGTTGCTACGATAAAAACGTATTTGGTTTTAGCCTAAATTTTATTTTATTAACCGACTTCAAAAAAGGAGGAGGTATTCAATTTACTGTATTTTTTAATGTTTGTTACCTCAGAACTTTCGACTGGGTGAACCGATTTTGATGATTCTTTTTTTAATCGAAAGCTTGTGCTTGTCATGTGGTCCCATTTAAATTTTATTGAGATCTGACAATGGCATCCATGAGAAAACCATATAAGTCTTAAATTTGCATTAAGTATGTGCGCGACAAATGGACGAATAACTCAATATCACGCCAACCGATTTTGATTATTCTTTTTTTAATCGAAAGGAGGAAAAGTCGGTTATTTTTTGTTTATAAAATTTAGATTATTAATTTTCTTTTATTATCTACTATCGTACTACTTACTAGTCCTATTAAATAAATGTGTTTGTGAGGATGTTTTTTACTATTTCACGTGTGCAATTTTCACGTGTGTATTTTCACGTGTACAATTGTGTGTGTGTGTGTGTGTGTGTGTGTGTGTGTGTGTGTGTGTGTGTGTGTGTGTGTGTGTGTGTGTGTGTGTGTGTGTGTGTGTGTGTGTGATCTAGAGCCACATATAGTTCAAGTTAGCATAAAGAGTGTAAAAATAAAAATATAAATACGTGATACATCACATCAACACTAATATTAAGAACATATCACAATGTTTATATTATTTTAAAAATGCTGTTGCAGTAATGTAAACAAAATGTAACGTTACAAAAATATCCTAAGCATTTCTTGGTGGAACATAGTTAAAAACCAATACTTTTTTTACTTATTCATTTTTAACAGATCAGAAATACAGGCTGAAAATTATATGCACGAATGCATTCGAATATTGACTTTTTTATTTCGGAATATAATTGTGTATTATCTATACTTTCTATACTAATATTATAAAGAGGAAAGATTTGATTCTTTGTTTGCATTGAATAGGCTCCGAAACTACAGATTTGAACAATTATTTCACTGTTGGAAAGCTACACTATCCCCGGATGACATAGGCTATATTATATTTTCAAAAAAATTAGGGATCCTTAATAAAACTCCAATAATATAACCCAAGGTGTAAAAAAATAAGAAAACCGAAGCAAAGCGAGGGCGGTTACTCGTGTTTTATAATGGATGAAAATACAGGTCAATAAGCTACATCAAATTATTGATTATTGTTTCGATTCGATCTAAATGTGGAGGTAGAGCTTTAGTGACACGGATATCAGAAATACATAAACTGTATGAAAGGCTTTTATACTTTTTATATTAGTTTGTCCCGTTTGCTTTAAGTACGTTATATTTGTTTGTATAATATCTTTTCAAGTCGGGTCAAAACCCGATTTGAACATCTACGTATTTACACTTTTAGGCATCTTCCATCCATTTTGAATACAGAATCAAAATAACAATGAGGAAAAAGAAAGATAAAGATGACGACTTTATAGACTTGGTATTCTCACTACCACTTTACATTACTTAATTTTGGAATAATTTAAGAAAAAATAGGAAAGTAGCAATAGCGTAGTGGTTTTCTTGAGGTTGCCTGAAGGTCTGGGTTTGAATAGTGAATACTTTTTAATTTTCAATTTAAAGTATGTGTTTGAGTTTTCTCCAGAATGTTCTCAAAAATGTCTGAAGTCTGCAAATCCGAACTTGAAAATCGTGGGGTACTAACTGCCTGTTCTTTTCACATTGTGGGAAGATATACGAGTCCATAATATACCTAGTAGTATATAATGTAATAATAGTGGGAGAGTAGGCCGTGTTAAAAATGAAGACAACTACAAAAACAAGCATTGAAAATTAAATGTACTAATAATAACTAATTACACGTAATATAAAAAACGTCACGTACGTAAGGTACCAAAGATATGTGTAAAATGTAAATTAATTAAATTAATTACACCTATGTAAATTATGCAAAATGGCTGACTTATGCAAGTGCGACGTCGGCTTAAGATAAGCGAAACGTGTCAGTTATTTCTGTTTTGAAGGATTTTAATTGTCATGTTGATAATATAGTAAAGTGTATTCGTCTCTTAAGGAAATTAGTTTGTAGGAAAAGGCATGTGGCATGTATGTTGGATAAAAAACGCTCACTTTTCCATTAGAACTCCTGAGTTGCGGATAGCATGGGCTGCCATGTACACCATTTGACACTCAAAGCAAGATATTGCGAAATCTACAAAGCAATAACATTTTTGATACTCTCACGAATCTCACGACAGATTAAATGAACCCTTTAAGATGCAAAAGTTTGGTATTAAAAAAATTATAATTATGTACTGAATTATATTATTTCAACGGAAAACTACCTTTGAAAACGTTTTTCTAGATATCAGAACAATCATTATCGATAACGAATTTCAGATTATATTTTTATTAAATAAATAGGTCAGATAAACTAATTTTGAAGATAGTTAATCGTATCAGGGCGTTACTTTGCGGAAATCCATTGTTATATAGGTACTTTAAAGACACGCATGTCTTAAAGTATTAACCATCATACATGTTAACCGCGGATTGTTGCAAAGTAGACTAATACTAACTTAATAATTTTGGAGAAAAAAATGGTTTCTACTAAGGGGCCATGCATCCATAAATTACGTCACACGGGGGGGGTGTAGTTCGATGTAGTGTGACATTGATTGACAATGGGTGGGAAATTTCGTGACGTCACATTTCAAAATCGAATAATTGGTATGTATAGGTAAATATTAAAAAACAATTAATGGAAATAAAACTTAATTTCTAGGTGTAAAATTTCATAATATGTGACGTCACACTAGGGAGGGAGGTCTCACAAATGTGACCAGCTGTGACAAGGAGGGGGGGAAGGGTCAAAAAGTCATGAAATTAGTGTGACGTAGTTTATGGATGGCCCCTAAGTGTCTCTACATCGAAAGGGTCATGCCTTTTGTAAAGCATATGTAGAGGAAATAATTGTAGTTTAAGCCAAACCTGTTCAGGCATCTATTTGCTTATTACTAAGTAGTATACCTACTTTTGCATATAGATACATACCTGTAAGTGGTAAATACATATTTATTATGACATTTATCACAATTATCACATTGAGGACTGAACAAATTTCGATGAAACTTATTGCATTTATGTGTATGTTGGTGAGTGTGGAGGTATATAATATACCTGGGTAACCTGCATAATGTGCAATGTAGGATTTGCATACATAAAGTCATCTAATATGCATCATATATGCACTTAAAATTTTTTTCAACTTACGTGGGTTAATCTCGTAGATTTGATGTGATGTGACGTGGTAGATCTCAGAATAAAGAATAAACCGGTAGATTAGTATTTAAAATAGGTAGTTCTTAAATAAAGAATCTTTATGCAACTGGATGTCAAACTCAAATATTACTATTCAAAATAGGCTTTTTTAAAAACACTTTTTGAAAGTAAAATTACTACATCGCCAACAAATTCCTACCGTGAGTGGAGGGAGAAGAAGCAGTTTTTTACTTTTGTAGTTTTTTACTTTTTCTCTAGATGAGCGCACCGTGAATTAAGTTGGCTTGGACGCAAGGGTTTTTAAAACCTTACAACCCAAATAACTTACTAAGAAAAATGAACCCTAGGTTACTTATGGTAGGTATAAAAATATACTATTAAAGGTAGGTATCCCCTCTTAAAAAATACGTAAATGTACCTAACTATGTTACATTTGGGTATGTTTTAGATAATAAATAAGAATCACATCACAAACAAACAATACCAGTAAACAAACACTAAACTGTCATAAATGTCTTAGCCGAGAATCGAACCCGGGATCTTCAGTAGGCAAAGTAATAAATGAAAGTCAGTTACAGCTTCCTTATTATTCTCATTTTTAATTCTAATTTAGGTATTTCTTACTAAATTATACCTAACTTCATTATTTATAATATTTCTTCGTAACACGTCTTATTAAAAATTGGCCGTATACCTAACTAATAAAAATAAATTATTTTGTGACGTGAAAATCGAAATCAAAACATTATTAAAATAAAATTAAAGCGTGCAAGGATCTAATTTATAATATGTTATGTAGACTCAATAGAGTAAGCAAAAGCAAAAACGTAGGTAGAGTCAACAAAAACTAAATGAACTCATCACATCACTATCATTATACTCTACATAACATACCCGTACCGAGTTATAAAATTGTATGAGAAATTCTGTAATTGGAGAAATTGAAAATCACACCGTACGTAAGTACATACATAATTAATTATACATATAATGTACATATATAAAGTATGTTCAGCGCATGGAATGCTTAATAAGCTCGTCATTTAAATGTACAGTATCAATAAAAAATAAATGATAACCCACATATAGAAGTTACAAAACTGTTTATAAATAAAACTACTAACTCTACAGTATTGCATTCGAATATTCAAATCTTAATTCAAATAATAAAAATATTATCTGTACCAATATTATTATGCGTAGAGTACGCTGTATGTAATGCAGTATTCAGATCTCTCCGAGTCTGTATTCAAAGGATGCATGCAAACCCACGAGAGGTCGCTTAATCTGACCCTATAGAGGTTTACACGAATGTACCATTCAAAGGAAACAAAAGAAAGTGGCCGCATCATAATTCTACTTACTCAAATCAAGATAACCCAAGATGACAATGAACTTGACTCCGGACTAATTGGTACTATAGTACCAATTCGATTCCACAACACACAAAAACTTCAAACTTCACTGAAGTCACGAAAACACTTGGAGGAACTTTAAAACACTTCTCTTTTTTCTCTTTTCACTTGAGTTTGAGTTTGGGTTGTTTGTTAAAGGATCGATGCCGGTATATGCGCGGGCGCAGGCCTGTCTGGACTCGAACTGATCGAACCGGTGTGAAGTTGACACGAACGAGGTCGTGATTGCTCGATCAGCCGCAACGGAGACGTGGCTCACTTCACGCGATACGTTTTAAAACAGTTTCACATGTAGGATAAGTTTAATGGTATAAGTTGCGAAGGATGATTTTGATTTTAGCGGAGTTGAGTAAACTAAATGTTTTTTGTTGTTGACTACAATACAATCCCATGGTAGGCTGGTAACATGACCACATGTTCAAGGCAAACTAACTTCGTAACATAATAAGTAAGGATTCTGGACCGATATGGTACCGAAAATGTCCATATGCCTCAATTGAATTTCTTTCCTTTAAGACCCTGAGTTAGGCAGATACCTAATAGAGGGTGCGACGCAGAAAAAAGTGAATATTGAAATTTAAAACAGTTTCTCAGATAAGTACCTACATGTTATTTTTAACTGACGAAAAAAAGGAGGAAGTTCTTAATTCGACACGTACCTATATTTGTTTTTTTTAATTTGAATAAGAAAGCCAGTTTAAAATATTAAATATCGTATCAGAAAATATTCAAATATTATTTCTCAGAATATTTGTTTATTACAAAAAATTATAAATAAAATAAGACATAATATGTCTTATTAATATGTCTTATTATTATGTTCTTATTAATAAGACATAATATGTCTTATTTTATTTATTTAAAATGTAGACCTGATCACCGGATAAATAATACAACACAAAAAATTTTTGTACGGATATAGGACATATTAAGGCAATAAAGTCCGAAGGTGGTTAGAGACCACTAAAACAATGCATTAGGCACATTCAGTCCATTGATAAAGTCAATTTTCCACTTTTCCCATTCAACAATAATTTGAAGATAATATGTAAAGGTGGCGCTTAAACAGACTGTCACCACAAAAATACTGATCTGTCATTGTCATCAGATTTTTTTTAGCGTAATGGAACACACTGGGTATCCATTTTAATAACAGTAACATTGTTTAACACAAGGATTGAGAGAGGGTTCGATTCCAGACGTGAAGTCTCTTAGCATTTATAATTTTTTTTTACGGCAAGGATCATCAAGACTATGTATTTACTTTTTAAGGGCTTGTTTCACAATCTTCAAGTAGAGTCCTGAATAAGCTATTCGCCGGTTAAAATGACGTTAAAGTCTCATTGTACATACACGAAATGTCAACTTAACCAACGAATAGCTTACTTCGGACTTACTTGAAGATTGTGAAACAAGCCCTAAAACTAATTGCGTAATTTGCAATTATTTTAAAAATGTTAGTGTTCTATTTATAAAAACAATATTTTTATTTATTTATTGAAAATAGTGATCGGAAACCGTACCAGATCAATGTAATATTGGGATACGAGTATTTAAAAACAAAAGGGGGAGGGGGGGAAGAAACGTGTATAATTAAGTAGTTTTAAGTAAGTGTATGATTGTAGGTAAACCATATATCATTAAATTGTACCTTAAGTTATTAACTTATTACTTGCGTAGGTACACGAATAATTATGTCCAATTGAACATATTTTCTCAGAGTGGATTCTTAATGTTAATTACAAAGAGTTTTCATGTTAATTACAAGTCTTTATTATTACGAGGTACCTGGTTTTAAGTAGGCTCCAATGCCCAAGGCTTGGGTGAATAAGTTTTACTAGGAAAATCAAAAAACGTTGCCGGTCAAAACACTTACATACATTCTAAATATTGTAACAGGAAAATAATCAATTACTATTGTTAACCGACTTCAAAAAAGGAGGAGGTATTCAATTCGACTGTTTTTTTTTGTTACGTTTGTTACCTCAGAACTTTCGACTGGACCGATTTTAATGATTCTTTTTTTAAATCGAAAGCTGGTGCTTGTCATGTGGTCCCACTTAAATTTGAGCGAGATCTGTCGAGTAGTTTTTGAGTTATTTTGCAGTCGGTTATTTTTTGTCAAGAATGATTATAGTTATAGTCGGATTTTGAATAAATGCCAATTTTTAATAAACATAAAAAATTTTGGTAGGGGCCCTACACTCTTATCTGAAGTAGGGTAAGTCGGGGTAAAATATACACATAACGAAAACAAAAATACAAATACTACTGCTAATTTAATGTCATAATAACATAGATTTATATGTCATATTGTTACCCAACTTACTCTATTACTCTATCAGATTTTTAAGAGTTTATTATGACATGTTTTCACATTTATCCTTCATTAATTTTTAACGGTAATGTACGCAATACAAAAACAATAACAATGCGCCCCCACCATCATAATTTTTTAAGTAGATGATATGACTACGCCGCGGCGAAGCCTCATGGAAAGTTTTGTTAAGCTTTAGAACGCGATTCGATCTCCGATCGTTGATACACTGCAGCTTTCGTATCGGCAGGAATGCGCTGACCGGTGAAATATGAGGCGGTTACGTCATAAATATGCGATGAATATTAAAAATTGTGGTCTTACAAACGTTATTCATGCCTTGTTTTTGTACTCTTCGTTTTAAATGGGACTGGTACAAAAATTGGGTTGCGAGTTTTTTTACAATCCAACCTGTAGTTGTGATTGGTGATGTAGTTTGGGTAATTAGCGCGACATTTTTATTTATTTATTTATCATTTATGTATGTACACACAAGAGTTCACAGGACAGTAAGAGAAGGAATACAATGTACAAAGGTACTGCTTATCTCATTTTTATTTATTATATTAACTTAAAAACGATGTATGATGAGATGTGTAACATGATAACGTCGCAGTCAAGAAAAGAGTGTAGTAGAGAAAAGGATTTTACTCACCATCCTAGACTACATCGCCTTACCGTCGAGTGGAATTGTAGAGAAATATTAACATCATAAGATAAATAAAACGAATTTTGAATCAATGCAATCGCTCAATATATTAACAAATAGGTTGTTTGTCTGTTACTCTCGAGCCATTAATCTTTCCAGCCGGGAGCTAAATCTCGGACAATGGAGACATTACTTTAATTAAAATATTGTCGACCGCCATGTCTGTTATGCAACATTACTCTAGCAGTAATTACTTTACAATTAAGTGCGCTGCTCCCACCAAGTAACTTTGGATTCGAATCGAATTTCATAGAAGTGGCCTCTTGAAAGCCTCTTGAAATATGGGAATAATAAGAGGAATTGTTATTATTTACATACGAGTAACCGCCCTCGCTTTGCTTCGGTTTTCTTATTTTTTTACACATTGGGTTACATTATTGGAGTTTTATTAAGGATTTTTTTTGAAAATATAATACAGCCTATGTCACCCGGGGATAGTGAAGCTTCTCAACAGTGAAGGATTTTTTCAAATCGGTTCAGAGTTTCGGAGCCTATTCAATGCAAACAAACAATCAAATCTTTCCTCTTTATAATATTAGTATAGATAACTGAATTTTGTTATATATCCTCTAGTTTGATGGATCCTCATGGTAAAGTTTTTAAAAAACAGTGATGGTTCGCGAAATTGCAAAGTCTGCTAAGCTGCTAGTGTTCTTTGTCTGCAATGACTATGGTCGGCATTGGTTGAATATGTAAAAAAAACCCGGCATTATATTTTAATTATTATTTATTTATTTATTCTTTATTGACCACAATATCAAACTAAGGTACAATTGGCGAGCTTAATGTTTAATGTTTAATTAATTGACGACCCGTGTGGTGCAATGGTTACCATGCCGGATCGCCGCACCGAGGGTCCTGGGCTCGATTCCCAGCGAGGCGGAAATTTGAATGATGAGTTTGAATTTCTGTTCTCGGTCTGGGTGTGAATGTCCTTGTCTAGTGTGTTGTCCATGGCACCCACGACACAGGGAATCCTAGTGGGGGGCTATGAGTGTGAAGCGTTATTATTATTATTATAATTGCATTCTGTACCAGCTAATCAAGTAGGTACAAACAGTAGGTGCAGCGTTATTATAAATGTAACAGAAAACTATGACGGCTATAAATCGATAAACTTAAAACTACGGAACCTTGTACCTACTGCGTGTTGCCTGACACGCATTTAGCCGGTTTTTATATTCAGAACGTTGACCCTGTAGCCCAGGGGTGACCTTGCCTGTGAAGTGAGAAGTCCAGGGTTTAATCTCCGACTGGAGCAGAGATTTGTAAGTTTTTTTTTAATTATGAAAAGGATTAACATAATGGGGGCTGTAAATAACCATTTTATATCCACTTAACAAAGCTCGACATGGTTTAGATATTGTACTTAATAAAGTAGTTATTATTTTTGTATTGTGTAGGAGTTCGCTCCAGAATATCTTTGTCCTGGAGTGGAGCCAAGCCACTTGCTTATAGAACACCTTTCATGATACAATAATTTTGGACCAATTACATGGACAGCTGATTTTTGATGATTATCGATTTAATCTTATCCTGCCAAGAAAAAAATATTATTACTCCCTTAATCTTGTGGGGTAATCTATCCCGATTACTCCACAATTTCACACATTTTCACATATTCTCTTTCCACATTTTCCGATTATATATCGAGTACCTAAATTGTTTTAGAGCTTTTTCTATGTAGCAGGTTTTATTCGCTTCATTTTTTTTAATAATAGGACAACTAACAATTGAATACAACGCTAAAACTACTTTGAATTGAACTCCAGCTAATTAGTAAGCTGCTGTATTTAACAAACAACAAAAAAAATAAACGCAGAGCTACCTTAGCTTCCTTCTTACAAAATCATGTCATGTTTAATCCAAAAAGCTATTTTACCTCCGATGCTATCAAAAAAAGGTGCCCTAATATGTGTTTAACCTAGAAAATAATAAATTTACGATAGGGTTCACTGAATCGCCAATAAATAACGCTGCAATGGGATGGGAGATACCAATCAGGTCAAACGATGAACTGTTAGTTATTTTTCATCCGGAAACTACTCGGTTAGTGATTTATAGACGCATTCGGTTCTAACTGAAGCTAATAACCCGAGCTTGGATGGTTTGAATCACGAATCCGCTAAGCTTTTTCAGTCTATTGATAATAAACTAACTTTTCAATCAGCTGTTGATTTAAATTTTAAACGAACTTCATTAACTAATTCAGGATGAATCCTCTAAGCAGTTTGTTTTTTTAATGGAAATAGCCGGCAAACGAGTTGACGATCTACTTGATGGTAGGTTGCTATCGTCACCCATGGACATCAGCAACACCAAAGGCATCACTGATGCGTTGCCGGCCAAGAAAGAGAGAATAAAAAGAAAGAAATAACTGGCCCTCAAGCCCTTAGCCGGAAAACGACGAGTCGAGTGTTAAAATTATCTAAAAATTAAATTAACTTCTCTTCGAGGTTTTCTCCGTTACATTATAAGTTGGGGTTCTTCAAGAAAGGAGTAAACAGACTCGTCTGGTGTTACTCATATCCATAGGCGATGGTGACCACTTACCCTCAGGTGACCCGTCTGCTAATTCCTCTGCCCATTAGGTCATAAAAAATCTTTTCTCGAGTAATTTTCCTGATAGCGGGTTACAAATTATATGCATATAAAAAGATAAAGATAAGTAGCGAAATCTTTATCTTTGTCCAGGAAAGTGGGCGCGTAATGGCTAGACAGACGGCCAGTAAACACATTTGTATGTAGAGCACCAACGTTATCATAATGTAATAATGACATTGCCCTGTGTTTTCGCGACTCGCCGTATCGGCACATTATCGGCGATAGTTCGTATCGCTGTTTTATCGGTCAACTAGATAACAGCTGTCTTCGTGTATTTTTATTGGATGCGCTGGATAAAAAAAACATAAGGTTTTTTAACCGACTTCAAAAAAAAGGAGGAGGTTCTTAATTCAACTGTTTTTTTTATGTTTATTACCGCTGAACTTTCAACTGGGTTAACCGATTTTGATGATTGTTTTTTTAAACGAAAGCTGGTGCTTGTCATGTGATCTCACTTAAATTTTATTAAGATCTGACAATGGCATCCATGAGAAAACCATATAAGTCTTAAATTTGCATTAAGTATGTGCGCGACAAATGGACGAATAACTCAATATCACGCAAACCGATTTCGATGATTATTTTTTTAATCGAAAGCAAGTACATGCTTGTCGTGTGGTTCCACATAAATTTGAACGAGATCTGACAAGAAGTTTTTGAGTAATTTTGAAGTCCGTTATTTTTTGTTAGTAAAATTTAGATTATTTACTTTCAACTTAACATTAATGTAGAATATTGATAATTTATTTAGAACATATTTTCTAAAATTGAACTATAATAAATAATTTATAATTAAGTATATTAATGTAACCTTTACTTATGTGGTTAATTTTGTGCTTGATTAATATGGTCATTGTGATTTTGTGTGTCCAACAAAGGAACACATGATACACCTGATGGTAAGTGGTCTCCTGGACATCAGCAGACCAAAGGTATCACCAACCAGCCAGCCAACAAAGAAGATAGAAGAATGAAAGAAAGTACTGGTTGTGTATCCCTCAACCGAAACACGCCGAAACGTTTGGCGACTGACTCATTTACTTTCGTCAGGGCCGGATCTAGAGGGGAGCTGATCGGGGCACCCGACACGGGCGGCAGTTTAAAGGGGGGCGCTAAAATCATATTATTATTAACTATAGTATGAATAAAAATAAAAGAACTTGCTCCAAAACGCGCCTAGCATATTAGTCTGAGCCCTGAACCGATTTTACTTTCTACTATACGTTTAGTGCGAATAGACGCCCGATGACCTCTTTTTGGAACCGATTTTGCAATTCACAGTAATTATTGTTTACAAAACTCCGTAGGCGTCACTATCAAGTTTCTGCCGGGTTCGAAAAAATCGTAGATCCGGGGCTGACTTTGGTGATTACTCGTTTTTATCGAAGTAACCGACTAACATCCAAAGACGGATCCTAAAACAGTGATCTGTCACTCCCGATCCGGTATCGGGTTAGCATCGTGATCATACCGGCGCTTAGTACGATAAAAAATGACACAAAGCTGTTTAACTTCGGCTCTAATTTGAAAGTGAGTTATCAGAATTCTGACACGAACGATATCATCTGATTAGTGGACAACTGGACATGTAGCCAACTAATTTTCCTGTTAACTGTACTTTGTTGTGTGCCCGACTGCCCACTCAAGTTTTAGTGACAGCAAGTTGTATGTACACGTACGTACAAGAGTGTTTATGTAATTAGGCAAACAATGATGTTTAAAATTAAGTACAATAACACGTTCAACGCTGAAGCTAAACCAGCCAGATATTTCTTGTTAGACGTTTTGATAATGGGTAAAAATGTAAACTTAGGTAGGTAGATACCTACCTAATTAATTAATTTATATTCTGGTTGACAATGTGTTACGTTACCTATGTGTTATGTGCCATTTTTAGAAAAATCACTTTTTACGTCAGATTATTCTACATTTTGAAGCACTATCGAATTCAAAAACTCTCATGTGTGTACGACGTTTCCATCGTAATTTATTCAGCAAATTCTAAATCACCTATGTGCTTGCTAAACAAAACTTTATCGATTTTTATCGATTCTCTCAAAAAGCTGATTTGTTACACATAAGAGGTCTTAAAGTCGCAACGACGATAAAATAGGAAGTTAAGCAAAAAAGCAGAATGTCTGATAGTAAATGGTTACATCGCCTGCCTTGAAGGAGAGCTTTGTTTATGCCTTTCTTGAATAACTACGAGAAAACCTTGGAAGTAAGTACCTAGCTCGTTTTACATTTTGCAAGTACTTACACGGCACTTCTTCGGAGCACTTACCATTATAGAGTTAATAGTCAGTAGTATATTTACGAGTATATTATGCCCCTCCGAAGATTTAGGTTAGGGACCACGCTTTTATTATAATTACACGATTCTTAATTCAAATTTATTTTCTATTTCAATTTTAATTGGATTTTCTATAAAAGTGTGTTTTTTAGTTTTTTGACACTATTATTTATTTTTTCATTTTTTAATTTGATTTTTTGAAATGATTTTTTTTTCTTTCTTTTTTTATTTAAATACTTATTGAATTGTCATCGGTCCTCGATAAGTCTACGAAGTTTAAAAGAAATCTGACCGTTTAAAGTGGGTCAAAATCAAGTCCAAAAGAGTCGATTACAAGTTACAAAGAAACATACATACAGGTGAAGCTAATATAAAGCGTGTAAAAATAATTATCCCTAATCTCTATTTTTGTGAATTTCACTTTAGATCACAATGTTGATGTCCTATACACTAATAAAACAGTTAACAAAAAATCAATAGTTCTGTTAGTCAATAACAATGACAGTGCAATAATTGTTTTAAGCCATTCTAAGAATCTCAAGCCGTTGACTTATTCACTTCATTACGTTATACAGAGTTAAAGAGTCGGTGTTTGTAAGTAATTTCAACTTAATTTCAAGGGTTCCATTAATAGGGCCAATTAAGTAGCTGCCATAACAGCAACTAAAAATGGAAAGAGATTTTCAAGAAATATGGCATCATGTTTTTACTGGCTGGCTTCAACCTATTAATGGCCCACTACTGGGCACGGGTCTCTCCTCGTGAGGGGGCCTTGAGCATACTCCACCACGCTGCTCCAGTGCAGATTGGTGGAGGGGTTTGTGGCCAACCCAAGTGTCGGAAGTTTTCATGCCGCCCGAGGGCCTCCGACATGGCTTAACGACTGTTATCAAACGATAATAACCGGGACCGACGGCTTTACGTGCCCTCCGAAGCACGGAAGCGTTCAAAATTTTTTTGCCACTAGCGGTCACCCATCCAACTACCGACCGCGCCCGCTGTTGCTTAACTTTGTCGATCGCTTAGAATCGACGCAAGCCGCCGGGCTATGAGCGCTTCATGTTTTTACTAAACGTCTTGAATATTTCTCAGTGGTCCGGAACCAATAAAACATAGGTATGGTATAACGTGTACAACTGACAAAAACTTTGCTGGTTTTTTAAATCCTTAAAATCTCTTATACGCGCTGTCCTACGTGGGCGAATCAACGCGAACGCGAAGGGACGCGGTGCGAAGCGAAAATAACAAACAGTCGAGATGTATTGAAGTTTGAAGTGTCCTACGTGACCAAAAGCACGTAGAGGGCGTTGCGGTGCGGCGCGGTTTGAAGCGAACGCGATCAGTAGCTCGAGCACGAATATTTGCGAGAAAGTATTCGTATGGTTAACGTAAGCAATTTGTATGGCATTTTTTCAAAAGCGCCCCTATCGTACGTAAATGGTACTAAAATGCCATACAAATTTGACAAATCGCTTACGTTAACCATACGAATACTTTCTCGCAAATATTCGTGCTCGAGCTACAGTTGGTTTGATATTTTCGTGAGAACTTCAGCGCCGCGGCGTATGTCAGTGGCGGTGAAGTGACAATTCGCGTGCACGTAGGACAGAGACGCCGCTTCGCTCCGCGTCGCACTGAATCCGCATCGGTTCGCTTCGCGATCGCGTTCGCGTTGAATCGTCCACGTAGGACACGGTGTTAGAAAGCACTTTTCCTTCTTGACGTTCTTTCATGGCTTGGCGTCTCTCAGATTAAGAAGAAAGACTCTATCCTCAATGTTTATGTTTGTTTCAAATCAAAGCTATTGTATAGAATTCATAATTCGACGGACCACTTTAACAAATAAGAGTGTTGCTACAATTAAGTACTCTGTGTTGCTACCTATTGCAGAAAATTAATAGTGAGAGGTAAGTGTCGATATTTCAGTATCGGGTGTCAACGCTGGCTTGAGCGGTGAAAAAACATTTTGTTTAGGCGTGCATAAAAAAAACCTTTAGATACGTTGATAATGTTTGTATTTCCAGGCTCGGATCTAGGGGGGCAAACCGGGGCACCCGCCCTGGGCGCCAGTTTAAGGGGGCGCCAAAATGTACCCGATGACCTTTTTGTTAGTCCAAGCGCTAAACCAATTTTGCTGCTTTGTATAGGTTTATGTACGACGCCCGATGACCATTTTTAGAGAGCGCCTGAACCATAATCATTAATAGTACAAAACTCCGTAGGCGCCCGCGGCGCCGCTATCAAGTTTCTGCCCCGGTTCATAAAAATCGTAGATCCGGGCCTGTATTCTTCCTAGTTAAAATATCTTCCGTTTAATGATTCGATGCCAGCTAAAATCAATAAAATTAAGTTGTATTTAATTTAAACAAAATTGAGTCACATTTTTATTACGTAAGAAAAATGAAATAATTAATTCCATTTTAAAAGTCACGCAAAACATCGATAAGAACATTTTTATAATGTCGATAAGAACAGACTCCTAAGTAGATAAGAAGAAGATCCTGGCAACATTTGTGTATTTAAGTTGACAAAGTGGTCCGTGGAATTACGCCCCAACTCAGAGTCACTAACGGTTATTTTAATCGCTCCTTAGTAAAGAATCACCATATAAATTATCTACCAAGGAGCGATTTAAGTAACCGTTAGTGACTCTGAGTTGGGTCGTTAAGGATTCGTCTCTAACGCCCCAACTCAGAGTCACTAACGGTTACTTAAATCGGTCCTTAGTACACAATTTGTATTGTGATTTTCTACTAAGGAGCGATTAAAGTAACAACAAAAAAATGACCGACTTCAAAATATCTCAAAAACTACTGGTCAAATCTCGCTCAAATTTAAGTGGGACGACATGATAAGCCACAGCTTTCGATTAAAAAATATCATCAAACTCGGTTCACCCAGTCAAAAGTTCTGAGGTATACGTAACAAATAAAAAACATACAGTTGAATTGAATACCTCCTCCTTTTTTGAAGTCGGTATGTAACAATCAGACAGTACAAACAGTCGGTATGTAAGTAAACATCTTCATACACACTCATGTTGCACTAACGCCGCGGTCCCAACTCAGTCACAAAGAAACAGAGTAAAAATATTTAATTATCTGTGCCAAATGTCAATAATAGACAACTCCGTTTAATGTCAATGTCAATTCAATGTTGACATTCTTATTAGACTCATTGTCAGTGAAGACAATGACAAGAATTGTCAATGTTAATGTCAAATATGTTTACGAATGATGCTTGCTTGTGGTGAAACTAGCTTTACCGTGAAGCTAGACGATAAATTATTTTGAATTTTCTTTCTATTTTTGTAATTTTATCATATTTGAACTTAGTACAAAGGTAAATAAAGTAGAGACGAAACTTGTTTATGTAATTTTTGGTAATGATTATGTGATAATTATGAACATTTTCACTATTACAAACAACAGTTATTTTAGGTGTGGCTTAGTTTGTAACCAATGATGTTGTATGTATAAGGAGGTTTGTAACTGACAAACTAGTCTAAACTTTGCTTACAACTTTTTACAGGGCGTACAAGTGCGGGAACTTGGAGAAAACTTTACATTTTTGAAAACAGGCGTTCAATATACCGTATTTAAAGAAGAGATTAATAAAAGTGAAGAATGCCAGTCTTAGAATCCTGTTGGTCTCCATGCATCTGGTCTTCCAATGTGAAGACTGGCAGCCGAGCAGTTGCAGCATATACTGCTGCAATGAGCTTGGTGCTGATCACCTTTATCGCGTACCAGATGGCTGGGGGCGATTCTACTCAACTGTGGAACCCGCTTTTTGAAGCTGATGTGAGAGGATGTAAGTACAAAAAGTTTCATATTATTCGCATAGCTATTCCGTTTATGGTGATGCAAAAGTAAAAATCTATTTATTAGTCCCACACTTTAATGGTATTTTTTTTATGGTTATTCTCAATCAGAAAAAGGTAAATTAATAAGGCCAAGTAGTTGCTGCCAACCACAATACTATAATACCAGTCCGACACTAAAGTCCGGTTTACACATATTAAGTAGTTAAGTTGATACTAAATTTTGAGTAAATAAATATGTGTAAACAGACAATTTAGTAACTTCTTATTTAAAATTTAGTTATCTACTTAACAACTTAATATGTGTCAACCGAACATAAGTTTTGCATTGATAAAAGGTTGTTTATGGTTATAACTTTTATTCCTATTTGCCAGTTGGTGTTGGTGAACATCTATTTTACCATCACAGGTATACGAAACATTGGAGCAAACATTCATTTATCATGACTTAGGATGTTATACCTATTTAATTCAAACATTCATATATCATGACTTAGGATGACTAGGATGTTATACCTATTTAATTAGGGCAGTTAATAATGCTGGTCCACTTCATCTTTGTCGACCAACAATGCATTAGTGATGCCTTTGATATTACTGGAGTTCATTGAACTATAACCATTTAATATCTACACACCTACACATCTGCCCATTTTTCAGTTATTTACATTTAAGAAATATACATAATTTATTTAAAACTAAATGTTACTATTTTCTCTTTTCAGCTCTCCAAGTGTTTGGTGTAATATTCATAATTATTCTTGTGATCCTCATCTTGTCGTCTGTACTCATGGTAAAGTAATAACTTTGTTTTTTTTCTAAGTTAAGGTTAATCTTGTTATGTTAAAGTAATTGTTACTTTGAGAATGGTTAATTTCAAATATAGGATCATTTAGTAAAGGGATATTTCCCACCAGGGTAGGTGTTAATGCTCTCATAGTTCATGTATGCAACTTATTTCATTGTAATATAGAAAACATTGATTGTTTGATTTAGGTCTGATATGTTCAGTATAGACGTGTCAAGTGTAGTTAACTAAATTTTAAGTGAATAATTTTTAGTGCACGTCCACACGTAATAATTTACTAAAGCTCTTTAGTACAATTCTACTTAATTACTTACCATTTTACGAAATTTTAAGTAAAAAGTGCCTGTTTAAATGTGTTAAGTGATAAGCCCCGCTTACCTACTTAACAGAAAATAGAAAAATTTCTAAATTATTTGTCTACTTGATTATTAAATTATTACTACTAAATTGTCCGTTTACACATATTATTTTACTTAAAATTTAGTTGACTGTTTAATATGTGTAAACCAAACAACAGAGAGACACAAAAAGCATGGCGCAATAACGTCACCTGAGCTAACTATAATAATAATAATAATAATAATAATAATAATAATAAACTAGCATCAGGACCCTCTCTGAGGCTGAATCATACTGGTATCTGGGTATGTCACAGTCTGTGGGGGTTCATGAGACGGACATGAAACAATCAGTTTGCGAAGCCTTTCTTGGACGCCTGACAAAAGTTTGTAAAAGCTATTTGTCGGGTGCCAATAAGGTCCGAGCTTATAACGGTTGGGTCGTGCCCGTTCTCATGTACACCTTTGGCGTACTCAGATGGACTCAGACCGAATTAGACGCCCTGGATAGAAAAGTCCGCACGACTATGACTCTCTATCGCATGCACCACCCGAAATCGTCTGTTATGAGGTTGTATATCCCCCGGAAATGTGGCGGTCGAGGCGTATTGAGCGTCAAGACCATGCATAATCGGGAGATATCCAACCTCAGAACCTACTTTGAGACGAAGAGGGAGTCCCCAATGCATAGAGACGTCATAGAATGTGATA
Organism: Thymelicus acteon; assembly: GCA_951805285.1. Taxonomy (NCBI): domain Eukaryota; kingdom Metazoa; phylum Arthropoda; class Insecta; order Lepidoptera; family Hesperiidae; genus Thymelicus; species Thymelicus acteon. Next base: position 4,361,611 of record OX638233.1, read on the forward strand.
AAGGACTTATTCCCCTAGCTCTGGCCAAACCCGAGTGGCAGAAACCTGTGGTACTAAGCACCTCTGACCGGGAGACCGTATGGAAGGAGAAGGAGTTGTACGGACGCTTTTTTAAAGCTCTTCATGAGCCGTACGTAGATAAAAAAGCGTCCGTGCAATGGCTGCGCTTCGGTGACCTTTTTGGGGAAACCGAAGGTTTTGTGTGTGCAATACAAGATCAGGTGGTTAAGACGCGGAACTACCGAAAGTACATCCTGAAGGATGGCACTACCGACATTTGTCGAGCTTGTCGCCATCCCGGTGAGTCACTCAGGCATGTGCTGTCGGGATGTTCGGCTCTTGCTAACACTGAGTATCTGCACAGACACAACCAAGCGGCCAAAATACTTCACCAAGAGCTTGCTCTGAAGTACGGTCTCCTGGATGAGAGAGTGCCGTATTATAGGTACACACCGATGCCAGTACTCGAGCGTGACGGAGTTCGGCTCTATTGGGACCGGTCCATCATCACGGACAGGACGATTCTGGCGAATAAGCCTGATATCGTGCTGATGGACCGGGCACAGTCGAGGGTGTTTTTAGTGGACATCACCATCCCACATGACGAAAACCTCGTGAGAGCGGAGACAGAGAAAAAACGAAAGTATCTAGATCTGGCTCACGAGGTTTCCAGCATGTGGCATGTGGAGTCCACTGAAACCATCCCAATCGTCATATCTGCGAATGGGTTGATCCCAGTCAGCCTCGCTCACCATATGAGGCGACTGGGGTTCCGTGGCAGTTCGCTCGCAGCCAAGATGCAGAAAGCGGTGCTGCTAGACTCGGCTAGGATATTTCGTCGGTTTCTCAGCCTGTCGCCCTGACCCCCGGCCGTTTGGTCTCCCCTGCCGGGGCGTAATCCTCCACCCGCTACAAGTATTATTTATGTAGAGTGTATGTAAGTTTATTTATTGGTATATATTTATGTTTATTATATAACTTTTTTTTTGACCCTATATCTGGGGGCACGGCAGTGCCCCCGCCAAGTCGAGCAAAAAAGCGGCACGGCCGTACCATCCTTTTCTCGAAGCAATTCAGGCTATTTTCGACCCCCTATAACTTCGTTGTGAATAAAGCTAGAAGCCTGAATTTTTAGTAACCAAGCAGGCATTGTATAAACTCGGTATATTTCAAATTTCATTCAATTTGAACCAGTAGTTTAAGAATTATAACTAGTCAAAGTTTCTTAATTTCGTCACTCACTGACTGACTGACCGATCATCAAAACTCTAAGGCACTTCTAGCAGACATAGAAGCTTCAAATTTGGAACACAAGTAGTGTTTAGTGTATAGATCAAGGAAAAACTAAAATATTTTGCAATTTCGGTCCAGTTTTCTAGATACATCAACTGCATAAATAACTTTGTAATCCCATATAAATATATAGGATTACAAAGTTACATTAACTGCATTAATGAATCACTGTACCTGTATAGCAAAGTAACATTTGCAGTGAATGAATCAGTGTACCTGTATATAATATAATGGAATAATAGGTGTAGATAGGTACCTAGATATAGGTAATTATGTTCAAAGGTAATTTGTAAAAGGAAAAAAAGTAGAACTATCTACAAAAAGAAATGAGATGCCATCAAAAACAAAACTTGTAAAAAAAACCAAGTCTCGCAACTCAGTTCTTCTAGCGTAAAAAGTTGTGAGATCCATGTAATACCAAGTCGGTTAATTTATTCAGTTCCTACTTAAGGGTCCTTCTGTCTTAAGTTATTTGTGAGATACATTGTGTTTTCGTGCGATGGTCAAGTCAATCTATTTATTTAAAACATAAAAGATTTTTAATATTGATAATATGGTCACTATAGGATGTTGTTACTTGTTAGGTTAGCTAATTACGTAATAACTCAAGACAGAAGGACCCTTAAGTAGGAACTGAATAAATTAACCGACTTGGTATTACATGGATCTCACAACTTTTTACGCTAGAAGAACTGAGTTGCGAGACTTGGTTTTTTTTACAAGTTTTGTTTTTGATGGCATGTTTTTATTTTGTACGCGGGTGTGAGAGTCGAAAATATAATAATAATAATAATTTAGCCTTTTATTACCGAAACAGTATTTACAGATTTTATGATTGAAAAATGTTTTTAAGAAATATACAAAACAAAAAATTTTAAACTATATAAACATTTTTTTTTTAAAGAATGTCTCTCTGCTCGGTGTGCCTTATGGCAAAGGCCTCCTCCAACTCCTTCCATTGTTTTCTATCAGCAGCAACTCTGATCCAATGCGGTCCTGAGCTAACTACTATGTGATAAATTGTTGAACATTTAGTAGAAAAAGAAGCATAACCCTATGACTTGTGACATACTGTGATCCTATGAGTTAGCTACAGGCTGGTGCCGTTGGTAATTGAATGGATGACAGCCTGACTACTAGTGGCAAATATGTCTTGAGCATTTCCATGCTTTGGAGGACACATAAAAGCCATTGTTTCCGGTTATTTTCTAAGATAACAGTTGTTAAGCCATCTCAGAGGGGGATGGCATAAAGATGCCATAAGGAACATACATTCTCTGCCTTCAAGTTCTTTAGGAGTTGTTTGTCGGCTGTTTACATAACAATATAACTTGTAGTTTGTTTCAGCTTATCGGAATGAATATTTGGATGCGAGGTCTGTTACTCCCCTGGCTAATTACCATGGGACTAATAATATTGTTCCAACTCATATTCGGTCTGTGGTTACTTGGAGGATACTATATTTATGTGAGTATTACATTGTTTTTATTATTCTCTGTTTAAGCTGCCTGCTTAAGGCATAAAAAAAAACTTTTCTTTCCTCAGTTCCTCATCTTCTTTTGTAGAGACAATATAGTTTTCTACAAGAGGTTAATCTTTTTTTTTATGGAAACGATTTACAATTTTACAATCCACCTGATGGTTAGTGCCTGTTGTCGCCACAAGAAACAAGAAAGAGAGAAGAAAAAGAAAGAACTGGTTCTCGAGCTCCCAGCCAGCACACGACGAGTTGTTTGGCGGCGACTCATGCTCAAGGGTGGTAGCTATCCAGGCGAGCCCCATGGAGAAATAATAATAGTAATAATAGTAAATGTATGGTAAATTAACAATTAAAATCAATATTACCAATATAATCCCTCGTGGGGCTCTACCACTAGCGAGCCGGATTTAGTTGACTTTTACGACACCTATCCGGCGTGGGATTGGGGTTAGCATTCTAAGCCACCCCAATATGGCAATCTTTAGTGAAACGATTACTGTACATGTTACCTAACCATTCGGGCTATTATTTAAGTTAAGCTTAATATAGGTCCACCTCTTAAGCATTTAATCACACACTTTTATTTAATACAGTTTTTAACTCAGACATGTGCAAGAGATTAACCATCAAACCACTGACCTATCACTAATAATAACTATTGTTAATCACTCTTTAATTCTAATTTCAGTTGGATGCTACGTTTGCTGCAATGATTGATTTCCTCTGGATGGCGTATAATGTAAGTATAGGAATAAAATAAATAATAATTGTATCCTGCAAAACAGATGACAAAATAGTGTCAGGATTTACAGAAAATCATTTTTAACCTGGCTGTCATTGCAAAACTCTTTGAATCATATTGGTCGGTTGTTTTAGGAGAGTGGTTGTATAACAGGCAGACAAAAATTATATATTAACACATGAACATTATTTTAACTTGGTGTTATAGAGCTCACCAACTTCTAAAGTGAAACATTATAACACGTTAATGTAAGCATTATAAACAGTATTATTGTAATAAATATGAGTAAAGTGTAATATGATATTTATTTTAAATTAGGTTAATTTTTTTGGTAATACGTGTCACCAACGTCAAAGAAGTTTGAAGTAGAATTAAGAAAAAGTGTGTGTGATTGAAGCGAATCGCGCGTAAAGATTACACGCACACAGTTTTCTTAATTCTAATAATATTATAAAGAGGAAACTTAATTTTTTCTTTGTTTGTAATGGATAAACTCAGAAAGTACTGAACTGGTTTTGAAAATTATTTCACCAGTATAAAGCTACATTATTTCTGAGTGACAACATATATATATTATTTGATCATGATTAGTAAAAAAATTTGCAGAACAACGTCTGCCGGGTCAGCTAACTCAACTTTGGGCGGTTCATCGAGACCAAGGCTAAGGCTGCTGCAAGGAAACTTGGTGTCCTTGCAAAGGTACAACGGTACTTCACACCTAGGCAACTCTTAACCTTGTACAAAGCTCAGGTTCGGCCGTGTGTGGAGTATTGTTCGCACATTTGGGCAGGCGCAGCCAAATGTCACCTTTCTGCTTTGGACTCGATGGAGAGACGTGCGAAGAGGCTCATTGGTGACCCAGTTTTGGTCGAGACCAATCTTCAAAGCCTCGAGCACAGGCGCAGAGTAGCCAGCCTCTCGGTTTTCTACAGGGCACATTTCGGAGAGTGTGCGCAGGAATTGTTTGAGATAATTCCCCCATCTCCGTTTCTCCATCGAACGACACGACGCACGGCGGGTATCCATCCTTTTGTCGTGAACATCCCGCCGGTACGAACGACGCGGTTTGCCTCGTCATTCGTTATACGCACCGCGAAGGACTGGAATAACTTGCCTGCATCGGCGTTCCCGCCAATCTATGACGTGGATGTCTTCAAGAAAAGAGTGAATAGGCTTTTACTAAGTTAATGTGCTCACCATCTTGGACCACATCTCCACTTACCATCAGGTGGGATTGTGGTCAAGCATTAACTTATTAGTGTAAAAAAAAAAAAAAAAAAGCTAGTCAATATATAATTATCAATTAAAATTATCATTTCATATAGGTTTTAATTGATATTAAATGGAATCTTATAGTTTTTAACCAACTTCAAAAAAAGGAGGAGGTTCTCAATTCGACTGTTTTTTTTTAATGTTTGTTACCTCAGAACTTTCGACTGGGTGAACCGATATTGATGATTGTTTTTTTAAACGAAAGCTGGTGCTTGTCATGTGGTCCCACTTAAATTTTATTGAGATCTGATAATGGCATCATTGAGAAAACCATATAAGTCTTAAATTTGCATTAAGTATGTGCGCGACAAATGGACGAATAACTCAATATCACGCCAACCAATTTCGATGATTCTTTTTTTAATCGAAAGCAGGTGCTTGTCACGTGGTCCCACATAAATTTGAATGAGATCTGACAAGTACTTTTTGAGTAATTGAAGTCGGTTATTTTTTGTTAGTAAAATATAGATTATTCTTAATCCGCCTGTTCTTGTGTCTTTTCAGATATACTGCTGGTTGTGTGTGTTCTCTCAGTATCAGATCATACTTGAGATGCAGTCGCCAAATATAGAGATCTTGGTGGAATATTAACTTTATATGTAACATGTAAGTTTATATGACGGACGAATCTTTATCTGTATAAATAGATGTATCAATTTGTACCAATGTGTTACTTTAATTTTACATTTACATATTCTATGGATATTAGTATTTTTCTTTATTAGTAAAAATATTCCACATTTTCTAAATTATTATAGTATAAATAAAATATTCTACAATTTTCTGCATAGCTATTTGGATAAACAATTCAATTTGCTTGACTTAATTTATTAAGCTAAAATTGTAATTCAGCTGTTCAATATAATAAGCATGTTTATTCTGTAGTCTCACAGATAGATCTATAGATCTATCTATAGTTATAGTAATAAGTATTTTCAACGTCAGGTAACATAGACACATGAAACTTTGTACAGGAGATCATTTTATAACTTGGAACAGCAGACAGGATTTTTGAAAAGTTATCCCCAAAAATGGTAAAAATCGCATGTAAAAGTTGGTACGGTTAAAATAATAAAAAGTCGCCCGACTTATTTGAAACTTGGATCGAAAAAATAAAAAACGTATCACATTTTATGGTTTAATATAAAAATACTTTATAATTCGCACTTATAATCCATAAATTAATTTAATTTAATTATGGTAATCTCACAACCGCATCAACTGTGACATTTATCTATGAGATTACAAAATATCACCGCTGTAAATTTCGTTTCTAATAAATATGTAGTTATAAGTGCACAATAAGTGTCCTTGCGTATTTATAAACATGGGTTATCATCACTCATTTTATATACTTGTTTTTGAGTTATCTATCTGTCTCGCTTTATCACACTTATATCATATTGTCCTTACTCATCTATGTATATTTCAATATGCCTGTGATACACATGCAAATTTTTGCACACAAGCGTGTATGTATTACTCAATTTATGTATGTATGTCTGCTGAACTAGTACGCTAATTCTTAGCACGTGTATCTCAGGCTACTCTTTGGTAGCCGAAATACATATAAGTATCTATAGATTAAATAGACTGACTAATGCCCTTTCTGTAGTTACTAAGGTAGGTTGAATAGATATTGTATATAAGTTTAATTTTGGTGTAATATTTTCTTTTATATTTATCAAGTATAAAATCAATACTTTATACAATTAATTATGTTTGTAACATTGTTTATAATTTTAGGTATTATAAACGGACCACGTGTGTTTTGTATGTTTGACTATTGATATTTCAATATCCGTGTAAAACAATTCATATGCGGTCTACAGATTTGACGGATTACAAAACAATATTATATGTCGTGTATTTAGGGTATTATTAATATCCTTTATTATACAAAAACTTAAATATGAGACATTGTATTTATACATAATTAAACTAACCAGTACGCTTCACTAAATATTTTCCTATTTATATTTATTAAGTTATCTTAATAAAAATAATTATAAATATGTAATCGTATTTTATTAAGATTTTTTATTTATTTAATAACATTCTAAAAAATATCGTTAACATAGATCGTTAAAATCTTAAATATCAATATCTCTCCTTTTATTCATTGTATATTATCTATTACATTTAGTGAAGCGGGCGTGTACAAGTTAGTCGTTGATATTTTTGTATGTTGTTTGATAATATTTTGTATATCACTAAATCACTATGTATGAATGGCGTTGCGCCATGAGGGGGCGTCCATAAATTACGTGAGGTGTTTTTTCAAATTTTCTGTTTCTCCCTCCCCCTCTGGTGAGATGTTGTGAGATTTTATTCAACCCCATCCCCCAATCTCACGTGAGATTTTTCAAAATGTGGGTTTCTTACCTAAACGCGTTGGATTGTTATTGTAAAAAGAAAAAAAATATTGCTTCGTGCTTTTATTTACGACTAGTTCAGACTAGTAATCAATATTGTTGAGAGTTTAATTATAAGTGTAATAAAAATTTAACTTAAGCATGTACAATCTGGATTAAATGAACCAAAATAGTATATTTTTTTTTGTTTCAATCAGAAAAAAAATTGCGTGATATTTGCCGAGACCCCCCCTCTCTCCAACGTAAGTTTAGATGAGATTTGACTCGACCCCCTCCCCCCCTTAAACATCTCACGTAATTTATGGACGCCCCCTGATGCCAAAAAAATGAAAAGCTATCGATATATATTCGATTATTCATTTATTCAATGTATCTATTATGTTTTAATATCGATTCAATTAAGAAAAGTGTCATTATAAAAACAAAATACGAGTATATAAATTATCGAATACAGTCGTATATATATCGAACGACGAATCGTATTTGGCATGTTTGAAGTCTTTTGTCCGTCCATTTAAAGACTGTTTTATATGTAAAGTAAGTGTGTAATGTGTAATGAATCTCAAGTTATTATTGATATCTACTTATTAAAATGTTACTTGTTACTAATTGACAGACGACGTTAACCTTAATCTGTGGACGTTCTGAAACCTTACAGAGGTTCCTTATATTGTGTACGATTTTTGAAAAATCATCCTCAGTGTTAAAATAGGGTGTGTGCAAGTTTGTATGATTGTAGAAATAAATTGCGTCCGATTTACTTGTTACTTAGAATATATTTTTAAAGAAGGAATAAAAAGGGGGGCTAAAAATTTTAAGTTGTAGTAAAATAATAGTTGAATATACCGGGCATAAAACAACAAAACATACATATTTTTCTCGTATTATTTTGATTTTTAATGAAGTAAGATTTCAATTTCTTCTGCATTACGATAATAAAATGAAAGGTAATATTGTTTATATTATGCATTTAATAGTCCAGTGTTCATTAGATCATTCTCATAAAGATATTATGTTGCATAATTTTACACTTGTATGTCATACGTCCCATATATTTGTATTATACATACATTCATTACGAAATAAAACAATTCATATGAAAATTCTTAATCGTTTATTTTATTTGGAGAAATAAAATTTTTGTCATTTTCTCGTCGTCTATTAAAATAAAAAAATCTGAATTTAAAGACTTCAGTTCAAAATAAAAAAATAAACGTAACAGGTAAATTGCGTTACAAGCTTACTCCCAATTTTTATTATATTAATTACAACTTTATTACAATTTTAATGATAATTACCTTAAATTACGATACAGTTATGAAGCCTTTAAAATCAAAAGAACAACGTTTCCTCATATTGCACAGGACAGTACCATAAATATATTTAATTAATTATTTTATTTCAATTAATCTAATTCGTTTAGTAATAAAATATGTTTTCAATACTTCAACTTAATTTGTTTTGGGTTCAAATTGGAATGAGTATTCATTTAAAACAATAACAATTTATGATGAACAAAAATAACTTCAATGAAAAAACGACATAAGTCGAAAAATATGTAAAAAAAATTTGAACAACACATTGTATTGGCATTCTTTTTAAATTTCCAGGCCCGTGTTACCAAATATTTTTTTTTTAATTAATTGAAACTTCAAAATAAGTTTTAAAACAATTTTTCTGTAGGTTCTAATTAGGTATAATAATTAGAACTTTGTACGGTCTAAGCATTCATCGAGAACAAAGCAAACTGACTTGGTAATACGGGCCTCAATCCTTTGTCATGACTATCAAATAATGACAATTTAGAGAGACTGAAATAATTGTATAAAAATCCCCTCAAATAAATTTTAAAACTCAAAATTATATAAAAATAAAGTCTTACATTCAACAACCTAATTGTACAAATATTTACGAACTTCAACAGAAACTGAGCATTTTCAAGAAAAATGTCTTAACTAGCAACTATGTACAGTGAAATCTTATTTCGAATAACTAAAGTAATATACAGTACCTAATCTATAATTTACAAGAATCAAAGCTTATTCTAGATACAGTCGTGTAGTTATTTTACAATAATTTACAGAAAGCTTACTTATTTTATAACATTAAAATGATATGCAACAAGCTATATAGATAGCCGAAGTCACAGCTTGTGTATAAGTTTGTAAAACAAGATATAAATTGTATAATGGAATGATTAAAATGGAATGTAAATTTAGTTGTCACATTGTGTCGTTTTTTAATTTAGACCTGAATCTTTAAAACCTGTTTAAACCTAGTCTTTATAATAGAAATATGTCTGAACAGTCTCAAATACAACAGAACTTCAAAATAATGTTAGTTGATTAGCGGCCCACGTGTGGCAATGTGAATAAAATAGGGTGAACTGCTCGGTTCTTTAACATTTGAGTAATATTGGAAGTCCCTGTATTTTAGGAGGATATATTAAAATCTTAAGTTTTAAGTACATGACTGATGTGCCTCAGAATATAAAGTTAAAACCCTGCTGACTGGTGTTGATGTATCCTTGTAACTTAATTTAATCTTGGATGTCAATTAGTAAATGAATTAAAAATATATTCAGTCATCGTAATCTGTTATAAAAAAATGTAAATCTTATTCAAATTCATACCAATAAATATGTATCTTTGACGCTCTGTAACCAATGGAAAAATCATTACTTTGCCAAATTTTACTCGATTAGAACAACCGCGATGGTTGGGTTACAAGTTTTTGTGTACAAGTGTAGTATTAAACTGTATGTTGATCAAATACCGCAAGCACCACTTTGGCACAAAATCCGGTACAACCAACGGTACCTCCCTGTTAAACATATAAAATGGTAATCTTTCAATTTAAATGCAGTGAGTGACTGAGTATTAACTGTATCGAAATATTTTCTCTGTATACAAACAGCAAATTTGTATGGAAACTAATGTTCGTACTATTAAGATTTGAGCTCACGTTTCTAGTCCAGGTACGTTTGATTTCAACGCGTCTTGAGAACAACAACAAATAAATGCACCTAGTAGTAAAAATAACAACAAATAAGTAAAACAATTCATTGACGCAGGGAGCAGATTCTCGCAGTACCTATACGTAAAATAATCAAAATAACTTCTTAAGGCGCGGTGTGATCTCAATATTCATAAAACTGGGTTTCTTTGGTGCTCGAGTACGAGGAAACCCAATGAAAATATCGCACGCAAAAAATACAGAGCATAGAAAAAGGTCTAAAGAAAAATGTTAACCAAATAGAATATTAAATAGTTGTTTAATATTTCCAATAAAAAATCGTAATTTGCTATACAAAAATAAACTTAATCGTGGACGTTCTTTGTATTTTCAGCGGTAACAACATATTAACATGAGAATATAATACGTATATGGTTTTATTAAAACTTAAACCGGACAGATATTGAATTTAATGTGTATATTCTGAATTATCTAAGGAAAACCCTCAAATTAAATGTTTATTCGCAATCTAGTTACATTGTTAGCAAAAATATGCTCTGCAATTTTGAACCCTATTCAGCGTCACGTAAATGTAACATTAGATTAGCGCAGATATGCGGTTGTGTGAGTGAAATCAACGTTTTTAAATCGTAGTCATACCGCGCCTTAACGCAATACATAATACGTTACAAAACTGTAGACATAATTAAATTATCACTTACTTTTAGTGTCATAAATTCCATAATGTTATAGAATAATGTCACATCAGCTCTTAGGTCATTATTTCAGAACGTTTCTAGTCAAAAATGTCATGAAAAATCGGTTCAAAAGTAATTATTGCGAGTTGTCCATAGGACTATATTACAGCTTTACAATTGGTATAGCTTACCTAATAAAATATCTACAGTACGAGAATCGGCTCCCAAGCCGCCAAACTTAATACCTGGGCGTTTAAAAATCCGCACATTTATAAACATGGCTATGAACTAGTGGAGTACCAGTTAGTATTTGGTGGAGCTGACTTATCTACGGATTGATGGGAGTGAGGAGTGTGTGCGGAGTGGGGTTGAGGGTGGTACAGATGGAAGGTGGATGGAGGATGGAAAAATTGGGATTGGTCTAAGGACGATGCGTAGTCTAACGCACCCGGTACTGCGGAATACGCCTGTGGTTTTAGCGGCAACGGCGCCTCTCCCAAATACGAATGTCGGAGTGCTTCGGAATAAGCGCTATTATCGTATGACAGCGCATACTGCTGCTTATCTCTCGGGGACACCGACCCTGGAGGGGTCATCGCTGAGTGGTAGTCAGCGTACCCCCCGTACGCTAGCGAGCTAATATCCGTCCCCTTATGACCTAGCTGCTCGCTGTACCCAGACCCTTCGCTTCCTGGCGGAGTCGGCAAGGGACCAGACTGACCATCGTTGGAGTAGTAGCCGCTTCTCCCGTCTCCCAGAAAGTTGCTTCGGATTACGCTCTCCCTATTGGCATAAAGTTGCCTCAGAAGCGCTGAGGCAGGTGTTGATGTATGATTGCCAGGTATCTGCCTGTTCAAGTGGTTCAAGTGGTGATTTTGGGTCCCTATCCACTGGATAGTCGATTTCTGCTGCTGCTGTTTTAGTAGGGCATCCGTTGAAAAATCGGTCGGTCGATGTGCAATCTCCTTGCCGTCCAAGGAAGGTAAATGCTTGGACATGGCGTTCTCTAGGTCCCGCACGGACGTGGCGTCCGTTGCTCCCTCGGGGATGGCTAAGTTTGTTTTAGATAGGTCCCGTTCAGCGGGAGATATGGTGGCTCCGGGGTTAGAGGAAGACTTTCGCCTTTCCTCGTCTCTCTCCGATTCTTCTTCGCAGTCTGTCGTGTGCTTCCTTTTCTTTAGTCTCCTGGCAGGCATTGGAGAAGTTCTTTCAGGGTTTGTGTTTAGTGGTAGTGGTTGGGCATCGTTTAGTCTTGTGAGGTGAGTGCCGTCTGAGGACGCAACGGGTGCTGATGAAGCGGAGTCTGTGTTGGTTGGTGGTTCTGTTCTCTCTGCAGGGTGTCGGGGAGGCGGAGGGGGACCGCCCGATGTATCAGCGTCCGGTGGACCGTTCTCAGGGTCTCCTGTGGTTTCTTCTCGCTTTACTCCTTGAACACTTTCTTCCAACTGACAGCAGTCCATGACGGTATTTGGGTACTCTCTCCCGCTGTGAATATAAACATTGTTTCATCATTTTACACCTTTAGCTGGACTCTCGTTGGATTTTTGTTTTTACTTTATATGAAGTTGATTCTTACCTGATAACATAATTGACGCAAATGATGTTCTGTTCTTCAGCGTTTTTCGAGGAGCAGACCACCGTGGCACATGTCTGCATCCAGGTGTATCCCCCGAGCTTGTTCATCAGCCTGTAGTAGTGCGTCAACACCTGACCTTTATTCATTACTGGAACAAAATAGACAACTTGTAGACAACAGTGTACCTACAGCCTATTATAATTCCTGCAATTGGTCACGTAACTTAACCAATGTTTTTGGAGTATGGCTTACTTCTAAAAGGATACCTGGACAATAAATCCAAGTTATAAGAGACGAATTCGTTGGCATCTACATTCGAGTAACTATATGCAATTGATTGTCCTTATAGCAGCATGTTTTGTACTTGCATTTGTATTGTATCCACCCTAGGTTAGACAAAGGACTTGTGTGACCTTGAATTAGCGTCAAATCGGCCTGATGACGGTATTATTCAAATTATTCGGTAGCTTATGTTTTTCTAATACGTCGATAGCGAGTATTATATTCAATTGACTACACAAAGGACATTGCGATCAACACGTGTATTGTTGTACGTGAGTCATTAAGACAGACACGGTTTTTGGTTTTGTTGTTTTATTGTGTATTGTGAACGATGCCTTTGATAATTAGCCATGCACTTGGACTTGCGCCAAAAAGTGAAACTCGTAGGCGGCACTTGACTTCTAAATCATTGTTGATATGTAGCAAATTAGTGCGTTGCATGAGAATATCGCTCAAATTGCATTTTAATAAACACATTACTGAAGCTTAATTTAAAAAAAACGGTTTTTCTCGTAAATCGGTTTGCGAATTTAATCAGTAATCCGTTATGAAGGTAGAGCGACGAGCGTCACAAGTGTCACAACACTGTAGATAGTATGGGCTTCAGTAGGTAAAAATATTGCTGCCGATTATGAATTTAAATTAAACACGAAAAAACCGCAAGACAAATAATAACCGTAAATGGGTTTCGCATTCAAATAAGTAATAAGTAGGTATTTAACGATAAATATTAACAATATCCTTTGTTAATGTCTCTATTGTCGCAGTATGAAATGTTTTTGCTCCAACATTATTCATTAAATATTCCGAATGAAGACTTATAGCCGGAAATTTAGGACATAATCATCTAATTTTATTACCATGATGTACAAATTTTGATATTATACGATCAGATGTCGTCATTGTGTCCATCAGAAATCCCAACCGCGTATACGGTTGTAACCAAATTACCCGCTTTCTAGCAAACACCCGGAGTTTTATGTTAATGTCGACAATTGTTATTCTACGCCCGGATTGACCACATTTGACCGGCATCTGTACAGACATTGTGTATTTTAAATTCAAATTAATGGTCTCGTAAACCTATCAACTGCTCAGGTGCCAGTGAAAAACTTTACTGTATGACGTTCGGTGATCGTGATTTGTGTTACAAATCGTCCGCCATCTTGTGTTCGTTAGTTACAACTGTTACGCAACAGCTCCTCCATTTTCATGGTTTCGTTTTACGTGCAAATGATTCAGCCCCTATCTGGTGACCTGATAAATAAACCACTAAACCCAATGAATCAACATGAAGTGGAGACAAAAAGATGTATGCAATTGAATAGGTGAGTGAGGTCAATGGGTGACGTCCTTAACGTAATGATGATTCAAAATATTTGAAAAACCCAATGTCTAAAACATGACAAATAACCTTAGCTTCCGTATTGTCTTAAATGAGGATTGAGGAAACTTAAGTGGACAATTGTCGAGGTGCTTGGAGCACACTGAAAATACTCAAGATCACAATTACCGTAATAAAATTGGTATATATTTACAACTCTCTAATTATAAGACCAAGTACCAACAATGAGGGATTGCTATTGATAAAATCAGTAAATGTTTTAATTGCAACTCAATGAGACAATAAGCGTGTACAAACAGTAAAATCCGAAAAATGTTGGTAAATAATTATTCCATTATTTCTTTCATGGGTATCTAAAACAGACGAGGGTATAAAACAGAAATAACGAATCCGAAGGCCTTCCTGAGGACATTAAGGCTGACATTTCCCACGTACAGCCAGGGAAAGGAAACGAAATGATGACACGAGTTATTATTATTCAAATCACAACCAGCCGGTATGGCGCTAGGCCTAAATTGTATTCTTGTGACGAATACTCGGGAAATAATGATATCGTCTTGCATGTGGACTAGGTTGGAGATGTTTCGGTGTTTTCCTTTGGTTTTTGCGATATTACGTTTACTCGCGACTCCAGAGTTTTATATAAGATTATTGTGGAACTTTTTTTATGACTCTCGTACATAATTAAATACTAGAGTGAACCATTAACAAATTCAAATTTTTTTCACTGTTCAATGACTGACTACTTCTAGAATGATTGATTCGAAGTGATCAAAATGTATATATTTAAGTCATCTCTGTCCATTAGTATCCACCACGCTTATGTTCCGTTGAATTCATTCACACATCCGGCTCAATCGGTTTCACTCCAAAAACTTCGATCTTTCGATCTCATACATTTTCCTCGTCGCCTTGGTCCGAGGAGCCGTTGTCTTGACATGGATTTCTATATGCCACAAACTGAATACAAATAGGAGTTACGACATTTTCCACCGATGGATTTCACCGCACATATTGGGTCATGGGTGGACACAGTGATCGAAAACAATCGATTCTATAGATAAAGGATAATCGACGTTGTATTTGGATCATAACTGTCATCACTGTTTGTTATGACTCATATTCGTAGGTCCTTGGATTTAATTTATTACTTTTATACAATAGTGTCACATGTCATAATGTGTCGGTCTTCATCTCAATTATTTTTTAAATGAATTAAGCGTTTTAATTTTTTTTCATGAACTTCACCCGTCTGTGTTTTATTAAATACTTTAGATACTTTCCTTTGCAAGTCTGAACCTACCTACCTCCCTAATTATCCATTTTTTCTTCATCATAATTTTTCTCGTAATTAAAATAAGTCGAATCTAAGTAGTCGTGTGTATAGAAGACACATCTACTGACCCAACTACAGATAATAAATAAAATATCAAAGTACTTACAATCTACATGGCATTTCCTAAGTTTATTCGCGTCTTCTCCATGGCACAGCGCGTACAGGTTCTTCCCCGTGAGCTCGTCCGCCGTGTAGCCCAACAGCTCTGATACTCTGCTGGGTACGAGAAGGTACATGTGAGTAAAATCTGTCATCCAATTAAGATTCAATTGCAGCTTCGACCTAACTAGCAAAATTATATGTTCATTCTATTACTAAGTATTTTTTATTTTTACTAAACTTTCTATGTGTAATAAATTTAGGGCATTATTTCGTCATTCCATCTCTTTTATTTTGGTGTAAAAGCTAGGTTGGAATAAAGAATTAATTCTACACGAAAAGAATAGAATGTCCTTAATCGAATCTGTCCTTTTGCGAATGACGCTGTGTCACCGTTGTTTCAACTTTAGTTCTAAGTATCTTTTACAAGGAATTTCTTTCTTGACCGCCTCGATGCTAAAAAATATCTTTGGAGATGTTATTAGACGGATGTCTCCACCATCCACTCCTGTGTACTTAATAAAGATCAGACACAGCTTTGCATGACTTTGGAGACTTAAAACGTATTCGTAGGACTTTTTTGCGCTTTAATTTTAACACCTTACAGTAAATACCTACCTAGTTGTTTCAAGACACATAGTTTCCATAAATTAAATGGCAATAGCTCCTCAAGTTATATCTATCAGGTACCTAAACTTAATAGAAAATAAGTCACAATTTTATTATGAATACCTACTAATAGTCTTAATAAACTGTTCTACTTTAATACCTGGGCTCGCAATGTGCTATTCTGAAGTCGAAGTTGATCCGGGTGACGAACATATCCGATTCTAATCTGATCTCGTGGACTGATGGCGGTGGGAGAGCGATGGCGAGCGCTACCATGCCCAGTAAAGATGGCGGCGACTTCCGGCTGTGGGAGAAGGAGTATTGTGGTCGAAGCCTGCATAGCATCAGCACCACCTGGAAGAAGAAACATTGACGTCAGACGGTGTTATTTGCTACATAGTTCTTACGAAGGCTACCAAACTACTAACATTAGGTAGTTTTCCATTCAAAACAATGCCAGGATTATGCATTGTTTGATTCGGCACCTACATCTTGTTTGGTAGGTAGGTAAGTAGGTATATATTTAGAATAACAACCTACGTCACTAATTAAAAAGTACCTGGGTCGGTATTTACGATACATACAGTGCCACCAAGTTATCTGTGAAATGGCGAAAATTGGAACTAATGCCGCGTCATTCATAAGTTCTTTGTGCTCATTCATTTGTCATTTACTACCTCTCGAATTGCGTCCAATGATTGGTCCGATGCGTCCGACAGCGCCCTCCTTCAATTTACAGATAAGTTGGTTTCACTGTACGTATGTTAAGCAGATGCTACGTCGTTGTCGTCAGAGATACATACTAATACATAGACATTAACAAGTATAGGATATTAATGATAGCATTAATATTATCGATAAGTAGAGTAGGAGGAGAGGCTCATGGCCTGTAGTGTAAGTACAATTATTTACGGAGTAATTTAAGATCAAATCTTTTAAAAATGTCCTACAAAAAAGGCGTTACCGGTGGCGCATTTTGTATACTTCATTACTTGTTACGACACGATTTAGAAGACACCTTACTGGCTCTCCCCGCACCGTTCAGTTGTGCGTTTGCAAACTGCATGTGAGGATGACCGACTGGCTGCGTAATTTTCCTGCCAGATACATAATATTAAGTAGTAACTGCGGTGGCGCAGGAATACAAAATCATCCAATTCCGATGTCATGTATATTAGTAAAAGTACAAAGTAGATTATCAAGAAATTTTATGGAGGCTTCCATTAAAGGTTTTCAGCCATATGTGTGAAATAAAAGTTAACCTGTGAATAACAGTGTTCTTTAAAATTCAAGTTTTGACTCTGATTCTAAGTCCGGTTGCGCAATCTCGGTGGCTCCGGTGGCAAATCAAAGCATAGGCATAGGGAAGTATAGGCCATAGAAACACAAGCGTGTCTAATCACCGCTAAAAGGAGTCCGTTCACCTAGACTCCTACTTTTCAAAATGTATGTTTAAAGTATTAAAATTAAATGATCTTGCCTTTATTATTTCTGATTGGCATAAATCAATTTCGGTGGATCAGATTCTAATTCCAATGGTCCTAATTTCGGTGGCATTTGACAATGTAATTTGAAAATATTTCGGGAACAATTTTTTTTCTATCTGTACTATATGACTAATTATTACTACTATTTACATACATATTATTTATGCCAAATAAAATGTATTAGAAATAGCAAATTTAATTTAATCAAATTCGGTGGCTCTGATTTTAATTCTGGTGGTCATTTAATAATTTCGGTGGCATTTGATAGTTTCAAATGGAAATATCTCATAAACTAATATTTTTTTTTCGATCTCTAGTATATGATTAATTAGTACTACTATTTGCCTATTATTTGGGCCAAAAAAAAAATATCAGAAACAGCAAATTTAAATTCGCCACTGTAATTAGGCAAAATTCATGTTTGTTGAAATTGACCCATAGCATTAAGTCTGCCTTTTGTACCACTTAATTTTAAGAGTATAGTAAAGTGTAAATAAATAAATAAATAAACTTTAAGGATTAAGTGACTGAAAATAACATGATACGTGATTACCATGATCAAGAAGTTTGGATGCAAACAACAAAGACGAGGAATCATGTGCTGCCAACAAACGGTTAAAATCACGTTCAATGAACTCCAGGTAACTCCGGAATCAAATGTAAGAAGGATAAACTAATTCCAAATTTTCGCAATAAAACCTTAGCCTCTGGCATACAATCCATGCCAAGGGTTTGGAATGAGCGTCTCTAATTGCTCCGTCGATATTCGCACGAGTTCTATGAGCAATTTAGATTAAGATAATTTCGAATTATGGGTTTAAGTCTAGTAATATTACTTCAATTTAATCGATTCAGTTAAATTTCCAGCGATTAACACGATATTTTCACCGAAGCTCTAAAAATACAAACGCTTGTAAAAGCCGAATTTTCTCAAGGAAAATAATCTATTACAAGTTATTTTACGCACTTAGTAAGTTATTCGCGAGTCGCTTGAGATAACATCGCATTTTATGTTCTAACACCGAGTTAAGGCAAAAATTATGGGCCATAGCAGTGCCTTGGGGCACCCCACGCGGGGCAATAATTCTAACAATAATATTTGTGATCTAGGATGGATAAACGGTGAGAATTTATTTACTCGTTTTGGAAGTGTTTCTTAATCGTGTTTAAAGTATTCATAGATTAGGTCAGCGAAAAACTTAAGGAAGTAAGGAAAAATCATGAAGTTACTATGCAAATTGTAATAATAAAATTATAAAATAGGCTATTAAAGTACAAAAAAAAACAAGTTTGACGACGAAAATAGACTCAATTTCTTTGCTAGATTCAGACAGAATTAAATAACAAAAGGGTTTACACAATCGCAGCTTCGCACGGAGGTTTTTGTCTTGACCTCAACTGAGGCGTGACGGAAAGTAAGTAGATAACGAAACAGATTAAAGTACTGTCACTTACTGAATGAGATGAATGATGTATAAAAAGGTTGGAATCGATCTGTAGAGACAAGAAAATTGCCTATTTGGTAATTCATATCTCTATGTAGGTTATAATTGTTCGTTCACTGCCTATTCGTTCGTTCACAAGCAAATTTAACTAATGTCGCCTTCGATTGGTGGGCATGTAGTTAAATGACAGTTGTTCAGCCTTGTCGGAGGTCTTCGGATGGGATAAGAGCTTTCCGCAGACAGGTTGACATTGACACTGAACTGAACTCCTACACCATGTGCTGTATATGGGTCTGAATAAGACAAATGTACTGTCTAATGTCTAATGTCTATTATAATTTAAACTTCAGGTCGTTTAAAATTCCCAAATAAAAATTTAAACTTGAGCCATTTAAACTTGACTTTGTATTTCATTGTTTTTATTTTTTAATATTTTATCTTTAATTTATTTGATTTTTTTCATGATGTTGTAATTAATGGATCTTGGTTATCTGAAATAAATTATTAGTATTATTTATCTATACTAATATAATAAAGAGGAAAGATTTGATTTTTTGTTTGCATTGAATAGGCTCCGAAAATACTGAACCGATTTGAAAAATTCTTTCACCTTTGGGAAGCTACACTATCCCCGAGTAACAAAGGCTATATTATATTTTCAAAAAAATTAGGGATCCTTAATAAAACTCCAATAATGTAACCCAAGGTGTAAAAAAATAAGAAAACCGAAACAAAGCGAGGGCGGTTACTCGTGAAAAATATAACGCTTATTATTTAGGCCTTTATACTTAGTAATTTCCTACAAACTGCCTGTTAATTTCGAATACTGTAAGCTTACTATAATAATATATTGTTACGTCCTACTAGTGGGTGCGTTCGAAAAATACCACTGATGTTGCCGAAGAGTACTTTATTTCACTCACAAGGTGGTACAATACTACTACACACTAACACTAACACTAACAACCGCGTAAGAGTCACTCACTCGTTCACGAACGCGAAACACCCTCTTACTATCGCCCTGATCACGTATTGACCCGTCTGGAGTCCCAAACCTGACTCCGTTGTCGCTCGTATCGCTGTTATCGCTTCGATCGTTCCGAACTGGTATCCCGAACTGGAATCCGTCACGACGACCAATTCGCGTCCTTTTATAGGTGGCCGAACTTAGTTCGCGGGTTTTCGAGAATGTACCGCACTAATCCAGATAATTAACAAAACACAGTCATAAAAGTTAGCATCAAGGTCAAGACACAAAGGAACGAAGGTCATTCGCCCGGAATACAATAGTGCAATAAAACGATTAAAGACGTCTTCGACAATTTAGGGTTCCATTTTTCCGTACGGGGTTCCGTGGTTCGTAACACTGCCCCCTCCTTAATCATGCTCGTCCCGAGCATCATTTGACCCGTGATACGGAACCAACCGATCGACGCGAACAATCTTCAGCTTCCCTCCTTCTCCTTGCCTGTCCTGCTCTGCGCTCGACTTCCTCCTCGCCAGCCCGGCCCTCCTGCGGTACTTGCAGAATCGCTGGTGCACGGACCAGAACCGTCCCCACATGGTCCCGCACATGCGCGCCTCCGCTACTATCAGCTTGGCTGCCTCCGCGAACCACTGCATCGCCTTCATCCACAGTGCGACGGCCCTATTATAGGTCCCTCCAGAGGCCCCAAAGAGCGGGACCCTCCCGATCCTGAAGGACACACCGTGGAACAACAGCTGGCGCGCTGTATATATCCCCCGCAGCTTCATGTCCATCGCCACGATCACCATTGCGCCTACGCTTCTCTTTTTCACAGCACTATTAAAATCCATAAACGTGGGGAAGGGCATGCCCTCCCCGCGCCACTGCAGCAGCTGCTTGAAGCGCGTGCGGTACCTGATGTCGGCCTGCATCTTCCCGATCAGCGCCGAGTATGCGCTACACACCATGCCCCTCTTCACGTTGCCCATCACCGCCGACGAGATCTTCACGTTCTCGAAGTTAATCAAGGGGTGGTCCTCAATCTTCCCGCCGCCGATGTCGCGCAGGTCCCGCTCGACGTCGTACTTGAGATCGTTGGAAACGGACGCCCAGACAGCGCACCTGCGGCCCTTCAAGTAGTTCTCGAAGATGATGCCCGCTGTCGCGCGGCCCTTGCCCACGCCGGCACCGTCGCTGATGAGAAACCCAGGCCTCGTTCCATCAGACAGCAGGTGTTCGTGCGCCTGCGACGCGCACACCACGGCCTCCAGTTGCAGCGCGGACGGCAGCCCGGCACGGATGGTGTCGTCGGGCAGGCTCAGCTCGGCCGGCTCCACCGATGATAGCGACGCTGCTACCACGACCGGATCCGAGTGCCCGTAGCCCAGTCCCAGCTCCGCCGGTACACAATCCGCACATGTCTCGGCCACGCCCATCTTCCTGTCATCCACATCTTCCCTAGTACACTGACTGTCCTCCTTACTTCCGAGACCGTCCTCCTCACTCTCAGGCCTCTCCTCCTTACTCTCCTCAACCGCCGCCATAGCCGCGCGGTCGGCCGCTGGCCGCGGTGGCATCACCCCGGCCGCGCCACCATCGCCTCCTTCCTCGCTCACGCGCCGTGACGCCTGCGACACGACTGCGATCTTCGCCACTCCGACGTCCAAGGCCCCCAATATGTCGTCCTTCAGGGACCGTAAGGTTGCACGCCACCCCTCCATGGCGGCATCCCAGGCTGACCGCTGCTCCTCCATGGCGGCATCCCAGGCTGCCCGCTGCTCCTCCCTCAGTGACTGGATAGCCCCCAGCAGAACCGACATGTCCAGTCCTCCTGGCGCAGTCACAGTAGCAGAAGCAGGGGCAGGAACTGTCGCGGTCACCACTCGTGCGGCTGCCATGGTCTCCGATCCCGCAACCGTGGTGGTCATCACTCCCGCCGTCGTTGTGGTCGTTGTTCCCGCAGTCGTCGTTTCCGCCGCCTGGCGTCGCGTACGTACACCTTCTTCAGCCTCCCTCGGGGCCAGTGGCATCCCACTTCTGACACCAATTGTTACGTCCTACTAGTGGGTGCGTTCGAAAAATACCACTGATGTTGCCGAAGAGCACTTTATTTCACTCACAAGGTGGTACAATACTACTACACACTAACACTAACACTAACAACCGCGTAAGAGTCACTCACTCGTTCACGAACGCGAAACACCCTCTTACTATCGCCCTGATCACGTATTGACCCGTCTGGAGTCCCAAACCTGACTCCGTTGTCGCTCGTATCGCTGTTATCGCTTCGATCGTTCCGAACTGGTATCCCGAACTGGAATCCGTCACGACGACCAATTCGCGTCCTTTTATAGGTGGCCGAACTTAGTTCGCGGGTTTTCGAGAATGTACCGCACTAATCCAGATAATTAACAAAACACAGTCATAAAAGTTAGCATCAAGGTCAAGACACAAAGGAACGAAGGTCATTCGCCCGGAATACAATAGTGCAATAAAACGATTAAAGACGTCTTCGACAATTTAGGGTTCCATTTTTCCGTACGGGGTTCCGTGGTTCGTAACAATATATTTGCAGTATATTAACCAAAAATCACCAATTAGGTAATGTGAACCATATCTGCTTCATAAATCCCCGAAATGGAGTACCCTAATAAGAACAAATACATCACAGACATAGTAAGAATTGTGGACGGCTAAGAAAAAGTTAGCTTCCGTAATAACTCCTCTACGCCTTCCTCATAATCAGAAAGGTAATTTTTCATCAACACCATCCGTTGTACAGATACCCACCCTCCAGTTACCACCCTCTCCGTATCTTGACGGGTCACCCTCGGTGTTTCTTCCAACCTAGATTGAAAATGAAAATTCAGCGTACATTTATTTCTCTCTAAACACTAGATAAGAATAAAAATGTCCACAAATTTTCATAGTCACTCTAATGACACGGAAGCTATGAATCTTATTTTCTTAGATTAATCGCTTCTTTCGTTGTTGTATCTTCTTTATTGAATGTTTTAGAAGATTTCAGTTTATTTTTGTCGCTTTTTCATTACAAGTGTGTTTATTTCATTGTTGGATTTCTTTTATAACGTTATACTATTACTATGCAGCCAATTTAATTTTGTGTTATTTTAAACTTAGGTTAGCATTATAAACATAGGTTATTTAATAATTACCTACCACTCTTCGCTTCATTCTGTTATAAAATAGTAGAATAATGTCTAATAAGACATTGAACGTTTTTTATTTTTCTTCTGTTACTCTGTGCTTCTATTAGTTTCAGTAAGCTTCTGCACTCAATGTTAATTTTAGTCTTGTATTAATATTTTCTTAATTCTTACCCTATATCCTGAAGACTTGAAGTGGCATCCTCGCTTGGTGAGCGTGCTCTTCATCCGAACGCAGAAGGCTCGGTCCATCCCTCGGTACAATGATCCGCTGGCAGCTAGACTCATTTGTGATGAAACTGTGGACAATATATTTAAAAATGTTACTTTTGAAACATTGATCTTCCTTTTCTTTAACCCATTCTTCTCTTTTTAACCGACTTCAAAAAAGGAGGAGGTATTCAATTCGATTGTATTTTTTTATGTTTGTTACCTCAGAACTTTCGACTGGGTGAACCGAATTTGATTATTCTTTTTTTACATAAAGCGGGTGCTTGTCATGTGGTCCCACTTAAATTTGAGCTAGATCTGACGAGTAGATTTTGAGTTATTTTGAATTCGATTATTTTTTTTCTTGGTAAAATTCAGATTATTATAGCCAATGAACTAAGTAGTATATTCGTTCACTGATTATAGCTCGTCCCATATCTTTTCTTTCTAGATTATCTTTCTCTCTTCACAAACGTACCAAGAGCTACTAAATTGTATTATACTTAATTAAATACAATTATTATATCTGAAACAACGTGGATTACTTCATTTGTTTATTTTGTGGTATGGTTTTAGTTTTAAAAATATAGACAAAAATTAATCCCCAGTGAATAATGAGCAACTAAAATAATTATAAAATTCCGTTTGTATCCTTCTTCAAAGTATATTATATTTAAATCATATATCACTATTATCATTACTTTATTTATGCAGGTATTAATGGCCTTACTTTGAATGACTTATTTAATGTGCACGGAACATAAAAAATAATTAATATACTGAACAACTCCTTAATAGAGAATTCCTTGATCTCAGTTCTCTCTATGCCAGAATTTCTTTCCCAAGCCAAATCCGTCAAGATCTTAATCTCGTATTGGCAGGCACGTGATTTTTCGCAGAACTAACGCATCCGTGTTTCGGTCTACAAATCAAATATTCTAGACGTGTTTCACGCTAGGATACCATTAATTCGTAAATTGGTACCTACCTTTATTGTCTCAGTGCAAAAACAAACAAAATCCCTGATGTTACTAGAGCAGTCAATAAAAATTCATTAAAATCTGATATATCAGGGGTGAATTTCAGTTTTATATATGCGTATATGTATCTGATAGACAACCATATATGCCACGGCCTTGTTATACACAAAAAAATAGTTCTAACGAGTAGTAGTGGAAGTAGTGACAGTAGTGATGATGGATAAGTATAATACTTAGATATAAGTGAACGGCAACGGCGAGGTTTTCGTAAAATAATTAACTTTACTTTTGAAACCAATATTTGGTAACAAAAATAGGACATGATCTTAAACACGATTCTAACCGAAATGTAGCCCTTACACCCACTCAGTAAATTTTATGTTCATTGCACTGGATGGGCTGTGGCTCACAATACCATGTTATAGCAGAAGCACATGATGTAACTAAAGGAACGATGCATAACTGAGTTAAAAATGTGTCTAGGTTTGTGGTCAGTAGATTATTTGGAGAAGAAGTCCGCTGGCCAACTAATTGTTTCGATATCCCTAGATTGTTTATAAAATATAATATACCTAGAATAGCAGGCATTGTAGATGGTTCGCTAATAGCAATGGCTCCTCGCCAATTTCTTCAACAAAAAACATTTTATGTAATTTGTAACTTACAAGTACGTAGATACAATATTTCAACGAAAACTACAGGCGTTTTCTACACATATAAACGTTTATTAAACAGCATTTATAATTGTAATATTCGTAAGATTTTTATATGTAAAATTTTTACATGATTGTAAGGTTTAATAAACAGAACTTGTCATACAACTTAACAAATATGTCACTTATTATATGTCAGTTATATGACGACCATACCGGACCGGATCACTGCACCGATAGGTCCTGGGTTCGATTCCCAGCGAGACGGAAGTTTGGATGATGAGTTTGAATTTCCTTTCTCGGTCTGGATGTGAATATCCTTGTCTAGTGTGTTGTCCGTGACACCCACGACACAGGAAATCCTAGTGTAAGGCTATGAGTGTGAAGCGTTATTATTATTAATATTATTATTATACGTATTATTCACAAAATTGTCGAATTGTAACATTTATTAAACAGGGCCAGGGCCCTGATAGGTAAGTGGACATTGTCGCCATGGACATCAGGAACGTCTTTTCCGATGTATTGCTGGTCAAGAATGTAGAGATAATGAAAACTGTAATTTCATATTTTTAAGATAAGGGTCAAGTTAAGCCAATATATATCTATCCAATAGCCGCCACACAGATAGAAAAGTTAATGAATAAAAGAGCATATCTCAGTTTAAGTCAAATGATCAATTTAATCAACTTTTTCTTACCTGAAGAGCTTGCTAAACGTTTTAGATTATCTGATGGCACCATTGATTAGTCGATTGGTTGACTAATTATACGATTCGTGGTCGAAACCTTGCTACCCAATCGACAGCACGCCTTAATTGATTTCACTGAGCTTGCATTCTTCCGAGAAATCTGCTAGCGTTTCCTAAACTATTTAGTTCTTTCAACCTTTGATACGTTTAATAGTATTTTCTTATATGAAAGATATAGGATAGAATTTACTTGCTGTAAGTTTATTTATTTATTTATTTATTTACATGTTTATGTCACCTCTTAAAAAGAAGAAACAAAGGGCAAACTTAATGCCTAATGGCATTGTCCACCAGTCAACCCTGGGTGGATGTGGAAATAGCTGATGGCAGGTGTCAACACGAAATATATATACTCTAGAATAATTACTAAAATAAGCAATTTTATAACAAGAATACATACAAATATACATACATACATAAAAACTATAATAACATAAATATATTGTAAGTATTCCAATCATAGTATTAAAAGAAAGAAATCATAAACGTAGTTAATCACAATAATTACCTACATAAATCTAATATAACAATTTTGCTAAGCCACTATCTGAGATTTGAACACTGCCAAGGATTATTAAAAATAAAACTACTTACATAATACAGTAAAATATAAATTTGTAAAACGCCTGATAAAATAATTTGCATGTGTAATTTAGAATTTGTGAAGGTAAGAATAATATTTGTCAAGGAAAAGCGTATTAGTTTACAAGTAAGAAAAAAAAACATCCAATACTCATTTAAAAAAAAAATTTCGATGATATGGGAAAATTCAACTGTACCTATCTATTTTTTTTCGAAAGTAGGTACAATAAGTACACAAACTACAACTTACACCTGAACAAAAACCTCAAATTCTCTTCGAAATGTGCCGAGTCTTTAGTAATAGTCGTACAATTTCCATTAAAATGGACAATGTAGTGTATTAAGTTCAATCACGCCTTTGTGTCAAGTACGTAATAGCATTGAGCCAATAGCTATTTTCGCAACCTTGGCGTATGTTTTTTACTGCAGAGGTGACACGGGGTTTGCTGACTAAATTGTGTTTTTTAAAACAAAATAACTCCATGTGAAATAGAACTCCTAAAATAATCTTAAGGAAACTTTTAATACTTAAACCATTACAGGAATATAACTGATCACACTAATACATTGTTATGTCCTTCTGCTTTAATTAGCCATTCTGTTTTGTTTTCTAAAAATATGTAGTCATTTAAAAAATGTAAACCGGCCCGAAAACTCTAAATAGGAATTTGTAGTTTTTTTTCTTAATAACCTGAGAGGCTGACGAAAAAGCAGACGGGTCACCTGATGGTAAGAGATCACCGTCGTTTAAGGACATGAGCATTACCAGAGGAATCGCCAGTGCATCATCTGCTCTGAAGGAGAACTTTTTTTACACCTTTGTTGAAGAACCCCATGTCATAGCGCTCCGGGAATACCTCAGAAGGAAGCTCATTCCACAGCTTGCAAGTACCTAGATACATAACCTTATTACTGTAGGTGTTGTTTTTAAAAGCTGTGCTGAAGAATTTCCCTCTCTTTTTCAGTTTCCAAAAATAATAGCAAAATTAATCGTTCAAGAATTCAAAAGTCCAAAATGGTGTCGAGTTTCAATTTGTGCTTAACAATCAAACTTCTCTTTAATAACGTCATCTAATAGATTTGACTATCACTGGCTTCTAACTGACATCATCACATCAAGCGGTTCTCCACGGCTGTCAAGTGACAATATGGCCATCTCTACGGACTTCAGCACTTTACCTAATACTTTATCAACGCTCCTCTCCACACAATGACCGTCTGTCACATCAGATCCTGATTGATTTTTTGCCACCGCTTTTTCTCTAGTAAGTAAATTGAAATCGAATCTAGCCCTTAAAGGTTATCTTACAGTGTTTTGTTCTGATAAACGAAAAAACTCGGTCAAATTTACTTCAATACAAAGTTTTTTTTTCGCTCTCGGGATTTAGCTAGTCACTGCAATTAATTATTATTACTTTAAAGGAATTTTAATAATCAAGCTTTTTAGTGTCATTGGCAATTCCAGAAGCAAAAAGCCACTTTAAAGTTTGAATACGTCAATTTTAATTTCTTTCCTTTAATATTCAATTTCAAGGCAAACTTTGAGGTAGTAAATAGAGATATTTGAACTTAAATTCTCCGTACACTCCCAATTACGAAAAAAACAAGCGCAACTAAGATTATAACCACAACAACGACAAAAACACCGGATGCATCGGAGCGAGCAATGGCCTCTATTTGTCAGTGAAATGATACCAGTAAGTTTTTGCTTATCTCGGCATTTAATTGAACACCGCCTGTATTATAGAATAGAGGTGCCAAAGAATCGAATACTCCCTGAGGGATACCAAGCCCAGAAATACTTTATGTAATGGCGCCCTGCTTTCAATAGCCCGTTAATACTTTCCCATAGCGATGAAATACAATATTAATCAACACTATAAAGACTTGAGAGCTGACTCCCCATTGACCGTTTCATAAGGTCCCAAGCCACCGTGAAGATTCCATAATCTAATTTCAATTTGGTCCACAGCTTATTAAAAGGCAGTATTGAGCGATTCGATGTACTAAGTGAAATTTATGGGATCAGTACTGTCACTGATCTTAGAAGGTGCAATAGCCTCAGAAAAGAGGGAACTTTAATTGAATTCAGTATAGTTTTTTCTCGTTTTGATAGACGGAGCAAAGTAGTTTTTTAATTCCAAACTTTTGACAGGAAAACGTAAGTAAGCAGATTGGCTTACGGTAAAATGGCCACTCCATTATGAATTACTTGTTTTTATTTTGCATGGTTAACCAAAATTTTACACATGGTTCGGTACGATATATTTTTTGCTACAAAGAAACTTATTTCCATCAAATTATTGTGGTTAAGTCGATTTAGACATAACTTAAATGTATAAAAACTTTCTTAACTTGATATATAACTGTCAATTTGTTGGATTCTTGAAGCATAAGAAACAGCTAAAGTAGTTTTTTACGCTAAAACTACGATAGTATTTTTATATGGGTTGTTTTATATGGATGGTATCACGATACTCTCGACACAGCTCAGGCAGCCTTATTGGCTCTACACTTTGAGCAAGTTAACTCAAAGCTTGTTCTGGAAGGAATACAAGCCATCAACCAATGCCCATGGTGGGCATCTCCGAGGCAGTTTCTCGAACCATACTCAAGACCATAGCCCGGAAGAGGGGAGCTGAGATGTGGCGATGGCAGCCCGATGCAAGACAGGCCAAAACCCTAACGGCTGACTACTCGCAAAAATACTCAAAGAAAGTGCCCAACCTGAATCGCCCTGACTTATGGGTACTAATCAGACTGCGGACCGGACATTGCGGGCTGAATAGACACCTACTGACGATAGGTGTGAACAACACTGCAATGTGCAGATTCTGCAGTGAGGCAGAGGAAACGCCCATCTACATACTCTGTGATTGCCCTACCATAAGTCACTGCAGAAGCCCCATCCTAGGAGGCTACCTAATCAGTGGGACTTGATGACCAGTCCTAACACAGAAACGGGTACGGCTACAATAGATCAAATCTGGTCGCAGTGGCCCCTGGAATAGCTATACCAAACCCGAGAATTCAAATAATAATAATGGGTTGTTCACTAATATTTTGAATGTTTGAGTTTTAATAGTTCTTGACAAAAAATAACCGACTTCAGAATTACTCGTCAAAACTACTCGTCAGATATAGCTCAAATTTAAGTGGGACCACATGACAAGCACCAGCTTTTGATTAAAAAAAGAATCATCAAAATCGGATCATCCAGTCGAAAGTTCTGAGGTAACAAACATAAAAAATACAGTCGTATTGAATACCTTCTCCTTTTTTGAAGTCGGTTAATAAATAAATAATTTTTTCGATTTGATTTTCTATTTAAATTATTTTATTGTCAAAATTTTATGTATCACATAATTATATAAGTATTATTGAAAGGACTAAAAGAAAGATGTTCTTATAATCTAACATTTCGTCTTGAGCAAACTTATTAAAACTTACACTCTTTTTAAGAGAGCTGAAAATTGACTAGCAAAACTATTATTTTAAAGTACAGTATTACAAAAACAAAACTGCAATCCAAAACAGAACTCCAATAAATAGATGTATTATCGTATGTGGATAATATAATTCCTTGTACTATAGTTAACATACCCGATGTACATTACTTCCCTCGCTTCCCAAATAAAAACTCCTCTAAAAACTTACCATCAGGGTTATTAGTCCCATGTTGGCTTCCCTCTTCACTTCCAGAAGCCGGACTGTTCAGACCAGTGCCTCCTGACCTTCCAGCCAGAGCGAGTCCAAGTTGTTCAGCTATTTCAGCATGATCTGCTTGGTGTACGTAGTCGAATATACTGCTACCCGTCATCTCTACCTGAGTGAGAAAAATATTTTTAGTAAAAATTATGTAAATATAAACCTGGATATTAAATAAATGCAAACAAAATGCTGGAATAGTTTAGACTTATTTATTTACACATAAATTTATTACTTTTGTACATATAAAAAACTGAGAAAAAATGTCCGTAAATTAAATTAATTACTTATAGATCTGAATTCATACGTAGCATGAAATTGGATAGAACATCATAATAAAATTATGACAGAGTCATGAATTAATATGAATATCAAAACAACAGAAGGCTTCAAGAAAATTTACAACCAAAAAAAAAAACAAAATTCGAAAGTTTTAAAACAAAAAACAATTTAATCAAACGTGGCAATCAATACTAAACTCTCAGCCACAGAAACAAAGTCTATTGTCAAATGTTGAATGCTCAAGGTTCATAGGTAGTTAAATGAAGACTCCTCACGTACTGTAGTTATGAATGAAGGAAGCGTTATCGCTCATAAGTCAGGTGGCTTCGTAGAAAGCAATAAACCACTAACTATAGGAAACCATGATAATACTGATGTCCTAGTTAAAGTTTTAGTTGAAATTCGAATTACT
This sequence comes from Thymelicus acteon, assembly GCA_951805285.1. Classification (NCBI taxonomy): domain Eukaryota; kingdom Metazoa; phylum Arthropoda; class Insecta; order Lepidoptera; family Hesperiidae; genus Thymelicus; species Thymelicus acteon. The sequence continues at coordinate 4,392,317 of OX638233.1, forward strand.
ACTTATTTAAAAAGACTTGCAATTAAGGAATGATATGGGTGAAATATGGTTTTTAAGTTCTTTTCGGATATTCAATTGTTGACTAAATTTTACTAGTGGATACCCAGCGTGTGCTACTACGCAAAAAGGTTTCTATGGAAAAATTCGAATATCGAAAATGTGTTTATTATTGTCTCAAACCATCTTCGCATTATCGCCTCTCAAGTGAAATCCTTTTAGGGCAGTGATTCCCAAAGTGGTCTATATCGACCCCTAGGGGTCTATGACAACCTGCAAGGGGTCTACGTCAGCGAAAAAAAATTTGGGGGTCCATGAAATGAAAATGGGGGTCCACGATAGTGGATCTCAACACATAAACTGATAGTACCTATTTACTTACATCATACCATCTTATAATATCAAAACATATACATTATTTATAAAAGTACCTATGAAGTAAAAAAATATTATATATGTTTATAAAATTGTGTAAGTTGTAGGATGTTGGTATTCGCTTTGTGGTCGCAATACATTTTGAACTTGTAAAAATGTTTATTTAATGCTACGTATATTTTACCAGATACAAAATTTTATTTTGAGTAGTTTTAATTTAAATTCAATTAATAAATGTATAAATTAACATGTGTTTTTACTTTAAGTTTTTAACACTAAACTGCACTACAGTTAGAAATTTACAGGAAATCAATATCAGGTAAGTAGGGGGTCTACCCGACACGGAAAAACATGGCAAGGGGTCTACGACACAAAAAAGTTTGGGGAACTCTGTTTTAGGGCCTAACGGTTTTATAAATATGCCCATACCGTACAATATTTTTTGTGTTTTATGTACATAGATATTAGATAATCAACGTAATTATTTTCGCTCCTGCCATGAACGTACCTAACTGTAATTGATAATGTGGTTAAAATAATTTTTAAAACCATGTAGCTAGCCAAGTATCTTAACATTGTAACCTTCTTCTTTAGTAACGTCGCTCCAAAATTGCTTATTATTAGTTTATTTTATGACACTTGCACTGGAAATGTTGAATCTAAAAGTTTTGAAACAAGGAATCTATCTGCAATACCACACATATTATATTTAAATGAATATCAATTGAATATCAAATGATTATTTGAAATAATATGATATGAAAATCTGTTGCCACGTCAACTTTCACACTGACCCTTTCACGGCGTACCTATGCAAATGTTTCTTTAAATAAATTTATCAAATATAATTGTGGGACCCTATTAGGCATTCAAGAAGCGCGTATCCGCAGTGAAGACTCGCATGTGAATACCACAAACAATGGTGACGTTACGGTGGTCGTTTCTAAGAAAGATCCCATGGATTTTATGGTGTTTACTCATTCAGCGATTGGTGTTCACAAATTCGAGGATGTTGACAAGTGATTCGAAGTATAAATAGATCTTAGGGACTTATCAGATCGAATTGCGATTATAACAACATGTATCGGTGTTATTGATGAAAAGAAACATTGTGTAACGTATATTATAGAGTATACTAAAGTTTAGACTAACAAACTAAATATAATTAAAAGTGAAAATTGTCACAAACTATTTGTCGTTAAACTCCCAGATGATGTAATCACGTTCGATGATGAATTCGAAAATAAGAAGCATCACGTAAATAATTTCCTCGCAAGGGTTGAAGGCACGTCAAAACAAAAAATAAAGTATCCATTTTCCGCTTTATCTATAAAAGAAAATATGATTTCCCATTGTCGACGTTATCATCAGTCTTTACTGCAGACCTCGAAAAAAGATGGCGGCAACAGAATTTAATATAGCAGCAGTAGCGTTAGCGAGGTTCGCTTATAAGAAAGTTGTATCTAAGCTTATTTACCAGGAAGTTTATGTATTTTATGTGAGCACACACTGGCATGCCAACGAAGAAGACGTATAGGTGTCCATGTGTTAGGTGTTTCGATAATATTTGGGTGTGTGTGAAGTTTTGGGGGTGTGTGAGTGAAGGAAGCATTAGAATGAGGAGCACGCGCGCGCCTTGCCCGGGACGTGACCAGCATGTCGCATCGTCCCTTTCCCCCCATGCGCTATCTCCCTCGCACCACCCTCCAGCCATTTTGGAATCGAGTGTTTCCCAGTTTTCGGATCTTTTCCAACACGCTTTAATTTCGTAATGCTATTTAATTTGGTTTGTGTTGTTTTTAATATTCGCAGCGTAATTTTTTACAGGAGTTAACAATTATCCTGTTTGTGAGGCTCTGAATTTGGGGGCAATTTTTTATTTCAATTTAAAGGGAAAAAGCAGATATTTTATTAAAACTGATTATTTTTGCATTTTAGTAAAATCATACATTTAGTAGTAGTTATAATATAATATTATTATTGAAAAAAAGTTGAAACATCACGAAATTCAAAATGGAGTCTTCGAAAAAAGGGCTATTATGACAGGTAGAGAAGATAGCCCACGTAGGAGATATAAGGCAACACGTGTTAAAGGAGTTATCTGAGATCTAGCAGTAACCACCGGATGTCTTTCTAGCGCCGCCGAAAATTTCAGATTAGATCCTCTGATTTAAGACCGTGTCATGTGAAACTTTGAATGAGATGCGTTCGTCTATTGTTTGCTTTGACATTCGTTATGGTCGTAAAAAATATTTCGTTTAATGACTTGGTTACAATTTTATTGCAAACCATACATGAGTTTTCCTTGACAAAGGGAATTGGGGCTTAAAAGTAAAATTATCTATTATGTATTTAATTTTTTATTCACACTTTGCACCCTTTATCATCTTTTGCTATCACAGTTTCCTTTTGATAAGCTTTTGTTTCATTTGCTTTGTTTGTTAGTTTGTTAGGTAGTATGTAATATGTATGGGTCAAATCTTGCAAACTGAATGAGATCTACCTAATAATATTTCTGTCATCCTATTAAGATATAATTTCGTAAATTTATTTGATTTCGATGACAATGCATTTTTATGATAATGGTGACGTGATGGTTTACTTAAGGTTGGGCCCAGACGAGGGAACTCATCAGCTGTAGGCCACAACACAAAATTTTAAAAACGCCGTTACGTGGAATTGTTTTATTATTTAAAATTAATACATCGAATGAGCCATTATTCAATTAACAAAGGAATACAAATAAAAATATCATTTTCTTATACACAAAATGCATAATTCAATTTAAAATAATTACAGGGTACAAAAGGCAGCTTTTTCACAAAATTAGGCAGCTTTTGGGTAGGAGTATCTAAATAGTTGAACAAAGCCTTGAAAATGTTATATTTCCGCATAGTTTCAACAACTTTCCATTACAAGCGATTAATCGAATATTTTTACTATTCCTGGAAAAATACGTTCATTTGTCATAATCAAAGTATTTTCGTGCTATTGTACGTAAGTTTAACAAAAAATCTTAAAACTTATTCAACAAATAAACACTTCTAAATTTTAAGAATTTCTATTGAACTTTTTCGAATAGTTTCTTTTTAGTTTAAAATTCCGATATTTGGCTACATTGGTGTATTTTGTATTTTTCCACAAATTAAGGAAAACTTGCTATTTTCTTTATTTTTACTTTTACTTTCAACTATTTAAGCATTTTATAGAAAACTTAGGACTCCCAAAAATCGAACCCGGGACCTATCGACAGACTTTCGACCCAAACTAGGCAAAAGTATCATCAACAAAGACTACCTACGATTTTTCGTTTCCGTAAACAAATCAACTTTATCGGCGTCCAGTTTTTGTGTACCGGAGTCAATTTATCTAACTTTACGTTAAGTTTCAATACTGCTAGGGTTGTGCGACGTGCCGGTCATTTGTCTGAGTCAACACGTGTCGCGACATGTTTCAAACTACAAACAGTTTGTATTGCCACTGGTCTAACGTAGAATGATAATCATTTTATTGGCGGAAGATACCTACCTAATGTTTTCCTTAAAAACTCACGCTCAGAGCTATTGAGAGACTTCGTATTTCTTCGCGATCGAATCCGAAATTAAGAAGGACAAACGAGTTGGACAGTCTATTAATCTTCTCTTTTATCTCATTTAGCAAATTTATAACTACTAATATAAATAATACATTTGTTCTCAGCTCACATCAATTACACTTACGCGTTAGCAAACCCAAACCGTTCTTAGACTATCCAAAGATATTGGCTGTTATAAGCTTATCAACGCATATGCAAGGATCTATTCCTGGTACTTACTTGTGATAATCCTAAATATATAGACACAGTTTCAGATATGTACAGGAACCTCCCGTCAGCTGCCACAGACAACGCGAAGCCATCGAGAGACTGTGGACAAAAAAAATATTAATACAAAATTACAAATTGCAAATTAATAGTGTACATAAACTACCTAATCGGTTGGCGTATGCAACGCAAATTCATTTGGAAATAGGATGCTCGGTCGTAGAAGCAGGCTTAGCAAAGTTCAGGGCTTTAATTATCGAAAGACAAAGAAAAACTGAAATTGCCAATACTTATAAAATAATAAAACCGTTACCTATTTCAAAATGAATTTCATGAATCTATTCCTACATGTAGCTATTTCAAATGAACTGTCAAAAACGGAAATTAAATCACTCTCATGCAACTATTATTATTTTCAATTGACAAAGAATATCAAATAATGAGAAGAGCTGAAATTAATTTAGGTACTTGATGTAATTTAAAATCCAATTTGCATTTAATCCTCATCATTGTAATGACAAGTTAACAAACCAATTGTAATAAAAATGCATTTTAAATTATATTTTTTTAGAAACTAGCTTAAATTGACTATAATGGGTTGGGTATGATTATGATACAACATTATATACGTAATTTTTGTTTTGCCTAATTTCTTAAAGATGCTAAAAAGAGTAGAAAAGGTTTTTTCGTGCCTATTCGTTTATGTATAAGTAATTAAAATAATTATTTGTAGAATTGTAATTCAGATTATCTTCCTATAAATTTTTCTTCTGCCAACTACAAACTTAACAGCAATACGCACAGTATGATTTTGTAATAGCAGGCGCGGTTGATGGGATAGCCACTGAGATGAAGTTTTTTAACAATCCGCCATTATACGTCGTCGACGATAGCGTAAAATAAGAGTAAATGAATTAAGACCGTATCTAATACACTTTTATTTGTCGCCCCAATTGTTCTGGTTGTTTTACTTGGAGATAGGGCCGGACCTTGACTTAGTAAATAAAACTGAATGGAAAATAGTAAATTTTTATTTGTGGCTACTAGAAAGGCTACTGGACTTGTTTTATTCACTTAAAGATTTGGCTGTTTTTGGTGTTTAGTTTTTAGCATTGTGTAATAACCAATGATATTATTAAGTAAACTAGCTTTGACAAGTACAATATGTTGTATTTAGCTGATAAATAATGATAACTTTACATAAACTGGTCTGTAATTACTGAGATATAGACCGTATTCCGATATAAACCGCTTAAAATATTGCCTACATAAATTAAGATTATTTTCACAAATATATTGAATTAAAACAATCTGTAATAATAATTCTAGTTAGCCACAAATCAATTATCGAAAGCGATAACGTAACCGACGTGACGTGACGTGACGTGATGTGACGTGACCCGTTCGAGCAGAATATTAGAGAATCTGAAACGTATCCATAGTCAGGTGCGCGTGCGGTGAAACAAAAAAAAATAAACAAAAACAAAAAATAAGCGCAGTTTTTGCAAACTATTGGACACGAAACGACCTCTGAAGTCTGCACGTCCTTATTTCTTCAACAGAACGTACAACTTGTCCCGCAATGTATTAAAAAAGTTATTCAAGGAATCACGTAGTGTTTCCAATCCGTGATAGAAACCGCAGCACCCACAGCATTACTTGTAACGACTTAAAATCGATTGCACAAATGATAATTTACGCCGTCGTCGCTCCATAGCCAAGGTAGACAGTAATACCTTCATTTTTTAACTTCCACGTTTGTTTGTCTACAACTGTTTGTTGTGACACGCCTTTAACTGTTCCGTTTATTTTGATTGAGTTGTGTTAATGTTCTCAATTATTAAATGTTAATAAAGATAGGGTTGAATAACCGGTAGGATAGTGGATATTTTTTATGACCTTATACAATGTTACATTTTGGTAACGATGTTAAAATATTCAAATCATCAATGTTTCGCTTACATAAGCGACATACCTATGTCACAAATATTTTGAAATAATAATCATATAAATCTCGTTTTACACGTAGGAATTGCCACAAAATTCATATGGTATTGATTGCATAGATTCCATCCTAGGTCTTTCATTTTTTTAATTTCAGGTAGTGAGTCAATTCCGTAAAATATATGATTATGAATAAAATAAAAGCTTTCTTTACAACTTTATTACTTTGTACATTTCAAAGCATAACCTCGAAGATTTCAAAGTCAGACACTAAAAAATACAAGGTCTGAATATTACTACGTGCTAGAGCTTTTTTCCTAAAAATATATTTTACGCAACCTCACGTACGATTCGCACTTGACCGCTTTGCGTCAACCCTTTACAAAACTACAAATTATATGTTCGATTAATACCGTTATGAAATTTTAGTGAAATCGATGAAATATTAAATTGCTGTTTCGTAAGCTTATTTAAGTATGTCTGTTGTATGACATAGCTATTGTGGTATTGTGTGATATAAAGAGCATGAAGTCGGTCATAGATTGCGCAACGGAATTTCAAGTTCGCGTCGAACAACGTGTCGGAAATAAGTGCAAAACTGTTTGTTGATACACGTCTCTGTTTTTTTAGATGTAACAGTTTACGTTGGAAGATTGGTCTTGAGGAAGAATTTTTTTATTTAGGTACACTTCGTACATGGAAGTCATTGAGAGTACTTACTAGTAGATAATTAATAAGTACTTATATTGTGTGTACAGCAAGTACGGGTGGTATCAGGTAGGAATTGCGATTGTCTTCCACATTGACTTTTTTACCCGAATGCCAAGGAAGAGTTAATGTTTTTACGCGTATTTTTATGTGTGTTATATTTTATTACCTCATATCTTCTAAACCGCTATCGTTAGATGCATCTTGACATCCCAAGTGTTCTTAAATAAGTAAAATTAAAAAAATATATATATTGCAGCTTTAAGATGCCATTGCCCGAAGTATCAAAAAATAAAAATAAATGGAATAATTCAATATGGGTATTAAATTAAAGAACTAATCATAAGAATTTCAAAACGGTGTATCATGATTGTTTTGTGTTTTTTTTATTTTTAAATTTATACTACTTTATAGAAATAGGTTTTACATTGTTAATTTCGTAAATAAGCTCTCATAAGCAGCGAAGAGAGCTCATCATTTGACATGATTTTACTCGATGTTTTAAGCGACCGACAAAAAAATATAAAACCGTTAATTTAATTCCGGTTTATATTTTCAAAACAAGTTGTGTAATTAGTAAAGGAATTGCTATTAAAATATGTGATCAAACTACTTCTCTCACTTACAAATTGTGAAGACGAATTCTGAAACGTGAGATTGAGAGATTAAGATTGATTTAAACATTGTATTTACCTGGAGTATGTGTGTGCCCTGATGCTGCTCGAAGAGTTCCATGGCCAGACCTGCCGCGGTTCTCCTGTTTTGAGCTCCTGTAACAAACACATTGAACATTTACATAAAAATATACTTACCTACCATCAATACCTACTGCTTGTAAGTTATTCTACCAAACTTAAGGAAAAAGATGCTACAATACGTGTTTTCCGATCATTTTTCTATTCAAATAATTCGGTAATTGTCTATTTGTGACCACATACTTGTTAATTTAAGTAGGTACATACAAATATAATTTGTTTTCTGCCATTATAAAAAATATAAATCATGTCGGCGAGCGACCTCTTTGGTTATAGGTACAACGATTGGCCGATGCAGATGCTGTCATAAAAAAAGAGTCATGAAGAAAAACTAAATATTTAGAATAAGGAATACCTAATTCTAAATATTTAGAATAAGGAAGAATTTAGAACATAGAATATGTCAATCGATTTGGAACATACGTAGGACATTCTAGGGATTCGAATAGTGATCACGGTAGTAGAGATTATTATTTATGTGAACCTTAGGAGAACTGGAAATATATCATGGAGCAAATTAAAAGGAATATTATTGAATAACCAAGACCTAGAATACCCCTTCGGCTATATCTACATATATGTATATTGCTGAATATATTACACTAAAGCTCGTCAGTTGCAAAAAATGGGTATTATTGTTTTTTTAGCCTATTATCACGGACGTAAAAAAAAGACGGACGTAATCCCAAGAACAAATTCAGTGAAGCACCCATAGGTATACCAACTCTGTATTCGTACAAGTACACACACCCACACATTGACACCATACGGCTACGACATTGACACTGTTACATAGAGTATCTGTCTAATTATGTAGTCTGTGTCAAATCATAATATGTTGTCTTTGTCTTTTCCTTCCTCCCTCTCTCTCTCTCATCCCGTCAGCCATTACGTGTGCAGTGTGTCCGAGTCCAAGTAAATTAATAAATATATATAAAATCATCCCGGCGTTTTACCTCCTCACCATACAACCCCACATGGTGTCAGAAGTAAACAACGAAGACAAAAATGTCGAAACAAAACCAGGAAGAGTCCGAAAAACAGTCTAAAGAAGATTACATTAACACCCGACCGCGTGGCGTCGCAAGCACAAGTAAGTCGAGTTCAAGCATTATGTTGCCGGTAGGCATGACCCTTCCATGCCTTGATATAAATTCGAATAATATGCCACTCGAGTGGAGGAAATGGCTCACAAAGCTGAAAGTATACATCAGGGCGAACGACTTAGACGATGCAGATGACGGCAGAAAGGTCGCAATCCTGCTGCAGTTCATCGGCGCAGAAGCGCTAGAAATTTTCTATTCCTTCGGCACGGACATTGATGTGATTAAATTTGACAATCTTTGTGACCGATTCACACAGTTCTTCACGCCAAAAGTCAATGTCACAGTTGAAAGACACAAGTTGTTTAGTCGTAAACAGTTACCAAATGAAACAATTGACACATACGTCACGGATCTCAAAAATTTAAGTTACACATGTGAATTCGGCAGTCTTAGAGATGACCTACTAAAGGATATATTCAGTTGGAATTGCAACAACCCATACTATAAAGAAAGAATACTAATTGAGAAGCCACAGACCCTGGACGAGGCAGTGAATGTTGCAAAACGATGTGAGACAACCAAACAACATACAAAAGCACTCGAAGACTCAACGTTGCACTTTGTTGGTCGAGTCTCCAGATCTCCATCTCGCAGACAGCAGTCCAGGCCTAGAAGTGTGTCCCGCAAACCATCGCAGTCCAGGTATCATCGAGATTCCTCTAACTCCAGGACGAGGAATAATACATCAACATCTTGCAGTCGATGTGGCCAAGTACACAGGTATAAGTGTCCCGCTTTAGGTGCTAAATGTAAAAAATGTAATAAATATAACCATTATGCACATTTATGTCGTACCCGTCAGGTTCAATTTGTCCAAAGTCAGAACAATTTAACAAATAAAATTAACGACCCATCATTGTACATCAGTTCTATTTATTGTATAAGTCAACAAAATAACTCTGATGCTTCAAAGCCATGGAATATTGATTTATTAATTAACCAAATTCAGGTAAATTTTCTATTAGACACAGGTGCAGACACAAACATTTTATCCATCCACACATACAATATGTTAAATTTACCACATTCCAACATTCAAAAAAGCAAGCACACACTCTCAACATATAGCGGAGAAATTATACCATTGATAGGTCAATGTATGATATCAGTCACACATAAAAATAAGTCACATAGCATAACTTTTCATGTAGTCGACATTAAGAGTCAAAATATTATAGGCAGAGATACCTGCAAATCTCTAAATTTAGTCAAGAAAGTCAACAGCGTAACATTCCATAATTTAACCAGTCAAGATATTGTAAATGCAAATTCAGATTTATTTGAAGGTCTGGGATGTCTCACAGATTTTCAGTGTGATCTGACGCTAAAGCCTAATGCAACCCCATTCATTGAGGTATGCAGAAGGGTACCATTCCGTCTTCAGCAACCATTGAAACAGGAGCTGGATGCCATGGAGAAAAATGGAGTCATACAACGAGTCGAAGAGCCTACAGAATGGGTAAGTGCACTAGTCTTAACATCGAAAAAGAATGGTAAACTACGTCTGTGTATTGATCCTAGAAAGCTCAACCAGGCAATCTTAAGGTCTCACTTCCAATTTCCAACACTAGATGAAATTAAATCTAAACTCGCAGGAGCTCAATACTTTTCAACCTTAGATGCAAACAAAGGTTACTGGATGCTCAAACTGTCAGAAGCTTCTTCAAAGCTGTGCACATTCATAACTCCTTATGGTAGATACAGGTTTACCAGGCTACCTTTTGGTATTAATGCCGCTTCAGAAATATTTCACAGGGAAATGATAAAAAGATTTGGTGATATCGAAGGTATTCAAATTATGATGGATGATTTTATATATATTTATTAATTTACTTGGACTCGGACACACTGCACACGTAATGGCTGACGGGATGAGAGAGAGAGAGGGAGGAAGGAAAAGACAAAGACAACATATTATGATTTGACACAGACTACATAATTAGACAGATACTCTATGTAACAGACACCATCGCGAATCAAAAATTACAAAATTACGCATACATGGTAAGCGAGCTGTCAGCTTCACTCTCGATTAGACAAGGTTACGTCCGTTCTTTTTTTATGTCCGTGCCTATTATAAAGACTATCAAACTTAAGGTATCATAATATATATTTCGCTGACAGGTGATGCTATAAAGTTACTGATTAATTCTATCTTTATAAATAAAAAAAAGCCTGTAGAGCAACGTTAACCAGCTATTATTACAATACACAAACAAATAAAACAGATCAACTCATTTTTCCATTTTTACTTTTTAACTTACAATACGAATATTATTTATTATTTCACTAGTCAACAACAAAGAAAAGAGGTGGTCGTAAAGCAGTCGGGTGGTAACCCAACACTCGCAGATACCATCATCCTGTGGACGGTAGCTCGCCGTCGGAGGCTGCGCTTTGACTTATTTATAGGCTTTGTTGACAGTTTTATAAGGAAAGAAATAGCTTTATTAACACTAACCTAACTTAACAATAACTTGGTGTAGTCTGGTGTTTGGTTTTTGTTTAAAAGAGTCTCTCTCTCATTTGTCTATCTCTTGTGTCTGCTGTAGATATTTGGCAGATATTATATTCGATACATAATCGCTAAGCCTAAACTAAAACACTAACGCCCCAACTCAGAGTCACTAACGGTTATTTAAATGGCTCCTTAGTACAGAATTTGTATGGTGGTTCTGCACTAAGGAGCGATTTAAGTAACATAAGAAATAGAAATAAGAAAAATAAGTGGTTTGCCCACTTCTAAATCTCACCCCTTGAATCTGCAGGCTGATATTGGCAGTATCATCAAAAAATACATAATAAGTACGAGTATAACCAATTTCGTTCATTTTTAACCGACTTCAAAAAAGGATTAGGTATTCAATTCAACTATATTTTATTTTTATTTTTTATGTTTGTTACCTCAGAACTTTCGACTAGGTGAACCGATTTTGATGATTCTTTTTTTAACCAAAATTTGGGGCTTGTCACGTGGTCCCACTAAAATTTGAGCTAGATCTGACGAGTGGTTTTTGAGTTATTTTGAAGTCGATTATTTTTTTCTTCGTAAAATTCAGATTATTAAAATAGTGTTTTTGATGGAATGATGATAGCAAACATGCTTACAGTGCCATGTAATCTTTCAAATATTTTGCCAATAAAATTATGCATGCAATTTTTTACTTCTACTAGAGAAAGACGCTTTGTCATTGAGAATACACACACTATAATTATCTTCTGTGAACGAAAGTGAGCACACACACAATGACAACTTCACAAGGACATAGTTACTCATGATCTTGAGTCGTGACGTCGCGACGGACATACAGACACGCACGACGCGTGACATTGCGCTTTGCGTAATGTACTAAAATAAGTATGTACAGTGACATGACTTTGACTTATGATTTGTTTATCCTCAGAGTTTCTTCATACACGTTCAATGGTTGGAATGTCTATTTGAAACATTGACAGTAGGTATGTTCGTCGTTTACCGTTTTACCAAGTACCACCAAAATGGGGTGAGAATAATAGGAAACATAAATGATTTAATTGGTGTGTTGTATTAATTAGATAAAAGCGTTGTATTATGTGTATGAAGTGTTACTTATTACCACTGATTAATAACGTCATTTAATTTAGGAAGTCATTCTAACGCCCCAACTCAGCAAGATTAGTTTATTACAGCTACTTTCATAGTATAATGTCCTACGGTCTATTGTTGTGGGGCTCAGCTGCAGATATTGAGTCAGTCTTTGTATTACAGAAAAGAGCAGTTCGCGCTATTTACAACCTCAGGCCCAGGGATTCTAGAGAACTCTTTAAAGAAATTAATATTCGAACTGTTATTTCACAATACATTTTGGAAAATATTATGTATGTTAAAAAACACTCCGATACTTTTCCTTCTCATGAAGAAAGCACATTACAAAGTTGATGAGTATTTAAATGACAAGACTGCTCGGACATGAGTTTTTTTTATATTAAATATTGCAATAAGTAGTATTAAGTGCTGTCTGTAACTGTGAGTAGGAAAAAATAATCCCGGGAGTTTCTTGCCGCTTCTTCTCCCGGACCACTCACGGTAGGGATTTGTTGAAGCGATGGCGTTGAGTGACGTTCGAAAAGTGTTTGTAACAAACCTACTTCGAATAAAACTTATTTAATTTAAAACTTATTTCATTCATTTATTCACTTCATTCATTTATTCAAAGTCACTAATGATTACTTAAATCGCTCCTTAGTACAGAATTTGTACTGTGATTATTTACTAAGGAGCGATTAAAATAACCGTTAGTAACTCTGAGTTGAGGCGTAAGTATTCCTTTCTATAATTTTGTATTTTCTTTTAAAAAATCATCATCCGAGTAGTTTTGTTCTTTAGCTGGAATTTGATTTGTCGTTAATCTCGCCATTCATTGAGTATGCAGGGCCTACGACTCACTGACGCTGCAGCTGTTACCATTAACCATCTCCTTAGTCCCCCAATTTCATAATCAGACATAGTGTCTGATTGCGATTTGACTCAACATGTACACCTAATATTAGAAAATACAAATTTTGACGTGATGTCCTCCAGCAGGTCGAGAATAAAAACATTTTCATTTTCGTTTTTGTCAGTAGTAGATAATGCAAAAGTTGTTTCACAACAATAACAGATGTCGCTATTCATAGCAATCTTTTTTCAAATTCAAAATGAAAGCGAGTATAATTCTCACAATGTTGAATGTACCACAACGGGTGCAAGGACACGCATGTCCCGTCGTGACTGCGTGTCGTGACGCGGCCTGCACTGACACGCCGACACGCACGATGATGTGAAGAAACCGATGATGTTAAGTAATGTTACAGAATAATTACACGGAAGAGAGATGGACATTGTAGTGTCACATTAAATACGAATACATTGTATTGTAATTATAGATATAGGAGGACAGTGACCACTTGTCACCTGATGGTTCGTACCACCATAACAACTTCAACCCAACATCATAAAGCTGAAGAGTTTAGTCTAAGTTCTCTTAATCTCAGAAAGTACTGGTTCGAATTGAAAAAATATTTTTGTGTTGGATAGTCCAGTTATCGAGGAAGGCTATAGGCTGCATAACACTGTCTATTCTATTACTATCAATGAAAATTGTTGCAAAAACGGGAAAAATTACCGAAGCGAAGCAAGAGCAGTTATTACTAAACAATAAAATTACGATAGAATAATCAATTTGGAGTTTATATTTAGCTCCATAAGTCATTGCGACTTGCGACTCACTCGACATGGAATTACTAAATAGTTCATTATTAAATTCTACATATTGCAATTAGTACCTAAGAACTGAAGTTGGCTTGCAGACATTTGTGAGTCGTCGGTCATAACTAGGTAAGTTACTACTAATAAGTATTATACTAAATCGACATTTAAAAAGATGATTAATTAAAATAAAGACATTTAAGTTTTAAGGACGTGTAGCCTAGTTCAAGAGATTCAAATGAACATTGTTTCCGAGATCAATTCCCTGATAAGACATCCTACTTATCTTAGATAATCTTTAAATGTGAAAATTTTATTTTTTTAATTTTTAATCTAATTTTAATATTTAAATGGATGTTTGTTACTCTTTCACGTAAGAGTTACTGAACGGATTTTAAAGATATTTAGCACAAAGATATAGAATAAGATTAAGGCTTATTATCGAAGGAAACGTGGGCAAAACCGCGCGCAGAGTGGTAGTGTTGCTTATAAATGGTTGTTCTCAGTAGGTGTTGAAAATTGAAGCCGATCGGCGCCAATTAATTGGGACATACATTGTGTTCGCGGAATACATAAATAGTACATTGATAGGTGTTTGTGATGTCTTATTTTAAATCATTTAATTATTTATTGTAATAAATAGGTACTTATTAATTAAGTTAAGTGAACTACTCAGTCCATTTTTACATCTATAACGAATAAACGATGCAACGACAACTTTTTACACGACTTTTTTAAACAAAGCTATCGGCGACAATCGTAAGTACTAAATTCATAATATCACATCATAAACCAACCGTTTTATGAACACCGTTATCTAGATCGAATCTAAAATAAAATCGGTAAAAATACATATTCGCTTACATGACCCCCCGTTCATATTTCAGTCGGTTAAGTTAAAATAACAAAACCATGAAACACTGTTGTATCTGGCGGGTACTGTGGTTTCCGAAACAGGGCAAAACAACAGTTCTCTGGCATGACTCTATCCGACTGTAGGGATACCATTAGTTTTGTTTAACGCGGACATGAGATTGGCTTCAACCCATTAAAGGCCCACTACTGGGCACGGGTTTCCTTTTGAGGAGGCTTAGAGCATTTTATTAACTTTAAATAGCTAAATTAAACAAAATATATATAAATGATGATTAACATAGAGAAGTGAACATCATGGTTAAAATAAGAGTGATAATGTATTAGCAAATAATAATTAATTACTTCTACATTCAGTAGACTATTCATTTTGATATAAGAAAGGATTTTAAATTTCTTTCAGTCTAATATTTTTGTTATAAATTTCAGAATTCCAAAAAAATACCCAAAAGATTCATTGTTACAAACATTTCATTCAAGTACCTACCAATCGTAATTTATCCACTTGATTAAAATTTAAATCCAATTAAACAAAGTAATTGTTATGCCTATGTTATATAATATATTACTATAATTAATTAGTATTCAAAGAAAAACAAACTATAATCATATTTTACACTAAATAAAAAATACACTTCGTGCAACTGTCCATAAAGACGTAAACTTTTTTGTTTTCCTCCCCATTTATACTCGCAAGATGGCGTCTCTACTCGCGGCGATATCAAAGGCGAGCTGTCTCTGTTTGTTGAATTAAATCGTAATAAAGCACACGGGCTATCTGCCATCTCGGGTTAAATATGGTCTGCGGTCCAATTGAGCCATGTGAATTCTGTTATCAGTGTAAAATTTTAGAGCAGAAACATCTGATAGATGTAACTGCCTTGCAATTGTAACGAAGTAAAATAGAGTAAGTTGTGTAATTTTTTGTCGCCGATTCCTAGGTCAGCTATTTTAGGGGCACTCGCGATTTTGTTTTTTATACCGATGTTTCATTTCTTCCGTCATGATCACGATATTGGGCAGAATGAAAGCCTGTTTTTTTTTAATACTATGCTCTTAAAACAAACGGCTTTATGGTATGTGGTCGTTATCTGTATCTCCAAAGGCACAAACCACGAAGAATGAAAACGCAGTTGTCCTACAAAATTTTTAAATATGAAAGTTGAAAGTGAGGATGTACGGATTTTTGTTACTCTTTCACGCAAAAAGTACTGAACGGATTTTCATGAAATTTAGCACACAGGTAGAACGTGATCTGGAATAAGATATAGGATTTAAAAAAGATTTAAAAAAAGATTTAAAAGATAGGATACTGGTTATACCGCAAAACGCGGACAAAGACACGACAGTGCTAGTTGTACAATAATTTATCATTAACAGTGTTATGGCTTAAAATCTTCGGCTATTACATCCGCCATTACATTACATCGTACAACAAATAGGACCATTAATTTTTCTCCATAGACCCCACGGAACAAATTTTTATTAAGGCCGGTAAGTCGCGGTATAATTTTCTCATTACCACCGAACGGTGTGGTATTACTCTTATAGGACGCGTCGTACCACTGACGAGTAACGAATAACTAATAGCAATAGTTATTATAGTGACAAAAATTGAGAAAGGTATGCTGAGATGGTTTGACATGTCGAGAGAATGAATGAAGAACGATTGACGAAAAAAGTGTAAAAGGCGAGTGTGAATGCGAGTGTTGGAAGGGGTAGACCTAGGCGGACGTTTCAAGACCAAATTAGGGACGTCTTGAAAAAAGGCTAGGTCAAGAGTACATCAAACCGAAGAGCATGTATGAAAGGAATAATGACAGTGGACGAAGCGAAACAAGTATATAAGGATCGTAGCAAGTGGGAAGAAGTGATCTCTGCCTACCCCTACGGGAAAGAGGCGTGATTTATATGTATGTATAATAGTTATTATTATGTACTCTGTGCTAATAGTACGATTTCTTACTAGTGTACAGGGTATCCAAAGGTGTTTTCTTTTTCCTGTGGTAATTTTTGTTAGTCAGTTACCATGCAAACTATGAAGGAGCTTTATACAGCATTTCTTTAATAAATTAATGCATAGTGCATGCTTAAATGAAAAGAAAAAGTAATCTATGCATGGCATCTTGTAAGGGTTTCGATTTTTATCGGACTTATTTAACGCTAATATTCTTAGCTAAGCAAAAAACAGTTAAAACGGATTACAAAAAAAATCTTTCCGTTTATTCGTATAGCTAACAAAGGTTAATCGTTTCTTAAATGATTTCCAACCTAAGATATCGGCGCGGTGAGAGTGGTGAGACACATACCTTATTTAGATATTGTCATCATTATGGCTGTAATTTGCGAAGGCGTTACAGAAACTTAATAAACTCGTATTAATTCGACGACATTTTTCTTGGCAACTGGCTTGGCTAAGTCTGGTGGAGAAGGAAACTTGTAGGGGGTTTAAATAATGGGTGTTTTAAATGTAGAGTGCTGTTTAACACTTTATGATTCTTCCTCAATTTCCATGGATAATATATTTAAAATATTTAGATTACAGTGCTTAACAATTGAGAGGCAGTTGTTATATTAATTCGTTACAGATATCAACTCCTTTTAATAATTACTGGTAGGTGATATATTATAAAAATATGAAAAAAAAATTCAAAAGTCGAATGTTGTAAGTTTTTTCTTGTCTAGTAATGCATCCACAGAGTACTTAAACACTACCGTCACTACGTTAATGCATCGGTAATGTGATGTTAAAACAGTCAATAATGATTAAATTAAAACCCACATTTTGACTCGAAACACTGCATCTGAGAGATATTAGGAGGGTGGTAGCAACTCAGGGAGACAACCGCAAATCATTATATAGTCAATGTTGAAAATCAATCAATGTGATTTGCAATCGCTAGTAAGTATTTAGTTCCGCTCTGAAATCTATACGAGTACTTGCAAAATTGAAATGATTGCTTCAAATTAATTATTTTATTTGAAAATTTTATATTCTTAATTGAGTTGACTGGAGTCCAAAAGTTTATTTCTAACAATATTTCTGGTTTCGGTATCTATGAAATTAAAAATAATCAATTAGACTAATAACACGAAACGCATACAATAAAAATAACACGTAACTTTAGTTTTTTTTTACTTTCAAAATTTAAACAACAATCAAAGGAATTTTAAAATGATTGTTAGTTTTGTAATATTCTTAATGTTTAAGTTTGATCTTAAAACTCATCCATAATACTTGGTATTGTATTATTAAATCTTAGTACTTAATTGTTCCAACACTTGGTTTTTTATGGAAAAATAGATTTGACCATAAATATTTGGTAGTTACCTAATAACTGTTTACCGAATAGTCTCTGTTCTAATATTTCATCGTTAGTTATTCCTTACAGAAATAACTATTTTCCGAGAAGAGAAATAAAGAGAGCTAGGTAAAGCAATAATTTAGCGGTGTTTGTCCATCTGTCCGTCGAGCCAACATTGACCGGGGGCGCGGGGGTTGCTGTTTTCACAAGCCGGAATTAAATAAAACTCACGCCTAATAGAGGAGGGTCGGCAGATACATTTAAGGTAGAAATAGTTTTGGTAAGTAAATGTTACTTGTGTTTGAGGTGCTAGAAATAGTTTGAGTAAATGTTACTTTTTTCGACGTGTTACGTAATTTACTTTTCTGTTTTCTTTTGATTATCGTGTTGAAATTCATTTTTTTTTTCTTTAGGTACGAACGATTGTTTTTACTGCATGCTAGATTAAGTTCTCATGTAAGTGACTGTTTGTCTTTATGAGAATAAATTCTTTAAACACATTTCGTTATAAGGTAAATGTGTTGTACACTAATTTCAATTGACACGATTATAACACCTTATTTATTCATTTTAATTTTAACTACGAATTACTCACTTTCATAAAATTGGTGAGGTGACATTTCCTGGCACATACCTGGCATTTTTGTAACTTAAAATTTGGATCATTCCATTTTTTTTCAATCCCACCTAATGGTGAATGGTGATGAAGTCCATGATTTCCCGATTCATTTTCTTGAAGACTCCCACGTCGTAAGCGAAAAAAATGTTACATTTAAGTCACGGACGTTAAAAAAGAACGGACATAACCTTGTCTAATCGAGAGTGAAGCATAGTAATGGCCGATCGCTTACTACGTGTGCGTAATTTTGGGGTTACCACAATTTGAACATTTCCCCATTTTTTCTTTATGTAGTAATAAAATCTAATTACTAAATGTATTACTTACTGAATAACATTCCGTAATGTTCGGTTTACACGTATTAAGTAGTTAAGTAGATAAATAAATTTTAAGTAAATTAATACGGTAAACGAACAATTTAGTAGTTAAAATTTAGTACGCAAGTAAACAAAAAAAAGATTGATTTTTTTCTATTTTTCTGTTAAGTAGGTGGACGGGGCTTATCACTTAACATGGTTGGACAGACACTTTTTAGTTAAAATTTAGTAAAAATGCATAAGTAATTAAGTAGGCTGTGAAGAATTGTATGAACTAAAGCGCTTTACTAAATTATTTTAGACGCGCACTAAAAATTATTCACTTAAAATTTAGTTATCTACTTAAATACTTAATGCATGTAAATCGAAAATAACACATTCCACATTCAATAAAAGCAAATTATTTTATTTGATGAGATTAATGAATTTTATTAATTGACAACAGATTAAATACACTGGTTTACCCACTTCACTTATAGAAGAGGTAGCTAAAAAAAATTTTTTCAAATTTTGTTCTACCATCATCTTAACGTAATTAATATACCTTAATCTATACCAAATTTCAGCTTTCTAATATTGTTAGTTTGTACGCAATGCCGCGGACAGATGGCCAGACATGGCAAACATATAGGTAAGGGTAAGGGTAAGGTAAGGGTTTACCACGGAACCCCAAAAATATATATTATTAAACTAAAGTAAGAAATAAATCTTACTTCTTTCTTCGAATAGTGTAACTAACTAACTTATTTCTTACTACATTCTTATTTTTGCAAACGGTACTCAGTACTCCCTCAAAAATAATATAAGTTGGAAGCGTTGATTACAAACCCCTGGGGGTCTTGACCGGAACCGGGGCATCTAATGAAGAATTACCGCCCTTTGTGGCCACCACTTGAGTACCCACGATTGATTGGCTACTTTTAAATTCTCGTGAAGAAAGAATAATTTCAAAGAAAGAAGAAAATTGTAACGAACTTACTCCCTGAACAGGCTGCACTGAATATCAGTGTTATAAAAATAACGTAGCAGTAGGTTGTTAGTTGTGATTGTGTGTTGTGATTATATGTGTATTTTTATATTGCAATAAAACTATGTATTAGGTCCTAGCGAATTTTTTCGAGATGTAATTTAATTATTGTGGTTGTTTATAATTGTGTATTTTGTTCTACCCTTCAGAATTATTAGACAGAATTATTACCATTAAAACAAATAAATATCCCATCGTCTCAGGCTCTCTGAATTGGATCGGCGAATCTTAGTCCTAAACTAAGTCAGCAGTCTTTATTACTTTCAACATTGTAATATGACCTGACCTGACATGACGTAACATTACGCAAATATCATTATCGGATATATAACCAAAGTAATAATTACCATTGACCAAACCAAACCTTTAGCAGTAGTTATTCCAAAACCGATTCATTCTACACTTTGCAGTAGAAATTTCAAAAGATTTCATTTTCCTTTTGTTTCGCCAATCTTTACAAATAAGTATTGTTAAAAAAGTAATTAGTGGCTTTGCGCGTATGTGTATGTACCTACGGCGTATAATCCCGGTAATCAACACCCGTTAAAAAATCTTTCATCGTAGGTACTCAAAGTCACTATCGATGCCCAAAATTAATTTTACCATTTCAAATCAAAAATTCCATACATGACAAATGAGCAGATGACAATGACGCCCAATTCAAGTGGCCATTACGCGATAAATGTAAAAAATCACACTGCTGAATGTTACCATAATGAATTGTAACTAGCCAATTACACGGACGAATAACCCTTCCAATGCGCGCGGGGTCGAACCGATCCCGACCGATCGATACCGAATAAAAATACCGAAATCCCGGAAACGGATCCCGTTCGTAGTCGAGACACGTACCGTCAATATAGATGCGCGGAGCGATGATTGTGATGCACCAGGAAGGGACCACGCAAAAATGGCGCTCGACAACTATAGATTGAAAATAAACGGACAGAACTGTTTTGTTTGGGAATAAAAGAGGAATCGAAAACTTGCTAAAGAATTTTCATTTCGCTTTCGTGTTAAATGAATACTCGTATCTGCTGAAACAAAGTGAAGGAAATAGCGACCAGTTTATCTAGCGGTCTCTTTGTTAGAGATTCAGATTGTTCCGGACAAACTCATCTATCTACCGATAAATCCTTTCTCCAACCAACTACCGAACCGTAGAAAGCGTGATAATTTGCTTTTAATAGTCCTGGTAGTATCCAACTCCACTGGCGTCTGATTTTTCTTAGCTTCACCTTGATTACTCGCGAATATTGAAAAGAACATCATGCTACGAGAGCCATCGAATTTTCTATTTATCTTTCAGAAAATCAATCAGAATTTAAACTTTTATCCTGAATTCTCATCGGCAGATTGAAAATCAGATGGCTTCTTTGTTAGATATCTGACGTCGCAAATATTTATCGTATTAACAATAAGTTTAAGTATCGTATGAATTAAAATTAATCGCCTGCTATTTTTTTATTATGTAAAAACAAAATACGTTTACAACATAATTTTCTTCACAGCTAAGCTACTGATCCCGTAAAATCTTATGGTAATAAAAATAATACAACGAGTTGGTTTCATGGGAAAATACCTAATATAAAGGTTATTTACTTATACCAAATATTTTTAGTTTCTAAGACTGCGTTAAGGTGTTATTCTTAAGTATAGCTTATCCAAGGAAATTATAGAGTTATGCAATACTGTTTCCAAGGCTATCAGAATCATGATAGATTTGCCTGTGATATTGAGGTTACTAATGTAAATGACTATTGCGAAATAATAAGTACCTATACTGACCTATTCCTAATTCTTACTAATCACCTTCCCCGCTTCTTGTTGGACTTTATTTTTGTTTGGGATAAGTTTAAGATTTATTAAGTTTATTAAGGATATTTGAGTTTTACTTCTATTTTTCGAGTAACAAACACAGCTACCTTAAATTTTAGTTATTTTACAAACCCATAAAATTAAATTTAATTGGTATTTTTTATTAAAATAAATAATAAACAGATTCTTTCATTAGTAAAAAAGAAAATGTTGTAAGCGAGTAACATAGTAACACGAATACATCGGCAGTATTTAATATGGAAAGGTTGGGGGTTCAGTTCATTACAGACCGGATTAAGAAGGGTTAGCGTGCAAAGGAATCCGGAAGAGCATTGGAGGGTTGGCTTTCTTTGAAAATAGACTTGGTGACTTTGGAAACTGGTCTTTATGGTGTGACTAACGTAATAATAGAATATCTGGATGACCGAGCTTAGCTCGGTATTTTAATATTGCTTAACAACGCCATCTACTGAAGTAGCTCTGTGTCATTAAAGCTGTTAGTGGCTTCCAATAATAATAGTATTATTACACGCCAATAGATGTCAGGAAGAGTTAATGATACTGTAGCAGTTTTTCGTTGCTTGAAAACATGGATAAAACGACATTTTCTAAAAATGAATCCTACCTAGATCGATTTATAGCCCCCAAAACCCTCTGCATACAAAATTTCATGAAAATCGTAGGCGCCGTTTCAGAGATATTTATAAAAAAGAATTTCTCGTTACAAGGTATTAGATATTACACACTAAAATTTCCTTAAACTTCACAAAATTCTACTAAATTTAAAAACTATTCTAAATTTAAAATCATACATACCTTATGTGTCGTTATCACAAACATGCATTCCTAGGTCGTTATGCTGTTTTAAATTAAGAACAATACACATTACACACTGTTTTAGTCAGATTATTTTATAACCCTGTAACTGCCAATGAAAATAATAGGAAAAAATGTTCTCCTTTGAAGCATTTGTGTAAGCTCCCTGCAATATTTCGTGTTAACCCTGGTGTCGCCCGTCTTTTCCCTTATTTATTGTTATTTTTCTATTTTGCCAGCAGATGTGCCACACTATGATTTACGGCGGTGTATTAAGGAATGTTAGGGAATTACGGCACCGGTCAACTGATAATCGTATTTTGTTCTATTTATTCCTGAAAATACCTATCACGTATTTAGCAATCGTTGACTGTCTGTCTGGAGGTAATAGTTTCATAGTATCGCACTGATTTTGACACGATTTTGATCAACGTGAAATAAATATAAGAAAAGCCTCATAAAAAACAGTAAATTGTCAGAGCTAACTATTTTTTCGAGAGCGATTAGGTATTATTTGAGAACGTAAAGATGATTTTTGAAGCGAATTCAAGCTAATGTGCAAATGCAAATGAAAATCTTATGCCTTAGCTATGTAGATAGCTACTTACAAGTAGTAAGTAGGTACCTAAAAATAATACATTGAAAGAAGATATCATAAATATTAATGTAACTCAATCATATAACCATCAGTTTACCCTTTATCACGGCCGATACATTCAGGCCAATAAAACATGTATGAAACCGGAGAACCGGTTACATAACATACGTCCGTTCTCGCCGGGCGCTGACACCCTACTGCAATAAATCAGTGCTGCCATCAAACGACGATATGGGGAACAAAACATGTGTTTGCCGCGGAGTTAATTTGTCGAATTTATCTGCTTGTCTACCGTGTTATTGTATTGAGAAATATTGCGTTTTCTTGAGTTACGTGGTTTTGTTTTGGTTTTTCTTGTTTCATAAAGTTAATCGTAAATATTTGTTGTTTTTGTAATGGATTCGATTCCTGATTGGAGTATCTGGATGTTTGTGGGACAAATGAATGATTGTTTTCGGGTCTCAGATCAACTTTAACAAAAAAAAAACATCAAAAAGATCTCGAACTTGATCTTTACAGCTTTACATACCAGTTCAATCCGTTGGGGCTATCACTGCTTTTCAAGATTTAAATAAACAATTACGCAAAAAATAAAGCTTACTCCAAAGTGGTTCCTCACATAATCTTGAATTATGTAGTAGTAAGTTTTATTTTATTACTAATAGTTTTTCTCAAATGTTGACCATGTAAACATCGATCAGTTAGAACATATTAATATAATACAATATGTATAGATCAGATAATCGTGTAACGCTTCCCGCCCATGTCCGATAATCGGTAACCGATTTTGGTAGGAGAAAATAGAACGTACTGATAGCAATAGTGCAAGGCACACG
This sequence comes from Thymelicus acteon, assembly GCA_951805285.1. Taxonomy (NCBI): domain Eukaryota; kingdom Metazoa; phylum Arthropoda; class Insecta; order Lepidoptera; family Hesperiidae; genus Thymelicus; species Thymelicus acteon. The sequence continues at coordinate 4,416,440 of OX638233.1, forward strand.
TCCTACAAAAAGTCGTTCAGAAATATGGAAGAAAAAATCGGCCCGATTGTCTGTCCTACAAAAAGTCGGACGTGGGCGGGAAGCGTAAGTCCTATCGTGTAAACGATATTTGATTCAACCAGCAATTTGTCAACCAGTCCATCTAGTTCGCTCGTAGACGGCTGTCATTCAATTAAAAGCATTACGCAGAACACGCGGTCGCGGTATAATTTGACGACTGTGACATTCGCTATAATTCGATTATAATGTGGACTGTCCGGTATTAACTGGGGCAAAATGCATATCAATTGGGGATTTAAATAGTTTCGTTGGTATCTTAATAAGTGTATATGGTTCTTTATAAATAAATTTACGTTGTTATTGAACAGAATACAAGTCAACCTATGTTCCTGGTGCATTCTGCTGAATAACAGACTCATTGTCAGGTTCCTTGTATTGTATTATATTGTAGGATGTTAGGCTTTACCTGACAGTTTAACCTTTTTAACTCGCTGTGTTATTTAACGTGTTTTGATTAAAAAGTGAAACAATCGTAAATAGTTTCCCCGATCTTGGCGAAAATGTCGATTTTCATCTATTACCTCACAACAGTTTGTTTACTCTAAGAATCTTCACGGGAGAAACCATCACACAATCACCACCGCCTATAAAACCGTACCATGGTCATCTTATTACCAATCAAATCGAAATCACCAATCAAATCGAAAATCACCCTCACCTACTTTCTTACAAACGTTTACTAACTTACGGATTAAAACCAGTCCATCCATTACATCTAATAACCCGCAATACCTTTACAAACAGGCACAAAGTTTACCACGAGCCGCGTGCTACAATTAGACAGTCGTCAAACGAACCCCCATTTGAATAAACTAACCAAGTCACGTTCGCCAAATAAGCAGCACTAACAAGCGGTATATCGCTTGCACTGATTGTTAATTGATTAGATTAAAAATTTTGTCCCAATCTGCGGCGTATTGTACCACTGGGCACGGGGTGAATTAATTACATCATTTTTAATACAGTGTCTTTTACAATTTGGGTGTTGACAAATCTTGTGTTAACAAAGTTTGATTGTTTACTAAGGCTATTAATAATCCGATCTTAGATTTGTGCGTTCTCATGATTCGGTTTGAGACGAAAAACTGACACTTTTTGCGCCAAGTTACAGATCACTACATCATGAGCCTGGTGGGGCTTAATTTTTTCACAAATTTCTATAATGTTCAAACATTCACAAACTCTATGGATACTTAATATATGAGGACTTGGAGATTGAAACTGCAACCAATGGGTTTCTTTAAATTTTATAACATTCCATTACTGCACATAAATTTCCCGATACCGTCATACTAAGGCCCCACAACATGTTATCAATCTCAAACGCGATTTTTTGCATACTCGTAAATCGAAGCTTTGTTCCCTCATTCTTTATTGCGTACGTGAGTACATTGGAAACTCCAAAATTTGTCCCCAAAACATTTCATAAGACAACCCCCTAAACGCTCATGTTTTATGTGCTGAATATTTTTATTTTAATACCGCTATTGACTAGGTGGGAAGGAGTGCAGGGTTCAAAATTGAGTTAAAATGACAGTGGCATACGTAGTGATTCGCTCCGCGGTCGCATTAACTGCATTAGGGGCCAAAATTGGATTTGTCAGGGCGGTCTGTTAGTACTGTACACTTGTTACGAATTTAGAGATAGTGCACGCTAAAAAAGCACTGATGTACACAATGACATGACATGTGTAAAAGTGGATAAAACAAAACTGAATTAGTGAAGTGTAGATTTACTCGATCGATAGTATTTTTTGGGCTTGGGTTTTCGATAAAAAATGCTTTTAATTGCATTTGTTTCGCTCATGAGTCATACTGTACTATTGGCTATTGCTAAGTCATAAAGTAATATCGTGAACGGAAATTCAAACAAAACTTTACACAATACTCACTGTAGGTAACATTTGCATATTTTTTATTTTTCTTTGTTCATTTTAAATATTATAGTTGATAAATTGTCTGATGTTATGACTCAGACGATTTATATACGCTGAAAGGTACAAAACCTCATTCACTTTGATGTCGTCTCTTGAATTCATCAGAATGTTCAATGAAAGAGCTTTATGACAACGTTGTCTAGAAGGTAATAAGAAGATAATCTAAGAAGGTGATAAATCTTCTAGTAGAGCATATACTAAATGCTCAATTGTGACTTCTATTGATATATTTCCGTTTTTACTAGTTTACTATACATACATGTGCTATCAGCCACATCATTTGCAATAGATAATGGTGGTACAGATTGCTATAAGCGATTATTATTAACTGTTACAGTCTGTTAATTTTTCTGCTTATTATGTTAACAACTTCGAATGCTTTATTTATTTATAACATCACGAATAAATTTAAAAATATTATAATACGTGTTAGAATTACACAAGATACCATACTTTCATCAAAACAAAAGCCAATTACGCATACAGACAAAACATTCATCATACGAGTCGTATGACGCTAAAACACGTCACGTCTTAATAAAACAAACGTTTGTACTTTTCGTTTTCCCCGATAGCGTAGAGGTAATTTATTTATTTGAAGTATTGCGGCGAATCAGTCCCCACGGCGCATTTATTTGCGTGCACGCTCTACTTGACAATGCTGTGTGAGATTTTTTGGCCAAACATACGACTGAATTGCACAGTGGGTTTCTTTTGTCAGTTACCACAGAAGAAATTAAATAATAGTACTTATAATAAGCTGTTACTAAAATACGTATAGTCTAACAGTCTGGATAAGATTTTTTATTTATTATTATAGTGAAGACATGAACAATAAGCAATATTTAGAAGCTTTCATATAACTTGATATTACTACCCTATGTATGAATCAAATCTTGCAATTTTTTTTAATATGGAAGTATTAAATATGACTTAGTTCTTTGGAAAATAGGTATCTATCCATCTACGTATCCATCGTACGCATCTACGAAGACACTTCAAAGACGATGTATCTAGTAGTATAGAGGTATCTAGTAGACATTTTACTAAAATTTCTTATTTGAATCTGGGTCTTCCAAGTTCACCAAGAAGTGTAATTTAATATCACAGAAATGACTGCCAGCTGATTTCTATTATGTCTTGTAACAGTTAATGTAAAATCTGGTTAATATAAGCACTATTAATAGTTAAAAACATGATCAAGGTAACTTAACCATTCTACTTATATCATAAATGTAAAAGTTTGTATGGATGTATGTTAATTTTTCTTTCAAAAACTACGGAAAGGATTTTCATGAAACTTAGCACACAGGTAGATCATGATATGGGATAACATATAGGATACTTTTCCCAGAAAAGCACTAGCTAGGGTAGGTATTTTATCGCTAGGGTCGCTAGTGACTAAATATTCTCAAAGCTTATAAAAGCTGCACTTTGCTTAGAGTAGACTACGTAAAAGGGAAGATACTAGATAAGATGGCTGATTATTCATTATTAAAAACTGATATATTTTGTACTTACGTACAAAAGAACTTAATAATTAAGTTCAGGCAGGTAAGTACTATACATAGTTCTCTAAATATAAACCCATTTGTTTTGCCGTCTGTACCGGTAACACGGTTAGCGCCGACAATGACTTGACGAAGGAAAATCTGATTTGCGAACCCTCCCGGTTATTTTAAACCTACTCAGTCATTTTGCATAGTTCAATAGAGGGGTGAATTGTAAGCAGAATGTAGATCCTATGGAATGTGTTTTATTTGCGAATAGAGATAAATCATTTGTTCAAGGTAATGATTATACAATTAACCCGAAACAATCCTTGCAGCAAGTTTATCTTGTTGGTAAGTGCTAACTTAATGGTGAATGTGGAAAATATGGAGTCCAGTGAATCATGGGCAAATTACCACGCTATTATCTTCATTAGTAACTACTAATCATGGCGTTAATCAACATTGCGTTGAGTTATATAGGCTAAGAGAAAAAAGTTTCACTTTTTTTCTCCACTCTGTGTTAATCGATTTTTTTTCGGTAGTATCTAACTATCGTGATAATGATGACTACAAAGTATTATCATCTTTATTTTATTTTAACTGTAAGTATATAATTATATTGTACCTAATTGTAGGTAATAGAGTAATGTATGTGTACGGATATAATACGAGTATGTCTACGAATGCAATATAATATGCAATCTACGAATGTAATCATAGGTACGTATCTACTCTGAAAAAATGCTCGATATGTCCTAATATTATAGTATCTACCTATGTATGTGAAAGTCTGTGAACATGTTAGAATGTTTAACTGTTCATCACGTGAATCCGTTTTCTTGTCACTTGTCACACAGATAGTCCAAGTCCAGGTCTCCAGGACAAGAAAATAGGATAGGTTTAATCCCGGTTGTATGTTTCCGAAAATTGGGACTTCTATGTGATTGTGTTTGTGAAACCACTCTTAAGCGCGAATCCATGGGTAGAACCTAGCTCATAAATCGACATACCTTTCAAGGCCTTACTAGTAGGAGGAGGATCTCTGCTCCACGGCGGGTCGCCATGTCCAGAGAAGTCCCGGAGCTTGAGGTAGCTGATGGTCAGTCTGATGATGGAGGCCTTGTCCAGCTGGCTGGTGATGGCAGCTGGTAGCGGCAGCATCTTCGCCAGCTCGTAGAACTCGTAGTTCTCCTTCCCGCGCCGTGAGCGAGCTGCGTCTCTACTCTTCTCTTTTCGGAGCTCGAGAATGCTGTGGGAGAAAGAAGATGTTAGATAAGAGAATTCGATTGTTAGCAGTTGATTTTGACGATGCTGTTGGTACCTATTGTGTGGTGTGTAAAGAGAGTGGTTTCGGGTTAGATCCCGTGTGTAGTGTATAAAGAGAGTGGTTCCGGGTCAGATCCCGTATGTAGTGTATAAAGAGAGTGGTTCCGGGTTAGGTCCCGTCTGTTACTGATAAGTATTTGTCGTTTGGTACTGATAAATCTTTGTTCAGCCTTATTAAGAATCCTACTAAGAAGCGGTGTCTTTTCTTATTCGTAGTCTCATTTCTGATCAAAAATAAAACGTTGACTGGAGCAAGGTTAACAAACTAAAAGATTCTTGTTTTGACATTTGGGGTCATCCATAAATTACGTCACACGTTAGGGGGGGAGGGGTCGATGTAGTGTGACACCACCCCTTGTCACTTGTGACGGGGTCTTAAATTTCGTGACGTCACATTTCAAAATCGAATAATTAGTATATGTATAAGTAAAAATTAAGAAACAATTAATGGAAATAAAACTTATTTCGGAACTGCTGTTTTAATTTAATACATTTTTAGTGTAAAATTTTATATTGACGTTACACACTTGTCGTGACCAGCTGTGACAAGGAAGGGGTGGACAGGTCAAAAAGTCATGAAATTAGTAATGGATTGCCCCTTTTAAGTCCTTTCGTTTTGTATCCTCTAGTTTCACTACCCAAAGGTTTGTGGAAGAAATTTCTTTCAAGTGAGACAGTGCTATGAATGTAAGTATAATATGTGCGTACCTACCTACTGTGTCGTCTCTTAGATATAATAAACGTTATTTACTTACGTTGGGTAGTTCGGTATCTACTGTGTACAATAAAGAGAAGCTATATTAGAATGTCGTATTCACAAATTTAAAAGCAGTACCTACACCATATCATTTAATTTTTCCTTTTTTTTTTAGCTCACTCCACAGATTAAACATAATGCACTAACTCCAGGTGGGAGTGCCCTCCCGCGCTCCGCCCACGGGCGGGGCCGTTAATGAGCGCACGTTAATGAGTGTACCGTACCACGTTTATTTTAAACAAGCCATCTGCATTTTGTTGTACCATAATGTTGTAGGTACATAATGTAACTTAGTAGGTATACCGGAGTGTGAATACTTTTGAATTTCGAATACGTTATTCGTTGTAGATAAATAGGTAATTAATGTAACAATGACCGGTTCTTTTTGTTAACAGTATAATTATAGTAAACTTATTTTATATTTCGAATGATATCAGTCAATAAGTACCTACCAATGGTCAATAACTTACATGATCAACAAACTAAAAAAAAACATCCTATATTAGACGACTTAATACGAACAAGAACAGTAGCCCTTTAAACATCCCATCTCCTAATCCCATAAACCGTTGCTATCACGAAAACGCAAATAGTGCAAGACATGAAACTCGACATTAGGTGACACTCGACACTTTTACGGCAGGGGTACTCAAGGCTGAGCAAGCGGGCCGCTGATGGCTTGGTTTACGATCAGACCCGCGGGGCGCGCTTTATTGTCACCTGCTAGGAACGGATCCTCGGTAATCAAATGCGTTGATTGAACGGATCCTAAGTAGAAATAGGAACGTTTGTTGGGTAAACTCATTGTCAGTTTTTTACGACCAGGCCATTTCACTATCTATTTAGTCAAGAAATTTAAGCGGTCTCTTTATCGTTATTTATAATTTAAACATAATGCCAACACAAAATGATAATAATTAAAAGATAATTAGCATTTAAAGCCAAAACTGATTTCTGTTCACCATTTATTATTTTTGAAAATTAAATTAAATTAATTTTTCTATAATAATTATTGATTCTTGACAAAAATAACTTCAAAATAACTCAGAAACTACTAGTCAGATCTCGCTCAAATTTAAGTGGGACTACATGACAAGCCCGAGCTTTCGATTAAAAAAAGAATCATCAAAATCGGTTCACTCAATCGAAAGTTCTTAGGTAACAAATATAAAAAACAGTCGAATTGAATACCTCCTCCTTTTTTGAAGTTGGTTAAAAAATAAGTACAATTTTGTTTACCAAATAGGTAGTTAAGTCTCGTCTACAAAAATGGAGTATAGTTGTCAAATGCATTAATCGACTGGTAATACGTCGGTTAAGATGTTTTCGATTTGTTTTACTGTTTGTGACATAGTGTGTATGTATTGTAACTTTTTTGGAGTTTAACTCCTTTAGAATCGATTTTCATATTTAAGCTCGCGATATGAAATTTTATGAGGAGTAAAATCTAATTTCCTCCGTTACGTTATGCGTTATATTTGTAATTCGTAACACAGAACCTGTGTTACTGATCAGTAACAACGCGATCAAGTTGTTAGTCATCAGAAAAGGATCCTGTTACATCCTATTCTGATGATGTGAAACATCATCATCATCGTCGTCGTCGTTCGTCGTAACGTAGATAATAATATAATACGATTGCAAACTAGATGGCTTTAAAACTCCAATCGTGCGTCGGAGCTGACACACATTTTTTTACTTAGGTTTAATAAGTTACCTATGCTTACCTACAACCCCATATGGATTTTTTCTTTTCTCTTCTCAGGTGGCTTTTCATGGACCTCAAAATCGTTTATTGTTCTTTGTTAATATTATCTAGTAAAGGAGAATGCCCATTTTGTATGGAGAAATGTACTGACATTAATATTTTTGTGTCCTGATAAAAATACCTTTATTTGATTATGTTATCTTAATAAATTACACAAACCAACTTTATACAATTTTAATCGTAGGAGTTACGAGATTTTCAACAAAATTATTTTGTATTTAATTTATAGTTGACACAGTAATATAGACTCTATGCAGGTGCATTAAAATAGTATACGTTTAAAGTTTCAGATTCATTTGACAGCCCCCAAACACCATCTGTCTTTTAATGTAATAATTATCAAATTCATTTGACAGTCTCCTAACACCATCTAGTTTTTTGTATAGTAGTCATAATCGAATCGACGCAACCTATTGGCCCGAAGGATCTTAAAAGATCCCTGATTGGCTCTAATTCCAATATAAATGGCCGAATGCTTTTGTGTTGTATAAAGGAAGTAAAGTTACTTATTAATTTACGAAAATTAAGCCCAAGAAGGATTTTTTAGGAAATACGGTAAAATACATAAAATATTTTAGTTTAATTTTTTGTACAAAAATCATTGTGACACAATTATTTTTTTGAGAGTACTGGCTATGGGCATTCTCCTTTATAATAAGAACTACCTATTTTGAATTTGCATTAACAGTGTACCTATATGCAATACCGACATCTACATGTATTAATTAAAGAAATGTGCCTGAGTTCGTATACCTACGTAAGTCTGATAGGAACAGTAAGAGTTTACACGTGTTCCGAGTACCCTTGGTACTTACCTTTAAAGGTTACGTAGTATACCTGGTCTACTTAAGTGCAATGAAATAATCCAGATCAGTTATTTATTCAAGTCGAGCATCAAACCATGAAAGAGTTCAACCGATAACACAAACTTTAAACCTTATCAAACCTTACGTTACTACAGCTTAGGGAATAATAACTCTTTATAAAGAAAACCTACTGTGCCGATATAAGATCGAATTTCCAGATAACCAGCGGGCCAGTTAAAGCATAAAACAACGATACAATTGGGCTTGATTTAATGTATCTCGAGGGTCAGTTTGGGTCCGCATTAAATTGTTTAAAATAAGTTAAGCGCACGAGGGTTGTTCTCCCCTGGCTATTACGGCTTGACCACTTTTAAATTGAAGTGAATTATGGAAATCTTATTATTTTGATAATGCTTTTAAAGCGAATAGATTTGGAAACTTGTTACTTTTGAAATTATTTCTGCTGGAATATTTTGTTCAGGTATAAAATTGTAACATTAATATCTATATCTAGGTGACATTTTATACAGAAGGAAGAGATTTTTGCTGAAACATGAATTTTTTTGTTAGAAATGAATAAGACTATATATTTTGAAATATCCTAATTAGCATGATGACGCGGACATTGTGTTGAAAAGTGTCTGAGTAATATTTTTTTAAAAGTTCTTAAATAATTTTAAATAACTCTGCAATGTGATCTTTATGTTGCTTGTGTACTTATTTACTATATTGTATTTTAATATTTACTCGCTACATGGCTGTCTTTGAACTGTGATCGCATGCCATTATTCCAATCTCTAAGTACTTTTCATCAAAGAAAAAAAATCAAGAACGTATCTGGGAACATCACTACTCAAATTCCTGTTCAGCCATTTAACACACACACAATACGTACTTATAACCCTACGAAAGCTATGGCGTATCAGAAATTATTAAATATTATATTGTTGCGCACATTCCACCCCAAGATGATGTGAAGTGGGTTTTATAAGAAACTTTTAAGTGACAATGTTACACGTCATATTCGTCACTTGAAACCACACAAAGGATCCTACGACTATAATATTGGTAGGTATTATTAAAGAATTGCCATGAATCTACCTATACCTACCTACTTATATTAGGCGACTGTACTGTCCATTGAACTACGAGTAGTTACTATTGTGAAATGTTGCTCGAATTTATCACGTTTATGGAATTATCAATCTGTGTAATCTTTTTTCTATAACAATTAGGCATGTCAACTTCGATAATGTTTAGCTATAAGTTTTCTTGCCGCATTTGGATCCTTTCCAATTCAGTTACCAGATTGATAAAATATAGGTATCACATTAACAATAATCGCAAATATTTTTTATTTACTTTAAATTAAGATAGAATTAAGTTAGGGAAGGCCTATGTCTAGCAGTGAATCTCCAAGGGCTGATGAATGGATGGATGAAGATAGAATTGTACTTAATTAATATTATTATTAAATGACATCCCAAAGTAACACATGTAGCTACTACATATTTTATTCCCAGATATTATCTATTCATTACCCTGAAAACCAATAAATACATTGATCCACCACAAAGCAACCGATATTTGGACTGAGGGCCATTGAAGTGTAAGACTTAAAAATTCCCATAGGGTCTTTAGGACCCCATAATGGAAAGACTTAATACCTCGTCATTTGAGGGGTTAATTCTTGAGGTGTCGACCTTTTGTGTCAACAAAGGTGACAGTTAGCAATTTGCAACGATTCGTCATTGTATGTTTAATCTGTTACCTGATGACATAATCTGTGGGCCAAAATGAAATCGATTGTTATGACATTTTGCTTGTTAGACGAGGATTATAAAGAAGTATCGGACTGTAATATTAGGTTAAATAGTAGCAATGTAATATTATATTATAGTTTATTCCTTAGTCATCTAGTTATGCTATAGGTAATCATATCGATACTCTTACCCGATTGGTAGAGGATGATGTTAAACAATAACTACTACTGTTGCCAATTTTATCTATTCTTGATGTAACAAAATAGAAAAAATTAGGGAAAATTTTGAGGACTACAAGTTTTCTCACGATATTTTCTCTCTAACTACTCAGTAGATATAAACAAGTGACAATAAATTTCAAATACGCATACAGTACCGAAACATATTTAAAAAGATGTATTTGTATCCGATATTTCTACCCAGGACCCTTGAAAAACGTTAATCTAAGCTGAGCATGACATTTTTTTCTTTTTTCCATTACAGATAACTTATTTTGCCTACACATGCATGTTGTACATGCCAACAAATTAAAATATGGTCCTGGAAATTATGATAAAAAATTTCGAACATTCGAATATTGAAGTAAATACAAATGACTCGAACACGTTCGAACGGATATGCAATCCCTAGACAACATTACCTATAATTAGATACAAGTACATCGGTACAAGAGCTGTCTGCAACTGTCAGTACAATCTCGAGGGACAACTAATTTTGTCCCGGCAACTCAATTTGTCCCGTACGCATTAACCGTAACAACCGAACACGGTTGCGCACTACACTTTACGACTTCGATTCCTTTGCTTTTTCTCCAAATTCAGCTATTTCAATTTGCGAGGTATTTTCTTTTCCTCAATACTTCAACGTTGGTTGATATAAGCTTGACTTTTGTCTAACATTAAGTCAGACTTACGACCTTTTGGACGCGACAGCTACCAATCATCACTGACCGCTCAGCAGTTAAGTGTTTCGGATTTTCGACCTTCTTTCCTTATTTTTAGGTTCAGTTTAGCAAGTAAATTACATCTAAGGGTCAAGGCGTTAGTTGTGGGTTCGATTCCCAGGTGTGCAAGGCGTACGTGCACACTTAAAGGTACTTCTCAGACGAAGGGAGGTACGTCATAAAAATTGGACGGGACTAAAGCATTCGGGTATCGTGTCTCGAGTAAGTAGGATTAATGTTTTGGTATGAAGCGGCGACATGGTATTATTGTATGTAAAGATGAGTAGTATGGTATGTAAAGATGAGTAGCCTGTACGTAATGGATATTTTTTTTTTGTTTTTATTCTGCCAGTATCATCAAATTTTGATAGAGATATAAAGAAAATCCTTATTTTAATCTTCCATTTTTGAAAGGCATCGTAAAAAATATTTTAAAGATTTTTATTAAACTTGCGTCCGTCAAGTAGGTACCTTGTTGAAATTCAACCATTAGGTATTATTGGAAATTCGATAAAAACTTTTTCGAACCCAGATCAAAAAAAAAATTATTTAAAGCTCGTCAATAGCAAACTAATACCAAAACAAGGAAAAAAAATAGAGAAGAAAAAGAAGTGTAATGGAAATAGGTAATTACCTCATTTATTTTTTTACCAATCAGAGTTAATGAAAGTAACTTAAAATTTATATAAAAGTAGCTAAAAATCAATAACACCAAAAACATAAGTCGTCAAAAAGAAAACGACTGCCGCCGTATCGTTGGTAACTAAAGCTTGATTTAAATTACAAAAACATCAACTTTTATTTTAATATGTAAACTAGGAAAGCATGTACTAACTGCTTAGGAATGTCAACGTGTCTACATCGTAATATGTATATGGTAATCGTATGCGTCTACTGCAAATTCTTAGACGCGCACATAAAATTTCCGTTCTACAAAGTTTCAAAGAACTACCTTCAATGTATGCAGTGGACTTTATCCGAGCGAACTAAACTTCTCAAAGAGAAATTCACACCCTCACAGGCCAGTTTTCTTTAAAAGCATGGACATCTGAACCCTTGGTTAAGTCAACCGTAGTCCCTTGGGTCCATCCGACCCCACGGTCACTTGGAGTTGGGAAATCGACTACATTTGCACTTTTGTATAGAATTACTTAAACATTTTCAGTGTAATCGTAGATACCTGTTTCAATTTTATGTGTCGGTATTTTATGTGTAAATATAACTTTTAAGTGTCATTACTTATCACCAATTCTTTGTAAAAAAATCTCTTTATTGACAACGGTTTTTACGGCTAAATATACCTAACAACTAAAAAAAATTAAAAGTAACAAAAGCTCACTAATTGGCGCACACCGTTTTATTAACCCGTACAACTCTCTTGTTTCGATATTTATCATTGTACAGGAATTTACCATAAAAAATAGTTCAATTATTGTCCTTTTGACACGACAGTGGAGCCTCAGAAGTAGTTCCACATTTGTAGATATCTGCGACCTAAATAAAACAAGACAAGTATCCTAAATGATGTTAATACAGTTAGTAAGTAGGTGGCAACTTACTCTTAAAAACTTAGAAGTCCAAATATGTAGTTATAGAAGAAATCAAAATTCCCTTCATCGTATTTAGTTGTCTTATATCGCAATATGAAAGGATTCTTTTGTTATAATTCTGAGCGTAGTAGATACACAACTGCTGAGATTTCTTTACTGATTATGGACTATAATAATGGAAATAATAATACATAATTATTATGCTCGTCAAAAGTCCATTTAAATGTTTTATCTTTCTAAAATACTTTTTTCCATCGTTGAAACAAAAAAAAACGATTTATATTAAATCGTCTACCTACTGCGAGAAATCTTTAAGTCTAAGAAATGTTTTATTGAATGCGCTGTCTTCAAGTTTGATTAGCAAACTCTTCCTATGCAATTCTGACTAATATGAATTGTCACTCACAAACACAATAGACCATCGGTACCTATTAACTAAACGATCTAACGATATTTATTCGTGGGGCATAAAATAAATACACATCGAGGGGCGCTGATATTTGACGTCGGAAATGAAAATGTCACCAGCTTATTACGCCTTAGGATTATTGGTATAACCAACGATTATTTTCACAGATATAATCTATGACAGTAATGTCATAATGAAGGCTCGACGCCATCTTTGATTGCTGACAACGGCGCTTGATTACGTATTCTTAAGGCAATAATATAGACATTCTAATGACCGTTTGGTACGGAATGAATTCTGAAGCCTTGAGTTATTGTACAATATTGCAGGCATAAGGAATGTGTGAATTTTCGATTATTATCAATAATACGATGTGTTATACGGTTTTGCATCTGTATGTATAAGAAAAAAATTAAAGACAAATAGAGACACGATTGATTCAATTTGTAAATCCAGTTAAGCAAGAATAACTGATTTAAAATGTTATGACCCCCAAAACACCCCATATAAAAACTATTAACGTTTTGTGTATATAGCCCTGCAAATGAATTCGATTTTAACCAGTTTTTGTAACAAAACATCACTAAAACCCGCGTTCAGCACGAGGCGACGTGGGAGTCGTGCGGACTTAATTCGAAAATTAAGTGTACGCGTGTCAAATAAAGGTCACGTTGTGTCACCGAAGTGATGTCAAAAAAGTACCTACACCGTTGAGTGTTAAGAAAAGGTGTAGACGATAGTACGCGTGAGTATTCTTGATACTAGGAAAATCTAAATATTAGGATATTTGAACTTGACTTCAAGTGAAGAGGGATTATGCCTTTAGAAACTTAGTGCATTTTATCAACCAAGACTATATCGCCACTTACCATTTGGTGACTTAGTTCGTTTAAACGTAAAAAGGTGGGATTGTAATCAAGCATTACTATTAAAAATGCATGGTAATAAATATAATATTAGGTACAGGTTTAATATAGGTACATAATATTATTATAGTCCATACTTATCTCAGTTTTAACGAATTGTAAGAGATTTTTTACTTTGAAGTAAAATGTAGAAATTATTGATCATTTAATCAACATTAAATATTTTTTACCACCAAAACTTCCAAGTCCTGGTATACCTAAATAATAAGGAGGGTTTCGTCTCTCGGGACGGACATCTCTACACCCCTGAGATGAACGCAATATGACTCGGCGTTTCGCGGTGACCGGAAAGGACAGAGGTACACGATTAGTTATAGAGCTTACTAGAAGGTGTGAAACGTTTTAAATGTTATTCAAATAACAATTAAATTAAATTAAATAATGATGACAATTAAATTGTGCATTTTATTGGCTTCAGTCAGCCTGTAGGTATTTGGTGACGATGGGATTTTAATATTTACATTTTTGGAGTTTATTGGAATTTATTTATATTATTATTTTATTACTCCTTAAGAATCGATTTTCGAAGGTCTGAAAAATGGTGAGTAAAATCAAACTTTCTCCGTTACGTTACGTCACGTTACGTTACGTTTGGTATGCGTTATGTTCGTGCGCAACTTATTTATGTTTCCATGACCATGTAATGTATTTTGACGAATATAAATTATATAATTAATATAGACAAATGTATCAAGCTTGCTTTCAGTAGATAATATAAAAAATGCGTTCATTTACCCTCATTTACCAATCTATATATTTTATAATCGTTCGTAAGGAGCAAACTCCAGTCGTGCGTCGAAGCTGTCACACACAATTTTTTTATTTTCTTACTCGAGCAAGAATAATTTTACATGTTGGTTATAAGTGAACTTATTAATTACCCCAATGAGCAGTATAGTTTATTTCGTGGACATAAAGGAATATATTTTTATGAATAACTATGTAGTTAAACTTAACTTATCATTGCCCATTTAATGGCATAATATAAAAGGCACTTGGACCATTCCTTTACATTTATGTTAAACAATAGTTATTCAAAACGGCATGTTTCTTCTTCCTATGAATGTAGGTACATAATAATTGAATATTTTTCAATACAAAATTGATTATTACATACCTGTAAAAATCATTTAAATAGGCTTGGAAAAAATTTAACCAAGTAGCACTATTAAATACTAGTAGTAAATCCATGCTATCATACTGTATGAAAAACATTTGACGTCCTAGTCCTGATTTTCCTTCCAATTTTCCTTCCACAATTTAATTACTTGAAGGAACCTGAGTCTTGCAATGAGATGCTTTGTAAAGCTTTGACTATCATATTTTATGAATAAACTCGTCTACAATAGTTCACGACCAAGTAACAGTTAACTCCGAATGACGTAATATTAAGATGACCCTGATAGAGGCATGCAGAATGTAACGTCTGGTATGACAACAGGGAACAGGTTGTTACAGCAGTAAGTAATAACCCTAAACTTGCTACATAATAAGCTAGATAAGCGCTGGATACCCGGTTGTCCATTCATGAGGCGGAAATAAAATTAAAGAAGTGTATGTAATCGTAGATACCTGTTTCAATTTTATGTGTCGGTATTTTATGTGTAAATATAACTTTTAAGTGTCATTACTTATCACCAATTCTTTGTAAAAAAATCTCTTTATTGACAACGGTTTTTACGGCTAAATATACCTAACAACTAAAAAAAATTAAAAGTAACAAAAGCTCACTAATTGGCGCACACCGTTTTATTAACCCGTACAACTCTCTTGTTTCGATATTTATCATTGTACAGGAATTTACCATAAAAAATAGTTCAATTATTGTCCTTTTGACACGACAGTGGAGCCTCAGAAGTAGTTCCACATTTGTAGATATCTGCGACCTAAATAAAACAAGACAAGTATCCTAAATGATGTTAATACAGTTAGTAAGTAGGTGGCAACTTACTCTTAAAAACTTAGAAGTCCAAATATGTAGTTATAGAAGAAATCAAAATTCCCTTCATCGTATTTAGTTGTCTTATATCGCAATATGAAAGGATTCTTTTGTTATAATTCTGAGCGTAGTAGATACACAACTGCTGAGATTTCTTTACTGATTATGGACTATAATAATGGAAATAATAATACATAATTATTATGCTCGTCAAAAGTCCATTTAAATGTTTTATCTTTCTAAAATACTTTTTTCCATCGTTGAAACAAAAAAAAACGATTTATATTAAATCGTCTACCTACTGCGAGAAATCTTTAAGTCTAAGAAATGTTTTATTGAATGCGCTGTCTTCAAGTTTGATTAGCAAACTCTTCCTATGCAATTCTGACTAATATGAATTGTCACTCACAAACACAATAGACCATCGGTACCTATTAACTAAACGATCTAACGATATTTATTCGTGGGGCATAAAATAAATACACATCGAGGGGCGCTGATATTTGACGTCGGAAATGAAAATGTCACCAGCTTATTACGCCTTAGGATTATTGGTATAACCAACGATTATTTTCACAGATATAATCTATGACAGTAATGTCATAATGAAGGCTCGACGCCATCTTTGATTGCTGACAACGGCGCTTGATTACGTATTCTTAAGGCAATAATATAGACATTCTAATGACCGTTTGGTACGGAATGAATTCTGAAGCCTTGAGTTATTGTACAATATTGCAGGCATAAGGAATGTGTGAATTTTCGATTATTATCAATAATACGATGTGTTATACGGTTTTGCATCTGTATGTATAAGAAAAAAATTAAAGACAAATAGAGACACGATTGATTCAATTTGTAAATCCAGTTAAGCAAGAATAACTGATTTAAAATGTTATGACCCCCAAAACACCCCATATAAAAACTATTAACGTTTTGTGTATATAGCCCTGCAAATGAATTCGATTTTAACCAGTTTTTGTAACAAAACATCACTAAAACCCGCGTTCAGCACGAGGCGACGTGGGAGTCGTGCGGACTTAATTCGAAAATTAAGTGTACGCGTGTCAAATAAAGGTCACGTTGTGTCACCGAAGTGATGTCAAAAAAGTACCTACACCGTTGAGTGTTAAGAAAAGGTGTAGACGATAGTACGCGTGAGTATTCTTGATACTAGGAAAATCTAAATATTAGGATATTTGAACTTGACTTCAAGTGAAGAGGGATTATGCCTTTAGAAACTTAGTGCATTTTATCAACCAAGACTATATCGCCACTTACCATTTGGTGACTTAGTTCGTTTAAACGTAAAAAGGTGGGATTGTAATCAAGCATTACTATTAAAAATGCATGGTAATAAATATAATATTAGGTACAGGTTTAATATAGGTACATAATATTATTATAGTCCATACTTATCTCAGTTTTAACGAATTGTAAGAGATTTTTTACTTTGAAGTAAAATGTAGAAATTATTGATCATTTAATCAACATTAAATATTTTTTACCACCAAAACTTCCAAGTCCTGGTATACCTAAATAATAAGGAGGGTTTCGTCTCTCGGGACGGACATCTCTACACCCCTGAGATGAACGCAATATGACTCGGCGTTTCGCGGTGACCGGAAAGGACAGAGGTACACGATTAGTTATAGAGCTTACTAGAAGGTGTGAAACGTTTTAAATGTTATTCAAATAACAATTAAATTAAATTAAATAATGATGACAATTAAATTGTGCATTTTATTGGCTTCAGTCAGCCTGTAGGTATTTGGTGACGATGGGATTTTAATATTTACATTTTTGGAGTTTATTGGAATTTATTTATATTATTATTTTATTACTCCTTAAGAATCGATTTTCGAAGGTCTGAAAAATGGTGAGTAAAATCAAACTTTCTCCGTTACGTTACGTCACGTTACGTTACGTTTGGTATGCGTTATGTTCGTGCGCAACTTATTTATGTTTCCATGACCATGTAATGTATTTTGACGAATATAAATTATATAATTAATATAGACAAATGTATCAAGCTTGCTTTCAGTAGATAATATAAAAAATGCGTTCATTTACCCTCATTTACCAATCTATATATTTTATAATCGTTCGTAAGGAGCAAACTCCAGTCGTGCGTCGAAGCTGTCACACACAATTTTTTTATTTTCTTACTCGAGCAAGAATAATTTTACATGTTGGTTATAAGTGAACTTATTAATTACCCCAATGAGCAGTATAGTTTATTTCGTGGACATAAAGGAATATATTTTTATGAATAACTATGTAGTTAAACTTAACTTATCATTGCCCATTTAATGGCATAATATAAAAGGCACTTGGACCATTCCTTTACATTTATGTTAAACAATAGTTATTCAAAACGGCATGTTTCTTCTTCCTATGAATGTAGGTACATAATAATTGAATATTTTTCAATACAAAATTGATTATTACATACCTGTAAAAATCATTTAAATAGGCTTGGAAAAAATTTAACCAAGTAGCACTATTAAATACTAGTAGTAAATCCATGCTATCATACTGTATGAAAAACATTTGACGTCCTAGTCCTGATTTTCCTTCCAATTTTCCTTCCACAATTTAATTACTTGAAGGAACCTGAGTCTTGCAATGAGATGCTTTGTAAAGCTTTGACTATCATATTTTATGAATAAACTCGTCTACAATAGTTCACGACCAAGTAACAGTTAACTCCGAATGACGTAATATTAAGATGACCCTGATAGAGGCATGCAGAATGTAACGTCTGGTATGACAACAGGGAACAGGTTGTTACAGCAGTAAGTAATAACCCTAAACTTGCTACATAATAAGCTAGATAAGCGCTGGATACCCGGTTGTCCATTCATGAGGCGGAAATAAAATTAAAGAAGTGTACGAACAGTACGTCATACTAGTTGCACCTACATGTTCTATGCCATATGTAATATGCCATTATTCAGATGCCACTTTTATTTAGTTAAGTATTGACAGCGTAATGGTATGAATGTCATTAGGTAAGTATTCCACAAAGTAAATTTTTAATCCCATGCGCACCTCCAATATTGTATTAAATGAAATTTAAATATTAAGTTTGTTTATAATTAATGCTTTGCTTAAAGTGGATCATGAAGAAAACTGCAAAAATAAAAGTTCTGAATAACAGTTTCCAAGTTTTTTGAAGTTTATCAATCCGCTTCGAGAAGATGACGAAATTAGGCAAGATTTAGCATCATGGTCTCATTTTAATCAAGAATAAACAAATAAAATTATTCATTCGAAATAAATAAATTTAGTTATATCGATGCAGATGCATTTAAGCAAAATTCATTATACCAACACCGCAATAGAATAAATATTGTATTAATCATTAATGGTTAACTTGAACTTGACTTTTCACTATGTGCCCAGTGGTGCGTTGAGTACAAAAACCTGGACAAAAATAAATAAAGCAAACTGCCCCGTCCGAGTCTGTCCCCGGGGACTAACGATTTGCGCGCTCGCCAAATTGCCGGTCTTTAGACGGACTTTAATAATCACGTCATATCCAATTTTCCTTTGAAACGCACCCCGAATACAAATGGGGTGTGAAGATGTTTATTGAATGCAGCCGTAAGACACATATGACCAACACGTTTACGGCTAATTACCTACTGGAACAATCGCTTACTACTTGGCTCAAATCCAAAAATAGTTAAGCAAATTGTTTAAAATGTCTAGACTTAACTGGTCGTCTATTTATTCCTTGTAAGTGCAGTGTTATAATGCATTCTTTTTTTTTATCTGTGTCTACATTGAGAATTTCTCAAATAATTTTTGGTGCAGTAATATTTATGAAAATACAAGTCGTAAAATACATTTTTTTTCCTATTATATTACACATCATAACAATGTAAACTTGAAAAACATATTAATACCCAAAACACAAGTTTTAACACAGCACAATATTCTAACGACTTGCATGTTCCACCTTTTATAAACAGTTTCGGAATAAAATTATCGAGATCGAATAAAAAGCGTCATTTAATTTGTATAGACGTTGTCGTCGTAGCAAAAAATTAGATTCAAAATAGTATTCAGACTAGATGATACGGCAGACTTACACCCCACTGGGCAGTGATCCCGCTTTACGGACAAAAAATGACCGATCTACTCGACGCGTCGATACGGGCATGACTAATGGTAGTCGGCCGGTTACCAAATTGCCTGCCAAAATCGCAGTGAAACTGGAAAATTGTTTCATTCATAAATGCAATAGCCGGGATTTGCTCTGGATGGCTGATGAATAAAATAGTAGTCCGGGGACCCCATATGATAGCGGTTTGGATGCACAAATGCTAGTATTAGTATTATCGGATGTGAATCGGTTGTTGTTGTTATTTTACCACTGTGCGCTATTTATACAAAAATGTTTTTCGAATTGCCTTTGAATATTAAAAATCTTTCTGTGAATATACAAAATTACTTTGCTGTCTTGCAATGTGGAGTGAAATTTAATAAATAGAAAAACATTTAGATATAAAAACCTACTTTAACTATTATTATAATTCAACGTTCACTTCTTTGCTCGTTCATACTAGTTAAAATAGTGCTTTGCATAAAAAAGAAAAGAATAATACTTTAGTCTACGTCTAAACAGATAAACTATTCTCGATAAAATTAGCAATACAAAGAGAAATGTCGGGGCTGCGAGCCAATGAAAGGAGAGGAAAATAATAGTTATTTGCAATAATCGGCTGAAGGGATGGCTGATTGCGCCTGGGGGTAGGGAATTTTTCTCGACTGGCAACTCTACCCAATGTTCGATCCACGCCAATTTCATTTAGCTTTAAAACTATTTGCTAAGTAAAAGTCATAGTGTGAATCGCGATTGAATTTTTGTTGGTTTTTAAAAATCTGAGTGAATAAAGTCATGAATGTCAAATTTTTTACGTAGTAATACAATGAAAAGTTTTTTTCTGCACGTTTCATTTAATATCTCTCTTTTTGTGTATAAAATAAAATATTTCAATTTAAACTTTTGTCGCAGTTATAAGTTTAATGAGTTATAAGTTTGATGACACATAAATATTCCATTATTAAATTGATTTGTGTCAAAGTTGGGATGTTTACTTAAATGAATGATTACAAACAATGAACAAGTAGGCAAACCTATCTTTAAATGCCAAAATATCTGCCCCGGGCAACGAACCCTAGACTCTACTAAGCGAAACGTCGGTAAAAGTAAGAATCATACCAGATTAAATAATGTTAAACTCCTTACCCTCGGATCAATCATCCCCATTCAACCCTAAAAGAAGAATTAAAACAACTGGGGCCAGCACAAATGTCCATTGATGAGGTAAAGGGGGAAATAATGCATCATTTTCGGACCACTTGTCCCGCAGTTAATCCGGACTGACCGGGCTAGTGATCGATTGTTGTCACCCTACATACCAGCCGATGTATTGGAATGTCTATTAAAGTATAAGAGAAAAATCTACTGTACAATAGAATTCGGTATAAATGCAACTCAAGCAAGCCGAATAATTTTAAAGTTGTCTATGTACGTAGGTTTTTAAATAAATATTACCTGATCTTATGGTTTTAAACTTCGTGAACTGTAGTATTACTATTATAAGTACTATTATGTCTTCTGAGATATTACTATGATTCAAGTACTTACGATATATGCCGTAAACCTCATAAAAGACATATATATTTCAAAGACAAAAATGTAGTCCCACTTAAAGAGCGAAATCTGACGAGTAGTTTTTGAGTTATTTTGAAGTCGGTTATTTTTTGTCGAGTATTATTTATTACACGAAACGATATCAATTTTACACCGAACTACATTAATTTCACATGTAACTCCACTTAATTCACAAAATGCACTTTCTTTTTCCATGAATGAAAAATAATCACGACGGTTCCAATCTAAAAACACCTGCAAATCCTTCCGAACCACAGACACAAATCGATTGATAATTTTGTAACAATTTTGACCTTTTGGTTTCGTTGTAGATAATGATCCGCTTTATTTAATTTTTTTTTTTCTACGCTTTATGTGCTTAAAATTAGCTTTGATACTTGAGAACATATCCTACTTATGCGATGCATAAATTGTTTATGAATTTGAAATACGTGAAATGCTGTTAAAGTGTAAAAAAATATAAAATCAATTATAATTAGGTACAAGTAATGGTCCTAAATCAATTTAACATTAGCAGTTTTATATTACTTTATAATTTTTTCTTATTATCAAATATCCGAATAAAAATTGTGGTCCTAAATTATCCGTAACATCAGCCTTTTAAAAGACTTGTAATTTTTTCGTATTAACAAAGTGTCAGACATCTAGTACTAGATTGTTGCCTGAGCAAAGTCAAAATCTAAGCACGGTTTATATAGATCTTACTCTAAATGTTTGAGTTTGCGTTATGTTTGTTCATGTCCACGCATAACATGGAGTTAAGTGTGAGCATGTAGACAAAGTAACCGAGCATTGTAAACATAGTAACCGTGAAATTATGAAAATTACAATTGAACAAAAAATCAGACAAAAGGTTGCGCAACGCTGACATAACTAGTACAATACAAATCATTTTGTAAGTTGTAGTAATATTTTACCAATGTAACATAGTCTAGCGGCCGCTAGTCACTACGGTAGTAAAAACTGGAATGGATAGAGGACGACGAATCAGCGTGACTCAGCTTGTACTGCTGATTGAAGCTGACTACTGTGCGCTACAGGATGTTCACAAATTGTTACTTACTTATTTTTTTTTATTGGTTGTAAGCTGTTTCCAAAATTTTTACGCCAAATATTGGCAGTGAGCAAACTATATCTACATAGTTATGTTGATATGAGCTTTCTTTTTTATTCCATAAATAAATGTGTGACTAATTGATCTAAATCTACATGGATAATTAAATAGATTATTCAACGGGGACTTTGGAGCCATCAGGTGACACCATAAAACACAGTGACGTGTTCTATGAATGAGACGTTTGTCATTCTTGCTATAATTTATCACCTAATTTATATATATCACATTAGTTCATAGTTTTCGTAATGAATGATCTCTAACTTAATTTTTGTTTCATAATGTTATTGATTTGTTCTGCGATTTGAAAAAGAAGCACCATGTATTTTCTCTTTTAAAAATAACACAAGACAAAACGTAATAGATCCATATATTCAGAAAGGGCTGGCTATCTTTTTGAGCCTGAATTCAAGATGCGGATTAAAAAATTCAAAATTGTTCTATGTCAAGGTGTTAAAGTTGAAATTCTAATATCACTAGTATCCGATTGTGTCTTTCATCACCGACAGAACAGTTAATCTCTACCGAATGATTACAAGATGTTTGTTGTTACTGTCCTAAAGTATTTTTTCTGTTTTGATTAAAGCTACTGAATTGCTATGCTATCCTGGTACGTGGCTTACGTTATAACATTTTGAGTTTATCCTCGTACCACCTGGTTTACGTTATAACGTTTCAAGTTTTTTTTTGAGCTTTGGTGACTTATAAATCTGCTTTTGCATTTCATGGTGTAGGATTATAGATTATGTTGCATGTCGATTAGGCATTGATTTAAAAAAAGAAATTAGATGAACTCTACCCAACAGAATTATTTGATTTTTACAATGATAGTACGATAACTTCATGATGAACATGACCTTTAAATAATTAACACCTCAATGTCACACACACACACACACACACACACACACACACACACACACACACACACACACACACACACACACACACACACGCACGCACGCACGCACGCACGCACGGAAAGAACGAGTTAGTTCAATATTACTATTATTAATATTATTATTATTCATTCGGTTTAACCGAATAAATATTTTGTTTAACCGAAAATACGATTACTGACATAGTTTAAAGCCATGGCAAGTAAATCGCAATAATGTTGACTCGTAAAAAAAAACTTGTTTACGCGAAACGAAAAAGTAACATGTTATTCTCAATAAAACCTCTAATTGCGGTCGCTCACAAAAGCCACTACCGACTTGATGATTTTAGGGTTCCTTACACGCCCTGAAAATCCTTAACGTGAAAGATGTTAGAAATAATTTTACTTTAGCTATCTATACACCGTGTTCCTGACTTTGTGCACGAACTTCGGCCTGTTATTCAGACCATTAAATTGGTCATCTTTCGTTATGGATTCATTATTGAAATTTTAATTTTTTTTTATTTTTCATTTTTATACAAACTAAATACTTGAACGTAAATTGCCTAATGTGTAATCTCTTTACGCAAGCTGGCAACGTCGCATTATGATTGATATGAAACTTTGACATTAGTAAACTTTTATTGACGTTAACAATTATTTCTCATCGATTTTGCTGTCTGTGCGACCAGTGACATTAACAAAACCAAATAGGTAATAATACTAGTTCGAAAAGTTTTACGATGTTTGTTTACTTTAAGGCCCATTTAGACGGAGAGTTTCTAGTATCTATCGTACACTACTATCATTGGTAATAATCAACATAACATTATCGTATCAAATGTTTACATACAGGAAAAAACTTAATTCTCATCTACGATTATCTCATATGACATTCGTAACTTATCGATCAAGGCGATAATTTCCTACGTCTATTTAGGTACAAATTGTACGTAAGATTACTTACGACAATCTCGACTTGTATTCGACTCACACTCACATTTTTCAAATTCATACGTGTATCATACAAGACGGTTGAAAACGTTTTGAGTGCGAAATTTGTCATTGGAGTTAAGTTTACAATCAATATTCCATTGCGAAGAAATTGTCGTCAAATAGCGAGAGGTGTAAATGTAAGAAAGATTTTTTTATTAATTCGATCGTGGCTTCCTCGAGACGAGAAGCTCTCCATCTAAATGGGCCTTTATTAACAAGTCAAGCCAATAATGACATGACATTTAAAATGAAACAAGTATAGTTTGAATGATTTTGACCGTACTGAGCGGCAACATAGCACAAATAAAGACCCTTTTACAATGTACACCCATATTAAATGGAATTACCAATAACTTAAAAACTAAGCTTTATAATGCACTCGTACCTGAATAAGATATGTTTAGTAAATGCTATAGAATCATTTGGTAAAGTTTGTGCACAACGTCAAAAACACCCGGTATTAAAGATAGTTGACTGAAATAGGCGTTGTTTCGCAGAAGTCGATTATTATTACTTCTATTATTTTAGTGTAGTAAACATTTCAATATTACGCGAGTATGATGTATGAAGGTAACCAAACGTTTGATTTTCGCAGGACGTCTCAATTTTTAGCTCCAAATTTAATGTGTCCCGTAAGGCAAACTCAGACCCGTCTTTTAGGGATTACCGTATCAAAAACACATTATGACTATCATAAATCAATGAAAAACTATTGATTATTTACTAAGTCCCGCTTTGATGTAAAATTCCCACTATTCTTAGGTACTAAAAACTCCCACTTTCTGGCAAAATCTGGCAAGAATGGAAGGTATGTACTTCCAATATGAGTACAGTAGTGCCTTTCTTTTACAGAGTAATTTAACTCTACGGATTTCGTAGCACTTGTAGAGTCAACTTTCTCTAATAATCTTCCTCAAATCGGTCATTTGATGCGTAACACGTATTGGTACTGGAATTTAGTTCTTGTATAAATTATTAAAAATGATGTTGTTAGGAATTTATTTCAATTGACATATTCTATTTCATTGGTAAACTGATTTTACAAACACTAAGTGCGGTACCTCACCGGGACGCCAAGGCGACGTCACCGGCCACGTATCCAAACAGTTCGTATTGAATTGTGGCTATTGGCTACGTTGCCACACTATCGCCAAGTGAGCTAGCCACCATACATTTCAATATAAACTGTTTGGATACGTGGCCGGCGACGTCGCCTTGGCGTCCCGGTGAGGTACCGCACTAAATGTTACCCCAATCTTACTACAATACATCAGTGAAAGCCACATCCGAATCGGTAAGGCCATTTGTGAGATAAGACTAAAAATCAATATTTTGAGATCTAGAAGTGTTGCGGTAATAATTAGTGGTAACTACGAGGTTAGGTTAGGACTACCTAGTCCTAATAAGTACCATTTCTCTTCTGTACTTAACATTATAATTTTATTCAAAGAACGGAACCCACCCTAAACTTTGATTCTCACTCGACGATGTTTTTTTTGTTGTTTATCACCGTTGTGGTAGCGACTGTTTTTTGTTCGTTCAGGTGCAACGATTGAATTCTACTTTTATATACGTAAATATTGGAGATTTTGTTACTGTTTAATGGACGGTTACGAGTTTTTATTGTGACGGTGCTTATGTTCCAATTTTAATGTGATGTGAGCGCTTGTTATGTTGTAACTTTAATTTCTTTTTTAAATCGATGTTTTATTACTTTTTATTAGAGTTCAAGTTGGTAGAATAACCTTACCTTTATTGAAATGAAGAGTTGATAACAAGTTATAACATTGTAACCTCTTCTGGGCAACAAAGGTGCTTAGGATTTGATCAGGTTGAAAATTATCCGAACTAAAATAATGGTCCTTAAGTCAACGTTTAGAACAACATTAGTCATTTTATATGATTTTTTTATTTTTTTCGTATTAACAAAGTGTCAGTCGTCTGATACATTTCAGTGCTGTCTGAGCATTTTATAACTCTAAGTGCGGTTTATAGATCTCACCCTAAGTGACGCTAACATAATAAAAGCCTATTCAGTCTTTTCTTGAAGACTTTTTTTATCAAAATGAGAGTACGCCGATGCGGCAAGCTATTATTCTTCGTCCTTTAAGCAGATTAGCAAAGAAAACATGCTAAACTTATACTTAAGCGTTTATATAAATACATTGCCTCATCAAAACCTAGATTGTCCGATCAGAAACCGGACAAGTTCATTACCCTGCTGTAAGTTTTTACTTGGTAGTTTTTGTCACCAGAACAGTTTAATTCTTAGATCTAATTTTACATGTAATTTTGTAGCTGCATTAGCGGATATAATGTTACTATGTGGGTTCATTTTATCCTTATTGGCAAATTTCCTGCTTCATTTGTAGGTCGGAGATTTTGGGGGTTGGAGATCTGATTTCTCCTGGGCCCTGTTATCCAGTTTTTGCTATTTAAATTTAATAATCATTTATTTTGATTGGAGTGTGACCTGTGCTTCTTTTACCGAAAAATTAACTCCAATTGAGAACTTTAATTGTCTCATAGGTAATCCGTACTCCGAACGATGTAGCCATCGCTACTTACCTATGTTTCTAAACAGATCGTATCTTTAACCTTTGGTTGAAAAAGCACTTGGTCATGACGTAACACACTTACTAACTACTCGAAGTTCGAAGACAATTAAACGCATACATACGGTGGCTATTTAGACACGGTATTTATTTTTCAATCAAAATATTTCGGACAACGGATATGGGCTACTTTTTTGGATTCCAAAGCTTTTTCTATGGAAATTCTGATTAAGTGTGAAAGGATTCTAGTGATTGAGTCAAAGGGAACGGTTTTGTTTTCTATGACGACAAAAAATACATTGTGAAGTACAGTATCATCATCGCTTTTATTAACCGACTTCAAAAGGGTTTTGTATTCGTCGCGGTTATATTTTTTACGTTAAATTAACAGATGAGGTATATATGTATGTAAGTTATCATCTCTGTCATCATAATTATACGTATGTATTATATTTGTATCACCAGGAGCGTCACCTACACGTTGTCGGCCAGGAAAGGGTAAATCAGTAAATAAAATGTTAATTTGACTCTACAATGCCAACTAAATATTTAGATTTTTTTTTTAACTTAAATTCTAAGTAGTTGTGACTATTAATAACTTGAGGTGAAATATAGAGCCTTCTCATAAAAATACAAAATAAAAAATAAATCCCCCCCAAACCTTTCGGTTGCAATTTTAATTTTTAGACATCTGAGTTGATATAAACTTGTAACTTGTAAAAAAAACTGAGTGCACTTACAAAAAATACAAAGTATTAGATTCACGGGTCCATAAAGAGTTGAATTACAAAAAACTTTTATTTGAAATTTGTTAGTTAGAAATTATTTTTTAATTTTTTGATCATATTGTTTTTGACGTCTGGATGTAGAGCCCATTGAAGTTTCTTTTTACGTATCGTTTATCATGATACTGTGATTACACAATTTTATTTATGTCCCATAACCCCTTCTTCTTTTAAAAAAAATTGTCTTCGTTTTCTCGGTTTCCTTCACGTTCTCTCTCTTTATCTTCATACAACGTTTCGTGAACTTTACTATTATCACTTTTATTAACAGCTGTAGACCGTCCTGTACATTTGCATTTTATACCATTTTTTAAACAAATGTAAGTAATTGTTTACTGTCATTTTAAATGTCTTAATAAAAGTCTTTTATTGTCAAATAATATTTTTTGACAGTATAATCATATAGTTTTTTACCCGACTGCGCCAGGAGGATTATGTGTTTCGAGTATGTATGAATATGTATATGTATGAATGTATATGTATGAATAAATATTTCTTTAGCACGATCTGTACCTGTTAATCCTTCTATGGTGTAGTTCTTCAGTATTACTTTTAACTATTCTAAACTACTGGGCTTGTTTTTTTCTTTTTAGCTTATTTGACGCAGTCGGGTATTTGTTTTTTTTTAATTTTTTTTAACTAAATTCGTTAAGAAAATACCTGAAATTAAAACCCAAAACTTTTACCCCGTTTCAATTATCTAGCTAGGTATAACTACCGTATACCTGGTTAACAAAACCGTATACAACTTTCCATATCAACTCCCACATCTTGCTCAAATACACGATACTAGTTATTTTATCAGATCTCACTCAAATTATGTTTTATTTAACGTCGACATACAAATGAACTGAAATCCCATGCCAATTACCTCGAAAGCTATTACAAATTACTATTAGAATACTCTGTACAATACAGACTCGTTATGTTTCTGTGAACATGACAAATGAAGGTGAACTTGATGTAACGATATACCAACATTTGCTGTTCAAATTGTAGTTAGATTCAAATCTTTCGTACAAAAACAGTTTTATTGTCTGTCGTGTGCGATTTATTTAATAAAATCCATGTTTTTGTGGTCTAAAACATAGGAATTGTAGTCTTATTAATATAATATACTAATATTTACATATACAACAGTAAATGAATGAAGGGTGTTCAAGAAAAACAGTGGGGGCATTTTCGGGACACTTACCTACCTACAACTTTATAACAATAAAATGATTTGTAGAATTTTTGTTTATGGTGGTTTTTTCCCGGTACGGGCATGGGCACCTATTAAATTAAAATGTTAATTAATTAAAAACCTACAGTATATTTAAAAAATAATTAAATGGTATGAATTCCAAAAAACATTCTTGTTTTCTTTACCTCGATGACAACCCTGTAGCTCAGTTAATAGACTCAGTTAGTAGTACTAAGGAGCGATTTAAGTAACCGTTAGTGACTCTGAGTTGGGGCGTTAGTGAACATGAGTGTGTATGGAGATGTTTATTTTTTAACCGACTTCAAAAAAGGTATTCAATTCAACTGTATTTTTTTTTATATTTATTATCTCAGAACTTTCGACTCGATGAACCGATTTCGATGATTCTTTTTTTAATCGAAAGCTGGTGCTTGTCATGTGGTCCCACTTAAATTTGAGCTAGATTTGACAAGTAGTTTTTGAGATATTTTGAAGTTGGTTATTATTTGTCAAGAATTATTAACATCCGACGCAAAAAGAGGGTTGTTATAAGTTTGACGAGTCTTGTAGCATCGCAGTTCCTAAAATAATTGGCCGATTTTGATGCGGTTTTTTTAAAGCGACGTAATCGATTATCGTTATGTTTGGTGAAGATAAAACCGTAGGGGGTTTTTTAAATTCTAAAATTTCTAGTTATTATGTAACGTAGATAATTTTAATTAAATTCAACGAACCAACATACGATAATAACTCCATGCGTCTGTAGTGTAAGCCACAGTATTGTTCAAGTCACGACGCGATACAATCTTAATTTGCGTATAACTTGTCCTGTCCGCGCTTTGAAATACTCTTGTACGAGATTACAAAAAAATGTGATGGTGGCGTGGGCTGCAAATTCACTTGTTAAATTTGTCTTTTTCAATGTAATTAATTATAAATTTAACTTGTCGCCCAAGCCTTCGTTTCATAAGTGAAATTTATCATGGTATCTTTATATGTTAGTCATAGGAGTCCATGAACTGGGTAAATAGGAAATACGCTCAGGACTAAGATGATAGATCTCATTAATTTCTCATTAAAAGTCTAAAAACATTCTTCAAATATAATAACGATTAATACAGGTAACCATGAACTCAAAGTCAAAAGTGAATGAGCTTTTACTAATCAACATTAATTTTATCAATACTTTACTTAAAGGAATAAAATAAGGGTTGAAAGTTTGTTTGAAAAAGATAAAGAATTCCTTTATTTAGAAAAGTGTATTTAGAAAAGAAACCAATTAGGTTTAATTTGCTTCAGTGAAGGAAAATATCGTGGGGAACCAACCAAGAGTTCTCTATAATGTTTTAAAAGTGTTTGAAGTCTTCCAACTTACCAACACCTTTTTTTTTATAACGCTTCACACTCATAGCCCCACACTAGGATTCCCTGTGTCGTGGGTGCCATGGACAACACACTAGACAAGGACATTTACACCCAGACCGAGAACAGAAATTCAAACTCATCATTCAAATTTTCCGCCTCGCTGGGAATCGAACCCAGGACCCTTGGTGCGGCGATCCGGCATGGTAACCATTGCGCCACACGGGTCGTCGACCTTAAAAGTCCTTTCAAAATTAGGGACGAATAGAGCCCAGCAATGTGATAAAATTTTTACAATAATGATCGTTAATTCGTTTGAATTAATCTGGTTTATCTTAAAGTTAACTAGAGCAGTAAAAGTCAACTTCCTGTCCGGTTTTTGTTTTACTGTGATGTAAGTGATCACGTGTGCTGTGACTATTATAATAATAGAAACTGGCTAGCAATGTTATCTGGATACACATCTTGTTAGTTTGTTGTATATCGTCTGTTTCTACCCACTTAGTTTAAGTATTCTACTTTGTTTCATTACTTACGCCATTCACTTGAAGTACAGATTATATAATTTTATAAACATGTTTGAAATTAAAAAATAACGTAATCAGAGCTTGCTGTTGATATTATTTTTCTATTAGACGAGTAACCGCCCTCGCTTTGCTTCGGTTTTCTTATTTTTTACACCTTGGGTTATATTATTGGAGTTTTATTAAGGATCCCTAATTTTTTTTGAAAATATAATATAGCCTTTGTTACTCGGGGATAGTGTAGCTTCCCAACAGTGAAAGAATTATTCAAATCGGTTCAATATTTTCGGAGCCTATTCAATGCAAACAAAAAATCAAATCTTTCCTCTTTATATATTAGTATAGATAATTATTTAATTAATCTAAATTTTATAAAAGCACATAAAAAGAAGCAACATCAATTGAAATAAACGCAAAAATCATAAAACTGCTTTCACATTAGGTTATAAATTTATTGATTAATGAATATTTGTTTAGGTACGTGAAATTAAACCAATTATTTTTACATATTTATTATATAATTTATGCGTCAACAAATGTTCATTAATCATTATTTACAGTAGGTAGTAAATACAACTAAAAATAAAAAATATAAAGAAAAATGAAACGTGCCCAGGTTCGAGATGCGATTGGTTGGATGCTTGTTGCTGCCGACAGATATCCGGGCTGGACTGTACGAACCAGGAATGAGTGAAGGCCGGGTTCAGGCCAGGGTTGAGGCCTGGTCCCGGCCCCGGGAGGCCCATCACCCCCGGGAGCCCGCCGGGCCGCTGGTGATGATGGAAACCTGCGTAGTCCATAGCTACCGCTTGGTAGGGCAACATTTTCACACACTGTTATGTCAAACGATTAGTCCGATACAGAAAGTTCCCGCGTTTTCACACACATTTTTTTTTCAACCGGCAAAATCCATTCGATTTCAGTGTTCCATTTTCAAAACCGCACTACACTTCTCATTCAGTCCAGGCAAAGGCGTCCCAGCCATACGTCCAATAGAAAGTTTTCAAACGTCAAGTCGCGGGACTGCATCCGTTGTTTCAGCCAGACGTTTCAGTTATCAAACAAACGCCCGTTCTATTTTCGTGACCGATCATTTACGGGGCCAGCTATTCACAGGGGAAAAGTCACGCACAGCCACCCACTTAATAAATATTCTGGGCATATATCCGTTTTTACGCAGACGTGACTGGCTGTGTACTGTCCGATTTTCACGTACGGAACGCGCGGCCGATTATCGAAAACAGTTGCATGCGTCCCCCTCTTTCGACCTCGGACGTGCAACTGAAACCAAGCACGCGCCAAACGCGACTCTATCACACTCGGCCTAGACACCCTGTATGTTGCCGGCTCGGGAATAAGAGAGGGACGCCGCGCTACGTGAAAACGAGACGCGCATCGATCGGACGTCACCGGAGTTAAAAGCCTGCGTCGTTACACGGTCCGTAATAGGCGGTTACGTGATTGGGCGTGGCTTAGCCTATTAAGTTGAATTGTCGCGTTCTGATTGGTTAAAATTGGTAGTAGTCGCCTACGTGATATGTTCAGGAATACGTTTATAGCTGGCGTTCATAGAATATAATAAGTGAGTTGTAGGTTGGATGCGCGCCAGTTCTACAACTGTCCACAGACACGCGGCGTTGCGGTTTCATTCCCGATTCGCGTAATGATTTTTAATTGTTTGTTAAGGACCGTTAATAGGCTGAAATTGCACGTTTAGCCGATCATTGAATAATAAACGGATGCGCTTGTTCAATGAACGTACGAGCGATGGGTGTGGCTTGCACCTGTAGGTAGTCTAACAGTCTGGGTTGTCGCTGAAATGAAAATGCTTGCTCGGTTTTCTTTCTTGTCTATTAATAGATACTTTTTTGACACCTTTTATTGATTAAAAGAATCGTATCTAAAGCTCTTTTTACTTAAAGCCAAAAAGTAGAAAGTACAAAGGGCTTGACCTCACGTAGCCACATTAGATTCACTTATTCATTCAGTAACGGAATTGGAAATCTAATAAGAAAACTCGACTTGTAGGTACGTTTACAGTTAGAAGAAAATGTTTAACTGTAACAGTCTTTTACCGATATTCCAATCCAGTTTTTTATGTAAATAGCGGACAAACGAACAGACGAGCCACCTGATGGTAGGTAAGTGGTCATTGCCGCCCATGG
This sequence comes from Thymelicus acteon, assembly GCA_951805285.1. NCBI lineage: Eukaryota > Metazoa > Arthropoda > Insecta > Lepidoptera > Hesperiidae > Thymelicus > Thymelicus acteon. The sequence goes on from OX638233.1 coordinate 4,449,373, forward strand.
TAGGTATTAAACCTTACGCATCGTCAATGCGTTCCTGGCTAAGAAAAAAAGCGGCCAAGTGCGAGTCGGACTCGCCCATGAAGGGTTCCGTAGCAGCAAGTAACATAATATAAAAGTTCTTTTAGTTCGTTGTATCTTTGATCAATGTTTTTTGTGGTTTACGATTTATGACGTATTAAAAAAAAACTATTTACTAGATCTCGTTCAAACCAATTTTCGTTGGAAGTTTGCATGGTAATGTACATCATATATTTTTCTTAGTTTTATCATTCTCTTACTTTAGAAGTTACATGGGGGGGGGGGACACACATTTTACGACTTTGGAAGTGTCTCTCGCGCAAACTATTCAGTTTAGAAAAAAATGATATTAGAAACCTCAATATCATTTTTGAAGACCTATCCATAGATACCCCACACGTATGGGTTTGATAAAAAAAACATTTTTGAGTTTCAGTTCTAAGTATGGGGAACCCCCAAAATTTATTGTTTTCTTTCTATTTTTGTGTGAAAATCTTAATGCGGTTCACAGAATACATCTACTTACCAAGTTTCAACAGTATAGCTCTTATAGTTTCGGAAAAAAGTGGCTGTGACATACGGACGGACAGACAGACAAACAGACAGACAGACAGACAGACAGACAGACATGACGAATCTATAAGGGTTCCGTTTTTTGCCATTCGGCTACGGAACCCTAAAAAGGGTGCATGTACTTTTGTACGCGCGTGAGAAGTTATACTTCTTCAATATTCTAGTCACGAATATAATAAAATATTACTTGTGTACTACCTATGTTTATACAAGTACAAACTAGATGGCATTTTTCATGAACCTGAATCACGCTGTTGAGACTCTTATGAGATTTGTATAATAACATTAAATTTTAAAAGAGGTAAAGATAATAAAATTAAAGCTAGGGCCATATATCCTATGCTTTTATACCCCCTGCTTGGTAGTGCAAACGTTTAACGCAACCTTTTTGCAAGTGGCATAGGAAGTATAATTTAAAAAAAGCGGCCAAGTGCGAGTCGGACTCGCTCATGAAGGGTTCCGTAGCAGCAAGTAACATAATATAAAAGTTCTTGTAGTTAGTTGTAACTTTGATTAATGTTTTTTGCGGTTTACGATTTATGACGTATTAAAAAAAAACCACTTACTAAATATCATTCAAACCAATTTTCGTTGGAAGTTTTCATGGTAATGTACATCATATATTTTTTTTAGTTTTATCATTCTCTTATTTTAGAAGTTACAGGGGGGGGGACACACATTTTACCACTTTGGAAGTGTCTCTCGCGCAAACTATTCAGTTTAGAAAAAAATGATATTAGAAACCTCAACATCATTTTTGAAGACCTATCCATAGATACCCTACACGTATGGGTTTGATGAAAAAAACATTTTTGAGTTTCAGTTCTAAGTATGGGAAACCCCCAAAATTTAGTGTTTTTTTCTATTTTTGTGTAAAAATCTTAATGCGGTTTACAGAATACATCTACTCACCAAGTTTCAACAGTATAGCTCTTATAGTTTCGGAAAAAAGTGGCTGTGACATACGGACGGACAGACAGACAGACAGACAGACAGACAGACAGTCATGACGAATCTATAAGGGTTCCGTTTTTTGCCATTCGGCTACGGAACCCTAAAAATAGAGTGTTAGTACCAACGCACGACTGGAATTTACTCCTTACGAACGATTATACAATATATAGATTAGAAAATGAGGGTAAAATATTAATTGTTTAATTTAATTTATCGTCAAATCAGTAACAACGCCATCTAGATTAAGTAGTTTGCGATCGTCAAATCAATCACCATCTAGATTCTTTGTTTATTACGAATAATAAACCTAGCGCAAAACCTAACGTAACGAAGAAAGTTTGATTTTACTCCCCATAAATTTTCATACCCTGGGCTTACATGTGAAAATCGATTCTAAAGGAGTTAAACTCCAAAAAGGAAGAAGAAAGCGAGAGATAGAAAAAGGAACCCCTACAGATGCCAAGATACCAAGATACCAATGACTACCAAACCCTCAACCGGAACACGAGTCTTTGGCGCGTACGCACCTCTCTCACTGTTACATAGATCATGGACACGAAACCTTTGACAGTTTACACTTCAGACACTAATGAAGGACAGATTATTGAAAATCTATCCCCTAGACATTGAAGTATTATTACTAGCATATAGAACCGACATCGTGAACACTATGTATATCCCAATGAATTGGCGCCAATCGGCTTCAATTTTCAATGGATTCGGCTGATTTTGAAAGGAGAATAGGGGTTAAATTTTGAAAATAGAACCTCCCGGTAGACACACATTTTGTTCGAGATGTTCTATGACATTATACTTCAATGCCCCTAAAGGGGTAAAAGAGGACTTTTATCAGTATAAAGTAAAAAAACTCGTAACTACGCTATCTACCCATGCTGAGGTACCTACCTACATATCCAATGATACCTAGGTATATCTAACTAAGATTATCTTAAAGCGTTACTTAAAAAGCTATTATACCCCATTTACACGCGCGCGCGAGCCACGAGACAATCCGCGAGACGCGCGCGTACGCGCGCGTGTGAACAGGGCGCTCGCGGACCAGACCGCGGCGCGTCTCGCGCTCGCAGGGCTCGCGTCGGGAGCGGTTTTGTATGCGCGCGCCAAAGGGGATCGCGCGAGCGCTCACGTGGTGTTCACACGCGCGTAGGGGGCGTGGCTTACGGACGCGCCACGAGACGGTCCGTGACACGCGCGTGTAAATGAGCGGTTACAGTTATTCAGGTTAAAAATATTTTTTTAACGTTAACATAGATTTCGTTTTGTTAGTCAAGTGGTTAAAAAAGTCGGCGGTACTCTTTGATTTTATTTTTATTTCATTAGGTAAGTAATTGAGTATGACTATTTTTTGTGCTTTCATTGATGTTTTCAGTGGTACCTACCACTGGTGCTGGCGACCAGCATGACGAAGAAAATTTAAATCTACGGTTCCTAATAATAGATTTGTAATAGCGTGAAGTCGTTACTTTACCTCAATAAATGTTTATGCATATTTTTGTTTATTGTAATTTAACTAGACTTAATAGACGATTTACGCCCCAACTCAGAGTCACTAACGGTTACTTAAATCGATCCTTAGTAGTCCTTAGTATAGAATTTGTATGGTGATTGTTTACTAAGGAGCGATTAAAGTAACCGATAGTGACTCTGAGTTGGGGCGTTAGAGATAAAAAATATATATTTTTAAAATTGTTTGTTATTTGTCTGTGTGTTAACTTTGGGTATGTTATTATTTTTAGGTATTCTTGTCTTTCCTTTAAGCTATAAGAATGTGTCGCATTGAAGCCGGTTGTCAGGAGGTTGTCTGTGCCTTTTAGCGAGGCATCATTGAATTTTTTAAGCTTTAGATTGTCTTAACGCTTCCCGCCCACGTTAGACTTTTTGTAGGACAGATAATCGGGCTGATTTTTCCTCCCATATTATTTCTGACCAACTTTTTGTAGGACGTGTGCGTTGCACTATTGCTGTCAGTACGTTCTATTTTTCTCCTACAAAAAATTGGTCACCGTTTATCGATCGTGGGCTAATAGCCTTAAGTCTTTAATCTTATTCCTTTACATAAAGTATTATACAAAAAATTACAGCAAAACAGTTTGCAGTGACTTAAAATTGAAGAAGCAAAGAGATCATCTACTTAAGGCCGGTCTCAATAATGTACTAACAGATGGAAGACGGTGGATAGCGCTACCATTAGTATGTTATCTGTCATACTTGTCAATTTTTGCGTCTGAAAAATTGACAAATATGACAGATAACATACTAATGGTAGCGCTATCCACAGTCTTCCATCTGTTAGTACATTATTGAGACCGGCCGTTAATAGTGAACGTGGGGGTTTACAAGTTGCAGGCATGGAAGATAGAGAGAAGGAAGGCCATCTCTGTGTGAAAAGTGTCCGTAAAAACGCGTCCAATTACGGGTGGTGCTGCAGTGCGGTCTACAACAGCTATGTTCGAATATCTATTTGGCGGACACTAGCGCCATTCATTACGGATGGCATAACTTCACTTCACTCCGTCTACAACAGCCATGTTCATATATATATTTGTCACACACTAGCGCCATTCAGCAATGGCCGTTATTGGAACCTCTGTTTTCAGTAAACAGCTGGACACTTTTTCAACTTTCCCTTCATATGAGATGGCTCTCCTTCTACCTCAATACTCCATGGTTGTAGGTAACAATAACACTTACGGCTTGTTTCACAATCATCAAGTAAGTCCGAAGTAAGCTATTCGTTGGTTAAGTTGACATATCGTGTATGTAAAATGACACTTTAACGTCACTTTAACCGGCGAATAGCTTATTCAGGACTCTACTTGAAGATGGTGAAACAAGCCCTTAGTGGGGGTACTTCATTTATAAAGTAAACGATCTCCTTTTATAATGAAAATCTAACTAGACTCAATCCACTTAGAACACGTCACGGAATAAACAGACCCCCCACCAAGTTTAAACGCTATTTAACGTCTCGTTAACAATGTAACTAACCTTTTCGAATTGACTACATTATTTGCAATAGTTTTTTTCTACAATCTGCAAAACTAAATTTAGGTTTAGATTATTCGGCTATTAGCTACGGTCGAATTAGGTGAAATCAATTATTGACGGATTTTCACATCCTTTGATCAAGACATTTTGATCCGAGTTCAAGGATAGATTGAAGATATTTACCTTTGGAGAATAATATTGTTTTTTAAATAAGATTTTGATGAAACTTAGGTCTAAATTACATTGAAATCGCTTACCTGTGCATATGTTATTATCGTTAACTATGTAGATTAAAAAATTAAGAAAGAAAAATAACGACTCTACGTTCTACATATCAATTGTTCATGACACAAACTTCTGAGTGATAGGTCTCGGATTCAATCACAATCTTTAAGGCTATTCTGTTTCTTAACTTGACAGCGGAATCCGCGATGTGTGTCAAAATTGAAGTTCGAGTTCGGGACTCACTTCACTTCGCAAGTGCGTACTAGATGATTAGAGAATGACATAATACCGACGACATTTTTAGTCGTTTGACGTTCGAGTTCGAGACTCACTTCAATTCGCAAGTGCTTACTAGATGATGAGATAATGACATATCAAGATCTCGAACTCGAACTTAAATTTTGAAACTCATGGCGGCTTCCGCTGTCGAGTTACAAAACAGAATAGCCTTGCAGGGCAGACATTTATGTACTTAAGTTAAAAGTTTATTCTTTTCTTGTGTATATAAGACAGGTAGGCTAGTTGTGTGTGTCCATACTGCAACTGTCCATGCAACTCAGGGAATGTTAGTCATTGTGTGTGTATTTTTACGTAAGGAGCCGCTACCAGATGTGGGTTCAGTTGCTGATATTTTTAATTCATGCTACAAACCACATCGACGATTCATGCGCCGATACATACTAATTAATCGATTTAAATACATGATGTGTAAACATATGAAGAAGAGGTCATCTTATAGTGACGTAAGTGGCTCCTTGGTCCTGGCGTTTAATATGTATTGCTGCATGGTAATTATTAATTGTTGATTAGTTATTTTATATAGTTAAAGTACTTACGCCCCAACTCAGAGTCGCTAACGGTTACTTAAATCGCTTCTTAGTACAGAATTTGTATGGTAATTCTTTACTAAGGAGCGATTAAAGTAACTGTTAGTGACTCTGCGTGGGGGCGTTAGACACGACATCTATAGAAATTATAAATTAAATGATTGCCTACCACTGCAGCACTGATACCCTAGTATTCTGTGTCGCGAGTGGCATGGACAACTGAGTCAAGCAAACCCATTGCGTGTTGTGCCTGCGTCTATAGATAGCCTGATCACCTTTCCGTGATTCTCAAACTGTATCGGTCTACTACATCGCTTTACTTATCGTTCTTTTACTTGTGTTTAACAAAGAAAATAACTGACTTCAAAATAACTCAAAAACTACTCGTCAGATCTGTCTCAAATTTAAGTGAGACCACATGACAAGCACCAGCTTTCGATTCAAAAAAGAATCATCAAAATCGGTTCACCCGGTCCCAAATTCTAAGGTAACAAACATAAAAAAAACATACAGTCGAATTGAATATTTCCTCCATTTTTGAAGTCGGTTAAAAATAGAAAAATAACGACCAACGTGTAAGCATTGGTTCCCCAGCATTGTAGCAGAGAATCCAGCAAAGGTGTCTCATGCTATATAAACACGTAGATGACCATGACCTGGAATAACTTATACGGCACATTGTCCCGGAAAATGCGGATTGAGTGCAAGTTAATCTTTCACATTAATCCGCAGGGAACCAGGGACCCATAGCTTCGCAGGCAGACTACGGGACTCTACTACGCATAGCATGGACTATAGACAGTTCAACCAGACCTATTGAATAAAAGAACGTCAGGTGTGCGGTAGTGCGAGGTATGACGTCATGGACTACTTAGACTAGGGCGGCATACTAACGGCCTACGTGCCAACTTACTGAGCTGTGTTGAAATGAGAGTTAGTATGAAGACTATCATACGTTGTAAACAATAAGCGGAAAAGAGAGGTTCATTGATGAACAGAACTATAAACTATAGTGGCTCCAACCGATTCATGGCTCACTACAGAGCATGGAGGCCTAGAGCATACTCCACCACGCTGCTCCAGTGGAGGGAAGTTTACATGCCGCTCGAGCGCCTCTGACATGGCTTTATCGACTGTTATCTTACGATAGCAACCGGGATCGACGGCTTTGCGTGCCCTCCGAAACACGGAAACGCTCAAGAAATTTTTGCCACTAGCAGTCACACATTCAACTAACGAAATGAAAAGGTTACAGTGATCTTATCACCTGTAAGTTTAATTTGTAAGATCGTGATATATTTCTAGGTTGAAATAAACCTGTGATCACAGTAAGGTAAACGAGCGAATTATCTAAACAATGCAATATCCAGCGGAGTGACCGGAAGTCATGAGTCTGCGGCTTCCGCGGCCATTTGCCGCCCATTTGCCGGCGATTTGCACACGGTGGGATCAATAGCGTTTAGAACCACGATATACTGAATATTCTAATGCTTAATAACATGGTTTAGGCACTTGATTTACATGTTTGTGGTTGTAATACGATCCTCGATTAGGGTGTGATGTTTGGTTGGAGTTAAGCATAATATCAAATAGCATATCATTAGAGTTAGCATTAAAGTTTAGAATTAATTTATTCCGTTAATAGGCGACATACGATCCGCCTGATGGTAAGTGGTAGGTTGACTATTGTATCTTATTATATCTATAGCCTTGGAACCCGAGATATACCACAGGTGTTACCGAAGCTTTTTAACACCTGTTATGCAAGTCTGATTCTCACGGCCTCTGATCAAATTCAAATGTATCTCCAATCAAACTCCACTGTCCTTCGAAGCCAAGATATCTTGGATTAGCCATAATATTCCCTGTATCAGAAGTCCCCTTTAGCTGCACTGGGGTACAAAGTTCCATTCAGCCAAGACGTGAGTAGTCAGGACTCGTGAGGCAATCTCCAAACGCACGTCCCCAAATAAACTCATCTTGTTTGTCCGCTCGCGTTTTTGTTTTCCACAGTTACGGTAAAGAGGCTGGTTATAATCAATAAAGAGATTCAATGGACACGGTCACGCTAGCCTTCAGCGGACGCGTTGGTACGCAGGGGTGGGGCTTGGTGGTGAGCGGTGGCGGGTAGCGGGAAGCGGAATTGAAGTTAGCTGATATGGGCTTATTGCCTCTTTGGTTTCAAAGTCTTCGCAAATAAGCAGGACGATTATTTGTTATCAGATACCTATCGGAGCAGATAAATCAAAAACATTGCCTTTCACTTTCATTTACTATTTTATTAGGTACATTTGTTACAATACAATACAATACAAGTATTCTTTATTGTACACCACATACAGTATTACATAATTAAAAGCATATATAACAGTGGTAACAAAAGGCGGTCTTATTGCTCAGGTAGCGATCTCTTCCAGACAACCTTTCGGTAGACAACATTAGTTAGTAAGAGGAAGTGGGTGAGGGTGTACATAAGCAAAATTAATATATGATAATATGACAATAATAACGAGAGTATAGATAGATAATATAGAAATATACAGAATAAAACCAGTCATTAAAAGTACCTACATGATATAATTACGTAGTTCAACCAACGTGGTGATTAATTCACCGGTAGAAAAAAGGCGAGGAGGAGCAAAGATGCGAAAGGGTAAAATCATAAAAGATAAAATATTAGCTATCATAAGAGGCAATATGATAAAGTAAGACGAGAGTTGTAAGTTGTTACATTGTCGTTGTGTTGTCTTTTTAAGAATTTCACATATTAGCCAGGAAGCTATAGAACATTGGAACAGGATACAAAATAAGAAACATTCCATACAATCGCTGTAATTAAAAAATTTGCTGTGATTACTTTTTTAAATTGCACACATTAGCTGCTCCCTTATAACGTCTTGTCAAACCTTGAATAGATAGGAATGAGCTATATGGAACGCTTTCCGCTCCGCTCATCACAAACACCCAAACTGCAACAGATAGCCAGAAAAATGCCTTCTTATTGGATAATTCGTGATTTTCATTTTTTTTATTGCAGCAGGTGTTTGAACCTGTTCACGATCTTGACATTGGGCGGTTTCCCAACGCGCCAATAGCCGTGTTCACGGCTCAGCGACGGCTATAATCGTAATGGACAATGGTCGTGGGATACGGGGTTCGATACGGGTCAAAAGCGATCGAAAGTTAAGCAATAGTGGAAGATGAATGCATTTTATTGGTAAGATTTTGAAAAGGATTCTGTGCTTCGAAAAACACACTAATGCCCCAACTCAGAGTCACTAACGGTCCTTAGTACAGAATTTGTTTGGTGATTCTTTACTAGTAACCGTTAGTGACTCTGAGTTGGTGCGTAAGATCAACATGCTAAGTAATGCATCCGCTGCCATCAATTATGAAAAGATGTGCCTTGCTGTGATTTGCTTAGCAACAGCTTTCCACAGTCTTGTTATACTCGTATAAGCTCTACGCGCATTCAAAATATATCACTCTACATTCTTAGAGTTTAAGAATTTTTCAGAGTAAGTATTGCATTAATAAATAACCTCAACATTATTTTTCTCCAATATCTTTCATGTATGTAGCATTGTCGCTGCTCTTTTATTAGTGTGTTAATTTGTCATTTAAATATACTTTCTTTTCTCTTTATCTTTCTTCTCTTCTATTAATTTCTTATATGATTGTTTTACATTATTTAGTACGCCTGTTTCCCATTTTCTGTTCTTGCTGTTTTCAGTCTACTGCTAGGTTGCCTGGAAGAAATCGCTTTAAAGCAATAAGATCGCCCATTGTTTTGTGTTCCTTCCTTGTGCTCTTTATGTACATTATGTTTTGGTGTACCTACAAACAGTAAAGTGTTTAATAAATAATAAATAAATATGTAGGTACATACATTGATCTGTTAGAATTATAGGTATCTTACAATTATTGTCATTGGTAACCAATGAGTAACCACGAGTACATGGCCCCGAAAGTTTTCCAATGCACCCGTGTCATGGCGTCGCGTCGGGTCGATGGCTCCCATGGACATTTGTATACAGTTACGTATTCAATTGATTTCCATGGAAAGAAATTATCTCAACAATGTATCTAATTATTTGGGACGAACCGCTGCAACGCGGTGTGGTTAGATTTATCTAAATTACCTTCTAACAAAGGTAAAATTGATTTAGGTTTGGTAAAATTGTCAATTTTTTATCATACCTATAAACAAAATACATTTCAAAAGAAAATTACGTAGAAAGAAAAAAAATCTCCTCTAAATCTCTTTTGACGTCTCACAAATCTGAAATTTCTATCTTTTCGAAATATCATTCGTAATAGGTATAAAATATAATAAGTTAAATAAGATTTTAAAGTTAACTCATCGTGGACTGAACACATTTTACATGCTTTTTAGGGTTCCGTAGCCGAGTGGCAAAAAACGGAACCCTTATAGATTCGTCATGTCTGTCTGTCTGTCCGTCCGTATGTCACAGCCACTTTTTTCTGAAACTATAAGAGCTATACCATTGAAACTTGGTAAGTAGATGTATTCTGTGAACCGCATTAAGATTTTCACACAAAAATAGAAAAAAAAACAATAAATTTTGGGGGTTCCCCATACTTAGAACTGAAACTCAAAAATGTTTTTTTCATCAAACCCATACGTGTGGGGTGGGGTATCTATGGATAGGTCTTCAAAAATTATATTGAGGTTTCTAATATAATTTTTTTCTAAACTGAATAGTTTGCGCGAGAGACACTTCCAAAGTGGTAAAATGTGTGCCCCCCCCCCCGTAACTTCTAAAATAAGGGAATGATAAAACTAAAAAAAATATATGATGTACATTACCAAGCAAACTTCTAACGGAAATTGGTTTGAGTGAGATCTAGTAAGTAGTTTTTTTTTAATACGTCATAAATCGTAAACCGCTACAAGAACTTTTATATTATGTTACTTACTGCTACGGAACCCTTCATGGGCGAGTCCGACTTGCACTTGGCCGCTTTTTTTGAACATAACTTATTATTTTAATATAATACGAGTACTCACGATATTCATTTTGTATTCTGATATTACGACCCAGTCAGATCCATGCAACTGGGTCAACATATCGGAATACAAAATCAATATGATGATATCATGAGTACTCGTATTATATTAAAATAATAAGTTATTTTCAAGAAAAACACACCTACCTATTTTCGATTTCCTTCAATCGCCCTTTAGGTAGGTATTGTAGGCGTTGCCGCCTACGTGTTGGGGACTGTATAATGTTTACAGTTAGAGAATGAAAAGCAGGGATCTTATTCCAAACACACTTTTATTCAGGGGTTTTCCTATGAAGTTTCTTAGGCTTCAGGGAGGAGTTGGTTCTCACAGAATGAGTACAATTTTACATAAAAAATATCCTAGTTATATTCTAAATCTATGGGTCATAGCCCGTGGCGTTGGTAGCGCGCTACCTCAAATTTCCCGCCAATCCATTGAGCTATACCCGTCTCTTTTACTCTGACAGAAGGTCTTACTAAAATTGCGCCAATCAGAACGCTTACTTTAATTTCGACTGAAGGCCACATATTTCTTCTAGAAGGATCGTCTTCTATCTTACTCTAACACATGGTATTTATCTCTTTCTACAAATACACATTTTTCAGTTTACAAAATTTACGTAATAATTTCCTGAAACGTTGCTCGGGGCCTTTATTGGTGAGCTTTTTATTAATGATTTTATTAAACTTATAACTATTCAAAAAACTTATTCTAATACACAATAACTTCCAATGATTTATATAAAACAAGTTATTTACTGATTCCGTCCGCAATATTCTCCCCCCGGCGTAGAGTCCTCGCAGCCTCATCTGTTGGAAGGACGGCAAGCTTGGTTGTGGGCCTCCGGAACACACCTCCTTTGGTCCTGACGTCAGCTGATCGGATGACGCCATCGGCTCCTGGGTTGACTCGTTCAATGATTCCTCTCGGCCAGGTGTTGCGGGGTAGCGAGTTGTCGACCACCACCACGAGATCGCCTTGTCGCAGCTGCGGTGCATTGGTGCTGGTTTGGCCGCGTGGGATGAGCGTGGGTAAGTACTCATACACCCAACGCTGCCAAAATTGATCTGCGAGCGCCTGTGCCCGCTTCCAAGTGCTGCGATCCGTTTCCTCGCAGGGTCCGGTTCTTGGTAGGCCAGACGATGAGCCAATAAGGAAGTGATTCGGTGTAAGGGCTTCGTCGTCGTCTGGATCCACGGAGACGTGCGTGAGTGGTCGGGCGTTCACGCTGTACTCAGCTTCGGCGAGTAGAGTCTGCAGTACTTCTTCCTTTGGTGACCTGTGGGAGAGAGTTGTTTTTAGTGCTGTTTTTACTGAGCGCACCAAACGCTCCCAAGCTCCTCCCATATACGGGGCCCCTGGCGGGATGAATCGCCAATCTGTATTGTACTGCAAGCTATAATCTCTGAGTTCGGGTAACCATTTCTCGTAAGTGGTTCGTAATTCAGTATCCGCTCCACGGAAGTTGGTAGCATTATCAGAAAATATGACGCGAGGCCATCCTCTTCTTGCTGCCATTCTCCTCAATGCCATGATGGCTGAGTCCGTAGAGAGCGAATGAACCAATTCTAGGTGTACCGCTCGTGTGGTGAGGCATGTAAATAGTGCACACCACCTTTTCTCGTGTCTACGACCGATTGTGACTGTCAATGGTCCGAAGTAATCTACACCGCAATAGGTGAACGCTCTGTGTCCTGGTTCTAGCCTAATTCTAGGCAAATTCCCTCTTGACGGTATTTTCGGAGTTGCTTTATATATTCTGCAAAATTGACAATCTCTCGCCGCTTTCTTTACGGTCGGTCGCAGTCGTATAATAATAAATTCTTGACGCAATTCGTTGACGACTCGTTCGTTATTCGCGTGGTTTGCTCGCCGATGGTACTCTGCGACGAGTAAACGTGTGAACGGGTGTCGACCATCTAATATTATCGGGTTATTGGAGTGCGAGGTTGAGTTGAGGGCGCCGATTCGGCCTCTTGCTCTTATCACGTCGTTATCCAATTCCGGATCGTACATTTTCAATTTGCTATTTTGCGGCAAAGGTTGGTTACTTCTTAGTCTTGCTATCTCCTCCCCGAACGTGTCCTGCTGTGCCCGTTTGATCCATCGAATTTTAGCCTTTTCAATATGCGAGACTTGCAGATTTTGCGTTCGATTTTTCAATTTCTCGATGAAGAGGTGCGTAAGCGCTGTTGTCCTGATAAGCTTATTATAACTCGAAAACCGTTCTATTTTCGGTAATGCGTCGTCCTGTTTTAATATGCTTGGCGCGATGACGTAACATGCGTCCTCTTCTACCGGCGTGTTAATTTCCGTGGGCCAGTTTTCCTTTGACGTTCTTAAGAATGGAGGGCCAATGAACCATCTGTCTGCATTGGATATTACGTCGCTGTGAATTCTGGTGGCATCGTCCGCCACGTTCAGTGCTGTAGGCACCCATCGCCAGTCTTCAGCTTGCGTAAGTTCCGTTATTTCGGCTAGTCTATGTGCTACGAACGGTGTATACTTCTTTGTTTCGTTTCGTATCCAATGCAATACAGTGCGTGAGTCGCTCCAATATGTGGTTCTTTTTGGTTTCCAGCTATGTTCCTTAATTATTGTACTCGCTATTCGTGCTCCGATTAATGCCGCTTGGAGCTCTAACCGCGGTATTGTTTGCAACTTCAACGGTGCTACTTTTGCCTTGGCCATCACTTGTACCGTCTCTACGTGATTTTCATGTTCTATCCGCCAATAGGCTACAGCAGCATATGCCTGTTCGCTTGCGTCTGCGAATACGTGCAATTCAATATTCATTTCTGGTGTTGCGTTCATGCTATAACACCGCGGTATGGTTAACGTCGATATATCCTCTAATCGTTGTAACCATTTTTCGATTGTATATGCTTCTTCTTGCGGTAGTTTACTATCCCAGTCTATTTTCTTGATCCAAAGCTGTTGTAATACAATTTTACCGATGATCGTATATGGACTTATAAGCCCGAGAGGGTCATAGACCGACATGACGGCGCTAAGCGTTTCACGCTTCGTCGGTGTCCTCCTTTGCTTTTTTACGTCATCGGGTACTCTCTTTATGTCGGTATTAAATGTCAACGTGTCCGAGCTTGGATCCCATCTTAGTCCTAGGGTCTTTTCCTTTTGATGTGCCGCAAGTTTGACATTACTATTTTTCGATCGTTTATGCTCAGGTATGGTATCTATTACATCTCGATCGTTGGAGTTCCAGCTTCTCAGGTTGAAGTCGGCTTGTTCGTGTATGAATGATACTTCCTGTACAATCTGGATAGCTTCTTCTTTCGTCTGAAAACTATCTAGGTAGTCATCCATGTAGTGCCTTTCTTGTATCGCGGCGGCCGCTTCTGGGTACTCTTTTTCATATTCTGTCGCGTTTCGGTTTCTCACGCTGTGGGCGAGATACGGCGAACTGCTGGCTCCAAATATCATAGATACCATCTTCATGGTTTTCGGCGGATCTGTGGGTTTGTCCCTCCACAGAAATAACTGAGCGGGTTGATCTTTCTTTCTTATCTTAACGCGTAAGAACATTTCTTCAATATCAGCTGTTACAGCTATTCGTTTCTCTCTAAAGCCAAATAAAATCCTGGTGAGCGATACAAGCAGGTCGGGTCCTTCTAGTAAACAGTCGTTCAGACACATGCCTTGTGTTCTGGCTGCTGCGTCGAACACCATTCGTACCTTCCCTGGCTTGTTGTGGTTTGTTACAGCGAAATGAGGCAGAAACCATTTAATCGGGCTTTTGTATTCGCTGCCATCACATTCCGTTGCATATCCTTTACTGAATAAATTATTTACTTGTTCTATATACTGTTCTTTAAATTCCGGTTCTTTATTCAGTTTCTTTTCTAATATTTGTAGACGCTTTAAAGCTGGCTCGTAGCTGTCGGGTAATATCGGTTCATCCGTTTTCCAAGGCAGTCCAACTTCGAAGTGGCCGTCTTTCCGTTGAACGGTCGCTTCAAATATCTCGTTGGCTCGTTCCTCAAGCTTATTAGGCCTTTCCTTGGACGATATCCCCAGTGCGTCGATAGCGAAGTGCGATTCTACAAGTCTATGTAGTTGAGTGTCGCAAATGTGAAGCACGGATGCCTGGTCTTCGTATATAGTCTTACGTGGCATCGATCCGTGTAGTACCCATCCCAGCTTCGTCCATGAAGCTGCGGGTTCACGCTTCTTGCCGGCGCATAGCTTTCGCGATACAATTAAATGCCAATTATCCGCTCCGATCAATATAGTAGGCTTTGCGTCGCCTGTGCAGATGTTTTTGCTTATCGAGCGCAAGTGTGCGTACCGATGTAAATTGGTAGGTATGCGCTGTTGATGGAGTGACAGTCCTTGTATCGTTCTGGCTGTGATTTCGTGCGCTTGTGACTCTTGTAGCCCTTGTATCTTAATCTTGATCGCTTTACTTATAATCCTTCGCTGATCATTAATTCCCTTTATATTCAGAGGCTGAGTTGGTCCGCTGTTGAGCTGGTTGGCAATCTTCTCATCAATCAGAGTGACTGTCGAGCCTTCGTCTAGGAGAGCGTGAGTTACTATCTCCCCCCGTGGACCGCTGAGCTTCACCTTGCAGGTCTTGAGAAGTATGGCTGTGGGCGTCTTTGCTGTTGTGACGCTCATCACCGCTGCTGCTTGGTCGTCAGGTAATGTTGCGCAAGCTGTAGTCGCGGTTCTTCTCGGTCCGTCCTGGTGGAGCAAAGAGTGGTGCAAGTATTTGCAACCTCTTACTCCACATGCCTTTGCTTTGCAGGTGTATCTGTTGTGCTTGCGTTTCAGGCATTTGAAGCATGCACGACTTTTCTTAGCCCATTCCCAGCGCTCATCTATGGTCATTGCTTTGAGCTTTGAGCATTCCGTTGAGTTGTGTTCTCCCGAATGACAGACAAGGCATGTTAATTCTTCGCGGTGTTTCGAGACGTCAACCGTGTATACCCCTCTTGGAGTCACTCTCCTGGTGACTTGCGTTTCTCGCTTGATGGGTAACGGTACAGGTGCGTGGCGTCTTGCCGTATGAGTATAGCGTAACATCAGGTCTGCCTCGGTCATGAGGAACTCCGTGAGAACTGACATCTCGTTCTCGCTCATTATCCTTTGCTCATTTCTTGCAGCATATTCGGCCCATTTGCTTATGAGGTGAGGATTCAGCTTGTCCATCACGTCACGTACCAGCAATGGGTTTTGGAGGTAACCTCTCTTGTCTACAGTCTTAATTGTGTAGACGATGTTTTGTACCTTGACCGCAAGGTCGTAAAGGTCGGCGCTTGTATTACCCAGTCTTGGTAATTTCTTGAGGTCCTCCATTGCTCTGTCGATAATAAATTCCGGGCGTCCATATTTCATCTCTAATGTACGCATTATTATCTCTGGATTCGTCGCGGTAAAGAGTTGTGACAGAACCGTTTCACGGGCCTCCCCCCGTAGGCTATTTCGTAACCGAAGCAGATTCTCTGTTGCCGAGAACTTAAATATTCGCGTCGAGTCCTCCATCGTGGCTTTGAACGGCAGCCACTCGGCGATGGTTCCCGTGAAGGTCGGCAATTCTGCTGTTTGGCGAGGCGGCGGTCTTGCTGTCATCATCTTTTCTAGTGTGTCGGCGAGTTTCTGAATCCCCCTATGTTTGTTGTTGTCGCCCCATTGTTCATTCGTCGGAGGGCGGGCATCCTGTTGTTCCCCTTGGTGCTGTGGTCGCGAAGTCCTTTCCTGTTCGATGCTTCTGTCGACCCAGTCCGTTACGCGGTTGTTGTTGTTTTCGGCCTCATATTGAGACTCAACGTCAATTGCCGACATTTCCGCGGCTAGACGAGACTTGACAAGGTTCTCTTGCATACGTAGTCTTCTTTCTTCTAGCTCGGCAAGTTGCTTATCCGCTTCGTATTGTGCCATTTTCATCCTGGCGTCTGCGCTTAGTCTTGACGTGTTCGTCCGAGCGCTGTGTGTTGGTGATACGGGCCTCATTTGTTCAGGCGATGCGTCGTTACGTGTCGTTGTAGCGTCGCGTCTGGCTGGCGTACTCGTCGGCGGCGCGGGCGGTCCCATTTCTCGGGGAGGAGAGCGTTCCAGTCTTCTCCCTACAGGTATCCCCGCAATTGTCGACGGCGATTGTGGAGGTTCTTCATATATTCTGTGCAAGTTTGACGGCCCCGGCGCGCCTCTAGCGCTATGAGCCATGTCAGACTCGCTAAACCCCGACTCCGATCGAACACGGCCTCTCGTGTTCATTGTACGTGGCAGCTCCGTATATTTCCCTAATAATCCCTAACAATCCCTATCAATCCCTAACAATCCCTACCGAACCGTACTGAACCCACAGCCGCTCGTCGAGCGTCGTGGATCGTTCCGAATCCGCTTTCCGATACCGGCTGATTGCAATAACCAAATCCGGCACTCGAAGGACCAACACTGTAGGCGTTGCCGCCTACGTGTTGGGGACTGTATAATGTTTACAGTTAGAGAATGAAAAGCAGGGATCTTATTCCAAACACACTTTTATTCAGGGGTTTTCCTATGAAGTTTCTTAGGCTTCAGGGAGGAGTTGGTTCTCACAGAATGAGTACAATTTTACATAAAAAATATCCTAGTTATATTCTAAATCTATGGGTCATAGCCCGTGGCGTTGGTAGCGCGCTACCTCAAATTTCCCGCCAATCCATTGAGCTATACCCGTCTCTTTTACTCTGACAGAAGGTCTTACTAAAATTGCGCCAATCAGAACGCTTACTTTAATTTCGACTGAAGGCCACATATTTCTTCTAGAAGGATCGTCTTCTATCTTACTCTAACACATGGTATTTATCTCTTTCTACAAATACACATTTTTCAGTTTACAAAATTTACGTAATAATTTCCTGAAACGTTGCTCGGGGCCTTTATTGGTGAGCTTTTTATTAATGATTTTATTAAACTTATAACTATTCAAAAAACTTATTCTAATACACAATAACTTCCAATGATTTATATAAAACAAGTTATTTACTGATTCCGTCCGCAATAGGTATAATCGTCAATTTTTGATAAATCAACAAAATTGAATAACTTTAGTATTCTACTAAAATATTTTTTACTAAAAATAAAGCCAAAAATACACATTGAAAAATATTTTACATTTGTACGTTCTGTAAAATTGACACACACAAAAAAAAACAAAAAAAATACATTAAATTCTCACATAGAACTAACAAATTTGTCATTCGAAAATTGTTGTGCATTCAATTGTCACACAGCAATAATTCTCACAGCGAACTAACGATCATAGTCATCAGATGAATCCACCGATCGTTCTACGTTCTATCGTTTCATCGTTCGCATCCGTTAATCCCGCGCTTCGAACGCGTCCGGCAGAATTTTAATTAGGTTCGATCGACCGCCCTACATTCGATCAGACACGTGCGTTGACCCTGGTAGGGCGGGAGTGACTTTGTGTTCTGAGGAGCTTGTGATATTCTTGGCTCTTGGTGTACAACCGCCATCTGTTTACTTTGGCAGGCGAGTCTTAGTTGATACGTAATTATTCAACGTCTTCTATTAACTAACCATGGAGAGTTTTATTGACAGGAGCAACAGGGTTGATTAACGGACCTTGGCCGGTTTTGAGATTTAATGTAGTGGTTGTCTTCAAATCAAGAGTAATTACATTTTTAACAACTAAGTTTTACATCCTTGAGAATACTTTCACACTTACGATCGGTAGAAATCGTAGTCATTTCACTTTTTGATTAGCTTCATGCTACTGAAACACTAAACTTGTTCTTCACACTAAACGTGTATCCTTGTCACCTATATTTGTGTGATTATTATCTTAAATGTACTCCATATTATTTGTGCACCTTACCTCATTTAATCTTACTTTATTCAGCTCTCCACATCTTAAGGTTGTCTGGAAGAGATCGCTGTGTAGCGATAAGACCGCCTTTTGTACCTCTATCTTCTTCACTTGTCTACTTTTTTGTTGTTGTATTATTTTATTGGTGTACAATAAAGAGTTAAATAAATAATAATAATAAACTTTAAAAAATGTTTCATGATTCACTTGTTACTCGACTACTAGATAATATCGACTACATTCCTACTAGTGTTCTGCCAGTGGCTTTGCTCGCGTTTTTCGAGATAATATGTACCCTCAAGATTTTTGTTAGGAAATTTCCTCTTCTTTTTGAATCTTTTTTTAGATTTTAAAAATCTCAATTAGTTTTTGAGATATTTTCAAAAAATTAACCCCTTTTTTATTTTTACTTAATTGTTTATAACTTTTGCAATTTTTGCAAGCGGAACTTGAATTTTTTCAAAAATTATCTACATGCCATTCTGAATGACACCTCGTTCATATTTTTCCGAGACTGCTGAAAAAAATTGACCAAAACTTTTTGACCTGACTATAATAGATACATACCAGTAATCCAGTATAGTTAGGTACGAGTATACCACAAGTATCACGAGACAAACAGCACCACACCACCATTAATCCACACATAAACATTCACTTACACAAATAAACTTTTCCAAGTGTTTGTTTATCTCGACATTTCCCCAGAATTAGGGTACATCCACACATTAAGATGGCGACCCTGATACTTCGATATGAATTAAGATATTCTAATTTTAATTGGTTGCGTCGTGTTGCTAGGACAAATTTTCGCTTTGTTTCAGGAAATAACAGGTTCTTTTTGATTAATTTTGTTGGAATGCTTGACAATAATAAATTTTGTTTACATGTAGGTTGCAACTTGCACCACAGTTAATAAAGAGTTGTACTATTCATTATTCATGTAAACAAATGATAACCAGGAACGACCCTGTAGCCTAGTTGGTAGCGACCCTTCTTGCGAAGCGAGGGATCACGGGTTCGATTCCCGGATCCGGGACAGATAAATATTTGTACTCGGGTCATGGGTGTGATTGTGATGTGTTATATGTGTCGGCCATGCCACCCGCGACACAGGTAATAACCTATTGCGGGGGTATGAGTGTGTTAGCGTTTATTATTATTATTTATTACATAATTTATTAGTTGTATTGTAGGTACTATAGTAATAAATAACGCAACTAAAAATTTCCTGAAAATGTGATTGAATTGAAATTCCAACTTGATTTTTAGACGCAGTTCAGGTAAAACTGTTTTTCATTTAAATTGACACAGATTTCATTTAAATTTCAAACATTGAACATCAAAATATCAAAACATTCACATAAATGGATAAACTGTTTTAGCGGTTCTTGAATGTATTCATATCATAACCCCTTAATTTACGTACCTCGTTTGTAAGAAAATGTATTAGGCCCAGATAAATTCGTAGAGGCCATAAACTTTGCATATGGGGCCAATTATGGCTAAATTTGTACAGTTTACTGATATACGGCTAAATAAATTAATAAAACACCCCCATAGTGAAGGGTTAAGATTTAAACTGTTCTGATACAATCTTTAACCCTTTCGCTGTAATGATTGTTGTTTGCAAACGTGGGCTTGGATAATAATAATTGTAAATTTTATTTAAATTTAAGTTGAAGTTAATTGTTTTGTAAAAAATATTTAAATGTTCTATGATCGACATTTACTGGCAATATTGCCAAGTCAGTGAACCAAGAAATGGCTAAACACTTAAAAAGTTGCTAGTATATCAAAATTTCGTACCCTTTAAACTGGCTAAAAGTGGCTAAAAATTTTGTACCTATTTTTTGGATCGGGAGTTAAAAAAAAACACCATCAAACAATTATTTTTTTAATAAAATTAAACTTAGAAACATAAAATGTTATTTATTTGTAGTGCTTATTCCTATATTGTTTTGTATTTACCACACTCATCATACTAATTAATCTGTGAAATCAAGTCAAAAGTTGCTAAAATTGTGGCTTAAATATTTAGCCAAGATTTTATTTGTCATCTTTGGCTTAAGGAATCTTAAAAGTTGCTAGATCTAGCCAAAAAGTGGCTTACTTGGCATCACTGTTTACTGGTGTTGTGTTTATGCAGAATTTTTAAAACGATGCCTTGCGCTAAATTTTCACTATACCTTTATTTTATATAGATGTTATGGAAGTGCAGATACTACTGTATTATTAGTCATCTGAGAGTTAGACCTAAACCTGTACTAAAAGTCTTACGCCTCAACGCAGAGTCACTAACGGTTACTTAAATCGCTACTTAGTACAGAAATTGTATGGTGATTATTTACTAAGGAGCGATTAAAGTAACCGTTAATGACTCGTTGGGGCGTTAATTCTTTAAAGGTATAACATCGATATTAAAATAAAATAAACGTGAGTAAGACGATAATTGCTTAATTTAAAAAACAAAGATTTTAAGAAACTTAACAAACATTTACTCAGCAACGCCAGTCTTGACAGCAGTCATTCTTTCCCAAACAATTACATACCCTTAACTCACACACTTGCTAACTTAACTTATAACAGGGAGGAAATATCGCCGTATTAATCCCCAAGTCTCACTAAAAATAACAGCAAAGCCGGATATGAGTTTCGGGGTACGCTCGTACCTTCTCATGCTACGCACGTACCGCCCGCTTGGGTACGCGAATGAGATGCGGCGGCTGCAGGGGTATGCGTAGCTATTTCGTGCTACATCTCTTTGTATGACAAAATTGTAACGAGCCTAACATAGATATTTGGAGCGTAATAAACATCTAGTAGATACTAGATTTAGTTTGAAGTTATTCGTTTCGCATGTGAGTAAAGTGCAGCATTTATATACGGGGTGAATTTTTCAAGTATGGCTATGTAAGTCCGAAACTATGAGGTATAGCGAAAATTGGAAAACAATCTAAAAAATTTGTATACAATTTTAGGCCAAAATTATGTTGGTAAATGAAAACAGCTTTAGGAACTCCTCTAAATAGGGTCTAAATGGCATTGGTGATCTCATTGGTGAGCTCTAAACAAGTGAGTAACACGTCTGTTTTTCGTCAGCGATTCAAGCTACAAAAAAAATCATGTTTAAATGTACATCATAATGTTCGTTGATTAAAAATCTGTATATCTCCATTTTTATTCACATGTACTAATACATTGTCAATAATATATTAATTAAATTAATTTTCTACGAAAGAGAAAAATTAACAGAGGACAGGGAAAATAAAAATTCTCTCGAATTTGGTGTATTTTTTCTTCTTTTGGTGATTCACAGCAACTACTTATGCTA
Source organism: Thymelicus acteon (assembly GCA_951805285.1). NCBI lineage: Eukaryota > Metazoa > Arthropoda > Insecta > Lepidoptera > Hesperiidae > Thymelicus > Thymelicus acteon. Next base: position 4,471,185 of record OX638233.1, read on the forward strand.
TCCAAAAATATGATATAGTGCTGCAAGAATTCGTAGGTCCTCACTTGTTTCTCTTAGATAATCATGAGATCATCTTTACACGTGTTAATACGAGGAATCATCATTATAATATGTAAATCTAATTGATTTAAATTTTACTTGCAATGTGGTTCAATATTCCGATTCTAACACGGTTTTTATTTAGTAATCTGGCAATGTTCATTTGTGGGCTATTTACAGTCTTACTTTAAATATAATGAAATAAAACCGCACTGTAAATGTATCTGGAAATATTTTTCTAATTTACCATATGCCATTAGTTTATGCTATAAGTATCTAATTTGCGTGATCCGATGTGTGTTATTAATTTATCTATTTGTACTTAGGTATTTGTCTTGTCATTACAATTTATGAAACTATTTTATTTTCTTCATTGACTTATATTATATGGACGCGCTGTTTCTAAGGAATTTCGTGTCACGCTTTCGTGCCACAGAGAACTCAATCACAGAGTCACTATGCGCCCAGTGTTGCCAACAACCTACTCCGAAAGAGATCATGGATACATTACTATAACTGGACATATACCATGGATATATTACTCTGTCTGGATTACTTTGTAGAGGTACCTGAGGATTAATTACGTCATAACGGAATGACCATTGTGTTCATCCATTCATTGTGTTATCTGTAATCCCAGGATATCATTCAGCTGTGTTAAATTTTTTTTATAAGTGTTGTGCACTTAAAATAAAAGAAATGTACCGTAATAAATTACATTGTTTCATTTCATTATCACATTCAACATCCGTTTTCATGACGTAAGGACAATTTTGAAGAAATTATAATAAAATGTGTTAATACAATAATATATTTTTTTACCACCAGAAAAATTATTAGAAAACATTTGGAAAATAGGACATAACACCCCACAATTATGAAGGATAATCTCAATCCGGTCTGCGATTGGTCAAATAGTCATTCCGTTGTGACGTCATCTGTCTTCAAGTACCTCGAAGTTATGTATCCAGTTAAAAGTTATAATTATATCCATGGCGACAATCATACGATTTATGCCTTTTTCCAGTTCATCTCGGAGTGACTACTATATTTTTTTTTAACATCGTAAGTAAACATTAATAATTTAAATATGTATTTGTATGCATTGTTAGAAAATTATGTACGAGTATAATAGGTTCATGATATAATTATTATAGGTTCATAGATTTATCAATAGATGGCGCACATTATAATTACCTATGTCCCGATATTTCTACATTTATAATTTTGTATGTTATTATGTAAATTTATATTATAACTAGCTGCCCGGACAGACTTCGTTCTATCAAAAAAAAATTGCAATAAAATAATATTGCGACTATACATTGAGATGTAAGCTATCCTATCTTTCAAGTTGGATCAAACTGCACACGGTGTGCAAAGGGCAATGAACCTAGTTGGCATACCTACAAGTCCGCAATTTTGAAAAAACCTCGATTCGGCGGCCAGTGATGTAAAATATATCAATCGATAGAATAAATGATTATGATCAAAAAGTATTCAGTGATGAAATGTCGTAAGTGGTATACTTTCTGAGATATTTGAGTTCAAACCCGTAGAAAAATGAAGTAAAAAACTTTTTTTCGGCGGATATTGATAAAACATGTGTCAATCGATAGACTAAGTAATTACGATCAAAAAGTATTCAGTGATAAAATGTCGTAAGTGATATACTTTCTGAGATATTTGAGTTCAAACCCGTAGAAAAATAAAACATTGGTAATTGTCTTTTTTATTTATTAGTGGATCAACACTATAACTATATACATATAAAATATCACAATATCATTAACAAAACTAAATAAATACATATTTATTCATATTTACATATATACATATTATATTATATATTAAGTACATAAATATTTATAACTACGTATATAACATGTGGTTGAAGACCACGGGCGAGGACATTTTAATTGCTTCAGGTAGTGCTGCCGGACGTGATTCTTGAAGGAACTTTTGGTAGTTTTTTGATGTCTACAAGCAAGGAGTTCCAGAACAGTATTGCAAAGGAATTCCCGAAATAAGCAGTGCTATGGGTTTCCTTTAAATAAACAGGAGAAGACACGTTATTCAAAATAGCATAAAATGTTGAGAGAATTCTGAAGTTTCACCTGTGTCGAATTGGTAGCCATTTAAGTTAGGAATCAAACTGGGAAATGTGGTCATACTTACGTAAGCTGAAGATAGGTATATCGAAGTTTTTTTACTTTATTTTCCTACAGTTTTGAAATCAAATATCTCAGAAAGTATATAACTTACGACATTGTATCACTTAATACTTTTTGATCGTAATCACTTAGTCTATCGATTGACACATATTTTATCAATATCCGACGAAACAAAGTTTTTTACTTTATTTTTCTACGGGTTTGAACTCAAATATCTCAGAAAGTATACCACTTACGAGATTTCATCACTGTAAAATTTTGATCGTAATCATTTACTCTATCGATTGACACATGTTTCATCACTGGCCGCCGAATCGAGGTTTTTTCAAAATGGCGGACTTGTAGGTATGCCAGGTTCCATACAAAAATGTTGGAAGCCCTTTGATTAAAATCGGTTAAGTAGTTTAGGAGTCTATCGCGGACAAACAATGTGACACGTAATTTATATATATAAAGATAAGAAGATTTTATTTTAATTTATAGTTTTACTTATTACTTTTCTTTCAATTTCGTTTTGTAGACCGCCATCTAAAACTAATTAAAGTTTTAGTACCTACATTAAATGAATCGTACTATTTTTTTTCTGGAGCCATCTTAGGAAATACGACTTTTATTTACCCACCGTACGATCTCTCACTCCGCGACGTCTGGCAACCCTGTTCCGTAGTGATTAAGTACTCTGTGTTCGTTCTGTCAAGTTTGGTTCAAGATGTCGGTATTAAATATTTGACACTAAATAATTTTTAAGACTGTAAATAAAAATATAGTTACTTACCAATTATGATTAAATAAAGTGAAATAAAGTTCAAACGTAAATAATGAGAACGTTTTAACTGTGCTCAATAAACAATAATACGTTATTAAGTGTTTTTGAACAGTCGGAGTTTTTCTAACGTGACATTTACTTGTGTAGCTTGCTCGCAGCCGACTAAAGTGACCTAAACTGAGTTGGCCCCAGTTGGGGTCAACACAGGTGAACAAAATGTAAGTACTGAACAGCCTGTCTATATAATATAAGTCAATGATTTTCTTGCTTCTTTTCGCACACCGCTACCCTCTATTCTTGTATTATGTTTTTATTGTAATCTATCGAAAGGCTGCCTGGAAGAGATCGCTACTCTAGCGATAAGGTCGCCCTTTGTATACCGTACTTTATGTTCATAATTTCTGTAATAATTGTGTTGGTGTGCAAATAAAGAGGATTTGTATTGTATTGTATTGTATTTTATCAGTTAGTTTATTAACACTCCATTTATTCCATCGCATTCGCTCACAATATTTACTCGTACATAATGATAATTATAATGTAAAAAGAGGTAGATATGTCACTAGCGTGCCGACGACGAAGAGCGTAAGAACAGGCAATTGACCGTTCTGCTAGTAGTCGCTCTATCAATACAAGACGATACACACGCTTTTTTTGTTGTCAGAAGTGATTGACATTTGACATACAGCGTTAAAATGCCTTCGTGTATTATACCAATGTGATTGGTGTAGTGAAACAAAAGATAAACGTGTGTGTGTTGTAGCTCTTTTCGGAACAGATTTTTTTGTTGATTTGTAAGGGCATAACGTATCTATTTTAAATATCATTGCTCGTACATACCTAACCGTACAACTGAACTCTTTTTGTCCTTCGCTCCCTAATTTGAACAAATTAGTACACTTTAAAAAAGATTACGTTAACACTCCCCTAAGCGCATTTTTCTCGCTTCGCCGAGCATTTTTCTTCGAACCTGGTAATAAGGGAGTTCGAGGAGTGTAAGTGAATTTTTTCTAGCGCTCCGAAACCTAATAATGCGGGTAATTTTTCAATTGGCCGTATTGGAGCGGTGAAGTCGGTACGCACCTTAGTTTTGGATGGGTTTATGCAAACGTCTCAAAACCTTGGTCAAATGCTAGTGCGCATGTAAGAAAATCAAAATATTCAACTATTCTAGATTTTACTAATTAAATGTTACGAAATAAAATAATGATAAAAAATTTAATCTACTTCAAAAATAAGTTTACTTTATTGATGAAAATAATCGATAAAAATAATTGAATAATAAAAACATGCACCTCTGGCAAGGTTATAATCTTAAAGTTATCTTCATAAGATAAATTCTCTGCTAAAGTTTAACGGCCATATTAATAAACATAGACTAAAGCAAGAGTAACTTTAAAACTTGTCGTAAATAAGATTTAATTAAATTCAGTATTAATAAATATAGAGTAACGAAGAAGTAAGCTACTCCGAGTCTCATCTCAGAATCAAAGTTAGTCCATGTCGCTACATAGTTTAGCGACTGATTAGGCGTGGACTAGGCGTGCATTGACGACATTGACGTTGACTTGACGCATATCAAGAGTACTTCGTTGTTCTAACTAAACGTCATTCACATTGATATTTTCTTTGACCTTTTCTTCTTCATCCCAGTTAACTGAGCGAGCACGTTTTTGGTTCATGTAAATCAATTTTAAATTTAACAAGTAACCATAGCATGAAACAAACTGCGAGGAGCGAAATTAGGCGCTTGAAATTGAAAGCTGATCACGTCCTTTGAAGTTGTCAATCCCAAAATATTGTTGTCACTGTCATTTTAATGCATGAAGTCATTCACTGACTCACTCTTTTTACTTTTAAATTACAAAGGTTGCCATATTTTACTCGTTGAAACCGGACTAAGAAATGTATTGTTAGTTCGAGGTTACTCCATATTTATTAATAACATTGCAATTACGAAGTTATTACTTAGTTAATCCAGAATTAACTAGTCCAAGTGTAGCTTCAGATGATGCTTGGATTAAGCGATTTTTATTAATAAGGGTGTAAAGGTTTTATAAAATTGAAGCAGTTGCATAATACCATCCAATGGTAACAATTTACATACACAATTTTTCTCCCTTGAAATACATTTCCTTTAAATTCGTCTCGACTTGACATTTCGAGCACGGGAGTTTCAATGTATTTCTCGAAGTTCCAGAAAATGGTATTAATGTGGCAACTAGAGTTCTAAAAATATTGTTTTATTTATTACGTTAAAATTCACATTTTTACACAAATAAGACTTCCCTAACACCTATGACTCGAGAACAAACATCTCTCACCTAAATGTCTGCCTCAGGAATTGAACCCGAGACCTCTTTCGCGTCGGAAGGTTTGTCATTTATGATGAACTAACTCTTGCAGCAAGTATAAGAATACTAGTGCTAATGATAATATTCCTATTCCAGATCATCTACTACCTGTGTGCTAAATTACATGAAGCACCGTTTGGTGGTTTTTGAAAGAGTACACATTCATCCAAACTTTACATTTATAATATTAGTAGGGTATAGTTACAGAATAAAGGCTTTTAACTGTTATATAATTTCATAAAAACGCAAAGAGCATGTCGATGACATGTTGACAGTCGTAAAATTCAAGCGACCCACAATTGCATGCTTCGTCGATTAATAAAGCAGAGTTACAAATGTGGTAACGCGACATTCGTTATCTTCTAATATATAAAAATTTAATGTAACGGTGTTTGTGATGGCATTCCTCTGAAACGGCTCGACCGATTTGTATGATTTTTTTTGTGTATGTTTGGTAGATATGGGAATAGGTCGTAAAGTATAATTCATATCGCTTGGTGATTAGGGTTCCCAGGGGATAGGGATTTACGCTGGAAATGCTCTCACGCAAACGAAGTCGCGGGCACAGCTAATTTAGACTATATACCTACATGTAAGAATATTTCTGATTTAGTTTAAAAGGCAAGATTTTTTATATTTGTCATTATCATTAATGGATAGTTGTTATTGGCCGAAGCTGGCGTTTACAGTTTTACAAAGACAGAGCGTCTCTATCAGGATAGAGCTCTTAAGATATTATTATGTACATATATGTACATTGCTCTTTCTATTTTTTACAATCAATCTTCATCACCTTTGAAATTGATTTATGATTATATACGAATTTATCAAATTTTTCAAATAGATACGAATTTCAAAACAAAACATTAAAAAAAAAATTCGTTAAGACATTACACTTTAGTTTTAAACTCCCCATGTCTATTACCCTCATAACTCTATATCCCACCCCTCGACTAACTGTAATGAGAGCAGTCTTGTGGGTGACTCGGAATTGAGTGAAAAAAATAAAGTTGAAAAAAATGTCAGCGTTAAAAACATGACTTGTGCATTATGGCTCACGACATCCAGACTTCGAATGAGGCGGTAAAAGGCGTTATTATAATCATTCAGATATTCATTTGGGAAATTGTTGTAAGAAAAAGGTAGATATTAACTGATCGGCTATGAACTTATAATTCTGTAATCTCACAAAGGAAACTCACAGCTCACAGACGAGTCCGCGATGAGATATGATGGGATGCGATATTAAGGTAAGGTAAAGTAAGGTAAGGTAAGGTAATGGAGATTGTTATGGATAACGATATCGATAATCTCCGAGATATGTCAAATTACACTAGGTTAGGTAGGTATTACACGCTTAAAAATATGAATAATTATTGATTCTCATACAATAGGCATGAGGATAGTAAGTAAAAATCACTAAAATTATGTATTTATTTAATGAATTACAAAATTTAATGGATTACAAAACACGCATTTATCGTATTATTATTAGCGAGATAAACAATATCTTTGAGAAAATAAAACTATAAAATACGGCAAGCCGCCATCTTAGCTAAAACGCCAGTCAGTCTCAATAAGCGCGAATTACGTCACGCTTCTTAAAACAAATGAATAAGTATCACCAAACTAATAATGACGTATCGTCTTTTGTTTTCCTGAGGACTGACGTCACAATCACGCCCTGACACTTTGAAGCGTTTTGGTGCGAATTTTAAACTTATAATTTGAAATGTATTTATTTTGTACTAAACCTTATTTTTTTGTGGAAACATGATATACGTTGTAATTATAATATATTTCCCAACAATATAGAACAGTATTTAAAAATCAGTCATCATGCCTGTTATGGATTTCACTGCAAAATTACATATTTTAAGCTGATTCAAATTGCGTAGCATAGACTATAGTTTTCCGAGTCTAAGGGCTTGTTTCACAATCTTCAAGTAAGTTCGAAGTAAGCTATTCGTTGGTTAAGTTGACATTTCGTGTATGTAAAATGACACTTTAACGTCACTTTAACCGGCGAATAGCTTATTCAGAACTCTACTTGAAGATTGTGAAACAAGCCCATATACTGATATTTCATTCGCAATAAAATGCTTTTCCAACTCAACGTTTCAGCCGTCATACGAGTATACAGCTATAATGACACATCGCCTTTCACTCAGCATTAGGTACGACGATATCAAACAGAATCTATCAGCGCCTTATACAGAAATGTCAAAGCACCTAATTCGACGCCAATGGCTTCAGACTTCATACCATCCAGATTTCCCGGTGGATCGTCTCGATAGACAGAGATGGACGTATGTGTTTCTCATACGTCCGAGCGAGACGGAAGTATGGTCACGGCGCGATTCAGATGATTGGTGTACGTGCTAAGCCGACCGCGCCTCTACGTGACTTTTGAGTCGTCTTTGAGATCGGGATGTGAAGGTTTTGATACTTGAATTCATTATCACTTGTGTGTTGAGAATTCAAGGCTTTGATGACGAATAGTTGAGTAACTATAGGAAAATTTGTGTGACCCTCCAACGTTATAATGCATAATTTATTACTTACAAATAAGGTTCAAGACATAGTAGGTAACTCTTTATTTTTAAACGACTTCAAAAAGGAGGAGGTATTCAATTCGACTGTTTTTTTAATGTTGGTTACCTCAGAACTTTGGAATGGATGAACCAATTTTGATGATTCTTTTTTAATCGAAAGCTGGTGCTTGTCATGTGGTCCCACTTAAATTTGAGCTAGATCTGACGAGTAGTTGTTGAGTTATTTTGAAGTCGGTAATTTTTTTCTTGGTAAAATTCTGATTATTATTTTGTACTATCTGAATCCTTTCTATCTGCCCTAAGCCGATAAGAAAATAGAGTTCCATAAATATAAGGTAACTATAAGATAATTTTTAGTTTGTAAACATTTTTTTATGGAACCGACAAACGAACTGATGCACCTGATGGTAGGTGGCCACTGTCGCTCATAGGCATCAATAACACCAAAGGTATCACCGATGCATCGCCGAATAAAAAGAAGACAGAGAGAAAGAAAGAAAGAACTTGCTTCCAAGCCTCCAGCTGGAACACAACAAGTCATTTGGCAGGCGGTAGCTAGTCAGGCAGGCTTCATGGAAAGATAATTTTAATGACTTACGCCCCAACTCAGAGTCACTAACGATTACTTTAATCGCTGCTTAGTAAAGAATCACCATAAAAATTCTGTGCTAAAGAGCGATTTAAGTAACCATTAGTGACTCTGCGTTAGGGTGTTAATGATAATATTGATAATACGACACCTTAATATACTAGCATAGAATTAGGGTTTCCTTGGGTCAGTTTCCGAGTCGCTCCAATACGGCTAAAAATATTTTAGAAAATACTAGCTCTATTCGCGGCTTTGCCCGCGTTTTCCGAGAAAATTTCTTAATCCAGATATATAAATCCGTTCAGTACTTTTGGCGTGAAAGAGTAACAAAAATCCTCACTACCTTTTACATTTATAATATTAGTAGGATGTTGAAAAATGCTCATTTCATTTTGTGCTGAAGGGAACTTTATTTCTCTATTATTTCTTGGTCAGCAACGCATCGGTGATGCCTGTGATGATACTGATTTCACGTGAACATCACGGAAACCATTTACAGGTAGATCGTCAGCTCGGCTGTTGGCTAGTTACGTAAGATTTGTTTATTTATTTGTCCATAAACATACTAACCTTACAGGTCAGTAGCCTAGTGAGTTAGTATTATTGATTTATTATATCTATTGTCAGTATATTGTTCCAATAGTTAATGTTTAGGTATATCACAGACGTAAAAAAAAGACGGACGTAATCCTAAGAACAAATTCAGTGAAGCACCCATAGTAATACCAACTCTGTATTCGTACAAGTACACACACCCACACATTGACACCATCGCGAATCAAAAATTACAAAATTACGCACACATGGTAAGCGAGCTGTCAGCAGTCAGCTTCACTCTCGATTAGACAACGTTACGTCCGTTCTTTTTTTACGTCCGTGGTTTATATTATTAAATTATAAATCCTATTTATTATTATTTCAAGTTCAAGATATATGTAACTGTTTTTTTTTAAAGTACATAAGTGTCAAACCGATCGAGTCGCAGTATTCGAACGCATACCGACTACCGTCCGTTACAGTCAGCTCGCCCATTCATTGTTTTACTACTGTTTGGCAATTTATACAGCTAGGTACTGCATTCAAAGATATCTTTTAACCGACTTCAGTAGAAAGACGATGGCGAAATACTATAAAGTAGCAACTTGACCTTAAAAAATTTCAAAAAATCAGCTACAAAAACCCAATGATATTATAATGTAAAAAAGAGGTAGATATGTCACTAGCGCGCCGACGATGAAGAGCGTAAGAACAGGCAATTGACCGTTCTCCTCGTAGTCACTCTGTTAATACAAGACGATACGCACGCTTTAGTTGTTGTCTAAAGTGCTTGCCATTTGACACACAGCGTTAAAATGCCTTCGTGTATTATACCAAAGTGATTGGTGTAGTGAAACAAAAGATAAACGTGTGTGTGTCGTAGCTTTATTCGGAACAGATTTTTTGGTTGATTTGTATCTAAGGGTGTAACATATCTATATTTTTTAAATATCATTGCCAAAAACAAGACATAGAGATACAGACGTGACGAAACTACAAGCGTTCCATACGGACTGCGGAATCTAAAAAACGAAAACGTGTCTCTATTCACAGGAAATCTTTAATAGAAAAATTGATTGACAGTTAATGACAAAATATATTCAATTAAGGATAGTTAATCACTTCGTTAATTAGATAAAACTATCGATGAAACGCGCGTCGTTAGTAGTTAAAATATCTACTTGGAAAATGCCTCGTGAAACATAGAAAAACCAGTTGATCGCTCACTGGGAAATTGTTGAAAATTAAAAAACATTGAATAAGCAATTATAAATTTCGTTGTCTTAACTTAGTCTTAACTTAGTAAACGTTGACGTTGAAAAGATGACTTTTAAAATGTGGAAATAAAACAATTACTTATTAATTTGGTAGATACTATTTTCAACTTGGTATGCTCATCTTATTTTATTGGCATTTTATTTATCTAAGCAATGTCATGATTTAAGTACAACAAACACATTTATTTCAAAATAAAATATTTAAATTATAAACACAAGCCATTCAAAGTCAAAGTCTGTCGGCGTCAGTTAAACAACCCCTATGCACCAAGAAATGCGAAAATCATGCACGGACGCACGAATACAGCCACAACGCATTGGGAATAGATATTCTGAATCATCTGTCTCTGTCGCTCGTATTAACTTAGGGAGAGAGGTAATTCAAAGCTCATTTCTTCAGATTGACAATGTAACGGTGTTTATGAATAAAATATTATTTTCTAAGATCCAGTTTTATTTATATGTATCCATTGAGGTAAATACATAGAGAAGACATCTTAAACAAAATATGTGTCCCCGCCGGGAGGTTCTATTTTCAAAATTGAGCCCCTGTTCTCCTTTCAAAATCGAACGAATCCATTGGACATTGAAGCCGCGCGGCGTCAATTCATTGGAACATACATTGTGTTCGCGGTGTCTGTTTTATACGCTAGTAATAATACTTCAATGTATGTATCCAAGTTTTTTTACCAATTTCACAATCTACCACATGACCTGATGGTAATGGCCAACGCAAGTGTTGGAAGTGGTCACACCGCTCGAAGGCTTCCGACATGGCTTAACGACAGCAGTGGATCATCGTGGTGGAGTATCCTTAAGTCTCCTCAAGAGGAAAGATCTGTGCTCAGTAGTGGGCTGTTAATGAGTTGAACCCAAAACAGGCTATTAAACTGCACATATCAGTCCGGCTTAATTGTAACGAATCGATTGTTAAACAACTGTTAAACAATTGTATTGTTGGCGGGACTGACAATCCTAAAAATAGCGTTTTTATGCTTCAGACGGCGCATTCTGTTGCTATTTCAGTCATTATCATAAGACTGCAAAGCTATGTCGGAAGTCTTACAATAGGTATCTGTTGACTCTACTTGTCAAGGTTAATAGAAACCTTTCCATAAATCCGTATTGGAGCAGCGTGGTCAAACGTGCTGGGATTCTAAAGGATAAGTCTGTGCTTTAGATGAGTAGAATCCTTTTAGCAAGATTAAGATCAATATGTAAAGCTAAATAAATTCAATTTTCAATCAAAAGCTCAAGTCAATCGTGACAGCGGATCAAAGGCAAAAAGACTAACAATTTCGCTTACATATCAAAATATATTTTATATCTGACCCCTGTAGATCAACAATTTTTCTGGTCAAACGGACTACGAACTCACGTTCGGCCGCCATCACCGATCTATCAACGCGTTCGCGCGCGGAATTCTAAACAGCCAATCGCAGACCGCGAAACTATAGGACTTACAACGCGATGGCGCGAATTTTGAATTTCGAACGAATGACTTTTGTTTTACAGGTTTGTTTCGTGCTTGTATTCAATTCCCTCGCAGCAATTGTTGGATAGTGTATCTATTGTAATATGAACTTTATCACTTCATGCCAAGGTTCAATTTCCTGTGTGAATGAATATCTGGTTGTCAACCGTTTATTGCAATTTGTTTTGAGAATATAAACTATTTCCTGTTAAAAGGTATCTTTCGCCCATTGTTGATTTCTCTTTGAACCGTCGGGTGATGTCATGCAGTAAGCGTTCAATGTAATCGTAAATCAGTTTTATTTTAGTATCGGTATGTAATATTATGTAAATTGAAAGCTTCTTTTTTAAGCTTAGTAGCTTCTATAGCGGCTTAGCTCGCATTAAACGTAGGTATATCGAAGATTACTGTAGGTCCATAAAGTCTATGTGTGTCCATAGTAATAATAGTTCAATGTGTGTGTCCTTATTCTGTCCTCATGTTTGCAAAATTTAAGGCCGATCGGATTAGTAATTTTTCTTAAATCAAGCGTTTAAATAATTAACATGTACTTACCTAATATATTAGTAACGCAAATTTTGTTTATTACTTAGATAGTAAAATATATAATAAAATTATGTCTCAAACACTTGCTTACCAGGAAATTTTGTTCCATACCAAATTAAAAGAAAGAAGTAAGTAGAAACTGGCATAAAATTGCGACAAATCTTTAAACTGGTGCAATAAAAAGCCATAAATCCGGACCAACCCTTCAGTGCAGGTGGGTGAAATTATTTATTCAAATAAATCTCGCAAAATTCTCACTACGAGCGGTGCTAGCAGACCCTTGGGGGTAGTTCGGAATTTCTTTTAAGTGCACCAAAGAGATTATTTTGGAACCATCGTAACAGAACGTGCAATGAAAGAAAGAAACATCTAAGTTTTCAGGAAACGTATTTGAAATCACAGGGTCATTTGGCGGTGAATGTGTCTGCTGAAAGAAGTCCCAGCTTCGATACCGGCTGCAGCTGACACGTATGTAGGTGAAAAATGCGCCACGACGAGACCATTCATTTAGGTAATTAGGTCAAAATATCACTTTAAATTACTAAAGCATGAGTTGTACAGTGTACACATACTTAAAATACATAATTAAATATAAATAAAATGATAAATCGTAATCACGAACCAAAATGCCTTTCAGGAAAAGAAGTCCATTAAATATCAAAACGCCACCGGAACACTTGGCCGTAAATAAAGCGCTGAGATAAAAATTAGAAGTACGTTATCGCTATCAAGATCGCCATTTTAATTTTGGCCGCCATTTATCATACTCTGTGTGGAATTTTGTACGCGATTCTCTTGTGTGTGTAAGTGTAATGTTTATTCTGGTGTTAAATAAATAAGTGGAATCTTTTTTTATTTTATTTTTTTATTTATGAACGCATCTGAGTACTAAAAAATACCAATGGACATAAAAAAACAAAATTCACGAAATTGCTACGTTTTTGGCCCCAAGGAAATCGACCCGTTTATGTAAAGTTAAAGGCTCTTGATTCAGTTTTATATTCTTTCTTTAACAACCTTACAGAAGTTGTTTCACTTTTTTCTTTTTGCAGTCCAGGTGATTCAAATTCTTTCCTTTCTTACCCTCTCATGTCCTAAATATGACTTACCATACAAACAAGTTGGCATTTTGTATCAGTTGTCTTGTCATTGTGAGGCATGACAATAGCAATATATAATATCATGATATGATATGTTGCATTCATATGATAGGTCGGAGTCGTGAACTATGGTCCATCCAACAGATTGTCATAAATATTCGGGATGGCGGAATCATATCTGTTTGTGTTTTAATATTATTTTTTATGTGTTTGAATGTAATTGCGTTTTTTTATAGATATAATGTACTGAATTGATAATGTAATGATTTTTATTTTGAATCAAACTTTAAATAAAAAAATCAAACTTCAATATAACCGAAATCCATCTCGGTTAAATTTAAAATAAACAAATTTGAATTAAAAGTAAAAAAAAACAATACAAACTTTCATGGTTTCTAATATAACTACTAACGTAAAACCTAAAGTACCTACTAACCGATAATCTTTTACCATGTTAAAATGTTATGAAAGCATTGTTTTTAATTCCATTATCCATTTGTCATCGCGACACGAACGGCAAGTGTCGCGCCATTTGTAACTGCTAACGGGACCTTTTTTAATTTGTAGCAGCCGGAGGGTTGAATTTTATTTTGGTGGAACTGGGAAACAGTTCATTGGGATTTTTTTTTGAATTTTATATTTTATGTATCACTTCATAAAAAAGAATTAAGTAAAATTTTTATTCATGATGTTTTTATTCATCAGTGATGCATGTGATTACTTTATATTTTATCTTTACGCACAAATTTTGAGAAAATTTTGGCGCGCAAAATTTGAGCCAATGATAATATAAAATAATCTTTTTTTACCTAAGATAAAAAAATTATGCACATTGGTGCTTTATAGTTTCTAACTTATCACAATAAAATGATAAAATTCTTCAAATTTTATCTATATCTGCTCAAAAAGTAAACAAAACTAGGTAACTATTAAATCTATCAAACCCAATTAGTACCTAACCTCGCTGCCGTCTTTGGGGCCAAAACTCATAAAACCCAGAAATTATGAGAGTGTAGAAGTTTTTTGTGTTAATAATCATTTAATCATATTATCAGAAGTTTACAAAAGTATTCAGTAGGTGTTTATATTATACTTATACAGTATTTAGTATTTATACGAGTACAACTACGCTACGGCGTAGCCTATGAAGGATTAGCGCTCTGCGCGCGTTTTTGCCCGTGTTTTACGGGATAATAAATACCCCTTATGTTATTCCAGATCATTGTCTATCAGTGTGGTAAATTTCATGAAAATGCGTTCAGTACTTTTTGCGTGAAAGAGTAATAAACATGCATATATCATTATAAACTTTGTCATTTATAAATTTTACTAACAAAAAATAATCAATTTCAATATTACTCAAAAAGTACTTATCAGATATCGTTCAAATTTATGTGGGACCACATGACAAGCACCTGCTTTCGATTAAAAAAGAATCATCAAAATCGGTTCACCCAGTCCAAAGTTATGAGGTAACAAACATAAAAAAATACAGTTGAATTGAGAACCTCCTCCTTTTTTTGAAGTCGGTTAAAAATATTAACAGGATTATTATGCTGAATTTTTAATATACCTATCAGACTACCAGTTGATCACTCTATGAAAGGTACATACATACTCCAAAAAAGTTAAAACATAAACCTCTATTTAAAGTAGACCATCAAAACCTACGCGTTACTAAACCCAAGTAACACCTACACCGTTCCAGTTAACTGACTCATAAAAATTGTGTCAAGTGTGTGTCGGACAACAAGGGTTCCGTATCTACCTAGTCCTATCTTCACAAAAGCTACACCTTAGTCAAAATATGTGGATTGGTCGTTTCGCTACCGTCACATTATCACATAGGCTTTTTTTCGTAACGAAACAGCTAAGCCACATATTTTGACTAAGGTGTAGCGTTTGTGACACTTACGCCCCAACTCAGAGTCACTAAGGGTTACTTAAATCCCTCCTTAGTACGGAATTTGTGTGGTGATTCTTAACTAAGGAGCGATTAAAGTAACCGTAGTGACTCTGAGTTGGGGCGTTAAAGTTAGAGCGTGTAGAGTTAGAAACTTGGCTTTACATGAGATCTGATAACTTTTTGATGTAGAGCCATATCGTCTCGTCTTGGCAATATTTTACATGAAAATGTTTATGGTGGGATTTAGATTACCCTGTTTGTGTGTCAAATGAAAAATCATGCAAGCTGAATTAATCGAACTACTTCATCTTTTCGTATGAAGTTGAAGTTTAACACATGGTTTAGTTCTGAGATTTTTCTGATAAGCTTGACCTGATACTATAATACGTAACTAAATAAATAATAAATAACGCTTCACACTCATAGCCCCACACTAGGATTCCCTATGTCGTGGGCGCCATGGACAACACACTAGACAAAGGACATTCACACCCAGACCGAGAACAGAAATTCAAACTCATCATTCAAATTTTCGCCTCGCTGGGAATCGAACCCAGGACCCTTGGTGCGGCGACCCGGCATTGTAACCATTGCGCCACACTAGTCGTCAAACTACTCAAGTTTGACTCCAGACGAACCCTTAACGGTTAAGCACAGATTTTTTGCTTTAGTTCATTGATACCATAAAAGCGAGTACTTACCTACTTTTTAATAAATATCAGGCCAGGAATCAAACCCAGCGTCACTCCCGAGAAGCATAACTACGAAGCAAAATGGTTACAAATACGCCCGTAAAATTACGGATCCCTAAACGCTTATCATCATCTCAGTTCATTCATAAACCAACAAAACGCGCATCACATTAAGCATGACATAAAAGATTCACATCATTCCCCATGCTTATGACATCACATCATACCTATACTATACTGCGTTGTTTAGAGGAGTCTTGTTTGCTAAACAATCTTAGCAATACTTTTTATTTAAATTAGTAAAAAAATATTAGTAGTACTTATTTATATAAAAAATATTAGTAGTAGTTTGAACTGTCAAGATGTTTGGGTTAACTTATCGCCCTAACAGTTGCAGTTGTACGGATTAAAGCCCAATGCATACGTAACGGATTTTTTCCCGTACGGGACGGGACGTGAATTCTTGGAAACATCGTTTCATAGAAAATGTATACGATAATGCATACGTAGCGGAATCCCGTACGGGACGTGGACGTACGGGATGGGAAAAAGATAGAAACTTGGCACACAAACAGAAAATTAACTTAAAAATTAGGATAGAATACATTCCGGTTATAGGTTCCCATTGATGATTTGGATCTTTTAAATAAGTTTGTGCAATAAATATATAATTTATATTATAATATAGAAATTATTAATATTTATATTACAATAGAAATATATTTATATCAACAGCATCTCTCTTACATACAAGTATTTTTAAATCGGTGTAGGAATTTAAATTATATTTATGTATATACAAAATAATGTTCGATACTTAGTTGATGAACAATCGGCGCCACTTACACCCCAACTCAGAGTCACTATCGGTTACTTTAATCGCTCCTTAGTAAACAATCACCATTAAAATTCTGTACTAAGAAGCGATTTAAGTAACCGTTAGTGACTTTGAGTTGGGGCGTTAGTGTACTTGAAACAAGAACTTAATTCAGTTTTATACGATTTTAATA
This sequence comes from Thymelicus acteon, assembly GCA_951805285.1. NCBI lineage: Eukaryota > Metazoa > Arthropoda > Insecta > Lepidoptera > Hesperiidae > Thymelicus > Thymelicus acteon. The sequence goes on from OX638233.1 coordinate 4,488,204, forward strand.
AAATTATAGGGTATTTAGTGGTATTTCCAAATATTCTAATAAAATTCCTATTTTTATAGTATTCCTTTTTTAATAAAATAGTTAAATGTCTTAATATTTTGACTTTTTACATCAGTCGCGTGCGGCATTCAGCCCGTGACACAATAGCATAACTAGAAAATTCTTAAAAATAAATTCATACTCAAACACGCGCTCCGAGCCAACCAACCCTTACTAGGAATCAGTGTAAGTAGATACTTCGCTTGAGATTCTCATCTCAGATTTTTCTTTGAAGTGGAAGCAAAGTTTTGGGGTAAAATTGAATATTAATAGCGAAATTATACCCTTCCCCGTGAGTCCTCAGTTTTTATTACTTTATTAAGCCCCTGTTCTCGTTAACGCGATATAAAAGCCATATAAATATGTTCCGAGAAGGCAGCTAGTGTCAAAAAACAGTAGCGGTTTAATAGCTTAATCGTTTGCGTTTGTTTTATATAATTTATTTGTATTAACACCAGTTTTTGTTGGTCGTAATAAACGTCAGGTTGATGTGTTTGATTTCTATGAGAAACGCTCGGGGCAGTCGGGGCAAAAATTCACTGAAGGATCGTTTAAATGGCATCGCTCTGAGATGGACGCCTCGATAAGATTTATAGTTGAACACCTGTCTATTGTTACGAGTGTAGAGTAGGAAACTAGGACTTTGTGAATAAAATTCCGGGGACAATACTGATGTTGACTTTTGCAAAGTAACTGAATACTGACCCTTACAAATCTTATAACTTACTTAAATATTAATTGATGTAACTTGGAAACCAAGAACACTAACACCATTTTTAATGAAAATAAGCAGCTTCTTTTAATTTATTAAACACGAGTAACCGCCCTCGCTTTGCTTCGGTTTTCTTATTTTTTTACACCTTGGGTTACATTATTGGAGTTTTATTAAAGATCCCTAGTTTTTTTTGAAAATATAATATAGCCTATGTCACCCGGGGATAATATAGCTTCCCAACAGTGAAAGAATTTTTAAAATCGGTTAAGTAGTTTCGGAACCTATTCAATGCAAACAAACAATCAAATCTTTCCTGTATATAATATTAGTACAGATAACGTTGACTTTAATTACTCAACGTTACCTAATTATTAAAAAACAAACCACAGTCTTTAAAAACCAATTGCAATAAAATGAAAAATTGTAAAGACGAGTCTATTAAAGTATTAGTCCTACTCCTTCCTACAACTGTCCTCCAAACCATTCTTAACAAAGATCTTACAGTTACTGAGATTTTACAGTTACAGTAAGGACATCTAAATCATCTAACACGTCAAAACAACAAAGAGCTAATCACAACAGCGCCACAACAAATCGCCAATAAAACAAAACTAACGCCATCATCTATGATTTATATATTTTTTTCTACAGCCATAAAACGATAGCGTTCTATTCATCCATCCCGGTGTTTGGATTAAGTCATATATTACCTGCAAATTGCCACAGATAATATCAATGTGTTTTGGTTTGTTTAAATTTGTTAAATTTGGAAATCTTGCGTTTTTATCTTTTTGAACTCAACAATTTATTGCAACGATCTTTTGAAAGAATTATTCTTAAATTGTGATTTATTTTTAAAGTCTCTTACTTTTTATACCTAACGCTGTTTACAGCTACATTAAAAAAAAAGTAAAGTACATAATGAATCTTAACATTCTAATGTTAATGCTTATGACTAAAGTGAATAAATGAGGAACAGTTTTTTATAAAACCGTAAAATACCGAGACAATATTCTGATGACAGTAAAAAGACCTATTAATGTGTATGGACGAGTCTGAAGAAAAATAATTTTGTAACTCAGTGAGTAATAAATACATTGTAGCATGTCTATCAACAATCAAAGATACACCTCAAAACACACTTAAACGTGTAAAACATGCATATAAAAAATCCTTATTTTAAGTACCGAAGCTCAAAATAATGCCAGTCAGCGAAACTCACGACTGGCTATTAACTAAGGTCAACTCACCCCTGCGGGGTTGCAGTTACTTAAGGGGATGTTTTGTCACACAAATTGGCTAGTGTAAGATGTTGGGCACGTTACGAACAGCGAGGTGCTGTTTGAAAAATGTTACAAGTAACAATTTCAAGGTTATTTTATGTTACTCACATTCCAATTTTAATTAAATTTAAAACCATGATCCATGTAACTGCTAAATATAAAAATAAATATAAAAATAAAATAATAAAATCTAAATCATGAGTAGGTACTCGTATCACCTTAAAATTAAAAACCCCAGGAACACGAACAACCATTATAAAATGTTAAAATGAGTAAAATTTTTAATGAATCTAGTCGATCTTTTATTTAAAACACTCTGTATGATATAATCAATCAATCAAATAAAAGATTTTGATAAAGAATTACCATAACTCTGCAACTCTTTATTTTACTCTCACTACCTGTTTAATTTTGAAGCACTGGTTGGATTTGTAACAATGTTATAAAATTTAAATTAGAGTTTAATTAACAAAAATCAAATTCAATATGATAAATAGTGTTAGTTTTCTGCAATGATGACCAAAAATTTTTGTTTTCTTTGAAACAATACTTATACGACTTTGCTCTGAGAGGTGTGGCAATAGGGTTGGATGAAAAACGAGGGCATAAGAATTAAAGCTCACTGTTGATAAATGGTTCGCCGTGGACAGTATTTAATGTTGTCTTCTAGTTTAAAATTTATATGTTAGAATTTTATACATGTAATGTCATACATGTGAGTGAAAAAGAATAACAAAAAAGATAGTGAAAGAAATTAGTCACCTGAATGAGCGATTTTATGCACGCCTAAAAAAATAGACACACATTCAAAATTCGAGATTAACGTTTATTCACCTGACAGGTATTACCAATTTAGCTAGGGGTAATACAGATTACCCCTACATTAGTCTAGTTAGCCTAACTACTAAATAGACTAATGTAAGTAGTTGCAAATATCTTGTTATTTGCATTTAGTTGTTTTTGTGTGAAAAAACAACTAAATGCAAAAATAATACATTCATCGTCCCTCTCAATATTTTCCATTTATAATGTTAATAGGATTATCGACCTAGAGAACCATAATTATGATACAATACATCCTTAATTTCTTACATGTCAAACTTTCTTTTTTAAGTTTTATTTTCTAAAAATTCATATTTCCAATGTTTTTAGGTAATATATTTCCAAAGTTTAACCAGGGAATAAATAAATACCATTTCACAGTTGACGTATTTGCCTTTGGGATTTTTCATGTGTTTTATGAGGCCTTTACGGCCGTTCAAAAATTGCCATCGCGGTCGGTATTTCACGACCACAAGGCGGGGTATTGGTAAAGTTTTCAACTAGCAATAATCGCACCTCGGATTAACCTCATTGGTTACGATATTGCCTCTGCGCAAAGTTAACTTTTCATCCAATTCTGAATCACTTATAGCACGGCCAACGTACAATCGCTTGCGTGATTCAGAAGGTGCCGCACAATTTTAGTAACGCCATCTGTTGGTGGAGTATGAAACTATTCCTAGAAGGTACTTTGCTGCGATCTTTAAATTGTTCATCATTGCTTTAATTTTTTTGTACTTATCTAAATTTTACTAAATTTTTTGGCACCACAAAATTTCTAAAACTTGTCTCTGGGATTTTAATGTATTGTTTGATATTTTTGCATGAATTTTTGGAACGAAGTTCCTTACGCTGTGTGCTGTAGGAGTAGGACTAGGAGTGAAATGAGAGAAATCACCTATTGTTTTGTTTATGGCGGAAATATGAAGTAACGGACGCCAGGAAATGCTTTTTTATACACAAAAAATAATAAAAATGTTATTTTGTACCATATTAACGTAAGTAGGTGAGTTCAATTATAAAAGTCTGCCAGTAATCTATCATGATAATAATAAATGGAAAAAATATAATAAAACTTACTACACTTTGCTACGAGGCCAGATCAATATTAAAGTGTAATCTCTGACAATTCTTTAATTATAAATAATTATTCTTAAGTCTGCTAATTTTACGACAACTCATTTAAAGGAGTAATTCTGCTTGTTTTCGAATCCTCGCACCGAAAGCAAATTACATTAGCATTGCACTGCCTAAAATTGCGTAAATACTATTTAAATATTTTAAAAAGAGAAACGATGCAAATACCAATTGGCGCGTTCCGATTGGTCAGAATCACTGGCCGAATTTCTCCGTACGTCAAAATTTAAATGTGTTCGAATCACGCACGCGAACCGTTGCACATTTCAAAAATAGAACACGGCGGTCATACTGAGTACTTGGCCAGTAGCATTACATGATTCGCTTATTAAGCAGTCTATTTATTTTATCGCGGGCTATAAAGTATGCATAAAAGCATGCAGTACCACGAAACGGCTGTAAAGTCGAGAACGAACCATAAATCCTGTCAATAAAATGATAACGTAACATATCTAATAGATAAGCTGTGGAATTTTATTTAATTTTTTTTTCTATTAATTTTCAAATGAAAAACCCGCTATACTAAGCGTTCAGTATTCAGCAATGGATCAGTTTAAGAATCACGCAATAACGTTACAAATACATAATGTTATTACGAATAAGCTTTCGTATTATAAGAGGGATACAAGCGTTTATCAAAGTCCCCTGTTTTAAGACTGTTAGAACCGGTCCAGTTTTGGCTGATCCCTCAAGGACTTTGCTTTTTTGTGGGGCCTCTATGTTTTCGAAATGAAAATACGACAGGGAGGTCTTGTGACGCTGGTTTCAGGGTTGAGTTGTCATTTGTCATGTCAGATGTTGGTGATACCACGTCAGGCGGCGTGATAGACAGAGATTTGTGTAACACACTATGAATATTTTTCTTTTTTCTATACACATAATAAGACAAACTTATCTGACTGGCCAATAAGACCCAAATATACAAACTGGTAATCTTATCTTTCCTTTAAGATTTTAACTCGAAACGACAGTGGATTACAGTTTATAGATTATGTATTATTGAACTTTGTTATCTGTCCTCGTGAAGCTGTAAAGGTCGATATGTCATTTAAAAAAAAAAACATTAAAAAAAACAGCACAATTTTCCATCGACTAAGTATATTTTATATAATATGTATGTTTTATAAACGATAGATTAAACATTTTCTATTATTCGATTCCAAATTAAGTCTATTATTTACCAAAAATATTATGTTGAATTTATTTATCATTATGACGAAAAAAAATTTTTTTGGCTTCTGTCATCGTACGATTCTACGTCGAATAAACAATTCCCATATCCACATAAAATTCGTTAAAAGATTTTTTTACGGCCAATAAACCGGAATATACGATCATTTTGATTACCCGCCCTCAACGTTCAATACCCTATTATCATTTATAGGAATTTTCTGACACCGTACCAGATTCCAACCATTAATATTAACCCCATGCAACCCCACGAAACAAACGCATAAATAAACATTAAAAAGAAAACCACAAAGAAATCTTAGTAAAATATTCATAAAGATCCTTCTGAAGCACTTTACACCTCCCAGCCGCTTAGTGCTGGTTCCGTAGAGAATTTTCGCCTTTTTTCCGTATAAAATTTACATATTTCCTTTTGTAATTTATTTCTTTGCCGGCGCGGATTACAAGTATGGAAATTTGGCAGTATACAGCCGTTGGGATTTGCTTCTGAGGAGTATATTTCTTGAGTTTAATTAAGAGCATCTTGAGAAGAACTTATTGTGTGGATGTAAGATAATCTAAATTTTACTAACAAAACATAACCGAATTCAAAATTACTCAAAAACTACTTGTCAGATCTCGTTCAAATTTATGTGGGACCACATGACAAGCACCTGCTTTCGATTAAAAAAAGAATCATCGAAATCAGTTGGCGTGATATTGAGTTATTCGTCCATTTGTCGCGCACATACTTAATGCAAATTTAAGACTTATATGGTTTTCTCATGGATGCCATTGTCAGATCTCAATAAAATTTAAATGGGACCACATGACAAGCACCAGCTTTCGTTTAAAAAACAATCATCAAAATCGGTTCACCCAGTCGAAAGTTCTGAGGTAACAAACATAAAAAAAATACAGTCGAATTGAGAACCTCCTCCTTTTTTTGAAGTCGGTTAAAAAACAGGTCGGTTGGCGCCGATGGTTTATGTTTATCATTATCTAGCAAACGTATGACGATGCTATTTCAAGTGGAAATTGGAATACCAAAAGATTCGGAACTTTATTGAGCATCCAAATAATTTCTTTTTTATGTATGATTGCTATTTAACATACAATGAAGAAACGGACTCCAAGGCAAAGAAAGCAGCTAAAAATAGCCCAAGTCTCACAGGATTGCACAGGATTTTATAATACTAAGTTAGCGCACCCATTATTTCTCCCCCTACCAGATTACATGATTCCACTCCTACCATCCAACTACGAAACGCGCATAGCTCAGTCAATGACGTATCAATACCAGCCATCGAGCTTCATAGCTTCATAGCACTTTAACATAGCTATTTACGTCTGATGACAGTGCTCAGAAAACCCATTTAAACGCATAATAAAAAGCAAATTAACATTCAGCCAGCAAATCTCAAACATATACCATCGCGTCAACATACGAAAACTATAGTTATCCGATACGATGTCCCCATAGTGACAATCGATATATTATTCGAGTCATGAATCGATTCGACTACCGCTTCCTGCCTGGCCGCACTTACTTTAATGTATGCTGCCTTAATTGTTATTAGAAAATCGTTATTTATCTGGCATGGTATGGCCAATGGCCAATGATATGATTCATTATTTCGTTAACGAAAGGATGTGAGTTCCATTTGATGAATAAGGAAATGATATGAAAATCAGGAAAGCTACAGCATAGTAAATATTGTATATTTTATGCCGGCTCGGCTACCTGCCTTATTGAATTTCAAAAATAAATGTTAATTAAGTACAATACAATATAATACACTTATGAACAATATATACACTTATACAGTATTTCCTGTATTAGGTACATACTTTTAAATAGGAGAAAAAACAGTGAAACGACCAAAAAGAGACCATTGTTCGAAAATTAAGATGATTTTGGCACACAGATATTCCATATCCAGAAAAAAAATAAAGAGATTTTAGGACCTTTATTATATGGAAATAGTATGAAATAAATTTCACGACGTTTTTATTATTTACGAAAATTTATTTTACTGTTGTTTATTGCACCATATGTATTTGATAAAAAATTGATACACTTAATAAACCTTTAAAGTACAAGAAAAATGTGGCTGTTACAATCGCAGTACATTCACAGAAACAAAAACACGATGTCACCCCTTGAAGATACAACTTACAACCCTTAAGGGATCGGGACTTCACTTTAAAATGCCCCCACAGATAATAAAAATGTTCGTCTATGGTTCGAGTGCCATAGACAATAAGAGGTGAATAAAAGCGTCCAGATTAAGATGACCTCTTTGCAAAAAGAGTACTGTGGAATTTTTATGTAAATTTAGTTTAAGCGTACCTACAACATTGCTGCGTGTTTTAACAAATGTATTATCTATACTAATATATAAAGAGGAAAGATTTGATTTTTTGTTTGCATTGAATAGGCTCCGAAACTACTGAACCGATTTGAAAAATTCCTTTACTGTTGGGAAGCTACACTATCCCCGAGTAACATAGTTTATATTACATTTTCAAAAAAAAATTAGGGATCCTTAATAAAACTCCAATAATGTAACCCAAGGTGTAAAAAAATAAGAAAACCGAAGCAAAGCGAGGGCGGTTACTCGTTATTAATAAACATATAAACAAAACGTTTAATTTTTAGACATTACGAACTTGTCTGAATACTAATCCTACTGAAAAAAAATAGTACATAATATTATATGTTGTTGTAACATGACGTTTTAAACTTTTAATACCTAATTAAATTAATAACGTCAAACAATAATTATGTTGGTGAATGTTATCTTTCATTTCTAAGCAGAATAAAGTTTAAGAAAAATTCATTGGGTACTTGAAATATTTTAAGCTTTAAAATCAATTAAGTAATTTCATATCTATGGATAAGAAATAATAATATAATAAGTATTATTGTATAGTCTGACGGTGAACTGAATTCTAATTGTAAACAATACAAGAAAATACAATTTTCTGAACAGTCGCAAAGCAGGGTTCATTTTAGAGTGGTTGAGGATTTAGACAATATTGCGCATTGCAAATGGCGCGCGACGGGCGCACTAAACTGTCATTACACGGGTTACGGCGTTTTTATACTTGCGAGGTACTGCTTAACATATTTCCGGAATTAGGATTGTACAGGGGGATACCAAAAAGTTTTAAATTTAAAATACTGAAATAATATCGAATATAATAATAATATTCTTGGAAAAATATTAATAATTATTGTCTTAAGCCACTTAGTAAGTACTTTGAGCACAAAGATACAATAGAAACGATAATACTCGTAGTTGTTCACATTTATAGAAAGCCCATTTACAGACATTAGTAAATTTAATTGTACTTTTTATTATAAGTAGTTATTATAATAAGTTAATACACTACAATAATACAGACCTTCCACTACTAGCTGCCTATATACAAATAAATTATATTATTAAACAAACAGTAAATTAATACTGATTACTGTATTAATTGAATTAATTTCCGTAAATGAGAAAATTAACCTGACGTAATCAAGTAAATTGAATGAATAAAAAAATAAATTTATTCACAGCAACCGCCTGTATAACGATGTAATCCGCGAAGGTATCTTATAAAAATAATAAAGCACGCAATCCTTTGTCGGTAAGGGCGTGTTCACACTCCCCAGGGCTCGCGACGCACCTGCCGTGTCTGATCGCGCCTTTATTTATTGCGATACTTTACCGCGGCTCAATGGGCTCAGATTGACTATTTTTAAATGTTTGAATTTAGAAGCGTGGGTAAGGGGTGTTACAAATATACACCGTGTTCCTGAGGTTGTGCACGAACTTCAGCCTGTTATTCAGACCATTTTTCTTTCGTCTTTCATCTTTCGTTATGGATTCATTATTGAAATTTTTTTTTTATATTTTTCATTTTCATACAAACTAAATACTTGAACGTAAATTGCCTAATGTGTAATCTCTTTACGCAAGCTGGCAACGTCGCATTATGATTGATATGAAACTTTGACATTAGTAAACTTTTATTGACGTTAACAATTATTTCTCATCGATTTTGCTGTCTGTGCGACCAGTGACATTAACAAAACCAAATAGGTAATAATACTAGTTCGAAAAGTTTTACGATGTTTGTTTACTTTAAGGCCCATTTAGACGGAGAGTTTCTAGTATCTATCGTACACTACTATCACTGGTAATAATCGCCATAACATTATCGTATCAAATGTTTACATACAGGAAAGAACTAAATTCTCACCTACGACTACATGTATTCGACTTACATTTTTCAAATTCATACGTGTATCATACAAGACGGTTGAAAACGTTTTGAGTGCGAAATTTGTCATTGGAGTTAAGTTTACAATCAATATTCCATTGCGAGGAAATTGTCGTCAAATAGCGAGAGGTGTAAATGTAAGAAAGATTTTTTATTAATTCGATCGTGGCTTCTTCGAGACGAGAAGCTCTCCGTCTAAATGGGCCTTTATTGACAAGTCAAGCCAATAATGACATGACATTTAAAATGAAACAAGTATAGTTTGAATGATTATGACCGTACTGAGCGGCAACATAGCACAAATAAAGACCCTTTTACAATGTACACCCATATTAAATGGAATTACCAATAACTTAAAAACTAAGCTTTATAATGCACTAGTACCTGTATAAGATATGTTTAGTAAATGCTATAGAATCATTTGGTAAAGTTTGTGCACAACCTCAAAAATACCCGGTATTTATTACAGACAATAAAATGAATTGCTTACATTCATAAGTGTCCATGTGAACTGTTCCCATATTTATGTGCCAATTACCGATAACCGAATGTTTTTGTCTTGGGTCCATAATGAATATTATAATGATGACGTTTTTGTTTAGATTACCTAAATGAAATTACGTTAAAAAGAAATTTTGTGATAAATTCAATATTTTACTTTTGTATCTACTTCCCAACTTAGGTACGTAGTAATGTTATGCATGTAAGTACCTATACCAATAACTACGATGTATGTTAGTCGCAGAATACAAAAAAATATTCTTGTCGTACTAATAAAAAAGGACATGCAAAAGAAATTCATCATTCTAACCCATTTATTGCTGATGGGCTCAATATGAGACCTGATATGTGCCGGTTTAAGGCTTCCTCTAGGTTTAAGTCCTCTACGCTACCTAAGTATGGATAAAAATAATTGAACACCTTTGCTACGAGCAGAAATCATGTTATTAGTTTCTGAACTTTCTGAACGTAATAGGCATACAGACACTTCGACTGATTTGTGATTCCAATTCCAATTCCAACAGTCACCCTATTGACAGAGTTGATTAACCCTCAAATACGTACAGGGTTATTACAACAATTTGGTAGTGTAGGGTTTATGGGAAATAGACAGCAGAATAGACAACCTAATATATTTGTATTTAAAATCTATTTGACTAATTGCTAACAAATTTTTATTTAGATTTTATATATTATTACAATATTATTGTGATTACGAATTGCTCCGAAACTATGTAGGTAACTGATTCCTTGATAAGATTAGATACTCGTTCCTTAGCTATACTAAACGGCTTAAGCATTAACAATTATTGTCAAATGAAGATGTTAACTGTGAGATGTACAATAAAAGGTCAGATTTTGATACTGAAAAACTAAAAAAAAATCTTAAATTGTACCTATCACTAAAAATTCTAACAAAAAATGTTATGGTATGGTATGGACAATATTTAATACTGTCTAATTAGTATTTTAAAACAGTTAAACATAACAAAACTATAACTATCCAAACGCACCCTTATCTAAATAATCGTACAATCTGAATGCGCCCTTACCAAAGACGCGCAAGACGCAAGACGGAGTATCTCGCGGAGACAATTTATATGTAAATAGAGAGGCCGCCGATCATACTAATAGAGCAAGCGTTAACCTGCCTGAAGACGTCGGCTGAAGGGTGTTATAGCCTTAGCCTAGCTAACGGGATACGTTATAATCTAGATATAGCCTCACCGACTATGTTAAGAATCAATGAAACAACATTTATTATTGTTTCTTGTTTGTATTTTTGTTTTTAGTTGTCTGTGAAGTAATTAGTTAAGTGTTCAACACGTATTGCAATATTGCAACACAAGTTTTATTGTGCAAGGACTTATTTAAAATTTTAAGTTACTGTTTATAACCTAATCGCCCTAGTTTAGAAAAACCCACAGGAAAAATACCTCCCCTACAGTAACAGGTAACGTGAGGATGAATCTTTTATTCGTCACCCTATAGTGTGGGATACCATTGAAAAGGTCTTCCAAAAATATTATTGGTCTTCTTAGACCATTTTTGGAAATAGGGGTCCGTTTGCAAAATATTTGGTTTTAAAGTGCTGATTTTGGCTAGAGTCAAGTGTGTCCCCCCCGCAGCTGGCTAAACGGTTGGAGTTGGACAAGTGATAAAATTCTCAAAAATTGGTTATATGATAAATTTACAAGGAAAACTATCACAGCTATGTTAGCATAAGTAGTTAATGAGTAATGGTTGATAAACGGAACCCTACATTGCGCGTGGTCTGACACGCACTTGCCCGGTTTTTTGGAGTCGGTTAATAAACTTCTAACGCCCCAACTCAGAGTCACTAACGGTTACTTTAATCGCTCCTTAGTAAAGAATCACCATACAAATCCCAGATAACTTCGAAAAAAGGTTCAGGATTCCAACCTAGTTCCCTGGTGCGAAAAGCTTCAAACGCACTAAGCTTCTGCGAACGTGAAAAGATTACAAAATCCCAAGACGATGTTTTGTACCGACTCATAGCGTTTCTTGTAAAATGCACACTTTAATTTCTTTTATTGTAGACAAAAGAATTTGTCGGTCCGTTAGACATCAACCCTTGCGTTGCTAATGGTTGTCTGAAGGAATTAAAAGTGTAATTCTTAGCATTAAAGGATTAAAGGGTTACGTACTTTTTCAAGCTCAAATTGACCGTGTTATGGCTTTCGTTCTACATTAAAATTTTCTGTAATAAAATATACCCAATAATCAAATAAATTAGTTGTAAGTTGTTTTTTTATATTGTGTAAATTCTGTATAAATACAAAATGGATATGTTGTTTTGAACTGTATTGTAGGTATTAAATACTTACCTGTCTACACGGACGTAAAAAAAAAGACGGACGTAATCCCAAGAACAAATTCAGTGAAGGACCCATAGGAATACCAACTCTGTATTCGTACAAGTACACACACCCACACATTGACACCATACGGCTACGACATTGACACCATCGCGAATCAAAAATTACAAAATTACGCACACATGGTAAGCGAGCTGTCAGCTGTCAGCTTCACTCTCGATTAGACAAGGTTACGTCCGTTTTTTTTTTAGGTCTGTGCCTGTCTAATAGAAATTAAAAATGCGAATCTGTTAGGTACTTTCCTCTATTGTTCAATTAAAACTGAGTGCATTGATAAAATGTGATGTTTGGTTCATTCAAAGTATTCTTATTTCTACACCTTTCTTATTTCCTTAATGTATAGATAGTGAGTGAGGGGTTGATAGGTACTCACTCGTAGCTTAATAGTGGAAGTGCGGTATGGTGAGTTAATATCATATGAATAATAATAAAAGTTTACTTAACCAGTTCTCTTGCGCATAGTATCTGAAACAAGTTATTAAGAATATTAATTACATTGTATAATGATAACAAACAAAACATTAAGTATTTAATATTTTAACAAAAGCTTATTAAAAAAAATAGAATCCAAAATAATAAAAGTAGTGTAAACGAGGTGTAAGTATCTGTTCACAATTTTATTGTTCTACTGTTTGTTATACTAATTAATAATGATGGGAAAAAGAATTCACATCAGTCTGTTCTACTCGTACTATGCGGTATGACGTATAACAAATAGATAGTGTAGACGAGATTAGTAGCGCCATCTCTGTGCGTATGTGAGAACTTTTACAAGAAGCAACTTTTGTTAGTCTTCGTTGTACTAGATGGCGTTACATGACATGTCGTAAACGTAACGTAGAGCGAGAAATGATGACTTGTAAGAAATGGTACAAGTTATAAAGTTGTTATGAAAATAATACTTAAAACTTTTTATTTTTTAAAATAAAGTGTCATGAAGTTTGTCAAAATATGTTACTATTCACGGTATCTCAGCAATGATTTTAGGTAGCTTTTCTCTTAGGATCGGTGCAGGTAAAATTTACAATAGGTCGATAAAAATCTAAGTCTAATTGAATATTAAAAGAATGTTTTAATGTGGCCATGTTAAAATATGCTTTTTATTTTATGATAAGTATTATAGTATTCCAAGTTTTAGTATTTTTAACGAACAATCAAAGGCTAGTAAGCAATAATTTTCCGGACTGCATGCGAAATATCTTATATTCCTTGCAATGAACAATAGACGTGAAGTATTTCTATGCACTTAAATTCGATATTGTACGTAGTAAGCGCCCGGTCTGCAATAACATTAGGACCGTCGCTCTTTTATTTTTATCTATTGTATAAAAAAAATTAACTGTCATCACATGAGTAAATAATGTTGTAATGTTTGTACCAAAGGCACACCATCCCGATGCGTTACCGACCAAAAAAGCAAGAGATACGCCAATAATATTGTGAGAGATATGTTATATATGTTATAAGGTACCTGCAATACCTACTCTGAATAGTTATCTTCAAGAGTTGATTGACAGATTTGTTACACCTTTAAAATTGAGAACTCTGAAGTAGGTAGTGCTGTATAGTGCTGTAGATTTCTTAAACGGTATTCAAATTATTTTTATCGAAACAAGTGATAGTTAACTACATTAGAATACCAAACCTAATTGTGAATATTAGCAGTGCGTGCAGGATTCAAACCTGACCAACCCTTAATTCAAGTATAGGGAAGTATCAATACTTCTATTTTTAATTATTATTAAAATCAGTTTAATGTATGTAACATTTAGTGGACTTTTTAAATTGTTAATAAATATTTTAACTGCCTTCCGTTGACTTAAAAATTGTGTTTTAGTAAACTAGCATATTTTAAACAATGAAGATGTTGTAAATAATTAACTTGGCTTGACACACCCGCGTGTTTATATTGAGTCATATCAACAACTTAAGTACTTTTAAACAAAATGCTTTATTATAAATATTAATCTGCCACTACAAAGCACTATCCGCTAGGGTTGGCTAAACATTGATTTATATTCGACAATATTGCGACGCACTGACCCCACAACTACTCATACTTGGATTGTATACACTTTAAAATAAACTCTATTACCTTAACTTAAAGTGCATTTTACATTAACAAAGTAAGAGAGATCTTCCTATGAAATAGAAGTATGAATACCGCCTCCAGTATGAAATACGACCTACGTCTATAGATCTTTTCTAATTAGTTTCAGAAATCATAAGTACTATGTGCGCTTATAGCTTTGTAGTGCGTGTGAATGTAAGGGAATACGTGCTTTATGTAATGTCAATTTAGTCCAGTAGCTATACCTACCTACCCAATTGTACGAGATACAAGAAGAGAGAATCTATATGGTAGTCGTCCCTGTAGACTTGCCTGCAAAGCGAGGGGTCCCGCGTTCGATGTCCGGCCTTACAAAAACTTGAGTACCCGTACCAAAAAGATTAAATCTTCCATACAAATCTATACATCTATATCTATACATCTATACATACATACATATACATACTACATACAAATAAATAAAATTGGAGTGTCTGTTTGTAATATTAAAATAACCGCTTTTTACTAACGGCCGGTCTCAATAATGTACTAACAGATGGAAGACTGTGGATAGGGCTACCATTAGTATGTTATCTGTCATACTTGTCAATTTTTCAGACGCAAAAATTGACAAGTATGACAGATAACATACTAATGGTAGCCCTATCCACAGTCTTCCATCTGTTAGTACATTATTGAGACCGGCCGTAAGTGCATTTGGATGTATACAAGGTACATATACCAATGAATGAATGAATGAATGAATGAATGAATGAATGAATGAATGAATGAATGAATGAATGAATGAATGAATGAATGAATTTATTTGCTCAAGTATGCGTACATATTCGGTCGTATACAGTACATTGAAATCCAGCACATTTTGCCGGTGGATCCGGCGTACAAATGTCCAAGTAAATTACAAAAATCCTAATGTCATCCAAAATAATTATAACCAAAAAAAATAATAAAGTAATTGTCATAATAAATGTCATAATAATAATAAGATCATAAAATTCAGCTAAATCTCTTATAAAAACTTATCACTAAAATAATCTTTTAAATTATAATATTGTTTGCTTAGCAACATATTGAGCAATTCCGTTTTTAAGTTTTTAACTGTAAGTTTATGATATTTGTCCGGTAAGTGATTATATACTCGAACAGCCATACAATATGCATTTTGTTTGAATTGTGTTAGTCGTTGTTTGGGAAGCCATAATTTATTTTTGTGTCTACATCTATCAAGACCAACCTCATTATATGTCTTAAATAACTGTTTATTTCTAGACACTAACAGACATATCTCGTATATGTACATACACGGTAGGGGTAATATATTTAGATCTTTAAAGTGTTGCCTACAGCTGTCTAGTGGACCTAAACCACAGATAGATCTGATGCAACGTTTTTGAAATTTAAGTCCTTTATCTATTGTTCTTGTATTACCCCAAAGTACTAAGCCATACCGTAGAACTGATGCAATGTAACCGTAATATGCTATCAGAGCCGCTTCCCTGGATACAGTTTGCCTTAAAAGTTTTAGTACTGTAACTTCGTTTTCCTGTGGGGGGAATATGAGGTAAATAAAAGAGGTTGTTCAGATTTAAGTCCAATAACATTTATTGTTGCCTAAGTTTTAGGTGTAAGAATTCGTACAGTTGACAATAATTGGAAGAAAGGGGTCCGCTGGCTTGTTTGGCTGGTCGTATTATACGTAACCCTGTTTGGTTCAGTGATGTCCGTTCTAACGGACACCGCCGATGGTTATACAATTTTACCCGGAGTGGGTCCACACTAAATCCAGAAATTAAAAGGAAAGCTCGCACGAATTTTACCCGTTTAGGATGAAGTTCGAGCGGGGTTATTAAACTAATAAAATTCTTAATCTAAAGGAAAGCTCGCACGAATTTGACCCGTTGAGGATGAAGTTCGAGCGGGGTTATTAAACTAATGAAATTCTTAATCTACAGGAAAGCTCGCACGAATTTGACCCGTTGAGGATGAAGTTCGAGCGGTGTTATCAAACTAATGAAATTCTTAATCTAAAGGAAAGCTCGCACGAATTTGACCCGTTTAGGATGAAGTTCGAGCGGGGTTATTAAACTAATGAAATTCTTAATCTAAAGGAAAGTTTGTTAACCTAATGCTAAACCGTTGCCGTCAGGGAACTTAGATGTCAGGTGTCGTAGTTAAGGAAGGGTGAGGCCCATACTGACCCAACCGGGAGCCCCCTGGATGAGTAGTAGGAGGGGGGGACACCCCACCCCACAATATAACGGAATAACAGGAACAATAATACAAAATAACGGAATATAGTACGGAAAATAAGGCCTAAGCCGCTCCCGTGGGTGGTGGAGGTCGGAAGCACCACACTCCGCAACAAAAAAAAGGAATTTAAGGAAAGGCTGCCGTTCACGTCGGTGATGGATGTCGGCCCGCCGAAGCCCCACACCACGGCGCCAGCTCCACGCGCCTCAGCACCCGCGGTCGCTCTCTCTCCGGCGCGCACCCCACCGGAGAGGGGTCCCCTCCGGAACTACACTCCCTCTCGGAACGGCTCTCCAGAAAACACCTCCTAGTATAGTACAGAAATCACGTCTTACACAACAGTTTATACAGCCCTCGCGGCTACTATGGAACCACGGATATAGTTAATTAATTATTACAATGTCTAGTTATTAATTAATTGACTTAGTAGAACAACGGTCATTCGGCTAGACACATTTAGTTGTCTCACCGACCTTTACAGATCCAACACTATGGCTCACCGCCCTTCCATTCAAACAATTCATATAATATTCGTTCTGCATTAAGCCCTACGGCCCAGAATAATTTAGCGTACAACAACATACATGAAGGGCATGGTTCACTCGCTACCTGGCAAATACAGATATCATCAGAACACCCACCGAGACGTCCCAGGAAACGTTCCCGGCGGCGGGCGACGCCAGTGCCCGAAGCACCGGGCGTCGACCACGGCGCCACGCCGGCGGACAGCCATCGTGGCCTCCTTTAGAAAACAACTCTAGGTTACACTGTCCACTAATTGACTAATTCACCGCGTTACAGAGGATAAGTTTAGCATACCTGTTTAGGGAGGTGTTACGCGCTCAGCGAAGACAGACAGACGCAGAACGAACAGGGCTGAGCGCCCACCAAGCGCAACCTGTGCACAAAGGAGGACCCCGTTATAAACACGAAAACACTAACTTCGGCTTAGCCGCAAAGTAGAAAACTTACTTACTTGTAGTATTGGTTAGAAGCCGCCTCACGGAACCAACCAAACACACCGTGTCACACCACCACGTGGTGCAGACCCAGTACCAAGCAGCCACACTGCAAAGATTCCTCACGTTATTCTCTAAGAACACTCCAAATCCCCATTCGAAAATCCCCGTAGGACTCCCCAGACTTACCAGCAAAGAACCAGCAACACCAGAAACACTCAACACTCTATGGAAAACACCACTTGGACCGGTGCGTCACCACACAACTCAGAACAGACAACGGCACAGACTGTAGGAATACTCTCGGGAACCAGAAGGACGCCGCGCTCCTCTCCACGCTTTTATACTGCCACCCTTGCCACTCAAATCCACCAATCGCAACAACTCCCAGACGCGGGACATGGATTTCCGGCTTCTATCAGCTTCGAGAAACGAGGAGACAATAACCACAACAATGCTCCTTATAGCAATTGGGGTAAGGTTCACTTTTCTATCGTATATTCGGAGAAGCGTCATCACACGACTCAGGCGCCTAATGACAAAAAATACCATCCAGGTGTTCCCTATTCAAAAAATCATTCCTTCCACGTAACTAGACACAAAAAACCCCGATGACCTAATTCTCACAGACATCCCTCTAAATTTATTCATTATAAACTCCCACAAGCTAACCAATTTCGAGAACAGAACTCAATAAGGTTGCAAACTAATTCACAAACCTGCACTCACACCTTGTCTTCTCCCCTTCCAGAGGGCCGACCCCTACAATATTTTGAATTGAAATGGCCAAACTCCCGTGGGCCAGTTAGTCCCAGGACCTCCGACTACTCCATCCTGCCCAATGAAAAAACAATATATACGCCCAATCAATTTCCCAATATAGCAGACCCCGATATTTGGGAAAAATTCTACGCTGTTAACCCCGACCGGAAACCATCAATCACAGACGCGGACCACTGCCACAGACTATATCGCCTCCGGCTATGGTCCAACCACAGACTCAGAATCAAGGGAGTGGAATGATTTAATATTTTATTCTATAAACAAGTCCTAGACCTTCATAAAGAAATTACAAATTCAGAAGTCCCATCTATCAAAAAAAATACTCGCCACAAATTGACAGAGACTAGAGGCTGAACAGACCACAGACTACAGAACCGAACACTGGCGCGGCGATTTTGAAATCACGAAAATGGCGACCGAGGATTGGTCCATCCGTCTGACAGCGACCTTGGCAACTACCACAGACCAGCCGTCAACTGCCGCCCGTCAAATCCTCTCAATCTCCAATTGTCACTGTCAACCGGCTTGTCAATACTTGTAAACAAATCATATTGAATTTATGAAAGCAATAAATTTAAGTTATTTAAATGGAGATAATTAAGAAATTAAGCTATTTAAGGTGAAATTGGGACCGAGATAGTTCAATTGTACGGAAGTTAATCCAATTCTCGCCAAATGATATACCAAAGGAATGTTATTCAAGGTAAGATCTCAGGAGATTCACTACAAGACAGAAAAAAAAGTGTTACAGTACCCCCTTCCCCACCAGAATTTCACGAGGGAAACGAGGGAAATTCACGCTGGCCCTCCAGCGCCTTTCTCCTAGCTCAGAACCTACAGACTGCAAGACATTAACCCTATTCCCAGAACAACTTATAACCGTTCGTCGAGCCGTAGACAGTGGACCAGCTTCACCAACGCTAATACACTGAGGGGGCCTTCGACAAACAGGAACCCTAAAACTAAAATACGAAGTACCTAAACTATTATCCTTAGGGGCAAGACGTCGCCTCGACTCCACAGCAACGGCTCTCTTAACATTAATCCTAACACTATTCGACGATAAAGGACTCCTACGCACCTCCGCCTTTGCATTCTTCCGCTCTCTTGTTAAAGCATCAGAAGGGCGTGCGCTAGAGACCGCAGACACAACGGCCTCCACAGGTTTCTTCGACCTCGCAGAAACCTCTGGCTTCACCAGGCGCAGAACCTCCGGCGCGACCTGAAAAGCTCTCCAGAAATTCAGACCAAATAGCAACGCAGTAGCCATACCCGGTACTACATAAAATTTTATTACACGCAGAATACCTTTTACCACCACAGGCAAAAACATATAGCCCGCAACAGGGGAAGCAGACCCAGTCGCAGTAACAATTGAAGCTACACTATCAGGGTTTTGTATCTCACAAAACTCCGTGAATTTACTAACAGCAGAACCACCAATAATAGAGATTTCCGATCCGGAATCCAACAGACCAGAACAAGCTACACCACAAATATCCGCTTCTAAATAAGGACGAGCATCCTGCGAATCCTTCGACTGGACATGAGTATCACTCACTTCCACACCAGACCTAGAAAGAAAGAAATTATGTATGTAATTACACCAATCGCGCCACTCCTCAGCAGAGGTGCGCTCACCACGACGCTCCACACGTACCATAGAAACAGGCTTAGCAGCAGGAGCAGGCCTACCAGCAGCACAGGCCTACTAACAGGAACACACTTTGGGCATGTAGCAGCATTCACGCCCTTCTCACCACATCTAAAACAGACCAGACTACGCGGCGCAGTACATTCTATAAGCGTGTGACCTTTCACACGACACCGCACGCAGAACTTCTCCACCACCTTAGCGACTGCTTCACAGCGCGGACGTCCTATCTTACCTTTATAGGCTAGGTCAGGGGCCACAGCATTTGACAGATTTCTCGGGGGTTCCTGGAAGCAATCCGCCATTTGCCGCGCCGCCTCCAGCTGTCGACCATGCCTCTTCAGGTCCGCCCACGTCTGTATATCTGCATTGGCCAAGGGGATAGAATACGAGGGCCTAATATTAAATCTGACGATATTTAATTTTTCAGCATCATCCAAAGGCTTACGCAACCGAGAGAAATAGTTACGCATAATGCTCAAATACGCAGAAAGAGACTCATCGGGGCCTTGAGTTCTCGAACGGATCTCTTGTAGCAACCTATGATCATAATTAAAGGGTAAAAATTCTTCCAGCAAAACAGTCTTTAATTCCTCCCAGTTCTCCACCTCATCACAGATACCACGATACCAGTACAGAGCCTCACCAACAAATAACTCAGCCGCAGAATTAAACAATTTCTCCTTCGAGATGTTCCGGGACCTACACAACTCCTCTATCCGCACAATGAACTCCTGCACGCTATCCTTGCCACTAAATTTCAGGTTGAGGGACGAGACAGAGGAACCGCGCTCGCAGGTTACCACCGGGACCATCCCAACAGACTCCTTCTCCGCGGACATAGAAGACCCATCCCCTACAGGCTTGAAGTCAAAACTACTAGTAAAAGTAAATGTCATCCGGTCAACCCTATTGATTAAAACAAGTAGAAGCCTATCTAATCGGTCTTTAAGAGCCCGCGTTGTCTCAGTATCCGCCACAACACGACTTAAGCGATGAAAGAGGTGGTTACATAAAGCCTGTATCCTATTTACTCTCTTGAGTGGGAGGGGTTTCTGGTCAAGAAGCTCCTCCAACTCAGTGATTTTATTTGAAATTAATTTTAACTCCGCTTCCACGTCCCCATCAAACTCATTTACTTCATCGCTCGGAAACTCCTTAGCTAGACGAGACACCTGTGCCCGCAAGCGTTCCACCGTGGTTTCAGGTACCGCACCCCGGACCGTTACCTCATAAACTAATTCCTCCTTGTTAAGCAAGTTGAATTTAATAGGGCGTTCCTCAGACATCGTGAATGTAGGTAGTGAAAGTTTAAATTTAAGGGCCAAGTGGTATAAATTATAACGCTAGAATTCAAATTCAATCAGAATTGTATTAGTAGTCAGAACTTAGGTATAATGGTTAGTACAGTAATACACGGATTGCAGTACCCTTCAACGTTAAAGTAAAAGTTTTATCAATATCGACACAGCCAATACGTTACAGAATGAAGGTCCAGTATCAGGTGAAGCCTCCACTGAACCCTCAATGCCCCACTACAGTAGCACACGAACAGTATTCAGTTTCAGTCTAAGTACACAATAGAAAAAAAAAATTAAGTTATGACCAGCCAATCCGTCACTGAGTGAAAGACCAGAGGCGGGCAGGGACCTGCACAAACCAGCGAAGGCCCCACGTTGGGCGCCAATGTAACTTCGTTTTCCTGTGGGGGGAATATGAGGTAAATAAAAGAGGTTGTTCAGATTTAAGTCCAATAACATTTATTGTTGCCTAAGTTTTAGGTGTAAGAATTCGTACAGTTGACAATAATTGGAAGAAAGGGGTCCGCTGGCTTGTTTGGCTGGTCGTATTATACGTAACCCTGTTTGGTTCAGTGATGTCCGTTCTAACGGACACCGCCGATGGTTATACAATTTTACCCGGAGTGGGTCCACACTAAATCCAGAAATTAAAAGGAAAGCTCGCACGAATTTTACCCGTTTAGGATGAAGTTCGAGCGGGGTTATTAAACTAATAAAATTCTTAATCTAAAGGAAAGCTCGCACGAATTTGACCCGTTGAGGATGAAGTTCGAGCGGGGTTATTAAACTAATGAAATTCTTAATCTACAGGAAAGCTCGCACGAATTTGACCCGTTGAGGATGAAGTTCGAGCGGTGTTATCAAACTAATGAAATTCTTAATCTAAAGGAAAGCTCGCACGAATTTGACCCGTTTAGGATGAAGTTCGAGCGGGGTTATTAAACTAATGAAATTCTTAATCTAAAGGAAAGTTTGTTAACCTAATGCTAAACCGTTGCCGTCAGGGAACTTAGATGTCAGGTGTCGTAGTTAAGGAAGGGTGAGGCCCATACTGACCCAACCGGGAGCCCCCTGGATGAGTAGTAGGAGGGGGGGACACCCCACCCCACAATATAACGGAATAACAGGAACAATAATACAAAATAACGGAATATAGTACGGAAAATAAGGCCTAAGCCGCTCCCGTGGGTGGTGGAGGTCGGAAGCACCACACTCCGCAACAAAAAAAAGGAATTTAAGGAAAGGCTGCCGTTCACGTCGGTGATGGATGTCGGCCCGCCGAAGCCCCACACCACGGCGCCAGCTCCACGCGCCTCAGCACCCGCGGTCGCTCTCTCTCCGGCGCGCACCCCACCGGAGAGGGGTCCCCTCCGGAACTACACTCCCTCTCGGAACGGCTCTCCAGAAAACACCTCCTAGTATAGTACAGAAATCACGTCTTACACAACAGTTTATACAGCCCTCGCGGCTACTATGGAACCACGGATATAGTTAATTAATTATTACAATGTCTAGTTATTAATTAATTGACTTAGTAGAACAACGGTCATTCGGCTAGACACATTTAGTTGCCTCACCGACCTTTACAGATCCAACACTATGGCTCACCGCCCTTCCATTCAAACAATTCATATAATATTCGTTCTGCATTAAGCCCTACGGCCCAGAATAATTTAGCGTACAACAACATACATGAAGGGCATGGTTCACTCGCTACCTGGCAAATACAGATATCATCAGAACACCCACCGAGACGTCCCAGGAAACGTTCCCGGCGGCGGGCGACGCCAGTGCCCGAAGCACCGGGCGTCGACCACGGCGCCACGCCGGCGGACAGCCATCGTGGCCTCCTTTAGAAAACAACTCTAGGTTACACTGTCCACTAATTGACTAATTCACCGCGTTACAGAGGATAAGTTTAGCATACCTGTTTAGGGAGGTGTTACGCGCTCAGCGAAGACAGACAGACGCAGAACGAACAGGGCTGAGCGCCCACCAAGCGCAACCTGTGCACAAAGGAGGACCCCGTTATAAACACGAAAACACTAACTTCGGCTTAGCCGCAAAGTAGAAAACTTACTTACTTGTAGTATTGGTTAGAAGCCGCCTCACGGAACCAACCAAACACACCGTGTCACACCACCACGTGGTGCAGACCCAGTACCAAGCAGCCACACTGCAAAGATTCCTCACGTTATTCTCTAAGAACACTCCAAATCCCCATTCGAAAATCCCCGTAGGACTCCCCAGACTTACCAGCAAAGAACCAGCAACACCAGAAACACTCAACACTCTATGGAAAACACCACTTGGACCGGTGCGTCACCACACAACTCAGAACAGACAACGGCACAGACTGTAGGAATACTCTCGGGAACCAGAAGGACGCCGCGCTCCTCTCCACGCTTTTATACTGCCACCCTTGCCACTCAAATCCACCAATCGCAACAACTCCCAGACGCGGGACATGGATTTCCGGCTTCTATCAGCTTCGAGAAACGAGGAGACAATAACCACAACAATGCTCCTTATAGCAATTGGGGTAAGGTTCACTTTTCTATCGTATATTCGGAGAAGCGTCATCACACGACTCAGGCGCCTAATGACAAAAAATACCATCCAGGTGTTCCCTATTCAAAAAATCATTCCTTCCACGTAACTAGACACAAAAAACCCCGATGACCTAATTCTCACAGACATCCCTCTAAATTTATTCATTATAAACTCCCACAAGCTAACCAATTTCGAGAACAGAACTCAATAAGGTTGCAAACTAATTCACAAACCTGCACTCACACCTTGTCTTCTCCCCTTCCAGAGGGCCGACCCCTACAATATTTTGAATTGAAATGGCCAAACTCCCGTGGGCCAGTTAGTCCCAGGACCTCCGACTACTCCATCCTGCCCAATGAAAAAACAATATATACGCCCAATCAATTTCCCAATATAGCAGACCCCGATATTTGGGAAAAATTCTACGCTGTTAACCCCGACCGGAAACCATCAATCACAGACGCGGACCACTGCCACAGACTATATCGCCTCCGGCTATGGTCCAACCACAGACTCAGAATCAAGGGAGTGGAATGATTTAATATTTTATTCTATAAACAAGTCCTAGACCTTCATAAAGAAATTACAAATTCAGAAGTCCCATCTATCAAAAAAAATACTCGCCACAAATTGACAGAGACTAGAGGCTGAACAGACCACAGACTACAGAACCGAACACTGGCGCGGCGATTTTGAAATCACGAAAATGGCGACCGAGGATTGGTCCATCCGTCTGACAGCGACCTTGGCAACTACCACAGACCAGCCGTCAACTGCCGCCCGTCAAATCCTCTCAATCTCCAATTGTCACTGTCAACCGGCTTGTCAATACTTGTAAACAAATCATATTGAATTTATGAAAGCAATAAATTTAAGTTATTTAAATGGAGATAATTAAGAAATTAAGCTATTTAAGGTGAAATTGGGACCGAGATAGTTCAATTGTACGGAAGTTAATCCAATTCTCGCCAAATGATATACCAAAGGAATGTTATTCAAGGTAAGATCTCAGGAGATTCACTACAAGACAGAAAAAAAAGTGTTACAGTACGTATATAAATTTATCCATTTTTTTAAATATTGCATTAATGTGTACATCCCATTTAAGATATTTATCTATATGAATACCTAAGAATATTGTTGAATCTACATTTTCAATTTTATTATTATTGAATGTTACGTCAATGTTCGGTATTTTACTATTTACATATTGAAATTGTATTATTTTAGTTTTATCAATATTGATTTTTAAATTATTGTCAACAAGCCAGGATATAATATTATTTAATGTCTGTTTGATTTTACAATTGTAGTTTTTAACGTCTGTACATTTTATCATTAAAGTCGTGTCGTCTGCAAATAGGATACATTTTTCTTCGATACAATCAGGAAGATCGTTAATGTAAATGATGAACAATAAAGGTCCTAGAATGCTTCCTTGTGGTACACCGGTGCTATTGTTTTTATAGTCAGATTTATATATATATTTGTGCTTTTCTATTATTTTAGATATTTCCACACATTGTTTCCTATTGGTTAGGTAACTTTTTATCCAATCCCAACATAATCCTCTTATCCCGTAACTATACAATTTATTCAGTAGCTTTTCATGACAAACGACCAAAACAACATTTTTTACAATTTTTGTCTGTCTGTCCGTCTCTCTGTCTGTTTGTTCCGCCTAATCTCTGAAATGACTGGACGGATTAAGACGGGACTTTCACTGGAAGATAGTTGATGTAATAAGGATTAACTTAGGCTACTTTTATTTTAGAAAAAAAAAATGTTTTTTAGGCGATACGAAGTTCGCCGGGTCAGCTAGTTTTATATATATTTTATCTATTGAGCTATCCTGAACAATCAATCAACTAACAACAATCAAACAATAATCAACTAATCCCACTGAAAGTTGATGAGGATGTTTGTTACTCCTTCACCCAAAAACTACTAAACAGATTTTCGTGAAATTTTGCTCACAGATAGACCATGATCTGGAATAAGATAGAGTATTTGTTATCCTGGAAAACGTGAGCAAAGTGCTAATTAGTAATCAATAATTGTTATCGAGCACTTAATAATAATAGGCAGGCGAGAGAGATATAGATTGCATAATACTTGATGAACTTTGTAACCACATTTCTACAAATAAAGATATTTTCATTTTTCACATTTCATTTTATTCATTTCAATAACATGCTATAGCTGTTATCATTTAATTATAACTTCAAATTTTGCTATTAAATAATTGCGTATGCTCATCAATAGGATTACTAATATTCTCTCTCACGACCCCATCTCAGTTCGCGACCTGTAGCCATTGCGCGAACCGTATGGGAATCATACCACACGATCATGCAGTCTTATTGTTTAACATTATTTTAGATCAAGATATTATTTTGAAAAACAAATGTTTCTACTTAAGATTTTTCTCTGTTTAGATAAAGACAGAAAAAAATAAATAACAATGGTTCAAATAAAGTTACCAATAAACTTTGCAACTTCCGTTACTTCACACTTCCGTCACAGACAGTAGTCAATAACCAGTAGCTGCGTAAAAGAACTTCGTTCCAGTAATATTATAAACTAGCTGACCCGGCAAACTTCGTATCGCCTAACAAAGTATTTTTTTTTTCTAAAATAAAAGCTGCCTAAATTACTCCTTGTTATATCAACTATCTGCCAGTGAAAGTCCCGTCAAAATCGGTCCAGTCATTTCAGAGATTAGCCGAAACAAACAGACAGACAAAAATTGTAAAAAATATTGTTTTGGTTATATATACAGTGTACAAATCCAAATGCACTTAGTAAAAAGCGGTTATTTTAATATTACAAACAGACCCTCCAATTTTATTTATTTGTATTGATGTATAGATAATTCACATAAATTTTATGATATACCGCGACTTCTCCCCAGATAACCGCTCTTAAGTATCCTAACTGCATTAAGAAAAACAAAGAAAAACTACGCAAAAAGTCGCAAAACTCTAGAACAAAATTAATTTCAACGACGCATCTACCCGCAAAAAACGACATCCTCACATCAAAGAGACATTACGAAATAATAAGGGAACACCTTAATCTTATTACATTATAATAACTTAGAATAACTTACAGATATTTTCCCAATCAGATTTTCGGGATCCCCAATTTTTCATTGGAAATTACGTTTCCAAAATTTGCATTGCCATCGGCTCCATCTAGGAGCGGAGTGGTGTATTACTAATAACAAATATGTGTACTACCCTGCAATGTTTGAATTTGTGAAAATATCTCTTATTTCCCAGTAATAAGGTTTGATTTGGTTGGAGTGTCGTATTTGAAGCGTCAGTATAAGTTGGTTCAAGTTCCGAAGTGTAAGATTAGGTTATGCTGGAGCCCTTTGCAAAAACAGTATGAATAATAATGCGATTTGCATAATATTGGCAGATGATATTCTGACAAGGATATTTAGTGATAACCACTAACGAAATAGTTGATATCACCGATGTTCCATTTTAAAATTATATTTAATAAATAAAATTAATACTTAGTAAAATAAGCTTTTACTATATGCGCTAATAAGAAATGAATGAACAGTGAAATAACCACTTTGTATTCCTTTTTACGACAATTACGCGGACGGAGGAGTATGAAGTTGGGGTCACAATTAAAGTTTAGAAGCTCAGAAAGAAGAATTGCAGAAAGCTCATATTTTTATATAATGTGCTTTAGAAACATATAAAGTTAATAAAAACAATAATAATAATAATAATAATAATAATAAACATTACACACACTGCCATACATTTGATACACACACGCAAAATTTACACACAAATGTCAATGTGAAGTGAAGTGAAGTAACCCTTTGACACTTGCGGTCGAATTTTGACCGCAGAACGAGTCTCTAGTAACCTTCGAACACTTGTAATACTAAAGATTATAGATCGATGCTAGTAAATATTAATAGGGGTATCAATTTATAAATTCCCTCGTCTCATGTAAATAAGTTACAGTTAATTAATTAAATGCACGATGATGATGACAGTCACATCACCCAAACAATTTATTAAGAAAATTGATGATCAATCAACCCTCACCAACATATAACACTCAAACTTACCCCGTCCATCCCATTCCTAGCCCCTAACCTTACGAATCGAACTTCCAAATTACACTCAAGAAAACAAATGCGAGAGCATCAATATTGCATCGACCCCAGAACAAACAAATACGTATCAGTATTACCATACAGATAGCGTGGGTAGTGTAAATAAATAATTGTAATTCTTAATAAAACTACCCACAAGCCGCAACGCGTAAAGTGCACGTGTTGGACTGCAAACATTGCGAGGATTAAATGGTCTTGATACTATCGTTTAACCCCCTTTAACAAAAAAACAAGCAGAGTTATAGAAGACTAAAAATATTAAATATTTTATGTTTTTTCATTCCTATGAAAACGATAAAGATAAAACATTGTAAAAGTGCAGCTAAAATAGGTTTATTACGCGTTTACGAATAAGGCCGTTAATATGATTTGCGGAAAAATCATCGAAAACATTTCATCGAATTACATTTCATCGAACACATTTCATCGAATTACAATTAATCGAACCGACATTTCATCGAAATCACAATTAATCGAATGATCATTTCATCGAAAACACATTTAATCGAATTAACATTTCATCGAAAACAATTAATCGAATGTCATTTCAGCGAATGACAGTTCATCGAATGACAATATATCGAATTACAATATATCGAATGACAATATATCGAATGACAATATATCGAATGATAATATATCGAATGACAATATATCGAATGACAATATATCGAATCACAATTGGCCGAATCGAATGATATAATTTTCATATGATCATTAATAAATATTTATTTACTATTTCAAACGTCACACATCCTTGAAAGGCAGCACTAAGACATAAGCAGCATGCAACATGCAACAAGCACAGTTTCTGTCACGGCTCCGGCACTGCGGGGCTCCGGCGGTCCCACGCGAGCTTATCGTCGCAGATGCTTTTAATGCTCACCACCGCAGCTTCGGCTTGCTGGCCGGCTGTGCCGGGCAGCCTCAGCTGCTGCGGCGAGCATTACAACCACCTGCTCCTTAGCTCGCGGGCCACCTCACCCCTCCGCGCCTACGCGGGTTTACATTACACTCTAGGGGTAGGGCAAACAAGACTACGTGGAGTCGGTTTTGCACCGATTCGTTTCTGTCACTAACGTAAACGTTTTGAAAAAAAATGATTCAAGGAAGAAAGTAAAACTAAAATTTTTATGCACATAAAAATGTTAAATTGTTATTGGTCAAAAAATAAGAAATACAAAAAAGTTATAAAAAGCATTAAATTGTTTCTGTTTATAATAAAATCTTTAAATCTTTTAAACAAGAAAAATTGCAATTCGAGGAATTGTCATTCGATGAAATGACATTCGATGAAATGACATTCGATGAAATTACATTCGATGAAATGACATTCGATGAAATTACATTCGATGAAATGACATTCGATGAAATGATATTCGATGAAATGACATTCGATGAAATGACATTCGACGAAATGTAATTCGGTTAATTGTCATGCGATTAAATGGTTGTTCTACGTAACGCTATTCGAAGAAATGTCAACCGATGACTTGGTTGTTCTACGTTTTGTTATTCGACGAAATGTTTTTTCGATGTATTGTGTTCGGCGAATTGTAATTCGATGAAATGTTTTCGATGATTTTTCCGCAGACGGTTAATATACCTACAACTCACGGTCAAATAATTATATACAAGAATTGGAAGAGCACTGGTTGTTAAGAATCAATTATATAGGAACTGTATATAAATAGTTTTATTACATACAGATAAAGTAGTAATGTACATTTTTAATCGTCGGATGAAATGAGCCTGTTACGCCGAAAAGCATCACCAAGGCATTGAAATCCAAAAAGCCTACGAGCTCGGTAACACTGCAATTGATGCACAACAATTAATTTATATAACATTTTTACAGACATAAATGGTTTAAACAACAAAGATGGTAAAACAATTGCGCCTAAAAATAACTTTCATCATCATCGCCTATAAAAATTTTACACGAACTATTTTCTTATAATAATTTCACATACACATATAACAACTTGGCAGTATAATACCGAAAAAAAATTAATATAAGTATAATTAACAATATTTTGGTTTTAAAAATTCTTTTAGAGTAATTACACCCTTAAGAAAATTAAAGTATCAAACAACTCAGTCGCAGTATAATCCGGATAGAGCCATCGCCCGTCAGAAGTTGTCCGTAATGACCGGACACTTTACATAATTCCGCGATAGCCGGACTACTGGACCGGACCCTCTTCCAAATATCGAATTGTAGAGCCGTATAAATAGTGGAGTAGGGTATTGAATAATTTTGTTACTGCCATGTCATCCCATGCCATGTTTATTGCTACTTAAATTTTATTTAATTTTGATTGAAATTTAATTAAATAAGCAGTGAATATGAGTTACTTAATGTTGGTTAATTTTTAGATTTTTTCCATTTATCTCTGCATTTTTTCTCGCTTATCTAAAAATTGCTTAACCGATTTGGATGCGGTGATTTTCTACTGATGTATTTTTGTAAGGTTAATTAAAAACATACAGTAATATAGGTACTAAGCTATAATTTCCCGAAGTAGAGCCAGAGTGTTACTAGTTCAGTATCAAAATGTAAAAAATGGGAAAAGTCCAGTACAAAACTATAAGACATTATACCTACCTATTAGATATTCTTTACTTCAACAACGCATAGAGTGTAAACCTGCGTATAACATTACCGTTCCTCCGTCTTTCAGAATTAAAAAACTAATATTGCTCCTGCCACTCATTAGTATGACAAGTTAATAAAAACTACTTACCTAGATGAGTTAAAATTCCATCGTACCCATAATACCAGGTGCGTTCCTTCATGTAAGTAACGACTTCCCAATTTTGGAAGTTATAACAAGACCCATGTTAGTTATTGTAATACAATCAAAGGATGTTGTATTATAAGTTTTAAATTAAATTAAATTAGATATCTAATAACTTTAATCGTAATTTTTAATAATGTTGACAATGTGCTTTATGATCATGATGTTTTATAATTTGTCACTGACATTAATTTTATATTAAGGGCCATCTATAAATTACGTCACACTAATTTCATGACTTTTTCACTCCTCCCCCCCTCCTTGTCACAGCTGGTCACATTTGTGAGACCTACCCCTCCCCCCCCCCTTAGTGTGACGTCACATATTATGAAATTTTACACCTAGAAATTATTAAATTAAAACAGCAGTTCCGAAATAAGTTTTATTTCCATTAATTGTTTTGAAATGTGACGTCACGAAATTTAGGACCCATTTAGGACAAATTTATTTAATTGTTCGTCATCTATTCCTTTTTTTTAAATTGATTTTGAGTAATGCATGAAATTAATTATAATTTCTCTAACTTGACATTTATAAAATTTTGCAACGCACCTATGTGGCATAATTATGTAAGTTCGTTTACCATACTGTTTGTACTATCTTTATCTACTACATGATTGCAATAAATTGATTCCATTTGATTTGATTAAGTCTGTTTTATAAATGCGAATATAAGTTGTCTACATTTTTTGAAAACCTGACTAAACGACCAGATAATATTCCACCCGAAAGCGAAAATCCTGACTGCAACTTTAGATTTGACACGGCATGCGGCAGTCGAATTTTTTTTTTTTATCAAACCGTTGCACAAGCAAATTTATTTTAGTCGCAAAGAAATAAACAGTAGTACCACACCAGACAGATGACAGTTGTCGATAAGATGGCAACACCAAAGTTTGTAACCAAAGTAATGAAGCTAGCGAGAGCTATCAATCAATGTCATGTAAAACATTATAAATTCAGTTTTTATGCGCACACGCACTCCGTATTGGCGGCAAAATTATAAAGTTATTGATCGCGAAACGATTAACGTATATGAAGCTGAAGCGCCTGTATAAAATTAATTATGATTATTTCATATTCGTATAAAAACAATGTCATAAACTACTGTATGAATTTTTACTGTATGAATATTGTTTTGGTGTAGCAGTTTGCGTATGTGGGAAAACATTTCATAGGTAATCAAAATTTTTCCAAAAAAAATGACGGATTTCAAAGAAGTAGCGTTGGAAAAAGAATAACTCAAATTATGGCAAAACATACAACAATCGCCTTATTGGACGTTTTTAACAGACTTCAAAAAAGGAAAAGGAAAGAAAAGAAAAGGAAGGAGGAGGTATTTAATTCGACTTTTTATGTTTGCTACCTCAGAACTTTCGACTGGGTGAACCGATTTTGATGATTCTTTTTTTAACGAAAGTTGGTGCTTGTCGTGTGGTCCCACTTAAATTTTAACTAGATCTGACCAGTAGTTTTTGAGTTATTTTGAAGTCGGTAATTTTTTCTTGGTAAAATTTAGATTATCTTTCGATTCCTCATTTATCAGATCTGAATTTTGATAAATATGAAATAAGATGTCATTATCGTGTAATCCAAGCTCATCCAGCTCCATACAGTATCACCAAACGGAAAGACAGGAATCTGATGTAACAGCTACTTACAGAATCAAATAAATAAAGGCAAGTGATCCCCAACCTCTTATTGTCCCAAACGGTCGACAATGACCTCAAACGGCACAAACTGCCGTAACGGACGCTTCACTTTATCCTAATCCACTCTACTGTATTTCCAAGTCGATTGGTTTTTGTGGCCGTGTCTAATTTAGAGACGACACGCGGATTTTCTCTTAAAATTAGCCGAACAAAAATTGGTCCTAAATCAACCTTAATATTAGCCATTTTATACGCCTTTTTAATTTTTTTCGTATTAAAAATTATAGTTACATCGTCTAGTACTTTGAGCAAAGTCCAAGTGCGCTTTATAAATCTCACCCTAATATTGAAATCTGCTGAAATCTACATTGTTAAGTTTTTATCCCAAGATTTAGTAAACAAGTAATTTACTTTATTATCAGAAAAAACTTATATGGTTCAGACTTCAGTTAGTTGCTACTTAAAGCTTGTAATTAATATTTTAAATAAAAACATGAACGCAAGGCACAGTTCACCTCGCATTCACTAAGTAAATGATACAAAACTCAAAGTATTATAATAATAATTATAATTATTTCCTATGATTAGAATCGAATTCGATGCCATAGAGTTAGTGTATTGCGAAGACCACTATCGGTCTCAATGGTCTAAATCCTGGTATATGTGTTCCGTGGTCTAAATCCTTCTAAATATTCTTGCCACAGCCAATAAATATATAGACGGGCTGTTCCGAACAAAATCCGTGTCATATTTTTCAAGCATTTTTCATACTCTGTGACAGCGCTTCGTTCAGTCAAGGTCCGTTCAAGATGGCGGATATCAAATATTTTGCACTAAACATTTTATTTTATTTTATTTTTACCAATTATAATTTAAATAAACTCAAATAAAGTTCAAACGTAAATAATGAAGACGTTTTAACTGTGCAGAATAAACAATATGCGTTATTATGTGTTCTTGAACGGTCGGGGTTTTTCAAAAATGACATCTACTTGTCTCGCTTGCTCGCAGCCGACTAAAATGCGTAGGCACCAT
Organism: Thymelicus acteon; assembly: GCA_951805285.1. Taxonomy (NCBI): domain Eukaryota; kingdom Metazoa; phylum Arthropoda; class Insecta; order Lepidoptera; family Hesperiidae; genus Thymelicus; species Thymelicus acteon. Next base: position 4,521,757 of record OX638233.1, read on the forward strand.
ATGGTGTCAACGTAGGTGTCCAAACTTTTAGTACTGAACAGCCTGTCTAGTATAGTATATGCATATAAGTATACACCAATAAACGATGCTTTTACGCTGTGGCAATATCGCCTACCGCTTATAACTTACGCCAGATCTCTAACCGACTGTCTTAACCCAAAACCGAAGCTAAAAATGCATCAGATACCGGCGGCAGAGTTGTTATGTCTCATAAACTGTTGAAGCCCCCGATAAGCTTGCGATGGACACTGGCCATTGCAATACGATATAAACAATGAAACGACCGATTCTGAACTCGCAGTTTGGTTAGAAATGGTTTATATTTTTCTATAGTTACCTATAGTTTATTAATCTTTATAGTTTGCTTATAGGTGAAGTAATAAGTAGTTAAATTGTGTTCAGGCTTTGTAAAATTGTTATATGCGTCTCATAGAGAAAGTGCTTACTAAGTAAAGAAAGAGTAATTATAAGTTAGTGGTTTTTATCTGAATATAAAGTTCAGATGTTTTGTACCTCATAGACGTTTAAAATTCCAGACATGTCAGAAAAGTTCCTGTCGTCTGCTAAGCCAACCCTACGCATGCCCAAGAAGGAAACAGGTTCCGTTTATCACTATGGTTTTCCCTGAGCTAGACTGGAGGGACGGACGATCATGACGAAAGATTTTTGCTAGGAGTAAAGAATGTAAACTCACATGACATCCCCTAGCAATTAGTGAAAATAGTAAAAATCGGGCAGTGCGCGTCAGACATACCTATGGCGTCAGGCCACGCGCAATGAAAGGTTCCAAAGTAGTAAGTTTATCTCATAACTACTTATTTCTCACTAACTACTTATGCTAACATAGCCGTGATAGTTTTACTTGTAATTCATCATAATATATAACTATTTTTGAGAATTTTTTAACTTGTCCAACTCCAACCGTTTAGCCGGCAGGGGGGGGGGGGCTCATGACTCTAACCAAAATTAGCACTCTAAAGCAAAATATTTCGTGAACGAACCCTTTAATCCAAAAATGGTCTGAGTCTCATAATATTTTTAAAAGACCTTTTACTTGGAGATTCTATAGCCTAAAAAAAATATTTTTCAATATTTTGTTCAACGATTTTGTAGTTTTAATAAATAATATGTATAAGCCTAATTACAGCTATCTAGCACTAAAGGTCTCGGCACTAGGTATACCTTGGACAGACGGAAGGTCGGTCGAACATGACATAACTATAAAGGTTCCGATTTTACTTCGGAACAATCGGAACCCTAAAAAAATACACATATAAATTCTAATAAAAATAATACAATTAATTCTCGTACGTCCGACATTACCAACATACCGACATATCGACTTCGCACTGTATTCTAAACCAGAAATTAATATGTCCTTTTATCGACTCCTTATCCAGAAAATAAAACATTATAAATACGACGGGATCAAACCCGTGCTGAGACAGGACCTCATAAATTAACTACTGGACTTATGCGGCAACTGGATCCGGGTTATGTTTACTCCTTTAAAGTGCTTTATGTCATTTGGCTTTATTGTGCTATGATGACGAAATGAGGATGTAACCAACCGCGAATGTGACTAACAGAGTAAATTTCTAAATGTTTTTGTGACGTTCAGCGTATGAACCACTTATCACAATTTTATTGATTGTAGTGTATTAGTAGTTTTACGACACAGTAAATATTATGATAAGTGTAGTGTGTTAATGTTATGACCTATTTTACATACTGTGAAATTTCATTTGATAAACAAAAGTCAATAATTCAAAATTCTTCACTTCCATTGCAATTAACAGGACTCTGTTTTCGTCATAAAGATAAATGATGTAACTAGCCAAACCCTAGCTTCGATCTCTGTGACGGAAAAACTGAAAATAACATAATATTGGCATAATTTAACATAAAAACCAAGGATTATGTATGGTTATGTTTTTTGATACGATGGTTTTGACGTTTATAGATGAAAAGTATTTTTGCACCATAAATAAAGTTGCATCAGACTGTACTTTACATACAGGGTGCGATCGTATCTTATCTTAATTAAATAAATAATTATTCATTTACACAAGTAAAGACAGAAGGTAAAGCTTAATTAGCCTATATTTAATTTATAATGAATCTTAATAGTAATGTTTTCATTGAACAGTTTTTGTAGGTACGTATTTAAAAGAAAAAGATTAACGATAGCCTCTTTGGTAAGGCCTGCCAAGTGAATGTCCCGGGTTCGATAGATGGATCGATGAAATATTGAAAACAGTTGAAATAAAATCTCTGATCTCTTTTCAAATATAACCCTCTCCTTCCCTTAAGTTAAATTCAATACGCAATATTCGATACTTCAAGAAGTTCACTTACTTTTCCGAAGTTCACTTACTTACGTTACGCGAATAACTTATCTTCACCAGCGGTAAACAATCCGGTCGTAAAACGGTCCGGTCTACCCCGGAGCCCGGAGGGTCAGACTGTCGTATTCTATTCAATAATTTATACAATTGATAAATAATAAATATGAAATGACCGGACCCAGTTTTATGTTTATTTTTTCCGGGCTTGCAATAGCGGTGGAGTTGATGTGTTTCGAATGTATGAGGGACGGCTGTTTTTATTTATGATATTATCTACTGCAGTATTACTATGTACTCGTAGGAAGGTCTAACTAATATTGGATTGCAGGCAAATCTTGGTTATGAAGCTAACTATAAGGTGTAAGCAGATTTTTTATATGATGAAGATAGCGATGGAGCTTGCATTGTCATTGCCACCACCCCTCATGCCGCTTATAGACATCTGTGACAACCCTCGAATATCCTCGAATAAGATATTGTTCTAAGAAATCCAAATAACATTATTTATTGTGAGAAAAAACCATCTGCTAGCCAAGAAATATCGAACGAAGTTTTACACCTCGTTACAAACTCTTTGTTTTAGATTAGAATAACCATTGACCACCATCCATTTGCAAGTTTCGGCTCTTTGCAAAAAAACTGTGAAAACAAAAGTCACTTTAATATTGTTATAATTTAAAACAAGTATCTAAGGGACTTTATAGTAAAACCGTACAAATACGTATGAGCCCCATAAAAATCGTCACATCGTAAGTAAAGTAAGTAAATTTTTAATTTGTAATCGAGGACTTTAACAAAATGAAAATAGATATCTTATAAGAAAATATAAAAGGCGCATATCGAACCGAGAGACATAAAGGCGAAGCTTGTATAGGATTTTTTTCGCACGAAATGACGTCAACAATCGCCCCTTGTATAGTATCAGACAAAACCTCCTTATATCGATTCCTCCTTCTGTATGATTACACATTTTACTAAACAACGCCATACTAAAGAATCGCATTCCATTAATCCCAGTTTTCAAAGAAATTTGTGTCTTATTCCAAGAGATTAAGACACATTTTCAAGAAATGACGATTTCCTGTTTTTTCATCAACTTCGCCTTTAATCGATCTTAATGTTATAACATTTCAGTCGTTTATTGGAGACGAAGCCATGTGAGATGTAAGGTCACAAATTCACAATGCTCAAAAACTGTTCTATTCTCTTATAAGGTGGTTTACGCACAACCCATTACGTTCCAACTAAGTTTGGTCCAAAATTAGTTCCAACTTTTGGTGGTAAACGATCCAAACGTAAATCAACTCGTTGCTGAGCTGAGGAAGAATTATGTTATATCAATTCCATATTTAGCGTATATAGAAGTGCGTGTGTGTTAATTTTCGGCCAAAGATGCACAGAGGTTTGGCTTATTTTCTTTCACAGTTTTCAATTTTGGTGTGTACAATTTTATTTGCTTTATTTTTTTTTTGTTATGTAAATAGCCGACAAAACAGCTGACAAACAGCCTGATGGTAAGTGGCTACCGTCGCGTCGCCAAAGGATATCAGCGACACCAAAAGCATCATCGATGCGTTGCTGGCCAAGAAAGAGAGAAGAAAAAGAAAGACTGTCTCTCAATACATTGATCGTTCATAGCACCTACTGATCTTAAATACTTAGATACTAAATTGCTTGAAGTTTATTATACATAATGGAATTCATCAGTAACGTGTGGTATTTTGCATTTTCCAGTTTGTTTTTTTTTTGTATTTTTTTTATACAAACGAGCTTTAAGAAAAGCGTCAGCTATCACAAAAACAACTGGCACGCGAGATTTGCTTAACAAAAACCTTAGGGTTCTCCTTGAATGGTGCGCACGGTTCTTAATGAAATCGCTTCTTCATAAAACTTGGATTGCATTGTCACGGGTCCCGTATTGAACGCCTGGAATACCTCGCCGGAAAAAGGCGTGAGTGCCTGATTCGTTTTTGAACGTCTATGCGTCTTTTGTTAAGCGCGCATTGTCCGTATGTCTTTTCTCTCGTTTTCCAATCTTGATAAGTTTTTCATCAAAATACCCGAGGAGGGGCCATTTGCCAGAGTTATTGGATGTCAGATTGTTGACTGTATTACGACGAAACATGTCAAAGTAACATTTTAAGTTGCAGAAAGTGATTTTTGAAGTGATACATACTTCTATAGATACATATATAGGTAGAGGAGGTATTAGTATTTTTTAATTACGAAAAAGCGTTACGGCCGTGTGAAGGGGGTAGACAATATATCGCTCACCTAGTAATATAATGGCACATCTGCAAAAAATGCGAAATTAAGTTTATATGGTATACGTGTTTAAAAGTGCATAATCTACATAGTGGTAAATATGTATTAATGTCTATACTAGTAACCAAACCCATACAATCTGTAAGAAACGTAAAAAGAACCCATAAATTAATTTTAAACATTTTTATATGATTTTTGAAATTCGCTTCTGTAAAATATGACAAACGTAGATGTGCCGTTGTATTACTGGGTGAGCGACATGTATATCGCGTGGAAATATTTAAAATAAATATTTAACACGTTGCCATTCATTTTTCAGAAATATTTTTTTGAAATAGTTTTTATTTGAAATATTTTTTTAAATATTTTTTTGAATTTTTTTCTTGAAATATTTTTATTGAAATATTTTTTTTAAACAAAAGATTGAATTTCACTTGTCGGTTAAGTTTCACTTCTACTATGTGTCCCAGCACACATTTTTTATATTGCGCTGACGGTTGAGAAGTCGTAAAAATCTACTTGAAAGGCTGCTTTGAAAAATTTATAATTGGTAAACAAAAAAGTTTTTCCACGCATTTTCGTGTAATAATGTAATTATAGCAATTAAACATTTTTGTAATAAAAATTTTCGGACAAAATATCGATGTCTTGCTTTTTATTTAGTAGGTAGTTTATCTTTAAGCAGCTTTGTTTGTTATATTTTTCAAAATTGAATTTAATATTCCAGTTTGCTTACTTATATTAAAATTATGATTATGTCAGTATCATTCCAATGAATAATATGTATTTACTTATTTTTTAATTCAACATCAAAAATGTTTAACTCAATTCTTTTGTCGACTTAACCACTTAAAATCCATATAATAAAACTTAAATAAGGACTTAGCAACTTCAGTAATAAATATTCTCATTCCTTGCTCAATGGGAAGCTAAGTGGCAAGTTCTCTGCTCATTACCAGTCGTTAAAAAGCCATCAAAGTGCGAAGGTCATTAGGAAAGTCGTAAACTGTCCACACGAGTCGCCCGGGAGTCGTGAGGAACGAAGACCGGGACTCAAGACCGGTTCCTTCATTTATTTGCGGGTGTTAAGATAATGAATGTGTCACAGTGATAGCCCAGTGGTTGAAGGCCCTGAGTCCTAATCCGTCCGTTCATCTGCAGCATAGCGCAGAAACCCTTATAGTCCAGTGCCGATAATTTTTGAAACGAAAAAAAATTATAGTAGAATGAAACCTATTGCAAAAGGAAGAGAATATAACGAAGATTATAGGAAAAATAAATTACGGGCGATCTGAGGTCGGGAAGGGGGGGAAGGAGGGTTTAATGGAAAAAAATGGTTTATCTTGATTTCTGGAAAAACTACAAGACCTATTCAAAAAAGTTGAATGGCAAAGTTGTAGGTAATAAAAAGATCTACAACTTTTGTATCTACACTTTTTTACATAACCTCAAAATTTATGTGAAAAATTCAAAAAACCACGTTTTTGGTTTGTTATTTTTATCTTTTACAAAAAAATTTTTTTGTTTCACAAAATTTGGTGAAAACTTACCTTTGTATGTCCTTGACATACTGTAATTTTTTTGATTCAAAAATATATTTTTTTTCACCTTATTTTGACCTAATATCAAAAAAGCACCCTTATTTTCAGTCGAAAAATCTCACGTCAAAAAATCTGATTTTTTTTTAAATTCGGTAGTCTTTTTGTTGGTTGGAATCTCTAGTTTCTAATGGTATATAAAAAACTATACACTACCATGGTAAATGTTCTCAGAAAATGCAATGAAACGACAACAATTTTCGCATATTTTTTGCAATCTCATATGCAATCAATGGAATCCGAATTTTTTTTGCGAAAATAGTTGTCGTTTCAAAAAACTATACACTACCATGGTAAATGTTCTCAGAAAATGCAATCAAACGACAACTATTTTCGCATATTTTTTGAAATCTCATATGCAATCAATGGAATCCGAATTTTTTTTGCGAAAATAATTGTCGTTTCATTGCATTTTCTAAGAACATTTACCATAGTAGTCTATAGTTTTTATATACCATTACAAAGTAGAGATTCCAACGAACAAAGAGACCACCGAATTTTTTTAAAAATCAGATTTTTTGACGTGAGATTTTTCGACTGAAAACAAGGGTGCTTTTTCGATAGAAGGGCAAAATAAGGTAAAAAAATATATATTTTTGAATCAAAAAAAATTACAATATGTCAAGGACATACAAAGGTAAGTTTTCACCAAATTTCGTGAAGCAATTTTTTTTTTCGTAAAAGATAAAAATAAAAAACTAAAAACGTGGTTTTTTGAATTTTTCACATAAATTTTGAGGTTATGTAAAAAAGTGTAAATAAAAAAGTTGTAGATCTTTTTATTACCTACAACTTTGCCATTTGTTTTTTTCAATAGGATTTGTAGTTTTTCCGGAAATCGAGATAAACCATTTTTTTCCCTTAAACCCCCCCTCCCCCCCTCTTCCCGACCTCAGATCACCCGTAATTTATTTTTCCTATAATCTTCGTTATATTCTCTTGCTTTTGCAATAGGTTTCATTCTACTATAATTTTCTTCCACTTTTTACCGTTTTTAGAGCTATCGGCACTGGACTATTAAGTCCGGTTTAAACGTATTAAGTAGTTAAGTAGATAAGTAAATTTTAACTAAATTTTAAGTGAATAATTTTTAGTGTCCGTCCACACGTAATAATTTAGTAAAGCTCTTTAGTTCATAAAATTCTACATAACTACTTAAGCATTTTACTAAATTTTAACTAAATTTTAACTTAAAAGTGCCTGTAAAAACGTGTTAAGTGATAAGCCCCGCCCACCTACTTAACAGAAAATAGAAAAATTTCTAAATTACTTATCTACTTGATTACTTAACTACTAAATTACTAAACTACTAAATTGTCCGTTTACACGTATTAATTTACTTAAAATTTAGTTAACTACTTAACTACTTAATACGTGTAAACCGAACGAACATTAAGTCCGGTTTACACGTATTAAGTAGTTAAGTAGATAAGTAAATTTTAACTAAATTTTAAGTGAATAATTTTTAGTGTCCGTCCACACGTAATAATTTAGTAAAGCTCTTTAGTTCATAAAATTCTACTTAACTACTTAAGCATTTTACTAAATTTTAACTAAATTTTAACTTAAAAGTGCCTGTAAAAACGTGTTAAGTGATAAGCCCCGCCCACCTACTTAACAGAAAATAGAAAAATTTCTAAATTACTTATCTACTTGATTACTTAACTACTAAATTACTAAACTACTAAATTGTCCGTTTACACGTATTAATTTACTTAAAATTTAGTTAACTACTTAACTACTTAATACGTGTAAACCGAACATTAAGTCCGGTTTACACGTATTAAGTAGTTAAGTCGATAAGTAAATTTTAACTAAATTTTAAGTGAATAATTTTTAGTGTCCGTCCACACGTAATAATTTAGTAAAGCTCTTTAGTTCATACAATTCTACTTAACTACTTAAACATTTTACTAAATTACTTAAGCATTTTACTAAATTTTAACTAAATTTTAACTTAAAAGTGCCTGTCCAAACGTGTTAAGTGATAAGCCCCGCCCACCTACTTAACAGAAAAAAGAAAAATTTCTAAATTACTTATCTACTTGATTACTTAACTACTAAATTACTAAACTACTAAATTGTCCGTTTTCACGTATTAATTCACTTAAAATTTAGTTAAAATTTAGTTAACTACTTAACTACTTAATATGTGTAAACCGAACATTAGGGCTGAAAAGTTGTGCTTTAGCATGGATATACATCTACATATTTATTACGTTAGTAAAGCGGTAGAAAAATCTTAATTTTTTTTTCAGCGTACCTCCTCTACAGTTAAAGTAGGTATGAATCATTGAAGTATTATTACTAGCATATAGAACCGACACCGCGAACACAATGTATGTCCCAATGAATTGGCGCCGATCGGCTTCAATTTGCAATGGATTCGTTCGATTTTGAAAGGAGAATGGGGGCTCAATTTTGAAAATGCCACCTCCCGGCGGGACACACGTTTTGTTCGAGATGTCTGTTCTATGACATTATACTTCAATGGTATGAATAGTTTTTTCTCGTCTACACTCTACCCCATAGTGTGGGGTATCGTTGAAAAAGTTTTTCATAAATATTATGGGTTGCCAAAGACCATTTTCGATTCAGGAACCCGTTTGGGAAATATTCGGCTTTTTGGATGCTAATTTTGGTTAGAGACTTGTAAAAGACCAAGTTCTGATTTTCACACAGGTACCTAGAGAATGATCTATACAAATAAATAAAATTGGATGTCTGTTTGTAATGTTAAAATAACCGCTTTTTACTAAGTGCATTTGGATGTATATAATAATATGGTACATATACCAAAACAACATTTTTCACATTTTTTGTTTGTCTGTCTGTTTGTTCCGGCTAATCTCTGAAATGGCTGGACCGATTTTGACGGGACTTTCACTGGCAGATAACTGATGTAACAAGGAGTGACCTAGGGTACTTTTATTTTAGAAAAAAAATAGTTTGTTAGGTAATACGAAGTTCGTCGGGTCAGCTAGTCTGGAATAAGATATAGGGCACTTATTATCCCACAAAACGCAGGCAACGGCGCAAGCAGAGCACTAGTATAATCATAATCTCATTTTGCGTAGCACTGCTCATAAAGGTCATTTCACACTAAACATCTGAAGCGAGCAGTCGTAAAAACAAATTGGATTTTTCCACCCGAGGGCGGATTTAATTATTATTTTATTACGTGTCGGAGGGTGGCTTTGTACTGATTCTGATGACTTCGAATCTGATCGAAGTAATGATACAAATTTTCATGTGTTGTATTTTAAATTCGCTTTGTTTATGACTCGATAAATATGTTATACTAGTTAGCTAACCCAGCGAACTTCATATCGCCTAATAAACTATTTTTTTTCTAAACTAAAAGTAGCCTATGTTACTGCTTGTTGCATCAGCTATCTGCCAGTGAAAGTCTCGTCAAAATCGGTCCAGCCATTTCAGAGATTAGCCGGAACAAACAGACAAACAAAAATTGTAAAAAATGTTGTTTTGGTATAATTATGTACCGTGTATATATCCAAATGCACTTAGTAAAAAGCGGTTATTTTAATATTACAAACAGACACTCCAATTTTTTTTATTTGTATAGACTATCTTTGTAATATTCGTACAAAGACTTAATATCTGTAGCGTCTATTCACCCTTCCATGTTTTATATCATTATTATTTCTACCAAAAAGATTTCGGGTAGAGATACCGTATCAAAAAGTGCTTTTTCTTTAAGTAGAGCAAACCGGTGAAAGAAACTCCTCAGAACATCCTAATGCATCATCATGTCCACTATATCGACAACCTGATGTCTGCCAATCGATGCATCCTGGGTTCGATTCCCAAACGAGGTAGTCTACAGCAGGGAAAGTTACTTCATAGTGGGCTATAAACTCTCATGATAGCTAATTAAATAGTAAAATTATTATTGCGTGAAACTTTAACAGTATAAAATCACGTGGCATTAAGCTTTCGATTCTATAAAAAGCAAGTAAGCGTGTAAAACAACGTTACTACATGACACAAGTGCTATATAAGTAAATAAACTGTTGAATATAAACATCATAATATAATATGTGTGTGTTCTCTTCTTTTCAAGCCGAGTAATAATTTTATTGTTTATTTTAAGTTTTCGTTTGTATTATTAATATTACAAAAGTAAGTAGGTAGGTAGTACATATTCGTACATATTCGCATAACGTATGCGGCACAGACCCGCCGTGACACCACTCGCGGGCCTCTCGGAAGACCAGCGCTGGTTGTCTATGTACAACTAGCATAACGCTGAGCGAGACCCGTTTCAGATTAAATAATAATTTATCATTGGCTTAAATAATTTAGATGTAAGTCCTTTATTGTATTTTTAATCTGAATAAAAATGTTTTCTTTCTTTCTTTCTTTTTCTTTCTTTCTAAAATATTTATATAAGTATAATAATATTGTAACTGGTCTATGTATATTACTTAGCACACATTATTTTAAAAAATATATAAAAGGATCTTTTATACTTAGTTAACAACAGAAGCCAAAAAATCATCTTCTGTATTTTTATTTGTGAGTTTGTCTGCATGTTTGAACGCACCTCACACAAAAACGAAGAACGAAGTTAGACGTGGTTTTCACAAAATAATGTATTTCTTGGAAATCTTACTCATTTTTAACCGACTTCAAAAAAAGGAGGAGGTTCTCAATTCGACTGTTTTTTTTTTGTTTGTTACCTCAGAACTTTCGACTGGGTGGACCGATTTTGATGATTATTTTTTTAATCGAAAGCTGGTGCTTGTCATGTGGTCCCACTTTAATTATATTGAGATCTGACAAGTACTTTTTGAGTAATTTTGAAGTCGGTTATTTTTTGTTAGTAAAATTTAGATTATGATAAATCGATTAGAAACCGATTAGTTTATGGAATTTTAAATTACCACGCGTACGAAGTAGCGGGAAAAAGCTAGTTGGTATTAAAGTACGGTTTTAGAAATTTATGTTTATATCGTTAATGTTTTATTTAACAACCATTTTATAACTTGTAATATATTAGCGGTAAATGTCAGACAGTATTAAACTGAATTGTACTCACAGATATATCTGTGGTTGTACTCGTATAATTTAAGGACTTGTTATTGCAAGTTGGAGTTAACATAGCAATTCCTTTCATTTTGTAAAAGGCTCCATCCATCTTGAGTGTATACCTTCCCTGGTGATGTACATTCTGCAGAACATCGGAAGACTCATGATACAGGAACTTCCATGATATAGGTTCCTTTAAAAACGCTCACACACTCATAATTAGACAAACACCCATGACCCGAGTACAAATATTTATATAACTGTCACATAAATGTCTGCCCCGGTCGGGAATGAACCCAGGACCACTCGCTTCGCAGGCAGGGTCATTACCAACTATAAGCTACGAACTTATAGACTACAAGGTCGTCATCGTCAAGCATTATCTACAAAGCATTTATACATTCACATCACATAGGACAACAGTTCGCATATTGTACAATAGATTATAGACGAGACATCTGCGAATTGGTGCCGATGGGGCACCTGATGTAGTGTCTTTCATAATATAGGTACAATACAAAGCTTTAGAATTAAATTACGACCACAGTTTAGATAAGAATTCATATACGAACACTAAGTTCCGGGTTAAATTCCCAGCCGAGGCACTCATGTGAGAAATAATGGACAAATAAATGTTTATTATCTGGTTGCACTCGCGACACAAGAAATCCTTAGGATACCTATGAGAGTGTTTTATCACAACCTTCGAATGTCTTTGCTGAATTTAATGGTAGGTACTAACGTTGTTAATAACTCACAACAATATTATCTGTGGTCAATGAAGGTTAAATAAATGCATTAGTCTTTTTTTTAATTATTCTTTTAACTTCGTATTTCCTAATTCTCATGTACAAACTACGAGTACCTTCACTAATGAAATACTTCTACAATATCTTGATGCTGTATATATTTGTATTATTTCCCTTCAGGAAATAAAGAAACAGATTTATCACGACAGTACTTTAAGATAAACATTTGCATTACCATAATATCATTGTTAACTACGGTTAAACGGAGCGGTAACTTTCGGGCCATTTCAGTTAAGATTTAACTAATCAGGGCTTCAGTTAACTGTGCTATTTGCATGATAACTTGTTCCGTTACATTTAACATAGATTTAATTTGTTAAAAGTCTTCGTCGTTTAAATTTACGAAGCTTAGTTTGCAGTGCCTACTGTGAGGTTTAAAGCTTTTTTCTGTTACCTTTGGAATATGGGACCAAAGATGCTGGCTTCAACCTGTTAATGGTGGCTCTACAGGGCAAGGACCTCTCCTTTTGAGGAGGCTTAGCAATAAAACACGGTTATCCAATGATCCAGTGATGTCTGGGTCAGTGGTTAACCCACTCTAAAATGTAACTTTGAAAATTAGAGGTGCTCGCAGGATTCGAAGCCAATCCTACCCACGTGGGTCTCGCTGTTATTAATGTGTAACGTAATAAATCTATGCAATAGGAAATAAGTCACAATAAATCAGATAAAACAATATTGACTTAGAAAGTCAGTTTATCAGCCAGCAGGGCACACCGAAAGTCTTTTGTCGCCGTGACAGTGAAGATGGACGTATGTGAATATTTAAGGTTGCTCACGGTGTCATTGCCTGGATGGAAATCGTTTTTCCGCCATATTATCAAAAATTTCTTATATGTACTGAATCCTCTTTTTAATTAGAAATCTCATTATATTACACTTTATAAGGGTTCCGATTTTTCTTCGGAACCCTAAAAAGGTCATTGGTTCCTAAAGGTAGACTATGTCCTTTTTGAGTGACTTTTTAATTATTTCTTTTAAGTCTTGTTCAAGAAATCTCAACAGCGTGATTCACCAAATTCAACGATGTGTAGTTCGGAACATAATTAGTAAATATATTTCTATGGTTTTCTGTTCTTAAATATAAATAAGCCCAGTTGTATATAAGTCTAAATTGACTTGAACATTTACACTTGGTTTTGACTTTCCAGTAGTATTGAGAGAAAACTCACTAGCTTCCTTATAGCAGTCGAACGTCACGATAAGGTCTACCCCTCGATAAATAATTTGGCGTACATTAGCATATGTCGATTTATCTAGCGGGTCGCGCCTCAATTATTATTTATGGCGATCCACCCCTACATCCCTACACGCAATATGTTAAGTCAATCCCAAGACTTAGATAATTCACATATTTATGCATTCGAATCTAAAATATTCATCCATTTAGTCTTTTAAGGTAAAACTTGAGAAATGTCCCTTTTTGTTTGAGCCACTTGTTTTTCTTCCACGAATTAAACGTAACAGCCTCTTATGACGACCCTGTAGCCTAGTTGGTAGCGACCCTACCTGCAAGCGAGGGGTTCCGGGTTCGATTCCCGGCCGGGGCAGATATTTATGTGACAGATAAATATTTATACTCGGGTCATGGGTGTTATTGTAATGTGTTATATGTGGCGTCCATGTCACCCGCGACACAGGTATAAACCTACAGCGGGGGTATGAGTCTGTTAACATTGAAGTATTATTACTAGCATATAGAACCGACACCGCGAACACAATGTATGTCCCAATGAATTGGCGCCGATCGGCTTCAATTTTCAATGGACTCGTTCGATTTTGAAAGGAGAACGGGTGCTCAATTTTGAAAATAGAACCTCCCGGTGTACGTAAAAAGTATTTGTTTTTCTTAACCCTTATAAATTCGTCATGTCATGTCTGTCTGTCTGTCTGTCTGTCTGTCTGTTTGTCTGTCCGTCCGTATGTCACAGCCACTTTTCTCCGAAACTATAAGAACTATACTGTTGAAACTTGGTAAGTAGATGTATTCTGTTAACCGCGTTAAGATTTTTACACAAAAACAGAAAAAAAAAACAATAAATTTTGGGGTCCCCATACATAGAACTGAAACTCAAAAATCTTTTTTTCATCAAACCCGTACGTGTGGGGTATCTATGGATAGGTCTTCAAAAATGATATTGAGGTTTCTAATATCATTTTTTTCTAAACTGAACAAATATTTAACAACTGTTGGAATCTTATTAAGGCAAATAAATAATCTGAATTTGCACGATAAATAAATATAACATACTCCCAACAATATATGCAACATATATCAGAGTTTCTTCAACCCTTCACTGCTTATTTATGTTAAAACAAAAGCCACGGCTCCGAGAGCAAGCAGTTGTGTCTTTGCGTGAATGTAGCGGATTAGACTGGATTAGACTATGAAGTAAAGGGTTACTTTTATACTTACAAAGTATAAAAATATCTTGACCGTTTTTAGGGTTCCGTAGCCAAATGGCAAAAAACGGAACCCTTATAAATTCGTCTTGTCTGTCTTTAGGGTTGCCAGGTCGGCCAACCAAAAAGCCGGACAGACCAGCCGGTTTGGCCGGATATTTGGGTAAAAAGGCCGGACACCCTAAATTATCAAGAATTTTATGTATTAATATTATTAAGACAATTTTTTAGAACTTCTTCACTAATTAATAACATTTAAAGTAAACAAACTAAAAATATTAAATTATAATTAGCAGAAACGTGCTTTAAAAGCTTAATATTTTTCAAACTAAAGTTGTAATAATCTTTAAACATCAAATATTTTAAACTAAAAGCCATCTAGAATACTCTCATCGATTTAAAATAGGCTACTCATTTCTTGTATACTAACAGCTTCTTGAAATCAACCATCAACATCCCCATTTTTGATCAGAAAATTTGGTCAGTAGATGTATACCGTAAACTGCGTTAAGATTTTCACACAAAAATTGAAGAAAAACAATAATTTTTGGGGGTTCCGCATACATAGAACTGAAACTCAAAATTTTTTTTTCATCAAACCTATACGTGTGGGGTATCTATGGATAGGTCTTCAAAAATGATATTGAAGTTTCTAATATCATTTTTTTCTAAATTGAATAGTTTGCGCGAGAGACACTTCCAAAGTGGTAAAATGTGTGTCCCCCCCCCTGTAACTTCTAAAATAAGAGAATGATAAAACTAAAAAAATATATGATGTACATTACCGTGCAAACTTCCAACGAAAATTGATTTGAACGAGATCTAGTAAGTAGTTTTTTTTTTAATACGTCATAAATCGTAAACCGCAAAAAACATCGATCAAAGTTACAATGAAGTACAAGAACTTTTATATTATGTTACTTGCTGCTACGGAACCCTTCATGGGCGAGTCCGACTCGCGCTTGGCCGCTTTTTTTAAGAGGAGTTTTAATTGGTAAAACGATTGAACGTAGAATTATAGGGGTGTCTTTCGACGGAAATATTCACTTTATGCAAATAAGTATCATCCGTATACTATAATATTATTATTTTTATTATCGGCAATTTTCGTGCCTTTCCTAATTTACGAGTTTCGCTTCGCGTTCAACTTCAAATACTGGAAGAGTAAAATAACCGTGTCTTTTGTATTAATTTCTATATTATGTACAAAGTCACATTATGTACAGTATTATGTACAAAGTGGAATTCTAATCTAAGTTGAACACGGCGGGAACTTCCACCGCACGGGAGTTGCTTTGATTATCGAAGTTTGACATCTTGCGTCGGATTAGCATTATCCAATTTTGTTTGCATCTTGCTACGCGGAATATTCACCTACGTTATACAGTATGCATACGTAATAATCTTATCAACCACAATGAGATTTATGACACCTTAGTTGGAAGACTTGGTATCAAACAATGTAGAACACCAATGCATCTAAAATCGAAAGCTCGAAAAATTTTGAGGATCGGGAAAATTTGGATCAGTCCCACTAGTCCCGTTGAGTTGTTCCGTGACGGGACAACTGGGACTGTTTAGCACATCTGAGTCACACGTGTCCTGTGGGCTAGTGGGACTAATATTTTTAATATTTTTAGTCCCAGTAGTCCACTTGTCAAATTCTTAGTTTAATCTTCTCTCCGTCTCATAGTTTAGTCTCCTATCTTTCTCTGATTGTCTCCAGTGTAAATACTTTCTCTTTAACACTAATTCCAATGTTAACATTGATTACACAACCGTAAATTTTATTTTAAAACACTTTTATTTACTTACTTTGACTCTGTATTGCCTTTGTTTCAAAACATTTGTAATTTCCGCGATTGTGACGAATTCCGTTGGTACATTATTACGTGTCAGTTATAATTTTATAGAGTAAGGTCATAAAAGCACTTTGAGCTTTCTTTCGGGCCGAAACTGCTCAGAAATACGATGTCCACATATCAAGTTTTCAGCTCGCTCCTTAATTATTATAATTATTTTTTGACAAAAAATAAAACCAACGAAAAAAAACTGAAAAGCGAAAAATAAAATAAACCATTTAGTATTATAAATTAAGATCCTAAATTAACTGTAAATAAATAATTTTGAGGCGGTGCCAAACAAACAAACAAACAAACAAAATTAATTACATAAAGTTCATTTTATAAGTGCAGCAGCAGCGCGGCGCACATCTTTTCACCATTTGTTTTTTCATTGGTTTGGCACCGCCTCAAAATTATTTATTTACAGTTAATTTAGGATCTTAATTTATAATACTAAATGGTTTATTTTATTTTTCGCTTTTCAGTTTTTTTTCGTTGGTTTTATTTTTTGTCAAAAAATAATTATTTTTTAATTTTGAGTTGCTATGAAAATTAATAATAAGTTATTGATGATAGATTCAGTTACCAGGTAAAAATGTAGTAGGTGAAATATAAATCATCCCCTATTTTCGTAGCTTTAGGGGTAAAATTTTGTTTCCAAATTAAAAAAAAGAGTAACTTCAAGGTATACAATATTCAATAAAAAAAGAATCATCGAAATCGGATCATCCAGTACAAAGTTATTGGGGTAACGGGTAAAAATTCCGTGGGTGAATAATCAATCATCCCCTATTTTCGTACCTTTAGAGTGGGAATAAAATTTTCAAAAAAATATGGGACCAACTTCAAGATATACCCTATCCATTAAAAAAAGAATCATGAAAATCGGACCACCCTGTGCCGATTGCTGCGTGATCATACATAAAAAAATAAAAAAAAATATACGCGTCGAATTGAGAACCTCCTCCTTTTTTTTTCGTCGGTTAATAAATATTTCATATATTATATCTTAATAATATTAATTCATCCATAACACTTCCAAATTAAAACTAACGCCAGACAACATATAAAATCACATCAATAAAGCAAACAAGATTAACAAATTACCAAAAACATCTCCCGGTGCTAATGTAAGGCCGGGAGCACACGAAGACGAATCGAGAACGATTAACGCTGACACGCGACAAGACAGTCGACAACTGCCTTATTAATATCATCTGAGGCTCTTGAATAACAGAGTTAATTAAAATCAAACATTTAGCTCATCTTCCTATAAGGTAACTGTGAGATGGTGATCCAATAAGCGATAGGAAATATTTATCTTCATAATATTTTTTTTCGACGACTGATTAGACCCGGTATGCAAAAGTGTTATGTAAACCTAATTTAACAATAAAAATTATTGTACAATCATGACTTTATTTATCATCATTTTGCACGTATCATATCTACAATTTTACCTTGTTATTGTTATAAAATAACAAATCCTTAATTAAATTGATACATTATTTCAGTACCTACATATATGTAGGCATATTAGCCATTATATAAAGTAAGTGTCATCATACAATGTACACAAATGACTTGATCATTTAAAATTCATTTTATTAGATAGATAGACCAGGTACGGTACCTACTTATTAATTTCTTTTTCTTCAGTTGTCTTTCTTTAGTTGGATCAAAATTGGATTCGAATTATAAATATTATTTAGCATTCAATCGCTACTATCATAAAGTTAAACAAGAACTTAAAATTAAGGGTTCTTTATGAGTTTTATTCCAACAATGACAGATTGTTGAAGAGAAATGAAGGTGATAAATGTTTGTGCACGAAACTTACAGCAGGGGAATAATTGACTGAAATAAATTTGGAATAATTTCAACGTTAAGAGCATCAGCCATAGGCTTTTTAAGGAACTGCGAAAACATCTTACCAACAAGTGTCCCTAGTTAAGGACAGAATGGAATACCACGATTCAGTTATCTTATAAACAATGCTTTTATTTAGTTTATATATTTTGCTTGGAAACTATATTTTCCCTTATCATTGCACTAAAGCATTACAAAATAAAACAGTAGGTACTTACATGTGAAAGAGTACTACTTTCGTGAATTAATTTTAATACAAAACCTTTTTGATAACATTATAATTAACGGGTCAGTATACAGAGTACTTTATATGAAAAAATGCAAATGATGCTGCAAAACACTCAAAACACTTCAGATACTTTTGGCTTACAAGAAAAGTACGAACTTGTAAAGATACAATTGCCCTCAAAACTTACAAACAAAAGTACCACACACCCAAACAAACCAACTAAGCCCAACCTAAAAACCAACCCGTCAACAGTTAGACACAGAAACGTCAGATAGACGTTAGTTATTCGTCACAATAAAACGACGGTAGCGTCAAAAAACGTCAAAGGCGCCGACAGAACAATCGGAACAGCCTCCATTAATCAGACCGAGTGAGGGTTGGAGACACTTAATCAAAGTATCACAATATGACGACAATAATAGATTCATGAATATTTATAAGCGAATTAGCTTCGCTCGAGAAGACATTCGAGACGGTGTGGCCTCGCCTTAATTGTTTGCAGGAGCTTAGTACGTATTTTTGGTGTTTTTTTTTATTTTTATTTCTCAGTTTCTTTACACGAGTAAGTATTTACTTAAATCGTATGTACTTTTGTGATGGTTTAGGATTGTGGGCGGTCTAATGTGGCTCATATGATTTTAGACTGTAAATCCCGACTGAATGTCTTCAATCGGGAATCGTCAAATACAACTATAGTATATATATAAGCAATTAAACCATATAATCCGCACTGGATTAGGATTATATTCATGGCTTACTTAATAACAAACCCATTCCAGTATTAAGCCGCTACTACAATCAATTTATTTTAATGACTCTTATCATTTAATTTTAATTTAATTTCAATTTTTATAATTAAATACTGGAAACGTCATCTCAGATGCATTCTATGGCCATACAGTCTTTAGTGGTTAAGACAGGCCAATACCGCGTTTTCATGATTTGAACTAAATAGCGTACATTGATATAAAATACAAGAAGACACAAATCTAAGCCACATTAGATTGAACCCGCAACGAAATCCAACAACAAAGAACACGAATTAGTGTAACAAGTGACCAAATCCCGGTTTAACAATATGACGCTGGTCACTTCATCCCGGATCAAATCTATAATCTCTGGACTAATAGCCGGGAGGGACACTTCATTTACTTTACTCACTCTACACGTAAAACTGAACCTTAGTGAAATAACAATACAGTACAAATTTAACCGACATACATTTCTTTATTCAGTATAATTTTTAGGTCCTCCATACCAGGTTTTTGGCTGTTGAAATTTCGACTTTGTAGTGACATATTTAAGGTTGTATTGGATTGAATGGGGTGTAACTTTGTAAAATAATTTTCTAGGTCCCCCAATAGTGGTATAGGAGATGTGAAAGCATTTCGGTGTAAGATTATGATATTAGGACACGTATTGCTTTAAGTCTAAGTTGTGGTTGTAATTTATTTCTGTTTTGAGCGGTTTTGCGGTCAAATGTACGATTTTACTCAGTAGAACCATATTATATACTTTCCTCTAATAAAGTATAATTTATACCTATAAAGTGCCCAAAATTGAAATACTGTTTCGTCTTATTCACTACTCAAAAATTTAAAATAAAAAGAAACATTATCCGCTACACATTTTCGCATAAATAATTATTTTTATGTAAAAGCCGAGCAACTAGTTGACGAGCTGCCTGACAGGAAATGGTCACCGAAGCCCACGGACAACAGTAATAACTTAGGCATCACAGGTGCGTTGTCGGTCCAGAATAATCTGAATTTTACCAAGAAAAGAATAACAGACTTCATAATAACTCCAAAACTACTCGTCAGATCTAGCTCTTTAAGTGGGAACACACGACAACACCAGCTTTCGATTAAAAAAAGAATCATCAAAATCGGTTCACTGAGTCGATAGTTCTGAGGTAAGAAACATAAAAAAACAGTCGAATTGAATACCTCCTCCTTTTTTAAAGTCGGTTGAAACAGAGAGAAGAAACTAGAAGAACGAACTTGCGCAACCGAAATACGTTGCGTCGTTTAGCAGCTGACTGAGTGAGGCTGACTCAAGCTGACACCCAAATCAAAAAGCGAACCACAAGACAAAACTTCAGAAACGAACTTCAACGCCTAATTTTTCAAAACAATTCACCTTCAACAAACAGACGGAATCCCCGAATTTTCTTATTAAGACCAAATAAATTACTGCCGCCTTCTAATTGGACCTCTCGTATTTTCTCAACAAAGGAATTTATGCAAAACACTCGCGCGGACAAATTAAAAGCGCTAAGGAAAAAAAGTATAAATTAATGCACCCAATACGCATCTGTTTTAATTATGTCTTGGAAAGAATATTGTGGATACGACGATAAGCTTTATTGAGACGGGATAAGGGACCATTGAAATCGATCTTGATTTTGTTTAGATTATGATTTTCTTTCTTTTTCTTCTCTCTTTCTTGGCCGGCAACGCATCAGTGATGACTTTAGTGTTGCTGATGTCCATGGGCGACGATAGCCACTTACCATCAGGTAGATCGTCAACTCGTTTGCCAGCTATTTGCATATAAAAAAATCATACTAGAACTGTGCCTGTTCCAATTAAAGTACAATAATTTTCTAATGCATATTAAGGGCTTGTTTCACAATCTTCAAGTAAGTCCGAAGTAAGCTATTCGTTGGTTAAGTTGACATTTCGTGTATGTAAAATGACACTTTAATGTCACTTTAACCGGCGAATAGCTTATTCAGGACTCTACTTGAAGATTGTGAAACAAGCCTTAAGTGTAATGCATTTTGGGTGTATCTACCTATTTGTTTTGTTTGTGCCAAAAATGAACTGCTGTTCCAAAGATGCTGCAGTTACCCTTACAATATTGTTAGATTTTTAGGATGCTAAATTGTTATTGAAAACTCATGATTTGGTCCACTTAAACTAATGATATTTCACCACTAAAAAACCGTGCTATACCCACTGATATAACGTGTGGTAGACAATATATTAGAACTGGTTTCTAACGATAACAACCAGTTCACCACTCCATCTTATATCTACCGTGTTCACGAAAGAACGTACAAAGTTTTAAAATCTCATCAAAACTAACGGGATATCCATGTTATGCCCAACATTTCTTTTAATGTTCAACGAAGATTTCGAGGGTCAAATGGCGTTATAATCGAGGCAATAAATTCTAAACTTTCACTAATTACTACTGTTGTCCGTTTAATTCACTACCTACTGTTTACTAAAGTATGATTGTTTTTATAATATTGTTATCTATATATATAAAAGGCAAAAGTGATTGACTGATGTATCAACGCACAGGCCCACAACCCTTAGGGCTAGAAACTTAAAAATTTCGCACACGTATTTCTCTTATGACGTAGGCATCTTTCAAAATTCAACCTCCAAAGGGTGAAATAAAGGATAATTATGACATAATTTCCGCGTGCGAAGCTACGGGCAACAGCTAGTTGTAAATAGGTACATCATAGAAAAACTCCCAGCCAGGTTCATGTCTGATGTGTTGGACCGATTACAGCAATTTTGAACGCAATCTGGTCGGGATTGGTGACCCTAGCAAAACGTCATGATCTACGTCGAAGTTTTTTATCAAATTAAAGTGTGATATTTGGCTGGTTCTAACATCAGCATTCGACGTTGAAAAAGCGTAATGGATTGTACTTGTAGTCTTTTCCTTCTTATACATATATATTTTATACTGTCTTAAATTTTGCCAGTAATAAAATCATCAATCCAGATATAGATCGCATCTTCAACTTTAACCTTGTGTTCATCAATCAACACAATCCATCTTCCCAATCCAGTCTATGAGTCAATCATAAGTATTTTTCTCTAAATCCCTAAAAAAGATTAAGACATTCTTCATTTCAGAATACCCGTGCAGTGAGTGAATGGTTTCAGTGTGGCATCAAGAGTGAATACCGTATTGTCCGGCTCAAAGCGAGCGATGTATTCGTATGCTAATGTTAGGGGGTTGTGGCTTGTGTTGTGGCACACTACGCGGGTCATTTGACTTTCATTACAAATAGACTGACTTTTATTATGTGCTTAAGGTATGCTTTATAAAACTTAAAGAGAATGTTTTAGGGTTACAACAGTTGTAACAGAAACGTTAGGTGACAGATTCAGAAATACATAAAAAATAACCGACTATTTTATTTTTGAGTCCTCAAATCATCAAAGCTACTGCGGCACAATTTACAAAAAGAAATAATTATATTGTCATGAATGATTTACCATTGTTTACAGAGAAAATAATATTCTTCCTGAATATATTGTTCACATTAAAGAAGACTAATAAAAATGCTACTAAAATAGTGATTATAAAGTCGCGAGAAATAAGCGTCTATAATGTTAAGCTTTTTTAAATAGTATGTAGATACCTAATTAATTATAAATGATTATCAAAAGAACGTATCAAGTCTGGGATATTTACATAATATGTAAATCGAAGCATCGCCATACGAGTCTTGCGGCAGAACGGCATATAAGCTGATCTCGGCCAGATATTGTAACTTCCTCTTCATAATTGCTGATCAAAAATTGTTAAAGACTGAACATATCGGATGACGTTCATTTTCTATTGTTTTAAGAAGTTTTTGAGAACTTTGAATTTTTGTGGCAATTTTTAAACTTAAACTTAAACAGGTGCTTCTAATCTTGATGATGAAGTCTATGCTGCTACTTACGGTAAATTCATACTACCTCTTCGAATATGCAGGTTTTCACACAGTACTTTCCTTCATCGATACAGTTAATAATTGATATTAAGTCCTTACATCCATTCTTCTGTAAAGGATTTGAACTGAGTCTTTTACAATAAAAGATTGGATTTAAGCCACTAGGCTATCAACTTCAACAATCTATGGCTCTAACTAATGTGAACAGTTCAAAGCAAAAGGAACCGCATACAAATCCTAGCGAGATAACATAAATCAAATAGAATTCACCTTCCTAAGGCCCGACATACTTCGCTAACAATCCTCATTAAGATTTATAACAAGACCAATCCTTTATCCGAGATAAATCTCATAATACAATAGGAGTAATTACAGCTGCCTAGTATGGGACAATAATCGAATCGATTCGCCAGATATCCGATGTATCGATTCCTTATTCGATTCTGATTCTTTATTGTTATTGTTTTAATCGAAAAACATTTGCATATTCGTTATGATTGGATATGAATCGGATTCATTGTAATTGCTGTTCAAATAGTTTTTTAACTTGTTTGGAATGTAAAGTCGGTTTATTATTTATCAGGTAATAAATTGCTGTGCTATCTTGATTTAAGCTATTTCAAAATTTGGAATATTTCACTAGTTTTCCAAATGAGATACTGTAAGGCTACGTCCGCACAGACAGGCGGCTTGCTTAGCGCCTAGAGCCTAGTGGTTTGCATTCTGGCTACTTGCTAGGATATACGGTGACCGCACTGAGAGGTGGTTTGCGAGGTGGATCGCTAGGTGTCTTGGTCATTTTGCTTGTCGGCACGTTGACGAAATGTCACTCTCAAAAATATCTTACAAAATTAATGAAATAAATGCAATGAGATCATTGAATAAATGCAACAATTTCTCGTTTCAGCTTAGTTTTTGCCATTGACATTAATCAATAATATTATATCCATGACAACCCGACTGTCAATCTCATTTTTGAAGCAAAAATGCCTAGCGCCTAGTGACAGAAAACCAACACGTTTGTTTACTTGGATACACGCTAAGCGCGTTGCTAGGCACCAAGCGCGAAGTGCGGCCAGTCACGAACACTATAAAACGTTCGTTTTACTGAGTTACTCGCTAGGTGACTAGTTAGACTCTAGGCGCTAAGCAAGCCGCCTGCCTGTGCGGACGTAACCTAATGTTATGTTTAAATGGCGAATAAGATTATGAAATTTTCTCAATATACTCACATTGAATAAACCAAATTAATGCAACCTAGTTCAATTTGTTTGAACATGTTAAGAAATTGACCATAATAAACGCTAACACATTCATACCCCAGCAGCAGGTTATTTACCTGTGTCGCAGGTAGCAAGGACGACACATATAACACATCACAATCACACCCATGACCCGAGTACAATCATTTAACTGTCACATAAATATCTGCCCCGGCCGGGAATCGAACCCGGGGCCTCTCTCTTCACAGGCAGGGTCGCTACCAACTAGGCTACAGGGTCGTCACATAATATTAAGGTACAGCTACATTTTGTTTCATATTAAATGAGGGATTTTGATAACTGCTACGTTAATAACTGGAAAATAAACAGACAACTTATCTGATGCTAGATCAATACAAGGAAGTCAGTCATCCACGCATTGGTTACAAAGAATAGGGTTAAAAATATTATTACAATGTAACATAAAACCTTTTAGCAGGCAACTTACCTAATGTTAAGTAACAAAATTTTAGCTCAGCTAAATAACGGGAAATTTATCTCGACTTTGATAAGATAAGAACATATAAAACTAAATAAAAACTTTTAAAAGAGCAATAACTATAAAATTCGGCTTGAACCTTCTTTCAATAGCACAAGAAACGTAGTATTAGGTACATCAAACATCCATCCCGTTCGCTCTTAATCAAAAATCCCCTTCAAAATCTTGCATCTCCCTCTCTCTTATGAACACGTGACTGGCATTCTAGTTGCGTAAAGTTTTCCCTACTTTATGGTTTTCATGAAAAATTACCTGGAATAGGCCAAATGAGCTCTTGGAATAATAACTGAACATCAAAGGGCTCTTAAGGGCCTTTTTGGCTTTTCGGCTTATTCGCTAAATAAATGGTTTGTATAAAGAAGATGATAGGTATAACTGCTAACTATTTTTAATTATTTTTTTTTCAGTTTTAATTCTACGGGCACTTATTTCAAATGATATGAGGTTTAGAAAAATATTTTGTCACTTTTTTAGTTAAAGAAATCTCGTGAACCTGCATACTTACATGAGAGATCTTCGTAACGTTTTAACGGCGTGTAAAGTTTGCCACGGTGACCACTTGAAAATAGAATCTACATTACATTGAAGTATAATGTCATAGAACAGACATCTCGAACAAAATGTGTGTCCCGCCGGGAGGTTCTATTTTCGAAGTTGAGCTCCCGTTCTCCTTTCAAAATCGAACGAATCTATTAAAAATTGAAGCCAATCGGCGCGAATTCATTGGGACATACATTGTGTTCGCGGTGTCGGTTCTATATGCTAGTAATAATACTTCAATGCTACATTATGACATTTTATTAGAAGCAAAAATATTATATCCCACGATAATAAACCATTTCCTGAGATATGAAGGAAGGACCTATTCTCGATATCGATCTAATCAGCCATTTTAACACATACGTATACAAATTAACCAATTGAATAGGCATGATGACAGTAAGTAAAAATCACTAAACTTATGTATTTATTTAATGAAACCCTATTAATGGATTACAAAACATGCATTTATCGTATTATTATTAGGGAGATAAACAATATTGTTTTGTTGTAATGCAAAACAGTTATATTTTTGATAAAATAAAACTACACAAGTGCAAATCACAACACCCTTTCTTAGCTACGTTGCTTACGAGTTTTTATATGTAATCTAAATTTTAGTAACAAAAAATAACCGACTTCAAAGTTACTCTAAAACTACTTGTCAAATCTCGTTCAAATTTATGTGGGATTACGTGACAAGCTTTCGAATAAAAAAAGAATCATCGAAATCGGTTGGCGTGATATTGAGTTATTCGTCCATTTGTCGCGCTTACTTAATACAAATTTAAGACTTATATGGTTTTATCATGGATGCCATTGTCAGATCTCAATAAAATTTATATGGGACCACATGACAGCCACCAGCTTTCGATTAAAAAAGAATCATCAAAATCGGTTCGCCCAGTCCAAAGTTCTGAGGTAACGAACATAAAAAAAAATACAGTCGAATTGAGAACCTCCTCCTTTTTTTGAAGTCGGTTAAAAATACGGCAAGCCGCCATCTTAGCTAAAACGCCAGTCAGTCTCAATAAGCGCGAATTACGTCACGCTTCTTAAAACAAATGAATATCACCATACTAATAATGACGTATCGTCTTTTGTTTTCCTGAGGACTGACGTCACAATCACGCCTTGACACTTTGACATTATGAAGCGTTTTAGTGCGAATTTTAAACTTATAATTTGAAATGTAGGGGAGAGTGGGGTGACACCGGATAGTTAAGAAAAAAACACCATAAATTCGTTAAAATGTTATATATTTAAAAAATCAACAACACTTCTCAAAGAACATAAGTAAGACATTACTTTTGCAAAAAATATCCGAAATCAATAAAGATAAAAAGAAGTAGAAATTTATTTTAATAAAAAACATAAATCCGGATTCACCCCATACCTATGGGTAAAACCGGATACGCGTTTTTAGTCATCGGGGTGAATACGGATATGTTTTTATGCAGGCAAACGAGCTGATGGGTCACCTGATGGTAAGTGATCACAGCCGCTCATGGATATTAGTAATACCGGGGGCGTCACCAATGCGTTGCCGGCCTCGAAGAAAATAATAGACCTGCTTCTTGAAGGACTCCATGTCAAAGCTTAGTGGGAACACCGATGCAGGAAGTTCGTTCCACAGTTTACACGTGCGTGGTAGGAAATTACATGAACAGCGAACTGTGGAATAACGCCAAGTATTAAGGTGGTGTTGATGGAACCTGGTACACCGTGATGCGTGATGACGGAAATCAATCGCAGGTATTAAACCGAACAGTTCTTCAGAATATTCCCCGTTGTACAGACTGTAGAATACGCATAGGGAGCCTACGTTTCTCTTCAACTCAACTGATACTGAGGTCCTGTAAACATACTTATGAAAAAAAAAGTAAAGGTTTAAGATTTTAGGTAAATAAACAGACATAACCTATTCAATGATTGGGGGTGACACCGGATACCCGATATCACCCCGTCTGGTCGTACCCCAAAGGGCCACTTTCAAAATACTACTTGCAAAAATTTTATTCTTAGACTGACAGCAACAATTAATGCTGTTTTTTTAACTTAAATAACCAAGATATTATGAAAAGAATGTTACATTATGATTGTACATGGCCAAAACAAATGAGAATACGTCAAAAATTACAAAATATTAGATAACTTACCAATTTTTTCTATTTTGTAGAGTACAAGCACGCGATGAAATTCTATCGTGTCCGAATTTTGCAAGCAAACTGCCCGAGTGTTCCCAAATAACGTTTGACTATTTAGAACGAGATAGCTATATGCCTACTAGTAAAATAGCAACTATCTGTTTTTACCCCCTGTCCGGTTTCTCCCCACATTCCCCTATTTATTTTATACTAAACCTTATTTTTTGCGAAAATATGATATACGTTGTAATTATAATATATTTCCCAACAATATAGAATAGAATTCCACACTGAATAATAGAGAAACTAACGGCCCTCAGTGACGTCAATGTTCGGTCTATCTATACCGTATACGGCACCGTCACGGACACCGAGCGACGCGAGATAGATCTAATTTGCCCCGGCTTAGCCAGAGTGGCAGTTTTTCATTATTTTTAGCCAGTGTCTTAAACGTGGCTTACCGAACGCACGGACAGAATACCAATTGAATTCACTTATTTACAGATGTAGTTGCTCTGGACGAAATTGAGTTTCGAACTAAAATGAAATGAGTTAATTAAGCAATTTAAAATTTTAATGTTACAGATAGGTTACTTAGGTAGAAGCTGAAAATCTCGTTTCGTTAACAGGGCAAGGTTTACAAAAGTACGTATCGAATATTATTACAAAAAACAGTATCGTAGCGTCCTTGAGCGATTGAGAAGGACTAATGTTGTACTTATAACTATTTTGGTTGTGTTTTAACCGTGATGTTCCAGTCTAGATTGATGAGATACTTTAAAAAATAGACGCGTCCGCGCCAAATAATTATTATTATTACAAATTTACTTACAATACAACCTTTAAGTAGAAATAACAATAATATTAGGGAGCTCATTAATTTTTTAAGTAGACGATCTTAAACGACTGAATCGCAACCTCAGTTTTTGCATTACTTCATAGCTTCATATTCGTAGATCACTTAAGTATAATAAGATAAGTCATTAGATGAAAGGCTATAGACTTTGTGGGCAGAAAAAGTTATTGTTTTCATTGAACTCAATACGAGTAAGTACAGATAATTTCAAAGTTGAAGTTTATTTCGTCATAGAAACAAACGGCTCACTTAAGGTAAATCAAAACTCTTACCATATATATAAACAGTAATTAAAATGATTTTATTACATTACGTACAAAAAGTATATCGGAATTCATGCATAGGTACCTTACAAAGTAGGTAATTAATTCTATTAATCAATCTCAACCAAGTTATCTTCATTTAACGCAAACTGTATTGAGAGAAATAAAGTTTCACAATAATTACGTAATTAAAATATTAATACATATATTGATTACGTCATTATTTTGAAAAGGCACGATAATTATTATGAAATTTAATGAACTGACTAATTTTTTATACGCGACGCGTTTTTTTATTATATGCGACGCGAAAAATAGGCATAATTACGACGAAAAATAATCTGGAACAAAAAAATGAGTCGTTGTACAAATCCAAGATTACATTGATCTCCCATTGCGTAGAGATCGCAGTCCAACGTCAAATTACACGCTTGACCGTAATTGTGATTGGATACCGACTTTTTCCCTTTTCAATATTTAGCTCCTTTTTTCACTTCTGATCCTTTGTTTCGTCCGTGAGAACGCAGAGGAAATTACCATTTTTAGTGATTGGATTATCGGATACCTGGGTTTAGGCGATCTCGTCGAGAAATCGATTCGGAGGCGATCTCGGATGGAAATTGATACGGTAAAACACCGTTTGGGCGTGTTTGGAGCTGAGGTGCAGCTGAATGTCAGGTTGTAGCTGTAATTGTTTTGATGATAACGATGACTTGATGACTGATTCTATGTCATAAAACCCGGTTTATACACACCCGGTTTAAATATGATGTTATTACTAAAAAAATCCTACTATGGATTGTGTAGTCATGTTAATTTTAAGACTTCTATTATCTGACGTCATGAAAATGAACGTTCTTTTTCCACTTGACTGTTTTCGTTGATACCGGAGACATAAGTTTTAAAATGGTGTTTTAGTTATTATTATTGATTAATATTTTTTTTTAACTTAATCATTAGTAAAAATAAATTTAGACAAGTAAAAATATACGATCTATATTATGATGTGCCAGTGGTGTGGTCTATTTTTTGGTGTATTTTTTTTAAGTGTCAAGGATTTAATACAAATGTCAAGGATTTAATATTCTATGAGCCCTTGAATAGCTTTCAACTTACCGGCTGTTCACTGAGGCGGTGTTCCCAACTCCGTCGACCGAAGGTTTTCTGAAATTAAAATACACAATTACTTTACAAATAGGCGACGCCTTTTAATTTCTATTATTAGTATAATAATGATGTGTAGTATAACTGTAAGAAACTTGTGAAAAATCATTGAAGCCTCAAGAATATTTTTTTATTATACTAAAATGGATATAACACACTTTTCATCAATTTTTCGAAGTATGAAACAAACATTTTCAATTTTTTTTATGTGTGGTACAGATGCAACTAATAACGAATGAGATAAGCATCATTCATTTTTTAGACAAATTACGTTAGTTTTAATAAAAATTGACTTATCATATTATTTTTCATTTTAAAACTATCGAAAATATTATCGATATTTTTAAAATTCCAACCTTGATGCAGTGGGTGCACGGGTAATTCGTGTTTACCCGTGTGTTTTAACGAAATCATCACCGGTGGGTGAAGCCAGTGGGTGCACGGGTAAAGGCCCTTCTATTCTGTTTTTTATTTAATGTAGGTACCTATACATGTAGTAATTCAATAACATTGCAACGCTCTTACGGGGTCTCGTAGCGTGTAAGCCTTACGAGTAGAACTATTTCTCCTCTATGACAAAACACCTTTCCGAAATGGTAGTAGATTTAAAAAATACGTTCATAACTGTATTAAAAAAATATCCACATTAATACATGAGTTTGAATTTTGAATATTTTAGCTTTTGTCCACGACGTCTTATCCGTACCTTACTGGTGAAATGTTAAAATTAATATTATCTCGGCTTAAGCGCTGCAATACGTTCCAGCAATACAACTGTGAATAAAATTTTTAAGGGAGAAGCCAAAAGGAAACCTTGCTCCTTTAGACCTCTCATATTATTTTCTACACAGTACAAACATCGAACTTTTCAACCGACTTCAAAAAAGGAGGAGGTATTCAATTCGACTGTATTTTTTTATGTTTGTTACCTCAGAACTCTCGACTGGGTGAACCGATTTTGATGATTATTTTTTTAATCGAAAGCTGGTGCTTGTCATGTGATCCCACTTAAATTTGAGCTAGATCTGACGAGTAGTTTTTGAGATATTTTGAAGTCGGTTATTTTTTTCTTGGTTAAATTCAGATTAATGAATGATGCAATTAAGTATGTTTATGTTTAGGTACTTACATCCAATAGTCAGCCAGGCTAGCCCCCTGGGTTCCGTATGGGTTGCCGCCCAGGTGGTAAGGAGCGCAGAGGTTAACCATGGGTACAGTGTACATTGTTAAATAATACCAGCAGGTACCAATACTTCACATTAACAAATACACTACCATTAGTGTTATTACACTATGACCATAAAAAAGTCTCATATTGACCTAAATCAAAACAGTGTAGTATTAATCAGGTTCACGGGCAAATCAAAAGGATAGCTATTTTTTTTAATAACGCCACACACTCATAGCCCCACACTAGGATTCCCTGTGTCGTGAGTGCCATGGACAACACACAGAGACAAGAATACTCACACCCAGACCGAGAACAGAAATTCAAACTCATCATTCAAATTTCCGCCTCGCTGGGAATCAAACCAGGACCCTTGGTGCGGCGATCCGGCATGATAACCATTGCGCCACACGGGTCGTCGAGAGCTTAGAGGGCTAAGCCCTCTTAATGAACTATGTCAACCAGTGACAATATTTCACGTCCCCAGCTGGTTAATGTCCCTCCTATAGAACATTCCTGGATCCACCTCGTTTAATCATAGACCGACAAAATGCATTTTAACAATAACGCAATCATCATCGTTATTTAGCCATCGGCGTACTCAAACGAGCATGTGTAAAACAACTTAAGCATTAAACAACAACTACCACCGACTACATCCAACAATAACAACAAACAACAGAAATGAGCAGCTTCCCAAACAATCGAAGGTTCAGAGACTTCAGTTTAGAGCGATTGGTCACAAAACCTCGCATACCCAATGAAAGACGCCGCCACCGTCACTAAACGACTGGTGACAGCCGCCGACCGGAGCGAATGTGACAATAGTTGCACTTAGCGCTCACAGATGGCGGTACTGCCCGCTGCGCCTGCGACGGTAGGAGTACCATGTTGCCACAATGTCGGGGATAAGTCTTGGAAGAAATCGTTGAACAAATTGCTTGACCCAAAGTACTTAAAAATAGTGAATGAGTGTACAATTTTATTTTAGCCTCATTTGTTTCAGAGTAAATTCAGAGAAAATTCAATATTCATTCTATAATTTTTCTTAATATCTTGTAATTTATGCATTAAATATGAAAACAAAATGTTATTTATAACCCTGAAAATATTTTTCTAAAAATTTTAAGAAAGTAAAACACACGAGAATATTATATCGTGTTCATTTTATTATCAAATTATTCCCTACATTTTAAACTCCCAGACTTTATACGAGTATACAACATAACTCAATATAATGTTGTAAAACTATACTATCATGTTCAGAACAAATACCGATTGACAACCGGACGGGCAATGAGCCAATGATACGAGATTGATTTCATACGGATTTTCTGACTTCATTTCAATCAATCAAACACAATACTAATCTCAAAAAAACAAGTAACTTAAAACTTTGTGTACTCGACTTTTGATACAGTATGAATAACATAAAATTCTCTCATCGTTTCCACCCTAAGGTTATCTAGGCTATCTTGGACAATCCAATTAATTACCAATCGCGTGGTTACCCTAGGCTGCATGCGGTGATCCGGAATTAGTCCTCGTTTGAATGTCTGGTGGGTATTTAACACGGTAACAAGCTCTAATTTGTTTTCTTTTTGTTGCGACCAACATTAGACCATGGTCACACTACGAGACGATTGCGATACGGAAGCGACTCATCTCATTTAAAATAATTCAGATCATACCAACCTACATTACTGAAGCTGAACAGTGCTATTTTCGTTTTGATAAAATTTCGGATAAAGATTATTATTTAATCCGAGCTCATAAATCGAATAAATTTGTGATGGCCAAACACATACGAAGAAAGGTCATCTGTTACTTTTATAATTCTGCCTCGGCCGGATATTGAACCTGGAAACTCCCCTAAGGCAGTTAGTTTAAACTAGAGTTATTTCAAATTGCGCAATGTTTGGTAAAGCTCAAGATAAAAATTACATTACCATAATATAACATGTAACAACATATTTAATATTTAGTAAAGACGTAGTAAGCAAGTCCTAACTAAATGACGCTATAGATGTTTTATTAACCCTGACGCAAAACGAGGTGCTATAAGTTTGAGGTGTTTGTGTGTCTGTCTGTGGCATCGTGAGGATGGACCAATTATGATGCAATTTTTTTATTGTGATAGCTGACATGATTGAGATAGTTCTTTGCTACGTTTAGTGTATATAAAACGGTCGAGGTTTTTTTAAGTTTTAAAATTTATGTACTAATTATAAATTGTATGTATTTTTGTCAACATTAAAAGAGCGAACCTCTATAACTTCCTACTCTTTGGCAACACCATGAGCAATCAATACACAAATCGATCGAACATTTACGATTCCGATTCGATTCCGATTTATTTCCCAATTGTCGGCGCTTCAAAGGGATTGTCGTCACGGCACGTCATGGTACGTCACTGGTAGCGTGAACAGTTTTTGCGTTTACCTCGTTTAAGTTCTTTTGGATGATAAACAAGTATCCAGACCACCTGGGGTTAAATGATGGTATCTTTAATACCATCCGGAAAAGTAGACGGACAATCTGATGATAATTGACGACTCTGGCCTAGTTGGTAGCGACCCTGCCTGCGAAGCGAAGAGACCCGGCTTCGATTCCCGTCCGGGGCAGATGTTTATGTGACAGATACATATTTGTACTCGGGTCATGGGTGTGATTGTGACGTGTTATATGTGTCGCCCATGCCACCCGCGACACAGGTACTGCTGGGGGTATGAGTGTGTTAGCGTTTATTTATTTATTTATTATTTACGAATAACCGCCCTCGCTTTGCTTCGGTTTTCTTATTTTTTTATACTTTGGGTTACATTATTTGCGTTTTATTAGGGATCGCTAATTTTTTTGAAAATATAATATAGGCTATGTTACTCGGGGATTGTGTAGCTTTCCAACAGTGAAAGAATTTTTCAAATCGGTTCAGTAGTTTCGGAGCCTATTCAATGCAAACAAAAAATCAAATCTTTCCTCTTTATATATTAGTATAGAAGTATAGATAAGTGGTCATCTACCACCTACGACTACACATCCGAGACACGAAGGTCACTTATCTTAATTTCAAGGTAAGGTCACTTATTTATTTACTTATTTATGCAAACTTTATTGACCACAAAGTAAAAATATTAACGGACAAATGGCGAGCTTAATGCTAGTGCATTCTCTACCAGATAACCATTAGGCCAAACAGAAAAAAAACACGATGAACGGTAAAAAGAAAAGAAAAAAAAACATAAGTAAGTTTCAAGTAATTTCATTGGAGGCGTGTACGCGTGAATCTATAAAGGCCAATAGGGCCAACAGCAACCATCCATTCGAAAAAAACACATCCATAAGTATGTGTGAAAGTATTGACTTTCAAAAAGTGTTTGTAAACCAAACCAATTTTGAATAAAAACATTTGATTTGATTTGATTTGATTCGTTGTAAGTACACTGAATGGTCGTAAACAATGTAGTTTTCCCTGATGTAGTATACGAATGAAATTAACATTTTTTTAAATAATATTGAAATATTTTTTCACAAGTCGGCAAGGAAGCCTTAAGGGCGGCGAAGCACTGGCGACTCCTCTGATGTTGCTCTTGTCTTGCCTTACACAGACGACGGTGACCACTTACCGTCAGGTGGCCCGTCGGCCCACTAGTTGAGACTCAACCAACAACAAACATTAGATTGTTTTTGCCCACAATTTTTTTTTGTCATCCCCGGGAACCGAACTTGGGATTCCATCACATCATTTTACGTGAACCTTTTTTCTGCGCCTTTTCTTTAATTCCTAATGTGGTAAAGAGAATGCTGTGATTGGCATTAAAAAACTGATTTAAGTATGTATTACAAACTCACTAACTACGAATTTCATACCTTCTGTTTCTTGCTAAAATTTAACATATAAAACATACAAATAAAGTTTAGGACCGTGTCTTCGTCCGAAAAAGTTCTAAACAAGAAATTCTTCAAAAAGGTAAGAAAATAAATGTATTCCATTTAGGAATAAAACTGCAATTAAAAATTAATTGCCAGTCAACCAGGAAAATTGTCAAAAACCTGGAAAGTGCATTCAGTTTTTTTCCAAAACAACAACGCACGGAATGTACGCAATTAAGAATAATTTATTTCAAAATACCTTTATGACTCTTCTTTCCACAAAATCGAGCACAAAATATATCCAAATACGATGTCTTTATAAATACAAATTGACTAATTCCCGGTACAACAAACAAGAAACCAGGCACTTATCAGGAGCGCATACAATGAATGAGCTTTAAAACATTTATGTATGCAGTAAACAATTCAATACGAATGTCTTCATTATGTACCTACTGGTCGGTATTTGGCCAAAAAAATCTTTAACTCAGATCACCCACATCGCGAACGTTTCCGAGAAAACCGTTCAAAACGTCAAATTCCACGATTAATCGAATAAGGACTGCGAGTGATTAATCGAGACGTTTCGAATGACCAATCGATCAGAGCCTGTTTTCGCGACACTAAACCACGTTCAAGAAAGAAAAGTTCTTGAAAATGCCTTATTCCAAACCATTCCATATTTAAAAACATAAAAGACATATAAGGAACGCAAATTACGTCGAGATTTTAAGCCGTGAACAAACTTTGGTAACTGGTCACTGAAGTTTACTTTTTAATTTTGCGAGTTTCAAAGTTCGAACGCATTCTTTTCACGTGTTTCAAAGTTCGTACGTTACTTTTCGCGTGTTTGGAATTCGAAAGCGAGCGGGTAACCTGCTCGTCACGGCGGGTCACGTGGTAATGGGCTCGGATGCAACCCTCCGGAAAATTCTGAGCTCCCCCTGCATCAACCATCCGTGTGTGGGTACGCCCTAATCGAATAACAATATGTAATCGAGTGCCATCTTAATGATTCATTAATGATTGTGACTTTTGACTTGACGCGCCGCTGAAGGGTTTGACAGTTGAGAGATTTAGCGCCGAAGTTTCAGCCCTTCTGTTTGGACCTTTTGTTGGGTAATATCATGACCCTGCAACTCTTAAACTCAGTTTCTGTTTATAATTATTTTCCTTGCTGAATAGAGTTGTGGGTTTTATTCCTGAAATACGAACAAGAGGAATCTAGTGCATTGGAACGAGTTTGGCACTGAATGTTGAAGCATCTTAAACTTCCGAAAACTTCCGACAGTTGAGTAAACCACTGACCTCTGCACCCATCCGCACTAAAGCGTGGTGGAGTATGTTCTAGGCCGTTAATGTAATTGCCGTTAATTGGGCTGTTAATGGACTGAAGCCGAAAAATGTTTTCGTTCAGGTTGTCACCAATGTTTATAGGCGACGATGACCACTTAGCATGGCCTTTATGCTTTTTCGTCAGGTGTTCAGGATATAAAAATTGACCGGATTGAAGTGAGTAACCTAAAGCCAAATTTTTCATCCCACATTTTTTTCTGTTAACTTAAAATTCGCCAACCTATATTCATATATTTTACGTGAACCTGAAAACCCGATGCTTCAGCGACGCAAAACATTTTCCTCACTAAGTCACTCTCATAATTTGTCGATAAATAATTGACAGCGCGCGGTCTTGTCCCAACACTTTATTCATTATTCAGTGGATGTGCTACTGTTCTGTCATATTGCCCTAATATTGGCAAAATATTCGCGTTCTGTGAGGGGAATGCTTGCTACGCGTTTTCCGTATCATTTTCCAAATAAACGTTGTAAAAGGGGTTACAGATTTGAAACAATGTTTTGTGAGTATCTAGTTAATACATGTTATATTATTGTTATTATTAGCTATAGTCCTCAATTTTTCTGAATGAATCTAATGCCCGTCACTACTCACCACCCATATCTGTCTCCCTATTAGGTCTCTTTTGACCACAAGAAGGGTTAAAGCCATAGTTCACCTGGCCATATTCGAGTAGGCAAACTTCACACTTTTGAGAACATTATGGAGTACTTTTATAGCCTGAAGGGCAGACGAAAAAGCATACGGGCCACTTGATGGTAAGTGGTCACCGTCGCCTATGGACATGACCAATACCAGAGGAATCGCCAATGCAACGCCGGCCCTGAAGGATTTTTACATCTTTTAGGCGATGTTTTCCTTCCACAAAGCCAGAGATAATTTTTAACCGACTTCAAAAAAAGGAGGAGGTTCTCAATTCGACTATTTTTTTTATGTTCGTTACCTCAGAACTTTGGACTGGGCAAACCGATTTTGATGATTCTTTTTTTAATTGAAAGCTGGTGGCTGTCATGTAGTCCCATATAAATTTTATTGAGATCTGACAATGGCATCTATGATAAAACCATATAAGTCTTAAATTTGTATTAAGTAAGCGTGACAAATGGATGAATAACTCAATATCACGCCAATCGATTTCGATGATTCTTTTTTAATCGAAAGCAGGTGCTTGTCACGTAATCCCACATAAATTTGAACGATATCTGACAAGTAGTTTTAGAGTAACTTTGAAGTCGGTTATTTTTTGTTTTGTTAGTAAAATTTAGATTATTGTTAGTAAAATTTAGATTATTAAGTGAGAGTTTGGTTGAATTTCAATCGCTGGAAGATCAATCAGTCTTACAAAGAGATATCTGAAAGGAAATGGCTATAAAAATTGCTAATGTCAGCTTACAAATATAATAGCAAAAAAGGTATCATTAAAGATAAATTGAAAACTACTTTTAAAATATTATGAGCTATTGAAATACTTTGTTGATGATGAGTGATCTTAACGACGGATATAGAATTAACACCATCGTTACACTACCTGCAGTTCACAATGACACATCCATTATTTTTTATTTTTAAGGCAATAAGATCGAAAATCGTGTGAACCGAGTATCAGTCACAAGTCCTATAAGAAGAAAAGTGCGTAATAAAATGGTAATAGACGGACTGGTTTGAATATTACGGACGTAATATCAATATCATAAAATATTATAACAGTTCTTACAGTGATAGAATAGGGCAAGGACCTGGTTACAACAGACCTGCTTCTGTACTTGGAAGTAAATTACGAACAAGTATTTACAATAATGAAACGGAAAATACGAGGATAACAATTACTCATTAGTAGTAAAACTTGGTAAAAGAGCAAACGAGTGAGCTGATGGGAAGTGATCAGTACCATCACCTTCAAGCTTTATAACATGTAAATAAACACAAATATAGGAGAATTAAAAAAGTTAAAAATAAAGACATTTAATTTATACTTTTTAAAAGACTTTGCTTAGTGAAATTAAATAGGTACTTAAAGCTTTTCACCTGTTCTATTGAAATTTATTATTGAAATTTATTGACGAACGCAATTTAATTTATTTAATTTATTGATTAGGGCATATTTATATTTTTATATTTTGAATGGAATTATCACTACCGTTATAAGTATTATTATTTTTGTTTAATTGTTTTAATTTAAATTTAAAATTTATAGTAAGTAGACGAATATTTCGGTTTTAATTACATTTATTATTATTATTATTATTATTATTATTGTATTTTGTTTATAATGGATTGATATAATATTGTATTGAATTCTTATCTGACTGTGTATTACTGTTGTATATAATATGGGGTTAAATATTTTCTGTATTAAACTTGAATTAAATTAAGGTGAAATTTTGCATACATGATTATAGTAAATCGAATAATAATGCAATATAATTATTTCATAGAGCTAGTCGTTGGATTGAAACTAAAATCTTATTTAACTTTTTCACATCCCTAACAGTCAGGTAACTAAAACATTTTTTACGCAGTAGCAAGTAAAAACGCGGCAGTGGAAGCCATCCTTCAATCACTTACAGGCGAGTTAGGGGTCCTGCAAGTGCAATAGTACCTAATACTTGGTTTACGGGCGCCCCGGGATTGCTCATAAAGCGGGGGCTAATGAGGATTTATCGCGGCCCGAGACGTATGCGCCAGGACTTGGACCAGGAGTACTGAACCTTTTGCTACCGATGTATAGCTGTCTTTAGTGGTTATTACAGAAAAAAAAATTAAAAAAAGTCTTAGAATACGTATTCGAATACTTAGAACAAAAAAAATGCATAGGTAACAAGTAAACATTAAATACTTTTATTAGTAGAATATACTTTAGAATTATTTTAATTAAATTTTTAGGTTTCAACTTTATTTCTTTCTTTTATTATTTTTTTTATGAATTTTTTTTATGGAAATACCCGACAAACGAGCTGATAATCCACCTGATAGTAAGTGGCTATCGTCGCCCATGAACATCAGCAATACCAAAGGCATCACTGATGCGTTGCCGGACAAGAAAGAGAGAAGAAAAAGAAAAAGCTTAGCTTAGCTTCTTAGCTTGGTCGTGGCCATCGCAAGAAAAAGAGAAGAAAGAAAGAACTGGTTCTCAAGCCCCCAGCCAAAACACGGAGAGACGTTTGGCGGCTGGCTCAAGCAAAAGAGTGGTAAGTATCCAGGCGAACCCCATGGAGTAATAATAATAGACACTTCAAGATGCACCAGATATTACAGACACACAAACATACAACATCCAAACTGATACTCATTATTGCGGACGGAATCAGTAAATAACTTGTTTTATATAAATCATTGGAAGTTATTATGTATTAGAATAAGTTTTTATTGTGTATTAGAATAAGTTTTTTGAATAGTTATAAGTTTAATAAAATCATTAATAAAAAGCTCACCAATAAAGGCCCCGAGCAACGTTTCAGGAAATTATTACGTAAATTTTGTAAACTGAAAAATGTGTATTTGTAGAAAGAGATAAATACCATGTGTTAGAGTAAGATAGAAGACGATCCTTCTAGAAGAAATATGTGGCCTTCAGTCGAAATTAAAGTAAGCGTTCTGATTGGCGCAATTTTAGTAAGACCTTCTGTCAGAGTAAAAGAGACGGGTATAGCTCAATGGATTGGCGGGAAATTTGAGGTAGCGCGCTACCAACGCCACGGGCTATGACCCATAGATTTAGAATATAACTAGGATATTTTGTATGTAAAATTGTACTCATTCTGTGAGAACCAACTCCTCCCTGAAGCCTAAGAAACTTCATAGGAAAACCCCTGAATAAAAGTGTGTTTGGAATAAGATCCCTGCTTTTCATTCTCTAACTGTAAACATTATACAGTCCACTAACTCGTAGGCGGCAACGCCTACGGTTTGGTCCTTCGAGTGCCGGATTTGGTTATTGCAATCAGCCGGTATCGGAAAGCGGATTCGGAACGATCCACGACGCTCGACGAGCGGCTGTGGGTTCAGTACGGTTCGGTAGGGATTGTTAGGGATTGATAGGGATTGTTAGGGATTATTAGGGAAATATACGGAGCTGCCACGTACAATGAACACGAGAGGCCGTGTTCGATCGGAGTCGGGGTTTAGCGAGTCTGACATGGCTCATAGCGCTAGAGGCGCGCCGGGGCCGTCAAACTTGCACAGAATATATGAAGAACCTCCACAATCGCCGTCGACAATTGCGGGGATACCTGTAGGGAGAAGACTGGAACGCTCTCCTCCCCGAGAAATGGGACCGCCCGCGCCGCCGACGAGTACGCCAGCCAGACGCGACGCTACAACGACACGTAACGACGCATCGCCTGAACAAATGAGGCCCGTATCACCAACACACAGCGCTCGGACGAACACGTCAAGACTAAGCGCAGACGCCAGGATGAAAATGGCACAATACGAAGCGGATAAGCAACTTGCCGAGCTAGAAGAAAGAAGACTACGTATGCAAGAGAACCTTGTCAAGTCTCGTCTAGCCGCGGAAATGTCGGCAATTGACGTTGAGTCTCAATATGAGGCCGAAAACAACAACAACCGCGTAACGGACTGGGTCGACAGAAGCATCGAACAGGAAAGGACTTCGCGACCACAGCACCAAGGGGAACAACAGGATGCCCGCCCTCCGACGAATGAACAATGGGGCGACAACAACAAACATAGGGGGATTCAGAAACTCGCCGACACACTAGAAAAGATGATGACAGCAAGACCGCCGCCTCGCCAAACAGCAGAATTGCCGACCTTCACGGGAACCATCGCCGAGTGGCTGCCGTTCAAAGCCACGATGGAGGACTCGACGCGAATATTTAAGTTCTCGGCAACAGAGAATCTGCTTCGGTTACGAAATAGCCTACGGGGGGAGGCCCGTGAAACGGTTCTGTCACAACTCTTTACCGCGACGAATCCAGAGATAATAATGCGTACATTAGAAATGAAATATGGACGCCCGGAATTTATTATCGACAGAGCAATGGAGGACCTCAAGAAATTACCAAGACTGGGTAATACAAGCGCCGAAGTAGTATAGTATTGGGCATTCTGCCCCACTTGTTCGCTCAGGCATCCGCCTTCGCGTCGTGGGGCAGAATGCCCAATAAGATTTCTGGTAACGTGGGACAGAATGCTTCATTAAAATTTCATAATTAGAAAATAACTGTTTGTTGTTGTAAATAACGCGGGTTCAGCTGCGAAAGGAAACAAAACAATATGTAAAAATTATTTATTCATAGTTATAACATTAACGTTAATTACAGATTTCATTTGATATAAATGTAGGATGGTCCTCACACAGTTCATCCACCGAGTGCACCAAAGATTGAAGTTTTCGCCATTGCGGTGTATCGTCTTGTGTCTGGAATTTTATTCGTACTAGCGCTTTCTTCCAGAGCTCTTGTGCATCAGTATTGCGCGCATCGTTGGTTTGATATACTTTTAAATCGATAAGGTAGTCCCCCGTTGTGTTAATCGCCCGACGTTCGTTGCCGTTTGCAACCCTGTTGACGAAGTACGTGGACAGCACGCGCGATGGAGGATCTTTGGATTTGCCGCCATCACGACTAAGATTGAATATGTCCACAGTCTTCCCCTTTTTTCTGTAACAAACACAAATAATCCGTATAAGTATACAATAACTTACTGATATTACATAGTGTCGGTTTTCAAAATCATTGCGAAAAATAACACAATGAATACATACAGGCTCATTGCAGTATGTAAATTAATACAAAAATTGTAGTGATGGTCATGTAAATAAATTGTTGTTACTTGTAAGTGAAAGTAACAATTAAATAATATTAAGAATCAATTTAATCTACCTCAAAAGTCAAGTTTACCGAAGGCGAAAGAAAGAATTTTTTTCTGTGCAATCATAAGATTAGATATTAAAATAAATCCTGAACAAGAATAAACATAAACTTGATCGACATTTGTAGTAATAGCGCATAGGCACTGGTTATTTGAAAATAAATAAAAAAATATCTCCCATATTTATATATCATAAACTATTTCAGTAACCGTATGAGTATCATTGAACAGTAAAAATGTATTTTTTTATCTCCTGTAACTTTACATTTTTATATAGACCACATAAATTCTTAGTAGTTGGTAAAAAATTATTAAGTTATAAAAGTGTAGTGTTACTATGGATTACATATTATTATGCGAACACTGACACGAAAATGAATGTATAATAAAAAATCAACCACTGACCGCAACGCCACATAAATATATCGAACGTAAGTACATAATTTGAAATATTATAATTTAAATATAACGAGTAGATGTAAATTTAGTATGATTACCTTATAATGGCAGTCGATTTCTTCGTAGATTTACGCTTGCTTGTAGGAGTAGAATGTTTTCGCCGGAGCTCGGCACTGTGTTCAACATCTGTAGAGTTGCTGCGTTGATCGCACTCAGAGTCCGACCTGTAAATTGTTAAATTTTAATTAATTATTATTACTTGAAATATTATTATGCTGAAAAAGGATAAAATGTTAAGTTAATGTTTATCTACTTGGACTGAACTAGTAATAATAAAACTATTTACTCGCACTTGTAATTAATCTATTGACGATTATAATAATTATGAGTAAATAAAGTTAGTGAAAAAAATGTCAAAGTATTTGGCTACATGTTGTATCTGAAAAATAAATTGGTTGGAGTAAAATATGAAAATTAATAAAAATGATAAAGACTTACATTTTAAATGGCAGCCACTTGAAGTATAATTACCAGTACAACCACTGTTCTATGGACTGAACTGCAGAGTGGAGGCACTCGGCGCTGGTCGCACTGTAGTCGTTGTAGGAGTACTTTGTTCCTAGCAGAGGCTCGAATTTGATGTACCGAGCTCCGAAAACGTTAGCTTATAAGTCAGAAAAGACATGTAAATTTGTTAAATGAAATGTAAGTGTGTTTAATCAAAATAATACACAATTGAGACATTTCTTATTTGTACGTATTACATTTGTAAAAAAATTATAACTAAGAATTTTCTAGAATCATTATTTGCTAACGCAACACAAAGACTTAGGGCTACCAAAATAATTATCATACATGCTACGTACTATGTATGGACTGATGATCCCATTTTTACACTAAAATATGTGGAAGTGACATCCATAACCAAATTAGCAGCGTAATAATAAAAATTCGTATTGCTGAATAACACTTTTAAATAGGTGTGCAATAATCACAAGTATTGTGTTGAAAAATAT
Organism: Thymelicus acteon; assembly: GCA_951805285.1. Taxonomy (NCBI): domain Eukaryota; kingdom Metazoa; phylum Arthropoda; class Insecta; order Lepidoptera; family Hesperiidae; genus Thymelicus; species Thymelicus acteon. The sequence goes on from OX638233.1 coordinate 4,565,246, forward strand.
GATATTTTTGTTAGGGTTGACAAACGATATAAATTTAAAACATCGCAACTTAAATTGTAAAAATCAAAATATATGATTAAAAGGACTTGTTATTTACGTTTCATTGAGTCTTTTATATTGTTGTGTAGGTAATTACATATCGAGAAAATATTGTATAATCCGGTAAATTAACAGACCATTAGCACTCTTAAAAACATAATCTATACCTATTTTTAACGTAGATAAACTTTGTATATAATAATTAAGAAATAAATACAACATTTTGTTTAAGTAAATGGGTAATAATAATACATAATTATTTGCATTTGGATGTCAACCCTGATTGAAATGAAAAATCTTGCAAAATACCGTTAGGTACTGCAACCGGATGGAACACGACACTTTTGTTTTGACAAAACACAATAGGTATTGGTACTATTTGCACGCAAAATGTGTATTTTAATTTAAATTTAATTCGATTACTGATTGTGAGTACAAGTTATAAGTATTTATAATAATGGTAAAATCGGTCGCAAAATTTTTATAAGGTAATTATTATGTTAAATATTATATTCTATTAAATAGTAATATTCATTTCATTAAATTTTGTTGTCGTTATTAGTATAATTATAATAAGTGTGTTTTTTATTTCAGACCATCACTTATTATGAACTGTGAGGCAGCGGAGGTGCTGGTTTGAAGCAAATATTTTATTTGTTGACTACATTTGCAGATACAGAAATACCTACTTAACGAGGGAATGCTAATACTTGAGACATAATTAACAAAGACGACATTATTATATTGTGAATATTGGGTATGTAATTAGTTGTTAATTCATATTACCATGATAGTTTTCATTATTTTTATCTGATTGAGTACTTTCGCGGTTCCTAAAAGAATTAATTCTAAGTATGATGAATGAAAAAGTGGCTTATAATATTAGGTATCTCCTCGCCCTGCTCGTGGGCTAAGTATTAATTTGTGGGTTCGATCTCCACATTAAAATAATATTAATGTTCTGACATCTATTCTATTACAAAATCAATTGTAGCTGTGTCTTAGTGATTATTATTTGTATCTGTTGTTTAAGATTTATTACCGTAACAAACTAATTAAAAGTGTATTAAAATTAGGTATTATTAGTATGTGTTATTAAATTATGTTCGTATCTTATTCCAGAGCACATCACTTTGATCAGAGATTGAGAGATGCAATTGAAGATGTGAAGTTTTGAAGACCTACTGCAGTAACTGGTAATAAAGTCTTACTTGGTAATAAATACTTAGCAGTTAACTCAATATTTCTGAATAATAATTTTATTGTTAGATATTGTGATTCTAAAAATGCCATTCTGTTCGGTTTGCAACATTGATGTGAATTCACGCTGTTGGATTAGTCATTTGCGAAGTAACAGACATAAAAATAATAGTACTATTCGTATCAATGACAACGTTGAAATTATACATTCCTGTTTCAAAGGACGTATTACAAGTTATCGGATTACTACATCTAAACCCGAAGCAAATATTTACCCAGAATGTTTCTTAAAAAATATTCATGATCAAGTTAAATCTTTAATAGATAGCTCGCTTCAAAAACATTTATCTGTTAAAATAAATTTTGAATATTTCGGAGTCTTTTTAATGCTGAAGAATGATCTACAAGAGTTGAAATCTTTTGCGACAAAAAATTTTATCATTCATTTAAATTACAGTTTCAAGTCCACCTATGAAAAAGTTATAACAATATTATTAAAAAAAATTGAAGAGTTTCAAGAAAGAGATAGTGGATGGACGTTTTTAAATAATTCACATTTAGAAATTAATATTAACAAATATCAACCTCTTAGTGGATCACGATTTATAGATTTACCGAAATTTATAAAGAGTAAGAAAGCGTGTTTGAATATTCAAAACGATGACAGGTATTGTTTTTTGTGGTGTGTAGTTGCTGCTTTATATCCAAGTACTCGGCATCCTGAGAGAGTCACGTCATATCCTCATTTTCGTGAGGTCTTGAACTTAAATGATATTTCATTTCCAATCACTTTTTCAGATATAAATATTTTTGAAAGAAACAATCCTTTTTTGAATATTTATATTTACGGGTTAAGAGGTAGTAAGACTATAACAGGTCCTCTATATAAACCCGATAAAATCTATCATAAATCCAAAATAATTCACCTACTGTTTTTAGAAAATGGTAATTCATCTCATTATTGCCTCATTAAAGATCTACCTCGTCTCGTTAAAAGTCAAATAACTAAGCATCACGGCAAACTATATTTTTGCGAAACCTGTTTAGTGTTTTTTCCTAGTGAAGATCAATTTGATAGTCATTTGTGTGGAGGGGTTGCTACTATTCTGCCTGAAAAAGGTTCATATTTACAATTTAAAAATTATAATAGAAAACAAGACGTTCCATTCACTATCTATGCCGATTTCGAAACATTACTTGAACCAATTTCCAACCATGAATCTGATACCACAAATACGTTTCGCTTACAACGACACATTCCTTCAGCCTTTGCGTATAATATTGTTTCATCGTGCAATGACAATTTCAATGAATTTAAAACGTATCGTGGAATTGATTGTGTTTCCAAATTTATAGATTTTCTTACTGAAGACATTAAGAGAATTTACAATATATTGACCCAAAATGTCTCGATTATATTTTCAGAAAAAGACGCTATTGATTTTAAAAAAGCTAGGAAATGCCACATATGTGAAAATCTGTTATGGAATAATAAAGTCAGAGATCATTGTCATATTACTGGTCGATATCGTGGTGCAGCCCATCGACATTGTAATTTACAATATAAGATACCCATGTTCATACCCATATTTTTTCATAATTTGTCAGGATACGACTGTCACTTGTTTATTAAAAAATTAGGTGAAACGCCTGGTAAATTAAATATCATACCTAAAAGCAAAGAAAAATATATTTCATTTTCAAAATTTATGCATGTCAACGATAACGACTATGTACAGATTAGATTTTTAGATTCATTTCATTTCTTAGGCACTAGCTTAGATAAACTGTCGAAAACTATGCAAACTGAGGATTTTATTAATTTGCGGTATCATTTCCCTGATAATCATCAGTTTCTACTACTTACACGAAAAGGCATTTATCCCTACGATTATGTAAGCAATTGGAAATGTTATGAAGAAAAATCATTACCATCGAAACATTTATTTTTCAATTCGATAAGCAATGAACATATTTCACAGGAAGACTATGACCACGCTAAAGTGGTATGGCACAAATTCAACATAAAGACATTGGGTGAATATACTGACTTGTATTTAAAGACTGACGTACTTTTACTTACCGACATATTTGAAAATTTTCGAAAAACTTGTAAGTTGCATTATAAACTCGACCCTGCGTTTTATATTACTGCACCTAGTTTATCATTTGATGCAATGCTTTTAAAAACAGGAGTTAAATTAGAACTCATAACAGACTTGTCTATGGTACGAATGATACAAAGCGGTATTAGAGGAGGTTTATGTATGTGTTCTCATCGCTATGCAAAAGCTAATAATAAATATATGCCTTCGTGTGATGCAACAAAACCTTCCTGTTTCATAAGTTATTTGGACTGTAACAATCTTTACGGCTATAGTATGGGTCAATATTTACCTCACTCAGGTTTTCGATTTTTAAATCAAAACGAAATAGATCAGTTAGATATAGTAAATGTTAGCGACAACGCAGAATGGGGTTTTATACTAGAAGTAGATATTTTGTACCCTGAAACCTTACATATATTACACAACGATTTACCTTTTTGTGCTGAAAAATGCATACCGCCAGGGGGCAAAACAGAAAAACTTATTTCAAATCTTTACAATAAGTATAACTATGTGATTCATTATGTTCATTTAAAGAAATGTATTGAACATGGATTAATATTACGTAAAATACACAGAGCCATTACGTTTCGACAAAGTGCTTATTTGAAGGAATATATTGAACTAAATACGCAACTACGACAAAACGCAAAAAGTGTATTTGAACAGGATTTTTTCAAATTATTAAACAACAGCGTTTTTGGGAAAACATTAGAAAATACCGAAAAAAGAGTGAGTGTTCATTTAATTAACTCTTGGAATAGCTCAAAAAATAAAACAAAAAAAACTACCTGCGCTGAAAAACTCGTAAGCAATCCTTATTTTCATAGTGCATCAGTTTTATCGGAAAACTTAGTTGCAATACAAATGAACCCCGATCATTTCATTTTGGATAAACCAATTTATATAGGCTTTACTGTTTTAGAGCTATCCAAATCACATATGTATCATTTTCATTATAATATAGTTAAACCTTTTTATGGCGACAGAGTACGATTATGCTACACCGATACGGATTCTTTTGTTTATTCAATATACACAGAAGATTTCTACAAAGACTTAAAATGTAATTTTTTAGAGTACTTTGATACTAGCAACTATACCGTACAAAATGAATTCATGATACCTCAGATTAATAAAAAAGTGCCAGGATTGTTCAAGGATGAAATGGGAGGTAAACTTATTACTGAATTTGTTGGCTTGCGGTCTAAGTTATATTCATTAAAAACTCTGAATAATGTAATTAAAAAAGCAAAAGGAATTAAATCCTGCGTGGTACGTGATTTAACTATCGATGATTACCAGAATGTATTATTTAATAGAGATGTTATCCATCGAAAAAATATCTTATTCAAATCAATTAAGCATGAAATATTTACACAAAGTGTGAATAAAATAGCACTATCAAGTAATGATGATAAACGTGCTATATCAAATTGCAATGTTGCAACCCGAGCGTGGGGGCATTCTTCAATTTTAAAAGGTCATTAGATTACCTCTAAATATTGATATTCGCAATTGGTTTTAGTGAGCATGTAAATATCATCTCTTTTTTATTATTATAATATTATGTAGAGATTAAGTAAATGTTCTTAGTAAAATATGTACTTAGGTAAGTATATGAAGAATAATAAAGTTAATAAACATTTCTGTAATTGATTTTGCAATAACTACGAGTATAAGTAACCTATAATTTGTATTCAGTCAGTGTCCAAGTTTCATTACAACTTAAATGTACATAAATAAGATTGTAAATTATAGAAGTAATTAGTAAGTTTTTATGTAATATTGTATACTTATAAATAAACAACCTTTGTTAAATATAAATTTTGTTTTATTGATCTATTTAAACTATTAATATATGTAGTTCTTTTTTTACCGAAGGTGGCTTCTACCTATGCCTTTAGAAGGATTTCCTTGATATTTATATTGTATTTTATTCTCAATACATAAATTAGCTTTCACAATTCATGGTAATAATTTGTAGGTTATAACGTAATAATAATAATGCTCCAGAATGGTATGTATTATTGATACACGCAACATGTTATGACATGTTACAGTTCATCGCACTATATGGGAAGGTATGATATATTTATGCAAACTTGCAGTTTATAATTTATACTAAATTCTTTTAATATATTGAACTATAAAACTATATCCGAAAGAGTGATTTTCAAACAACTAATTTATAGCCTTGATTGAATGCTAACTTAACAATTTTAGATTGATTTGAATATATAAAGTTGATAGTTAGTTTATTTTTTATTATTTGCGGAATATTAATAGAATTGAGAAGTTGTTTTTACATTATTATACCTAGTACTTGTGTTATTATAATAATTATGTCCACGGTAAGTAAAGTACCTATTTGAATGTGATATAATATTAGTGTGTGTACATCAGATTTTAAAATGGATAATGTTTGTTTCAGGTATCTGATTCAGAGATTGTGTTTAGCCAGTATGCTCAGGATCCTTACGAAGGATTTTCCGAGCTCTATCACTGTGAACCCGAGCAATGCAAACTATCGAAAGAGAAAAAGTCCAAGCAACGTCGCCGAGACACTTTGAAAAAACATAACGCTACACAATCTTTTGTTATGAGCCGATTACAACGACGAGGCATTAGGTTAATAAAAATTTCTGTTATTGATCTCTGCAACAACAATTCTCAAACAAACGGCAGCGATAGTGAAAGTGAGAACGTTGTGATAAGTGCGCAGTACATTGTTAAGGATGCTATGGATAGTGTTATGGACGATACAGAATCGTTAGTTAAGAAAATATCGAAATCTTTAATAGACAATGATTTTTAATAAAGATACTACTGTTATTGTAAGTTATTATTTTATATTGATTCACCTGCGTTCTTCTATTTCTTAGATGTATAAGATGTTTAAAAAATAAAAATGCATTTTTACTGAAGAAATTATTTTTATTTATAAAACCAAAACATATCACTTTAGTGCCACCCCAAATGTTTTTTTATACATAACACATTTTTTAAAGCACAATGATTTGTGTGTACATTACAATTTAAATTGTTATCACAGAATTTCTTATGCAATTCAAACATGTTAGGACACTGGTCTTCACCAAGATCTGACACTTTACAATTTTCGCAAATGTTTTTTATCCACTTAACCTTTTCCAAACCTTTCACTAAGATATTTTTGTTTTCTAGATAGGGAACGATTATACGATGAAATTCTCTATAATCAATGTGTCCTTCGTTCCAATGAATACCTCTATTGCTTTCCAACCACTTTACTTGTCTTTTTTCATCAGTTGTTAAATATTTGAATAAATATGGGGGTTTTATTAAGAATAACTGTGTATAATCACGTGTTGCGAATGCTAATTCTTTTACTATAAAATTATTGTAGTGATCTTTAAATCCTTGAATATCCACTATGATGGTATCCTGATTCATGATAATTTTTTTACAGTATTACTCAGTGGCTTATATTCAATTATGCAGTCGTTTAATATAAGACAGTACGCGGCGGTTTGATCTGGTATATCAGAATCACTTTCAATTTCCACTCTAACGTCCACAACCGGACCTGTCTTCAAATTATCTACTTGCCTAGAGCAGTCGATAACAAATAACGGCGCTAAATTTTTAAATTGTTTCTCACTCAACAAGGGCTCTGGACGACGACCATAATATGACTGTTGAAATCTAACATATTGTTCGTATAATAAGGCAATGTTGTTGTTTGCGAAGTTAACGTTTAGGTTCTCATAAGGGAAGTATGTTGAATTGAGATAGACTCTAACGCTGCGAAGAAGACAGTGATCGAACTGAGACATGTCAGAACTTGCATTATTTTTTCTATTTGTTTGTAGACCAATAATAATATATCTTGGTTTTTCTATTTGTGACGAAGTTTTAATTGCCCAAGTATGTTTTGTAGTTTTAGGTAAAGCTGGATATTCATACAGATCCCAATTTCTAAATATCATTTGAAGCGGTTTATCTCGTTCTAACAGTTTCAAAAAATTAAGCTTTTCTTTGTCAGATATTTTGATATGTGGTACACGCCAAATAATTTTATTTATTTGAACGTCTTCTACAATTTCACCGGTATTGAGTTTCACAGCATTCAAGTTTGTGTTACTTCTTAGTAATATTAGTTCGTGTCTACTATTTATCACAACTTTTTTAAAATCTTCTGCAAAGCCCATTATGTTACAAAGTGGTATAGAAGCAGAAAATTTACCTCCATTTTTTATACCATCAATATTCCACCCCCAAGAATAAGCTATCTTAGATTCACTTTCGTTCATTGATATTAAAGATTTCATGGTGGTCGTAACGCCAGCATTCTTTATTTTATCAATCTCCACTCCGTTTAGCTCATACCGTATATCTTGAAATAAGTACAATAAAGCGTTATTTGTAAATTGAACACTGGTGACAGGATCCTTAGAATCTCGTTTTCTAACGATAACATTCCCTTCCAAATACAAGGTGCTTGCTGATGGTAGTACATATAGATCCTGTTGATTGATTGGTATGCGGATTTCATCATTTCTATTAAAACTAGTTACGTAGGGTTTGTAAGAATGATATTCAATTCCTTCTACACTATTGTCGTAAGATGGAGTCGATAAAACGTCTAAAATATTCATTTTAATAAGCCGATCGCTTTTAAGAATGCCGTATTGCTTTTCGTTAATTTTATTTTCTTTTTATTACGAGCTCTTGTATGATTGATTTCTTGATTCAAACTGATACGTGTAGTTGGTTGATGCGTATATTTATTATAGTCAATCATTTCTTCTTCTAAGATGTAAATACAACTGTACCTCTTCACCACGTAAATTGATTAAATGATTATTTATATCTAAAAGTCTAATATTAATGCAGCTTATGTTGCTCTGGTTAATGGGGAAGTAAATTGCGTTTTTAGGTATTTCTATAATCCTATATCCAGGTGGTACGTTTAGTGCAAATTCATGAATAATATGACTTGATTCGCCGTTTATGTATGAGCCGCTTACGATATCACATTCAACCCTGATCACGGTTGTTGGTAAAATGTTTACTGGAAACTGTGACACATGCCATTTATTTGCTTTCAATATTTGTTTTTTAAACCCTAACAAGTTTCTAAAGGTATTTTCCTTAGAAAAATTAATATCTTTTGTACAGTACAAAGTTGCTTTCAATGTGTTGTTATTACACTGTAGATTGATTGACGCATCCTTTATTTCAGATTTTAAATAATCATTGATATCTTGTAATTCATAGGTCCCTTCAGGGATTTCAATAACGTCATTAGATCCATAGAATAACTTATTATTAGTTTTATCAATATTCGGAATGGAATTAAATGTTGAGATATGCAATAAAGCACATTCATACTCTCCATCTAATTGCAGAGTGTTTGGATAGTACGTGGATAAACTTGATGAATTTCCTGTTATCGACAAAGTGAGTGACATGTTGCAAATGGTGAAAATAAAAGAATGATACATATTTTATACATTTTTATTCCAAAATTGCCATAGATATTTTAAGCATAAATGACCACAATTAACTGTATTAAATGACTGATATCTTGTGTAGTTATAACAAACATTACAATTCTTAAAATAACGAATTATTTCTTTAGGCGGTTTCAGATCGCCAAAACTATCAAAATATTCACAATAGTCATATATTTTAACATAAGCCACCCAATGCGTCCCCTTGTTCTTAGACTCGTCCAAATTAACAATACCACATTCGATCTCCTTTGGTGTTCTTGGTAATTGATCTCGCATAAAAACTCCTCTGAAGTGAGGGATGTCACATGCGTACTCTATTATATCTATATTACTTAGAGGACGATTAGGTAGCTTACATTTCAGTTTTTTGAGGGTTTTATAAATAATCCGTGACCATTTCTGTGCGGTTTAATGTATAGACCCTTGCCTAATACTACACCCTCCATAGCTTTGTTATGTCGTTGTGTTTCTTGCAAATTTTTCTGAGCGGATTTGTAATCATTAATGGTTTTCGCAATGCCAGCTGCACCTCCAGCTAAGGTCCCTAATGCCGATAAACCAGCAAAAATTGGAATCAAAGGTAGAATGCCTCCAGTTTTTGGTATGGGTATTACACGTGGTATTCGAATTTTCTTTTTATTTGGAAATACTTTCTTAGCTGCTGAATAAGCAGCGTCGATTAAAGATTTACTATCGTTGTGTTTAAATTTCTTGATTTTTGATCTTATTTTAGATACAAAATTTTTAAACGTTTTGACGCCAGCACCGGTTTTAAGTTTGGCTTTCATAACTTTACTCACTAACCATGAATTTAGTTTTTCGCCTTTGCAAGCATCTTTTGACTTAAGGCGTTGTTTTGCCATATTTAGAAGTTGTAAATCAGCTTTATGACGATTAGGTAGGTCTGTATGTTTTGCATATGCTATGTCGTGTTGCATACAAGCGTCGTCTAGCTTATTCACCCCTCGATCACCCCGTAGTAAACGTTTCTGAAGTTTTGTTCCAGGTCCACAGTAATTGTAACCAGGCAAATGAAGTTCAAACGGTAAATTATTAATGATACTATTAACTAGCCCACCTCCTTGCATCGTCAAAGTTGCAATGAAACAAATATGACTAAACTTCTTATTTAATAACAATTTTAGCCTTGAATTGCAGTTTTCTCAATCCAACTATTTTCATCATTGCTTAAACCTAACCATTTCACAAACAGCTTATTTCCTTTCTTTTTTATAACTTTTTCAATCAAATAAACATCAGGATATTTAGTCTTTTGCAACTCGTGTTCGTAAAATGTTCCCAATATAGTTTGCTTACGTTGATCTTGTAGGTGATACGTAACTGGAACTGTGTTATTAATATTTTTTATCGTAAATAATTCAGTTGACCAATTAGGAGTATACCCTTTCTCAAAATGCTGTTTGTATTTACTTATTCGAACATAGTCACCGACTTTAAACTTTGGTCCACTCTTTAGTGATATATATTTATGGGATTTTTTTATATTTTGTTTAATTAAAGGTTCGTTAGATTTATCTACATCGATTGGTTTACAATTGATAGTACGATGTTTCGTATTATTGTATGTTTTTATGACAACTTCTAGTAATCCTAACCACCGATAACTTCCATTTAAACTAAAATATTTATATAATTTATTTTTGATAGTTTTAATTAATCGTTCGACAATCGAAGCTTTTTTGGTAGAAAACGTTGAATAATGGTTTATATTGTTTGTCTTCATGAGATTCCGAAATATGTTATTATAAAATTCTGTCCCTAGATCAGTTTGCAAATTAATCGGTTTTCGATGACTGTTGTATAATATAGATTTGAATGCATTGGTAACACAAATTTTATTTTTTGATTTGATTGGCACCGCCCAAGCATATTTAGAAAAGCAGTCAATCACAATTAAAATGTACTTGAAACCTTTATTAAACTTTGTTAAATTTTGCATGTCTATCAGATCGGCTTGCCATAAGTCATCTATTCCCTTTAGAATAACAGGTCTTCGAAGAAAATTTCTTCGTGCTTGTTTGTGTATTTCGTTAACTATTTGTTGTTTCATCATTACGAAGATTTCTTAAGTAATTTATCAATTTCTGATTTGGTATAAAACTTATCTTCCAAATGAGCCAAAACGTCTGATATCTTTGTTTTTATAGTAGCTTCAACAAAATTTTGAATATGTGTCATGGTTTGTGAACGCAATGTCTCATTCAGTTTATGTAATTCTTTTATCAAATTATCCTGAAAATTATCAACATAATCCTTATTCACAGCATCGTCTGCTTCTATGGGTAATTTAATTCCTCTAAGTCTTGACGATTTTAAATCAAACTCTCCGTTTTCTGTTTTTGTTAAAGCGTTATCATAAACGTCAAATAGTTCAGACAGACGCATTCTTTTATGAATATAGTGCCCGAATTTATCCACGTTCATGTTGAAAGTGTACTTTATTCGAAGGTCAGTAGTGTAATGAAAAACATCCATCATTAGCAAACATTTATTCAATTATTTATAATTTTACTTTCACGCAATTCTTCAATAATTGATATAATTTCATTGTCTAATCCAGTATTGCCAGCATCTCGAGACGCAATTAATAATTTCAACCTCTCCACCAATTCATTTGGATCGTCCCAATACACATAATCTATGTTTGTTTTCCATGTTTTCATTAAAGGTAGACCTTTTCCTTTGTGTTGTGTTTGAAGTTTAAATAGGGGTTTTACAATTTGTAAATATTTTTGTCCTTTATTACTCTTTATTGGTTTACTTGGATCACAGTCCCGTCGATGTGCATTGGTGTCAAGTAACATTGATTTATAATTTTGCATATCATTGTCTGTGACTAAACTTAAATCAACGTCTTTTTTTAGCAGCAACTGTTTTATACCAGGTGTACTATGATATTTGCGTCCAGCTACTGTGATATAATCATCACCAATTGTTACGCAAGCTGAACCTAACATTAATTTTCCGTTTTCTATTCTGACGCCAAATGGAATATCTTCTAATGCTTCTGATGATACTGACCAGGATGATGTATCGTGATCTGGTTTGCTTTCTTCTATTGATTGATATGAAGATTCACTTTCGATGTCAGATTGAGATTCGTCTGGATCGATGACTTTTGCAGTGTTAATTTTAGGGGTAACATTTTTTTGAATAATGCTTTTTACGAATGGTGTTTTAGTTTCTTCGTCGTCTACAGTAGGAAGGAGAGAATGATTATTTGAGTTTGCAATTAAGTTGAGAGGTTTAGTCACAGGCTTGAAAACTGTCTCCAATGCTTGCTTATTATCGATGTCAATATTCCTCATAATTTTTACTTTTTTCTTTACAGCTGCTGCAGCCTTCACAATTTTTCTTTTCATTGATTGTTCCATAATGATAGCAAGATAGTGATCGATTGACCGTCGTATAAAGAATAACGATTTCATAAAAGTAATTGATTTAAATATTTTTTGTTTTAATCAAATACCACAAAAGTGTCAAATTTATTTCTGTAACATCCTTTATTTTTAGAACAATCTTTATTAATTACAACATAATTAAAGGGTTCCTTCCAAATTTCCGAACACATTTCGCGGAATTCAGTCCATGTCATATCTGTGTTAACATGCTCCTCATAAACGTGTTTTAAATTTATATCGTCTTGCTTAAAAAGTATAATCAAGTTCGCATTATCTCTAACTAACTGTTTAGGAATTTTACTATACGTTTGGTTCAGATAAAAAGCATCAATATTTTTGTGTCTTCCCATCGCAAAGTAATCACGCATATTATTTTGATTTTCACAAGCGACATCATCAAAAACAATAATAGAATTTGGTTTTGCGTCCTGAACCCTTAATACTTCCTCATTTCCCTGATATTTATGAAGTGAAATAACAGGTATAAGATTTAAAACATTTTCTAAAAATATGTACTTCGGTTGTTGTAGAGTTTTCGAATAAATATAAACATTTTGAAATCTCAAGCCATTTTCATGTAAAAGGAGACCAATTAACAAATTTGTTTTTCCACAGTTGGAAGGCCCGCATATGATGCATCGTATTGAATTAGGCAATAATTCGCCATGACGAGAATCAGCCTTACAAACAGATTCTTCACAGATTGTGTTAAAACTCAGCGATTGTGGTTGTTTTACAAATTTCATGATTTGAGTGTGCAGTAGTCTGATTGATAATGAGTAATTAGAATCATCACATTAACATTTATTATCGTATGTAGTAAGTACACTGAAGATCTCATCCATCGACAACGCGGTATAACGCTTTATTACCAGAAACAGTGTTGGGCATTCTGTTCCACGTGGAGGAGGCGTATAGAAGAGTGAAACAGTGGAACAAAATGTATAAGCCCTAATTACCAGAAATCTTATTGGGCATTCTGCCCCATGACGCGAAGGCGGACGCCTGAGCGAACAAGTGGGGCAGAATGCCCAATACTATACTACTCGCCGACCTTTACGACCTTGCGGTCAAGGTACAAAACATCGTCTACACAATTAAGACTGTAGACAAGAGAGGTTACCTCCAAAACCCATTGCTGGTACGTGACGTGATGGACAAGCTGAATCCTCACCTCATAAGCAAATGGGCCGAATATGCTGCAAGAAATGAGCAAAGGATAATGAGCGAGAACGAGATGTCAGTTCTCACGGAGTTCCTCATGACCGAGGCAGACCTGATGTTACGCTATACTCATACGGCAAGACGCCACGCACCTGTACCGTTACCCATCAAGCGAGAAACGCAAGTCACCAGGAGAGTGACTCCAAGAGGGGTATACACGGTTGACGTCTCGAAACACCGCGAAGAATTAACATGCCTTGTCTGTCATTCGGGAGAACACAACTCAACGGAATGCTCAAAGCTCAAAGCAATGACCATAGATGAGCGCTGGGAATGGGCAAAGAAAAGTCGTGCATGCTTCAAATGCCTGAAACGCAAGCACAACAGATACACCTGCAAAGCAAAGGCATGTGGAGTAAGAGGTTGCAAATACTTGCACCACTCTTTGCTCCACCAGGACGGACCGAGAAGAACCGCGACTACAGCTTGCGCAACATTACCTGACGACCAAGCAGCAGCGGTGATGAGCGTCACAACAGCAAAGACGCCCACAGCCATACTTCTCAAGACCTGCAAGGTGAAGCTCAGCGGTCCACGGGGGGAGATAGTAACTCACGCTCTCCTAGACGAAGGCTCGACAGTCACTCTGATTGATGAGAAGATTGCCAACCAGCTCAACAGCGGACCAACTCAGCCTCTGAATATAAAGGGAATTAATGATCAGCGAAGGATTATAAGTAAAGCGATCAAGATTAAGATACAAGGGCTACAAGAGTCACAAGCGCACGAAATCACAGCCAGAACGATACAAGGACTGTCACTCCATCAACAGCGCATACCTACCAATTTACATCGGTACGCACACTTGCGCTCGATAAGCAAAAACATCTGCACAGGCGACGCAAAGCCTACTATATTGATCGGAGCGGATAATTGGCATTTAATTGTATCGCGAAAGCTATGCGCCGGCAAGAAGCATGAACCCGCAGCTTCATGGACGAAGCTGGGATGGGTACTACACGGATCGATGCCACGTAAGACTATATACGAAGACCAGGCATCCGTGCTTCACATTTGCGACACTCAACTACATAGACTTGTAGAATCGCACTTCGCTATCGACGCACTGGGGATATCGTCCAAGGAAAGGCCTAATAAGCTTGAGGAACGAGCCAACGAGATATTTGAAGCGACCGTTCAACGGAAAGACGGCCACTTCGAAGTTGAACTGCCTTGGAAAACGGATGAACCGATATTACCCGACAGCTACGAGCCAGCTTTAAAGCGTCTACAAATATTAGAAAAGAAACTGAATAAAGAACCAGAATTTAAAGAACAGTATATAGAACAAGTAAATAATTTATTCAGTAAAGGATATGCAACGGAATGTGATGGCAGCGAATACAAAAGCCCGATTAAATGGTTTCTGCCTCATTTCGCTGTAACAAACCACAACAAGCCAGGGAAGGTACGAATGGTGTTCGACGCAGCAGCCAGAACACAAGGCATGTGTCTGAACGACTGTTTACTAGAAGGACCCGACCTGCTTGTATCGCTCACCAGGATTTTATTTGGCTTTAGAGAGAAACGAATAGCTGTAACAGCTGATATTGAAGAAATGTTCTTACGCGTTAAGATAAGAAAGAAAGATCAACCCGCTCAGTTATTTCTGTGGAGGGACAAACCCACAGATCCGCCGAAAACCATGAAGATGGTATCTATGATATTTGGAGCCAGCAGTTCGCCGTATCTCGCCCACAGCGTGAGAAACCGAAACGCGACAGAATATGAAAAAGAGTACCCAGAAGCGGCCGCCGCGATACAAGAAAGGCACTACATGGATGACTACCTAGATAGTTTTCAGACGAAAGAAGAAGCTATCCAGATTGTACAGGAAGTATCATTCATACACGAACAAGCCGACTTCAACCTGAGAAGCTGGAACTCCAACGATCGAGATGTAATAGATACCATACCTTAGCATAAACGATCGAAAAATAGTAATGTCAAACTTGCGGCACATCAAAAGGTTAAAGATATGAACGTCTACCTAGATAGTTTTCAGACGAAAGAAGAAGCTATCCAGATTGTACAGGAAGTATCGTTCATACACGAACTAGCCGAAATAACGGAATTAACGCAAGATGAAGACTGGCGATGGGTGCTTACAACACTCAACATGGCGGAGGATGCCACCAGGATTCATAAAAAAGTAATGAATATGAACAACTACTTAGATAGTCATCAGAGGAAAGAAGAGGCTATCGCGAGAAAAGAAGTAGTGTTCGTACGTGAGCAAGTCGTACATGCAGGAACAGTATATTCAACCGTATATACGAGCACGCAGAAGCGCAAAAGGTTGATTGTACCTTTGCCGCAAAATAGCAAATTGAAAATGTACGATCCGGAATTGGATAACGACGTGATAAGAGCAAGAGGCCGAATCGGCGCCCTCAACTCAACCTCGCACTCCAATAACCCGATAATATTAGATGGTCGACACCCGTTCACACGTTTACTCGTCGCAGAGTACCATCGGCGAGCAAACCACGCGAATAACGAACGAGTCGTCAACGAATTGCGTCAAGAATTTATTATTATACGACTGCGACCGACCGTAAAGAAAGCGGCGAGAGATTGTCAATTTTGCAGAATATATAAAGCAACTCCGAAAATACCGTCAAGAGGGAATTTGCCTAGAATTAGGCTAGAACCAGGACACAGAGCGTTCACCTATTGCGGTGTAGATTACTTCGGACCATTGACAGTCACAATCGGTCGTAGACACGAGAAAAGGTGGTGTGCACTATTTACATGCCTCACCACACGAGCGGTACACCTAGAATTGGTTCATTCGCTCTCTACGGACTCAGCCATCATGGCATTGAGGAGAATGGCAGCAAGAAGAGGATGGCCTCGCGTCATATTTTCTGATAATGCTACCAACTTCCGTGGAGCGGATACTGAATTACGAACCACTTACGAGAAATGGTTACCCGAACTCAGAGATTATAGCTTGCAGTACAATACAGATTGGCGATTCATCCCGCCAGGGGCCCCGTATATGGGAGGAGCTTGGGAGCGCTTGGTGCGCTCAGTAAAAACAGCACTAAAAACAACTCTCTCCCACAGGTCACCGAAGGAAGAAGTACTGCAGACTCTACTCGCCGAAGCTGAGTACAGCGTGAACGCCCGACCACTCACGCACGTCTCCGTGGATCCAGACGACGACGAAGCCCTTACACCGAATCACTTCCTTATTGGCTCATCGTCTGGCCTACCAAGAACCGGACCCTGCGAGGAAACGGATCGCAGCACTTGGAAGCGGGCACAGGCGCTCGCAGATCAATTTTGGCAGCGTTGGGTGTATGAGTACTTACCCACGCTCATCCCACGCGGCCAAACCAGCACCAATGCACCGCAGCTGCGACAAGGCGATCTCGTGGTGGTGGTCGACAACTCGCTACCCCGCAACACCTGGCCGAGAGGAATCATTGAACGAGTCAACCCAGGAGCCGATGGCGTCATCCGATCAGCTGACGTCAGGACCAAAGGAGGTGTGTTCCGGAGGCCCACAACCAAGCTTGCCGTCCTTCCAACAGATGAGGCTGCGAGGACTCTACGCCGGGGGGAGAATATTGCGGACGGAATCAGTAAATAACTTGTTTTATATAAATCATTGGAAGTTATTATGTATTAGAATAAGTTTTTATTGTGTATTAGAATAAGTTTTTTGAATAGTTATAAGTTTAATAAAATCATTAATAAAAAGCTCACCAATAAAGGCCCCGAGCAACGTTTCAGGAAATTATTACGTAAATTTTGTAAACTGAAAAATGTGTATTTGTAGAAAGAGATAAATACCATGTGTTAGAGTAAGATAGAAGACGATCCTTCTAGAAGAAATATGTGGCCTTCAGTCGAAATTAAAGTAAGCGTTCTGATTGGCGCAATTTTAGTAAGACCTTCTGTCAGAGTAAAAGAGACGGGTATAGCTCAATGGATTGGCGGGAAATTTGAGGTAGCGCGCTACCAACGCCACGGGCTATGACCCATAGATTTAGAATATAACTAGGATATTTTTTATGTAAAATTGTACTCATTCTGTGAGAACCAACTCCTCCCTGAAGCCTAAGAAACTTCATAGGAAAACCCCTGAATAAAAGTGTGTTTGGAATAAGATCCCTGCTTTTCATTCTCTAACTGTAAACATTATACAGTCCACTAACTCGTAGGCGGCAACGCCTACACTCATGTAACACAAAATACACTTGCATCATTATCAATTACACAATTAACACATTACATTACCCCAAAGGGACCAGAATACTTGGCATAAGCCCGTACCTGGTTCTAAATATCCGACCTCGAGTAAAGTATAAAAAAATATATTTTCTAAGTAATAATGGTATAAATGAAGTATTAAAATCAGGTCAGTGTTGCTTTAGGTTAGTATTCTAACGCCCCAACTCAGAGTCACGAACGGTTACTTGAATCGCTCCTTAGTACATAATTTGTATGGTGATTCTTTACTAAGGAGCGATTAAAGTAACCGTTAGTGACTCTGAGTTGGGGCGTAAGCCGCTCCAATACGGCTAATAAGTTTAGTAGACATAAGACTCGTACAGGCAAACCTTGTAGCGTTAAGGCTTAGCTCATCTTGAGATTAGATAACCTTTTAACAGAGACAACTTTAAAAACACCCTATTTCACATGAAAATATTTTGGTGGTTTTATTTTTAATGCCTTTACTTAATCAAGTAATTGCAATGAAAAGTCAGACAATAAATCAACCAAAAATCTGTACCCAAGGTTGCGTACCCCTGTCTCAGTGCGCTGTGCCGTAAGTGCGATTCACCTCGTGATGGTGCCGTGACATCCGACCCTTACTTTTGTTTTATTTTTTACCTCGTCTTTATTGTCCGGGGTTGATGTACGGCTGGTTGCAGACAATCATAAGATATAAATTATTTAGTGATATAATAATCAGTATTCAGTGAGCAGTGACTTAAGTACCCGTTTTCAATATTCTATCTATCAATAATCCTCAAGATACTCTTCATCAAGCTCTACATCCTCAAAATGTCGCAGCAATAGAGTTAGTATATTATCTTCTAATTTATCTAAAGATTCTCGATTAAGGTCTGCAACGTCCGGGTCCGATTCCCGGCTGGAGTCAAAAAAAAATGTGCATAGTGACAAAATAAATAATTTTCTTTCTCTCTTAATTACTTTTTAACGAAATCTACCACCATTGTTATTTAAACTCACTAAAAACTTCAGCCACGAATTTAAATGCAGTAACAAACGCGAAGGATTAACTAAAAACTCTAGAAGATCCGTTGTGTACAACATTAACCACGGATATAACATGTAAATCCACCGCTCGTTTTAAAATTGCCTCCAGTGAAGTTAAACCGCGTAACTGCGATGGTTCTGCGGTAATTTTATTACTTGTTTTACGGTATATTTAAACTGGAGAGTAGAATTCGCGGATGATTTGTAATGCGAGTAGTATCATTTTTGCGTAGTAAAATTGCGTAACTCAAAGTTTTAATGCTATTTTATTTTGTGTGTGTAACAAATTTAATATCACTTGCTTGCGAAGAAGGTGAGTTTTGTTTCCTGTTAGTAAGTACTACTGTAAGTTACTGTAAGTAACGTGATTTGAATGTCTAGATTTGTAGGTCCATGCTGCGTTGTTGATTATAACAATCTTTCATCTGGATGAAGCCTAAAGAAAACTCCTTTGCTCCAATGCGGATTATTGGAGTAACATAACCCAAGGATTAACAATTCGTGTTTAAATTTTCCATGAAATAAAAATTTTAAATATTATTTCACAGTCATTTAACCATGTAAGGTTTTTTTAATACACTTATGAACGTATTTTTTGAGGTTAACTCCTTTCGTAGCTGTCCAGGCGAACTCCATGGAGAAATAATAATAGCAATAATAAATTTTCCAGTACTAACTTTGATAACTTTGAGTTTGCATTAGTCTCTGAGCAACAAGTCGCTAAGGTTTTACGTTCTTTAAGCTCAAACGCAATTGGAAGTGACGGAATATCACTTGATATGATTAATTTACTGCTTCCGCAATGTCTTCCAGTAATAACGCACATAGTTAATAAATCATTCGAGTCCAATGTCTTTCCCAATGCTTGGCAGCAAGCCCTTATTAAGCCTATACCTAAAACAAATAATCCAATCAGTATGTCTGATCTGCGGCCCATCAGTATTTTACCCTGTTTGTCTAAAGTCCTTGAAAAAATTGCATGCATGCAGCTAAGCGAGTACCTCGACGCAAATAATATTTTACCTTCTTTTCAATCGGGCTTTAGAAAACAGAGGAGCACCACCACCGCTCTGATTGAAGTCGTGGATGATATACTGACATCTCAGGACAGGGGGGAATGTACCATATTAACTCTATTAGACTTTTCACGTGCTTTCGATTCAATTAACGTAACTTTATTGCTTTCGAAGTTATCGTTCTATGGATTAAGTGTGAAAACTGTAAAATGGTTTGATAGTTATTTCCGAAGCCGGTGTCAACAGGTGGAATTACAACAGAGCTTTTTTTTTTTTTTTTTTTACACGAATAAGTTATGATGGATCAAAAAACGTGTCATTTAGTCGTCCAGTGAATCGAGGTGTACCGCAAGGGTCTATTTGTACAGCGCTGATATTATCGATAGTATAAAGCATTGCAAATATCACATGTATGCCGACGATCTCCAGGTCAACATTTCTTTTAAACCTTGCGATACTAGTGAAGCGGTAGCTAAACTGAATTCAGATTTGGAGCGCATATCCAGTTGGTCTAAGTGTAACACATTAATTCTAAATCCCAAGAAAACTAAATATTTAATGCTCGGTACACCTACTCAGATCCGGAAAGTTTGTACAAAAAACCCCGTAATTTATATAAATGGAGAGACAATTGATAGAGTGTCAGAAACCCGCAATCTTGGAGTTCTGATGGATGAGACTCTTAGATTTGAAAAGCATATTATAAATATTGCTAGTAATTGCTACTACAGGTTAAAATTATTATACCGTATTCGTGATTATATTAGTACCACATTACGGATTAATCTCTGTGAAAGTCTTATTCTTTCTAAATTTAATTATGCTGACACAATCATAGGGCCACGACTTTTAGAGCGAACAAAGAAGGTAATTCAACGAGTTCAGAATGCTTGCGCTCGTTACTGCTTTAATGTACCACCTCGTGCGCATGTTACCCCATTTCTCAACAGTGCAAGCATTCTGAAGATGGATTCCCGTAGGCGACTACACCTCGCAACACTTTTGTTTGGCATTGTAAAAAGCAAAGAGCCTATATACCTTTATAATAAATTGTCATGGGCTAGTGACCAAAACTTCAGGTATAGTAGCAGATTGGCTCCTGATAGGTTGTTATATACTTCCTACTGCTCAGCCGCTTTCAGAGGAAGTTATAAATACAATGCTACAAAGTGTTGGAACAACATTCCGCCTCCTCTGCGTAGTCTCAAAACAATTAGCACTTTTAGACTAAGATATAAATTACTACTAATACAAGAACAAAAAAATCTATTTAAGTTGCCTAAATTAATTTTATTAATGAGCTCTAATGATGACATACATTAAGTAATTAATAATAATACAATTCAATATACAAAGTTCAATTCATTCATTTTCAATATACAAGTTATTATAGTTATATAGTACTAGCTGCCCGGACAGACTTCGTTCTGCCAAAAGTTTTTATTTTTTTACTTTGAGATGTAAACTATTCTATCTTTCAAGTTGGATCAAACTGCGCACAGTGTGTAAATTTGATTAAAATCGGTTCAGCAGTTTAGGAGTCCACTGCGTACAAACAACGTGACACGTAGTTTATATATATTAAGATTTGTTGGAATATCGGGGCCGGGGCGTGTGCGACAACCTACTCTCTGGTATGGTATCCCTATCAGATCTATGGGACACAGACACAGAAAAACTGGGCTAATTAGTAATTAATTAAACGTGCGTCGAGCGGTTGGCCAAGCTACAGACTCCTGTATGGTCCGAACTGAAAATCAGTGCCGTTATTATCACGGCTTTCGCTGAGTTCAGTCCATTTTGCGACTTTATACCGCAGCACAGATTTCCTACTTTAGTTGGTGGAGGGTAAAAATAATAATTGTATGTTTTTTTCCGTTTTCTTATTTTTTGGTTTTGTTAAATTTATGTTTGACTTTTTTTTTGTTTTGTTTCGTATTGCTTTTATTTTATTTATTGCTTTTAAGATTAAGCATCTTGTTTTTTCTTCTTCTCTTGATAAATTATTTAAATCTGTGCTTTTTTAAAGTCGTAAATAAATATTTTTCTTTCTTTCTTTCTTCTTTCTTTCAATAATGGTATTAATTAACAATTAAAATCAATATTACCAATATAATCCCTCGAGGGGCCCTACCACCAGCGGGCCGGATTTAGTCGCCTCTTACGACACCCATGTGGCGTGGGATTGGGGTTAGTATTCTAAGCCGCCTCAATACGGCTTAAAACTTGTTACTGATTTGACGACCGCAAACTAGATGGCGTTAACTCTAGTCGCACGTTGAAGCTGACACATACAATTTTTTACTATACCATAATTTTCGAAAGTGCTTTGTCATAGAGAATAAGAAATGGCGAAAGAAACTCCTCTGCCATTAAAACCGACAACTCATATACAATTTCAATCCATCACCCATCCGCGAAAAACCCATAGCGGGTCTATCTAGCAGATTCTAGCACCGCAGTAGAATTCATTTAATCCCGGGTGGCATGAACTACGGGTTAAATGAAGAACAAGAATCCATTTTCTTCACAAACTTACGGTCTTTGTATGTTACCTGTCGGCTCACCAGGGAGATATAAACATAATTACATTAATATAGCAAGTTACATACATTAAAAACTTCTTAGAGCTTAAGGAACACGTGACTGGAGCTCCTAAATGACTTCACACGGATTTATGACGTATGCTTTCCTTGTTGTTGAGACACTGGCTTTTGCTAAGTAATAATGAGATTTTACTGCTGAGTTACGCTTACAAAAGCATTCAAGCCCAGGTTTCAACCCTTTAAAGGAGTAAGGAAAAAAT
The DNA here is from genome assembly GCA_951805285.1 of Thymelicus acteon. Taxonomy (NCBI): domain Eukaryota; kingdom Metazoa; phylum Arthropoda; class Insecta; order Lepidoptera; family Hesperiidae; genus Thymelicus; species Thymelicus acteon. The sequence goes on from OX638233.1 coordinate 4,587,800, forward strand.
TGGGCTTAGTTGGAATTCATATTGTTTTAAAAGAAAAGGTCCGGTTGGGTATCGGAAGGCTAAATTACCACATTTCAAATATTACTCAGGTTTGTTGAATTATTTAATGTGCTGTGGTGAAAATCGTCCGTAATTGAGGTTTATCTTCATGCATACATTTTCAAGCTTTTGACCTCACAGGATAAATTTCCCGGAATTATCATAAACTAATCTTAAATATTCAGTGTACTAGTAGACTACTGTACGCAAATTTTTCAAGACCACGTGGGTAGCGTCAACACAAAAATGATAGAGTACATTTGCATCAATATTCTTGAATACTAAATTGGAATACCCCATGTGCTAAATAGGACTAAAAACCGAGCTTGAACATCAGACCGGTTCTGGGTTCAAGCTCGGTACTGACAAGAGTACGTCTATATACGTTTATATACGTCTATAGTTACGTCTATATCGGTGCGATGTATAATGGCTGAGTGACGGCGCTCCGCAGAATGCGTGCGCTTTGCATTTCAAATGCAGGCATTGTATGCACATTTTTACTGACTTATTACTCTCTAGTTGTGTACCGTTGGCAGATTAGGAATCTTCATTTTTAACGACGTAATTTTTTTAATTCCACTTTATTGAGGTAAGTAGGCAATGTGTGTCAATAGAACAATACATGAACAATATCAATATTATCCTAATGGTTTGAAAACTACACGCACCTTGTATTTTTTTCATTCATATTTACAATTAGAAAAAAATATGGCTAATATTGGATATATTAAACATGGAATTTTTCTTCACATTAAGCATCTTGCATATGTGAGAAAACTTTCGAGAGCTTTCTCTTCAGTCAAAAAAATCTCTTAGAAGTGTGTGAAGTTAGTCAATTTGCAATTGGCCATCGTAGTCGACGATGCCCTGCATCCCCTCACATTATGAGAGGACACCCGTTTCTAGCAGTTAGACGTTAACTGGTTGCGATGGTTATTAAGTACTTACCTATGTTTGTATAATATAGGTTGATTTTTCTATCGCGGTTTTGTCTATCTACTACAGCGTACCGTAAGCATAGGTACCCTACTTAGATTTAAAGGGTTAAGTTTACTTTTAAATATTTTCGCCTTATCTAACTTTTCACACCTTAAAGTCCGAAAATTTTGCATTAAATGATATTACATCCCCCCTCAAACAAAAGCGCCAAAAGATTATAATAATAATATTGAAAAAAGCGGCCAAGTGCGAGTCGGACTCGCCCATGAAGGGTTCCGTAGCAGCAAGTAACATAATATAAAAGTTCTTGTAGTTCGTTGTAACTTTGATCAATGTTTTTTGCGGTTTACGATTTATGACGTATTAAAAAAAACTACTTATCAAATCTTATTCAAACCAATTTTCGTTGGAAGTTTTCATGGTAATGTACATCAAATATTTTTTTTAGTTTTATCATTCTCTTATTTTAGAAGTTACAGGGGGGGGGACACACATTTTACCACTTTGGAAGTGTCTCTCGCGCAAACTATTCAGTTTAGAAAAAAATGATATTAGAAACCTCAATATCATTTTTGAAGACCTATCCATAGATACCCCACACATATGGGTTTGATGAAAAAAACATTTTTGAGTTTCAGTTCTAAGTATGGGGAACCCCCAAAATTTATGGTTTTTTTTCTATTTTTGTATAAAAATCTTAATGCGGTTCACAGAATACATCTACTCACCAAGTTTCAACAGTATAGCTCTTATAGTTTCGGAGAAAAGTGGCTGTGACATACGGACGGACAGACAGACAGACAGACAGACAGACAGACAGACAGACAGACAGACAGACAGACATGACGAATCTATAAGGGTTCCGTTTTTTGCCATTCGGCTACGGAACCCTAAAAAACTAGAAAAAACATGGAATAAAAAAAGATTTTAACGCCATGGTGATGATGACGATGATTATGATGATGATGATGATGATAAATAATTGACATAAAAAATTGACAAATAATTGACAAAAAAAATGACATAAAAAAGACAAAAAATTTGACGTAAAAAATTGCAAAAAAAATACATTAAAAATATGACATAAAAACACTGATCAAAAAATTGACGATGATGATGATGTTTCACATCATCAGAATAGGATGTACCAAGATTATTATTGTAATTAAATGGCGTTCTTACGGATCAACCATCCAACGCCATCTAGATTCTGTGTTGCGAATTACAAACATAACGCATTATGTTAACATAACGTAACGGAAAAAAATAGATTTTACTCCCCATAAAATCTTATACCACGGGGTCAAATATGAAATCGTTAGATATTTTAACATTGTGACTCTCATGAATTTAATTTCTCTGGCGACCGTACCGAAGTAACGAACCCCGCGAGTAGTATCAAATGGTCGCGGACGTATTTTTGTTTAAATTGTGACTGATGTACCCGTTAGGCGCGATTGAGCTGGCCTAAGGGTCCAGATGTATGGCGCTCCATCACCATACATTCAGAACGATTGCCAATCAGGTTGGATGGAACACCTGCAACGTCAAATGCGATTTAGTAACACCGAGGAAGTAAACGTCAGCTTTACGAAGCAGATTTGATAAGAACTTATTTCTTTGTATAAAAAAAGTTTATAGTTTAAATACTAAATACAAATAATTAGCGGCAAGCATGACAATGACGAGTCATTTACCCACACAGATACAGTCTACCGAGTTTAAGACATGATCCGCAACATCACGAGATGTCAGACATCGAAAATTGTCGATAAACGAGCTTATGATCCACCTGATATTAAGTGATAGACAACAGCGAAACCAAAGGCCTCACTGATGCTTTGTCAGCCAAGAAAGAGAGAAGAAAAAGAGAAAAAGAACTGGTTCTCAATCCCCCAGCCGAAACACGAGATGTCAGTTGGCGGTTGACTCAAGATCCTCAAGATTTCCAACCCGGAGAAAAATGGCACTATATGACTACTGAAATTTAAAATGCAGTTTTTGTTTCGGCCAACATTCCGTTAGTCAAATCAAAAACATTAATATCCAATTTAAATTAACATTATTTGGACAATCCCCGTCCATATTTTATCCGAGATAAATTATCCGAATAAAGAGTTAACTTAAACCGAGGTTCCTCGCGAACATAAATATGGCGAAACTAAGCGGATTACGCATTTTCTCTTCACTTAAACTTGCTTTTTATTAGCGAGCATACTTTACTTACAGTATTACGAGTACCTTTGACCGCAACGTTAACGGCTTAAGCGGCTTATGCACACTCCTTTGTGTTCGATGAGTCGCAGAAATCTGAAATCTTTGGACAGGACAGTCTTAATCTCAGATGCCTTAATCATTCTTAGTATTCGATATCCTGAAGATCTATGAGTCTTATACTCATAGATTGAATATTATCATATCATAGATCAAAATTGAGGAAGGATGGCCTAAGTTTTTTTGTTCAAAAGAAAAGAAACCAGTTAATGTTAAACCGTGTGATAAAGTTTAAATCTCTTTAATCAAAACCGGCCATGTGCGATTCAGACTCGCGCACCGAAGGTTCCGATCTTATTTTTTATCTATAAAAATACTTATTAAAAAGTATTAAAAACATTGTCCACTTTCCTAGAGATGGGAGAGATGCCCATAATATACATATTTATGTGAGCTGCCCAGTGGTTCACTTTACAATTTTCTGCCCTTTTCCTCTAAACTAGCCTTAAATATTCCTTTATATTATTATTAAATCAGTTTGAGCACATGTCGTCCATACCGTCCATCTAGTTTTATTACAACATAACTTTCATGATATAAATTGTAGCCGATTTTGGTTTTGTTATTTTTTTAAACTTGAATAAAATTGTTTTACTTTGGAGACTATGTACTTCCGAATTTAATTCAAACTGACCCATTTTCCAGCATTGTCAATTAACACGGTTAATGCACACATCACTTGCAACATCCGCTACAAGTGACATCCATAAAACCTGTCACATGTCAAAGTATTTAAACATACGATGATCGTCAATATTAATAACAGTTTTTGAAATGTCCTCTTTGTTTGTTGGACAGTTTGAAAGTTCCAATCGACGGTTCTTTACGAGGCCAATCTGCATGTAAAGTGGGGACATAATGGAAATTTACATGTGTACAAAAACGTCTTTGTCCGTCCGACTGAGTCAGTGGAGGCAGTGTGAAAACCTCGGTCGTCGGCCTAAACAAGGAGCGCACTCGCGTTGATGTTGCTACTTATGACACCCGGTTCGGGTATTCAATGATAAAGTAATAACAGGCCGAACTGTCCGAACTATCGTCCAGTTTTTTTTTGGCTTTAAATATGTCTGGTATTCTATATGACAATATTGAAATGTAAGCTCGTGCTTTTTGCATGTCATGTCACGACATTATACAAGGAGAATTTAAACAGTATGCAATTCTGAATTGAGAAAAATTGTAATATCGACATCTTATCAAGCGGAGTCTATCACATCAGTGCAATAAAACGAAATTTCAACTGCGATCTCTTCTTCGAAAGAAGAAAAATAGTACAGAAAAATATTAAGTTCGACTGAGTTTAAGATCTAAAGTAATTAAAATAAACGTAGTTCTACCCTCACGTAATTAGGTCCTGTAATTTCCATACCCTTAATACGAATACAAAAACATTGTGTTTTACTATTTTATTTGTATACAAAAGCTTCTACGGCATTTGCTTCAGCAAGAAAATTTTATATCACATTTAGTTAATGGTTTCGAATGCCCTGACATTACCGCCAGTGACACTGCAGGAGGGAACTAAGACACTTCTTTCACTTGACCGTAGTCGCGTTTATTGCAGACACTACATGTTACAACACTTACGACATATTGTAACACTAAATGTATACAACTGGTATAAATTGCTTATATCACTGCCAGCTCTATTTAAGAACTGTCCAGTAGAAATTATAAAAATGTTATGTCATACATCTATACTTCTATACTAATATATAAAGAGGAAAGATTTGATTTTTTGTTTGCATTGAATAGGCTCCGAAACTACTGAACCGATATCAAAAATTCTTTCACTGTTGGGAAGCTACACTATCCCCGGGTGACATAGGCTATATTATATTTAAAAAAAAAAATAGGGATCCTTAATAAAACTCCAATAATGTAACCCAAAGTGTAAAAAATAAGAAAACCGAAGCAAAGCGAGGGCGGTTACTCGTATTATATATGTTAAATCATTATTTGTGTTAATTATTTTCTATTTAATACGCTCAGGGTTGACTTCAAACGAAAGTACTCATCGGCTAACGGCACATAAACACAAGCTTTTTTTAAGTATTTTTAAAGTATCACGACCCGTGTGGCGCAATGGTTACCATGCCCGATCGCCGCACCGAGGGTCCTGGGCTCGATTCCCAGCGAGGCGGAAATTTGAATCATAAGTTTGAATTTCTGTTCTCGGTCTGGGTGTGAATGTCCTTGTCTTGTGTGTTGTCCATGGCACCCACAACACAGGGAATCCTAGTGGGGGGCCATATGAGTGTGACGCGTTATTTATTTATTATTTTTATTTATGCATTTATTTAATGTTTGTTACCTCAGAACTCTCTCATTTATCAACCAATTGGAATATTATTTTATTATTTGCAAAACTATACTTCCAGATAGTTCCCATGTATAATGATCAAAATTCAGTTATGATTATAGGATCCATGAGGAATGCATGAGGCGATTTTGATTAATAATTATTTGGTAAAATTTTGATTTTATATCTAAAACAGCTACAAATTGTGGGCCAGGGGACAAATACAGATCCATAACTTCCATGAGCGAATACCGAACAGACACAAGATTGAACAATCCTTACTAGACAATACGACGTCAGAGCCATTCTCGGAACCGAAACAAGAAACGTAATGTTGAAATTCGTAATTGCACGACGTACTTCCTATTTCTGAGTGTAGTTTACACTTTTATATGTGGCACTAGCTAATGAGGGACCATTCATAAATTACATCACACTAATTTCATTACTTTTGACCCCTCCCCCCCTCCTTGTCACAGCTGGTCACATTTGTGAGACCTTTCCCCCCTTTGTGACGTTACATATTATGAAATTTTACACCTAAAAATTATTAAATTAAAACAACAGATCCGAAATAAGTTTTATTTCCATTATTTGTTTTTTAATTTTTACCTATACATACCAATTATTCGGTTTTGAAATGTGACGCCACGAAATTTAGGACCCCCTCCCACCCCTTGTCACACAATGTCACACTACATTGATCCCCCTTCCCCCCTAACATGTGACGTAATTTATGAATGGCCCCGGAGAGCAAACTTGGCGTGAATTGAATACTTGGCTAATTGAACATTGACAACGGTTTGATGTATGCATTCGACGATTTACTGGTTTGTGACTGCCAAGCGAGGGTTCCAACTTCGAGTTCCGGCTGAGAAGGATAACGCAAACATAATCCTCTCGCGAGATAATGTTACGGGGATGTGTTTAGTTTTTGGGCTGCATTGCGTATGGCCTGACCCGCACATACTGTTAACGTCAAACAATAGCGGATGTTGAAGATATCTCCACAAGTACATTGGTCTCGTATTTTAGAGGTCTCACAACTGTTAATGGCCCACTACTGAGCACGCAAACACAATTCATAGCCTGCTCCAGTATACGTATAAGTACAAAGTAGAGATGGGGTGTTTTTTGACAACCCTAGTAACTTACGAGGTTAGAAAGAAACAAATGAATTTACGTAGCTATTTAATATTATCAATGCAGCTCGTCTCTTCCCGTTTCGTCTGGTCTCGCCTCGTCTCGACTCGTCTCATCTCGTCTTCTGAAGCAAAATAATCATGTTCGTACCGGGGAGTCCTTCAGACAGGACTGGCCGAGGGTCTACGGTTGCTTCGCTAATAATGGCGATGGACATCGTCGTTAGCGGTACAATGGCGACACATTTGCATCGCCGCGACAGGTGGATTTGTATAGAGCTGTTACAACCACCGTTTGATAAAAACGTTTTGTAGGAATACAAGGGTGTAGGGCACGTTATTTTGGTTGTGGATTCAGGAAATATTTATCTTCCACATACTTTTTTGCTACTTTTATTCTGATTTTTATAGCCACCAAAAGCACACGCCACCTGACGATGGTTACTGTGATCCTTGAGCAATTTTCACCATCACTAATGCCTTGCGACTGTTGTCAGCTAAGAAGAAAGTGAGATGAAAGAAACATGGTTTTCAAGCCAAAAATCTGCTCTTTATTCAGTAGGTTATTGAATCATGATCAACTAACCTACAAGATTGTCTAAAAATACGAGTATTTGTATTTTTACGCAATAATAGAATTAAGTAAATTTTAATAAGTATAAACGCTCTATAAGTTTTAGTACGTAATAATATCTCTATAGTTGTACCAAGGGCAGCGCGTGCGCGACTACAATATAATTTATTTAAAGTGAACTTAGTTTGTTAACTTAAAATATCTGACGTTCGGAGATAGACAGCGGACAGACAGACAGCCATCTGAGCTGCGTTCTGGACTGCGTTCCTATGTCAGTCTAATTTATATACAATACATGATTTACTTCTAGCTTTAGGAGTACATGCCGTATAATACCTAGTCAACCCATAGACCTATATGTATACTATACTAGACAGGCTGTTCAGTACTAAAAGTTTCGAAACCTACGTTGACACCATATGGTGCCAACGTATTTTAGTCGGCTGCGAGCAAGCGAGACATTTGTAGATTGAAAAACCCCGACCGTTCCAGAACACATAATAACGCATATTGTTTATTGTGCACAGTTGAAACGTCTTCATTATTATTAGGTTTGAACTTTATTTGAGTTTATTTAAATCATAATTGGTAAATAAATATATTTTACTTGCATTTTTAAAAATTATTTAGTGCAAAATATTTGCCGCCATCTTGAACCGAATTTGACCAAACGAAGCTCTGTCACCAAGCTGTCAGTGAGTACGAAAAATGTGACACGGATTTTGTTCGGAACAGCACGTCTAAGTCTATGAGTCAACCTAGTCAAAACAATTACCCCTCATTCACGGACATAAAAAAAGAACAGACGTAACCTTGTCTAATCGAGAGTGAAGCTGACAGCTGACAGCTCGCTTACCATGTGTGCGTAATTTTGTAATTTTTGATTGGCGATGGTGTCAATGTCGTAGCCGTATGGTGTCAATGTGTGGGTGTGTGTACTTGTACAAATACAGAGTTGGTATTCCTATGGGTGCTTCACTGAATTTGTTCTTGGGATTATGTCCGTCTTTTTTTTAGGTCCGTGCCCTCATTGTAGTATTTTCCATTCTCTTTTCCCTCCTCTGTGCATACGCATAGTCCTTCACAGCCCCAAATAGTATGTCTGAGTGTTTTATTTCCTGGTGTGTACCTAACTTGACCCTTTCTATTTGTCTTTGTATTATATTTAATTTTGGGTTGCCTGAAAGAAATTGCTATGTAGCGATAAGGACGCCCTTTATGTTGTATATTCTTTGTAATACTATAACTATTATCATGCTTATATTTTAAGTATACAAAGAATGAAAAAAATACATAAATAAATAAAATATTTGTTCCAAATTAAAACAAATTGGAATTGAATTAGGATTTTTTATGGAAGTAGCCGACAAACCAGCAAGAGATCACCCAATGGTAAGTAGCTATCGTCGCACAAAAACATCAGCGTCACCAGAGACATCACTGATACGCCAAGAAAGTAAGAAGAAAAAGAAAGAAAGAATGTCGAAATCGAAAAGAAATTCCAAATTCTAATTTCCAGGCCTATACAATAGTTATTTTTAATGCTTGTGTGTCAACACTAACTGGGCTCTAAAGTTCTCTGACGTCATGTTTTATTATAACGAATATTCAGTATCATGCTTAACAAACCGAATAAAAATATACATTCCATAAACCTCGTTATTATAAATTATACTTGATAATTATTGTTATGTGCATCGGTTAATTTCTTATCTGTAACAAAGCGACTAGTTAAGTACCCGCCGAAATCGATCGGACAAACGAATCGGATAGTATCCGACCATTGTTACATTCCGGGTTTTTGAGGCGCACGGATTCCTTGCGCGGGTTGTGCGGCTACATCACTACGAGAGGGGGTTTTTGCGCGCATATAGACGGACTGGTTAGTGATGGCCACTGGCGCAAATAGGTTTGTTTACTTACTTCACTTGTTACGTTCGTCATAAATTAGTAATATATTACTCGAGTTCAAGGATTTGTATTCTAAATATTAAGGATGGACTGAGTTTCCATATAGAATTGTTTTAACACTTTCAAAGCATTTTGGAAAACTCTAGTAGGTACGCAAAAATAATTATTTAAAGCGGTTTGGTTTTTGTCTGTCTTTATGAACGCGATAAAATCAAAAACTACTGAACGGATTTTTGTACGGTTTTCACAAATAGATAGTGTGATTCCTGAGGAAGGTTTAGGTGTAAAATTCGTTATGGTTTTATGTAAATTGACCGAATTCTACGCGGGCGCAGCCGCGGGCGGAAGCTAGTGATTTAATAAATGTATGGTAATTTAGTAAATGGTCTCGCTCTATGCACGAAATTCAACAGTAATTTATTTGGTCACTGAGTCATGTACATTGAAAATACAACAATAAACATGTTAATTAACTTTTTAATTGTATTTGTAACACATAACTCATAGACTTAAATATACAGACGGGCTATTCTGAACAAAATTACTGTCACATTTTTCAAGCATTTTTCGTACTCTGTGACACTGTTGCCCCCGGTCAAGTTCGGTTCAAGATGGCGGATATCAAATATTTTGCACATTTTTTTAATGTAAGTAAAAATACAGTTATTTACCAATTATAATTTAAATAAACTCAAATAAAGTTCAAACGTAAATAATGAAGACGTTTTAACTGTGCACAATAAACAATATGCGTTCTTGAACGGGCGGGGTTTTTCAAAAATGACATCTACTTGTCTCGCTTGCTCGCAGCCGACTAAAATGCGTTGGCACCATGTGGTGTCAACGTAAGTGTCCAAACTTTTAGTACTGAACAGCCTGTCTATACTCTATGCGATTTGCAGCCGAAACAAATGTAAACAAATCATTAAAATCGTTTTCTAGTGTTTTCACCAACTGACTTGAATTTCTACTCCAAATGCGTTTTATTTAGACAAACTACTCATTAAGACAAAGTAGTACATTATGTTAAAAGTTTCAAATCGCTTCTTGGAAATAAGATTGTCATTGCAAAGTGTTTGAATGATGACAGTGTTATTTAATTTTGTTTGTTTCCACATTTACTCGGATTTTATAATTGTTATCTATCAATATGTATTTATTTAAGAATTAACAAATACCTTATTGAGTAGTTTGTCTAAATAAAACGCATTTGGTGTACAAATTCATATCACTTGGTAAAAAACCCTATAAAAAAATTTAATGGTTTGTTTACATTTGTTTCGGCTGCAAATCGCATTTAGTAAAGTATAGTATAGTATAGTATAGTATAGTATACAACATAAAGGTCTATGACATACCTACTAAGTATAAAGTTTACCTTTCTACACTTCACCATATTTATAGTCCTTAACTATGGCAAATCTTGTTTCTACTCCTACATGCGAGCATTATTCATAAAAGGAATAGATAATATCTAAAAAAATATCTTCGCGTATTAATAATAAATTGATTATGTTTAATAAAGCAAAAAAATCTACGGCATGTTATGTTGATGCCTGTAGGTGTCGTTGAATAGTAATGTAATGTAAAAAGATATGATAAAACAACTACAGAGTCTAGAGACTGCGGGTAAAACTATGTTTAACACTTAACCACTGTATAATTAATTCACTACTACACATAATCTTCTTATCTTTAGTTTTGAATTAATATTTTTCATGTTTAACTAATTAGCTTTATGATATCGATTTAACGACAAATCGATCTTAAAAAGTGGTTGAAGTTAGATAAGCTGTGGCAAAAATTTAAGTCAATATCTTAAATTGTCTAACGCCCCAACTCAGAGTCACTAACGGCCTTAGTACAGAATTTGTACGGAGATTCTTTACTAAGGAGCGATTAAAGTAAACGTTAGTGACTCTGAGTTGAGGCGTAAGATCTCGATAAAAGTATATTCGGTATGGGATAAAATATAAATGAATCGGCGTGAATTTGCAAACAGAGATTTTTTAAAGCTTTTTAAAGTTGAAGTAATTTCTTGAATAACAACATCGCTCTACTTTAACCTCAGTAAAACTATAACGACACTAAGCCATCATATTTCCAAGTATTAATCAAAACCGAAATAAATCAATACTCGGAACGCAATCAATCCTTCATTAATATCGGCATACCCTTTGGCATTTTTTATCGATAAGAGATACTAAGGCCTTTCATGAAATCAACCAAATTAAGTGTGCAGGTATAACTAACTGTATTTTCTTGTTAATAAGGACTATTTTTGCAAGTTGCAGTATCGATGTAAACGAGTTATGCGAGTGACTTGAAGTATTCTATCCGGTAATTATCCAACAGATATAATTCGATCGGACGGTGACAATTTTCTTTGAGACGCAGAAAATTGTATACTTTTATCGTTTTATTCGTAAATAACTACCCGTGGCTATGATACTTGGGCTTTTAATCTATTGGTTTGTGTAGATTCTAAAGTGACCGAGTTAAGCAACTGTGAACGCAGTCATTGAGGTAAATACATAGAGATGACATCTCAAACAAAATGTGTGTCCTCTCCGGGAGGTTCTATTTTCAAAATTGAGCCCCTGTTCTCCTTTCAAAATCGAACGAATCCATTGGACATTGAAGCCGCGCGGCGTCAATTCATTGAACATACATTGTGTTCACGGTGTCTGTTCTATACGCTAGTAATAATACTTCAATGAACGCAGTCAGTATATTTGTGGGTGACCGCTAGTGGTATAACTTGTTCTTTTCCATGTTTACAAGGGAACGTTAAACCGTAGGTCATGGTTGTCTTTGTTAGAAAGAAGTCGTTAAACCATGTCGGAGGCCTTTGGGTGGCATAACTTCTATGTATGTACGTTATGTACGTATGATTTGGCGCTCTACTGCTACTTAATTAAAACAGGTATCTGTCAACACAATAAGGATAACTTAATCCACTTATAAACAGCTGATTAACAACTTAAACAAGGCAAATTTTCAAGGTATAAAAATTAGTCATCTCAACAACTTAATGTTGTAAAATTTTGTTCTTTATTTATTTTTCAAATGACAACACTCGTGTCCACATGCTGATTAATGTCATCGTATTAGGTACCAAGTATAAAATTGCAGGCTTCCTTATACGGTCGGACTTACATCGGCATCTATGGCCGTGAAAAAACCATAACACATTATGTAAGTTGATAAGACAAGTAACGAAGTGGTCACATAACTTTTGACAAAAAATATTGCGTTATTACCACATACGACATATTTTTATTCATGATAATTTAATTATCTATGGTTGCCATGTATTAACTCGAAATTCAAATGTAATTCATGATACTTTTAAATTTTAACGTTATATTTTATTGATGTTTATTTTTAACCGACTTCAAAAAAAGGAGGAGGTTCTCAATTCGACTGTATTTTTTTTTATGTTCGTTACCTCAGAACTTTGGACTGGGCGAACCGATTTTGATGATTCTTTTTTTTAATCGAAAGCTGGTGGCTGTCATGTGGTCCCATATAAATTTTATTGAGATCTGACAATGGCATCCATGATAAAACCATATAAGTCTTAAATTTGTATTAAGTAAGCGCGACAAATGGACGAATAACTCAATATCACGCCAACCAATTTCGATAAATTTGAAGGAGATCTGACAAGTACTTTTAGAGTAACTTTGAAGTCGGTTATTTTTTGTTAGTAAAATTTAGATTATATAAAATAGTATGCAGTATGATAGACAGAAGTATAAACTAGTAAACATAAATATAATTTTAATGTAATGTACCTATTTCATATTACACCTACATTGTAAATTTTCTTCACCTACTAGTGAATATATAGATGCCATTAATTTGTCTTTCTTCTTCAGATCAGCACCAGACACTGATGAGTAGTAAAGATTATTTAGGGCTTGTTTCACAATCTTCAAGTAGAGTCCTAAATAAGCTATTCGCCGGTTAAAGTGACGTTAAAGTGTCATTTTACATACACGAAATGTCAACTTAACCAACGAATAGCTTACTTCGGACTTACTTGAAGATTGTGAAACAAGCCCCTGTAGGACGCTGCTGCAATAACAACAAGTTTGCCAATGGTCATAAACTATACACAGTACCCATTATTTTGACCTTTCGCAGACACGGACTTTGAAGCACCTGCGTTGTATAGACCTCCTGTTTCCCTATACTGTCCTAGTCCAAAATAAAATAAAGAAGTAACTTTCAAGAATTCTTTCAAGATATTCAAGAAGAATCATCTTTCAAATCTTCTTTGCAAACAGTTATCAAAACCCATTCAAAAAACTATCATTCTTCCTCAACACATTCTTCGCAAAATCAACATAATAAAGCATGTCCAGAAATTAATATAATTATTGGCCTTTAAGGTCCAAGCGGTCCTATATCGGTGAGGTCGATAGAGACCGAGCGAGACAGGAAATAACTACTGTAAGTGTGAAAGAGACAGAATCAGAACGTGTTATTACGCTCAGCAAATTACGCGTTTATGTAAAATTCACTTCGCATCTGCGGATGTATTTTTGTTATAATTCGCTACAAGAATTAACCTTTGTAATACTTATTGGTACTTACAGTTGGAGTTTTAACGGCAGGTCAATCAAGCAATTACTGGGTACATGTTTGTTATTTATGCAACAAATTATCTCCTTATTTCAGTTTCGTACCTAAAAGGTATCGACATAATTTATGACTTAACTTCGTTGACGGCACTGCAAAAAATGTTGGAGAAATACTTGTATACTTATTATGACTTGTTTTTTTTATAATTTACAACAAATAATATCCAATAACATTTATGTTGAAATAAAAAAAATATGTCGTTTTATGAAACCACGATGCAAGTGAAACTTTTTTTCGGTTTGTAGGCATTTAACTAAAAATTTTTAGAAAATTATTCGATTTAGAGTATTATAATTGCGTTTTTAATCTAACTTGAAAATTGAAAAATTAGAATGTAAATGGCAATTCAATAGTAGACAAAATATTCAATAATACAATTTAATTTCAATTTGCGTACGGAATACATAATTAATACAATAATTTAGATGATAGATGCATATTAAAAACTAAGAGCAATATTTATTTAAATGATTGAATCTCCATGATTATTCTTACTCCAGGGCCGGATGTAATGCGATATTATGCGTTAGATGGACGAAAAATTTTGGGGCGATAGAATTAAAGTTTCACTTTAATTTTAGGTTTCAGAAAAATGTTTTAATTCCATGTCATTAAATGGTGTGCCGCTGGGATTGTCTCATATTGAAACAAGATTTTCATCTCGCAAAGAACGTTAAATTACGTTCAGTACATTGAAGACATAATTCACCATCACGGGTAATTGATACCGTTTTCACCTATTTAACATTTCCACTCTTTAAGAATATTGTAAAACATTTTTTCTTTCACTAAAGAAAATATTTTCTTATAAGAATTGATTTCAAATTTCTCTAGCAAATTATACCTAGGTGTTATCTATTAATATCGTAAACTTATCAACCGATTTAAAATGTATGTAGCTCTCCATATTATTAGTGATATGTACTTGTAGTATTCAAGAACAAAATGGATTCTCTGGAAATAACTACTAAAGGAGGTGTATATATGATAATTATTCAGTAAATATATCTTTATTTCAGTCGCAAATGGCTTTAGTTCCAAATACATCGTAAAACATCTGCAATTTGCAAAAACAGGAGAAAATTTGAATTGAAATTATCGCCATAAGTGTTGTACCTGTAATTGATCCGTTTTTGTTGGAACGAAACTTTTGAATATGTACTGAGTTTTTGTGAGATGGATGAGCGAAGCGCGCAATCCATCTGGCTTTTAAGTGGTCTCTGTAATCCTTAATGCCATTTACTTTAAACAACTCCATACTTAAGAACACAGGATCTTAAAGCCACTAATCTTTAGAGTTTTTCGTAAATAAGCCGATAAACTACGAAAAAAGTACCTAGTAGGTACGTCTCTTATAATACTAGAAATAGATTGCTAGTTTCAATTCCAGAATTACAAAATTCTAACTACTAAACTATCACTATTCATTAAAGTTGCATAAAAAAGGTTAAAATGCTCTTATTTTTCTGTGCATGGGCATGCGTCGGTATGATTATCTTTTGATATTATAAAACTGCCTGGAAAAGACAGATGGCGTCACCTGCGCGATTGGTGGCGTAAATCAAAATGGCAAGTATTATGTCCTTTTCTCTCTTACCGGCGATCTCTATGTCCATCCCTTTCACACGATTGATTTATACCGCTGTCGGATGTGTCGGCAATTATGACGGCTACCCGGCATTAATGTGTTTTGATATACGTTTCGGAAAACGTTCAAGACATAGTTGACGATTTTGCGATTGATATAATATTAAAATATTACATTAGACAAAGATATTCTACAAAATCTTCAATTACACACGCAAAATGTTTAAGTCTAATTAAGCACATCAAGGGTCATATTTTTACAGATATTATTGTTTTTCCACTCATGTTCCGCTCTTATAAGTTCAAGTCAAACAGCTCTAGCAGTATCATAATTCACAAGAGTCAAAACTTTGACGCTAAGTTCCTTTTATGTCCCGGAGCTTTCCCTTTGGGCATTGCGCAGGAGAGACACCATATTTTCTTTGGAAATTCTGGTGGCCCGGTGCCGTATGTATCAGATTGCATCGAAGGGGTTCGAAGTCATCGGATATTTTTTCGAAGATTTCCCTTTCAGAAAAAAGGTAATATTGGTTCCTGATCAAAATTCAAATCCGTTTGCTACAGCTGCCAGACTTCTAAAAGTAATCTTCGAGGACTGGGAGATTCACAGAATGCCTGTTTTGTGATTTGTCTTAAGCGTTTGATTATGATATGCACCATACACTATAACTTAAGCTTAATCACAAGGGCATCTTTCTGTTATAAAAATGGTTACAATTTTTTTTAGATTGCCAGCAATTTCTGTCAATTAAAAAATGAGTTGGGCCAGGGATACTTTTTAGAAGTTTAAGAACGAAACAAGTAATAAATAGGTAACAACAATAAATAAATAGATTAAAAAAATAGGTAAAATTACTGGAATTACAACAATTTTACACACACGGACATATTCCTACTTGCTTATCAACCATAATAATAAAATAGCACGATCCAACCACGACATATAATGTAGGAACTCCACTCAATCCTTCAATTTCTTTGCAGCATCGTCATACAATTATGTAAATGAAATATACACCCCCATTTATAATTACCATAATTACTGATCCGTTGAAGCTCACCTACAACGAGTGTGGTACACTTGATAAATGTTATAATATTACTGTTCTCCATCAGAATTATAGCGGTTGGAATATTCATTGAAATTGGTGCATTACGCACCTACAATAATTAGAGGGGCTTCAAGACAGGTGGCTGAAGTATTGGTTACAGATAAAGGTATGGTCTAAGTTATAGCGGGTTGAAAAGGTCTGGAATTGTGGAGTGTGAAGCCTAGATTTTTTTTTGTTCTTATATGTTGATTTATATGGGTTGCTTTAAGCAAAGTAGGTATAACGTTTTTCAATAGTGATTTTTTATTTATTTATTTATTTATTTATTTATTTATTTATTTATTTATTTATTCGGTTCACCAACGTATGTTACACTTCACAATTATACATATTATACAAGGTAAACAAAACTTACAATCGTGTACACACAATTACAGGTGAGCACAACATTCACATTAAACGCTCAGTTGTAAAAAGATTTATACTACTTATTACTATTTTATCAACACTTATTACAACACATTAAAATGTCAAGGTAACATAAAAATAAAATCTAAATAGTAATAAAATTGATAAAAAAGTAGCAAAACAAAATAAAATTCATAACAAAATCAAATCTAATGGAATCAACTCAAATTTAAAAACAAATAAAATAATTATAATTTAGAATTCAAAGAAAGCATAAGATAGTAAATACATTGATTATAAAATAAAATTAATTCATTGATAATAAAATAAACATCAAATCGAATAAAAAATCAAATTTAAAACCAATAAAATAATTATTATTTAAAATTAAGACTTAATCTAAAATAATTTTTGCATTACAATAAAAATAATCATAATTTAATAATAAAAAAAATATATATAATTTAAATTTAAAACAAAATCTAAAATAATTATTACATTACAATAAAAAATATATTTTTAAATTTAAACAATGTACTCCCAAATATGTCGAGTGTCCAATGAGAGGCAGTGGTAGCGTTGAAAAACTTAGTAACCTATTGAGAGGAGAGTAATAACCTAAATGAGTGTGACTAGGTTTAGGAACAAAAAGTTTATATTTACCTGGTCTAGGCTTTCTAGTTGGTATTCCAAGGTTAATTTCCGACAGCAAATTTGGACAATCAATAATACCGTTTATGAGTTTGTATAGAAATAACATATCGTGCATGTGTCTTCTATCCTCTAAAGTATTCATTTTGAAATAATTCAATCTGTCAGTGTAGTCGGCAAGCGAACGAAACCTATGTCTATATGCTAAAACCCTCAAAAACTTTTTTTGGACTCTTTCAATTCTTGTATTGTAGATTTTGTAATGCGGGTTCCATACCACGCTGCAATACTCTAGGGAACTTCTTACCAAAGCATTGTAAAGAAGAATAACTGTGTCAGGATTTTTGAATTCCTTGGAGTTACGCAATACAAAGCCGAGTGATTTTAATGCTTTACTTACAATTTTATGAACATGCTTATCGAAACGCAGTGAACTGTGTTTTAGCCGTATTGGGGCGGCTTAGAATACTAACCCCAATCCCACGCCGGATGGGTGTCGTAGAAGGCGACTAAATCCGGCACGCTGGTGGTAGGGCCCCTCGAGGGATTATATTGGTAATATTGATTTTAATTGTTAATTAATACCATTATTGCTATTATTATTTCTCCATGGGGTTCGCCTGGATAGCTACCACCCTCCTTCTAGAGTCAGCCGTGAAATGTTCTCTAACGTGTTTCGGTTGTAGTGTCGGAGAGCCAGTCTTCTTCTCTTCTTTCTCCCCCATCTTTTATACATTTTCCCTCCCATTCTTCGTCTGTCACCCGTCCTGGAGAGGTGTACTTCTGTTGGTGTCTTCCGAGTCCGGTATTGTCATTGGCAACTGATCTCGTGCGGTTGGGCATGATGGACTGGCTCGGCGGCCAGGGAGAGCCGATGAAACGTTACCGCTGGCGCCCGTTGGTTGTAGGGGACCCGAACCCAGGTGATCCCGCCCTGGGAGGCTGTCCCGCCGCCAATGTCAAAAGCCCGTCGATTAATTTTCTTGCCGGTTAGGGAGCCGGATGTGGACGAGGACTTTAATCGCGGGTCGGATCGGGGGTCCTTCCGTCCGCCGAGCCAGTGACTCAGACTACCCACCTTTCCGAGATAGTTTTTTGTCACTACTCTTTGACTCGGGTAGTGCTGACGATGCACTACTCCTATTCTTTCAACTCTTCCCCGCAAGCAAAAATGAGAAAGTCGAAAAAAGGAAAAAAGTTAAAACCAGCGGCACCCCCTTCCACATTTCTTGTGGACTTTTGTAATATTAGGGGCTTACATTCAAACCTCAACGCCGTTCACCACCATCTTGAAACGTCGAGGCCGGCCTTATTCTTTCTGACGGAGACACAAATATCAGCTCGAGAAGAAACTTCCTACCTCCATTATCCGGGGTATAAATTTGAACACAAATTTATACCACACGCCGGTGTCTGTTTGTTTTCTCGAGATGATATTTGTTGTCAACGTCTCGACTTTCTTGAAGGAAGAGACCTGTCCACCATCTGTGTACGCGTGGACCATGGTGGTCAGACACGTGTCTACATCGGTTTGTACAGGTCTCATAGCGGCAATACCGAAGTTGATCGACTCTACGAGCACGTTCAAGGGGCGATCGACTATGTGCAAGAGCAGATCCCTCGTGCCGAAGTGGTGGTCCTGGGTGACTTCAACGCCCATCATGTTGAGTGGCTAGGATCACGTACAACGGATTACGCAGGGAAATCTGCTCAGAGCTTTGCCTTGGCTAATGGCTTCAGTCAGTTGGTGTCCAGCCCAACTCGGATCCCTGACATTGACGGCCATGCTGCTTCCACCTTGGACCTCCTGCTAACCTCCCACCCTAACGATTATGCTGTATCCGTCGAGGCGCCGCTTGGTTCGTCTGATCACTGCCTCGTATGATCTTGGGTACGATTGGCACAACCCGTTGACAGACGACCTTGCGCGTCTCGTCGGGTCTGGCATTTTGGATCGGCGGACTGGGATGGTTTGCGGGAATTTTATTCATCGTACCCGTGGAGGCGCATTTGTTTCTCTTCAGCTGAGCCCGATGCTTGTGCGCTTTCCATAGCCGATGTGGTACTCCAGGGCATGGAATGTTACATTCCAAACTCTGTGGTACCCGTTGGTGGTAAAACCCAAGCCTGGTTTGACAGAAACTGCTTTAAGGCAATAAGCCTGAAGCAATCTGCTTTTCAGGATTGGGTTGTGGCGCGTGAGCTCGGAGACGCATCTGTGAGTCGGCTGAAAAAGAAATTTAATGCTGCCTCGTGGTCCTCAAAAAAGCAAATAGCCAAGGCAAAATTCAAGCACATTAACAGAACCGGCAAGAGACTGCTGAGCTATCCGTGTGGTAGCCGAGCGTTCTGGTCTCTGGCCAAAGCCATTCAAGGCAATTTCTGTGTATCGTCCCTTCCTCCTTTGCGCAGAGCAGATAATACCCTGGCCCACACCGCAAAAGAGAAAGCCGAAATACTGGGTACCCTCTTTGCGTCGAATTCGACTGTTGATGATGGGGGTAACACACCGCCAACCATCCCGCAGTGTGGTGAGCTGATGCCTGACGTGCATTTCACACAGAATGCCGTGCGTCAAGCTCTTTTTTCCCTTGACATCAACAAGTCGAATGGGCCAGATGGTATACCTGCTATTGTGCTAAAAACGTGCGCTCCGGAGTTGACCCCGGTTTTAACGCGCCTATTCCAACTCTCTTATTCTGCCGGCATTGTCCCGTCTCCATGGAAGGTAGCTCTGGTCCACCCTATTCCCAAAAAGGGAGACAGGTCAAATCCATCCAACTACAGACCAATCGCCATAACCTCTCTGCTCTCCAAACTAATGGAGCGTATAATAAACACTCAACTGCTCCGGTATCTAGAAGATCGCCAGCTGATTAGTGACCGTCAATACGGTTTCCGCCACGGCAGGTCAGCTGGCGATCTTTTAGTATACCTTACTCATTGCTGGGCAGAAGCAATCGAGAGCAAGGGAGAAGCATTGGCTGTAAGTTTGGATGTTGCAAAGGCCTTCGATAGGGTGTGGCATAAGGCATTATTGTCTAAACTTCCTTCCTACGGAGTACCCGAGAAAATGTGCAAATGGATTGCCAGTTTTTTATCGGAGCGGAGCATCAAGGTCGTCGTTGACGGAACATGCTCAGATACGAAGCCCATAAATGCTGGCGTCCCACAAGGCTCTGTGCTTTCACCTACACTGTTCATCATGCATATCAATGATATGCTGGACATCGAGAATATTCATTGCTATGCTGATGACAGCACGGGTGACGCCCGTTATACAGGCCGAGCAAACTTTTCTCGGGTGCAGATTGAGGAGAAGCGGATGAAACTTGTGTCTGAAGTCGAGACATCTCTGGAGCGGGTCTCAGAATGGGGCAGACTAAATTTAGTCCAGTTCAACCCCGAGAAGACACAAGTTTGCGCGTTAACCGCTAAAAAAACCCCATTTGTCATAGCACCACAGTTCCAGAACATTCCTCTTAACATCTCTAAAAGCATTGGGATCCTTGGTGTCGACATCTCGAATGAAGTTCAGTTTCGAGACCACTTGGTTGGTAAGGCCAAACTAGCCGCAAAGAAATTGGGAGTGCTCAACAGAGCTAAGCAGTACTTCACGCCTAAGCACAGGTTGATGCTCTATAAGGCGCAAATTCGACCACACATGGAGTACTGCTCCCACCTTTGGGCTGGAGCCCCAGCTAGCCAAGTGGATCCGTTCAATCGAATTCAACGGCGAGCTATTCGTCTTGTCGACGATCCCATGCTTACAGACGGACTAGAATCACTCGAATTGAGGAGAGATGTAGGTTCTCTCTGCGTATTCTACCGTCTGTACAATGGGGAATGTTCTGAAGAACTATTTGGCTTAATACCTGCAGTTGGTTTTCGACACCGCACATCACGGGGTTCCAGGTTCCACCAACATCACCTGGATACCTGGCATTCGTCCACAGTTCGGTTCTCACGTAATTTTCTACCTCGTACGTGTAAACTATGGAACAAACTTCCTGCATCGGTGTTCCCTCTAAGCTATGACATGGGGTCCTTCAAAAAGCGGGTCTATCGTCATTTTCTTGGCCGGCAACGCGTTGGTGACGCCCCCAGTGTTGCTAATGTCCATGGGCGGCGGTGATCACTTACCATCAGGTGACCCGTCTGCTCGTTTGCCTGCTAAAAGCATAAAAAAAAAAAAAAACTGTCCAATGTTATACCTAGGTCACGAATTGTATCAACTTTTTTTAAGTTCGTTTTGTCGATTGTGTAGGTAACACTAAAATTCATCTTTCTCTTTCTAGAAAATCGTATGTAATGACATTTTTCAACGTTTAGTGACATCTGATTTACTTTACACCACTGAGACAAAGCATCTAAGTCCTTCTGTAGTAGTGAAGAATCGCATTGACTATCTACCTTTCTCGAGATTTTAAGGTCATCTGCGAATAGATGACATTGAGAATGCTGTATAACATCAGGGATGTCATTGATGAAAATATTAAACAAGATAGGGCCTAGATGAGATCCTTGTGGTACTCCAGTAGTCATTGGATATTCCCAAGAAGTAGAGCCGTTAACAACCACAACTGCGGATCTTTTTTCCAGATAGGATTGGAACCATCCCAGTAAACTGTTTCCTATTCCCATTCTTGACAATTTATTTATTAGGATAGAATGATTAACGAGGTCGAAAGCCTTGCTAAAGTCCGTATAAATAACGTCAACGGATGATCTCGAATCCACCCATTTGGATATGGTATCAACGAAAGAGACCAGATTTGTACACGTTGATCTGTTAGCCAAAAAACCGTGCTGGTCTCCGGAAATGGAGTGTTTTATGTGCGAGATCAGAGGTTCACACATCAGTTTTTCGAGAATTTTTGCAAATGTCGGCAATATTGATATTGGCCTATAGTTGCTTATTGACTGTCTATCACCTGATTTGTGGATTGGAACTATTCGGGCTTTTTTCCATTTTGTGGGAAATACTCCACTCGAAATGGACTTATTAAAAATGATTTGTAGAGGGTATGCAAGTGATTTGGCACATCGCGAGATAAATATGGGGGGATGTTGTCATGACCAGCACCCTTGTATGGGTTTAAGCCCACGAGAGCTTTGTGTATTTGTTCTTCCGAGAAAGAACAAGTTGTGAAATACCTACAGTTTTGTTGGTTATGTAGTGGTTGAACTGAATGATTGGTGTCGGAAGGAAATATGGAAGCAAAATTTTTAGCAAAGAGGTCACATATGTCTTTACTATTTGAAACAATTTGACCATTTAATTCCATTTGTTGGGGATAAGACATGGTGCCCTGCTTTTTTGATTTGACATGTGTCCAGAAAAGCTTAGGATTATTTTTAAGGCTCACTTCTAGTCTCGTTACGTAGTTTTTGTAACAAATACTTTGAAGTCTAGAACATCTATCTCGAAGAATTTCAAAACTAATACTATCTAAAGGGTTACCGAATTTCTTGACCTTTACATGGTAGGTATATTTCTCCTTTTGTAGTTTGATAAGCTACTATTTGAATGCTTCCATAGAGGAACAAAACGTTGAATAAGATCATAAATTATGTTGTAAAAAATATTCAACATCTGATCCACTGTTAAATCATCACCAAAAACAATGTCCCAATTGACCTTTTCGAGTTCAGACACTATTTTATTATAGTCCGCTTTGAAAAAGTTTGGACGTTCTGTTTTGTTCGGCAAAACCTTCTCTTCGTTGCTTACTATTGAAAAATCTAGAGGGGGATGAAGAGGATCAATGACACTCAGGACACTGACACTATTAACAAGGTTGACTACAGACACATTTGTAAGCACGAGATCAAGAACCCTTGATTGAATATTTAAAATATTATTACACTGCTTCAGCCCGTGAAAACTAATAAAATCCATCAACATATTAAATAATAAGGAATTTGAACCTTGGGTCTTATTATCGTCCCCCCAGGTAATTTTACTTTGGTTAAAATCACCTAATATAAGTTTATTTTCTACCTTATCTAGTACATTGTTTGCGTTGCATATAAAATTATTAAAAATGTCTACATTAAGCGGTGGGGGTAGATATACTGCACATAATATAAGCCTATCTTTTTTATTATTACTATTGGTGAAATCAATGCTAACCCATAAATCTTCACATTTACTCTCGAAATTTATGTGTTGCCGTGAGACTAATTTTTTATCAACTGCTATGAGTACTCCTCCTCCAACCTTATTACTATGGAATCCAGATGAAGAACGATCCCTACGGTATACAATATATCTGTCGTCAAACAGTTCTGAGTTAGAGACTCCTTCATGTAACCACGTTTCCGTCAAGACAATGACGTCATACCTATTGGCACACACATTTCGATAAAACTCTGCCATTTTAGAGTTCAGGCCTCTGACATTCTGGTAATAAATATTAATATTAATCGCTGAGAATTTACACGATGTCCACCTGAAACATGCTTATTGCTTAATGTTAACTAGTTAGATTATTCAGCTTCTCGACGCTATTAATAAAAATTCGTTCTGAGAAGTCCGTTTTTCACATGAAGACATGGCCATTGCGGACCCACACATATTTATAGTTCAATTCCTTGGCCTTTCTTCTTGAGGCCGCATGGATACTCTTATTATCTGGCGACAGATGCTCTGCTATGAAAACGGGGACGATTTTTTCACTAGATTTTATTTATACGCATTAAAAATCTTAATTAAAACCTGAAACACGAAACAAAAAATACCTACGTGTTAAAATTTAAGTATAATGTAGAGAACAGACATCTCGAACAAAATGTATGTCCCGCCGGGAGGACCTATTTTCAAAATTGAGCCCCCGTTCTCCTTTCAAAATGTAACGAATCTATTGAAAATTGAAGCCGATCGGCGCCAATTCGTTGGGACATACATTGTGTTCGCGGTGTCGGTTCTATATGCTAGTAATAATACTTATAAGTTCTATTATTTCTTCTGTGATAATACTTCAATGCGTGTTAACAATATTTTGTCTTTTTCACTAAGTATCCCATGACAACAAAAACTAACTCAACGGCCTGCAACAAAGTTTAAAAAACACGAAAAAAATATCCTTGTCAACGCTTTCTCAAAACATGATTAACTATAATAACTTTAAGAGGAAAGGGTTCGTAAAAACTAATATGTGCAAGTTTCACATAGTCCGGGGGCTTGTACATAAATACTGTCGAAAAAAACTTAATCGATTATATAACGCATAGTTCCAATTACGCCGACTACAATGGATGCTCAAGAAGCAAGAAATATGAATTAATAATTAATACAGCGACACCTGTCTGGTAACAATGCAGGCCTATTCTAAGAGCTAGATCCACTCTCGAACTTTTTACATAGCGCATTTGCTGGCAGCTTTATTTAATAGTCGTAAAACTTTTTTCTTTCAGATGACATGAGTAAACATTGCTCGGGTATTTAGAGAAGTGTCGTACGGAGATACGGTAAACGATGGAATATATATTAATAAACGCTGCACACTCGTAAGCTCACACCAGGGTTCCATATGTGTAGAGTTAACAAATAAATGTTAACTAGTATAAAAGCAGGCAAAATATTTATTCTTCTATGTAACCTGCTGAACGTCATGTAAATAAAATTGAATTAAAATTAATATATAATTATAAACAACATATTTCAAATGATTTTAAACTTATTTATAAAATACTGATTTTTCGGTATATCGGTCGAAATATCGGTATTATAAAATATTATTTCGTATTATAAGTGTTTCGGTATATCGGTCAAAATATCGGTATTATAAAATATTATTCGGTATTATAAGTATCTCGATATCTCGGTCGTAATATCGGTATTATAAAATAATATTCGGTTTTGTAAGTATTTTGGTATATTGGTCGAAATATCGGTATTATAAAATATTATTCGGTATTATAAGTATTTCGATAGCTCGGTCGTAATATCGGTATTATAAAATAATATTCGGTTTTGTAAGTATTTTGGTATATCGGTCGAAATATCGGTATTATAAAATACGAATCGTGAATACCCGTTGCAATTACAACATAATTATTTCATTGCTTATTAACAATAAAGTAAATTCGAGACCGTTACTGCTAACATTGTTATTTAATAACATAATTTAAGCAGTTACATTCAAAAGAAACAATACGTCATCTACTCATAAGTCATACTACAAAAATGCTACTACTTTTGTCAGGTGACATTATAATATGTATTGCCGTATTGAATAATGCGTCGCTACCGCTAATAGCCATTTAACAATATAGCTATTAATAAAAAGGATATTAGCTATATCGCTATTAATAAAACGGGCATTAACACCAGCATCGATCTACATAATATTTAATCGCTTACACGTCGATATCCATCAAAATAAATGGTGGAAATTTGAATAATCAAGTCTATATTAATATTAACATGGAAGAAGCTACTTCGTGAAACCTAGAACCATCTTTACCTGAATGCCATTGCTTAACAAAAGCTGGACATTTCGGAAAAATCGATCCCTATCTTTTATTCTAATTTCTGTTCTTGGTCTGGATGTGTATATTCTTACCTTACCCAACTCAGAGTCACTAACGGTTACTTAAATCTTTCTTAGTACAGAATTTGTATGGTGCTTATGTATTTTATTTATTTATTTATCATATTTCATTGCCACAAATATTACCATATTTGTGAAGTAGAAAAGATGGTAATTTAACAGGCTTTCAAACATATTTGGCCGATGTCGGCATGCAACATTTTAGTGTTATTAAAATTTACAATATTACGTGCAATAACTAATTAGAATCGTATTTAATTTATAATATAAAAACAATCAATAATAAGTTAAAATAATCAATAATATTAATAATTAACTTATATAATGTACTAAGGAACGATTATAGTAACCGTTAGTGACTTTTGAGTTGGGGCGTTGCGTTGGTGTGTTGTTTATGTCACTTACAACACGGAATCCTAGTGTAGGTCTATCTATGAGTGTGTAGCTTTACTTTTTAAATAAATAGTAATGTTAGTAATTATACTAAGATAAATTGACAGCACTGGAACACAATAAAATTATCAATCGTATCCAATTAATTCATTAACATTAAATCCGGTTTATTTGATGTAACTATTTGACAAATTAGTCAACGAGTGACGAGTCATCAGCGATGATCAATGGTAATGGTGATCAGTGTGACCATCATCCGCCATGCCGTCCGCCATTGATGACGAATAATGACCAAAATTTTGCTACATCAACTAAATATTAATAAAATACTTCGATACATTCGAATTGAGAACCTCGTGCCTATTTTGAAGTCGGTTAAAATGTACGTTTTCGTATTAATAATATTATGTATAAAAACCTGAAATCGACCGTGAATATTTTCATGTAATTCGTTGGCAGAGTCGGAAAGCTGGAAATATCGTTAGCATAGTCGGAGACCTGGAAATGATGCAAGTCCCCCATTGAACTATTATTACTAGCGTATTGGACCGACACCCCGAACCCGATGTTTGCGCAATGAACTATAAGCCTATACATATACCTAATACAGTTTTCAGTGGATTCAGTCGATTTTAAAAGAGAACGCGGGCTCAATTTTGGAAATAGAACCTCCCGGCGTGACACAAATTTTGTTCGCGATGTCTGTTCTGGTACTTTAGTACATTATACTTCAGTGGGTCCCCCGCTTTCTTTCGGTGACAATATCGGAGATTCTCTTACTTCGGGTGTCCATGGCGACGATGACCACTTACCTCATCTTTTCTTACCAACCTATCAACATTAGTGATAAAAAATTTCAAAGGTTAGATTCAGTTAGAAATGAATATGATAATATGAATCTTTAAGCTTTAGTTCAGGCTATGTTATATGGTATAAGGAATAGCGGCTGGCTAATTCCTTAGCATCTGATAACGTCCCAACATATCGCCGTAATAAGACGTGCAGAAGAGCTACGAACGTATAGAAAGGGCTCGTGAGAAACATAATTAATAGGAACTTCTAATATTAGTAATGCAGTTTATGTATTCAATTGATGTATGTGCTTTCTGCTTTTTCGGAATAATTGAACACAGTAGTTTAATAAAACGACTCAAAAAAATTTAGGAATTCTTCAAATATTTTTGTTTTTGTTAGTAAGTTGGTATCCCGAAAAAAATATAATAGGTACCTACAATAAAATCGAATTCAAATCGTTTCTGAAATTGAAACCGGCACGTAGCCTTTTTATTGCATTAATAAAATAAAATATTAATTAAATCTTCTCTTAAATATTTTTAATGTACCGACATCGATCAGGTACAGTTCTATTATACCTTATGTCATATAAATGTAACGTAAGTTATTCTAGGATCATTTAAAAAAGTTTCTGCCTGTAAAAACCTGGGCACGATATGGTAACATACCGAGCCATCAAAGGCCAAATGAAAGTTAAATTGTATTTATTTATTTAAAAGATAAAGATCGTGGCTCGGTATTCCAATTAATTACCCATCGTGTGGTCTTCATTTTACGTGATTCCGTTTCACGTAAGCTGTGTGTAGGTAAACGGACATATCAGATCATTTCTTGCAGTGTATCTAATTATTTGAAAATGATGTCCATTTCACTGGACATCGAGCATTTTTCTAATGGCGCCGCGGTTTTTGTAGGCGGTTCCATTTATGTCCCCCTCATTACGACCCTGTCGTGGCTCCAGTTTTTTAGCTAAAACCCGACTACAAGGTAAATTGACAGACTGACAATGTAGTTTGTGGTTCAAGGAAATACAAAGAGCAGACTGCTGAAAATAAACAGTTGTTAAACTATGGAAAGCAGGTACATACGTAGATCAATCATTTTTAGTATTATCATGCCAATATAAAGTAAATAAAAGACAAGTATGAAAAAGTTTAATAAATAATGATGTTGCAAATGTCATTAACTATTTACTCTGATTTAATTATATTATTAAATCTTACGTAGGTATCTGATTATAAAATGGCTTAAATTTGAATATAAATTACTTTGTTTAACATTATCGTCATCAATCGATGTTGCAGTTTAATCATATAAATTGCCTGAATTACCTAAAATGAAATGTCGCATTGAAAACTGTCGAATTTTTAATCGTGCGGTATAACAAGATCGTACTTACTATATAAAATAGTATCTATATTTTAGTTATCTTTGTATTATTCTAAGAATAAGTCTAATGAATATTTTCTCTTTATAATAAAATTATACTCAGCGCTTCATATCTAGTCCCCGTATATTTAGAAGTTTCAAGAATGTAAAATATATCGCATTCTACAAATACCATATCGACGGTTAAAAGGCGAATTGATTCAAGCGCCATCCTGGGCGATATTGAGTTATATACATCATTGGAATCGGCGAATTTTTCCGCGTCGATTGAGCCGGGTTTGAGGTTAATCTGAGCACTTTTTTGGCGCTTAGCTCCATGACAAATTTGGGTATCATTTTTGCTTACGCGGTATCAAGTGTAGCGAATTTGGTTGTTTTTTTCAAAGCATGTATATAGACCCACGAAAAAAAAGGGTTTTTCTTACTATTTGTAGTTTAAGCCATTTATCCTCGGATGGAATGAAATGGTATCGGCATTTGAATTCTTTTTACTTGATCTTAAATAATTAAACAAAGGATGTTAATTCCTTTTTGCTTGAACCAGATTTATTAGTGTATGTAACTTTAATAATTTTGCCTTGAACATTCAAACATTATCTCTGTCGCTTGAATCAATCTTACCTGAACTAGTATATTGAAGAATATGACTTGTGCTAATTTTCCTTGAGCAGTTTTAAGTCTTTATATCATTTAGAACCATTTTCTTTATGCAAGAAATAAATGTCTGCACGCTTGATTCCTTTATGTTATTTTATTAATTAAACTAATATCGTACTTCAGTCAGTTTATTCCTTTCACCTTGCATTAAAAATGGCGTTTAAATCACAAGTAAAAGAACACGAAACAACGCAGTTAGGTACAGTAGAACCTCG
Source organism: Thymelicus acteon (assembly GCA_951805285.1). NCBI lineage: Eukaryota > Metazoa > Arthropoda > Insecta > Lepidoptera > Hesperiidae > Thymelicus > Thymelicus acteon. The sequence continues at coordinate 4,617,342 of OX638233.1, forward strand.
TTAAGTCGAACCTCGATAAGTTGAAAACCCCCAAATCTCGAAAAAATTTTTTGTTCCCTTCCCCGTCATACACCAAAACCTCCATTACTCGAAATTAATTTGAGTCATTACTCCTTGAACAGTTCGCAACTAGGTGAACGGTTTAAATCATTTATCCATGAACAGTTTACAACTAGGTGAGCGGTTTAAATCATTTATCCATGAACATTTATAACTAGGTGAGCGGTTTAAATCATTTATCTATGAATAGTTTACAACTAGGTGAGCGGTTTAAATCATTTATCCATGAACAGTTTATAACTAGGTGAGCGCTTTAACTCATTTATCCATGAACAGTTTACAAATAGGTGAGTGATTTAAATCATTTATCCTTGATCTGTTAAAGAAGTCATTGTACACTTGAATTATTTTCCTTTGAACAGATAAATAGTAATCGTGTACTTTGATTCCTTCTGCCCTGATCAAAGAATTATGCAAAATGGCTCAAGTTACATCTAACTCCGTTAAAAAACACCTTTTATTTGTTATATATATATATCAAAAATTAGCACAAAATATGCCGCTTTATGATTGGGGAGACTCGTCAATTTTTATTGTATACTTTAGGAACAATTATTTTTTTTTCTCAAAAAATAAAGTTTAAAACGCTCTCCTGTAAAGTTCGCAAAATGGCGCTTGAATCAAGTCGCCTTTTAACCGTCGATATTAGTATCGTTTACAGCTGCGATAGCCGCGATTGGTATGCGATACGTATCGCCATCAATCAATCAAATCAACAAATGACGCATGACCGCATTGACGGGTTGAATCAATTTTCTATAACTTATGGAACTCGCCCGCGAACTCGTTTTAGTGTATAAGTTACATAGTATTGCGAAAAGTTCTGTTTTTAGAAATGTAAAATATATTACATAAAATAAATAAATAGTATATTTCACAAACAGTAGTATAACTAACTCCTAATGGTTTCGTTTCTTACTAAAATCAAAATAAGTAAGGAATGATGAGTGTTTATTCTCTCACGTTTACTAGATAATAAATATTAAATATTTCATTGAACCAATAATGTTGTAGTCCCACTTTACTTCATGAATTGACTTGACCGTCAGTTACTTCGTTAAGAAAACTTCTGCATTAAATTCACATTCTCAATCCAAAGTCACCATTAATCAGTGTAATAAAATGGCACGTCACCACTAATAGAATATTAACCCTGCGGATGCGATACGCGATGTAATGAAAAAATAATTTAGCATGATTTATAGCTTACTCAGACCTCCGCAAATTGCCCACAGTTTGGGACGTTTAACTTAAGTATTGCCTGCGTACGCGCACTTGGACGTTAATTTTAAAAATGAAACAAAAAATCACAAAATCATTTGCGACTAAAAACACGCTGGAAATATTCTCCGGCCTTTTGATCGGGCGATTTTTGTAACCACAGGTTGGGGAAATGCAAATAAGTGATGTGGAACTTTACGACGTAACATTAACTGGTATTTGATCGGTACCAGATACATGGTATCAGCATTTCGTGTTATATCATTATTATTCGCGGGATAATTACAAGAATTTTCTGAGCCACATACACATATTGAGACTTTAATTTACACATTTAATCTTAACAAACAGGTAACTAACTACAAATCGGGTTAGTCCAAAGTTATTTTTGTTTCACCTCTAAATAACCCAGCATCATACAAAAAATACTGCTCCTTTATTACAAGTAGATCATAACGTCATTAATTTATTTGTGAAGTATTTTAAAGAAATTGTTAAGTTTTTAATATAACTATTTTTATATATTCATGCACCAATGAAATTGACGAGAAAAAAGATTAAGAAAAAGCTAGAAAAAAGAACAAAAACATTTTACAATGAAGACTCAAAGTTATTCAAAGTAAAAGTTACTATTCCATATTTTAAGAATACCATGTACCAGGTAGACGATACCGAAACTACATTTTGACCATGAATCGGCCCTCAAAATAAAACCAGCAATTCCACAAAGAAAGCAACCCGAAAATACAACCGCAGTCATTCAATGCATAAACAAGTGTTGACATGTCAGGATTCCGTCATAACTCTATGTATGTACAGAAGCGTTTTTATTCGGACATAAACAGACAAACAATTCGACATAAATGCCATTAATATGCACCGTTTAACACTTCTCGTTCTCTCGCCTGTCCATGTATGATTGGTGAAGCATGCAAATGAAAATTCCATGCACGTTTGTCCACACATTGCATAGTTTTTAACGTTAATAACTTTGCTTTTGGATATCTCAAGGAGAGATTGATAAACCCATTTATAAACGCTTGGACACTTGAAGTGTTAAACAGCTGCCTTATTAATAGCTATTTGTTTTGCCAATGGATGTAAGATTTATGCGTCAGCTAGGGACAGTTATGGTGTGGTGAAAATGATGATAACTGACTTATAAATGGATACAGCCTAAGGGAAGTCCCTTAGTTAGTTACTTACTTAGTTGTATGGTAATACTGAAAGGTGTATATGACAAGCATTGTCATTTATAATTATTGGTGTCGAATACGATAAAATATAAGAGTCTAAGAGATTTTAAATAATACTGACTACAATTTTGCATTACTTATCCTAATTCCAGCACCATTAAGATTTAATTATTAAATAAATTCGGAATTTTTTGACGTGATAACGTCTATTAAAAAGATGAACGCCGGGCGCATGCACGAAAAAATTTAGCGTTCCGCGAGCGAAAGAGCGGCAAAAGCGAGAGAGAGGCACGATCGGCTACGATCGGCGTATCGTAGCCGATGCCGTAGGCGAGCCGTAGGCGATCGTAGTTGAGTGGAGCGGAGTGGGGCGGGGTGGAGCGGAGCAAAGCGGAGCTTTGTCATGACGTTGTCACGTTAAACTACCGTCCGTAAACCGACTTTACAGACAACCATTTTTTGACATTTTCTCTAATTTTAAAATAAACTCGACCCACGCGATTCTGATTGTTCGGGATTTTAATAAAATAAACTCTTTTTTAAATTATGCAGATGTAATGCATGGGATTAAAGATACTAATTATTAGTAGCTAATAAATGTCTTAATTTAAAGTATAACAAAGACATAAAACGATTTCAATAGCCCGAGGCGTACTTCTACACTTCGGAGAGCTTCAAAGATATATGAAAGAGAATTCTACTACTACCGTTTCAATCTGTTTAAAGGAAAATGAACTCTAACTATTGAGAAATAGAGATGTATCAAGGTCCACGTAAGCGCCTGTAAGTCATCTCTAAGGCGCTGTTCAAACTGGGACACATTTTGTTGCGGACATGGGTTGAAAAGAAATTGTGGTTGATGTTCCATGATGATAACAGAGACAGTCGTTACAATATTAATGAAATCAAAAAATTAAAACACTTTATTGCACTTAAAAGTAAAGTACAAGGGGTGGGCTAATACCAATTAGAAGTGAAATTAAAAATAATAATAATAATAATAATAATAATTCTTTATTTGCTCTCACAACAGGATCTTATTTTACAGTAGGTAGACTTAAATTAGTTAATACAAGTAAAGAACTTATTGCCAAAGATCTACTTTGTGAGAACTTGGTGCCTGAAGTAGGTATCCGAAGAACCTGAGTTACAGGTCACCAATGCCCTCCCGCGGACAGATTTAAGGTAACAATTTCCTTTATTTCTATCTTATTCTTGTGTGAGAGTGTGTGTGGATGTGTCAAGTGGGTACTTGTATACGTAGGTAAGTGATGTGTGTTTGTGTCTGTGTGTGCGTGTGTGTTTGTATGTGTTTGTATTTGTGTGTGATGGCTGGGATATCAGGGAAAGACGATTTTTTTTTTTACATATAGACGAGGAATTAGAGGCTGGAACGAAGGAGGTTTTCTGTTTCGTCATAATTTAATGTTTTGAGATAGTTTACGACAGCTTGTTTGCAACTGTAAGTGGGTAAGGGATATATATTCAAGGCGATGTTGAGTTTATTGTATAAGGCGTTACTTTGGTAGCAGAAGAAATGACGAGATGAGGCTGTGTTGTATACTGATGGCGGGCAAACCGTTCTCTTTCTACGTTTATCTTTGAAAAGCTGTGGGTCGTAATTCAGTTGTGCATGTTTTTTGAGAATTGTTTGTAGGATAAACGATTGTCGGACAGTTAACACTCCCCATAGGTTGTAGAGGTCAGTGGTTGGATGGCGGAAAGGAAGACCAGCACCCACCTTCAAGATACATCTTTGAGCTCGCTCAACTTCTATCATGTAAGATTTGGCTGCTCCACCCCACGATGTGATGCAGTAGTCTATAAGCGATTTGCATAGGGCAAAGTAGACCGTTTTTATGATATTGAGGTCAGCTACCTGACGCAGGGACCTGAAGATATAGGTAAGTTTACGTAATCTTGTCACTAATGACTCGACGTGTTGCTTGAAGCTTAGTCTTTGGTCAATAATGACTCCGAGGTATTTAGTATTATCTACCCTCTCAAGCTTCTGGCAAAAACATGTTGTCTTGCTAGAAGCGCATGTATGTACCGTGATTGTTAGTGAGGTCGGTGGGAGTAGGTTACTTTTAAGGCCGAAAGGTATGTAATTAGTTTTTGTTATGTTTAAGGTTAATAAGTTATTTTGTAACCACTTTCTGACCTGCTGAAACCCCGACTGGGCTATCTGGTAACATTCTTCCCAGCTATTTCCAGCGAAGAAGAGAGCCGTATCGTCTGCGAATGTAAGGACTTTTCCACCACAGAGTTTGAGCTGGCACAAGTCATTTATATACACCAGGAATAGTGTTGGCGAGACTATGCTACCTTGGGGAAGTCCGAACTCCATGGTTTGTTCGTCGCTTATCAGATGTCCAATCTTTACTCTTTGCTTTCTGTTTTTTAGGTAGTCACCTATGAGTTTTAGCGGTAGCAAAATAAAAATGTTTAGTACAAAAAAGAAGATCAAGATAACTGTTTCACAATGCAAATATTAAATTATATTTTTTACTAGCTGACCCGGCGAACTTCGTATCGTATAACAAACATTTTTTTTTTCTAAAATAAAAGTAGCCTAAGTTACTCCTTGTTACATCAGCTATATGCCATTGAAAGTCCTGTCAAACTGGTCCAGCCATTTCAGAGATTAGCCGAAACAAACAGACAGACAAAAATTGTAAAAAAGTATTATTTTGGTATATGTACCGTGTATAAATCCAAATGCACTTAGTAAAAAGCGGTTATTTTAATATTACAAACATACACTTCAATTTTATTTATTAATTTTATTTATTTATTATTATTATTAGAGTATAGATTAATTTTAATAATGTTCCAAATACGTTTGTAATGACAAATATTTTATAACACTGGTCACACAAAAATATATTATAAAGACATACTAATGTCAGACATACTAAATTATCTACATGTGTGAGGCGCCTAAAGCTTCTAAAACATTCATCATTCCCACGCCTCCGGTAGCTGTTATGCAAATAAAAGCACATTAGGCCAATCAATTAAGTCATTTCGTTTGCTTTAATAGCAATAAATCGGGACCGAAATCTGAATCGTACATTATCTTATTTGTGTCGCTCAAATAGACGCCTTTGATTTATAGTCGACGGTAATTACGATTGATTGTATTTCTGATTATACCGCAATATAACTTTTTGTACAAAATACCTATATATTTTATGGCTTACCAAATTACTAACAAAAAAAATTACTCTTCTTTTGTGACCCTTCCCTTTCCAGGATAGTTAGTTTCCAACAAGACCACGGGATATAGCTTCAATAACACAGCCTAAATATTATCATCTTTGAAACACGCGACAACCAAAAACTACTTACATACTAATTTATTACCTCAATTTCACGACATCGCGACATTTGAAACTTGTCATGCATGCAGCAAATGTGTTTAACACGCGCAATAAAGCCGTAAAACAATTAAACAACAATCTGCGCGAACACCGCACCGCACCGCATCGTACCGCATCGCCATTATGGCGGAACATAACCCGTAATTGCGCACCGCATCCGATACATCACTAACCCTAACCTAACTCCGATGACCGTTTTGACCCAATATGTAGGGTTGTGACAGTTGGGTATTTTGGTAGAATGTGTAAAATAGTAGAATTATTATTTGATTTTATTTTTAATAATTTAATTGTATATATATTTGAAATAAAACAAAAGGAAATATTAAGCTTTTATTTTGTTTGAATAGATTTGTGACTTTTAATTTTGTATTTCTAATATTTGTACTTACTTACAAAAATACTGAGGAACTCAATTAATTAGCACATCTTGCACAAAAATAGTAGGTATTTTAAAATTTAACAGCAGTTTAATAATTTTTAAATTAAATATTCATGTATGTGTATGTATGTGTATCAGTTTCCGAATAATCTGAATAAAATTTCGAATAGCCAGTGCCTTCAACTTCGACTTCCAGCCTCCCGAACAAGCAGGATTCCGAAAAGGCTACAGCACCATAGACCATATACACACGCTGCGGCAGATTATACAAAAGACCGAGGAGTATAATCTGCCGTTGTGTGTTGCCTATGTGGACTATGAGAAAGCCTTTGATTCTATCGAGACCTGGGCGGTACTAAATTCTCTCCAGCGGTGCCGGATCGACTACCGGTATATCGAGGTGTTGAAGTGTTTGTACTCATCTGCCACCATGTCCGTCAGAGTACACGACACAGCAACGAACCCCATCCAACTGCAGAGAGGTGTCAGGCAAGGGGATGTCATATCCCCAAAACTGTTCACCGCTGCGTTGGAAGATGTGTTCAAGCTGATGGAGTGGAAACGACGTGGCATTAACATCAATGGCGAATACATCACACACCTGCGATATGCCGACGATATAGTCATCCTGGCGGGTTCCCTGGAAGAACTTGGTACAATGCTCGGGGACTTGAACAGCGCCTCACAACGGGTGGGTCTTAAGATGAACATGGACAAGACTAAGATCATGTCGAATGTCCATGTCACACCCGTACCGGTTGTTGTTGACGGCGCTGCTCTTGAAGTTGTAGACGAATACAATTACCTGGGACAAGTGATCCAGATGGGTAAGTCCAACTTCGAGAAAGAAGTCACTCGTAGAATCCAACTCGGATGGGCTGCGTTTGGGAAACTGCGTCATATCTTGTCGTCCAAAACACTTCCTCAGTGCCTGAAGTCGAAGGTGTTCGAGCAGTGTGTGTTGCCAGTGATGACATACGGATCCGAGACGTGGTGCTTTACTATTGACCTGATCCACAAGCTCAGAGTTGCGCAGCGGGATATGGAGAGGGCTATGCTCGGTATTTCTCTACGTGATCGCATCAGAAATGAGGAGATCCGTAGACGAACAAGGGTAACCGACATAGCTCAAAGATTTGTCGGCTGAAGTGGCAATGGGCTGGCCACATAGTGCGAAGGATCGATAACCGTTGGGGAAGAAAGGTCCTCAAATGGCGCCCACGTCTCGGAAAAAGGAGCATAGGACGCCGATAATAAAAAAGTAAATTTAAATTTTTTTAAATAATTTTATAGATAAATATTTATGAACGTTAACATACCGGCAGTAGGCAACCCTAAGTAAATTCCTATTGTTATCTAAGCCACAAAATAAGCCATCGCTGACCGCCCCTCGGACAAGGGTTGTCGATATCCAATTGAAACCACATGATTCAACCCTCATAACTTTTGACATCCGCTCTTACGAAAACCTGCCGTTTATTTACGCGGCCAAAAACGTGTTTCCTTTTACATTGTTACGTTTTGTATGTCAGTTACTAACCACTTTGAGGTAATGCAATTTGAAAAACTTTATTTCTTTCATTGAAGTATTATTACTAGCATGTAGAACCAACACCGCGAACACAATGTATGTCCCAATGAATTGGCGCCGATCGGCTTCAATTTTCAATGGATTCGTTCCATTTTGAAAGGAGAACGGGGGCTCAATTTTGAAAATAGAACCTCCCGGCGGGACACACATTTTGTTTGAGATGTCTGTTCTATGACATTATACTTTAATGATTTCTTTCTTCTTACTTCTCTTTTCTTTTTTGACTGGCAACATTGGCAACGCATCGGTGATGTCTTTGTGATTGATAGTTATGCTTAGTATGCGTAGTTGTGTCAGTAAGAAGACTTTTTGAGATGGCACAAGTGCATACGTAGTTGGTCCACGAGGAAACCGAAGCTCAAAAAGGGCAGCAAATCATTTTTTAGCCCGAAGAGGGAGGCAAATCTAATTGCTCCCGTCCTCCTTGCTCCCCACTTGGTATGCTCAAGTCTCATCCCATAAATGAGAAGGCCTAGGCCCTAGAACACATTGTAGGTACCACACTGCTCCAGTGGGGATTGGAAAATTTACATCCACTTACGCCCCAATTCAGAGTCACTAATGGTTACTTAAATCGCTTCTTAGTACATTTGTATTGTGATTCTTTACTAAGGAGCGATTAAAGTAACCGTTAGTGACTCTGAGTTGGGACGTTAATGTTATAAATGTGAAAGTTTGTATGGATGCTTGTGACTTTTTCACGCAAAAACTACTGAACGGATTTTCGTGAAATTTAGCACACAAGTAGACCATGATCTGGAATAGGATATAGGGTACTTATTATCCCGGAAAACACAGGCAAAATTGCGAGCACAGCGGTAGTTAATCATAACAGCCTGTGGGGCCATCCATAACTTACGTCACACGTTAGGGGGGGGGGGTCGATGTAGTGTGACATTGTGTGACAAGGGGTGACAGAAGGTCCTAAGTTTTGTGACGTCACATTTCAAAATTGAATCATTGGTGTGTATAGGTAAATTTAAAAAACAATTAATGGAAATAAAAGTTATTTCGGAACTGCTGTTTTAATTTAATAGTTTCTAGGTGTGAAATTTCATAATATGTGACGTCACACGGGGAAATCTCACATGTGTGACCAGCTGTGACTAGGACGGGGGGAGGGGTCAAAAAGTCATGAAATTAGTGTGACGTAATTTATGGAAGGCCCCTAATAGGCAAAGTATAACCTAACTGTTTGAGGTGAAGGTAAAGAAATCGATCTGTTTTTGTTTGTCCAACGACGGTCACTGGTCTCCACACTGCCCGCATTAGTTGGTAATACCATAAATCTAATACCAATAGATTAGTTGGGGCCTTCTGCAAATATTTGCGTTACGGTTGGGATTATATCTGGTCTGTTTGGATTATAGCGTTTGCATCTAAAGTTTGAATGTTGGTGATATACTTTTTAGCGGAAAAAGATTGCAATACTATCTCTCTGATGAAGATATTCGACATTGGTGTTCACCAATTCAATACTTTTAATTAATTAATTTTTTTTCTATTAGCACACACATTACATTACAGATAACAGTTCTGTAGAAACTGGACTAGTGTGAGTGCCAGTTACAGGCGTGAACAACATTCTGTTGTATTTTTATCAACAGAGAATATAAGGCAAGTTTTGAAACTGTTTGCGACAATTTCAACCAGATAGCGTTATAATTATGTTTAAGCGAAATAGATGAAAATTTTACTTAATAGGCTTAATAAAGTTACTTAAGTGCTAACATTTTTTTTCTTATGGAAGGCTTTTAATCGATTCTATATGAAGGATTTTGTAATGGATACCTCGTTTAAAACTCCTGGTTAGCAGATCTGGTAGATTTTTCTTCTAAATTTCAGAAAGTCAGCCTCAGGGGAGATCTTAGTTAAAACTTGTCTCTTGCTAAAAAAAAGCCGGATGGTGTGTTCACACGGTATTTCGATACGAGGCCGTCGGATACGGAAATGCAAGATGTGCTGTGTGAATACAACATTCGGTTTTTCCAGATTCGATGAAAATAAGATTCGGCAAAACGTGGCTCCGTGTGAACGTACCGTACGATATGATGAAATTCTGACAGATTTATAAATCAAAACAAATGAATAAAGTATATTAGCCGCGAGTAAGTAGTTTTACCTGTCCGACCAACAGAGAGCTTCGTCCCGATACCTGGAAACAAAACAAAAATGACAATAAAGTATGTTTCTTATTTAAAGAAAAATTAATACGATTATTAAGACGATTTTGTTACGTTTGCTTGTTATAGGTACAAACGTTATTTAAGATAAACAAGGGAGTGTTGATGCATTTCACGTAAGGGTTCCTAATCCAAATATAATTGTATGGTGCCAACCAATGATATTATAATGTAAAAAGAGGTAGATATGTCACTAGCGTACCGACGATGAAGTGCGTAAGAACAGGGAATTGACCGTTCTGCTCGTAGTCGCTCTGTCAATACCAGACGATACGCACGCTTTTGTTGCTGTCAGAAGTGCTTGATATTTGACATACAGAGTTAAAATTCCTTCGTATATTGTACCAAGGTGTAGTGAAACAAAAGATGAACGTGAGTGTGTTGTAATTCTTTTCGGTACAGATTATTTGGTTGATTTTTAAGGGCATAACGTATCTATATTTTTTTAAATATCATTGGTACCAACGTGAAACGCACTCGAACGTTTCCAAACATTTCATAAAGAATACGTTACTGAAATTGAGTAAGCATTAATGTATGTGAAGATAAATAGGAACTTAACAATAGACGCGTTTTTATTTCATTGCGTAATTAAGTGGTTAATATGGCATAAAAGCTGTATGTTTAAGATAAGTTGTAGCTTTTAAGGCAATAATCTATTAAAGTTACTGTAGAGCATTCGGAAGTCCATAATAAACAAAACCTTTTAACCCAACACGCGGTAAGTATCCGAAGCGTGAAATTTACAATGTACTGAACCCATATACAGTAGCACTGTAACGGATCGGTGATTTATACCGAATTTCAATATGCCGTGAATGCCAGTCGAGCCTGCATTAAAATCAGTTTTATGCTCTCCGAGATTACTAAGTGAACTATAAGCTCTGCTTACAATTATGCCTTTCGCACCTAGAAACTTATAAAGTGACTGGATGTGACTTTGTTATGTGACAATTAATTATTGCGCTGCTGACATGAAGTTTGGGCGTTATATTTACCAAAGAATGCAAAAGTAACGTTCTAGCTCAGTAGGTAACACTGCCTACCGAAGGGTCCTGGGTTCGATTGTCCGCTGTGGCAGCCATAATCGGCAATATAATTTCCGGTCCGTAGTTTGTAATGACAAATGAGTACAGGAACCCTGCCCTTGATTTTTAACCGACTTCAAAATAGGAGGAGGTATTCAATTCAACTGTATTTTTTCTCAGAACTTTCGACTGGGTGAACCGATTTTGATGATTCTTTTTTAATTGAAATCTGGTGCTTGTCATGTGGTCTCACTTAAATTTGAGCGAGATCTGACAAGTAGTTTTTGAGTTATCCCTAATTTTGAAGTCTGTTATTTTTGTCAAGAATTATTATTTCCCATAGACTTAAATATTATAGACAGGCTGTTCCGAACAAAATCCGTGTCACATTTTTCGTACTCACTGACAGCTTGCTGACAGCGCTTCGTTCGGTCAAATTCGGTTCAAGATGGCGGATATCAAATATTTTGCATTAAATAATGTTTAAAAATGCAAGTAAAAATATAGTTATTTACCAATTATGATTTAAATAAACTCAAATAAAGTTCAAACGTAAATAATGAAGACGTTTTAACTGTGCACAATAAACAATATGCGTTATTATGTGTTCTTGAACGGTCGGGGTTTTCAAAAATGACATCTACTTGTCTTGCTTGCTCGCAGACGACTCAAATGCGTTGGCACCATCTGGTGTCAACGTAGGTGTCGAAACTTTTAGTATTAAACAGCCTGTCTAGTATAGTATATACATATAGGTCTATGTTATTTCCCCTCTACCATGGCCTCTTTATTTCAAGGTAAACCTCAGGCCAACTTATCTTAATTAAGATTTAGCTTGACACAATAACCATTTTGGCAAAAATTAAGGCAGAATAACTTTATGTAACCCACAGTTACAATAATTAGAGCTACATCTATGACCTAGAGCTGCAAGTCTCCGACCGCCAGGACGACTATGAATAATTCAGGTGGAGCGGCCGGTAAGTGCGGAATACATTATTAATAACTGCCCGTTAAACCGTGCAAGTTTGAGCACCCAGACCCAGACTGTTCTATAGTGATGACAACAAAAACTGACTATGGCTTGGCTTCAACACATTAATAATAATAATATCGTTTATTTGCTCTCACAAGGTCTTAATCTAATTAGACTTATTTACTAGGACAGTTAATGTTCTATAACCCTTCTTAGCAAGAGCCTGGTGCCTGTTGTAGGCTTTTTCAAGCCTGTGATAGAATAATTAATGGCCCACTACTGGGCAAAACTCTCTCCTCTTGAGGAGGTCTAGAGCATATTCCACTGCGTGCTCCAGAGCGGATTTGTGGAGGTTAGAGGCCAATTTTTTTTTATTATTTTTGCCACTAAGCGGTCACCCATCCAACTACCGACCGAGCCCGCTGTTGCTTAACTTTATCGATCACTTAGATTGACGCAAGCCGCCGCACTATGAGCGCAAAAACTGTCTGTATTAAGGTTTAATTGCCTGTAAAAGAAGGTATTCAGCCTGTGTATATATATATGTATGCAACTACTTCCTCTCTTTTTTCTTCTTCGTTTTCTTTCTTATAACTTTTCGCTTGGTTGGCAACGCATCGTTGATGCTTGTGGTGTTACTAATGGCCATGGGCGACGGAGGCCACTGTGTCAGCTCGCTTTTTTTATGGAAATAGCCGGCAAATGAGCTGACGATCCATCTGATGGTAAGTGGCTATAGTCGCCCATGGACATCAGCAACACCAAAGACATCACTGTTGCGTTGCTGGTCAAGAAAAAGAGAAGAAAACGAAAGAAAGAACTCGCTTGTCCGTTTGTCAGCTTTTTACCAAACTATATCATAGTAAAGTTAAATTTTAATTTTAATTTATTCATCATTTTAAAGTTTAATGTCACTCTGTCGCATTGGGTTTTTCACCTGTAATCATAAATGTGTTATGAATAAATAAACAAATAATTCATATTAATTTGCTTAGTTCCTTAAACTTAGGTCTTTTCATGATGACATATGAAGTGATTGAGGCCTCATTGATATAAAGAGAAGGTAGGTTACAGTGGCTTTTACCGTGTTACCTAATGCTAGTGAATCCCATATCCAGATTTATAAAAACAAGGACACAAATATTTTTTACTGAAACAGTACTTATCCCCTTTCAAAATAAGATTACCCAATCTTTGAGGTTTTTAATTTATAACGCTTACAAAAAAGTTTATCTATAAACTTAATTTTTACCAAACTTGAGTGGCGGAATTCAGTAAACACTTTAAACTGATTTATGTATTTCCTGTCTATAGTTAAGCATGTAAACATTTATAATTATAATTTGTATGCGGGTGGGTTCGACGCGAAACGTGCCACGAATTACACAATTTGAATTTAATTATTACTACAGCGTTGTAATGCCTGCTCTGATCAATTTGACAAATTTACTTGTTAAAGTTCATCAATCAAATATTCTATCGCAATTTGGTGTTTAAATTTTAAAATACTGGCCACGGGTAGAGTCAGCGTTGTTTTTTAAAAACTTTTTCTTATTGTTAGTTTCACCTGTCCGGGTGTAATCAAATCTTACTAATTTGAGTTTGGCCCACTCCCCGAATTTAGACTGAGCTAAATTCATTATTATTAAATCAAATTATGTGTAGCATAAACGTAGTCCATTATTAGGATAACAGATAAGAAAGAAGTAGAGTAGTAGAGTATGAGGGTTCCCCTCTACAGTTATTGTACGACAAGTACACTCATAAATTCAGACTGTCGACACCCGATAAAAGATCCAGAGCGAAAAATCAAAATTGATAGCAACATCAGCATCAACAATCGTTTGTACTTGTAGTAATGTTAACAAACGTATTACACTGTGCATTGTAAAATGGCGGCACGGGTGTTGACAATTGCGTTTCGCGCCAACTCTCGTTTCTAAACTGAATCCGATTACGTTTTATGGCGTTTGAGTTTGGAACACGTTTTACAGATGCTTGTTCTAATAATGTTACTTGGTGATTTCATTTGAAAATGGAATGTGTTCAAATTGTACGAAAAGTATTGGAAAGATCCTTCCCCCACGTACCGACCTCTTACTGTACCTAGAGTTTAAGGACTCTGTGAACCTACTCGTGAAGTCAATGTAGGTCAAATAATAAAAAATAATTAATACGGAAAAGATTTTTTCAATAAGTAATTAAGCTTCTTCCTATTCCCTATACGAACGTAAAAAGGTTCAATATTACATTGAAGTATTATTAATAACATATAAAACCGACACCGCGAACACAATGTATGTCCCAATGAATTGGCGCCAATCGACTTGAATTTCAATGGATTCGTTCGATTTTGAAAGAAGAACGGGGGCTCAATTTTGAAAATAGAACCTCCCAGCGGGACGCACATTTTGTTCGAGATATCTGTTCTAAGACATTATACTTCAATGCAATATTATAATAATTTTAGAATTATACTGATAGAATACTTAAAATAGTGATGGTTTTAATCAGGTATAAAACAAAGTCAATGTTACCCTAATTTACTGTATTTTTCTTTTCAGAACAAACAGACCGAAGTGAAAATCTTATCCAAATGAAATCCGATCAATATCACTAAAACGTCAATGAAAACTGTCAAACTCAAACGCAAAGCTTATTTGGCGCCATTTCGCATGTTTTGCAAATAAAGTGGGCGATATACGATCCGCGCATCAGCTCATAAGGATTATTGTACGACATATTTCATTTTACAAATTCACGTACCCTACAAGGTGCTTTATTAAAATTTTCTCTGGGGTGTAAAACACGTGTGCAATATTGTTGCTGGTTATGAAAATTCTGTAGCTACTGCCGATATTGTAGTCGGTAAACGTGTGGTGTGTTTTTTATGCAAAAAAATGTAATAAAAAACATGCAGAAGGTAAGTATTAAAATCAAGCGATCAAATGCAAAGGCGTTTATTAAGTAAATTATTTATTTAACACTAGTAACCGCCCACAGTTCTGTTTACCTCGGGTATGCCCTAAGTGAGGGCAATACTGAAAAATTTCTTTTAATCATTGAAGTATTATTACTAGCATATAGAACCGACATCGCGAACACAATGTATGTCCCAATGAATTGGCGCCGATCGGCTTTAATTTTCAATGGATTCGTTTGATTTTGAAAGGAGAACGAGGGCTCAATTTTGAAAATAGAACCTCCCGGCGAGACACAATTGTTCGAGATATCTGTTCTATGACATTATACTTCAATGATTTTAATTGGTATTTTTAATATGTCAAACCTGTTTTATTTGTAAACCGATTGAAATAAAACAAATGTAAATGAACATTCAGTGTGACACCAGCTTACACATAAGTGAAAACCACATCCAGATCGGCCACCCTTCTAAAAAACAATGGAAACGTTTGTATCGTTTGGAGTGCGAAGGGTCCATTGAGAAATAGTTTAATTTACCGTTTCTATGAACGACAAGGCTGCGATATGATGGTCATGTTGACCACTTACCATCACTTCATCGTATGCTCATGCTCACCATCACTTCTCGTTTACACCAATACCAGTTCAAAGGAAAAAAATCGGAAATATTAGTGAGTGTTTCGAAAAGTGGTAAAACGTTAGAAAAGTCTTAACTTAGAAAATAATATTAAATTATATCACTTTAAAACTAACGCCCCAACTCAGAGTCTCTAACGGTTACTTTAATCGCTCCTTAGCAAAGAATCTCCATACGAATACTGTACTAAGGAGCGATTTAAGTAACCGTTAGTGACTCTGAATTGGGGCGTAAGTAGCATTGTATTGCCATTCTGATAAACACATCTTTTCACGTCACTTTTATAACTCACATGAGTAACCGCGTGACGTCAGTGTACATTTAAAATATTCACGGAGACAAAGTGAAGAATCCAAACGTAAATATTTATGCTTATTTGATGACAAAAACCTTAGGCGCCACTCGTGCGACATGATAAGCAAACTTGTTCCTTACATACATTAAAGTTGGTACCTTTGCCTCATTATTGACATGACAATTAATATAAGAGTGGTGGCCAAAAAAAAATGGCATTACTGTGAAGTAAGTTCATTTTTTAGGTATGGACCTAAAAAAAAGAGGTGGGATGTTACATTGGATCGAAGTTTCTTCTACCTAAGTATATGTATAGGTATATAACAGGCGCAATGTCATAAAGTAAAAATGTTCTAAAGTATTTCAATTAAAAAAACGTATCATAGAACTCGAATTAAAGGTCGATGCTTATGTAACGTGGACGGGACGGGGACGGGACGGGGACGGGACGGGGACGGGACGGGGACGGGACGGGACGTGAAGTTTTGGAAACGTCGTTTCATAGAAAATGTAAACGATAGCGCATACGCAATGGAGGCACGGACGGGACGGGAACGCGGCGGGGCACGCACTTACACATATTTATGCCCTGTCCACGTCCCGTCCCCGTCCCGTCCACGTTACGTATGTAGCGACTTCAAAACAAATTAAAGATTATTAATTAGTAATGTCAACATTGTTTTTTTAAGTAAATAGTTGACAAAAAAGCAGACGAGTCACATGACATGATGAGATGGTCGTCGCTGGCCATGACATCAGTAGCCCCAACGCATTACCATAATCAAAGGTATCACCGATGTGTTGCCGGCTAAAATACAAAAATCATAATTTTTTGCCGTATTGGGGCGGCTTAGAATACTAACCCCAATCCCACGCCGGATGGGTGTCGTAAGAGGCGACTGAATCCGGCCCGCTAATGGTAGGGCTCCTCGAGGAATTATATTGGTAATATTGATTTTAATTGTTAATCATTTCTCCATGGGGTTCGCCTAGATAGCTACCACCCTTGAGCATGAGTCAGCCGCCAAACGACTCGTCGTGTTCTGGCTGGGGGCTTAAGAGCCAATTATTTCTTTCTTTCTTTCTTTCTTGGCCGGCAACGCATCAGTGATGCCTTTGGTGTTCTGTGTGTGGTGTGATGCCTCTGATGTTCATGGGCGACGATAGCCACTTACCATAAGGTGGATCGTCAGCTCGTTTGCCAGGTATTTCCATAAAAAAACTACGTTTCACTTAACATCTTACGCCCACTTTGTGTAACATCAGTTTTTGACTCTACTTTATCCAGATACATTTTCTTTGCAAATCTTAAAATTTTAAAACAAATTGACGTCATTTAAAAATTAAATAGAGCTATAACAATAGATACTCTCCCGGTGTGTTATTCTATGATTGTTAATTTAGTAACTAGGTATTAAGCGTCTAAAGCATTGAAAAGTGACACCGTCTCGCAGAACACACAATACCGAGAAACCGCGATTATTTCAACAAAACTTAATTACCTATAGCGTGACTGAGAAAACACATAAATTCGGTCAGCTAACAGATTTCATCCGTTCACTCAATGCTCTTTATGTCAAACTATTATCTTACATAGTTAAAAATTAATATTTTAATTTCATCGTACTTAAATATCTGTATATTGTTCTGAAACTCATAAGAGGTATTACATTTTATTAAAATTTGTAGATTTTTGATCTTTAAAAGGGTTAATTAATGAGGATAAAGAGGATGTCTTACATGACAATAGTTGCAGCGAGATGTAGATAGGATTCAAGCCATGAAATATTTTTTTTATTTTTATAACAACAACAACAAAATTATTGTACTTAGTTTTTATGTAAATAACTGACAGACGATTAGACGAGCCCATGATAGTAAGTGGACTCTGTCACTACCAAAGACATCATCAATGTGTTTTTCTTCTTTTTAATATCTACTTCAATCATATTTACGCAATAAAATACGTACCTAATTAAAAAACTATTTGCAATAAACACATCTACCATAATAGATTGAACCCGCCAATCCAACAAATGATAGTTTGCACAAGCATGCAGTGCGCACTTTTAAAATATTATTTTAAACTGCGTCAAAGACTAAACGGCATTGCGTCATTCGGTTAACGGCTCAACGACAACATTAACTTACGACATAACGTTTTGTCAAACACTGGCACTGTGTGGATACCGTTGTTTTAGACCCGACTTAAAGTTAAGTGCAATGCCTTTTTGTTTAAGGGTGTTTTATTTTCCTGGTCATTTATATTATTTTCGAAGCGTTTAGAGTTCGACCGACGGCTTGTGTAGATTTAATCCTGATTGACAAAGTTAAGCAACAGCGGGCGCGGTCGGTAGTTGTATAGGTGACCGCTAGTGGCCAAAATTTCTTAAACGTTTCCGTGCTTCGGAGGGCACGTAAAGCCTTCGATTCTAGTGGTTATTATAAAATAACAGTCTTCAAACCTGTCGGAGGCCCTCGGGGGGCCCTCGAACCCATGCTTTGAAGGATACGTAACATAAAGCCATCAGTTCCTGTTTTTATCGTAACATATCAGTCGTTAAGCCATGTCGGAGGACTTCGAGTGGCATAAAACTTCCTTCACCGATCTGCACTGGAGCAACGTGGTGGAGTATCCTCTAGGTCTACTCAAGAGGAGAGACCCAGGCTCAGTAGTGGGTCATTTATGGCTTGCAACCATTTTCCTGGTAACATGGCGATTTTTACATATGTTTAGCGATAATTTTAGTGGCCTTATCGAACGTTGAAGTCGATTATTGTTATTTTGGTAATTTTTTGATTATTTGCGGTGGCATTTTTAAACTTTTTTTATAACCCCATCGTATAGTTTGTATTGATATAGGAACCTCTGAGTACCGCGAAAATAGAACAAGAAAAGAGTGTTACTTGATTCCAAAAAATAAAATAGGTAAACAAAACTACGAATCAAGCAAAAAAACCTTGTTTTTCTATGTCCCATAGAACTGGTCGAGTACCATATAAACAACCGGACAAACAAACGGACGATATGTTTGTTCGCGGCAATTGCAGTCGACACGCGGCCGCATTCAATGGACAGACGATATCCGGGGAGAATATACTGCCTACTCTGCCTAGTGGCCAGTAATCGTCCTATAGGTATACCTAAAAATGTACCTAAAGTCAAAGGCAAACCCATAATTTTCCCACTGTTGGGCTCGAGTCTTTTACAATGTGGGGTATTCAATTATCTAAATTCCAAATTGAAATAAAAACCATATTATAATAGTGAAAACCGCATCTAAATACATTTCAATCTATACAAATAAATAAAATTGGAGTGTCTGTTTGTAATATTAAAATAACCGCTTTTTACTAAGTGCATTTGGATGTATAGTACACGGTACATATACCAAAACAATATTTTTCACAATTTTTGTCTGTCTGTCTGTCTGTCTGTCTGTCTGTTTGACGGGATTTTCACTGGCAGATAGCTGATGTAACAAGGAGTAACTTAGGCTACTTTTATTTTAGAAAAAAATAGTTTGTTAGGCGATACGAAGTTCGCCGGGTCAGCTAGTATAATAATATACATCTATAGATATGTAAAGAGTTAGACTTGATCGATTCCGTTGGGTTCTTAGTTGTTTTTCAAGGGTCATTAGTACCTAGTGAAGCAAAGGGATATTGATAGATGGCGCTATCGTCAGTTATAAACCACATTCATGGAAAACAACATCTTCCTAGCCCTTTTCACTATAATATTATGTGAAAATAATCCAAGGGCATCTTGCGCACACCTATTTTTTCGAAGCTACATATGTCCGTATTACAAATTAAATATTACTGCATGCGAAAGAAACCTGCATAATAA
This sequence comes from Thymelicus acteon, assembly GCA_951805285.1. Classification (NCBI taxonomy): domain Eukaryota; kingdom Metazoa; phylum Arthropoda; class Insecta; order Lepidoptera; family Hesperiidae; genus Thymelicus; species Thymelicus acteon. Next base: position 4,637,074 of record OX638233.1, read on the forward strand.
TTCTCCATTGCCTTCGTGTTCTTTGCTGTTGGAATATCAGGTAAAACTGAGGATTCAATTCAAGGTCGACTCGTACTTTCTGAGTATATAAGGTTCCATCTATCCTTGAGGTATCCTTCTCGGGAATACCTTGTCGATGACAATGATAATAGAAATAAAATTTTTGGCAGACATAATAAATAAATCAAATAAAAACTAAAATGACGTTCCATTCGTCATCAAAAAATAAAAAATTAACCCTTAACAGCCGCCGGGATACCGGGTCCATATGTGTCCACTTAGTGCCTCCATAAATATTTAAATTATCTGCTACTAAAGAAGCTAAGGAGAGAAAATAATCATATAGCTTATCGGAAACGGCCAATATAAAACAAACAATACTGAGGCTGGCTGGACTGAGTGTTACAGGTGAGTGGTAGCTAAGTGTTACTGCATATTATTACAGGGGAAGGCAATTAACCAATTATCTCGGTGAGCGCGGTGGCCGGAGATAAGACGAAGATAAACATTCTAAGAGATACCTGACACCTTGTTAGTCTAGCTCGTTACTTACCTCTAAAGTAAATAATTATGGCCGATGGGGAAGCCATCGCCTTAGCTCCTGCTTTTTCGATCATCAGCATATTTGGATAGAAATAAAATTAGCAGCTTATTTGAATGTCATTAGTAAAGAAATTTAAGCGTTAATCTGGTATTTTGCCCAACTCCTTGCAAGTTGGAGAGGGAATGGACTGTTAGCAATGAATTTGTCATCGCCATTGTAGATATGAATCAAATGGTCAAAGTTATATATTTTTCAGTTTTAAACTTTAATGTCTATAAGTTTCCTCACAACGTTAATACATTAGCAACATGATTAATTTAATTTCAAGTTCGAGCGTTTTTGTAAAATCAAAGAACGACTAATAAAGTATTGGTGAGGATTAACGCCCCAACTCAGAGTCACTAACGGTTACTTAAATCGCTCCTTAGTACATAATTAGTATAGTGATTCTTTACTAAGGAGCGATTAAAGTATCTAACTATTAGTGACTCTGAGTTGAGGCGTAAGCCATTTATTATTATGTAGTTTAGGTTAATTTGTAAATCAAATCAAATCAAATCAAAATCTTTTATTCATATAGGTACATTTTAATTTTTATGTTAAGAAGTGTCTTTTTTCTTCTTCCTTATTGTTAAGGATTTATCTTGCTCCAAACTTTTAAATTCCAACAAATACGTATAGGAAAGAAATGAATATTCATAGAGTTCTATAAAATAATTTCTCGGTATGTAAATTTTAGTAATAAAACCGTTCTTTATTACAATTGAATTCCAATCGATGTTAATTAATGTTCCGCCACTTATCAACCATTAACGAATGAAGTTCAGGAGTTTTAACCGTCTCGTGACGGGTTCGCGCGTGGGCAACTGGTTTTAATTACTTTTTATTTTTATGGGTCACTTTTAGCCCGGTGGCAGATAACGTGTTAGAACTTTTAAGCTATCGGCGACAGTGGTGTAAGGTTGAAATGTTTATTAGTAATTATCCTTCTTTCATTACGGTGCGGTAGTTCTAAGAACTTATGCCCCAACCCAACTCAGAGTCACTAACGGTTATTTAAATCGCTCCTTAGTACAATATTTGGCGATTCTTTACTAAGGAACGATTTAAGTAAGCGTTAGTGACTCTGAGTTGGGACGTTAGTACCTTTACTTAGTTTAAGCTAACTTTGTCTTGGTGCTGATGATGAATAAATAAAATATACTCACAGATAATATTATAAGTTAATACTAATTTCTTTTTCTGAAATCATCGGATTTGTGAAAGAATGTCGTACTTTGTTTTTTTACAAAAAGGTTACACACTTTATAGCCACTAATAAATATCTAAGGCGAAAGGCGAATTAATGTTTCCGATGGGAAAGGCAATATAAAATGCAACGAATCCTGGATTCGATTCTAGGCTGAGGCACACATTTATGTGACAAGTAAAATTGTTGGTTGTTGTGTGGTCCATGCTATCCAGAGAATTCTATTGCAGGTGTCTTAACTTTGTATGGGTGTGAGAGTATTATTGGATGAATTTTAGCAAGATTGATTTTTAATTTTCCGCCTTATTTCCACTGCTTGTAAATTTTAGTTATTTTCATTTCCGAATGTGTTAGTAATTAGGATTACACAAAAACAGCATTTTCATGAAATAACCTTATCAAATTTTATGTTCCTGTCTAACATAAAATTTTATGTTTGTAAAAACTAAATAAAGAGAAACAAAGAACCAGGCCCAATTATCGCCCAGTGCCATTCGATCAGTATGGCGGCCGCAATCGATAATTTTCTATCAATGCCTACCAACCGCTTATTAGCATCGGAAAAAACAATAACCACACGCCAGAGTATACTCAATGTTCACGTCGGAGTACTGTGGATGTCCCTTTAGGAGAGTGACATCATGACAAAGTAATATAAGGGTTGTCCGTTCCTCTGATCGGCAACGCATTGATAAAAAACTTTTTGTTAAAAAAGTGAATCGCCTTCAAAATGAAAAAATAATTTAAGAAGTAAAAAATCATTTAAGAAAATGAAAATAAACGCCTCTTGAGTCTTTGTCACAGTACAATGTGAGACCATCATTGGAGCTATAACATGTTGTGAGAATTAGACTCTTATCATATCAGGTGTTTTCGTAGCTTTAGATTAGAGAAATTAGAGGAAGAAAATTACCCAAATATTTGTAGAATTTTCCCAAATTGTCTATTTTTAGAAGGTTTATGACTCCTACTACCGGGCTACTCCCCGATATACCTATGTATAACATAATAAAGAACGTAAGTGTTATCCATACAATTCTCACAGATGTTTTCCGTTTGCGGTGTAAAATCACAGTCGAGGATATAATTCTCATAATCCGAGCTGCGCGCGCGCATTCAACATAACCTTTCACACTTCGAGACCGCTACACAACTTTATATTCCGCAGTTGTTGCCACAGAGTAACTATACGAGTATTAAAGCACTTCGGAAATAAAATCGGACGTAAACAAATTCCGTAGAAACTACGGAGCTGAGTAGCTGTTCTTAAATATAGTTTTACATTGTAACTATTTAGTGTATAAGTTGTATATTATAATCATGATATAACAAACGTTTTTTTTTTATTTTTCTTACCTTAAACTTAAGATATCCTCGCGAATCAAATTAAGTATTTGTTGGTAAACACAGTTAAAAAAATTCGTAAATGCGTCTCGTTTCCAGATTGACAGAAGATACTTTGTTTCACAAAATATTACGTAAATCTAAATATGTGTGGAAAAAATGGAACTCAAATAAATGACGATATACGGTATCCACTGTAAGTTTCTACACTGTGGTTACAGTCATACAGTCTTACCTACGGATCAATGTACTGAGCATTTAAATTATATTTTATCTGATCGTAGCCATCGCAGTTTCACAAGCCATTGGACTACAGGATATTACCATAATCCTAACACTACATTTTAGTTCATTCAATCGAAAGTAGATGGCTTCCACCTGTAAATATTAATGCAGCAGGTACTCACGATTGTTTTAGGCCGTAATAGTCTTAGTTTCACGCTCTTTAGAATTATAGTACAGCAGATATAATAGCCAGAAGAGGTTAGAGGAGTTAATGGGTCATAAATGACCCACCGTGGTCTGATCTGATTTTCATTATCTCCCCTTTCCCCCCTTTTACAAAAGCCGAATAACCACCCCCTCTCCCTTCCCTAACTCAAAAGCTGTATCCACCTATGGCTTTCCAGAATTACTTTAACGAACTTTGTAACAATCTACTTAGTGCATATACCTACTTACATTACTTCCAAAAGTACCTATCATACTATAGAACTTAGCATTGTGTATCAATAGTACAATAATAAGAAATAATAACTAATAATACACACATGTAACAACTGTTTGCAGTAATTGGTGCTGCTATAGCAATAATCACAGTCGTAGGAACCGTGGGATGTAATCGACACTTCTGACTCACGATATTATTGTTGTAACGGTTAAATAAAAATATTCATATCTACTTGAAGAAAATATTCAAAATCATCTATTTATATGGGTATCACTGATGACGTCATTTTTAGGGTTCCGAAAATCCGAAGTAAAATCGGAACCCTTACAGTTTCGAAATGTCCGTCCGTCTGTCGGTCTGTCCGTCTGTCCGTCTGTCCGTCTGTCCGTCTGTCCGTCTGTCCGTCTGTCCGTCTGTCCGTCTGTCCGTCTGTCCGTCTGTCCGTCTGTCCGTCTGTCCGTCTGTACGTCTGTACGTCTGTCCGTCTGTACGTCTGTCCGTCTGTCCGTTTGTCCGTCTGTCCATCTGTCCATCCGTCTGTCCGAAGCAAAGCGCCGAGACCCTTAGTGCTAGAAAGCTGTGATTTGGCACGGATATATGTACATATTTATTAAAACTCCAGAATCATAGAATAAGATAATGAAAAACTTTTTTTTTCAGGGTACCTCCCCTACAGGTAACGTGAGAATGAATTTTTTATTCGCCGCGTACCCTATAGTGTGGGACTGTGGGGTATCGTTGAAAAGGTCTTTCAAAAATAGTATGGGTCTTTTAAGACCATTTTTGGAAATAGGGGTCCGTTTGCCAAATATTTGGCTTTAAAGTGCTAATTTTGATTAGAGTCAAGTGTCCCCCCCCCCCCCCCCCAGCCAGCTAAATGGTTGGAGTTCGACAAATGAAAAAAAATTCAAAAATAGGTTATATGATGATTTTACAAGGAAAACTATCACGGTTATATTAGCATAAGTAGGTAATGAGTATTAGTCGAATAATAATAATAACTTACTACTAATAATAGAATAATAATAACTTACTACTTCGAAACCCTACATTGCGCGTGGCCTGACACGCACTTGCCCGGTTTTTTGAAGTTACTTCGGGGCGCCAAAAAGTGACATGATGAAGGTACGTGATACTGACGCACAGCATTCGCTGAAGTTGTAAGTGGTTGGATTGCTAGCGCGCGCCGGATACTTATAAGAAGCACGGACGTAAAAAAAGAACGGACGTAAACTTGTCTAATCGAGAGTGAAACATAGCAATGACAGCTCGCTTACCATGTGTGTGTAATTTTGTAATTTTTGATTCGCGATGGTGTCAATGTCATAGCAGTATGGTGTCAATGTGTGAGTGTGTGTACTTGTACGAATACAGAGTTGGTATTACTATGGGACTATGGGTGCTTCACTGAATTTGTTCTTGGGATTACGTCTGTCTTTTTTTTACGTCCGTGGTAAGAGGTAAGTATAACTTATGTGCGTACATAAGTACACATTTTTTTATTGTACCGTCATTCATAGCGACATTTATATGTTTAAAGGACACTTGGAAATAGACTTCCGCAGTCGGTTCTGCTCAAGTTATGCAAAATAAATAGGATGCTTTTTAAGAAATGCTGGGGAGTTTAGTTCCCCGCTTCTTCTCTTCTTATACGAATGTTTCCGATCCGGTGCTTGAAACAAATTTGATATTCATCATTTAAGTGTATTTAAGTGTACTTTTTCTTTCTTCAGTTGTTTTTATTTGTGAACAATGTTAATAGAAGTTAAGTCCGTCCATTGTAATATAGTTTTCAGGTATGTAACCACGTAATATTGTCATTATTGTCATACACATTTTATATAATAATTTTTCGAGTGGGCGTTGATGGCTGAATAAGAGGAATAGCGAAAAGTATCATGACTTTTTTGATAAATTTATATTTCTAGCCAGAAATCGAACCCGTAAAAAAACACCCCTTATATTAATTACATAGTACACCATTCGATAGTGCCGTTAATAAGGATTGAATTTTGGGAAATACGTAGACAATTACTCTGCCTGCAGCAAGGAGTCCTGGGTTCGATTCCCGGCAGACTTTGTGACGATATCTTACTTCACCGAAGCAAGTGGTAATTAATAATAAGTTACGCTACACACTCAAACCCAAACTAGTATTCCCTGTGTTGTGGGTGCCTGGACAACACACATAGACAAGAACAAACGCGGGGCGTCTGATTGAACAATTATCAGACAAAAAAACTTACGAAGTCAAGTTGATGAATTATATTTTATATCGATATTTCCACCGATGCGGCAGTTCTTACAGAATCAAAATATAATACCTTCGACTGCAAGTGCAGCAAGTACCAAAACAGAGGCCAATATGCCAATTTTGGAAGACCATTTTTACGACCATGAATAACTTTCTATTAATAAAGCTATCTACTGTTATAATCTGAAATAAGCTTTACTACGAGCTAAGAATCCGCCTATTAAATACCAATTAAGCTATATTTAACCTCCATACCATTTTCATAGAAATTAAAATGGCTTGCAGTTTGACAGGTGGAGACCGTAAGTGCCATTATCAGGAATCATAATAAAATGTTCTACTGCAAGCGAAATGCTGGAGCGATTTGTCTATTTAAAGATTTTTCATGTATGTATGTATGACCTATTCATACGTGCAGCAAAGAGTTCTTCACTTACCTTTTAAAACTTCTCATGTATAACAAATAGCTAACAATTTTATGATTTGTTCTTTCGACAATATTATCTACTTGTTGGATGCGTTTAGAAATCAAAGTGTTATATAAATAATAATAAAAATCTAACTGGAAATGGAATTTATTCAGACTCTTTAAAGCTTTTAGATAATCTAAAACGCCAACGAGTAGGTAACATGCAAAATAAAATTTCAAAATTCTCATAATAAAAATATAAAATACGAGTAACCGCCCTCGCTTTGCTTCGGTTTTCTTATTTTTTTACACCTTGGGTTACATTATTGGAGTTTTATTAAGGATCCCTAATTTTTTTGAAAATATAACATAGCCTTTATCACCCGGGGATAGTGTAGCTTCCCAACGGTTACAGAATTTTTCAAATTGGTTCAGTAGTTTCGAAGCCTATTCAATGCAAACAAACAATCAAATATTTTCTCTTTATATATTACAAAATGACAATAAATACAATATGACAAAAAGAGTGCATGCGCTAAACATATTAGGTTATGAATACCAGAAGAAGGATTGAGATTAATATTTCGCAGTTTATAAAACCTTGTACTCAAAACCTACTAATTAAGTATCAACTCTCCATTTTCATTACAATTCTCTTTCTCCTCTTTCATTGCCGCCACTAGTACACATCACTAAAGCTATCAGTAATCATAATCAATATAAGACGCAAAACATTAAGGTGCTTACACACGGCCGGTATTTTTAGCCCCGCTCTAAAGGGCCATAATGCGCGCCGGGCCATAGTCGTAAAATAATATTCCATAATACATTATAATAGTCGCCATCCCGGGTAATGTTCATAAGTATTGGAATTACAGGGCGGCGCGTTCGGGGTCTTATATCGAGAATGGTGCAAGTTAGGAGAGTCTATCTCGGAAAGAATTTTCTATCGTCAACTACTACTGTATAATTTTAGATAATGTTCTAAAATACTACGCAGTAACTAGACTTTTAGCTAGATGTACCTATCTGCCAAACATTTTGTTGCTAATAAATAGTGAAATCTGATAGAACAAAATAAGATAATCGTCATCGAGTGTCGAAATTTCACGCAGTTACAAAAAGGAACAACAGACTGTATTTATTTAAATTGATTCTCACGAATCACGATACAGCTTGTACCATAAACATTCAATACACATAATCATTAAATAAATGAAACAAAGATTATATATTTAGCTTGAAATGTCTTTTTAATTTTAAAATCTTTAGTGATTAAAAACTCTTAATCTTCGCGTCTTGATTATTATTCCTTACGCCATAAGCTCAAGGAATCTTATGTTAGTGCACAGACTTAAGCGTATTAGCGTTTGTTTCTTGACTTGACGCTAATAACTTAAACCATACTCTCATGCGGATCTCATCGTAGCTTTGGTGATTGGCTGCGGGTGGCGAAATGGTCCTACGATGATGATTCGATTCATTTCGATGACAGATTACTTCTCGAATTCACTATTGGAACACCTTAAATCGATTTCAAATCGATTTACGACAGATATTACCTAGATTCTGATGGGATTGGTCTTGAACCGTTTTGATGTTTATTATCACCGTGATGTGGAGAGTTTACTATGTGCGTATCATGTATGTAATATGCGGTGCTCTTAGCACACTATTGGACTGCATCATATCCAAAATACGATATTACCTAAATAAGTATAGCATTCATCGTCGTATCCCATACTCTTTTACTCCGTAAAATCTCAATTGTGTGGGACTATTGCTATAGCTAGCGCGTCCGTTTGGCACTGTCCGTCCCAGATTCTCTCTAGATATTTTGATCGAAACAAGATCAGTATATAGGAAGTAGTTAATAATGAATAAAATAATGATTATTTAGAAAGCTCAAATTCCTGAAGCGTGAAACTACCATTTTAATATGCATTTGCAAACTTGAAAAAATATCTTAATTTTTTCTTACTTTACCAATCTTCGATAGCTAAGATAAATCAGTTACATAACTTTGACGTTTTTATTAAGAAATCACAAACGCTTAATACTCGGAAAAGTAACTGATTAATCGACAGCACTGCACTGGAGCCTCCATTCGCGTGTAAACCTACAAATCTTGCCGCTTTGATTAAACGCTTGGTATTTGAATATGCGCCTTATGGCAGAACAGCTTAAAATTCCTTGTAGCTAACGAAATAATAATATCCCTTACAAATTATTAAACGGAAGACAACGTCGTAACGCTGATACGATGGGTTTTTAAAATTGAACTCTAAGTTAAGTCAAATTAGGGTTGGTTTTAGACATTCGGTTGTAATTGTAAAATTTTGAGGTTATCTGTCAAAAAGTGTGAGAAATGGCGCGCGCGCTCCGGTAGAAAACGATCGCGTATAACTTTCGTTCGGATACACGCTGTGAGTGTCGCGCCGTTCCTTGTTTATTTATTTTCTTTAATCTGTCGTTTGTTCCTGGCGCATTTGTACGTTAATATTGTTTCTGACGGCTTTATCATCGATATTATTATTGGGTAATGTTTAATTTTTTTTAAGTAGCGCTCTTGATACCACTTATATCCTTATTTATTTTATTGACTGTCCTTTAGAATGACTAATTAAGATGTTGATAATCTTCTTGATTGCTTATGGGGCTAATGAGGCAATAAATCACTTTATTTATTAAACTACACCTTCAAACTGTATTACATCATCAATATCATATACTTAACTTAGGTTAGGTACTTTTTATTCCTATATACATTTGTTATACATGTCATTTCATGATTTTGTTTTCGGTTTAAATTACTTTATTGTCTAAAGAAATTTACAGCAATTCCACACATTAGACAAACTTAAGCTGAAGTTATAAAATAATAATTACAGAGACTACAAAGACTTTTTTCTTTTTTTTTCTTTTATAGAGAGCGTGCTAGACATGTGTAGTTTTCTCTTTTTTTTTTCAAAGTTAAAATGCTTTTTTATATTACTTTTTCATCTGTGGCATAATGTTACGGTATTTTCTTACGGTATTTTATTTTCTTTACATTTACTATTGTTAAAACAAATTTTATATATTACTTTTGTTAAAACGAATGCGCGAATTAAAATCTATTTTATTTTCATAATAAAATATTATAGAAATAATTTACTATAGTTCGTCACTATTTTTGGAGTCATTATTTATCTGTACTCAATCCCCTCATTCGAGTCATTCGTTCTCAATCGCAACAAATAAAATAGTCGGCAGAAATCTGAGAATTTACGACGATATAAATATTTAAAGGCACTGTTTCAATATGTATCAGATTTCGCCTTATTTATCATCTTGTTCGTTATCGCCGGATAAACTAACAACCCGTACACCATAGTTAATTAGCACAATCTTAACTTTATGCGCTCAGATTGTTATGGTAATTAGGACCTTTCTTCCACCGCCCGTAAGTGGCGTTTTCCTCGATTTGTTACAGATAAGATAAATCAAAAATTTATATTAAAAATCCATTTACGGTCGTATCTATACTTTTATTTGTTAATAAGTCGTTTAGTTTTGTTTTTTAGGGTTTGTTCTTAAAACAGATTAAGTAACTTACGTTTTGGGGAAATTTAACTTATCATTGTAGGCCACAGTATGTAATAACCTCTGTTGGTCTTTTCCAAGTGTAAAAGAGCTCTTGAAAAGATCTACCGTTTAAGACCTTGCAGAAACATATAGCTTTGTGCAACGGAATTTCTAAAGGCATATTATTGTGGATATTATTAAGCCTTAAAAATGGCCTTAGGGTAAGAAGGCCCTGATCTAGAAGTCAGGTCAGTGCATCTTTGATGATGACCACATAGACCTATATGTATATACTATACTAGACAGTCTGTTCAGTACTAAAAGTTTTGACACCTACGTTGACACCATTTTTGAAAAACCCCGACCGTTCAAGAACACATAATAACGCATATTGTTTATTGTGCACAGTTAAAGCGTCTTCATTATTTACGTTTGAACTTTATTTGAGTTTATTTAAATAACTATATTTTTACTTGTATTTTAAAAAAATATTTAGTGCAAAATATTTGATATCCGCCATCTTGAACCGAATTCGACCGAACGAAGCGCTGTCACCAAGCTGTCAGTGAGTACGAAAAATGTGACACAGGTTTTGTTCGGAACAGCCTGTCTTAAATTATTTAAGTCTATGGATGACCACAATCAAAAACGACTCCCTAATAGTTAGTTGTATTTGATAAATCCCTACAAGGGACCACTAGGAAACAAACAAACAATATTTACTAACTAAACTAACATTCCCTTGCATGTATAATTATAAAAAGTTTTCCATAGCTTGAGCGCTCGGTTAACTAAAGACGGACCTGGCCATATCTTAATATATATAAATTACATGTCACGTTGTTTGTCCGCGATGGACTCCTAAACTACTTAACCGATTTTAATCAAATTTGCACACCGTGTGCAGTTTGATCCAACTTGAAGGATAGGATAGACGAAAGGTTTTAATTAAAAAAAACTTTTGACAGAACGAAGTCTGTCCGGGCAGCTAGTTAGAATGTATGTCTTAATATCGACATATTTTTACTTGAAATCCGATTAGGCGGCGCGTATCGCTACAAAATACACATTTGTAAAAATATTTTAAATAATTTCCAAATGAATCGGTATCTTTGACAAGCCGCATGTAATTTATAAACGGTGTACTGAGTTAATTAATGGCTACGTTTGTTTTACTTTTCGATTAATGATCGAACAGTCGCTTCCGATAAGGCAATGCTTTATGTAGTTTCCATGATAATTTAGTTGTAGGCTGCTATCGAATAGATACTGCGTGACTAACGAGTGTCGGTAGGGATCAGAAACTAAGTTGTCTAGGGTTTATATATTTTTCTCGACTAATTACATTTATTGCCATTTAAGAACAGAATAATTGACTGAAGGTAAGAAAATATTTCTATACAAGGTACCAATTTATTCTATGATACAAATAGATACGGATAAACTGAGGAACTTAATTTGTATCTTAATATCTACACCTGTTAAACTAGGCAGTAGTAAGTTAGTATAAATATAAAATATAAATATCTTGGGGTCAGATATCTAAATGAAAGGATGTTCAAAGAAATAACAGCTTAAGAAAAGAAGCAAAGGAATTTATTAATTTAATGTGACACCAGTGGCGAAGCGTGGGGGGGGGGCTATGGCCCCGGGCGGCACACGAAGAGGGGGCGGCAAGCCGCTCGATTTTTCAATAAAAAAATATACTATACATTAAAATTAATTCTAAGGTTTCCATTAAAATTTGCCGGTCACGCTCTTTTCGTACATAGTGTATTATTACGACATACGAAATGAATCTTTGGATCTAGTTGTTACGTTAGGATTCAACAAACAAATGTAAAGTTTTGTATAACAAACCTACAAACAACGGAAGATAACGATCTCTTAGCTCAGTTTAACGACAGAGTGCTGGGTCTCGGGTTCAGTTCCCGGCCAGTGTAGATATTCAATGTTACGATTAAAAATTAGTATAAACTTTGTTCTGGGATCGCGGTTTTCCAAAATGTAATGTACGTACCTATGTAATAGTGGGAGTGTGAGTACCCATGTACATACTTAGTATAGTCTCAACCATTAAAATTTCTAGCAAAAACAAAATCATAAACACTTAACTTATGGTAAGATTGAAATATTACATTTAAGTACGAACAAAGTTAAAAATGACATTTTGACACGTTACATTATCTTGGAGTTAGCCGGCAATGTTTACACTATATTTATGTACGCCATTAGCCGGTACAAGGCAACAGTGACAAAAATCACACTTTATACTCTATTTGTTTTATTGAATAAATAATTTTATTATCTGTGCGAGTTATGGCGGGTATTGGTTTGGTTGTTTTGTGGCTCGCTGTACTGACAAATTGGTTCACCATAGGGGTTCTAGCTCTTCGCTCGGTTTAACACTGACTCTTAGGTACTTGTTTAATCGGTAATTATTTAAACTAAACTTAATTAAGTGTTATTTGTTGTAAATATACCTACTTTGTCACAACCTGTCACATCATGTAGACATGCCTTATTATGTGCGAAATTCTAATTATCATTTGTTACTGTGAAAAAAAAAAGAATCTTGTATATTTTTGTATAGTTGCATTGTATAGTTCGGGAAAAGTCGATAAATGAGTAGACAGACCAGCTAAGGGTAAGTGATCTCCATTGCCCATGGTCAGTTACACCAAAACAATTTTTTTTTAACGCTTCACACTCATAGCCCCACACTAGTCCCTGTGTCGTGGGTGCCATGGACAACACATTAGACAAGGACATTCACACCCAGACCGAGAACAGAAATTCAAACTCATCATTCAAATTTCCACCTCGCTGGGAATCGAACCCAGGACCCTCGGTGCGGCGATCCGGCATGGTAACCATTGCGCCACACGGGTCGTCAATTAATATTCGTCGTAATTTCAATTAATATTTAACACATGGAAGATAGAGTAGAAGGAGGGCTATCTCTGTGTATGAAAAGTGTCCGTAAAAACGCGTCCAATTACGGGTGTCATGTCGCTGCGGTGCGGTCTACAACATCTATGTTCAAATATATTTTTATCAGACATTAGCGCGATTCATTACGGGTGCATAACTCAGCAAACTTCACACCGTCTACAACAGCCATGTTCATAATTATATCTGATCTATTTTTAGCGCCATTCTGAAATGGCCATTATTGGAACCTCTATTTTCAGTAAACAGCTGGACACTTTTTCAACTTTCTCCTTTACGGGATGGCCCTCCTTCTACCTTCTATGCTCCATGATTTAACATTAATTTATTACGCACCTACTGCTAAAAACTTAGTTCTATTATTAAATATGCAGATAACAAACTTTGTGATAAACAAACTTAACACTAGGTATTCATCTAAAAATAAATATTCCATTCTCTTTCTTTCCTCAAACTCGGTGTAAAAGAATCACCAGTTCCGTAATTGTATTTAAAAAATGCACACAGCTAATAAGGGCGGTAGCAGACTGTCGCCGAACGGCACAGAACGGTGTTGAGCGCCTTTTAATTCTCACACCCCATTTGACGAACATTGCATTCACCAGTTACACTTGGCTTTTATAGAGTGGGTGTTGTACTAAAAGTTTTGTTACTTAGAAGCTTATTTTAAAATAAGTTGCACTGCACTTTTTATTAAAGAGTTTTGTTAGCTTTACTCATAAAAATGAAATTACTTAGCCTTAGAGTAATCTATTCTAGGTCAAAACAAGATAAAATTCGATTATCAAATAGTTCGAACTTTTGCACAAAATGCAAAATTCATGAAATTGATATAAGTGTTTTACTTATAACTGAGATGCAACTCCAAAAATTAATAAGTTTAAAAAAGCATTGGTCCATACTTTATAATAATTATTGTCTGATCGATCAATGCACAGACGAATCCGCTGAGTTTGGAAATTGTGCACAAAGCCTACTTTCTTGACGTACGTGAGGGCTAAGAGTAACGAAACTAAAGAAAATTAGGAGTAGACTAGAGAAAATTAAATCCATAAAGGATAGGGGATAGGGGATACACGTTTGTATAAAACTCCGTAATTTTTTAAGTTAGAAATATATTTTTTGCACGCGAAGCTGCGCGGCGTGGGCAACTCCAAGTTAATAAATTAAACCGTCTCCACGGAGCCGCTGTTCCGACTGTTTCCTCTGTCCCGAGTCCCGGGTCCAATGCGAGTACCCTATCCGCGCTCAATTGCCCACCGTCCCTTCACCGTTTCTTTTATCACCGGTTTTTATTTCCCCTTTTAAGGAATGTCGCGCTATTAGCTCCTTCGTAATTATCAAACGAAAAATTTATTTAGTTTAGGGTAACACTTGGAGCAAATTTGAAAAATATTTGATTATTCTTAAGAACCATGCATAGTCGGGTGTTTTATTTACTCTGCAAAAGACGTTAAATATCTGTAATATCAGAGGCGTAGACAATGGACAAAGGTGGACTCATCTATTGGAGGCTTCGTCTATCAATCAGCAGGGAGTGTAGTAGCTACTACTCCCTGACGACTCTGTAGCCTAGTTGGTAGCGACCCTGCCTGCGAAGCGAGGGGTCCCGGGTTCGATTCCCGGCCGGGGCAGATATTTATGTGACAGATAAATATTTGTGCTCGGGTCATGGGTGTGATTGTGATGTGTTATATGTGTCGTCCATGCCACCCGCGACACAGGTAATAACCTACTGCGGGGGTGTGAGTGTGTTAGCGTTTATTATTTATTATTATAACCTAACCTAAGCTGACTAAAGCATATTTTTAAACAGATTTATTTACTTTATCCTGTTTGTGTTGGTCAAATCTTACAACCCTAGTTAGATCTACTTCCTCATATAGGGTAGGAGTTGAAATTTTATATATTGCTTTAATTCTGATGACAATGCATTTTCTGATAAACATGACCTGATACGGCACACAGCCCACACAGGTTGGACTCCAGGTCTCCTTAACGGTTAAGTCACAATTTTTTTCTTTAGATAGTATTTACGTTCATTAACACTACGTATAAAACCGTGTATTTGTCGACCCTGTAGCCTAGTTGGTAGGGACCCTGCCTGCAACGCGAGGGGTCCCGGGTTGGATTCCCGGCCGGGACAGATATTTGTTTGTGTAACAGATAAATATTTGTACTCGGGTCATGGGTGTGATTCTGATGTATTATACAAATACATACATATGTGTAGTCTATGCCACCCGCGACACAGGTAATAACCTACTGCGGAGGTATGAGTGTGTTAGCGTTTAACGTTTATTTAGTAAAATATCGGGCAAAGATGAGTTACCTTTTGTTAGTCGTCTGATTTTTTTTTCTAGCATAATTAATATACCTAACTGCACAAATTAATGATTACCATTTGACCGCTCATTTACACGCGCGTCCCACGGATCGTCCCGTGGCGCGTCCGTAAGCCACGCCCCCTACGCGCGTGTGAACACCGCGCGAGCGCTCGCGCGAGCCCCTTTGGCGCGCGCCTAGAAAACCGCTCCCGACGCGAGCCCGCGAGCCACGAGACGCGCCGCGGTCTGGTCCGCGAGCGCCCTGTTCACACGCGCGCGTATGCGCGCGTCTCGCGGATTGTCTCGTGGCTCGCGCGCGCGTGTAAATGGGGTAGAATTTAACCTAAGCAGGGTAGTCGTTGGTAACTGTGATAGAAACCGCAAAGCAAACATTACTTTACCGTGAGTTAACTGCGGTACTACTTTACAGTTTACTACATTACTTAGTTTAATGGCTTATCCTGTAAGATTGCGGTAAATTAATTAACAATTGTGGTAATATTTATGTAGCATTATAAATTACTATAATTATTAATTTAGAAGCATATGAAAATTGTGCGACTCTGAAAATGTTTTAGTAATAAAAATATAAAAACAGTTATAATTATTTCTTCTACGAACTTACATTTCGGCCGCTGTATCTTGGCGCGTCTGAACTTCGCGCAGAACGCTGCGCAGTAACATAATTCGCCAATACTCGATACGCGGTGTATTGTGTCTCAGTCATACGTTAGCATGTTCGTGTTGCCATCTCTGTCTTACATGCGCTAAAGTTCGCAAAGCCTATGTTCAGACGCGTCAAGATACAGCGGCCGTACTGTACTACAGCATTCTTTTTTGGTCAGAAACACATCGGTTATGCCTTTGGTGGATAATAATGGTAATTATGATGAGAAACACGGTTTTAAGTATGAAATATATGATATAACTTCGAATCTTGAATGAAACCTTTACCTGCTGAATGGAAAAGCCTTGGAGTTTTACAAATTAATCCATCAATTAAATGTTTACCTCAATTGAGAATCGGATCCAGGACGTTTTTTATTGTACAGGCGGAATTAATAACAACTGACCTTAATTTACTACAGAACTTTGATTGATACCCAAGGTTCCTCTTCACTTTTGTATTAGTTTTATTTCCGTCAATAGATTCGGAGAAAATTTGTATAAGTCAGACAGACAAACGGATCGGCTGACAGACAGTCAAATAGACACGCAGTGATCCCGTCTTATAAGAATTCCTTTTTTATCGAACGTTCAGAACCCAAACACGATAATAGATCTTTATTTACAGCACGAGTAACCGCCCTCGCTTTGTTTCGGTTTTCTTATTTTTTTACACCTTGGGTTACCTACATTAGTGGAGTTTTGTTAAGGATCCCTAATTTTTGAAAATATAATATAGCCTATATCACCCGAGGATAGTGTAGCTTCCCGACAGTAAAAGAATTTTTCAAATCGGTTCTGTAGTTTATATTCTATTCAATGCAAACAAACAATCAAATCTTTCCTCTTTATAATATTAGTATAGATTACAGCTGCAAAAACAGATCTACAATGTTAAATAAACCTAACTTGAATAGTTCGATTAGTTTCTATTATGTTATCTGTATCTCACAGTTCCCACTATTCAGGTGACAGTCCCACACCGGACAACATGGCAGCTTGAAATTAATTCTATAGACCAATTAAGCCATGAATCGAGGGAATACGACACAAGTTTAAGCCAATTCGAGTTTGTCGTAACAAATTATACCTAAGTGGCTAGTTGCCGAAGCAGTTGGAACTTGTTACCAGGAGTTATTTACTTCGTTATCAGGTTTAATAAAAGCTGGGTTGGTTTAAAGATTTCTGTTCATGGTACTGGAAGTTTGTAATACATCTCTTTAAAAGATTCTAGCTGGTGGCACATGTTTTACGGAGGTAACTTTACGATACACACTCATAGCCACACACTCAGATTCCTTGTGTCGTGGATGCCATGGACAATACTCAAAGACAAAAACGCACACGCCCAGACCGAAAACAGAAATCAAACCTCAACATTCAAATTTCCGCCTCGTTGGAAATCGAATCCAGGGCCCTGGCGATCCGGCATCGTAACCATTGCGCCACACGGGTCGTCAGTTATTCCTCTCACCTTTTTATGTGATCCATCCCCATGCTACTCATGGATATCTGCGACAAACTTCGATAAAGCATATAAATAAATAAATAAACGCCAACACACTCATACCCCCACAGCTAATTTTACGATACAAACTCATAGCCCCACACTCAGATTCCTTGTGTCGCGGGTGGCGTGGACGACACATATAACAGTGATGTGATGTGACACATACATATAACACATCACAATAACACCTATGACCAGAGTACAAATATTTATGTATCTGTCACATAAATATCTGCCCCAGCCGAATATGAAGCTCGAAATGGTCACAAACATCGGTCTGAGTTAGGCCTAAGGCGTTTCCTAGCATTAAGACCAAACTATATCTCAACCAGTTGTTCCCTGCATTTTTTATGGAAGTAGCCGGCAAACGAGCTAACGATCCACCTCAGTCAGTGGGTTTTGTCACCCATGGACATCAGCAACACCAAAGACATCACTGATGCGTTGTCGGCCAAGAAAGAAGATAAAAACATGTAAACTGGCTCCTACTTAATTTTATTTTTTGTTTCCTTCACGAATTTCGTACCATAACGCGAGCTAAACTCGATATCAATCTAAAGAGCTGTTAGTACTGAGCAATTTTCGCATGATGAATTAAATTTACATATTTAAATAAGCATTTGGTTGTTTTGAACTGTTTTGCAATTTACAAAATTATGAGCTCGTTTATAATCAGGGAATAATGTAAGGACGGAGATCGGGAATATTTATGACTTAATTAAATTAATTTACTTCGCAGTGAAGTTTTTGTCGAGATAATTTTCTACTTATTACAACCGAAGTCTACGATACCACCTTGTGTAAATGAGTTTATAGACCGAATAGTTAACTCTGAATATTAATTATAAATAAATTAGTCAGTAGGGCAGTTAGTTAATAGGGCAATAACAAATTAACAAGTGACATGTAAATTATTATATTAATGTAAATTCAAATTACATAATATCTATAGACATGTTGCTAAGACCTAGCAGAGTTCATAGGGACATAATTATAAAGTTGAATACTATTATTAATATTTTTTAAACGACAAGCCCCGTTTGCTCAAGAAAGTAGAATGGAAAGGAAAATTTGAATATTTCTAAACAGTTTTTTTCCGACTACCACGAGAAAAGTCTGTTAAGACTTCTTTGTATACCCTGAGGAAAAAATTAGTAGGTCGCTTGATGTTAAGTGACCACTACTCATCATGTATTCATCATCATTCATTCATCACTCCAATGACATTACATCAAATCATCAAATCAAATGCGTTGCCAACCAAGAACGAAGTGACCCACCTTCTTTTCCTTCAAGATAAACCATACTATAGATATATGTACATGACCAATTCGGGAACTCATTTGTATTCTAAAATATACAAAATTATAAGCGTTTAATTCTATAAAACAATTGCAAGGCAAGAAAATATACACATAACCTCATCAGTATTGCGATCTAAATTCCCATTGCAAAGCGCTTGTTTTTGCACAAATACATCGTACGTTACCACAGCTCTGAATATAGAGGTGTCTCAGAACTCTCGAAGTGATTGGCATATCGATACGTCGATAAATCCAGTCCCTCTGTCACATCACTGATTACTCGGCCGCGGGTGGAGGCCAAATTCGGATAACCATTGAGGTGAATTTACATTGCTTGTAAAGTTTATTTTTGTTTAAGTTACGTAGTGTTGCAACGATTACGGAAGAAGTTTGCAAGGTGAATTTGTTTGAGTTGCAGCAGTTAATGCATGCAGTTGAATTGGAAATACAGAAGACTAAATTTATTTTAATCTACCGCTCCGGCTTCGGATCGGGAAACTTATGCCTTAGTACTCTTACTCGAATTCTTTCAATTCAGAAATATTTTTTATTTTTGTACCAAACGAAATAAAATATAATTACACTAAATTCTTGCATACTATGTTAGTCAAAACAGCATTCAAATCGATTAAACCGCTTCTCAGCTGATTAGCAATAACAAAAGTACAGACAAATAAACAAAACTTCTTAAAAATCATTTCGTGGGTCTGTAATTTTCCATGAATGATAAATATTTTCCAGCGCCATTGAATGTCTTTAAAATCTTTAAATGGATATTTTTGGAGTTTAATTCCTTATCTCTCGATTTCATATTTAATCCCGTGGTATAAGATTTTATGGGGAGTAAAATCAATTTTTATTTAATTTTTATTTAATTATGTTAATTCGTAACACAGAATCTAGATGGCGTTGGATGGCTGATCAGTAACAACGCCACTTAATGATAATAATAAACTTGGAACATCCTATTCGATGATGTGAAACATCATCATCATCATCATCATCATCATCATCATCATCATTTGTAGCCGTATTGGGGCGGCTTTAGAATACTAACCCCAATCCCACGCCGGATGGGTGTCGTAAAAGGCAACTAAATCCAAACGATTCGTCGTGTTCCGGCTGGGGGCTTGAGAGCCAGTTCTTTCTTTCTTTTTCTTCTCTCTTTCTTGGCCGGCAACGCATCAGTGATGCCTTTGGTGTTGTTGATGTCCATGGGCGACGATAGCCACTTACCATCAGGTGGATCGTCAGCTCGTTTGCCGGCTATTTCAACACCATTTATAGCAACACCATAGGTACTGTCAACACATGGCCGGCAAAGAAGAAAAGAAAATTCAACAACAAAAAGCTTTCTACACAAAGAAAAAAAGCGGAAGAAATATTGATCAAACAAATATCAATAACTATTAAGTAACAAAATCAATCGATAATAAACATTATGACGGATCACGGACACAGTATAACTCGGGCCTTAGTAAAAAGCGGATTCTTACGGACGCGCAAATTGCAATCCTAGTACGGCAGAAAAACCGTCGCTGGCCAGTAAACAACAATCACAATAGAGTGATAACTCCGTCAAGCGTCCGGCATCCGATCCGGCCCGACGTGACGATAAATTACCGGAGCCGACAATTGCATTGACGGCCTTGCACACTTTATTTTCGAATGTATGGTCCATGTTAGAGTATAGCAAAAGGTTTTGAGCGTCTAAGTTTTTCTTACAAGTAAGAAAAGGAATTCGTTTTACAAAAGCTTTCAACTCTCTCAAAGGAACTAATTTGAGGGATAGCAAAGCCACAACAAAGTCATTCTATAGTTAAAAATATTAAATAACATGTAATTGAATTTGCCAAAAAAGGTGCTAGCATGACTCGACCCGTATCAATCAAACGAAAACTGAATTTCAAAACTAGGCTTCATCTTTTTTCAAGTATACAAATTGATAAGCAATACAGACAATCAACTTAAAGTCAAGACAATTCAAAGCACCACACCCTTACTCCACATATATAACCTCTCATTTGAAAAACAAATCCGTCTATATCTCAAAGTCGGTGACTTTTTCTATAAATAAAGCCAGACTTTAAGTGACTAATTGTGACGTATTTTACGATCAATGCAAGAGGAATTAAAGGGCAATCGAGGATAGTAAAGTTTTTTGAATCGGCCATCGATTTATGACGTCTGTGTGTCCTTTGAGGCCCATTTAAGGATCCAGTCCCGGGCTATATGAAGTTTTGTGTAGAATTGTCACAAATGTGGGTTTTAAAGGAAGCGAAAAAGTGAGAATGCAGCATTCCATCAGTTTATGCCTCATTCAGAGTAATTGTTATTGCACGATAAAGCATCTACAATGCCTTCAGAATCTGTTCATTCAATTACTTTTTACTTATTAATTGAAAGACTGAAGATTTTACCTTTTTTGGTATTTACTGATACAATTGCGTACATCTACACTGCGATAGTTATTGAATTCAACGAAAAATTATTTATTTTGCACACAAGTTTGTTATATCTACTACCTACCTTTACCCTTATAAAATGTAGCTTCTGCCCGTGACTTCTGCGTGGATATCAGAATTGGATTAAGAGAAATTAAAAAAAATTAATAAAAAAATAGGATGAACTTTTAAAAGCTAAAACTTAGGTACGTAGTGTGTTTAAAAAATAACGAGAGTTTGCGGTTTTTTTTAATATTTATTTATTCGAGAGCATTAGTGTTGTCGTCTTCAAAATAGTCCCTAGCAGATATTATGCACTAGTGCCAGCGCTTCTTAAGTTTTGGGATAGCCGAAAACGACGGCCCTTTCAGGTTCCCTTTATTTATGAAAATAGAAAAGTCACACGGAGCCATGCCTGACGAGTTATGGAGGCTAGGGCACCGTTCAGATTCTATTTTGGCCAAAAGTTCACGAATAAGCAATCAAGTGTGAGCAGGTGCAGCATTATCGTGGTGCAAAAGCCATGAATCAAAAATCGCCGAGATCATAAAAACATGTCTAACCTTAGCGGCTGTTATTTAAAACTTACAGAATGAATACAGCTGAAAATTTTATCATACTTAAAGTGCATGTGTGTCAACATAATAAAAAAAGTTTTTTACAATCAGACTAAATCCGAAAAATTTAAAAATTCCCTTTATTTTTTGAATACTGGTTAATTGAATAATAATATGTACCCGTAGATACTTGTTTATTAAAGTCTTAATTTTACTTAGTATCTTTACAGAATATTCGAACTACCTGAAGAATTCTTTAAACTGTCAATTTTTTATTTGTAAACATTGTAAATTCTTTTTAGCTGTAGAAAATTATAACGAATATTTTACTTACTTTTATATCTATTTGTATGGAATTACCCAAAATTTTATATTCCGTAGAAAAACGACAAGATTTTTCTCCATTTTCCCACTAAACAATTATCTATCTCACTTGATTAAACGCTACGAGTATAATACCAATTCTAATAATTTTAAACTACTAAACCTTAACACTTAAAAACCAAAAGTAAATAACATAAAATTTAGCAACTACGAAAAAATATTACACAACTGGACCCGTCAAAACGTGTCGTAATTATTCGTACTTGTCGACAGTATTCCGTCCGTTGTCATTAATTATTAATGATAAGGGGAAAGAGGCTAAATGCAATTCGGATCAATCGCTGGGCTGTGGCCGGTCCAATCGACACCAGGCCTAATGAAGTGGTCCCGCCAAGGCCAAGCTGAGAAAGAACCGCCTTTGAAATTCTAATTTTGCATCTTGGCCTCAATTAATCCTTTTAAATTTTAACGGAATGTCACCTTTTTAGGGCATTGTCGATTGAAGGCTGGCGACAGTGGCGATACTGATTCATAAAAACCGGAATCTTGTCAACTGTTGGCATAATCTGTGTTAGATTTAATCCTAATTAAATACCACAAATCACATTATTTTTTAACTGAGCAATAATGCTAAATGTGGGACTTACTGTGGGACTAATTATAAAAACACACTTAGATGAATATTAGAAAGACTTTGATCACGTATCATCAGGTGGTTGCTCATCTATACTAATATATAAAGAGGAAAGATTTGATTTTTTGTTTGCATTGAATAGGCTCCGAAACTACTGAACCGATTTCAAAAATTCTTTCACTGTTGGGAAGCTACACTATCCCCGAGTAACATAGGCTGTATTTTCAAAAAAATTAAGGATCCTTAATAAAACTCCAATAATTTAACCCAAGGTGTAAAAAAATAAGAAAACCGAAGCAAAGCGAGGGCGGTTACTCGTTATAAATAACTCAGAAATAACTTATTAGTCTACTTTGTTATCCGTACGCATAATGTATAATGCCATACCTATTCCTAGAAATGCGTCCTCTTCATATATGGGAAGCATGAAGAAAAAGTTAAATTATGCATTACTTATTACTAAAGAATATTTTAATATAACAAAAAGAGACCTTAAAGTATCTATACACATTTAAATAGTCTGCCTCACAGTATATACATAAATAGTGAGTATAGCCTATCATATTAAAAATACGGAATATTTTCACCTTGTTTCTCACCAGAAAAGAGACAAGCACAAGAGAGAAGAAGGGAAGAGATGAGATATTGTCGCCATCTATCGATACATTCTTTCTCATAAATTAAAATTTTTCGTCTTGGCCATCTCTCCTAAGTCCTAACCTACCCGAATATGTAGAAACAATTTTTTTAATGATAAACGTCCTTACAAAATCTTTTCCTTTCTTTAAAATAATAATTGAAGGAACTGACAGAAGAATTAATAGATAAAACTTGGTAAACAATTACAATTAAAAATTTTACCGGTACCCTTGGATTTATAGTACAAAGGATAACAAAGAACTGTAACACTGAGTGGATAAATCGGAAACCGAAGCACTGGGGATGCTATAATTACCCAGACCTGGTCCATCGCCAAATGACAAGGTTGCCGCCATTCTATAATTTCGGGTTGCGTACGCGCAGATTATAGTGCGCGCGGAATTATCTGCGACAGAAAAAGCAATCCCATCAATCGATATTCGTAATTTGAAAAAATATATGTTTCTAGGGATTCCTAAATGAATGAGAACGAGCGGATAGTTGCTTTTGCTCGTTTTGGTTGATCAAACCTTGAAATGAATTGAATTGTAACCGATAAATCGATTTTAATCGAAATGTGGGAAGTAAATCGATTTTATATCCCAGAGATATCGAGAGACAAATCTTATAACTTAAAAGGTAGCAAACTATGGATGCTAAATACATGTTGCTTAATACTATAGAAAAATACCTTATTAAATTTTAACCAAAGATCACGGAACTGAACAAATATTAACTTATGTACGGTCTATTAGCTTTATTTGCTAACCTTCATAGTTCGCTGGTGGATCGCTGTTTACGATTGTTTTTAGAGAGCAAAAAAATTAATGGAATTTAGATTTTCGACCCAATCAATTGAACCGTTAGTGAGCTTAGCCGTGACTTGTTGTTATGATAAACGTTCAAAGTTCAAGTTAAACTAAATTTAACAAAACAATAACATTGAAAAAGTCACACTCATACCATCGCTCGATTTTTTTATATAGCTGACAAACTAGACGAGACGTCAAAACACAAAGAGCTACGGAATAAATGACAACTCAACATGTGAACCCAGTCAGTCATAGGGTACAGGTCAAGCTAAGAAAAGCGTGTTAAAAATCATAACTGATAGATACTAAGGGTCGGACGCAGACGAGAGAACTGCTTAAAAATTAATAACATAACCCTTTTTAGGCTTCCGATAGGCCGTTTAGTCAAAACGGAACGTTTAAAATTTCGTCATGTCTGTTCGTTCGTCTGTCCATCCACACTCTGTGGAGTGTGTGTGTGACATAGCGCAGAGACCCTTAGTGCTAGAAAGCTGAAATTTGGTAGGGATATTTTATTAGAAAGTAGTAGAATACAATATTTTAAAATAATTTATATCATTGTACCTGCACTACAGGGATGAATAATTTTTTTCTCATCGACCCCATTGTGTGGGGTATCATTGAAAAGTTCTTTCAAAAATATTGGCCTGTAAAGACAATTTTTCGATTCAGGGGTCCGTTTGCGAAATATTCGGCTTTAAAATGGGAATTTCCTTATTATTTCTCCTTAGCGACCGGCAGTACGGGTTCCGCCGAAACCTATCAACAGGAGATATTCTAGCGTATGCCACACATGTATGGGGCGAAGCCCTCGAGAAAAATGGGGAGGCACTTGCTATGTCCCTTGACGTCTCGAAGGCCTTTAATAAGGTCTGGCACGCTAGCCTTCTAAGCAAGCTTCCAGCTTACGGCATATCCCTGGCCTTATCCAATGGGTAAAAAACTTCCTGAGCATCCGGTCTTTCCGCGTTGTCGTCGATGGTTGTTCATCGGAAACGATGGCTACAAATGCCGGAGTTCCTCAGGGGTCCGTTCTCTCCGCCACTCTATTTTTGCTACATATAAATGACCTGCTTATGCCCGGTATCTATGGGTACGCAGATGACAGCACAGTGGTTGAGAGATACCTACCAAGTTCCAGGGCCAGTTGGGACTAAATTCAGTCTGAAAGAGAGGCCATGGCGGCTCGTGTGAATCTCACACTCCGGGCTGTGTCCGAGTGGGGCGAAGCCAATCTTGTGAGATTCAACGCCACTAAAACGCAGACGTGTCTATTCACCTCCAAGAGGAGCCCGTTCACTTAGGCTCCTACTTTTCGGAATGTGTCCTTGGATTATACCGACTGCCTTCAGTTTTTAGGCGTAGAAATATCCTCGAAACTCAACTTTGGGCAGTTCATTGAGACCAAGGCTAAGGCTGCTGCAAGGAAGGCTGTTGGTGTCCTTGCAAAAATACGGCGGTACTTCACACCCAGGCAACTCTTAACCTTGTACAAAGCTCAGGTTCGGCCGTGTGTAGAGTTCGCACATTTGGGCAGGTGGAGCCAAATGTCAACTTTCTGCCTTGGATTCGATGGAGAGGCGTGCGAAGAAGCTCATTGGTGACAAAGATTTGGTTGAGACCAATCTGCAAAGCCTCGAGCACAGGCGCAGAGTAGCCAGCCTCTCGGTTTTCTACAGGGCATATTTCGAAGAGTGTGCACAGGAATCGTTTGAGATAATTTCCCCATCTCCGTTTCTCCATCGAACGACACGACGCACGGCGATGCGGACGATGCGGTGTGCCTCGTCATTCGTTATAGGCACCGTGAAGTGACTGGTATAACTTTCCTGTGTCGGCGTTCCCGCCTGCCTATGACGTGGATGTCTTCAAGAACAGAGTGAATAGGCTTTTACTAAGTTAATGTACTCACTACCTTGCACCACATCTCCACTTACCATCAAGTGAGAACGTAGTGAAGAACACATTAACTTATTTGTGTAAAAAAAATATAAAAAACTTTAGGTTACAGTATAATTACACATATACTTAGGTACAGCCAACTCCCCTATCAACTAATTGGTAGGAGTTGGACATGTGAAAAATTATAGTCGATGGACTTACGAGTACAACAAAGGAGTGTAGGTTCATTGCGCGTACCTTGAAACTTGGCACTTTTAAAAATTCGTTTAAATACCTCTTTAATCGTCAATATTAAATACATTAGTTTGCGATCCTATCAAAACATAAGCCAGAGCACGCAAACGCAGGCCTCTATCGTCGTTTGCCGCGGCGCAAAAACTGCGCAGCGCAGACATGCCGCCCTCATAGCTCGCCTTATGCGCCGCGCCCGCTTTTTGCGCCGCGCCGGACAATCGTACAACGCCGGCGTTTAATAGACAATTAAAACTTCTTTCTTCCTGACGTTTCATCTTTATACACGGTACCTAGAGGGTTGCTCTAATAAAAATAACGAACGATAAATACCCTTTGTGTAACAACTTAAGAGAGTATCTTTGGTATCTATAATACCAAAGAACACTGTAAGGCGGATTAACGTTTACAGCGAATTTATCCAAACAACCTATATATATATAGCTATAGTGTATGAAAAATAAATATAATTAAAATATTTATTATTTTATTTATGTTATTAAGACAGATACTACTTAAGTAGTAAAAAAAAGTGGAAAAAAGTTTATAAAGTTTGGTATATGAATTGATTTATTGGTCAATCCTTACACAGGGTTTATTGCTGGAGACGCTAGTAGGTATCTAATATGTATCTCGTAAATATCGATCTGGTTCTACCTAGCCTATATCACAGGATGCCAGGATTTAAAAGCAATACGTTGGTTGGTTGAAAGAAAACACTGTGTTGGCATTAAGCCCGCCTTTTGTACCATATTATGTTGAGTACAATAAAGTATTTTTCAATTTCAATTTCAATTATAAGTCTTGATACTACTTTAAGGACTCCATAATATTCGGAAGCAGATTTTTGACAAAAATGTTTTCTTTGAATAGCATTGGCAGCTCCTTCATTGGGCGACACGACGATTATTATCGATCTATAATCTAAAAAGTTTCGACCATATTTTAACCAGATGATGATTCCTTGCGAAATCCTAGGATAAATCACAAGCCTTTCTATACGATTACCCCAGCTATACTCAACGTGCGGCCCGCAGGATTTTGTAGTTGGCCCATCTGGGGTTTACTTTATTTTCTAATAATCGCGAAAACCTGACAAATTAATACCAATTTTTTTTTATTTCTTTATTTTGCGGTTCGTGACAGCATGACTGACTCGTATTTGTGGCCCGTATGAAAAAATTTTCATTACCACTGATCTAGCTCATTCAATGATGCGACTAAGACCACTGTTAATTTATATTATAACCACTGGCAAGATAGTTGCAACTACTATGCAGACATGCCATGCAAACATGCATAGAAATTAAAAAATTGGAACAAAGTTGTTAACAGATAACCAGATACCAGGAGACACGCCTGCAGCAAGACTGCACCAAGACTGCACCAATATCCCGAATATAATAATTAAAGCAAGTAATAGCAGAAGGCGAGACGTTAAAGAACCTTAGAATACCAATAAGTATATCCAAGTCTACTGTTGTGCAAGCATTGCTGAAATCCTAAAAGATCTTTAAAATACATTTTTTAAATATCTATATTTTACAGATATATTTATAAAAGTATTACCAGAAAGATACCATTTTATTAAGTAACGGATTTAATCATAGTCGAATAACAAGAATTAATTAGGGGCCAATAAACTTCTGATAAAAGTTTAAATTAAATGAAGTAAGCAAGAAGAGGAATGAGACGTCGTGAGTGCCATCTGAGTTCCAAATAAATATTCTTGTTAAAGAAAATGCGTTTTAATCAGAAACATATTTTAATAAATTATTTCTTTTCCAAGAAGTCCTCCCTAAAAGTGTATCGTCGGTGCCATGTTAGTGATAATTGTTAATTCTACCTTTATGTAGTACGAGTAACTGCCCTCGCTTTGCTTCGGTTTTTTCATTTTTTGACACCTTGGGTTACATTATTGGAGTTTTATTAAGGATCCCTAATTTTTTTTAATATAATATAGCCTATGTTACTCGGGGATAGTGTAGCTTCCCAACAGTGAAAGAATTTTTGAAATCGGTTCAGTAGTTTCGGAGCCTAATCAATGCAAACAAAAAATCAAATCTTTCCTCTTTATATATTAGTATAGATGAGAGTAAAGGATATTTAATTGTTTTTTTTTTTTTGAAATATCGAATGTAGATACATTATTAGGTATCAGCTATGGAATTTAAAAACAAATAAAAAAGATGTTGTGTTTTGAAATCCATAATTTCTATAATAAATCAAATCATACAGTTTTATACCTACCTAATACACTAAGTTTTATCTTTCGTTACATATTTGTAATTATATATTTGTAAAGACTTACGGTACAGGTTTTATTGGAATACATAGCTTTGAAAAGTAGGTACCTTTAAATCCAATTGATGTATTGGGAATTTGGGATATACTAAAATATAGAAATAAGTCAACGCTTAATAATCTTATATAAAAAATCGTCTAAATCTTCAAATATTATTACACTCGTATATATTTATACTACTGTATAATTTACCTAATCTTAAAATTAATGAACTAAAAATCTATCAAATTATTACATATTTATAAAGGATTATACAATAAAATCGTCAATGCAAAAAATCATCTAAATTCTCAGAAGAAAAAAGATTTCTTTACAAAACACTCACCGATAATACGGGAACGCCTGTGGCACATGCAAATCCATGGGCATGGACGCATGCGCATGCGCATGGGTATACTCATGCTGCATCATTCCATGCATGCCGTGGCCCAGCATGGCGGCCCATGGAGAAGACGCGAACCCCCCGGGATGCTCCATTGTTTACACTTTATTCACTTGTAGGTCATTTTCACTTTAAATAGTTTTTTTCACTGGAAAATCATTTTAAGTGACACAAACGTTTTCACACTTGCTTTGAATAGATTAGATTTCTATGTTATTGCTGGAAAAATAAAAGCAAAATTATAGAAAAGGCGATAAGGAAAGTTAATAAGGTGCCTATTTATAGGTATTTTATTTATTTATTTAAACACCTCTTATTTAACTCTATAATACAGTTTAATCCGCAACCAAAATAGTTAAATTAAAATTTTCATACTTATACGGTTTTTTATCTACCTATCATCCCTAAAAACTTTGTTTTTCAAGATATTAAAAATAATACCATCTACTTAATAAAACGCAAACAGTAATTGGACATACAACACACAGAGCTCTAACTACTGAACCCTGAACCATGACTGTACAAATCAGTATCAAAAAAGTGTTTTTGAAAAAATTTCCTCCAAAGGAGTTATAGCATACAGGGTGAAAGGTCGAGGTACATCTGTACAAATAAATAAAATTGGAGTGTCTGTTTGGATGTTACAAGGTACATATACCAAAACAACATTTTTTACAATTTTTGTCTGTCTGTATGTTTGTTCCGGCTAATCTCTGAAATGGCTGTACCGATTTTGACGGGAGTTTCACTGGCAGATAGCAGATGTAACAAGGAGTAACTTAGGCTACTTTTATTTCAGAAAAAAATAGTTTGTTAGGCGATACGAAGTTCGCCGGGTCAGCTAGTAAAACATAAAAAAACATTGGAATTGAATACCTCCTCCCTTTTTCGAAGTCGGTTAAAAAATAATAAAACTATGAGAACAAATACTACCTTGGTTAAGCCATAATATCCAAAACATTTTTAAAAGCAAAACTGGAAAGATTCGAACTGTCGCAGCGTTCGTGGAAAAAGTGACATAAAAAGGAAAAACCGTTATCATAATATTTCATCATTACCTCGTTGTACATTGGCCATTCAATGTTTTCACGTGGGAACTGCATGAGAGAAAGACATTCAGATTTTAAGAAAGGTCGAGAAATTTTAGTGTATTGCACACAAAATATAAATTGCAAGAAAAACAAACAAGTACCAAAGTATTAATTGTTTCTAAATTAAATATTTTTCAGTTGAATGGAATTAATAGGGGAAAATAGAAGATGAATCAGATCAAATCAAAAGAATCAAAACTTCTATCGATTAATTGATCTGTTGATCAATATCTATTAACATTATTATTAAAAAACTATGCCTATCAATCTTGTACAAGTACGGCTGACTTAGACCTTTTCCTAAAAAATATTTTTAATCCGTAAGTTGCAATATGAAATATTTAAACTTTTTTAAATATTTTTATAGGTGATTCTCGGTATCAAATACGCACGCAAACCACCATGCATAGACCAACCATGAACCTTTTAGCGCTGATTTCTAGTTCATTTTAAAATTTATATTAATTTTGAAAAAAATATGACTACAGTTTCATCAATACTTCATAATTATAATTATCATCTTTTAATTTAGTTTGTCAAAGTGGAAATAATCAGGACTGGCTAAATAATCGCTGCTTATGGTGTGATAATGATCAATCACTTTGTTTACAAAATTTTCAAGTACCAAAAGTTATATTGTAAACTTTTCTCCCTCATCTTTGTTACAATATATTAAACATATCACTAATACATTTATTTATTTCAAAAAAGTTAATTTAACATCTGCCTAATATTTCACAATAACACTTCATCATCCACATCATATATATTTTTTCTATTTTTGACAACGTGACATAGTGTTTGATTACATGATTTTATTATAACTTCCTTTGGAGTCTCGCAAGGAAGAACATCGGGGCCAATTGCATTTTTGATTTGTAAACTCTGTTTAAGGTTTTGTAGTGATAGGAATGAAAACCTATTTTATCAAAACCTGTTTTATCAAGGTCCCAAGAGCTTTATTTAAAGAAGGCAAAGATTAAGGCTTCGATTAGAGATTAAGATATGCAAGGATTTTATTAAATTGATCATCTTTCTACGGATTGACACAGAAGTTATGTTTCATTTCCATAATATTTCCATAATATGTAGCTTTTCGGATTTAGAATGACAAATTTCTAAAGCACTCTGTACTTGTATATTCAATATTATATTTTCGTGTACATAATAAAGTACCGAACATTTGATATATTGACTCAGCGGTTTGCGCAAGGGCCGATTGTTTTCATGTTGTATCCGCACCTATTAGTAAAAAGTGTTTACCTTCTAAAGTATTTATTGCGGTTTGTTTTGTTAACCTCATGGGATTACGGTTTAGATGTTTGTGAAGCAATAACACCTGTTTGAGTTGGCTCGCATGCGCGGGAGTTTTGGCTTTTTGTTTCTCCGTTTGACTAAGAAAAGGTACTTATTTTTCTTTACTCGTACTGCGGTGTCAGGTGTCGATAATATTATTTACATGCTGCGTTTCGATTATAGACAAAAAAAAATAAACTTTTTTAAAGATTATTTTTTGAAGATTAAAAAAAATACTGTAGTTGATTTCATTGCACTATTTAATTGCCTAGGAAGTTGTATACCTAATAGTATAATATCTAAGTTAAAAAAGCTTATGGTGATACACTGTAATCAATTAATGTTAATACCGTAAATTGTACCTATTAAAATTATTCACAGCACTGTCTCACTAAACACATTTATAAAAGCCACAACTTTGTCAAAAATCACACAAAAATCCCATTTCCATCACAGTTCTAACGGCAGTCCACTGAAGTCATTGGCCGGTTTTGAAAAAAATAAAAAATGGCGCGCGAATTGCCAAACATTTCCCGCGCGCGCACCGATACGTTCTGAAACGCGCGCGTGTGCATGCGTCACTATTTACATGCATTTTGGTAAAAGACGTGAAACACGTGTGCCGAGTCTGTCGGTCCAGCGGTCATTGAGAGGATTCTGCTATCAAAACTATACAGCGGTGGATGTGTGCGTCGAACCGGCCCAAGCGTACGGCGGGCATACGAAACAAGCTTGGTACTATACGAAGGAACGTTGGTGCGACTCGAGGCGTGTTGTCGAATTTCTGAACGTCACGTACCGTGTAATTGGGTTACCTTTACGTGACGTCGGCGCGCGTCACGTCGACGCCATGTTACCCGGGTGCGGGTGTGCCCTAATTACGACTTTCGCTAAAATCCTCGCGTGAAGTGCGAACGCGAAAAAACGGGACAATAGCGAGAGGCAGTTAATAGCGATTTTGAGCTGGAATTTTGACTCGTTATAATTTTTATTTTTTTATGGGTTATTTTTAATAAATTTATGGCTTGCAAATATGAGTATTGGACCTCGGTACCCAGTCTAATGAATATACGAAAATTTAAAATATACATTATCGATACATTAGGTTAGTACCTAAACATATTCTATTATTTTATTACACATATTTTAAAAATTCACCTGGTACAGATAGAATCACCTCCAAAAAGACATGGTTAGCTAATACAAAAACGCATAAAATTACTTATATTTTATTTCAATCAAATATTTTTCATAATATTTTATGATTTTTTTATTTATTTTTACGAATTTTTACACGCTATATCTGCCACATAAATATAAAGTACCTATCAAAAGTACCACCTTCATAAAGTAAGTCATACAATACCTGAATACCACGGTATCATAATCATTTCCCACGCCCTGTCACACACCTACGACCTAACCTTGAAGCGTTTTGACGTTTATAACTGTCAAAGCAATTTCCTAGCGCGGGAACGAACCACCATTGTAACTTGACCTACCGCTCCCTCCTTTCCTTCTCAAAAATGTTCTAGAAAGACGAAGACTCGAAGTAAGTGAGAGATCTTGTTTGGCTGGTCTATTTGTAATAATTGCTAAGAGAAATGACAGTGCATGAGTAATTTCTAACGGTGCTTCATATATTATTTAGAGTACGGATTCAGTATGGTATGCTAAATGAGACATAAAAATTATGTGGGAATATGAATACATTTATAAAGTAATGATTATGAATATAGAGTAATTACTGTAATTAGAGAGTAATAATAATTACTCTCCTGAACGTATTCAGAATACGTAATAACGAAGTTCAACGTTCTCATAAAAGTCAATTAGGTGCGTATTGACTAAATTTATTTACAGCTAAATTAGTAAAGCAAACAAATATAAAGAAATAAAAACATAGTAAGAAAAAGTAAGAAATGAAAAAGAGATTGATAGAGTGCGGCAGAGATCTAATGAAAATAATATAAGGTGTATCAAAACCAGTTTGTTGGAAAACTTTTACCTACATCTTTAACTACTTTATTACTTTCTAACATCTTTAACTTACTTTTTTCTTAAGTGCTCCTACAAAAAGCTACATTTTCACAAAAAAACATCAATAAATCAACACCCTCTTTTCATGACTACGCATCGAGTTAAGGACTTAGAAATTTTATTTACGAATCCTTTTTACTGGGGAGCAAAGTACCATCTACCAATGTAAAAAGAACTGTAGTAATTTAATTTTACGAAGTCGTAGTTTGATGTAAGGATAATATCAAGATTATGGTATGGAGCTAAACAATGACTTATTACTTCATGTTAAAAAATAAAATTCATAGGTACGTAGTACGTAGTACGCAGTTTTAAAGTTTCATGTGAAAATAAAAATAAAAAAAATGTACGTATAAAATTATCTACTAATAATCCAGTAGCAAAACTTAATACCAAAATATTCTATTTCGATTAGACGCTACACAAAACTAATTACAACGGGAAATTAATTTTCAAATTTTGCTCGAAACGAGAAATAATCTCGCCTACAATCTATTCTCGTCTCATTACCATTCGTACGAACGACTGAAACGGGTATATGTTCGCGCGTCGTTTTAAAACGAACGTCGATTTGAACGGGGGCCTCTGATTGGCTGGCTCGGTCGTTCGAGAGGCGTGGATTGGCGAGTGGGCGTGGTCGCGTGATAAGGTGTAAATTCCGGATCAGTGATGGTAATAAATTAGTTGTAGCGTTACAGAATATGCCTGCTTATGAACGTAGCTACGGCGCTACGGAGCTACGGCGTAGACGAATTTCTTAATTGCTAATTAAAGTATGGTAATTTTGTATTAATTTAGACTTGGTTGCTAAGGCTAATTGGTGGTTTGGCTGGCAAATGGGGTTTCTAAATAATTTTAAACTGCATGATGGGTTCTATCGCTCCAAGTTCGATTCCCAGCTGGGCTGGGTATGCCTTGGTTATTTCTGATCGATGTGTAACTATGCAATCCTACATAATTCATCTTATGAAGGGCATATTAAATGAGGATTTATTCATTTACTTTTTACAAGATCAACTGAAATTCTAAAAAAACTTTTAGCCCCAACTCTAGTCACTACGGTTACGTAACCATTAGTGACTCTGAGTTGGGGCGTTATAGTGTCTTAATAGTTGATAGGTTAACTAACAGAACTAATAATAAGAAATAAATATAATAACGCTTCACACTCATAGCCCCACACTAAGATTCCTTGTGTCGCGGGTGCCATGGACAACACACTAGACAAGGACATTCACACCCAGACCGAGAACAGGAATTCAAACTCATCATTCAAATTTCCGCCTCGCTAGGAATCGAACCCAGGACCCTTGGTGCGGCGACCCGGCATGGTAACCATTGCACCACACGGGTCGTCAAACGTAATAAATGTGTGATGTAGTTTGTTTAATTTTTTGTCAGGTAAGAGACCTACACAATTGGTAACTGAAGATATCATGAAGGAAGTAGCTTCTACCAAACCTGTGTTTTGGTGTAAAGAATCCAGGCAGTAGAACAAGAACAGCGGGTAGTTAAAGGCCGATATCTATACTCTATACAAATAAATAAAATTAGAGTGTCTGTTTGTAATATTAAAATAACCGCTTTTTAAGTAAGTGCATTTGGATGTATGTATACACGGTACATAATGCCAAAACAACATTTTTTACAATTTTTGTCTGTCTGTCTGTCTGTCTGTCTGTTTGTTCCGGCTAATCTCTGAAATGGCTGGACCGATTTTGACGGGACTTTCACTGGCAGATAGCTAATGTAACAAGGAGTAACATAGGCTACTTTTCTTTTAGAAAAAAATAGTTTGTTAGGCGATACAAAGTTCGCCGGGTCAGCTAGTTAATTATATTAATAACCGACAAGCGACCAAGAAGACCACCTGATGATAAGAGCTCACCACCACACCAGTAACAGCATCACTGGCTTCAACCCATTAATGGGCCACTACTGAGCACGGGTCTGAGCATACTCCACCACGCTGCTCCAGTGCGGATTGGTGGGGGGGTTAGTGGCCAACCCGAGTGTCGGAAGTTTTCAAACTTAACGACTGTTATCTTATGACAACAACCGGGACTGACGGCTTTACGTGCCCTCCGAAGCACGCATCACTGACCAACAAGAAAACGGTAAACGTGCAGTTATATTGGTACCACAAGAGCCCTACCAGTCCTACCAGCAATAACTTCGTGTAATGCACACTAAAGCTACCACCCGCACCTTCCATTACTCTCTAACTTGCTCTTAATATTTCACAAGAGATGCGATCTGACCTTCTATATCACGAAATACAAAGTTTACTGTCCACCAAACAAGCAAAAATCAACCTTATGTTCTAGACGTTAAGGGTCACTTGAAAGGTAGAGGTAGTATGGGTGGGTTCGATTATGTATTCGGCGAACGTAGGCAGCAATCGATAAGGCTTAGAGAGGAAATGAGATCTACTGAAATTCGCATAGCTGACGGAAAATGATTTTACCGGTCTTTGCAGTAAATTGCATTAAAATATGTTGTTATCTAAACAACGAAAACTATAGTGTCAGACAGTGACAAAAATCAAAAACCCGGGCAAGTGCGTGTCAGGCCACGCGCAATGTAGGGTTCCGAAGTAGTAAGTTTATCAACTATTACTCATTAACTACTTATGCTAATATAGCCGTGATAGTTTTCCTTGTAAATTCATCATATAACCTATTTTTGAGAATTTTTCACTTGTCCAACTCGAACCGTTTAGCTGGCAAGGGGGGGGGGACACTTGACTCTAACCAAAATTAGCACTTTAAAGCCATATATTTTGCAAACGGACCCCTAATTCCAAAAATGGTCTTAAAAAACTCATAATATTTTTAAAGACCTTTTCAATGATACCTCACACTATAGGCTACTTGACGAATAATAAATTCATCCTCACGTTACCTGTAGGGGAGGAACCCTGAAAAAAAAAAATGTTTTTCAATATTTTATTTTACGATTTTGGAGTTTCTGGCGCTCGGCGCTTTGCTTCGGACAGAGGGACGGACAGACGGACAGACGGATGGACATGACGAACTGGAACTATAAGGGTTCCGACTTTACTTCGGAACCCTAAAAAGTAGATGGAGTTGTTGTATTTTGTTGTTGCGTTTGTAGATTAAACTTGCTGATCACTCACATCACAGAATTTCCAATGCGCCAACAGTTTTCTGTATCAAGAACTTCAAAGTACTAGGCAAAATATTTATATCAAAATATCCTCAAAACATAAGTTTGGAGATGCCGGGGATCGAACCCGGGGCCTTTCACATGCAAAGCGAACGCTCTACCACTGAGCTACATCCCCGATGAAAATAGAATATAAAATGAACTACGTTTAATTATCACACAATAAAATTGTGACTACAAACACTTGTGCAGCAAGTTACCAACCATGAGTAAAACAAACATCTGCTAATATCAGACGTAAACCTAAATGTCTACGGTCATGCATATTGAACTATAGTCACCACGAACTAAGAAGCCCAATTTGTCGTTTGCCATCACAGTGACATTAGAGATGTACAAAAAAATCGGTTCACGAAAGAAACCAATTTTTACAACAAATCGATTTAAAATTATAAGACCTTCTAATCGATTCGATAGTTAAATTTTAAACTAAAAACCGTAATATTTAGGTACCTAGTTACCTACCTATTACCTCGATTGAGCTATCTCGTACCACGTATTCTCAATATTTACCTATTTACGACTTCAATAAAATATTCTTTTATCCATTCGCCCATGAACATCAACAACACCAAAAGCATCACTGGTGCGTTGCCGGCCGAGAAAGAGAGAAGAAAAAGAAAGAAAGATAGATCATGATAGAATGAAAGTCCCGTTCAGTTTCATAATAATATTTTGACATAATATTATATTATGAGCGTCAGGAAAAAACTACAGTGAATAAATTCTTGCTTATTTCGTAAGACACATTCATGTATACATAATTATTATTTTGTTGAAAAAAAAATCTTAACCGCAACCTTAAATACATAATTAATATAACATATTATCTGCAGTTACTGTCCATGGATGGCGAAGTGGGCATAATGGAAAATGTCCTTTGTTAGCATCCAATTCGTCGTGGTATTATTGGGTACATAATTTTAAATTCAAATGCAAGCAAATCATTTTTAACAACGTAATTAAATTAATCAATTTTATCGATTATAGTAATGTATCGATTATGATTGGTTTTATAAACTGTTTCAAGCCATCACATCACCCTACGTCAGATTAGATTTAGGCTTCTTCATATAAGATTGTTTCGACGTCATTATATTTTAATTAAATTTTGCGTAAATTATGATGTGATGGGATTTTTACTAGATTTTAACGTATAATATGATTTATAATCAACGCCAATGAAAATGAGTAGGGATTTTTAACAAATTTTGGCAAAATCCTTTGTCCGTAAGTATTCAACTATTCATGTCAAGTAAATGAATATTCCATTTCGCTCAAAGACACCCGTACAAGGTTAGTTCATATTGATAAATAGCAGCTATCATTATGGGCATCTTAGATAATTTTGACTATAAGTATTAGATAATAATATTTTTACACGCTTTATTTGTTTAGTTTTAGTTTTAGTTTGTAGTATTAGTAGAGTTTGTTTCTTTTGTAACTTGTAACCGACTCCGTCGAATTAAGTACTAAAAGCGTGGGTGCATGGTGTCAATGAGTAGAAGGGATAATATCTTAATAAAAAGCACCCCACGCTTTTTTTACAGTTACAAGTTTCTTAATTCAAATTTTTTTATTCAAATTTATTTTCTATTTTTTAGTTCCATTTTCTACAAAACCGTATTTTTTAGTTTTTTTTTAACTTTTATTTATTAACAATACAGTCAACCTTAGTAGCTTTGAATTTCATTGAAAGTTTGAAATCTTTTTATGCCCTTAGCATGTAAAATGTGATCTTGCCTGATATCAAGTTATTATTTTGTGTGAGTCCTGAACACTGAATCATTATCACACTGAATCCTATTATGGAGGAAGAAAATGCCTTTAGCCCAGTTCGAATGGACCCTGTTGTGATGTTATATTTATATTATGCAACTGGTAACACAAAAATCCACATTTCTGAGATGTTAGCGTTTAAAATTATTTACAAGTTAATTATAGTAAAAAACTAAAAACTTTATCATCATGTCACCAATAGGGCCAGCACATTCTACTATTTGGCTACTATTTGGCAATCTTTGTTGGCTATTAAATTTCTTTTTTTTTCAAACTTCCTATGGCCACCTTCCGTGTTCATGATTAGACCAGCTCTATTACAACATTTATGTTTATTTTATTATTACACTGGCATCCCGTCAACATAATGTAGATAGCCTTAGGGATCAGGGATAATTCTCAAATAAAATACTTTATTTTACGTAATTCACTGTTTTTGTATTTTTCAATTTTCCAAATCTACAACATTCTATTATTTTTCTCGGTTGACAACGTATGACAATTTTTGCTTTTACATATCAGCCAGAAGCATGTCTTTATTACGTACCTGAATTTAATATTAATTCATAATAATAA
Source organism: Thymelicus acteon (assembly GCA_951805285.1). Lineage (NCBI taxonomy): Eukaryota > Metazoa > Arthropoda > Insecta > Lepidoptera > Hesperiidae > Thymelicus > Thymelicus acteon. The sequence continues at coordinate 4,676,071 of OX638233.1, forward strand.
ATGGTGGTGATTATCATATTATGCATAAATTATACAGTTAAGCAATAGAAATTAAATACAGAACGTTAGGATATCAATAAAGAATTATGCGTAGGTACATAAGATATGAACGTAAAATATATTCATTTAATATTATAAGGCTTACAATAATAACATTTAAATTGGGTTAAAAGCTCGCAAGATTTTGCATGCGAAACTAAAAACACTCTTGTATTAAAGTTCTAAACATAAGCCATTATTAAAATACGTCTAAAATGACTCTTCGTTTTTCAAAGCCATACTAGGAGAACAGGGCTCGGGCGGGGATTACAGTTTTTATGAAATTTCCTGAACTAAGTATAGTCGTTCTGTACTCGAGTCACGTGCTGGCTTCGATCCGGCGCGCCAGCCTCCGTTCCTACGTGGAAAATCAGGAAATGTATCTAGCTAGCGAACTGAGGAATAACTTATTATACGAGTACAACACGAGGACTTTGTTGGTATGCAGATATAGTGGAAGTTATGGCGCCCTGGTAATATAGTTGAGGTTGATGAAGGGTAATCTCTCAGTTTAAATAAATTGTTTTTTTTTTTTTCGAAATTTAAAATGAGGGTGAGATCTGTAAACCGTGCTCAGGCTTTGCTCAAACTTACAATCATTCAATCAAAAATAATGGTCGTAAACCAATAAAATTACCAACCATAACATTTAATCAAAGTGTGTCATCGTGTACATTTGATTATTGTCTGAGCAGTGTGAGTTAAAGTTCGCTTTAAAGATCTCACCCTAACATTTGATAATGTTTTTACAAATTTTTAATTTTATTAATTTTTAATTATCGTGGCTCAGCATAGATAGATTTGGGGATTTGCATAGTTTCCGATATGGATTCCGTAACTGAGACATTAGGGAGAGATCACTAGGATAAATACATCGTATGATAAACACATCGTCTTTACACCGAATCTGTACCCGTCATTACAATAATTATATTATACCTAATTATAACCCCCGACGAAAAAAGAGGGGTGTTATAAGTTTAACGTGCCTGTGTGTCTGTATGTGTATGTATGTGCGTCTGTGACATCGTAGCTCCCAAACGGATGAACCGATTTTGATTCTTCTTTCTTAGCTATTCGTTCTTAGCTATGTTAGTGTAAATCAAACTGACGGGGGTTTTTTAATTTTAATTTAAGATTATTATTGATAAATTGATAATTACGTCTCTGTTAACTGACATAGACACTTTTTATGTCAGTTGACTAAACACAAAAAACAAGAACAAAAACATCATGCCAATATTCTATTTATTTAATTTTAGTAAATGAATGTCGAATTATTATTATTGACTATAAATTTCCATCAGTAATGATCTATTCATGTATTACAATGAATAATAATGTAATATGCCTGATTAATTTGTACAATTGTTATATCACTTGACGAATGACTTTGTTCAATATACATTACACCTGCGTCAATTTATCGCACCTACGCTGTTCATGTTATGGCGACTTTCCAAAATACGACAAAAGATGGCGCTAGGGTCTCCTAAACGCTCGCTATCAAAGAGAACACATTAACATCAAAATCATAAAATCTGCACCCTCCTCCTTTTTAATAATTATTGAACTAATTTAAAGCTCTTGGAAATTTTCATTTCATTCGATTGTGTTACAAGAGCCCGCGAAAGCCAGACCTCCCACATTTTATATAAAATCTGAATTTTAACAAGAAAAAAATAACCGACTTCAAAATAACTCAAAAAGTACTCGTCAGATCTAGCTCAAATTTAAGTGGAACCATATGACAAGCACCAACTTTCGATTAAAAAAGAATCATCAAAATTGGTTCACCCAGTCAAAAGTTCTGAGGTAACAAACCAAAAAAAAATACAATCGAATCGAATACCTCCTCCTTTTTTGAAGTCGATTAAAAACCCCCCAACATAGGTAAGAATGCTCCGGGAATATGAAGTTTGGATGATGTTTACTTTGGCAGTTACCAGATACCAAAGGTGTATAAAATTGGACCTAATTTTCGTTAAAGCACAGAATACATAATAGTAGTTAAAGTATAAAGCTCGGTGTGTTGATATTTTCTTCGGAATAATATTAGAATGACGTTATCTATTTGCCAGACAGCACGATTTGAAACTCCTGCCAGACACCCCTAAACTTAAAGATTGATTTGAAAAACCATATTCTTCGGTTAAAAATATAGTTACTTTCATCAGTGTTGACTTTCATAAAGAAAAGACATACACAGAGAAAGTTTCAGATTTTATAAAATAAGGTATTTCTGCCTGTCGCGGGCTCTTGGAATTATTAATTCCTGGACCTAATTCTGGAACTCATGCAGACGAAATCGCAGGCAAAAAGTTGAGTAAAAGTTGGAGATGCCGGGGATCGAACCCGGGGCCTTTCACATGCAAAGCGAACGCTCTACCACTGAGCTACATCCCCTGCAGAGTAAAGGAATATAATTTTATAATTTACTATTGGATACTCGGCGTGTTCCACTACACTAAAAAAATCTGATGACATCAGTGTTTTTGTGTTGACGTTGACTTTGATGCGCAATTTTTAAATATCTTCAAATTATTTTTTGTATGAGAAAAATGGAAAATCGACATCAACGGACTGAATACGCCTAATGCATTGTTTTAGTGGTCTCAAACCACCTTCGGATTATTGCCCTTCAAATGAAACCAATTTGAGGCATATACTATGTTAAATGATTTCAGAGTCTATAAACGACATCCATACAAACATTTTTTTGTGTTTTATAGACTAGCTGTGCCCACGACTTCGTTCGGGTGGGACCATTTACCGTGTTAATCCGGGTCCCCTGGGAATCCTAATTACCTAGCGGTATGAAATATACCTATTTTATGACCTATTCTCATATCTACCTACAATGTACGCAAAAATTATACACAAAAACATCATAAAAATCAGTCGAACTGTTTCGGTGGAGTACAAATACAGTGACACGAGAATTTATATCAACATTATTGATTAGATAGTCTGTAGCTGTGAGACCTACTGCCAGGGCCGGAAGGGGGCTGCCATATAGATAAAAAATAGCCAAACGCCGCCGGGTCAAAAAACGAAATAATCAACGACTTGTCGTCGAAAAAAGCTCGCTAAATTAATAAATGCATTAACGCGCAATAATTTAGTTTAATAATGAACTGTATTTGACTTTAATTAATTACTGCAGTATTTGTGAATAATTGTATTTGTTAGCAATAATTTTTTGAAAGACTTGACGAAAAAAAAATGCTTCTTTTATTAGGAAATTTATTAGGACCTCCGCTTCTTCGTTGCCCCAGGTCTTCTAGACCTCGTAATCCGGCCCTGCTTACTGCAGGATATGGGCCATTTTTTGCAATGGAAGTAATCAATGTGAAATGATCAGGAGTTTGTGCAAGTTCGGGTATAGAAGAGTCCCAATTGCTTTATGCCATATACAATTTGGTAAATCCAGGATTCAAAATCATGAACGTAGAAAAAAATTTTTTCTACGACAGAAGAACTTTATTTCTGATTTTAAAATTAGGTAATTATTACAAGTTAAATATCTGAGTTAAAAGACAATTATTTTGAAGTGAAAACTTCTTTAGCATGGTTGTCATTTATTTTGAAAGTCGAGCTGACTCGGTATACTTTTGTGTACTATAAAATGACTTAAACATTTTTTATAACTTGATTGCAGCGCCATCTACAATTATCTTCTTTTGTTGACTATTTGGCCGCAGGAGTTTTCATTTGGTCGTAGGATTGCTTAGAAGGTTTATCTACACCTAAAGGTTATCTAACTTTTTCACGAGAAAACACAATGAAACCAATGAATTTCCTTATATAATTTCCATAAATAAACGATAAATCTCGCACCCTGGGTAATGACAGAATTCGAAGCAGAAAAAGCTGAAAGTATGAAGAGATGGACAAACGGACAGACGGACACAAGAAATCATTATTGCGACGGAATCCATACAAATAATTGGTCCGTAAACATGTCAGGGCGGCGTCTCTACCATGTATATTACTTTAGGGTTGACAAATTTAACATTTGAATATCAAAAATGTATTTAAAAAAATCAATAATCTATTTCTAAGTAAGTTCAAAGTGAAATTAAAGAGAATTTCGAAAGTGAAATTAGATTACATTTCACTTTGAACTTAGTTAGAAATAGATTATTGATTTTTTTTTATCTTATCTATTTAAAATATAAGATTTTTATCTAAATCTATCGTTATCTAATGTTATAAAAAAAATAAAAGTCGATTAAGTAGCGAAATTTGGGTTAACTCTTAATTTGAAATTCCTGAGGCATACCTGAAGCAAAATGTGTGGGTTTTGTTTGTCACATATTTTTTTGTTTTATCGATCTACTAGGATTGTTTCAAAGCACCTCACGTCAGGGGATGTAGCTCAGTGGTAGAGCGTTCGCTTTGCATGTGAAAGGCCCCGGGTTCGATCCCCGGCATCTCCACTTTTATTTTTGTGTTATCTTATTTTGCTGTATTTTTTTGCATATTATTTTAAAAAATAATTTGCAGTGCCACTTAAAATAATAGCATCAAAGTATGATCACAGGTACAAAAATGTCTTAATTTCAAATCAAAGTAAATTTTGAATTTAAAAAACAATATTAGATATTAAGATATTTAAATAAGTATATCATATCAAACTGTTTTTTTTTTAATTTCAACTGTTGAGCTCATATCACCACAAATACGTTTTAACTAAAAAAATATTATATATAAATTATTATTAATAATAAAATTAACCACCGATATCCCAAGAAACCGCAAACAATAAACTTTTCAATAAAAACTGAACTTTTTAAAATGTGCCAACCCTAAAGCAGCTCCCCGAATCGGTCAATGTCGTATCGACAGGAGGCGGTTTTTGTCTCACCGCGTGATCGACGCAGCATCGCACTACCAGACCGCCAGACCGCCAGACCGCCAGACTCCTGGACATAACTATAACAATCAAAACAGAAATAACCAATCAATATTTAACACGGTTGAAGCTCTCATGTCCCAGGCTTGACACTAAATGGTTTGTTTTTATGAAAATAGCCGGTAAACGAGCTGACGATCCACCTAATGCCAAGTGACTATCGTCGCCCTTGGACATCAGTGACACCAAAAGCATCACTGATGCGTTGTCGACTAAGAAAGAGAGAAGTAAAAGAAAGAAAGCGAGATTAAGATTAAGAGTTCAACAGTAATAGCGGTAGATCATTGTTTGCGTTGGTCATGATTCGTCTGCCAAAGCTTAAAAAATATTTATCTTCACTAAAATAGAGAGCCAGCTTCTGTCGCTTCTTACGACACCCTGCCAGGGTCAGTATTCCTAGACTAGTGCCTAGGGTCAGTATTCTGGCCCGCTCCAATACGGAAAAAATTTAATTAACCGCTGGATAAAACACACTAACTCCTTCACCAATCTATATTGGAGCCCAGAATTGGAATTTCTATTGCGATTCAGTTAAGCATTGCACATGTTTATGTTCAAGCGTTAACACGTGCAAGCGTTTATGTTGTTACAAAATGAGGTATCTATAAAATAAACGCACAAAACAAAACCTCTTCGTTACCTCTAAGCCCAGTTCCTCTAAATCCCGTCTCCAAATCTTCTTCTACGAATTGTTCCCATTTTTTATCTAAAATCCAACCGGATGCGGGCCTGCCACATTCATCGATGAGCGATCAATACGGTCGTTAGTTCGGCATTCCGCCGACAGGTGGCGTCATTGTCCGCCCGTAATTATAATGTAATTAATGAACGGTTTAATTAAACCCATCAGATAAGTACCCTGGACTTATTGATGCACCAATTATTGTAATTAAAGACGACCCTTCCGATCTTGCATTGATACACTGGAGTTATAATGACGTTTGAAGTAATCTATCAACAACGTTGAACCCATTAATCGATCCTTTGTCTTGATTAAAACCTTATAAATAAAAGAGAGAGAAATTATTATTTATATCCATTTTCTTAGAGCTTAGAGTATGCTCTGGGCCTCCATAGGAGAGAAGACCCGAGGCCTGTATTGAGCCATTGATGGGTAAAGCCATTATCGTTTCTAGGTTGTAAAGAGCTCCAACCATCCTTGAATCTAAAACCTTCCTTGACTCCGTGATTCGAGCTGAGCATCCGAATCCAACCAAGCTATGGGACTCAGGCTGACCAGGTTCCTAGTGTTCTTATCTTGTTTTAGTTGCAGTGACCCGTCATGGATAGTAGATTGTTTTTTATGGAAATAGCCGGCAAACGAGTCGACGATCCACCAGATGGTAAGTGGCTATCGTTGCCCATGGACATCAGAAACACTAAAAGTATTACAGATGCGTTGCCGGCCAAGAAAGAGAGAAGAAAAAGACAAGAAGAAATTTCTTAGTTACCACAATACAAGCAATATGATATTTTTTGCACCGACAACATCCGTTGGTACCTACTACTCACCAGATGGAGTCTCAAATATATATTTGGTTATAAGAGACAAATATAAATGTTAGTTAAAAAAAAAACCTGGAGGGCGTGAATGCCTTTACATTCAGTCATCAGGATATTAAATGTTTGAGATTCCTTTATCAACTAAAAAAGAAATGACAGGAAACTGATTTACTTTAATCACAACATTAATTTATTTATTATTCATAGCTAAGAACACTTTTGAAGGTGTTAATCAACTTCATGTTACGTTTCAAACCAAAAAAAAAAACCAAATCTGTTCAGCCATTTAGGAGCTAAAAGTTACAAAGTTAAAGTTACAAAAATCTTTTTGCTTCTATCCTTCAAAACTTTCGTTATGTCTGCCTTGAGCATCAAACTTGGACCCTGTACCGGCAGGTGCTGACAAACTTTTCGCTCCATTACAATGTAAGTATCGATACAGAAAATTGGTTTACTGTTTATAACCCACACGCTCTTTAAAACGCTATTATAATTTTAAATAGCTGGTCGTTTGCTGCTTTTTGTTATCTGCGATACGCTTAAGTTATTAAGCCGTAAATTTAAGTTTTTTAATAACTTGTTAAGTGTAGTTTTATAGTGATCAGGCATTCCAAGAGGGTCCCAGTTTCAGTTCCTGATAGGAGGGAATTCATCATCGTCACTCAAAATTAGCATTGATAGCTTAGAATTGAGCGGTGATATCTTCGTGGTTTAATCTTTAGACTCTCACACCGCATCTCATATCTAATACGTACAACAACTATTTTAAGTTATTTGTTGATTAATATAATTTATTAATATTATCTCCAGCATTACTACAGAAATCTTCGCGCCTAAGATTTATGTATAATGTTATCGATGACGTCTTAAAGTCTGTCAGTTCATAAAAATGGACAAGGTAGAAGTTACACATCTCAACTGACACTTGAGTGGGATAGTGGGACAATTGTGATGAAGCCATATCACTATTAAATATGTAGCCGAAGGGGTATTCTATGGTATTGATTATTCAATAATATTCCTTTTACTTTGCACCATGATATATTTCCAGTTCTTCCAACGTTCACATCAATATTCCAAAGTACTTCAACACTGCGTGATCAATAATCATCTCCTCTCTCTTGTTGACAATTCCTTAATCTAGATATGTCATGACATTTCTTATATACCAACCTCTGCATCGGACAAGCGTTGTAGAATAGAGGTCCGTCACTGGACCTTCACAGGAGATTCGTGGCCTCACCGACATATATATATTGGTTACTGCTCTCGTGCACAGTTCAGAACTCCTCAATTACGAAGAGTCCCGTGTTGTTACGTCAGCCACAGACGTCTCAGCGGTCAGTCTGTTTGATAATCAATAAAAAATGTCAATATAAATATTCGATGCGTATCAGACGCGCGCCGATCCCCAGGGGCCACACATTACTTCGCAGGGTGCCGCTTCTTTCACTATCATGTTTTTGCTGCCCGATTCATAGGCGACACCCAATTGCTAAATTAACAAACTCTTAACACGAACAACAAATAATTGACGACATCGATATTGGAAAGACCCGAGCTGAAGGATAGATATTTTAATGATTGGACGTATTGGACGTTTATGCGCGTATGATATGGCAGTGTCCGGTGTAGGACTTACGATCCTAAATTGGCGTTACATGAATAGCGTATTTATGTTACAAAAGCAGCTTATACGCGCCGCAATTATGCTTCATATGTGACCGCGATCAAAGACGTTAAATTTTCATTGCAGTTTAAACAATGTCCTGAAGTTAAAATTCAAGTCATAAATATCAATCTGGAGCACTTCCACAATACCAGCACCAGTCCTCCGACGTAAAGCTCCGAGATAAGTTTGTATTAAATCAAACGATGCCGCTTTTTCCGTCTGTATTATTATTCATTAAAGCTTTAAATAAGATGGAAAAAGCTTCAGCCAGAGCTGAGTGGGGGGCTGACATAAACCGTCGACGCAAAAACCGGAATTCTGATGCTTACCATAACCGCGTAAAAACGCAAGTGGTCTCAGATTTTACGTAAGGATACCGGTGTACATTGTAAGGAAAAGTCATAGCTTGGCGTGTAAAGATATTAAGAGACCAGGTTTAATTCCAAGAAAAACATCTCGAATAGGGATCTTCACTACCATCTTTGCCAGCAATGTCAATGTACCTTAAAAGAGTGGTTGGTTCGCTTGATGGTAAGTTGCCACTAAAGTCCATGGGCATAAAACACCAATCACTAACTATATAGCTGTCATCACGCAGGAAACAATTTCGCTTACTAATAACTCTCCGACGCTGTATCTGAAAAAAAAAATAATTTCAGCGTTGAACCGTAAGAGAGGTAGAGGTACATAGCTAGATAAGAAACCTTTCATTATGCACCACTGGGTCCTCGGGAGCTAAAAGCAAAGCAAAGTAACAGCCCATAATTTTCCCACTGCTGGTCTCGGTGTCTCCTCTCACAAAGTGAGGAGTACAGGCCATAGTCTACCACGCTGGCCAAGTGCGAATTGGTAGACTTTACACACCTTTGAGAACTTTATGGAGAACTCTCCAGTATACATACAGGTTTCCTCACGATGTTTTTCGTCACCGAAGCAAGTGATAATTAACTTCTAATACGCTCATAATATTTCAAAATTAGAGGTGCGTGCCAGGTTTTAACTCGAGCCCCTTCGTTCCGGAGACCAACGTTCTAACCGCTCGGAACTTAAGCTTGTATAGAAACTAGTACCCTCCAACAGAACGAATCTAGCACCCTAACTTCGTCTACTGTTCAGCAGATTGCAGCACAATTGGGGACTTTTCTGTTTAATCTGTGAGGTATAAAGCAGGAATCGCTGTCTCTGGAGAGAGCGCCAACTGTATCCTTCTACTGGTGAAAGCTATGCTTTTGTAAGAGCCGTCGACACATGTGATTTACCAGATAAATGATCTTTATTATACTCTTGCAAAAGAAAAGGGAGGTAAACCAGCTTATAGATACATAGATACACACAATGTGAATCCGTATGTGTACATAATACATATCCACATATCCCACTGAGCCTTAAAACATAAAATCTCGTTTATCCTATTATACCACAAAACAATACAATCAAGGATAAAATCGAGCTCGGCTCCGTCAAAGCGGCGAGACAAGTGCAAAAAGTACCATAATTATTTCACTCAAAGGGTAATTTCGTGTCATTGTTCTTGAGAAATACCAATTATATACAATTACATGTATAGGACATTGTATCGCCGCATTGAGCAGATTCCGAAAGATCGATAGTGGATCGAGGAGAGATCGCTCGGATGCCGGCCGCCTTTGTCCGGGCAAAAACTGAGCTGAGGCAAAACACTGGAGTATAGAACAGGAATTATGTTATATGGAATCGCTATTAGGAATAGGTGTGAAAAATTCGTTGGCATTCGAGTTGGCCAAAACAGCGAGGTCCGAAACGGGGCATGATTTAGAAACTTTTTGCCGCTCCAAAAGGCGAGAGCGCGCGTCAAAACTGTATCGTTGGACGCATTTGCAAGTAAATTGATCCACAAAGAAATGAAGCGGTTTATGGCGAAACGCCGAGAACCGTTTATTAAAACATAGAAACCGGATTGTCTTTGTTATGTATAGAGTTGTGTGCTGGTGTCGCTAGATGGCGCCTCGCTTGATGATCGAATGAAGTAGTTCATTCGATCATCTATTCCATTATTGTATTATTCGATTACTCGATGTTAAGTAATGATCGAGTACCTAACTCGGTACAAGAAGGTCAGTCGATACTGGGAACTCGGGGCGGACGGTTGTCCCTACAGTGTTGTGCGTACTTGCAGTGAATATTATAATACTTATAATATTGATTTATTATAAATAATAATACTCGTGGTTCGTTGAACATAACATTGGCGACGAGGATGAAGAACGACCAGTGGATTAAATTCGATCCGCTGGTGAAGCACCTAAGGGATGCAATGTAATCAAAAAATAATAATATTAGCGTGTGAACGTGCGTGATTACGTGATCGCGCAGATACGAGCCACAAGCATGTAAGTACCTGGAATATTTTTATAAAAAATCTAAGCTTCTACAGCGTTCATTAAAACGCGTAACTTCTACAGCGTTCATTATCACAATGTAATAGTCCAACCTTTGTCAGGTTTACATCAAACTATTAAGGCTAAAAAGTGTAAATTGTTGCAATTATTTACTGGTAATAAAACGATCATAAAATATTTATTACTAAAATAATACATTTTCTAATTATTGCTTCCCGAGTAATGCATACCAAAACAAATATAATTATTGCTTGGATGTAAGGTTCACCATTAAATTTTTATTACGTCTAAAATACACTTTTATAAGGACAAAGATATTATCATTCATTGCACGTGTATAGGATGTACACAAAAATACTTTAAATAATGCCTACTAGATTTCGAACAGCAAAATATATGCATTAGTCAAGGAAAACAAAGGAATAATAAGATAAAAAGTGAGTTATCCATATTATTTTGGTGTTATTTGCGTTACACTACAAGTGTATTCACCTGAATAACATATTTGGTATTCAGTAAATGCAAATTAATTTACTCTTAAGGTCTCATAAAGTAGGGCCTATCATAACAAATTATAGATAATAATAATAATAATATAATCTTGGAGACAAGAGGTCTATAGAAATCAACACACTGTGCATCATAAATATACCATACATCGTAATGGCTTTTACAAAATACAAATAACAATATACACGCTGTTTAATTGTAATTGAGATGAACAAAATTATAGAGCACATCATTGTGCAAGAGAGCAAACTTACAAGTAATATATCACAATATTTCGTCTATATTGCTCCCGATCTATTTTCTCACTGAAAAAGGGAGGGTATGCATAAAATGCCTATCAATGAAATCATAGATAAATCAGCATTTGTTATTTATTTCACACCAAACCATGAATACGCTATTGTAAATATCCTTAAAAATAGAAGTTATTCTTATAAACATTTATCTAAAGCACAGATACCTACTTCTGCTAAAAAATGATATAACGTTGGAAGTCCGGCAAAATGCACGGCATAAAAAAGTCAAGCACCAAGAAATAAACAAATTACATCATACACATCACATGACATAATTATATATACGTCATATAATGTACCACTTCGATCATTCGAAGACACGCATTTTCAAAGAGAAATAGGCGAAGAAAGTACATATGTTATAATTTAACTCCGGTTGAACCAACAAGTGCCCTAAAATTCATTAATGCCACTGAATAACATCAACAGAAACATGTAGAAACACGCAATAATTCGAATAATTCGAACAAAGCGTCAATTCGCTTCCTAAAGATGCGATGTAATATGTTCATGTTAAAACTAGCAAGTATTACCTACTAGTAACACTAATTAAGACTACATTTGTTCGAAGCTGTTTCACACTCATCTTACGGTTTAAGAAGAACTTTAATTCTCATAAAGAATTAACATAACTCACTTACCGAGAAATCATAACATAAAAATATTATTATATCTTCATGTTAAAACTGTTTAAAGATCTATTGATGAGAATTATTGGTGAAAAAATTAAATCCAAAAATTCACACGAGGTAATTCACTTCACAGTTCAAAATCTATTTACTTTTAACATTAATCGACTTTCACTATAGAGAGTGTATTTAAAATTAGGTATATTTGCTAGTCCTAACAAAGTGACAAAAATAACATGTGCTGAAAGATAGTATCTGTTTCCTCTAACTACACGCAACTGGTGTGACAGTACCGTCACAATAAATAGTTGTTGGTTCCCTTCTTAAGGCTAAGACATAAGGGACAATAAAAAGGAATTAACAAACCGAAGTGTTCAACAGTACTATAGTGTGACCTATCACAAAAGAGATATTTTACAGGATCCAACTACTTCCGAAATCAATGTCAAACTACAAAATGGGACATAATGGGACACGACATCATTTGGAACAACATCATAATGAGACAAATTATATTGAATGAATATTTTGATAGTTTGTTTTGTAAAATAAAACAAAAATAAGGAAAATTATAACTTTATTGCACTCCAACATTACTCATAGCATAGGTAATTTAACTAATGCTAAAACAGCATTTCCTTCCATGGAACCGACGTAAATATTAAAATATGACAAAAGGACTGTTTAACAAAGTTTAAACTTTAAAGTAATAGTAATCTCTCTCTCCTGGTTATTGCACTGATATGACAATGTCAGTTGGTGCTGGTATTAACGATATACTATAACAAAACATTATCCTACGTTAGTGGTAGCCGTGGTAGTACGATGTGAAGATGATTCCCATCATAATCGACCACATTTCACCGATATGAAATCGCGGCATGAAATAACAAATTGCAGGTTTTCAGGAAGTTACCCCAATCAATATGAATCACAGATATCAAGTAAAAAGATGATACTCTTTCGGCATCAGAATTCAATTATTATGTAAGGTATCTGTAAATCTGTTTTATAATGATTCGTTACAGAGGAGTTGGTATATGTTCACATATTCGAGTCAGATTATGACGAAGTATGACAAACGACAGCAGTTATGAGTTCACGGTAACGGACTCGACTTTCATGATAATTATTTAATTTTTTTTTACAATTCTTATATAATATCATCCACAATAATTTATTAGTACTATTAGTACTAGTAGTAGTATTTATTAATACATTATTATTGAAAAAATAACGATTTATCCATGTGGCAATGAGCACTAACAGACTCAGAAGATATTTTCATCTTATATCTTGCAATAGTTATTCTTTTTGAGTAGCGGAAAAATAAAGAAAATATGTCAGGTTATGATTTTGGCTACATAGTAAAGAGACAATGAGACACTACATCGAGCTCAATAGTATCTACTAACAAAATACAAAAATTAGGTAACTACCTATTATTTTATTACATTAATTTTAAAAAATATGGATAAAGGAAAAGATAAATGTCAATCAAAAACAAATATCAACAAAATAAATTCTTCCAATTCCAAGTCAATTGTTCCAAGTTCCCACGAAGTTCCAACGATCTAATATTCTTAATTCAATGACCGAAATATGGTTAATTAAGAAGAAACATTAACAAAATAATATTTTGTTATAAGAATATATCATATCATTGCCTATTAGCCTTCCAAGTGCAAGTAAATTGTTATATGTTCAAGCGATTGAAATATCTTTAACGAGTAACCGCCCTCGCTTTGCTTTGTTTTCTTATTTTTTTACACCTTGGGTTACACTATTGGAGTTTTATTAAGGATCCCTAACTTTTTGAAAATATAATATAGCCCTTGTTACTCGGGGATAGTGTGGCTTCCCAACAATGAAGGAGTTTTTGAAATCGGTTCAGTACTTTCGGAGCCTATTCAATGCAAACAGAAGATCGAATCTTTCCTCTGTATATATTAGTATAGATCACATACAAATTTTAACTCTGCGATCCGTATGGCGCAATTGTTACCATGCCGGATCGTCACGATTCCATTCAAGTTTGAATTTCTGACGCTGGTGAAGCTGGTGTGGTGACGACGACTTAATGTAGGTTTTAATACTATGAATACTGAGATACCAACTCTGCGCCTGTGCTTGAAGCTTTGTAATTTGGTCTCAACCAATTTTAAGGTCAGCAAAAGGCATTGGGGCATGCCTCGTCATTGAATCCAATGCTGACATAAGGCTTTGGCAGCACCAGCCAAAAGTGACAGCAAAAGCGTTAAAAGCGTTTTGCTAGGATTCCAAGCTTCCTAGCAGGACCATAGCTTAGAATACAATGAACCGCTAAAGCTAGGGTTCGAGGATATCTCAACGCCAATAACTGAGGGTGGCCGAGGTATTTCAGGGATACATTCTGAAGAGTAGCAGTCAAGATGAACGGACGTTGAAGTGAATGAAGTGGCGTTGAATCTCACAAGGTAATCAGGTAAACAATCAAAAAATTGTATGCAGAGTAATCAAGTTTGCTGAATTCATAATTTATTTGGGTATTGGGATAAATATACCTTCAGCCATTTTGTGGGGACCAGTATGAAAATGCTGGGCGGTCAACAGATTCATTTACTCAGTCATTCGAGACGAAAATGTTAATTATGGGTAAAATTACCTTAGTTATTCATCAACATTATGATTTGAAACTTCACCATCTACGAAAACAGATTAACCGAACATCAAGTGGGATAGATCTAGGCTGTGTTTTTGTGATTGTGTGATTTAAAAGCCAGTTTAATTTCCTGACCAATAACTATTAAGTAAAATAAATAACAGACTAGGTCAGCATCAGGACTCCACCAGATTCACTCCAAAAATAAGCTTGCATGGGTTCGTAAAACACAATAAAATTGCAAAGAAGCAACTCGGTGTAATAATTCTATATTTCAGTATGCTATGAAAACGTACCATGTTAATGGATCAAAATAATGATAACGATAAATTCTTATAAATTACATAAATTACTTTAAAAAAACTGTCAGTCTCCTGACTGTTTGTTCTCCATTGCGCATCGCTTCCCGCTTAGCACCTGTAGATGTGGCGTCTCGATGATGGTACACGTCCTGGGTAACAGCAGCACTGGCGATGTGTTGCCAGGTATGGACTTGTGACAATATGTGAAAACCTCACAATGGAACATCCTGTGGCAAACGGCATCTTTTCATCGAGCAGGTGATCTTCCACTTTTTATCTAAGTGCCTTAGATCACTAGACGTTCTATACAGGCGATCTTACTTCGTTAACTAATAACTTTGTATGTTACAGGTCTCGAGCAGCATAAAAGTGTTTTTCTAATGTGAAAACATGTAGTAGATAATGATATTATTATCATTAGATCACTGACAGATGTGTATAAGTCCTTGGTCAAAACCTTTTTGTATAAAATATATCATTAAACAGCGTCTATTAAGCTTTCAACCAAAGCAGCTGTTTATGGTTAAATTTTTGTTAACCTTGTTACTACTACCAAAAACAAAAAAAAAAGATGATAATATGATTAGGGAACACTACCGTCAGGTATGCGAAAGTATCTAATATATGAAAATTAGTTTCAGGCTTTCCAGCGAAGTAACATCAATATAAGGATTAATATAACTGGCACAAGATCCAGGAGGAATATTGTACATAATATTATAGAGTAGAAAAGCAACGGGAATTTGGAACGTTGAAGAAATAAATTATAAAGCTGTGTATTGTTTAAATCTATCCAAATTAGTTCTACTATATGTTTGCTCAATTGTGTCAATAAATTAATGACATATAAATATAGTCACACGCATTATAAACAAAATAAATTAAAAAAAAGGAAGAGATGTTATGTATAGAGTTGTGTGCTGGTGTCGCTAGATGGCGCCTCGCTTGATGATCGAATGAAGTAGTTCATTCGATCATCTATTCCATTATTGTATTATTCGATTACTCGATGTTAAGTAATGATCGAGTACCTAACTCGGTACAAGAAGGTCAGTCGATACTGGGAACTCGGGGCGGACGGTTGTCCCTACAGTGTTGTGCGTACTTGCAGTGAATATTATAATACTTATAATATTGATTTATTATAAATAATAATACTCGTGGTTCGTTGAACATAACAGTCTTTAACACTCGCGCGGACCAGATATTTTTCGTAATGTTAATAAAATCTGCAACTGTTTACACTTTTATAGAACATGTCTCGTTTATAACACACTGTCGACGTGTAATTGTTACTTACTTTTAAATACCTAAATCTATTACCTACTGAACTAAATTCGTTCATATTTTTGAATACAAAACATGTACATGGACAGGATAGGAAATTAGATTTTGTGAATTTTTTTGCTATCTATCTGTTATGCTATCAAGTGGAAACCGTCTATGGTTTATAAGGTATATAGTATAATAGGACAATAAGTACCAAGGGTTATTTAACTGATATTATTTTATTGGAAGACGAGTAACCGCCCTCGCTTTGCTTCGGTTTTCTTATTTTTTTACACCTTGGGTTACATTATTGGAGTTTTATTAAGGATCCCTAATTTTTTTGAAAATATAATATAGCCTATGTTACTCGGGAATAGTGTAGCTTCCCAACAGTGAAAGAATTTTTCAAATCGGTTCAGTAGTTTCGGAGCCTATTCAATGCAAACAAAAAATCAAATCTTTCCTCTTTATATATTAGTATAGACTACTACTACAAATAATTTTGTAAGTGAAAAATCACTCGAAAAAATATTCTAAGAGCACATTTATTTTCTGTGCAATGAAACTCGCTTCGCGGGCGTTTGTGATGTCTCCAAAACATATCTCAATTTTCCCTCCGAGGCAGACATCTGTGTGACAAACAAAATGTTTGACGTCACATGGTTGATTTCTCAGGTTGAGATGTGTTTTGTATTTAAAAAAAAATCTCAATTTGAACAAAATATGCAACAATCTTGGATGTTTGAATAATTTGGTAACAGTCAAAAGCATCCCAGGCCATCAATCTCGCTAACCATCTCCGAAACAATTGGCAATAAAGCAATAATTACGATCTCAATATATCCGGCCGCATCCAGCTGATAAATCATCACATTTTTGGTGCGGCACTTCGTCGAACTTAATTATAATAAATCTCTTATTAACTTGTACTTTAGTAACCCTTGACTTTTTGGTGGTATTTTTAAGAAAAGACAAAGAAAATAAAGGAGATTATGCATGCAGTTGCTAAAACAACTAACAGTAGCTATAAATAGGGTATTTGACTACATTGAAAATATACTACAAATTGTTATTATTCTATCAGATATTAGCACTAAAAAACATATTTCACTTTATTTTCAAGTAAATCACGTATATTTTTGCAAATAACACTAAATTAAAATACTGTAATTTTAGGAAATTTTACCAGTGACCGAAACGCCCTGTGATTGGTGACAACTTTGATGACGTCACACGCTAGTAAAAAATCAGATCTTTCCTATATAGAATCTTAATAGATACTTGCGTGTGACGTCACACGTATCATAGACCGCCGCCATGACAGAAACAGCGTTTTTGGCGCGGTTTTGGAAGTTTAAACTTTAACATTGATTTTTATTAACAACACTGTTAATTTTTTCGGAAATATCAATGGAGTGGGTTTATTTTGTAATAAAGAATAAATTAAAATGATTTTAAAAAATTAGTCAAATACCCTATTATAAACTATCAGGATTACTCTAAAAATTTAATTGAACAAAGACACTACCTCTCCGATAATTGTCGCATATATTTTCACATTACACCAACAGGTTAAAATAAACAAAGATGTCGTAATAAAGTGACAAAAAACCATATCGAAACATATTTATCATTTTCTCACTCGCAACTCTGTCGGGGAGAGTTATTTACGACAGTGCGTACGGACGAAACAATTTCCCATAAAAACTAACCTCAAGCAATGGAAATGTAGAGGAATTGCCTTCTTGGAGTGCACTTTAATGAATTATGGAGGTGGCACAGACGTAGCTCCACCTGGTGACAAACACTGCAAAGCAGCTGAATCTGAAACCAAATGAGCCAAAAATTTCAGCTATTAAATGATTTTAGCGTCAATCATCTTATAAAATTGCATTAATACCATTGACACTTTTCTTTTAATGGAAATAATACAGGGAGTCTTTTATCATAAATCTCTAGTAGGTGTTCGAATGCAAACTGAAAACATATATTATTGTATTACCTACATCTTTAAGTGCACTGTTCTTGATGAGAACAAGAATTTGGATAATAGTTTAAATTAATTTTAAATTTGTTTATTACAATGTTAAACATAGGACGGTCAATCGGCGAGTGTAGTGGTCAGTGGTCAGCGGACGTTTCGCGTGTAGTAGGAGCTTGAGTACGTCGCAAGTACAATATGTGGTCGAATGCGATTGATGAGCCGTGGTACATACTCCTCCTGCACGTAATTTAAGAAACGATGAAGCAGAAGGATTATTCTATGGTATTGGTTATACAATAAAATTCTTTTTACTTTGCACCATGATATATTTCCAGTTCTCCTAACGTTCACATCAATTACAATCTCTACTACTCCGTGATCACTAATCATCTGTTCTACATTATTGAAAATTCCTTCATTCTAAATATTTAGTTTTTCGTCATGACATTTTAGCCGTATTGGGGCGGCTTAGAATACGAACCCCAATCCCATGCTGGATGGGTGTCGTAAGAGGCGACTAAATTCGGCCGCTGGTGGTAGGGCCCCGCGAGTAATTATATTGGTAATATTGATTTTAATTGTTAATTAATACCATTATTACTATTATTATTTCTCCATGGGGTTCGCCTGGATAGCTACCACCCTTGAGCATGAGTTAGCCGCCAAACGACTTGTTGTGTTCCGGCTGAGGGCTTGAGAGCCAGTTCTTTCTTTCTTTTTCTCCTCTCTTCTTGGCCGGCAACGCATCAATGATGCCTTTGGTGTTGCTGACGTCCATGGGCGGCGATAGCCACTTACCATCAGGTGGATCTTCAGCTCGATTGCCGGCTATTTTCATAAAAAAAAATCTTATATGGCAGCTTTTGTATCGACCGAGTGTTGAGAATAAAGAGGTCGGTCCCTGGACCTTCACTAAAAATTCATGGCCTCGCCGACATATACAATATGTAATCTTAATTGTAATTTTAAAACAATTAAATCATACACAGTTAAATTTTGCTCGAGTCAACCGCCAACGCATCGGTAATGCTTATGATGTTACTGATGTCCATGGACGACGATTTGTAAGTAATTTAAAAAATAAGGCAGATACAAAATGAAAAGAATGTTAGAATAAACTAATTTAAATTAAATTGCCAAAACTCATTTCCATTTACTATTTTTTGTTTCTATTATATATATTTTGTTTTGTTACATTTGCGTAACATACCAACGGGCCTGTCTCTTTTGAAATAATTGGTCTATAGGTTGTGTTGCATTCCGTGGAGACGTAGATATTTTATCTGAACTCAAAAAAGTTTATCAGTTTATTTAATTATTCAAAAACATATCGGTTCTAAGTAACAAAAAATAGGATAATATTAATAAAACTTAACTACATAAATAAAATATATAATAACACTGAGTCTGCCTGTCTGAACGTCATAAAAACAAAAATGGCAAAACAGATTTTCATGAGCTTTTTCTAATAAGTAGATACCGAATATTTAGGAGCATGGGGAACAAAGAAAGAAATATTAAACGCCTGATAAAAAGAATTTTGTAGTGGACACTAGGGAATGCAAGAATTTCGTGCGACAAATGGAGTAAGATCCGTACTTAAAACGTTTACAACGATAATGTATATAAAACAATCAGACAGCAAACGAGCAGACAATTGGATGGGAAGTGGTACCACCATTACCACCAGTACCACCTCATGGACGGTAAGATCAACGGAATCACCGACACTAGAACTATAGTCGAGTCACTAATCCACTGGTCCAATGTGACATTTACAGTTTAATCAGTTTTAGACGAAAAAATTAGGGATAACTCAAAAACTACTTGTCAAATCTCTCTCAAATTTAAGTGGGACCACATGACTGTCGATTAAAAAAAGAATCTTTAAAATCGGTTCACCCAGTCAAAGGTTCTGAGGTATCAAACATAAAAAAAATACAGTGGAATAGAATTCCTCCTCCTTTTTTGAGGTCTATTAAAAATGTATAGTCAAATCAAATCAAATCAAATCAAAATCTTTTATTCATATAGGTATCACTGATACACTTATGCACGTCATTTTTTAATCTACCAGTTTTTCGGAAAGGTGCTTTGTCATAGAGGAGAAGAAAAACCGAAAGAAACTCCTCGCACATCTTTTAAAATCATGAAAAGTTACATAATATCTTCTAACCTACGCGGAACTGGATGCGGCACTAACTTCCAGGCGTCTTTGTCATTAATATATTCATTTATGCTATAGTATCCTTTGCCTAGTAGCTGAGATTTAACATATCTCTTAAACATTTGGATAGATAAATCACGTATTGACTTGGGTAATTTATTGAAAAAACGTACACCGAGCCCCATATAAGAGCGTTGTACCCTACTTAAGCGAAAAGATGACGTCACCAAATTATGTCTGTTTCTAGTTAGATGATTATGCGTATCACTATTCTGCTTGAACATACCTAAGTTGTTTTTTACAAATATAATATTGGTGTAAATAAATTGAGAGGCTACTGTTAATATGCCTATATCTTTAAATTTCTCACGCAGAGAATCACGTGATTTCAATTTATAAATGGCTCTGATTGCCCTTTTCTGCAAAACAAATATAGAACCAATGTTAGCCGCTGAACCCCACATCAATATACCATAGGACATGAGGCTATGAAAGTATGCAAAATAAACAAGTTTCGCAGTTTCTACATCGGTAAACTGTCTTATCTTTCTAATCGCATAAACTGACCTACTTAGCTTACTCGCGAGAGCCGTTATATGGGTGCCCCATTGTAGTTTAGAATCTAAGGTGACAAGTGTCCTATCAAACCAATTGATGTGAATCATTGATACCTTATGATTAGAAACATGTATTTTTTAGGGACCAACCCTTAAGAAGCATTAAGGCAATGTTATTTTCGTTTCCTATTTTCTCTTTCCTTATGCCCCAAAACTTCCCAAAAATTTCCCGAGCAAAGCAAGACGGATTACTAGTTTTGATCAAACTTATACAGCTAACCAAAGCTTTGATAAAACAAGTGAACCATTTTATTTGAAAAACTTGCAATTATCTGTCCAGAGCCCTTATCAGATACTGGATTGCCTTTAATGGAAGCAGATCTTAGTAATGATAAGTATATCAAGAGTAATTAAAAACAAGATCAGTATCATAATATGTGATTACTCTGCGCCCCGCTGAGACTTGAGAAAATGGACGATATGGCAGCTATGTTATTTCTATTATATTTAAATGATCAGCGTTGTTTTCTTGCTTAGAATTCATAATGGGTATGAGTTAAAAAATCTATACTAATATATAAAAAGGAAAGATTTGATTTTTTGTTTGCATTGAATAGGCTCTGAAACTACTGAACCGATTTGAAAAATTCTTTCACTGTTGAAGCTACACTATCCCCGAGTAACATAGGCTATATTTTCAAAAAAATAAGGGTTCCTTAATAAAACTCCAATAATGTAACTCAAGGTGTAAAAAAATAAGAAAACCGAAGCAAAGCGAGGGCGGTTACTTGTATATAATAAAATTAAAAACTAAGCGTACTTTTATAATAAACATGGCCTTTATCAATTGATTAATCGGAATTAAATTAAGTTACCTATAATTAATTAAACGAATTATCACATTTTGACGTGTCGCTTCAGTTTATTTTTAAATATTGGCAATATACAAGCACCTCCTACAGCGAAGTGGTCTTATGTTATTCAGAACCCAGTTTTGTCATGTCCGTCCGCAGCATAGTACAGAGACTCTAGAACTACAAAGTCGTAGAATAAAAGTTGAAATATTTTTACCCACACCTACCCTAGTTAAAGCGGGGATGATTTTTTTTCTCGTCTACCCTATAGCATGGGGTACCGTTGAAAAATGTTTAAAAAATATTTTTGATCCAAGCAGACCATGTTTTGATTCAGGGGTTCCTTTGCGAAATATTCTCCTTTAAACTGCTACGAGTAATTTTGGTTAGAGTCAAGTGTCATCGTCGCCTGCTAGCTCAATGGTAGGCAGTGGCGGTACTGCCATACGAGTACAAGCCGAAAAGCCCAGCTTACTATCATTGCTTTACTATCATCACTCTCTGCAGCTGTCAACACTCATATTATTTGTTGGTAAATATTATACATATAAAATGGAGTGTTCTGTTCTCGGACCAAAGATCCCGAGATCCTGGGTTGTATGACACAAAGGCCTTGTTCTGATGGCCTAGGCACGCCACTGATGGTAGGTGTTCGACACATGGAAAAAATTCACGGCAGACACCAACCCAGACAAACAGGATAAGCCAAATGAGAGCGTTTAATAAGGTAAGCTTAAAGGCAACTGTCGGCGAGTAGTGACTGGTGTATGGTGACACGTGTTGTTGATGATGTTGTGTTGTCAACTTGAGCGGGGTGCTATTGTCAGGGTATAATTTAAGTTGTCCAGGTATTTAACTTCATAGCTGTAGCTATGAAGCGGCTTACCGAACACCGTGTCACACTGAGACGATTAGGGCTGCCACACAGAATACTTACGTTTTCGCCAAACGACTTGGCTGGGGGCTTGAGAGCCAGGACTTTCTTTCTTTTTCTTCTCTTTTTCTCGGCTGGCAACGCTTCAGTAACGCCTTTGGTGTCGCTTGTTGAAAATTGTAGTGATTATTGCTAAATGTTAGTAGTTATTTTAATGAATATTGATAGCCGGACCGCGGCGCCCGCTCAATAATTTTACAGCTACCTAAGTTAGCCTGAGCAAAAGCAGTTATTACTAACTATTATTACTACAGATTACTACTATTAACAGAGAGAACATTAGTAAAGACTCGTGAGGGTGTAAAAAGTAAATGCTTCATGAAGTCGTACAAATATTCTGCCGCTAATATTGACAACCCTAACTTCACTTACGTTTTTACACCGAGCACGAATACGTCGAATACATTGTCTTAGTATGGACAAAATAAGTGAGTTGGAACTACATGTAAGTAAGAAACCTTCCACTGCCCAACCTTTTGGGATATTAACACATTCGAAAACCACTTTTAAGACAAAGGTGACTGACGTCAAAATCCCGATAAGACTTGGTCGTAACATTGAAATTGAGCCAACTGAAAATGAATCTTATTACTGTGAGATAAGTTTTAAGTTGTCATTGCAAACTGTCGGATAAGCGATTGTAGTATCTGAAAATTGCAAAAAGTGTGTGATGTGATGATGGAAAAGTAAACAGAAACTTATTAAGGTCCTTTGACGAAGATGCCAATTCGATTGTTTTCTTATCGACTCAATATTTTTTGCACGGATTTCGGATTTCGACGATTTTTGGAATTCAACGCGATGTGGAATCGATTTCTTTAAATTCGGGAAAATTTCAAGCCAGCAAATTCTTTAACTACGTAACTATCGGATGCCGGTTGAGAGCAGTTAAATTGGATTACCCTTCGCATAATGTTAACTGACAAAAACCTTAATAGGCTTGTGGTAAAAGTTGATTTTGGTAAATTGACTGAATCGGGCATTCGGTCTGCTTTATTGTGGTCATTACCACCCACATTTACTCAATACATTATGATAGATAAAAAAAACACCTTTTAAAACAAAATCAATTCTATAAATAATAGTTTAAAATACTAAAAAACACGCTTTTATAGAAAATCCAACTAAAAAATAGGAAATAAATTTGAATTAAGAATCGTGTAATTGTAAAAAAAAAGCGTGGATTGCTTTTTAATATATAATTAAAATGATAATTCCTACTCATTAACACCATGCACCCCACGCTTTAATTAGAATTACACGATTCTTAATTCAAATTTATGTTCAATTTTTAGTTTGATTTTCTATAAAACGTGTTTTTTTAAATATTATTTGTTTTTTTTTTCATTTTTTGTTTCATTTTTTGAAATGAAATTTAGATTTTTTTTCTTTCTTTTTTGAATTTTCATCGGACCTCGATAAATCTACGAAGTTTAATGAAATTTGACCGTTTGAAGTGGATGAAAATCAAGTCCAAAGGAGTCGGTTACAAACATACAAGTGAAGCTAATATAAAGCGTGTAAAAAGACAGACTTTAAAACTCGAATTATAATTTAAAATATATGTATTATACTATATAAGTAATTTAGGGGTCTGTAAGGTAAAAATGTGAATAATATAAATATTTTTTTTATTTATTAAAGTGTGAAGCAATAGGCAAATTAGTTAAAATTATTACTCACACGATCATATTTAAAGTTGTCAACCATTTTTTTCTCACTAATGTTAAAGTTATTTCAAAATATTATTTAGTTCCACAAACAATCCGAACATTCTGTTACGAGTTCCGCCATCTACCGACAGTTTACAATATTAACTATGTGTGTTTTTACTGACATAGATTTTGGACACACTATACATATAAATATTTCAATAACAAATTAAAACAAAGTCTGGTACTCAATTTGTCCTTTAAAATATGTAAGTACTAGCTGTCTCGGCGAACTTCGTATCGCCTAAAAATCAGTGAATGTATTTTGTTTTTACTTTTAACTTTTATAGTTTTGGTAGGGTAGGCTTAACAAATCAGAAAACGTGTAAAAACGCAATTGTTGGGCAAGGGATATTATAGTGTAGATGAGTATTTAAGTGACAAAGACGCATGGAAATGACCAGATCTGCAACCAGTTCCGCTCAGATTAGTAAATATTTTTATAATATTTTTTTGTAATATTTTTTAAAAAGATGTGCTGAGGAGTTTCTTTACGGCTTTTCTTCTCCTCCATGACAAAACACACTTCCAAAAAGCTGATAGATAAAAAATGATAAGCTGCATAAGTGTGTCAGTATATGAATAAAATATTTTGAGTTTAACTTTGACTTGGAGACCATTAAATTCCCTTTCCCTCTCCCTCTCCCTCCCGTTCCCCCTCCCGCTCCCCTGCCGCTCCACCTTCCCCTTTTAATTAACCCTTGAAGGGATGATTTTCCAAAAAAATGTGTTAAAACTAATTTTTGTTAATAATTACTATAAACTTACATAAAAATTTCATGTTTATAACTCTGAAACTGACGAAGTTGATTTGTATGAAAGTGACTTCCAACTCCTATTTTAACCCCTTAGGGGACGCATTTCCAAAAATCTGTAAAAAGCCTTCCTCGATAAAGGAACTATTCAACACAAAAATATTTTTTCAATTCAAACCAGTAGTTCCTGAGATTAGCGAGTTCAACCAAACAAACAAACAAACTCTTCAGCTTTATAATATTAGTATAGATAAAAATTAAAAAAGTCGCGCATACATTATCCGCATGGCAGTGTGGATGTATTTGTGTATTGTGGTTTATTGCAGATATTATGTTGGATGGCTCAATCGCAAGTATCGTAGCCGCGTCAGTCATATCTAGTACAATAGGCATGATGACTGATTTTGAAATACTGTTCTATATTGTTGGGAAATATATTATAATTACAACGTATATCATATTTCCGCAAAAAAAATAAGTTTTAGTATAAAATAAATACATTTCAAATTATAAGTTTAAAATTCACACCAAAACGCTTCAAACTGTTATGGCGTGGTGGTGACGTCATGCCTCAGGAAAACAAAAGACGATACGTCATTTTTAGTAGGTATGGTGATATTCATTTGTTTTAAGAAGCGTGACGTAATTCGCGCTTATTGAGACTGACTGGCGTGTTTTGTAATCCATTAATAGGGTTTCATTAAATAAATACATAATTTTAGTGATTTTTACTTACTGTCATCATGCCATGTCCATCCGTCTTCCCCTGCGCGGATTAGTTATGATTTACGACATCAGATGGAGTAGTAGTCGCCAAATGTCCTTACGCCATTACCTCCCTACGCTAGCTGGCCATTAGAGCGGGCCACGAAACATGCTTGTAATAAAAACTTTCACGTTAACTTTACTTTCTAAATGTAGTACTGTAGCTAGGGTAACTAGCTAACGCTGCCTGGTTAGCCTGGTAGGTTCGTATAAAGATAATAAAAGATAGTAAAAGTTTTTGTAGTTATGAGAAAATCTAATGAAACACCTCAAACATCGAATATGATATTAGATAATAATGTTTTTAGACGAAAGCAATATGGTCGAAAAACATACGAAGAGTAGTCATCCTCATACCCTGAAAAGAAAAAACAAAAACATAGAAACTAAATTTAAACGTGTTAATAGTACGGAACAAGTCACTCAAAAAACTTCGGGAACAATCGCAAAAACAGTCTCTTAATAAGCTCCCAAAAAAGATATGACGATAGATCTCCAGTATCACTTCAAAACTATCCTTTAAAATTGTGTTATATTTAAGCTTGTCTAAGGCCTACTGTTGACGCCGCTTCATTTGACGATTGCATTCAAGCTGCATAATGAAACCTCAGATCAATGAATAACGAGATAAGGCATCCCGAACAAAAAAGTGAGGAAAGTTTTCACGTAAGCATGTGTGCGTAAGTGATCATGTGTGCGTAAATAAAATGTTGCCAAATTTGCCAAGTCAATTAAATCTCCCTAGATGAATTCGCGTTTTTGTTTTACTCGTAGTTTGTTGGTTTTTTAAAAAGTATATGGAAATGCGTGCAAAACCTTGAATTTTTTTCCTAAACGGATGTCCTGTTTCGCTTACTTCGTTTGTGTTTCAATCTTGGGGTTAAAAACTTCTTTAGAATATGGAGAATATGGATATATTAAAATATTTACTGCAATAAAAGATGTACTCGGTTTTGGGTTGCAGAAATAATCGATCATTTCACTAGGTGAAGCTTGTAACTATGTCCTGTAATAATTCATTATTAATTAAAAAAAGCTGAACATGTGATATAAAACCAAGTATAGGTAATTATTACTATCTTGAGCTTACTAGAGCTTCTATGGAAGAAATAGTCGGTATTGCAACGGGTTTGCTGTCTATAGCCTCATTTGGCTGAACTGGTACATCCTACAATACAATATCATTTTGTGGTTTTACCACACTAATAAAATGTAAATGTAATCCAGCACTCTCTAGTACTTACACGGACTACGGCAGATATACTGGGCAATTCGGCGCTGCTTATTGACAATGATAAGTTCTACAACAATTTATGCTATACTAGTTATGAATAAATTACATAGTTCAGTCATTTGTTAGTTTTACCTGGAAAGGTTTTCCGGGAGTGTTGAAAGTTAGTATCTTTACAGATTTTAATATTACGCTCTTTCCAAGATAACAATTTTAAATTTTTTACATTACCGACGTTTGCCTTATGTGATTTAGACGGTTTAGTGGTATGTGATATATCAAAGATAGAATTTCAAAATTCAATAAAAACGAAACTACGCGTCTCCGGCACGAAAAAATTTGTGAGGTCCACTCCAAATTCAGGTAGCTAACTATTACCGCTCATTTACACGCGCGTGTAGCGGATCGTCTCGTGGCGCGTCCGTAAGCCACGCCCCCTACGCGCGTGTGAACACCACGCGAGCGCTCGCGCGAGCCCCTTTGGCCGCGCCTAACAAACCGCTCCCGCCGCGAGCCCGCGAGCCACGAGACGCGCCGCTGTCTGGCCCGCGAGCGCCCTGTTCACACGCGCGCGCACGCGCGTGTCTCGCGGATTGTCTCGTGGCTCGCGCGCGCGTGTAAATGGGGTATTAAAGTATTGTTGAGTTGTACTGATTGTATTTATAGAACTTTAAATCTGGAATATTGCAATTAATTTAAGACATTAACTACCTAGAGGCAAGGTGTGATATTTAATATTAATTTATCAATTTATTGTGTTACCGCAGGCTCCCCATAAAGGGAGGATTACAAAACACGCATTTCTATTATTATGGGCGAGATTAACAATATTTTTGATAAAATAAAACTACAAAATACGGCAAGCCGCCATGTTATCTTGAACGCCAATCAGTCCCAATCAGCGCAAATTACGCCACGCTTCTTTAAACAAACGAATATGACCATACTGATAATGACGTCTTGTCTATTATTTTCCTGAGACGTGACTGCACAAGCGACGCCATGACACTTTGAAGCGTTTTGGTGCGAATTATCTATACTTCTATACTAATATATAAAGAGGAAAGATTTGATTTTTTGTTTGCATTGAATAGGCTCCGAAACTACTGAACCGATTTCAAAAATTCTTTCACTGTTGGGAAGCTACACTATCCCCGAATAACATAGGCTATATATTATATTTTCAAAAAATTAGGGATCCTTAATAAAACTCCAATAATGTAACCCAAGGTGTAAAAAAATAAGATAACCGAAGCAAAGCGAGGGCGGTTACTCGTCAACTTATAAATTGAAATGTATTTATTTTATACTAAACCTTATTTCTTAATAAAATAGAACAGTATTTCAAAATCTGTCATCATGCCCATTGTTTTTCAAATTTTTTGAAATTACGTACGTCGCGGAGGATTGAGTGTGATATCATAGCATTCAGGGTCTAATTCCTAACAAATTCCTTCCTTTTCTTACATTACCGACGTTTACCTTTCGTGATTTAGACGGTTGAGTGGTATCAAAGATAGAATTTCAAAATGCAATAAAAACGAAACTACGCGTCTCCGGCACGAAAAAATTTGTGGGGGGGTTTCCTGCATCCCCCCGTACCCCTCCATCACACCCCCCACTCCAAATTAAGGTAGCTAACTGTTAAAAATTACCTAATCAGATTTGTACACTTATTCACGGCGGGTCAGGTTATGTTCGCTTCGATCAACCGTTGCGATTTTTGGTGTTTTTACTTTTTTCGTTCATTCTTACTTGTTTCTACTCACACAAAAACGGATTTTAATAGAAGAGTTTGTTAAGGTTTGTAGTCGGTGACTGCTTGTCGTGGTTCGGCAAGTGCCAAAGTTACTCTATCGCAAGTATGCCTTATAGGTTAGAAAAAATAACGGAGGGGGGAGGGGTCCTAAATATCGTGACGTCACATTTCAAAATCGAATAATTGGTATGTATAGGTAAATATAAAAAAAAAAACAATTATTGGAAATAAAACTTATTTCGGAACTGATGTTTTGATTTTATAATTTCTAGGTGTAAAATTTCATAATACATAAATTATGTGGCGTCACTCTTCTCATAACAAGTCATTTTTCGGAAACCTACATATAATAACGACCAAAAAACAAATATTATATTAATATTATTTATTCAAAAAATAATTTATTGTAACATAAACATGTTTTAAAATTTCTCATTTAAAATTTTTCATTTAAAATTTCATATAAAACAAAACAAATTTTACTTAATAATAATTGACATATTTGCCCCACTTATACTTGCAATTATTTCCCTACATTTCAGGCAGTTC
The DNA here is from genome assembly GCA_951805285.1 of Thymelicus acteon. Lineage (NCBI taxonomy): Eukaryota > Metazoa > Arthropoda > Insecta > Lepidoptera > Hesperiidae > Thymelicus > Thymelicus acteon. The sequence goes on from OX638233.1 coordinate 4,705,495, forward strand.
GAAATAGGAATATACTGGCAACACTGATCTGTTACGTCAACTGACAGTTTTGTCAATTATAACCTTATAATGTGTTCGATAAGTGTTTAAAAATATAGTTAAGTGCATTTACAAGTGAAATGTTATTCCTCCGGACTTTTTATTTGATGTTGAATTGTTTTTGCATGACTTCATTACACAGGATGGCATTTTTTCGTGTAAGTTATAGCACGACGTTCCAGAACTTACTGGCAGAAATCGGCATGGTTTTTGACGTATGGATGGGCGTGGTTCCTTGTAAATACAAGGATGACGTAAATCGGCATGGTACTTTTCTTCCTCACTCGAATATAAGGCGGTGACTTATCTTGTTATTCATTGATCTGAGAATGAAACATAGACAATGAGCAAACACGACGATGCCGCTCCGTGAACTGATTGCGTACTTTTACTACGCATGATGCAAGCAAGCTGCAAGCAAGCAACAATTGAAGAAAGCGTGCGTCTACGTGGACAGAAAGTGTAAATTTGTAAATATGGTGTGTAATAAATAAATAATAAATAGTTCCCGCCCGCGAGTTTCCTGGCCACACTGCACTGTCCAAGCACACGTCACTCTCCTTCAATCGTATAGCACTTACACGTCCATTTTTTTAATAAACCGCATGAGCGCAAAAACGATTTGTTGTCGTCGCTTAGTTACGCTTTCTTTGTCTTTTTTATCCGCCTTATTGTTTGGAGATTCGCCCTCATCGGTATAAAGTTAGTTAATTTGGAAAATATTGTTTCAGACTGATAACACGAAGTGGGGCTAGAAAACGAGCGGGGCGAAAGTACAGACATGTATAATGAAACTTACTTCTTGTAATTTTGTATGACAATTTCAGATGTAATTGCACACGTGTGGATGCTTGTTTATGTGTTTTTAGGGTTCCGAAGTAAAATCGGAACCTTTATAGTTTCGTCATGTCCGTCCGTCCGTCTGTCCGAGGCATAGCGCCGAGACCCTTAATACTAGAAAGCTGTAATTTGGCATGGAAATATTTGCATATTTATTAAAACTCCATCGTAGAATGAAATATTGAAAAATGTTTTTTTTATAATGGAATTTTTTCAGGTAACCCCCTACTAGGTACAGGTAACGAGATGATGAATTTTTTTTTCGTTGCGTACCCCATAGTGTGGAATATCGTTGAAAAGTACTTTCAAAAATATTATGGGTATTCTAAGACCATTTTGGGATTTAGGGGTCATTTGCAAAATATTTGGCTTTAAAGTGTTAATTTTGGTCAGTCAAGTGTGAGAACTATCACGGATTAGTAGCATAAGTAGTTAATGAGTAATAATCGATAAACTTACTACTTCGGAACCCTACATTGCGCGTGGTCTGATACGCCCGGTTTTTTTTATTTACGATAAGTTATTCTCTACCTGATTGTTTCTGTATTCAGTCCAGCCGAGCTATTCACCATTTCATTTCATTACTTACCATTTCAACTGTCAAATCCCAACTACTTGCCCAACAACAAACACAAACGACAAACAAGTACAATGTCGCATATTTTCCAGTAACTAACATCACTAACGGCCGGTCTCAATAATGTACTAACAGATGGAAGACTGGATAGAGCTACCTGTATGTTATCTGTCATACTTGTCAATTTTTCAGACGCAAAAATCATCAATCAATCATCTGTCATACTTGTCAATTTTTCAGACGCAAAAATTGACAAGTATGACAAATAACATACTAATGGTAGCCCTATCCACAGTCTTCCATCTGTTAGTACATTATTGAGACCAGCCGTAAGACATCAACATCGACAGACTTGAAGGCTTCTCGGGAAATTGGTATCGAGTAGTTAACGTGCGGGTCACGTCACATCGCACGTGACGCCGCGCCGCCCTGCGCCCTGAGCCTAGAGCCCTGCCGCCCAGCACCCTGCACCCTACACCCAGCACCCTGCTCGCACGCTCCCGGCTTCCGTTTCACGACTGAAGGAATTTATTGATTTTCCATGGCTTTTAATGTACATTGAAAAAGGTGTTGAGAATTCTATGACCCTTATATTTGTAACGTTTGTTAGTACGAAAGTTTTTCATCTGTCTTGAGTTTTCAGGGCAAACAGAAAAGTTAATAGGAACACATGCAAGGATTCATTCTCTTCATAATTTCATTTTTTCAATTTCTGGACACTAAGAAATTATGTCTCTGGTAGTCACAACTGAGTAGGTACTAACTGAAATGTGCATCAGTAAAATTTTATTCTCAATATTCTGCATCAATCGCTATTATGACCAAAAATTTCTAATATTTTTAATAGCTTGAGTAGTTTTTGGTATGAGGAGTGTCATTCGTCTTGAAACCAACTCCACGTACCTACCTATACCGTGTTGAACGGGCGAGACTATGACGACAAGTGCCTTAACAAAACGCTAAGCGGCCGTACCGGAAAGTTTAATTCCAACAGATACTCATTGAAGTACTAAAGTAACAGAACAGACATCGCGAACAAAGGTTTTGTCGCACCGGGAGGTTCTATTTTTAAAATTGAGCCCCCGTTCCTCTTTCAAAATCGAACGAATCCATTGAAAATTGAAGCCAACTCATTGGGACAAACATCGTGTTATTTAGTATGTTTTTTACATGTTTCGGTCGCAGTACGTTTGTCAAAGACTAGATATTGTTTGTTTTTAATAATCATAGATATTAATAACAGGTAACGCATCAGCCAAAACCTAGACTTACGAGTAGAAGCCCAACTCAGAGTGAGATCTATAAAGCGAACTTACGCCCCAACTCAGAGTCACTAATGGGTACCTATTCATCACTATGTTTGAATTTGCACTACAGTAGAACCATCTGCTGTAGCCAGTTGTCAGGAAGGCGGCGGACGCTATAAAGGCCGCCGTCACGTCCTATCGATCCGGCACGTGACGGCGCCATCGCACTCCTCACGCTCCCCAATCTCCTCTCACTTACAGCTGTAATAGGTCACAAAGAACAGTTCACAACTTTATATTTTTGTTATCTTGTGACTTCTGTTTGACAGGCTTTTGAGGATTTTTTTTGGGATATAAGAGGAAAAAAGAAAATAAAGATTTAAGCCTCCAGCCCAAACACGACGAGAAGTTTGTCGAATGACTCTAGCAAGAAGGTTGTCGATGAAAGGTTTACCATATTTAATCACGTTGTGAAGCGCTCATACCCCGGCGGCTTACGTCGATCCTAAGCGATCGACAAAGTTAAGCAACAGCGGGCGCGGTCGGTAGTTGGATGGGTGACCGCTAGTGGCAAAAATTTCTTGAGCGCTTCCGTGCTTCGGAGGGCACGTAAAGCCGTCGGTCCCGGTTGTTATCGTAAATAACAGTCGTCAAGCCATGTCGGAGGCCCTCGGGCGGCGTGAAAACTTCCGACAATTGGGTTGGCCACTAACCCCTCCACCAATCCGCACTGGAGCAGCGTGGTGGAGTATGCTCTAGGCCTCTTCAAGAGGAGAGACCCGTGCTCAGTAGTGGGCCGTTAATGGGTTGAAGCCGTAACGTTATCATATCTGACCTGATTCCGTCTAATGGTAAACACACATTTATCCGCACTGTCCGCGCCGTACGCATCGCATTTGTATGAAAACATATAAGAGCCGGATCCGGATGACATCCGGCGCGGACAGTGCAGATAAATATGCGTTCACCAAAAATGTGAGACGACCGGCAATCGAACCTGCGATCGGTGGGGTAACTAACAGGGTCGTCTTCAGCAAACACTAAGTAAAATAATTCGCAATCGTTGCAACTCGCATTACTAGCAAACACAGGATTATAATTAGCATGTTAATAAGAAAGCCGATGGAAGCGTACCGCCGATTACCACTTAACCCTCATCCCTCCCCACATTGCTATGCAGCGCACGTGCCCAGGTAAGGGGACTTTTATTCTCCAGCCCCTCTTAGCGAGAGCCGCACTAAAGTACTCGAGAAAGATATTTTTTAAAAGCTTTAGAAGCATTAACCCTACGAAGTTTCATGGCATATTTTGTCATGATGGTAGAAATCTTTATGTCCAATCCGAGTTGAAATTTTAGGGCAAAGTGCAGAGGAATCCGGATAAAATCAGTTGTGGATAAAAATTATCATGAGTAGTCCCAGAGAAAGTAGGTAATAACTGTAGTTATAGATTTAGATATATGTATCTACCTACATCTTAAAAAGATCGTTAAGTTTCAATAAAACAAATAATTCTTGACAAAAAATAACCGACTTCAAAATAACTCAAACACTACTCGTCAGATCTAGCTCAAAAAGTGGGACCAAATGACAAGCACAAGCTTTCGATTAAAAAAAATCATCAAAATCGGTTCACCCAGTAGAAAGTTCTGAGGTAACAAACATGAAAAAAAATACAGTCGAATTGAATACCTCCTGCTTTCTTGAATTCAGTTAATAATCGGTAGTAGGTACGCACCTGGTCTATTGCAGTCTTTACTACGATAAAAGTACAACAGCTGTTTATTACAATTAGAATTACAAAAAGATCCAAAAAATGGACACAAGGCCGGAGAATCTGCTTCGCATATTAACATTTCAATATCAGCTGACACGACATTGAATTTAATAATATACAATATTATTAATATTGAATTCAATAAGACAAAATGAGGCATTAAGGCAGAAACAAAGTCGAAGTCAATATCCCAACCATTAAAACATTACAAAGATTAAAGCGGAGACGTGGTAGGCTTTCGAAGAGTTTTTCAGAGCGTGCACCATTCCTCTCCCATCCTCAAAAACGAGATATGATTTATGGAATTTCATAATGATATCTGTGTTATTTGATCAAGAGAGGCATGTCATTTGTTCGTGTAATGTTTTGCGTCTTTGTTGCAGGGAAAAAGGTTACTAAAATACATTTAGAGTTTAGATTGCACGTTGTAACATTAGTACTTGGGATGAGCGTCGGAAAAACATAACGTGAGACGTATTTGTTATAAATAATCATGACATGTATTTGTATTTTAATTACATAACAATGTACCTACCTACATTCATTAGTTTTGATTATGATTAAAGTTTTAAGATGCTCGCGCACTGATGGCTTGTTACAAAAAATATTTTTCAGATTGATTCCGTTGCCTTTGAAGCTCGATTTTTACCAGCTATAAAGCATTTGAGACCTAAGGATTGGATACAAATATCAACTTGGTTTTACGCATTTCTGAAGGAAAAAATAAGGTCTTGACAAACAGATAGACGGACGAATGTGAATCGAAGTGATCCGGAAACCTTATCCGTTTTTCTTTTTGCTCCGATAAAAACCAAAAAAGATCCGGCTCAGATGAACAGTATTATAGAAGAGTACAGTGGAGTTCATACGTTTCCCCATATTTAACCTTTCGACCCGGCACGGCCGCACGAAGCTTCATTAGCTACCTGTCCTGTTGAACCTCTGAACTATTATGTGAGTTTCAAAGATACTAAGCTACATCCTATTAATAGTATAATTTGAAAGTTTGTGAGGATAAAAAAGTACTGAACGGATTTTTATGAAATTTAGCTTACAGATCAACCATGATCTGATATATGGCTTCAACCCATTAACAGCCCACTACTGGGCACGGGTCTCTCCTCTTGAGGAGGCCTAGAGCATACTTACCACGCTGCTCCAGTGCGGATTGGTGGAGGGGTTAGTGGCCAACCCGAGTGTCGGAAGTTTTCAAACCACCCGAGGGCCTCCGACATGGCTTAACGACTGTTATCTAATGATAACAACCGGGACCGACGGCTTTACGTGCCCTCCGAAGCACGGAAATGCTCAAGAAATTTTTGCCACTAGCGGTCACCCATCCAAATACCGACCGCGCCCGCTGTTGCTTAACTTTGTCGATCACATAGGATCGACGCAAGCCGCCGGGGTATGAGCGCTTCAAGGCGCTTCTTATAAGGTATTTATTATCCTGGAAAACGCAGGCAAGGTAGAGCGGTAGTCATGAACAAGTATGCTTCCACTACAAAAGCCTAAATATGTTTCAATAATACCTTATAGACCAAGTGTCACACACACTTCGTTAATTTATCAAAGACGAGTAACCGCCCTCGTTTTGCTTCGGTTTTCTTATTTTTTTAAACCTTGGGTTACATTATTGGAGTTTTATTATGGATCCCTAATTCTTTTTTATAGTCTATCTCAACCGGGGACAGCGTAGCTTCTCAACAGTGAAAGAATTTTTCAAATCGGTTCAGTAGTTTTGGAGCCTATTCAATGCAAACAAACAATCAAATCTTTCCTCTTTATAATATTAGTATAAATGAAATTCATAGTCGAGGATTGTTCTTACCTGTATTGAGGACTTACGCAGAGAAAATTTCTCTGCGTAATCTTTTATAAAGTGACAAAGGTCTTAAAGACGCTCTGGCTCTTGGGCCTATATTTATAGCCTTTAACTATATTTTGTAACGTCTCTTAACCCGTCATTTTACGAAGTCACTTTCAATGCAGCCAGCGACATTCTCTTTCACGCTTTGTACGCACTTAGTTAATTTTACACGATATTTTGATCAACAAAGCGATTCGCGATTGCAGTATGCATAAAAATCGGTTTATTTCATAAAAAAGATCCTTTCCCGGAAATAATAAATTGGTATCGATGATTTTGATTAATTCGATGGCATTTTCAACTGTGACGCAATCATAATCATTGCTATTAATTGCAAAGATGTATAGCGTATTTTAATTTCCCAGGTTATACCATGGTTAATGGTTATAATAAATCATCAATAGCAATCTCTCACCCAAGTTTAATCTGCCAAGATTCTTTCAGTAAGTATTTCTTATTCATAGATAAACTTTTCCAAGTTACCGCGTATCAGGAGACACAATAGTGTCTAGGACAAGTACACTACACAATACACTCTCAAAATAATGTCACTTGACGCTATAGTCTCTTTTCTCGAAACCTAGTGTGACGTCACGAAACAAGCCGTCACGAAATTTTTAACTCCATATTTTTAATTATTAGCGAAACGTCAACACTTTGTACTTTCACACATCAAAATGATTATCGATTGTGTCTATATAACACTAAAAATTATTTCGATCTTTCAATTATTTAATACTTTACAACAATAAAAAATTTGGCCCGGTCCCGTTTTGGAATCTGAACAGCCTAAATCGGCAATTTCGGATGAATTTTTACTAGAAGGTTGGTATTGAATTTTATTTTTTTATTCTTCGTACATGGCATTGGCGTATTATATATTTCGATATTAATGGCTGTGACCACAGACACATGCTTAGTAAGTAGATAGCGTATACAGACTATACATTGAGTGCTTGCTTCATAAATATTTTAAAATTTTCGTAGGTTTATTTTATACCTCTTACAATATTTATTTTTTCAAAAAAAGTGTTATTTAGTAGGAATAAAAATAACTTTTAATCCATTAATTTGAAATTCGCGCGAAATAGTCGGCCATCTGTCACTTGCTGGCTGTGACGTCATATTTCAATAAACAAAAGTTTATTCTGTGAGTTTAGCTAGGACGCTCTAACTCCGAAGATATTTTAACTGAAAAACTTACATCTTTTTCACTGGAATTGTGAAAATGACAAGCTACAAGACATGTGCAGTGCTTATGTGTAGAAGTACTACAATTAAATTTCCTAACAAATTGTTTAAACACGTTCATATCATATATGCCCTCAAGTCTCAACGTCGAAAGCAGTGGTTACAATTAGCAAGTCGAGACCCAGAGTTAACATCTGATAAATCTGCAATATTCTTTTGTGAAGACCACTGATGTAAGTATTTAGAAGTAATCAACTTAGCCTCTGATTTACAAATAAAAACAAATTAAACCTAACCTAATGTTCATAAAACATGATCAAAATAAAAGTAAGTAATTAATATATTTGTGTTACTTTACAGCTGCCTAATGATATGGAAAATTACATCCAATACAGTGTGATGGGGTCTGTTGGCATAATAAGACTGAAGCCAGACTGTTTACCATCAAAATTTCAATGTCAACCAGACAGAATAAATCGCACCGCACCGCCACAGCCTCGATCAGCCGCAAGCAAAAGACAACGTATGAACATAATACAAGAAATATTTTCATAGGAAACTCAAATGCTAACAACATTAGGCATGACAAGCAATAACGGTGAGTAAAAAACAATTTAATAATACACGACCCTTTTATTTTTTAATCTGAGTACACAACAATATGTTGAAAAGTTCATAAGTAGTAGAGTACCTTTGCCATGTACCATTACCATATAGGTAAGTATGTAATAAATAATATGTTTTGATTTTTCCAGATTTTTTGTCTGCTACTGAGAAAGATGACTGTTCAAATTCAGATCAGGCGATACAAGTATGCCCTGAAATGAGTAATAAATTAGTTCGAGTGTGTATGTCTGCAAAGAATAGAAGCAGATATGTACAAATTATTACTCAAAGTAAGGATAAAAATACTTCTCCTTTAAAGACTCATGTAATAACCACTGCAACATCACATTTTAAAATAAAGTATAGGATAGAATCAGCAGGGCATTCCAAAATCAGGAGAAATTTACTCTTTACTGAAAAGCTAAAAGCGTTGTCTTCAAACAGTTCATCACCATCAAAATTGCAACTTAATATTGACAGTTCACCATCTGTTCAATCCTTATTAACAAAGACATCTACAAGCAGCGATCAAGAAACTCAATCTGAATTATCAGAATTAAAGAGGAAAGTTGAAGCAGAGAAACTATGTTGAATGTCAATTGAAAATACTGTACGACTGATCAAGAAAAATGCAAGATATTATTTAGGTGTTTCGAAGGATTGTTATTTTTTGATTGAAATTTTGAAAAAGCACATTAGCCTTCCTGAAGAACATATTATTGTTATGTTTAAAAAAAATAAGACTAAATACACCATTTTCTGAGCTTGGAGACCAATTCGGAATGTCACTGTCGCTAGTAAAGTATTTATGAAATCTGTAATTCTAATTGCAAGTGTGTTACATCCATTTATAATTAAATCAAATAAACAATTGGTAAATCAGAACCTACCTATGGCGTTTAGACATATGTACAGTCACGAGCATAAATATATTACTATGGACACGTCAGCAATAATATCTACCCCAAGATGCGTTCAATAATATCTGTCTGCACGGACGTAGCAAAAATATCTGATATTCATAGACAGCATATTAAAGTGACGACAAAATTATCTGATAAAAAAAGTACATCAAATAATTGTGACAACCGCCCAAAGCAAAAATATGTGACGACATTAGTCACAAAATAATGTGATCACTCTTAGAGTGCAAATATATTTTTGCTGTTCACTAATTCTATGTTTCTGTAAGCATTTACATTTATTCTTCAATCATAGATAAATGTATAACGTTCTAAAGCAAAAATATGTGACAACATTAGTTACAAAATAATGTGATCACTCTTGGAGTAAAAATATAAATGTTTGCCGTTTACTAATTCTACGTTTCCATTGTTTCATATGCATTAATATATGACGTTCAATATTTGGCAAAAATATTTGACGTAAATCTTTTATTATTTTTATACATTTGTCCGACTGCGCGACGCAAAGGAGGGTAATGTGTTTATCAGTCTATGTATGTATGTATGTTCGTATGTGGCGTTATAGAGATCAAACGGCTTGACCAATTTTGATGTATCTTATATCAATCGATACGCCTTAACCTTGCGAGTGTCATTAAAGACATGACAATAATCAAAAACCACAGGGACAACCAGACACCTATTGTCTAAATGAAAAAAAAATTTGACGATCTACGTCAAGTGGGGTATCGCTAAATATGTATTCAAAAATTATTTTTAGGTTCGTTTCATCATTTTTAATTTTAAGTGACAGCTTAGGATATGTAACGATTTAAAATTGGTTAAACAACCGTTCTCGTTAATTTACTAACTCCCTTAATGAAATAACAACATTGCGAATTTTACCGTCTTATAATCCTAATATAGAAGTCAATGAATCCTAACTAAAATGTGTAAAAAAAATAGTTAAAAAAAAAACCCAACAGCGTAAAAAAACTAACTGTCCCGACTGCCTATGTATGGTCCTTCTAAACCCATCAAAAAATCTCATATGTTTTTTTTATCTTTCTTTTATTGCATATCTTCTACTAGTACACTACTCTATGTTCTTGTTACATTTTCCTAAAATACTTTTATTTGCGGTCAGACATTGCATTAGGCAGCTGCGACGGTTTGGCAACGTCGCCAATTTGGAAGCGTAGCGAGCTGGCAACGTCGCCAGTAAAATGTACACGTGCATCTCACTCACTCAGTGTCCAAACCGGCTGCCAAGACGAACGCGCACGCGTGTTTTTTTACAAAACTATTTTATTTTTATTCTTATTTATGTTTTTCACTTAACACGGTTCCATTTTTCAATAATGAGTTTCGATACAGAAAGGTTTATTGCAGAAATACAAAATCTTCCATGTTTATGGGATACCGCAAGAACTGATTATTCCGACCGCAATTTAAAAATAAGATTTTGGGACGAAATAGTCAATTTATTTAAATAATTTAAAAAATATATGAGATCTGAGATAACTGACTGACAGAGGGTAGGTTGCTCTTTTGGCTACTCTTTTGGCTACCTTCGAACGTCAAAGGTAGCCGTGGCAACTACGCCGGCGACGTCGCCATGGCGTCCCGGTGAGGTAGGGCTCTGCTACTTCTCTTCAGTCAGTTCGATTATGATGTCAGGAATGGACGTAGCCAGTCTCCACTCAGGGAGCCGTTATGTGGTTACGCTTCCAAATTGGCTACATTGCCACACCGTCGCCAAGTGAAGTAGCCGCCATGCATTTCAATATAAACTGTTTGGATACGTTGCCGGCGACATCGCCATGACGTCCCGGTGAGGCACAGCAGTTATTCTCACAATATGTAACACCGCGGTGAGTTTTCCCAACTATTGAACGTCATAATATATTTATCTATATGATTGAGGAATCAATGCAAATGCTTACAGAATTAGTTAACGGCAAACATATATTTGCACTAAAAGAGTGATCACATTATTTTGTAACTAATGTCGTCACATATTTTTGCTTTGGGGTTGTCACAATTATTTGATGTACTTTTTTCGTCAGATAATTTTGTTGTCACTTTAATATGCTGTCTATGAATATCAGATATTTTTGCTGCGTCCGTGCAGACAGATATTATTGAACGCATCTTGGGGTAGATATTATTGCTGACGTGTCCATAGTAATATATTTATGCTCGTGACTGTACCATAATATCTATTGTATCGAGAATTCTCTATGTTTAAACCTCATTCTGTAGTGAATATGAAATTGTTAAAATATTTAGATAAATGTGTTATTGTTGCATGTGCACAGATTAACCTACAGGATAGTTTAATTAAAAATACATGATTTGCTAATATAAATTGTTTTATTTGGTACTATTATAAATTAATGGATATTTTTCTTCCATTAAGATTCTAAGAGTAAATCTTTTACATATAGGTACATAATCATATTCTACAGGCACAATATTGACTTTCTGAGTGTCTTCAAAGTCCCATGATGCCAAACAAAACAAATACTTTTTCAGTTTAGTTAAGTGCATTTGCAGTTGCACTTGTGCGAAGTACTTAGCAGTAACTTGATTCATCGAAACATATTTTTTTGAAGTTCATTGGACTCATTCATTGGACATTTTATTTCTATTACTGTGTCACCATTTAAAATTCCATCCGGTGATGCTGCTATCATAGGATATTCTTGACACATGAACAAGCCGCACTGAGAAATTTCTCCAAGTAGATTTTTTAATTTTTGTTTTATAAGGTCTTCTAATTTTCGACTCCTTTTAATAGCAACTGTGTCTGGAACACCATACGACTGTCGAGAAGATCTGAAATCATAAACATAACCTATAAGTAATTTAAAAATCATTAGTTAGGGTGTCGTTATGGGGGCGCTGAGGAAAAACTTAGAAAAAGTCCTTCTGTGACCCCTTAGCAAGACTCTGACCAATTTTGCTTATTCTTTTCAGTACTTACATGAAGGTTTTTGCATTCCGAAACTCGGCAGAGCAAAAGTCAGAGATACACGCAAAGAAATTTGCAATTAAATGAATCAACTTTAGGCAAATTCGCACTGTCAGCTTTTGTATAGCCTGACTCCATTTTACAAAACCTCTCAAAAGCACAAATCAAAATATATCTTATTAATTTTCTCAATAAATTGCACACGACGCTTTATTTATTGAAATGTGACGTCATACAATGTTCAATCATGGCCGCCCGCGTTTCGGTTCTCGTATCCGCAGGTAAAAAAACTCAAATCTATTTTTCAAAAATAAAAATATTTACAATTTGTTTTCATGCAAAAAACGTATTGTATAATTATTGTTATCCATTATGCAACCGTATTTAACACATTTCATATTTTACCGTGACAACAGTCAAATAGCCAATTGACCATTTTTCAATTGTGTTCATGTATAGTCCCAGGATATATTATTCGATGGTGTTCAAATATTTTCATAAGTGCAATGTACGTAAAAAAATAAATGTACCTTAATAAATAATTTTTATTTTATTATTACCTTACACAAAAATAATCATAATATAAAAACATCAGTTTTTATGACAAAGAATACTAGCTGACCGGGCAAACGTTGAACTGCCTCTTAAATTATATCTAGATATAGGGACACCCTAATCACAACCCTTGGGTTAAAATTATGTAATTTTTCACATTTAGGGTTGGCTATAGATCTAAGGTACCTGAATTTGATATTGGTGTGAGTTGAGAGATGTAGCTAGGGTTTAGTGTGAACGTTTAAAACTATTTTTAGGTTCCGGAGATGCGTTTTGAATTAATTACGACAAAAATAAGTTTAACAAAAATTGCGTATTATGAAAGACAATTCTTGTCAATTTGGTCTACAGTTAGAGGGTACTTCGTCAAAAACGAGTGAAATGGAAGGTAACACAAAACTTATTGCACTGTCAATGTTGTGTTCAGTTATTCCGTTAATCTTCATATTACGTGAATGTGCTTTCTTGTTTCTTTTGGATTTTTGACGATCTCTGCTGTGTTATTGGACTGATTTGATTTCTTCTCATACGTTACTTAGCTTACCCCTACTCCACGCAGTCTTGTTTGCCCTACCCCTAGAGTGTTTTTTAGAAGCCGGAGGCTTGGAGGGAGAGTAGTCCTCGCCCGCTGTAACAAAGCACCGCTGTAAAACAGGCAAACGGGCGAGCCGGAGCGGCTGAGGCTGGTCGCTTCTGTTTGTTTTGGATTTTTAAAAATTTCCAGATGTAAGTCGAAATGGTTACAAAACCGACTTAGTCAACCCCGACCCCACGTAGTACTAGTCTGCCCTACCCCTAGAGTGAATGTAAGCCCCGGAGGCGCGGAGGGAGAGCAGCCCCCGCCCGCTGTAACAAACTGCAGGCACCATGTGAGCCGAAGCGGCTGAGGCTGGTCGCCGAAGGCGACCAAAAAGCCGAAGCTGCGTAGGCGAGCATGGAGTGCCTGCAGTTTGTTACGCAAGGGCGGAGGGGCTGCACTTCCCGCAGCGCCGGAGACGTTTAGAAGCCTGTTTGTGTATCGAAAACCCCTAAATTCTCCCTAAAAGTGCATATAATGTAATTTTGTAATTATAGTGATTCGTGTCATTATTTTTCCAAAATAATAGTAGAAGTGGTGTAGTGTCTCCCCATACGGAGGTCGAAATTTTGCTTCTTCCTCCACAACCTGACAGTAATTTACACTAGTTTATGATAAATATTAAGCAGTTTTCACAGATTTATCCTCAAAATAAAAATAAAAAAAAACTCAAAAACTATGTGTTTCCTCACGTATTACCTTTAAGGGGGGGGGTCCTTACCCCAACCCCTCCCTTCCCCCCAACTCCACCCCCCTTCCACTGATACTAAAGAAATACCCAAGGTTTTTCCTATGTATTATGATTTTACAAAAAAAATCATAACTCGAAAACTATACCTTTCCGGTACATAAAAATTGTAGTGGGGGGCTCCCCTTTACCCCCCCCTCCCATCCCCCCCTCTCCCCACCCCGAACGCAGGTACCTTAGATCTATAGTTTTACCCACATTTATAACTTTAAATTACATCCCTTATTTTCACCCTCAAGGGGTGATTGTCCAAATAAACTTGTCACAGTACTTTTGTTTTTATAGGTTTGGTAAATTATTAATTTAATTATCGATCGCAGAGAGTCGATATTAAAAAATAGGGGTTGGTGGTAGAAGGGTTAAAAATTAAAATTGTGTGTATTTTTTATGCCAAATCCTAAGAAAATTCAAATAAAATTTTTAAAAAAATTAAAAAAATTGGCGTGGACCATACTTATCACTTAGGGTTATGAAAAATAGTTTGCATCTTATTCTCAGACCTACTGATTATATACACAAAATTTCTTAACAATCGGTCAAGCCCTTTCGAAGGAGTTTGTAACTAATACTGTGACATATGTATTTATCTTAATCTTAATATATATAAACTACGTGTCACGTTGTTTGTCCGCGATGGACTCCTAAACTAATTAACCAATTTTAATCAAATTTGCACACCGTGTTCAGTTTAATCTAACTTGAAAGATAGAATAGATAACATCTCAAAAAAAAAACTTAAAGAATGAAGTCTGCCCGGGCAGCTAGTATATACATATAAAAATAAATTGCTTTTTGTTTGTGTCACTTAAACTTGAGATTGGCTGGACCGATTTGGCAAATTTTGATCTTGAAATATTTGTGTAACTTCAGGGAAGTGCGTTTCAACCATAGATATGTTACTCTATCTGGATCAGAGACTTTGTACAGGTACCTGACGATCGATGATGTCATATCGGAAGGACCATTCGACCAATCCCAGGCCGGATTGAGGTTGTCCTTCTTAAATTGTAGGGTGTCCACACTTAGAAAAATTATATCCTATTTTGATATGGTTCTTCAAAATGTTTTCTATATGTAATTTTTCTGGTAGTAATCATGATAATATTGAAATAATATATTTTATTAAAATTTCTTTAAAATTACCGACTTTATATTATTGCATTAAGAGTAAATTGAAAATTAAGGTACACCATTACGGTACATCTATATTTTAATTTCATCTTAGATGTTATTAAACCATTATAAAAAATCGCATTCTAATGGTATAATAATATAATATATCCTGGGACTATAGATAACATGGAAACAATACAAAAATGGTCCTTCTTAATATGACGTCTTCGATCGTCAGGTACCACTAAGAAGTTATGTATCCAGTTAGAGTAATATATCCATGGCTGTAAATTGTAAATTAAGTATTCTGTGGTGTAGTACTCTGTCACTCTGTGTTGGTAGCATTGATTATTTGAATTATGTCAAATAGGCTAGTTGACAAAATTTGGAAATTAGTTTAAAACTATAGCTTAGCATCTATTTCACCCCAAAAATATATTAATGAAAAATAAGTCTTTTACATTAGTATTTTGAGTTTAAAGAAATGAACTTGAAATTGACCGCGAAAAAGGCCAAGACTGTCATGGCGTCTTGAATGACGTCACACCTCGCGAAACAGCCGTGTTTGTATAAGACAGTCATTTGTGTTTTTTAATAAATAATGAATTCCTCGTGTTATAAATACTGTATAGTGCCCCAATGTAAAAGTACAACGATAAAAACGCCAAACAAATTATTCATATACGTTCCAAACAATAAACAAAACAAATCATTTTCATGTAAGTATTAAACACAACTTGATGTATCTATTTATAAATGTATAGTAGAAGAAATGAATTTTGCTAAATCTACCATTAATATACCACACATAAACCTATAAAATGTTATGACTTGAATAGGGTTTTATGATTTATTTAAGTTAGGTAAAATATTATTTTCGTTTTATAAAATGTAATAATTCATACTCTTCTTATTTTTTTAGTTGCCAAACGATATGATTAATTATACAGAGTATCATATTATGGGTAAAGTCTCTCGAGTGCGCATGAAACCAGGTTGTATACCAAAGAAGTTTGAATGCCAAGAAGATGCAGCGGACATGCAGCTATAAGGAACGACCATATATGTTGAAAAAACAAAGGATGTCAGTAATCGCAGTGTTTGAATGAACCAGAACAAAGTAGTACCCCAAGTTCATCTGTCAAGGATACTTCTAATACAAGTTCAAGTAAGTAACAAAAAAAACAAACAGATTGCAGTTTGAAACAAATATGCAGCCATTATTATTATTATGATCATAATATTGTTTATTTTTCAGATTTTCAAATAGTTGAAGAGAATGTACCTGTAACACCGGAAACTTTATGTGAACTAACAGCGGATAAATCTGTTCAAGCATTAATAACACACAAATTCAGAAGTAAAGCTGTCCAGACTAAAATTAAATCAACAGAAAAGGCACTATCACCTTTGAAACCAAGACAAATATCTACATCCCCGTTCAAATCGGAGACCATTGTAAATTCAAGTCCTTATATGTCCGGCCTCACCAAAATTACAAGAAATATATTTATTGAAGCAGAACAGTCTGATAGTGATATTTCTTTATATGCACCATCTGCATCTACCACCAGTTGCTCGCCTGTGCATTCTTTGCAAGTTAAATCCTCTTCTGACTGTAGTGAATTTATTGAAGAAGACAAAAAGTTAGAAGCAAAAGAGACCATATTGAATATGATTAAAAAAATTTAGAAAAAGCCTCGACTATACATTGGTGTTCCAAGCGTTAATATTTAATTGATATAATAAAAGATGAAATCAATATTCCCAAACATCATTTATTGTTTTGTTTAAATAAAATAAGATTGGATAGCTCATTTAATCAACTGTCTGATGATTATGCAATGACTCCATCATATTTAAGCAAGATATTTTCAAAAAAATTACCATTAATAGCCAGTGTATGTTATTGTGTCGCTAGATAGTGAAATGATAAAAAAACTACCCATGGCATTTAGGCACAAATATTATAATGTTAGTTGCATTATAGACTGCCTTGAAATAGAGATAGAAAAGCCATCTAAAGCAATAAATCAAGCATTAACCTGGTCGGATTATAAAAAAGCCAACACAATAAAATATTTAATATCCTGTACACCAAATGGACTAATGAACTATATTTCTCCGGGATTTGGGGGCAGGATAACCGACACTTGTTTAGTTGAATCCTGTGACTTTGTCCAAACATTAAAAAGTGGTATGTTCGTTATGGCAGACAGGGGTTTCAAACATTTAGAAATATATCTAAAAAAAGCTGGTATTACACTAGTAAGACCTCCTAGTGTCGAAACAGGTGTAAAGATGAGTAAAACTGAAGCAAAACTAACTAAACACATAGCTAGCCTAAGGATACATGTAAAGCGAGTTATTCGGCGTTTACGTGAATTTCGTATGCTTAAACCACATGCATGTATTAATTTTAATTTTGTAAAAATACTTGATGATATAATAATCATAGCATGTGCCTTAATTAATATACAAGATTCTTTAATAAAATAAAACATGAAAATCAAGACTATTTTTTATTTAAAACACCTATATTATAGTTCTACACTCTTATACATTAATGGATAAATATTCATTTTCCAAAACTCCAATAACTTCACTTTTATATTTTCAAGGGTGGTAATTAAACTGACTTCTATTTAATAGCATTATTGTCCTCTAAAAATCTACACTCTCCCCTAAATTACTAAGTCAGCCACCATCAATGCGCGTCTAAAAAATACTCTTTTAGCCACTATAAATCTTCAATGTAAGCTACTGTAAATACGACTTAGCATGGTAGTTATTTTTTAGCATCTACATTTGTAACATATATTCAATTAGTAAGCTTCTAAAATATTTATATATGTATGACACCAATAAAGTAATTTTATCTACATGTAGTTTTATAACTCAGCATCATTTAATTTTTTTCAAACATAAATAATTTATAACTCGTCCTATATTTTTGATCATCAAAATACCTAAAATTATCATCAAATATATTTAATTGTCATCAAAACATACCTACTAAAATTAAGGCGTGTAATAGTTAGTATAATAACATTTAGTATAATGTAACTTGAAATAATGTTCACATGATATAATTTTCACATGCTATAAAAACAAATAACAAAATTTCATGTGATCTAATGCTTATTTCATATTATAATGTTATAATTCATTAATTTGCTCGAATAACATTTACTGCAATGATGTTGTATGTATAGTTTACTGTAACGTTTACCTCATATAAATTTTATATAGTATAATGCTCTTTTTATATAACGTTCATTTGACTTAATTTTCATTTAATATAATTTTCAAATACATAATCTGATCTTCAAACGTTACACACCCTTAAAAGGTCTACAGCATGCGGCAAACAGCAAGAAGCATTCCGCATGCAGCAAGCAAGCAGCAGACATGGCTTCTGTCACGGCTCCGGCGCTGCGGGGCTCTGGCGGTCCCACGCGATCTTATCGTCGCAGATGCTATTAACGCTCACCACCGCAGCTTCGGCTTGCTGGCCAGCTTTGCCCTTTATGACTGAGACTGTGTTTCACTCACACTTTATGTGGGTTATCAACCACAACCACTTCAAGAGTTCACTATCCTCAATTTTCCTCTTCTTTCCCTCTTCTAAAAACTTCAGCAAAACCAATGAATTTGGTTGTAAAAGAGGGCTGCCCTTGGATAAATCTTTTGCTGTCATATATTTAACTCGAAATTTGGCATACCTTTAAGGACCAATGACAATTCAATATTTAAAGAAAAAAAATAAAGAAAGAAAGAAAGCTAATTACCCGCTTTATATTAGCTTTAAACGGTCAGATTTCTTTCAAACTTCGTATACTTATCGAGGATCGATGACAATTCAATATTTAAAGAAAAAAAGAAAGAAAGAAAGAAAAAAACCTAAATTTCATTTCAAAAAATCAAACTAAAAATGAAAAAATAAATAATAGTTAAAAAAATAAATAAAAAAACACGCTTTTATAGAAAATTAACTAAAAAAATTAGAAAATAAAATTGAATTAAGAATCGTGTAATTGTAATGAAAGCGTGGGGTGCATTGTGTCAATGAGTAGAAGGGATAATATCTTTAAAAGCACCCCACGCTTTTTTTTTAGTTGGATTTTCTATAAAAGCGTGTTTTTTAGTTTTTTTTTACTATTATTTATTTAATCTTTACCTATAGTAGGTACATACCAAATATTCGATTTTGAAATGTGACGTCACGAAATTAGGACCCCCTCCCACTCCTTGTCACACAATGTCACACTACATTGACCCCTCCTCATCCTCACCCCTAACGTGTGACGTAATCTATCAATGGCCCCTAATTAATCAGTATTGCCATACAAAAAATAATAATTTTCATACAAATGTATGATCTTTCTATGCATAATTTCAAGCTTTAGCCTGCTTTTGATGTCATTTAAATGTACAGAACTATCACAGTTTATATATTAAGAGTAACCGCCCTCGCTTTGCTTCGGTTTTCTTATTTTTTTTACACCTTGGGTTACATTATTGGAGTTTTATTAAGGATCCCTAATTTTTTTGAAAATATAATATAGCCTATGTTACTCGGGGATAGTGTAGCTTCCCAACAGTGAAAGAATTTTTGAAACCGGTTCAGTAGTTTCGGAGCCTATTCAATGCAAACAAAAAATCAAATCTTTCCTCTTTATATATTAGTATAGATTACATCCAGTATTCGCTCTTCATACAAACGGTCGGAACGCGCGTCATACCTACGCACATCGGAATAAAGCTAGTAAAAGGAAGAAACTGCTGCCGCCGTATGGCGATTTGCGATCGAGCGGAGTTTGTACCACGGTCGGTAAGGGCCCTCGCCGACGACGACTTTTTGTAGCGATGCTGTCGCGCGTCCGCATCGATACAGCGGCGAAGCGGTCGCTAGTTGTGTGCCCTCGCCCACGGGCTGAGATTCAGTCGCGATACAAACGCGATACAAACGCGCTTCTGTCGCGATGCAAACGCGATTCAGTAACGGCACCATGGTAACTGCGATCGCTACAGTTGCAAGATACCGATGCCGTCCGACACGGTCGCGCGTTGAATCGATACAGTCGCGATGTTGTAGCGCGTTAGTAGCGCGTTGGCATCGCTTCTGTAGCGCGTTGCAAATGCGACTAACAAGCGTTAGTAGCGATGCTGTTGCGCGTTCATGAAACGCGCGACAGCATCGCTACAAAAAGTCGTCGTCGGCGAGGGCCCTAACTCGGTACAAATAACTAACTCTTCACTATTTTTATGTACCTACCTACAAGTACGTATTGCAATAAGTACCTAAATTGTTTATTTTTCATAAGTCCACCGAGTAAAATGCCTAGATTGATAAATAAGGGGCTAAAAAAAATCTAATGGTTGATTATTATTACTTTTGCCGTATTGGGGCGGCTTAGAATACCAACCCCAATCTCACGCCAGATGGGTGTCGTAAAAGGCGACTAAATCCGGCCCGCTGGTGGTAGGGCCCCTCGAGGGATTATATTGGTAATATTGATTTTAATTGTTAATTAATACCATTATTACTATTATTATTTCTCCATGGGGTTCGCCTGGATAGCTACCACCCTTGAGCATGATGAGTCAGCCGCCAAACGACTCGTGTTCCGGCTGGGGGCTTGAGAGCCAGTTCTTTCTTTCTTTTTCTTCTCTCTTTCTTGGCCGGCAACACATCAGTGATGCCTTTGGTGTTGCTGGTGTCCATGGGCGACGATATCCACTTACCACCAGGTGGATCGTCAGCTCGTTTGCCGCCTATTTCCATAAAAAAAATATTAAGCAACGTTTGCAGAAGTTGGCGACCTCCATCGTGGTACTTTACTGTACCTCCATATTGTAGGTATTACTCAAATACAATATAAATACAAAACTACAAAGAAACTCAAGTCGTTTGATAAAATTAAAATACTGTCGGCGGGCAGCCTTATCGCGCGGCTACTTCCGCGCGGCCGTAGGCAAGTTTTTCGAGAATAGGGCCGAGTCACGTTACTGGATATCTCCCTTATACTGTGGAACTATTGTTGGATGAGGTGGATCTTATAGATACACTTTGGCGGAAATAAATGTCAGTATTGCCATACAAAAAATAATTTTCATACAGTTATATCCTTGTATGTACATTTTTAGGCTCTTTTCTCTCTCTTTTCTCTATTTGATGTCACTATAATGTATGGGGCGATTGTAGGACAGATCGTACACATTGATGGAAAAAAAGTGTTACCCTACAAACAATAATTATTTTCATGAGGCAAAATCAACGGCTTCCTGGCTATTGATTTTTCAAAAATCTAATTATGCATTTTTGGTTTTCGTGAAAATCGGCTCCGAGACTCCTTTGCCCACTTTTCGCTATTCCTCATAGTTTTGAATTTATCCATCCACGCCCACTTGAAAAATTCACCCTGTATACTCTTCTGGCAGATACTTGTAACCGCTAGAATCTTCTACCTGTTTATATATACTTTTTAACAACTGAAAGAATGTTCCCTGAAAATTTGAGCCATGTGGGAGCAGGTTATGAATTGCACACCCGATGACAACTTTGCTTTGTTCTGGCACATACTTGCAACCCTCAAAATGGGTTGGCAATTTTTTTTACACTTAAGCATAATTAAATTACAACCTATTAAAATTATAGCCTTGTGGGAGAAGGTTAAAAAACAATATTTTTTGCATTTTCAAAAAATAAAGGGCGACGCAACCGCGAGATGCCTGCCAGAATGGTACTTTCTTATTTGACTGATAATAAAACATCGTAAAAAAAATTCGAGCTCTGTGGGAAACGGATTAGTCAGATGGTTCAGTAGCTCTTATACATATTGCTGCATATTGGCTGTGTTAGAGTTAGAGCAAAAAATTTCTTGATCTTGACGTACCTATCGGGAGTAAAGCACAACTTCAACCGCTTCGCGGTATAAGGCGTGCAATATTCAAAAAAAAAGTTTACTTTACAAAAAGATATGAAATCCGAACAAAAACAGTTTCACTGTAAAAAAACAGGACAAGTACACTTCAAAAGATAGTTACAAAAATGATAATTAAGTTCTTACAAAAAGTTATGAAATCAAAAAACCCAAGTACATATCCGTTTTAGATTAGAAAAAAAAAATTGCTGGTAAAAGTAAAAAAAATGGTGTACTTGGTGTGCATAATACTTTATAGTGCGCGCTTATTTCAAAATAATCTTAAATTAAAATTTAAAAAATCCCGACAGTTTTATTTACACTAAACATAGATAAGAACACTCGATTAAGTCACCTTTCAGACAAAAAGGACGAGATCAAAATCGGTTCATCCGTTTGGGACATACAGATACACAGACAAACAGATACACCGATACACAGACACGCCAAACTTGTAACATCCCTCTTTTTTCGTCGGAGGTTAAAAAGTTTAAAAAAATATCTTCCAAATTCAGTGGCGTGTGGTACAGCCATACAAGCCGAAAAGCCCAGCTTACTATCATTGCTTTACTATTTCGCTCTGCAGCTGTTAAATATTAAACCTATGGAATGGAGTGTTCTGTGTTGTCGGGCCAAAGATCCCGAGATCCTGGGTTGTACGACACAGCTGGGCTTGCCTTGTTCTGACGGCCTAGGCTTCCAATGTCAAGTCAGATCGAAAATCATAATTATGCACACCAAGTACACCATTTTTTTTTACTTTTACCAGCAATTTTTTTTTTCTAATCTAAAACGGATATGTACTTGGGTTTTTTGATTTCATAACTTTTTGTAAGAACTTAATTATCATTTTTGTAACTATCTTTTGAAGTGTACTTGTCCTGTTTTTTTACAGTGAAACTGTTTTTGTTCGGATTAGTTATTAGCGAGCTAAGAACCTGCGTCGCGTACTAGACGATTCGAGTATACTAGTATACGCGTATACCACCAGTTATTCCGAACGACACTCACGTACACCGGACGTGACGTGGGTGCCGGCAACAACATGGAAATACGGGAAAATTATACCGGAAATAAAATTCCCAAAGACGTCGGATTTCGGAGAATTGAGCAGGAGTTTATAAAACCTAATGTTATATAGAACTTTTGTAATTTTGTCTGGTTAATCTCTATTCCCTTGTCGATTCTAAATTATGCAAATGCGAGCACGGTCGATAGTTGTTTGGACTATCTGCGATTCCTGCGAAACCTCGATAAGGGCCTTCGCCTACTAGTGACATCAGTGGCATGGCATATAGTCATCTCTTGGCATCACTGCCTGCAAGCGCACACTGACGGCAAATTTGCAGGTATCCCTAGGGATTCTAGTACTTATCCTCGCGACGTCCTTACACATGCCGACGCGGCAATGTGGCATCGCGGCGTACTAGTGCGTAGTCCCGCCTTGCCGCGGCGTCCTGATACCTGTCAGTAGCTTTTTGAAGGATGCCAACACCGCATGCACATCGACAATATCATTTTGTACCTGCGATGAGCATCGATCATATTGTCATACTAAGGTATAATTCTATTCTTCGCCAAAAAAGCCCTTGCCGTGCCGTCAATGGGCGCAGGCGGCAGGCCTAACCCGTGGATTTCAGTTGATATAATTAGATAGCAACTAAGTAGTAGGCAATGTTACCATGCTATTCTTGTCAAGTACAAGTATATAAAAGTATAAGTACACAAGTATACAAAATAGCTCATTAATTATATCATAATGCATTTCAATTACTTTAGACAGATTCAATGTTGAAATTCATTTCAGGTCTGTACAAAGAGAATGTGTCCTCGTATGAGTATTGAGTATGTGTTCGTTACGGCAGTTAATCTTAAGACTGATTTCAAACCTACACTGCATCGGGGATGTAGCTCAGTGGTAGAGCGTTCGCTTTGCATGTGAAAGGCCCCGGGTTCGATCCCCGGCATCTCCACTTTTTTACACAAAACCGATGGGACATCAAACTATACCTACCTATGTTTCGGGATAAAGTATTAATTCAGAACTAGGATGCTCAATGATGTCATGAATTCAAAGATTTTAATACCCTGGAACCTTATAGAAATTCAAATAACCATATCGCCATCATTTAATAGGGTTAAATCCCTCATTTGGCGCGTGAAGATATTTTTATGGGCACCATGGAATGTCATCAACGGGACCCGCTAAACGCCCCGCCAACCCCATGACAAGTATATGATTTAATGTCATTCTTGTATAATCAGATTGAAGTACAAAGATAATTAAATTGTCGTTTGCTGTTTATTAGTTTGAAAAGCGATAATTTATCTCTTTTCAAAATACCTACTCTTCTACTAAAAATACAATTCTACTAATGTTATTTAAAATGAGAAAATTTGTGTAGACAGACGGATGTTTCAACGGATTTTGATGAAATTTAGCATGAATTCAGTCTGTAATTTGGAATATTGAGCCGCGGTCAAACCACTACTTTTGTATAAAGAAGTCATAAACTATTAGAGCCCTGAAGCCAAAAACATACAGAAGTTGCGTTTTTCAATATATAGGTACTTTATATGATGATGCTCAGATTTCATTTCGGTAATAAATACTAAGTGTTTTTTTTATTATTTGTTGAGTGAATACATTCATTAGTTGAATATACCCAAAGGCCACTGCAACCTAAGCCTGTTGCAACTTCCAGCCGGAAGGAAGGGTTGCACTTGAAATCAGTGCTATAAATTATTGACTGAAACAGCGTATGATAATTTTATTTATTTATTTTAGTGCTCCAGAACTTTGTTAATTTGTTTATTTGAATAGTTAATAATACCATCTGCATTCTGCGTGCATTGCGTCAATGGCGGTTAGTTAAAGTCACAGTTAAATGATCCAACTGTGTAAATATCCTAATGAACCCATATTATGCTGTGAAAAAGTTACATGTACTGTTATTTGGGTTCTCATATGAAAATAACCCATTTTAAAAAGGAGGTATTCAATTCGACTGTTTTTTTTTTTGTTTGTTAATTTTCGACTGGGTGAACTGATTTTGATGATTCTTCTTTTAATCGAAAGCTGGTGCTTGTCATGTGGTTCCACTGAAATTTGAGCTAGATCTGACGAGTAGTCTTTGAGTTATTTTGAAGTCGGTTATTTTTTCTTGGTAAAATTATTTGTATCCAAGATACACCATCAGACCCAAAGTTGCTCAATGATGTACCTACTTATTAGCTTTGCAATTTCAACGTACTAACAAAAAAGTCTTTAATCTTGTTCAGTTAAGTCAAGATTGTTTGAAAAATCTTTAATTTATTATTTTTGATGTCCCAGCATTCCGACCATCAGTAACGGTCGATTCTAATTTTAAATTAAACCTCACTCCATTCATACAATCTGAACAACAACAAACTTTCCTTTATGCGTGTTCTATACGGGTACTTATAATGAAAACGCGGCCACAGAACATCATAAACAGCCCATTGACAGTAAAACAAATAGGGAAGTTCATTTGGTTGCAGCCGTAAAACGGTGTGCGGCAAACGGCCGCCCGCCGCCCGGCCGCGTAGCCGGCCCGAATTAGCAATAAAAACTTTTTTACAATCGCGGAATCGCCTTCAGGGGATGCTGGGATTAGGGATGGGGACAACTTATCGATAAATTTATATTAGTATTTACTAACTCGCTCTCGATACGCTTCAGGTAAAATAGTAATTTACTTTATGCACATCACATAGAATATTTTTGACTATAGCAGCATTTCGAATATTTTATACATCTATAATTTTGATTAGAATTTTGATAGCACACTGGGATTACCTGTATCGTGTGTGCCAAACAATACAATACATAATGTACTGATTGAAATAAACTACCCAGATGTTAGTTACCGTGACAGCCAAGTAAAGGGTCACGAGACTCACGAGTTTGATTTCGGGAAAACATGTGACATATAAATGTTTTTCATGTCTATAGTAGGGTCGATTTACAGCCGATACAAATGTAAACAAACCATTAAAATCGTTTCCTAGGGTGACATGAATTTGTACACCAAATGCGTTTTATTTAGACAAACTACTCATTATATACAATATACAAATTCATGTCAGTTGGTGAAAAACCTTAGAAAACGATTTAGTGGTTTTTTACATTTGTATCGGCTGCAAATCGAACCTATTATAGTGTTTAATGTTTGAAATATCTTAATCTTTCCAAGACGACCACTTAACACAGACTCCAAGATGTGGATAAAGAACCTCCTTGAATAGGCTACGGAATGATGTTATGAATGTACACTGGCGACGATGACCACCGAGCATCAGGAACATTTGCTCATTTTACAAACATAGGCAGCGTAACCAGTTTATCCCCATCGATACCGGGTCATCGACAGTGGCGCCGCACTAAATTCCTACGCAATAATTCTTGGCCGCACTTCATTTGCATTTCTTTATTGGATCGCAGCGAAATAGAGAAAAATTCGCACAATCACTTTTAATTACAAGTTGTTCCTTCGTCTGTCACATTTTGTACCAAAACAGACGATGTATTACACTTTATCTATTCAGCTATTTAGTTACCTATTCATGTAAATCAGAAGCCTTCATTTTAGTATTCATTTAGGTAGGTCTTGTTCCTTTAATAACCATCTTTCCCAATATAATTTTTGACTTATAAACATTTTGCTCATAGTAACTTAAAGGGTAGATACATTTTTTTTATATAAAACCAGGACATTAAAATGTAAGGTACAAAGAATTTTGAAGATTTAGCCATTTCTTATGAATTATGAATAAGATAGGAACTAACTACAAGATTTTTTTAAGGAATATTGCTTTTCTTTTTTCTTGATATATAATATGTTACATTAATATTATTGATAATTATTAGGTATTTATCTTTAATTGTTACAAAGAACCGCTGACAATATAGTTTATTCAGCTGTGTAACTATAACTACCTACGTGTTTGAAAAATCTTTAAATTGTTTCATTAATGAATTCATCGGGGATGTAGCTCAGTGGTAGAGCGTTCGCTTTGCATGTGAAAGGCCCCGGGTTCGATCCCCGGCATCTCCACTTTTTTATTTTAAAGGTGAAATCAAATATTTTTTCGTTATCACAATGTAGGCAGTGTCCGTAGTCAAAATCTATATTACAGAGACAACACATTGAAGTAGATTATTATATTATTATATAAAAACTATACTAGCGTATAGAACAGACACCGCGAACACAATGCATGTTCCAATGAATTGGCGCCGCGCGGCTTCAATGTCCAATGGATTCGTTCGATTTTGAAAGGAGAACAGGGGCTCAGTTTTGAAAATAGAACCTCCCGGCGGGGACACACATTTTGTTTGAGATGTCTTCTCTATGTATATACCTCAATGGGACAACACTTGTATTTTGGTAAATTTTAACTTCAGAAAAGTAGAAAACAGAGGTGGTTAGAATTACAAGTATCGTGTTCCTGTCGTCTATGTGCTATGTATAATGTAATGATTAGACATATCAGTCAGTGATTGGGCATATAATACTTATTATTGGGGACTGACAACTAACGGCCGCTGTCAATATTCTATCTATCTTGATCCATAATCCTCAAGTCAGTTGCCTAGCAACTGTGGAATAATCTTAACATTATAGTGTTCGTACTTTACCTACAAATAAACGGATCTATCCCACTAGTCCCGTTGAGTTGTTCCGTGACGGCACTGGCACTGTTTAGAACTTAAAATAGGATTTAAGAAATAAAAAAAATATCATGTAATATCACAGAAGAAATAATAGTACTTTGGTAATATGTAGTAGCTACCTACCTCAGATGAAAGAATATCTGAGCTACCTACCCATACCGATACAAGCAACATACATGTTTAAATACAGGATGTTACTTGTTTTACTGCCGGCGGCTATTAAAAGTAAATCAACAATTCCACCGTGTTACACAGCCCAAGAGCAATAAAGAGTGAATTGAAGCAATCGGCAGATTACCCGATAGATCAGGCTCAGTCCGCCATACATCGCGGGAATAGCGCCATGCTTCGCCGATAAACTTGAATGTTTAATGCACTCCAAACAAATCTATGGTCTATGTGCGATGCTAATAGCGAGGTGGTTTACGAATTAATGACGTTGCTGCAATATTCAAAAAAATTCCCTATAAATTCATAGAACAGACATCTCGATCAAAATGTGTGTCCCGCCGGGAGGTTCTATTTTCAAAATTGAGCCACCGTTCTCCTTTCAAAATCGAACGAATCCAATGAAAATTGAAGCCGATCGGCACCAATTCATTGGGACATACATTGTGTCGCGGTGTCGGTTCTATCTATATGCTAATAATAATACTTCAATGGTTCCTACCCATTTCAGTTTAACAGGTTACAATAATTTCAATAGCTAACCTGTCTTTTAATAAGTATCTTTAAATCTAGATTCCTGACAGTAACAGCCATAAACAATGGTTTTCACTGTACAAAAAATAAAAATGTACGAAATAAATTGTAACAGCGGCGAAGATGTATAGTGCAATACAGAGGCAAAAAGGTAAGGCCGACATTTTTCAAGACGAGAAAATTTATGGCCGCTCAATTGAATTTCACACTTGATTTGATCGAGGGCCGCTTGAAAAATCCTTCCGGTTTTCAAATTTGGAACGCATCTGTCAAATAATGGCGGGAAAACAGAGCGGTGTGTTGCCCGCTTTACCAGAGGGTCGCCATGTGTCAAACGGGAAATAGTTATTTATGGGTCCCATTCACAAATTGCATTCGTGGCCGAATTGATATATTGAAATGTTTTATATGTAAATGCGGTTCAAGACGAATGTCTTGCCCTAGAAACGGATATCGAATGATTTACATAGCGAAATGTTACCATGGAAGATGATTACTTATAGGTACTTGATAAATAATTACTTTCCAATAGGCATAATTATATTTTCCGACGACATCTTTAACAATTATCGTCATATTTCAGCCAATTTATACAAAACCTTAATTATTTAATTATTTTTTTGGCGTGCCGAGTAGCTTCCCTGTCTGTGGGTCAAATCTTGCAAGCCTAATTAAGCTACTTCCTCTTATGGCCGGTTTCTGAGGTCCTTTTGACGGAAGTTTATCTATTCAATAACGCTAACGGGTCGATAACTTCCGAAAAAGCGTTTCTGAGCACTGCGATAATACATAAACTCAGCTTAAACTAAGATCAACTTATCTAACCCAAGATGGCCGTTTATAGGTTCCATAACTTTATTTGACGCTCAGATGAAGATTTGACATTTCATTTTAACATTTGGGACATGAAAAAGCATACGGGCCACCTGATAGTAAGTGGTTACGGTCGCCTGTGGACATGTGCAATACCAGAGGAATCGCCAATGCAACGTATCAAAATAAATACTTATAAAATTATTGAAATAAATCCAACAATTTTTAATTTTTGCCATTGACATTCATCAATAATATTGTATCCATGACAACCCGACCGTCAATCTCACAATTTATTCTTTAGGTAGGTACTTCTATCCAAAAAGTATTGTTATGGCAAAGGCTACACTATAATACAATTGATGTATTCCCTTCACCATTTGGCTGCGTCGGCTTGGCTGGCCTGGCTATAGCTGAAGGGAATCGTCAATATAACGGGCTAGATATAATAAAAATGAATATGAAAATGATAATAATTATATCCCTTTTAAACTTATCATTTTGAAGAGAGCCATCTAGTGGCAGTTTTAGGTACTCGTTATTGAATTCATAGTTATTGAAAGGCCGCTCGCGTGTTCAGAAACCCAGTGACAGTTATCGAATACATAACTTAAGTTTAACTTTATTGATTCAATAGCTATTGATCATTTAAGGCGCGGTATGACTACGATTTAAAAACGTTGATTTCACTCACACAGCCGCATATCTGCGCTAATCTAATGTTACATTTACGTGACGCTGAATAGGGTTCAAAATTGCAGAGCATATTTTTGCTAACAATGTAACTAGAT
The DNA here is from genome assembly GCA_951805285.1 of Thymelicus acteon. Lineage (NCBI taxonomy): Eukaryota > Metazoa > Arthropoda > Insecta > Lepidoptera > Hesperiidae > Thymelicus > Thymelicus acteon. The sequence continues at coordinate 4,735,446 of OX638233.1, forward strand.
TGCGAATAAACATTTAATTTGAGGGTTTTCCTTAGGTTATTCAAAATATACACATTAAATTCAATATCTGTCCGGTTTAAGTTTTAATAAAACCATATGCGTATTATATTCTCAAAAAAATATATGTTGTTACCGCTGAAAATACAGAGAACTTCGACGATTAAGTTTATTTTTGTATACCAAATTACGATTTTTTATTGGGAATATCAAACAACTATTTAATATTCTATTCGGTTAACATTTTTCTTTAGACCTTTTTCTATGCTCTGTATTTTTTGCGTGCGATATTTTCATTGGGTTTCCTCGTACTCAAGCACCAAAGAAACCCAGTTTTGTGAATATTGAGATCACACCGCGCCTTAACTGGAGACTTCAGAAACCGGCCATTAGTAAATTAGATTTTACACATCGCTTTAATTCTGATGACAATGTATTTTTGTGACAAGTGTGGCCTGATCCTACACACAGGTTTTGCGCCAGGCGAGGGAATTCCTTAACGGTTAAAGCACAATCACAAAATATTTTTCTTTAGTAGTTAGGTACGTACAATGTACCTACATCGGTCTTCAACGCTATAAAGTAGTAGTACCTCCCTTGTCGAAACGTAAGTCTACCTGAACAGGACAACAAAACAATAAATAACAGCTGTCCAACATGGTCTAGTTAGCGGAACTAGCGGAAGGTCGCGCTGCACTAGCCGGGGCTGGCCCGTCAGCGAGACGGTCACGTTCCTCGATAAATGGTGCAGTTTGGGCGAGTAAATCATACGGGGACGGCAATGACGGGGTCACCGCGCTACACGACCGCCATTCACGATACGGAACTAGCGAAATCTCGCGCAATATAACAGGTATTGTCATTTAGATATGTCTAATATCTATTAAAATGTCTTGCCGTCATTTAGATATGTCTAATATCTATTAAAATGTCTTGGGTAAGCAGGGCGTGTCTAGAGCATTTGCCAGCGGGTATCTCCCAAAGATACAGATAGGGGCCATCCATAAATTACTAGCTAGTAGGGTGCTAGTGCTAGTCCAACTACTCGGGTGAACTTATGTTTGGTTTACAAATATTAAGTAGTTAAGTCGATAACTAAATTTTAAGTGAATTAATATGTGTAAACAGACAATTTAGTAGTTAAAATTTAGTAGGTACGCAAGTAAACAAGTAATTTAGAAATTTTTCTATTTTTCTGTTATGTCGGTGGGCAGGGCTTATCACTTAACACGTTTGGACAGGCACTTTTTAGTAAAAATTTAGTAAAATGCTTAGGTAATTAAGTAGGTTGTGAAGATTACAAATTCCTTGCGGTGCGGTGCGGTGTCGTAGATTAGTTAAATATTTATTTATTTATCTATACTAATATATAAAGAGGAAAGATTTGATTTTTTGTTTGCATTGAATAGGCTCCGAAACTACTGAACCGATTTGAAAAATTCTTTCACTGTTGGGGAGCTACACTATCCCCGAGTAACATAGGCTATATTATATTTTCAAAAAAATTAGGGATCCTTAATAAAACTCCAATAATGTAACCCAAGGTGTAAAAAAATAAGAAAACCGAAGCAAAGCGAGGGCGGTTGCTCGTTATTTATATTTATGTTACTGGTACTCACTATTTTTATGCATATAATAGTGAGTACCCGTTTGTGTATAAAATGTTTAGCGTCTACAATAACGATTTCACACGTACAGTCACGAGCATAAATATATTACTATGGACACGTCAGCAATAATATCTACCCCAAGATGCGTTCAATAATATCTGTCTGCACGGACGTAGCAAAAATATCTGATATTCATAGACAGCATATTAAAGTGACGACAAAATTATCTGATAAAAAAAGTACATCAAATAATTGTGACAACCGCCCAAAGCACAAATATGTGACGACATTAGTCACAAAATAATGTGATCACTCTTAGAGTGCAAATATATTTTTGCTGTTCACTAATTCTATGTTTCTGTAAGCATTTACATTTATTCTTCAATCATAGATAAATGAATAACGTTCTAAAGCAAAAATATGTGACAACATTAGTTACAAAATAATGTGATCACTCTTGGAGTACAAATATAAATGTTTGCCGTTTACTAATTCTACGTTTCTGTAAGCATTTACATTGTTTCATATGCATTAATATATGACGTTCAATATTTGGCAAAAATATCTGACGTAAATCTTTTATTATTTTTATACATTTGTCCGACTGCGCGACGCAAAGGAGGGTAATGTCTTTATCAGTCTATGTATGTATGTATGTTCGTATGTGGCGTTATAGAGATCAAACGGCTTGACCGATTTTGATGTATCTTATATCAATCGATACGCCTTAACCTTGCGAGTGTCATTAAAGACATGACAATAATCAAAAACCACAGGGACAACCAGACACCTATTGTCTAAATGAAAAAAAAATTTGACGATCTACGTCAAGTGGGGTATCGCTAAATAGGTATTCAAAAATTATTTTTAGGTTCGTTTCATCATTTTTAATTTTAAGTGACAGCTTAGGATATGTAACGATTTAAAATTGGTTAAACAACCGTTCTCGTTAATTTACTAACTCCCTTAATGAAATAATAACATTGCGAATTTTACCGTCTTATAATCCTAATATAGAAGTCAATGAATCCTAACTAAAATGTGTAAAAAAATAGTTAAAAAAAACCCAACAGCGTAAAAAAACTAACTGTCCCGACTGCCTATGTATGGTCCTTCTAAACCCATCAAAAAATCTCATATGTTTTTTTTATCTTTCTTTTATTGCATATCCTCTACTAGTACACTACTCTATGTTCTTGTTACATTTTCCTAAAATACTTTTATTTGCGGTCAGACATTGCATTAGGCAGCTGCGACGGTTTGGCAACGTCGCCAATTTGGAAGCGTAGCGAGCTGGCAACGTCGCCAGTAAAATGTACACGTGCATCTCACTCACTCAGTGTCCAAACCGGCTGCCAAGACGAACGCGCACGCGTGTTTTTTTACAAAACTATTTTATTTTTATTCTTATTTATGTTTTTCACTTAACACGGTTCCATTTTTCAATAATGAGTTTCGATACAGAAAGGTTTATTGCAGAAATACAAAATCGTCCATGTTTATGGGATACCGCAAGAACTGATTATTCCGACCGCAATTTAAAAATAAGATTTTGGGACGAAATAGTCAATTTATTTAAATAATTTAAAAAATATATGAGATCTGAGAAAACTGACTGACAGAGGGTAGGTTGCTCTTTTGGTTACTCTTTTGGCTACCTTCGAACGCCAAAGGTAGCCGTGGCAACTACGCCGGCGACGTCGCCATGGCGTCCCGGTGAGGTAGGGCTCTGCTACTTCTCTTCAGTCAGTTCGATTATGATGTCAGGAATGGACGTAGCCAGTCTCCACTCAGGGAGCCGTTATGTGGTTACGCTTCCAAATTGGCTACATTGCCACACCGTCGCCAAGTGAAGTAGCCGCCATGCATTTCAATATAAACTGTTTGGATACGTTGCCGGCGACATCGCCATGACGTCCCGGTGAGGCACAGCACTTATTCTCACAATATGTAACATCGCGGTGAGTTTTCCCAACTATTGAACGTCATAATATATTTATCTATATGATTGAGGAATCAATGCAAATGCTTACAGAATTAGTTAACGGCAAACATATATTTGCACTAAAAGAGTGATCACATTATTTTGTAACTAATGTCGTCACATATTTTTGCTTTGGGGGTTGTCACAATTATTTGATGTACTTTTTTCGTCAGATAATTTTGTTGTCACTTTAATATGCTGTCTATGAATATCAGATATTTTTGCTGCGTCCGTGCAGACAGATATTATTGAACGCATCTTGGGGTAGATATTATTGCTGACGTGTCCATAGTAATATATTTATGCTCGTGACTGTACGTGTCCAAAGTGTGTAATGTCTTGTTTGTTCTATTAATAAAGAGGCTTCTATTCAATTCTTACCACTTGACACTAGATGGCGCTTGTACCATAGCTCAGTTTCGATGTAATCAATTTGTTTCTTTATTAATATTCTTTCTTTAGTAACTTCTTTCTACTAGTTTACTTAATTGTCTTGACGTCTTGACCAGTTAAAATCTTTTTGCACCTTAACTTTTATACTACATAATATTATGTTATTAGGTATTCACTTTTAGCACCACTTTCGTTTAAACCGTTTTAATAAAATTATACCTTTGTTTAAAAATTATGAAATTATTATATTGGTATGGTACGTAGGTTCTACTCCACGTTCAGTTCACACGCTGTACGTCCAAAGAAATATTAATCCTATCACAAAGGTGTAATATTTACTTTTATTTATTTATTTATTTTTATGTACCTACTATGTTAATAAAATTATAATTACTTGAACACTTCTTCACTTCCTTGAAGATTTCAGTAAGTTTTTTATACGGTGTATCTTTCCACGATTCAAAAATTCCCGCTTCCCACGTCACGTGCCGTCTCCTTCGGTGTTGACGCTTAATGTATTCAATACTACCATTTTAGGATTTCATTTATGAAGTAACGCGATAATTTGGAAAATGATTTATTTTTATTGGTGGTCTTATTTTATGCAAAGATAAAAAATACATTTTTATCTTTTAAATGTTTTTGTTGTTTTTTCAATATTTATTTCTACACATTTAAATACCTATGCGAATCGGCGAATCGCAAACTTTTGCCTTTTCTCATATAATACTTGGTTGGGTCCATGTTTATACTTACTGTTTTACTTATTAGATAATAAAGTCTACTTTTAACTCGTTAAATTGATAAATTATGCTAGTAATTTTTTATTGTAGTAGCAATTAAAATTTGGTGAACACGCAACATTTTTATTTCTAGGCAGATGTTTTGGCAGATGCATAGACATAATACAGATAGACTAGGCAAGGTATCTGAGCATATGTAAGTGAAACCATCACGCTGCGAAGAGAGAGAAAGAAAGGCAGGAGGTAAACCTATCCTTGTCTTACTTACGAGTTACGCGAGTCTCTTTCTCTGCTGCGAAGAGAGAGAAAGAAAGGCAGGAGGTAAACCTATCCTTGTCTTACTTACGAGTTACGCGAGTCTCTTTCTCTTTCTAATAGCGTGACGCAAAGAAGGCCCGCTTGTCTAGTCTATCTGTATTATGTCTATGGGCAGATGTCGCGAGGTGTGTGCAGCAGTGATACCATATCTACCAACTTTTTGGTAGATCTACCAATTTTCACTTCAGTCTACCTATCTACCACCCTAGACCTAAAAACTACCTATTTTTTAATTAGTTTGACATATTACCACTTTGAATTATTTTTATATCGACGAGCGACGTTGCGATGTGTTGCGTGAGCCATGCGACGATGCGTCAAGCATACGTAGAGTCCAGGCTATAAACCACAAAAAAAAACGTCAGCAACAGTTCGCCGTTCGCGCCATTTCACGCCCATAGACATTATTATACTGTTCTGTGGCCCATTCTCAGTTGGTTTGTTGCGGAATCAATGGTGAATCTTTGCTCCTGTTTTGTTGTTAAAACTAAATAACTACATATTAACGGTGCGGATTGCTGTTTGTTCTGTGTTGCGTGCATTTCTTTGTATAATGGATTCTGACAGCAGCTAAAGCGATGCACAGAGTTCTAGGTTAGGAACTCCGCCTCGAAAAGCTAGAAAAAGGCACTATGACCTATGAGGCAATATTCGAAATTATGGGAGAAAGACAAATAATTTGCAGGTTGGCTTCAAGAAAGTACAGTTCGGCCGCTGTATCTTGGCGCGTCTGAACTTCGCGCAGAAGGCTGCGCAGTAACATAATTCGGCAATACTCGATACGCGGTGTATTGTGTCTCAGTCACACGTTAGCATGTTCGTGTTGCCATCTCTGTCTTAAATGCGCTAAAGTTCGCAAAGCCTATGTTCAGACGCGCCAAGATACAGCGGCCGTACTGTACCAAGGGTGAAGGATATTTTTTATTGCAAATCATGTAGGTGTGATCTTCAGTGTGCTGGTGAAAGATTTTAAGAACAGTTCATGCATTTTTAATCTTAAAAAATCTTTTAAATTGAGGTGGTAGATCTATCAATTTTGCATTTTACATTCTACCAATTTCTACCAACATTTGGCACATAATCTACTAATTTTCTAAAATTCGGGTTGGCAACACTGGTGTGCAATGTGATGTGCGCACAATCAATTTATTATTTAACCTCGCAGGCTTACAAGAATTATTATGTTCCTTGAGGCTCACATAAAACCTAATCATGAGTTTTAAGGATAAAGTTATATTAATTACGGGAGCAAGTTCGGGTATTGGTGCAGCCACGGCACTATACTTATCAAAGCAATCTGCAAAATTAGTTCTGATTGGAAGAGATGAGGGTCATCTGAAGAAAATAGCCTTGTACTGTGAAAAGGCTGAAGGAATAAAACCGCTTTTCATAACAGCTGACCTGACAGAGGACGCAGATGTTCAGAGAGTAGTCCAAGAGACAATTGACCACTTCGGCCGCCTGGATGTGTTGATAAACAATGCCGGCGTCATCGACATGGGAGGCATCAAGAGGAGCAACATGGAAAGCTACGATAAAGTAATGGGAATTAATATGCGAGCTGTTTATCAACTAACGATGCTGGCGACACCACATCTGATTGAGAGCAAGGGATGCATCGTAAACGTGTCCTGCATTTGGAGCACCAAGCCAAATACGATGTCTCTCGCCTACAACGTCTCGAAGGCCGCGTTAGACCAATTCACGAGATGTGTTGCGCTTGAATTAGCACCAGATGGCGTTAGAGTCAACTGCGTAAATCCTGGCTTCGTAAAAACCAATTTGTACAACAACACGGGCCTGACGGAGGATCAGATTAATTTGCTTGCGCAAAATATGACATGTCAGACGCCATTGAAAAAGGGTACTGAACCCAGTGAGGTTTCGGCTTTAATAGCATACCTCGCCAGTGATAGTGCGAAAAGCATTACCGGATCTTGTTTTCCTATAGATAATGGAAAATTACTGCAGTAAATAGAAACAGCTATGAGTTTCCTAGAAGTAGAACTCTAATACCCCAACTCAGAGTTACTAACGGTTACTTAAATCGCTCCTTAGTTCAGAATTTGTATGGTGATTCTTTTCGTGAGTAGCAACGCATTTGCGACTAGAGCGACACTCGTTTGATTGAATCATTCTCGTAACAATATTTAGAAATATAATTTATTTTTAATTCATATTTCTTGGTATATTAATCTACTTGTAAGATAAAAATGTATTATTTACCTACCCAGTCAAATAGACTTGCAATTATAAATTATTATTAAAATAAATCAGATAAAAATACTCAACCTTATTTATTTTTTAATTTAGTAAGTACTTACAATCGATAAAGGGGGGTCATTCATTAATTACGTAAGGGTCTGGAGGGGGAGGGGGTCTTCAAAATCTCTACATGCCCTTATGTTGGAGGGGGGGAGGGGGTAAAGCAATTCTCACGTAATAATTTTACATGTCGAAATTATTACTAAATCATTGATATTATGAGTTTTAGTGCAATTTTTTTTATGCTGAATAAGTTAGTGCTTGACTACAGAACCACCTGATGGTAAGCGGTAATGAAGTCTTACTAACTTACATATTCACTCTTGACTTGAAGAGAAATTGATACCGTTCTAAAAGCCAGGTATAGTTGACGGCAAGGATGTTAAGCACTCGGCGAAATATCTTTGCGCATCGTAACCTTGAGGTGAAAATAAATGGTCATTCATAAATTCCAAATTGGCCCGAAAAATCGCTTCTGCACAGGTAGGTCCCAGCGCTCAAATTTTGCCGCATACTATAAAATCTTACGTAAGAAAGGGGAGGGGGTCCAAGAAATCTTACGTGCATCTGCATCCGTTCATCCATCCATCAGCTCTTGGAGGTCCACTGCTGGACATAGGCCTCCCCTAACTTGCGCCAAACTGAAATATAATATACATAAACTGCGGAGCTTCTTTGTTGATTGATATTGTAGGTGTCTGCTAACCCTTCTGAGGAACAGTATAGCCGGTATTTAAGTAATGACTTTAATAAAATTATTAAGTAATTTAAAACATAGGTATTTAAAATAATAAAATAAAATATTTATTTTTATTCATAAACGGACCTTCAGCTCAACATTAACATTCCCTCACCACAACTCAAAATAATAATTATGGTTTTCAACCAATACCAACGTAACATACCTAATATGGAAAAAATTAATTATCGTTTGTTCCCGCGTGGTCGCGTGGTAGAAGATAGTTATCAATATTAACTGACCATACGTATATCAAAAGAAAATATCGTAACTTGTAGTCATCTTATAGTGCAACATTATTAATATGAATATTAGTTAAAAATCAATACGCCTATTATACATTATAGTTAAATAATAAGTATAGAGTTAAGACAATTAGAAAAGATCTTATCGTTGGTCTAAGATTACATCAATTCTATTCTACAATTTTATTTTAATCGTTTGTATCCGTATAAATACTTCAACTCGTTATTGTATGGTGTTGGTATGTGCACAATCGTATGAATTAAAAATTATAATGCTGAATAAATACAAACTTAAAAAGTTTTTTGAATTTTTAATGATGGTATCACTTGAAATGGCAATATCTACTTCAGGAATCGCGAGTGTTTTTTGCGCACGCGCATGCAATATTCAGTAGGATGCTGGACCAGTATGATTTTCTCGTCAATACGATCCTTGTCGAGATTTAGAAGTAGTAGATTTACCGACACCGAAATGGCACGTGGCTAGCTCACAAGATTTAAGATAGTAAATTATTGTATTCGCAAAAACTCGCTTCCATTTTGTGTACATTCCTAGCATCTTCACATCCTAGCTAGCATCCTTGTAAGTTTTCGTATTTTATTTTAGATATATTGAGAATTCAAAATTTTTATACGACAGTGTTAATACGTAGGTACATTATTTTATTATTCAGTAAGCCGATTTCAAATTACATTTAACTGACAATGAGTCATGAAGTAATTTAAATTGTATTTTAGTGGACATCATGAATTTGCTCATCGATCAACAATATTTTAATAATTTTGAGTAGTGATATTACTCAAATAAATACTAATTGAAATTTTTGGCATATTTTCTATCGGGGATGTAGCTCAGTGGTAGAGCGTTCGCTTTGCATGTGAAAGGCCCCGGGTTCGATCCCCGGCATCTCCACTTTTTGTTTGTCCAACAATCCACTTTTTTAATTTAATCTTATTTGTTAAACAATTTTAACACAACTTTTTATTAAAATATTAATTTAATATTAGTTAAAAAATATTAATACTAAAAGGAAATTAGGTTTAGCTGGAGGTCTATATTTTTTTAATTCTGCCTTATTTTCAAACTCATCCAAATCATCCCACGGAAATGTATAATCGAAATAAAACCTATCCTATATTTTAAGTCTGGCTATGGTCTGTCTGTGTGCCAAGATAGCTTCAAAAACTTTCTCATTTATATGTATATTCGTAGAAAGTAGGAATAAAAAATTAACAAATAAAGATATAAAGACCCGAAGAAATATTGTTTACCAAATAGGGAATCGTCTTAAAAACGGGCTTTTAGAACCTTATCACATTTTATCGAATTTTAGTAATTTTTAAAAATAAAACACAGATTAACATTTAATTTTTTAATAAAGTATTTAGGGTCAGATCAAACTAGACTGTCATTTTTAAAGAATGTGATACAAATCTCTAAACGAAGTCTTATAATAAACTGATAACTAATTTGTTCAGATTGAGTACTAACATACAGAAATGTTAAATAATTAAATAGCCTACCAATTGGTTTACGCTATTTCATACGAACAATACGATAAATGGACAATATAATGCAATAATGTAAAAAAAAAAACATAATACACAAGTCTTTTCTGAATAAAAAATATGTCATACAGTTAAAACTTGACTCGTGAAATCGTACTACACGTTTTAACGATTTCTTTTAACGCAACATTTTTACGCAATTTTTTTATCACGGAGAAAATATAAAAATACTATATTTTTATTCACTAGGATTCTTTAACATATCTAAGGCGTTTTGATTGAATGTGTAATGACTGAACTTTATAAATTTTAAGTTCATCTGAAAAATTTAAATATAATTATTTTTATAATTAAATAACAAATCAAGAGTCCATACTTTATTTATTTTTCGCCTATTTTATTTCACGTAATATCTTTCATCATTCACAAAAATGTCGTTTTGAAAATATAACATTATTCAATTATTTTATAAGTCACTGACAATCGATTAATTTAATCAAGGAATGAGAACCATCAACAATCTTTTTGTTTCGGAATCGATTCTTACATTTCAAGGATATATACACAGAATTAAAATCGATTCTCTATGAAACATTTCTGAACACGATTCGAAACGCGACCTTACCTCACGACCTACTACACTAGCAACACTAGGTATACATATACAATGAACACATTGTAATTTAGACATTATATCTAAGGAAACAGGAATCATATTATCATGCTTTGCACATTTTGAACTATGTACAGAAGTCTCATTTAAGTTATGTCAGATATTATAGCTTCGTTAGTTCTCTAAAGAGCTGTTCTTTCTGTAGCTGTTCTAGCGCAAGCATAATATATAATCCTGGCTTACACACGACATCCCACAAAGAATCTCTAATTATAATCCACAGTGAAGACACATATAAAGGCTATAGGGTAAACAAAATGTTTTGAGATAAAGGTTTCTAACAATTTTTAATAATTGTACCAAATATTTAACCCCACATCTCGACAACATTGCTTATTATTACCAAACATCAATATTTTTATTTATTTCAACAAATCTATTACATTTTTTTCTAAACCATCGAAATATTTATTTGTAGGAATGTCAGTAGTCTACAATACAACGGCTTGCAGGCAGAATGGGTCAATTAGGGCCTAATTCAATTAAATAATTTTGCTGATAAAAATACCAGCTTATCCAATCCAATACTAAATCTTCATCATTTGAAAAGGCCCTAGTTGAATTGAATTCGAAGTTTTCAACATACATTCTTAACTAACACACTATAGAGTATACTGAAACAAGCTCTTGACTAAATTTAGAGAACATTTACATCTTATCTTATTTGATTGACCGTCTTTGCACTCAACACTTAACAATTTCAATGATCAAACCATTCACACTATGTAGTCGCTAATAATATAATTTCTTCACCCAGTGGCGGTATCGGATAATCGTGAAGGAAACAAATCGATGGTTGATAGAATAACAGTAACAACGGGTGGTATTTGGTACTGACTAAACGAATATCACAATATTCATAATTAAAATTAAATCAATCAACGTCGGTAAACATTCTCAAAAATACAATACCAAAGTCTGGTCGTACGTAAACTTGACCTGAAGAACACTGAACTGAAAGCTAGACAAAATAATTTAATCGATATTGAAAAACTCGATTTTCAATCGGCCACAAATCTGTTCCCTTAATGAATAATAATAATCGATTCATACAACGCTCGTCAATCCGTTCATGGACAGTGTTAGACCTTGTTACAAATAATATCGCATTTAAATCACTGCCAGCAAACATGCTTAATTGTACGTAATGCAAACGTACTACATTTCCCTCGGTGCCAATGAAACGTCCACAGATACGTGCTATGCGCCTAACTTTACCCCGGAAAGTATGAATGCGTTGTCTAATTCGATTAACTAAAGTTTCCAATACCGCCACGACGAACATTTTGTATTAGCTACTATTAATGCTGTATCACACTTCACAACACTGATTTAAACAATCGCCAACACTATCTTGCGTACGGGACGTACTTTTGTACGTATCAGTCGGTTGTTGAGCGTGATCGGTAGCGGTCACGACTTGTAGCGTCATCTCAAACAAGGACAGAGACATAAATTGGCTTAACAGGCCTTTCCGTTGAAGTTGATAGATCAAGACCAGACTGTGACTCAAACTCAGAAGTTAAATGATTTCAATTCAACTGTATGGTTATATCTTTTTTACGGGTCTGGTTGTTGTAGATAGATTGTTTGGTTGTTTGTTATATTTTGTCCATCAGCGTTCAGCGACGCTTTCGGTGTTGTTATCTCGTACAGAGGCGGAGAATGGCTTGCTCGGCGGGTCGGTCTCGTTCCTGTTGAGGTCGGTGGCGAGGGTGGCGGGGCTAGGCGCGCGGCGCGAGCGGGGGCGGCGGGGGCGGCGCGAGCGGGGGCCGCGCGGGGACGAGCCCGGCGGTCGAGGGCGCTTCGCCCGCGGACAGGGACACGGACGGCTGAGAGGCGGCCGAGGCGGGCGGCGTCGGTGCGTCCACGTCATTCTGCAACGATCCAACGCGCTCAGCTGAGCCGCCGCCCGCTACAACAAGCGGGAGGGAAGGACGGGGAGGGGGGGGAGGGGCACCGTTACTCGACTCGCTACGAACGCACCCGCTTTACTAACCCGTCGACTGTCTCGGGGGAAACTACATTTTGTGATATTGTAGCCAATTAAATGGAAAGCACTATAAACGAGTTTATATTTTACGATTATATTGAATATTATATTGAATTTAGATAATTAGATAAAATATTTATAAAAAAAATACTAACTAAAAAGAAAATAATTTTGCAAAAATTGGCGACTAGAATTTGCATAAATTACTGAATTTTAAATTTACATATTAATAATATTTGTAATTAATCTGTCTACGCGAGACAGTCAACTGCAATTTGTAAAGCGGCGTGTCGTCTACATACAGTGCTGATGACGATACGCTCTAACATCTATGAAAACAAAATTTGGACTCAGTAAAAGTATATTTAGATATCCATTAATTAACAGAACAATGACTAGATTTACTCGTAAAGTACTTATACTACTGACGTGGAGATGTTTAGTGCGAAAGCGATAGCCGAATGGAAATATGAGATTCTAATCTTGTATGTTATTGATATTGAATGCTTTGAACAGAAGTTTATGGATAAAGAATTCTTTCTAGTTTGTATTATTTATGTTTATAACCAGTGCGTACATGGTTTGGTGAAGCAGTTGATATTTTAAATCCATGTCCAGATTAAATCCATTAAATAATCCTTCATCTTGTCATCTTGACTCTTGTCATCGCAAAAATACTATTTTTTATATCAGCTTTTTTAGTAACGATTATAGTACAAAATTGAATCGTTTTAATCCAAAATCATTACAAACCGTAATAAGTATAAAATAGGAAAGAAAAATTAATTAAAATCATTATTTGCGGGTAGATTCAACTTTAAGGATGGATTTAACATATCTGATGAAGTTTAACATAAACGATCAGCACGTGTTGCGAGCGATTGGTTGGTGCAGGTACTACGTTTTTAATGACAAAACAAATAGAATAAATGGTACAGATATTTTACGAAAAAAACTATAAAGCTACATACAATTTAAAAAAAAAACACACAGAATGACTTTCAAACCCCAATTATTGATTTAAAAAATGCGTTTCATTGAAATTTCTCCCATTTTTCTTACTTCTCGTTATGATATAATTGTCACAATGCATTCTACCTGTTATCATCAGTTAGAGCTACCACCAAGTCACGTGGTACCAATATATTAAAAATACCTCTTTATAATATTAGTATAGAAATGCATTTAATAATGTAATATTTAACTTATTAATAGAAGACGGACAACTTTTTTTCTGCCAGTGACAAGAATAATTAATTTCTGACGTATTTTGACGTGCATATAGAACGCATGCAAATAACAAAAAAAAATCAATTTTGATATTAAAAAAAACACGAAGTGAATTAGTGATGAAAATTGTGACAAGAAGTATTTATCAAAAACAAAAATACTAATACAGAGGTCTATAGGTGCTAGTGTGTGTATCGTGAAGTGATGAAAGTAATGTATGTAGAAATAAATGTAAATATGAATAAGTTTTGATTTATATTTTGGAATAATAAATAGTTATAATTATAGTCAATATAATATGGATCAAAGTTTCAGGTTAAGAAATTATAAAAACATATTTAGTTTTAAATCAACCTATATATCTATGACTGCATAAGAACCAAGAACTTGATAATATCAATATGGCAAATATAAAACCTTTGAAAAAACAACCAAAATAATAAGATAATTATGAAGATGACACCATGCAAAACCATGAAAGTTTAGAAGTCAGCAGAGCTACAGCAAGCAAATATGAAACTTTCCATGTAGTGACGAAAATGCATAAAGCAAACGTATAAACAGAATATAATAAAAACACATAAAGGAACATTACAAAAGCACCCAGAAAACAATAATACTAAAATAAGATATCCTTCCTAAAAATAAAACGTAGGTATATCTAACGTAAAGCTATTTGAGCAAAACATCTTCGCCTAGGATTAAAAAGAATAAAAATTTTAGCTATAAAAATCGTCAAAAGACAAATAATAGTTCTATTTGCACAACAATAAAACAATTATACAATTCTATAAATCGTGTAAAATCTGGGTTCTATAAAAATATATAATATAAAAAATCACATACACATACATATATAATTTTTAACATAATTGTCATTTTTACCTGTTAGAATGTGGACGATGACAATAAAACTGTAATTTCACAAACATTGTCTAGCTCCCAATACGTAGCCGACTATAAAAAATAATATACATACATTTACAAAGTAACTACAATTTGCATCAATTCTTACACCTACGTCAAATATAACACTAATCTCATAATACTTTGAAGAACAATCTATTTTAATAAGGAACTTGCCTCAATAATTTGTCAACTGACTGAATAAAATACTCTAAATTAATCTGAAACTCATGCCAATTTGAAATATTTACATGACTCAAGTCCTATTACGTCTATGATGTCTATTTTAGTAATAATGGTCTCTTCGTACAAATTTCTACAGATTACCAAAACATTTTTACCGCAGACATGTTTAACAAAGCTATAAATATGTACTCGCAAGAACTACAGTGTTGTATATTCGCTACACCAACGTACTTCTGAAGTACTTACATTAAACTGTTAATGAACCAATCGACTCATTACAATCAGCTGAAATGTTTCAATGGCACAAAATTTAGTATACAATTTGATTGAATGGAAATGTTTTCTAGCTCTAATACAGCACATACTGGCATCACTGGAAGTCCACTAGCCGTCAACTGCCGCTATGTTGTTCAAATTTAGAATGTCTATAGTCTATGGCATCCCTAAAGGTTCCAAACGTAGCTGAGTACAGATAAAAAAAACTATCGTCGTTGCGTCCGCGCACGCAAACGTCGTATACGCCCTACGCACTTACTGTGAGCAACGTGCTTACAACCCAAGTATGCTCGCCGGAGCGCATTTGTCACTTTGCCCTGATACCACAATAAAACAGCTTAGAATCGACAAATTACAACAATCAACATAAAACCTCAAAATCCTATATCTATCAAAGCTTCCGATTCGGATGAATATTATTTCTATCGAAATGGAAACATTCAAGTCATCTAATGCCATTTTTGTTGAGCAATCAAATTAATTATTATATTTAAAATTCAAAAATTGTTGAAAAGGCATTTAAAATTCATATCATAATCATATTAGAGAATATGTAAAAATTATACATTTTTCTTATTATAAAAAATACTTATTATTAGGATTAACATAATGGATATAGGTATGTCCAATATGCCACATATTTGTCAGTGAACGTAAAATTTATAACATGATAATACATATTGTAACACAATTTCTGTACAATATCATACAAGCCATTTGTAATTAATAATGAAGACGTTTCATACTAAATATATTGAAAAATGCATAATTTTTACGTATTTAACTCCTACGGAGGGTTAAAACCATGCTATTAATCGATACCAAAGTTCTCACCACACTAACGCCCGTATTGCCCTGCAAGTCACAAAACTAATTCACTTCGTGTCCTAGCAACCTACTAAATCCTTTGTTATTTCAAAATGGCAGTGATATTTCTAACCTGTATTCAATAGAAATGATATCACGTTTTATATCAATATATTTTACATAATATTAAATATTAAAGTTATAAAATATATACAAGAAATAAAATACACCAACCGAAATGAAGGAATACACAAATACATTTAATGGACAATCAATGAATGCTTCGCTTGCAATATCCATAACCTCTTTAATTAAATAAGCTAACTTATATCGGCAGGACCAATAATAATGTAATTCTTGGGATTGTGGTCAAGCATTAACTTATTGTAAGTAAAAAAAAGTCTATGGTGGTCTACTACCCATTTAGATTTTTGATTACTTCCATCTTTGTAGTCATAAGAAAGATTGGACAAAAGATTTAAATATTTTAAGCGTATCATCTTATTTTTACCCAATTGCCAGGAAGGGTTATATTTCCGCGCGTATGTTGCATGTAATATTCTTTATTACCTCAATTATCTTTCTAACCGCGGGACAATTAAGTTATCATTAGATACGCCCAAATGTTCTTAGATAAGTGAAATTAGAAAAAAAAACAAATATGGTGGCTGTGAGATGCCATTGTTTGAAGGATCAAAAAATAAAAATAAATGGAATGGGTTATTAAATGGGTATTAAATTAAAGAGCTCATCATAAGGACTTCAAAAAGGTACATCATGTTTTTTTGCAGCTGCAGTCGCAGGAAATGAGAGAAGAAAGAAGAAAGAAATCAAGGCAGCTGTACCAAGGATAAATAACCATTAACTATCAACACCTAGTTTTAAAATAATCACTTCACCGTTTAAGATTAGCTGTCAGAAATGGGTAATCTTAATAACTAACTCGCCTTTTCATGCGGCTTTTATAAACAGATGAGCAGTGTGTATAAAAAGAAAGCATAGAAATATAAAAAACCTGACAAAAGGGGTAACAATTATTGTTTTAAGTTCAGTTACTATTCATGAATGTAAGAATGATTTTTTGGAGTGAGAAATGATTACTACATGAACAATATGAATATACATAATGGATAAAAATATGTAACTACTACATAATCTTTTTTTTCGGAATTTATTTATTCCTCAAATAAATGAATTAGGACACAAACAGTAATAGGCATGATGACTGATTTTGAAATACTGTTCTGTATTTTTGGGAAATATATAATAATTGCAACGTATATCATATTATTTCCGCAAAAAAATAAGGTTTAGTATAAAATAAATACATTTCAATTTATAAGTTTTTCGCACCAAAACGCTTCAAACTGTCATGGCGTGGTGGTGACGTCATGCCTCAGGAAAACAAAAGACGATATGTG
The DNA here is from genome assembly GCA_951805285.1 of Thymelicus acteon. NCBI lineage: Eukaryota > Metazoa > Arthropoda > Insecta > Lepidoptera > Hesperiidae > Thymelicus > Thymelicus acteon. The sequence goes on from OX638233.1 coordinate 4,752,741, forward strand.
ATTTTTAGTATGGTGATATTCATTTGTTTTAAAAAGCGTGACGTAATTCGCGCTTATTGAGACTGACTGGCGTTTTAGCTAAGATAGCGGCTTAAAGTATTTTGTAGTTTTAATTTATCAAAAATATTGTTTATCTCGCTAATAATAATACTATAAATGCGTGTTTTGTAATCCATTAATAGGGTTTCATTCAATGATGTTGTATGTATAGGGAGGTAGATATACCGAGAGGGCGTTGAAATTAAGTCAGTCGAATCTAGTCAAGTGTAGCGATTTCATTGTAGACAGTTGATAGCTGCCTTTGAGTGAGGCTGTCTATAGTTGTCATAAAAATGCCGAGTTGTGTTTTGAGATTTTGCAAAAATCATTTCTCCAATATGAATAATAATGATATAGTTACATACCATAGGTAAATACATAAAACGTTATGTTAAATTTTGTTACTAATATAGAATATTTCTTTTAAAATTGATTAAAATAAAAAATTTAATATGGGACATGCTATTCGTCATAGACTAATATGGCAGAAGTGAAATTAGGTAGTGAAGATATTTCGTAAATTGAACCAAATGAAATCTTTATATAATGATTGTTTTAGATTGAATTTAGAATGAATGTTTTATATTGTTTGTAAAATAAAAAGTTAAATATCCTTTTATCTTTCATTATTTTAAATTTTCCTAGATTTCCAAGTGATGAGCTACTTATAAGTTATTGGGTAAGCATAGTTCAAAAATTTCATAGTGAAGCCAATGCCTACGCTATAAGAGTTATTTTATCAGTAATAAGTGTACACAATATTCTTTTCCTGCAATTTAATCTTTTTTAAATCTTCTAAAGCATGTTGGTTAAATCCTGGATAACTAGAACTATTTTCATGCCACTTCCTTATTACACGAGGGTTGGAGAAAGGATTCAAAATAAAAATAAATCTAACACATGTATTTTTTCAATTCAATTTTTAAATTATTTTAAAATAAACCTTACATTGTTGTAAGCACACTGTGACCTAAACGCGCACTAAGGTCACGCTTTTCAGCGCGTACAGTATCCATTTCTTTGACGTTCGGAAGCCTGTTGGTGAATCAAAAATCGTTAAATTCTCTCCCCTAAAAGTGCAACTAATGTAACTTTGTAATTTTTTCGAAAGTTTATCCCGAATAACTCGTAAAATGTACTGAATGTTCTAAACAAAGCCCAAATCGCGATTTTTTTATTCTTATAAAAGTGTCTTTTACGGGCCAAATTTGTGTAATCCACATTTAAATAATGGCGCCAGAGATATCGTAATCGCGCCATTTTTAATTATTATATAATTAGATACTTTAAGTTATTTGTTTTTGCAATATAATTTCAAAATGTTAAATCACAATAATAATATTATGCCTAATCGGCACTATTTCTTTTATTCCCTTCTGCCTGACTATTCTATGTTATGCTTTGACAATTATGACATGTCATCGCGGATCGAAAACTAAAGCTCGAAATGTATGGACATAACATATCTATGGTAAAATATCTTTGGTTTCATTAAATAAATACATAATTTTAGTGATTTTTACTTACTGTCATCATGCCTATTGTTGTTTTTTAAGTATTAAGCAAAACCTTATTTTTTATTATTCATTTTAATGATAAACAGTTGAAATCTGTAACAAATTGCTATCAAACGCAATTGATTTTTTTTATTTAAATCATAATATCTTAATAAATCCTTATGTATGAATATTGCAAGCGAATACATGTGAACAGAAACATATACATAAGATTATAACAAGTGAGGTGTATGACACTGTGTGGGTGACGAGTGTGTCAGTGTGTGTATTACGTGACGGCTACTATACTCTTATACATCCCTCGTCTACGATATAAATGTTGTATTTGAATAAATACCTTTTATTGGTGCTATAATGAGGAATCATTTACCAATGGTGCGAAGTAATATAAATAAATGCTTTAATATAGTGTTGGAGTAAAGTTGAGAATTCTTATATGCTTTACTCATTTCCTTTTTAAAGAATAAATAAAACTTTATGCAGGTCACAATACTGGGTAAGTGTTATTTATATTGAGAGAATCTCCTCTATGATGTCCCAGATTTTACCTGTTCAACTGAGATCCATATGCTCTATATATATGAGCGGAAGTGGTTTTTTATACGGTGGTCTGCAATTCGCAAAAACGATGAATCAAGTGAATTCTTTTCAAGTCAACTCATTTTAGAGAACGATGCGGAATCGCACAGATTTCAATCAAACTTGTCATGTTGAAAATTTATAACAAGAACGTATAACGAAATATCCGAACAAAGATGTATCCGAATGAGTGAATGAGTAATATTTTATTACTTTAAACTTTTAAATCTTCAACAATGTAAAAAGCACAAAGGCGGACTTAATGCTAAAAGCATTCTCTGCCAGTCAACCTTCAGGAAGTATGAGAAACATCGATGGCAGTATGTGATAATAATAAGGACTGAATGATTGAATGAGTAATCTATATATCTAAGTATAGTTGTATAGCAGCCGTCACGTGGAAGATGGTAGAGAGAGCGCGAGAGAGATGTAAGCGAGCAACGCGTGCAACAGCGCGAGAAGCCGCCACAGCGCGGTGGGCGGGGCCTCGGGGCCTGGAGAGGCCTCGCGGGCCGGGGGAGAGGCCTCGGGACCAGTTACCTTCAGTGGCACGGGCGGCACCTCCAGGTGGTAGCCGATCTCGCACAGCTTGCGGAGGAGGTCGATACCTAGAACCGACAACGTCCGTCGTAAGTTATAAGGATACAATTTGTTTAACTCTGGAATTCGAGGTCAAAAACATTAAAAAAGAAGTTGCCTTGAACTTACAATACGTTGCAAATAGCAGGAATTAAAAATCTTATAGCATACCTGCGTCCTTAACGCGTTAAGAATGACAAATACGAAATTTTTGAATGACATTGAAATGACATTCAGAATGACATAGCTGTTGCCAATAGCTAACGCGCTTAAAAGGGCGTGGTCTCCATCAATGTACACGCAGTCTCTCAGCACTGAAACCACTGTCTAACCCGTGCCCTACAGTACACTAGCAACGTACCCGAGTCCCGGTTGTTCCCGTAGCGCGTCTCCCAGGCATCGAACAGCCGGTTGTAGTAGCGCGGCCCGGCCAGGTACTGCAGGTAGCGGTGCGAGTGTCCCGTGGGGAACACGCGCTCCATGCCGCCTGTTTGGGTCAGCTCGTCCTCGGCTTGGAGCAGGTGACGCACGTCGTCTGGGGTGAGGGTGGAGAGGATGTCGCGGAGGTACTGTAGAAAGAAAGAATGAAAGAAAAATATTATTTACAGCTTTGAACAACACACCACCAAAAATATAATGCTCTGTGCTGTAATGCTGCTGAGGAGCAGGTGGTTTTAACGCTCACCACCGCAGATGAGGCTGGCCGGAGAGACCGGCCAGCAAGCCGTAACTGCGGTAATTTAATGTGATTTAGTAATCATCATCATCCTGCCCATTTCCCAATTTTATTTGGGGTCGGCGCAATATGTTTTCCTCTTCCACAATTCCCTATCAGCCGTCATCTTTGCACTAACTCTCTTATCTTTCATATCATCTGTCACACAATCCATCCATCTTTTCTTTGGTCGTCCCCGTCCCCTACGTCTATCCATCACATTCATATCCATCACTCTTCTCGCTACATGCGTTTCCTCTCGCCTCATCACATGCCCATACCACGACATTCGGTTCCCTTTCAACTTTTCTGTCATTTTTGCCACTTTCAAACTTCCTCTAATATACTCATTCCTTATTTTATCCATTCTCGTCACTCCACACATCCACCTTAACATTCTCATCTCTGTGACATGCAATCGTCTCTCATCCGTCTTCTTTGTAGCCCAACATTCTGATCCATACATTACGACAGGTCTGATGACGGATTTGTAGATTTTACCCTTCAATTTAAGGGGCATCCGTGTGATTTAGTAATGATTTAATGAATTTGAATTTTGGACTTTTACTATACAAACAGTTAAGACACTTTTGTAATATGTATGGGCACACTAGCAGCGCGACAATGTGGCCTAGCGCTCTCGAGCAACGCGCACATAGACAACAGACACGAAAAATTTGAATAAGAGGAAACCCTTTTCTTAAGAGCTCACACCGAACGCCTTGTCTGCCTTCAAAATGTATGAAAATGACATTAATATGTACGAAAAAGTCATGTACTCATTTTTCTTTCGTTTTGTTAATAAAATGAACAATCTTAAAAAAAATGGGTGTTTCATGTAAAGCAAACCAATTGAAATACTAATGAAAAACAACTCACCATATCCCGATCTTCCATATTGGTGTAAATTATGTGTTTATCCCGCTCTTCCTTTGACAGATACACTGTGTACAATCTACTGTCGTATGGCAGACCACCCTGAAATTGACCAGAAACAACATTATCACTATCGGTCACTAGTGGATCATGGTCGAAAATTCAACACTAAAAAATCACCGATATGTTGCCGGCTAATAAGGTGCTGCGGCCATTTACCATCAGGTGGATCGTCATCTCGTTTCTTGATTATTTATATAATAATCTGAATTTTACCAAGAAAAAAATTACAGACTTCAAAATAACTCAAAAACTACTCGTTAGATCCAGCTCAAATTTAAGTGGGACCACATGACAAGCACCAGCTTTCAATTAAAAAAAAGAATCATCAACGTCGGTTCATCCAGTCGAAAGTTCTGAGGTAACAAACATAAAAAAATACAGTTGAATTGAATATCTCCTTTTTTGAAGTTGGTTAAAAAATACTACCTCTTGGCTTCAACGCATTACTGGCCCACTACTGGGCACGGGTCTCTCCTCTTGAGGAGGCCTAGAGCATACTCCACCACGCTGCTCCAGTGCGAATTGGTGGAGAGATGGACTACCGTTTACTCATATATATTACTACTTTCTATTACTAGTTACCGCTGTACCCGCATTTTACAGGATAATAAGTACCCTATGTCTTATTCCAGATCATGGTCTACCTGCGTGCTAAATTTCATCAAAATCCGTTCAGCAGTTTTTGCGTGAAAGAGTAACAAACATCCTCATCATTTTCACATTTATAATATCAGTAGAATGTTGCGTAACAAACCAGTTTATTAGGCTTTTCCTTGGTAAGCACCTCTAGGTTGGTCTTCAGTGGCACATGGAACTGGGAGATGTTGAGCACGGTGGACACCAGCGGGCCTTTCACGTGAATGTCCAGGGGCGACGCGCTGTGCAGGCTCGGGGAGATGTTCACCTGGCAGTCATTCATCAACATCATCATCATCATTATCAGTGATAATGATATATGATAGTGATAATGATATCAGTGATAATTTATCACCATTATCTGCCCATTTACCAATTCTACGTGGGGTCGGCGCAATATGATCATTACAAATTGCCTTAATCTATAGCGGATTTAAGGACAGAAATTCTTTCAGTCACTGCTCTTCTCCATAAAAAAAGCGGCCAAGTGCGAGTCGGACTCGCCCATGAAGGGTTCCGTAGCAGCAAGTAACATAATATAAAAGTTCTTGTAGTTCGTTGTAACTTTAATCGATGTTTTTTGCGTTTTACGTTTTATGACGTATTAAAAAAAACTACGTACTAGATTTCGTTCAAATCAATTTTCGTTGAAAGTTTGCGTAGTAATGTACATCATATATTTTTTTAGTTTTATCATTCTGTTATTTTAGAAGTTACAGGGGGGGGGGGACACACATTTTACCACTTTGGAAGTGTCTCTCGCGCAAACTATTCAATTTAGAAAAAAAATATATTAGAAACCTCAATATCATTTTTGAAGACCTATCCATAAATACCCCACACGTATGGGTTTGATGAAAAAAATTTTTTTGAGTTTCAGTTCTATGTATGGGGACCCCAAAATTTATTGTTTTTTTCTATTTTTGTGTGACAATCTTAATGCGGTTCACAGAATACATCTACTCACCAAGTTTCAACAGTATAGTTCTTATAGTTCCGGAGAAAAGTGGCTGTGACATACGGACGGACGGACAGACAGACAGACAGACAGACAGACAGACAGACAGACAGACATGACGAATTTATAAGGGTTCCGTTTTTTGCCATTTGGCTACGGAACCCTAACAATAACATTTCTTAAAAGGCGATAGAGTAAAAAATTATGAGCATTAACACAATATCTACATAGATAAATAATTTTAATTAGATTTAATTTGAAACAGGTTTCACTTATGGCCATTTTCAATAATCTATTGTTACGTTGAAGTAATTTTTAAATTTAAAAATTACGCAAAAAAATATTCATGAAAATCAAGTACTAATCAAGTTACTAATAATCTGTGTCTTGTCACTGGCAAATATCAAATGAGAGTGACATTTAGATTTTAGATGGTTAGACCCCCAATGCGGATGCCAAGGATTAAGAACAGTATTTATTAAATTCAACAAAAAAATAACATGGCCACAGCATTGCAAGGGCGGATTTAGCTAGTCTACAAATAAATAAAAGTAACATTATTAGTATATCACATAGTTACATTATACATACCTCCAACAACCACGGCTTGAGATCCTCATCCAACAATACATCTATGCCGAAGAGCTCGTAGCAGTTATACCTGGAGGTAATGTTGGCCTTGGTCAGAGAACTGATGCTGGCCTCGCCCGATATTATTGTCTTGATCACCAGGTCTTTCATGGAGTTCCATAGCTCCTCAGTGTCTACGTTACGTTCAGTCTTTAGATAGTGAAATAGGGTTTGCAGCGTCCTGTAACGAAGACATTGATCACTGATAATAAGCTACACAAAATATTCATTATATTACGATTAGACAATACTGGCAACTTATTAAGATATCTTTTTTTAAATAGCCTGCAAACGAGCTGACGATCCACCTGTTGATAAGTGGCTATCGTCGCCCATGGACATCAGCAACACCAAAGGCATTACTGATGCGTTTCCGGCCAAGAAATAAAGATAAAGAAAGAAAGAACTAGCTCTCAAGCCCACAGCCAGAACAAGACGAGTCGTTTGGCGGCTGACTCATGCTCAAGGGTGGTAGCTATCCAGGCAAACCCCATGGAGAAATAATAATAGCAATAATGGTATTAATTAACAATAAAAATCAATACTACTACTATAATCCCTCGAGGGGCCCTATCACCAGCAGAAAATATTAGGATATATTTTATACATCCTAATCTTATATATAAAATTCTCGTGTCACGGTGTTAGAAGTTGAACTCCTCCGAAACGGCTCGACCGATTTTCGTGAATCTTTGCGTGCATATCGGCTAGGGTTGAGAATCGGACAACATCTATTTTTCATCCCCCTACCAGCAGAACAACGTTTGCCCGGTCAGCTAGTTTAAGTAAATAAGTATCACGTTTAAGTAATTGCAAAAGATTAACAAACATAGTTTTTAACATTCGTAAATATCTATATAATTTTTATATTTAAATTTACTTTACAGTAAGAAACAATCACTTTCTTTTAATTGACTTTAATTCGTAAGAAAGAATGGCTGGAATTGATTAAGTCCGACTATAATTCTAGAAAAAATACTAACCACTTGTGTCCCTCGCATGCCGCAAAGTCCTCATTGGGCGTGTAGTTCTTGGAAAGTCTATTGATTGAGTAGTTCGTTAAATGCATATATCTGTCGTTCAGCGACGTCAACTCATCGTTGTATTTCACTGTAAGCAAAAACTTTACAATAACAAATATAAATTCGTATTTAAATCATTAGGCATTCAGTTTCAAATGTATGTGTTATTAAGTCAGTATTTTTTTTACTTACAACGAATGATAACAGTATTATAGCGTGACATAGAGTTAATGTGTGTCGTAACGACAATAGCCGTAAAATTAAGTGATCTATAACTTTGTAGAGTATCACCCTGCTTCTCTTACGGCGGCTTAACATAAAAATAAAACCCCAACAGTTATTTTTCACGAAACATAACTAACAAACAACGATCACATCAGCTTTCAAACAAAAAACACCGCATTAAAATCGGTCCATTCCTTATAGAGCTACGGCGTCACAGCCAGACACACTGACACACAACACGCACAGACACACGGACGCAAACGCACGCACGCACACAATCGCATACGCGCACGCAAAGACACACTTATAGACAGACACATATAAATTCGTATACGAATTCAATACCTCTTTATACGTCGGTTGTTAAAAAACTAAAACTCACCCGAAGCAAACCTAGCCAGTCCGTCCCTGTACAGATATATCCTCAACGGGTGCACTGACGTCACGAGCACGTACAGCCGCATGTCGAACTTGTTCCCGTTGATCAGGTACGGCTTGGACACGTACCGCTGAACCACCACCGGCCGCTTCTTGGGGATCTGGGTCCATTGGGACACCACCTTTATGCCCGTGCCGCGGGCTGATGCCGGCTGGAAGTATATTATGGAACTGTTAGCCATGTGGAGTAAGAAAACGTAGTAGGAAATGCCAGGAAGTCCCGATACGCTTCACAAATGTTACAGTGGCTTCAACATATTAATGACCCACTTCAAAGCACACATATTTCCTCCTAGAAGGCCTAGAGCATACTTTCCCTTTCTTAGTTCTGGGTTAGTAGCTAACACCGATGTCTTAATGCTGCCCGAAGGCCTCTGATATACGACACGGCTTTATGTGCCTTCCGATATACGGTAGCACTGAAAAATTTTTTGTCACGCCACTAGCCACCGCCTAGCATAGCCGGTAAATCACTTAGAAACGATACAAAACTTGAAATTATAAACAAACAAGCTTCTGCCCGCAGCTTTGTCCGCGTGGATTTCGGTCAATTTACATAAAACCATAATGAATAATACACCTAAACCTTCCTCAGGAATCACACTATCTATTTGTGAAAACCGTACAAAAATCCGTTTACTAGTTTTTGAGTTTTTTTCATACAGACAGACAGACTCGGCCGGGGGACTTCATTTTATAATTATGTATAGATCATAACATACCGGCTTAATGATCCACTTCTCGTTATTAGCAGCATACTTCTCCCAGTCATGCTTCAACAGTTTCAGATCGTGTGGTAGGACGTAAGTCTTCGGCATGATCCCAAACTCGTTGACGCCGTACTTGGTGGCCAGCTTCTGAAGGTTCCTCCACAGCCGGTCCTTGCGCCCGATCTGGAAGGATCCGGGGAAGTGGTTCATCTTCTGCCCGTCCTTGATCGCACGGAACATCAGCGACTTCATGTGCTTGCCCCATATGCCGATCCATTCTACTGTTTCTGTTAAAAAAATATTAAGTTATGTATTTGAGTTTGCTTTATGTTTTTTTAGAGTGAACTAATATGTGAGTGAACTATATTTTTAGATTCAAATTCAAATTCAAAATCATTTATTCATATAGGTATCATTGATAGTCTTATGCACGTCATTTTTTTAATCAACCAACTCTTCGCAAAGGTGCTTTGTCATAGAGGAGAAGAAAAACCGTAAAGAAACTCTTCAGCACATCTTTTAAAAATATAAGAAAGTGAACTAATATGTGAGTGAACTATATTTTTAAAGTGAACTAATATGCATTGCGTTACATTGAAAATTTTGAAGGTCGAATGGACGTCAAAAGCTAGATAAGACTTGTTCTCCTTAAGATTTGACATAGATACTTTTCCTCTTTACCAAAACACAGATAAAAGTCGTGAAAATTCCTCCTACGTAAAAGTCCTACGTTCCTATCTCTAGCAGGAAGGAGTCAGACAGTTCTGTTGTCGCGCTTTCATTGTCATTATGAAGTTGTGTTTGAAGACAACGAATTAGATCTCTAAAGTCCGGTTTACACGTATTAAGTAGTAAAGTAGATAAGTAAATTTTAACTAAATTTTAAGTGAATAATTTTTAGTGTCCATCCACACGTAATAATTTAGTAAAGCTCTTTAGTTCATACAATTCTACTTAACTACTTAAGCCTTTTTACTAAATAACTTAAAAGTGCCTGTCCAAACGTGTTAAGTGATAAGCCCCGCCCACCTACTTAACAGAAAATAGAAAAAATTCTAAATTACTTGTCTACTTGATTACTAAACTGCTAAATTACTAAACTACTAAATTATCCGTTTACACGTATTAATTTACTTAACATTTAGTTAACTACTTAACTACTTAATACATATAAACCAAACATTGTTCGTAATAATAAAACTGTTCTTATTACTATTTAAACATCACTAACCTTCCTGCGGACACTCGGCAGTATCACACTCGCTCTTCACCAATCTAAAACCAGAGTTGGTGAGGGTCTTCTTCACCACTATAGGCGTGATGGTGGTCAGCTTCCACTTGAGGTGCTTCTGGATCGCGGGGGGGATCTTCAGGGGGGCGCTCTCCTCGTGCCCCACGAACTTCAGGTAGGGCGGCACGCGCGGGAATAGAGACGGTCGGAGACAACTGCCGATCGATTCCGGTAGGTTGAGCGGCGATTCTGGAAGGTAGTTGGAAAATGCTTTATGTCAACTGTTTGACGACAGCACCTACACTTATTTTTTATATAATTAGTACACTATACAATCATACAGTTTGCATAATATTTTTAACATATTTTCTGTCACAATATTTATAAAAAGTTTATTTTTCAAGCACAAAGACAAATACCCGTCATATCTGGAGTTCTCTAAGCTCTTTTAACTTTGATATGAAAATTTTGTATAGTGTACTGTATAGGTATTATAACAAAAGTTTCATACACAAAAGCATTTAAAAAAATTATTTAAATTAATAAACTAGTAACCTTAATATATTATAACTTCTATATTATATTTACTTGTATGTGTATACGAGTAGTAAATCAAATCAATTAAATCAAGTCCTTCGATGTAACTAATGATAAAATGATAAAAAGCAGACAAACACAGTAATTCACATTAATCGTAACTAGTAATTTTTATTTTATATAACGCTCTTACTTTCTAATTACAAAGTGAAAAATGTATGCACTCATATTTACATTTATATGTAATACCGATCAAATAGTCCATGACGATAACGGAAATGTTAATAACTAATTACATATACACAAAGCATACTCTATGCTGCTCCAGTACGGATTGAAGGCTTTTCATATGGCATTCGGAAAAATGGGAGCAGTGACAACTTTTATTATAACCTGAAAAGCAGGCGGTCCACCGAATGGGAAGTTGTATTTATGAATGTACAGGTCCATCCAAATTGAAGCAAAAGCAAATTAGTTGTTGTATTAGACAAAAGTAATTATGGTGTCGATTTATTAGTACAAAATTGGAATCATGATCAAAAGGTCTAAACTGAGACTGAATTAACTATTTTACTAGATGGAATCCATTATTCAAAACAGCAAAGTAAACGGATATAATACTAGCACGAACAAATTACTAGTTATAAAGTACTATCAAGCTAATAGACAGCTAAATTAATTTATAAACGGCTACAGCTAAGAATTACACCAACTATTTATCGCTAGGTAAGTAAGCAAATGTATACTGATTAAGGAAACAAAGTTGATGCGGTGAATTAGAGAGTACTAATCATTGAAGGATAATTTACTAAAGTACCAGAACAGACAACGCGAACAAAGTGTCGCGCCGGGAGGTTCTATTTTCAAACTCAAGCCTCCGTTTTCTTTTCAAAATCGACTGAATCCACTGAAAATTGGAGCCAATTGGCTACAGTTCATTGCGCTAGCATCGGGTTCGCGGTGTCGGTTCTATACGCTAGTAATAATAGTTGAAAGGTACTAATGGAACCTTTGCGTGCCGGTATCGTTTTGAAGGGGTTGGTAGTGTGCAGGGCTGTCAGAAATAGTTGATCCTTGTTTATTTTCTCTGCAAATAATATTTGTTTATGATGTAAAATGGTTTGCTACGCAAACGATTGTAATTGTACTGTATACAATTTGAGACAATGTTGATTCTATATTAGACTTACAAAGAGTCAATTTTATTCCATTACACATGTGCTAAATGTATAAAGTTAGAAGTCCTTTAACAATAATAATAGAAAACAAATGGAATTTTAGCAAGAACAAATGAAAAATATCCGACTTTGCGTACATCGGTCTACTGGTTTTTAATGCAAACCCTAAGAGGCGATTCAGAGTAGTATTGTGTGATAGTAACAACTAACATGTAATAAATTAACGACTCGTGTAACGCAATGGTTACCATGCCGGATCGCTAGTGCTAAGGGTTTGATTCCCAGCGAGGCAGAAATTTTAATGTTGAGTTTGAATTTCTGTTCTCGGTCTGGGTGAGTGTTTTTGTCTTTCTGTATTCTATGGCACCAACGACACAGGGAATCCTAGTATGCGGCAATGTGCATGTAGCATTATTATTGATGAAAACTTACCCCTAGAAGGCACATTCTTCGGCGTCACAACAGTCCCATTGAGCTTGCTAGTAAGTTTTGTGACGGAGGTGTGTTCGGTGTCTGCCCGGGCGGGGGCCGCGGGGGGCGGCTTCTCCAACTTCTCAATGTCCGTTATCAACGTGTCCGTCTCCATTCGCCACGTGTCTGTCAATGTGTCAGGTGAGGGCGATCGACTGTTTGCGCTGGAATATGAAATACGTTTTATTAGTAGGATCTTTCAAGAACTGTTTTTACGTCAGTATTGTCATGTATAAGCCGCATATGAAAGTATGTCTGTAAGATTATGTGTAACAAATGCTTTTAGAATGACACCCTTGCAGTTCTCATACATTTAGATGAAATATTTATTAATTTGTCAATTTCGCCTCCTTCCCCTTGCATTTAAAACAGTTGGAACAAGGTGGTACCAAAATATAAAGCTTTTACATAAAGAATAATCAAAAAAATCTAACTAACGACAGTTATAATAATCAATCTACAAGCAATTCTAGATTTCCTACAACCATAACAAAGACTGAATGAATTTTTCAGGTGGGAATAAATGGCTATATTCGGACCTACGAGAAATAGTGCTCAAAAGACTCTCGGGCCCGATTTTAATGAAAACTAAAATTGCATCAATCGATATTTTTTTAAATCAAAATTCCTAGCCCGGAATGAAATCCCATTGATTTTAAAAACTCTTAATACACCATTTGATAGTGTCGTTAAAAAAGATCGAATTCTGGGAAGTAATAAATACGGCAAACAAATCCAAAAGCACTCACTCCTCCTCAACGTTGGTGCTGTCGACCTTACTGTTGGTCTTCATCTTGGTCGTCTTCTTGGTCTTCGCTTTCTTCTTGACCGTCTTGACCGTCTTCTTCGGCGCTGGGATCGCGGTCACCGAGCTCACCGGCAGCGCGGGGCTGACCGCCGGTCGCGTGGGCGTCGGCGTGTCTTGTCGGGGCTGTTGACAAATATGACAAGAATAAAGATAAGGATGGCAAGATTAAACGTGAGATTGACTAGATTAAACGTGATGTTGACAATATTAAACTTCAAGTTTACAAGATTGAATGTGAAGTTGGCTAGATTTACCGTGAGGTTGATACGATTTAAAGAAAATTTGACAAGATTAAAAGTAAGGTTCACAAGATTAAACGTGAGGGTGACTAGATTTACCGTGAGATTGACAACATTGAACGTGAGGTTGACAACATTAAACTTAAGGTGAGATAAGATATAACAAAAAGTGACAAATAAATGTTTATCGAATTGTTTATAAAAATTTTACATCGAATATATTTTTCATTTCAATTTCTTCTCGGTACCTAACGAGATTATAATTCATAAAACTAAAAATTTTATACAAAATAACATTTAATCAGATAAATCGACAAAAACAAACCGGCTACTAGAAACAAACTTAACGTGAACCTTCAAAGTTAACCTGACTTACTGAAAAACATGACCACGAATCGATTTGTATCGCCAAAGCTGAACGCATCAAAGTTCCGATCGATTGTCTTGCATGTTCATGAAAGCATGGATAACTACCAAAGGGGTCAAGTGCGGCATGTCAATATAAAATGTTGCAGTGCACACGCAACACTACACACGCGACTGATGCGACTCGCCAACGATGCACACAGCTATTAACATTCAAGTTATCAATCATTCGATTGCCAATTATTTCGATCGCTTCGCTTCGGCCCTTGTTGATATCTCAATATTAATTTATTGAAACTTTGATAAGCTGGAACTTCATCGCAAGTTCTAACACTGCGGAAGTCAGTCAAATTTACAAAAGTGCAAAAATTGTTCTTCTGATCAAACAAAAATATATTTTTTATAGAAATAGCTGGCAAACGGGCTAACAATCCACCTAATGGTGATAAAAGAAAGAATGAAAAAGAAAGAAAGAAAGAAAAATAATTCTTTCATTGTTGAGCAATGTACACCGCGAGCAGGGAAGGCTTGTAACTACTGTTCATGTGTAACAATAGAGGACATTTAACTAATGGACACTTCAGTTTTCTACTCTCACATCAATAATCTGTTCGCGGACGACATTTAGAGCCAGCCAAGCATTTTCTGCTAGATGTACCATGTAGCAATCTAACAATGACAATCGAGACAAGACTATAATGTCTTAAAAGCGCTACTTAGAAACCGTTACATAAATAGCGTGATTCGCTTTGTTGTCAATACAAACAATAGAATAAAACGACGTACGTGAAACATATACTTCGATATGGTTCGCGGGAGAGAGAGAGAAAGATAGTTTTAATAAAACTATCGAAACATTAAAATAACGCAATTTATTTCTTATCAATCTATTTTATGATGATAACACTTCGTTTCGGGAAACCTATTCCTTACAAAATTTTATTTATATCTAATATTGACACGCATTTCATGTTCATCTAATTTTATGGCAAGAATCTATAAAATTATGATGAATTTTGTTATTTAATTAATAATTAAAATAACTTTATTGTAGAAAACATGTCTCAACTTTTCAAATTCCTGAATAAAGCTTCAAATAGCTTCAGGACGCATTTATAGTATGTCGTTGGCTAGCAGATTCCACGGGTAAGCTTTTTATTTTAATTTTTATTTCATTTGTAAGTGAGACTTCAGTTGTCCATCCCTTGAGTGGCCATTTCAAACAATTTCAAATACCCACTATAGTCAAAATTATCTAAGATGCCCATAATGACACCTGCCATTTATTAATACGAACTAAATCTGTATGGGCGTCTTTGAGCGAAATGGAATAATCATTTACTTGACATGAATAGTTGGAAACTTACGGACAAAGGATTTTGCCAAAATTTGTTAAAAATCCCTACTCATTTTCATTGGCGTTAATTATAAATCATATTAAACGTTATAATCTAGTAAAAATCGCGTCAGATCATAATTTATGCAAAATTAAAAAAAATATATGTATCGTCGAAATAATGTTATGTGAAGAGGGCTAAATCTAAACTGACGTAAAGTGATTGACGGCTTGAAATCGTTTATACAACCAAACTTAATCGATACATTACTATAATCGAAATTTCAAAATGAAAACTGAATTATTTAATTACATTGTTAAAAATGATTTACTTGCATTTAAATTTAAAATTAGGTACCCAAGAATACCATGACGAACTGGATGCTAACAAAGGACATTTTCCATTATGTATGGGCACTTTGTCATCCATGGAAAGTAACTACAGATAATATATTATATGTAATTATGTAGCTAAGGTTAAACCTTTTTGCAGTAAACATTTTTTTTTCAACAAAATAATGATTATCTATACATGACTCTTACGACGTAAACAAGAGTTTATTCACTATAGTTTTTCCCTGACGCTCATAATAGGAGTATGTCAAAATATTATTATGAAACTGAGCGAATGAGTTCATTCTATCATGATCTATCTTTCTTTCTTTCTCTTTTCTCTTTCTTGGCCGGCAACGCACCAGTGATGCTTTTGGTGTTGCTAATGTTCATGGGCGACGACAGCCACTTACCATCAGGTGGATTGTCAGCTCGTTTGCCGGCTCGGCTATTTCCATGCATAACTTGCAGCATGTGTTGTAAGGAAGAAACAAGAAAAGAATATAATTTTATTGGAGTCGTAAATACATATTGAGAAAACGCGGTACGAGATAGCTCAATCGAGGTAGTAGGTAGGTACCTAAATGTTATGGTTTATAGTTAACAATTTAATTTTCGAATCGATTAGAAAGTCTCACAATTTTGAATCGATTTGTTGCAAAAATTGGTTTCTTTCGTGAACCGATTTTTTTGTACATCTCTAGTGTCACTGTGATGACAAACGACAAATTGGGCATCTTAGTTCGTGTTGACTATAGTCCCCTTTTCACTTCTAGGTTATGCCTTCACCCCGAACTTCAGCCATATAATTGCAACGTATTGCGATGATACAATGTGAAAAGTCCTACGTAATCAAGTGTCCTCATGACACGCTTAAATATACATTAAATTCTTTTTTAATGTTTCAATTGGAATGTAAAAATAATCTTGTTGTGTTGGCAGCCTCTCCTATGTTTACAATTGTTACAAAATTATACGACGTACTCGTTTACTTGTCAACTAGGTTTTGTAGAATCATTTTATTATGAAAATTGTAAGAATTGTTCATTTGAGTAACATTACGGCATTTACAGAGATTTATGGACTATAAAGGGAGCTATAATACGTTTGAAAAAGTTAATGTACCACTTAACTCACGTAATCGATCTTTTTTAGTTTTGCACAATTTAATTTAAAACTTATGATGATACTCTTGCACGTAACGCAAACACTTTTTGAAGTGAAAACTTCTTTTTGAAATGAAATGAAAACGGGACAATAAAGAGACAGACACATAAATTCGAAAATGAGATAGGAAGCATTGTACAGGGGGAGGGGGAGGTGAGAGGCAGGGGGAGAGGGAATTTAATGGTCTCTGATTTGTTAAACCTACCAAAACTATAAAAGTTAAAACTTAAAAGTAACAACAAGGTACATGAATCACCGATTATTAGGCGATACGAAGTTCACCAAGACAGCTAGTGTTAAATATTTATTTTAATGATGCCAAAGAAGTATAACTTCTCACGCGCGTACATAAATACACGTTTATGTTTAGCGCAAAATAGTTTTTGAAAGATAATTAAAACTGATACACGTTATTAAATTTATACCTTTATATTTAAAGGTTTCACTTCTACCACGTGTGAATTCCACACATTGTTTAATACTATTGGGCATGGTGAAAAATATGAATTAGAATTAGATATTCGCAGCAGGTTACATACTTTCATATATTGAAATTCATGCAAGCGTTGTGTACTAAGAGAAGTCTTCGAATAGCATAAGCACTATTGACATTGGTGATAACAATCGAACCTGTGCATCGCAGCAGTGGCTCCAGTTCTCCTTATCTTTGTAGGTACTTCTTTAAGTACCCCGGTATTTTTGGTAACATTTTGTGGTTTATAAGAGAAGGAAAATGATTTAAAAGAGCTGGCTTAAATCCCTTTTCATTTTAAAATCATATTTTAAAAGTATCAGTTTTGCTAACTTGGATATATATGTAATCTTTTTTAGGGTTCCGAAGTAAAATCGGAACCCTTTTAGTTTCTTCATGTCAGTCTGTCCGTCCCTCTGTCCGAAGCAAAGCGCCGGGACCCTTAGTGCTGGTAAGCTGTAATTTGGCATGGATATACATATTTATTAAAACTCCAGAATCGTAGAATAAAATATTGAAGAACATTTTTTCAGGGTACCTCCCCTTCAGGTAACGTGAGGAAGAATTTTTTATTCGTCGCGTACCTAACCTATAGTGTGGGGTATCTTTGAAAAGGTCTACTAAAAATATTACGGGTCTTTTAAGACCATTTTTGGAATTAGGGGTCCGTTCGCGAAATATTTGGCTTTAAAGTGCTAATTTTGGATAGAGACGAGTGTCCCCTCCCCCCGCTGGCTAAACTTTTGGAGTTGGACAAGTGAAAAAATTCTCGAAAATAGGTTATACTTATATCATGAATTTACCAGGAAAACGATCACGGCTAAGTTAGCTTCAGTCGATAAACTTACTACTTTGGAACCGTACATTGCGCGTGGCCTCCTAACTTGCCAGGTTTTTTTAGTAACTATTAAAATTGTAATAAAAGTATGCAAATGCCATTTTCCAAACGTTATCGGACGTCGCGAGTTAAAATAGAAGTTAAAAGGTTGGAGGAGTGTATGCGACAGAATTGAAAATAAAATACCGGTACAAAATAAACCAACATACCTGCGGGGTTAGAGAGATGACAGGTTAACACTAATATCACTCTGAACGAGGTTACACACGAATAGATATAAGAGAGAACGCGAGAATAGATATAAGAAATTGGAGAATCCTGCAATTTCGCCGGCACACCGCAATTCCGAAATGCAGACACTTTTGGCAAGCATCACTGGAGGTGCTTGAAGAATCACACGTTTTTCGAGATATTTTTTACTATTTTATTGTATTTTAAGCGCGAGATATCGTCGGCGGATTGTTTTGTGCCGAGACAGCGAAATGCGTGTCAAGGATACGCGCGGGTCACCGTAAATTGGTGCACTCATTTAGTTTAGAAATTCACACGCGATATTAAGTTAAGGGAGTCGCGTGGCCCGCACGCTCCGCTATAGATTAGCAATTGAACCTTTACCATACTAACAGTATTAATGCATCGTATTGACATTTTGTGGACCTGGCATTACGCCCGCTCTCGTGAATTGATGCC
Organism: Thymelicus acteon; assembly: GCA_951805285.1. Classification (NCBI taxonomy): domain Eukaryota; kingdom Metazoa; phylum Arthropoda; class Insecta; order Lepidoptera; family Hesperiidae; genus Thymelicus; species Thymelicus acteon. The sequence goes on from OX638233.1 coordinate 4,771,394, forward strand.
ACAATAAAATTGTAAAGGCCTATGCCAGTGAGAGCGGATCTATACAATACTATACAATGTAGATACTAAACAAAAAATTGGAACTGTGCTGTTAACCAATAAGGAGTACCCTCGGGAGCCAAACCTCTGTGAATCGAGTCATGCTCATCACAAAAATACATTGCACATCAGAACTGAAGCAATATGTAAAATTTCGACTCCTTAGGATAAGTGGAAGTAGGTCTAATTAGGCTTGCAAGATTTGACCCAAACAAATCAAGCTAAATAAAACCGTTTAAAACTGTATTTAAAAGATAAACTCTGGTTCATTTTACAACTTCGCCACATACCTTTGATACCATCAGATAAAAATAGTCGTCAATTTCAAGTAGTGAGTAAACTAGTAACATTAAAAACTTTGTCTAAAATATGCATGACTGTCAAAAGTAATCAAAACTGAATGTGACCTAACTAAAATTTCTGCAGATTACATTCAAAGCAAGAACGCAAGTCACCTAAAAACTTATAAAAGTATTTAATTTCTGCCGATCACATTCAAAGCGCAACCTTAAAACTAATGAAAGTATATAAACTTTGCAAGTCTTAAAAATTTTCAAAGTATTTTTGCAAAACGTCAAACTACTGCAATTTCCTTACAGACGAGATTTGTTGAAACAATGGCGTAATTTGACTTTAAAAAAATATTTGGATTTTACAAATTTTCTTAAAGCGGTAAATTCGAGTCATTTCCCTCCCTGAATTTGCACGAATGAGTACGATGTTTTTAAACGCGCCATATTTATTCTTAAACCTTGTTCCACTCCACATTCATTAGGTGTACCTATGGTAATCAAAATTAACCCCGCATTACAGTGCACATCGCTCAGCACAAGCCTCGCATGCTGTACACGCGCGCCTTTACGAGGCGGAATTACGCAGACAATAAGATGAGCGCAAGGAGCCAGTAAACCTAGGGCATTATATCTGGACGCTCCAAGTGACCTAGCACGATTATCGTCTCCTCTACTGAAGATTCCGACTAATCTGTCGTCAGTGGGTCGATTAGGGCTTTAATCTGTTGATGATTGTTACTCAATGGGAGGTATATCAATAGCCAGTGCGAACAAGCGTGATCAGTTTCAACCTATTAATGACCGACTATTGAGCACGGGTCTCTCTTCTTGAAGAGGCCTAGAACATACTCCACCACGCTGCTCCAGTGCGGATTGGTGGAGGTGATCTATAATGAAGACCAATATCTTTAAATTTGGACCCCAAGATCTACCGTTAAGATCGTGGGACATTTTGAGAACCGATCCCAATATTCTATCTATCCATAATCGTTACTTTTCCTACTTACTTAACCAGCTATTACAGATCAGAGGAAGCAAGGATATAGAAGTTCCCAACGAAAAATCTGATTTTCCGTCGATAAGTATATACGAAACGAATAATCTTTTTCGGTTAGAAAGTGAGGGTTATGTTCCCAAATGTCAGTGGTGTCACTATATATACCGTAGTAGTATACCTAATACTCTATTGTACCCAAACATATCCTTAAATCTGATCCTCAAGACCTACTGCTAAGATGAGGCGTAGAAAGCGCTTGGAATACAGATCCTTGGTAAGCCAAGGCAAACCAGATTTATGTACCTATACGGATTTTCAGTAAGTTAATTATTTAGTACTATTATTTCAGTACAATCGCGGATGAAGAAGACGGATATTTCCTGTCTCATTACTTATCATTAATCTCCTACATTATCGGAATGCACCAAGCTTGCTAGATTCATCTCGTGAGCCGAGCAGAGGATTTGGACAAATAACAAAAGCGTAATAATGTGAGTCGGAGAATGCGAATTTTAATAGAACATAACGACACACTCATAATCTGCAGTGCAGTCGCCAATAAACACCAAAATACGACAAAATATACGCATTATGCATTGCTGCTAAGGGCAGAATTATTCATAATACAAGATGGAAGACTTCATCACGGAAAGATCGTAAAGATTTTATCATCGCGAGTTGTTTTGTTGTTCGTTTGTTCGCTTGCACTTTTGGTTTTTAACCCTCGACGCAAAGAGGGGTGTTATAAGTTTGACGTGTCTGGGTGTATGTCTGTGGCATCGTAGTTCCTAAACGAATGGACCAAATATGTTGCCGTTCTTTTGTTTGAAAGCTGACGTAAACGAGATGGTTCTTAGCTATATTTAGTGTAAGTAAAACAGTCGGGTGATTTTTAAAATATGTTATACTAGCTGACCCGGCGAACTTCGTATGGCCTAACAAACTTTGTTTGTAAAATAAAAGTAGCCTAAGTTACTCCTTGTTACATCAGCTATCTGCCAGTGAAAATCCCGTCAAAATTGGACCAGCCATTTCAGAGATTAGCCGGAACAAACAGACAGACAGATAGACAAAAATTGTGAAAAATGTTGTTTTGGTATATGTACCATGTATACATCTAAATGCACTTAGTAAAAAGCGGTTAATTTGTATAGATTGACTGATCGACTTAGTTAAGCAACTGCGGACATGATCAGTGGATGGGATACTGCTAGTGGTAAATTTTCTTGTGACCTTTTTATGTGCTCCGAAGAGCTAATTAATTCGTCGACATCGATGGTCAGTTTTCACTGCTTTCCAGTATTTTATTTGAATAAAATGTTTAGCAAACTTAAAACAATTAATGAATATTGGTGGACAATTAACTGTGTAATCTACAACTAATAATAACGATCGAATTGAATAGAAAAGTACATTTTACGCTCTATTAATTTCAGTTAACTTCTATTTTTGGTAACAATAATACCATAATTTTATCTACGAAACTTTTTTCATCTTCATTTTTCAACAATTTTATCTACTAAACTTTTAAGTACTTACAAAAGGTGGCAGGAGGAAGAGATTTATGATATTTGTGTCCGGATAACTTTTAGTTAAAAATGAAATATTTCTATTACAGGTACTTGAGTGTTTTGGCTAGTTCCAAACTATGTAGACTATGAATCATTCCAAATACGTTATTGAAACCGGAGACAGGGTTGAGTCAATGTTTTATATTCCAGTTATTAGAGCTATTTTAAGAAGTTCAACCACCAGCAAGATTAATTTCTCAAACCTTTACCATTACCATTAAAATTCAAATTCCGAGGAATTATATTTACTGAGATATTGAAAAATACTTTTCATTTAAGTTATTTCACACTCGCACGCTCGTTTTGTCTTTATGTGACTTTGGGACTATGCACCTTGATAGGCACAGTCACTAACACACTAACAACTGGTCTACAAAACGAAAAGAGGTAAAAGAAAGGAGAAATACTTTTATAATGATAACAACCTGCAAACGTACAAAGTGGCCATATTATAAGAAACGATGACCATTGACCGCCGTCTAGAGATGTAAAACAGTGAGGGATGGAAGCAACCAACTCATCAGGCGATCTCTATGGTCACGAGGTCACCATCCACTATGGACATCTGGCATACTAAGGGAATTACCGATGCATTACCTACCCCGTAAGCAATGAAACCACTTCTCAGTACATTGTACTATGTGTTAATGCGTGAAACTAGAGCAAATCATGTTTGCGTCAAAAACGCCATGACGATTAACGGTGATTTGCCTGTGGCAACTCATTCTCCTTTCAAAGTTCACTTACAAAGCAACTGACAAGGTATAGACAGTCAAAATCAGGTCAGTAGGTAAGACATGGGGGAATATAATCATTCACTGCATTCAACTAAGAAGTAGTTTGTTGCTATCGCTTGTACTTTATACCTTGGTTTGCTAATCGTTTTTTATACGGTTAACTATGCATCCATATGGTTAACATTCATTGCAGTTTTTTTAATAACACTTAAAACCAAAAAATACTGAATACCAATCTAACCGTATCATTTAAAGCATGACAGATAGTTAGCCAGTCACGACAGCCAAACAAGCTGAAATCCACTTTTTATATAAATTCTAACCTTACATTTTAAATTCAGGTTTTCAGACTTAAAATAAAACCCGGATGTTGATATCTATCAGCAGATGTTTTCTAGGTTTCTATGAGATTCGGAGAGATACATCATCGAATGAGGATTAAGAGTTTGAAAGATAAAACATGAAAACGACTGTCGAAACTGTCGAAACTGACTGACGAACACCTGTCGATTGTAAGAAAAACATTTCGCTCCGCATATTATTCAATACAGGTAAGTGTCAACAACAGCGACTATTGGTATAATGAGCCAAATGTTAATTCAATCTATTCGAATATAACTCACATTCCACCATAACTTCTGCAAAACTTTCTTTAGGGACGGCATGGCATCCGTCCACGTGGGTAGGGCTATTTTAGTTTCGGAATCCTCACTTCAGTATTATTCATGGTCACTTCTTGCACGACATTGTACTCTTAATCATGGCACTATAAAAACACCTGTCGTCACACACGAACACCGAAAATATCCACTGAAAAAAAAATTCCACAAAATCCGCAAGTCTCTAGGATGCGGTGCTCCGATTATGTAAACAATTTACATTGTGCGAAAGTGTGCTCACTGTAAAATATTTTATACCGCAAGTTTTCACGCCGCTCGTTTTCGACTCTACTGCGCGGTGATAAGAGCAAGAGTAATCATCGAGTACCGCGAGGGTTCGTTAACTACGTTGCAGACCGTATTAGGCGCCGTACTAGGTGGTGACGAGTGTGCTACGAAACACGAAACAAACCTTAAAACTAGAGCAATAAAGTCCAAACTGGAAACAAACCCAACTTTTAATTGTATGAAAATTACTATGAAGTTTTCGCAATTTATTACTTTTCCATAAAAGTTTTAACGTCCGCGATACTCTGAATATAGGTATGTTACATAATTTATTATTATGTATAACAATATCACGTGCGTTTTGTCTTTTGTTTACTTTGCGTGATATCTATTAATGATGATTAATGAAGGAAAATAATCAAATCGTCTTGTTACGTACAGTTCACTGATAATAAAAACTTGTTCAGCAATAATGTATACGGGTAGTTCTACAAACTAAGGAATTTTCGGTGTTCCAGCTAAAAAATAATGAAAAATTTGATACTAACTCATTTACTTTTATAATATACTGTACAACAAACCTATTTCTAGTTCGTCACTAAAAATCATTTCGATTTGATATTAACGAAATTTCTATTTAAAGTGCCAAATTCTTAGGAACCTGCAATGTCCCTCGACCAAAATGTAATCAAAAGTGTTACGTAATTTATTTACTACGAGTAACTGCCCTCGCTTTGCTTCGGTTTTCTTGTTTTTTTTTTTACACCTTGGGTCACATTATTGGAGTTTTATTGAGGAACCCTAATTTTTTTTTGAAAATATAATATAGCCTATGTTACTCGGGGATAGAGTAGCTTCTCAACAGTGAAAGAATTTTTGAAATCGGTTCAGTAGTTTCGGAGCCTATTCAATGCAAACAAAAAATCAAATCTTTCCTCTTTATATATTAGTATAGAAGTATAGACAACATTCAGGACATAAATTCAATCTAAATAAAGAAATAGATAAAAAAATTCTTGCCTGGAAAATACATTTTTATTTTATAGTTCCAAAAATATTATAAAATCCTTTTCTACATTTTGTATCAGGATCCTGTTCAATGTAAAATCAGCCATTTAGTAGTTAGAGTAGTTTAGTCAGCCCGTCACAATTAGCGGAAATCGTGTCAAAATCAGTCAAGTTCACAGGATCCTGTTCAGATATTGTCTTACGAAATTTTAGCGTTTTGATGTGTAAGTTGCCTATATTAAGGCATAACTCTGTTGAATTTTGTTGAAATGTCTCATAATCGATGTTTTTTTTTTATATTTTAAAGTTCATGGGAAATTGGTTTTATGGAAAAAATGCCGAAACCAAAGAAAAAACAGGCTAAAGAAGAAATATTAAAAAATATAACGATAGCTGAAAAAATATTAATTAGCAACTGAAAAAGAGAAAAGAGCAAAAAGCAAAAAGTTGAGAGGAACTGGCAAATAATAGCAACTGAAATATCGACTCGTGAAAAAGACAGGTTCGCAAATATTGGAGATTATTTTTCCGACCCAAATATCGACCAATAGAATTGCACCATTCGACGTCACGTGGTACAACCTACATGGTATTATACTGATAATTTTTTGAAAATTTTCTCTGGTAGTTGCTATATATAAAAAACAAAACATGATCCAGTCAAATTAACCACACGTCAAACTGACAGGTTGAATTCAATTGTGAAAATTGGAAAAATAATCCCCCGAATACCACACGAGCTTCAAAATTATCTGGCATTTCCCTCAAGGTTCCCTGCAAACAAATAAAATCGTCAAGTTTTTCAGGAAAAATCACTCGCGCTTCGCGCTCGTGATTTTTTAACCTGAAAAACTTGACTCCTTCATTTGTTTGCAACGAACCTATCGGGAAATACCCGATAATTTTGAAGCTCTTGTGGTATTATAAGTGAATACTCAGATTTTAGGCTGGCTTAGGTATGTTGCAGACGTTGCAGTGCCCAAATTAATCTCGCAATAAAATACAGTTCACTTCATTCACGCATCGGTTCACACGTTCATCAGTTCAGTTTTTATTATACAATTAGTATCAGTATGATGATGATGATGATGATGATGATGATGACGATGATGATGATGAATGAATTTTATATATATAGATATTACTTGTGTACTACCTATGTTTACACAAGTACAAAAAAAGCGGCCAAGTGCGAGTCGGGCTCGCCCATGAAGGGTTCCGTAGCAGCAAGTAACATAATATAAAAGTTCTTGTAGTTCGTTGTAACTTTGATCAATGTTTTTTGCGATTTACGATTTATGACGTATTAAAAAAAACTACTTACTAGATCTCATTCAAACCAATTTTCGTTGGAAGTTTTCATGGTAATGTACATCATATATTTTTTTTAGTTTCATCATTCCCTTAATTTAGAAGTTACAGGGGGGGGGACACACATTTTACCACTTTGGAAGTGTCTCTCGCGCAAACTATTCAGTTTAGAAAAAAATGATATTAGAAACCTCAATATCATTTTTGAAGACCTATCCATAGATACCCCACACGTATGGGTTTGATGAAAAAAACATTTTTGAGTTTCAGTTCTAAGTATGGGGAACCCCCAAAATTTATTGTTTTTTTTCTATTTTTGTGTAAAAATCTTAATGCGGTTTACAGAATACATCTACTCACCAAGTTTCAACAGTATAGCTCTTATAGTTTCGGAGAAAAGTGGCTGTGACATACGGACGGACAGACACACAGACAGACAGACAGACATGACGAATCTATAAGGGTTCCGTTTTTTGCCATTTGGCTACGGAACCCTAACTAGATGGCGTTGTTCACTAATCTGAATCACGCTGTTGAGACTGTGAGATTTGATAAGTAATCCAGTGCCAGGGAGTATAAACTCCCTCCATGGTAGCGCAAACGTTAAACGCAACCTTTTTGCAAGTCGCATAGAAGTATAACTTCAAAAAACTTTTGACAGAACGAGGTCTGTCCGGGTAGCTAGTAGTATTGGAACGAAGTTCCTTATCGCGCGTTGCGAAAGGGGGCTAGGCGGAAAAAATTGGAACGAAAAGTTGTAACGACACTTTTTGCCGTCGTTTATTAATTAAAGCGAGTAACTAGGCGACCAGAAGTGTTCGAGGGTGATACAGTACAATCATAGTATGTGGCTGTCTTATTTACTCTTCTTTATTTAGCATAGGCACAACAGGGATATCTATATAACGATCAGCGATTTCTCTTGTCATACCAATTAATATGCGAAAGAGCGACAGGAATAGAATAAATCTATTACTGTCGCTCTGACAAGACACTTGTCAGAGTGGCAGTGATGGATTTGTTCTATCACTCTCGCTCTTCCGCATATTGATTGGCATGACGGGAGAAATGGCAATAATAGCTTAATGTGCATGATCGTGATATGGACGTCCCTGTTATGCCTATGCTAAATACCGAAGAGTGAATAAGACAGCCACATACTATGATTGTACAGTATCACCCTCGAACACTTCTGCTCGCTTAGTATTAATCGAAAGGAACTTCGTTCTATCCGGATGTCCCTTGACACCTCTCATTTTATAAATGTGAAAATTTGTGAGGATGTTTAATACTCTTTCACGCCAAAACTATAAAAGGTATTTTTATGAAATTTAGCACACAGGTAGACCATGATCTGGAATAAGACATAGGGTACTTATTATCCTGTAAAACGCGAGTCAAACCGCGGGCAGAGCCTAGCATCAAATTAACAGAAGAAGAATACTTCAAGGTTCAAGCCGTTATTAAAATTTAAAAGTTGCTTCATGGTAAGTTTTTACGCGGGCATCCTTCTTGCATGTTTATTCTACTGAATAACTGAATACATGACTGTGTTGAAGGAGTATTTTAGACTTTAGTTAAACAAACAATAAAATGATGTGCGAACTTTTGTAGTTTCCTCATAAATTCTATAAAACTCGAGGTACCGCGACTGAAGATTCCTTGTAACACACAATCTACATACTAATGATAAATATACACACTCGTATTAGGATTCCTTGTGCCACGTGGTATAGACAATCGAAATTACGTAATATATTTATCTTTCATATAAATGTCCGCTCCGACCCGGAAACGAACTCGGGACCGCAAAATTCATAGGTTCACATACAGGTATAGGGTCATCAAATACATACCTACTAATAAAATCGGACACTTATATCCCTGTGCTCAAAATTATAGATGATTTTGCATAGACATAAAAAAGACATTAAAAATAATTAAGATTCCAAAATAATTAAAATTCCTAAACAAACATTCATCTGTGAAATAAATTATTGAAATTATTAGAAAGATTATTAGAAAGAATTGATATGGTTTGGCTAACTAAACTATCTAAAACTATCTAAAGATTGTAATACCAACACTTATACATAAGTCATTCATTACACTGATTAATAAATAAATATTACAGACTAGCTGACCCGGCGAACTTCGTATCACCTAACAAACAATTTTTTTTCTAATATAAAAGCAGCCTAAGTTACTCCTTGTTACATCAGCTATCTGCCAGTGAAAGTCCCATCAAAATCAGTCCAGCCATTTCAGAGATTAGCCAGAACAAACAGACAGACAGAAAGACAGACAGGCAGACAGACGGACAAAAATTGTAAAAAATGTTATTTTGGTATATGTATCGTGTATACATACAAATGCACTCAGTAAAAAGCGGTTCCTTTAATATTACAAACAGACACTCCAATTTTATTTATTTATATATATGTATATATTGTATTTATGTATATATTGTATACTAGATGTATAGATGTTTATCCTAGGTACAAAAGTCTAGTGTAATAATACCAGAGCACTCAATTGTGAATTCATGATCACATTATGTGAACCTTATGTTTATAAATAGTAACAACAATGAGGGAAACAATTGTTTTCGTTTTCACCAGGCTTCAACAGCATACTGAAGAAAGTATGAATGGAGAATAAATTAACTATAGCAAATAATAAATTCAATGATTTGAAATGGCACACAGCACTAGAACTAAGGTGTGTAATGTTAATGATGTCGCAAAGTGGATTTCAAAAAGGCTGGTATCTAGTATATTTACATAAATTAATATAAATTGGTTTTAGGCATAGTTAGGCAAATAGTGAAATAAAAATTGTAATTTACTTTTAATATAATAAAAGTATGGCATTATTATTATGTGCCCAATAAACGACCTTATCTTAGAATATCAGTTCATTGACACAAAAATATTGAATAATGATTCAATGATTAGATATATATTAGATATTTAGATTCAGATATTAATGCGCAAAATTAAAATAATGTGGACACAGAAAAATATAAATAAAATAAATATGCTAAAAGTTTCATGGCTTTTTATACGCTTCAGCGAAAATAATTTGAATTCAACTCACCACTTCAACTATTTCAATGTCATTCACAGTGTCACTATTGATGGCTGAAGTCCTTAAGACATGCATGCCATTGTACAAGTCGTCCTTGGGTGTGACTATAACTTGGTCCTTGCATGAACACCGCACAGTTTTCGGGTATGCTGCATTTTTCACTGGGTTGCTAAGAGCAGCAACTGCAGTCCCATATGAGTAGCCGGTACCGGAGTTGTCTTTTGCACGTTTCATACTGCTTGATAAGTATGATACACGGCTGTATGAAAGAAAATGTTGAATTTAGAAACTACAAAAAAAATTTTTTCAGATTTAAATACAGGAATAACGTAAACCTTGTTAGTTTGAACTGTATTTGGATATTTTGAGCCAATTATATTGGCATGGCAGAGCTCAAGTACAGTGAGAATCTTTAAGTGAACTATTTTTAGCATCAATTGAAGTTTTGAATAAGATCATACTCATATTTACAAGGCAATTCAGACACACTTCAGTATTAATAAAAGCTTCCAGGTCAAAAATTATTTTATAATTTTGATAAGGTGTCTAGATATAAAATATTTTATTATCAAAAAAGATCTTAAAATACACAACAACAAAACAAAGTGAAATAAAGTATTTATTATAAAAGCATTAAAATGAATTAAACCTGCTGTTATGTTTCATAAGCACAATTAAATTTAATTTTATTAATTGGAATCATTTTGTTATTAGTTCCTTAAGAATGATTAAGTTTAAAAAGTGTATAATTTAGTTATCAAACCTTGACTTGAGGATAATATTAAATGCAACAGTTACTAACAAAATTTAGGTTATAAAACATGTTTTACTGCTGTCATAGACAAAGCCAACTAGTTTGCTGCTATTAAAATAGCAGTAGTATAATAAAATTGTACATGTTAATATTTGTTCAGCAAACAAAAGGAATATTGTAAAGATACATGAGGATAAGATAAGAGAAAATAACCTTAAAATAGAACTAACCTGTCATACCCTGGTATCGGAGAGCCTATGTGGAAAGTACAATATAAGTTGTCCGATTCACTTGATGCACGTTGTCGTCTGCGGCCTTCTATTGACTTAGCTTCCTGGTATTGTCGTGTTTTTGGCTTCTTAAGTATGCCTGGTGGAGGCGACTTGGGTAAGGGATTGTTGAGTATAGACTTGAGAGGTTGTTTCGCTACCGTGACTTCCATCATGTCCTGATCCACCTTTTCAAGCAACTCCTCAACCTTTGGTAATCTGCTGTCATCTATTTTAGTATTTGATAATGTTGTTACTAATAAAGGTCTGGTCGGACTTGTTCTGTGAAATTTTGATCTGCTAGGCTGATAACTGTTGAAAATTATTCAATGATGTACACAAAGATATAAATGAAACATAACTAGCCCAGAAATAGTAATATTGAGATTAAATAATTAGTGTTTTGTTGCCAGCTATACAAAATTATTGTTTGCAAAACCATAACTGTAAGCAAGTTTCAATAACAACATGACTTTGTTAATAACGAATCTATTAAGCTGGAATGTTTATTTGACACAGTCCATGTCGACTGAAATTAGGTTATGTTGTCAATCAAGACTACTTACCCGTGCATTCGGTTTTGTTCGTGGGCCATGATGTAGTCACCGTTTTCGGCGGCGGGCAACGAGCACTCGTTGTGGAAGCGGTCGAGGCGTTGGTCAATACCGTTGTTTATCGTGAAGTGACTCTTGTTTGGCAGCAGACGCTGACGGGTAGCGCTATCGGCGGAGCGGTGCGCCTCCCGCGTCGCATCCTCGTACGGCGACCGATCGACGCCCTCGCTGCGACAGCGACGCCGCAGCACTCGCGCAGGCCCGCGCCCTGACCACTCCAACACCGAACCCAAAGGATCGCACGCGTCAAACCCGGCTTCGTAGCTGCGGCACGAACGCCTCCTATCCATATCCGCGACTATCCCTAGCGCGTCATCGAACCACATCGATCACCCGCCACGATACTATTTACACTACTCCACTGCTAATTTTGCAGGCGAAAACATCAAGGTAAGGCGATGGCGATGAGTCCAGGCGACGACAGCTGACAGGTCGCCATTCAACGTTCTCAATGCAACATGCCAGCTCTCCCGCCAAAATTGAAAGGAATAACACGTTTTTTTTCTTTGTAATAAACAAAAAAAACTGCCTTCGAAAAGATAACAATAACACCAAGTATTAGTATTCTACAAGTTTAATCCACCATGCACAGTTCGAGGGAAACCGAAATGGCGATCAACGAGTCGAGAAGTAAATTATTTTTTTCTATGCAAGTGGTTTTAGCTGATGAAAAATGAATTATAACAATTTGTTGAACATATTGATTTTTTCTATTAATACCAGGCCATAATCATGAATTTGAATTTTTATCTTAAGGCGATATCTATTTTCGGTTTGATTCGTTAACAAATTAATACCTACAAACTCATGAATCAATGAATGAATGAGATGAATCAATCAAAGTTATGTGAATGTCGTGAATAAAAACAGTAGCATGTTTATTACTCTATGCTATGCAGCACGTTAGTACATGGAGTATTGAGATAGAAGGAGTACCATCTCATATGAAGGGAAAGAAAAATGAAAAAGTGTCACAAAGCGCACAAAAAAGCGCCACAGCGCCGGCTATAGATTTAAGCCGGCGCGGCGCCAGATACAGCTTCAAACATGTGAACACTGTTTTGATTGCTATTTATATACTATGCTATATATTCAAATAGTATATATTGCTATATATATACTATTTGAATATGTGTTCAATGTTTGAACAAAAATTTGCATGCCATGCGGAATCGGTTTTTTAGCGCACACCAAAGCGTTCAAACTTGAATGTGTTCAAATGTTTGCGTAGCCTGCCACACTTGCGCAAAGTCCAGTTGCAGGACCGTTGCTGTGGCGAAAGGTCGTGCGCGGTAGGCAGTTGAGCTAAATCCGAACAAAACTACTTGGTGTGCCATGATTATGACTTTCGATCATCCAACTGGACATTGGAAGACATTTGTTATACATATTTATGAATCATGCTCGTACTTTAAAGTATAATGCACACTAAGTACTCCAATTTTTTATTTTTACTTTTTACAGCAATTTTTTTTCTAATGTAAAACAGTTATGTACTTGTTTAACACATGTAATAAATATTTACAAGCATATAAATAATAAAGGCATCCACAAAATCTTCGTTCATCTTGTTTGACATCTACCAGCTTAATGTAAAGAAAAACAATTGCAAAACATGTCTGGCAGGTTGCGACAATATGTGTTCAAATGTGTTTTCAAAGTCCTTCAAAGAAGTGTTCAAATGTTTGAGCTGTATCTGGCGCCGGCTTTAGAACCAGTAGATTCTCCCATACATTTGACAAAGCGAGATAGCCAGTTACAAAATCTACAAAAGACAGAGACAAAAATATTATTTTGTCCCCGTCTTCGTAGCCGATTACATTAAACTTGTCTTAAATATTGTTTGTCACAAGTGCAAACAATGGTAAGTTGTGACAAACAATGAATAGTGAGTTGGCTATTTGAAGATTTAAAGTTTCAGTTTGTTTTTTATGCAGAAAATCGTAATACGTTTAAGTACGATGGTGGGTAGTACTCTGGGCTGCTTGTTAAATTTTGTTACATTTCTTTTAAAATAACCTTAAAGAAACGTAATCTTCTGTCTCATGTACAGCCACGCCGTGGCTGAATCTATAGAAATACTGTTCTATATTGTTGGGAAATATATTATAATTACAACGTATAACATATTTCCGCAAAAAATTAGGGTTTAGTATAAAATAAATACACTTTAATTTATAAGTTTAAAATTCGCACCAAAACACTTCAAAGTGTCATGGCGTCGTTGTGACGTCACGCCTCAGAAAAATAATAGACAAAATGACATTGTCGTCATTGTCAGTATTGTCATAATTGATTGTTTACTGAGGTGTGACGTAATTCGCGCAGATTGAGATTTGAGACTGATTGGCGTTCAAGATATCAAGGCGGCTTGCCGTATTATGTGTAATTCATTTTAAATCTATGATTTTGTAGTTTTATTTTATCAAAATATTATTAATCTCGCTCATAATAATACAATAAATTCCTGTTTTGTAATCCAATAACAGGGTTTCATAAAATTAATACATAATTTTAGTGATTTTTACTTACTGCAATCATGCTTAACCTCTCAACAGTTGACGCCTTATAATTATGTATATTTATACCATAGAGTACTCATTGCCAGAATACTTTTTTGTACAGTGCGCCCAACTTATCTGTGAAATGGCGAAAATTGGAGCCGATACAAATGTAAACTAAAGATTATTATTAATAATAATAATAATATTAATAATTTTATTTCGGAAATACATCCATAGTAAATATTATCTATAATAAAATAGATTTCTAGGGTTTTTCACCAACTGACATGAATTTGTACACCAAATGCGTTTTATTTAGACAAACTCCCATTAAGGTATTTGTGAATTCTTCAATAAATACATATTGATCGATAACAATTATAAACTCCAAGTAAATGTAGAAATAAACAAAATTAAATAACACCGTCATCATTCAAACACTTTGCAATGACAATCTTATTTCCAAGAAGAGATTTGAAACGTTTAACATAATGTACTATTTTGCCCTAATGAGTAGTTTGTCTAAATAAACGCATTTGGTGTACAAATTCATGTCAGTTGGTGAAAACCCTAGAAATCTATTTTATTATAGATAATATTTACTATGGATGTATTTCCGAAATAAAATTATTAATATTATTATTATTAATAATAATAATCTTTAGTTTACATTTGTATCGGCTGCAAAACGACTAGAGTATAGATCGATATGGATCGTATCGCAGTGTATCGATCCAGGTATCGATCCTAGTGATGATACTGATCGATCCAGTATCGAATGATTTTTTTTTTTAATGGAAATAGGCGGCAAACGAGCTGACGATCCACCTGATGGTGAGTGGCTATCGTCGCCCATGGATATCAGCAACATCAAAGGCATCACTGATGCGTTGCCGGCTAAGAAAGAGAGAAAAAGAAGAAAATAAAATTTTAAATAGGAATGTTTAATCCGGGTGTTTTATGTATCGATAGTCCGGTTCGACATGAATATCTCAATAAATAGTCCAAATATCGATTCATATAATTAAATATACCTGTAAGGTGGGTATCGCGGCCAATGAATATCAGCGACCAAAGCGTTGTCAGCCAAGAAAGAGAAAAAAAGAAAGAAATATGTTAATAAATGAAACATGATACATATTTTATATTTTATTTATATTTAATACTTATAATTTAATACGATGTTTTGTATCGATTCATAATCGAAAAAAAATCTCGAATTCTAAATAAATATATATATCTTTAAGCCAGTATTAAGGTTAATCGTTTTAGATTAAAGGGCTTCCAACATTTTTGTATGGAACCTGGCATACCTACCAGTCCGCCATTTTGAAAAAACCTCGATTCGGTGGCCAGTGATGAAACATAATTATGTCAATCGATAGAGTAAATGATTATGATTAAAAAATATTCAGTAATTAAATGTCGTAAGTGGTATACTTTCTGAGATATTTGAGTTCAAAACCGTAGAAAAATAAAGTAAAAAACTTTGTTTCGGTGGATATTGATAAAACATGTGTCAATCGATAGACTAAGTGATTACGATCAAAAAGTATTCAGTGATAAAATGTCGTAAGTGTACTGTACTGTACAACACACATCAGCATAATCAAGGCGAGGGATGACCAGAGCCTGTACCAACATAATTTTGGTCTTAAACGGTAAGAAGTGTTTATGGGATACAGCAATTGAAGTGTACCGGTCACTTTTTTCCTTACCTCAGTTACGTTATGTATTATAAAAATTAAAAAAAATTCGTCAAATAAATAACTTAAGGGTAGAGATAAAATCGCGGGATGGTACTGCTCATGCATAGTGGGGAAAAGAACCTTGTCCTGTTGTTCCCATATAATGTGTGTTATATGGTTTTTGGCATAGGCTCGACATCAGGAAACATTGCCTTTATCACCAGCGGAAATTTTAGATTCAGTGATTGTCAGACATGATAATTATAGAAACGAAGCCAATAATGAATTTTAACTTTTGGTTTAGAGTTAGCCTCTGGTGGCAAATAAATTATTTATAAAACAATCTAGTTTGCTTTTGCTTTGCTTTTTTTTAATTCAAACCTATCCGTTATTAATAAATCAAGTACCCATGCAGCACATACACATATTATGGCATAATATACTTATTTTTCATTATTGACCCAATAAATTCAAAAGAAGTAAATGATAATTTTTAATGCATTATTTTTGTACAGTTTTGAACTTAAATATCTCAGGAAGTATATCACTTACAACATTTCATCACTGAATACTTTTTAATCGTAATCATTTAGCCTATCGATTGACACATGTTTTATCAATGTCCGCCGAAACCTAGTACTTTTGCGTTATTTTTCTACGATTTTGAACTCAAATATCTCAGAAAGTATATCACTTACGACACTTCATCACTCAATACTTTTTAATCGTAATCATTAGGCTTATCGATTGACATATGTTTTATCAATGTTCGCTGAAACGAAGTTTTTTTACTTTATTTTCCTACGGTTTTGAACTCATATATCTCAGAAAGTATGTCACTTACGACATTTTATCATTGAATACTTTTTAATCGTAATCATTAAGCCTATCGATTGACATATATTTTATCAATGTTCGCTGAAACGAAGTTTTTTTACTTTTTTTCCTACGGTTTTGGAACTCAAATATCTCAGAAAGTATATCACTTACGACATTTCATCACTTAATACTTTTTGATCATAATCATTTAGTCTACCGATTGACACATGTTTCATCACTGGCCGCCGAATCGAGGTTTTTTCAAAATGGCGGATATGTAGGTATGCCAACTAGGTTCATTGCCCTTTATTAGATTTAATTTTATTCAAAATATTGTTTAATTAAATACTGAAAAAGTTACTTGTTGTAGGAACATCGTATAAATAATAATATCTCACTCTATAACAGTATATTTGATTTAGAACTCTTGTGTTTTATAAACTAATTAATCAAATAAATTCATATCATCATATATTTTTTTCTTAAAATATTATATCGATATGTGTAAAATACAACACTAATTTGTGGGCGGAGTCGACGCCATATTTGAGAAACTTTTGGCTTCAGATCACGTGACCTTATTTCCTATCCTCTCTTTTTCTTTAATCAAAGATGCTGCCTCATTCAAGTTCTTTGTGTTAATGTCAATGAATGACATTGACATTTATTACGTCTCGAATTGCGTCCCAGTGATTGGTCCAATGCGTTCGACAGCGCCCTCCCTCAGTTCACAGATAAGTTGGTCGCACTGTAGAGTGCGTTTCAAGCATCAATGGCATGGAGCATTGAGATAGAAGGAAGGCCGAGATGGCCATATGAAAGGAAAGTTGAAAAAGTGTCCAGCTGTTTACAGAAAATAGAGGTTCCAATAATGGCCATTTCTGAATGGCGCTAGTGTGATACAAATAGCGTCACCCGTAATGAATGACTCTAGTGTCCGCCAACAGCACCGCAGCGCCAGCCGTAGTTTTACGTGTTTTTACGGACACTTTTTTTAAATAGAGATGGCATTCCTTCTCTCTATTTTCCATGATCCATGGATAATTGGATATATTACTCTATCTGGATCACTGACTTTGTAGAGTTACTGGGTCTGACTAAGCGCGTCTAGGATATTTTGTCTATGCGTTCTTGTCGATAAATCTCTTATACCCCATTTACACGCGCGCGCGAGCCACGAGACAATCCGCGAGACGCGCGCGTGTGAACAGGGCGCTCGCGGGCCAGACCGCGGCGCGTCTCGCGCTCGCAGGGCTCGCGTCGCGTCGGGAGCGGTTTTATAGGCGCGCGCGAGCGCTCGCGTGGTGTTCACACGCGCGTAGGGAGCGTGGCTTACGGACGCGCCACGAGACGGTCCGCGACACGCGCGTGTAAATGAGCGGTTACAATCACGGACCTAAAAAAAAAAGACGGACGTAATCCCAAGAACAAATTCAGTGAAGCACCCAGTAATACCAACTACTCTCTATTCGTACAAGTACACACACCCACACATTGACACTTCACTGCTTTAATCGCGAATCAAAAATTACGCACACATGGTAAGCAGGCGGCCATTGCTATGCTTTACCTCGGGTAGAGAGTATTGTATGTATTTCAGGTCCGTGCTTACAATATAAATAGTCTGGCATATCTGATTTGAATTCGGTTTGCATTGTTTTACACGTTTATTCCCACTTGTCCTGTTCACAGGACTAGTGGGAAAAAAAATCCCACTAGTCCTGTTAATATAACTCAGAGGCACTTTTACTGTTTATTGAATATTTAAAAACAAATGACAACCGTCAAAACAAATGACGAATGAATAAATGATTTTTGTATTTCTAACTCAATTTCGTCATTTTGGCGGTTACATTAATTCATATACAGGACAATATATAGATTTAAATCAATCTTACCAATATAATTTCTGAGGGTCCCTACCACCAGCGGGCCGGACTAAGTCGCCTCTTACGTCACCCATCTGGCGTGGAATTGGGGTTAGTATTGCCACCCAATAAGGCTTAACTAATA
Organism: Thymelicus acteon; assembly: GCA_951805285.1. Taxonomy (NCBI): domain Eukaryota; kingdom Metazoa; phylum Arthropoda; class Insecta; order Lepidoptera; family Hesperiidae; genus Thymelicus; species Thymelicus acteon. The sequence goes on from OX638233.1 coordinate 4,789,988, forward strand.
AATAAATAGGGGGAATAAAATTGAATAATTAAATAAAGGTAATAAAATCGGGTGTCAAGCATAGTCTTCCAAATTACAGAACAAAACTAGTGGGATTTTTTTCCCACTAGTCCTGTCAACAGGACTACTCAACAGGACAAGTGGGAATAAACGAATCATTTGTTGTGACAGTCGTCATTTTATTTTGACGATTGTCATTTGTTTTGACGGTTGTCATTTGTTTTTAAAATTCAATAAACAGTAAAAGTACCTCTGAGTTATATTAACAGGACTAGTGGGAAAAAAAATTCCCACTAGTTCTGTTAACAGGACTAGTGGGAATTTTTTTCCCACTAGTCCTGTCAACAGGACTACTCAACAGGACAAGTGGGAATAAACGGTTTTACAGACAGTGTGGGTTATAGAATACAAATTAATAAAAACTTATTTTCTCAGCCCATCTTTAACATTTTTCGAGCTTGGAATAAGTTTCCCGAAGCGAACCAAGGACGGTTACTAGTTAATATATTCATGTTTCACTACCTTTGGCAGTAATTTGGAAGCAATGAACTAATATACTAACGTACATTCGTTCACTGATTGGAAGGATATAAATAAAACAAATGCTACGAGAATCAGTATTCTTTTTTACACAGCAGTAACCTATACCTTACATTTGACGACCATTATTCTTAAAATAATATACGAATCTGACTCTTTTTTTACTTAAGACTATTAATTATTTCAATAAAAACTATCTGAGAGAATATCATATTTCCGATTTATATAAAGTTTCCTATTAACCACAGTTGATTTCCACTAAAAAAAAAACTTGGAATTTAATATAATACTACTTTATAACTCTTACTATTAAAATTGGATATTACTCAACTGTAACATACATTTTTTTCCTGGCACTGAGGAACATAAACCTATGATAACGATGTCACAAATCAGGAAGATTGATTTATACATGTTGGAAAATCATAATAAGATGCATTCAGCATTGCTATATACAGCAGGTCGGTCTCACTAACATACCTCTCAATAAAAATATAATTTAATTATATTATCGTCCGTCAAACAAAATGAATAACTGAAACATTACCCTCAAGTACCTCATTCAGTCGGGTAATTAATTATTACAATATAGAAGAGAATAATTTCGAAATCAGAACAATTTTATTTTCATCTCCATAAAATCTGTACATAAACAGTCCCATGCAGAATATTTATGTATAAATAATTGCAACATTAAAAAAAGATATCTCATGTATAAACTATGCGTTAAAATTAATGATCAACGTCCTTTATTCAGACTGATATACAAAGTACAAAAAATATACATTATTACCATCTTTACAACAATAAGAGGGGTTAAAAAATGGGTGTAGGTTGGTGTGCGCTCCCGGGGCGGCCGTCTCCGCCACCCGGGGTGGCCTCGTCAGTTGAATACTAATCAGTGTAGTCCATATAGACTACAACTTGACCTGAAACAATTGATTTTTATCGTAATTTGTAATTTAAAATAAGACACAAAATGAAAAAAGGGTGCGTGTACTTTTGTACGCGCGTGAGAAGTTACACTTGTTTGACATAATTAAATAAATATTTAATTTAATAACGTGTATCAGTTTTAATTCTCTTTCAAAAACTATTTTTGTTCTAAATAAAAATAAAACAGTGGTAACTAACGCCATCTCTTAACATAATATGAAGAGTACATTGAGCAGCTAGCGCCATCTATCCAGTAATTAACGCAACAGTGCAGCGCAAACGTTTAACGCAACCTTGTTGGAAGTCGCATAAGAAGTATAACTTCAAAAAGGATTTAATGACAGGCAACAATTTAATGCCAAAACTATAGTTTGTCGGAGAAATGTGAAGGTATAACAAATTAATAGACTCTTAAAAATCTGATTGGGCAACACTCTTATCTGTAATAGAGTATTAGGGGCATAGATGTAGTAGTACCTATAGATTCAGCCACGGTGTGGCCGCACATGAGACAGAGAATTTACTTTTCTTTGAGGTTATTTTAAAACAAATGTAACACAATTTAACAAGTAGCCCAGAATACTGCTACCCGCCATCGTACATAAACTTATATAGATACTCTATACTTACTACTTACTACGATTTTCTGCTTAAAAAACAAACTGAAAATTTAAATCTCCAAATAGCCAACTCACTCTTCATTGTTTGTCACAACTCACTGTTTGCACTTGTGACAAACAATATATAATATATATTATATAATCGGCCCACAGTGACGGGGACCGAAAAAATATTTTTGTCTCTGTCTTTCACATATATTTTATAAGTGACGATCTCGCTCTGTCAAATGTATGGGAGAATCTACTGGTTCTAAATCTATGATTAAGAGTACAATAATTATTACATTTGCAGTAATATTTGTATTTGTCGTAGTTGTCATGTTTTGCCCCGGTTTACCGTAGTTCAATGTTGCCCTATCTAATTTTATTATTTTTATTAAAATTTGACAAGAATTTACAAACATTTATCCAAAGGACTATAAACTTTTTTTACTAACGATAAGATAAAAAATGCCTAATACTATATTCAGGCAACATTTGTGTATATTGAGTTGTCAAACCGGCCCAGCGTATCAATAGATCAATAGATTGTAGGTGTACCACACCATACCTTAGCTAGTGAGCAGCGCGATATTGATCTCCTTGACCATCTTGACGCGGTGCAGCATCTTGGCGAGCGCGGCGCGGGACAGCGGCTGCGTGGAGTACCACACGGGCGAGTCGGGCACGCACGAGCGCTCCGGCTGCAGGTAGAACACGTCGTTGCGCGTGCGCACTGATTCTGGACTGGTGGGGAATAACATTACGTTATTAATACAATTAAAATACAATACAATACAAATATTCTTTATTGTTCACCAATTTCAACACAATACAAAAGATAAAAAAAATAAGAAAACAATCGGCGGTCTTATTGCTAAGGTTATCTAGTTTACTTTTCACGAAAATTACTGCAGTCATGACTGTAGACCTTTTTCTTTTTATGTATTTTAGAATGTAGATGTTGTTGTCATCAAACTATACTGTGTTTGTGAACAAAGTGGAATGATAAAATTACCAATAAAAATGAGGATGATACAAAATTAGTAGTTACAGATCAACAAATTGAATTTTATTTAAATTAACAAAAACTTGCTTACCATTTTGATATATAAAATTCGTAAAGTTTTACAGGACATCTAAGGGGATTCTCTTCATTCTCTTGTTGTTCATATACTTTCTTTTTCCTAGAGTTGGCTTCTGCAGACAAAATACAAGTATTTTAAAAATGACAAATTAAATACCCAACCGTAAGATAAGCCAATAGAATCTAATGTTTCTTGAAATCAAACATGAAAGTAACCATAGATTTCTGTCTTTTCCATATAAAAATAAACAATTTGAATGACATCTCACCTAATGCTGACTGTGGAGGATAAAACCTTAATAGTACATTCCTAGAGCCCGGTAGCTTTGCTTGGCCGGGCTGATTCGGATTCCGTTTCCAGTGCTTCATTATGTGTGAGAAGGATAGCTGCATATGTTCTTCAACCGTCTGGAAACAAGTACATTTCTTACATTTAAATTGTTTTGACATTATAATTTGCTACTTTATGAATTTCATCATTGTTACAATAAATAGTACACCAACCACTTATTTATGCCTGTTTCATTTTTATGGAGAACTTATGAAAAGTTGATATGCCAATTTTCACAAATAGATTACCTTCACTGAAACAAGTGGTAATTGATTTGTTGTTGCACATGACTTGATTGATAACAAACATTCTTCAGTGACATAAACATCCGCTCTAACAGATATTGTACCCAGTATCCCTAGTTCCACAGGCAGGATCATTACATAATGACTTTTCACCCTGAACAACATTTTTTCACTATTTCAACAAGTCCTTTGTTGTTTTATTTCTTAACACTTGAGATCTTACACCTCAACTCAGAGTCACTAACAGTTACTTTAATCGCTCCTTAAAAATAAATCACCATACAAATTCTGTACAGTACGGCCGCTGTATCTTGGCGCGTCTGAACTTCGTGCAGAAGGCTGCGCAGTAACATAATTCGCCAATACTCGATACGCGGTGTATTGTGTCTCAGTCATACGTTAGCATGTTCGTGTTACCATCTCTGTCTTACATGCGCTAAAGTTCGCAAAGCCTATGTTCAGACACGCCAAGATACAGCGGCCGAACTGTACTAAGCAGCGATTTAAGTAACCATTAGTGACTCTTGAGTTGGGGCAGTAGTATCACTACTCACCACTAAATTAAAATGTTTGGTATTGAAGAACATTAGTGTTGACAGCAGGACATGCGGAGAGTGGGCTCCCAGTTGCTTGCTTTCCCATAAATGCTCTTCTTCAACCCTCGTTACTATGTACTCTGTGGACAGAAATATAGAATATAATTACAGAAAATTCACTTCTATTACTTGACACAAAAATTACTTTTTTTTAACATTTTAAATAAAAACATTTTTTCTAAAAACATTTTAAAAACAATAAAAATTATTACAAAAATATGATTTCGAATTTCAAAGACAAAAAAAAATAATACAACTAAAAATATTTTACTTACGTGAATCATTATATAACACTGAAAACTTCCTAGCAACTTCGTCCAAACAGTCCGTGAATTTCTCATAATATGGGTCTGTAAATATATTGTCTATCCTACCGTTTTCAAACAAATATTGTTGTATACCTGAAACCAAATAAAGATGATTACAAATACAATAAATTACAATCAACTAGCTGCCCGGACAGCTTCGTTCTGTCAAAACTTTTTTTTATTAAAACCTGTGTGCCATGGGAGATGTAAGCTAATCCTATCTTTCAAGTTGGATCAAACTGCACACGGTGTGCAAATTTGATTAAAATCGGGTAAGTAGTTTAGGAGTCCATCGCGGACAAACGTGACACGTAATTTATATATATTAAGATAATAACTTAGTCTTCAGTGTCCTTTCTCACAAGCATTTCACATTGCAGTGTAATATTACTGTAATATAATATTCAAACTTTTAAAACCCTCAACAGTCACAGCTGATGACCTTGAAACGGCTGAACAGTTTAGGTTGACGTTTAGGAGCTACTATGCCACAGACACGTCAAACATATAACACTCATCTATATACTACTATCATTATAAGATCTTTTAGCGACACTCACCTAAAACCAAATAATAAATAGTGTCCGGTGCGTATTCACTACCGTTCGGTTTGCGCACTTCCTTAACGAACAAACACAGTGAATAGTTGAGCTCGTCCGCCGTCAGCTGCAGTATCTCCGACTTGAACGGCTTGCGGCGGATCGAGCTCTTCTCTATCTCGGCGTTCTTCGTCATCACCCACTGCTTCCACGCGTTCACGCCGAATGTGTACTGTTCGAGATTATTGTGGTTATTAATAATCTTAAATTACAATTTAATAAACCCCCGACAGTTTTATTTACATTAAATATAGCTGAGAACACTTTCGATTAAGTCACCTTTCAAACCCAAAAAAAAAAAACTATAAATCGGTTCATCCCTTTGGGAGCTACGATGCCACACACAGACATACAGATCCACAGACATGTCAAATTTATAACAGCCCTCTTTTTTCATCGGGGGTTAAAAACGTCGAAATATGATAAAAATAAATATGTTAGGGTGCATTCTCTTTGTTACACGGTAAAAAAATTATTGAAAAGTTGTCACATAAATAACAGAGTCACTGTACAAGTATGTACAGTGACATTTTAAAGTCAGCAATTTACCTAACCTAAATCAAAAAGAAATGAATAAACTATAAATAAATTATTAAACACATTAAGGTCCCAACTCTGAGTCACTAATGGATACTTAAATCGCTCCTTAGTACAGATTTCGTATGATGATTCTTTACTAAATAGCGATTAAAGTAACCGTTAGTGACTATGAGTTGAGGCGTAAGTGTACAAAAGATCATAATTAAAGGCAGATTTATCCAAAAGTTTTGAACAGATAGATTATTGAAAACGAGCTTAACTGCACAAGAAATACAATACTACAATATTAGAAACGGGTATAAAGACGTGGCCAGACAACCACCTTATTATTATAATTTATTTAACTCTTTATCGTACACCAATAATAATAAGACAACAAAACAATGTAGACAAGTATAAGAAATACAAAAGGCGGTCTTAAACAGCGATCTCTTACGGCCGGTCTCAATATTATACTATCAGTTGAGCTCTGGTACATAACAGAGATAAAAAGTAAAGATTGATCTCCCGGCAACTGCCGTCTCTCAAATCAAAAGTAAGCAAACAAAAGTAAGATCATCGGTAGATAATATTTCAGTGACATTTCTGCCTCTGGTTTTTACGTCCCTCTCAAAATTTTGTTTTCGCATAACAATATATTTTTTTATACTTTTATACTTTTTATTATAAAAAGGAACTCAGTGTTTTTGATTATAAACTTATTTCATTTTAATATTAAAATGATAATTTGTTCCAAATGTATTGTGAATTTCGCGGATGAAGTTAATAAAATAATGATAAATGTAACCTGGAACAATGCTTCAGTAATAACAAAACGCAGCATTTGACGTTTAGTACTGACAGGTTTCCTAGACAACGATGACATGTTATTGTCATTTGACATTAGTTTATGTCGTTTGGTTACCCAAAATATAAACAACGTGTATGTTCTCATAATTTTAGCAATATTAATTAGTTTTATAAATAAATGAAACACAGTTCAACAATTACCGTGAGTATAGACTTTATTTGTTAATAAAATAAAATAAAATATATTATTATTATGTTTAGTAAACAAAAATTTGTAGTAATTGTAAATTGTTGTAATTGTAGCAGTGATAGCCTAGCGGTTAGAACGTTGGTCTCCCGAACGAAGCGTTTATTCCCACTTGTCCGGGGCCCGAGTTCAAATCCTGGCACGCACCTATAATTTTCAAATATTATGTGCGTATTAGAAGTTAATTATCACTTGCTTCGGTGAAGGAAAACAACAAACATCGTAAGGAAACCAGCACACCGGAGAGTTCTCCATAAAGTTCTTAAAGGTGGTTGAAGTCTACCAATCTGCACTTGGCCAGCGTGGTAGAATATGGCCTAACACCCCTCACATTGTGAAAAGAGACCCGGAACCCAGCAGTGGGACAGTTATGGGTTGTTGCTTTTTTTTTTGCTTTTAAACAAAAAAATTGTTGCCAAATTTACTAAAGGAAGTTTCTTTGCAGATGAAGTCCAGACCTTTCACAAAAGATGAAGTACATAAGGCCAATAGCTATTGATGTAGAAGGGATACACCATTATTTCTGAAAAGGCGAAATGTTTTTGTTATAATTTCAAAATATATCTAACTTAAAAAGCTTAGTGTTCTTGTTTTTTTTAAATACCTACCTACTTACCTAAAACTTTAAAGATAGGAATTGTCCTCAATTCTCATTCACTGCCGTTTTTAACCGACTTCAAAAAAAGGAGGAGGTTCTCAATTCGACTGTATTTTTTTATTTGTTACCTCAGAACTTTCGACTGGGTGAACCGATTTTGATGATTGTTTTTTTTAAAACGAAAGCTGGTGCTTGTCATGTGGTCCCACTTAAATTTGAATGAGATCTGATAAGTAGTTTTTGAGTAATTTTGAAGTCGGTTATTTTTTGTTAGTAAAATTTAGATTATGTTTAATCTGAATATAGGTATATAAACAAAATTGGATTCACACAATTCAGTCATATATTTTATACGAGGATAATTTCGACGATCTTGGTACCGTATTAAAAAAGGCGGAATCAAATACACAGGCTTCATAAATTCATTATCACTCATCACTGATTAATAAATTCATGATTTTTTCATAAATTTTCTTTACAATACGAGAAATCTACCAATTATCCGTCGAAATCGAGCGACATGAAAAACTCCGATAATTGGTAACTTCTATTACCAACAGTTAGCTGTCAAAGCGTTATTGAGACGCAAGTATTTATTTTTATATGGACCAACATACCTACGGTATGACTTGGCCCTCCGAACGGTAGATCAATGTCATCGGTAGATATTTTCTATCCACCGAAGGTTATTGAGACGCAAAAATTGACAAATATGACAGATAACATACTAATGGTAGCTTTATCTACAGTTTTTTAAATGTTAGTACATTATTGAGACCGGCCGTTAGACAACCTTAAGGTGACTTACCTTAAGACACATATTAGCATCAGGCTTCTCAACAGGCTCGCGCGGCGGCTCGGGCGGCGGCGGCGGCTCCCTGCGTCGTTTGGATGCGCGGGTGGGGCGCGGGGGCGGCGGCGCGGGGCGCTTGCGAGCCGCCGCCGCCGCGCCCGCGCCTGACGCGCGTAGTGCTGCTACGGCGCGCTGCTGCTCTAGTACCATCATGTGGTGGTGCATGGTCTCGCCTTCTAGACCTGGAGGATAGGATTGTTATTATTGTAGTCTCAGTACAACGGGATCTTGATTTATTTAATACACGTAGCAATGTGCTTAAGCGTGTACTTGCTGACGATTTATTTAAAATGAACATGTAAATTTTATTGTTAATTGTTATTTGTTTTTGGTTTTTCTATGTGCACGGTCTGTATGTACCATAGACTTATCAGATTACTTATAAGTGGAAACTTTTAATTGGCAATTGTTACCTATTTAATTATTTTTATACTCGCCCCATTAAAGAAACGAATCTAAAATGGCGGCACTTATCATTCCCTCTCGCTCGCACGTTATTCCTGTGTTTAGTCACACACGTCGGTACCGCACGCAAAAAATATAATCAGTCTGGATCTGCTGTCTCGATGTTCTTTCTAAATTCATTGTTAAATTGTTATCTCTCCCAAAGGATTTCAACCAGTATTCAATATAATATTCAATTTAATTACGTACTCACCCTAATTGGCGTTAAGTTTCATACGTTATACGAAAATACGGAAACCGCGGTTCGCGATTCCGATAAGTACTTGGTCGGGTTCTTAAATATCTTGCTAATGTTTATTTTCATTGAGCAAGTGGTAGCAACATATCGTCGTTGCGACTTTAAGACCTCTTATGTGTAAAAAATCAGCTTTTAGAGGGAATTGATGAAAATCGATAAAGTTTTATTTAACAAGCACATAGGTAATTTTGAATTTGGTGAATATATTACGATGGAAACGTTGTACACACATGAGACTTTTTGAATTCGATAGTGCTTCAAAATGCAGAATCATTTGATGTCACAAAGTGATTCTGTCAAAAGTAGGACATAACACATAAGAGGTCTTAAAGTCGCAACGACGATATCGCATATTATTATCCTGGTCATTTCTTCGAGAAGCGTAATAGACATTATAATCATGAACCATACCTGGCATTCCAGGATGCGAGCTGGGGGTAATCGTGTTAGCAGTCATAGCAGACTCCAAGTCCACCGGGGTGTCTTCGTACTCCGTGGCCATCTTCAGCGCCATCTGGAGCATGTCTTCACCGAACGCGTTGTTGCCGTCAATAGCTGGGACTGGACTGAAGCTGTCGTCTGGAAAGAAACATTTTGTGGTGATTGATGGTGGTGGTATGTAGAGTACTGCTACAAAGAGTATCGGTGATCATGGTTAAATCACTCATATACTCATATCGTAGTGAAAAATTATCTGCTTGTAGTACAATTCTACACGTTGCATTTAAAGCAAAAGCTATATAAATATAATACCTTGCATGCGTCTTTGTTCGTCTTCGTCTTCAAGCAAAATGTTAAAAAATGTAAAAATGAATAGGCTTTTATGTATTACTAAATTAGTGCAGTTGCCATCCTGGACTTCATCACTACTTACCATCAAGTGTGATTGCAGTCAAGCTTACCTAACACATGTAAAACAACTCACCATTCTCCTCTTCAGTGTCAGAATCGCTCTGATCCTTCTTCTTGTCCCCAGCGACCATTTCCGCCATCATCAGCAGTTCAGCCTCGAAGGGGTCCGTGGGCATCTTATCATGGATCTTGTTAATCTCCTTCATGATCCCCTTCGCAGAGTTCCGAGTGGTGGGGATGAAGACCGGAGTCGGAATAGGGAGGGGAATGGGCACGGGCACTGGGAATGGTATCGACCACATGGCGCATGGTACCGGTACGTATATCGGTACCGGTACCGGTATGAGCACCTTTCTTTCTAAGCTGGAGTCGGTCTGACACTCCTTCGTGCACGGGTGCGGTCGACACGACACCCCTTTTGAAACCATCATTGGTTTGGACATGGTGCCCTTGTTAGCTACTTCTTGAGGGGGTAATGTTTTGACTATAACGTGGTTGTATATTTTAGGGGGCGGTGGCGGAGGGGGGGTCGGAGGTTTGGGAGGCGGAGGGGGGGTTTTGGGTGCTTGCGGGGGTTCGGGTTCGGGCGCGGGGGCGTGACGTTTCGACTTGGATCTGGTCATGGAGGGCGCTAGGGGCGGAGGCGAGGCTAGCGACTGGACGTTGGATATCACCGGGAGACCTGAGCCGGCGCGTTGCTGGGATTTTGAGGCTATAAAAATAATAATTCATTAAATCTATTATTTAATACTATCATTGTTTATTTCACTGACTGTGAAGTTTGGCGTGAAAGCTTTATTGCCTAGTTGATAAGAGTTGATGATGAACAAGCTGTCCTTTATCCGAATACCGGTCAGGCCATTTATGTATATGTAGTAGAAATAGAAGCAAAAAAAAAAGATGAGTCATAAGAGTTTTCAAAAAATACCTACATGATTGAACAATTTAAAATTTTAATACTTTATACGGTTTATATGACGGATTAAAGTATCTTCTCGTAGTCATTTCTGGTACTTTTCAAAGGAAAGTGCTGTGAGGAACCTCGAGATAAATGGCGCGCAATTACAGAGGTAAGCGACTTTTTTTAATGGCCACTACTTAGACGATGCCTATAAGTATATATAAAGTTTGACTGGCGTAGTTTGATGAATCCATTATGATGTTGAGATGTTTATATTTACCATTGTTGTTCTTAGTAGCGGGCGAGGAGTATGTCCGTCGCGGTGCGCCCGTGGGAACGGCTTTCAGTTCCGCGGCCTCGCCGGCAGAGGGCGGCGGCTTCGAATACTGCCCCTGCGATTATATCACTTGGTTACACAATTATAGTCGTTTATGCAATCATTGGTGGTTTTTGCACCTAATGGAGCCATGCCTACACTTAAGGCCAATGCATACGTAATGGGTTTTTTCCCGCTGTCGCTGACGAGCCGCGTCCCGTTCGGGATTCCGCTCCGTATGCGCTATCGTATACATTTTCTATGAAACGATGTTTCCAAAACTTCACGTCCCTTCCCGTACGGGAAAAAACCCGTTACGTATGAATTGGCCTTTAGGCTAATGTTAATTAATTGTTCAGCTGAACCAAATTATAAAACTTAAAAGAGAAAATTTTCAGCCAAATTTTCTTTAAAAAAATTAAGGCTTTTCTTTTGATCATCTCTTACCTAACTTATTGCATTATCATGGTAAACTACTATGTTTACTCGTGTTTGAGCAAGGATTTTTTATACTAACCCTCACATCCTTCTAGTACATGTTAAACAAATCGAAACATACCTGGAATGACATCACACACTGGTATGTGCAGAAATTTCTCACAGTTGCATCCGACATCGTCAAGTGGTACTGAGCCAATGATGTTCGCTTGCACATGTCACATTTCATCCTGAAAAAAATAAAATTTAATAAAACTGCACCATACACATTTTTGTCATAGACATCTTAGCTTAGCGTGAGAGACGAGAGTGTAACTATTTGTCTTTGTGTGTATCATCCTGAGAGACAGTAACAAGAATAGGTAAGTCCTTCACACATCATACATCTACACAAATAAATAACATTGGAGTGTCTGTTTGTAATATTAAAATAACCGCTTTTTACTTAGTGCATTTGGATGTATATGCGGTACATATACCAAAAACAATTTTTTTAACAATTTTTGTCTGTCTGTCTGTTTGTTCTGGCTAATCTCTGAAATGGCTGTACCGATTTTGACGGGATTTTAACTGGCAGATAGCAACAAGGAGCAACAAGGAGTAAGTTAGGCTACTTTTATTTTATAAAAAAAAATTCTTTGTTAGGCGATACCAGCTAGTACAAAATAAACATAGCACATACCTCCTCGAAGACACAGCATTAACAGAGACCTGATACAGATTCAGGCAGTTCAAGGAGCACATCATAACAGGCTGTCCGTTGGGCTGCACCCGTCGGATCATGTCAAAGTTATACTTCTTCACCTTACACCAGTTGCACGGAACTATGTGCCGTGAGTTGCTGATGTAGACGTTCATACACGACTTTGAACAGAAGCATTGAGGGCTGGCGTTCTCATAGATTGTGAAGCATTTTGATCGTTTCCGTTCAAAGTACTTTTTGCACCAACGACATTGATCTGGAAATATAATCTTTTGTGAAGACGAGAGCTAAATATTTTGAGTTTTTTGATAGTGGGATTTTAGCTACGTCAAGGAAGAGCACAAAACCAAAAGGAACTATTTGCTTATTTAGAATTGTGGGAATGTTTTCAGTAAATATTAAAAGGAGATGTGAAAAAATAAATAGTACCCTTAGTACTGCATGCATAATGTATTTAAGATATTTTCTATTTAATGTATTTCAACATCAGGTACACAAACTATTAAAAATAGATATTTTAATATATTAGTATTAGAAAAATGTATTAGTATTAGAATTAAGTTACCTGGGAATATATTGTTCACGAATTTAAAAGCAGCAAAACAAGGATCGGAGCACAGCCTCTGTGTAACATCTTCACTCACTTCCACTTCAAAACTCGTAGCTTTTTCTAACGAGCACACGGCGCACTTAGACCACACTGGCTGGGGAATCTTATTCTTACTCATTTGGTCATACTTCTCCATACACGTCTGAGAACAAAAGTCCTTAAACTGTCCCTTGTCCCCGATCGGCGCCAAAAATCCCTGATGGCCAACGGAAATGTCCCTTTGACAGTAACAACATATCTTTAATCCTTTCTTGAATTCATCCAGGCACGCCGAATTACAAAACTGTCGGATATCGTAGCCGAACCTCACGCAATATTTCCCTAAGCTCGTGTGTTGGACTGCGTTTTTACAATTTGCACACTTCGAACCAATCTTGTTTTGATACCTGCCTAAGCAGACCTCGTTGCAGTAATCCATAGTTTCCCAGGTGAGAATTTTGTCATCCGTAGTCAGTATCATGTGGCAGTGAATGCATTTCCGGATGAAGGTCTTTTCCCTTTCCTCCCTTGCGGCTTGAACCATTGCGGGAGTCTTTGCTTGGATCTTGTAAGCCTCATCCAAGTACTTATCTGTTGCGTTACTGATTACTTTCAGTTTCAGTAGCGGAGGGTTGGGTTTAGGAGCGATCGGCTGCAACTGTGGCGTCGGTGCCTGCACTGGTTGCTGAGGCTGGGTCTGTCTCGGATTCCGCCTCTTTTTGATAATGTACCTCCCATTTTCAGCATCATTCAAGGCCTTGATACAAGGTGACTCACAAATCATGTGATAGATCCCAAATCGCATCATGGCAAACGCACACGGTTTCTTTACGTTGCACACCAAGCATTCAGCTTCCACCGGCAATGTTTCAGTGACCGTTATTCTTTTCCTCTTAAACTGGTACTTCTCCGCTTCATCCGCCATCATACTTTGTAAACATTGCATCGAACAATAATAAGTGTCTTCGCCGTCGTAATTGTAATAGAAGTAGCACGTTTTTTTTTCTTCACACTCCGAGCAAACTAAATTCCTTGGTACGATTTCTTCGATCAAATATTTCTTGTATCTAATCACATACTGCCCATTATGCTCATCTACGAAGGTATTCGTGCATAGATTGCTACACAAATATTTAATTTCTTTGTCTTTACTGAATCGGTAGGAGCATGACTTCTCTTCCTGACACTGGACACAAACACCATCTACTGGGGTGATTTCTAAAATGATGTTCTGCACATTGTGATCTATTTCTGTGGATTCGTCATTTTCTTTCTCTGTGAAACAGTACATTATGAAATTAGATAATTATTATTTACTACAGCCTACATCTTTTACAATGTGAGCATAAAACAGAAAATGCAAAAAACAATATTCGTAAAAACTGTGCCAAATATTGTTTGTGGATATGAATAATTATAAATAACGAATATGATATCTAAGATGGAATGAGTTGAGATGTAAAAGCAACTGTCTTTTTTATATGTGCTGACTCACAAAGAATCACTGATGCATTACTGGCCAAAATAGAAGCAGACATTATTTTTGACTTCTACTTTTACTACGTCATAAAATGATATTGTACTCAAAGTTAAATTAAAAATAAGCAACTAAGTTTGTATCTATTTACTACTTAAATTATTATTCCTCAAGTAAATACTTGCCTTTCGCCCTTAAAGTACCTAAAAGCATATACTCATGTTTAATAGGAAGGATTAAATGTAAAGAATTTTTAGTCGCGATTTTACAAAAGACGAGTTAAATTGGTAAAATTATTTTTTTATATAATAACATTAATAAATAAATATATTTCTCTACTCACCTCCTCCATTTTCGTTTTCATGTATATCCTCAACATTAGTGTCCATATCCATTTGTTCTGTCAACTCACTCTCATTGTGTTCATCTGTTGTGTCGTTTATATCAGTAGTTATTGTATTGTTGCCATCCATCGGCTCATTCTCTTCCTTTGGTAACATAGCTGAAGAAGCAGCTTCTAAAATACAACAATGGACAGTTTTGACATTATTGATTGTATAATATAATAAATGTACTTAACAAATACACTTTACAATGTTCAGCTTTAAAACAATATGCAGATGAAAAATAATACATAATTGTGTTAAATAATAAATCACATTTCTAAATAATATATTATGGGTTCTCACATTATCCGATAGATAGTTATCACAATACATTCAACATCAGCAATACAACAATATTAAGATTTAAGTGTCACACCAAAATCAATTCAGATGTTTCAAGGGACACTTTTTTGACTTAATTATCATCTGAAACTATACCATAACATTATCCTTGTTACCTATTGTAACCAAATGATGGAGAACTTAAGCATAGATATACCTTCAGCCAGTTTTCTCTTCTCAGCTAACACTTTCTCAGCTTCCGCCTTGTCAGCTTCAGATATTTCCCTCTCCGTGTCCGGCAACAGACAAACCTCTTCATCTGCTCCTGGTTCATCCACTATCTCGGTTACACTGCTTTCATCTTCTACAAATAATTAATATTTATTTATCAAAATGTATTTAATATTCAAAATTTTACCAAAAAAATTACTGACTTCATAGAAAACATCTTCAGAAAACATACCAAAATTGCCACATGTGTCTTCAAATCAATTAATAAATGAAAAACTTCTGACTAAATCTATTTTTTTTTATAAATACAACCAAACCGATGACTTCCTTTTTTTAAGTTTGGTTAAAAATATGTATCACTTAAATTTTATCTCTTCCTGTGTAGCACTTTTTCTTTAATATTCACTAAATCCAACAATTCTTTAATCTATACAAATAAATAAAATTGATGTCTGTTTGTAATATTAAAATAACAGCTTTTTACTAAGTGCATTTGGATGTATACACGGTACATATACCAAACCACCATTTTTTACAATTTTTATCTGTCTGTCCGTTTCTTGGTTGAAATGGTTGGACCGATTTTGGCGGGACTTTCACTGGCAGATAGCTGATGTAACAAGGAGTAACTTAGGCTACTTTTAATTTAGAAAAAAAATTGTTTGTTAGGCGATATGAAGTTCGCCGGGTCAGCTAGTAAATCATAAGCACACTTGACTACAGTCCCATAATAATGAATAATGTAATCCACAACGAAGTTATAGGGGGTCGAAAATGGCCTGAATTGCTTCGAGAAAAGGATGGTACGGCCGTGCCGCTTTTTTGCTCGACTTGGCGGGGGCACTGCCGTGCCCCCAGATAAATTGTATGTTAAGTGCAATAATAATGATAATGTAATAAGTCTATTAAAGTGGAAATAATCTAATCTAATATAGTATAAAATAATATTTGTACACCGTGATAACGGCATAGTATAGTAATTTCACCAATTTAATGTAAGACCTAATTAATATACAATGTACCTACACTATTACAAATAAATTCATTCATTCATTCATTCATTCCCACCTTATCTTTTTATGATAATAATATTTAATTTTGCTCTCTCTTTAAAATGTGAGTGTGACTGTCAAACTGAATTTTTAATCTACGTACCTGCAGGTTGATCATCATCTTGATGATCAATATCACCATCAACATCACCGGTATCACCATGATCATCATCCTCATCATCCACGTTGATCACAGGGGCAATTGCTGTTTGTGATAATGAATCTGATGTTTCAGGACGGTCTTTTAATAGTGCATCAAAGGGATCTAATGCCTATATCAATAAAATAACAAAATTATAATACAATCATATTAAGATACAATCTTTTGTATACAATCAAAAGCCTTGATTCTCAAATAAGATTTTTTTTTATGTTGCAATTTTTGTTCATATTAAAATATTAATATTATATGCAGCTATCCAAGCAAACCTTGAAAATATATTCTAAATCATAAGTTAAATTCTGATTTTGTACTGTGCTTCTCATAATAATTGTTTTAATTTAGCTGCTGTTATTGATATTAAACTTAATAATAAAGATGGAGGATATCATTTATAACCTGTGTATGGTCTTCTTGGAGTTCATCCATAGAAACATTAGGTGCAGTCTCAAATTCCATTTTCTCAAGATCTTTTTTATCAGAATCAATTTCCTGACTTTGTGACGACTCATCATCTTGGCTAGATTCTTCTTTTAATTTTTCAGCTAAATCGCTCGAAGCTCCATCAGCCATGTCTGAAAATAAGCAAGTTTAATATTAAGAGAAGTTTCTTACACAATTATGGCATTTAATTCCAGAGATGAAATGAATACTAGGGCTACCTTTTCACCTGTTTTTAAACACATATTTAGTTACAAATATGTAGCCATTAATAAATAACTATCTGGCTCTACATAACCTTTATTAAACAATATTATAATAATTTTGTAAACAATAAGATAAGACCTGTAGTATGTTACTGGTATAACATTAAATGTTATTTGACTAAAGAAATAAACATAATTCATTTCTTGATGGATTTATATTTTTAAGTATATTTATATTTTTAATTTTTTTTTATTTATAATTTTTTTAAAGTGTCATACTCATTGTTGATTGGGATAGAACGCTTTTAACATTAAGTCTGCCTTTTGTTCCTCTACATAATGTAAGATGCAAAAAAGATTAAATAAATAAAAATAAATAAAACACTCGGGAAAACACATTTTCAGCTACATAAATATTAGGTATTCAGTTTTATGAATGTTCTTCATTAAATTTGAGATCAAAGACCAAAATCTCGATAGAAAGAATATAATACACAAAGAAATACATTTACAAATGAAATTGTTAAAATCCTGATCCTAAAACTTACTAAATTAATGTTCAACTTAGTCCTTAGATCTCCAACTATGACTCTGTTCTTGTGGTTCTTTCATTTGTTTCTTTCTTTTGTAAATAAATAATTGCATCAATGAACCTGATCAGTTAAATTTAATGCACCACTGTATACTCATTTTTTTACTTTCTTTTCATTAACAAATACTCTAAAAAGACCAAATAGCCCAGTGAGCAGTAGACCCTGCCTGCTAAGTGAGGGTTCTCAAGTTTAATTCATGGCCAAGCTATTTACGTGAGTCTTGAAAGATAAATGTTCATATAAAAGTTATAGGTGTTTTCGGTTTTTATTATTACATATTAATTAATACACACATAATAATTAAATGTAATGTAATACTAAATCGCACCCTTAGAATGAGAGTAACCTAACTCAAAAATTGGAATTTGTGGGAAATGAGCAAGAAAGTTTTCAAAAAGTATATATCGATGAATAAAGTGATTAATGAAAGTGACCGATTATTACGTTGTCCTTTTCTTACTCATAATTCGAGCTCTTTTTCATCACAGGGTTTTAGGGTACGCATTTTAAGGTAAGTTTATAGCAAAAACAGAAATTACAGGAATTTTGAGTTAGGTCACTTTCATTTTAAGGGTGTGAAATATACATGTACCTTTTTCTGCAGTATTTGGTTCCACATCAGCTATTTCCAGAGACTCCTTCTCTTCTTTATCTTTTTTCACATCATTCATTTCACTGTCCATAACACTATTACACTCAACATTACTAGAATCCCGTTCCACATGGTTTTGCAATTCACTTGTGACTTCACTTGATTTGCTCTCAGTGTCCACTGATTTAAGGTTTTCACTGGCATCTGTAGATTCTTGTGACTTATCAGGTTCTGAAGGTTCTTCTGCAGTCTTAGGTTCCTCGGCGATGTTGACGTCGTCGTCCCCAGACCCTCCGTGGTCAGGTTCACTGGGGTTCTCCGGAGCACCTTCCTTCTCATCCATGTTTCCAATCGAATTGGATCAACTTCGTTAATCAAGGAGCACTGGCATCTAAAAAGTAATAACAAAAAACATAGAAAATTAAGTTGATAAAGAACGAATGCCGATATTGCCGCACCCGGCTCTACTTTGTAGGTTATGAATCTATTAGATTGCAGTAAATGTTGCGAATACAAAATAAAACTTAACTGCAATCCTATTGATAATAATTATCGGCACTATATAACGATATTGCGGCAATTTAAACAAGAATACAGGTATATTTAATATCTTGACGCTGAAGCTTACAATCAAGCCACATATCCCGCGCTTATTGATACTCGGTTCTTACATTACAAATACTACTTATTTATGTAATAATATGACGTTAGTGTAATTATATCACTGAAAACATCTGAAGAGAAAGCTATTTTTATTATTTATAAAGCATAAAAGCGTAGATTTAAACATTTATCAACGTATTGACTGTAGTATAGTACCACTTTGTTGTACGTTGTGTGAGAATGTAAGGTCGCTGTCAAAAGATTTTGCAATGCTGTGAAACATTTAACAAACTAAAGATTAGCAAACAATAACAATTATATACTTTACCTATTGAATTATTCCGTTTTTTTGCTCAAATTCACTAACTTGTAACACACTTTACTTGAAAGCACAACAAACGACCACCATATTGGAATCAACTTGTACCTAAATTTCGTTGCGGATATGAATGTTTTAGTTCGTCCAATTGAATACCTTATTATTAGTTATTTAGCATTTTATCTTGAACTTTAGTTTTCTTTTGCATCAAAATACTATAATACATATTTAGTAGTATGGAGTAGTAAGATATTTTCCTTGAATTTGAAATCTAAAATAAAGTGAATTTAATCAATGAGCATCTACTTCACTTTCTTAGGTTGGCAATACTACATGACGCTCAATGCGGCTTTAGTGATGTCCAAGGTGATGTCATCGATGTTTTAATGAAAATCGTTGTTTTCATCTATTTTCGCTTATTATACCTTTAATAAGCGAAAATGTCTATTCATTATTCTCTATTTATTATTTACATCAAGGCTTAGGTGGGTGCTTCAGTTTGGATTGGCCCAGTCCCACTTACGCTTTAAGCCTATCTAGGTTTTATGACATGCATTATCTATTACGTAATTAGAATATTGGAGAAGTTTTAAGATATTGAAAATACTATACTTACTGCCTAGAAAAAAACAACGTGAAAATTAGCCTAGAATTGATTTATAATCAGTGATGGATTTATTTTATCAAAACAAACGTTTAGAAAACCTGTTTTAATTTAATACGAACCGCGTGGGATATTTATTATATTTAGTATGACGTCATGAATCCTTTTTGAAAAGCGCAACTTCAAAGCCTCAAAAATTTTCCATTTTCAAAGATATGTTGATGAGTCTTTCACATTAATTTTTACCTTTCTTTTCTACAATCGTCAATCAAATAAACTGGTCTGCATCTCAAACCGAAACTTTTATCGGTTTATTATAAATACCTTAGTGCCAGTCTCAGAAAATCCTGACCGCTCATTTAGATGCGTGTCTCGCGGACCGTCTCGTGGCGCGTCCGTAAGCCACGCCCCCTACGCGCGTGTGAACACCACGCGAGCACTCGCGCGAGACCCTTTGGCGCGCGCCTAAATAACCGCTACCAACGCGAGCCCTGCGAGCCACGAGACGCGCCGCGGTCTGATCCGCGAGCGCCCTGTTCACACGCGCGCATATGGGCGCGTCTCGTGGATTGTCTCGTGGCTCGCGCGCGCGTGTAAATGGGGCATAAAAAGTACTTTGCTTGTCGTTTACAGAAAAAATATTTCCATACTATTGAAAACTTTCTAGTTTCTTGGCTGTTTTCAGCTCTATCTATGGTAGCATAACAAGTACTTTTTTAATTTTAATTATCAAATTGAACGCAGCATGTCTGTGAACGCAGCTGTATCGTTTTCGAGTTTGATTTCTATTACGATTTGCCACCTTTAAATAATCTAGCCTTTTCATTGGTTGCAGTCACGATATATGCATCTTTGATTGGTAACTTTTATTATTAACTTTGGAGCATCGCAGTGATTGGTAAAAATGTTATTGTCTCATCTTGTCAAACTCCTGTAATTATTATGGCGGGTTCGTGTTTTTTCCAGCTCAAATACGAAATGAGTAGCAATGTGAGCCGCACGGGCGGCGACATTGACAGTGATTTGTCGAATATTCTCGTTCGCCATTTTGTGAATGTTATGGAATTTTGCGTTAAATAACCAACCCGAGGTCATCTCGAAGGGTAACGAATTTGGTGTAAGTGCAGCTTTCTGCTAAGCGCCCAACTCGATCGGATTGTTCATCGTATTATTTTCATTTTCTGTATGGTAGTGTCGCCGAGGCCGCATTAATTCGATACTGTTTTGTTTCTTGTTGCATCCACGGTAATCTATTTGGGCAGAACGATAACTCGTGAGCCGTTATATAAGGGATAAAAAGTGGTAAACATTACATTTGCAGGATATAAAAGTATGACTGAGAAGTCTATGGTAGGCAAGGCAGTGCTGAAGAAACATGAAGTGGCTAAACCTTTACACATTCAGCGGTTGGAAGCCGCCCTAGATATTCGGCCTTTTGTGGACCAGGTGGAGAGAATACTTAACTCGGATGGTGGGACCGAGAGCGACGATGATTCTGACACTAAGTTCATGGGCAATGAAATATCTAAAGGTGACAAGATCTTGCATGGGGTTGTCACCACACGACAAGGTCAGTGCCCTCTATTGATGTCTTATTTTTATCAAAACTT
Organism: Thymelicus acteon; assembly: GCA_951805285.1. Classification (NCBI taxonomy): domain Eukaryota; kingdom Metazoa; phylum Arthropoda; class Insecta; order Lepidoptera; family Hesperiidae; genus Thymelicus; species Thymelicus acteon. Next base: position 4,811,314 of record OX638233.1, read on the forward strand.
TAACAATTTTTTTTACAGCACAAACTTATCTACTTGATTGATGTTTGTGTTTCAAAGTACATTCCATACCAGGTGTTTCAAGTCTAAAAGTTGTAGTAGGTTTATTTTATACCAGTAACCACCCTCGCTTTGCTTCGGTTTTCTTATTTGTTTACACCTCGGGTTACCTTATTGGAGTTTTATTAAAGATCCCTAATTTTTTTGAAAATATAGCCTATGTCACCCGGGGATAGTGTAGCTTCCCAACTGAAAGAATTTTTCAAATTTGTTCAGTAGTTTTGGAGCCTATTCAAATCAAATCTTTCCTCTTTATAATATTAGTATAGATTGTTTCTGGTTCACTTGATAATCTGTTGTATAGTAAACTAGCCAACATTCTCATATAACTGACATTAATCATTAAAATTGGATTATACTATAATTTTTAATTATGATAATGATGAATATGTTGTTTATCATACCTGACAACTTATCTACATGAATAACTTATTTTTCCATTTTTGTTGCTTTGTTCGATCTTACATAACTCCATTCTATTGTTTTTGTGATAATTATTCTGATAAGACTTGATATTTGATAAAATCCACCATTTAAACATTATTTCTCAACTTTGCAAAGGCATTTCTTAGGTTTTGTTACATTACACTCTGCAACATACACAGTAGACAATTTCTCCTATTTTACTCCTGCTGCTAGTCACTATTAACATTGGTATGGCGTGTGAGCTGGCAATGGGAGATCGGGAACGGGCGAATGTGCAGACCGCTGTAAATAATACGCGCTACGACATTTTGCGACTGTTTATTTTCAAAATAAAAGCGAAAATGTTTTACATTTTCTATGATTGCTATTAAATTAAAAGATTATAAAATTCACAATAGAGGAGTCACGAATTCATTGCTAAGGAAGTGACAGAACAAATTTTGACAGCGAAAGACAACAACTAATGATAAACTTCACACTACGTAAGGCTTATGCATTTATCTTATACAGCCAATTTATATTTGCAATGGAATGAATATACATAATATTATTTCTATCAGTCACATGGAACTTCATTCTGAAAATCCATGTAAAGTAATAAAGTAAGGCTTTGAGACAACCGTAAAATAATAATAGTGGACCTTATTACAGATGCACTAATGTATTTTAATAATATTTTTCAGTCATATATTGTACTTCAAGTAAATAAGTTGCTCATTGTTTGATTTTTTGACATTTTATAACTTGAACAAAAATAATCAATGCATTAAGTTATATGCCTACATAGTAATGAGGTGTAATACCTTGTTCAATCTCCCTGGCAGGTAGTTTTTTTCATGTTCAGTGTGGATTTGTAGAGGGTTTAGAGGCCAACCCAAGTGCCAGAATAATAATTTTTGAACACCTGACTTAACACCTGTTACCTTACCTTAACTACCGCACTGATTACATTTATTAAATGAACTGAAGGAGTACACTAAACTTAATGTCTTTTTTTCTAGAGCGACAAAGTGATAGACTACGACTTTACAACCTAGCTTCAGTCGGAGAAGAAAGGCAGTGGCTTCGAGACGTTCTGCTGTCATCAGAGTCAGACAGCAGCAGTGATGATGAGTCTCCTGCTAGCAAAGAGTATAGGATACAGCAGTTACTGAAGGAGAGGAAATTCCATAATAAATATGCTAAGGATTATTATAAGGACCCTGGGGTGAGATTTATTTTTAATTAGTTTTTAACTGCCATTTCACTTGAATTTAACATTTTTTTTTTCTGAAAAAAAGTTCCTTCTAGGTGTGCAAACATTTACATAAAATCTCATTGATGGAAACAATGTTGAAGGCAAGTCAAACTCTTAGTATAGTTATTTAACTATATATTTGCATCCTATGAATAGAGGAGGTATTTGTACTATCTAAATTAAGTGGTTATTTATTGTTAATCACTGATGCCCAAGGAACACCTAACGTGTGACGTAATTTATGGATGGCCCCTTATGTTCATAAGGTTCATGTGGGGAGGGGAGGGGGGGTCGATATTGTTTGACAAGGAGTGGGAGGGTGTCCTAAATTTCGTTACATCACATTTCAAAATCGAATAATTGCTGTGTATAGGTAAATATTAAAAAAACAATTATTGGAAAAAAAAACTTATTTTGGAACTGCTGTTTTAATTTAATAATTTCTAGGTGTAAAATTCCATAATATGTGATGTCACACTAGGGGGGGGAGGTCTCACAAATGTGACCAGCTGTGACAAGGACGGGGGAGGGGAAATTAGTGTGACATTGAACAACATAGGCTTAAAAGTAGGTGGCTTTATACTTGTTTGCCAGGTATAATAAAATAATTCCTTTCAGAACTCTCGCTACATGTACTATGGCGCTGGTTTGCTGTCGACCATCGACCGGTACCCGGAGCGAAGGGTTAGTAGGCCTGTTCCACCGCCGCCGACCGCCAGGGGGCGCCGCGGTAGGCCTTCAGACAGGGGCTCGGCCAGAGGACTGCAGAAGGCCAGGCGTGGCAGGGTGCGGGATGGCAAAAGTGTTGAGGGAAATGATATGGTAAGATTTATTGTACCTTGTACCATACTGTTTCTATGTTGTTTGACTCATTATAATTTTTTCAAAACTGCAATTGCATTATTTTATCACTTTTAGCCTGACGGTGTTGACTGGGAGGAGCAACTACGTAACTTGAAAGAAGAGCATGATGACGAGTTTCCAACTTCAGAGAAAGCTGGTGTCAGGTACAGTACTTTTGTAGAACACACTTTACACTTCTTAGAAGAATAAGAGACTAGAAGATGACTGAACAATTTGTGCGAGTACAGAACAGTTATTGTATTATTTTAAACCTTTATTATAGCCAATATACACAAATGTTGACATTCAAAGACAGATTGTATTGTAGTGTGCAAGTAGTTAATATATATATAATCATCTTATTTAGAAACAAATGCCTTTCCATAATACATTATTGTTGCAACGTCACAGAATACTTAATAGTTCCTGCTGGTACAGAAGAGTCACTCCGCAAAATCATTTAAATAAATAGCGACACTTGCTCCGACATAATAAAGTGTAATTCAGGTTGCACAGCGCTAATTGTTAACAGACGTTGACATCTAGACGTTGCCTCTCTTTCTAATCATAACTCTCATCCTTTCTAACTATGTCACGGTTGTCTTCTTTTTTGTGATGACATGTGTGATAGATTTCTTTCTTTTTCTTCTCACTTTCTTGGCCGGCAACGCATCAGTGATGCCTTGTTGTTGCTGATGTCCATGGGCGACGATAGCCAGTTACCATCAGGTGGATCGTTAGCTCGTTTGCTGGCTATTTCCATAAAAAAAAGATGAATGTATGACACGTGTCGCAGCAACCCTTCTGAAATTAGCTCGACATGTCGAACGCGGCACGTACTTGTAACATACCAGAAGTGCGCAGTGCGCCAGTTCTGGCAACGTCTAAGGATATACCTATTTATTTAATAACTTCAAATTGTAACAATAATATTTAGTGCAGGGGCATTCATCTTACTTACACTCCAACTCAGAGTCATTAACGGTTACTTTAATCGCTCCTTAGTAAAGAATCCCCATACAAATTCTGTACTAAGGAGCGATTTTAGTAACATGTAGTGACTGAGTTGGGGCGTTAATATTATAAATGCAAAAGTTTGTATGGATGTTTCTTACTCTTTCACGCTAAAACAACTGAACGAATTTTCATGTGGATGATTTGGAGTTGCAGAGCACAAATTTTTAACTACAAAACACTATTAAACGTCGATCTATCCCCAGAGGCCGCAAGAAGCTCTCTCTCCTCAAGAGCCCGGAAGCCCTGACCGCGCGCCGGCGCCGCCACTGGCAACTCCTCGTGAAGAAGGAGCTGGGCAAGGTGCAGCGCGCGCGCGCCGCCGCGCACCGCGAGCTCATGCTGCAGAGGAAACGGTTGGCCGCGCTCTGCTGCAAGCACTGGCGGCATGGCGCTATGCAGGTGGGTTGGGAATGTTGGGATGAAACTACCGTCGTTTTTAACCGACTTCAAAAAAAGGAGGTTCTCAGTTTGGTTGTATTTTTCAAATGTTTCACAACTCTGATACCCCATTTACACGCGCGCGCGAGCCACGAGACAATCCGCGAGACGCGCGCATACACGCGCGTGTGAACATGGCGCTCGCGGACCAGACCGCGGCACGTCTCGTGGCTCGCGGGCTCGCGTCGGGAGCGGTTATGTAGGCGCGCGCCAAAGGGGCTCGCGCGAGCGCTCGCGTGGTGTTCACACGCGCGTAGGGGGCGTGGCTTACGGACGCGCCACGAGACGGTTCGCGACACGCGCGTGTAAATGAGCGGTCACACAGATGACGCACATGAACAGATTTGGATAAATTTTTAATTTGAAAGATATACTTCCAGATTGAATATTATTATTGAGAGTTTTACTACCCAGTGATAATTTAGTGGCTTGAAGTCGGTAATTATTATTTACGGGGTTATAAATTTTTAAATTTTTAATTATTCAATATAATTTTCCTGTGAACAGTCGCAAAAGAACATGAAGGAGACGGTGTGGCGGTGCAAGCGGCTCAGTCGCGAGATGCAGGCGTACTGGCGGCGGTACGACCGCGCCGAGCGCGAGACCCGGCGGCGCATGGAGAGGGAGGCAGAGGAACAGAGGAAGGTATGGAGTTAATGTTTTAATGAGGATCCCTGATAAGGTACACTGTTACAAATTTCATCAAAAAGTGTTCAGCAATTTCCACAATATGCATTTATATGCTTATTACTAATTATAATGAAAAGAAAGTCAAAGTACTTGCGAATTACAAGTGAAGTGAAGTGAAATTTTGGTTAAAACCAGTATGGCTGCCATGTTTCGTTTCAAAATTATGGCACCATTATACTGCATTATCACCTAATTTATATGGGAACACTCAGAAGCGTGTCAAATTTAACTTCCAAGGACGAGGGAAACTAAATACATTATATTACCTCCGTGACATAATTTAACAGATCCTGCGGAAGATCAGCGCTGGCTGTCTCCGGATTTCAGCACAATGCTGAGCAGACGCCAATTTGTAAAGGGTCCACTTATAAGTTTAATTCTTACCTTTTGTATATAAGTTGTGTATAGGTAACCATAAGTGTATCTTTTGCAAATAAATATATTTTCTTTCTTTCTTATTATAGCTTTTGTTATCAGAAACAGACTAAAACCATAGTAACATTGCAGATGGACGTGGAACTGATGGAAGCGAAGCGTCAACGCAGGAAGCTAAACTTCCTGATCACTCAGACGGAGTTGTACGCACACTTCATGCAGCGGAAGTTGAATGCCACGGATGATGGGGACAGCGGCACGGACAGGATCCTGAGACAACTGGACGAGGACAGGGATCCCCGGTTGGCAGCGATAGACCATTATGATAGGTGAGTGATGTGATTAAAATGTCACAGTGTAAATTAAAAAAATATATATTTTGAAAGTGCTCGACTGTTAGTGTGTTTTTCAAAAAGTGCTAATTCTAATATTTTCTGTAAATTAAGATTTAGTTTCCAAATTTTTTGCGAATTGATTACATTTAAGATTGATCAATAGCTACTGAACAAAAAAACAGGGCAAGTTTGTGTCAGGCCGCGCGCAGTATAGGGTTCCGAAGTAGTAAATTTTTCGACTATTACTCACTAACTTCATTTATGTACTATTATGTCTTCTGTTCTTACGCTAACATAGCCGTGATAGTTTTCCTTATAAATTGATCAAATATTTCGCAAAAAGACCACTATTTCCAAAAATATATCCATACCAAATTACAGCATTGTAGCACTAAGGGTCTCGGCGCTTTGCTTCGGACAGAAGGACAGACAAACGGAAGAATGAACGGATGGACGGACAGACGGACATGCCGAAACTAGAAGGGTTCGGATTTTACTTCGGAACCCTAAAAAGGAAATACGCACAATAAAAACGGTAACGTGGGATACGTTACCGTTTTTACTTAGCCTATTTTTGATTTCTGGAGACCTACTTTGCTGTCAAAATACGACCGTATTTCAGTGTATTTTCATTTTTTTTTTGTTTTATTTTCTTTAATACGTCATGTATTTGTAACAAATTATAATGGCTTTCTGCACTTTGTCTGTATGTAAACTGTAAGATGTAACAAATTATGAAATTACATACTCTTATATGTGTGCATTATTCTTAAAAAGGTTCCCTTCCAAAAGTGTTCCCTTCACGTATTCATTTAATAATGTATTATTAAACCCGTCAACATATCAACAGCGAAGCAATGAAAGCCCGCGCGTCCCGCAACGCGCGCGAGGCGTTCCGCGCGGAGCGGGCGCGCACGCAGGCGCTGGACGCGGGGGAGCGCGGGGAGCGGCGGGAGCGCGGGGACCACGACCAGCCCGCCATCTTCAGGGGCACGCTCAAGGGGTACCAGCTCAAGGGGATGAACTGGCTCGCTAATCTTTATGATCAGGTTTGTTTTTGTTTTTAGCTTTAGCTTTAGCTATATGATCAATGTGGGTAGAATTGAAATGTTGAAAACCCAAAATGAGTATTTAAAGAAACGAAATAGAATTAGAATGCCTTTAATAATTTCAAATTTGTTAATTCGTATTTCAAAGAATAAATATATCTCTTTGAAACAAGTTGTTAAGAACAATAAGTTTACTAATTGATTTAATTTTAAAACCATATAAAGCTTATAATACTTGTACTTGTCCGACGCATTACGTCTGATTTTTAGGTAATATAGATAATATAAAAATGAAAAACATAATACATATTAGACAGAGATGCGGCTTGAGAGCCAGTTCTTTCTTTTTTTTTCTTCTCTCTTTCTTGGCCGACAACGCATTAATGATGCCTTTGGTGTTGCTGATGTCCATGGGCGACGTTTGCCACTTAACATCAGGTGGATCGTCAGCTCGTTTGCCGGCTATTTCCATAAAAAAAAGAGATAACATTCTCTTACGCATCTTACGTTAATCCGAGAACATTAAACACCGAAACCAGGGCATCAGCGGCATCCTCGCGGACGAGATGGGCCTGGGCAAGACGGTGCAGTGCATAGCGTTCCTGTGCCACGTGGCGGAGCGGCTGGGCGTGTGGGGGCCCTTCCTCGTGGTGTCGCCCGCCTCCACGCTGCACAACTGGCAGCAGGAGATGCAGCGGTTCGTGCCAGACTTCAAAGTGGTGAGTGCGTCTGTGTGCGTGGGTGTGTGCGGGTGTACATGCGTGCGTTTGTGTACATGCGTGCGTTTGTGAGTAAGTCCGTGACTGCGTACGTGCGGGGTGTACTGCATAGTGCGGTCCCTAGACGATCATGCAGAATGACATGCGTTTAAGTATAGAGCAGGAGACCTGTACTATTATGGCTGTAATACATTAAAATTATTGATGGTTTACCTGTCCATCATGATGCATGATCATGCACGGTAATGCATGGGATCTTCTAGGGACTGTAATACCAAAGTAAAAAAAATAATATTTGCGTATTAATGTACACAAGTAAAAAACTTAGGACATATTGGTTTGTTTTGTATGAAGTATAAGTTTGTTACTTAATGTTGCACTTTTTTGTTTCCTCATCTCCACAACAATCAAGGTTGCACTTCAAAAATACGTAAAAAAATTATTTCAGTGTCTGCCCTAGGTGCCGTACTGGGGTAGTCCGAGCGAGCGCAAGATCTTACGCCAGTTCTGGGAACGGAAAGACCTGCATACGAGGCAAGCAGCCTTCCACGTGGTTGTGACGTCATACCAGATCGTGGTCTCGGATCTCAAGTACCTGAACCGAGTGTCCTGGCAGTATATGATACTGGACGAGGCGCAGGCAATCAAGAGTTCCGCTAGTATGCGATGGAAGTTGCTGCTGGGTTTTAGTTGCAGAAATAGGCTTTTGTTGTCGGGTGAGTGCTATGCTGAGGAGTTTATTAAGGTACCTTTCCATAAAGGTGGCATATTCAAAAAAAAATATTAATTTCATTGATTCCTAATTCCTAAGGGGCCATCCATTAATTACGTGACACTATTTTGATCCCTTCTTTTCACAGCTGGTCACATTTGTGAGACCTCTCCTCCCTAGTTTGACGTCACATATTATGTTTTACACCTAGATATTATTAAATTAAAACAGCAGTTCCGAAATAAGTTTTATTTCCATTAATTGTTTTTTAATATTTATCTATAAATACCAATTATTCGATTTTGAAATGTGACGTCAGGAAAAGGACTCCCCTCCTACCCCTTGTCACACAATGTCACACTACATCGACTCCCCCCTCCTCCCTAACGTGTGACGTAATAATTGGATGGCCCCTAAGTGTAATATTAATTCATAACATAATAAAATAAATGATTTGTGTTTGAGTTTGATGGTTGTAAAATTATGTGAAGATGTTTTACATGTCACATGTTAATACGGACTAAAACTTGGCGCATCACATAGACATGCCTTGTCCAGGATTAGGACAATTTATCCCAGTTGTAAGCTTAAAAAGGAGTAGTAATGTCTATGTTGCATGTCCTATCCAGGCACTCCAATACAAAACAGCATGGCAGAGCTGTGGGCATTGCTGCACTTCATAATGCCAACACTGTTCGACTCGCATGAGGAATTCAATGAATGGTTCTCCAAAGACATCGAGAGCCACGCTGAGAACAAGAGCACTATTGATGAGAGTGAGTTATACTGAAAGTCATTGTTGAGTTATTTTGTTGATTACAAATATGTAATAGATAATAAATTACATTAATAATAACAAAAGTGTAGTACTATATCTTGTAATTAAAAATGCTGAGCATTTGCCGAATATGCCGAACTTGTAAGCTTTTTGGGACTAGAAAGTGTAAGTTATTTGATATTCCACGACGTCTAATATCCAGGGATAGATTAAATCTGACGAAAATGCTGAGACTCTCACATACACAGACTATAAAAAATAACACATATATACAACAGAAAGAATTACTTATTATGCTATTTATTTTTATCCAATATCTCCTAATAACTTTTTTTAGGTTTTGTGTACTTGTTATTAGAATATGGTTATGCTTGTAGAACACCTGTCAAGATTACACATGATTCTGAAACCGTTCATGTTGAGGCGGATAAAGAAAGATGTGGAGAATGAACTGTCTGATAAAATAGAGATTGAAGTGCACTGCCCATTGACTATAAGACAAAAATTACTGTATATAGGTAAGTTGGTTGTTGTATTAGTATACCTATTTAAAAATTACATTTTGGACGCTCAGATGCTTATTGATGCAACCCAGAACATTAAATGATAAATATATTTCGCATAACTGTGATGTAATTTAATTTAATACTGGTTGGTCAACTAAGTACTAATTTCAATTAATCCATATTAAGTTTTAAAAATTCGAAATATATGTATAATAAGATAGCGCTTATATTATTATATTTTTGAGTGATCTGCAAAAAAATATTGAGAGCTGAGAGAGAGAGAAAAGTACAGGTGCTATTTGACTATTAAAAATTGTTTTCTTACTTTTGTCAAATAATGAATCTTGTAACTTTTTTTTAGCTTTAAAGAAGAAAATAAAGATAGAAGAGTTGTTGCATTATTCAGTGGGCGCGGAGTCTGGTCACAATGTGGACAAGAACTTCACGTCCAATCTAATGAACTTAGTCATGCAGTTTAGAAAGGTGAGCTATTAAAAGGTGTTTCAAATTAAACTACTTAAAAGAAGTTTTCACACATTAGTGTGATAGGCCGTCCATAAATTACGTCACACTAATTTCATGACTTTTTGACCCCTCCCCCACTCCTTGTCACAGCTGGTCACATTTGTGAGACCTCCCTCCTAGTGTGACGTCACATATTATGAAATACACACACACCTACACACACCTAGAAATTATTAAATTAAAACAGCAGTTCCGAAATAAGTTTTATTTCCATTAATTGCTTTTTAATATTTACCTATACATACATACTATTTATTCTATTTTGAAATGTCACGTCACGAAATTTAGGACCCACTCCCACCCCTTGTCACACAATGTCACACTACATCAAACTCCCCGCCCACTCCCCCCTAACGTGTGACGTAATTTAAGGATGGCCCCTAGGTATATAGAGATGATAATGTTTATTTATTATTAAATCATGCTAGGGTTACTTGTTGGTTTTTATGAAATAATTACTGTTTTTATTCTGAAATTTTTACTCTAAATAAAATGTCTCTATTTGTACCTATGCAATTTTGATATACCCTTTGTTTCAGGTTTGCAACCACCCAGAACTATTCGAACGGAGAGACGTGAGGTCTCCATTCGCAATGTTCGCTGAAGACTATCATCTACCGAAGTTAATAGCCGAAGAGTGTATACTAGTCCGGTCGATACCGTCCAAAAGACATTTGTTGTACAATAAGTTATCTATATTGACACCGTGGTACGTTCACAGGAGTGTGAGTGCAGGTGATAGTGATAGTGAGTGTAAAGAAAGTGTTCAAAGTGTAAACAGTTGTTTCTCGTTCACCCGGTTCATGGATCTGTCACCGATGGAAGTGTACAGGGTTATGTTGTGCGGCTGGTTGTGTGTGTGAGTATCCTTTTTTTTGGTACTTATGACTGCTCTCAGTTCACGTTGGGAATTCTGCAACTTGGTACCCACACTTTTGAATCTTTTTTGTGAACTGATTGAAATAAAACAAATATAACTCAAAGCTTACTACTATACATTAATGTAAACCACCTTCATATCTGTTACGCCATTGCTGCTATCACTGGAAACAAACATACAGACATTGTAACATGTAGACAGAAATTGTAACATTAACCCCAATAATAGTTTTTCTGAAATATCTCAAACCATAAAGTGTTTTAAATGTTAACGGCATAACATTTAGAAGCAGACTTGTTGCCTAAGAAAAACAAATAAAAAAAAATCAATTTCAGAATTCAACACATAGAGCATTGCATGGAAAAATACGAGAAGTTGCGACACAGGCACTACTGGTGGCGGCACAAGATGAAAGCCAGTGAAATCAAGGAGGAGGGGGGCGAGAGCGAGACAGATATACCGCCGGAGTACTACGACAGAGTGAATAGCAAGAACATGCTGCTGATATGTCCGGACGGTGATGTTGTAGAGAGGAGGAAATGGGACAGTTTGTTGTGGAGCGAGTTTCTCTTTACGGACCCGCTGTGGATTGAAGGTTTATATAATTTTATAGTATAGTGAGACCAACTTATCTGTGAAATGGCGAAAATTGGAACTAATGCCGTCCCATTCATAAGTTCTTTGTGTTCATTCATTGATATTTACTACGTCTCGAATTGCGTCTAGTGATTGGTCCAATGCGTCCGACAGCGCCCTCCGTCAATTCACAGATAAGTTGGACGCACTGTAGCTGGATTTTGTTTTTAGAATGAACAGTTGCTGTTATATGCTAGAGCTTATCTTGTAAAAAATGTTTTGTCTAAAAATGTATTTATTTATTGTAATTAGGAGGACCGTTCTTCGCTCACACGGAACACGTAATCAACTACATGCCAGAGACCATAGAGCACAGAGCGATGCGCGCTAGGAACTCGCGCGCGAAGGAACAGGTACAAAAATATTCAGTCTTAAATAATATACTACTTTACTGTTTTTAAAATTTATGCAAAGAATATTTATTACATGTAGTATTTTTATTTTATTTATTTGCACTTTATTGAACAATGTTACAATGGGCTAACTTAATATCTAGTGGCATTCTCCCCAGTCAACCCTTAGGCTACGTCCGCACAGACAGGCGGCTCGCTTAGCGCCTAGAGCATAGTGGTTTGAATTCTAGCTACATGCTAGGATACACGGTGGCCGCACTGAGAGATGGTTTGCGTGGTGGGTCGCTAGGCGCCTTGGTCATTTTGCTTGTCGGCACGTTGACGAAATGTCACTTTCAAAATATCTCTAAAACTGCTACTTACAGAAAATTCATCTTTAAAATATACCATTTCAAGGCCTTGTCACGGACAAGTCATGGGGAGTTGAATGTTCTGTATAAACATTTTATGGAGTTCATTGGCTGGATTCCACAAAGGTTATCTTTTAAAAACTGTTGCAATTAATATTTCATCATTTTTTTTCTTCTTAAATGCCTCGCGCCTAGTGACAAAAAACCAACACGTTTATTTACTTTGATACACGCTAAGCGACTAACCAGGCACCAAGCGCGCAGTGCGGCCAGTCGCGAACACGCTAGAACGTTTGTTTTACTAAGGTATTCGCTAGGTGACTCGTTAGGCTTTAGGCGCTAAGCAAGCCGCCTGTCAGTGCGGACGTAGCCTTAGTGAAGCACATACTCCTGCAATAAGATTCCTTGTATCGCGGGTGGCATGGACAAAAGAAATAAGACTATGATACCCATGAACCTTGTACAAATATTTATCTGTCACATAAAATATCTGCCCGGGCTGGGAATTGCATCAGGGACCCCTCGTTTCGCAGGCAGAGATAACGTAATATCAAGCAGTACATTACTAAACAATACATTTAAGTATTTTTAATATACTAAAGTACCAGAACAGACATCGCAAATATTTGTGTCGCGCCGGGAGGTTCTATTTACAAAATCGAGCCGCCGTTCTCGTTTAAAAATAACTGAATTTACTGAAAACTGTAGCCAATTGGCAACAGTTCATTGCGCAAACATCGGGTTCGTGGTGTCGGATAATAGTTAATGCCTTCAGCGCTCAAACTTGACATATAAACATTCCCCCAGCCGGAGCTACTAACCGAAATCAAGACAGAGGAGGGCGGCACGGTCCCGGTCCCGGTGGCGGAGCCCGAGCCGCCGGAGCCCGCGTCCTTCCCGCACGCGGAGCGCCCGCCGCGCGTCCGCCGCGACGTGCCCACGCCGCTGCCCGCTATGCTGGTTAATGCTCAGCCGAGGGTACGTTTGTTTTTAAACTATTATATTTAAATTGACCTGTTTGTTGTTTATTTGTGTGGGTCAAATCTTGCAAGCTTAATTAGAATACATTTACATAATATGCACAACCAGATATTACACTAAAGTTCGACTCTAGACGAGGGAACTCCCATAAAGGTCAAAATATTTTTGCTTTGGATCTTGTATGTTGACATTTTAAAACCATGTATTTTTATACTATTGACTTGTTTATTATTGTATAAGGTTCTAGGTTTGCGTTTCAGACAATACGTGCTATCTTATAAGCGGTTTCTGCCAAAAACATTCGGACAATTTCATTGTGTTAATCCTGAGACAAGGGCACGCGCGTCTTTATTATTTTTCCAGCTGAGTGTTCTTCACGTTTACCAATAACGCATGTCTACAGGTGTGCGCGAACACTCGCGCAGCGTTCGCATGTTCGCGCTCGTTCGCGTGGCACGCGGTGCGACATGCGCACGGCGAGTGCGCGGAGGGGGCGGCAACACTCGCACGGCTGGGGGCGGCGGCGCGCCCTCCGCGGGGATGGGCGTTCCTGCAGGTGCCTGGTGAGTGGATTGATATAAGGCTTATTGGCTTGGGTGACTGAGCAATGGTCGCTTCTCTAGAGAAAGCCTGGAGTATAGGTACTCCACCACGCTGCTTAAGTGCAGATTGGTCCTTCGAGTCGGATTTGACCCAGGGACCTGGAGGGCTTATTAGATTTTCATTTTAAATATATAGGGCAAGGCAACAACCCATAATTGTCCCACTGCTGGGCTCGGGGTCTCCTCTCACAATGTGAGGGGTATTAGGCCATAGTCTACCACGCTGGCCAAGTGCGGATTGGTAGACTTCACACACCTTTGAGAACTTTATGGAGAACTCTCCGGTGTGCAGGTTTCCTCACGATGTTTTCCTTCACCGAAGCAAGTGATAATTAACTTCTAATACGCACATAATATCTGAAAATTAGAGGTGCGTGCCAGGATTTGAACTCGGGCCCCTTCGTTCGGGAGACCAACGTTCTAACCGCTAGGCTATCACTGCTTTATTATATATAGGGTACTTTGGACTAATTCGTCATTCATTGCTGTATAATCCAGACCAGCAGACCTAGGAATGAAAAGGTGATGTTCAACCTGAATAGCGTGCACATTGTTTTTAACAAACTAAAAATATATATGAACATATATTATTTTTATTTGTCGGTAGACAAGAACCAGCTAGTGAGCGACGCCGGCAAGCTGACGGTGCTGGACTCGCTGCTGAAGCGGCTGAAGGAGCGCGGCCACCGCGTGCTCATATACAGCCAGATGACCAAGATGATTGACTTGCTCGAGGTTCGGTTCACAGCTGATTATTAAGTTATGTTTTGACTTTCGTTGTGTGAGCCGTTAGGGCTGAGGGCGTGCTTAGGCAATTTTATGCGATGGAAAAAAATATACCTTAATTGTATGATGATAAGGTTGAAATTTTAATGAAGTTTCTCGTAGATACAAATCAAAGTTGCCTATGTGCTTAACCATGCTTTCGAATTTATTGAAATTGAATTCGACCGTATCGTCATACAAAAAACGTCGAATAAAAATGCTAGGGCATGCCACCGCCGTGGGCACAATTTTATTTTGACCTTCACTTTAAATATTATGATCTTTTTTTATTTAACTTTGGAAAATTATATCATTTCTATTTTGTTGTTTGTAATTTTTGATGGAGAGCAAAGCGTCTTATAAAAAAACAAAGTGAGTTACAGCTTTTAGTGAGTTTTTACTAAAAGATGTATCCTTGAATTAAAATATAGTATGAAATAAATTCACGCTCTACTATGTTATGAAAATTTATACATAACTAGCTATAAAATATTTATAATCCAAATATTGTATAACAGGAGTATATGTGGCATCGTAAACACAAGTACATGCGGTTAGACGGCTCCAGCAAAATATCGGCTCGGAGAGACATGGTTGCTGATTTTCAGGTAAAACTTACACCAAATCTTTATAAACTAGTATTAGAAGCTGTGTTACAAATTAAGAAGAAGAAGAAAGAAAGAAAACATTTATTTCACTTACATGGCACTATAACAGATACAACAATATGCTTAAATCTAAATACAATTATTAAAAATTAAATGCAGTGCCATTAGTCAATTGCTTCCGATAGTAATAAGTTTTGTACATAAATATTACGGCGAGGACACAACAATAAGTTGCGCCGACGCACCACAAGAACGATGTCACACCGCAATGCGATTCTTTGTCGTAACGCAAAAATTTCATCGCATAAGACACCAGGGCAAAAAATGGGCATGATTTCACGCGACTTCGATCATTCGTTCTTTTGCTTTGCAGGTGTTACCCAATCCAACTGGGTGAGAGATTGATTATGTTCATGACGAATTATTGACGGCACTTAACGAATTATTTTTGTTTTAGGCTCGCACGGACATATTTGTGTTCCTTTTGTCGACGCGCGCCGGCGGTTTGGGCATCAACCTAACAGCTGCTGACACTGTGAGTATAGATATTGATAATGAAACACTTAAGCTTCAACCATTTATGGCCCACAACTGAACACGTCCCTTCATACACTGATCCAGTGCGGATTGGTGGAAGAATGTATACAATGAATACAACACAAATAAACTAAGTCTAAGATCGTTAAAGCAAGAGTGACACGGGGAGAGATGAGTAACTATATTTCTGATGATGGGATCCATGAGGAATCGAGGGAACTCCTCAGATACCAAAGGCATACATACAGCGATCTAGACACATGATTTTAAAAGACCGTATCTTTGCAGCCAGTCTTTGTATTTTAGCACAATGTATCTCCGACCCCCCAGGTGATATTCTACGACTCGGACTGGAACCCCACGGTGGACCAGCAGGCCATGGACCGCGCGCACCGGCTGGGCCAGACCAAGCAGGTGACGGTGTACCGGTTGATCTGCAAGGGGACTATTGAGGAGAGGATCATGCAGCGGGCGAGGGAGAAGAGTGAGGTTAGTGGAGTGGGGGAGGGGGAGTTAGGTTAGGTTAGGTTGTATCTTAAGGGTGAACTTCTTTTATACATAACTGTATAGTTCCTAGATTGGGGCTAATTTCGGGATAACAAAGGAAAGGATAGAATAACAGTCTCTTCATTGACATCTCACAAGTACTTTTTCTTATACGAGTATATGGCCATTTACTAAATAAACTAGCGGCCAAATTTACAGATTCCCAAAGTCGCCTGTGTATAGTGCGCAAAAGAGTTAGGTTTGCAGGGCGTGATATAAAAACGTTCTATAAGTTTAATATTACAGAGTGTTTTTGTTGTTATATATGTTAAATGCTACCTATTTAAGTAAGATATGACTTAACATTCATAATAACACAAACATTCTGTAATATTAAACTTTACCGAATGTTTTTATATCACACCCTGCATACCTAACTCTTGCTGTGTATATTTAAATTTGCATTGGATAGGATTTGTGACGTCACAAATTATTCTTGAAAGCGTCATAACTTTCTCATTTCTAAATATATTTTGACAATTCTTACACACTTATGTTTCGTTTTACCGTCATTTTTATAATTAATCAAATAAAAAAATTCAACTTCTCCTTTATATAACGTTAAATAATTTGTTTTAGATACAAAGAATGGTGATAAGCGGGGGAAACTTTAAACCGGACACGTTGAAGCCAAAAGAAGTGGTGTCATTATTGCTGGACGATGAGGAGATCGAATTGAAGTGTAAGTTGTTGTAGTTATTACCCGAATAAGTACAATACGGAACCCTAAAAAGGGTTTGTTAATTAGGGCACGAGAACTGATTTAACCAAATGTAATTTTGTATCAGAGTGACTATACTTTGACTAGTTGACTAATGAATGATAAATGAATATGTAAACCAACTAAGAATAAAATACAATATACATATATCTTCCTTTAATATAAAATAGATACTGCAGTTAGAATACTCTTGTGGAATTGATCCAACTGTAGTAGCTCACTATTTATTTGGTTACAGATCGACAAAAATCTGAAGAGAAGAAAATTATGGAGGAAAGAGAACGCAAGAGAAAAATGGGAATTCTGCCGCCAGTATGATCTTTACAATTGTTTAATAATTGATTTGATGCTTATGATATAATTACGTAAAAAGGGAGTATTTTTTCGTGTATAGGCATTGGTGATGTGATAGTTTGTCAATTGTAGACGCGATGGATTGTAATGTTTTAACATTACGGAACATTTTCGTATATGCCTTGCATGCCAAACTTTTTTCCTGACTGGACAATACGTTTTAGTAAATTTCACCATGTTGCAATACTTTCGTAATAATATCATGTTGCAATACTCTCCTACTAGACAAGTAGAGTGAGTGTAATATGCGTAGACTTCTAAGCAATTTACGTTAGGGGCCATTCATTAATTACGTAATGACGATTTTGCATATTTTTGACCCCTCCCACCCCCATGTAAGGATATGTAAGATTTTTCGAACCCCCCCCCCCTCACCCTTCATACGTTAGATTCTATCTCGTTTTGGAATGGAATTAACTGCATTAAAATTCACTCTATGTTAGTAATCGAAATGTCTACCTACTATAAAATATTGCGTATAAATGTCTTTACCCCCCCCCCCCCCCCCCCCCTCCGAAGTAAGGACATGAAGAGATTTTGAGAACCCCTCCCGCCATAGAGACCCTTACGTAATTAATGAATGACCCCTTACGGTTGGTAGTCTTATTTGATTAGTGCCAATAGCCAAATTTTACTATAATTTATATGCTTTGGAACAGTCAATATTGTTGTTTTAGATACTCATATAGCAGTCGTAATCAATATAAATCACTATTAAACGTGTGTGTTATGCAGCAACCGGGCGGCACGAGCGTTGCGAGCGGCGGGGGCGCCGGGGGCGGCGGCGGGGGTGGGGGGGTGGAGGCGAAGCGCTGCCGCGACAGCGCGTCGGAGGGCGGCAGTCCGCTGCAGGTGGACGACGAGAGCGACGCGCTCGCCGACGCCGCGCCGCTGCGTTAGTATACAACATGTGTCTGACGTGGCTTCAACCCATTCATGGCTTACTACTGAGCACGGATCTCTCTTACAGAGGCTCAGAGCATATTTCACCATTTTGCTAAGTACGGATTGGTGGAGGGGTTAGTGGCTAACCCATTGTCGGAAGTTTACATGCGGCCCTCAGGCTAACCGAATGTTGGAAGTTTACATGCGGCCCGAAGGCCTCCGACAAGTCCGACATGGCCGGATCTAGTGTCGAGGGCCGAATATAGTGTCGACGACCACAAGACGGCCATTCACAGTAATGTAAAAACTGTGAGCTGCGTGTGTGGTATAACACCCACCACCTAGTAAATTACAAAATTAGAAACATTGCATAACGTCTCATTTGTTCACTTCCAGCATACTCGCCCCCAATGCGCACGTCGTGGGGCGGCAGTAGCGTGTCGCGGGGTGCGCGAGGCGTGCGGGGCGCGCGGCGAGGACGGCCGCGCGGCTCCCGGCAGCGGGAGGCGCCGCCCCCGAGCGCTGCGCAGGCGGCCAGTGCTCGCGCTGCTGGTATGTGGTGGTTATGGAGTATTATGGAGCAGTGTTTGAATCGTGATGAATTTTACTGAAAAAAAAAATATGTTAGGTTGGAGCTGTCAAAAGTGTGATTGTTGTGAGACTTGTGAGGGCTTTGATTAACAATAGATAGTATTTTTTGTTCTTATATTAATCTTCAGTTTTCATCTTCTAAGTTCTAATTCTTGGTTTCAATCGTAACTTTCACTTAAAATTAGGTGGTTCTCGGTTCGATTTAAATTTTAAACGTTTGTTAATTCAAATCTCCGTCATTTATTAATGATTTAGGAAATTCTTCCTTTACTTGGAGTGTATACTTCCAGATTGGTTTCATATTTATCAAAACTAAGTTCTTCTGATGTTACATTAAGACTTAGTACTCTTCAAATACTGTAGGTATTTTAAAGATTTTGATCTTACGTTCTTACGTAAAATTTTATTTATGACAGTCATTAACCCCTAGCAATCTCCTCCTAGGCGCAGCGCTGCTAGAGTCAGACGCGCCGCTGGAGTCCGCGCCCGTGGTGTGCGAGCGCGGCGTGCGGCGCGGGCCCGGCCGGCCGCGGCTGCGCACCGCACCGCGCGCGCCGGTGCGCCGGCCGCGACGCACGCGCGAGCCGCTCGCCGTGCCGCTCGCGCCGCCGCCGTGATGTGGTGCTGGTGGGTGAGTCCGATGGAATAATGATTTTCATGACAACTAAAAATTTTAAATAAAAAAAAAACTCCCGATATTTTTATCTCAATCACGTCAGCTTTCATATAAAAAACTGTATCAAAATCGGTTCTTTCGTTTAGCAGCTACGATGCCACACAGCCACGTCAAGACAGACACACAGACACGTCAAGTTATAATACCCTTTTTGCGTCGGAGGTTAATAAATAATACCTAAAGCAAAAACAAGAGTAATGAGTATGTTTGTCAGAGTTAAAGTTTACATGGAGTGCAGAAATAATTAGCTTGTTTCAACATTTATTTCTGCTCATACAATCATTATGTCATCAGTTACGTATTGTAATTAATAAGGAATAACTTATTAGAGTGATTTGTAGTATGCATATTATAGTTTATTTTTTATTGTACAAAATAATGATGATATAAAAAGTCACGTTTACCGGTAAGATCTCTTACTATTAGTATAATGGATAATAAATTGTAATATCATTTTGTTGCAGATAACGGCAGAGCCTGTTCAAAATCGCTGTCGACCATGGAACCCACCTCTAGTGCAATTATTGTCCTGTTGCTAAATGTGTACCCAGTGTGTAACATAACTGTGTACAGTACGGTCGACGTATCTTGGCGCGTCTGAACTTCGCGCAGAAGCCTGCGCAGTAACTTAATTCGCCAATACTCGATACACGGTGTATTGTGTCTCAGTCATACGTTAGCATGTTCGTTTTGCCATCTCTGTCTTACATGCGCTAAAGTTCGCAAAGCCTATGTTCAGACGCGCCAAGATACAGCGGCCGAACTGTACGTGGCATATTATGTCTCAGTCACACGTTAGCATGTTTGTGTCGCTATCTCTGTCTTACATGCGCTAAAGTTCGCAGAGCCTATGTTCAGACGCGCCAAGATACGTCGGCTGTACTCTACTATATACCGGACAATGTACAAAAAATGCTTTTATTTACAATAAAGTATTAAGCGGAATAGTTTGTTTATTTAAAATAAGTTATTTACTTTGACCAAAAGTTTTGCTTTGTGAAAATCGAAGATTGTATATAATAGACATATAAATTAATTTGAATCCTTTAATTAACTTTATTGTATTTTAATTTGAGGTCGCTAAAACACTCGGTCGTTGTTTTCGTACGTGTTTGAGGTATTTTTAGTTTTTGGGAAATACTACTAATTTGGAATACGATATTACTCCTTTTGATACTGCTGTATAAATTAAAATGGTGAACTGTCAATGTGAGAATTAACATGAGGTCAGTTGTGACGATGGAAAGTAAACGGCCTCATTTAAATTACTGTATTGTGTCAAAAATATATTTAAAAGTAAATTTTTATGCACAGTTGGTACATACGCATAACCATTGATGTATGTAAGCTTTGCGTCTGATGTAAATTTATTGACTAAAATGTATGGAATAAAATTTTATTTAAGAACTGATATGTTGTTTTACTATTTGATAATAATAATTTATAAATAAACGTAAATTTGACATTGCCTGCTGCATCCAGCCAAATATGCTGATCTCTGACATGTTGCTGTTACCACCAAATGGTAAAAAAATTAAAAACATCTCAATGCTACCATCATAATAGCAAAGTGCAGAGTTATGTGTAACGCATTATAGCGTATCGAACCGCGTCATGCGGTTGGACCGCTAGACGGCTAGAGGCACGCCCGGTGGCTGGTCGCTAGTGAAGATGTCCGCTAACTGTTACCCCACGCCCCATACTGTAAAATACCAGTGCTACCAACTCTAAAAACCCCTAAAATCGCCCAAATTACTTGGAAATCCCCTTATTTTTTTGAAAAAATAGTAAATAACAATTACAATAGTAAATAACAATAAATCAATTCCTGTTACAATATCGATTTATTTTGTAAGGTAAATTCACAAATACTGATTTTTGAATTTCTCTTCCAGATTGCAGATTAATCTGATATCCTATATTTAAATGCCAAAACTTCCAGTCTCCCTTGATTGGCTAGTTTGTTCTGGGGCTTCTTATATCTTTATTTTGATCAATAAATAAAAAAAATATGAATAGTCACAAAAACCCTAAACATTTAAGACCCCTAAAAAAATCCCATCTTACATATTTGCCCCCTTTTGGGGGGGAAAACCCCTAAGTTGATAACCATGCAAAATAATGTATTTCTGAAATGGCTGTTGCTAGTCATCCGCTAAACGGATGAATGAAACAATACTTCCGCTAAACCCCTAACACGGCTATTAGTACGATCAAATTAAGCCAATTATGGGCAATCAGGGGAAATAATTCGTGTAGTTTTGTAAATTGGTACCGCTCATTTACACGCGCGTGTCGCGGACCGTCTCGTGGCGCGTCCGTAAGCCACGCCCCCTACGCGCGTGTGAACACCACGCGAGCGCTCGCGCGAGCCCCTTTGGCGCGCGCATACAAAACCGCTCCCGACGCGAGCCCTGCGAGCGCGAGACGCGCCGCGGTCTGGTCCGCGAGCGCCCTGTTCACACGCGCGCGTATGCGCGCGTCTCGCGGATTGTCTCGTGGCTCGCGCGCGCGTGTAAATGGGGTAGTACAGTTATACCTTGCGGTATTCAGATAAACATACTAAAAGTCCTCAAGGTTGGGGGGTGTGCTAAGGGTGTAAGGGGGGGTTGAAGGTACCTTTTTTCAAATTTTTGCTAATATCTAGAATATCTGTACGAATAGCATTATGATTACTTGTGACAAAAGTTTCTACATGAAATTTCCTACAAATTTGGTCATATTTATTTTTGCTCTACGATTAATACTTTAGAAGCTACAGGGTGTATAAGTTTTAACAGAGAGATAAATAATATAATCTAAATTTTACTAACAAAAAATAAAAAATATAAACGAATATACTTGTTCTTCGATTAATCATATCAAAACATAAGTATCGATACTTTACAGTTGTTATTGGACTCGAATTTTAAACGATTCCAAGTAAACCGTAAATATATACACGTGACTTAAATCCCTCGCTCTTGTGCAATACCAAACAGAGGCAATTAATTCCACTGCAGAGAATACAAATGAAGTGACATTCGTAGTGCATAGCGGCTGGCGCCCGAATCCTTTCCGTCCGTTGATACATAGGTACTCCTCCAAATTAAATAAAAGCATGTATTTCGTTAGCTACAAAATGAAGACTAAGAAAAAAAGAAGAGAAACTGTTTTTCAGCGTATGTATGTAATGTGCAGGTTTTTTAATTTGTTGCGAATGAAAGATTTTATAATTTATATGTTTATTTTGTGCGGATGAGTCTATTAGAACCAAGTATTATAATTCCAGTATGTTTCTAAGCTACATTAGCTACAATAAGGTTATTGTAGTCACAAAAATAACAATAGAAAAGGTGGTTCCTCAATAATAGTTCAATGGGTTCCTCTTTGGATATTTAGACGTTCGAGTTCCTGATGATATATGTATACATATATATGTATTATACCCAGTGGCGTAGCGTGGGCTCCCGCCGCCCGGGGCCGACCGAAAATTCCCCCCCCCCCCCCAATGAACTTTGCCGGCCCCATATTATTTAAAAAATAGTTTGTTAATTAAAAATGCATTTTTCTTGTTTTTTTTTCATAACACATTTTACATTAAAAACAATATAAATTAATTAATTTTAATACATATATTTTTTTTTTAAATCATGTGGCTTTCCGCCCTCTCTTCATGTGCTGCCCGGGCCCACGGCCCCCCCGGCCCTCCCCACGCTACGCTACTGATTATACCTATAATTAGATTAGCATTTTTTGAAATTACGAGTAGAATGAACATCGCCGCAGTAAAAACCATGGTTTGGAGAGTTATGTGCAGTAAACTGTTTTTGGTAAGTAAATCTTTCAGTGTTTTTGTGGATTTATGATTGGGACGGGCCCTGACTTTACTGAGAACGTGGGAATGTATGTGGGGAGTCGTATTTATTCAATTATTTTGCTTGTTGTTTTAAAATTCCGTACAACGGACTTATTATTCAGACAACGTTCGATCAACTCTGTTTTTGGCTTTAAAGTGTAGGTTAGTCAAATTAATTTATTATAGTGTTGTGTTTGTAATTAATGTCGAAATTATCTTTATAGTTTAAACAGCTAGCTGTGTACTAGCGATTTCACCCGCGTTAATTTGTGGAAAAAACTAACTACTAAAACATATGATGTTAGGTATGTTGCCTTCGTCGACAAATGGACTATCAAACACAAAAATATTTTTTCAATTCGAACCAGTAATTCCTGAGATCAGCGCGTTCAACCAAACAAACAAACTCTTCAGCTTTATAATATTAGATAGATCGTAGACTCGTAGGAAGTGTAGATAGAGGTATTAAAACAATTTCATATCCTATAATACCTACCTATTCGATCTATGGAGTGGTTGTAGATGTAGAAGATAATAAGAGTTCTAATAAAGGAGATTTCAGGAGAACATAACAAAAATCAGAATCTAGTAGATATACATTTTCGCATTACATTTTTTTATACCAGATAAAGGTATTCAGTGAGACACCAATACACACTATCGTAATTGATTATCTAGGTACAACAAATAAATAAAATATGTAACGTACTCGTATATACGAACCGATGCGATGCGATGTTCCCGCGAACTACGAGTATCTTTGCTATTCGTCACGTGTGGCGCCTTCACGTTCCCCAAGTCATTTCCGTGTGAGCGCTTACTGTTGTAATTTAACTAGGGTTTATACATTACTCATGAGTTTGAAGTAAATGCCTGATCTGTAATCTATTGAATGGAATTGATGGATGACGTAAGGCGGTCTGGGAATTGGCAGGGCTCGCGATTGGTAAGCGCGACAAAAAGACGTGTTTAATAGATTTTGAATTGATTTACCATGCCATTTGTACCCTGTATCGATCGCTAGACGTATTTGTGGTACTACAGAAGACATAATAGTGTCGTACTGAGAAATAATAAACGTTCGTTTATTATAAATATAAAAACTAAATCAATAGTAACAAACAAGTATTTTCAGAATCCAGTCAGCACTGGAGCAGCGCGGTAAAGTATGCTCTAAGCCTCCTCAAGAGGAGAGGAGAGATCTGTGCTCAGTAGTAGGCCATTAATGGGTTGAAGCCAGCCAGCAATTTCCAGAATTATTGCTGCAGTCACCGTTTTATTGCCCAATTGGAAGCTGTAAAATTCCATTAGTGCGGTACCTCACCGGGACGCCAAGGCGACGTCGCCGGCCACGTATTCAAACATTTTATATTGAAATGTATGGCGGCTACCTCACTTGGCAATGGTGTGGCAACGTAGCCAATTTGGAAGCGTAGCCAAAATTCAATATAAACTGTTTGGATACGTGGCTGGCGACGTCGGCTTGGCGTCCCGGTGAGGTACCGCACTTAAGTTCAATGAGTATCACAAGTTTCCACCGTTACCAGTATGAATAATATGAATTTTTTGAAACAAATAATTAAAATGCTAGATTTTTAAGCTTTCAGTGTTAACGGCCGGTCTCAATAATATGTAGGTATATCTATCCGTAATCCTGAGGTCTGTATTTTTTTAATGGAAATAGCCGGCAAACGAGCTGACGATCCACTTGATGGTAAGTGGCTATCATCGCCCATGAACACCAGCAGTACCAAGCCCAAGCCTCCAGCTGGAACACGACGAGTCGTTTGTTGCTCAAGGGTGGTAGCTATCCAGGCGAACCCTATGGAGAAATACGAGTAATAATAGTAATAATGGTATTAATTAACAATTGGAGTCAATATTACTGATATAATCCCTCGAGGAGCCGTAGCACCAGCGGGCCCGATTTAGTCGCCTCTTACGACACCCATCCGGCGTGGGATTGGGGTTAGTATTCTAAGCCGCCTCAATACGGCCGAGAGACCTTCTGTGTAGTAAAAGTACATTTGTCCACGGAGCGGCATCGTCGCGTTTGCCTATTGTCTACACAGAGTACTTAATCACAACGTATTGTCTATGTTTCATTATGCAATATGTAACCGTCAAATGAAGCACCGTGGACAGTGGGCCTACAGCGCGACCAACTTATCTGTGAAATGGCGAAAATTGGAACTAATTCCGCCCCATTCATGAGTTCTTTGTGTTCATTCACTGACATTTACTACGTCTCGAATTGCGTCCAGTGATTGGTCCAATGCGTCCGACAGCGCCCTCCATCAGTTCACAGATAAGTTGGAGGCACTGTAACTGTCATAATTCAGAGTTATTTCTTTTACGGCCTCTAAAGTTATCCACAGATGCTACAGATGATGAATATTGGTGATCGAGTCAAGCGGTATCTATCCTGCTTTATATCTGTATTCCTTCCTAACACTTATTCTCAGGAGAATCACCGTTATAAATGTAAATATATCTCACATCAGTTATCCCGTAGTGGTAATAACATTAACGGTGGCCATACACAATATACAATGGGTGGAAGAGGTTGTAATTAGCGCCCTCTATCGTTGTATTATGTCATTAAACCTGTGATGAGGTTGCAGTGGGCGCGCGGGGGCGCATACGAATGAGCCATGAGATGACCCCGTTACCGTGTCGACGGCTTTGCATTACACCACCTAGTTATTGTGGACACGGCTTTGTTTTTTAAACTGATTTAATAAAACTGGAGACATTTTTTGTTTTGTAGGGGTCGCGTTAGCTCGTTAAATAAAATTGTCACAAGCCCCGTACATATACTTTTATTGTATGAGAGGCACACACAAAGAAACAATGTTAGTTAAGCGCACAAGACAAATATTATAAGTTAGTTGTAGAAACACCACTGCACATAAGTTTTGGGAAGTTAGCAAGCAGATAATATTGGACTAGTAAAGCGTTCGCGAGTAGAAAGCGAGAGCTGGCGCACGAGCAGCCTTCCAGCGTCGTAGAGCGTAATCGGGTGACTGTTCGGTTTCCGGCGGCTGCTCGCCGCCTTGCGCTTACGACGCGACACGACGGACGCGCGGCGCGGGGGGTAACGAAGATACCCGAACCGCCGCCGAACGCCTTTGACGACATTAATATAAAATCGAACTGCACGTCCGTTTATTACATCGCCACAGTTTGTTTGTTTGAAAGGGTTATTCTCTGGAAAGTGTTTAGTATTTGAAACATAATTTTTGTGTTTGACAGCCTCAGATGACAGTCAAATTCCTGAATGTATTTTTAGACAAAAAATAGTGGCTATTAAGACTTAGGTACCCGAAGCGAAGCGATGATTTACTGGATGTATACACACAAACTACACACACTACAGTTCGTAGGTAGATACGAAGTGAGGGGTGCTGGGTTCGATTCCCGACTCGGGTCAACATTTATGTTTATAATGTAACAATTAGATGATTGTCCATGCCACCCGCTTCACTGGGAATTAGGGGCCATCCATGGAAATGGAAATAAAACTTATTTGGGAATTTTCTAGTTGTAAAATTTCATAATATATGTGACGTCACACTAGGGGGGAGGTCTCACAAATGTGACAAGGACGGGGGAAGGGGTCAAAAAGTCATGAAATTAGTGTGACGTAATTTAAGGATGGCCCCTTAAAGAAATACCGTTTGCTGTGAGTATGTGAGACTGTCTTGTGAAGTTGTGAATTGTGATACTGTGATTTTACGCACTATACATTCTGAATATCATACCATAGTGCATTGAGTTGAGTGTAAACATGTAAACAATATAGGCATCTTTTTTAGATGACGCACAAGCACGTTACAACAGCTCAAAATTTCCACTAAAGTACTAGAAGTTCTACAATTTTTCCACTCCATCGTAGATTCGTAGGTGTCAACTTACACTGAATTTGTTCTAGTTTATTTTTATATCCGATTGGCTATACCGCAGTTTGTTTTTATTTATTTACTTAGCACTAAATACCCCGCAATAAAAGTCAAGGACGTAATTGATCACATGCCACAAATATCGCCGTACTCAAACGTGAATCAGATTCAATTTAATGAGTGTTATCAAAAAAGGTGATTTAATGCCTTAGCGCTCGAATCGGCTGCATAAATTACTCTGGTTTTAGAGGAAGTGGGGGACGCCTTTGACGTTAAAACATTAAATCTTTATTTATTTATTGAGATAAATAAATATTCTTTCTTCATACTTATGGTTAAAATATCAGTAAAATAATAGGGAAATTGTTCTAAGAAGGCGTCTTATTTTTATTTGTATTGGGACGGTCTAAAATACTGACCTCAATCCAGAGTTACATAAAAAGCGTCAGAAGCTTACAGGATTGACTCCGTTTAAGGAGGAATATGATTATTATTATTATTAATTTATGAATTTTATTCCTGATATTATTATCCTGCGCCTGGATAACTATCACCCTCGTGTTTAAGTCAGCCGCCAAACAACTCGTCGTGTTCAGATGGGGTCTGAAAGTCAATTTTCCTTCTCTTTTCTGTTTGGCCGGTAACTATAGATGATTACGTCTAAGGGCGAAGATGACTTGATTGATTGACTTGATGATGATTACCCATTAGTAATCCATCCGTTGATCGTCTCCTCATTTGTCGGCTAAAATTGTTGCATAAAACATTTTCCCCAATAATCCTTTCCACACTATCCTCCCAATAGCAAGCGTCACGTCTCGAGCAGACAGCGGTCATTAACAGCTACGACGCTGACGACATACAAATCATGGACATTAATCCTCTGATCATTTCCTCGAACGCCTAACGCTTGTTGCATTGGCAACACCTCTCGCAGGAAGTTCAAGGTTCCAAGGAGGTTACTTGTGTTTAAATAATGCGTATTGTAAGTTATAAACATGCCTTCACGGTACAGGGATGTGTGGAATGGATACATGCTGCGTTTATTACGTGACAAGTTTCCGTCCGTGATCAGGGGACAGAGGTTTCATAAAATGAAATCGTATAGGTACCTACCGAGTCCGTTCGAATTAGCCCGAAAAATAGGGGTATGCAAAGATTCCCAAGAAGCTGAAAATTTAAATAAACGTTAGGGATACCATTATAATGAAATTGTGAAAGGACATCTTTTTTAGATAATTCCATGATCTACAAGTTATGTCTGAGCTTTTTTTATCATAAAACTAACCGTTTCGTAAAAAAATCCAAAAAACCCATTTTTGCGAACTTTGGTCTTGAATAATTTTTTTTGCACACATGGGATCGATGGGGACTTTTCACAATTTGATTATAATGTTCATGTAAATTTTCAGCTTCTTGGGAAATTATGAAAGGGTGAATGTCTATTTTGACCGGACTAACCTAAATATATTATAAACGTCTAAATCCCAGGGAATACATATAGGTATACCTGGATAATATTTTTCCTATGTTTCCTATGTTTCCTAGGCTTAAAGTACCTTAATCATTAATCATAGAACATTACCTTGATTATTGCGATATATTATAAGCGCTATAAATAAACAAAGAAATATATCATTATAAAAGAATAGAAGATCAAGTTCAAAAGGTCATATGTAATCGTTGTTTACATTGACGAGCTTGATGACTGTTGCTGATGAGATGATGATTCAATGGGTAATTATTTCTTATTTGTAGTTATTGACTTTTGACTTACCTACGTGTTCTTGGATTTTCTTGAAACTGCGATGTATACGTATGTACTATTGTAGCTTATGAAGTTCAAGGATTTCTTACTTAACTTGTATGTTCATTAGCATAATATTAAAAACTTAGGTACCTAACGCCCCAACTCAGAGTCACTAACGGTTACTTAAATCGCTCCTTAGTACAGGATTTGTATGGTGATTCTTTACTAAGGAGCGATTAAAGTAACCGTTAGTGACTCTGAGTTGGGGCGTAATTCATTTAACCATATTATCCATTTAATAAGCACGTTAATGATTTGTATAATTAAATACTTCAATATTCCCAAATACCATTTGTAGTATCTACAAATAGCAGAAATGTAACAGCAGTTAAAATAAATCAAACGATGCAATTTTCCACCTCTGCAGCTCAAAGCATCCATCACTCGATGACAGCCACAAACGGGTGTTTTTGTGGCCATACATCATCACTCCGCCCCTGACACGCCTCGGATCATCAATCTGTGGCCTCTGTGAGTCTGTGAGTCGCGATTTGTAGGATTAGCGTTTTTGAGTGCATTCTTTCCGTATGTTACCAGATAATTAGGTGATTAGGTGATTCCTATTTAAATATAGAACGTGCAGCAATGTGCTAAATGTTCGGGAGTACTAAATGAGTGTAAAATATAAATGATGCATTTCTGGGTGAAATATTTGGTTACTCCCCAGTTTCAAAACCAATCAGATGTAAATATGACGTTCATATTATTCTTGTATCTATAAATACAGCACATTTTTATATTATAATGAGAGTCTTAAATAAAATAAAAATCATTCTAGCCATAAAACTTGCTGACAAAATTATAACAGACAGTTAAATGACAAGGTACAAGACATTAGAATTTCACTGAAAATCTTAAAATAACTTAAACTTTATCGGAAATAACGTATTACACCCCTGACCAATTTAGAGGACACCCCAGGTATCGTATTTTCTTTGAAAAAACTTTAAACAGTTGCGTCGTACAGATCTGTGTAGGATGGGGGTTATAAGTAGCGCGGTAAAAACACAAGGGTAGGTAAATCGCAGGGTGTGGAATGACGGATGTCTTTACAAGCGAACGATGTTGTCAGTAGAGCTTATGTCTTGAAACGTTTCTCAAAGTTGATATACCTATCTTTTTTATGTACCTAATCAACCGACAAATACGCAGATGAATTCCTTATTTATGGCTCTCCGGCAATGCGACCAAAACACGTAAAAAATATAAACATAATTAGTTAAACACTTAATCAACTCTTTGTATTTAATCAATGCCTTAAGTTAGGTATTTTTGAGACTATTTATTCGTTTTTGATAATTTCATCTTTTTCACATATACAATTGTTTTACTACTTTTGTATACAAACAAATATGTTAAGTCTATATGAATTTGTAAGCTATTAAAAAGCACAGAGGGGTTGAAGACTTTGAGAATCTCACTTTCCTAAGCGATAACATATCGTTCGCGCGAAAGATAAGTGTATCCTCCGCCCCCATTTTTTACACCTCGAATTATAAGGTTACCGCGAGTTACAAAAAACCGCCGTATCGAATTGCACCCCGGTGTCCCCCGTACAGGAATAACCTACCAAAAACGTGTGTTTCATTTACGTGACGATTTTGTTATGACTGAAATTACTTATGAACGTTTTTTGACACGTCACGGAAACAGATTGAGGAAGGTAAACTCGGAATAGCAATCGTTCTGTTTGGCCTCAAAATATTTTTAGTTGAACATGTTTTAATATTTTAAAATTTCTGAGCGAACAGAAAGATTTTTGTGATTCTCAATTGATATTATCTTAGGTACAAGTTTTAAATGTTAAGTACCTGGATTAAGTTGCAGGGGCTTAGTTTCGCAACGGCCTGATAAGGAAGTCAGTATGTCCAGTGGACTCCTAAAAGCGCATATTAAAGGGACTCTTTTCACACTTCGGTTTACACCCAGTTGTCAGCCTTGTCGGCTCATGCCATATGCACAAAGCAAACGTCAGATGTCTCTCTTTTAGGCTATTCGCCCACGTCCGATAATCAGTGACCGATTTTTTGTAGGAGAAAAATAGATCGTACTAATAGCAATAGTGCAACGCACACGTCCTACAAAAAGTTGGTCAGAAAAAATAAGGAAAATAATCGGAGGAAAAATCGGCCCGATTATCTGTCCTACAAAAAGTCTTACGTGGGAGAGGAGCGTTAACCGGTCGTTTGCACCAAAAAACAACAAAATTCGAAATACGTCACATAGAACAAACAGCTTTACCTTGCGTAGTTCCCAGTCATAGTGTTCCTACTGACGTAAACATCTTAAAACAACATGTTTTGTTCTTAAATTTGGGCACATGTAGGTAATTACCCTTATTTTCCTGTTTGTTTGGCACATAATAAACATTAAATTGATCGACATAATTGTATCTTTAATTAACTACCTGTGAAAAAGAAAAAAATTGAATTCGTTTTATTACCTCAATCGTTCCTTGTCAATTGACGTCATATTACACAATTAAGGATATATTTGCGACATCAATTATATTTTACCATTCTAAATATTGCAAAGTTTAATGTCAGTGGGTACTCCGATGTATTCAACTACAATTACAACTATGAACATTTAGATAAGGATATTTTATTTATGACTCAGAGATATTATTTATGACCGTTTTACCTTTTTGTTACTATATTCCACGCGATTTGCAGCCGTAATAAATGTAAACAAAGCATTAAAATCATTTTCTAGTGTTTTCACCAACTGACTTGAATTTGTACACCAAATACGTTTTATTTAGACAAACTACTCAATAAGGTATTTGTTAATTCTTAAAAAAATACATATTGATCGATAACAATTATAAATTTCGAGTAAATGTGGAAACAAACAAAAGTAAATAACACTGTCATCATTCAAACACTTTGCAATGACAATCTTATTTCCAAGAAGCGATTTGAAACTTTTAACTTAATTTACTATTTTATCCTAATGAGTAGTTTGTCTAAATAAAATGCATTTGGTGTACAAATTCAAGTCAGTTGGTGAAAACACTAGAAAACGATTTTAATGCTTTGTTTACATTTATTTCGGCTGCAAATCGCGTGGAGTATAGGTAGGAATCAAGAATTAAGTAATCAATCCTAATACAGTGACAAAGTTAAATAGTAACAGTCTATCTTACGGTAGCCACCCCAGAAGTTTGGTCAAACCGAGAATTGAACCCAGTTCTCTCCACAGGAGTCAGGGTCAATACAGATAGCACCTAACTATGAAGAGTGATTGTGTATAATTATTGTGCACCTGTTATGTATATATTTTTTGCTTCATATGAATAATTTTATATGATATAATTTTATTATGTACCTATATTATTTTATAAGAATAAATTATGATTCTAATTTTTTTCTTATTGAATCTAGCAGACGAAACAAGAAAGTGCTTATAAAGAACTGAAATTAATAATAATAAATAACGGTTCACACTCATAGCCCCACACTAGGATTCCCTGTGTCGTGGGTGCCATGGACAACACACTAGACAAGGACATCACACCCAGACCGAGAACAGAAATCCAAAGTCATCATTCAAATTTCCGCCTCGCTGGGAATCGAAACCAGGACCCTTGGTGCGGCGATCCGGCATGGCAACCATTGCGCCACAATTGTTTTCATAAATAGGGATGGCTCTTACAGGGCACGGATGTCTTTTCGTCTCGTCTTAATTCAGCAGCTCTGGAGCGTTATGCGCCACGTTATTCCAGTAATGACTGGTGCGTGTCAATAGTAGATTTATTGTGGTGTCACAGTGTGAGAAATTTTTATGGGGCCCGAAGTTCTACGCAATCGTTTTAACTAACCGATGGTGTAACGTTTCTTAACTCTTTTCTTTAGTTTACCTGTAGATTAGACCCACACAGTCTAATCGTGAAGGCTTAATTTAGAACTACTTCCTCTTATCCTAATGTTTGATTTACGTACACGTACTAAGTACCTAGTTAAGTACTTAACTAAATTATAAGTAAATTTTAAGTGAATAATTTTTAGTGCGCGTCCTTCTTCACAATCCATCCTTCACAACCTACTTAATTATCTAAGCATTTTACTAAATTTTAAACAAAAAGTGCCTTTCCAAACCTGTTTAGTGATTAGCCCCGCCCACCTACTTAACGGAAAATAGAAAAAATTCTAACTTGTTTACTTGCGTATTAAATTTTTACTATTAAATTGTCCGTTTATACGTACTAATTTACTTAAAATTTAGTTAACTTCTGAACTACTTAATACGTGTAAACCGAACATGCAGTTGAAATTTTACATATTTCTTTTGTTCTGTTTACAGTACATTTTCACAGTATATGGAGATTGGGCTCCAGACGAGGGAACTCATACATTTTTTTTTGTTTAGCCTTTAGGTAAGTACATTGACACTATAAGGTCTGCATTATGTTTCTGAACTTTGATTGTTATCTGTTATCAGTCAACTATTCAACTCCTGACCGCGTGTTGTCAACTCATGACCTGTGTTTAATGCTATCATTTTGTGTCCTTCATCCCCATTATGTGCTGTAGTTGCTGCTGTTGATTAAATGTAGTCAATACGGCTTCAGCAATTGATTCGGAAGACTTTCAACTTTGACCCAGTTTTCTCTGCCTATTGATAGTAACGAAGATCGAGTAATTATGTAAGTCTCGGGTAGTGTTCTGTGATATAGGTCCAGTATGTCTATAAGGTTGTTGTATTTTTTTTTAAACGAACCATCTGGAAATTTTTACATTGTGTTAGTTTTTAGACCGCTGTTAGTGGCCAATATTATGAAGCGTCGCCTGGTTTACGTATTGTCGGGTGTGTGCGTGATGTGTTTCTAGTAGAAACACTAGAAACGTTTTATCTGTGATACACACGCTTGTTAGTAGCATGCACAATGCTATCCGCTATCCACTCTAAGCCTGTATGCTTGTGTATTATTAGAACTTTTATGTATGTGTGCTAATTCAATTAAATAAGTGCCAATGTAGGCATTAGCACCATACGGAAGTCGGAAGTCGGAGAATTTGACAGCTAACAGCTAGTGAATTCAATTACTACGCGTTCACTCTAAGTTTGCCCTTACCTCCCGTCCCACTTCCTCGTACCGCAGCTCATTTAGTACGGACAGCAACGCTAGTCGGGCTTTGTGAACTTGGCACCCGACATTGTAAAATTTAATTTTTTTTTCTTGATTCTTATAGGTTTTGGTTTGTAGTTGATTGTAGTAAATTTTTTTTCGTTTGTAGTAGCTCAAAAAAAAATTACAGAATTTTAAAAAAAAACTTGGCACCCGGTTTTTTCGAAACTAAAATTTAATACTTGATTCATAAAAAGAATCGTTTGTAGTTGATTGTAGTGAATTTTTTTTTTAATTTTGTAGAAAAATAACAAAAATAAAAAATATTCAAGTCATTGCGATATAATATTATAAGTAAACTTTTTTGTTTCTTGTATATTTTGCTATGTACTTGATTGTAGTATTTTTCTTTTTTTTTAAGAAGGTCTGAAAAAATTCTAAGCTATTTTTAAGACACTTTCGTTTGTAGTAGTGATTTTTTTGTTTGTAGTAACTCCTTTACGTTTGTAGTAGCGATTTTTTTGTTTGTAGTAGTTTCTTTTCGTTTGTAGTAGTGATTTTTTTGTTTGTAGTAACTCCTTTACGTTTGTAGTAGCGATTTTTTTGATTGTAGTAACTCCTTTACGTTTGTAGTAGCAATTTTTTCGTTTGTAGTAGTTTCTTTTCGTTTGTAGTAGTGATTTTTTTATTTATAGTAACACCTTCTCGTTTGTAGTAGTAATTTTTTCATTTGTAGTGACTCTTTTTCGTTTGTAGTAGTAATTTTTTCGTTTGTAGTAACACCTTTTCGTTTATAGTAGCGATTTTTTCATTTGCAGTGACTCCTTTTCGTTTGTAGTAGTGATTTTTTCATTTGTAGTAACTTCTTTTCGTTTGTAGTAGTGATTTTTTTGTTTATAGTAACACCTTTTCGTTTGTAGTAGCGATTTTTTCATTTGCAGTAACTTCTTTTCGTTTGTAGTAGCGATTTTTTTGTATGTAGTAACTCCTTCTTGTTTGTAGTAGTGATTTTTTCATTTGTAGTAAGTTCTAATCGTTTGTAGTAGCGATTTTTTCGTTTGTAGTAACTTCTAATCGTTTGTAGTAGCGATTTTTTCGTTTGTAGTAACTTCTATTCGTTTGTAGTAGCGATTTTTTCGTTTGTAGTAACTTCTATTCGTTTGTAGTAGCAATTTTTTCGTTTGTAGTAACTTCTATTCGTTTGTAGTAGCGATTTTTTCGTTTGTAGTATCTTCTATTCGTTTGTAGTAGCGATTTTTTCGTTTGTAGTATCTTCTATTCGTTTGTAGTAGCGATTTTTTCGTTTTTAGTAACTTCTAATCGTTTGTAGTAGCGATTTTTTCGTTTGTAGTAACTTCTAATCGTTTGTAGTAGCGATTTTTTTGTTTGTAGTAACTTCTATTCGTTTGTAGTAGCGATTTTTTCGTTTGTAGTAACTTCTAATCGTTTGTAGTAGTGATTTTTTCGTTTGTAGTAACTTCTATTCGTTTGTAGTAGCGATTTTTTCGTTTGTAGTATATTCTAATCGTTTGTAGTAGTGATTTTTTCGTTTGTAGTAACTTCTATTCGTTTGTAGTAGTGATTTTTTCGTTTGTAGTAACTTCTATTCGTTTGTAGTAGCGATTTTTTCGTTTTTAGTAACTTCTAATCGTTTGTAGTAGCGATTTTTTCGTTTGTAGTAACTTCTATTCGTTTGTAGTAGCGATTTTTTCGTTTGTAGTAACTTCTAATCGTTTGTAGTAGCGATTTTTTTGTTTGTAGTAACTTCTATTCGTTTGTAGTAGCGATTTTTTCGTTTGTAGTAACTTCTAATCGTTTGTAGTAGTGATTTTTTCGTTTGTAGTAACTTCTATTCGTTTGTAGTAGCGATTTTTTCGTTTGTAGTATATTCTAATCGTCTGTAGTAGTGATTTTTTCGTTTGTAGTAACTTCTATTCGTTTGTAGTAGTGATTTTTTCGTTTGTAGTAACTTCTATTCGTTTGTAGTAGCGATTTTTTCGTTTTTAGTAACTTCTAATCGTTTGTAGTAGCGATTTTTTCGTTTGTAGTAACTTCTATTCGTTTGTAGTAGCGATTTTTTCGTTTGTAGTAACTTCTAATCGTTTGTAGTAGCGATTTTTTCGTTTGTAGTAACTTCTAATCGTTTGTAGTAGCGATTTTTTCGTTTGTAGTAACTTCTAATCGTTTGTAGTAGTGATTTTTTCGTTTGTAGTAACTTCTATTCGTTTGTAGTAGTGATTTTTTCGTTTGTAGTAACTTCTATTCGTTTGTAGTAGCGATTTTTTCGTTTTTAGTAACTTCTAATCGTTTGTAGTAGCGATTTTTTCGTTTGTAGTAGCGATTTTTTCGTTTGTAGTAACTTCTATTCGTTTGTAGTAGCGATTTTTTCGTTTGTAGTAACTTCTAATCGTTTGTAGTAGCGATTTTTTCGTTTGTAGTAGTTTCTTTTCGTTTGTAGTAGTGATTTTTTTATTTATAGTAACACCTTCTCGTTTGTAGTAGTAATTTTTTCATTTGTAGTGACTCTTTTTCGTTTGTAGTAGTAATTTTTTCGTTTGTAGTAACACCTTTTCGTTTATAGTAGCGATTTTTTCATTTGCAGTGACTCCTTTTCGTTTGTAGTAGTGATTTTTTCATTTGTAGTAACTTCTTTTCGTTTGTAGTAGTGATTTTTTTGTTTATAGTAACACCTTTTCGTTTGTAGTAGCGATTTTTTCATTTGCAGTAACTTCTTTTCGTTTGTAGTAGCGATTTTTTTGTATGTAGTAACTCCTTCTTGTTTGTAGTAGTGATTTTTTCATTTGTAGTAAGTTCTAATCGTTTGTAGTAGCGATTTTTTCGTTTGTAGTAACTTCTAATCGTTTGTAGTAGCGATTTTTTCGTTTGTAGTAACTTCTATTCGTTTGTAGTAGCGATTTTTTCGTTTGTAGTAACTTCTAATCGTTTGTAGTAGTGATTTTTTCGTTTGTAGTAACTTCTATTCGTTTGTAGTAGTGATTTTTTCGTTTGTAGTAACTTCTATTCGTTTGTAGTAGCGATTTTTTCGTTTTTAGTAACTTCTAATCGTTTGTAGTAGCGATTTTTTCGTTTGTAGTAGCGATTTTTTCGTTTGTAGTAACTTCTATTCGTTTGTAGTAGCGATTTTTTCGTTTGTAGTAACTTCTAATCGTTTGTAGTAGCGATTTTTTCGTTTGTAGTAACTTCTAATCGTTTGTAGTAACTTCTATTCGTTTGTAGTAGCGGCTTTTTCGTTTGTAGTAACTTCTAATCGTTTGTAGTAGCGAGTTTTTCGTTTGTAGTAACTTCTATTCGTTTGTAGTAGTGATTTTTTCGTTTGTAGTAACTTCTATTCGTTTGTAGTAGCGATTTTTTCGTTTGTAGTAACTTCTAATCGTTTGTAGTAGTGATTTTTTCGTTTGTAGTAACTTCTATTCGTTTGTAGTAGCGATTTTTTCGTTTGTAGTATATTCTAATCGTTTGTAGTAGTGATTTTTTCGTTTGTAGTAACTTCTATTCGTTTGTAGTAGTGATTTTTTCGTTTGTAGTAACTTCTATTCGTTTGTAGTAGCGATTTTTTCGTTTTTAGTAACTTCTAATCGTTTGTAGTAGCGATTTTTTCGTTTGTAGTAACTTCTATTCGTTTGTAGTAGCGATTTTTTCGTTTGTAGTAACTTCTAATCGTTTGTAGTAGCGATTTTTTCGTTTGTAGTAACTTCTAATCGTTTGTAGTAGTGATTTTTTCGTTTGTAGTAACTTCTATTCGTTTGTAGTAGTGATTTTTTCGTTTGTAGTAACTTCTATTCGTTTGTAGTAGCGATTTTTTCGTTTTTAGTAACTTCTAATCGTTTGTAGTAGCGATTTTTTCGTTTGTAGTAACTTCTATTCGTTTGTAGTAGCGATTTTTTCGTTTGTAGTAACTTCTAATCGATTGTAGTAGCGATTTTTTCGTTTGTAGTAACTTCTAATCGTTTGTAGTAACTTCTATTCGTTTGTAGTAGCGGCTTTTTCGTTTGTAGTAACTTCTAATCGTTTGTAGTAGCGATTTTTTCGTTTGTAGTAACTTCTAATCGTTTGTAGTAGCGATTTTTTCGTTTGTAGTAACTTCTAGTCGTTTGTAGTAGCGATTTTTTCGTTTGTAGTAACTTCTAATCGTTTGTAGTAACTTCTATTCGTTTGTAGTAGCGGCTTTTCGTTTGTAGTTACTTCCAATCGTTTGTAGTAGTGATTTTTTCGTTTGTAGTAACTTCTATTCGTTTGTAGTAGCGATTTTTTCGTTTGTAGTAACTTCTATTCGTTTGTAGTAGCAATTTTTTCGTTTGTAGTAACTTCTAATCGTTTGTAGTAGCGATTTTTTCGTTTGTAGTAACTTCTAATCGTTTGTAGTAGCGATTTTTTCGTTTGTAGTAACTTCTAATCGTTTGTAGTAACTTCT
The DNA here is from genome assembly GCA_951805285.1 of Thymelicus acteon. Taxonomy (NCBI): domain Eukaryota; kingdom Metazoa; phylum Arthropoda; class Insecta; order Lepidoptera; family Hesperiidae; genus Thymelicus; species Thymelicus acteon. The sequence continues at coordinate 4,849,559 of OX638233.1, forward strand.
ATTCGTTTGTAGTAGTGATTTTTTCGTTTGTAGTAACTTCTAATCGTTTGTAGTAGCGATTTTTTCTTTTGTAGTAACTTCTAATCGTTTGTAGTAGCGATTTTTTCGTTTGTAGTAACTTCTAATCGTTTGTAGTAGCGATTTTTTCGTTTGTAGTAACTTCTATTCGTTTGTAGTAGTGATTTTTTCGTTTGTAGTAACTTCTATTCGTTTGTAGTAGCGATTTTTTGTTTGTAGTAAGTTCTAATCGTTTATAGTAGCGATTTTTAGGGTTCCGTAGCCGAATGGCAAAAAACGGAACCCTTATGGATTCGTCATGTCTGTCTGTCTGTCTGTCTGTCCGTCCGTATGTCACAGCCACTTTTTTCCGAAACTATAAGAGCTACACTGTTGAAACTTGGTGAGTAGATGTATTCTGTGAACCGCATTAAGATTTTTAGACAAAAATAGAAAAAAAACAATAAATTTTGGGGGTTCCCCATACTTAGAACTGAAACTCAAAAATGTTTTTTTCATCAAACCCATACGTGTGGGGTATCTATGGATAGGTATTCAAAAATGATATTGAGGTTTCTAATGTCATTTTTTTCTAAACTGAATAGTTTGCGCGAGAGACACTTCCGAACTGGTAAAATGTGTGTCCCCCCCCTGTAACTTCTAAAATAAGAGAAGGATAAAACTAAAAAAAATATATGATGTACATTACCATGAAAACTTCCAACGAAAATTGGTTTGAATGATATTTAGTAAGTAGTTATTTTTTTAATACGTCATAAATCGTAAACCGCAAAAAACATTGATCAAAGTTCCAACGAACTACAAGAACTTTTATATTATGTTACTTGCTGCTACGGAACCCTTCATGGGCGAGTCCAACTCGCACTTGGCCGCTTTTTTTTCGTTTGTAGTAACTTCTTAGCGTTTGTAGTAGCGATTTTTTTGTTTTTAGTAACTTCTTTTCGTTTGTAGTAGCGATTTTTTTGTTTGTAGTAACTTCTATTCGTTTGTAGTAGCGATTTTTTTTGTTTGTAATAACTTCTTTACGTTTGTAGTAGCGATTTTTTTGTTTGTAGTAACTCTATTTAGTTCGTAGTAGCGATTTTTTGTTTGTAGTGTAGTTTGTAGTAGGTAAATTGTTAGACGTATTGGCGCGGCTTAGATTACTAGCCCCAATCGTACGCCAGATGGGTGTCGTAAGAGGGGAATTAATCCGGTCCGCTGGTGGTAGGGCCGCTCGGAGGGATTTTACTGGTAATATTGGTTTTAATTGTCAATTAATACCATTATCACTATTATTATTTCTCCATGGGGTTCATCTTGATAGCTACAACCCTTGAGCATGAGTCAGCCTTCAAACGTCTCGTCGTGTTCCGGCTGGGGGCTTGAGTTGAGAGCCAGTTTTTCTTCTTTTTCTTCTCTATCATTGATGCATTTGGTGTTGCTAATGTTACGATAATAATGTGACGATAGTGACGATAGTGACGATGTGGATCGTCAAGTCGTTTCTGGGGGCACGGTAGTACCCCCGCATAGTCGAGCAAAATATATTAATAAAAATGTTAGTAACAATTTAACTTATTCTATTAGAAGTTACTACAAACGAAAAAATCGCTACTACAAACGATTAGAAGTTACTAAAAACGAAAAAATCGCTACTACAAACGAATAGAAGTTACTACAAACGAAAAAATCACTACTACAAACGAATAGAAGTTACTACAAACGAAAAAATCACTACTACAAACGATTAGAAGTTACTACAAACGAAAAAATCGCTACTACAAACGATTAGAAGTTACTACAAACGAAAAAATCGCTACTACAAACGATTAGAAGTTACTACAAACGAAAAAATCGCTACTACAAACGAATAGAAGTTACTACAAACGAAAAAATCGCTACTACAAACGATTAGAAGTTACTAAAAACGAAAAAATCGCTACTACAAACGAATAGAAGTTACTACAAACGAAAAAATCACTACTACAAACGAATAGAAGTTACTACAAACGAAAAAATCACTACTACAGACGATAAGAATATACTACAAACGAAAAAATCGCTACTACAAACGAATTGAAGTTACTACAAACGAAAAAATCACTACTACAAACGATTAGAAGTTACTACAAACGAAAAAATCGCTACTACAAACGAATAGAAGTTACTACAAACAAAAAAATCGCTACTACAAACGATAAGAAGTTACTACAAACGAAAAAATCGCTACTACAAATGAATAGAAGTTACTACAAACGAAAAAATCGCTACTACAAACGATTAGAAGTTACTAAAAACGAAAAAATCGCTACTACAAACGAATAGAAGTTACTACAAACGAAAAAATCACTACTACAAACGAATAGAAGTTACTACAAACGAAAAAATCACTACTACAAACGATTAGAAGTTACTACAAACGAAAAAATCGCTACTACAAACGATTAGAAGTTACTACAAACGAAAAAATCGCTACTACAAACGAATAGAAGTTACTACAAACGAAAAAATCGCTACTACAAACGATTAGAAGTTACTAAAAACGAAAAAATCGCTACTACAAACGAATAGAAGTTACTACAAACGAAAAAAATCACTACTACAAACGAATAGAAGTTACTACAAACGAAAAAATCACTACTACAAACGATTAGAATATACTACAAACGAAAAAATCGCTACTACAAACGAATAGAAGTTACTACAAACGAAAAAATCACTACTACAAACGATTAGAAGTTACTACAAACGAAAAAATCGCTACTACAAACGAATAGAAGTTACTACAAACGAAAAAATCGCTACTACAAACGATTAGAAGTTACTACAAACGAAAAAATCGCTACTACAAACGATTAGAAGTTACTAAAAACGAAAAAATCGCTACTACAAACGAATAGAAGATACTACAAACGAAAAAATCGCTACTACAAACGAATAGAAGATACTACAAACGAAAAAATCGCTACTACAAACGAATAGAAGTTACTACAAACGAAAAAATTGCTACTACAAACGAATAGAAGTTACTACAAACGAAAAAATCGCTACTACAAACGAATAGAAGTTACTACAAACGAAAAAATCGCTACTACAAACGATTAGAAGTTACTACAAACGAAAAAATCGCTACTACAAACGATTAGAACTTACTACAAATGAAAAAATCACTACTACAAACAAGAAGGAGTTACTACATACAAAAAATCGCTACTACAAACGAAAAAGAGTCACTACAAATGAAAAAATTACTACTACAAACGAGAAGGTGTTACTATAAATAAAAAAATCACTACTACAAACGAAAAGAAACTACTACAAACGAAAAAATTGCTACTACAAACGTAAAGGAGTTACTACAATCAAAAAAATCGCTACTACAAACGTAAAGGAGTTACTACAAACAAAAAAATCACTACTACAAACGAAAAGAAACTACTACAAACAAAAAAATCGCTACTACAAACGTAAAGGAGTTACTACAAACAAAAAAATCACTACTACAAACGAAAGTGTCTTAAAAATAGCTTAGAATCTTTTCAGACCTTCTTAAAAAAAAAGAAAAATACTACAATCAAGTACATAGCAAAATATACAAGAAACAAAAAAGTTTACTTATAATATTATATCGCAATGACTTGAATATTTTTTATTTTTTTTATTTTTCTACAAAATTAAAAAAAAATTCACTACAATCAACTACAAACGATTCTTTTTATGAATCAAGTATTAAATTTTAGTTTCGAAAAAACCGGGTGCCAAGTTTTTTTTTTAAATTCTGTAATTTTTTTTTTGAGCTACTACAAACGAAAAAAAATTTACTACAATCAACTACAAACCAAAACCTATAAGAATCAAGAAAAAAAAATTAAATTTTACAATGTCGGGTGCCAAGTTCACAAAGCCCGCTAGTCGCGTATTTTTGAGGTCCCGTGCGGCGCGTGCATTCTTGAGTTTGTTGTTGATTTTGATGTTACTTTCATTAAATAATTTTTCTTTTGACTTATTTTACGTTCGTTGATTTTTGTCGCTACAATGACTAAAATAGAAAATGTTTTACACAGTGGAAAACGTAATTTGTTATTTAAGTTAGTGAAATTATTTGATTACTTTTTTGTCTACAGTACCGTTAGCTGTTAAATCGTAACGGTCGACGAGGGCAAACTTTAAGTGAACGCGTAGGTATTACATTCGAATCCATAATTCGACGGACAATTTTGACAACTCAAATGTAAAAATGTTGCCAGCACATAGGCATTGCTGTTCTTATCGATATTACGAAAAGTTACGTCATATTTTTACATGAGTTTTAAAATCAAGTTAACTCTATTTTAATGCATTTTCCTTAACAAAAATATGACTTTATTTTGTTGATATGAAATAAGCAAAGCAAGCAACAACCATAATTTTCCCACTGCTGGGCTCCGGGTCTCCTCTCACAATGTGAGGGGTATAGGCCATAGTCTACCACGCTGGCCAAGTGCGGATTGGTAGACTTCACACACCTTTGAGAACTTTATGGAGAACTCTCCGGTGTGCAGGTTTCCTCACGATGTTTTCCTTCACCGAAGCAAGTGATAATTAACTTCTAATACGCACATAATATTTGAAAATCAGAGGTGCGTGCCAGGATTTGAACTCGGGCCCCTCCGTTCGAGAGACCAACGTTTTAACCGCTAGACTATCACTGCTTATATTGCTTATATAAATATGAAATAAGACTTATCTTTATTTATTTTTGTTAGCATCGAATCATTATGAGGAAGGTATTTAGGTAAGTTAAGGAGTACAAACACAATAATCAAAATTATTTTAACAACGTAACTAATGGTTTTCCATTGCATGCCCAGAGAAAACGATTGCGCTGCTCACTTTTTCGGTGCATGGTTTGAACTTAATTAAAGGCCTATTTAACAAAATGTCAAAATTGCTAACATGAAATAATTATTGTAGTCTGTAGGTATGCATATTAAAATAAAGTTTTTTCATTTTCAGTGTACAAAATGGCAGAAATACCTTAGCCAGTGACTACTTTTTATATTATTTTTAGTGCCGACTATAACTATTTTAAATCTTATTAGGAGGGGAGAATCTTGGTGATGATACATTAGTCAATAGAGGGCGCGAGACTGCTGATTAATGAATACTTCCGGTGGAAATAAATGTATCACCAACTTTCGTGTTACTTTATTAAAAAAAATCGTCTCTCACTGCGATAGATATATCTATTACACATCACTTCCTCTTTCCTATTTATGGAAATAAATTAAAAAGATATGTACTGAGAGGAATAAAAAAAATAATGGCCGCACAATATCGTAATTTCGCCGTTATCTACTTATGTAAGAGATATTATGTACCTAGTAAATGTATTTTTTATTTATTTTCTATTTTATGTAATATAAAATATGTTTAGTGTTGAATGTAAATATCATTATTGTTGTGTTGTAACCTTACATAAGTATGTAGGTACCTAAGTGGTAGGTGTCCAATATTTATTATTACGAGATTAAATTAATGACTCGTTATAAAGGAGTTATGAATGTGTAATTAAATTATATGCCTGTATGTACATGCAATGTCCATCCATCCATCCATCAGCCCTTAGAGGTCCACTGCTGGACATAGGCCTCCCCTAACTTGCGCCACTCTGACCGGTCATGCAATGTATTCTGTGAAAAACATTCAGTTAAATAATTTTACATATCTGTTTCGTGGTGCCGCGGCCGGTACGACTATAAAGCTTCGTACACACAAATCATCGCTATTGCCGAGTATATTACGTATTCAATCTGCACCAAAACAATTCGAATAGTTACTTACGATATGGCTTCGAATGATCACGCTATCGCGAAAACGCCTTGTCACAGAGTAAATAACACCTGCAGGAAAATTTGGCCAATATATTACGGGTAGTAACCACAGTCAATAAATATCGGTTACGTTTTACTTTTTACAGGAAAATCGGAGATGTGTGTTTTTTTTGGAACGAAGTTCCTTGTCGCGCGTTGCGAAAGGGGGCTAGGTGGAAAATTTTGTAACGAAAAGTTGTAACGACACTTTTTGCCGTCGTAGTTTTTTTTACATAGAAAGCAAGCCAAATATTTTCGTTTCTTGCAGTCAGTACTAGGATAGCAAAAACATGCAAGCGAGTGTGCCAAAACAAATCTGGGGTATTAAATTTCTCATCGGCTTTGCTACTAGCAATTGCTACTAGGTGAACAAAGCCTATTGCTACTAGCAATTAAATTGCTACTAGCAATTGCTACTAGGTGAACAAAGCCGATGAGAAATTTAATACCTTAGATTTGTTTTGGCACACTTGCTGCATGTTTTTGCTATCCTAGTACTGACTGTAAGGAACTTCGTTCCATCCGGGTGTCCCTTGACACCTCTCAAGTTTTTTGTGTTATCGCTACTTATAGCCTTAGTTCAGCCAAACTGCACAAACGCTCTGCCCTTTTTTAAACGGTTTTATTTAACTTACCCGTTGTGTGTGGACATACAATTGCGTTGGTTCTGTTGACAATGCAACACTCAGGTTTGGTTCCAGACGAGGGAACTACTTAACAGTTAATAAAACCCTCACATTTTTCTCTATAAAAGCATTCAGTTCAATGATTTTACATATCTATTTCGTGGTGCCGTGGCCGGTACGACTATAAAGCCTCGCGCACACAAATCATCGCTATTGCCGAATATATGTATTCAATCTGCACCAAAACAATTCGAATAGTTACCTACATTATGGCTTCGAATGAATGTATAAAAACCGAATGAACCTGGTTTATTTAGTTCTTAAACTGTTAACTTGTTTCGAATGGACCAAAAAGGCTGGCGGTCTACAGCTTCTCTCATCTCATCTCATCTCCCTCTCATCACTCTTTCTCGTGTTGTTAATGTCCATGATTACTCAATTTCAGGTGAAATATCTGCTCGTTTGTCGGTTATTTACATAAAGAAGATATGAAGCAAAAACTTTACAAAATAACAGGCCAAGGTTTTTGGCAAGTTGACAAAAAGTATAGCTATAATCTTGTGGGTTTGGGCTTGGAGCAGAGTTCATTGTATGCTTTACTTGCTTGTTAGGAGTTATGGGTTCGGCTCGAGTCATAAAATAAATTCACAATCAAAGTTTTCAGACGATATCTCGTTTGCTTTATGGGGCTAGGGTGACGATGATTTGTGTGGAAAATGTCGGGTGTCGTAATTCATGTATGTTTGTTGTGAAATCGTGAACACATCAAAGTCAATAATTTAGTTGAGTAGCTGTCACCCTCCAACTAATAAGAGGTCAGTCGTTTGGCGGCTGAATCTAAAATCAGATTAAGACTAGTCAAAACTCGTCATGTCAAAGTGGGGGCTTGAGAGAGTGTGTGAGAGAGATAAAGAGAGAGAGAGAGACGGAGAGAAAGAGAGAGAAAGACACAGAGAGAGAGTACTCTTTTTCTCTTTCTTCTCTCCTCTTTCTAGCTGGGCATTGGTGTTTATTATAGGTGTTGCTGTTGTCCATGGGCAACGGTGAGCAACTTACAAACAGATGGCTCGTTTATATAGTATTATTTGATACTTTAATTGAAAATTTACTTATGTTATATACACATAGGTATACAAATTCATGCAGTATATCATTTATGAAAATCGTGTCTGGGCTGTAGGTACATAATGCATCCTTTTATTATAGTTTGTCCTCGAAGCTTTCAAACAACTTCAATAACATGAGTGTATAAATGGAGACGATCCCAATAAATCCAAGCATCAAGGTCTCCCTACTCGCGTGCCTGGTCCCAAACTGTTGACAGATACGGATTACTTTCCAAATGCCATTCGTACGGAAAACGGGTGACATTACTCGAAAATACGCGATTATACGCGAAAATATTAGTTTCAAAACTTACATTGCAGCAGTTATAGATAACCGCTACGTTGTTTTGTGCAATTATTCTCTTTTCTCATGACACAAAAATATTTACATTGAATTTTGAATGTTCACGTTTTATACACTCGGGGCTCTTGAATTTAGCAGTTGCTTTTAAAATAATTCTCATACAAACCGACTAGAATTAAACGAGCCTTACTGCCGCTGCGCATTCAGAGTCACTTAACCGTTACTAGTACATAATCACAAAACAAATTCTTGACTCTGTGTGGCCGCTTATGAACTACAATTACTGCTGGTACCTATATGTATTAAGAGACTGGTACCTATACGAAGAGCAGTTCGCGCTATTTACAACCTCAGGCCTAGGGACTCTCTTAAGAGAACTCTTTAAAGAAATCAATATACTAACTGTTATTTCACAATACATTTTGGAAAATATTATGTATGTTAAAAAATACTCCGATACTTTTCTTAAAAAGAGTGATGTTCACAATATTAACACAAGAAATAAGACTAGACTGATTGTGCCTAGTTTTAGACCTAGCAAAACTGGTGGCTCGTTCATGGGTAGATGTGTGAAAATCTATAATAAAATCCCGTTAGAATTAACAGAAGTGCCTTACTGTAAATTTAAAACTCATGTAAAAGGTATTCTCATGAAAACTGGATATTACAAAGTTGATGAGTACTTAAATGATAAGATGATTTTTATATTAAATGTTACAATAAGCAGTATTAAGTGTTGTCTGTAACTGTGAGTAGGAAAAATAATAATCCCGGGAGTTTCTTGCCGCTTCTTCTCCCGGGACCATTCACGGTAGGGATTTGTTGAAGCGATGGCGTTCAGTGACGTTCGAAAAGTGTTTGTAACAAACCTACTTCGAATAAAACTTATTTCATTTCAACTTATTTCATTGAATTTAATTATATAATATATATGTCGGAAATCAGTAATTTCAAATCATTAAAATGGAACGTCAAGCTGGAACTAGCTTGGGTGTATTCGGAAGTTGAAGATGGCAGCACCGTGCAAATTGTCTACTGTCATTTGAATACACGCGGTGGCGGGGGTCACAGAGGACAGCTATTGACTTGCCAACCGGCAGCGGGCACTCTCTAGACAGCCTCCGAGCTGAGCGGACGATAAAGTAGAACGTCGTTATTATGGCCGAGTTTAATTTGCATTAGCATTGCACAACGTTTACTTTATGGAGAGCACAACTGGGTACAGTGTGTACTGATGGACTGCGATCGAGCAGGTATTGCGTGTGTTGACCAGTCAGTAGCGCGTTATGCCGGAGCCAGCGAGAAGTGCACATGGACTGTTTTCTATGCACAGTCATACCCTTTGCGAAGAGTAGCACCCATGCGGCTGTGATGGTTCGCTTCTGATGAGATAGGTCTTAGTGCCAGCGATTGGCGGATTTATCACACGGGTTTTAATAAGCGCGAAGGCGCGGGCAAGTTGTGGAGCCGGGATGGCTGTGAGTGTGCAATGCGACGTGTGAATTATGGTTGGTTACCCTGAATGCCGCACCGCGATGTAAATCCGACTTCACCGCGTTCCATTAGCGATTGGTTATGTTATTCGAGCGACATAGTAATCTGTTCAGAGCCATGTGTATCAGTAGTAATTGCCTACTAAATTAGTAGCAAGTGTAAAACATGTGTTTCAATGGGTTTCTAAGTAAAATGATGAAAACGCCCACAGTTTATTATTTTCTGGACCACCTATCTGCGACATATATATATATATATATATAATAAGCTATTTAATTTAATTTCATTATTATTTATGTTCACAAAATGTAAAAAAGGCCTAGATTATTCCAATGGGCCAACTATAGGGCACAAATCTCTCCCACAAATCGTGTCAAAAATTTATATGTCATCCGAAGAAACAAATCAGATGTATAGTGTTATAGATACTTTATTTAAGTACTATTATATGTACCAAAGCTTCCTTTGATGTTCCGCGAGTCATATTAGTTTGTCTACGCAACTGATAACAATTTTTAAGAGGAACTTTAATTAATGAGCTAATTTATTATACTTATTTTAATTTGTAACTTCTTGCAAGTCTAGCAATGACCTCTTCCAAACCGTTTCTAATCAGTTGCCTAATTTAATACAAGAACCCCTTGTTCCAGCTATACGCTCCACGTGTTAAGATAAGGGTACTCACAAATTGGCTACAGACCACAGTCGCCAGTGGACGACGTGCGCCACCGCCCTTGTCATTGCGTAAAAAAGATGACTGGTGGCCGCGACAAGGGGACGTAGCTTTTACTACTTTCCGTGACATGGCACTGATCAACTGACATACACCATTGTATTGCTGAAATACTGAAAGAATACTTGCTGAATTGCTTAGAGGGGGATTGACCAGCGTTTGGTCTCCACCGGTGGCGTGTCGCGCCATTGAGCCACAATTAGTCACACTCACAATCAGAAACGAGTGGGATACACTCACATCTGTTATGTTCACAGCTTGTATAGAGCCGGGATGTGGTCGGTGGCCCATTTGTGAGGAACCTAAGAGTTTGCGATATAAACACTGGCCCTATGAAGCAAAGTATCATTGAATAACTGTATCATTAACTCGTCTCACGTAAGGCCTGTCAATTTCATTTCATCTTAGACGCTAGGAACTTCCGTATGTACCCCTTTTTTCGATGATCGAATAAAGTCAGATCGGTGCAGATTATTTAATCGTTTATTAAGTTTATTAATTGGTGATTACATTATCTACCCTCGACTTTCCACGCACCCTTGGGACATAACGTAACGTTGATGTAGGAGGCGGAATGGTAGTAAGACCAAGCTATGGAATCTAGTTTTCCTGCTACATCGTGCTCAACAAGTTATTGGTAAAGCCACTGTTAATTACATTTTTATAAAGTTAACATTATAAGTGATAACCTAAAATATTTTAGATATCGAAATTATTACATAAATAAAATTATGTGTGATTTAAAATAATTAAAATTAGGGTAAAAAATTTAGTGCTAACCTACAATTTCTATATCTAATTATTTTTTTACTTACAGTACAAGCATGATACTGAGTGCGGTGATGTAGCTGCAGTAGGTGATGATCATAGGGTGATGATCGCGCTAGCTTCCCAACAAGGCATCAGCTGCCAATGACATTTGACGACTTGGTTTGGCTTTCTCTTCTCGTAAGTTCTGTATGTTGATATGATTTTCTCTTACTTTTTTTACATGTTTTTAAATTACTTCTCTACCATAATTATCTTATTTAGATCGCAAAATTCCAATCCAAAGGTTGTCTATTAGCGATAGCTGTATACAAAACCGCCTTTTGTTTGGGGAAAATTGTTGCGAAAAATATATTTAAGGTTTCGAGTAAGTATTTTCTTTAGTTAATGTCTATAGTAGGTACAGTTATGTGTTCCAACTTTAGGAAGATTAGCAAAATTATTTGCGTCTTGTTCTTCATTATAGTAATTTTCTTTGTTATGCAAAAAGTTAATAGGAGGCGTTGGAAAATTGTTTGCGAATGTTTCAGTTTCTATAATCTGCCCTATGACATTTCATACAAAATACAATTTGCTTTCAATGAAATAACGATTTTTCTTAAATTAGAGTTTGGAATCTTTGTGGATGACGGTTTTGATTTCGGTTTTGGATAGAAATTACATTATCTGGGGGCACGGCAGTGCCCCCGCCAAGTCGAGCAAAAAAGCGGCACGGCCGTACCATCCTTTTCTCGAAGCAATTCAGGCCATTTTCGACCCCTTATAACTTCGTTGTAGAAAAAGCTAGAAGGCTGAATTTTTAGTAACCAAGCAGGCATTGTATAAACACGGTATGTTTCAAATTTCATTCAATTTGAACCAGTAGTTTAAGAATTATAACTAGTCAAAATTTCGTAATTTCGTCACTCACTGACTGACTGACCGATCATCAAAACTCTAAGGCACTTCTAGCAGACATAGAAGCTTCAAATTTGGAACACAATTAGTGTTTAGTGTATAGATCAAGGAAAAACTAAAATATTTTGCAATTTCGGTCCAGTTTTCTAGATACATCAACTGCATAAATAACTTTGTAATCCCATATAAATGTATAGGATTACAAAGTTTCATTTGCAGTTAATGGTCCTTCTGTCTTAAGTTATTACGTAATTAGCTAACCTAACAAGTAACAACATCTTATAGTGACCATAATTATCAATATTAAAAATCTTTTATGTTTTAAATAAATAGATTGACTTGGCAATCGCACTAAACAATCGAATTTATATAATATGTATCTATTACTTGTGAGATACATTGTGTTTTCATGCGATGGTCAAGTCTATCTATTTATTTAAAACATAAAAGATTTTTAATATTGATAATTATGGTCACTATAAGATGTTGATACTTGTTAGGTTAGCTAATTACGTAATAACTTAAGACAGAAGGACCCTTAAGTAGGAACTGAATAAATTAACCGACTTGGTATTACATGGATCTCACAACTTTTTACGGTAGAAGAACTGAGTTGCGAGACTTGGTTTTTTTTACAAGTTATGTTTTTGATGGCATCAGAGTTACTGTGGCTATGTTTCTAAAATTACAGCAAAATTATTGCATAGCGATTTGTTATTTTGTAGTCCCGTATGTCCCGTTTTGTTATTTTGTATTAAATTTATTCTTAGGCATCTGTAATTTAATAATTAAAAGAGTGGAAATATGTAAAATCTTAAGGAAGGCCCTTTGATTATTATTGATATAAAATATAACTTTTATTTTGATTATTGTAAACGACTGTCATTAATTATTACCTACATACATACATAGTTGATAATGTCCATTTTTATTGTCTTAAAATCTTATTGATAAGAATGGTTAATTGATTGATGTAAAAAAAAACTTATAGTTTCTTTTGATGGGAGAGGTGCGGTGTTCTTCACAAGATTTATTACATTTATTTATGGCACCGATGAATAAATGGTTAAATAAATCAGCTGGAGTTTATTTCAACGATCCTCATACCCTCAACTACACACTCAACAAAAGTAAAGGTATATAATCACTCAAATTGAAAGTCAAAGTGAAAGTCAAAGTGAAAGTCAAAGTAAGAGTCAAAGTCAAAAAATCATTTATTTTTCATTTTTTTTATCAACCAACATTTTAGAAAGGTGTTTTGACGAGAAGAAGAAATGCTTTTTACTTTTTATCTTTCTAAGAAATAATTTTGTTAAGTCCCGACTTGTCGTTGTGTACTCGATTTTGCTTTATAAGCTTTTTATTTTAGTTTTTATGATGTATTTCCGATATACATATTGTTAACAACAATATTCTATGATTATAGTTCTGATCCACATACCATGTAACCAAGATCTTATTTGTCTAATCAGTGAGCAACAAGCGCAGATCTATCTAAATTTGTCAGTGGACGCGCGCGGGCGTAGTTCCCTTACTTTCATAATCTGAATTCGCACAGGGAAAGCGATGAGTAGGGTCCGCTCATTTTCTTTTTATACAGGGATTTGTCTTTTATTTTTAACCCCCGATGCAAGAACAGGGGTGTTATAAATTTGATGTGTCTCCTAAACCAATATACCGGTTATGATTCGGTTTTTTTGTTTGAAAGCTGATGTGATCGAGACGGTTCTTAGCTACAATTTATGAAGATCTGTCGAGACTCTTCAAGTAATTAAAAAAGTGTCGGATTTTTTAATTAAATTTTTTATAGTTATTTATCTATGACTATAACTATGATGCTAACTTACTATTCATACAACTTAACATTAACCTCATGGGTTTTATATTTTGACCACCCGTCTGCCGCAATGGTTGCCATGTCGGATCGCCGCACCGAGGGTCCTGGGTTCGATTCCCAGCGAGGCGGAAATTTGAATGATGAGTTTGAATTTTTCGTTTATTCCCACTTGTCCTGTTGAGTAGTTGTTCTCGGTCTGGGTGTGAATGTACTTATATAGTCCTTATCTGATGGTAATATGTACTTGTAATTAAGTTGATTACCTACTATCAGACCCTTCTTCCCCACTGGGCACTCTGGGCACGTGCCCAGGGCCCCGTGATCGATAGGGGCCCCCTAGTTGCTGCCAGATCACTAAACGATAACCGATATTTATTACCGAAAAACTTTTTTAATTTGAATAAATCGAACCTAAATTACTGACTACAATACCAATTTGCTTATTAGCTTTTGCATAAATCTAGAGGCTTGCTTATCTACTTTCTTTGTTTATTCTAACAAAATAGTGTTCTGAACAAGCCATTGGGGCCCCATTATCCTAATATGCCCAGGGCCTCCAGTAGGTTAAAGACGGCCTTGCCTACTATAAAGTATTTTGGCGCAAGGTGAGCACGATTTTGAGATTTCGGACTGATCCTATTACTTTCAAAATGAAAAACAATTTATTACTTTATTTATTTGCATAATAAAATGTTTTTAGGACTAGTTACCAATGAAGATGAAAAGTCCTCGGAAAAGGGGTATAAGTCGTCCTTCAACCACATATTTAATGAAAACTATTTATGTAAACTGCTAAATTAAGAGGATTGCAAATTCTATTCCGAGAATCGAATAGAGGATAAGAATCAAACGTAAAATTAAAAAGTTAATTTACTGACTGTATTGCAAAGTTGTGTCCATTTGTACCGTGTCCGAGTTTTCCTTGGGAAATACAAGGCTACCAGAGCAACCACGTGGGTGGACATCTAATCACGGTGTATTACGGCCATTGCCGTAAACAGACCGTCTCGAGGAGCGCACATTACGTGGACACCGGACATGTATATGATGATTGCAGGGAACTAATATTTGGGTCAGATGTACAATAGAGTTCGACAAATGGATTATTGAGAAGTGAGAGTGCAACGATTTAGGTTTTTAGAATACCTTTGAGAACTGTTTCCTTGACAAAATCGAGAAAAAAAAATTAGATTATTATTAGGTGTGACTTGTGTATGAAGTAATAAAAGCCACGCTCATATTTGTTATCTTTAATAAAACAAAATTTTATTAAGGGTGATTAATTTACACACTTTACATATGACAAATATTGCCACATTACTGTAAAATACTCTATGTATTCTAACTCTCGTCAAAAAATATATAGAATTACTAGCTGCCCGGACAGACTTCGTTCTGTCAAAAGTTTTTTTATTTATTTTGAGATGTAAGCTATCCTATTTTTCAAGTTGGATCAAACTGTACATGGTGTGCAAATGTGATTAAAATCGGTTAACCAGTTTAGGAGTTCATCGCGAACAAACAACGTGACACCTAATCTATAATATATATTAAGATTAGTAAAAAGTACCTACCTCCTTATTTCCACAAGTTTCTGCGTAATAATAGGATTTTTATAGCCATTAAAATTTTATACAAACATACAAAGGTGTAGGTACAAATAGTAATTTACAACTTTTATATCTCCCAACTAACTTCTTATTCAAAATAAATTAAAATCCAACTAACGAGTAAATTGAAGAATTAAGAACAGTAGGACAATTATACAATTAAGTTATTCAATCATCACGTAACATGGGTGTTACTGATTTAATTTTACTGTTTGTATAATTTGTATAATCTAACTGAATTTAAATATTACCACATTAATGTTACTTATAAAATATTACATTTCACTTATAGTATAGTGATGCGTTAACGAACGAATGAATGAAACGAATGAAATGCGTGAAACGATGTGTATAAGTGAATCTTCAATTATACACTAGCCATATCAATGGCTTTATGTAAATCTATATTGATAATAATATGACTAGTGTATAATTGAAGATTTAAATAAACGCTTCGTTTCATAAGAAGAGTTTTTAAAACTTTGTTAACTTTGTTAAGTATTTGTCATAACTAATAAAATTTCTCTTTAGGTTAGTGACACCACTAGTATTTGGTGCAGCGGCAACTTCCATTGGTGAACCGCACCTTGTGCAATATTTAAA
The DNA here is from genome assembly GCA_951805285.1 of Thymelicus acteon. NCBI lineage: Eukaryota > Metazoa > Arthropoda > Insecta > Lepidoptera > Hesperiidae > Thymelicus > Thymelicus acteon. The sequence continues at coordinate 4,865,389 of OX638233.1, forward strand.
CGTTTAGACCGCATGTGAATTAATATTTAGGGCAAGTGTCAGGCAAAATATTGCTTCTATCCTACCTAGTGTTGTGTAAGTGCTAATATACAAAAAAATGCGTTTTCTTTAAATCTACACATTTACTCGATGTATAACTAATTATACGCATTATATTATTGTCATGTATAATACTGTATGTTTAAGAACGAATATTCTGGAATGTTATAACTTGATTTTCACATAAGTTCAAATAACAAGTTATTTATTTTATATTTTGCTTGGATGATAACTTAATAACTTAATAGACTACGACCGAGTATTGACTCAGTTCAGGTTCATTAGAATAACAAATAAGTTTACTAAATGTTACACCATAGATATTTTCTGGCCTTTTATACTGTTACAAAAACACAAATTTTTAGGTTTTCCTTATATTTATTGTATATTAAATTAAACTTAGGCTAGTTCTCTTCGAAGAATTCGTCAGTGAGAGGCACTAGACTAATCTGGTCGTAGGTGTAGGTATCGAAGAATCGCTGGGTGACGTTCATAGCGTACCCGATAGCGTAATCCAGGATCGGCCCTCCGAACTCCTGCGCCACCAGCTGCGAGTTTGAGTTTAGTACATCTAAGATGTTGTCACCTGCAAAATAAAAGGTATGTCAAGGAAAGACAACAATAGGGGGTTTATAGAAAGGAAATCTTCTCTCGGTCACACTGGGTTGATTGGTAAAGAATACCAATGGACACTTACGTCCCAACTCAGAGTCACTAACGGTTACTTAAATCGCTCCTTAATACAGAATTCGTGTGGTGATTCTTTACTAAGGAGCGATTAAAGTAACCGTTAGTGACTCTGAGTTGAGGCGTAAGTTTTCTCTTTGTATAACTTAGCTTAAGATGAATAAAATAAAGATTAAATAAATAAAATAAAAATCTAATTGTATCTAATTAAAGTCAAGCCACAAATATTTCCTTGGTGTCTGTTCATTTTTCGGTGGTCCGTAAAAGTTATTCATGTTATTGAGTGCTTTAGTTGGCATCAACTAAATTGCAGTCTACATCGAATATTAAGTGACAAGTGATTTGGGTACGACTCATTATTGGGTTTTATCCTTGCCTTAATTATGATAGGTTATATTTGGGTTTTTGTTGCTCATATCATTAGATAATTTTTATAGCGTATGTATGACTTAGGATTATTCCATCACTATTATTGATATATAAGCTTTATCTATCGACTATCCTATAATTTTTTGCCAAATTCAAAAGGCAGCAACATTTTACCTGAAATAAATTTATTTGCATACCTTAATCTTCCAAGTACCTATCTTAATTTTTGAATAGATAAAAATTTTATTAATAGATATTAAAAAATAACAGTTTTTACCAATAAAAAAATATATATGGCATTATAAATCAAAATGATTGATTTCTCGACCACTGGATAATTTGATTGATGCAGAAATATACTTACTGATTTCCTTGCTACCTCTGAAGAGGTTGGTGAGATTGAGTTTCAAGTCTGAGCCATAGTCAGCTTTGTACTTGTAGGAGTTGATCTTGTAGTGCCCCTCGCCCTTGTCGTTCTTAACCACTTTCTCTTTCACTTCCAGACGAATTTTCTGGTTCCCTATAACATCAATTCGTTAGAAAAATAATTAAGAATATTGATTATTTAAATTTAATTTACTTTGTTTTGAAAACATAACACTTTCAATTTAGAAATAGCTATCCAACTAAGTATTGTATTGAATAAAATATTTATATATACGTTTTAAACATAATGCTATATTTATTTATGAATTTATTTATTTTCTTCTTATGAAATAAAAACTAAATTTACATTTAAATATACTTGAAATAAATAAAATACATATGAAAGAAAGATTACGTAAAAGTAAGTGAGCATTTAACTACTTAATTGGAGACCTTGATGCATATCGTAATTCGTGTAGTTTGTTTGTTAAATATTACATGAAATCAGCTATCTTTTTCTTGATTAATAATACTATTATTGTCCTTGCTTCGCTTCGGTAAACTTTTGCGTATTTTTCCCGTTTTTGCAACATTATTCATTAATAATGCTCCGTTGCTATTGGTCGTCGCGTGATGTTATATTTCTCGTTAAATGGACTATTCGACACAAAATTTTTTTTTCAATTCGAACCAGTAGTTCCTGAGATTAGCGCGTTCAACCAAACAAACAAACAACCTCTGCAGCTTTATAATATTAGTATAGATTATCAGCTGATTTGGCAAACGTTGTTCTGCCAAAAATTTCTAGATTGGGACACCCTAATTACCTTACGGTATGAAATATACTTTATGACTTATACGACTTATATTTAAACTGACCATTTTTTAGTGTCAAAGCGGGACGCATACGGAATTTTATAAAAGTATAAAGTACAAGGTTAAAGCAGGACATTTGGTACAAAGCGAGACTTTTTTGTTCGCGGGGGACAGCGGGACAGACAGCCTGAAAGCGGAACAATCCCGCCCAAAGCGGGACGTCGTGGTCACCTTACTCATATCTAACGAATATACACAAAAAAATCCATTAAAATCTATCGAGTCGTTTTGGAGGAGTGCGACCACAAACACCGTGACACGCGATTTTTATGTATTAGATGAGATTAAAGAGCTTACAGCATTGAAGTATAATGTTATAGAACAGACATGTCAAACAAAATGTATGTCCCGCCGGGAGGTTCTATTTTCAAAATTGAGCCCCCGTTCTCCTTTCAAAATCGAACGAATCCATTGAAAATTGAAGCCGATCGGCGCCAATTCATTGGGACATACATTGTGTTCGCGGTGACGGTTCTATATGCTGGTAATAATATTTCAATGGCTTACAGATTTTAATTTTGGCAGCTCCGTCAGTGTTCAGGTTGAAGAGCAGGATCCTGCCGAGGATGCTGTAGTGGCCCTTGATGGTGAAGTTGCAGTGCAGCTCAAACACGAACGTGCGGGATTGACGGCGGGATCTGGGAAATTCATTTTTCAGTTATTTTCTAACATTAAAGCCTTATTTTTAAGCGATTTAATAAAATGGGGGAGGTGGTCAATTCTATGTTTTATTGTCACCTTACATTTATCAACCTACTTTCGAATCAAAGGAAAAATATTTTTTTAATTGAACGGATTGAGGATTGAGAATTGAGGAAACTCAAACCTCAAATAAAAAGGTATACACTTATATGGCAATTTTTATATAATTATGTTTAGTGGTTCTTATCGAAGGTTTTTTCGTTGAAGTTGGTTATTTTTCGATTATTAGTTACAGTAACGGCCGGTCTCAATAATGTAATAACAGATGGAAGACTGTGGATAGATCTACCATTAGTATGTTATTTGTCATACTTGTCAATTTTTCAGACGCAAAAATTGACAAATATGACAGATAACATACTAATGGTAGCCCTATCCACAGTCTTCCATCTGTTAGTACATTATTGAGACTGGCCGTAAGTCAGTTAATTCAAATTATTAAAATTAAGTCGTCGCGATTTTGACTGATTCAAAGAAATTAAAGAAAAATTACATTATTACGTACAATTTTTTCCTTGTAAACATACTGCAGTAACCGCCCTTGCTTTGCTTCGGTTTTCTAATTTTTTTTACAAGTTTGCTTACATTATTGGAGTATTATTAAGGATCCCAATTTTTTTTAAATACATATAATATAGCCTATGTCACCCGGGGATAGTGTAACTTCCCAACAGTGAAAGAATTTTTCAAATCGGTTCAGTAGTTTCGGAGGCTATTCAATGCAAACAAACAATCAAATCTTTCCTGTTTATAATATTATATTAGTAAGTATAGATTAATTAACGTTGTGTAAGAAAACAATACAGGAATAGAATACTTTACAATTTTTATGACGATCCTATTGTTGAGTACTTAATTATCTCACGGAAAATCTTAAACTGAATCCGTCGGTAGATTATCATTGCTTATTGAATAGGCGAGAATATGTCTAAACAAGGAAATCAAGGTGTACATCATTAAATGGCGGCAAGCGAGGCAACCACCTCAATCTACTGTATAAGTGTATAATTACCAAGAACCAACATGGGCAATGGGCAATGGGCAATGGGTGGTTATGTCACGCAGGATGTGTCTCAAGTTATTTCGCAAATACTGCTGCCAGACCGTACATACATAATTACATACTTACTTAGCTTAGCTTTGTAAATTTGTTGCCGTTACACATTTTAATGTCAACATATACAATTAAAGTTTTGTATCATATGAGCTACAATTGAAATTTTGTATAATGTAATGTTATAACACTATGTAATACTATGTAAATTTAAATTTTTAACGTGACAACGTCTCACAATAAGTTTGTTATGTCAGTATATTGTTTAGACTAAGTTTGGTAGACAGTATTATGACTAAACTAGTAGGTACCTAATCTACCAATAATTCTAATCTAATATTAATAATATGTCTATGACGTGGATGTTTTTAAGAAGAGTGAATAGTCTGCGCTCACCATCTAGGACCACATCTCGACTTACCATCAGGTGGTTAGTTAGGCAAGCATTAACTAATTTTGAACTAAAAAAACCATATTAATACTAACAATAAATAAAAGTAAATACTGCTAACTATCGGTTCTATATACTATACACTGTATAAATTAATATTTTAAAAATACATTTAAAAACAAGCCGATCCTGACTTTTGATGACCCTCTAACCTAGTTGGTAGCGGCCCTGTCTGCGAAGCAAGGGATCCCGGGTTCGATTCCCGGCCGGGGCAGACATTTATGTGACAGATAAATATTTGTACTCGGGTCATGAGTGTTGTGATGTGTTAGGTACATGTGTCGCCCATGCCACCCGCGACACAGATAAACACTTACTGGGGATTTATAAGCTTTGGGGGATATATAAAGCGGGGGATATATAAAAGGCGTTTTATAAGCTTTAAAAAATTATGTGTTTGTGCTGTTGGCCGTTAAAGAGTTCCCTCGTCTGGAGCCAACCCTGAGCGTCAGGTCACCATTATCATTAAAGTGCGTTGAGATTGGAATCTAAGCAATAAATGAAACAACTCCGTAGTGTGAGAGGAAGTAGTTCTAATTTGGTTTGCAAGATTTGACCTGAATATACAAGATAACTCGTACGTAAAAAAATTAAGTTCGACAAAAGCTTGTAATAACACGGACCATAACATCGTTGCAACAAATAATTAAGATACAGACTATCTTATGAGTAAGGTTAATAGTTCCGATACACATCGAATTTCCGTAAATTGCTAACTTATGTATTTCCTCATTACGATGTGTTTTGTATTTAGCCAACATGAAATTCTTGGTAGACGCAATTGACACTTTGAATAGACCACAAATACAAACACATTGGGACAATACGCCCAACGCATGTTAATATTGACTTCTCAAACAAATATTTCAAACAGGTAAATATTGTGCCCACAACTCACACACGAGAATGACCGTATGTTTGGGTTAATTAATCGATGTAGAATTCTATGGAATATATAACCTTTTTTGAGACTGTTAAGAAGTTTTGAGTCATGTCGGTAGCCTTCTTGAATATAACCTCCACAAACATGCTGTTATTATCTCAGGAATTCGGAGTAATATAAGTAGTTTAATTCATAGCAGGTATTTAATTTGCTGTATTTCAATATAACTACTTAAGGTACTTGTAAATTATTATCAAATTAAATTACAATATTTAATCACAGGATAATTTGTTGTTTTGAAGGAGTTGATTGATATAACCAAATGGGAGTTTATACCAAATGGATGTAATTGATTTAATGAAGTTAGCTTTAATTTAATGAAATTAACTAAAAGTGCGTGCAGGAGTCAAAATTAAGTCTTCGTCGGAATACTTATATTCAACTGAAAGCTAACAGAGCTTGATCGCAAACATCTATAACTCTATGTTATTCCAAATATTCTCTATGGTCTATCAGATATTCTCTATGGTCTACCAGTGTGCTGAATTTTATGAAAATTCGTTTAGTTTTTTTGGAACGAACTTCCTTATCGCGCGTTGCGAAAGGGGGTAGACGGAAAAAAATAAGACGAAAAGTTGTAACGACACTTTTTGCCGTCGTTTATTAATTAAAGCGAGTTACTAGGCGACCAGAAGTCTTCGAGGGTGCGACAGTACAATCATAGTATGTGGCTGTCTTATTTACTCTTCGGTATTTAGCATAGGCACAACAGGAATATCTATATTACGATCATGCACATTAAGTTATTATTGCTATTTCTCTTGTCATGCCAGACACTTGTCAGAGTGGCAGTGATGGATTTGTTCTATCACTGTCGCTCTTCCGCATATTGATTGGCATGACGGGAGAAATGGCAATAATAGCTTAATATGCATGATCGTGATATCGACGTCCCTGTTGTGTCTATGCTAAATACCGAAGAGTAAATAAGACAGCCACATACCTACTATGATTGTACTGTCGCACCCTTGAAGACGTCTGGTCGCTTAGTATTAATCGAAAGGAACTTCGTTCCATCCGGATGTCCCTTGACACCTCTCATTTTTTTTTGCGTCAAGGAGTAACAAACATTCATACATCTATCCTTACTTTAACTTTGTAATATAAGTAGGAAGGATATTTTATAGAGAAAGCTAGTTTAAATTAAGTGGTCATCACTATCAGAGAGGCAGCGTGCCAAGTGACCATTTGACGCCCTTGCACTGCCATAACCCGGTGGCTTGTGTGAGTGTTGATGCTAAGATTGCTAAATGATCGACTGAGAAGCAACAGCGGGCGTAGTCGGTATTTGGATAGGCGATCGCTAGTGACAAACATTTCGGATGACACGTGAACCGTAAAGTCAGTTCTGTAGCTCGAGCACGAATATTTGCGAGAAAGTATTTGTATGGTTAACGTAAGCAATTTGTATGGCATTTTTTCAAAAGTGCCCCTATCGTACGTAAATGGTACTAAAATGCCATACAAATTTGACAAATTGCTTACGTTAACCATACGAATACTTTCTCGCAAATATTCGTGCTCGAGCTACTGGTTGTCATCGTAAGATAACAACCGTTAAGTCATCTCGGAAGCAAAGGGGCTGCATAATTTCGGACACTTAAGATGTCCATTAACTCCTCCACTAATCCGCACTGGAGCAGTGTGGTGGAGTGTAAGTATTATGTTCTAGGCTTCCTCGAGAGGAGAGAGCCGTGCTTCAGTGGACCGTTAATACTTGAAGTCATAAAAAAGAAGCAAAGCAACAACCCATAATTGTCCCACTGCTGGGCTCGGGGACTCCTCTCACAATGTGAGGCGTATAGGCCTTAGTCTACCACGCTGGCCAAGTGCGGATTGGTAGACTTCACACACCTTTGAGAACTTTATGAAGAACTCTCCGGTGTGCAGGTTTCCTCACGATGTTTTCCTTCACCGAAGTAAGTGTTAATTATTTTCTAATACGCACATAATAATTGAAAATTAGAGGTGCGTGCCAGGATTCAAATCCCGGCAAACTCGGGCCCCTTCGTTCGGGAGACCAACGTTCTAACCGCTAGGCTATCACTGCTACATTGAAATCATTGCTTGAAGTCACGCATCACTGTAACGTTAACAAGTTATTCTCGACCCATTGACGAAACTACAATGCTTGCAACCGTATAAAAACTTAACCCACAATTACCTAATCCGTAATAACATTGGATTACTTAACAACCGGTTCTGGAATATTTCTTAGCAGATTCCGACGACTAGCACCTTGCACACCAGTGATAGACGAGTGAAAGTTAACGTAAGTATAGAACTGATCTCATTTAACAGGTACTTTTTTAACTGATTTCTTAAAAGGAGGATGTCTTCAATTTGGTTCTATTTTTATAGATGTTTGTTACCACAAAATCCGTCGTGAGGAATTGAGAGGATACCTTAAATAACTAAGTACGTAATGCGGCGATTTATTTTCAGCAATAATTTTAGTAGTTCTTTTCGAAGTCTTTCGTATTTTTTTGAAGTTAGTAATTTTTTGGTAAAGTTTTAATTATTAAAACGGAAAGGAGGAATTTCTCGTGATGGTGTGGTCAACTTGACAATGGACCAAGCTTTTGACCAATATGTAGTGTTGGTCGAGGCTTGTAGAGTCTGGTTTTGTAGAGTCAGGGCTTTTACAGAATCTTCTCTGTATGTAATAAGGTAACCGCTCTCGCTTTGCTTCGGTTTTCTTATTTTTTTACACCTTGGGTTATATTATTGGAGTTTTATTAAGGATTCCTATTTTTTTTTGAAAATATAATATAGCCTATATCACCCGGGGATAGTGAAGCTTCCCAACAGTAAAATAATTTTTCAAATCGGTTTAGTAGTTTCCGGAGCCTATTCAATGCAAACAAACAATCAAATCTTTCTTCTTTATAATATTAGTATAGATAATATTAAAAGACTTTTAAAATCTACAATTATAGTTTAATAAAAAAAACTTACGACACTTTATCAGGAATGCAGGTACTCAATCCGATCAGCTTGCCGTTGTGGAACGTCATCTTAACGTTCCCGGGGAGGTCCATGCTGATGTTCCTGTCCAGGTACAGCGGGTCCAGGGAGGGAATGCCTGCCTCCGGGATACCTTTGACCACCCCGGGAATGGCGTCTAAAGTTGCCTTGGTGAAACATTCGTCTGTCAGCTCGCCGCATGGATGGATGAAGTCCGCTGTTTAATTAGATTATTAACTTTATTATTATTATATTGTTACCGCAGTTATCCTCGTTAAAGATAATACCCCTTTAGATATCTATTTTGTAAAAACGTTAAAAAAGACGTTTCAATATTGCTACCCTAAAAGCAAATTGCTACCCTAAAAGCAAATTGCTAGCATAAAAGCAACCAACGGATTTCCAAACAACTTTTCACCCTCTACAAAAAAAAACCTTTCTTATCTTTCCCCCACACCATTATGAAAAATCTCTGTACAAAGTTTAATTCTAGGTATCTGGTTAAGGGTATGCATTCAGCTATAAAATCCAATTGTACTCTCGTAAAATGGTTTAAACATAATAAAAGGCAATAAATAATAATCGTGGTAAATGACATCACAATAGGTGCTTTGCTATTACAGTCATCACTGTCAGTAGGGTTTTGATCTGTGAGCTTCTAGAATCATCATGTCATCATGTGCTTGATGACTTGATGACCGCACGTACAAGCATTAGTGATCTGCCAGCGACTTTGCCTGAGTTTTCCGGAATAATTGGTAGATACCAATGATATTTAAAAAATATAGATACGTTATGCCCTTAAAAATCAACCAAAAAATCTGTTCCGAAAAGAGCAAACACACACACGTTTATCTTTTGTTTCACTACACCAATGACATTGGTATAATACACGAAGACATTTTAACGCTGTATGTCAATTGTCAAGCACTTCTGACAACAACAAAAGCGTGCGTATCGTCTTGTATTGACAGAGCGACTACGAGCAGAACGGTCATTTGCCAGTTCTTCGACTCTTTATCGTCGGCGCGCTAGTGACATATCTACCTCTTTTTTATGTTATAATATCATTGGTAGATATCCTATTCCAGATCGTGCAATATTTCATAAAAATCTGTTCAGTAGCATTGTTTTTGCGTGAAATATTACAAACATCCTTAAAATTTTTCACATTCATCGTTGTAGAAGGATATATGCATTGCGAACGAAAATCGGAATATGTCCACAAGCGCTTAAAATCTGACTATCCCAGCTTGCAAATGATACGGTCCTTAAACACACATAACATCGAACTTTGATTCATTGTTCTCTATTTCTTCTTGTCCAACAACGCATCGGTAATGCCTAGAGTGTTACAGCCTATTGGCAACTGTAACCACTTACAATGAGACGAGTCATGGCCTGCTCGTATGTCACCTTTACATTAAACAAAATAGAAGCCCTTCGTAAAGCTTGTTTCATTAATCCACCTATACAATGGAGTAATTTGGAAGAGTAAAATCTAAGCTTAAATCAATGACTTGGCAGAAGCTAATCAGTTGAGCTCGTGTCCATGGTTTGCCTTGTCAGTATAACCGCGCACTGTGCTAAAAAATACCAATAAATGGTAACTGCACTATTGTATTTCATATTGCATATTCTGTTAACACGATACGAACTATAAATATTGCAGTAGCAAGCGCTGCTTGGCTCAAGGCAAACCCAGTGTTGTGATATGCTTCGTCGTTGGGCAATGCTTGCGATGCGAATACCTGCTTTACCGATAAAAGGTCTAAATAAATGAAAGGAATGTTGTCTAATATTTCTTATGTTCTGTAATAAAAAAAATGTAATTGCTGAATTACTGTTTTCATGTAAAAATATGAATGATTTTATAGGTAAGTTTAACATGTTAAATCAATTAATTTTTAATTACATATTAAACTACGGTCATTGGTCTACCAAAACCCATAGACGTAATGCACCAAGCTTATTAAATTTAATAAAATAGATGCACTATTTTAACACTAAAATAATTTGTACAAATAATTATTATTAAACATACAATATACATACATATATTTAGTTTAAATAAGCAAATAACAACTTGATAATGCTATTTATTAAGTACACCCTACGCCTCATTGTTATTTTCTCTTTTGTTTCCTATATGCTAAGGTTGCCTGGAAGAGATCGCTTTTTAGCGATAAGGCCGTCTTTTGTATGCCACATTATTTTTTAAGTATTTCTCCTTGTATGTTAATTTCGTGTACAAATAAAGTGTATTTGTATTGTATACATACCTTAAACGTTAAAAATATACAAATTGCATTTAACAAAAAAACTGTTTGTTTTAAATTTAATTTCTTTTAAATTGATGTTAACACAATTTTATTATATTATATCTATATGTCTATGAAAAATAATTTACAAACTTTATTTTTATGTTTTAAATTTAAAATGGTAAAACAATTATAATTCCAATTGTGTAGTCAATTATTAAAAGACACAAAGTAAAAGTTAAAATTTTTATCGTTCGTAGTTGTACAAAATAAATCGTCATATTTATTTGTAATATATTTTTTCTACTTTCAATGAAATAAAAAATGTTATAAAATAAAAATAAAATGAAATAAACCAAACTTACGCAACGGCACTAACTGCAAAGTGCTGTGGAAACACACACAAAACGTGACAAATGCAAACACATACTTCATTTTGATTCAAAAAAAATTCAAACTATTTTTTCCCAAACACCCGTGCGCTTTGTGTAAGCCAGTTATTAATTTTCGATTTAATTATCTGTATGTTTTGATAAAACCGTGATACACGTATCGCGAGACGGTGTTACATCGACGAGAATACTGAGCGACTATTTCTTCTGAGAGTCGCGGCTTAATTTTAAGTTGCAATTAAACACCTCAAGGCTGTAAGGTGCGCAAGAAGCAAGATTTAATCCTAAAAGAGTCCTTTTGATATTTATACCTGATCTACTCGCACACTCACACACATGTAACTAACCTTAACCTTCAATAAATGCAGTTCAAATCATGTTTACTAGATACCTTCTGTTACCACTTACGAGTGGATAAACCCTTTCTTATTTCTTTTTTACTTTTTATTAGGGGAAATCAGTAAAACAACATGGCCTGTTAGGGAAGGGCAGTCTCATTTGGATGCACCGGTTTATTTGCAAGTGGGTAAACCCTAAGTTCCTAGATTACCAAGACTCATATAAATAAAACTGAAGTCCGTCTGTGATTTCAAAATTACTTTGTTTTCTCAAGTGCTTTATTATTTTAATTTGTAATTTTAGCTTTTTATATTATTGATATTTTACCTCTTGAACTGATAACCTTTTTTATATAAGTGCGGAGTTAATTTTTAATTTTATTTTATTTTGACATTTTAATTTTAATAACATAATTATTTACGCAGATTTTATTCATAATCATGTTTTTACATTTTTTCTAATAACGAAGAATTTTGTAATGTGCTTAATCAATTTTTTATAAGCCGTGATAGTAGAAAGGCGCACTAGCAAGATTATAGGAAAGAATTTGTATAATTTAGGTATGTTGTGTACTTTCTGCTGGCAGTCCAAAATAAATAAATAAATACATAAATAAATAAATAAAGTGCTTATACTGACACAAACGATACTAACACAAACTTTTTAATTTTTTTGTCCGGGCTAATCGCTAGAACCGTTGAACCGATTCTAATGGGACTTTCACTGAAAGATAGAGGAAGTTAAACAGCAACATACAGGATACTTTTTATTCCGTGGGAAAAACTCCCATCCGAACGAAGTCACGAGCGCAGCTAGTCTATACTAATATATAAAGAGGAAAGATTTGATTTTTTGTTTGCATTGAATAGGTTTCGAAACTACTAAACCGATTTGAAAAATTCTTTCACTGTTAGGAAGCTACACTATCCCCGAGTAACATAGGCTATATTATATTTTCAAAAAAAATAGGGATCCTTAATAAAACTCCAATAATATATCCCAAGGTATAAAAAAAAATAAGAAAACCGAAGCAAAGCGAGGGCGGTTACTCGTCGTTAATAAAAAACTTAAAAATAAAAGTTGATCTGACTTTAAAAAGAAAAAAAAAACAAAATGCCAACTATTGGTGTACTCGTATATCGAGCTTCGCTCTGACTTCGAACATTTAATTTCAGTAGGGAATATTTTATCTAAATTAACAAATATAACGAAATCAAATAAATGTTCATTCAAATATTTTTTTTTTTGAGTTACTGGATTCAGATTTGGTGGTCTCAAATACAAGATTTAGTGGTTGGTGCTGGTGATTAAAAAAAACAAAGATTTTAAGAAAATTGCATATTTTTTATGTGTCCAAAGGCGAAACGCCTATGGGAATCGGTCACTGTCATCCTTCTGGTTTGAAGGTGACGGCTAACTAGACAGGCAAAATAAATATAGGATGATCAGCAGGGAGCACTACCAAAAGAACCATCCATCAATCATCGGAAGTCCACTGCTGGGCTTCCCTAACTTACTTAAGATAATAATATAATATTCATTTAGAATTACTGACTTCAAAATATCGTATCCACCAATTTCCCAATAGAAAAAAAATTTGCTTAGCACTTTCACGTGAACATTATGAATATCGTAGCTCTATTCGATATTACACATAATTTTTTTATACAAACTGGAGAGACGTCTACTGACGTTGTGCATATCGTTGTGCATATGCATGACGTCAACGGTCATTACTTCTGCTTTAACACAAGACGTACGACGACGTCGAAACGACGTAGAGTGACGTTGTGATGTGCTCGATGCTGACATACTTAGTTGGTACCTCGCATCAGGATGGAATGCCATTGAAGAGTAAAGTAGCACTAGAATTTTTTGAGTTTGATATGTTGTGGCACATTAATTCAACTTTTAAATATTAGTATGGCGGGACACCGTACCATGACGTTGTGCTCAATAAATCGAGTTTTGTATGGACGTGATAATACGTTGTGCCATATTTTACCTACCAAATATGATGTACATATACGTTGTTCACATGAAAGTGTTAAGAGTGACGTTGTGAAACATATTGTAACTAATTTTTATTAATCAACAGTGCAAAAACGACAGTTTAAATATATAAAATAGGAGTGTAAAGCAACTAACTACAACCGTAGAGCACTGAGTAGTGTTCTCTGTATGTGTGTCTGTCCAAGTGGTCGAAATTCGACCATAATAATTATTGAAAATTTGAGTAAAACCCCAGAAGAAATAATAGTACTTATAAAACACGAGTAACCGCCCTCGCTTTGCTTCGGTTTTCTTATTTTTTTACACCTTGGGTTACATTATTGGAGTTTTATTAAGGATCCCTAATTGTTTTGAAAATATAATATAGCCTATGTTACTCAGGGATAGTGTAGCTTCCCAACAGTGAAAGAATTTTTGAAATCGGTTCAGTAGTTTCGGAGCCTATTCAATGCAAACAAAAAATCAAATCTTTCCTCTTTATATATTAGTATAGATGAATTTGCATATGTCAAACGTTTTTTTTTTATTATTTTTATAAATCCGTAATTGTAAATATTACCAGTCCCTTTTTCATGTACATAGTTACATGCCATATAAATATTAATAATTAAAAAGTCTTATAGACAAAACTTTAGCTCATCTTAAATTTAATGAAAAAAGGCGTGCAAGGATGAAACTGTTAGCCAATTTACTCGTATACACATAAATTATTTTTTCGTCCAATTGCTTTACAAAAGCAGTAACGTGAAGGAACGTATAAAAAATGCTTTAAAGGTCCTATATTGACCTCTCGCGTTTTTATTGAACTTATGGCGTCAGATCAGATGTATACAAGAAAAATCGTAACATCCATTAATGTGGTGTACAGTACAGAAAATTAGGACTTTTTTTTTTTTTTTTTTTTTATACCGAATAAGTTAGTGCTTGACCACAAAACCACCTGATGGTAAGCAGTAATGAAGCCTTGGATGGTAAAGCACACTAACTTAGTAGAAGCCTATTCACTCTTGACTTGTATACATAGACCTTATGTTCGTATTTGTGTACACTTAAGTCATGGACCCGGTCAGCGATATAAACCTCACGTATGTTATGTGCTGAACGCAATAATAATTTTTAAGGCTTGAGGAAAATATTCAACCTTTGCTTATTTGACGTATTTTCTAGTTTTTGTTAACTAACTTAACTTTTATTGATATAAGTTGTTATTTCTGGTTGTAATTAGGGCTAAATGGCCTGAAATAAAAATTTATTATTATTATTAAAATTTATTATTATTAACCCGGCATTGCAACAATGTCAGATAAGTGAAGCCAAAACGATTGAAATTTTATTATATTTCAATATCCATAATAATTTAATATGTTAAAAAACAATATTATCTTTTGTAATCATTTCAAATAAATCCATCAACTAAGAAGATACTTTTCGAGTTTTACGGAAGATACAGCAACGTAATGTAATTTTAATATGGTGACCATGTCTGTAAATAAATGAATTAATTTTGGAGGTTAATTATTACCTGTAATAATATATTATACATTAGAAGTTACTATCTCTTGCTTCGGTGAATGGAAACATGGCGAGGAAATCTGCACACCTGAGAGTTCTCCATACCGTTCTCAAAGATGTATAAACTTATAAAAGTCTACCAATCCGCACTTGCCCAGTGTGATAGACTATGGCCTGTACCCCTCACATCGTGAGAGGGAGACCCGAGCCCAGCAGTGGGACAATTTTACTATGGGTTGTGACTTGAATAAAAAATTAAATAAAAATAGTTCTGTCTTGATGTAGAAACCATTGAAATTTTTTTTAGCCATCATGAAGATAACGTCTTTTAAAAATTAACCCTCTCCACGTGTAGGTAGAATTTAAATTAAATAATTAAATAAATATCTACATATTTACAATAACACGTTGTAATAACGTTTAGTAGTGGCGTTCATTTTTAGGGTTCCGTAGCCAAATGGCAAAAAACGGAACCCTTATAAATTCGTCATGTCTGTCTGTCTGTCTGTCTGTCTGTCTGTCTGTCTGTCTGTCTGTCTGTCTGTCTGTCTGTCCGTCCGTATGTCACAGCCACTTTTCTCCGAAACTATAAGAACTATACTATTGAAACTTGGTCAGTAGATGTATACTGTAAACCGCGTTAAGATTTTCACACAAAAGTTGAAAAAAAACCCTTAATTTTGGGGGTTCCCCATACATAGATCTGAAACTCAAAAAATTTTTTTTCGTCAAACCCATACGTGTGGGGTATTTATGGATAGGTCTTCAAAAATGATATTGAGGTTTCTAATATCATTTTTTTCTAAATTGAATAGTTTGCGCGAGAGACACTTCCAAAGTGGTAAAATGTGTGTGTCCCCCCCCCCCTGTAACTTCTAAAATAAGAGAATGATAAAACTAAAAAAATTATATGATGTACATTACCGTGCAAACTTCCAACGAAAATTGATTTGAACGAGATCAAGTAAGTAGTTTTTTTTTAATACGTCATAAATCGTAAACCGCAAAAAACATCGATCAAAGTTACAATGAAGTACAAGAACTTTTATATTATGTTACTTGCTGCTACGGAACCCTTCATGAGCGAGTCCGACTCGCACTTGGCCGCTTTTTAAATTAGATGATCGTTACGTGAAAAGTTTTTAAATTAAGAAGGTAATCTTAAAAAATTATGTGAATTTTCATGCAATTTTTATCGATATATAATGTAGAGTGAATCATTAAAGGAAAGTCATTTTGATATTATGATAGAATAAAGGAAAACATAAACGTAGCAGCATTTTCGATGCGGTTATTTGGTGCAGAATTTAAGGATCATATTTTCCAAAGCGAATTAAGGATTATCAGCATATTATATGGACAACTACAAATGGATGGAGTAAGGGTAAAGCAATCATAATAAATAAATAAATAAACGCTAACACACTCACACCCCCGCAGTAGGTTATTACCTGTGTCGCGGGTGGCATGGACGACACATATAACACATCACAATCACACCCATGACCCGAGCACAAATATTTATCTGTCACATAAATATCTGCCCCGGCCGGGAATCGAACCCGGGACCCCTCGCTTCGCAGGCAGGGTCGCTAACAACTAGGCTACGGGGTCGACCAATTACTTCGGATTCAGTCAAATAGAACCGCAGTACGTACTATTAGGCAAGAAGTGCTGTAATCATCCTCCGCGTACGCTAATATGGACCTTGACTAATTGTTTTAGAATCGGTTTTATAAAAACGTCGCTCAAACGTGATATTACGTGAGACCATCCTTGACATAATGACGGACTCGCACAATGCATAATCTATGCTAATCATGCCCTTTGTGGGTTCGCAATGACTTTTTGTTAGTTTCGTCTGTCGGTACATAGGAGGAACGCAGGAAGGAAAGTGTCCGGGTATTGTCTATGTCCGCCATGTATTTTTATTGTAATAGTGAGCAGTGTGTATAGGCCCTATAAATCGAACACCTGCTGATGCTCCTGATGTCCTGTAGCTCGAGCACGAATATTTGCGAGAAAGTATTCGTATGGTTAACGTAAGCAATTTGTCAAATTTGTATGGCATTTTAGTACCATTTACGTACGATAGGGGCGCTTTTGAAAAAATGCCATACAAATTGCTTACGTTAACCATACGAATCCATCCATCCATCCATCCATCAGCCCTTAGAGGTCCACTGCTGGACATAGGCCTCCCCTAACTTGCGCCACTCTGACCGGTCCTGAGCCTTCTGAATCCAGCGGATGCCCGCTGTCTTCTTCAGATCGTCAGTCCACCTGGTCGGGGGGCGTCCTATGCTCCTTTTTCCGAGACGTGGGCGCCATTCGAGGACCTTTCTTCCCCAACGGTTATCGGTCCTTCGCACTATGTGGCCAGCCCATTGCCACTTCAGCCGGCTAATTCTTTGAGCTATGTCGGTTACCCTTGTTCGTCTACGGATCTCCTCATTTCTGATGCGATCACGTAGAGAAATACCGAGCATAGCCCTCTCCATAGCCCGCTGCGCAACTCTGAGCTTGTGGATCAGGCCAATAGTAAAGCACCACGTCTCGGATCCACCATATGACGACGGAGATGACGGAATCACAACCGAGCTTCTAAGAGCTGGAGGGAAACCCCTTCTAGTGGCGCTCCAAAAACTGTTCGATTCCGTCATTAACACTGGAACTACCCCGGAAGCGTGGGGCAGAAGTGTGGTGACGCTGTTCTTCAAGAAGGGCGATAAAGCCCTTTTGAAGAACTACAGGCCCATTGCACTTCTGAGCCACGTTTATAAGCTGTTTTCGAGGGTGCTCACAAATCGCATTGCACGCAGGCTTGACGACTTCCAGCCTCCCGAACAAGCAGGATTCCGAAAAGGCTACAGCACCATAGACCATATACACACACTGCGGCAGATTATACAAAAGACCGAGGAGTATAATCTGCCGTTGTGTGTTGCCTATGTGGACTATGAGAAAGCCTTTGATTCTATCGAGACCTGGGCGGTACTAAATTCTCTCCAGCGGTGCCGGATCGACTACCGGTATATCGAGGTGTTGAAGTGTTTGTACTCATCTGCCACCATGTCCGTCAGAGTACACGACACAGCAACGAACCCCATCCAACTGCAGAGAGGTGTCAGGCAAGGGGATGTCATATCCCCAAAACTGTTCACCGCTGCGTTGGAAGATGTGTTCAAGCTGATGGAGTGGAAACGACGTGGCATTAACATCAATGGCGAATACATCACACACTTGCGATATGCCGATGATATAGTCATCCTGGCGGGTTCCCTGGAAGAACTTGGTACAATGCTCGGGGGCTGTTCAAGTACAGCGCCTCACAACGGGTGGGTCTTAAGATGAACATGGACAAGACGAAAATCATGTCGAATGTCCATGTCACACCCGTACCGGTTGTTGTTGACGGCGCTGCTCTTGAAGTTGTAGACGAATACAATTACCTGGGACAAGTGATCCAGATGGGTAAGTCCAACTTCGAGAAAGAAGTCACTCGTAGAATCCAACTCGGATGGGCTGCGTTCGGGAAACTGCGTCATATCTTGTCGTCCAAAACACTTCCTCAGTGCCTGAAGTCGAAGGTGTTCGAGCAGTGTGTGTTGCCAGTGATGACATACCATACGAATACTTTCTCGCAAATATTCGTGCTCGAGCTACTGGTCTTCTTATATTAGTGTCTTTGGGATAAAGTCGAGAAGTACATACTACATAGTCCAGCAACAGCCGTTAGAAGGAACTTTGCTCTATAGTCGTCTATCATCCAGCAGAGATTAAGTTTTTTTTTGTTTTAAACATAAATAAACGTTCTCACTGTCATTACCCTGTGCTAGGGTTTCCTGGGTGTTTACAAAAAATATCTTTCTCGGCCAGAAATCGAATCCAAGACTTCTCGTTTCGCAGGCAGAGTTTCTACGAAATAAGCTACGGGATCGTCATAAATTGTCATCAATAAATTGGATTACTGTTATATAAGGAGTTGTAAGGCATTGTCCATTTTTAGTCACGAGTCCTTTTCATAACCTACTTAGTATCAACTGATACCAAGCAGCTAACTGACCTAGCCAATAATTGTACCGTTGACATCGATATGCTAATCGCTAGGTTTTAATTAATACGAGTAGGTAAACTGTCGTTATTCCGTTCCACTGTTTCTGACGCATCGTGTATTATTATGACAATCACAAGTGACAATGGCCATCAAACATAAACAAAAGAATAGCGATGTGCTATTGCTGCCGTATTGCATACATTAAAACTTCATTAGCTTCCAGAAGCAGAGTATTATCAAATTATTAGTTAATCTCCGCGTCTCCGCTGTCGAAGGTAGATTAGTTGCGTAACGTTTGCATAACGCTGACCCCCGATGAATAACTTATGCGATTTTATTCATATGCACACAGCTGGTATTATGTAGATCACAATAATCTACTTAGGTAAGTGATACTGTCTGAATTGTCTGATAGACAATGCACCAAATCAGTGGACGTATAAGCAAATAACTTTGTGCAGGGATTCATTTTATAGCGTGGGGCGGTGAGAAAGGATTTTGAAAAAGGGGTAAAACTGGTAAAAATACAACATCAATTGTGACAAACTGTATTTTTTATATATTTTAAAAGTAAACATTAAAAAACATTGAAAGGATACCTGGTTATTGCTATCGGAAAATTGGTAATTTTAGATTTTTTCTGTCTATGCGAATATCACGTGAAGACTACTGTAGAAATAAATTTATATGATACTTCAAATCAAATCAAATCAAATCAAAATCTTTTATTCATATAGGTATCACTGATACACTTATGCTCGTCATTTTTTAATCTACCAGCTTTTCGGAAAGGTGCTTTGTCATAGAGGAGAAGAAAAACCGAAAGAAACTCCTCGCACATCTTTTAAAATCATGAAAAGTTACATAATATCTTCTAACCTACGCGGAACTGGATGCGGCACTAACTTCCAGGCGTCTTTGTCATTAATATATTCATTTATGCTATAGTATCCTTTGCCTAGTAGCTGAGATTTCACATATCTCTTAAACATTTGGATAGGTAAATCACGTATTGACTTGGGTAATTTATTGAAAAAACGTACACCGAGCCCCATATAAGAGCGTTGTACCCTACTTAAGCGAAAAGATGACGTCACCAAATTATGTCTGTTTCTAGTTAGATGATTATGCGTATCACTATTCTGCTTGAACATACCTAAGTTGTTTTTTACAAATATAATATTGCTGTAAATAAATTGAGAGGCTACTGTTAATATGCCTATATCTTTAAATTACTCACGCAGAGAATCACGTGATTTCAATTTATAAATGGCTCTGATTGCCCTTTTCTGCAAAACAAATATAGAACCAATGTTAGCCGCTGAACTCCACATCAATATACCATAGGACATGAGGCTATGAAAGTATGCAAAATAAACAAGTTTCGCAGTTTCTACATCGGTAAACTGTCTTATCTTTCTAATCGCATAAACTGACCTACTTAGCTTACTCGCGAGAGCCGTTATATGGGTGCCCCATTGTAGTTTAGAATCTAAGGTGACACCCAAGAAAACTGTGGATGTTTCCATAGTTAGAATTTCATTATTTAATTTCAGGCTTTTACTAATATTCCGTACATTAGGTAGTGTAAATTCAACACACTTAGTTTTTTTAGCATTAAGTAGCAAATTGTTTGTTGTAAACCAGTGTGATAAACGAGATAGAGCACTGTTTACGTCGTCAAAATTCATTTTATTTCTATTCGTCTTAAATATAAGGGAAGTGTCATCAGCAAACAGGACAATCTCTGCATGTTTCTTAATATAATACGGCAGATCATTTATGTATACTAGAAAAAGGAAGGGGCCCAAAATCGAGCCCTGAGGTACACCCATAACAGATTGAGATCCCGATGACTTGGTATCATTTATGCTAACACATTGGATTCTACCCTTTAAGTACGACGCAATCAAGTTAAGTGAGTTATTCTTGATACCGTAGTGGCTGAGCTTAAGTAGAAGTGTTTCGTGTTCAACACAGTCAAATGCTTTAGACAGGTCACAGAATACCCCTATGGCATTTTGTGAATTCTTTATTTTGTTAGTTACTCTGTCCTGCATGAGACAATAACTGGAATACTTTTTATACCAGGAAAGGATAAGAAAATCATTACAGTATTTTTGTTAACTGTAATGTTATTAATTTGCTTTTGTGTAACTATTTGCATTCATTGTTTATTTCCTGATGCGATGTGAGATCTGATCTCATCAAAAACAGAAATGTGAAATGAGAGCCAAGTTAAAAAATAATAATTGAGATCTAAATGTGTGCTAAGTTCTGTGTAGAAAATCCTAAAATTTTAGTCACATCAACATGTAATTCAAGCTCTACATTTGACTTGGCTAGTTTTCATGTACTATGGCTCTATTATATTTGTATAATTATACACTATATATTTGTATAATAATATGATACTTTTCTAAAATTTGGTTTGTTGGTAGCTAACTAATTAAAACTAGCCAAGTCAAATGTAGAGCTTGCGCATGAACATGCTGTTGTGACTAAAATTTTAGAATTTTTTACACAGAACTTGGCACCCATTTAGATACCAAATTTTCTTTTTTTTAACTTGGCTCTCATTTTACATTTGTGTTTTTGATGAGATATCATTACTTTTTGTCTAGAAATTATGAGTATTTATTAATAATTAATATACCTATATTTGTAAAATTACTCTATACACTGGACCCACTAATTCACTACTTTCACTAATTATCAATAATTTTCATGTTTTTAGACTTTTTCCTTTGTACACGCCTAATAGTCTACCTTGATGCCAAATATCAAGTTTCTAGGTCATCTGGAAGTAGGTTAGGTTTTTGATTCTATGTCAGTGAGTCAGTTACCAAAACGTTAAACGTTAAAGTATCAATAACTGTTTGAGTTACATTTATGAAATTTTGAATTCTAAATAAGCTAAGGGGATTTAATAAATGTGTCAAATTTTATGTATGTAGGTTAAATACGTCTCGAGATGTGATGCGGTCAAAAGTAGCTCAAAACGGTTCGTGTAATATTACACACGTCGCTGCGTCACCAGTTCTTTTGCTTAGAACTTGGCTGGAGACGCTGCCGCGTGTCTAGATCTTACATTTGTCTAGTTTCTTGGCGACACCCATTTAACGAAGAAAAAAACGTTTGATGGAGTATTATGTGCCGTAGTACCTATACTACTTAGTGTGAAATAGTGAAAGTGCTACCGGTAAAGACACATCAACATGGTGACTTCCCTTGCTAACTCTATCAGACAGACCATACAAGACAAAAAGAAAATAAATTAATGAACACGTTCTGAGATGAAATTAGTTAGTACACTGAATTTAGTTACATTAAAAGTACTTATTAGTAATTTTAATATGGATTTTTTCAAAGAATACATGTATGAGCTCAAGAAAAGTGGAAAATTTACAGAAAAATTTTTTGAAGTGCAGTTAAAAAGACCTTGGGAATTTTAGGGTTTCGTCCATTCAAATTAAAAGCGCAACAGTAATAAGTTAATCGTCTTACATTTTTTTTCTATATTTGCTCTGACTCAACCGAAGAGAAATGACAAATGTACTTATAATAGACGAGTAACCGCCCTCGCTTTGCTTCGGTTTTCTTATTTTTTTACACCTTGGGTTACATTATTGGAGTTTTATTAAGGATCCCTAATTTTTTTGAAAATATAATATAGCCTATGTTACTCGGGGATAGTGTAGCTTCCCAACAGTGAAAGAATTTTTCAAATCGGTTCAGTAGTTTCGGAGCCTATTCAATGCAAACAAAAAATCAAATCTTTCCTCTTTATATATTAGTATAGATATCTATCAAAGGAATTGAAGGACTTGAAAATATTCTTTCCACCTAAAATTACTGAATCAAACTGAAAAAAATAAGTCTATAATTAATTTTATTATTCTTACATTTGTCTAGTTAAGTCTATAATTAATAAAATTCAATTGTTCTTATTTTTTTTCAATTTGATTCAGTAATTTAAGGGGGAAATAACATTATTTTCAAGTAATTCCTTTAATAGTTATCTTTTCGTCATTTCTCTTCGGTTGAGTCAGAGCAAATATAGAAAAATTGAGAGAGGAATAAAATTACTTATTAAGGCCCTCGCCCACGGCGACTTTTTATAGCGATGTTGTCGCGCGTTTCATGAACGCGCAACAGCATCGCTATTAACGCTTGTTAGTCGCATTTGCAACGCGCTACAGAAGCGATGCCAACGCGCTACAACATCGCGACTGTATGGATGCAACGCACGACCGTGTCGGACGACATGGATATCTTGCAACTGTAGCGATCGCAGTTAACATGGTGCCGTTACTGAATCGCGTTTGCATCGCGACAGAAGCGCGTTTGTATCGCGACTGAATCTGGGCCCGTGAGCGAGAGCACACAGCTAGCGACCGCTTCGCCACTGTATCACTGCGGACGCGCGACAGCATCGCTACAAAAAGTCGCCGTTAGCGAGGGCCCTTAGTGTTGCGCTTTTAATTTGAATGTTTATTCGTCAGTATACTTAACTCCTTTTGTTATCATTATCACTATTGCCAATGTTAAATATCCAATTATAGTCTACATAATCAACGATTACTTTTCCTTATTAACCAGACCATTAACCACCAATAGGTACAATGTCCAACAATACAACAAAGTGGTCATTGTCCCATACAGAGTGGGCAGACGTATTGTTGGCCGCAAACCTCTAATTTACCAACACTGGTTCAATACCAGGAGTCAAACCATTGCCTTTGTCGTTCCTCGCTCATTGCGCACCGTGTGAAATCGCTTAACTTCAGCTATTATCGGTTATTTCATTATTTTCATGGGAAATTAAGTGCTACATTTAAGTATTAAGTTGTGAATTTTTCAGTGATGTTACACAAGACAAAATATTTCTATTATAAGTACTTAGCATTTCCTAATTATCAAAACAGAGTTCTGTTGCTCATATACTTTCAGAAGGCGTTTAAGCATTTTTTATTTTTATCTATAGACAGACAATCAGACAAAAAATAAAGTACGTATTCGAGCCGTTACAAAACTCTTGGTTTTAGTACTAGGAAGTATGATTCCATTATTCCAAAAATTTGGCATTTGTCATAGATGACTAAACAATAATGTTGCACGTACATGTCCCATAATGCACCACATAAGGCTTTACAGTGGGCGGGTCTGGCATATCGGCCGCGCAATCGACCGTGTAGCTGCTTTCTCACGCGATATCCCGCGTATGATGGTCCTTTGTCAATCCTAAGGTTTAGATCAGATTGGTGACAGGTTTTTTAATCCATCTTTTTCCATCCTTGGCTTGAGAGTCAGTTCTTTGTTCTCTCTTTTTTGGCCGGCAACGCATCAGTGATGACTTTGGTGTTGCCGATGTCCATGGGCGACGATAGCCACTTATCAGGTGGATCTAAACTCGTTGGTTGGGTGTTTCCATAAAAATCCATACATAATAAAAACGTTAATGGTAACTAATAATGACAGACAATAGCCTCAAGCAAAAAACTACAAGTTCGATCAAACTAGTTCGTTGAAAGGAGTTTGAAATTTCATCGCCAAAGGTGTTGCATGAAAGTAAAAACCTTTTTTGTTTGATTTAACTTGGAATTAGCCTTCCTGGCTTAATTAATGAAAAAAGTAACTCATGATCTTTAAAAAATCAGAGGTAAAAATTTGTATTTAAAATTATTTTTCCGTTTACAAAATTTGCCACAAGAAGAGTAAGTACTATTGTAATACTGTAGCAAAGTCACCCTTATCGATGGAAGGACATTTGAATAATAAAATTAGATAATTTAGTCGGTGTAGAAGCCGCCTTACCGGTTCCCATAGCCTGGTCGTCTGTCTGCTGCAGGCCTGCAGTGCTGTCACGAATGACTCAATCAAGTCGAGGCCGTTCACGCTCAGCTTGGCGACACCATTGTTGCTTCAATTACATTCAAAACACATGTATCCTATAGTTATTATCCTTTTATAAGGGTTCCAACATTTGCATACCGATTAAAGTATTAAACAGTAATCTATACATTTATATGTATCTGTTACCGGATATCTGTATAATGCTGGTATTCAACACCATTCCTAGGA
Source organism: Thymelicus acteon (assembly GCA_951805285.1). Classification (NCBI taxonomy): domain Eukaryota; kingdom Metazoa; phylum Arthropoda; class Insecta; order Lepidoptera; family Hesperiidae; genus Thymelicus; species Thymelicus acteon. The sequence continues at coordinate 4,890,501 of OX638233.1, forward strand.
AATGTGTATAATACCTGGGTCGTTTTGGCAATGTATTAAATTATATGAATATTATCACCATTACATACAGTCACCACGAACTAAGAAGCCCAATTTGTCGTTTGCCGTCACAGTGACATTAGAGATGTACAAAAAAATCGGTTCACGAAAGAAACCAATTTTTACAACAAATCGATCAATCGAATTATAGGACCTTCTAATCGATTCGATAATTAAATTTTAAACTAAAAACCGTAATATTAGGTACCTAGTTACCTACCTACTACCTCGATTGAGCTATCTCGTACCGCGTATTCTTAATATGTACCTATTTACGACTTCAATAAAATATTCTTTTATCCATTCGCCCATGAACATCAACAACACCAAAAGCATCACTGGTGCGTTGCCGGCCAAGAAAGAGAAGAAAAAGAAAGAAAGATAGACCATGATAGAATGAAAGTCCCGCTCAGTTTCATAATAATATTTTGACATAACATATATACATAATTATTATTTTGTTGAAAAAAAAAATGTTTACCGCAACCTTAAATACATAATTACATAATAATATAACATATTATCTGCAGTTACTGTCCATGGATGGCGAAGTGCCCATACCTAATGGAAAATGTCCTTTGTTAGCATCCAATTCGTCGTGGTATTATTGGGTACCTAATTTTAAATTCAAATGCAAGCAAATCATTTTTAACAATGCAATTAAATTAATCAATTTTCATTTTTAAACGATTATAGTAATGTATCGATTATGATTGGTTTTATAAACGGTTTCAAGCCGTCACATCACCCTACGTCAGATTAGATTTATGCTTCTTCATATAAGATTGTTTCGACGTCATATATTTTTATTAAATTTTGCATAAATTATGATGTGATGGGATTTATACTAGATTTTAACGTATAATATGATTTATAATCAACGCCAATGAAAATGAGTAGGGATTTTTAACAAATTTTGGCAAAATCCTTTGTCCGTAAGTATTCAACTATTCATGTCAAGTAAATGAATATTCCATTTCGCTCAAAGACACCCATACAAGGTTAGTTCATATTAATAAATAGCAGCTATCATTATGGGCATCTTAGATAATTTTGACTATAGTTTGCCTAGGTAATGTATACGTTTCCCAACTACTGTACAGAATACCTGCAGGTCCACCGGCAATGAATAAAGTTAGATTTGGGTATGTATAGTCAACTTGGATGGAGGTTGGAATTAAGAATTTACTTAAAAACACACTCAAAACAAATTATAACTGCATGAATAGATATTTTTTTATACATTTTAAATTAATGCTTGACCGAAATCACACTTGATGGTAAGGAGAGATGCAGTCTAATGGCTCCTACACTACACTGCTCGCCTACGCAGCTTCGGATGTTTCAAAATTGGTGACAGAACCGACTTAGTCAACCCCGACCCCACGTGGTACTAGTCTGCCCTACCCCTAGAGTGAATGTAAACCCCGGAGGCGCGGAGGGAGAGCAGCCCCCGCCCGCTGTAACAAACTGCAGGCACCATGTAAGCCGAAGCGGCTGAGGCTGGTCGCCGCAGGCGACCAAAAAGCCGAAGCTGCGTAGGCGATATGCATATGTCACCGTAGGCGATGTGCATATGTCACCGGAAGATGACTATTTGCAAAGCATGCTGTGGTTACCTGAAATTGTAGGAACAGTAAGATTTAATATGATAAGTAACAACTTGTATTGCAAATGATGAAACTGTATCTTATGTTGGTAATCCTATAATAAATAAATAAATAAATAAATAAATAAATAAATAAAGATAACAAGAACCGCAATTTTACAAACCTAGGTTTATAAACAATATACAACCAAATGAATATTACTCTAACTGAAACATTCGCTACTTGAAAGTTGGCCTTTTGAAAAGTGTCTTTATAAAAGGCAGACCAAACGTACAGTTGGCAACTGTTAGGTTGGGAAATAAAAAAAAAAATGTGATAAGTTGGCAAATGATTATTCGGCGAAATGAAATTCTGCGAAACGTTAGTTGGCAAGTGATAATCGGCCAAACAATTTTCGGCGAAAAGGCAGCTTAGAGAACCGTCCTTTACACACATTACCAACTAAGCATGCAGTATTGTATAGAATGCCTGGGCTAAGTATGAAATAAATAATATTCAAAACGTTACCTGAACGTTTTAGATATTCTATACATTGCCTAGGTATTGTATAGAATGCTGAATTATACAGATATCCGGTAACATACATACAAATAAATAAAATTGGAGTGTCTCTTTGTAATATTAACATAACCCCTTTTTACTAAGTGCATTTGGATGTATACATGGTACATAAACCAAAACACCATTTTTCACAATTTTTGTCTGTCTGTCTGTCTGTCTGTTTGTTCCGGCTAATCTCCGAAACGGCTTGACCGATTTTGACGGGACTTTCACTGGTAGATAGCTGATGTAACAAGGAGTAACTTAGGCTACTTTTATTTTAGAAAAAAAATAGTTTGTTAGGCGATATGAAGTTCGCCGGGTCAGCTAGTTAGCTAATAAATATTGTCAGTTGAGTTGAAATAAAAGTACCTACTCATTACTATTTTTAAGATTTATGATCCCGAGAAAAGGGGAAAGTTAATGACAACAATATTTGGGGTTCACATGAAAAATACCGTGAGAATTTTATTACAAAAAAATTACAATATATAGCTAATTATAATATGTAGGTATTTCTATGACGCGCTAACCGTTGTACGGATTAAGATAAATCTTTTCTTTCATACAAAACATGTCCAGGATTAGGACATAGGATACATTATTTATATATTTTATCCCCGTATTTTTGTTCCTCTCGAATTATTTGGGCGTTAATTAGTTATCTCTGTGATTTCGTTTTATGAAACGACTTTTAAGATGGATGCTTGTAATCATTTTGTTTATGTTCACGCTACTGATGATAATGACAGTCATTTTAGTAGAAGTTTAGGATTATGGAAGTACCTATTTATTTTAAAATGATGAAGTAACAAAAGCTGTATTTATTTTCCAATCAGTAGCTGTCACCAAGGAGTTGTTCAATCAGAGCCAAGGGCGATCACACTGATTGCAGTTCACAACTCGCGTGGCACACGAAATGTACTGAAGGCTAAATGTAACTGAACTTGGCTTATATTTCCACGGCGGTAAATTAAAGAGATTATAGTGTAGTGACCTCTTATGACGTATTTTGTAAAAAATAATTATGTATTCTGGCCCTGACCTCAATGAACTAACGCTTGACACAATCGGTGTAGGTACCAGGAACTTATGAATAAAAATGTTTTTTTTTCTAATCTTTAAATTCAAAAGATTTATAAAATAGCAGTTGCTGAACAAGTTTGCTTTTTAATTGCACAGTGAGTAAAATAGCAGTTGCTGTTTAGCAACTTTTCTTTTTTCTTCTTAAATTAATGTCCTGCAGGATTCTGAAGGCGTGTAAGTATTGCAAAAATAGGACTTTATCCGTTCTTGAGTCAAGCTAGCGTCTCATGTTCTGTTCATGATACACCCTTCTAAACAACAGACGAAGCCACAGCACCGGCTCCAGAGATCCGAGACCAGAGTTCCAGGTCCAGAAGACCAGAGCCAGTGTTAGGGGGGGAGGGGGGGGGGGGGGCGAGGTGGGGCGACGGCCTAGTGTGCCAAATTTGGAGGGGCGCCACATTTGGGCCGAAGAGCAAAAAGAAGAGGAAAAATAAAATTCTTTATAATTGGTTGAGCAAAAAATTTTTCTACCAAAAAAAGCTCGACTTTTATTTTTTTATGTGGGCGCAACAATATCCTTGCCTGGGGTGTCAGTGGCTCTGACGCTGGCACTGAGGACGCCGTAGAAATCTCGCCCAGGGCCCTGGTAGTGCTAAAACCGGCACTGCAGAGGACTTTACCAATTGGAAAGTACTAATGTGCCTACTGTCCAGCTTATTCTTAATGTTACAATTGCAAAACAGTGGGATACATTCTGGAATATCTCCTAAAATCGGAAGAAAGATGACAATAATAATTATTGAGATCGCTTTGCACATTGTAATTAATGTCGTGTGAAAATAATAATTCTTGATAAAAAATAACCGACTTCAAAAAAAGGAGGAGGTAGTCAATTCGACCGTATTTTATTTTATGTTTGTTACCTCAGAACTTTCGACTGGGTGAACCGATTTTGATGATTCTTTTTTTAATCATATAATCCCACGAGTGAAATCTGACGAGTAGTTTTTGAGTTATTTTGAAGTCGGTTATTTTTTGTTAGTAAAATTTAGATTATAGAAAGTAACACACTATAGCGTACCATACCATAGCTAAGAACATGTCTGACCAACATCATGCACAAACAAAGACGCGACTTATACTTACACTATAGCGTACCATACCATAGCTAAGAACATGTCTGACCAACATCATGCACAAACAAAGACGCGACATATCTAAATTCGAATAAATTTGACTTATTTTATTGAAGTAGGTTAACAATGTTTCTTGGGAAAATTACTACTTTAATATTACAAGCGGCAAGCATGATAGAGGCCTATCATTTAAATTATTGGAACCTCTATTAATCAGTATCACAGTTTGTTAATTATCTCTTACCTTATTGAATTATAATTAAGATAATAGGAAAACGGTAACAGGCAAAAAGTTATCTATTCCGCTTCACCAGTCAGATTAATAAGAAGGACTTATTGGTAAACACAGTAACGTTGAAATGAGACCTCTCAGGAAATATGAAACTGCATAATTGTAGAATACACATTGCCAAAATTTAGCCAGCTATATCTATCACTGCAAGGCAGGTACCTAGTGTCTAACACTTTCATTTGTTTCAGAATCACGTAGATTTTTGTTTTTGAAACAGGATTTGTAAATAATTGTTTTTCAGTGAATACATGGCTTAATGACAACCTCTAATTAAAATACCTTTAAACATTTTAAGGCACGGAAGCGCTCAAGATTTTTTTGCCACTAGTGGTCACAATTCACAATGATCTTAAAACTTTTAGCGTGGTTTTTGGCCTTACCTCTTTGTAAAGGAAACTCAACAATAACAACGCGACAATTATTTTACGTGGTAAGGTGATTAAGTAACGCGTTGTCCATACGAAACTATACGACCCTATGAAAATCCAATCATAAAGTCAATAAGACTCAAATTTCCTTGGCACCATTACGAACGTTTCTCTTTTTCTATAATCCGATATATTGCATGAGTATAATCGTACATCTGTAATTATTTACCGCTAACAGCAAGTATGAACGACGAATAGATAATGCTAGACTTGGACACGCGAACTCGCGCGAGTATTTCGATATACCGCTTAATCTTCTCACAGTACCTAACCCCCTTATCACAACGTGAATTCTGCAGACTAAGTAAGTTTATAAAATCTTTTTTTATTAAAATAGGCGATAAACGAGCTGACGATCCTCCTGTCGGTCAGTGACTATCGTCGCCCATGGACATCAGCGACACCAAGGCATCACTGATGCCTTGCCGGCCAAGAAATTGTTTCAATATAACCCACTTTGTATATTCCATCATTTTAAAACGAATTTAGTAAACACATTTATTTTGAATTTATATTAAAATGTATTTTTGTTGTAATTCCATCCATCCAACCACCAACCTTAAGATGTCTACAGCTGGACAGAGTCCTCCCCTAACATGCGCCAGTTTAACCAGTCCACGGCCTTCTGAATCCCGCTTCTTCCGATATCTTCTTCAGGTCGTCGGTCCACCTGGTCGGGGGCTTCCTGTGCTCCTTTTACCGAGGCGTGGTCTCCAACCAAGAAAGAGGATGGTAGAGTGTACGGAAAGAGAATAATATCAGTATTATCAAAATTGCTCAAATTAAATGTTTCTCGTGGTAAATGAATACAATCACTTTAATGTATACCTGTAAATTAAGAAAAATATTTACAAAATATCTTAATTTATACGCAGACAATAGGTTCTATATCTCTTCCAGGCAACCAAGTCTTCTGGAGTTTAACAGAGGAAAAAGAGGCAAATAAAGGAATCGTAGGGGAAGTTGTGAATAAGGTGGTATTAGAAATTGTTGCATTTTTGCGCGGCTGCGGCTGCGGCCGGGTCGCGAGATGTTCCCAGATGCCGCCATAACAGTAAATCCGCGCCAGTCGTGCGCCCGCGCAGCCCGCGCACCCGCGGACGCGCCCGCTACAGAATACTAATGCACATTTTCACCACGTTTCCATTATCCTTGCTAGGTCCATTACTTAAATGGTATGATTTCTTTATTACAAATTGTGTAACATAACTACTTATATAAAGTATTTCCTACCTAGTGAGAAAAACACAGTAAATTAAGTGGATGTTTTTGATTCATACAGATTCATCCCTAGAAGTCTAGAAATAGCAAAACTTTGGTTTACGGTTCTACATCAAGAAAAGCCATCTGGCTCAGACTAAAAGATAACTGACTTAATACAAATTCTGTACTAAGGAGCGATTTGAGTAACCTTTAGTGACTCTGAAGTTGGGGCGTTAGTTTTTTTATAAGTTCAGCTTGGCTAAGGCGCCAGGCACCGTTTTGGAGGTCTCTTAAGTTGTTAAAATTTTTTTTGGGTTCACCATCCACGCATGCACTTAGTAAAAGCCTATTCACTTTAGTTAAGCTTCTTAACTTGAAGAGATTTGTATCGCCCATATTATTAAATACTAATGTTTGACCTGACGAGCTGAATGAATTGTAATAAAATTAATAACATAAGTAGTGCGCCTACAATTTATATTTAGCAACAACGTGGATCAGTAGTAGTGAGAATAAAATTATTGTGTCACTTTAGGTCTATCCATTTAATTGTTCAAAGAGTTAGAACTATATAAACGCAATTATATTAATAACACAATAATTTAGCTTACTTATTCTGATAACTTCTCTGGTAAATAAGTAAAGAAAGAAAGAAGAAGGAACGATAAAACATTTATTAAGGGCTTGGAGGGTTATAATAAGCTACAGTGCCTACAGTTGGCTAATTTTTTGTGTTAACACTATTGAGGAAAGTCTTCGTAACTAAACGAAAGAGACAGAGAGAGAAAGAGAAAAATACAAAATGCACCCCGGGAGTGCCGACAGAAGGGAAAACTTGAACAATTACGTGTATATTTTTTGAATCGTCAGGAAATATTTTATTGTCCAGGAAATACTTTTAAATGAAGTGTTTTATTCATTACATTTCTAGTGAATGGCTGCCAACGCCTCGTAAAGTATATGTAAACTACAATCTTAATAGATACTTACTAGATACGTAATACTATTTAATAGATACGTAAATTAAGTAACTATTTATTTATTTTATTCTTTATTGCACCTTAAAACATAAAGGATACAAAAGGCGGACTTAATGCTAAAAGCATTCTCTGACAGTCAACAGTAGATACTACAGTTCTGTACTTCTCTTAGAGATGGCGCTACAGGTAAGTGTCGATTAAAGTCGCGAGCTGATTGGTTTTATCCTATCTCAATAATGCCCAACGCACCTAAAGAAGATTTTACTTCAAAAAATAAATAAAAAGTAAATACAATATCAAGCCCTAGCCTATGGGCTATCCTCGGGTATGCCCGAGGAAGGCGAACCACTCGGCGGCTGCACCGATTTATTTTCAGTGTCACGACAATGGAAACAAACATTATTTGTAGACAAACTTGGAGCATACGTTAAATTTACGTCGGTACCTACATGTATTATAAAAATAATCTTGGAAAGTTGACATGGGGATAGCGAATTGCGAAAGTGGCGTTATACGAGTATGAGATATTCTTGCATGATTTGACAGTGTTTGAGCAACTTTTTATTGTACAATAATCCATGACATGGAAGTTAATGCAATGCTTTGCCGTTTGGATATTATGCATGAAATATGGCATACATTTGATGATTAAGATATTATATTTTGAATAAAAACTTATAATTAGAATGACGTCTTAGATTTTCAATACTTGATGAGCAAGCGGTTATAGGAATTATTTTTGGCATTAGTGGAATGTTATAAGATGACGTTTAGGTTGTATTCCACTCCAAACGTTATGATATCTTTCCAATTCTAATCAATTTCCTTTGCTCTACCTGATGGCCTGTGAATATGGAAGGTCTTTATTATTTTCTAAAAATGATTATTCTGTTTCAAAAAGTCTACCTATGATACAAGACGATAGAATGACTGCGAATAATTATGTGCCATGTGCAAGCATGACATTTAGAAGAAATATTACATTTCTAAGAACTTCTAACTGATCATAAATTAAATTATCATACATGTTCATATGAAAATGGAGCTTTTGTTTGCAGTTTGCATGTATGCTAAAATACTTTGGTTGTCAGAATGTTTTACGTCTAAATGCGCCGAATGGACAGTTGTTGGCCCTAGCACCCTATATAGCAATTACACCTTTAGGCGGACAGAAGGCGCCTTAAGTAATTGTTCGCGCAAATCAAACATGGAACACTAGTGTAGCTACAATAGAAAAAACAGTGACGTGGCGTGCGACAGTACATACATTAACGTTAATTAAATGCAAATTAATTAGTGATGGGCCGACTATGGGTTTTGCCGATCAGCCGACTAGCCGACTATTCGGCGAGAAAATTGCCGACTAATCGGCCGACTAGTCGGCAATGCCGATCATCCTTACTTTGGTCAAATATTTATGAAATAAAAGGAATCGATTGCTTCCTGATAAACCTGGATAGTCTGACATTTCTTGAGCTTCACCATAAATTACTTTTGCTTGATCCAATAAAATTATAATCTAAATTTTACTAACAAAAAATAACCGACTTCAAAGTTACTCAAAAACTACTTGTCAGATCTCTTTCAAATTTATGTGGGATTACATGACAAGCACCTGCTTTCTATTAAAAAAAGAATCATCGAAATCGGTTGGCGTGATATTGTGTTATTCGTCCATTTCTCGCGCACATACTTAATACAAATTTAAGACTTATATGGTTTTATCATGGATGCCATTGTCAGATCTCAATAAAATTTATGTGGGACCACATGACAGCCACCAGCTTTCGATTAAAAAAAGAATCATCAAAATCGGTTCGCCCAGTCCAAAGTTCTGAGGTAACGAACATAAAAAAAATACAATCAAATTGAGAACCTCCTCCTTTTTTTGAAGCCGGTTAAAAATACTATTGATAAAATTTAATTGAAAATATGACTAAGTACAAATAAAAATACAAGCTTGTATTATTATTGCCACATGCTAGTGATGCAATGAATATTCGCATAATTTTTGACATTCGCATTCGCAAAAATCATGCAAATCAAAAACAAACTTTATAAAGAAAAATAATTATTTTTAACATTAAAATGTTGCTGATACCTATTATGTTGCGTCTTTTGTTTATATTTGGATTGAAAAGTTTTAATTCTGAAATAATTTTGAAATACATACTCACTGTCTGTATAATTATTATGTCCTATATATAAAAAAAGTTTTTTTTTGTGTAAGGTTTCAAGTTACATATTTTGTTTCCAAAACACATCATCGTCACTGGTTTTGGAATATTATTATTACCAGCGACATATTATGTTTTTGAACATGGATCAACTATTCCCATTCATTGAGGAGTTAAATATTATGTCGCCAAGGCATAGGACCCTAATATGGTCTGCTTTTGCAAAGTTTTTAAAACACGGTTGAATTGAATTCTTGAAGACTTGCATAAATATTGTCTCCAAGACACGTCATCTTTAGACCCTGGGATAGTCAATAATTGTATAATTTTGTTACTATCTTCATTTCCTTTATTTTTTAGTAGCGAAAATTAATGCCGACTATTCGGCGATTTTTGCCGACTAGTTGCCGACTAGTCGTCGACTACAAAACATGCCGAATAGTCGATTTTCCCGACTAGTCGGCATGTAGTCGGCCCATCTCTAAAATTAATAAATTAACATTATTTATAAATTAATATTTTTATATAAATTAATATTTTTACAAGAAAAATATGTCATTTTATTTAACTGCCAAACGATTTTTTGCTTGTTGTTGTTGCCAAACTATTTTCGGGGAAATAAAATATGCAGTATTAGCAAGTCACCCATTTTTTATTGCAATAGCCGGCAAACGAGCTGATGATCCACCTGATGGTAAGTGGCTATCGTTGCCCATGGACATCAAGCAACACCAAAGGCATCATTGATGCGTTGCCGGCCAAGAAAGAGAGAAGAAAAAGAAATAAAGAACTGGCTCTCAAGCCAAGACTCATGCTCAAGGGTGGAAGCTATCCAGGCGAACCCCATGGAGAAATAATAATAGCAATAATGGTATTAATTAACAAATTAATTTGAATTCTAAGCCGCCCCAATACGGTTAAATGTTTCCTCCGTTTAACTTGTGGTCGGCTACGCGTCAGCCATGCCACATTACTGATATCTATACGACGACTCTTATCACTCTTACCATCAGGTTCTCTCTTGTGTCGTTTGTCGATTACATTAAAGTCTCACCTGATGTTGAATATGAAGTCCAGAACAGTTAGCACGGAGATGGCGACAACGTCATTTACCATCGTAGCTTCGCAGATCGTCGACTATTTACATAAAAAATCCCATCTAATGGTAAGTGACGTTGAAGTCCAGGACAGTTAGCGCAATTACTACTCACGCTGTTCTTGAAACTCGGTTTCTGAACGATACAAAATGAAATCTTAGCAACAACGGCCGTTTACAAACGAACAAGTTATTTCGGTGCAAGCTTGTCGATCCTGCGCTATTTATGGGATAAGTGAGCTCATCAGGAGCGTTCGGCATAATTGAACTAAGTCCAGACGTAAGATAATCTCAGACAGACAATACAAATAACAGGAGATGATAGCAAAATTTATTATTTTTATTAGTTGTTTTTAGCTTTTATTAGGAAATTGTGGGAAATTTTACAAATATTTGTATAAGTTTTGAAGAACTTATGAAGCCTTTTCTCGTGATTACGGTAGCCAACTTATTGATAGTGCTAATTTAATTTCCAAAACTTAAAATATAATGGACAATTTATTTATTTATTGTCGTCCTTTATAATATATAAAAGTAAATAACAGTTAAGTAATTATATTATTTCATTATTTTCTGAAAGCTAAAGTGCATAGCTAAAGTAATCTTTAACTTTTCGTATTACCACTTTGAAATAAATCATGATTTTTATGACTGTACCATTCGTGATTGTTTTAGTTCATCTATTCTCTACTAGATGGAGCTACTAGCATCAAAATTTGCCTGTCGCTGTCGCCGGCCGGTACTGCTATTAAATTAATCTCCTAACACCCTTACGTTGATGAAAATAAGGTTAGTAACACATCGTTACATATGAAAGGATTTCATCTAAAGCTGTTTGATGTGTGGATGAGAGTATTACGGACTACGGGGTAACCATGGAGTAACAGATTATTCCTGACTTATCCGTATCAAATAGAGATGGGATTTGAGTGAGCGAATCTCTTTAATATTTATTTATAGGATCATTTTGATCTCTAACCGCATGCTTTATTGCTCTCAGTGATATAAATCCTGAATATTTGTGTGCTCTGAATCGGTTTCAGCCGTGTATGAACAATAAAATATTTCTGTAACGTCGGATATTTCCAATTAAATTACATTCTCGGGTACTTACTTACCCATCATGTTAAAATTTCATCAACATTGAAGTTATGTAAAGAAGTCTTATTGCTTTCAAAGAAAGTACCTGCAGTTAGACTCACGATCGGGGAAAGATAACTTTGAGAACCCGTGAGTTAGAAGGAGGTTGTCAATGGCCAAGAAATAAGCAATTTTGTATTTGCTCAACGACAATTACTTATGGCCTTTGTATTACGAGTATTGACTATAAGTATTCAATTAACGATATTTACATATAAATAGGGGACAAAATCATACAATTGCCATTAATTAACTATGTATACTTAAAATTAACCAGTTTTTATCAATATAAAGGAAAAGGGTATCGTGATATCAAGTTGTAGGTAATTTCCGGTCGTGTACAAATTGGACTTCTAATACCTAATATGGTAGTTATATTTTACCCACATTTAAATAGGCTATAGGTATAGACCATAGATGTAGTACCAATAGATTCAGCCACGGCGTCGCACATGACACGGAGATAAATCCATTTCCTTGAGGTTATTTTAAAAGAAATATAACAAAATTAACAAGCAGCCAGAATACTGCTCTCCACCCTCGTACCTACTTAAACTTATAATTATGTTTAAAGTTACTACGATGAAACTAAATCTCCAAATAGGTAGCCAATTCACTCTTCATTGTTTGTGACAACTCACACATTGTTTGTACTTGTGACAAATAATATATAATATACCTATTATTATAATATGTATAATCGGTCACAGTGACGGGGCAAAAATATTATTTTTGACTGTCTTTCACGTAGATTTTGTAACTGGCGATCTCGCTCTGTCAAATGTATGGGAAAATCTATTGGTTCTAATTGTATAGTTTTTCTTTTGTTTGTCAAACAATTTTCTTTATTTTTTTGTTTGGTAGATAGCGTCAACGAGTTATCAATATCAAATTTGGATACAGAAACACGAATAATAACCCCAACTTTTTTAATTTACACGAAACATAGCTAAGTACCATCCAAACCATCCACCAACCAAAAAAAAAACTGCATTATAATGGGTCTATTCATTTAGGAGCTACGAGACCACAGACACACACGTCAATCTTAGAACATCCCGCTTTTTGGGTCGGTACCACGGACGTAAAAAAAAGACGGACGTTATCCTAAGAATAAATTCAGTGAAGCACCCATAGTAATACCAACTCTGTATTCGTACAAATACACACACGCACACATTGACACCATCCTGATATGACATTGATACTATCGCGAATCAAAAATTACAAAATTACGCACACATGGTAAGCGAGCTGTCAGCTGTCAGCTTAACTCTAGATTAGACAAGGTTACGTCCGTTCTTTTTTTACGTCCGTGGTCGGTACTCAAAAAAAAAAAATAGATTAAAAAAATACTACTAAGGATACTTATAGGAAGCCACTTAGGTTGAATTCTTATTAGTTATCATGTACCAAAAAATACATATGTCCTTGTTTGTATCATTCGAAGCTAGCCACATGGTCACCGTAGTAAAATGTGGCGAGTGTCCTAGCGCAATTTATTAGCCGTGTTCGATATTTATACGAATGCTGATCGATTTGCGAGCGGGATAGGGTGGCCTCATTAACTGACATATCGGAAAGGTTCCGTGTAAACGCTCAACTGATACATGATTTGTCGTTTCAGTAAGCAAAAGCCGTTTTATAATTATATTAACGTATACATGTTAATATTTTAACTGTTATATTTTAAGTTCGCTGTAAATTAATGTGATGTAAGTAGGTAAATGTATCTTAGATTGGTAGAACGTAGAAGTTCTGTACCTATAAATAATAAAATTAGTTTAGTCTACAAGTCGAAGTAAAATTCTTATTTATTAAAAGAAAGTAAAAATCGCTAGCTGTTCTGTTGTTTTGTTAACAAATTGTTGTTTAACTTCTTATTTAAATAATCTCTTTCTAAGTTCAGTGCAGTTGTACCAACAAAGAGTTTACGCAACTACCATATACCTATCATATATCTATATACATAATGTATAGTGCGACAATTTTTATTTTTTTCATTTATAGATCCCAGAAATTATATGCATGGTTATTAGATAAATGGCTTGGTCTCGATGAATTGAGCTAAAACAGCCCTTAAAGCTGGTGGAGAATGCCATCAGGCATTAAGTCCGCCCATTGTAATCTAGATTTTACGTTTAAAATAATTCTTGACAAAAAATAACCGACTTCAAAATTAGGGATACCTCAAAAACTACTCGTCAGATCTCCCTCAAATTTAAGCGGGACCACATGACAAGCACCAGCTTGAAAAAGAATCATCAAAATCAGTTCACCCAGTCGTAAGTTCTGAGGTAACAAACATAAAAAATACAGTCGAATTGAATACCTCCTCCTTTTTTGAAGTCGGTTAATAAAGAGCAAGTTATTAAAAATGTAACTTTCTCCTCTCTTCTGTCTTGGCTGACATGGCAACGATTTCTTGATGATTTTATTATTGCCGATGTCCGTGGGTGACGATGACGTCCACCCTTTACTCTAAAATGGTTTGTCTGCTCTTTTGTCCACTATCCACATACAAAGTAGTGATATTATACGTATATACCGTCTTATACATTACTAGCTGACCGGGCAAACGTTGTTCTGCCAAAAATTTTTTAGGGGTAGGGGGATGAAAAATAGATGTTGTCCGATTCTCCACCCTAGCCGATATGCACGCTAAGATTCACAAAAATCGGTCGAGCCGTTTCGGAGGAGTTCAACTTCTAACACCGTGACACGAGAATTTTATATATTAGATTTCATACATACTGTTTTTACTGTATAATGTACAATAGTGTTGTTGTTGTTCAAACAGAGTAGTATCATTGTCTAGATATTAGGCAATTAATACAAAACGTCGTAGAGATACCATCAGTTGTATATCAGAGTAATATCATGCGCCGCACGATCTCAGCTAACGAGATTATTTTTATTCATTAGTCTATTTGGGTGCCGCAAACGAGCACCGAATTTAATTCGCCATTGACAATGCTATTTGATTACGCAAGGATTTTCACGTGGGAATGTAGTTTTTATGTTTTTATGTTTTTATGCTTGTACGAACACAACCCGTAACTGTCCTGGAATTGGGGTTTCTTGGAGGTTAAACCATCTTAAATGCTTTCGATAAGGCTTATCGATTAAGAATCTAAACTCGCTACCGCAGCATCCACAATCAAATCGTCAAAATATGTATATTGTCACTAGTTTTATAAGGTGGGTCTCTTGAGATTGAGATTGCCTCTGACTAAGATTCTCGCCCTCGCCACTCGCCCTTTGTATACCTTACTTTATTTTAATACTAGCTGTTGCCCGCAGCTTCGCATGCGGAAATTATGCTTATGATATTTGTACCCCTTGCAGAAAAAAAATTAAAAACAGGTTAATTTATATAGAAGTACTTATATTTAAGAATTTATATACTGAAATGTACGATATAATCACAAATCATTCCTCCGGGAACGAATTTTAAAAAATAAACAACATTAGTTAACATTAGTTTTTTCTTTTTCATGAAAAAATTTGAAAAACTCGAAAACATGTATTTCATCAGTTAAATGAGGAATTTTTGTTGCAAATTTAAAGCAAATCGTTGATATTTCAAAATATTCCACACTAAGTTTCATCTTGTTTCCGGTGAAAACTTTTAATTTTATCGGGACGAAAAGTTTTTTAAAACGTGATCCAAAATATGAGGAACAACATAACTAATTTCCGTCGAAATCAGTTCAAGGGTTTTCATGTAATGCCCGAACATACAAACAGAGAATAATTTTAAAAACAAAATTTTTGGTGTTCTAACACGTTATTGATGTGCCCCTAAATTTTGAAAAATATTATATGTACAGAAAAACTGGCTCTTGAGTTTCATTAGAAAAAAACAAAAAGGTCCCGTTATTTCCATCCATCCAGGAGTTACATATCTTGTCTCGAAGTAACACCACCAGATCCTAAATGGATCAATGATGAACTGGTTTTACGATGTCAACATGAACAGTACAAATATTTTTAAAAACGGTTCTGTTTTTTCCATCTGGACACTCCTTCTCCCTCTCCCGCTCCCACTCCCTCTCCCGCTCCCTCTCCCACTCAAACTCTCTCTCTCTCTCCCACTCCCTATCCCGCTCTCTGTCCCTTTCCTTCGCCCGTTCACGGTCCCTCTCTCGCTTCCTGTCCCTCTCCCACTTCCAGTTCCTCTCTCGCACTCGGTCCCTCTCTCGCTTTCTGTCCCGCTCCCTCTCCCGCTTCCTGCCCCTGTCCCTCTCATTCCTCTCCCGCTCTCTGTCCCTCTCCCTCTCCCGCTCCCCGGCCCTCTCCCGCTCCCTGTTCCTCTCCCGTTCCCGGTCCCTCTCTCGCTTCCTGTCCCTCTCACCTCCCCCTACCGTCCGTAAAGTCCTCTACACAATTTTTTTGTTTCTCACTATAAGCTTACATATTCATTTTCATATTTCTGAGTTCGAAAATGACTAAGTTCTGGAAAAACTTGCAAGCTCTTTATTTACCTCTTAGGGGATGATATTCCAAAAAACCTGTTACAGTTAATTTTTGATTTATTTTCACATTTCTGAGTTCGATATTGACGAAGTTTCGTACAAATTTACATCCCCTTTTACCCCTTAGTGGATGAATTTCCAAAAAAAACTGTTACAATTAATTTTTGTTTCTAATTATAAGTTAACATATACATTTTCACATTACTGAGTTTAAAATGACATAGTTTCTTAAATAGATATTTACAACCCCTTAGTATTACTCTTTATGGGGATGAATTTCGAGAAAACCGTGATACAGTTAGTTTTTGTGTCTAACTATAAGCTTATAAAAAAAATTTCATCCTTTTTACTTCAAAACTGACGAAGTTGCCATACTAACTTCCACAACCTTATTCAATCCTTTAGGGGTTGATTTTCCCAAAGAACACATAACCCTTAAATTTTGTTTCTAATTTTGAACTAATATATAAATTTTCATGTTTTTAACTTCAAAAATGACGAAGTTGCGTACTAAGTTAAATTGAAGAAATTAACCCTTTAAGGGATGATTTTCCAAAAAAACGTGTTGAAGTTAACTTTTGTTTATTACTATAAACATACATAAAAAAATTCATACTTATAACTCTAAAACTGACGAAGCTGATTTATATGTAAAAGACTTCCAACCCTTATTTTTAGGGGATGAATTTCGAGAAAACAGTGATACAGTTATTTTTTGTGTCTAACTATAAGCTTATATACAAATTTTCACCCTTCTTACTTCAAAACTGACGAAGTTCCCATACAAACTTGAACAACCTTATTCGACCCTTTAGGGGTTGATTTTACAAAAAAACACATGACCCTTAAATTTTGTTTCTAATTTTGAACTAATATATAAATTTTCATGTTTTTAACTTCAAAAATGATGAAGTTGCGCACTAAGTTAAATTGAAGAAATTAACCCTTTAAGGGATGATTTTCCAAAAAAATGTGTTAAAGTTAACTTTTGTTTATTACTATAAACTAACATAAAAAATTTCATATTTATAACTCTAAAACTGACGAAGTTGGTTTGTATGAAAGTGACTTCTAACCCTTATTTGTACCCCTTAGGGGATGAATTTCCAAAAATCCGTTCTTAGTGGACGTCTCCTTAGCAGGAACTATCTACCTACCAAATTTCATCTTAATCGGTTCGGCAGTTTCTGAGATTTTTTGTTTAATCAGCGGTGTGTCGCTTTTCAATTTTATATATATAGATGACTGTGTTTATTATTGTATTTTGGTGTACAAATAGAGAGTAATTGTATTGTAAGATTAATATACCCGAAAATGAGATGTGCTAGCAATATTCCTGATTTGTTAATTTTATCGACAATTTGTGTCAATGTTATGTATTTAGAATTCACCCGGATGCAGCAGAAAAATATATATCTAAATCTAATTCATTTTTAACTAGATACAAATTTTTCTTAACTTTTCTCTTTCTTTACTTTATTTAAACTAAGTGATAATTTCAAATTTTCTGTTTTACTGGCAGAGCTAAAATTTTGGACTTTTCAGAAAAATTCTCGTTATCTATATTCTATATATATTATAAAACAGTAACTCGATAATGTCTGTACATTGAAGATATTTAAGAAAATTTGATATCAGGGGACTCAATAGGAGCAATAGATTGCAAATCTGTCATTTTTAAAAATCTTGTCTGTCTGTATGTTTGACACCGCATCACGCCAAAACTACTGGATGAAACTGAATGCGGTTTTCAAAGTTGTATTGCTGATGGTCTAACTTAAAATCTGGTGTACGTTTTATTGTGATACGTCGCTTATAAGCCGAGATATCAACAAATAGGACTTTTTGATACGCCACATAACAGCAAGAAATTGTGACAGTACCCGATAGAGGGATAAAAGAGACTGTTTAGTATCGGAAATATTCGTTATTTCTTTAAAAAAATCAATGTGTACCATTTTTTTTAATTTATGATTTTGTAGTGAATTAGTTCTGCTAATCAACAACAGATGTCAGTTCAGGTAACTAGAAGCCATTGTTGATAAATGTATGTAGGTCTGAGAACGAGACTCAACAGTCAATAAATATTTTATTGAAATTAATGTGTACCTAACATATTTAAAATATTTAAAACATTGGGGTTTTAAATAAATTAGTCACCCTACTCAATCAATAACACAACTATGTTAGATTGTGCTACCGGCTTCCTATATTCAATTCGCTGTATGATGGTGTGGGTCATAGATAGCGATAATAATATCTTATAATTTAGGAAAATTATCAAATAATGTTTTTTGTAGTTATATAAAAATCTTAAATTTTGACAAATTATTACAATTTAGATTTCCTTATTGTATTGAAGGAATAGGCCCATAGAAAGTAGAAAATAATAAAAATACAAATCCTTTACATATTTAATAATCACAATGAGTAAGAAATTAAAATATATACATGCGAATAATCACCTACTGCTGTCAACTACAGTGCCCCGCATAGGCTAATTATGACCGGACGTAAATAAATACAATACAAATAACTAAAATACTTTTGAATTTGCGAATGGCCACGTAAAAGCAGACGAACCACCTGATGCTAAATTGTCATCGTCCTCCATGGATGACTAAAGCCGTCGTCCGTGATCAGACTAAAAGCATCACCCACGCGTTGTCATCCAAACAACAAAGAAAACAAGAATGAAAAAATTATAAATTATGAAGATGATTAAATTTCCATTCTATCAAGTTTAAAGAGAGTTATTTATGATCTAGCAGAGCTTAGAATTAAGTTGTATCGAGCTATACAAATAGCAGTAAAAATAAGCTAATCTTATATGGTAATGCAGGCATGTTATCTAATCCACAAACCGCGAAGCAGTTAAAACAATGAGTTTCTTCTGAAACCTTTTTAGGTATAATGTGTATATAGGTCTGGCATTTGGGCCAGGTGCTTGGATGAAAAGCTCGGACTTGTCATTCAGGTTGTAGCATGCGTGTTTAAATAAATAGAACTCCGAACAAGGTTAAAGAATTTAATAAAGTTATAATACAAAGACATGAAAAATATGAGGGAATTACAATGGTGTTATATAAATGCCATGGTTATAAAATAGGGTTGCGTATTTACAATAATATACAAATGTAAGGCTACAAGGTCATTCAGGAATAAACTCAGAAGAACTAGAGTCTCCCGGTTGAGAGGCAGGTCCTACTGTCGGGTAGGGAATCCTTTCATTACCGTAAATCTAGCTGGTGTCACGGTTGCAAAACTCAGATGGTCGGGGGGTTCTTTGGACTCTTCCCGCAGAATCGTTTAGCTCTCAGATAGTCAAGTGTGGAGGGGTGAGACGTCCCTTAGTGACTCATGTAGCCTATGGTCGGCGGTGTGAGAGGCAGGCCCTACTGTCGGGTAGGGAATCCTTTCATTACCGTAAATCCAGCTGGTGTCACGGTTGCAAAACTCAGATGGTCGGGGGCTTCTTTTGACTCTTCCCGCAGAATCGTTTAGTTCTCAGACAGTCAAGTGTGGAGGGGTGACACGTCCCATAGTGACTCATGTAGCCTGTGGTCGGCGCGATCAAACATTGACCAAAAAACCTGACATGGTATGGTACACCTCAAGCAAATAGCAAATAGCTAAACCACCCGAACCGATCAAGGAGAAAGAGTGGTGGCATCAGTTTGCGTGATCTGGTGAGCAGCATAGGGACCGTCTTACAGACATTATTACTTGGTCAGATAAAAACACACAGTAAGTCGAAAAGAACGTAGAAAAGTCGAAAAGAAGTAGAAAAGAAGTAGTGCAAAAAAATGGAAGAAGAATTCGATTAGGTTTGGTTTGGCTTGCTTTGCTTTTCTTTATTTATCTCAGTATTGTTACTTTTACTAGATAAAATAAATAACGCTGTCTCTAAAGTTGATGGAATGAAAAATTTAATCTTTTTCATAATTTTGTATTATTTTTGGTCACTGATTTTAGGTGCTATACCGTTTGTACCGATGTAATTAGAACTAGCTGGCACAAACTTTTTGTGTACAAATACTATTCAATGAACAAGAAAACTAAAATGTTTCATAATGTTGGAGTTTTAATCCCAGAATGTGTGAAATGCGGATCCCAGAATGCGGAAGACATTTTGGATTAGAAATTTGTTTTAAGTTTTCTGAATCTGAATTGACTTTTGTTGAAATACTGTTCGTATGATAATTTGCTGTTGATAAAGTCGACATTGTGAAACCAGTCCATCATTGACCAATTCAGGGTTGAATGGTGTATCTTAGAATAGAAAACAAGTATGTATGACCATAGGTTGTCTTGGTGACTATACATGTAACTCCTGAAAGGATGGGAATTAATGTTTTAAAATTATTTGTCGTTGGCAAAGTTGACGTAGCAAAACCAGTACAACATTGACTAATTCAGGATCTAATGGTGTATGTATATAAAATCCCACTAATATTTCTTAAGCGTATATTAAGATATTTTTTTTACTCTTGCTAAAGCGGCTAAATGGATTTGGATGAAATTTGGCTCACAGATATTTTTCATATCCCTCATCAAAGAATGCATGTTCGTCGAGATCGGGTCGTTCGAGGGTTGGAGATGGATCTACTTTTTCAGGTCAAGGGTATAATTTAGTTTGGAAGTTGGGTTTACAGGTTATAATTATTTATTGTTTGGACTGCTTTTATGTATGTGCTACTACATAGAATTTTTGTATAATTCTTTTAGGGTTTTTTTCCTCAAACGAAAAAAACATAACCCTTAGAGGATCAAGTCATTGTCCGTCTGTTTGTCAACCCTATTTCCTTAGGAATGCGTGGAGGAACCATTCCAAAAAAACTTAAACTTATTTGTATTTGGTTAATAAAATTGATCGCTATATCCATGTATGGGAACGACAGTTTTACAGCGACAAAGTTAAGTTTGTTATTGAATCATTTAATATTGCTCTTATGTTCGGTTTTGTAAGTATGTACAAAACCCTCGGTGCCAAAAAACTCGCCAAATGGCCGGGCTCTTTTTTAATTACTAATTCTCAAGTCCACGCAGACGAAGTCGCGGGTAAAAGCTAGTATGTTACATAAGTCTATTTATGATTTTTTTTTAATAACTTTATAAGTACTTCTATAAAAGCTCGCGTTAGCAAAAACTCCTACATAAGCGTCTATTGTGATAAATTAATGAAGCGGTTGTAAAAAGTTATTAATTAAATTGTGGGAGAGACAATGAATCACTTGTTTGGGTTACCTTCGTGTACGCTTCACCTACGCGTCATCGTTAATTCAATGTACCTACACGACGATACAGCCATGAAGGAGTGAGGTTTTACGATTAATAATTGGTTTGTAAGTATTAATTAGTGATCAACTAAGTTGAGCAATTACGGGCGCGGATGTTGGGTGCGTGGGTAATCCATCAATGGAGCTCAAGGATGGATTTTAGTGGACATTATGGTGATCTGGTTGTAGTAGCATTTAATTTTGACGCTAAGTATTGCACTGATCATTGTAGCTGCAAGGAGAATTTTCTAGGCTCCCTGAATTATAAGTACAGGCAGTCCTCGACTTACGTCGTATGGATTTACGTCGTTTCAAGTTACGTCGAACAATATTTTGACACTATTCCTCAAACATACGTCATTTGTTTCGATTTCCGGCATAGGAAAAATAACTAGCAATTTCATAAGTGCATATATAATTATTTTAAGAACTTACTTTTGATAATAAAGTATGTATATACTTTGTTATAAATGCAGTTTTTTTTTTTAAATTGCGAGTCCGTGTGGATCCTAACCTTAAGTTTTACATGTACCTAAACATAATATGAAAAAATATGTCTCGACTTACGTCGTTTCGATTTACGTCGCGTATTTCGAGAACCTAACATGCCGTAAGTACGAGGACTGCCTGTATTGTCTAATGTCTATATAAGTAAAGTCTAATGGTTAAGGCTACAAAAATATCGCTCAAATCGTAACATTCCTTTAGTTACTTAACATTCATTCAGTTACTTCATCAAAACAATAAAAATTGTTTGGTAGGAACTTTACTTTATCGAAATAATAACAAATTGTTTAGTAGATAGATACAAAACTTTAGGCACACGTTTTGTGATACTCAAAAGCTTGCCGTCCAAATAGTGGGCAGATAAAAAACGTCAACTAGTGGAGGTCGGGGCCCCCGCGGCCCGTGGGAACCCCGCACGTGGGGGCCCCAGCTTGTGCCGACATGTTCGCGAATCACTGGCCCGCTCTGTCACATGTACACTAGCGACGAACTAATGTATCTAACCTTAATGTTCGGTTCCGTTGGTTTAAACAGTTGTTTCAGAGTTGTCGATCGTGCTTTTTCGGGTGTATTTTTTGTAATGATAAATAATTAGTTTAATAAGTAATTAGTAAAGTACTCAATTTGAATCAATCGATACTTGTTGATGTCATGAGACTTTGGTCCCAAGTTCAATACAAAAGTTTTATCTCTTTGTTTTTAGGGCTTGTCCTGGTCGTTTTATTTATCTCAACTGATGACAAAGTATTGGTTTGTGGTAACGTAGGTAGTCGGAGGTGGCCAAATATTTGGAATTAGTGCCTCTTGAGTCTTGCCTCGAATAAACAATGTTTTTTAGTTGAGATAATTTTAACGATCATAAATATTTCTTATAACGGACGGTCTAGTATGTATAAGTGTAAGTAATTGTGCATTCACAAACGTAAGTAATTGTTGTTGCATAAGTGTATGTATATTAATTTGTACTAGTATGCAATTATAAAATATTGCACTTTAATCTAATCACTTTAACTAATAAACTATTTTAAATAAAGTGCAATATTTCGTCATGGTGTACTAATCGAATCAAATGCTATCAAATGTTCGCTTCGGCGTCAACTTCGGCGAACATGTGCAGCCTACACAAGCGAGACTAACAATAATATTTTTGTTTTGATCGGCGATGAACGATGTGGGTCGTTTTTTGTACACGTAATGCAGTTTCGCTTTTTGGCGCTAAGTGGGTTCGATTCGATGTTTTATTTTCAGGAGCTTTTTTATTGTAAATAAACGATTAAATGCTTAGTAGCCAGTTATACCATTGTATTTGGTGAAGTCGATAGCTAATTGTTGAAGATTAAAAATATGTTTTTCGTAGCGATAAATGACTGCAGTTACATCTAAATATTTCCTCTTCGAGATAGTTTAATGTAGGCTATCCTAAACACGCTGAAACTACAGAAACAACAAAATCCAATACAACTACAAAGGTGTTCGACCTATCGATTACAATTAATTAAACGGTAGACGTGCCCAGCGGCACTCCTACAGCGATCACGACGCCACCTACACTACACAATTACAACTACACGTTGCATAGCGTTAGTGGTTAGTCACAAGTCACAACTACAGGTCTCAGAGCAATCAATATGCGAACGACACCTCCATAAATGATGTTATCTTACGACATTCTATTTTGGTTGTGATAAATTAACATTTTATTAATGATATTGAATTAATGATATTGACAAAGTACTTTGTCGATAAATAAAACGGACCAGTGGTAATGCTGTCTTTGGATGCCGGAACAAAACCATCACCTATCATCATCGTCTTTTTATAGTGGCTCCTGACTGAATACGGTTAAAATATCGCATGGTTTATTTAATTTTAGAAGGAGGGTACCATAACCAGACAGGTAACCTCTTAAAACCCAGTCGAGGTTAAATTGGTTGACAGATCTCAATGACCTCAACCTCCAATATACCTAGTGATGTAACTACGGGCTAAGGGCCATATATGTTGTTAGAACCCATATGCTTAATTTATTGCTAAACGAAAAATCGCTTATAGCAGCGTTTTGTTAACGATTATATCTAAGGATGATTGGTAATATAACAGCAAAGTCCTTGCTTATCAGGACAAATTAGCAATACCATTGCTTCTTTATGGTAATTATGAGAAAAATTAGCTAATTATATGACTCTTGTACAACTTTTACTAAAGTTATACCCTTGTAATTTCTGCCCAAATGCAGTCATATTGTCGTTTATATGGCTTTTATGAGGATTTTTTTTGGCTTAATAAACCATTATAAAACAATTTTTGGCTTCTTGGGCGTTTAATTACCGCCATTTTTGACACCGCACCCATGTAAGAGCACAGTTCGGAAAATCGGTTAAGTCGTAGTGGAGAAAAATATTTAACTGATTTCTCATAGGCTATTTATTTGTTCAATATTCTTATCACCATTTGAAAGCTATAAGCTTATTAAGTTATTTGATTTTACTTTACTTTTCTTTGTCGTTTTATACAAAACACTTCACTTAAATTATTCCCCGTATTTCTACTTACAGCAAATCAAGTTCATTGTAATAATTTGACGGCGGTTTTTTGATTGGTCATGGTGACTGACGAACGAACACAGTTTTTATATTAACGAATATTAGATGACTGGAGTTTATTATTACACCAAATAATTCATTCGAGTCTTTTATTTATAATTTAAGATTTGTATTTAATTAGATATTAGGTTGGCTTTAACTCATTGATTAGCACGAGTCTCTCCTCTTGAGGAGGCCTAGCAACTGCCAGAAATTCATTTTGTTTGTTATTAATTTACCTGCTAATTTAACCATTGGATAAGGTGTATTTATTGTAAACCGCCGTTACTAAATTGTGAGAGAGAATTAAAGATATTTATCTTTCTTTCAGAGATTCTTCAGTACTCGAATATCAGTTCCGTTAACTCTTGCAAAATTCGAAATTCCAATTTTCATTTTTTTAATCGACTTCAGAAAAGGAGGAGGTATTCAATTCGGCTGTATATTTTACGTTTTTTACCACAGAACTTTCGACAGGATTGATTTTGATGATTCTTTTTTTAATCGAAAATTTTTGAGCAAGATCTGATGAGTAATTTTTGAGTTATTTTGAAGTCGGTTATTTTTTGAAACTAAAATTTCTTAAATAGCATAGTATAGTTAAACATGTAAACAGGCATTACAACCTCATTAGCATATACATACACTGGTTGTCTATGTGTGTGCAAGGAGGCGGATAGCCGGGAGTACCGAGACAGTTGGCGGTCAAGGTTGCCTATTTCAGGCGAGGTCAACGCCCGCAACCATGGTTTCACGTGGGGTGTAGAGATGGGAGTCAGCTGAAGGCGCGAATTGTGATAACCGGCATTTATTTATAGAATTAGATTTTTTTTACTGAATGTTTTATAACGGATATTGGTATTGTTGATTTTATTTAATTTTTTTAGTAATTATAAAAAAAATATTTTTAAAAATGGAAACCTCAATTTTATTTAGTTTAAAAATTAAATCCTGACAATTGTTTTTTCCAGTAATAGGTTTGAGTGATACGTTTCCCGAACCCCCCAGCGTAGTTACCTAAGTACGTAAGCGTAGTTACAAAATATTTGTAAAGGTATTTATTTTGCAAATTGTGCAATTATTGTAAACACCACAATAACAAGAAATTATTTAATTAAAAAGTGCAAAGTTAAATATGATAATGAGTAAATAACATAATATCTAAATAATATAATGTATACGCTTGAAACGATTGTTTTCCGACAATAACAACCGGGTGTGAAAGCTCTCGTAAGCTCTTGCAAAATATTGTCACGAGTCGCCCATCCAATGCGTAAAATAACAGAAGCATAATAAAAAGCTAATAAATAACATCAATACAAGACAAAGAAGGTGCCAAAATAGTAAAATTATGTACCTAGTTAAAAATCGGTTAATTTTATTACAGCGTTATCGATTCGAAAACGTTGGTTGTCACTATTTAAGGTACGATTCCGCGCCAACGCCATATGTGTGCGATGTATTTTTTCACACGAAACAAACAATGAAATTAATTATAAGTGTAACAAGTTTGAACATGTTCGGAGTTTAATGTTTTTAATTGGTGAAATGCAGATGGTACGTGATCATACGAAGATTGCATTGAGAACGGGCTCAGGGTGTTCGTCGTTGAGAGTTAAATGAATGATTCATTTAATTTTTTGTGGTGAAGAATTTAAGATTGAATGTTTTCTACAGATTATTAAGCATCCACGGACCTAAAAAAAAGACGGACGTAATCCCAAGAACAAATTCAGTGACGCACCCAGAGTAATACCAATTCTCTATTCGTACAAGTACAGACACCCACACCTTGACACCATACTACGTCAATCGCGAATCAAAAATTACGCACACATGGTAAGCGGGCAGCCATTGCTATGCTTCACTTCACTTCACTTCAATATGACGAGGTTACGTCCGTCTTTTTTTCAGGTCCGTGTAACCAGTATTTTTTTGCGGACTGACAGTCGATCTGTCATTTAAAGTACTGACAAAGTCAATGCACTGAATCACACTGGCTCCATAGACTTCCGTTGTTCAGTACACATACTTGTTGTAGGCAGGTTTCTCACATATTGCTTCCAATGAATAAATTATATCTAATACGCACATATTTAACAATTAATAATAAGGTATGCATGTAAGAACGTGAACCTTAATCCCCTAAACAAATGACCAATTTTAATGTAAATATTCATTACGAGAAGGTAAAAGCTTAGTTCTACAAAATGTTTTTTTTTTTCAGAGAAATAGGCTTATTTTGAAAGCGCCTAGGTGATATAAGACACTGTAATCCAATTTGTGTACCACGATCCACGAGCAACGAGTAAAGGAAGTTAGCTTGGACTCAAGATAGATGGAACTCTTAAACTCTACTATAAAGAAGTCTCTACTTTGACGTAAAACCGAACGATCTCGTTTGTTATCCTAAGAGTAACAGTCGTTAAGACAAAGACGACATAATTTATTCATGTAAGTATCACTGATACTCTTATGCACGTCATTCTTTTTTTAATCAACCAGCTTTTTGGAAAGGTGCTATGTCATGGAGGAGAAGAAAGGCCACGTTAAGCCACGTCGAAGGCCTTTGGGCGGCATGAAAACTTCCGACACTTTGGCTGGCCATGCAGTAAAACCAATCCGCACTGGAGCAACGTTAAGGAGTAAGCTCTAGGCCTCCTCAAGAGGAGAGACCCGTTGTTAGAAGGCCGTTAATAGGTTGAAGACATTAAAATATAATGTCATAGAACAGACTCTCGAACAAAATCTGTGTCCCGCCGGGAGGTTCTATTTTCAAAATTGAGCCCCAGTTCTCCTTTTATAATCGAACGAATTCATTGAAAATTAAAGCCGGTCGGCGCCAATTCATTGGGACATACATTGTGGTCGCGATGTCGGTTCTTAGTAATAATACTTCAGTGGTTGAAGCCAGCAATGAAGTGTGACGGTGTCCCTTCTAACTTTGCTAAAGTATTTATCGAAATACCTTTATTCACATTAATACGTGCTAAATCAAATACATCAAGCTTAACATCGCCAAACAGCTTAAGTGTTATCATCCATCAAATCCCTTAACATTGAACATAACAACTTGTTAAATATCAAATTTCACACGGACAACACATCTGTCGTTAATGGTCTGTTAAAATTACTGTGTATTAGTGGGTATTTGTATGTATTGTGCAAAATGGCCGTCAAAGCTTGGCTAGGGTGAGTTAAGTCGTCAGAGCCTTCGCTAGTCACGGACCTGGCCAATTCTAGGGAATTAATTTTACTTTGTTGCATAGGTATCTCAGATCGTAAATTATTACGCGATTTTATGTGATTTTAGTAACATTAATGACATTAATGTTTAAACTTGAAGTAGCTTCGACAAAAGCTATGAATAAATTAACATCCAAGCTCGAATATGGATTAGTTACATTAAGTTGTTAGTATACAATATTTTTATTTGATATGTGTACTTGTATATTCAGGTATCGAACTCTTT
This sequence comes from Thymelicus acteon, assembly GCA_951805285.1. NCBI lineage: Eukaryota > Metazoa > Arthropoda > Insecta > Lepidoptera > Hesperiidae > Thymelicus > Thymelicus acteon. The sequence goes on from OX638233.1 coordinate 4,918,489, forward strand.
GCTTTTGTAAGATCCCTATCAACCTTATTATAGTACACATTTACTCAAAATTTTATAGTTTTTGTACGTAAACGATATTAAGTAAACACGACGACCCGTGTGGCGCAATAGTTACCTGCCGGATCGCCACGCTAAGGGTCCTAGGTTCGATTCCCAGCGAGGCGGTTTAAATGATGAGTTTGAATTTCTGTGCTCGGTCTGGGTGTGAGACGACACAGACGCAGGGAATCCTAGTGTGGGACTATGAGTGTGAAGCGTTATTTATTATATTTATTGTTTAACTTTTCTAATCTATAAAAGCAAAGAAAAAAAGCAAAGCAACAACCCATAATTGTCCCACTGCTGGGCTCGGGGTCTCCTCTCACAATGTGAGGGGTACAGGCCATAGTCCACCACGCTGTCCAAGTGCGGACTGGTAGACTTCACTCACCTTTGAGAACTTTATGGAGAACTCTCCGGTGTGCAGGTTTTCTCACGATATTTTCCTTCATCGAAGCAAGAGATAATTAACTTCTAATACGCACATAATATTTGAAAATTAGAGGTGTGTGCAAGGATTTGAACTCGGACCCCTGCATTCGGGAAGTCAAGTTTTAGCTAAAGGCTAGACAATCACTGCTTTACTCCTAATCTATAAACAAAAAAAGTTTCTGCCTATGTACGTTATAGACTTTGAAACTATCCAACCGATGTGCCCCAAACTGGTTTCATTTGAAAGGCAATAAATAGCGTAGTTTGAGACCACTAAAACAATGCATCAGGCACATTCGGTCCATTCAAGAAGTCGATTTTCGATTTTTGACATATAAAAATTTTCTCTAAACAAACAATATTTCTTTTTTTAGCGTAGTACTTACACGCCGGGTATCCACTAGTTATAAATATGAAAGTTCGTTTGTGAGCATTCTCTTTACTGAACGTATTTTCCACTTATTCCAATTTACCACACAGGTAGACCATGATTTGGACAAACATATGTAACCCAATATTATTATCCACGAAAACGCGAACAAAGCCGCGGGAAAAGCTCTAGTAAATAATATTGTAAGATTAAAACAAATGTCATTTATCACCTTTATTGTTACAAGGATAATTCTATCAAACACACACAGACACGCAGTATGCGCTTGCGCATGTTTTGCACAACGCGATAATCCGCGCCATTACGTCCTCGTCACGTCTCCGTTGCGTCCCCTAGCGTGTTTTATCGTCACTAAAATCCGTTTATCACCTACTCGAATTTTGTTATGGTCGATTAGAATTCAGAAGTGTTATTTACATAAAAACTGTTTAAAGTGAAGTTGTAAAGCTTCAATTTTATTTATCTCTTAAAGTCTTGAATGAGGAGCGATGTTTTATTGATTTAGACTTTAGAGGATATGGACGAATGGAGTTTTTTACGATGACCTGGTTATTAAGTTCTTCAATGCTAAGCGATCATCCTTGCGAATGAACATCTGTAATTTCACGGGAGTGATATTATAGTACTAGCTGTTGCCCGCAGCTTCACATACGGAAATTATGTTTTATCTTATTTGTAGGTACCTCATGCAGAAGAAAATTTATATATATTTCATCAATTTAAACAACAAACATTTGTTGCATATTTGAAGCGAATTGGTTCATTTTTCAAAAATATTCCATACAAACTTTCATCCCGTTTCCCGGGAAAACCTTTTAATTTTCCGGGATAAAAAGCATCCTAAAATATGACCCGGAGTATTGTGATGAGTTATGTGATGCCCAGACAGATAAACAGACAGACAGACAATAATTCTAAAAAAAAAATTTTTGTGCTCTAACACGTTATTGAAGTGTCCCCTAACCGATTTTTTTTTAAATATTCAGTGTACAGAAAATTTGCCCTTTGAGTTTTATTATAGCACTAGCTGACCCGGCGAACTTCGTATCGCCTATTTTTTTTAATAAAAGTAGCCTAAGTTACTCCTTGTTACATCAGCTATCTGTCAATGAAAGACCCGTCAAAATCGGTCCAGCCATTTCAGAGATTAGCCGAAACAAACAGACAGACAGACAGACAGACAGACAAAAATTATAAAAAATGTTGTTTTGGTATATGTACCGTGTATACATCCAAGTGCAGTTAGTAAAAAGCGGTTATTTTAATATTACAAACAGACACTCCAATTTTATTTATTTGTACAGATGTACATATAGATATCGTTAGTTGTTCTGCCATATCGGCAATCGGCATATGCGGTATATGGATAGATTTATGCTGGACAGCACTTGCCACTAACTCCATTCATTCGTACTACAGAACTGCGTGGTAAGTTCGCTGTGTGTAAATAAAATAAATGGTTCATTAGATACCTCATCGTAAAAACAAACACCTACAAGAATGGTTGATTAAATATTTAAAAGTGAATATTTTGTTTGTTATTACTAAGCACGCTTTAAATATTAATCTACAATCCAAATTTCCAAGAAGTATATTCAATATTCCGATAAAACAGCCAGATGATAAATAAGCTTCTTTCCCAAAGATCTTTGTCTCCATATTGGTGATCTATCTCGTTATCTCTTTCTCATTAACGGCCGAGGAATCGGTCGTATAATAAACGAGTAACTATTAGCGAACAACTGCAGTACGAGTTCTGATAATGACGTGGCAATTTTTAAATTTCCAAATGAGCTCCAAAGATCCTGTGGCGGGTAATAGTAATTATTGTAATTAACCAGAATTAATGGTTATTAAACGGCTTTAAATTGAAATTTTAAACTTAATTCATCTGTGGACTCAAGTGTGGACTGAACACATTTTACTATGATACAGGTAGGTATTCATGATATTTATTTTATATGCTGATATTTCGACCCAGTTGCTTGGATCGTGGTCACGGCTGAACTGTTTTAAAGTAATAAACGATAATAGTGACGGCCTCCACGAGATATTAGTATACTTTCCAGAGATTACAAAGTACACTATGTCATTATAATGAACTATGAAATTTAGTTAAATGAAAGTTTTTTTTTGACAGCAGGGACTTGATTTTTTATCGCTTATCTCTCACGCTTCGCAGTATGACAAGTGAATTCGAAGAGCTTTTTAATTTCCCTTAAGCTTTAATAGACACGACGAAATTAATATATTTACTTTTTATAATGAAACTATTGCGATGAAATATGTTTGATTTGATTGCTCAATCAGATGTTTGCTCACAGATAAATAATCAACATCTGAGGAACAATCAGTGTTTATTGAATATTATTTCCTGTATAATAATTGAAAAGAATACATTATCAGAAAATGACAATCATAGAAGACATGCAATATACTTATGTTTTCAATAAAATTTTATATTGATTTTACGTAAAAATATTTTTTTAATTGATTGTAGTTATGGACGTATTTATCGATAAATTGGTTTTTGAGGTTTTGGGCTTTTTATAACCAGATGAGGGGATTTTACTAGATATACATTAATAAACTTTACTATACCTACTATCAATAAACAACGTTCACTCATTCATATCCCCTTAATAGATTCTGACCTCACCGTACCCTGTAATAGGCTATTAATGGGTTGAACCAATTCACGCCATTTTCAGCCTCTACAATTGCGACCACAAACCTCAAATACAATTTCTTCCAGTTCATTAACAATTTTGACTGATGAATCTGGTCAGCCTACCTTCAATTTACGAAAGTATCTTCGAAACGCTTATTTTAACATTTCTAGACAATTTGCTAAAGCTGATATCATTATTACATATACACGATCAAGTTTTCTTGTCAAGTTTGCAGCGGACTTGATGCGGCATCCAGTAAACTTGACGGTGTATGGCCATCTATGAAATGAAATGAAATGAAATGAAATATTCTTTTATTCATTTAGGTATCACTGATACACTTATGCACGTAATTTTTTTAATATACCAGCTTTTCGCAAAGGTGCCTTGTCATGGAGGAGAAGAAAAGCCGTAAAGAAACTCCTCAGCACATCTTTTAAAATATAAAACTTATATTTATTACAAAAATAGATATTCTCTAACTTGAGCAGAACCGGTTGCCTAGCTGGTCATTTCCATACATCCTTATCATTTAAATATTCATCTATGTTATAATAACCCTACAAGTTGAGATTTTACACGTTTCTTAAAAGATTCCACCGGCAAGTCTCGTATTTGCTTTGGGACTTTATTAAAAAGTTTTACACCGAGCCCCATAATGTATGTATGGAAGACCGCTCATGCAAACTGGATGTCTCATCAAGTCCGCTGCAAACTTGACAAGTATACTTGATCGTGTAGGCCAGCTTAACACTTATCTAACTAAATCAATTTTTATGACAAAATGTGAACTGAAAGACCAAATTTCGACATCAAGAACTGTCTAATGACGCAATCTTTGGGTTTCCGAATAAGTGTAAAAATTGATTTATCTTAAATGGAAAATTATAACAATCTAGTTTAGATATCGCGTGTCAATAAATTGAAAACATTGATTGCGGTATAGTTCCACAATTTTCATTGGACAGTAACTCGACGGAAAATTGGATAACCCAATTAGTTGAATGGTGTTACACTAGGTTACACAAGGTTATTGAACTTGAGTAATTCACGCAATTACGTTCAATGATATTGAAGTTTGGTGTAATACGGATATGTCTTAAGCTACATTCCCACAGTGTTTTAATTGTATCAATAAATAATGTAATTATCATATAAACACTAAGTTTGTGTAAAAACTTGTTGATAAGCGACCAGCAGTGTGAGAATAACATTATTTGAATTAATTGAATTCTAAGATTACAATGTTCTTTTTGTTCGAAATAAAAAAAATGTATTGCATGTTTACGTTTTGTTAGCTTTATTAATTTTCGGTGTATTTTCTTATAATTTTTTACATTTTTTTCGCAAATAATAGCTCAAGTATTCTCAGAGAGTAAGTGGCAATCGTCGCTCATGGACATCTGCGACAAAGGTATCACAGATGCGTTGCCAGCAAACAAAGAGAGAAGAAAAGACAGAAACAACAACAACATAAATGTACGTAAGTGATTTTCGACAGTGATCTACTAGGCAATTTACATACTAAGGATAACACACACATAACATTGAGATTTAGAACGGCCTGAAGTTAGTTAAATGTCAAGGCGGTAGCTTAAACCCCACGATAATTTTAAAATCACACATAAATTCATTTCAGCCGATCATTAACTGACAGTAGAGGCTGGTACTGGTACAGGTACTGGTACCGGTGTAATGGAACCCGCGCCGCAACGTATTCCAAACGGTCGGTAACAGTATTACAGTACGGTGTATAATGCGCCCGCGTCGCATCGCTCGCGCCGACGTTGTCGATGCTATCTGTCGGAGGATTCTACCATAATGCGCTTTGGTTGTATTGGCCAAGAAGTTTATATTATGGAGAGCAAGCTTCAAAGAGCTATCTGAAGACAAATCACGTGATATTGATGTTTGACCCTCAGATGTATATCGCCGTATTAAAGCTAAAAACGTTTAACTCAGTTTTTGGGCTAAAAACACTTTTTTACACTTTTCGACTCAGATAAATCTCTGCTTTCGAACGGTAAAACAAATTTAAAGCTAAGTCGCTTAGATCCGATGATAATACCAATTAAATTGGCTTACTTTGCAAAAACTACCTATTCCAAAAGTGATTTTATCGAGATAGTACATAAAATTTCATAATCTTCCTGTGATAGACACGAATAAGTCATTTTAAAACATTGAAGTATTATTACTAGCGTATAGAACAGACACCGCGAACACAATGTATGTTCCAATGAATTGGCGCCGCGCGGCTTCAATGTCCAATGGATTCGTTCGATTTTGAAAGGAGAACGGGGGCTCAATTTTGAAAATAGAACCTCCCGGCTGGGACACACATTTTGTTTGAGATGTCTTCTCTATGTATTTATACCTTAATGTTTTAAAACGTCTTAGGTCTGATAAATTTGGAGAGGAGAGAAGAGGCCTGTGCTCAGTAGTGGGCCATTAATCTGTTGAAGCCAGCCATACTTGAAGTATACCTGTGTAATATAGTAACTTATTTTTTCATTAAGAATAGATTGAGCATATTTTTCTCATCTGGAACACAGGGAATGAAAGCGGAAAGACTAACGGAACGGAAGTACCAAAGACGTGACATAAGTATTAGATAATCTCTAAAGCATTATTTGTATTGTATTGTGTAATTAAGAAAGTAACCGTCCAATCCAAGGATTCCTCACAACAGTTGGATTTATTTCGCGAAATTGTTTATAGGGTCCGCGCGCGGAGCAGCGCACAGTAACATTATTCACGACGAGGATGTGAGAAATGTGGATATGCTATAATCTAAATTTTACTAACAAAAAGTAACCGACATCAAAATTACTCAAAAACTACTTGTCAGATCTCGTTCAAATTTATGTGGGACCACATTACAAGCACCTGCTTTCGATTAAAAAAAGAATCATCGAAATCGGTTGGCGTGATATTGAGTTATTCGTCCATTTATCGCGCACATTATTCATGCAAATTTCATACTTATATGGTTTTCTCATGGATAAAATTGTCAGATCTCAATAAAATTTAAGTGGGACCACATGACAAGCACCAGCTTTCGATTAAAAAAGAATCATCAAAATCGGTTCACCCAGTCGAAAGTTCTGAGGTAACAAACTTAAAAAAAAAACAGTCGAATTGAGAACCTCTTGAAGTCGGTTAATAATAGTTACCTGGTAGGCTGGTAGGTAGGTATGTCCTGAAACTCTTCAAATTAGTAAAAAATAAAGTAATTGTAAAAAAATACGTATACCATTAAAACATGCGAACCAAGAATTTGCAATATTTTTGCTGTGTGTATGAACATGAGATATTTGTATTACCATTAACAAATGATTAAAGTTAATGATAATATTTTTTGCTTAAATTGCTTGTTTGGTTTTTTCATGCGTTATGTTTTATTTTATCACATTTAACATCAGTTTGAGGTTATGAGACGATCAATTCTAACTTTATGTTGGTGAATGGGAAAGACTAAAGCCCAATGTAATACGTAACGGGCTTTTTCCCGAACGGGATTCCGCTGCGTATGCACTATCGTATACATTTCTATGAAACGATGTTTCTAAATCTTCACGTCCCGTCCCGTACGGGAAAAAACCCCGTTAAGTATGCATTGGGCTTAAGAAAGTTGTTTTGTGGTAAAACTTAGGTACATACCGCATCCTCATTTATATGATGAAGGTGCGAGACCTACAATAGTGGTGATACCCGCTCCCAGACACAGTCACGCTTTTCGGAGCTTCCTCGTTCAAATCTGCATAATACGGGAGGTACTTATTGGAGTGATTTGAATTATACCCTCCTAGACACGCGATCCTATAAAAATACCTTGACAAAGTATATTGCTGGAAATTAATTTCCAAAAACCTCTATACAATAATGTTTACCTACTACAGATGTTTCGTATATATTTAAAAAAAAAAACAGGAACCAAAAATAGGCTGGATATAAATAAATGACCGCCAATTAAAAGCGTATTAGGAATGTGTTCGAATTTCAAAGTGATCCTCGGCTCCTCGCAGCTATCGGCTTTCAAGCATCCTTTAAAAATGAATATTTTTTCGTTTAAAAATAGACGTTAATATGAATTAATGGTTGCGTGTTCCAACATTAACATGAGTAACGGTTCTGGGGTAAAAAGTGTGATTGTGTACGCTTCACATATTTGTTTTTGGAGTGTGAAAAATTGCGTTTGCGCCGGTTTGCGGTCGGTTTTTACTCGTACGAAATTTTGTTGGCATTAGTTTGACTAATTTCCCGGATTATGAAGTTGCGCAGCTGTGTCGCTGTACGGAATTTTTATTTATCTTAAATTAGAATTTTGTTTTGTTTAGAATCATGTACCTACGTGATGTGGTATAGGTGTGTAACAACATTGGTAACTAAAGATGGAAACATACTGTCCTTCCGTAGGCTCTGATCTCCACTGTGATCTGGGTGCAGTTATTGTAGCTTCAAAGGCAGACGAATGAGCAAACTGACGAATTTTGCAATAGGGTAAAGATTAAAAACAGTTGCCTAATTAGGGAGTTAAGGAACTTAAAAAGTAGAACTTGAAACGTTATAGTACATCCATAATACTTTCCTTTTAATAAGCAATAAATAAATATTCCCAGGGAAGTCTAACCATAAATCTGATCTACGGAAAACACTTAGCACCTAATAAGTAACATAAGTAAATGCAGTCACAAGTTTAATGTGATAATAATATGGGATTTCGTGGCGAGGTCTTTTCCAATGCTGATAACTGAGGGGGGTTACTGGATCCCACACTTGGAAAATCCTCCAAAAATACTTAATGTAATCTCGAATTATATGACGACCCTGTAGCCTAGTTGATAGCGACCCTGCCTGCGAAGCGAGGGGTCCCAGGTTCGATTCCCGGCTGGGGCAGATATTTATGTGACAGATAAATATTTGTACTCGAGTCATGGGTGTGATTGTGATGTCCATGCCACCCGCGACACAGTTAATAACTTACTGAGGGGATATGAGTGTGTTAGCGTTTATTTATTTATTTAATTATAATTCTTCTTACACAAAAGAAACTTAGGTAAATATGAATATGAAAAATAACACACTTGGCAAAAGCTCCTAATTAAGACTTTACTTACCAACCCCCCAAACATTAAGAAAGCACAGACACGTTAAACAATAATAAACACAACCATTAACTCATTGTGCATAGGAAAGCGATTTTCCACGGCTCGCGTCGCATATTTCGCGCGTGCGCCCCCTAATTGTTTCCTAAACCAATAAATACTAGGTGCGGACAGTTGTTGCTCGTAAACTGAATGTAACACCGTGTGTGACACAAATTAGCGCGAGCTACAGACCTTGTTCGGGTAATTTGTGTCACACATTCGTATGGTGTATTTTGGGTTTTTAATTTGTGGTTTGTATTACTTTAGGTAGGTTTTAAAAGTAGTCTCCCGTCCTTTGTTATCTTTGAGAGACGAATGAAACTTTAATTAGACTAATCACTGACTCTGGTAAGACTGACTTTGTCTTTTCACTAGGGTATAAGCACGTTTCAGTAAGTATTATTAAATGACAGATAGATAATGCACATCCTAAACCAGTGCATCTATAAGCATACAATAGATAAAAGCTTATACAGGGTTGAGGAGCACTAAGAAATAATTTCTGAAAATTCAAGTAAAGGAGTAAGTTCGGTTAAATAAACTTGACAAGTGCGAGTTAAACTCGCTAGGAGATGGTTCTGTACGTAGATTATGTATTTACCTTTATTTTCTATTTTATTTATTTTTGTTGTTTTTTTTTCAGACCATAGACTTCTTACACGATACGGTTTGCAAAACAGTTTTTGTTTAATTTTGATTTCATATTTTTTTTTTCAAAATTCAGTAGTTTACTTTATACTCTGGTCTTTAGCTCACAAAAAGTACATAAGTACGAAATTTCATCTCATTTGGTCCAGTAGTTTCGGAATAAATTGGCTGTGAACGGCGGTCGCCCAGAAGTATGAGTGATCCTATGGGTTTCGTTTTTAATTTTTTCGTACGGAACCTTGGCTTATTACATACATTATTAACTACCATTAAAAATATGTTATTGTAGCAAACCTATTTATATAAAAGCATTAAAAAATACAATCGAACGTCGAAAGTCAGAGATTGCGTTAAACCGAGTTTGCCAAACAACATTATATTAACTTAACTGCAAGAAGATTACCATTCCCTAACTTTTAGCATTCAGCCGTCGAGCCAAAGTGTACTAAACTTATTATCTGCTTTTAGCAAGCCGCAAGGGAGCTCGGTAACCTACAAAGTTTGGAGTAAGCTTCTAAGTTACTCTCTGAACAGTTCTGAGTTCCTAGTACTCATGGGAACAATTCTCGAACAAACGTCGTTAATTCTAAGAAATAGGAGTTCTTATCTACGTTTTGATATGAAATATATCGAAGTAAATGTAAGAAACAATAATGAAATTTTTGGTACTTGAGACAGATATCCCTGTAAATTATACAAGATTCAATTTAAGCTAACTTAAGTGTTAATAAAAAAAATGGTTGTTTGTCGCCAACAAAAAAATACAATAGCATATTTCTACATTCAAAGAAATCACCTTAAGAATAAATTAACACAAATAATTATATTCAAAAGCAGCATGTACAAATTTATCATTTTATCAATGTTAACACCTGAAAAATTTAAATAATGCATTATACAATGCAATAATATGTTGGCACGAGACTCGACCACGCGCGCGGGTCGTGTCGTCACGTCGTGTTGCCACGTCGTGTCGTACGCGCGTGCGCGACTTATCGTGACTGTGTGAGCGCCCCGCGCTTGCTAATCGATTGATAGAAAAGAAATTCGGCTTTCGGGGTTCCATAATAGTAACGGCTGAACCTTTTCTTTTTTTAATAACAAAATTTTAAACTTGACAGTACTTGTTAAATATTTTTTCATGTTTATATAGGTGGGATAATTCATCCGGCTGAACTGGAATGAAGACTGGCAAGAATGGAAAGACTTAGGTATGCTCTTAGTGCTTATCGATCAAAATGTTTGCTGTTTATAATATTTTATGTTTATCATAAATATTGTTATTTATGTTGTTCCCTACATACCGCGCCACCTTACGGAAGCTTATAGAATTATACTAATTATAAATGGATGTGGGTAAGTTTTAGTCCAGACAAAAATTATTTAAAGACATCTGCCACACGGCATAATAATATATAACACATACTTACTACAAGTTTTTTAATTCCTACATTTTTTAATTATACGGAATTTTTGGTACGCAAGGCGGACTTGCATTACCCGTTCTTGTGTTGGATGTAATATTAAGAGTTGGTTTACATGCTTTTTATTATTATCTGAATAGTCGATAAATGAGCACCTGATAGTAATCATCAACACCTTAGGGGTCACCGATACGTTGCTGGCCAAGAAAGAAAATAAAACAGTTGCCTCTTACAACATATGATTGGCTTGCATAGGATATTGCTCTCCTTATGATTAACCACGGGCTAAACTTTTTAACTTATCACATACTAATTAAAAATTATCGTTCTACTTTCTGCGAGATACGGGCAAAGAAAAGCTGTAAAATGAGTTCTCCTTCAGGGCTGGTGTTGCATTGGCGATTCCTCTGGTAGCTCACGTCCATAGCCACGATGACAACTTATCATTAGGCAGCCCGTCTGCTTTTTTGTTAGCCCTTCAGGCTAAAAAAATATAATAGTCTACGGGACCTATTAATAATCATCCATACCTTTCAGCTACATATAAACCAGCCATAAGGCACCTGTACCGACGCACGCGCCGCCGAAATGCCGCCTCGTATTAATTACGTATTTGATCGGGTAGTTCAAAGGTAAAGGTAAAGCCTGTATCGACACGACACTTAAGAATCTTTACACGACTGCATAGAAAGCTCATTTACGTAACTTGTGTGTTTTGAAGCGTTCATTCTAATTTGTGTTTGGATTTAAAGGCATAGATAAACTTCTTATTATTCTCCATTTATCTAAACTTGATTGTGAAGTTACGAAATATGTCACTTTGGTATTTGTCGTAAATATAATTTTATTTGGAGATCAAATTCCTCAAGATTATCAATGATAAGCTTCAACACATTAAGTGGCTCTCTTCTGCGTTCCGCCTAGCAATTATCGAGGCCACGGTAAATTTTTTAAACGGTTCTCAATACTATAACTGTTAAAAGATCTTGGTTAATGATAGAAGTAGGTGGTAGTAGCAGCTAGCTAATAAAAAGAAAGAGCTTTACTGAAAGTATATTATATTACATTATGTTTAAATAATATGAGGTACGAGTGTTGGTTTGCGCTGGGTGATATAGATTACAGTGTTTTCTAATAGTCAGTCGTACAACCGTACACCATGAGATAGTTGTTTTGTATTCAAGGAGGGACTCCTTACTCCCTAAAAATAACATAATTTATTAACGAATTTATTTACGTAACTCCTAGTTATTTCAAATAGAAATCTCCAGCAAACCCAGGAATGGTAAAGTTTTGCATAAAATATATTTAACGTGCCCATTTCTATAGTTTATAAATAAATATATTTAATTTAATTAACATAAAATGTACTTACTACAGGTACACAGTACATTACACAATACGATGAAATCTGATGAGGAAAAGTAATATTTTTTTAGTAAAAATTCATCAAATGAGACTAAGGGCTTGTTTCACCATCTTCAAGTCCTGAATAAGCTATTCACCGGTTAAAGTGGCGTTAAAGTGTCATTTTACATACACGAAATGTCAACTTAACCAACGAATAGCTTACTTCGGACTTACTTGAAGATTGTGAAACAAGCCATAAACCTACTAACAAAGTTCTATTTTTAAATGACAAACATTTCACAATTTTCATAAAATATTAACAATCAAGGCGTTCATTTTCGGTTTTTTCCACCTAGATATATTTGTTAAGTTTGTTAACCATCAAAGCATAAAACCGAACTATCTAAATACTATTGAAAACGTATCGTTCAAATCCCAATCACAATAATATGAGTTCCCACAGATAAATAAATAAACAAAGAGTTTGAACTGTCATAATCTTACATAGGTATCATCTGTATGCAAATGTCGTCTGTATAAATATTATCTTGTCTCTAGTCTGACGCCATTACATCCGTGGCAATGAGTCCTTGGTCTTATAATTAGGGGCCTTATAACGAGAGGGGCCATTAGCCTGTGTGTTACTGCCCTAATGCTCGCTTGGCTGACGTGTGTAATGGTCTTTATCTGTTGCACTGAGTAATTATGTTTTTGATTGTCTGTGAACTATTTTTTTTCTTTAAACGTGTTTTGTCTTAATGTGGCAAAATTGTAGAGTTTGTCGTTTTAGGAATAACAGTATTTGATTTAAACTGTTTTTATTAGGTTGTGTAATACGTGATGGTTGGGTATGTATAATAAAACCAAATAATAACATTGCAAAACACCATTACGGGAACGTACACTTGTACCAAGCATGCCAAAATAAGCGCGGGATTATCGCGTGCCGCCATTTTCTTTTATTTTTCTTTAACCAGACCGGAACTCGCGAGGACAGTTTATAATGCAGATACGTAACGAACGCAGCCCCATTACAGCTAATTAAGGGGTTGTTTTGCTCACCCGCGCTTTTTACTTCTCGGTTATTTCCGACCTCATGTTGTCATACAGTTTTTATTACATGTCGCTGGTGGGCGTATTGACTCCTACAATATAAAGAATGCAACTTTTAAATGTAATTTTTTAATTGCAGTCATGAAGTACATTATTTAAAAAAGGAAGAAGTAATTTAGGTTAGTACTGTTTAAACATTTCATTAAGTAACGCTATTTATTGTTGTACTTAACTCAATTTTGTGAATTTGAGCGTATAACTTTCTAGGCTAAACGTAATAGCTGAACAATTAATTATTATTGAGGATACTTTAAGATTAACAATAATAAAAAACATTTATTTTTACAGCCTGTTTCTAAATTATAGGCAAGGTAAAAGCTTAAAAATATAGACGGGCTGTTCCGAACAAAATCCGTGTCACATTTTTCGTACTCACTGACAGCTTGGTGACAGCGCTTCGTTCGGTCAAATTCGGTTCAAGATGGCGGATCTAATATTTTGCACTAAATATTTTTTTTAATGCAAGTAAAAATATAGCTATTTACCAATTTTGATTAAAATAAACTCAAATAAAGTTCAAACGTAAATAATGAAGACGTTTTAACTGTGCACAATAATAAATATGTGTTATTATGTGTTCTTGAATGGTCGGGGTTTTTCAAAAATGACATCTACTTGTCTCGCTTGCTCGCAGCCGACTAAAATGCGTTGGCACCATATGGTGTCAACGTAGGTGTCGAAACTTTTAGTACTAAACAGCCTGTCTAGTATAGTAAATACATATAGGTCTATCTATGGGTAAAAGCACCATTTCATTTAGCATCAAACAACATTGTATGCTTACTTAGAAAACATTTACTCGGTTGACGCATCGATTCCCAAGACCACCTTTCTAAGTAATGATCATTAAATATCCCTGAACGCTATGCCTTTGTGCAAGCAACACATCGTTCGCAATATGCGCGTACTGTCGCGAACGCAACTGTTAACAGCCAGCCGTCAAATGGAAAATGAATGTACAGTCGCGGAAATAATAGCAAATTAAACGGGCATTCGTGCACACAATTGTTAAACGCACGCTGTCACAAAATGAGAATGCAACGCAACGCCAGATTGCGATGTTCAACGCAATTGACATCACGGAAATGCACCTTTTGCGGGTTTTGGATCTTTTGACAGCTCGGAGATCGGACGTCAAATATAACAATAGAATGATGGAACTGTGCCAAGGCCATTTTTTTATTAAAGTTGCGAAATGTGCTGTCAAAATGTCTTATGTAATATGATATGGAGTAATTACTTTTGTGACGTGTAATTGTTGTAATATAAATTAAATTTATGGGTATAACACGAGTATTTTAGTAACCTACAATATCAATTCAGTTCAGTTCAGGGTCTGTGGGCTTATGGCTCAGTGGTTGTCCTGTATAGAAAACAGTCTCGGGTTCGACTCATGAAGATATAATTATGTGACATATTCGTATGAACAAACGGTGTAGGTTGGCATGGTATTATTATGTACGTTTATTGTACTTGAAATCGACGTGTAAGCGTAAGACATGTGATACGTAACTGTAGACTTAAGTACCGTGTCCATCAAATGCAAAGTCCTACAATTTTTACCTTATAACACCTAATAGGTACTAAGCGAGAACAATATCCAAGATAAAAAGTAAAATTGTAAAATGTGTATGTATGGTACATAGGACACATCAACAACAACACAACACCAACTTAATTTTTACCGTAATATTCTTTACTGAAATTGTATCGACGCCCGAAAGGCAAAATTTACCAAGCGACATGTTGACAACTTTACACTAGAGCATTTTAAAGTTTTTAATTTTAGAAAAACATCGTAAAAATCGCTTTATTAAGCATTTAAACTGCATGTAAAATTCATTGGAATTAAATAGGTATGACTAATAGGCGATATTTTTACGATTTTTCTAAAATAATTACTTTAAAATGCTCTAGTGTAAAGTTGTCAACATGTCGTTTGGTAATTTTTGCCTTTCGGGCGTCGGTATGAACAATTACATATTCGCCGTGCACACGTGCTGCTCTTAACATTGGGACATACCATCGTGACATCCGCTGTATTGCAGGCGCAATCGGAAATGGGACTAGCGGCCACTAGCGACCAGCGGCATGTGGTCGAAAGGGTTGTTTGACACCTTCACTGTTGGGCAATTGTCAGGCGAATTTGTGGAAAAAATAACACCCGCCGCCCGCCGTCTCGTAGATTATGCACAGGGACGGATTTTGCTAGAAATAGACATAAAATATGTGTACAAATATACTTGTATTACATTCTACAATCATTCTACTTTGTGACACATTTTCAAATATATAATTGACAAAATATTGATTATTTATTGGTATAGTCTTCATTGAAAATTTTTGCATGGGGCAAAATTGTAGGCAATGCTACAATTTAATATGTTTAACTCTTAACTTCTGGAGCACAATACTTTTCCAAGGTAGACCTTATTCTTTATAACTTTGCAGAAATCGATCAGTATTATGTGGCTTTCTTTATACTTAATCTTTTTGATTCCAAGTTTATGGCTGTGTATTTTATTATTTTACCTACCTTCGTTAAACTACAATTAACAAAAGAGTTAAACATTGATTTATACAATTAAAAGTGGAAGCGCCACATAGTATTAAGGGTTATCTATAATTTACATATTATGAGCGCCTTTGGAATGTTATGAACATTACCCGAGTAACGCCTAATTGTAGCGTTTATGAACTTCATTTACATTTTAGATAATGCACTGTTGTAAAATGTGTGTTCAACTTTCTTTTATACGATGTTTTATCAGTTTCACGGTACGCACTAATATTAGTTCCAAACTTATGTACCTACTACCTTTTGTCCGCGTCTTTGCCCGTGGTAGTGGTTTCGAAACGACATTTTTATGATGCCCATGGTTTCGAGCGCGTGGATATCGATTTTTTACAAATCCCACAGGAGCCCTGAAGTTTTCCGGGATAAAAAGTAGTTTATGTGTTAATCCAGTCTAACTTCCAAATTTCAGCCAAATCGGTTAAGTAGTTGTGGCGTGATTGAGGAACAAACATCCAAACATCTTCAGAAACTAAAGTAATACTTAACTTCCTGAATCTAGACGCGATTTAGATCCTATCAAGTACCTATAGCATGCTAAATCCCTCCCTGTTCCAGCGTGCGCACGCGCATCGTTATTATTATATTAGTGGCTGCGTCCGTCACGCCGTATGGTAATACGCACCCGCTGCGGCATGGCGCTGGCACACGACACGAGACAATCACATTGGGATGCCTCTATTGTTATTATTGTTATCAAACTTAATTGAAGACATTAACAATTATCATTTGTTTTTTACGACGGAAATAATTTTGTTGCCTCAGTTCAAAGGTATCACGGATCTCTCCTCTTGAGAAGACCTAGAGAGATGTAATGCCTAAAGTATGTTTACCTACAGTTGAAATAGCATCGAAAGTCTTATTAGGATAACGTAATATCTTATGGTGCTTATTGCATGGACTTAAGGTAAATCCGCAGAAAACCCAGGCTGTCATTATTGGAAGCTCAATGTTATTGTCGAAGATCAATATCTCCAATCTACAGCAAATAACACTTGATGGTTTTCCAATACCTTTTACCGACAAAGTAAAAAATCTAGGGATATACATGGACAGTTATCTATCATGGGGTCCTCAAATCAACGAGGTTAGTAGAAAATTGTTTTCAGCAATGGGTTCCCTTCGTAGACTTCGTAACTTCCTTCCAGTTGCTACCAAAATTACGCTTGCAACATCTTTACTTCTTCCAATCCTTGACTATGCCGATGTTTGCTATCTAGATCTAACTGAGGAGCAACTAAACAAACTTGAGCGTCTCCAAAATGTCTGTATACGATTCATATTTGGTGTTCGAAAATATGATCATATTTCTGAATTCCGGGCTAAGCTCAAGTGGCTCCCAATTCGTCTTCGCCGGAATAGCCATATTCTTTCTGCTTTGTACTGCGTCCTGTTTAACCCAAGAACTCCTGAATACTTAAAAGAACGCTTCCAACATAAATGTATGTTACATCAAGATCGCTATCTTCGCGATCTAACGAAAATCTGTCCCTTTCTATCCCTTCCTGTTCCTCTTCTTTCTATAGCAAATCATTCACCGCTGTGGCTGTGCGACTGTGGAACTCGCTACCAGTAGTAATACGACGTGCACAGACACTTGATTCCTTCAAGAAACATGTGAAAGATTATTACCTGTCGCTCTAATAATAACTTTTTTTTTTTTTTCTATTTTCCTTCCCTTAATCGCATCCTTAATCATTCCTTTCTCTTCTTTTGTAGTCCCCTTAACCAAATACTAGCTGCTGACAAACGTTTATTCTTAATTGTGCACCCTACCCTGTTTCCAATATTACTCATTTTATTAGATTAATAGGTTGTCTGGAAGAGATTGCTATTTAAGTAATAAGACCGCCTATTGTACTAAGTTTTGTAAAAATGTATCTAGAAATAATTTTAGTGTACAATAAAGAGGATTTTGTTGTTGTAATATCAGGATATCTTCTTAGCACAGAGCCGGTTAATTTTTTTTCAATATTTTTTTTTGTATCTTAGAAACAAATATTGATATGAAATACAGTGCTATATTTTATTCGATAGGTTATTAAAATAAAGAAGGTTATCATTTTGCGGGAAAATGCATAATAATAAATTCAGAAGTGGGATCATTGGCACCCTTACCCCTCGAACTTGGGTAATAAACTCGTTAACTGGTAATGCCGTGTGGAAGGCGTCCGTTGGATTAATGAGTTGCGGTGATAAAAAACGAACGAATCCGATCAACATTTGTGCAGGTCAACCCTTCCTGGATGTCACATTCAAAAAGTCTCAATTTATTTTAGAAAAATGTATCGTTGAATATATATATATATATTATACTAATATTATAAAGCTGAAGAGTTTGTTTGGTTGAACGCGCTAATCACCGAAACTACTGATTCGAATTGGAAAATTCTTTTTGTATTTGATAGTCCATTTATCGAGGAAGGCTATAGGCTATATAACATCATATATTTTAGTAGTTAGCTTTTTCTACAAATTAACGCGGGTAAAACCGCAGGGCACAGCTATTATAATAAAATAAATTTTCTAAATATTCGTTTGGGTTATGACATCACAAACAAATACTCTCTAATCACATAATTGTCTACCTCGGCAGGAAATCAAACCCGGGATTGCGAGGAAACTCGCATTCGCATGCAGTTACTGTTTTACGGGGTCATCAAATAGAATTATCTATAAGCAAATAAAAATATCATATTCTACTTTACGTCATAAACTTATCACTTTTCACTTCTTTGACAAAAATATAACATTTGTAGAAATGTATAAGGTTGCTATTCAAATATTTTTTACTCATCAACAGATGAAAATGAAAAAGCTAACCAGCTTAGAATGACAAAGGCAAGAAACCGAAAGCTATTAAGTTCTTATGTTTTTTGTAAGTTAAATTATCACCTGACTATATGAAACAAACAGTTGACAAACAATAAAAAATAATGAGTTGTAATGTTAATGCAAAACTAATTACGTCCTAGTAAAACAGAATTAAGTTGTAAAATTTAATAGTGAATGGCACCTGTGTGCATAAAACTGGCCACGAAGTAAATTATACTGAGAATAGGGATGTGATAATTTGGATAGCTACTGGCACCCCTTTCATTGGACCGTCTTTACGACATAACGATGAAATAAACAATTTTGTAACAAAAACTAGTGACCGTTGGAAATGGTCAGATAATTCTAGCAAATGTTCGATTTTGACTTCGATAACTTGTAAGGGGCAGATGATGTATTGCAGTTTCAATATT
This sequence comes from Thymelicus acteon, assembly GCA_951805285.1. Classification (NCBI taxonomy): domain Eukaryota; kingdom Metazoa; phylum Arthropoda; class Insecta; order Lepidoptera; family Hesperiidae; genus Thymelicus; species Thymelicus acteon. Next base: position 4,937,531 of record OX638233.1, read on the forward strand.
ATTAGCTAACTTACTTTTGTTACTAGGTAGTAATGCTAGAAAAAACACGAAAAAAGTGTTTATTGCATGTAAACATTTTTAGAAAGTTAAAGTGTCAATTAATTAGGAAAACCTATTTTCAAACATTATGCGTTAATAGTTAGAATATGTAGTTAATAAAAGTGAAAACAAAGTACATAGACAAGTTTTCAAAAAGTACTTACCTTTTTACTTTTATTTATGAGTTATAATCTTAAAGTCTTATAACTAATTATGTTAATAACAATTTGTCATTTTGTGGAGTTCGTGACATTCTTAGTACTTGCGTGTTGACTAAAATACTGTCGTTAATATTATTAGTAGTGAGGGCGTTAAACACGTAATAATTGTATGACGTGAAAGAGTTTATCAATCCCTAATTATATAGTCCTTGCTACGGTAGTTTGATTTTTAGATTTTGTGTAATTCATTGTTAAGGGTAAATGCCCTAAGAATGTTACAAAATATATTTTTCTGTTATGTCAATAACCGACTAACAAGCATGAGTAATGATTATTGGTTACCAAAAGTGTCAGCGACTCCCATCGATCTATAATAAGTGATCGAGGGCGACTCCATAGCTCTTGGGTCCAAATGAATTCGTCAGAGAGTGAGTTGATATTTTTTTATGCTTTTGGACATTAGCAACACCGGGGGCGTCACCAACGCGTTGCCGGCAAAATTATAATATTACTGCTTTCCTCGATCTCTCTCTTTCTCTATTTACCTCTATGTTTTTTATCGTGTGTAGAAAAATGTGGCTGCTCCTACATTATACAGGGTGTCCCAGGGCTAAGTGACCGCCCGGCGTCTATTGATTATTTGGACAAAACTATGCCATCAAAAACAAAACTTGTAAAAAAAACCAAGTCTCGCAACTCAGTTCTTCTACCGTAAAAAGTTGTGAGAGGATTGATGCTGTTGCTACAGAAATAGGAGCAAAACCTTTCGGAAGTGCAAAGAACGACTGAAAGGATGTCATTTAGAGCCTTAGCCTGTATTAATGCCAATGGTGGTCATTTCGAAAATTTTATGAATTACTGTTTTTTTTAATAGATGATTTAATTTTGCACTTGTTTTTATTGTCTCCTTACATTTAAAATTATTCTGTCAACGGGCAAAAGGTATTTTTGATAGTAAGACACTTAAATGTTCCACTAGCCTGGTTTTAAAAGTCTACTCTTCTTATTATCGAAAATAGGGTGCATATTTGAAGAGTTTGTAGTTCGGTAAATGATTTAGATAACTATAAACATGTTATTGAGATTTTGTGGGCAATATCATGTAATTTAATAATAATTGATAAAATAATAATATTCATGGGGCATTTTTCCAACTTTTTAGCGAAATTAAATAAAAAAGGGTAATTTTTTTCAAAAAAAATTCAGTTAATGTCTTTAAAAAATATATTCCATTTAATTTTGGGTAGATTTTATACCTCGAATAGATAAACTATGATAACAAATGGTAAACAAAAAAAAAACAGAATGAAAATAAATGTAAAAACAAAAAAATATGTCGAAAATAGTGCAGCAAGTCAGGTTTTTTTCAAAAAAAAAATTAAAAAGCTAATAAAAAAAACTAAACCGATTACACCTGTACTTTATTGGAATTTTGTTAATAGTTTTGTCCAAATAATCAATAGACGCCGGGCGGTCACTTGGCCCTGGGACACCCTGTATACAGGGATTTTTGTAGATATAGTATAGGAAAACGACTTTTCGTTTTAGACGTTTTTTTCAAACTCCATTCCATTTACTTCTTTTTTATACATCCGTCAGATTTCATATTTAATTTATATCCAACCTCCAATATCGTGGACAAACGAATAGATGACTCACCTGAGGGTAAATAATTCTAATCACATCACCCAAATGAGTAACACGGAATTGTTGTTAAATTTTCTTTCAATCATCCATGATTATGTGTTGTAATAGGTAATTCTGATGATATCAATTTAATTTTATTTCACGACAAAATTGAATAATCATCAATGTATGCATAATTTCAATGAAAATTGTAGTTTTAATCTTAGTTTAGAGTTCGTGGAGTTAAAATATTTCGATTTAATCACTATAAAAAGTTTTGCCGCATAAGCCTGCGAGATTTATTATCACATAAGATCGTTAAAACAATGAATAGAAGTAGTGTTTTAAGTACCATTATAATAATACCAGTCATTATACCGTATCTTAGAGTTAACCCGAAGCTTAACTAAATCCATTAAGCTGCGGCTCGCGCGTAGCTCAGGGCTGCTAAATTGTGGTAAAGTGTCATCACATCACAGATTATAACTGTACCAATGTTGATCTGGGATTTTCTTTTTTTTCTTTTTATCTGGAGAAAATTTGTGGCCGTATCGTGGCCTACAATACTAACACCAATCCCATTTAAAAAGAGAAGAAACATTAAACCTACTACTATGAAATGTTATAGTTTGCTTGTGAGGATGTATGTTTGTTACTCTTTCTGCTCGGTAGAGTCAGCTAGCAGAGAGCTTAGTGTAGTATACCCTATGTTATACCTACTACTCGAATAATATAGGGTACTAATTATATCGGAAAACGCAATGATATTATAATGTAAAAAGACTAGCGCTAGCGCGCCGACGATGAAGAGCATAAAACAGGCAATTGACCGTTCTGCTTGTAGTCGCTTAGTTAATACAAGACGATAGCACGCTTTTGTTGCTGTCAGAAGTGCTTGACTTTTGACATACAGCGTTAAAATGCCTTCGTGTATTAAACCAATGTGATTGGTGTAGTGAAAAAAAAGATAAACGTGTGTGTGTTGTAGCTCTTTTCGGAGCAGATTTTCTGATTTTTGGTTGATTTGTAAGTGTATAACGTATCTATATTTTTTAAATATCATTGGGAAAACGTAGACAAACTCGCGGACAATGCTCTCGTTTAAGCATACCTATTTATAAACCCAGATAAATATAAACAACATAAACATAATTGAACATTCTAGAAATTGCAGTATTTAGAACGTACTCTGCAACCAGAGCGGCGTGAACCAGTTAGTATTAGCGACGCTGGAGGTATCTTCATTTGCAGACCGCGCCCCCTACCGCCCTCTAACGACTCTCGTAATGACCAAACAGAGATATCCACTCCTGATTTTATTTGAACTGAAATTGCACCTTGCGTTATACACTCACATGATGCAAGATATCTGTTAGATGGTAGTGAGACTGAGAAGAGGGGGTCTCGGTTCGATCTTCGATACACAAATTAGGTAAGTACACAAGTGTGAAAAATTTATATGAAAAGTCAAAATTGTATCTCAATAAGAAGTTGTTGAATCTTGATGAATCTTGATTGTTGAATATTGATGATTGTTGAATCATCTCTGGTTAGTTTATTAGTAATAGAAGGTTTTTATTAGTAGGTAATAGAAGCTGGTATTATTGATAAATCTACAGGCGTTATTACATTTGACTAATCTCAGTGACTAATTCGTTGAACATTGCAACTAGAAAATAATGTTAGCTTTTTAGTAATACAGCAATGGCGAATCATTACTAAAAGTAAATTTTATTACTTTGATTTAAATTTTTATTAAATTATTATTTTGATTTAAACACATCATCGAAATTCAGCTGAGTGGTTCTGTACCACTAGTTATCATCTGACACTTCTACTAGGGTCATGTTTGACCTCTGGTAGGTCAACCCTCTTGGTATTTTCCCCCTAAGGTTGATCCGCCACTTACGGGACAACCTGTACCTATAACGCGATGTATGTACAATAATGACACTATCGCTACAGTCTCTAACTACTCTTGTCTCTTGTGATTATTATTTTAAAACTAATCTTCTTACTAAATTAGACTAGGTACCTATAACATGCCAAACTACATAATGTGATTTCTACATATACCTTATTAACCTATGATAACAGTTTATTAATTAATTACCCTTTTTAACCGACTTCAAAAAAGGAGGAGGTATTCAATTCAAACGTATTTTTTATTTATTTTTTTGTTTGTTACCTCCGAACTTTCGACTGGGTGAGCCGATTTTGATGATTCTTTTTTTTATCGAAAGCTGGTAGTTGTCATGTGGTCCCCCTTAAATATGAGCTAGATTTGACGAGTAGATTTTGAGTCATTTTGAATTCAGTTATTTTTTTCTTGGTAAAATTCAGATTTTCGATAGGCATTTAGTAATTACAGAAATATTCAAAAGAATAATTTCAGATTTTCAAATATTAAATAACTTCTCTAAATCTTTACAGAGATAAGTCGAATATTTACTACATACTTTTTCAAGGTTTTTGTTCAAATTATATGCAATGTACGTAATAAATCAGACTGGTATGATTTTTTTAAATAGAGTTCCAAACACATTAGAACCTGTGGGCGGAGTTCGCAAATGAAGTCTTACCACCGGGATGGTAAGTAGGGTTGTAATAACTTCAGGTGAAAGGTGGAACCGAAACGGAGTATCCGAAAAAAATATATATCAGAAACTATGTCAAACAGCGTCATCAAATATACCTACGTTCGTAAAATTATGTAAAACCTATGTGTAAGTTATGTTCCTTATTGTATACTTTAATCGGGTGAAGTCATAAAGAACCATTGAAGTATAATGTCATAGAACATACATCTCGAACAAAATGTGTGTCCCGCCGGGAGGTTCTATTTTCAAAATTGAGCCCCCGTTCTCCTTTCAAAATCGAACGAATCCATTGAAAATTGAAGCCGATCGGCGCTAATTCATTGGGACATACATTGTGTTCGGGGTCAGTTCTATATGCTAGTAATAATACTTCAATAAAAAAGACTATGGTTTTCCTAAAAGTTATTTTATTTTCACAGTGATTACTCCGAGATTAGGTATCACCTTTTACAAGATTTCTGCCACGTCACATCACTAGCAACTCTGGTGGTATAGATTATGAAATTTTCGAGTAAATAAACATGTTACCAATTTGATTAAAACCCAATTCAATTTTCATGCGATCCCGCGGGTTTGATTGATGACCCTAATCCGCGATTTGAAATTGAATATTTCAGTTTTTGTTTTTGACAACCCTACTCATTAATGGCCAAAAGGAAACCGAAGACATAAAATCTCCCTATAAATAAGAATAGTCTAGACAAGTGTAATTCTCTAGTAGCCTGTTATTATTCTGCCCCCTCGTTGACTATAAAATGCTACGTTTCTCTATTGTTATTATCTTTTATTTCCTTCATCGTTTTAATCGTACTTTTGTTTGTTAACACGAAAGTGTTGGTTGACTCCATTATATGGGATATTTAATAAATAGCTTGAAAATATAATTACATTAATAAAAATCCGCCTTACAACGCAATAACAGTAAAGGATTTTATGGTAACAAATAAAAGGCTATTTCATTTTGTTTAGTCTCGCTATCAGCCGGTAGATGGCGTTACATGTTCAACATAATGTATTAAATATAGCGGAATGAGATGAACGAAAGTTTTACAATTTTCATATTACTTCTTTAATCATACTATTTTTGTATAAAATTTAAACATAAAAGTAACTACTTAAGTAAAATTATTCTTATTGAAACTTATTACTAACTGGGCCTTTTAACCGCTACAGTCCCATTCGAATTATTTTATTTATTTATTTTTAACCGACTTCAAAAAAGGAGGAGGTATTCAATTCGACTGTATTTTTTATGTTTGTTACCTCAGAACTTTCGACTGGGTGAACCATTTTTGATAATTATTTTTTTTACCGAAAGCTGGTGCTTGTCATGTGGTTAACTTAAAGAGCGAGATCTGACGAGTAGTTTTGAGTAATCCCCAAGTTTGAAGTCGGTAATTTTTAATCACAAGAATTATGCCAAAATATAAACTAAAAAAACCGGGCAAGTGCGTGTCAGGCCACGTACAATGTAGGGTTCCAAAGTAGAAAGTTTAGGTATATTTATTACACTTTATTGCACACCAAATTTACAAAGAACTTAGAAAAGCTTTACAATATTATTAAGATTTCTGCACAAAAGGCGATCTTACAGCTAAATAGCAATTTCTTCCTGATAACCTTTGGGAAGATGACGAAGGGAAAAAACCACATAAAAAATAGAAAAAAAATCCTTACTACATGACACATTGTTAGTTTAGCAATCTGTGCGCATACTTAATCGTGTGAAGATAACAATCACGATTTTATCTCTCGTGCGACAACTAACACAATTAGTCACACAAATCCAGTATTACAGTCATTAACACATTTTTAACCATTTAATCCCGACTGGGATTTTTTGTTGGACAATAAAACAATGGGTTTTTGTGTTTTTGTTTTAAAGCTAGTGAGCGTACGAAGTGTTTGTAGCAAGTTCAATTGTCGTGTGTAGTAAGTACATATTAAGTGGTTTTTGATTGCAGCAGTTATCACACAGCATGCGAAAAGAGTTATTTATGAGTCTGTATTTGTCATATTCTTTGGTTACACTATAGATTAATAAAACCAGGTTTTTGTATGATTATTTAGTAGGTATGTAGGTAAATGTTTGTAGAAATACACTTTCAGTAGACTGAATTATGAATTATCTTATGAAGTAGCTTAACATTTTAGTACTTTGTAATAGTAACTGTTTCGACTGTTTCCTAGCAACACCTATGACAAATTCAAGAAATGTAATGTGACAAGGTACTAAAATGTTAAGCTACTTCTGCGGCCGACTGTACCATCCAAGGTATCATCGACGCGTTGTCAGCCGTTGTCTGTTTGACACTCTAATACCGATATGTACCTAACGTTTACAACAATCATAGATTTATCGTAGAGGAAATAAACCGTCTATAATCAAATAAAATGTGCAAATGTATAATCCGGAATCCCTCAAGTTTAAGGTCGCGATAAAGTTTAGAATTCATAATAGTTATCAATGAAGATATTAGTAATTAAACAGTGGCTCGACGGAAGCGATAAGACCACCGGATGCACACGCCACGCCCCCTAGCGTGTGGGGTGGCGTAGGGTGGTGAGAGGTGGTTAGTAATATCAATTTTATCCAAAAAAATAAGCGAATTCGAATAAATAGTTCATCGAATAATGATCACTTTTATCGCTCGAGACATAAATCAAATTCGACATGTCTATTAAAAAAACCATTTCGACTTACCTACTTAATAGCTTTAATAACGTATATAAGTATATAACTACAGAAATTCGAAACTAATAACGTACCTACATATTATACATAGATAATAGTAGTTTTGGATTTCTTAAATTCAAGTATTTAATAATTAGAAGATTATTTACTTACCTACTACTTATTACTTATTAGCAATATGTAATCCTGAAATGTAATATAATCTTACTTACCATACATTATGGTAATAGTTGCAGTCCCTAATTTCTCCGAATGTACTGCACTAACTACAGAATTCGGTAACTCAATCACTAAGTTATCCCAAACTTTAATTATCACCAATCACCAAAGTATTTTTTGCATTACTTTTTTTCAATGCATGGTTTAATTTTGCAGATTTTACTTAAAGAAATTTAGATTTTTGCCGGCACGATTTCATGTCGTCTTCAAAGGTTAATTCTTGAAAATATTTGTTAATAAGATTAAACTTTGGTTTAAAGGTCGAATGCGTCAAAACCTAAGATTGCGATTGACATTTCATTCGACCTGTAATTCGTAGATCAATTTGTATCCTATTCTATCATAGGACAATAGGTACCTAATAGAAATGTAATTTATTGGCTTAAAGCTTTACTGTGCTATTTTTTTGTTTTCATTCAATGATATTTAAAAAATATAGATACGTTATGCCCTTACAAATCAACCAAAAAATCTGTTCCGAAAAGAGCTACAACACACGTTTATCTTTTGTTTCTCTACACCAATCACATTGGCACACAATGGCATACACGAAGGCATTTTAACGCTTTATGTCAAATTTCAAGCACTTCTAACAACAAAAGCGTGCGTATCGTCTTGTATTGACAGAGCGACTACGAGCAGAACGGTCAATTGCCTGTTTATACGCTCTTCATCGTCGGCGCGTTAGTGACATATCTACCTCTTTTTTACATTCTAATATCGTTGTTTTCATTATTATTCCTTTTTATTATTATAAATGGTGTTTATTTTTTATAGCTGTATTAATGTACTTTTTAGTACATGTTATTTTCAGATTAAGAATGCAGACGAAAAAACCTAGAAATTTAAAATATTTCCCCATTTCGCCAAAAATGTTTCGTTAAAACTACCATTGAGTACATATAGCGGTTCGAAGGAGTTTTTGATTAAGATCGCTCCCATACTCCGTTGTTTCATGTTTATGACATTTAATTAGGGTTTCCAGTGAAATTGGTTCGATGTATATTAACGTGCGAATTCCTAAATGCAAGCTTATTTAGTAATTAATCTAATTATACCACGAATAAATATTATATTTTACGGTGCATAACGAGATCAATGTGGATAGTGAAAGTCAAAGTAATTTTGTGTAACTGTCAGTTGGATGGTCGAGTTTTTAGTTAAAGAATATATCCCTCATAGCCTGGTTTATGCCGTTTAGTGTTCAACCGGGTTAAGTAATAGCGGGCGCGGTCTTTAGTGGGGGTTGAAGTGTGACAGCTTGTGACAAAATTTCTTGAGCACTTACGTGCTTTGGATGGCAAGGAAAGACGCATTTTTGTTTCGAATGATCAGTTCTATTGCAATGATATTTAAAAAATATAGATATGTTATACCCTTACAAATCAACTGAAAATCTATTCCGAAAAGAGCTACATTACACACACGTTTATCTTTTGTTTCATTGCACCAATCACATTGGTATAATACACGAAGACATTTTAACGCTGTATGTCAAATGTCAAGCACTTCTGGCAACAACAAAAGCGTGCATATCGTCTTTTATAGACAGAGCGACTAGGAGCAGAACGGTCAATTGTCTGTTCTTACGCTCTTCATCGTCGGCGCGCTAGTGACATATCTACCTCTTTTTACATTACAATATCATTGCTCGTGCTCTGCAGTGAGACATTAATGGGTTGAAACCAATTAAATGTTTGTTCTGGTATTTTTGTTGTTTTTATAGTCTCATTTGCTTCCTATAGATAGATAAGCTCATAGTTTAAATTATAAAACCAGTATTATTTCCATATAAAAATATATCTACTACTTTTTCGCTGACATAGTCATAGTATTAATCTTCTTTTTACGCAGACTATGTATAGTAAAAAACGCAAAGATATGAAGAATCCGTCCACAGAATAGAGAACACATGCACAGAAAGCCTGTTTACTGCAAAAACCGTATCGCCGTATCCAATCTTGCGAGAGTGCACAAAATTACGATGTTCTCTAATTTAACAATATATTATTATCAACGCAGCAATCATCCTTATAAGGGCATGTCTACAAGGACGTAGCGATTTGCGATTTCACGACTAGCGATCGACGCCTGTAAACAAGCGAATGTTTTAAATTGTAGTTGTGGTTCACAAAAATCAATCATTTCGGTTTTTCATACAGTAAGCCGTGGTTTTTCATACAGTCAGCCGACTAATGTGGCAACTAGTTTGTACATCAAGATTATACTAATTACATGTAAATAATCATCTACAGAAGTTAGCTCTGAATTTATTTATTTAACCTTTATTGACACAATAAAATATCATGGTATAAATGGTGAGCTTAATGCTGAATGCATTATATACCAGCTAACTATTGGCAAAAGTAGAAATGCGCGAAAGGCGGTTTGGGAAGGTATTTAATGCTGGGGCTGAATGTGTTTTATTAGGCCTACTGTTATCAATAACTTAGTAAAGAGTGTATACTCTTACTTGTAAGGGGGCGTCCATAAATTACGTGAGATGTTTAAGGGGGGGAGGGGGTCAAGTCAAATCTCATCTAATCTTACGTTGGAGAGAGGGGGGTCTCGGCAAATATCACGCAATTTTTTTTCTGATTGAAAAACTATTTTGGTCCATTTAATCCTGATTGTACATGCTTAAGTTAAATTTTATTACACTTATAATTAAACTCTCAGCAATATTGATTACTATACTAGTCTTAACTTGTCGTAAATAAAAGCAAGAAGCAATTTTTTTTTTCTTTTTACAATAACAATCCAACGCGTTTACGTAAGAAACCCACATTTTGAAAAATCTCACGTGAGATTGGGAGATGGTGGAGGGGGTTGAATAAAATCTCACAACATCTCACCAGGGGGGGAGGGAGGGACAGAAAATTTTAAAAAACACCTCACGTAATTTATGGACGCCCCCTAATGCACTCGTACCTATGTGTAATTAAAAAAGTAAGAAAGAAAGAAACATTTATTCCGTCATAAGCATAGCAACAACGTTAAAATTCTATGGTAAGATATAAATAAAATTTGTTTGAGTTCAGAGTTGCAGCTACCTACATGAACGGAAAAGGGTCGCACTCAGAGTATGGCATAGTAAGTGGTAGGTATTAACTTACTACGTCCTCTGATATTTCAGTGCGCCCATTATTCGCGTGTAGATCGGCGAGTGGCGCAGCGGTACATCTTTATTAATTTTTCTGACTGCAATTTCGAAGTCAATGCAAATACACCTAATACGTAATTAACGATAATTTTATTTGAAAAGTATTATTTTATGACATTTTATTACATAAAGCTTTAGAATTACAACTAATCATTTATCTAAATTTCCAATCTTTGATGTATGTTTATTTATGTGCTTAACCTGATTTTTATTTTTCCTTCATAACGCCTGATCGATTTTACCACTTAAAAACTTGAGTTATTTTCCTATTTTATAATAACGTCTGCTCTGCAACAATCGTGTCGTACATCTCAGAAGCAGCGCGTATGAACACAGCCTTAAACTAAAAAACGCGTAAGTAGAGAATCTTTGCATTACCGGCAAACAATCCATCAGAAGCAAATGATTATGACCTTTTGCAAAGCGACGTAGTTTATACACTGCGCGGTTATTTCTACATTAAACCGAACGATTCGGCGTTTTTTGTTGCATTGTCGCTCATAAGCTTTTATGGACAGTGGGCGAATTTTGAACGCGGTGTAATTTTAATATTAGCTCGGGTTTGATCAATTAGGTTTTCTCACTGGACCATAAACACCGGTTTTTGATTAACTTCGACACTAACGATGCCTGGATCGAATTTTGATTAAGTAATTTCTTTATTAGTTTTATCATACGTATTATAAAGATCCGTTTAATTTTGTAACGTCAGTGTGTTTTACCTTATAATTAAAATAAGCACAAATTGTGGGTTTCTCACCTTCTTCAAAAATCACTTCTGGTTGTAATACAATAAATATCTTTTGTATACAGATTATTATTTACAATGTTTTTTATTTCACACACTTAAATGTAATACATAATGTCATTTAGGATTTTTGGGTCAAAATCTATCCGAGAAACCGTGGTTCAAACCCGATCTTTTTTAGTAATTTATGGTGTATTTATGGTGGAACAGTAAGTTATTAGATTCCCTGTGTAGTGTGGCAAACATACCGGTACTAGTGACAATCCATCATTACATCTGCTATCGATGTGCTAACGGGAGCACAGCACTAGCGACTTCCTCAAGTGAAAGTTACTGTTGTTTGACTTAAAACTATCTTGTGTCTATGGAATGTGTGATTTGTAAAGAAGGTACTGTGACTTATTTTACCTCTAAGACTAAGTTATTGTCTATACTATAATATTATAAAGAGGCAAGATTTGATTGTTTGTTTGCATTGAATAGGTTTTGAAACTATTGAACCGATTTGAAAAATTCTTTCACTGCTGAGAAGCCATTCTATCCCCGGGTGCCGTAGGCTATAGTATATTTAAAAAAATAGGGATCCTTAATAAAACTCCAATAATGTAACCCATTGTGTAAAAAAATAAGACCGAAGCAAAGCGAGGGCGGTTACTCGTCTCAAATAAAGATTAGGGACTTAATAACAAAAGTTTATTTGTATCAGATAAAATATTGTTATTCACACATATGTTTTTCAAAGATTTCCAAAAAACTACTGATCCGATTTGGATGTGGTTTTTGATATTGGTGTCCGTGAACGGCGTCTATGAGTGAATCACCACAGCGCACGATGTATAGAAAGTGTGAGTACCTTTTTTCTGCTTACAAGTTATCCCAAAGTTAGTACTGCAACCTGTCATCGTATTAAAATATCGAGAAGCCAGTATGTTATTCACATGTATATTTCGGGCACAGTAGGTCTCTGAGCAAACATTACAACTTATTTGCGAATCGATAACAACCTTATGATGGATGCCACTAACTAATCATCCGATAACGATAGCGATTACAAGTTTTGACAATAGCTATCGACTCTTACTAACAGGTCTGTGGCTGTTCTTTCTGTTGGAGGTCAGTGGGCTTGAAAGAGATCTGTGGAAAGATGGTTTTGGTTATTATTCGTACATGCATCAATGTTTGAACTAGTAAGTGAACGACCGAATTAAGCAATTATAAGTAGGTATTTGGATGAATGAAAGAAATGAAATAAAATTTAAAATTAAAAAAGCGGCCAAGTGCTAGTCGGACTCACCCATGAAGGGTTCCGTAGCAGCAAGTAACATAATATAAAAGTTCTTGTAGTTCGTTGTAACTTTGATCAATGTTTTTTGCGGTTTACGATTTATGACGTATTAAAAAAAAAACTACTTACTAAATCTCATTCAAACCAATTTTCGTTGGAAGTTTGCTTAGTAATGTACATCATATAATTTGTTTAGTCAAAAACGTACTAGTAACTTGGGATGATAATACTTATTGACATATTTTGTACACCACTTGCTGTATTACGCAGGATGGCAGGTGAATACATAGAAAACTTGGCAAATGCTTTGGATTACTAGTCTAGTCTGCATGGCCGTAGCTAGTGGGGGGGGGGGGAGGGGGGGGGGCATTGTGGGGCAATGCCCTATCTTGAAATCACAATGCTCTACCTTAAAAATACCAAGAACTAAGATAATTATTATAGTTATAATTTAAAATATTTGTTCATAGTTTGAGATAAAAAAAATTGTAGAGGTCAGTGATATACATGGTAATTGATTTAGGAGTCTGTGCTTCGGAGCAGATCAATAAAGTAAATCAATGCTGCCCTAACTCAAATTCGACTCTTGCTACAACCCTGCTAGTCTGTAATGTTTGTTTAGTATAGCGGGGTAAAAAGTAACAATCGCTTTCAGGATTGCGTAGAAATGCAAAATAAAATATATCTCGATAAAGATATTATCTCGCTTTACCGTTAGCAATTTCTATCATACTATCCCTTTTGAGATAGGTACCACGATACAGAGGTTTCGTGATCAAAAGACAGTTGTTAAGCTCAACACCCAGTTCCCTTATAAATGGGTATTCTTTAATTAGCGGATATTCCTGTAACAATTACCCATAATGGCGATTAATTTAGCCAAACAGTGAAGCGACTGCACGCGAGGTTTCGCGTCGCTGGGAATATAGAACTTCACACGAACTAAAAGATAATTCGTTGAAGAATTAAATAGTTTTTAAATTATTTAATTATGTAAAGTACTAGTTTGGTTGATAATGCGTCAAAAATTAACAAGATAAAAACTGCCTACAACTCCAATCTATACTAATATACTCGTTTAAAGAGAAAAGATTTGATTTTTTGTTTGCATTGAATAGGCTCCGAAACTACTGAACCGATTTTAAAAATTCTTTCACTGTTGGGAAGCTACACTATCCCCGAGTAACATAGGCTATATTATATTTTCAAAAAAATTAGGGATCCTTAATAAAACTCCAATAATGTATCCCAAGGTGTAAAAAAATAAGAAAACCGAAGCAAAGCGAGGGCGGTTACTCGTTATTAATATTTATCAAATTAATGTTATCTTAACTGCAAAATATCGTTTTATCGAAACAAATGTAAACAAGCATGAACTCAATTATTCAAGGCGATATTCCGATTATCGAACGATAATCGTAAAAACCAACTTCGAATAAATTTAATTTCGTTTGGTTTTATTTTAATAGATTTTCAGTGGTTTTAAATTTTGAAATAAATGTAGATAATGCATGATTTATGTAATTAGCGATATGAACCATATACATATATTCTCTGTTCTAAATGTTGTTTAATGTTTATAAATATTACAAGCGGTAACTATAAAACAAGTTACTGTTTTCAAAACTAAATAAACGGTTTAATAGTGTCAATGTACTGAAGCAAAAAAAATGTGAGTGTGCCGTTAACCTATAAGGAGTTCCCTTGCCTGGAGCCAAACCTAATGTTCGGTTTACACATATTAAGTAGTTAAGTAGTTAACTAAATTTTAACTAAATTAATACGTGTAAACGGACAATTTAGTAGTTTAGTAATTTAGTAGTTTAGTAATCAAGTAGACAAGTAATTTAGAAATTTTTCTATTTTCTGTTAAGTAGGTGGGCGAGGCTTATCACTTAACACGTTGGGACAGGCACTTTTTAGTTAAAATTTAGTAAAAGGCTAAAGTAATTAAGTAGAATTGTATGAACTAAAGAGCTTTACTAAATTATTACGTGTGGACGCACACTAAAAATTATTCACTTAAAATTTAGTTAAAATTTAGTTAATTACTTAACTACTTAATACGTGTAAACCGAACATAAGAGTAGTATCAGGTCATGCTTATCACGATAATGCATTGTCATCAGAACTAAAGCAATATGTAGATAATATTTCATCTCCTTGTGGTATTATGTAGGTCTAATTGAGCTTGAAAGATTGGGCTCACACACTGTTTGTGTGTTACCCTGTGGTAAGCTAAAAAAGGATTTTAATAAATAATTCCAACAACATATAAATATGTAAAAATTTTTGGGACTAAGAAAAAATTCTTTAATTCGCAATAGATATTGGTGTTATTTTTAAAGTAGATGGCGTGAGATTTGTGCAAGTGTACCCTTCCGTTACTGTTAAGCAATTAGGCGTTTCCTTTATGTGAACAAATGACAGTGCTAATAACGGACTCAAAATTTTCTTACGATGTTTTACCATAATTATCTGATAAACCTACCTACAGGTTTATTTGTCACAGGACACTGATCTTAAAGGTCAGAAGGAAATAGAAGGTACATTTTATAAATTTTTAAATATTATATTTTGTAGGTGAGCTGTACATACGAAAAACGAAATGTGTCCTGGAACACATAGTAGAAGTTATTCAAAAAATATTTCATTAAAAATGTAAAACAATATAAAAAATTTAAAAACAAACATTTCGCAGAAAAATATTTCAATAAAAAATATTCCAAAAATAAATTCCAAAATATATATTTTTTTCTCTCTGTCGTCTACCACGCGGCCGTAACGTTTTTTCGTGACAAAAAAAACCTGGTTAAAGTGGTCCTATCGCCTATCGGACCGATGAAAGTGCCACATTTTAAGCGCGCAATTGCCATTATGTTTAAGTCGATGACCTACGTACCTATACATTTTAAAAAATTAGTTTTCTATACCTCTGCTCCATGTAAACTTTAAATATAGTGAATAAGTGAGTGTTTAAATATAGTGACTAAGTATAGTGAGCATTATTCCTAAAAGGGGTGCAAGGATCTTTCCACATAGTAATATAGGTAGATGTGTACCTAAATAGTTTCTTTTGCGTTAATTCACACAGTAAATACCCCATTTACACGCGCGCGCGAGCCACGAGACAATCCGCGAGACGCGCGCATACGCGCGCGTGTGAACAGGGCGCGCGCGGACCAGACCGCGGCGCGTCTCGCGCTCGCAGGGCTCGCGTCGGGAGCGGTTTTGTAGGCGCGCGCCAAAGGAGCTCGCGCGAGCGCTCGCGCGGTGTTCACACGCGCGTAAGGGGCGTGGCTTACGGACGCGCCACGAGACGGTCCGCGACACGCGCGTGTAAATGAGCGGAAAGATATTAAAACATTATCAGCTACGTGAGCTACGTCACTTCCGATTCGCGTAAAATTGCGACCACAGAATGAATATAATTTATCAACCATAGATATTTTTTAGTCTATGTTATCAACGTGTTGGCGCCACAGTTATCAAATCAATATTTATTCGCACTAGGAATGTACGCGGATTCTTTCTGCAGCTCCTGTGTTGTTTGCGAGGGATTAGTCAATCGAATTTTGGTGTTGGCAGAGGTTTAGCTGTTTTATTATGCTGTCTACGACGCATAGTGGTAATGTCACTGGTCTTGTATCTTGTTTACAGTGTTACAATTATTCAGGCATTTCTTGGTGAGTGCAAAGTAAATATTAAAGGCCACTAATTCATAGATTTAAATATATAGACGGGCTGTTCTGAACAAAATCCGTGTCACATTTTTCAAGCATTTTTCATACTCTGTGACAGCGCTTCGTTCGGTCAAGTTCGGTACAAAATGGCGGATATGAACATAGACCATACGTCGGGGTTTTTCAAAAATGACTTCTATTTGTCTCGCTTGCTCGCAGCCGACTAAAATGCGTTGGCACCATTTGGTGTTAACGTAGGTGTCCAAACTTTTAGTACTGAACAGCCTGTCTAGTATAGTATACACATATAGGTCTATGCACTAATATACCTCCATGTGTACGAACTTACACGAAAAGAAAAGAGAAAATATAAAAGGACGAAGCAATTGCTATAGCGATGAATTAAAATCACTGACTGGCAACATTGAAGTATAATGTACTAAAGTACCAGAACAGACATCGCGAACATTGCAACGAGGTTCTATTTTCAAAATTGAGCCCCGTTCTGCTTTCAAAATCGAATGAATCCATTGAAAATAGAAGCCCATTGGCGCCAGTTTCATTGGGATAAACATAGTGTTCGCGGTGTCGGTTCTATACGCTAGTAATCAATGAGTGGCAATCAATAAGTGGCTAATAGCTATGTCCTCTTATACCTATCTAGTTTTACTATACTATACTATCTAGTTAATTTTCATCACGTCGTTCCAGGGAAAACTGTTGGTGGGGTCAATTATGAAGCAAGAGGCAATTATGTGAAATCATTTTCATGGTCGTTGAAGAGATCAAGAACAATTTTTATTTGTCTTTTAACGAAATTTATAAGCAGGATATTTTTTCAAACTATGATAATATTATAATTGTACTCCTACTAGTGTATTCATATTCAGAACGATTTCTTAAAGTTAATGTTAAAAATAAAGTACCTCGTTCTGTAACCTTCAGGCTTCAACTTAAAAGGTTGGTAAAAAAATTGCGTGTTTAGTTCATAAGCAGTTACAAATTTTAAAATAAAATATCAGCACTAAAATATTGAGCAAAATGGTCACTAATTTATAATGAAGTATCGATTAATGATAAATAAGTACAAAAACGTAATCAAGACGTTCTGAATAAATTAAACACGACAAAGCATCCATCACATCCATGAGAACGCGAATGGCCTCGCCATGCTCGGCTCGTAATTAAGCGTTCCAATTTCAAAAATTAAAAACAAACTTGTCAAAATTTTAAATCGCGCCGAAACATAAGACACGTTTGAACGAGAGTAAAGGAACATAGACTTAAATGCAAATGAAATATGATTCAAATTTAATGGATTGGTAGTGTAAGGTGTACCACAGAGTATGCACTTCCTCATACAATGGTGAATATTGAGATGTCACGGCGTGTTTGGGCAGCTGCATTTCGTATTTGACATGGCGCCCTTCCGGCAATGTTGCGTCAATATTCATTGCCGCGAACAAAGATTATTCATTCATTAAACTTCGTATTGATAATGTTGCCTTAATTTTTGTTTTGATAAAGAAATTCGCTATATTTCCTATAATTTAAAATTTGGAAAATGCATGTAATAGTTAGGAACTCAGGTGTTCAAGCTTGATTGATGATTAAAAAAAATTGGAAAATTCCAGATGGTCTTCCTTCCATTGTTATTGTCAAAGGCATTGTCTTCTTTGGCCACCCATCTAGTTGTGACCTATATTATAAAGTCATTAGATAATGTACTTTTTGTTAAATATTGAGGACATTAATTCTATCGACATGTGAAATGAATTTGAAGTGCAAAAAGTATAAACTGTATACAATTACATACGTGGTAGCATCTTGTCACCTCTATTTATGAAGTTTGTGAACAGAAATAAAAAAAAATGTTTTATAGCTTACTTACACAAATATGATCCATTTCTATGCATCGCGACGTTTCCATCGCATAGTTTTAATGTACAAATGCAGGTGTGCGTATATTTTGTACCCATTGGTTGGTTATTAAAAAAAAATACGAATATAAGTCATATCGGTTGGATTATTTTTGAACTTGAACCCGATTTATTATGCAAGCGGAGGCGGAGTCTTAGTGGGAAATAAAGTGTACAAAAAATATATTGTAACAATTCGATACCTAATTAAAATTTGTAGATTAACAAAAAAGAATTGTATTTGGTATTAAGTATTTTCTAATAATAATATAAACACTATATTCGTTATTATAATCATTTATGTCGTAGAAATAAACGGTGAAGATTTATTCATACCATTTATTGACAAAAATGCTGCGACAAAAACTGCTTTAATGAGGTCGTATATATATGAAAAAAATCTCAAATAGGTACATTGAAGTATTATTACTAGCATATAGAACCGACACCGCGAACACAATGTATGTTCCAATGAATTGGCGCATCGGCATCGGCAGATCGGCATCAATTTTCAATGGATTCGTTCGATTTTGAAAGGAGAACGGGGGCTCAATTTGAAAATGGATCCTCCCGGCGGGACACACATTTTGTTCGAGATGTCTGTTCCATGACATTATACTTCAATGAGTAGGTATGCAGATTTTCTTACGATATAAAAACTAAACGCGACCCAAATTCATACCATCAAAAGAAAAAAGAGTATGAAGAGAGTGCAACTAATTCGATTTTAGCCAAAATATAGAAGTGAACCGAAACAAAATAAAAGTCATTTAAAACATTCAAACGAGTTATAAATATTTGCATGTCTATTTTATTACGATTGAGCAAAACAAATGACAATAGCAAATCATTTATGAATCTCGAATTAAGTGAACGAAACGTAAAATAAATGTAAAATAGAAAATACTGATATTTATAAATGGCGATAGTAATACAGCTGCAAAATAAAATCGTAATAACTTTAACCGCTGTGTATACGAATTACGAAGTATGGTATAATTGTATAATTTTGTCCCTTGTTTTCCGGCATGTAATTCAGCGTTCTCAGCGCTTGTGGCTTCGTAACTTTACCTACATTTTGAGTGACGCTCATTGTAAAGCGCCAGCGAATTCATCACACACGAGATGTTTCGAATTTATTCTAGTGATGGCTACTTCCATATCGATAAAATATTTTCTTTACGTTGGAAATGGTTGTGAACCTGAAGTCCCTGAACATACATGTGTCTGTTGGAACCCAGGACATTAATAATCTCAATCTCAGGTTAAAGATGCCAGCCTAAACTAAGATGGAACAAAACCCTTCGTTGTTCCAACGCGCTTAAAACCAATGTACAATGATGTTTGAAGCAGCTTACTTCAAGGTACAGTAGCAAGCAGGTGTTATACCAAAAATATATTGTCGAAGCATTAACATTAATTATGCAAAAAGTTGAAGACCTACATAAACATTTTGATTCTGATAAGATAGCAGACACTTTATCTACTAATTTAAATATCCAACGATGTAATTTAGGTCATTATTTATGATAATGTTATTTAAGTATAAATCTTTAATTTTAGTGTCTGTTTTCTTTAATCTGTTATGTTTTTTTAGTTGTGAATAACTTCAGAAATACGAACATCATTTCTGATGATTTTCGTGTAAAAAAAAAAAAAACTTTTTGTCGATCAATATGAGGAATTATTAGATTCAATTTCTTTACCCAGAAGCTCAAGGAATTATATTAGTTAGTCCAGTAAACAGTTAGGCGGATGTCCTAGATAGGTACATTTAGTCTTTTTTTATAAACATAGCCTGCAAACGAGCTGACAATCCACCTGATGGTAAGTGACCATCGTCGCCCATGGACACTAGCAACGCCAAAGGCAACACCGATGAGTTGCCAGCCAAGAAAGAGAGAAGAAAAAGAAAGAAAGAACTGACTCTCAAGCCCCCAGCCGGAACACGACGAGTCGTTTGGCGGCTGACTCATGCTCAAGGGTGGTAGCTATCCAGGCGAACCCCATGGAGAAATAATAATATTAATAATGGTATTAAATCATATTACCTGGTATCGATATGCCAGTTAATGACATTGCATAGCAATCGTCAGAATACGTTGAAATCTTTGGCTGGCATATTAAATTCCGATCCTTCGGTCATACTTACTAAGAATGTTTAAACAAAAAAAGAGATAATTTTGCGCCCTTGTACCGTTAATGGGTTAAAACGAGTATTCAAGCAACAATTTTCAAGCGTGAAATGAATTATTGATACTATTGATCTTATTGAACATTATGCAAAAATACTGGTAGGTGCTGGTTCCCTATCAGCGGGCATCTGTCCGTAATCTACGCTCGGAATGATGTATCAACTGCGCGATAAGGACACACATGTCCAGTTTAAACATGAAAAACACTTAATCTTATGAACCCCTGGTGTATTCAGATAAGTAGCGAAGACACGGCTAAGACTTGTTTGAGGCAAGAAACTTTTGGAATTAAATTGTTCTTGTCAGCGCAGCTTAACGGTTTGGTTCTATAACTGTTTCTAACGCTTACTGCTGTTTGACTGGATTTCGTTTAATTAACAAATATGTAACTGTCACACATATTACCTGGTTAATAATTGATCTATAGCTCCGAGTGTATGCGTTTTCGAAATCTGTATTTTTAAATTATTGTAATGTAATCCCTTTATACCCAACACCGTTAAACAGGCTTGACTTCGTCCTGCTTCCGTCGTATTGCAGTGGTAGTAATACTACTAGTACTTACTACTAATGTTAGTGGTTATAGTATTAGTACAGAAACATGCGTATGATAAGTTTCCCTTGTCCATACCGCCATTTTAGGTGTAACCATAGTAACTCTAACTCGCCTAGTGCCACATTAAAATTAAAATGCAAAAAAGCATTTCGGCTCGTAAATATTCCTAATGGACGAATTATCGATAACGCGTCGGTCACGCACTACGGCATCTGTGTCAGATGCACGACAGGTGGCGCGCAGGTGAACTCCATACTAGGCGCGCGGTCTTGCGTCCCGCCAAAATCTTGCTCACGCTCTTACGCTATAGTACATTGGCTCATTAAGCTATAGTTCAATGGCTTATTCGGGGCTCTTTAACTGGCCAAATACGCCAAAGTCATGCTTTCCCACACTGCTTCAATACAACTTGTAAATAGATCTCTTTACTGCAGATACCTATACATCCTTGAGCTCAAGCCAACTCTCACATTCAGAACAACGAAGGAGTTTATTTCAAATGGTCCCTCATATGCAGAAGAGCCCTGAGTTCTGGTAGTGGGATATTTCTACCTATAATAGCTAACCTCCCTCTAAAATGATCTGTGAAATGTTTTTTTCTCATTTCAGATGCAGTGTTTGGAAACCAATCATGAACGGCACTGACTTCATTGAACGAAAGTGACCATTACCTTATCATTGGATGGCCTCTCTGCTTGTCGGCTATTTTCATAAAAAAATCTTTCGATTGCTAGCAAGGATCCTCCTGGGGCCTATTGCAACATTAGAAATAAGAGACCAACGAAAATTGGAAGCTTCCAGCCTCAAGCCTCTAATTAGAGCTACACGATGTAATAATAACTGTAACCAATACCCTTACCAGGCCTCCGGATCACAGAAGCGCTAATAAAATATTGCCACAAGCGATCATCCATCCATCCAGCTCGCATAAACAGATCGCACAGCTGACAAGCGATCGATATGACACAAAATATAGACTGAAAATATCCAGACGTGAACGATGAAGGCCTTCTCATTTGTCTCTTTTGATACTTCTATCTTATTAAATATCACATGCCATGAATATTCGAGCGAGTAGAATTTCTACAAAAAGGTCCAAGTGAATAATAACAATTAGCATGGAGAGGACATTTCGCTGCATCTGCCGCTACCGTGCGATGTCCCGTTACTTTCTCAAGGCCACTTACTTTTGACCGTACGTTATGTAATTTAGATGGTGGTGTTACATTCCTTAAAGATCCTGCAAGTCTGTTGTTAGTAACTTATGAATTAAGGGCCCATGCTTTAAGGCCGGTATACCTACCATATTTATATGTAAGTATATCTGATATTTTTATTATTAGGTTTGTAAGAAAAAAATATTCAGGTAGGTTTCTTGCAATAGAGGGATAAAAACTACTGGGTGCATTTCTAATTATTCAATTTAATATGTGAGTATTCGTTGACCAGCGCGATGGATTAAAAATAAAAATATTTATCTCTCATTTTAATACACAATACCGACAGTGGGATATGTACAGGTTGTGTGATTGGACGTGAAAGATTGGATTTAAATTAAAACATATACCTAACTTATATCTACTAAGTTTATTAAGAAAAAGGAATACGAGTAGATAATATGTAAAGACATTCATTACTATAAGTTTGTATACGTATTAATAAAATATCGTTCTAACTAGAATTAGATATTAATTTATGCTTTAAAATCACGGGAGGTTCTATTTTCAAAATTGAGCACCTGTTCTCCTTTCAAAATCGAACGAATCCATTGGACATTGAAGCCGCGCGGCGTCAATTCATTGGGACATGCATTGTGTTCGCGGTGTCTGTTCTATACGCTAGTAATAATACTTCAATGTTTAAAATACACATTTACCACAATGCTATTGTATTGAGTAATTTCATTAATCGATGTGAGTGATTCAACAAACACATCAGAGATGTCGCTAGTAGTGTTTTAATAAATAATAATTTCAATGATTTATTTAATTGGAAAGCTAATGTAATTTACGTAAGGTTTGACGATTATTTATTTATTCCAGTGGTGTTTTTAATTACCGTCATATTTTATAAATATATTAAAAAAGTTAATCCGGTTTTATATGTACTTAGTATTTTATTTAAATCAGTGACATTTTGTGTTTCAAATCGCACCTTTCTCTTAGAATTAAAAAAGAAGCCCTACGATATTACAATTAATTATACATTAAACAAATTATAAACTGGTTCTTTTTATCGTGTTGTTAAATAATAGTTCTTGAAAAAAAAACTATGACACACTAAAAAAATTAACTACGTACAGTTTGCTGTGGACAGAAAGATAATAATGTACATTGTACATGTTATATTCAAAGTTTACTTTTGATTTTCACAAACAGGTGCAATATTTTATTACCTCGTGTGGCATTTTATTAGGATCGAGATGTTATTATGGACAATAAACTTATATTTAATCATCACAAAATGAGATAATGTATTATTAATACCAAAACAGCGTTATAAATGGAGAAAAAAACGCTTCCTTCGTAAATAAAAATTTAATAACGTCCCATTTTACAGGTCATTATAGAATTATTCTATTATAAAAGTTGTTCCAGTCGTAAAATAAGTCATTACGAACTGTAAAGTAACTGGCTGTAAATATTGTTTAGATAGAGATGATAAAATTATATATTTAATTAACTTCTTGTATTATCTGTATCTAAATAGTATTTACATTTAAAATAATTATTTCTTTTAGTGTTCTTGCATCCGGTTTAAGTACCAACTACCTACTCTTTTTTTAGCGTATGAGCATTGAGATACATACATAGAGGAGACATCTCAAACAAAATGTGTGTTCCACCGCCGGCTTGCCCTCCGTTCTCTTTTCAAATTAGAAGCCTCGTTTGCACACTTGCCATAGAGTAACTTTGTATATGACACTTGCCGAACCAAGACGGCAACATATGCAAGTTTATATATTCCATTAACACGCTAGTGGCTTGCCAAGTTCAAACGCTCCTTATGATTTTTTCATTCAAAATGGCGGGAACATTGCACAATAATTTAATTAAATTCGTTCTCGTTGATTTAACTTAATATTTTGTTTTCTTACCGATGATAAAGTGATACCATTATCTTTTTTGTTTTTTGTCGTGCAATTGTGATACGTTCTTATTATGCACGACGGCATTTTTTCAGTTTTTTCATAAACAATTTTGGCATGCGGCCGCCATGAGCGCAGCCGAGTGACAGCCGAGTGACAGAATGAAATGCAGCCGGCCGGCTGCAATGCACACCCCCGAACCCAATGTTCGCGGTGTCTGTTCTATACGCTAGTAATACTAGTTCAATGCGTATGAGGCTTAATGTTACTACAGTGGATAAAAAATATTACAAAATTATCAACAGTTACGCCCCAAGTTAGAGTCACTAACGGTTACTTTAATCGCTCCTTAGTAAAGAATCACTATACAAATTCTGTACTAAGGAGCGATTTATGTAACCGTTAGTGACTCTGAGTTGGGGCGTAAGTATCTGTGTTGCCCTTGCCACCCGCGACACAGAGAATCCTATCAGTCCTGCTGCGGGAATGACAGGTATGAGTATATATGAGTATAGAGTATAGGTATGAGTCATGAAGCTATAGCTTCATGGTATGAGTAGTGTCCAAGTATTTATCGATTATCACAACCCTAAAATCGTTATAATTTTAGAATTTTCTATGAAACCTTAACTTACTTACAAGTATAATGTTCGGTAGTAGTTAAGTAGTTAACTAAATTTTAAGTAAATTAATACGTGTAAACGGTCACTTTAGTAGATATTTAGTACGCAAGTAAACAAATAATTTACATTTATTTTTATTTTGTGTTAAGTAAGTGGGCGGGGGCTTATTACTTAACATGTTTGGACATGCAATTTTTAGTTAAAATTTAGTAACATGCTTAAGTAATTAAGTAGGTTTAATGAAGAATTGTATGAAGTAAAGAGCTTTACTAAATTATTACTTTTGGACGCGCACTAAAAATTATTCACTTAAAATTTAGTTAAATAAACCGAACATTACAGTCAAAAACACTTTAATTTATTGATTTCCGATTATACAATTTCAATCAACGCGTCTCATATTTATATTCAAAAGAAATCGAACGGGTTACGTCTTCGAACTCTTCGAAGTTCGAACCTCAAAAATGATGTTCGACAGGGGCGTGGGAAAAAGGCCTCCTGTTCTCCGTTCTTTTTTCAAATCCCCATTGTAGATTACACCTGCTGGCCGTTCGCAGCTTTCGATAAAAAATCAGTGCGTTCTTTTTGTATGGACCTATCGTTCGACCAGGCTCGCCCCGATATTCTTATGGGTATTTTATTTTCAAATAAAGTAGTCGTGAGATACCGGGTATACTATGATTATTAAGTGGTAGAATCACGGCGCGGTAATTTGTTTTTTTCGTCACGACCGATGAAGGGCTATTGATCATTATATACATCATTATAGATGAATTTTTATGATGCACCGATCTTATTAGAATAATTGTTCCAGATTTAATTTGGACGTACGCTTGATAAGATTACATTTGTAGAACTGTATCATTCGTTGTCATCATTATTGTTTCTTTCATCCTTAAAATAATATATAAATATAAAGTTTCTATTTATAACATGGTATTTTAAGTGTGTACTGATAAAACGTTCAGTATGCGCAAGCGGTATAATTTTAAACTTAGCTACTTGAAGAAACAACCTACCGCACGCATTCATAATCGCATAAAGCAAAAAAAAACTGTTCAATTCAAACGGAGTACGGAAAAAAATAATGCTGCGTAATTTAGTCAAATTAACCATAACACTGTCACGTTCATCGCGGGATTGGCTCGATGATAAAAACTTATAACCTTGACAGTTTTAGAAGTACCCTCTTTTCTGTTGAAGTAGAGAATGTTAGTGTATTCCAAATTTGGCTGTACTGTAGCTGACCACCGATGAATCTGTTTTACGTGTGATTCTATTTAAAAAAGAAGCACCTGCTCTTCCGTTCTTTTATTATTTTCTTTTAATTGGACGTCGATGAAAGTTATTTGAATGTTTAATTAAAGCCAGTTTACCTTAAGTGTTTCTTCCGCAGTTCTTTTTGAAAACTTCAGTATCAGAGTTTGTAACATGTTTGATTTTAAATACTTGATGGGACGATGCAATTAAGTGTTTTATTTGATGACGTATTATGTTTTATAAACGTACAGTCAGCATCAGAAGTAGTTTAACATTTTAGTACTTTGTAATAGTAACTGTTTCGACGGTTTCCTAGCAACATCTATGACAAATTCAAGAAATGTAATATGACAAGTTACTAAAATGTTAAGCTACTTCTGATGCTGACTGTACTTTATTCCTTGTTGTGAAACGATATTAGAAACAAAAGGAAGAAGAAATAGCTAACGAAACATACGAGTTAACGAAAACGTAAATATGAGTATGGGGAAAGAGTTTCTATACTTAGTAGTATTTAAACTATAATAGATTTATTTTTCCAGACAAAACCAAATTACCAAATATCACTACTGATGGTGATAGGCGTTAGCCAAGTACCGAGATGTTCCAGGACATTACAAAATCAGGCGTTTAAATAGATCCAACCCGTCAGAAAAGTAAAGAAAACACTGAGAGTCAATTTAGTAACTACTAGTACAGTCGGCCGCAGAAGTAGCTTAACATTTTAGTACCTTGTCACATTACATTTCTTGAATTTGTCATAGATGTTGCTAGGAAACCGTCGAAACAGTTACTATTACAAAGTACTAAAATGTTAAGCTACTTCTACGGCCGACTGTACCAAGGTTAAAAAAACGGCAAAGAAAATATTAACGATAAAAATCTATTATTCTTATTATCTATGGTTTTTCGTATTTTTCCTAGACAAAAAGACCCGATAAACTGAGTGTCTACAGTCGGCAATTATCTATACCTTTTGCTAGTTAGCGCGAACAAAAAGTTTAACAACGTACCGAAATGGTGGTTTACGTCGATGTTGGTGTCAAATGGAAATGTTGTTGTGGTTAATAGAGATTGTTCACACCATATTTTATGCTGCGTGGAATAGGATTATGACCAAAATAGGATTAGATCTTATTAAGATGGACATAAAAATGTCGATACTTCTCGTAGTAAGTTCAAAATGTTAAAAAAAAAACAATTTAAGTGGACTTATTGAACATTTTTGGAGTTTATTCCTTAAGAATCGATTTTCATGTATAAGCCCGGGGTATGAAAATTTATGGGGAGTAAACTTGAAATTTTCTTCGTTACGTTACGTTACGCGTTATGTTCGTGCGCAACTACCAATCAAGAATCTAGATGGCATTGATACTGATTTGACCATAACATCATGTTTAAAGTCAAAGTTGTCACTGTCATTTTGTATATCTAATGTCAAAGTGGCCTGTGATCCCAAAATTCAAGTCATTAGTAAAAAATGTCAAAATTGTAAAACAGAGATTTTGTTTATAATCGTTTGTAAGGAGTAAACTCCAGTCGTGCGTCGCAGCTGAAAAACACATTTGTTATTGATAATATTTAATGAGGTGAAACTTCTTTAGAAACCTACTGGAGAAAATAGGAAATGGATACAGTTTGCTTTTGTTAATTTTTGCCCCTCTTGTATCTTCATTTTGTTAAGAAATAAAATAAGCAAAAAAAAATAATACGCCTCCCACTAGGACACCCTGTATCGCAGATGCTAGAGTCACCTAGCGACAATACAAACACCGAGGACCCGAGAAACATTTACCTACCTTTCACATAATGAGTGTACCTAGGCCGGGAATCGAACTTGATACCCTTCTCACGAAAGCATCACAACCACTGGGTTATAGACATGTCAAATTAATATACTCGTACTATAACAATTGAAATGTGTGCCGGGACACATTGAAGAAGTGAAACTTCACCGGACAAGTGGAAAAACGAATCGTAAGTGACAAGTGGAAAAACAAATCGCAACGAGAAGTGGAAAAACGAATGGCCTACGTCTACGTCACGCCTTGGTAACACTTTTTCGTGACAGAAAAATCCTAATACCCCGTCTATACAGAAGTTTCACTTTAATAATTAAGAATTATAAAGCATTTACATTACCTACAACTATGGGGCCATCCATAAATTACGTCACACATTAGGGGGGAGGAAGGATGTAGTGTGACATTGTGTGACAAGGGGTGGGAGGGGGTCCTAAATTTCGTGACGTCACATTTCAAAATCGAATAATTGGTATGTATAGGTATATATTAAAAAACAATTATTAATGGAAATAAAACTTACTACTGTTTTAATTTAATAATTTTATTTGTAGGTATAAAATTTCATAATATGTGACGTCACACGGGGGGGAGGTCTCACAAATGTGATCAGCTGTGACAAGGAGGGGGGTAATTTATGAATGGCCCCTATATGTCAAAGAAGTTGGTGTTGCAAATTTCATCCGGCTACATCTAGTTTGAGTTTACCTTAACAATGTTGAAATGAGACGAGTGCCCTTTACCTTTGAATTGTCAAAAACAGGTGCAAAATGTTGGGTAAACATGACGATATGGCGAATCTTGTGTCTCGGGGACAAACTGGCTGTAGAATATTTTAACGGGTAATTTATGGATTCGTTAAATGAACTTGAACATTAAATAACCATAAAAAGTATGAAGACTTGTAATTTCGCACCTTTGCACATGAAGCGTTAATAGCGTGTAAATTGTGAGTGTTAAGAGCGGTCTAGTGGTGGTGATTGCCCGAAAGGTTCCAGATTCGAATCCTTTACGATTTATCTCTAGTCAATTTAATGTCCTATTTAGAAATTTATTGTGACTTCATTAAAACGTCAGACTTGAGACTAAGAGTTCTGCATGAATTCCATGATTAAAGAGGTTTAAAGTTGGCCTATAGCCCACATAGGCGAAAGACCATTGGTTAAGACGCATATTATGGTCTTAAGAACATAATGAATAAGCCGATTTCAGCTTAAGGCGCGGTGTGATCTCAATATACACAAAACTGAGTTTCTTTGGTGCACGAGTACGAGGAAACCCAATGAAAATATCGCAAGCTTAAAGTACAGAGCATAGAAAAAGGTCTAAAGTAACATGTTAACCAAATAGAATATTAAATAGTTGTTTGATATTTCCAATAAAAAATCGTAATTTGCTATACACAAATAAACTTAAGCGTTCGCATTCTCTGTATTTTCAGCGGTAACAACATATTTTTTTGAGAATATAATAGGTATATGGTTTTACTAAAACTTTAACCGGACAGATATTGAATTTAATGCGTATATTCTGAATTACCTAAGGAAAACCCTCAAATTAAATGTTTATTCGCAATCTAGTTACATTGTTAGCAAAAATATGCTCTGCAATTTTGAACCCTATTCAGCGTCACGTAAATGTAACATTAGATTAGCGCAGATATGCGGTTGTGTGAGTGAAATCAACGTTTTTAAATCGTAGTCATACTGCTAGTGTTGATAAAAGGCTCGAGCCTTCCGAGTCTAGAGCTCATTGAAGGCTCGAGCCCTCTAATAACGCTCGAGCCTTCGCCTCGAGTCTTACATGAAGGCTCGAGGCGGAGGTTCGAGCTCTGGTCCAGGGCTCGAGTCGAAGCTCGAGCTTTGTCTTCAGGGCTCATTTTGTAACACTGTAATTTCAGGGTCCCCTAACCAAAACGTACTGTGTTTTGACTACGGAACCCTAAATAAGCCTTAACCTTAAAATTTTAAATTAGGGCGCGGTGCGAATTTCAAATTTTTGGAGTTTTCTCCTTAGGTATAGATTTTCATAAATAAGCCCGCGGTATGAAATTTTATGGGGAGTAAAATCAAACTTACTCCGTAGCGTTATGCGTTATGTTTGTAATTCGTAACATAGAATCTAGATGGCGTTGGATGGCTGATCAGTAACAACGCCATCTAATGATAGTAATAATCTTGGTACATCCTATTCTTATGATGTGAAACATCATCATCATCGTCATTCATCGTTGTCATCATTAGTCATCTTCATCATCTCCTTCATCATCATCACCACCATTCAGCATCATCATCATAATCATCATCACTATCCATTATCATCATCACCATTCATCATCATCACCATTCATCATCTTTGCCATTCGTCATCATCATCACCAGTCATCATAACCCCCATTCATCATCACCCCCAGTCATCATCACCACCAGTCATCATAATCATCATGATCATCATCATCATCATCACCACTCATCATTATCATCATCACCATTCATCATCATCATCACCATTCATCATCATCATCACCATACATCATCATAATAATCATCATCACTATCCATTATCATCATCACCATTCATCATCATCACCATTCATCATCATTGCCATTCGTCATCATCATCACCAGTCATCATCACCCCCATTCATCATCACCCCCAGTCATCATCAGCACCAGTCATCATAATCATCATGATCATCATCATCATCATCATCATCATCACCACTCATCATTACCATCATCACCATTCATCATCATCACCATTCATCATCATCACCATTCATCATCATCACCATTCATCATCATCACCATTTATCATCATCACCATTCATCATCATCACCATTCATCATCATCACCATTCGTCATCATCACCATTCATCGTCATCACCATTCATCATCACCCCCAGTCATCATCACCACCAGTCATCATCATCATCATTATCATCATCACCATTCATCATCATCACCATTATCATCATCACCATTTATCATCATCACCATTCACCATCATCACCATTCGTCATCATCACCATTTATCATCATCACCATTCATCATCATTGCCATTCGTCGTCATCATCACCAGTCATCATCACCCCCAGTCATCATCATAATCATCATTCGTCATCATCATCATCATCATTCTTCATCATCAACATCATCCTCCATCATTATCATCATCATCCATTGTTTGACTGATTTGACGATTGAAAGCTAGATGGCGTTAAACTCTAGGCGTGCGTCGGAACTAACACACATTTTTTTTATTTTAAAGTAAAAATGTTTGTATGAAACTTTCATAAAGAACCCAATTTGGTATACCTATTGAAATGCTAAGTAAATAAAGCTCGAGCTTCGACTCGAGTCTTCAATTGAAGGCTCTTGAGCCTTTAAGGCTCGAACCCTAAAGGCTCGAGCCTTCTAAGGCTCGCGAGCCCTTAGGCCTCGAGCTTTGAAGGCTCAGTAGCTCCGACTCGGAGCTCGAGTCCGGGACTCGGAGCTCATTTTTCTCAACTCTACTGATACTGCGCCTTAATAGCACGATCTCAGATCTTACAATTTTTTGGGATTAGACATTTCAGCATCTCAAACCGAATCTTGAGATTGCAGTGGACTTCATTACTTTTAAATCTTCGTTGATAATAAAATAATATTTAGGCTCAGGCTCAGGCCCAACAGTGGGACAGTATGTCCAACAAAGTTAGTACGAAAATGACGCATCATAAAGATTTACTTAAAGTGTTTTAAAAGTTTATTTCATAAACTTAACACATTGAATCGCTAAATGTGGATATTCTCGAAAAGCGCAGAAATAATAAATTTTTATTGACAACATTGCGAGTTCACGGCCGCGCCATAACGCGATGGACCAAATAAAGATTTTTTGTTGCAAAACCTGTTCCAATTTTTTATTTCCGCTACAGATATAATTCATATTAACCACTTGTTCGACAATAAGACATATGTTCTAAGATATTATTATACGTAGGTACTATATTATATAGCTATAATAGTAGTACCTAATAATAGCGGCAGTGAAGGATAGCAAGTAATACGGGTGTTTTCTGCTTCCAAGGCTGACAACGCATCGGTGATGTCTTTGATGTTAAATATTACAAACAAATAATTACAATCTGAATTTTACCAAGAAAAAAATAACCGACTTCAAAATAACTCAAAAGCTACTCGTCAGATCTAGCTCAAATTTAAGTGGGACCACATGACAAGCACCAGCTTTCGATTAAAAAAAAGAATCATCAAAATCGTTTCACCCAGTCGAAAGTTCTGAGGTAACAAACATAAAAAAAAACATTTAACACATTTTAGAAGCATCACGCAAGTCATGCAACTTACTTTACCACCGTGCAACAGAAATAAGAACAATTCTTTGTCGGTGAGACACTTGTCCTGATACAGTACATTGACTTGATGCGACGTCTATGTATCATTTGCATGTTTCTATTGCTAATGAGACTGGAGCAAGAGTTTTGATGTTTTAATTATTCCTAACGTGTTACAACGAGTAATAAATCGGATGTAAAGCCCATGTAAGTATTTAAATATGTATCTTCATGTGTGTTTCATTCGTTTTATGGAAATTGTACATATTCTCGCGCCAGTGTTAATAATGTTTTTTGTGGTATTTTGAGTTTTTTTTGGTTAATACTTATCCTCTTTTTATTCCCCTGATTAAATTTTTCAGGGACCTTGATGGAATTGACTTTTAACATAAAAATAATCTTATAACATAATAGTATTGGTTTAAAAAATAAATTAATAAATATTATAATCATATAAATATAATGAAGAAAATATTTTGAGATTCGGTTTGCAAGTTTTCGTAGATGCTGTGATATGAGGGTTCCTTTTCCAACTTCTTCGTCTCCACAGTTAAAATATGTATAAAATAACCACTACCCAAACACAGTAATCTATCACAAATAGCTGGCCATGCCAGGAATTGAAACCAGGACCACTTGCTTGGCAGGGTCACTACTCACTATCAACTTAGCTTGTATATTTGTTATGAAAAAAAAAATATTGAGAAAGAGCTCTTTTTGACACTTTCTTATAGAACTTACGTCCTAACTCAGAGTCACTAACTGTTACTTAAATCCCTCCTTAGTACAGAATTTGTATGGCGATTCTTTACAAAGGAGCGATTCAAGTAACCATTAGTGACTCTGAGTTGGGGCGTTAGAGTCTTACTTTTACACAATGATATTTTACATTAATACATCATTGTTCTTACAAAGATTAAAGTCGTACAAACTTTTACGCTTTAACATCTAGGACTTATTCTCCACATATCCTTACTTAAGATTGTTGCTAAATAACTTATAATAAAAAACTAAATTACCACCTACCCTCATTTGTAATTGTTGTTACATAATAACTAAGTGTAATAAAAAATAAGATTACAATAAAGAACAACCATTAACCCAACACCCAGAACCAGCTAAATAACGCAGCTAATTAAGTCCAAGATCCCTTCAAGGTCACCTTACAGCGTTGCGCAACCGGCCAACCTAAAAAAGGCACAAAGCGTCAAACAAAAGCCCAGAATAATCCGGAACGATCCATTATCTCCACGCTGCTCCAGTTCTCGACGCCCTTCCCGTTGAAATACGATCCCAAGGTCACAATGCACCTTCATCTTTCAGTATCAGAACGTACCGGAAACGGAACACAAAAAAGCCGAATCTCATCTGCACGTTTCCGCCGGATACGGAACCGCCTGCTGGCGGGACGCGCAAAAACGAGCGAATCTGCAAACTCCTGCGCAGGTTGTATGGAGGCGCATCTTCGTTTGTTAATACGAGTATAACATGAGCAGGGGCTTCAATCAAACAACAAAACGAAGAAGGGTAATACTGTATTACGTACTCTTTTATATTTTGTCTCACCTGTATGCTGGCTTCACTGACAGAACTGCAATGACATGACTGTGCGCTAATGTCATAATGACGTACCACAGACAGTCACATCAACTTCTAACAGCACTTTCAAGGCTGGGGGCACGAGATCTGCGACGGGCGGAGCGATGGCGGTCGCAGGGCGACGCGGCGCGGCGCGAGGCGATAAGCAGCGGTATCTTGCGTGGGCACGAAAAAACAGGCGGTCAGTCGCGCTAAAGTAGTGTTGTTAAGCATGATAATACTATGATCTGTTTTAATTTTTTTATTATTATATGACTTTAGAAAAGCGTTCGTAACAGATCTACTTCCAATAAAAACTTATTTCATTTCATTTCATTTAGAGGTTAGAATTTTGAAAAAAATACAAAAAATAGTTCTTTACTTAAATATTACGGGAAAACTTATAAGAAGTCTATGGTCTTATAAACAGGCAAAAATTAATTTAAAAAATAACGTACGAGTTCAACTCGCACTTGTCCGTTTTATTTTCTTCTACCCTAATTAGACATTCGGCCAGTATGCCCTCACCCGCCATATTTTTTCACTGGCATTTTCTTCGGTGTTGTAAGTTTTAAAATTATGAAACTTACAAATTCAATACAACACATTTACATTAAAATTACATTACTTTACATTAAAATTATAATTCAATACAACATTGTGTTTCTTCCCGTCGCTTCCGCGCCCGCGCCGCCCCGCCCGTGCATCGCTCATTTCCCCGTTCCGTTTCGCCCGTTTCGTGCGCGGTCCCATAGTATGCAATACTGTTGTTTGCATCGCTGCCATATCGCGCCGCCCCGCAAGCCACCTCGCTCATCGCAGATCTTGTGCCCCCAGCCTTAAACTTGCCGATAATGTTGCAGTTCTTCAATTAATTGCTTAAGTGTGTATACACTGTACAGCACTGGATTTAACGTCGGTCTTCATTTCAAATCTTGCACGCTAATAAAAACTTATTTACACCTTAGCAATCAATTAAGTATAATTTGCTTGAAGAGAAAAAATGCGGAAATCCGGGCCGA
Organism: Thymelicus acteon; assembly: GCA_951805285.1. Taxonomy (NCBI): domain Eukaryota; kingdom Metazoa; phylum Arthropoda; class Insecta; order Lepidoptera; family Hesperiidae; genus Thymelicus; species Thymelicus acteon. The sequence goes on from OX638233.1 coordinate 4,972,131, forward strand.
TAACAGTACTGCATAATGTTCTCAAAGATGTGAGAAATTGGAGTAGCAAATCAAAAAAAAAAAAAAAAAACTGCAGTTGACCAGCGTCGAAAGGACCTATGGGACAGGAGTGACAGAACTTAATGGTTTGTGATGATGATGATGACGATGAAGATGATAATGGTGATGTTGATGATGATAATGATAATGATTGCTCTACACAGTCTACACCAAGCTTAATGATTGATCTCATCAACTTTAAAGTTACTTTTACACCGACGGGTTATGTTAATAGGAAAATTTTGACTGACAATGAGTTAGTGTTAGTACGGTCTTTACTGGAGGCTTTGGAGAACATGTCATGACATGGGCGAAGGCTCTACAGAAAAGCCCACAAATCCACAGTGAAGAAGCTTTTACGCTTTTATGTATGTAGGTACTATGTATATTAGCACCTTAAGGTGCTCCCTCACCGGGAGCATTCGCGTGTAATGTAACGTTACAGATTTGAGCATTACATCAGTGAAGGAGGAGAACCGAGCATTACAATGCGCACCTTGTAATGATACAATGTGTAATATCTTGATACAACTTGTAACATCAATGCGCTCCACTTCTCGTATAATGTTACATTACACGCGAATGCTCGTCAGTCAGGAAGGTAGTATTGTAATGTAATGCTCAAAGAGGAATCAATAATGTTACATTACACGTGAATGCTCCCGGTGAGGGAGCACCTTTATCGAATACTAAGGAGTGCTGGAGGATTATTATTATAAGCTTTTTTAGTACTGAATATTCTACACTGAAGAAAGACGAACACATTAATTTTGTAAATTCTAGCCGCATATACTCGTAGGTAGGTGACATTAAAAAGTTTAAATTTATATAATTAGATTATCTATTTCATCGTGATCACCTATCTTTAAATTAATATCTACTATTACTTATAGATGAATAACCGACAAACAAGCTGATAGAAAACTTGATAGTCATCGTCATCCATAGACATCCAGAATTTTGCTGATGAAGAAGAAATTGGAAGTATGTAATAGTCCTTGATGGGAATCGAACAAGTAGCACTGATTGAGACCTTACTTATTAAACAGTAGGAAGATATTACTAAAATATTCATAACTTATCAATGTATAGAATATAATGGATACGCCATCATCCATCCATCCATTCGAATATCCGATTAGTATCTGCTGCAATCAATAAGACAGGCAGATGGTAAGTATTCAAAGGAATCACTTGCGCCGGCGTTTTATTTTTTCACAGCACCATGTGATCTGAAAATTAAATCCATCCTTACCTTAGCATCAAGTGACATATGCCGTCTTAGAAAACTAGAAAAAAATAGGTTGATCAAAAAAATCTGAGAAAAAAAGCACAAGAACCGACAGATGTACGAAAAGAAACATTGAGCACGTGCCATCTGCCAAATCTAAGAAACGCGCACACTAGCATAGCTCATAGTTCGTGTGGACACAAAAAATCTTACAAAACACTCACACAAGTGCAGAGGATCTATCGAAGATCGCACGCGCCGTGGCAGCTGTTCGCCTCTGATTGGTCGACGATGTTTGAATTTAAACTTCCGGACAATGGATGATAAGGAATATGACTTATTACCGTCTGCTGACACTTGAGGCGGAGTTGATTTATTTCTTGAGGTAGCCATTCCATTCGCAACAGCAAAATGAATCCGACGCGACATCAATTGGACTGTTTAAAGCAATTTCTTTGTTGGATAATGATCGAATAGTCATTTGATTGACAAGTCTCAACTTTCTCATAATTATTCCCATTCGTAAAGCTTGATTACTTCTCTTACTTCACATTCAATAGATCCACAGTGTCCACACACGGAAATGTATTAAGAAATATGGGTGAGCCTCTAAAACCAGTATGTGAGTTGTACCTACACATAATGATACGTTATTAAGCATTGTATTGAAGTAATCGTGGGATTTGTTATTTTCCTTTATATAATGTGTGCAAATATACATATAATAATGAAGCTATAAAGGCTTTTAAATTGTAATAATTTGAAAAACATACGTGCCATCGTTCATAACATTTTTTGTTGTATATATTTCACAATGAATAAACCAAATTAGTTATTAAAACTAGTTTTATTACTACACATGTTTTTTACATGTTTATCACAGAAATTGCTTTATATTAAATTAATCAAATTAATTTAACGTTTTAGTTCTATTTTACTTATAAAATATGACATACGAATTGTGATAAGCATAATAGTCTTTTTTTTTCAAATTGTATTGTTAAAAACTGTGTGACACTGATTAATTAATAATTAATAAGTAGTTTTTCTTTAGAATTTGTTATTGGGTAGGTTCAATAAGTGTTAAAAGAATGGGATACCCTATGAATAAAAACAGAGCGAGCTCTGGGAAATTCAACCTTTTCCGTGTCATATTATGGACATATCTACCATCGATCGGTTTGCAGTCTTAGAAAAACAGTACGTGAGCATTATAGAAGTTTCAACTCAAGTTTTAGATTCCCATAGCTACCTGAAGACGACAGCTGCGTTTTCAAATCGATCCCACTAGTCATCTCTCTCACACATATGGCGTTTTTATTGCTATCTCACTCGCGATAAGATCTGGGAATATGTAGGAAAACAGCTTGGTATTACTAGCTCTTATCTAAGGCACTTAAGTGTCTTGAGATTTAGCTTAATGAGCTCTTAGCCTTATTTCTCGAGTGTTTGTAGAAATTACGGAAAAGACTTTTTACAATTTATGTGGAGTACTGCAGTGAAATGAAATTCGTATATTATACGGAAGCAGAAAATACCGTCTTTTTAACTGACTTCAAAAAAGGAGGTATTCAATTCCACTGTATTTTTTATGTTTATTACCTCAGAACATTCGACTGGGTGAACCGATTTAGATGATTCTTTTTTTAATCGAAAGCTGGTGCTTGTCATGTGGTCCCACTTAAATTTGAGCTAGATCTGACGATTAGTTTCTGATTTATTTTGAAATCGGTTATTTTTTTCTTGGTAAAATTCAGTTTATGCGGTAAGCTGTAAGGATATACATTTTGACATCGTAGGAGCGTAGTAGGTTTCGAAGTTTCTACCTACTAGTGAAGTGCGGACTCAAGAAAATGGTTTTAATATCTTGAATTAATATCTATGTATGTATGAGTTGCTTATAACTTTTGCACGTGCAACACAATGCATTTTATCACAATCAAAACAAGTATGTTCTATGCATCTTTGTATTTTGCACAACTTGAGCAAAGCCTTTAAAATATTACGTACATTTATCAAAGAATTGAACTTAAAATCAGCTGATTCCCAAGGTTGCACACGTGTGCAAAGCTTTTGCGATTTTTTGCGAATCCTGAAAAAAATTGAGGTTGTTTGCGTAAGACCGTGGAAACGAAAGCTTTGACCCACGTGCTAGTACCTGGATTTCGCAAAAACTGTAACAAAACGCATGTGAAATGTGACGTAATGTTACTTTGTGTAACTATGGGCTATAATGGGTGATGACATTTTTGTGGTTATGTGATTGGCATCCAGCAGAGAAAACCTTTCAAAGTCTGAAGCATCGGTAGGTAGATGTTTATTGTCAAGCAAGATGGATACGGATGTCTGCTCTCCCGGACACATGAATGGAGGGAGCTACCATGCTTTGATTGCTTTAAAAAACTTGAAATCTACAGAAATAATTTCTCAACTTTGAAACACTTATTAGGTTTGTTGTATTTACTACTGAATATATTTTAATGTTCAGTATGAGTGAACCTTTAGAACCTACAAATATACTGTATTTAGATTAAAAAGAAAAATAAAAACTTGATTCCAGAGTCGAAGGGAAACAAACAAATTCAACCACCTGATGCATGTAAATAAAATCAAAATACATCAAAATAAATCAAGTGATTCAATCAATCAAAGGTTGAGATCAAGCATGATTAGACGCAATCATTACAAAACAATTCAATCTCTCGCAGTAATCTCCTGTAGCACAGACTATACCAAATGTAACAGTTCATAAAACTAAAACACCGAATGAGTGCATCGAATCCTCAAATTGAAATAGTGTTATGTCGCGTGTCGACTTTGAATAACTCATAACGTGTGATGTTTGTTGACTAACTTGCATACCCGGAGTTGCTTGTGTTAATTTATACAACTCAAGTTTTCTCGTGAAAATTATTCAGTTCTCAAGACTACCTCATCGCTTAAAGACAGGATTCAAGCTTAGCGATTATTATTTATTTTGATCGATAAACTTACTTTAGTCGGAGCTGTTTGTGTTTTTATCTTTCTCTTATATTTTTCTCGTTAAAACTATTCAGTTCTCAAGATTAATTCTTACAAACTAAGGTAGGTATATTTTGAAGCTTGGATCACCAATTATTCAGTGAATGTAACTTATTTTACTCGCTAAACCCACGTTTTTCGTAATTGATTGCCTTCGATCACTAATAACAGAACATTCTGTTATAAGTGATCGAAGTTGATTGCATTTTGATAGTTAAAAAATGTAGAAAATATAATAAATAAATATATAAAATAAATCTATCACGTGTGTCACGAAAACTTCCCAAATTTATTTATTGATCACTTAGGTACTGTTCTGAACTTTGGCTTCCGATATCTCTGTCCTCCATGATTAAACCTCCTTTACCCTCCGTCTTCGAAAGTATAAACAAACGTACGGACAATATAATTTAATAAATATAGAGATATCCAAGCAGTACACACTAAATGAAGTAAAAACTTGATGAAACGTCTGTGAAGAAGTATCTCTCCGCACGCGATGTTACGGTTTAGATGATCTCTGACGTCATTTCCATATTAATTGCTAGTGTTTAATTGCTTTTTGGTATTTATAAGAAGAAATTCTCTCTAATACGATAAACTATAAAAAAATAACAAGATGTTTAAATGAAACTTTTGTATTTGTCTCATATCAAAATATTTTCTGTTATGTTTGTAATAAAGGCAAATTATGATTTAAATATTCAGTAGATGTTTAGTAGACAGTTATTCGTTCATTTTATAGCAGCTTATTTTTGTGTAACGCTAGGATAGTTTGGATTTTTTGTAATTTTTGATATGAATACGAGTATATTCATTCCAAACTTACGACATAAATCAAAATTGGTAGTTCTTACCCGTATTCACTTACATACTAAAATATTTTTTGGACTTATACTTACATAACTTCCATACTTTCGTACTTTTCGCCTAAAATAATGTTCATTATTGTTCATCTCGTCAGCTGCATAAATAATCGATTTGTCACCGAAAAACTGTTCTAAATCACGATAAAACGAACGACAATGTCCTTAAATCCAGGTGACAAACATCTAAAGGGATTCCAAATACTCCTTGCATGGATCTCAAACAAATCTTAGAATTTGAAGAGAACGCATTCCCCTTTGTGAAATCCCTAACAATAGTGATGGGACAATGCAAGGACGTATTTCGTTCACTATTAAAATGCTATTACAGTAATTCTGACAGTGACAAGTATTCTTTAGAGCGTTACAAATAAGGTTACGATTTGTGTGGCAAATATTGTAATATCTAATGAATCTTGTATGTAAGCCGAGGTTATAAATGTGATGTTAGGAAGCGGTTACACTGTGAGTTTTGCATTAAATTTTGCAATAGTTCTAAATAATATTGTAGCATTATACTGATGCATGGTATACAATTAAAATTTATGATTATTACTAACTCGAATCTTTCTGGAATAAAAAAACTAAATAATTATTTTTGAATAATTGAAACATATGATTTTATGTATCGTTTACCGAGTACAATAACTTTCGGATACTTATTTTACTGAATGGTGCGATCATAATTAAACAAAAAAAAATCGTCAATTAAGTGCACTGAAAGGGTAAAGCGTTATAATATTGGAACAATATGTATCTACGTGTAAAATAATAATTATGTCATTAGAGCTGGGATAGTACTTTCGTATGCAAGTTTTATTAAAAATGTTTTTGATAGTCAAATATTATGTATTATATTCAGTATATTCTGCGATACACAAAATAAATGTCTAATAGCATATCAAATCATATCATTAGAGTACTTAAAACTATCAATAGTTCCAAACTCCAAACTACAAAAACTACAAAGTAATCAAATCAAGAACAAGTAATTGTAGACGTACCTTAGGAATATGTTTGTTGTTGACCATACATGGGAAAATAGGCTTGGAATGAACCGTATCTTAGTACTTCCAATGGAAAAGATCGGCTCAGTATATTTCATTTTTTAAACGACAATATTTCCTAGAAAATCGCCGCGTTCACTACATTAATTAACTTAATGCGGGCCCTTATAAGGGACATTGGATACACTAACATAGTGCAATGTATTGTTAAATAGTTTACTAATGTTTTTATGTTGAGGAAAATACGTATTACTTAAAGAATACGATAGTTTTAAACTTTATAGTGATTATACAAAGTCGCTGTTAAAATCAGTACTGATTTTGGTAGAACTGATTATTAGTGACAGTAGGTACTCCCAGACTCTTGGATACCTTTTTCCATCACTGTTACCTTAACACAAAAGAAAAGGTATTTTTAACCAACTTCAAAAAAGGAGGAGGTATTGAATTCGACTATATTTTTTTCATTTTATTTTTATGTTTGTTATCTCAGAACTTTCGACTGGGTGAACCGTTTTTGATGATTCTTCTTTTAATCGAAAGCTGGTGCTTGTCATATAGTCCCACTTAAATTTGAGCGAGATATGACTAGTAGTTATTGAGTTAAGTATCCCTAATTTTGAAGTTGGTTATTTTTGATAATTTATAATAATTTCATTTTTTACAGTAATTTTTTGTCAAGAATTATATGCAATTCGACATCTGCGAGTGCTTAAGAGGCATTGTTCTGATCAGATTTGATTTAAATCTTCCAATCTTAAGCATTTCAGTCACAAAGTTCAAAAAATAACATCTATGAAGCGAGCTAAAGCAAATCAAAGTATTGATTATCATATTACACTTAAGCGCAGCCTCATCATCTTCCATTGTCATCATTCAAGACATACGGATTTTGCGCATCACTTAAGCGGCTTTGTTGGGTATGAAGCATCATCATCATTATTAAAAATGTTTGCGCATGCGCATCACAAACATTCGACTATTCTCAAGATTTTTTCACGTCAAATCTTTCTTTCCCTATTAATATCAAGACGATACCACAGTGGTTGCCACAACAATCGATTGTTGACCCAAGATCATATCAAGAATATGAACCATTGTGATCGGGATGGGATTAAAAAACCATAGATGACGTAACGGTGGCCTTTGTGAGGTTTAATAGAGTGTAAATGCCATTGTCCTATCCCATTGAAGTTTATGGGGTAAAGTAAACTGGCTTGGGTCTGAAGGACTGGTTTTGTGTTCAACTTTATTGAATTTCATTATTTCACCTCAATAATAGATAATACAAATAATATATTCATAAGGGTGGATTCGATTGCTTAGGAATTTACATAAAAATGAGAATATTAAGTATTTGAGTACATATTCCTGTTCCAAGTAAGTATTCTCAGTTGGCTAGGGGTTATTCAAAAATACAGATTTGGCTCTTGTGTTGCTTTTTAATTTAAAATAATTGATATGCATACATAGTTAATAAAATTATTATTATATATTATCTGTTGCTTCAGTTCGGTGAAATATTTTTGCATAATACAAATCACATATTATGTACACCTTATGCAATGTATACTTTACATCCCTGATCAGACTATATTTTCGTATTACCTTCAGTATAAAAACTTCAGTATCTGCTGTTCAGATAACTGCTAGATATTCTTAAAAGACTACTAGACTAGACTTTCAAATGACTAGAAATAAGTCCTATAGGTATTCTTAAAAATACTCTAGAAAATAAGGTACTTCAAGGATTTACATACAAAAGCGACAGACAAGAGATAAACACTGCCTTGATCGAGCAAAAACATTGTCTGAGGAAAGTCATTTAATTTGGCCTTTCACATCGACGGCTGCAAAGAAACATCGCACTGCATCGGTCCAGTTCTATTTTTAATACACGAAACATTCTCGTAAGAAACACCAGATGCACAGAGCAGGTACAAAACAGCATCATGTTACTCACCCGGCGAAATTAAATGACAGGTAACTTGTACTAAATGTAGGTTGGGTGGGTGCTCTTCGATTGGACAGGGTTTGTGCTACAGATGCGACAGATGCAAGGAATAAGGAAGCCTTATAAAAAGCTAGCACGTGCCTCGTGGAAAAAATCGCATGCGGGCACAAGTTGGTTCTAGGCAGAAAAAATATACGTGATTTCTGGAAAGATCCGTGAAATGCATATTTTGGCGCGTACCATTAATGCAGCTGTCTGTGGGATGATATTTTTTCTGCATATGCTAATTTAGTGATGCAGGAAGAATATTTAAGGAATGTCGATTTAATATACGACATTCCTCTTGTACCGTTAAATGTACATAAACTTGTGTGTAGTAAATTTTTATTTGTTCCGGATAATATCCTTACAGAGACGCTTTTAGACCTAATCTATAGCACGAATGATTATTCAAATTATACGTTAATAATACCAATACAGTATCTTAGTATTTTCAAGTGAATTTAAATTAAGAGTAACGAATATCGATATATATAAATGATTATCATTTGATTATGATTATGATTATAATAAAACTATGACCAGCTATTTTTTTGTTAAAATAAATTTTTGCTAAGTTAAGGCTTTTTAACCAACTTCATAAAAGGAGGAGGTATTCAATTCGACTGTATTTTCTTTTTATTATTACCTCAGAACTTTCGACTAGATGAACCGATTTTGATGATTTTTTTTTAAATCGAAAGCTAGTGCTTGTGATGTGGTTCCATTAAAGAGCGAGATTTGACGAGCAGTTTTTGAGTTATTTTGAAGTCGATTATTTTTTGTCAAGAATTATATTATTTCCGGTTTGAGACGCTGACCAGTGACCACCATGAGCGTGGTAATAGGGTCTTTTACCTGCCTGGTTAGCTACCACCTCCTGTTAGGTATTCTACTGATCAAGTTAATGTTTTTTGACACGCTCACTGCAAACTTTATATGTAGTACCTAATACTTAATTTAATTGTTACAAACCTTCAATAATAAACATCGTTGTATAACGTTTAGATTAAATTAGAACACATTTTATCATTCGAACATACAATGTACATATATATATCTCTACACCACCTAGTCACACTAACCCCATAATCGCATTAATTAAACATACATACATACATGTATATACACACAGAGGTACTTTAATGACACCTGTCCTATTTTTAGGTTTAATGTCCAGCTTTAAACTTGGATTTAAATTCACTTTATCAATAATTTCTTATCAAGAACGCCTTAATCTCAGACACCTGATCACTTAAAACTCTTAAAACTCATCTGCTGTACTTACGCCGACATGTATAATCCATTAAAAGAGTTTATTAAAGGGTTTACATATTTCATGGTTTTTGGCTGGTAACGCATCGATGATAACTATTAAATGAAGAAGCATCGGCCTTTGTAGTTATCCATGTTGAATGAACTAATGGATCTTGCTATGTGCAATGGTATTTTAGATTTTTGTCCCTTAACATCTGGAATTTTGGGGAGTCCTCAGCATTGATAGGAAATTGTTAATTTCGTTGGTGCGTGTCAATTGGCATTGTGCTGAAAGGCTTCGGAAAAACAAAAAAAACTGACTGCCAATTAGATTGCTTTGAACGGGAATCGAACACGACACGGGTCTTTTAGGTTGGTAAGCAAGTGGTACGAAAGGTAAATGCAGGGATGGTCTAAAATGAAATAAAAAAAACCCTTTAAATTCGCTTATCAAAAAGATAGAGCGACCCTTTAAAGCCTACTATAGGTATTCTCCTGAAAATTTCCAACGCACATAGAATTAACCTATCCATAACCTTGAATAACCCGTTCCATGTGCACTAAGTTGCACAAAATTCTTTCCATGCGTGAATGACAGTATAAGTAATAAATAAGAACCGCATTAATTAGTCATTGTTTCACGTCTTGCAAAAAACATGTCGGGCGCGTGCGGATGAACGAAAGAGAAGGGTAATGTCGGTGTCACACTCTCGAACCGAATTTAATTTCTTAATAAATTAATAGTCACGATTCTCCTAAGTTTTAATAGCATTATAGTTGAAGTCTTTAAAATAATCTTTGTTCTTGTAGTCAAAAAAAACAGGTCATCTGTACTTTTATTTAAATTTAATTAAGAACTGTAGACTAGCAGACTACTAAACTAGCAGAGTAAAAAATCTTACACTTGAAGTTTTATCACCTTGACTAGAAAGAAACTAGGAAAAGATTGGAAAGAGTAGCACAAAGTCATAAGAATATCATGAAATGTTAATACGGTATGATGAAAATAATACATAGTTTACAAACGTACCCGTACGGGAGTGAATGTTCGCACATGTTCGTAAGACGCGTCGTTAATGCAGAGTCACAATAAATGAAAATACTTTATCTTCTTTTAAACTTTTTGGAAATATCTTAAGTGGCCAGCCCCTATAAACAGATATGTTTAAAAATAATTACTGCAAGTACTGTTAAGCACCTATCTACTCGAGCTTTGTATATATCTTTTTGTCCCCTTAAATGTTTTTTTCTTTAATAGGCGCCTGCTTCGGTAACTTTATCGCTTCGTTTTCTGTTATATAATTAACAATTATTAGGTATCTGAAACTGTAACTGTATAACTCAAAATAGTTTGCTTAGTTTTTCGATTTTACGCTTGGTTTGGCTAGTTATAATGTATCTTTTTAGCGATTTATGACTTTATTTATTACTAATAATAATAAGAATAAGAGTTCTTAATTTCTTTTGTATTTTTAACAGGCTTCAAAAAAGGAGGAGGTATTCAATTCGACTGTATTTTTTTATGTTTTTACCTCAAAACTTTCGACTGGTTTAACCGATTTTGATGATTCTTTTTTTAATCGAAAGCTGATGCTTGTCATGTAGTCCCACTTAAGTTTGAGCGAGATTTGACGAGTGGTTTTTGAGTTATCCCTAATTTTGAAGTCGGTTATTTTTTGACAAGAATTATATTATTTCTTGACCAACAATGCTTTTGGTGTCGCTTCTATAGGGCAACCGTGACTAAATTCCAAACCGATAAAAACAATTCCAGTTTCATAAATGACAATCCAAGACAATAAAGACTCTGGAATACATGCAAATGACTCGTTAGAATAATTTATCAGCATCTAATATCATTATTAGTAAACAGTGTAAAGCGTGGATCACATGTTGTCCCGGAAGTACTGAGTGCTCATTATAAATGCACGTGCCACTGTGTAGACCACCCACCGGCCTTGTGACACTGTAGATACTATCTAATGCACTGGCTCTCAAAGTTTACTTTGAAGAAGAAGAACCTTAAAGTTTAGTCTTAGACTGAAGACGAGAAGTTGAAATTCTATTTCTATAATTGACATAAGCTTACGCGTATTTTGTATACAAAGAAAAAATCTTTTTTGAACCTATGTAAATAGCAAGATAATGCAAACAAAAGACAATAAATCTAGCAGCAGTAGCTGAGCTGTTCCAAAACTTTGACAATCTCTGTCCCATAGGAATCACGTGTTTGTAAACAAAGGGTGATATGTAATAGGGGCGCTGATTGTCGAGAGGGCCGATTACCGGAGGCCTGCCCTCTTCAGAGGGACCAAGAACAGAGGCATTTTGTATCCAGAGGAAGTAATTTTATCAGTTCCCGTATCTGATTGCTGAAAAGTACATGGTACTTTAAGGGCCCTTGAAAAGGTAATACTGGTAGGTTTAAATAATATGGACCACCCTGATTTAAGTTGAGGTTGGATATGAATTACAGAGCGAAGATCTGTTTTGGGTGTCCTATAATCTATACTTCTATACTAATATTATAAATAGGAAAGATTTGATTGTTTGTTTTCATTGAATAGGTTTCGAAACTACTGAACCGATTTGAAAAATTCTTTCACTGTTGGGAAGCTACACTATCCCCGGGTGACATAAGCTATATTATATTTTCAATAAAATTAGGAATGCTCTATAAAACTCCAATAATGTAACCCAAGATAAAAAATAAAATAAAAAAAGAAAGCAAAACGAGGGCGGTTACTCGTAAATAAATGAAATAAATAGCTGATAATTGAACTGATAGGCTACCTATGAAATCACTGCCAATCAATTGACACTTGATCACGGGATTCACGAGTCACGCCGTGACTACGATCCAAGTAACTGTGTCGAAATACAGAAAAATATAAAATACAGAAATCCTTAGTACCCAATTGCCACGGAACTAAAAAAAAGACGGACGTAATCCCAACAACAAATTCAGTGAAGCACCCATAGTAATACCAACTCTCTTTTCGTATAAGTACACAACTACACACACCCACACATTGACACCATACTGCGTCAATCGCGAATCAAAAATTACGCACACATAGTAAGTGGGCGGCCATTGCTATGCTTCACTTTCGATTAGACGAGGTTACGTCCGTCTTTTTTTCAGGTCCATGCCAATTGCATTCAAAATGAGTGTCCGCAGTAGGTATAAAAGTTTAAAATCAAAGCCACATTATTTTTGCAAAGATACATGTTAAAAGTAAATAACGAATATTCAAAAAGACCAATGAAATTAAACGTTAACGCTAAACGCTAACACACTCACACCCCCGCAGTAGGTTATTACCTGTGTCGCGGGTGGCATGGACGACACATATAACACATCACAATCACACCCATGACCCGAGCACAAATATTTATCTGTCACATAAATATCTGCCCCGGCCGGGAATCGAACCCGGGACCCCTCGCTTCGCAGGCAGAGTCGCTACCAACTAGGCTACAGGGTCGACAAATTACCGTTCATAACTTACTGTATAAGCGAACTGTACTTAAGTTTATCGTAAACAAAATAACATTAGACTCACATTATTAATCCTATGCCTACGTGTTCAATGAGCAGGTGTTACATACGAGTACAAGACCGTAGTGTTACATTTTGCTTATTAAAGTACACATTAAAGTTAATAATTAAACGGAAATAACTTCGAGTGTGAGTTTAGGAATTAATGTCTGATAATAGTTATTGCTTTTAGGGTTCCGTTGATAAAACTCTTAGGGCTTGTTTCACAATCTTCAAGTAGAGTCCTGAATAAGCTATTCGCCGGTTAAAGTGTCATTTTATGTACATACACGAAATGTCAACTTAACCAACGAATAGCTTACTTCGGACTTACTTGAAGATTGTGAAACAAGCCCTTAAAAGATTATTTGTTGATGTCCGTCTGTTATCGTTTATGTTCTTTAGGTTGGTAATTTCGTTTTTTGAAATTGTAAAAACACTAGTTCACCTCAGTTATGCTACCAACATAATAACGAAGTGCAGACTTGTATGAAACGCACTATATTTTGTTACATATATTAGGAGTAACATTTCATTTATATGAAGGTATTTAAGTAAATAAACGATTGTTGATTATTGTGTCAATAAAATTATACATTGATAATTGACCATTATAAATGAGCCGTAAGTTTTAAATGAAAAATTTAAATTATAGCCCCATACTGGGATAACTTTTTCAATAACAGGGCCACGGACCTGAAAAAAAGATGGACGTAACCTCAACTAATCGAGCGCGAAGCATAGCAATGGCTGCCCGCTTACCATGTGTGCCTAATTTTTGATTCGCGATTAAAGCAGTGTGGTGTCAATGTGTGGGTGTGTGTACTTGTACGAATAGAGTTGTATTACTATGAGTGCTTCACTGAATTTGTTCTTGGGATTACGTCCGTCTTTTTATAGGTCCGTGAACAGGGCATAACAAATCATACGGAACAGCTTACTCATGAATCCGATTCGTAATTGACCATGTTTTATCAAATACGGTGCTTCTTCGAACTGCAACAATTTAAGTAACGATGCTATTATCTGTAGAATTAAAACAAAACGAGCTTTGCGATGCAATTAGCGTATTTATTACCGTGAATCAAACTGTAATTACTCGTAGTTTTTATATAGAAACAGCTGTTAAGTACCAGATACACCACGTGATCAGACCAGTGACCAGATACTCACAGATCATCGTCATCTATACACATTTGGAACACAAAAAATACCGCTCAAAATATTTTGTCAATCCATATCCTATTTTATTAATGACGAGTAACCGCCCTCGTTTTGCTTCGGTTTTCTTATTTTTTTACACCTTATTGGAGTTTTATTAAGGATCCGTAATATTTTTGAAAATATAATATAGCCTATGTTATGTGTAGTTTCCCAACAGTGAAAGAATTTATGAAATCGGTTCAGTAGTTTCGTTCTTTATATATATTAGTATAGATGTTTGATACCCTTTTACGCAAAAACTACTAAACAGATTTTCATGAAATTTAGCAAACAGATAGACCATGATGACCAGGTAGAACTAATGAACATCAATATTTAGTTTTTTTATAATAATGGCCATATAGCTTGGTGTGAATTTTACTAAGCCAATCTCCCCTGCTCGTGGTATTCAAGGTGCACCCTGCTAAACAACGGACGAGGTTGTGATGCCAGGTCCGTTCTGTACCACCTAGTTTAATCCCAACTTTCATAGTGATAGGGTACTCTATCCACCTGGCTTGTTATTACTCTCCTTCAAATCCATCCATCCATCAGCCTTTGCAGGTCCACTGCTGGACATAGGTCACCCCTAATTGCGCCACTTTGACCGGTCCTGAGCCTTCTGAATCCAGCGGATGCCCGCTGTCTTCTTCAGGTCGTCAAGCCACCGAGACGTGGGCGCCATTCCAGGACCTTTCTTCTTCAAATATAATCCATACTTGTTTAGGTTCTAGTTTTGGAGAGCCAATATTGCGAACCTCTTCTTCTTTTTGTGATGGCCATGGGCGACGGTAACCATTTAACATCAGGTGGCCCGTCTGATAATTTGTCGACTAGAAACATAAAAAGTTTGCAGCGTTGCTGAATGCAGTATCCAAAACTTATGGCTTATAATTATTTATACCTTACCTGCGTTATTTATGCCTTGTATATACATTTTTCCTTAAAGGTATTCTGCAATAATCTAAATGCCAGAACTGGAAATAACTGTAGCGGCAACAGATGGTGGTTGAAGTATTTATTTCAGTTTTATTTTTTGAATACAAACTACCAGATGGACAAAAACCTGAATCTAGTACTAGCTTTATTTACTTACAGCTATAAAGATAAGCATGGAATGTTAAAAAATTCAATTTTTGTATTTCTTTTTCGTGGAGATGGTTAATAAAAAGATATGACTATTGTTAAATCTCACTTCTAACACGTGGTAACTTTGTCAACGAGTTGTGCAATTATTGTCATGACCTCAGCAGCTTCCATTTCAGGACCATTATTATGATAAGTTACTTAGTTTTTTGTCAATTCCTGAAAATGAGTTGCCATCTCCACATCTCTTTTCCGCCTAGCCACCACACCAGCCCTTATGGTGTTTTTAAAATAGTACATTTTAATAAAAACAAAAAAGGCCAAAAATGAAACCAGCATAAGAACCTTACACAATGACAGTAAAAAGTAAAAATGAAAAACTGTACTTCTTACTTCCATTAAAAAATATTATATGCTCTACCAATTGAAACGTATGTTGGTGCTAATCCTGATAGACAATACATTATAACATTGGATCAAATACAAAATCTCCTTTATATGTCACTTTTTGGGTTGTTCGTTAAAACCCTGACCGTTGAAGGTAAGGCGCCTTTGTTTCTTAAGAACCTAAGATACAGTTAACTAGATAGACGCAGTAATAGCTCAGAACAAAGCTTTGACTGCTAAAAACATTTATTCAATGTGTCATATTTATTGGTTCACAGTTACAGGTATAACGTTGATATTAATATCACGATTTGATGTAAAAGGAAACTTGTCCAACCGAAAGATTTATTGACCACTCTCAGACTCAGTAGCGTGAGAGTAGATGAACCACGCGGCTTAAGATACAGGGATATTCCTAAAATACAATACACATAAAAATAATAGGATTCTATGGATAAATCATGAAATGAGGATTCTGTAGTCTAAATCGCAATGCACGTTTGTTTAGCCAGGGGGTCTCGATGCGATTCCCACGGATTGTAAAATTACGAATATTCCGTAGTAATAAGGATCCGTAATTATAAACAGTCATAATTGTCAGTTATCATATTCACGACATATTACATTACGATTTGACGCGAAAATTTAAACATCAATACGCTTTTAAGAATCTTAAGATCAAAGACATGACGTGGGAACGCGCAGTTAGATGTATGTATCAATTTTTTTTTGGTTGTGATGCGTATTGTTGTGTTATAATAAATCTATTCAATTAGCCATGTCGAAGTGGCTACGATTCCGGGAGGCCTATAACCAGCAGTGGATTCCAGTAGATATGGACACCCTAACCGCTAAGAGACAGTCTAGCTGACAAGCAGAGCAATGTTCGACATTTTTATTGACTACTGATCGAGTCGTGTCCTTCTGAAGAATCAATATATTTCTATATACACCAGCTACTGAGCTGGTACTGTTTTATTGCTTATCATCACAACTTCTACTGCTCTACAGCTAGGCTTTAGACTTCTCTCAAGTGCAATTTGGCAGGTAAACATTCAATATTACTTCTCAGATGAACCTACATAATATGTAGGTTCTCTATCATATTATGATAGAGATGTTTTTTTACTGAAACGAGTGAAATTTTATTTGTATTGAACATTGCTTGAACAACAATGGTACAATCAGCAAAAGAGTTAAATATGCAGCGCACGATAAAAAAAAACTTTTTGTTGTGTTTAACACTACAGAATGTTTGTGTTATTATCCATTGATATGATGTTAAATGCTACCCATATAATAAGGGATGATTTATTATTGATAATATCACAAACAAAATTAAATATTAAACATTGCATTACGTTTTTGTATCATACTCCGCATCTTTTATTGACTGTACATGGTTTAAAAAATTGAGCGTGCAAGATTCAAACCTGGATCTCAACTAGTTCAAACTACTACTAAGCTACCTTTTTCGACGAATCTG
Source organism: Thymelicus acteon (assembly GCA_951805285.1). Taxonomy (NCBI): domain Eukaryota; kingdom Metazoa; phylum Arthropoda; class Insecta; order Lepidoptera; family Hesperiidae; genus Thymelicus; species Thymelicus acteon. The sequence continues at coordinate 4,989,248 of OX638233.1, forward strand.
CAAACTAGTTACAATTTGCGAAAAGAACAATATCTTCGCTGGAATTTCAGCACTTTAATAAAACTAAGTGCTAAAATGTTGTCATGTTACATTGTATTTATCTAGTATGACGTGGGGTACTGGCAGCTGCTTAAATTAATCTCCAGGACTTCACAACGACCACTCAACTCGACATGATACTGACATGGTCGACCTTAAACGGTGTACCCCTCTCTCACAGGGTGCTCAGCTATAGCTATGATAAGCTAAGCGTAAACATAATACATAGCGAATATAAGTTTGCAGGTAAATGAAATACATTTCAAACAAGGTACATTTTATGTGTTTAAGACTAGCTCGGAATATAGTGTACTAGCTTTTACCCGCGACTTCGTCTGCGTGGACTTGAGAATTAGTAATTAAAAAAGAGCCCGGCCATTTGGCGAGTTTTTTGGCACCGAGGGTTTTGTACATACTTACAAAACCGAACATAAGAGCAATATTAAATGATTCAATAACAAACTTAACTTTGTCGCTGTAAAACTGTCGTTCCCATACATGGATATAGCGATCAATTTTATTAACCAAATACAAATAAGTTTAAGTTTTTTTGGAATGGTTCCTCCACGCATTCCTAAGGAAATAGGGTTGACAAACAGACGGACAATGACTTGATCCTCTAAGGGTTATGTTTTTTTCGTTTGAGGAAAAAAACCCTAAAAGAATTATACAAAAATTCTATGTAGTAGCACATACATAAAAGCAGTCCAAACAATAAATAATTATAACCTGTAAACCCAACTTCCAAACTAAATTATACCCTTGACCTGAAAAAGTAGATCCATCTCCAACCCTCGAACGACCCGATCTCGACGAACATGCATTCTTTGATGAGGGATATGAAAAATATCTGTGAGCCAAATTTCATCCAAATCCATTTAGCCGCTTTAGCAAGAGTAAAAAAAATATCTTAATATACGCTTAAGAAATATTAGTGGGATTTTATATACATACACCATTAGATCCTGAATTAGTCAATGTTGTACTGGTTTTGCTACGTCAACTTTGCCAACGACAAATAATTTTAAAACATTAATTCCCATCCTTTCAGGAGTTACATGTATAGTCACCAAGACAACCTATGGTCATACATACTTGTTTTCTATTCTAAGATACACCATTCAACCCTGAATTGGTCAATGATGGACTGGTTTCACAATGTCGACTTTATCAACAGCAAATTATCATACGAACAGTATTTCAACAAAAGTCAATTCAGATTCAGAAAACTTAAAACAAATTTCTAATCCAAAATGTCTTCCGCATTCTGGGATCCGCATTTCACACATTCTGGGATTAAAACTCCAACATTATGAAACATTTTAGTTTTCTTGTTCATTGAATAGTATTTGTACACAAAAAGTTTGTGCCAGCTAGTTCTAATTACATCGGTACAAACGGTATAGCACCTAAAATCAGTGACCAAAAATAATACAAAATTATGAAAAAGATTAAATTTTTCATTCCATCAACTTTAGAGACAGCGTTATTTATTTTATCTAGTAAAAGTAACAATACTGAGATAAATAAAGAAAAGCAAAGCAAGCCAAACCAAACCTAATCGAATTCTTCTTCCATTTTTTTGCACTACTTCTTTTCTACTTCTTTTCGACTTTTCTACGTTCTTTTCGACTTACTGTGTGTTTTTATCTGACCAAGTAATAATGTCTGTAAGACGGTCCCTATGCTGCTCACCAGATCACGCAAACTGATGCCACCACTCTTTCTCCTTGATCGGTTCGGGTGGTTTAGCTATTTGCTATTTGCTTGAGGTGTACCATACCATGTCAGGTTTTTTGGTCAATGTTTGATCGCGCCGACCACAGGCTACATGAGTCACTATGGGACGTGTCACCCCTCCACACTTGACTGTCTGAGAACTAAACGATTCTGCGGGAAGAGTCAAAAGAAGCCCCCGACCATCTGAGTTTTGCAACCGTGACACCAGCTGGATTTACGGTAATGAAAGGATTCCCTACCCGACAGTAGGGCCTGCCTCTCACACCGCCGACCATAGGCTACATGAGTCACTAAGGGACGTCTCACCCCTCCACACTTGACTATCTGAGAGCTAAACGATTCTGCGGGAAGAGTCCAAAGAACCCCCCGACCATCTGAGTTTTGCAACCGTGACACCAGCTAGATTTACGGTAATGAAAGGATTCCCTACCCGACAGTAGGACCTGCCTCTCAACCGGGAGACTCTAGTTCTTCTGAGTTTATTCCTGAATGACCTTGTAGCCTTACATTTGTATATTATTGTAAATACGCAACCCTATTTTATAACCATGGCATTTATATAACACCATTGTAATTCCCTCATATTTTTCATGTCTTTGTATTATAACTTTATTAAATTCTTTAACCTTGTTCGGAGTTCTATTTATTTAAACACGCATGCTACAACCTGAATGACAAGTCCGAGCTTTTCATCCAAGCACCTGGCCCAAATGCCAGACCTATATACACATTATACCTAAAAAGGTTTCAGAAGAAACTCATTGTTTTAACTGCTTCGCGGTTTGTGGATTAGATAACATGCCTGCATTACCATATAAGATTAGCTTATTTTTACTGCTATTTGTATAGCTCGATACAACTTAATTCTAAGCTCTGCTAGATCATAAATAACTCTCTTTAAACTTGATAGAATGGAAATTTAATCATCTTCATAATTTATAATTTTTTCATTCTTGTTTTCTTTGTTGTTTGGATGACAACGCGTGGGTGATGCTTTTAGTCTGATCACGGACGACGGCTTTAGTCATCCATGGAGGACGATGACAATTTAGCATCAGGTGGTTCGTCTGCTTTTACGTGGCCATTCGCAAATTCAAAAGTATTTTAGTTATTTGTATTGTATTTATTTACGTCCGGTCATAATTAGCCTATGCGGGGCACTGTAGTTGACAGCAGTAGGTGATTATTCGCATGTATATATTTTAATTTCTTACTCATTGTGATTATTAAATATGTAAAGGATTTGTATTTTTATTATTTTCTACTTTCTATGGGCCTATTCCTTCAATACAATAAGGAAATCTAAATTGTAATAATTTGTCAAAATTTAAGATTTTTATATAACTACAAAAAACATTATTTGATAATTTTCCTAAATTATAAGATATTATTATCGCTATCTATGACCCACACCATCATACAGCGAATTGAATATAGGAAGCCGGTAGCACAATCTAACATAGTTGTGTTATTGATTGAGTAGGGTGACTAATTTATTTAAAACCCCAATGTTTTAAATATTTTAAATATGTTAGGTACACATTAATTTCAATAAAATATTTATTGACTGTTGAGTCTCGTTCTCAGACCTACATACATTTATCAACAATGGCTTCTAGTTACCTGAACTGACATCTGTTGTTGATTAGCAGAACTAATTCACTACAAAATCATAAATTAAAAAAAATGGTACACATTGATTTTTTTAAAGAAATAACGAATATTTCCGATACTAAACAGTCTCTTTTATCCCTCTATCGGGTACTGTCACAATTTCTTGCTGTTATGTGGCGTATCAAAAAGTCCTATTTGTTGATATCTCGGCTTATAAGCGACGTATCACAATAAAACGTACACCAGATTTTAAGTTAGACCATCAGCAATACAACTTTGAAAACCGCATTCAGTTTCATCCAGTAGTTTTGGCGTGATGCGGTGTCAAACATACAGACAGACAAGATTTTTAAAAATGACAGATTTGCAATCTATTGCTCCTATTGAGTCCCCTGATATCAAATTTTCTTAAATATCTTCAATGTACAGACATTATCGAGTTACTGTTTTATAATATATATAGATTTAAAAATTACCTAAATATTTTAAGAGAATCGCTTGCTTTGAGAACAAACAGTCGAGATGTATTGAGGTTTCCTGCATTACAAAACGCACGTAGAGTGCGCTACGGTGCGGCGATTTGACGCGAACGCGATCAGCTGGTTTGATATTTTCGCGCGAACTTGTCAGTGACAGTCAGTGGCGGTGAGGAGACAATAAAATTCAGGCACACGTAGGACAGAGTTGCCGCATCGCACCGCATCGTACTGAATTCGCGTCGGATCGCTTCGCGATCGCGTTCGCGTTGAGTCGCCCACGTAGGACACGATATTACGGTATAATTGAAACTAAAAAATAAATTGTAAATTTAATATGTACGTCACTTTACTGACATTATGAATAAGTTTTATTAGGAAGAAAATATTTTTATTCTCTCTCACCTCAACTTTGTCTGCTTATATTATTATTATCGTATGATTAAATATTAGTATTAAATAATGTTTTATCCTTAAATTGCCTTTAATACTATATTTACACGAAAGCTTAGCACACTTTGCATCAATAGTCAACACTTAACCCGGGAGAGGAACAAATTTATATTCACGTAGAATATTCCAATTTTCGTGGTGTTTTTATTTTCGACTAATTACTGACATCCCGTTAACTACAGGTGAGCTTTCACCGTACGCGCCGAGCCTGCGAGCTTTGTTCAACTTTTACAATATGCCGGCATAGCGGCGCGTAATATGTTGGCATAATTGGCATATAGCGGTATTATGGTACCTTGTGTAAATGGTATCACGAAAACGAGTGTTACGATTTACGACGACCCTGTAGCCTAGTTAGTAGCGAACCTGCCTGCGAAGCGAGGGGTTTCGGGTTTGATTCCGGCCGGGCAGATATTTATGTAACAGATAAATATTTGGACTCGGGTCATGGGTGTTATAGCGATGTGTTATATGTGTCGTCCATGCCACCCGCGACACAGGTAAAAACCTACTGTGGAGGTATGAGTGTAAAAGCTTGTATTTGTGTTTGATTTGGCCGGCAAATTTCGACTTTTTAAACAGTTTAATATTTAACAACTGCTTTTGATAATTGCTATAAGTTTTAAATATAAGTTCTTCTTTACAATTAATTATATAAACAGTGAAAATCAGTATGTTAAATACACCTCATCATTATATTACTAACGAAAATCATTTATATTCAATAAAAAGTCTCAGCATTGAAAAAACTAAATAAAATGATTGCCAAGCGCCTACCAATGTAACGGCTATTATATAAAAGAATAAAAGATAATGAACTATACCTAACCCTACAGCTGCAATATTGAAAATACGTGATCATCGTCTATGAAGAAGGCCTTAAGCCCAATTGTAGTCCACAAAGAAAGCCGGTAGCACAACAAACGGTCCTCACAAGACATCATTAATACTAGTATTGCATCTGCCAACAACCCTTTAACGGCAAAAAAGGGATTTTCGAAAAAACACGCCCTTATACCGTTTTCTGCTTCGCAGGGTGGAAGCGGTCCGTCTACGCGTCTTAGGAATTCGGCGGGTATTTTCTGTATCTCAGAACATTGGGAATAAAGCCTGGTGTCAATGCTCTCTGTTTATGTAACCCTGCTGAACACACAATTTATTTATTTATTTATTTATTTATTTATTTATTTATTTATTTAAGTCTGCCAGTGGTTACAACACTCAAGATACATATTTATTTATTTATTTATTTATTTGTTAAACACATAGTAATTAAGGATAGTATATCAATCTTATACTATTCTTAATTACTATGTGTTTAACCTTTTAAGACAAACACAGCATGCACGTACTAATCAGGTAGTTTAATAATTTATCTACGAACTAATAATTTAAATCGTAAGCGGGGATCTATTTGTGCTGGCCTAAAGTTATGGCTTTCTTAAATGATAGAAGCGACATATTATTAATGTCCAATGACCCATGGTATCCATTAAGTAATCACAGTGAACAAACATACAAGAAAAAAATATAATTATTATAATTATCGGGTTTCTTTTAACACTTAAGGTGCCATCCATAAATTACGTCACACCTTAGGGGGCAGGGAGTCCTAAATTTCATGACCTCACATTTCAAAATCGAATAAGTATGTACAGGTAAATATTAAAAAACAATTAATGGAAATAAAAGTTATTTCGGAGCTGCGGTTTTAATTTAATAATTTCTAGGTGTAAAATTTCATAATATGTGACGTTACATCAGGGGGGGAGGTCTCACAAATGTAACCAGCTGTGACAGGGACGGGGGGAGGGGTCAAAAAGTCATGAAGTTAGTGTGACGTAATTTATGGATGGCCCCTTATGAGCATTAAGTTGAAATTGGACTGTACATAATTCAGTTTGTCAAAGGCGTCAAAGGGTTGTTACAATGAGTCTGTTGATTGATCTGTTTTATTTGAACATAAACATGTATTTATTTCTGGGGCAGCTCGACTTGTTTTCGAATGTGCACTTGCTGTTAGTCCTAGTGGCCTTTGCAGCTTCATGCGAGAGCTCAACTACATCGTTTTTTTACCGACTTCAAAAAAGGAGAAGGTATTCAATTCGACTGTATTTTTTTATGTTTTTTACCTCAGAACTTTCGACTGGGTGAATCGATTTTGAAGATTCTTTTTTTAATCGAAAGTTGGGGCTTGTCATGTGATCTCACATAAATTTGAATGAGATCTGATAAGTAGTTTTTGAGTAATTTTGAAGTCGGTCATTTTTTGTGAGTAAAATTTAGATCATAATAAAAAAAAACCTCCTCAAAATGTTTGAAACTTTCCTACCGGAAAATATTCCTCCGAAAACTAAATACCAAAAATTAACGACAGTCAAATTCTAATGTCCCCAATGATTCGATCGCACACCTTGCACACAAAAAATGTGGCTAATGCAAAAGGCAGGTGGAGTGGACTCGTTAATATTAGGCTTTACAGATTAGATACAGGGTAGCGGACTCCGGTTTTCGGCCCTGCTGTAATAAACTTGTTAAAATTGAAAAGTTTTTTTTTAGTTTTTTTTTCCGTACCAGATTGTGCTCCAGACTGTTCGACGGGTCCTGGGTTCGATTCCTAACGAGGCAAAATTTGAATCATGTTTTTTTCTGTTCTCGGTCTGTGTGTACTTGTCTTTTAGTGTTATCCATGGGACCCACGTTACAGGGAATTGTGCCACAGTCTGGGGCTAATATAATGTAATGTTATTCATTTATTTAATTCAATTAATGACATTGATGTCATAATACAAAGAGCCAGTTAAAAACAGACTGTCAAACAATAGTCAACTAATATAACTAACTAATATAATAACTATATATATAAGGTAATAACTTTGGTATTATGAATAAGTAGGTACCTATCCATTATTACCACATTTACCACATCCAAAAGTTAGTTTCCCTAGCATAATCCCTGGCCAGCAATAAATTTACTGGCATTTTGTAAAATTTTCATTGTTCAGGAAAATTCCCGTCAACTAGAAGCCCTACGAAGGTCTGCCAGTTATTTACATAAGCTGGAATTTGCTCTACAGACTCTTCAGAAGACACATTCAAAGAAGCCCATAGCCCATATCCAAGGCCAGTTATTTTAACTACATCCGTAAACACTACCCACGTGTTAGATAAAATTAGATTATTCACACTTATTTTCATCATGATACATTTCCCAAAACTTTGTTCTACGTGCGATTTATTTTACATCCGGAAATGCTTGTAATTCATAAAGATGTGAGTAACATATCCGTTCTTGTAATAATCAACAATAAATGTTAATAAGAAATATTTCATTTTGAATGTCGATAAACGGCTATATTTGAAAAACATGGAAATCACTTGAAAAAGACCTGGGACAAATCAATATTTCTTTTTCTGTTATTTGCATAGCTCGTACCTATCCCAAATATCATAGTAGATATCTATCTATTCCTAGTACAGTACCTGATACATGTTCCTAGTAATAAATAGAATAACGTATTCTTCAAGCGTACGATCGCATCGCATTTTGTTACGCCATTTATTTACAGTTGCCGGTAGTGTTAACATCAATTACCTATGTTTTGTGTGGACAGTCCGAGTTTGGGATTCGTTACTTTAATGACGTCATCATTATGGCTTCATGCGATATACACTCATATTTACAGGCTGTTCAATGTATGTCTTTGTAGTCATTTTGTTTGTAGATCTATGAGAAATAATAAAGTAACGCATTAGAATATGTGTGACGTTATTATCTATCACTGATTACATCACATATCGTAATTCGTGCAAGTTGTATGGTTTAAAAGGAATTTTGATGATTACTAACAAATTACTTAAAAAATATTTTGAGTAAAAAATTGTACCTACCTTTCTTTCTTATACCAACGAATAATAATATAATGATGTGAGAATTATATACTTAAAGCAACTTAGCAAGAAGCAACTTAAAATATTCGCAAGCATTTGCTGCAAATATATTATTTAAGAACATTTATAACTGAATGTGGCTTCAACCCATGAATGGCCCACTACTGAGCACGGGATATAATTGAATAACAGAACGAAAATTTATTTCATTATAGCAATAGATAAAATAAATAAAACGGTTTAAATGTCCTGCTATTTATCAAAGTTGATGGTAGCCCTACAGTTGGAGTACTACACAAGACGCGGGATGTATTAATATTAAATACATAATTATTAATGTATTAAAATACCATGATCAGTTTTTCTTACATTTAACTACAGGCAGGCTAACAATTCAATGTATAAGTTTAAACATCTACAAGTTTGACAGCCATAGGAGAGTAAACAATTTACTTTTGAAAATAAAGTTGTAGTGTGTGGCACAGGGTGAATTGAGGCAGATATCTTCTTATGGCTTGCCTAAATCTTATGAACACCATGTACGGTGTAAAGTGTACTTGGATTAAATTTCCAATCTTCAATCCATAGTTTTAGGATTAGATCGTTTTAATTTCGAGCGCAAATTGTTTCATCTACCTAACAACCACTTTAGAAGCTGTTTATTTTTTTAACTGTAACAAAACTGAAGCTGCGCTTGAAGCAGGTAACTGGTAAGAAACCGCACAGGATGGAAGTAAAGTAGCTCTCGTGTCAGAGATCAGGACTTTCTTCGGGTCAATGCGCCAAACGAACAATAGTTAGTAGTATCACAGAAGAAATAATGGTACTTGTAAAAAGTAGTAGTACCTATATCTAGTAACAGATAATTAACAGCTATTACTTCCGATGCTTATGATCAGTCTTTCTCAAATTAGGTAGATTACGAGTATACCGTTCTAAATCGGCGCTAAAGACCTTTTAAGCTTAAATGCATTTTTAAGCGTGAAAATTGCTTAATAAAAACGAATTTTTTTTTGCTTCTATTGATATAGTTAATAGTATCTATAGTTAATAGTATTACTTTGCGGAAATCCATTGTTATTAAGCTAGTATTAGTCTACTTTGCAACAATCCGCGGGTAACATGTATGATGGTATATACTTTAGACATGCGTGGCACCTCCCTCCCTCCCACAACGGAAACATGCACTACAATAATTAAAAGTATATACCAACATACATACCAGCACCAACACGTGTTTCGCCCCGAAACGGAGCATCATTAGGGTAAGTTGACTCTACGATGGTCAGTCGCAAAACTTTTGCGACTAATGAAATGACTTAATGCTACTATTGAAACTAAATGAAAAACATTTTCGAAGTTTACTGATCTGGGAAGCGGCAAATCTATTTGTTATCAAGTCGCATTTTCAAACCGATATAAAAACAAAACTCTTAACAAAAGACGGGAAAGTTAAATCGTGCCAAATTATTTGTTTCTGATTTGCATTGTATTGCTCAATACTTTCAATTAAATAACGAGCGCACGTCAGAACAATTCTTTTGCTAATTAATGGTTATAAAGCGATATTAATCGATTGTTACAATTAATTAACTCAGACAGACAATGTGATCATGACTAAGATATTAACAAGAAGACTACGCCCACAGTGTGAAAGCGAAAATGTGGGAATGTTTTTTCTATTAATTAAAAAAAATATGCGTGTCAAATTCAATTTAGACATGAATTACCTCTATCCTCCATAACACAGACTGATTTATCTGGCAGTTTTGGCGCGAAAATATTATTTTTATTTTTATTTAAGTCTGATGCAACAATGCAAAGACTTCTTAAATTAACTTGTGATATAAGTAAAAGATAATTAGTAATGAAAAAGAGAAGATATTTTTGTTTTCAGTACTTTCAAATTTTGAAATATTATCGTCCAAATTAATGATCTTGCGAAGCACAGTTTAGCGATGAAGATATTTAACGATGGACCTTTCCTCAAACAGACACAGTTTATGATAACTTTATCGTTGTAGCTCTATTTTGCTGTGCCAAATACCTACACTGTAAAGCTATGATATCGAACCGCGGACCTTTCGGAAAGTCAGAATTACCAAGCAACTAAGAAGTCTTAAGTTTACGAAGACTATGTAAAGTCTCCAAAAACAGTCATTAAGTAAGTGTGTTTTGCGGTGTACTTGTAAGTGTTGTAAGCAATATGGCGGGGGCAGGTGACCATGCAGCTGCCCATCAAGGTTGCCCCTCGCCTCCGCGTTCCCCCTCCCCCCTCCCCCCGCGTCCCGTACCGATAGTTGTAATATTACTCGTTACTTACAACTATCTTGGATAGCTTTGCGATTCGAGGAGCTTCGCAGAGACGCGTTTGTGATGGATTAGGAATTGGGACTTAGTTGTTAGGATATACAATTGGAAATGGGTTGGTTGGTTATATCTACGTGGAACAACTTGAATGAAATAAATAAAGTAGAAAAAAAAATTCTTGACACTTACTGTATTTTTTTTTCCTAATCTACATGAAAAAGAGAAGGTCTCATACCTATAAGAGTAGAAAAATACATTTGAAATATGGATATATATACGTTTTTCTCAAATTTTCAATTAGAATTATGGTCGAAATTGAAGCGCTGCAAACACTCTTATTAATAAAACATTTAACTCATGTGACTATGTAGTACTGTAGTCTGTTGGTACCTAACCCACATGACTCTAATAGAATAACTCCAAATATTGCATGACTGACCTGACACGTCCCATCCCTAGCGCCCACGTGGTCGGTGTCGGTCGCTGCGCACGCGCCGGTTGACCTCGTAGTGTCGCACGAGGGGTATTCAACCCGCGCCGCGCCCCTAGCCCTAAGTATTGACGTGTTTAACATAATCATTAAGTATTATTATTAATTGTGACTGTAATAATAAGTTGGTTTTGTCATTTATAGACGAGGGTTTGATTTTTAATGTAGATACCTACTTTATATGAAAAACAGGCCATTACTGAATTTGGTGGATTCCACGAGTGTTCCTCTTCAGGGGATGCGCAACAGTAATAGTCTTCAATATTCTGACCATGCCTGATTTCTGGCGCTCTACCATGATTTCTGGGTTCGATTCCCAGCGAGGAGGAAATTTGAATGATGAATTTACGCCCCAACTCAGAATCATTAACGGTTACTTACATCGCTCCTTAGTAAAGAATCACCATACAAATTCTGTACTAAGAAGCGATTTAAGTAACCGTTAGTGACTCTGAGTTGGGGCGTTTAACTTCTGTTCTTGGTCTAAGTATGTGTGTTTTTGTGTGTTGCCATGGACAGCCACAACACAGGGAATCCTGGTATAGTGTGTGTGTAGCCTTATTTTTATTATTTTTTAAGGATCTTTGAAAACATTTTTATACTTCGGAAGTTAGCTTTATATTATGGTGGGATTTATGAAAAAAGGAATGGAGAAATTCACCAACTTTTGTTGATTATAAAAATTAAGGTTAAAATAAAAACGAATGTGTAAATATCATTAAAATAGCTTTAGAAATGGAAATGTTATAGGACTTTGAAGTTGCATTTTTCACGAATAATTTGTGTCGTCTCCGAACCTGTTCCATGCGGCTCGTAATAGAACACCTTTTGATTTAGCGCTTGATTTGAATAAAATAAATCCATTACAGTGTACAATTATATAAATTTTAGGCAAATTAACACGCTATATTGTAGGAGGCCCTCGCATGACTAAGGAAATAAATAATACGTGCGACGATCTAGAATAGGTGCGGTGACGACACGTACTTGTCGGAAAATACGTAAACATTTATCATTTTATATAATTTCAGCCATTTATTGATGGATTTTGCAAGTTTTTACCGTTGCCCGTGGCCATTGCTAACTTAAGCTATCACCGATGCGTTGCTGGCCTAGAGAGAAAACATAAGAAATAAACAAAAGCGGTTGACTCAGCCAAAAGATACTATATTAAATATAAAGATAATAGTTATAAAAATAATAACTATAAAGAAAAGAGAGAAAACATAAGAAATATAGAAAAGCGATTGACTCAACCAAAAGATACTATATTAACTATAAAGACCTGGGGTACAGAATCCTCAATATGAAAACAATTATTCTGACCAATATCCAAAGATAAAAGATTGTGCCAGTTTGATTGATATAAATGGCAGGTAGTTTATGCGATACACCTTCAACAACAATATATTGTAATTTATTGATATGTTATTGTAAGTTATACCTTTAACATTTTACTTAGTAAACGTTGAAAATAATATAGAACATAATATCATGGTATGGTTAAATTATTTGTTACAATCGATTGAAATATTAGAGCTTTTCTCATAGAAAAATACTAATTGCTATTGTAATAATGAAGTACTGTTTCTCCATTCAGCTTCTTCAAGTCAATATGTTGTATACAAAATAAGTTATATTTTGCTCCTTGCTGGAAATAAAGATAAAAATGATGAATATCTTTCGCCAGATGGAGAGTTAATAAGTGTTATTTTCTTTTCGCACAATTTTAAATTAATACTCCAGCAGCATATTTCACATATACAAAGGTCACAAAATTAATCCATAGTCTGCAACATTGTAAGCTGGGATGACTGCTGTTCATATTATTATCTACCATTGAGCTATTAATCATCCATTACTCATGTAAATGTAAAGGCGTCTACAATGTATGTACAATACTCTTTATGGAGTGCTACTGAGTATAAAGCACCTTAGCCTTGTGCGGTTTACACCTTTGAGAATTTAAGAACTCTTAAGCCACAATTTCAGAGTCACTAACGGTTACTTAAACTGCTCCTTAGTACAGAATTTGTATGGTGATTATTTAGGGAGATTCTCTAAGGAGAGGATGGAGATTCTTTAAGGAGCGATTAAAATAACCGTTAGTGACTGAGTTAGGGCGTTAGATCTATAGGTTTTCCAAACTGTAAATCCTAAGGTTTTGACGTGATAACGTCAATTAAAACGATGAACGCCGGGCGCACGCACGAAAAAATGTAGCGTTCCGCGAGCGAGGGAGCGTCAAAAGCGAGAGAGAGGCACGATCGGCTACGATTGGCGTATCGTAGCCGATGCCGTAGGCGATCGTAGTTGAGTGGAGCGGAGCGGGGCGGGGCGGAGCGGAGCGGAGCTTTGTCATGACGTTGTCACGTTAAACTACCCTCCGTAAACCGACTTTATTTTTCAAATAGACATTCGCCGTTGACATTAGCAGACAAGAAATTGACTAGGTGACTGCTAGTGGCGTGGCCGGCGTGACGTGGGTGACATTCCTTGAATGAAAATAAACTCGAGGTTTAAAATTGTTCATTTCATAGAGGCCACACTTAAAACCCGGCAACAATTTCCGCTATTCCTAACAGGTCTTCCGAACGAACGACTTTGTAGTATCTTTCTCATGGGAGCGATTGTACCGAATGTTCTTGAAACTACAGGTGTACCCAGATCACCGTTATAGTGTTAATAACTTGGAGGCCTAAGGCCGGTAAGGGCCGGGACGAGCATAAAGCACGCAGTTAGCGCGCGCACCCGCCGGAACGAAGTAGGAAGTCGCCGCTTACTTCAGAAAGTGTGCTTATGAGTAGTGCGGACACTTTCAGTTTTAACTTGAAGCTTTATTTAAGCTATATATCTATACTAATATTATAAAGAGGAAAGATTTGATTTTTTGTTTGCTTTGAATAGGCTCCGAAACTACTGAACCGATTTCAAATATTCTTTCACTGTTGAAAAGCTACACTATCCCGGGGTGACATAGGTTATATTTTCAAAAAATAGGGATCCTTAATTAAAATCCAATAATGTAACCCATGGTGTAAAAAAATAAGAAAACCGAAGCAAAGCGAGGGCGGTTACTCGTAATATTATAAAGAGGAATGTTTTGATTTTTTGTTTGTTTGTTGTTGTGGATAAAATAAAAAACTACCCAACCGATTCCAAAATATTGTCATCAATAGAATGCTCTATCCTTTATGTGTAACATGGGCTATATTTTATTTAAAAAAATGGGTAGATTAAAAAATGACGTGCAAAAGTGTATCAGTGATACCTATATGAATAAATTATTTTGAATTTTGATCTAGACGAAAACTGAAGCAAAGCGAGGGTAGCTACTAGCAATGTTATGTTACTAGCATGAAGGATAGAGTAGAAGGAGGGCCATTTCATAGAAGGGGAAAGTTGAAAAAATGTCCAGCTATTTACTGAAAATAGAGGTTCCAACAATGGCCACTCCAGGATGGCGCTAGTGTCTGAGAAATAGCGATATGAACATAGCTTTTGTAGACGGAGTGTAGATTGCTGAGTTATGCCTTTGGTGTTGCAGATGTCGATAAGCGACTACAGCCACTTAACCATCAGATTGATCGTCAGCTCGTTTGCCGGCTATATCCATAATCTTAAATTAAAATTAAAAAACCCCCGACAGTTTTATTTACACTAAACATACCTAAGAACACTCTCAATTAAGTGAAAGTAAAATCGGTTCATCCGTTTAGGAGCTACGATGCCACAGACAGACATACAAATACACAGACACGTCAAACTTATAACGCCCCTCTATTTTCGTCGAGGATTAAAATACACAACCTCCTTTTTTATTAAAGTTGGGTACAGATAATGTCCGCACCGCTCTATGGCACTATGGTCACGCGCGACGGCGCCCCCTACACGCTCGAGAAACCTCGCGATGTGTCTACAACCTGGCTCCGACTGCTTTAGTTTATTTACATTGAACATCGGTATCGGTTCTGGTATCCGAGTGTATACTGTCATTTTGATTACACTGCGTTTTTAAGATGATATGGTTTAAGAAGGTCGAATGTAAAAGCCGTATTGCATTTTGTCCATACCAAATAAAACTTATTTCCTAAGCGATGACTTAATCGTCACGAGAATGGATTATTTGATACACAATCATCAATAGATACACTCTTGTTTCTTGCATTTGGCGTGGACATGGATATAAACAAAAATATTCTAACCACTCCCTCCCCGGTGAAGTCATAGGCCTGTTGTACTGGATTCGGCCCGGTCGAATAAACCGCTCCACCCCCGATGACTATGTGGTTCTAGGTCCTAAAACCAGCGGGGTTGGATGAGGGGGGGGGGGGACTACGGTGTCCCTCTCTCGTGTAGTGTTAGCGGTCTGTTGTAGTGGGTTCATATTATGTCGAACAACCGGTGCACTCCCGGGTAGTGTGTCAATAGGACCAACAACAACTTAGCAAGTTGTGCCGTTCCACTAGTTGTGCGTACGTAGTTGGTCCGTTAGGAAACCGCGTTCGAAACAAAAAAAAACATGCCTAACCCGAAAACAGACAGATTGTGACATTTATCAGTCACATAAATATCTGCTACTTTTCGATATATTCAGGGTCACCACTGAAGTCTTTGACTGCATTCAATCTACATCAAAATAATTCATTCAAAGTGGTCGTAAAGAGTACGAAGAGTACAAAAATAGAAGAAAGGGGAATCAATATAGGATACAGGTTTATTATATTGCTTCTTATCACCAACTCCAACTCTTGGTGCCCGATAGGCCCCAGTCCATGAATACCTTGATATTCAGCGAAAACATTTGCGATCAGACATTATCAAATCATATTGCTATTACAATCGTTGGTTCATTAACACGTTATCGAAGTGCCCCTAAACGAAAAAATATTCAATGTGCCTCTGAGCTTCGATCACTTATAAAATAATATAAATCACTTCTTTTATAAGTGATCGAAGCCTTTGAGTTTTGTGTGTGTGTGTGTGTGTGTGTGTGTGTATGTGTGGATTGAGGGCTCTTTTTTAAAAGTTATTCATATTTTTTCAAAATCAAGGAGGAATTTAGGAAATAATTGTAAAAACATTGTGAAGATAAAAAAATTATGAAATTCTAACTTAAGAAATTACTGTTATCTCGTATCTCGAAATATATCTACTAGATGTATGATAACATTTGTATGTGGAAAAATTGTGCAGAATTTGTGAAAGCTATTCAAAATTATTACTCAATTGATTTTTACGTTTTACTCGGCAGTAACGTATGAATGGATTTTGTGCTGAATGCTCTAGGTATGGCATGGTATTAACAGCTCGCGACTTCGCCTATATGATTTTTTTTTATGCAAATAGCCGGCAAACGAGCTGACGATCCACCTGATGGTAAGTGGCTATCGTCGCCCATGGACATCAGCAACACCAAAGGCATCACTGATGCGTTGCCGGCCAAGAAAGAGAGAAGAAAAAGAAAGAAAGAACTGGCTCTCAAGCCCCCAGCCGGAACACGACGAGTCGTTTGACGGCTGACTCATGCTCGAGGGTGGTAGCTATCCAGGCGAACCCTATGGAGAAGTAATAATAGTAATAATGGTATTAATTAAAAATTAAAATCAATATTACCAATATAATCCCTCCGAGGGTCCTACCACCAGCGGGCCGGATTTAGTCGCCTTTTACGACACCCATCCGGCGTGGGATTGGAGTTAGTATTCTAAACCGCCCCAATACGGCGTGAAATGAATTTGGATGTTGTGAACATTCAACCTCTATTTTACACCCTTAGAAGTTGAAATGCCAAAATCCTTATTTCTTGAAAATCTTGAAATAAACCCTAAAAGGTACATGACTACTGTCCAAAAATGGCTAGAACCAGGTAGTTTTGGCCTGGCTTGAATGAATCTGTCATACGAAAACGACTTTCCTCTTTTAATATTGGTAGTAATACTGTTACCACTTACCATCAAGTGGCCATTCAAAGATTCAATGCTTCAGTATTCTATCAGAGTTGAATGGTGGCTTCGACCACCCAGCACCTTCGCTCGGAATGCGATTAAAATCCTGTTATGTTATGGTATGGATATTCGCAGACGCCATTAAAATTATTGGAAACATCCATGAAGCTCTCTGGCATGCGTGTTAAGGTTACGCTGCGTTCACACTTGCAGGCATTATTTTATGTTGTTTTATAAATAAAAATCTAAGAAAGTCGACTATTCACAATTTTGATTACTGTTATAAAAATTAGGTATATGCAAGTTACAAAAATATTTACGAATAAAATTTATCTCCTATAGAAGCTCCATTGAAATTCCAGAAAAAAAATCCACATAATCCCTAACGATTAATTATTTATTTTTCCTTAACATAATTGTGATCTAATTATTGCTTCTTCCAGTGGTTTTTGTACAAGATATAATTATGGAAGTTGTTTTAAAGTTTAATTTGTTGTATTTTTTTGAGAAATACACCGTCCGTAAACAGAGAAATATTGGTTACCTACATCAAGTATGTACTTACTATGTGATTTCATAAACAAAAATTATTACTTCTGTAATATTATACGAGTACTTAGTATTTCGTAAAGTATTCCCGTAAGTATCAGTGTGTCTACTTCCCAATACTTTGTACATACATCCTGGTTTCGTGGGATTTGTCTAAGGCTAAACAAGTCTAGAATCTGTAGATACGAGACTAACTGATCACGATACTTACGACCTGTTTACCGAGGGAAATATTTATTTAAATTTACCATAGAAGTTTCTTCCCTTCTTTCGTGGTCGGCTACGCATCGGTGATGTCCATGGTAGCCAGTTATCATCAGGTCCTCAGCTTGTTTATCGGCTAGGAACATAATAATTATGAATTTTATCGAGAAAAATAACCGACTTCAAAATAACTCAAAAACTACTAATTTAAGTAGGACCACATGACAAGCACCAGCTTTCGTTTAAAAAAACAATCATCAAAATCGGTTCACCCAATCGAAAGTTCTGAGGTAACAAACATAAAAAAATACAGTCGAATTAAATACCTCCTCCTTTTTTAAAGTCGGTAAAAAATATCTTTAAATAAATAGGAATTATCTTTAAGTTTATTCATAAAGTAGACCTCTTCCTGCGTGTTTACTCGCAACTTCTGGGATAATAAGTACCCTACATCTTATTCCAGATCATGGACTACCTGTGTACTAAATTTCATGAAAATCCGTGCAGCAGTTTTTGTGTGAGAGAGTAATATCGATACAAACTTTCACTTTTATCAGAAAGATACTTTTAAAAAAGTATCCTTCTGATAAATAATACATGCTGAGTAAATATGGCTGGGTAAATATACTTTAGAAGTTTTTTTTAATTTGATGGAAATTGATAGTCTAAGAAAATTCGAGTTATGGTAAACATAATATTGTAATAAAAAAAATTACAATTACACGTTATAAAAATAAAATAAATATAAGAGTAAATAGGAGTGAATCATAAATCACACCAATAGCGTGATTGTTATATAGTGACTCAACAACAATCATTGCAGTAAAATTATATTCGTGATGTGTACACTCAGGTACAAAAGTGTGAAATAATCTTTACGAAATTATAAAGAAAAATGTCAAATTCGCTCAGCCCAAAAAAAACTTTTTCGTTGTATTCATTCAATGAAACCTTTATTATTGAGCAGATTACTATTTTGTCTGTAAACAATATTTATTTATGTAAATAGCCGACAAACGAGCTGATGATCCACCTGATGGTAAGTAGCGACTGACGTCCACTGATGCGTTGCCGATCAAGAAAGGAAAGAGAAAGAAATATACCAAATGTTATATTGCAAGTAACATATAATTTGTAACATTTTTCTCCGCACCAGTACAGTGCAGCTTCAAAAATAAATACGATATTGAGATAACAAACGGATAAAAAGATAAAAGATAGAACAATTAGATAATGGGCATTGTAAACTTTTGTCTGAAACACCTTTATTCGTACAAAAGCTGTTTTGACAAGCAGATGTACCTACATCTGACATCTATGTTTGTGCGTGATAAGAACATTTTTATTGGAGGTGCGATGTTCACTGTGATACGATTTGGGGCCTCATTTTTAGGCTTCCGTAGTCAAAATGGAACCCGTATAGTTTTCGATTCAGGGGTCCCTTTGGGAAATCACACCTATAAAGAGCTCATTTCAATTTTGGTTAGAGTCAAGGGTTTCACCCCCCCCCCCCCCCCCTGGCAGCTAAACGATTGGAGTTGAACTAGTGAAAAAGATCACAAAAATAAATATAATTGATAGGTACATGATGAATTTACAATGAAAACTATCACAGACATGTTAGCATAAGTAGTTAATGAGTAATAGTCAATAAACTTACTACTACGGAATCCTACATTGCGCGTGGCCTGACGCACTTGCCAGCTTTTGAGCTTATTTTGGGGCTTGTTGAGCTGTCGTAATTATTGAACACCTTTTAGGCGTTGACTTATGGCTTTATTAATTCGGTTCAATTTTTTTGGGGGACTATGTGGGGTGAACAATGCGGTACTTTTTTAATAATAGTACCTATATTCGAAGCAATTAATAGGGGGCTATTCTTTTATAACAAGGAATAAAATTCTCACATTGCGATGAAAATGTGTATTTAAATAATGTACTAACATTTAAAAATAATACTTACTGCGACCTTGCCTGCGAAGCAAGGGGTCCCGGGTTCGATTCCCGGGCGGGGCAGATAAATATTTGTACTCGGGTCATGGGTGTTATTGTGATGTTGTTATATGTGTCGTCCATGCCACCCGCGACACAGGTAAAGTATACTGCGGGGCATGAGTGTGTAAGCGTTTATTTATTTACTTATTCATTTATTTATTTATTCATTGGTGTTACTGATGTCCATGGTGACTACTTAATTAGCTGGATCGTCTTCTCGTTTGGTGGATTTATGTTCCTAAGAAATATTGGTGGAGAGGTAGGTACTTAAAATCAGAAGACTATTCGTATTCAATGATTGCAATTTCATAATTTACTTAGGTTTCATATTTGAAAATTAAAGTTAACTTAAGAAACAGAATTAAAATGCAACGAGAACAGAATTAAAAGCATGTTATCACTGTTGTAGTTTCATCTAAATTAATCACTATTACATTATATCAAAATGCCGATACTGTTGACTTTGACAATTAATTAGCGAAATATGAGATTGTATTTTGATAACGTGTAGATAATACCGTGTTGAAATACAAGTAATTAAACTTTACCCAATCACCAGTAACGTCTTAGCTTGGTTGTTAACGGCCAGATTCGATTCCTTCGTGCACTTTTGATTTTTTATAAAGCTATGGTTATAGGTTTGCAAACGCGCACACATACAAACACACAGGCTCTTCCAGCGTACAAGTCTTTTTGTGAATGCAAGTTCATCGAATGGGGCATCAGTCACCACAAAAATCTGTCTATTAACCAAGGCCCTTTAATACTTGGCTTCAACCCATTAATGGCCCACTACTGGGCACGGATCTCTCTTCTTGAGGAGGCCTAGAGCATACTCTACCACGCTGCTCCAGTGCGAATTGGTGGAAGGGTAAGTGGCCAACCCAAGTGTCGGAAGTTTTCAAGCCGCCCGAGATCTTACGATAACAACCGGGATCGACGGCTTTACGTGCCCTCCGAAGCACGGAAACGCTCAATAAATTTTGCCCCTAGCGGTTACCCATCTAACTACCGACCGCACTCGCTGTTGCTTAACTTTGTCGATCACATAGAATTGACGTAAGCCACCGGGCTATGAGCGAGCCGCTTTAATAATTAATTCAGGTGAAAAACGAACACTTGACCCCGCATCTTTAACGTTATAAATATCTAAATATAAATAAACGCTAACACACTCATACCCCCGCAGTAGGTTATTAGTGTTATTACCTGTGTCGCGGGTGGCATGGACGACACATATAACACATCACAAATAACACCCATGACCCGAGTACAAATATTTATCTGCCACATAAATATCTGCCCCGGCCGGGAATCGAACCTGGGACCCCTCGCTTTGCAGGCAGGGTCGCTACCAACTAGGCTACAGGATCGTCAACGTTGGTCGCTTATAACCCTACAAAAACTGAATGCTGTTTCCTATCACTGATAACCCTGATCAAACATTTGTAACTTTTCTCCCTACTAAAACAAAGCAGAGATTCGTGAACTATTAATATTTTCAAACCAAATTCCAAAATTACAATCACTTCCGTCACTCAACCACGTAAGCGTACCTCGAAGTGACGTCAGCATGACGCCATAACGCCAGTCCATGGAATGTTGTTTGGAAAATACAGCTGGAAACAATAGACATTCGGATGTGGACAAACAAACATAAACACGAATAACTAGCATCGTTGTGAGTAATAAATTGTTCTTCATAGATGTGTGACAATAGATTCAAACATGAGTAACATGACAGTCAGACTCCAGTGTGGAATGATAGTCAATCAACGTTCTCTCTTCAGAGCCTTTACGCACCAACTCAGAGTCACTAACGATTACTTAAATCGCTTCTTAGTACAGAATTTGTATGGTGATTCTTTACTAAGGAGCGATTAAAGTAACCGTTAGTGACTCTGAGTTGGGGCGCTAGTCATTAAGGCCCGTATAATGACAGCATCTCAAACCGAATCTTTAGATCGCACAGATCTTAAGACAATTATCTATTAATACTCCTCACGCATAAACTGTCTATCTCTACTTGGTTACTATATTTTTAAAGTTTGGACTTGGTATTCGTCAATTTCAGGGCACAATTGTCTCCTTGTAAGGGGAGGGTCAGGAATAAAACACATCACTTCACAGATTAATAGGGAAGTTAGGTGATTTTATAGGTCACTCGAACTCGAAATATGCAAAAACAAGCAGTGATAGCCTAGCGGTTAGAACGTTGGTTTCCCGAACGAAGGGGCCCGAGTTCAAATCCTGGCACGCACCTCTAAGGAAAGGAAAGGAAAACATCGTGAGGAAACCTGCACACCGGAGAGTTCTCCATAAAGTTCCCAAAGTGTGTGAAGTCTACCAATCCGCACTTGGCCAGCGTGGTAGACTATGGCCTAATACCCCTCACATAGTGAGAAGAGACCCCGAGCCCAGCAGTGGGACAATTATGGGTTGTTACTTTGCTTTGCTTTTATGCAAAAACAAACTCGAAATTGATAAAATGCAATGAAAACCTCGACATGTTATCATGTTTTACATAATCGATCGTCCAAAACTGAAGATATCTTTAGTATGTAGATACCTTTAGCTAAGTTTATCTTTGAACACAAACAGATCGTGAATCCGATCTACAGATAAGCTAAGTGCTAATGGTATAAATAAAAACTATACGCCCTTGAAATGACGAGTGTTGTCTGCCGCTCACAGCATTTACTCTCCGATAGATGTAAATATGTTTAAGTTTGTAGATTTTTTTGAATCATTATTTTGAGAGCTTGACTTCAAGTGCTAAGGGGCCATCCATAAATTACGACACACGTTAGGGGGGGGGGGGGGGGTCGATGCAGTGTGACGTTGTGTGACAAAGGGTGGGAGGGTTCTATATTTCGTGACGTCAAATTAAAACAATTAATGAAAATAAAACTTATTTCGGAACTGCTGTTCTTTTATAATTTCTAGGTGTAAAATTTCATAATGTGACGTCACACTAGGGGGGGAGGTCTCACAAATGTGACCAGCTGTGACAAGGACGGGGGGAGGGGTCAAAAATTCATGAAATTAGTGTGACGTAATTTATGGATGGCCCCTAAGGCCTATTTATTACATTACCCAATTTTAAGGGTCCTGTCGATTTTTAATATGTTTATGCCTACCGTACATTCTCAACAATACTAGGGTTGGTAGAGAATGTATCTAAGCATTAAGTCCGCCCATTGTACAGTTATGCAAAACGGTAAATAAATAAATATTTGGTTTTAAATACATTGATACACGCAAGTGAGAAGTTTAAAATTACTATCACGTTTGTAATGACAGACAGTGATAACTGATAACCCAATACAAACTTTTTATATTTTTTAAATAGGTATGTAGGTACCAGCGATCTCCTGGCATGTGCTCACATTCGACCATTGACAACAATAACACCATATCTATCACCGATGCATCGTCAATTCACAAATGTTTTTTTATTAGTGAACCGATTAAAATATTTGTTGTGTATAACATCGGTGAAAACTGCAGTGAAATCGGTCAGTTACAGATTATGTATGATTTAAGCGAAACATTGCAGAGCTGGTCATTTAAATATTCTTCTTTAATATTTCCTTGTCTAGTTGTGGTTAGGGTAATCTATAAATCCCCATCAGCGGGGACTTCTGCTATTGGGGGGACAGTAGAATTTAAGGTATTTTCCTATCCGGAATTAGTTATTATAATAACATTTTATCTTGGATATATGATCTGGGATGTAAATTCATCGCGGACCTCACGATGTTGGTATAATTTATGAATGTGACGTCATCGCTTCCATCCTTTACCTACTACAAACAATAATAGTTCTAGCACGTTATTCCTTTCGATACCATCATCACATTATAGAATAGTCTGGGTAGTTAATCAGAAGGAATAATTAAAGATAATACTGTTAATTATGGCTATAAAACTTTTTTATTAGGGGTCATCCATAAATTACGTCACACGTTAGGGGGTGGGGGGTTAATGTAGTGTGACATTGTGTGACAAGGGGTGGGAGGGGGTCCTAAATTTCGGGACGTCACATTTCAAAATCGAATAATTGGTACGTATATGTCAATATTAAAAAAACAATTAATGGAAATAA
This sequence comes from Thymelicus acteon, assembly GCA_951805285.1. NCBI lineage: Eukaryota > Metazoa > Arthropoda > Insecta > Lepidoptera > Hesperiidae > Thymelicus > Thymelicus acteon. Next base: position 5,013,065 of record OX638233.1, read on the forward strand.
AACTTATTTCGGAACTGCTGTTTTAATTTAATAATTTCTAGGTGTAAAATTTGAAAAATTTCATATTATGTGACGTCACACTAGGGAGAGATGTCTGACCAGCTGTGACAAGGAGGGGGAGAGGTCAAAAAGTCATGAAATTAATGTGACGTAATTTACCTATGGATGGCCCCTTATTACCTTTTGACTTTTTTATTTACTTGTATGTAGGTATATACTCTATCTTATTCAGGAGAGTAAAGATAAAAGATTTTTAAATATAATACATTACCGCCATTATCATTATTTTGATTTCAGGATAAAAATTTGTCGTGACCAAGTCACGAACGGCCAAGTATTCAAGAACTAGATGCAGTCACAAAATATCTGTTTTTAAACAACTGTGGATTTTTTTTTTTCATCTTACGTCCGTGAAGGCAGCTTTACAGCATGAATAGAACGTTAAATCGCTATAACAATATAGTTTATTCAAGGATTAGTCATATCTTGTGTCCTAGATAGGTCATTCGCGCTCTAAGTCTAGATCGAACCGTATAATTACTGACTGCAGTGACAGACCGTATAGCCGGTACAAAAAACTTCATTCCTGGTAACGTACATTATAAATTAGTCGCTGAGATAAATCTGTGGACGCCTTTAGACGTCGTATTTCATTTTTATTTAGGTTTTTAATTATATCTTTTGACTACCATGTTTAGTTCTGTTATGTTTTTTTTTTACTTTATCCATGATTTGCTACAGTTTCTGATGTCATACGTCAGCGATGTAATTTATAATTAAATGTTTAGTACAATAATATTCTAGAGTTTTAAGAGTTGTAGTTAAAAAATAGGAAAGCTTAATACTTTGCGCATTTTCTGTATATTGTCCAACATTTTGTTTAAATAAACAAATAATTAAATGACGAATCTACATTAGCAGTACTAATACTAACATTCACTGTCCTCTGACTAAAGAATAATAACCTGACTGATTCTTATTTACACCTAATGCTAACAGCGTCCACCCTGTAGCCCAGTTGGTAGCGACCCTGCCTGCGAAGCGAGGGGTCCGGGGTTATATTCTCGGCCGGGGCAGATATTAATGTGACAGATAAATATTTGTACTCGGGTCATGGGTGCTACTGTGATGTGTTATAATAATGTGTCGCTCATGCCACTCGCGACACAGGTAAAAACCTGCGGGGATATGAGTGTGCATGAGTTTTATAGCGTTTATATTCGAGGTTTTTTACAGAATATGTATGTCCATGGGAGGCAAGGGATGATGGCGTTGCAAGCTCGTTTACTATATACAAACAAATTTTAGTATAATACGAGTACTCACGATATTTATTTTGTATTCCGATATTTCGATCCATTTGCATGGATCGTGGTCACGGATGAACTGCGGTGGCGCGTAGAAACTTTTGACTGGATGACAGGTGACATTTGACACTAGTACATAGTAGTTTAAAATCTTGTATGCATACAAATGACTTCTACCGGGGTATGGATGTGTAAGTAAGTAAGCGTTTATTTGTTACTAGCTGACTCGGCGAACTTTGTATCGCCTAACTAACTTTTTTTTTTTCTAAAATAAAAGTAGTCTAAGTTACTCTTTGTTACATCAGCTACCTGCCAGTGGAAGTCCCATCAAAATTGGTCCAGCCATTTCAGGGATTAGCCGGAACAAACTGACAGACAGACAGACAGACAAAATTGTAAAAAAATGTTGTTTTGGTATATATACCGTGTATACATCCAAATGCACTTATTAAAAAGCGGGTATTTTAATATTACAAACAGACACTCCAATTTTATTTATTTGTGTAGATATACAGATATATTTTGCTTCCCACAATATCGTACTTATACAATGTAACACTTATTTAAGTAAGTCTATTGTATCATATACTTCAGTTTGAATATCATACAATATGATACATTGCAAGTATTGCAACGCTAACGAGACATTAAAACAATCATTGCCACGGCCCTTCATAACAAACATGTACCTACCTACTCGGTCACAATAAAACAAAACCGCCCGCATCTGTCCCTACCCTACTACCCCTTGTAAATGTACCCAAAGGTATTACTATCATGCTATTTTATTTTAAAACTATTTCGGAACTTATGCTAAGGGTAATAGAGTCAATTTTCTATTGCAGAAGTTAGCGAAACAATTTGTTATAGTAAGGTAGGTTGTACATTCGCGCCCTCCTTTCTGAGCCACCTGTCGACGATTTTGTATTTTGATTTTATTTGACTTTCAAAATGTGTGTTGTGCAAACTGTTGCTTGTTTGTGCACCTTGTGTACTGCGGTTTTGTTTTATTACGAAAGTTATATCGTTGTGTGTCGCGAATTTAGTACACATACCCTTATTTAAATAGGTACAGGTACCTTACCTACACCAATTTGCAAGCTTATCGATCACAGCATTAAATTTTAATAGTCTAAAATCTGATTTTTTTAATCAACTTGCTGACCCGGCGAACTTCGTATCGCCTAACATATTTTCTAAAATAAAAGTAGCCTAAGTTACTCCTTGTTACATCAGCTATCTGCCAGTGAAAGTCCCGTCAGAATCGGTCCAGCCATCTCAGAGATTAGCCGGAACAAACAAACAGACAGACAGACAGACAGACAGACAGACAGACAGACAGACAGACAGACAAAAATTGTATACATCCAAATGCACTTAGTAAAAAGCGGTTATTTTAATATTACAAACAGACACTCCAATTTTATTTATTTGTATAGATTAACCAATGAAGGGATCATTCGCTCATTTAGAGATTTCGATCATTTAGAGGTATCATTTAGGTAAGTATATTATTTTAAGCACTATTTGAAGTGGATTATAGATTCGATTATTTCAAACACAAACATGAGGTGTATGTCCGTTCTATATACCTAATAATAAAACACATTTTATGCAGCTATAAATTATTAAGCAGCTTGGTCTTACCAGGGCGCCAATTAAACGCTGTTGGCTTCGCGTCGTGTGAAAAACCGTGTACTTCTTGTAGCGTACAAGTTTACATATCTCCATGACATTTTGCCTTTTCTGTAACTGATACTTCAGTTGTACAAAAATGAAATGAAATTCTATTTATTCGAACTTAAGCTAGGCTATTCAACACATCTCGAAATAAGATCAGCTCGTTTCCCGGCTATTTCCATAAAAAAGCTCGTAACACCTGACCACTAACTTGCACCAATCCGCACTGGAGTTTTCGGAATAGATTTAGGATTTATTTAGGTGACGTCATACGCACGCTGCGCTGCGCAAGCGATAATTGACAATTATTATCGCTTGCTTCCATCTTCGTAGTAACAGTACGATATTTGTCCTCGGAGCGACATCGTCGCGTTTGCCGATTGGTGATTGCCTTTGTTTCATTATGCAGCTTCCATGCAATTGCGGTGGAAGCGCCGTGGACAGCAGGCCTTATTGTACAGAACCCAGCCGGTCAGAGTTCAAGCCGGGATCCGGAGATAACGTGGACATACCCGATAAAAGACGCCGCTACACAATTTATTGCCTACTTGATTTATTCGCGGCTTATCGAGCCTGCACTAAAGATTTCCCATTATAAAATTTGTTTTGTGATTACAGCTTCCGTGAAGATACTGCTGTTTCGAAGATTTTGAAGATTTTGGAAGCTTTCACTCGTGATCGTCAATTTTGTGACGTCAGTTCTTACTCAAGTTAGCTTACTTTTATCTATTATCGCTTACTTTTATCGATTATGCTTCGTGAAACATTACCGTACTTAAAACGATAATTATCCTAGCTTTTATCAGGCTTGATGACCCCCATGACTTGACGGCAGCGAAGCTTAGTTAGTGATCTTGCGAAGCGAGGAGGCCCAGGTTTGATTCCCAGCCGTGGCTGTTATTTATGTGCCGGATAAATGTTTGAACTCAGATCGTGGATATCTTGTAGGTATGTGTTGTGAATGTGTGTGTAAGGCCCAGACCAGATTCTAGACTGGACACGAACCAACACCAAGTCGTCAAAGTCAAACCTTATGGACCTTATAAATTGATATGAAGAAGACTATCCTCTATTTGGCGAAAAGACTATTTATTACAACCATTCTACCGAATTACGTTAAAATGACACGTATCGTAGTGCAATCAAATAATTGGTTGTATTACAAGTGACGCGTAATTACGCTACGCTGCGCCATTACGCATCATTTATCAAGTGTGATCGGTAGTGCTAGTGACGTATTTTATTAATGGACCATTTTTGTGCGACATAGGTATACGTCGCAAGATTAAGGTCCTTGCTCACCTAAACTGGTTGGATAACCCGCAATATATTCCATAAAACAAATTGGCTTTATTCGTCAAAATATCAATTGGTTGTATTTTTTTTTACTTGAATTTTAGGTTTACCTATCGACAAATCCATCCGCAATCCACAAAAAATATATTATAATAATGAGTTTCTTCCGAGAAGGAAAACACTGTGTGAAAATCTGTAAAAATGAAGTTTTCAAAGCCTTTTTTTCAAAGATTATCTTGACGACTCCAATACATGTTTGGTCAGTGAGTCCCATCCTTGAAAAGCCACTTTGTTTAATGTCATCCCAGATATGGGTTATTTTTTAACCGACTTCAAAAAGGGGGGAGGTATTCAATTCGACTGTATTTTTTATGTTTGTTACCTCAGAACTTTCGACTGGAGTTGAATCAAAATCGGTTAATAAAAAGAACCATCAAATTCTTTTTTTAAACGAAAGCTGGTACTTGTCATGTGGTCTCACTTAAATTTGAACTAGATCTGATGAGCAAGCAGTTTTTGAGTTATTTTGAAGTCGGTTATTTTTTCTTGGTAAAATTCAGATTATTTAAACTGGTACAATATCTACTTATATTATATTTTTAAGATTAGGCATTCAAACATTGTACGCATTTCACCATGTCGTTTTCGTTTCTCTTTTACCCGCCAGTAACATTTGCCATGGGTCTTTCACCCGTCTCCATTATGGTATTAAATTTTAATATGTCTGCGCGATGACCATCACTTTTTAAATACCACTTTTACCCACGACTTTGTTTGTTAGTCAATTTTATAATATGAAAGTGGTGAATACTTCATTAAAATGGCCCTTGTTAAAAGACGGATGAATAATCAGACATGGCATTTGTTGGAAATTGAAAATGGAATGGATTATGCAAGGCTGCCTAATAAGTAGTACTTATTGATAGCTTTTATTACAACGGTTTAAGATGCTGATTTTCAAGCTTAACCTATTTTGTGAAACTATGACTTTGGCGTTGGTTCGTGATAAATGATGACACGTAAATATACGCATAACATTTCAACAACATGTGCCATTAGTTGTGAAGACAAGATTTACCTTATTCAGATTTATTGTAGCACGTGTATGTCTGAGATAACCGGAGAAACTAATAAATTAGTCTCGGTTAGCAGTGCAAGCCATTGTTCTACTCATCACTTTCGAACGTCTATAAAAATATTATTTGTGTCAATGATATGCATTAGTAGGTACACACACAAAGTGGCTTCAACCCAGTAATGACTTATAATAGGGGAAGAAGTCGCTATTCACAGGCAAGGTGCCCTGGAGGATAGCCTGCTGTACTAATATGGATTGGATACGAGAAACCCCTAATGAGGAGAAAGGAGGGACCTCAAAGCTGAGGAAGCCTTGAGCATACCCCGCTGTTCCAATATTTAGTTTTATGTTATTTTATTTCTTGGATAGGGAAATCTCCTATGCAAGTACTGTCAGGTTTCAGTTGGCTATTTATTAGCCCCGGAATCACCAGTAGTTGAAATCTAGCGCCTCGTCCGTTTTCCAGCAGTGTGCATGAGTAGGGGCGTTGGGCTTGGACTCAGATGGACACACTCTTACAACCCATACTGCAGAATAAAACCGATAAATACCTTGCTACACTTTCTTGGTTATGATCTCAATACTTATCTACGCCGGTGCTAAAATTCTAAGCACCATGCGCCACTCAACATGTACATAAAAGTCGAATGAAATCGTGGGAAACAATTCCTTATACCTAATAAAAATGGCTGTGCGTTTGAGGAATGCACTTCATACCTCCTCAATATTGGCACAATGCTTATTACGACGCGTAACGGGTGACAATCGCATGTCGTGTACTTGCAGTGACTTACACAAATGTACGGTGCTGTATCTGACGCGTGTGCGCTACGATAAAGAACTTAGTAATTTTAAGTACACTATAGAGAGCTTATATTTTGGTGTAAGAGTTTTTAAGAAAAAAGCAAATATGCTTTTTACTTAGTGCACGCACCATTTTGAAATTCATTATCAGATGTGATTTTTGTATGCAAGTAAAGTACTTAACTAATAACTTGAAATTAAAACTTCTTACAATCTTGCTTTGATCCTCAAAACTTCAAAACAAAAGAATTTCACGTGCGTCTACTAAACATAACATAATAGGTATCCATGGAATTTTTTTTACATTTACACGTATAATATCACATCATACTCTTTCACCGATCTTACTTAAAATACTTAGTTGTTCGTAAATAATAATAAAAACACAATTTGAGCTCTTCAAATTTTTGCGATAGAAAAATAATTGTGGGTTGTACAACAGACGTATATTACATTAGCATCATCAGCGATCTCTACTCAAATAACATCCCGTGTGTTTCCACCCAAGAATTGCGGATTTAATATAGACCGTCATTATCGATGAGACACGCGCTAATTTACTTGTCGCTGGTACCGCCGCCACCGTGGTAGGCCTGGGATTCCTCTGATGCAACTTATTTTTGTGGTCATTACCATTAATTACCTGATAAGTTACATTGAACCAGGTGAAAATTATTTTAGAAAACAATATTTTTGATCAGGTGCTAATTTTCTTGGTCTTCCCTTAATTTAAGATACTATCGTCCCAACTCATTAACGGTTACTTAAATCGCCCCTTAGTAAAGAATCACCATACAAATTCTGTACTAAGGAGCGATTTAAGTAACCATTAGTGACTCTGAGTTGGGGCGTATGTTGTTTAACAGAAATTGATACTTATGAATGACCCTTTCGGTTGGCATCATAAAAATAGAGGATGTTTTTTTTTCGCATTTCACCGGTTCGATACCCAGCTTAAGCAGTTAAGGTTTTACTTACGTTTTAAAATAAAGGTATATTTCCTTGTAGTAAAATTTGCCATCATCAATATTCAGGGTACTTTTCCTCCAACTACTGTCTTGTTTTCCACCCTGTATATAATAGAAGAGAACTATTGCCGTCGATGTCAATTTTGTGTACATTCTTTTCTTCAAGTGTTACTCTTATATACCAGCACAAAGACATTTCTAACAATTGTTAACTCTATGGTAAAAAAACTTTAAAACCTAATTTGTTCGCCATTGAGCTAAGTAGCTTGGACTTCCTGTACTAATCCATGTTTAAACTATAAACGTGTTGAGTTATTGCACAATCCCACGTTTAAGAGGTGCAAAGTGGCCAATTATTGGAAAGGCCAATTTTTTCACACCCCTGCCTATTGTAATGTAAATAAATACTTGTCTAACCTTGGCTCTTTCCTCCATTATTATTATACAAGTAGCGACATGAGATGCAACTTGTTTGTTAGTTTAGATGACGGACAAATAATTAAGCCGGGTTAAATAATTTACAAACAAAGATTTATCACCTTGCTTACTAATATTTTTCACAAAATAAATGCGTCCAATTATGTAAGTAAAATATATTTAACCGACAAATTAAGTATATATAACGTGTTAAGTATAAAGTATTACGTATAAGTAACTAATATTAACTCAATAACTAGAATAAACGGACTCTATACTTAAAATAAAATAAGTAGAAAATTTAATCACCCAAAGGCTTTAAGATAATACAGGTGGAGTAGACCAAACTTGTGTTATTTAATGCACTTATAACTATAAGTCTTATCACCAGGTGGCCTCTCTACTTTTTCGTCACTCTATGGAAGAGTAAATACATAATTAATTATACCGCCAAAATTTAAGTGACAAGATATATACCTTTATCAAGTTATCGATCTTAAATAGATAATTATGATCGTGTTTATCAAATTTAGTATACGTATTCGTAATTAACTAAGAACTAAGATGTATTAATAGTTAATCATTATATTCAACATTGAAGTATACGTATTATTACTAGCGTATAGAACCAACACCACGAACACAATTTTTGTCCAATTGCGTCAATGGGCCTCAATTTTGAAAATAGAACCTCCCGGCGCGACACAAATTTTGTTCGCGATGTCTGTTCTGGTACGTTTAGTACATTATACTTCAATGATATTCAAAGCATTTTATAATTAGAGGTAAGTGGTCGATAAGTTGATGAAAATATGAATGACAAGGGCGCTTGGAAATAAATAGTTGAAGCCGGTTCCGCTTACGTTATAAATGTAAAACGATTTTGTAATAATCAATCAGGTATTAGGTTGGTTACCGTAAGATAACAGACGTTAAGCCATGTCGGAGGCCCTCGGGCGGCATGAAAACTTCCGACAATTGAGTTGGCCACTAACCCCTCCACCTATCTACACTAGAACAGCGTGGTGGAGTATGCTCCAGGCCTCCTCAAGAGGAGAGACCCGTGCTCAGTAGTAGGCCATTAATGGGTTGAAGCCAGGTTGGCTTATCGCTTTCTTATTATTAACCATTCGTCTTTTCTCCTCCTCTAACCTTCTTGAATCAGTAGTAAAATGGTGAACAAAGGCGTATTGATAGCCTTCATAAAATAAATAAGGTAAGTTTGAAAAGAACCTAATCAAACAGAAAATAAGCTAGTGTGAAAAAGATTACGAATAAAGATAAGTTTAGATAAAAGTTTGTATTTGTAAGGATGAGTCAGAAAGTCTCGTGTCGTCATCCGTTCCGTTAGCCTCGACTTTGACCCCTCACTCGCGGTTATTTATGATCTATGTGTTTCACTATAAAGTTTCTAAAAAGGAAAGTGTTGTCTATGGTGAGTGTTAATTTTTATGATTTTTATAAATTAATGTTAGTCTAAACGAGTTTTGTATTGATTCAACCAATTTTAAAATAAATAATATCGATATTTTCCTACATTTTTATCAAACAAAGGTATTTTATTGGAATTACTAAACAATTTCCTATTTAAAAATATTTTAGTAAAGCTTTAATTTAAAAATCAATAATCCTAAAATGAACACGAAAAATTTTGGCAAGAAAATATTTTGGCTATTATGATTGCTTTTTTGCCCTCATGACTGATACGATTGATTTGATTTCAGAAAGATATTCAAACAAATGTAATTTTTAGGGTTGCGAAGTAAAATCGGAACCCTTATCGTTTCGTCATGTCTGTGTCCATCCGCCCGTCTGTCCGTCTGTCCGAATCAAACGCGCTGAGACTCTGTGCTAAAAAGCTGTAATTTGGCATGGATATATGTACATATTTATTAAAACTCCAAACTCTTTTTTTTTCACGGTACCTCCCCAACAGGTAAAGTGAGGATGAAATTTTATTTCGTTGCGTATTCCATAATGTGGGGTATCGTTGAAAGGGTCTTTCAAAAATATTATGAGTCTCTTAAGACCATTTTTGAAGGTTCGTTTGCGAAATATTTGGCTTTAAAGTGCTAATTTTGGTTAGAGTCAAGTGTCCCTCCCCTTTGCCGGATAAGCGGTTGGGGTTAGACAAGTGACAAAATTCTCAAAAATAGGTTATATGATTAATTTACAAGGAAAACCATCACGGCTATGTTAGAGTAAGTAGGTAATGAGTAATAGTCGATAAACTTACTTCTTGGTAACTCTACATTGCGCGTGGCCTGACACGCACTTGCTCGGTTTTTTAAAACTGCAGTCAAAATAACAAATCAATCAAGACAATTTTAAAAATACCGGTATCGATTTTAGAGGACAAAGGATTTTTTTAATGGACGTTAAAGCCCGGAGGTGCAGCAGATGCGACATGATTTATGGCCAACAAAACTAATGGTTTTTAAAAAATCTAAAAATCTTTTTAATAAAACCATATGGGAATTCTGTTGTCACGTCACTAACGTTCGGGAATGTGGGTATAGAAATATCGTTAAAAACTTTCATTTATTTCCTTGTCTATGACAGATGATATCTTTGTTTTTGAAAATAGAATGTCATCTCTGCAATTATGTATTCCACGAAGGAATTTAACTACTCATTGTATGTAACAAAACACATAAACAGTCATTTATATATGTATGTATTACCAGTATTATATGTATAATTACTTTCGATCTTTGCCGTGTAGATTCTGACTCTTCATAAGCAGGTATGTAATTAAATCTAAGGAATTATTTGACTTTATTAATGAAGCTTAATGTTTATTTTAAAACCAAAGGTGCAAAGGAAATAAATAAATTAAAAAGTCCGTCACACATTGAAGTATTATTACTAGCATATAGAACCGACACCGCGAACATAATGTATGTCCCAATGAATTGGCGCCGATCGGCTTCAATTTTCAATGGATTCGTTCGACTTTGAACGGAGAACGGGGGCTCAATTTTGAAAATAGAATCTCCCGGCGGGACACATTTTGTTCGAGATGTCTGTTCTATGACATTATACTTCAATGCCGTCACATTTCATAGGTTCATCTGGCATGATATGGTTAACACCATGCTTGTAAATACTTATATTAAATTTCTATTGTCCTTGAACTTTCAAGGTGGTTTAAAAATATATGGGTTACTAAAGTAAGGGAATGTAGCAAGTAGAAAGGTCTTTTGAAACAGAAGTTTTACAAAAAACGATATAGGTAGGTAGGTAGGTACTTACCTGGTCCGCGACAAAAACCATAATTACATTTCCCAGTAACCCAGTTTTCAACCTATTATGACATTTCTTTAAATAATTATAATTGACACAAATACCGCCCGTCATCTGTAGAATGTTGTTTTTAGTTTTTGTGACATCTTAAACTGTTCAAATAATCAAGTTAATTATTGCAGTTTGCTAACTCCAACGTGTATCTATTTAATCGTTTTACTTACATATAAATTAGATTTTGCTGTAAGCGGTTTAGTATTAGATTTTTAAGCGTACCGTTAATCCATATGCAATTAATTTATTACACTAAAATATTTCACGTATTGCTCTAAAATGTGTAAGCAAGAAATCAGTAAGATCCGAGACATGCGAAGGTGAACAGAACTGATATAATATAACAGTTTACATTACAGGATTTTGAATATAGTGCGGCTTATAAATATCTATTATAGTCACTCGAACGTAGAATTCCCGACCATGATAATAATCAAAATATCGATAAAATATCGAAATATTTGACGACCCGTGTGGCGCAATGGTTACCATGCCGGATCGCCGCACCAAGGGTCCTGGGTTCGATTCCCAGCGAGGCGGAAATTTGAATGATGAATTTGAATTTCTGTTCTCGGTCTGGGTATGAATGTCCTTGTCTAGTGTGTTGTCGATGGCACCCACGACACAGGGAATCCTAGTGTGGGGCTATGAGTGTGTGGCGTTATTTATTGATTAATTAATTTAATTTATTTATTTATTTATTTATCAAAATAAGTAAATATAACACAGCATAGAAAAGATAATACTTATAGATTGAGATAAATAGATGGGCTTTGTCACTGTCATTAGAAAATTATTGATTTCAAGAGTTGTATCATGGCTTTGCCAAGTTTTTTTTATGTCTATACTCGTTATGACGACCAAAGAAAAGAATGATGGATTGTGTTACAGATGATATTATGAAAGATAAGAGAGTTAGTGTAAAGATGACGGCTCATAGGGAAGTGTGGAAGAGGAAAATATATTGCACCGACCCCAAATAAAATTGGGAAATGGACAGGATGATGATGATGATGATGATGTCTATACTCGTAATATTCTAGATATATAAAAGACGAGAAATACTTATAATTAAATTCAGTTCACCATTTTTTTTAATGGAAATAGCCGGCAAACGAGCTGACGATCCACCTGATGGTAAGTGGCTATCGTTGCCCATGGACATCGGCAACATCAAAGGAGTCCCTGATGCGTTGCCGGCCAAGAAAGAAAGAAGAAAAAAAAAGAAAGAGAGAACTGGCTCTCAAGCCTCCAGCCGGAACACGACGAGTCGTTTGGCGGCTGACTCATGCTCAAAGGTGGTAGCTATCCAGGCGAACCCCATGGAGAAATAATAATAGTAGTAATGGTATTAATGAACAATTAAAATCAATATTACCAATATAATCCCTCAAGGGGCCCTACCACCAGCGGGCCGGATTTAGTCGCCTCTTACGACACCCATCCGGCGTGGAATTGGGTTTAGTGTTCTAAGCTGCTCCAAAACGGCTAAAAATGCTCACTTTATTAATTAACATTTGAATATTTTTCATAAAACAAAACTTAAAATAAAACGAAAAGGAACCATGGATTCTTCTACGCTTAGTTTCATAATTGATTTGTTCAAATCCAAGTGAGAGGTAATAATCCTTTGAAATCGATAAATGAGGTCACAATAACCCGAGACAAATCGACGATCGTAAAACGCCATACCGCGCTCTCCTTATAGTAAAATTCTTTCAATTCAATTTTAATTGATCATAATTTCATTCATACCTACTCAATAAATGCCCAATATTCCTTGACCTCTAATACGCTTATACAATTATATTTTTTGCTCAACATTTGAATTTGAAAAGAGGTCCTCGTATATTGGTTGTAGTAAGGTACCAAAGCAATGCGAGGGTGGATCAACATATGGAACTCACTCGGATATAGAACTTCCTATTCTTCCTTTTGAATTTTAAAAGTGGTTCCTTTAATACACATGTGTCAGGGAACACGTGCGACGGTTGAATGCCTGATTTTTTTCTAAAACTGATTTTATTTTTTAAAACATTTACATGGTGTTTAGTGATCGTCGATGTAGAATTGAGTGTACTGGAGTTGTCATGATTAAATATTGTGTGTAATGCATAATGATATAGCGCATAAAATGAATTTAGTCTCCTAATGACAATATTGCTGGTTGCCTACCGATATGATTTTTAGGATAAATGTTGTAATTTTACAATAAAATATATAATATATGTACCTGCTCGTAATAGCAAGCTGTATATCTTTAGAAGGTACATGAGTACAAAATATGCAAAGTAAAAATATTAAAACTGTTTTATTTATTCAAATTATTAAATAAAAAAGTTTAATAAAATAATTACCTACTTTGCTCGTAAGCAACTGAGATCTAGATTTTACCAAACAATCCCAGTCAAGTAATTCATTATATCTAGCGTATAAATTACTGAACTCTTCCCACGGCCACCAGTTAAAATTTTTGAGCTGTCAACACTATTTGTAGAATCACACTATAAAACTCATGTGAACAAAGATCATGAGTATGAACATAAAAATCACCATCAATAAAGTGCAATAAAACCCACAATCAAATGAAGAGCCATTTCGTGTTATTTTAATTCCGTTATAAATAAATTCCATTATGCAATACGTAATTCGAATCCAACTTGTTCTAATCACTGGCTGAATGGCTGTGCTGGTGTAGATAAAAAAAAATTAAAAAGAAAAATTTCTTTTTGTATGCACTTCCGCTATGGCAGCTGCATAAGGCACGTGTCACATGTACTATCTATGGTTAGTAGGATGCGAAAAGGTCGGCTTCTACGGTTCCTTGAAATACAATATCGCAGATAAAAACTTTAAGGCATTTTTATTAAATTAGAATAGAATAAGGACCCACTCACTCGAAGTTTTTTATTTATTCTTGCATCCTTGCCACAAATTATTAATTAGAGTTGAATTAAATTAATTAAGTAGGTACTATGTAGAATGTTCGACGCAACAATAATTTAAAATACAATTTTATATTTACGGTCTTCAAATAAAACTATGCATATTGGCGCACACGTGTGAAATATATTGAAATATTGTTAATTAAAAACGCATGTAGCCTTAGTTGCTTTATTACAACTAGAAGTAATAAATAACTATTTTAATTAAGTTACAATTACCGTTACTAATCAACATATCGGTACTTGCATGCGATTCCAGGGTAAGGGGGCATTCATCTTTAAGTTTTCTTGGTTAATAAAGCAATATTGATCATTAAGCGAGGTCATATCACCACAGGTTATATCATCAGGTCAGTGATAGTCACTGGGATGTACGCACCAGTAATAGAAAAATTTTGACGTGAACACGATCCACGCAACTGGGTCAAAGTGTACCTTTTCAACCACGAAAGTTTTGAATTTTTTTTTATTCGAATAAGGCCGCATGACTGTCCTCTTCGAATAAGGCCGTAAGTTATTGTGCTATTCGAATTAGGTTACGACGAGTCGTCAACATCGAGCATTCGTTTGCTACTTACATACCAACAACAACTGGTTCTGAACATCTTGCCGCATCGTTTATAGCCCCTTATTTATTTTATTTGTATATGATTAGATTATGAATGTATTAGCAGCAGATCAGCTACTCTCGAGACACCACCTGTTCGGTGGAGAATTTGTGTCTCATTTGCATTTCCAGAATAAGTTATGACTGCGTTGTTTTTAATTCGCCACATCTGTATGCTTGTGTCTACGGGTTAAAACTACAGATAATTTGTGTTATAAAGGTAAGCAATAAAGATTGACTTTGTTGTACTGTCAATCAAAAACATTAATAACTATCCACGGACGTAAAAAAAAGACGGACGTAATCCCAAGAACAAATTCAGTGAAGCACCCATAGTAATACCAACTCTCTATTCGTACAAGTACACACACCCACACATTGACACCTTTACTGCTATGACATTGACACCATCGCGAATCAAAAATTACAAAATTACGCACACATGGTAAGGGAGCTGTCATTGCTATGCTTCACTCTTGATTAGACAAGGTTACGTCCGTTCTTTTTTTACGTCCGTGTAACTATCCTACACTTTCCTGTTTCAGTGAATGATCAGTATTGACATACTGCCAACTAAAACATTTTAATTATCTTACTTATTCTAATCTTTATATCATTCAGACATCCAAAGGCAACATACGACCGTCATTTTCATCTTTTTAACCGACTGCGCAACGCAAATGAGTGTAATGTGTTTATCAGTCTATGTATGTATGTATGTATGTTCCTATGTGGGGTTGTAGAGACGAAACAGGTTGACCGAGTTAAATGATTCTTACGTCAATCGATTCGATTTAATCTTGCGAGTGTCACTAAAGACATGACAGTAATTAAAATTCACCACAGGAACAACCAGACGCCATATTGTCTAAATGAAAAAATCGACGAACTACGTCAAGTGGGGTATCGTTGAATAGGTAGGTATACAAAAATATTTTTTAGGTTCATTTCATATTTTTTTTTTCATTTTAAATGACATTTTAGGATATATAACGATTTAAAGTTGGTTCGGGACCCATTTTAATTTTGCAGGGTTGCTTGGAAAAAACAAACATGATTGGTTGAAGAATGGGTCCCGACTGTTAATCCTTCTATGCTGTATTTATTCAGTATTACTTTTAACAACATTCTGAACTACTGGGCTTGTTTTTTTTCTTTTTAGTTTTTTTTACGCAGTCGGGTTTCTTGTTTTTTTTTTTATATTTTTTTTACCTATTTTTCTCCACTATTTGACAACAGATTTTCTTTGTTTTTGTTTTGTTTGTTAACAATTTACGAGCTTCAATTTGGTTTTGTATTTGTATCGTAAATAAAGAACAAAATGTATGGTCTCAAATGCACAGGAAACAATAGGGCTTGAATATCGGAATCTCGGAATCTCGAAATATCGGAATCTCGGAACGTGAAACCCGATATTACAATTCCGATACTGAGTGCTTCAATATCGTAATATCGGAATCAGTAAAATTTTAATTTTAATTTAAACAAAATGATTTTAATGCGTGCCACAAGGTAAATAGGCCACTAGGTCATAAAATTGAGCAAGTAAGTATATATATACTTTAGCCATGTAAGGAGGTAGAGTTCATATCTTTAACCGTATTCCTGTTGTGAGCCTGCTCAGCCTACTGAACGAATAATGCGATACGGAAAAAATCTATTCCAAACTTAATTTATTTCCTTAATCTCAGTATACGTAAGTTAATCATTTCATCATCTTCTGTAGAACTTCTGTACGAATCTCAAGTTGTTGAGAATTTGCATCTAACTGTCAATGACCATTTACCACAGACACCTCATTGTATATCGGAGGTACACATCTACAACAAAGGTTCTTAAAACCTTACGATGTCTAGACGAGAACAAAGCTAGTGGACCAGATGGTATTCCAGATCTCTCTAGTTACCTACTGTTTTGCCACGCTTGGTTAGTCTCTCGATTAAGACTTGCATAGTGCCTTAACCGTGGAAGCTTGCCAACGTGCAGTCTGTGCCCAAGAATGGCTGAAGAAGCTGACCCTGCTAATTTTCGGCCAATTTCAATTGCCTACATACTACATACATGCGCTTCATTGCATACCTAGAACACAATGATCTCGACAGTGACCCTAGTATACCACTCGTATCTGAGGCGAGGATCTTGAGAAAAATGGAGAGGCGCTTGCCTTTTCCCTAGACATCTCGAAGGCCTCGATACGGTTTAGCATGTTAGCCTATTGATCATGCTTCCTGCGTATGTCTTATTCCCTGGCCTGATCAGCTGGGTTTCTGAAAGAATTTCTGAGTGAACGTTCATTCAGATTCGTTATCAAAGATTACTCGTTCCAAGCAACCTTACATCACATACAAAAATGCGGGACTTTCTCAGGGATCTTTTGTCTTCACAACTCTATTTCTGCTGCATATCAAATTATCAACGATCTGGTCGAGCGATACCTGGCAAGCTTCCGCTGGCAGTAACGACCAAAATACAGTCTGAACAAGAGGCCCGGGTTGAAAGAGTGAATCACTTCAGGCAGTCACCGAATAGGGCGACGCCAACCTTGTGAGATTCAACGCCACAAAAACAGAAGCATTTATTTTGGCTCCTACTATTCAGAATGCATCCTTGGAATACACTCACCGCCGAAAGTTGAGATATCCTTGAATCTCAACTTGAGCGGTTAATTGAATCCAAAGTTAAGGCAGGCCAGGAAACTAGGCGTCTTAGCAAATGTGTTGCTATACTTCAAATCACATCAGCTTTTATCCTTGTACAAAGCATAGCTTCTGCCGTACAGCTGTCACATTTGGTGCAGCTGAATTTCATCTATCAGTAAAAACTATTTTGCGATTCGAAAATCCTAAAAAAATCAAGCTAGTGAATTTTTAACGCGAAAACCAAACCGAATTGAATAGGTTTAGGTGATATTTGCAACGAATGAGAATAAAATAGTTTTAAAGACGTCATTATTTCATTATCCTATTTATTAAAAACCTTTTTACTATCCAATAAATCCTACTTTACAATATAAAATTGAAATTTAAATGAAAAAAAAATATGTTAATTCCGATATTGATATCGGAATTCCGATATTACAATCAAATATCGAAAATCAATATCGGAATTGAAAACCCTCCGATATTACAAGCCCTAGGAAACAAACGTATAAGATTTAAAAAAAAACAACCTCAACAATATGTAAACGGACGACGAACTCTTTAACACCTACGTGTAATTTTAAGAAATGAGTCAAAATAATTTTCATTAAAGTTTCGATTCTCGTTCCCATAGCAAAATTTGATCTATGTTGAGGTCAAGATGTCCATCTCCCATCACTTTCCCCGTCAATGTAACCATTAGCGGTCGCTTCTGCCTCACGAATATGTCGATAGAGTTTTTACCTTTCAACACATCTACACAACAAATACCTTAATGATGAACAACGCCCAATTAGACTTTTACTTTTGAAAGGATTTTAAAAGGAAAGAATGTGTTTGATGTACAAAGAACAGTTTCATAATTATATCTATATTCTATCCAAATGTACCTAATAAAAAAATTCTAAGTATAATCTTCTTTGGTTTAAGCTTTAACTTGACTATCTTCTGCATTATAACGTAGAAGACTATTCATAATATCAAAATTTACATCACTAAATCACGCGCTTTCTGTAAAAGTTACATTTAAACATTTGTCCTATTTCGTCCGTCGCAATCTAAAATTGGATCAGTGGGTTTTTAACCTCTAGACAAAACATTACCCCTTTCCGACTGAATAATCAGAAATATAAAGTGACATCACCCGTTGTCGCGAATGGCGCCGGCACATGCTAACCTAAAAATAACTTAAAATCTGCCATATGCACACCAAAAAACACGAAAAACATGATGCAGAGCAAAAACCAAATGCATTTTGTATCAAAACCGCGAAGACAACTATAAATAAGTTCGAAAAAAGTGTTCTAAAACAGCGTTTAACAAAAAATTAACGAAAAGGGTTAAAGAAGTTCCCTCGAATTTGAAATTTGAAGGGTTAGAAAAAGTTAAGTCTTGATAGCCAGGTGTACCTATGGAAGACGCATGTGGTAACCCGTTCGAGGCGGAAACGGCTCATCCCTTGTGTTTCTTATTAAAACATCCCCGCGGATAGAATATAATGTATTATTCCCAGTTGTTTCGTGTAGATCAAAATGCTGAGAGCTGAGGCAGGAATAGGCTCTTTCCGCCCTCTCGTCCAAATAAAATTTTGTTTTGATACTTAACTATAGTAGAAGCTTTTTCTTCTTAAGGGAATCAGAGATGATGGACTAAAATGGGCAAAGATTAAATTAAATCAATTTACGAAGTTGGTTTTCCAAACGTTTTTCGAAATACGTCATCGCTTCTATAAATCTATCGTTTAGTAAATGGCCCAAGAGGAAGAAGCGTGAAATTTTGAAGGATTTTTTTATCTACAAATACCTTTCACTTACTAGGTTTTTCACTCATTGGTTTATTTATGTACTTGGACCAATTTAGATATGTCATTATTTTAAAATAACTATAGCTATGTCTTGGGAATAACTGTATTGACTCTATCTAATTATTAATTAGCATCATGTATTAACTAGCTAATAATATCATGTTTTTTTATGCAGAATTATCTTGTTATCTATTATATTCACTTCATTTTAATATTTTAATAATGTATAAGTATGATGTAATTTATTTATACTCATCATACTCACAACTGATTTATTTATTATTTGTTAGAGAATATTCATTTATTCATTAAGTGATTCATCATTCACGTCTGTCTATCGGTTAGTGCATTATAGAAACCACTGAATAGATAGTTTATTCATAGTAATCATAGTTATAACATGACAAACATATATTATAATTCTTGACGAAATTACCTACTACAAAATAACTCAAAAACTACTCGTCAGATCTAGCTCGAATTTAAGTGGGACCATATGACAAGCACTAGCTTTCGATTAAAAAAGAATCATCAAAATAGGTTCACCCAGTCGAAAGTTCTGAGGTAACAAACATAAAAAAAATACAGTCGAATTGAATACCTCTTCCTTTTTTGAGGTCAGTTAAAAATAGACCGTGTAGGTCAATCAAAATATCTCGAGGAAATTCATGCAATATTCGGTAAGTTACTGTTAACAAGGTGAGGGTGGTAGTTGCGATATAAATTCAGCCTGTGCAGTCTGTGCACTCAACAGGTGGCAGCCGCCAGATTAAAAGAGGGTTGCGAATTCAATAAACCGAATACAAGATTGCTTTATATTTTTTACAATAACTTAAAAGATACCAGGTATTCGTATGGTAATTTTTTAAACTTGTACGGTGCAACTTTCGATTATATTATTTGGGGTTGGGGAGATTTATTTCATTTATTTTTCTGGTTTTGAAGTTGCGAATGGGCAGTGCACCTGGTATCCACCCCTTATTTATTTATTTTGTTACCATTGTTATTACCTTAAGTAACTTTAGTTATAGTAACGAGTGTTCTCTCAGTGGTCAAATGTAACTAGGGTACAATAAAATGACCACTAATGATCCTCTATAACTATCAAGCACAATGAAAAAAGAAAATCGGTTGACAAAGAGGAAACAAATACTGATTGTCAAGTTTGCCCTGACTGGGAATCGAACCGTTTGCTCGCAACCAAATACAATCAATTAAGCAAGTCATTAATTGCATTAAGGTTAATTAAATTAATTCAATAATTCAAATAACAAGTCGGTTCTTGAATCATTTAAACTACTTTGTGATACTTTTTTTAGCTTGTCTCAAGTATTTGAAGAAGGTTAACTAGGTGACCATCTGGACATCGGGTGGTCTGGCCACAAAAAGTTTATATCGTACTAATGCTGCTGGTATTGACGTTCTATACTGCCTTCAGTTTGGATCAACCAAGTGATGTAAGTAGGTATATAGGTGAAAGATTCGATTACATTGAACAATTGCAAAATTCTAATAACATAACATAAATAACTGTTAATTAAATACTGAAACTACTTAACGCATTTTATGAAAAATGTGACAAAAACTTCAAAAGAGTACAAAAAGAGAAAGAAATGGCTCTGAAGTCCCCAGCCAGAACATGAGTAGTTTGGTAACTGACTCGAGCAATAATAGTATTAAATGATCAGAGCCAGTTCTATTAAAATCAAAATTTTCAATATAATCTCTCCCAGGGTCCCAATCACGGCCGTAGCTAGGGGGGGGGGGGGGGGGGCATTGTGGGGCAATGCCCTATCTTGAAATCACAATGCCCTACTTTAAAAATACCAAAAACTAAGATAAATTATTATAATTAAATTGTTTGTTCATAGTTTGAGATAAAAAAATTGTAGCGATAGATAGGTATCAGAACTTTTCCGAACATACCACAGTTTGTGACATTCATTTCATATTATAATAATTCTTTGTTCTGTGACCTAGAGGTCAGTGATATACCTACATGGTGATTAATTTAGGAGCCCGAGCTTCGGAGCAGATCAATTATGATAATTTTTTTACTTCCGCCCTACCTGTAACCAATGCTGCCCTACCTTAAATTCGACTATAGCTACAGCCCTGGTCCCAATCACTAAAGCGTCATGCAAAACGTCTACGAAAATCCTTTTGTAACAAACTCACAGTGTTTTACTTTCGTGTTTGACGATATTTTCCCCAACTTCCTTATAAACTAAACAATATCCTTTTCAAAAAAGATCCTGAGTAAGTGGTAGCTGGTAGCCCACCACATGTTGCTCACCAAATGTCATTATATTTACAGTTTACAAAAATGTCAACATAAATCAGACGTGACGGCCATAAATCATAGCTTGTTACATATTGCCTCTCTGAACCCTTTTACACCGCTTCACGATTTATGCCCCACGGGTACTATCGTATTTAGAAACACATTTAGTGACGCATCCTTACCTTTAGTCGAGTTAATTGAATCCATATCAATATTAATAGGTGTTACAAATTAATATAGTAGAAACATACTTTTGTTAAGTTTTCTTTATAAACGTTGTAACTCTTACCATAACAAATACGTCATATCAATTTATCAATGCTATCATCATAATAATAAAAAGATGCCAAATGTTTGAAAATTTTTGTATACCTAAGTGTCTGGCTTTTTCTATCGATATAGTTATTTTCTGGGTCTGTCTGTCTGAAAAAAAATTAAGCATATTTTTTTTATTCAGAGCAAAATGCAGACGGGAAATGGTGGAATTCCCCATGGAAATGGGTTAACACAGAAGTACCTAATCCTTTATTACCATACCATAGATACCATAGAACTCACCAATATACGCTGACCCTGAAGAATTTAAGACCCTGACAGAATTCTTCGTCAAGACGACTTCATCATCAATCAATAAATAATGGAAATACGCAGACCTTCCGGTGGACTTACGCCCCAACTCAGTCACTAACGGTTACTTAAATCGCTCCTTAGTTCAGAATTTGTATGGTGATTCTTTATTAAGGAGCGATTAAAGTAACCGTTAGTGACTCTAGTTGGGGCGATAATGTAATTTTATAGTCCTCATTAAGCTTTAAATCATAACTAAATATGTTATGAATTAGGGTTGGTTATTCATCAAAATTACCTACCTACTTGATCACCTTCAATCATGGCTGACGTCAACATGCGTCACATCACTTCCCAACACAAGTTCACTAGTTTACCTAGTCCTAGACAGCGGGGTCATCGACCCGGGCGATCCATCACGATACGGAGACAACAGACAATATTACAGACAGTGTTTAGTTTG
Organism: Thymelicus acteon; assembly: GCA_951805285.1. Classification (NCBI taxonomy): domain Eukaryota; kingdom Metazoa; phylum Arthropoda; class Insecta; order Lepidoptera; family Hesperiidae; genus Thymelicus; species Thymelicus acteon. The sequence continues at coordinate 5,035,224 of OX638233.1, forward strand.
GCAGCCGCTCTCCCACGGGATGTAAGGATGTCGACATTGAGATAATTCTTTACAAAAAATAACCGACTTCAAAATAACTCAAAAACTACTCGTCAGATCTCACTCAAATTTAAGTGAAACCACATGACAGGCACTAGCTTTCGATTAAAAAAAGAATCATCAAAATCGGTTCACCCAGTCGAAAGTTCTGAGATAACAAACATAAAAAATACAGTCAAATTGAATACCTCCTCCTTTTTTGAAGTCGGTTAAAAATAATACTGTGACAGGATGTAGGGTGTCATATATTCCTGAAGTAGGATTCCGGTAGTTGAAGATATCAGACATACCACATACATACATAAATGAGTACATAGTATACATACATCATAAACACCCAAGAGAATATTAATGAGTGACAAATGTATGCTGATATTAAATCACGGACTTTTCGCTAAGTCGACGGCAACTGTGTATCTCCATACACAAATCAGACATCACAATTCAACGCCCGACGACAAACATTTATCAATCGTAAATATTTGCCCCGACTGGGAATCAAACCCGGGATTTATCTTTTAGTAAACAGAGTCACCAATCCGCACTTGGCCAGCGTGGTAGACTATGGCAAAATGTAAGGGAGGGGTACAGACCCCTCCCTTACATAGTGAGAGGAGACCCCGAGCCCAGCAGTGGGACAATATGGGTTGTTGCTTTGCTTTTTAAACAGAGTCAAAACCGCTTGGCATTTGCATTTGCACACGTATTCAGTAGAAAAGACCCAACCTAAACCTAAACCTAAAGAAGCGGGTCTATTGTTTTCCTCGAGGCTGGCAACGTATTGGTGACGCCCCTAATGTTGCTAGTGTCCATGGGCGGCGGTGATGACTTACCCTCAAGTGACCCGTCTGCTCGTTTGCCTGCTTAAGGAATAAAAAAAAACCTCGCGAGATCTCGGCTAGGTCTAAAATCTCGAGAGGTTGCATTCCCTAATCACAGTAATGCAAAAATTTCATCCACAATGAAAAAGTTTAATATCATAAATCTGTCTTCTCAAAAAAACTGGTCACTGACGGCTGGTCATGAACAATAAAACTATAAAATGTATACAATATTGCCGAATCGATCAGCAAAATAACTAAAGACCAAATGGAAACCAGTACAGATTACTAAAGATACATACTTCCATAGATTTACTAGAAGAAGAGATGGAGTATCGAAAAATAATAGTTTATTTATATCAATTTCATTCCAACACATAGATCTGTTGTAGCAAAGAAAGAGCTAAAGAAATATTTTCCTCTCGAGGTTCTCAAGTCAAGGCTAAAACGTCAAAATTGTTAAATTCGTCTTTATTTTTTTATTGTTTTGCCTCCATTTTTAAATATAATTAACGTAACGAAATTCAAATAGCGTCTTTTTCAAAAACACCTTAATGTTGACATTTGTATCTCAACTATTATTTTTCTCACTCCATCTCTTTAAACATTAACATCTAAGCATACTAACTACCATATGATCGTCAGTTGTTCAAATATTTTTTCCATACAACAGGTGGTGGATGGTGGACCACAATCTGTGCATGAAAAACCTGCGAATATAATGTAGTTCCCAGAAAAAACACGCCTCGGAAAAGACAGAGCGAGACTGATGTTTTTAGAGCGAGATAGTGATATGCTCCTGTCTTTCCGTTTCCGTTTTGTTGTAAAAAATATTGGAGCATCTGCAGATTGACAGATCTTTGAGCGGTGGGAAAGTGCTTAGACAGATCCGTTTAGGTTCCCAGGGTACATGTTTTTATACATTACAGTGCAATATGTTTCCGGGTACAGCCTTCTGCAGTATCCATGGGGATATGGGTATGTTCCTGGGAAAGGTTTTAATTCCATTGAAAACCAAATTTAACTCAGTACATGTAAAAATTGTAGGTCCCTAATTTTTTGTCGTTTTTTTATTTTTGATGTAAAATTATATTATTGATTTTAAATTACTAAATTGATTTGGGACCTGATTGATGGAGATTGATTCGAATAATTTTATTCATCCCTAACTACATTATATAAAAAACCATGCCAAATCTATGCCATCGCGTCGTGGTCAGGAATGGAAGGTTGAGGGGCCTATCCTTCGAGGTTACACAAAAAGCTTATGGATAGTATGTAAATCGAGTATACGTTTTATTAATTATCTGCAGCAAAAATTATTCCCATCGGTACATTCAAAGGTTGATAAAATAGACAAGTTATAAAGATGTAGAAATTATAGCCTTTCAGTCCGTCAGTGGTTGAAAATCTTGAGCACAACGAATGTTTCCGTCCATGGAAGGGGCATTTATTACAGAAAATTATGACTGTAGATCGACATTTAATATCAGTTTTTGTAAGGCAACTCATAATTCTTTTGTTACCTAGTTTGTAGTTTGCAAACTTAAATGATTTATGATTATTATCTGTACTTGAAGTTAGTGTTTCGACGTTAGACATCATCACATCACAAGCCTTAATTTTTTCAGGTCATATTTTTCCTAAAACAATAATGAGAGTTAAGAATCATTATTAACAAATAAATATTGCGCTAACCAAACTGGTAATTTTTATGCTACTCGTAGGTGACAAAAATTTTTTGATTGGTGTTAAGTTATCAACTAAAGAAACGTTTTCCTCTTGAGGTTCTCAAGATTCCACGGCTAAAACGTCAAAATTGTTAAATTCGTCATTCTAAATCAATTGGTGGTAAGTTCGAAGCACCAAACTAAAAATAACAAGGTATTAAATTTAATTTCCATTTTATTAAAACCATGCCCTTACTAAACAAAGGTGGGCATGTCAGTCTTCTATAAAAATAGGTGATGCACCGGCATACTGAAACGATAAATCATACACGGATCTTACGGTTAAATTAACGTCCTTATTCTGATTATAATAGAAAAACTATAGCGTTTAATGCACACATATAATAAGTACGTATACACGTATAACGTTTTAAAGGATTAGGATTATGAATTAATTATGAAAAAACGTTGCGAAGTAGTAAGTTTATTGACATTACTCATTAACTACTTATGCTAGCATAGCCGTGATAAGTAATTTTCCTTGTAATTTCATCATACTTATCATATTTTTGAGAATTTTTTCGTTATGCCACTGGTTGTTTTTCGGCGCTATATTTTTGCAATTGAATACCTACCAGTTACTGCTGCTCGTCTGTCAATTTTATAATGTTTTTGAGGCCAAATACTCAAAAAAGTGCTATTATAACAAGACCATGATAAGTTCCTTATTCATTTTGTTTATAAATAAGATTGTGTGTTCAATAAAAAGTTATGAAAGCAAAAATTTCGATAAAAGTTTTAAACGGCTCTGAAAAATTTGGCTTTTTTGAGTTGTGTTAGTATACATTCAAAGCAGCGAGACGATCAAGTTTACTTGCAGGTTTGCAGCGGACTTGATGCAGATGTAAGATGTAAGATGCAGATGCAAGATGTGATAGTGTAAGATGAAACACAGATTTAACACAGCTTGTAATGCTACTAGGGATATGTCGCTAATGAGTTAAAACAGTTAACAGACCTACCATTGCTTTACTGAACAAATGTATTGTAAAGATATTACATAATGTGTACAGTGTATGTAAGTATTAATTTAAAATCGATGTTCAACAAATCATAATCGATTAACTGACCAACGAAGCGTCTCGGAGCGATCGCTCGATTTGCACTTGAATCAGAACTGATTGGACGTGTGTTTTGTTAACTGTTATTAATTCAATTTATTTTGACGGGCTCATTTGTATAAAGTTATAAATGATTCTTGGAGCTTTAATCTCAGATTTGAGAACCGTTTATTAGATTTAAGAATACTGACTTGAGTTTTAGAGGTTAAAAGGTGATGAATTTGATAAAGTACTCTATAGCCACTGGGAATGTTATCGATAATTTTAACAGTTCATGCTTTTGTATTAATATTTGTAATAAATTTCTCATTGTTATCGAATCGTTCTACATAATGTATTAAGCTGCTTAAAGGTCAGTAGCAAGGATTGCTATTAGTCTGTCAAATATTGATTCGTGGAGCATGGTCCACTTTTGTATACAGTTGTATACACTTTAATATGAGTTAGAATAGATTCCTACAATATAACTACTAAAAATTAATTAAAAAAACAAAACACCCGACTGCATAAAACAAACTAAAAAGAAAAAAACAAGCCCAGTAGTTTAGAATGTTGTTAAAAGTAATGCTGAACAACTACACCATAGAATGTATCTTAATCGAATCGTTTAAAATCTGCCACAGTTTTAAAATGTTCCTTTTTTGAGATTTTGTATTATGTTTTACAATAAATCGAATATTTTATTGTATAAATTTTTTTAATTACGTTTTCTATCGATTTTCTACATCGCAACGAACTCGAACTTCCGAACTCAAGAATAGTGATGCGTCGTGTTTATTTTTAGGTAACCCTTTTATACGGAAATTATGTTCATTAAGGACGGTTTTTATATGTTTCTATTTCCATTGAGAGCCGACATATGGCGTTACCCTTATTGTTGAGTAAGATTTGTTGTAACCCTACTCGGAAGTTAACAAAAAAGACATCGGATGCCTTGAGTTCCTCCTTCACGTGTGGACACATAAAAATAGGTATTTACAAAGACAATTACGAAGGAGTTAAGTAGAGGGGTTTAATTTTAAACGCTTATGTTGCATCCTGGATGTGACGTTAATAATTTAAAATTTATGACGGGTTTTATAGTGTGAGAGCTGTTGAGTATTTTGTAGAAGGTTCTGTCAGTTCTTTGACCCAGTTTACCTAATTAAAATGAAATATTTCTAACGTAGCTACTGTACCTAATATAACTGTTGTTCTGAAAATATCGATCCAAGAGCAAGTGATCTACTAACCCGTATGTGGGCATTTTCAATGGCAGCAATGAATAAATTCTTACCAAAGTCTTATCAAGACCTCATTACCACTTGTCATTGAATGGGATTATAGTCATTCATTACCCTTACTCTCCCCTTATGAAAGTATCTTATGGATTCGCCCTTTGAAAGACCACGTGATGATCAATGAGGAAATTTCCTTCGAAATTTTACACATTTGAGACAAAAAGATAGCAGATGTGTAAAGAAATAAAATTCCCATCGTCAGGATTTCTGGCTGGGGATTTTTAGGTCTACGGGGTAACTACCTACTTTCCAAAACACCAGGTGAAATTAATGCATCATCATCTGATACTTTTAAAAATATCCGCTCAAGAACCTTACAGTGTAACCAGTAAAATATACCTACCTGTGAAAAATATCCTTTTACATCCCTAATTTCACTGATCGAAACTTAATATTGTAAGAAAATATCACAGATAATAAGTATTACAAAAACTTTCGTTCGCATTTCCCATATAACCGCTTTAAACCGGATCTACGACCCTCCCCTAGGCAAATATCCGGATCCGCGGGTATCCGTTGCAATTGTACAAATATTCGCAACGGATGTCCTTCCGTATCAGATTACAGTGTACATCACTACTACACCTTATTTTGTTACCGGTGTAATATTAACGAACATATTTTTCGTAAAGGTCTATCACACCTGTTATTTGTTAAAATAAAATTAAAATAAGCAACCTTACAGAAATGGATATAAATTAAACTATAATAAATTTATTATAATTTGTCAGATACACTTTTTTATATCTTTTGATAATTTGTAAAATAGGGATGGTAGAAATGTCAAAGACTGTGGGTAGTTTTTTTTGGGAATACAGAAAAATTTAAATTTTTAACACGTATTGTATAATGTCTTCAGAAGGGCATAACTAAGTGTTTGAACCATTATACGATGACCTGAAAAGAAAAATCACTTACTAGAAGTGAAACTTACTAAATACCGTTTAATGTATTGAATTGGCAATAGCATTGCAGGCGCCGACAAAAAGCCAATTAATTTGAAACTCGCCAACTGATATTGATAGTTAGAGAATACTTGATAAGGGTACACAGAGCTACACCGCTTTGAACGAAACGTATTTGACGCGAACTAATTTCAACATGATAGCTCTAAAATTCTCACCATCATCTTGAGTTTACTGGTAGGTTATACCAATGTAAAACTAACTTTAGTTGTATGAGTTGTATGAGAACTATGATACCTTCTCCTACCACACGTCGCAACTTCTCCAAACGACGTCCTAAGCCGAGGTTCGAACCGCGAAGTGGGTGCCCTTAGATCATTCACATTCCCTATTTCTCGAAGAGGAGCTACTCCTCCCTTTTCGCAAAAAATGTTTTCTCGGCTGAGTCATTCCAAGCTCACCTGTCTGTCGGCGTGAAGTTATAAAGACCTCTTGGGTCAACAGCAACTCTATTAATTCGAAAAAAGTCACAATTTTCTTTTCTTTTCTGCCGAAACGCTTACTTAGACTCCCTTTTCGCTGACTTAGAACCCTTAATTAGACTCCCTCACTGCATTTGCCTACTAAGATACTGCGCTAACTGTACGAAATACTGCCACAGTGTTTTGATGTTTTCACCCTTAAACCAGACCAGCAAAGTATATTTTAAAACGTCATAGGCTACGTTTGATCACACACAAATTAAACACTAATTTCGAAGGTGAACGGCCGGATAATTGTAATTAGATCACTGATGCAACTAGCAAGGTAACGAAGTCGCACTCAAATCACAATTGCTTGAGACAACAGACAAAAGTACATTTCGTCTGCATCCATTAAAGTGCTTTAACTGCACTGATGAGATAACGCAATCAGAAGGCCATAAGCTTTGATGTATTTATAGAAGGTATTAATATAATAACCCATTATCGGCCCACTAAAGATCATGGGTTTCTCCTCTTGAAGAGGCCTAGAGTTTCCTCTAGCACTTCCTCAATGCGGATTGGTGGAGAGTGGAGGGGTTAGTGGCCAACACAAGTGTCGGAAGTTTCATGCCGCCCAAGGACCTCCGAGTTATATTACGAGATAAATTATCTTACAGCCCGTTTCTATATACTTTTTTTATTTCAATAAACAAAATATATTTTACGTTCAATCTTCAAAATAAGTTTGAACAGAAACGGAAGGAGTTTTAACTTAAATACACGAGGAGGTTATAGATACACGACGGAAGTCATTTATGAGTAGATAAATTGTATTTCACTATATTATGATAGACCAGGTAAATTTAAAATTATAACCTTTATAAGGATTCAATTAAATATACTGAAATAGGTTTAAATTCGTCAGAACTATGTTAGAACAATAATAAGAATATTGTTTAACAATAATAAGAAAAAATAAATAACCGGCTTCAAAATAACTCAAAAACTACTCGTCCGATCTAGCTCAAATTTAAACGGAACCACGTGACAAGTACCAGCTTTCGATTAAAAAAAGAATCATCAAAATCGGTTCACCCAGTCGAAAGTTCTGAGGTAATAACATAAAAAAATATAGTCGATTGAATACCTCCTCCTTTTTTGAAGTCTGTTATTAAACTAAAAATCACTTCTACCGAAACCCATTCTTTGCCACTCCATCCCATGCTAAGTGATTGATTATTGATGCATGCGAGAAATTCCTAAGGTACGCGGAAGCTTGGAGGTTTCCTATGCTAATCACATTAAGAATTCGACTGCTTCACGGCTCGTAAGCTACATATACCAATTTATGTTGATATGATTTATTGGCTTGCCGTGTGCGATACTAGTTTACAGGTTAATGTTTAATTTATTGCCTTGAACGCGTGGTTTATGGCTGATTAATAACCATAAGTGAGGCGGTTATAGTTTGGCTTGATCGGAAGTATGCGGATTAAGCAATGTCGGGCGTGGAGTGAAGATAGTCGGGCACGGAATAAAATTTGACGGGTGGTCTAACATTTTTGCCTGACTATTGTGAAGACAAAATAAGAGTCATCTGTTCCCGAAGAACTTCTAAACTACTAAGTTAGAGGCGTTAAAATCGTCCGCTGGTTAAAGGCTCTGTGGCGCGACATTGTATTAATATGTCGCCTTGTAAAGGAAAAAGATAAAGTCTTAAACTAAATAAACTTAATTCTGACAAAAAAAAATTGACTTCAAAGAAAATAACTAGTCCTAGAAAAATGATTATCTAAATCGCCATAATTAATTAATTACTTTCCTCAATTCTTCATGGATTGCATCCACAGAAAAATATGGGACCAGTCTGAAATCACGCCCTTTTGAATAAAGAAAGAATTTTCCATATCGGTCCAGGCGTCTTTGAGTAATCGGGTAACATACATTTAAAAAAAAACTCCGACGAATTTTATTGAGAGTCTCCTTTTTTAAGTCGTTTAAAAACAACTGAAAAATTTCGTACAGTTTTACTCCTATCATTAGTGTATTATTTTGTAAGTTACCCCACATACTAAGTAGGAACATGTAGCATTGAATATCTACTGTAACGTTGAAAGTAAATAGTTTAAATAATGGCCTAGAGATCTAATAGAATAAATTGAGCGCCAGAGCGTTGCATAAAACACCTCTAGCGGCGGAATAGTAAAAATAGATGATTGATAACACGGCAGTCCAACAATCGCTAGGAGATGGGCACGGTAGAGTGGTGTGGATAAGACTAACTTAATCGTTAAATATGCTTTCTGCTTGTTAGGGTCGTTTATAAAAGGACGACGTGTTTTCCGAGTGATAATCTTATTGCAACTGTATTACTACATTTATTATAGAATGTGGACTGACTGTAGGTATAGGTTTACAACTGTAGGTAGCTGCATGGAGGCGGGTAAAGATGAACTTAACTAGCGTACTATAGACTAACGAATATTATTATCTTGTGTAAATAGAGTGTTTTCTTGTAGCCATTTCAGGTTTTGCCAAAATTTTCACAAAATTAATTAATGATATGATGATAGTATCATCTGGCGATATACATATATTTTGTAAATATTATATTACTGAACATTTTATTAAAATTAATTAAGTTTGCGATCTTTTTTGTATATTGGATGTTATAGATTTTTTTAGTATTAGTTTTTTTAGTATTAAATTTTTATTAATTTGTAAATAAAAATTTTATGTGTGTATTTTTCTATGGGCCTTAGTTGCCTGAAAATAAATGAATTTGAATTTGAAAGGTAATATCCCTACAAACATATCGTATTGCATTGCACACCGAAGCAAGCTCGACCGGTCGCACATCCAATTATCATATCCACTTTCTCCGGCCAGGTTATGCCATGAATCCAACGCATTCAGGTGAGGCTTAAGAGCTTAACCTAGTAATTACTAGATAGTCTTTCGTAACATGACATATTAAGTAAACTACTTAATTTAAACTTTAATTCAAAGGTCATGTTACTCTAAGTAATGAGTAACAAAATTTCATCCATCAGGCTTTTGGATACCTGAATACAAATTCATCTTTCTCAGAGTCATTATTATAAACAGTTAACTGACTTCATTGTTCGAATCTAATCATATATATTCCATAAGTTTTATAGCTACCCTATCTCTCCTAAACCGAACATAAAATAATACAAAACCTCGAATTGTGTTCTCCGATCCTAGAGCCCAATTGACTGTGCTCCTCCCTACGAATCAAAGGGTGCCGGGTTCGATTCCCGTGGCAGACGTGATTAAAGTGATTGATTGTCATCAGTTCATCATCACCTAACTGGCTCTCTGCTGTGCTCGCGTTTCCACGCGCAAAGGTCAACTCCACTGATTAAAAACTTCCTCAAGATATTTATATTTATTTATTTATTTACACTTTATTAAATCCTTATAGCTGTATAAGTGGTACAAAAGTGTTACAAAAAAGTGGTACAAAAGGTGGACTTAATGCTATAAGCATTCTCTGCCAGTCGACCTTTGGTTTAAACAGAGAACAGCGAAGGCGGTACAAAATGGAATGTAAAAGTAGAATGAATAGAAGAAGGAAACGGAATACGGAAAATGTATGGTGATAATAATGAAATAATAATAATAATAATAATAATAATAATAATAATAATAATAATAAACGCTAACACACTCATACCCGCAGTAGGTTATTACCTGTGTCGCGGGTGGCATGGACTACACATAACACATCACAGTAACACCCATGACCCGAGTACAAATATTTATCTGCCACATAAATATCTGCCCCGGCCGGGAATCGAACCTGGGACCCCTCGCTTCCCAGGCAGGGTCGTTACCAACTAGGCTACAGGGTCGTATGATAATGTATAGTGATAATAAGTACAAATAATAATATATGAGCCGCATATATATATATATATATATATATATATATATATATATATATATATATATATATATATATATATATATATATATATATATATACGAGTATATCACTTTTTACTAATTTTTACCGGGATAATAAGTACCCAAAGTCTCATTCCAGATCCTCGTCTACCTGCGTGCTACGTTTCATCAAAATCTGGTCAATACTTTTACCGTGAAAGAGTAGCAAAAATCCATACATCCTCACAAAATTCACATTTATAATATTAGTAAGATAAGATTCAAAGTGAAGCCTTAAAGGCGTAAACGGTGAACTAAAATCACAAGACTATCATTTCCTCGTTCAATTAATATTAATTAAACATTACTTATGTCTTACTAATTTCTGCATACTGATAGGTATAATGTACGTAATAATCGTAATATGCAGTTTACTTTAACTATTACATCGCTGTTACACAACACACCAACTCGTATTATTTTATTATTAGATTTTCAGGTCATTAGTTACCTGTTGCTTCCAAACATTATGTAAAGGTGCTGTCGATAGACACTACAATGTAAAGAAATGGCCTCTACACATTCGTAGATTCGCTACGTTTCCCTTTTGTGCGTGACATACTGACTATTGACATATCTCTGAGGCGCAAAAGTAAGGCAGTAAAAATATTTATTCTGTTGAGAGCAATGGCTTTCATTCTTCTCTTTTCTTTCTTGGCTGGCAATGCATCGTTGATGCTTTTCGTATTCACATTAAAAATGTTGCCGGATAAAAAGCGTTGATATTTTATTCAGGATTTCAATTTTCAAAGCTTTTTAAAGATGTTGAGAATATTTTATACATACTACGGAGCGATAACTCAGTAGTAAGTAAGGGTTAACTTTTAGTCATTATATTATTTAATTTTATATTATTATATTTAGTTATTATTATAAAATGGTATCCCAAACAAAAAAGAGCTAATTAACAAAAAACTAAACTTGTCATTTCTAATAGATAGAGAACTCTATGTCTGTCACGCCGTAATGTCTGTCGGTTGAAACACCCGCCTACACTGTACATAAACTCGGTTGCTGTTGCATCGTATACATACATCAATCTGTATATTTTATTTGATAAGCCGAAGTTGACACTTACTATATGTCACGGGCAAAACCAGATTTCTGATATAACTAGTTTTGTCTAAGCCACTCAACAATGAACTATCTTTGTCAATAGTTTTGGTTATTTAACCTATTCGACGACCCTGAAGCCTAGTTGATAGTGCACCACCTGCAAAGCGATGGGGCCGGTTCGATTCCCGGCCGGGGCACATATTTACGCGACACAGGTGAGTCCTACTGTAGGGGTATGAGTGTACAAATACTTGATGATACGTCCAAATCCGAGTGGTTGTTACAACATTAAGATTAAATAAATTTGAATAAAGAATCGTGTAATTGTAAAAAAGGCGTGGGGTGCTTTTGAAGATATTATCATGATAATCCTTCTACTCATTGACGCCATGCACCCTACGCTTTTATTACAAGTACACTATTCTTAATCCAAATTTATTTTCTTTTTTTCAGTTGGATTTTTATGAAAGCGTTTTTTAGTTTTTTTTTTAACTATTTTTTTAATGTTTCAGTTTGATTTTTGAACTTATTTTGCATCGTCGTGATTTGAAAGTCAATGAAACGAAAAAGCGACAGTAAAAAGAGACAGACCCATAAATTCATAAGATTTAACGTGGGAGAAAATGAGATAGGAAGCATTATACAGTGTTTCTTATGTTCGTGGTTCTCTTTGTGTTACTTTAAACAGTGCTAAGTTGTATTCATAGATGGCGTGAGGAACAAGAGAGAAGATTCGTTTCATTGCTGGATAGATGGCGCTAGCTGCTCATTTTACTCTTCATATTATGTTAGGAGATGGCGTTAGTTATCACTGTTTTCTTTGCATCACTATGATCATTACTAAAACCTACAATTATCATCTTCCCGAAATTTTACATTCGTCTCATTATCTTGAAACCAAAATTTTTGAAGGTTTCACTTCCACCACGTGTAAATTGCACACTTTTTTAGTTTTTTTTTTTAATGAAATTTAGGTTTTTTCTTTTTTTTTCTCAATATTGAATTGTCATCAGTTCTCATAAGTCTACGAAGTTTAAATGAAATCTGACCGTTTGAAGTGGGTCAAAATCAAGTCCAAAGGAGTCGGTTACAAACATACTTTATTTCGTCGACAAATGCTGGACGCAAGACGGAAAAGTCCACTGCAAATCCTTCACTTCACGTTACTAGTTCGTACTTCGTGTGAAGCCGGGCCAAACCTAGTACCTAAGTAGTGAACTAAAGAGGTTGAGAACTGTATAGCTAGTTATGCAAATATATTTAAATTACGCATTAATTTTATTCCGTGTTTGTTATCTATGAGTTACCGCGCCATTACTTACTTCAAACTGACTTTATAAGATCATAAAACAAAGTAACGTTATTTATTGCTCAAATTGATTTATTTAGCTAAATTCAAAAATAAAGCTGTAAGTAGTAAGTACCTAGAACAATTTAGTGTTAGAAAGAGATCAACCATCGCACAAAACAACTTACCATCCAAGACTTCACCAATTACCATCAGGTGGGAATAGTGGGATACTTGGCCGGCTCTTGGCCGTCAAGCAGCAGTGATTGACGCCTTTGGTGTCGCTGATGTCCAGCCGTCCATAAGCAGTGATGCCTTTGGTGTCGTTGATGTCCATGAGCGACGAAAGCCACTTACTATCAGGTGGATCGTCAGCTCATTTGCCAGCTATGTCCATAAAAAGAAAGGAAGGTAGCCACTGATATACACCGATCGTTGTCTCTCAGTGTAGATTGCGCCTAAAGTCCACACTTGTCCAAACTGACACTAACTGATCGTATCAAACACATTGCAAACGTTCATAACTTTCGCAATAATAATTGGAACGCAATATATCAGACAAAATGATTTATCGTATCATTTGAACATGAACAAATGAACATGTCGTCAATTTCGCGTATAATGATATAAGTATATTTCAAAATGTATTAATTTAATCCTACAAACGAGTTTATTGGTGTGGATGCAAGATATTATTTTGTTTATTAAAATTGATGAAATTAGAATTAAAAAAAAAACATACGAAAGCAATGCGTACCTACTCAGAAATAAAGAAAACTGGGTGGTTTTTGGGGTGTAAAATGATATCAAACATAAGCTTAATAGGTAGGTACGTTTTATTAAGTCTAGATAGCCTTAATTACTCCCAGTTATAATTTTATCAGGAAATAAATGAAAGCGTTAACTTACAACAAGTAAAAAACCAACATCATAGACCAATAAATGTACAGAAATGTACAGAAATCAGGTGGTTCCTAAACTACTCGTACGTAAAACCTGTTCACGTGACAGGTGTAATATTTAACACAATCGCACGTAACAACCTGTGCCATATCTTGATTAAACTACACGTTGGTATTATTAGTATCGTATTCTTCATATTTACAGGAAAAATAGTTACAGATCGTGTTTAACTTTCTTCAAAAAAGGAGAGGTTCTCATTTCGACTGAATTTCATGTTACCTCAAAACTTTATTCATTCCAGATTGGTCCCATATTTTTCTGATGTAGGGGTCCATGAGGAATTGTGGGAATTCCTCAAATATATAATAGATACTTATATGTTTTTTGAGGGCTAGTTTTTTCGAGCCGGATATTTTTTTGCAAAAATTTTTAAAGCCAAAAATTTCAAGAAAATGAGCAAAACGCAGCCAATTTTTTAAAGGACCAATCTATAAAAAATACTTTACTTTATTTCCCGCTGTTACTGTATACTGTGACGTAAAACAATTTTGACAGCAACCGTCAACTTTCACATTTAATTTCGCGTGCGAGACGTGCTAATGTCAACAAATAGTGTACAACCTAACATTGCATAAACCGTTTGATAAGCGATCCATCTTAATACTTTTGAAATAATAACAATATACTAACACCAAACTGTAAACATGTTAACGTCAACACTTTGCTATACTGACGGACTATCTTATTACGTAAACTAAGGCAATTGTCCTATTGCCAACGACTGACAAGATAGAACTGGACTTAGAAATATGTGAGTGTTCTAAAAAATTGATCGCACAAAAATGGGATAGTCATATTTTATGTACGTGGGTGCCAAAAAGGATCTTTTTAATTTACCAACTAAGAAAAAATAAAGTACTAGTAAACTTCTCTCGTTTCGCTTAGGAAGCATTACCCGAAAAAAATTCTTCAAATTTTTACCAATCTTTAATTGAAACAAATTTTATTGAAAAAAAATATTAAGTACCAAATTTAAAACCGGTACAATATAATTTTATCTCTATAGACTTAAATTATAAACTAAGCATTATACATAATCTTAAATTAAAATTAAAAAAAACCCCAACAGTTTCATTTACAATAAATATAGCTAAAAACATTCTCGATTAAGACACCTTCATATAAAAAAATTAGATCAAAATCGGTTCATCCGTTTGAGAGCTACGATGCCACAGACAGACATACAGATACACTGACACATCAAACTTCTAACACCCCTCTTTTTTCGCCGGGGGCTAAAAATAATTTCAAAGCGAGTAGGTATCGCTTACCTACGACGATGTGACCATTCAATTATTAAATGAATGGTCTAGCAGGCGGCACTTAGTGTTATTACGAGCCAATCATTTGAAATACAATTTTATTATATTTAGCGAAAAAGTGACGACAGATTTCAAATTTAAATTATTAGATATATAATTTTTGATCGATTATAAATGTGAAAGTTTGTTTGTTAGGATGTATGGATGTTTGTTGCTCTTTCACACAAAAACTACTGAACGGATTTTCATGCAAATTAGCACACAGGATCCAATCCAGGATTTCATGATCTGGAATAACATATCGTCGTTGCGATTTCAAAACCTCTTATGTGTAAAAAATATGCTTTTTGAGGGAATCGATAAAAATCGATAAAATTTTGTTTAGCAAGCACATAGGTGATTTTGAATTTGGTGAATAAATTACGATGGAAACGTCGTACACAAATGAGAGTTTTTGAATTCGATAGTGCTTCAAAATGTAGAAAGAATCAGTTGACGTAAAAAAGTGATTTTGCCAAAAGTGGCACATAACACATAAGAGGTTTTGAAGTCGCAACGACGATATGAAGAATTTATCATCAATGAGGTCATCGAGTGGAGAACACGTCTCGAAAAAAGGAGCATAGGACGCCCCCGACCAGGTGGACTACAACAGGTGACAACCTGAGGAAAACAACGAGTACCCGCTGGATTCAGAAGGCTGCAATTCTGCAAAATGCAGAAATGCAAGGCTGCAAAATGCAGAAGGATTCAGAAGGATGAATGGTGCAAATTAGGAGATACCTACGTGCAGCAGTGGACTCGTAAAGGCTGATGGATGGATGGACTTATCATCCTGGAAAACGCACGGCAAACTCGTGGACATTTAGTGCATTATGTATAAATTATAATTCTCTTTGTAGAGTTTTGAAAGGCGTGTATCGTATATGATTCTCCATGATGACAGAAGGCCAAGCCCAATAGTGGTTAAGGTTTGCGATGATGGTAAGAGATGTAGATGTAGGGCAGATGGACATTTATGTTTCAAAAAATTTTAAATAAGACTTACGTAATTTTGAGTTAGGCATAACTGATTTTCAATCAATATTAATATCGAGTAATTTCTCTTTCTTCGAGTAGTCTCATTTTGGACAATTCATAGGGTTAATACGAGTAAATGGACTATTTACTTTTTATAGTAAGTAGGAACTTTAGACGAAAATTTTTTCAAGTAATTTTTCTTGGTCTTCCCTTAATTTAAGAGACTATATTATTTAACAGAAATTGATCTTTATGAATGAGCCTTTCGGTTGGCATCATATAAATACAGGATGTTTTTTTCACATTTCACCGGTTCACCCGTCTCAAGCAAGTGAAAAAATCTTTGGATGCAGTTTTGAAAATAAAGGAATGTTTCCTTTCAATAAAGCCATCATCAATATTCAGGGTATTTTTCCTCCAACTCTCGTCTTTATTTACCATCCTGTATATAATTAGTGGATGCCCGGCGTGTTCCCTACATAAAAAAATTGTATGGAAAAAGTCGAAAGTCGAAAATGTACCTAACGCATTATTTTAGTGGTCTCAAACTATCTTCACATTATTGCCTTTCAAATGAGACTATTTTGGGGCAACCGATAGGTTGGATGGTTTCAAACTCTGTAAAGGACATCCGTACAGACATTTATATATAAGTAGATTTAGAGTCTGCGCGGTGTTATTGAAGGGGGTTAAAGACAATTGAATCATTTATATTCATAATTACATATAATTACGGTAACTTTCACATGATAATTGTAAACTACTGATATATCTTAATTATATTTAATTAAGTTTCAGAACGATCCTCTCAAACTGATTAAGGTGCAATAAACCAAATAGTTAAGAGGTTAAAGACATTGCAAAAATAACCATAAATAATTTATTGTATCATTATTTAGTATATATGTTACCGGATATCTGTATAATTCAGCATTCTATACAATACCTAGGCAATGTATAGAATATCTAAAACGTTCAGGTAACGTTTTGAATATTATTTATTTCATACTTAGCCCAGGCATTCTATACAATACTCCATGCGTAGTTGGTAATGTGTGTAAAAGACGGTTCTCTGCCTTTTCGCCAAAAATTGTTTGGACGATTATCACTTGCCAACTAACGTTTCGCAGAATTTTATTTCACCGAATAATCATTTGCCAACTTATCACATATGTATTTTTTTTTATTTCCCAACCTAACAGTTGCCAACTGTACGTTTGGTCTGCCTTTTATAATGACACTTTTCAAAAGGCCAACTTTCAAGTAGCGAATGTTTCAGTTAGAGTAATATTCATTTAGTTGTATATTGTTTATAAACCCAGGTTTGTAAATTTGCGGTTCTTGTTATCTTCCGGTGACATATGCACTTTTAGGGAGAATTTAGGGGTTTTTGATACACAAACAGGCTTCCAAACGTCTCCGGCGCTGCGGGAAGTGCAGCCCCTCCGCCCTTGCGTAACCAACTGCAGGCACCATGTGAGCCGAAGCGGCTGAGGCTGGTCTCCTTCCGCACCTCCGAGGTTTACATTCACTCTAGGGGTAGGGCAGACTAGTACCACGTGGAGTCGGGGTTGACTAAGTCGGTTCTGACACCAATTTTGAAAAATCCGAAGCTGCGTAGGCGAGCAGTGTAGTGTAGGAGCCATTAGACTGCATCTCTCTTTACCATCAAGTGTGATTTCGGTCAAGCATTAATTTAAAATGTATAAAAAATATCTATTCATGTAGGTTACAATTTGTTTTGAGCGTGTTTTTAAGTAAATTCTTAATTCTAACCTCCATCCAAGTTGACTACACATACCCAAATCTAACTTTATTCATAGCCGGTGGACCTGCAGGTATTCTGTACAGTAGTTGGGAAATGTATACATTACCTAGGCAAACTTTGTAATGGTGAACAATATTCATATAATTTAATACATTGCCAAAACGACCCAGGTATTATACACATTTCCTAGGAATTGTGTTGAATACCTTCATTATACAGATATCCGGTAACATATACACATATTTCATTACTTTATGTGATCCTAATAAGTATTGGAGACGATTATAATAATGTGTATGTATGTGCTCTGTAATTAATTTTATCAATCATTCCGAAACTCAAAAACCCGGTCATTTATAACGGTAATAAACTCTAACCGGAAACTAGTTTTTTGTTACAACATTTGGAAGTAATCCTTAAGTAATATATTGCTTTTGGAATATTTCTAGTTTTGTAATCAATAAAAATCGTCTAAGGAATCTAATTAGCTTGCGTTTGTGGTGCAAGTCATGGACGCCAAGAATTAATAAACCGATAAAAATAAAATTCAATCTAAATAAATAATTGTGGTATTCTAATTTCTAAATTATTTTTTCGACTGCGACAATATTTTCCCTTTTGTTTTTCTTCAAATTTACGACAATAACGAACTCTACAAAAATCATTTTCCTTAAATTATGTTAAGGTTATCCAAAAGTAATATTTTTATTTGAAAATCACGATAATTATATTAAATATTTATGCTAGGTTTAAAGGTATTCAAATATGTCATTAAAACTTTTTTTTATGGAAATAGCCGGCAAATGAGCTGACGATCCACCTGATGGTAAGTGACTATCGTCGCCCATGGACATCAGCAACACCAAAGCATCACTGATGCATTATCGGCCGAGAAAGAGAGAAAAAAAAGAAAGAAAGAACTGGCTCTTAAATCCCCAGCCGGAACACGACGAGTCGTTTAGCGGCTGACTCATGCTCAAGGGTGGTAGATATCCAAGCGAACCCCATGGAGAAAAATTATTAGTAATAATGGTATTACTTAACAATTAAAATCAACATTACCAATATACCCGTAATCCCTCGAGGGGCTCTACCACCAGCGGGCCGGATTTAGTCGCCTCTTAGTCGTAAGACGTAAGAAGTATGGGTGTCGACTCATCCGGTATGGGATTGGGGTTAGTATTTTAAGTCGCCCCAATACGGCTAAAACCTTATTAAAATGTCTGTATCAGGTCCGTATCATTAATCTATGTGTATAGAGTACTTAACATCCCGAAAAAACGCGAGCAAACCCGCGTGCAGAGCGCTAGTACCTTATAACATACACCATACCCAAAAACAAGGGGGTATTCGAATAATAAGTAATAACACGTCACGCATCAACCAACGACGCGTGCGCATGCACCGGATAGGGGAATCACCAGTGTTACGTTTAACCGGTGACCAGTGACCGGTAACCGGTAAGCGACAGACAATAGCCGGTCAAGGTCCATAACTTCTTTAAGTTTACGACGTCATATTCATTTGAATTTAGAACGAAATGTGTAACGGTGGGGTATAGAAGACGTTTTAACTTTTAACATACACTTTACGTATCTATGTTTAATAATCTACCAACCTTCGATTACATATAGATCGATGCTACCAACATTATAAATGTGAGAGTTTAAGAGTACGTATGTGACTCGTTCACGCAAAAACTACGGAACGGAGTTGGAGTTGTACGAACGAGCTGAAGAATCGAACCCAGGATCCTTCGGTCGAAAAGCAAGCTTTGTTCAACTAATCCACACAAGCCAGTTTTTTTACAAAGTAAATTATTTTTCTATGGTTTATACTTCTTTATTAGCACAAAATAAATTTATATTTATGACGTATAATTTGTAAAAGTAAAACAGTTTAAATATTTCGCGTATCGCAATAAGTCATAGTGAGTATAAAGAAAGTTATTAAATACGGAATCTTGTTCGACCAGTCTGTCTGTTTTATGCGGTAATAAATAAAACATCTATCGCTTACGTTTATTTAAAACGATTACTAAATAATAACTGTATAAATTAAAACCGAAAATTATAATTCAATGAGCTGGAACAAATAGAACGCTCATCAAAAATAAGAAAATTTTAATATTAAATCGCGGTAGGAGATAAATCTCCCCATTCCTCATTTCCTTTCCATCATGAACACCAATACTTTAAACAAGCGACCAGCCCGGCTTCGCACGAATATAGCACAAATAAAACCAAGCTATTGGCGTGAAGCTGTATCAGCCATAGGGCTGATAGGGCAAAAATCAACTGTCCATTCGAAAAAAGAAGAAAAACAAAAATAAAACTGTTGATCCGATGTCTACTAAACTTCACGGGATGACCCAGTGAGCTAACTTGTAGGTAGCTTTTTTGGAGTCCATGAACAAACTATATCAAGCAATGATAGCCTAGCGGTTAGAACGTTGGTCTCCCGAACGCAGGGGCCCGAGTTCGAATCCTGGCACGCACCTCTCATTTTTCAAATATTATTACGTATTAGAAGATAATTATCACTTGCTTCGGTGAAGGAAAACATCATGAACAAACCTGCACATCGGAGAGTTCTCCATAAAGTTCTCAAAGGTGTGTGAAGTCTACCAATCCGCACTTGGCCAGCGTGGTAGACTATGGCCTGTACCCCTCACATTGTGAGAGGAGGCCCTGAGCCCAGCAGTGGGACAATTATAGGAGCCCAGCAGTGGTACAATTATGGGTCGTTGTTTCGCTTTGCTTTCGAACAAATATAGAGAACATACATGCCGATTGATAAATATATCGATGTTTCAATCAATCTTAATGTAAAATTTAAACGCAAACTTCAAAATAAAATGCAGGTATTTCTAATCAAGTATTTCTCAGTTTGGTATAAAGCAGGTGGCGCCTTACATATAAGAAAATATAGCTAATTTACACCACAGTATCAAACTATGAAGGCGCTTCTCATAGCTCTTATCTACAAGGCTTAGTGGCTATAATCGTTTGAACAACGGTTCATGGTTAGTTTCCAAATTAAGGAGTTCAGTGAACAGTAGTTTGTTAGCCGTTTATTAAAGTTACGGTTATCTGTTCTGTTTGATAATTAGTTTTTGTGCTTCACTGCACTCGGATGATAATTTTTTAATTTAATACTGAGTCATATTAAGTAACGTAATTCTTGATTTACGATGATATTATTTCCACTTTTCATAATTAATCTGCTAATTGTTAGTTAATTATTTTTTAAACAAAATATTTTTTCAACATCATCTATTTATCACAGGGAAATTTAAAAATATACCTTCAACCAAAAAGCGTTTGTTTATCTTACATTGTTATGTAATCTTCCTCTTTAAAATTCCTTCCAATTCTTCTCCTACAATCAATTCTTTATCTGGATGACTTGAAACTTAATTTTAAAAATATATGGTGAGAAGCGGAAACCCGCATCCAAATCGGTGAAATTACGAAACAAAAGCAAAAAAAACAGTCTAACGCCCCAACTCCGAGTCACTAACGGTTACTTTACGCTCCTTAGTAAAGAATCACCATACAGATTCTGTACTAAAAAGCGATTTAAGTAACCGTTAGTGACTCTGAGTTGGAGCGTAAGATTAGAAAAATCGTTATTATCTCAATTTCTGCATGTAGCATATAATATATTATATTATACATATATGTTATACATCGATCACACATTATACATCGATCAGTTTTAATTTTATTAAATGTTTTATTTACCATCCCATACCAACATACACCTACACAAAGTCACAAAATCAGTTCGTAACGTATATGTACCTCTATATTAATTGTATTCTATGACTATGTAAGGTGATCTCACCATTACTCGACCCACTAGTGTCCGTTACTAACCATAAGCAACAGACATCCCCAAAAACCAACGACACGTGACTTCCTCTCGTATCAAACATATCCTTTGAAGAAACAATAAAAAATTCGAACAATAAGCTGTGGTTGTCTATCCCTAAGACCATACTGTGGTCTGCCAAGCAGAACTTGGAAGACACTTCTTTGTAACCAAAATTCAACCTTAGTCCTCCGACTTAACGTTCATATCCTTTCGTTTCTACATAAGCTCATAACTTCTTTAAGTGTATCAAAAAATAGGCATACTAAACTCATGGAAAAAACTGTATCATCGTTAATTTAAGGTTGAATTTGGCTTGTAGTTGCCAGATTAATACAGATGTATCAAGGGGCAGGGCACAACCCTTCCGTCACGCTGCGCGCGCGCATGCAGTAATGGGCAAATGCGTCGAGTTTTAGCTACTCTTTAAACTTATACTTACTCAATAGTACTTACATATTTATAAACAAAATCAAATCTTCATCTGTGTTCGCACTGTTCTATAGAGTTCTTCAAGAAGCGAGTCCATCTCTTTCTTCTTCGCAGGCAACGTGACGGTCTTACCTGGTGCTGCTTATGTCTATGGATGGCAATGATCACCTACCATCAGGTGACCCGTCTACTCCTTTATCTGCTCACAACATAAAACAATAAAAAAAAAACAAAATAATTCGGAAAAGAGAACATTTCTTCTCTAAGTTCTTTCACTATTAGCCAGATAGTGGTCAGATACTTTTAGTACAGAGACACAGAGCACTTATTATTCACTAACACCCTTATTAATAAAAATCGCTTATTCCAAGCATCGTCTGAAGCTACACTTGGACTAGTTAATTCTCGATTAACCTAGTAATAACTTCGTTATTGCAATGATATTAATAACCATGGAGTAACCTCGGACTAACAATACATTTCTTAGTCCGGGTTCAACGAGTAAAATATGGCAACCTTTAAAATTTAAAAGTAAAAAGAGTGAATCAGTGAATGACTTCATGCATTAAAATGACAGTGACAGCAAATATTTTGGGATTAAAAACTTCAAACGACGCGATCAACTTTCAATTTTTAGCGCCTAACTTCGCTCCTCGCAGTTTGTTCCATGCTATGTTCTTGTTAAATTTAAAATTGATTTACCTACTTTAACTTACTTTTTTTTAATATTTATAACATGTAACATTATATTTTATTTATAACATGAACCAAAAACGTGCTCGCTCAGTTAACTAGGATGAAGAAGAAAAGGTAAGTCGTGTTGATAGTTGTTGCGTGATCTTTATTCGTCCTTATATAAATAAATATCAATGTGAATGACGTTTAGTTAGAACAACGAAGTACTCTTGTTATGCGTCAAGTCAACGTCAGTGTCGTCAATGCACGCCTGGTCCACGCCTAATCGGTCGCTAAACTATGTAGCGACATGGACTAACTTTGATTCTGAGAATAAACTCGGAGCAGTTTACTTCTTCGTTACTCTATGTTTATTAATACTGAATTTAATTAAATCTTATTTACGACTAGTTTTAAAGTTACTCTTGCTTTAGTCTATGTTTATTAATATGACCGTAGTAGTAGAGCACTAGTAGTAAATAACAAGAAAATTAGAAAATAGGTACGATACGCGTATTACCAGTGAAACGCGACAAAACTGAACAGTGGCGTAACAATAATTAATTCAGTAATGCAGCCAACACAGGCTCAATTTCGGCGTGCTGTGATCGGATCTACGTTGCATAACCCGAGAACCGAATTCCTACACAGTCGTTCAGACCTTGATTTATCAGCTTTGCATAATATACTTACATCAAGTTAACTGCACTATCAAACGTGTCTTTTGTAAAGGGCAAAACATCGATTTTTATTGAATATTATTATTTAGTATTTATTTGTACATGTCTTTAAAATTATGTATGTCGAGACAATTGGAGAAATAGTTCTGAGATTTTGATTAAGTTGTTCTTAAACATGTATGTTAATAATACAAAGATGGTCTGATACCATTAAAAGAATACATTAGGCACAATTTCGATTTTTGAATTTTCCCATATTTTTAGCGTAATGGAAAACGGCGGGTATCCACTGGTACCAAACACTGGATTCCACGGACACATTATAATTTAGATAGCTTCCGTTCTCCTTTTAGAATCAAGCATGAAATTTCAGCTTTCAAGTAGGATTTTGGTACACTTAATTAACGAATGAACGAACGGTATCTCATCAGTAATATCAATCATTATTTATACTTTACAAAATTAACTGTAGAGGTATTCGATTCCGGACCAGAGAAGAATGGACTATCAGATTCCAAACTTTTCTATTTGCTTCACTTTAAACACTCTATAGTCCATTTTTAGGGTTCCGAAGTAAAATCAGAACTCTTATAGTTTCGACACGTCAAGGCTGACACAAATAAAAAGAATACAGACAAATAATGCCAAAATAAATGTACTTTTAAGATTATTAATTATTTTAAACTAATTGAAATTAATGTTTCAATAAAAAGTACTGTCAAAATTGATTACGAAATAAGACTCGTGTAAGAATCGGAGTATAGGGTTAATAGTATTTGTTCCAGTTGCAAAATTAAGCAATCTTATGGTTCATTTGCCTTTTACTTAGTCGATGACTTGACCCCTGTCTAAGCAGATTCAATAGTTTCAACACTAATAAACGAACGACCCGCGAAATTGCACTTTCGTCAATTAAGTGCCATCACGTTTAGTTGCACTGTTGGTTAGTATTAGTATATAGTTTATGCAACTTGTTTGTACACTGCGTAAGTATTTTTACTGTGGTTTAACAGACTTCAAAAAAGGAGGAGGTATTCAATTCGACTGTATTTTTTTATGTTTGTAACCTCAGAACTTTCGACTGGGTGAACCGATTTTGATGATTCTTTTTTTAATCGAAAGCTGGTGCTATTAATTGATAATGGTTTTCATGATTTCAGCTTCAGGTACGCAATAACAGGAAAATTGTATAGTATACGTATTTTCATAGATCTACAAAGGAACGCAAAGACGATAGTACAACATGGGTAGAGCTCCAGTCGTTTTTCGTAGGACAAATAAATTTTGAAAATCAGACATAGTACAACGTTCACAGATATCAAAGAAATGTTTCTTTTTTTAAATTATTACACTTAACTAAACAATTAAAATGTTCATCAAAAACTTTGCAATAAAACACAAAAAGTTTATTTCGTTTCTTTTATTCAAACAAGCTTCGAAAAAACTAGTGAATGTATGGCAGCTCGAGTTCCGTGTAACTCGATATTGCTTCAAAGATATTGTTTTAAATTGGTGAGTGAAGAGGTTAGTCGCAGTCACGGTCAATAGAAACACGTATCAACTGTCCACTGTCCGAGTGTCGGTACACGAGGTTACCGAAAATAATTCCTCAGTTACAACATACTATTCTAATAACATTATCTACCTATTTACTCAGTTACAATTCTATTAATATTATCTACCGTGAGGTTATCGAAAGACTTCTTACGTTACTAGCATTATTTTATTGCACGTTTTTCGTACCAAAGCAGTCCTTTTTAGATTTGTGACCTAATTTGTGACGTACTTATTTTATATGCACGGTGTTATGTTAGCGCCCGAGCGTGTTAACGCTTCCCGCCCACGCCCAATAATCGGTGACCGATTTTTTGTAGGAGAAAAATAGAACGTACTGATAGCAATAGTGCAACGCACTCGTCCTACAAAAAGTCGGTCAGAAATAATATAGCAGGAAAAATCGGCCTGATTATTCTGTCCTACAAAAAGTTGACGTGGGCGGAAAGCGTACAGGTGCTAAACGCCGTGTATTAATTGAAAACTCATAATCACAAAAGGTTTATGTTAAGGTCGTTGCATACATAACGTGGACGGGACGGGGACGGGACGTGGACGGGACATAATATGTACGTGCGCGCCCCGTTCACATCCCGTCTGTGCCTCCGTGACGTATGCACTATTGTATACATTTTCTGTGAAACGATATTTCCGAAACTTCACATCCTATCCCGTTCGGATAAAAACACGTTACGTATGCATCGAGCTTTACAGAGAGCGTGTTTAGGTCACAGTGTGCTATAAAATAAATAAAATTCTCGAATAAGATAAACAAAAATACAAGTCAATAATTAATGTATCGAGTGCAATTATGATTTATAAACGTTACCATGTTTAAGTACCACGTAAATAAAAATATACGTTACATACAAACTTGGTATAAAAAGGTAATTTTTAACAAGGCCATACCGCCGTCTTCACAGCGTTTAATGACCAATTAAACCGACTCACATTAGCTCTGTGAATATGCATTCCCTTCCCCTAGTCAGTGCACATTATTTCATAAATTCATTAACTGACCCCATCAATCTACATTTGAAGATAAACTTCGTATAGATAACCTTTATTTTAATGCTTGATGTTTCCTTATAACTTAATGGTGTCATTATCCGTTTTATTTTGGATCAAAAACCGTTAAGAGAACTGTTTCATTTCCGACTTGTGTAATTTGACCGCAGATACGAGTAATGTGAATATTTGAATATTGTTTGTGGAATTAGAACTAAAAGCTCAAATAAAAATATCCTTCTTTAATACAACATGTTTAAAGTATTTAGTACAAAAAATATAACACAGAATCTGGTGTTACCAATGTCACATTTTAAAAAATCTCACATAAAAATTCAAAAGTAAAATCTTATTATTTTTAAAACTTTATTCCAAAAATTTATTTAATTTTCCGATCAAATATCAGTCTGTGTGTCAGATTTGAAAACGCCGAATAATATTCTTCACGAATTATTTATGTCGTATCCGAATTATTCACGAATAATTTTACAGTATCTATGTAGGTATTACTTGTGAGATACATTGTGTTTTCATGCGATGGTCAAGTCGATTTATTTAAAACATAAAAGATTTTTAATATTGATAATATTATGGTCACTATAAGATGTTGTCACTTGTTAGATAAGCTAATTACGTAATAACTTAAGACAGAAGGACCCTTAAGTAGGAACTGAATAAATTAACCGACTTGGTATTACATGGATCTCACAACTTTTTACGGTAGAAGAACTGAGTTGCGAGACTTGGTTTTTTTACAAGTTTTGTTTTTGATGGCTAAAATTGAGTGAAAATAGAGTTAAATCAAATAAAGACATGTTCCTTTACTAAAATGTCAAATACCACTGATAAGACCTTGCACATCTAAAACAAAGTGCACAATTTGAAAATAAAAAACACATTTTGATTTTTTTCACCCAGTGGAATATGGACACTTCATAGAAACATAACTATGTACTTATTTTGAGAAATTACGTGAGATTTGGTCGATGGGGATGGGGTTGAGCCATATCTCACGATATCTCACCAGCGGGGATGCGGGGGTCTGAAAATCGCTAAAAACACCTCACGTAATCATATCTACGTGTGAAGCTGTAAATATACGGCCAACAGCAACTTATAATTCTAACAAAAAAAAATATGGACGCCCCCTTACGCTTAGTAACCTGTTATTTATTCGATTGAACCAGTTTAGTTCTTAAATAGCTAGAACTGCAAAGACCACCGATGCTAACATTAATTTTATTGTTAGCCGCTTGATTTACTATTTGAATAAATAAGGTATAATTATTTATTGAAATGTTTAGGTTTTTACTTATAGGAACAGACAGCGATCTTAATTAGCGTTTGATAAAATTGATAATGGAGGTGATGCTTCGTAATTGTAAAATAGTAATTAAAATACTATAAATTCTTTATTACCTATAGTAACTATCCGCATAAATCTTGTCAAATTGTTATTGCATTGGCGCATGGCGTTCTATATCGGACAGTTTACAATAAAGGGAAACATTTTCGTATATATTTTCCTATAATTTACTACCAACTATAATGTAGTCAAATATCGATACGACAAATATATCGATAGTAAAATACCAACAAAAACCTTAATCCTTTCATTAGCACCGCAAAATTAGACAATTATATTTACAATACCCTTACAACATGTTACACAATAATTATCATTAAATAATAGACCGTTAGAAGCAAGTTACCAAACGGGTGATTCAACTAAAACGTAGCGTTTCCTAATAGGTGGGTATATCCGTCTGGCCTACAAACGGACATTCCACCTGCGAGCATCTATTGTTGCTCAAGAAGATTCGCGATATACACGGCTCTGCTGTAACACATTCCTGCATTCCTGGTACCTTCGATATTCAGATATACCTATTACTTTACTTTGTTAACAAGGTTAAGAAAGCACGAGCACTTTTCGTTCTAATGCAGGAGATGTTTGATAAGAAGTTTTTTTTATATGTATGAATGACTAGATAAGCCATTTAATCTTACGCGAAATCCTGCTACCTCTTACATCACTAACATAATATGATTGTATTCAGTATTTTTTCACCTATAGGATTTTTCATGAAATAAATAAATAAAGCTTCATACTCATAGCGGCCATAGCCCCACAATTTCAAATTTTCTGTGTCGTGGGCGACATGGACAATACAAGGACATTTACACCCAGACCGAGAACAGAAATTCAAACTCATCATTCAAATTTCCGCCCCGCTGGGAATCGAACCCAGGACCCTCGGTACGGCGACCCGGCACCATTGCGCCACACGGGTCGTCAAAACTTCATACCGACTTTCCATGTTCTACCAACCATTGATGTTCCACCAACATCACCTGGAAACTTGGCATTCGTCCACAGTTTGGTTCTCACGTAATTTCGTACCTCGTACGTGTAAACTGTGGAACGAACTTCCTGCATCAGTGTTCCCTCTAAGCTATAACATAGGGTCCTTTAAGAAGCGGGTCTATCGTCACCTTCTTGTCCGGCAACGCATTAGTGACGCCCCCGGTGTTGTTAATGTCCATGGGCGGCGGTGATCACTTACCATCAGGTGACCCGTCTGCTCGTTTGCCTTCTCAAAGCATAAAAATAAATATGAAATGGTACAAAAACAGCATGGTAACCGCCACCAGCAAACACCAAAACCGTCTTCAAAATGTCTACTTGTTGGTGTTGCTGATGTCCATGGACGACGATAGCCATTCACCATCAAGTGGATCGGCAACCCGTTTGCGTCTGTTACCATAAAAAACGGTACAATATCTTAGTTTAATTCACCATTCAGGTAAATTCGGGGAACATACGACGCGGCGCGGCGTGGTCACGCTCCGGAACGGCGCGCGTCACGCTTGCAACCCCCCTCCCCCCTCCTGTGCCGCACGCGTGCTGCTCACACTACTGTGTAACTGTCTTTAATTGCTTTTGGGGACCGTACGCCACGCGCGATGCCCGTACAAGCTGTGTTTGTGCATGGTGTATGAGTATTGTAATTCGTGTGCTACAAGCTGTTAGCGAGATATCTTAGATATGGCCTGGAGCATATCGAGTATGAAACTCCGAGACTATCCAATATGGAACTCAAGGTCAAATCATTTATTTGAGGTATGAATCAATACGCTTTTGAACGTAACAAGAAGTGCTCATAGCTCGCGGCTTGTGTCGATCCTAAGTGACCGGGTTGCAAACTCGTAAATACCCGACGCTTAAGCCACTCGGGACGTTTCGGCTGCCGTTTGGGCGCTCGGACTTACCTGACGTGTCGTGACGACGCGTCTGCTATTTACCCACGCCATTAGAATCATTTGGTACGCAAAGTTCCGTTCAGATTTGGTTAAAATACTATTTTATTGACAATTTGACAACTCACATTATATTAAAAAAAATTCATATATTTAATTTCACTACGTCACAAATGTCGACGGGACCCCGCTTCGCGGAGTCCCTATTTATCGCGTAAAATAAAATCATTCAACCTAACCTAACCGATTCCATTTCAGTTCAAAAGTTTTTTCGTGGTGGGGGGCTTCGCCATTTGTATTTTCTATTATTATAGTTCCATTATTATGTTAACAAGATGACTGACACGTTAGCCTGTTTACAAGAAACTTCGAGGTCTTGTAAATTACAGACGCGTCAGTCCGATACCTCTGCTATTTAAGCAGCAACTTTGAATGGCTGAAACGTCGGGTATTTACTAATATGTGACCGGGTTAAGCAAAATTGGAGGCGGTCCATCTACTAATTAATTTTCGGTTGCATTGCCTTTGCGATGGGTTTCTTTAAGTTTAAACCCACTACTGTTTGTGTGTTCACGGAGTTAAGGAGCCAGCTGTGGGATTATGATTGTGATGAATAAAGACTTGGCATGCCGTGTTTGTTCAAATTAATAAAGTTTTTTAGAATATTTCAGTTTTCAAACGGAAAATGTCAGTAAGATTTTATATCCGCATTAGAAACAGCATTCTTATAGAATTCTAATAGAAATCGAAGTATTCATTACTATTGAATGCATATTTTATGCAAGCTTTTGAAATTGCCATACGGCCTCGTAACCTACATCTATAGACGTCTGCATTACCTAATTAAAACAGGAAGCTGTCTTATTTATCTGTGTAAATTTAAAATAATATTGGAAATATCTACTGGGATGCTATTTTTATTTTGTACAGTTTGCACAAAAATTACCCAACTGAATTTGATGCGGTTTTCATTGTGAAAAAGGTGATCAATTTTCAATTTAATATGTTAGTTAGATCCACTTACAAATTTTCTTTATTGTTTCGGTTTTAATGTCGTTAGCTAGATACCTTGATACCTTGATACCTTGGCGATAAGAAAAATAATGTAAAATACTTATACAATGTTATTTAGCACCATTAATTTGAAATTCAAATTTAATAACTGGTTCTTTCCTTACACTTTTATTGACATTCGTAAAGGGTAATTTTATTAATGTCACACATAATCATAACTTCGAACAGTCTGTTCTTCGAATATATGTACTTATATTATCTAAGGTACAGGTACGTTACAAGAATGTTGTTTTTACTTTATTTAGTTTGGTTACTTACTTATGTATTAAAATAGTTACTTAACACACAACTACGATCATTCGTAAGGTAATAGCAAAAACTCGTTCGTCGTAGGGTAAAGACCCTACATATGTACATACGTAATAATTACTCGACACGCTCATTGTAGCGCAAGGGTCATATTATTATGTAACTGTTGGCAGTACCACTGTTTGAATAACTCGTACTTGAATACTTAAGGGTTAGAGTGGACTTGCTTTAGAATGCGATTTACTTACGAAATGATGCACGTTAAAAGACGTTAATATTTTTTGAATGTATTGATTATGTTCCTATCAATGTTTTACTCTTTGTTTTTGCAATAATATAGTTAGGTACTTACTTATAATTTATAAAGGTGTAGGTCAAAATAACTTTATTCAAATCTGACGGTAATTTGGTAAAATTTACTTAAAATTTAAGTTTTATCAACTATCATAATGATTGTATTTAATTTTTTGTTATTAAGACGTTGGCATGTTTTTTGGATAACATAACATCTTTGCATACAATTTTATTTTTGCAAACTCTACATTTAGACATGCCTTTCGACTTTCGACAGAACTTTATAAGAATCAAACAGAATCGCTAATGTGTCACCAGCCTTATTCACTAATGTCTGTCTGATAAACTCCGCACCAATGTACAGATAATATCGACACTTTATTAAATACGACGTGTTAAGGTGCAAAAAGTAGCGAATCTATTTTTGCCCTAGGTCATACTTGGACATAATGGCGAGAAGTTTTAAAGAAATACGTACAAGGGCTGTGACCCCATTTTTATAGGACGCTGACCGGGGTAAAAGATTTTGTTTTCTTTCTTTCTTTCATACCTTTAACAACAACGAGGGTCGTAAGATTGTTTTGTTAAGTTAAGTAAGCTCTAAGCTAAAAAATAATTATTATTAGCTTTTAACTTTTGAATGGACACGGTTTTAACTTTCGTCGTCTTGGTTTTCGTTAACTTATCTAAGAACACTTGGGTTATCAAGACGAATCTAACCTTATATTAATTATATACTCGTATATTCGATCAGCGGTTTGGAGATATCAGGTAATAAAGGATATTTACACACTTAACACGCGCGAAAAACATAACCCTTCCTAGCAGTTGGGTAATTCGTAATAATTCCATTTCTTATAGTACAGATATCTTTTCAGAACCTACACCTAGAATTAGGTATAATAATAAAAATTAATAATAGATAACATTGGATACTGCCTGAGCACAAGATTTAAACATACAAAATAACATAGAAACAAATATATTAACAACGAGTAACCGCCCTCGCTTTGCTTCGGTTTTCTTATTTTTTTACACCTTGGGTTACATTATTGGAGTTTTATTAAGGATCCCTAATTTTTTTTTATATTATATAGCCTATGTTACTCGGGGATAGTGTAGCTTCCCAACAGTGAAATAATTTTTCAAATCGGTTCAGTAGTTACGGAGCCTATTCAATGCAAACAAAAAATCAAATCTTTCCTCTTTATATATTAGTATAGATAAGACATAAGTAGACCAGGTACATCATGGGTCGGTGCCTCGGAGAGCACATTTATTAAGATCTCATCAACTACAATCATAGACGCGTGGCCTGCAATGGACCATTAATTGATTTAAGAAACGTACCTTATAACCATCATCCGGAAACTATTAGGAATACAAAAAAAAAACAAAAGTATTAAGTTCTAACCACATACATGTTTATAGACATGTATTTAGTAACGAGTCTGTGGTTATAACTCAAAAAGTGTCATTCTGTCATTCTGTCTTCAACACGCGATCTCAATAAATTGGGAACAGTCCAACGACCCCAGTTTTTGTAATGAACTAGACGCGTAGGTCATGCTTACAATACACAGGAGTCATATATCAAGGTATACCACCGGAACGGCGAAACCGCACCACCAACCAACTACCGCAGACCTACAGTTCCTTCCAAGGTTAAGGACAAAAAGCTTCGCATGGCTTTAGCCAGGGGTCAGATTAAAATGGTTATGACAGCCAGCCACAACAGACCTGTTGTTTCCAGCAAGGTTAAGGAGCGCAGATCTCATTGTAAAGTGGTAATGAATACGCCTCGTGTCAAGATGAGTTTAAAGGAAGTACGCGTCCGTAACGACAGTGATTACTTCTTGGATCCATTAACTATCTATTTATTTATTTGAAAATCCAACAGTATTCAATTCACTTAATAATTACTAAAACAGAACTTATCTGTGTGTGTGTGTGTGTGAGAGAGAGAGAGAGAAAAATATTCAGTTAAACACATTTCATTGAATATTTTTTTGCTGATATAATAAATCGATGTCATACAACTAAACTGCTCTACTAAGTAACTACTAACTGCTAAAAGCGTGAGGCTTTTTGCACTCTAGGTAAGAGACTCCTTCTATCCTTATAGGAAAGCCCACATCCCCTATTCGTGTAGGTTGGTTCAAGGGTAGTAGGATGTCTAGATATTTTTTTAACTTAAGATATTTTCATATAATTACTAGCTGACCGGGCAAACGTTGTTCTGCCAAAAAATTTTTAGGGGTAGGGGGATGAAAAATAGATGTCCGATTCTCAACCCTAGCCGATATGCACGCAAAGATTCATGAAAATCGGTCAAGCCGTTTCGGTGGAGTTCAACTTCTAACACCGTGACACGAGAATTTTATAGGTATATTAGATGTATTATATTTAAATCGGTTAAGGAATGATGTCACATTATAGTGAGTTTTATAGTGATTCGACCCTGTAGCCTAGTTGGTAGCGATCCTGCCTGCGAAGCGAGGAGCCGGGTTCGATTCCCGGCTGGGGCAGACATTTATGTGACAGATAAATATTTGTACTCGGGTCATGGGTGTTATTATGATGTGTTATATGTGTCGTCCATGCCACCCGCGACACAGGTAAAAACCTACTGCGGGGGTGTAAGTGTGCAAGCGTTTATTTATACATTATTTTATTAAGATAGTAGGTAACTAATAAAAATGCAAAAAGTACTTAAAATCATAAATTGTTACATAATTATTCAGTAATTAACCTACTAGCGTATGATTTATGGTATTATTATTATGTTTGATATCATGAAACATATGAATATTCTTCCAAATGTTGGTCATTGTAATAATGCTTACTGCACTCTCTCATAGCACCCTGATGACATTGTATTTGTAATAGACCCTTGTTATGAAATATGAACTATGTTGGCGTTATTTCAATAAATAAATAAATAAATAAATAAATAAATAAATAAATAAATAAATAAATAAATAAATAAATAAATAAATAAATAAATAAATAAATAAATAAATAAATAAATAAATAAATAAATAAATAAATAAATAAATAAATAAATAAATAAATAAATATTGCTGGATTCTATCATCTAGATTCTAGTTTATATGTATAGGTTGAACATAATTAATGACATGTCTATAATGTCGCAGGGAAATGATAGAAACCTTCATTTGATCGGATATATATAAAAACTCCGCTGTGTCATTTCTCTAGAGATTTTCAGTCATGTCATAAATTCCCTAAACTGCTTTTGTGCAATGATGAGGGATTTGATCAAATCTCGTCTTTTATCATTTCCCTACGACATAATATAGTATGTACAAGAGAAAAGCTTATCACTTAGTTAACACACAAAAAAATCGATTGACAGGGGAACAAAGGGTCTTTGCCAACTTTATAGATGGCAAAGAGAAAAGAGTTCAGGTATAATATTATAAAAAATAAACATAACGTTAAAGATAAGAGACTGCAAATATACTGATAATTCCAATTATCAAATAATTCGCCAACTATACTTCCAGTTGAATATTATAGACTGATATCCTAGTCGAATAATACTTGGGTCTTGGGCTTCGAATAATCTTGAATAGAAACCAACTTCTCGTGTTCTACAGTCCCATAATAGCCTGTTAAAAGGTAAACAAGTCATTTACAAGTCACAGATTCACTCAGTTAAATAAATTCAATTTTGTGCCTCATAAGTATGGTTTGCATAGTTTTCAGTAATTGGCATCCAAAATTTTTCTCCCCAAAAATTTTGTATGGGAAAATTGGACTCTTACTGTGTTTATGCTTGACAATATTTCCAGGTTCTCGATAAATTATTGTAATGGCTTCCAGCTCATCTTGTAAAACTTACTGTGCTGATTCTGAACCTATATTTAACTCATTTTCGACAAAAACCATCTCACTAGCACGTAGGTTACAATAATTGCTAACAATCACAAACGCACCAAAACGCTAATCCCCGCACAGCGTCCACACCTCAAGAGTTAAGCAATCGTAAACAATAACGTTTGTGAAGCCTAAGGCTTGATCAAACATGGAATCCTTCAAGTTATTGGTATTGCACCATCCGATGAGATTGTCGAGTGATTCATCTGTTGAGTAATGGAACAAGTTGCGATTATATGTGCGTTCTGGTTTATTGTTGAACGAATTAATTGTTTTCATTCGATTTAACGATTGAAACGGTTTGTTGAAATAGTTTTGATAGGGTAATTGGGGTTTTACGTAATGCAGAACCGATGTAAATTTCGATAATGAGTAATCGAGAGGGAAGAAAGAATGAAAAGGCTTACAGTTTCACAGCTTGATTGATACTTTAGGTGTGCTTTCTAAATTGGTATCAAAAACAGATATGTCTTCTACTCGTTCCGTTGTGCAATTCGCAATGAATGGAGTAGATATTCTGTTATATCGGGAAATTCTTCATTTCGTTCCGTATCCGAGTGGCAATATAATCATGGTCACAATTCTATCGTACGACAATTTAACGCATTGCGCACATTATGAAGACAGTCATAAAAAAAGCCGCTTTCCCGAGTTTTCCTGAAGCGTAATGACAGTGCATGGTTCAAGAATACTTGCCATAGTTCAATAAACAGTAATACAGGTGGTATTACTAATGTCTGGTGCGACGCAAGAATAGAAAAGAATAGAGTAGGCTTGCATAGAATTTAGGTACTGGAATTTAAATATAAGGGGACTTCTTCGTCAAAGTCTTAATTTTCATTAGCCATTAGCCCCCCCCCCTCCCTCCCTCCTACGCCGGCTCTGCCTATATCCTATGTTTATAATTAACGAGTAACCGCCCTCGCTTTGCTTCGGTTTTCTTATTTTTTACACCTTGAGTTAGTGAAGTTAGTGAAGTTGAGTTATTGAAGTTTTATTACGGATCCCAAATTTGTTGAATATAATATATTCCATGTCACCCGGGGATAGTGTAGCTTCTCAACAGTGAAAGAATTTTTCAAATCGGTTCAATAGTTTCGGAGCCTATTCAATGCAAACAAACAATCAAATCTTTCCTCTTTATAATATTAGTATAGATACCTATTCCGTTACTATGCTTATTATTCTGAACTAAATACTTAAACTTCCAGAATTTGATCGGTCAAGAAGGCGCTTAATCTGATCAGCTGGCTGGCTTCAACCAATTAACGGCTCACTACTGAGCATGGGATTTTCCTCTTTTCCTCTTAAGGAGACCTAGACCATACTCCGGGGGTTAGTGGTCAACCCAAGTGTGGGAAGTTTTCATGCCACCCGAATGCCTCTGACTGGCTTAACGATTGTTATTTTACGACAACAACCAGGACCGACGGATTTACGTGCCTTTCAAAACACGGAAATGCTCAAGAAATTTTTAACTACCGACCGCGCCCGTCGTTGCTTAATTCGGTCGATCACTGTATCGACACAGTCGGGAAACTGATTACAAGTTATTGAATAGAAAATGCAAAGTGCGAATCGCGAATTTTAATGCGTCGATTCGCACGTTAATAAATTTTATCAACACGTCAGTCTGGTGTCGTTAAAGTATTATTTTAAGTGTCGATTCGCCCGTTAACTGATAGGCATTCATACTCGTACGTGCATATCAACCACTAACCTAGAAATGTCTGTTCGGCAATACCCGCGCTAGATGTTTGAAACACAGGTTTGTTGATATTTCGTGATTGGTTCTTGATGAGAAACATTTTATGTAAGGAAATAATTGAATTTTCATTCAATCACAACACAGTTATAATATTAAAGGCCACGGACGTAAAAAAAGAACGGACGTAACGTGTGTAATCGAGAGTGAAGCATAGCAATGACAGCTCGCTTACCATGTGTGCGTAATTTTGTAATTTTTGATTCGCGATGGTGTCAATGTCATAGCAGTATGGTGTCAATGTGTGGGTGTGTGTACTTGTACGAATACAGAGTCGGTATTACTATGGGTGCTTCACTGAATTTGTTCTTGGGATTACGTCCGTCTTTTTTTTACGTCCGTGATTAAAGGCATACATTATAAATCTTAAATTAAAATTTAAAAAAAACCGTCAGTTTTATTTACACTAAAGCTGTAGATTGTAGCCCAACCTACTGCGGGGGTATGAGTGTGTTAGTGTTTACTGTAACCAAGATTCTAACATTCAAAGATCAACATAGAGCTATTTTAACCCTCTCGTGCGTTTCCACTTGCGATCAATTTTCCCCTCAATTTGATTCGCTAGGGATTGCGGTAATATGGGTGACGTTTGTATAACTGTTCTATGTTCTGCCACAGAAGAAACAATAATACTTATAATGTTCTGTACAGAACTTTAATAATATTAAATTATAGAATACTAAAAAATACGTAAATAACATAG
Source organism: Thymelicus acteon (assembly GCA_951805285.1). Classification (NCBI taxonomy): domain Eukaryota; kingdom Metazoa; phylum Arthropoda; class Insecta; order Lepidoptera; family Hesperiidae; genus Thymelicus; species Thymelicus acteon. The sequence continues at coordinate 5,072,327 of OX638233.1, forward strand.
TCACGTACCTACCTACTTGGGACGGATACCTGTGGTTATTTGAATTTTCAGTAGCATAATGAATAAAACTATATTTTAAGACATCAGTTAAGGGGCCATCCATAAATTAGGTCACACTAATTTCATGACTTTTTGACCCCTCCCCCCTTGTCGCAGCTGGTCACATTTGTGAGACCTCCCCCCCTCTAGTGTGACGTCACATATTATAAAATTTTAGGTACACCTAGAAATTATTAAATTAAAACAGCAGTTCCGAAATAAGTTTTATTTTCATTAATTGTTTTTTAATATTTACCTATACATACCAATTATTCGATTTTGAAATGTGACGTCACGAAATTTAGGACCCCCTCCCACCCCTTGTCACACAATGTCACACTTAATCGATCCCCCCCTCCCCCCTAACGTGTGAGATAATTTATGGATGGCCACTAATATGATGATTAACATGCTTAACATTGGTCACAATCTATATTAAATTTTGAATAGTAGGTACAACACAGTTAAGTAATTTAATTTACTACTTAATTTGACCCTCGGTAAATACAAAGTAAATACCTACGTCACAAATTTTCAAACGAACCAACTCTTACATAAGTAAAATGCAACAAAATAACAAATAAACGTTAAAAGTCTTAAAATAAATTCAAGCATTTTAATCACCTTAATTTGCAGTAAAATGGCATTAGGATTATATAGGATAAGATTTTCAGCGCTCGGCCACTTGCAGTAACGGGCGACGCGCTTCGCTTGCGACTTTCGTAACGATCCTGCAGATAAGGCTTGCTGCACGGTAAACTGACTTAAATCACGTTTTGAGAAAAAATATTTCGTGCGTTACACTTGAATCCCCTGCTTGTACCCCCTTGGGTGGTTACGGACAACTATTTTGAGTTAGTTTGATTTTTTATGTAATAATGAATTATATCTGTTTTGCTTTGTCATTTATTACGCGTAACGTGAAGGACTCACTTATGACGTATAACAAAAATAGTAATGAATGCGAGAAAAACTGTATTTTTGGTTTGTCTGTGTGTTTTGTGTGTGTGTGTGTGTGTGTGTGTGTGTAGGATGAAATGAAAAAATTACCCCCGTAGGTACAAGACCCCTGTACCTAAGACGAACCTTAACAGTTATCTGCCACAATTTTATAACATGAGTATCTGTAGATTTTATCAGAACTCTTCTCTAGGAAAAGGATCGAAACTACCATAAAAGTGCGTTTGTACAATTTAGGACTTATCGCGTGTTGCGAAAGGGGGCTAGGCGGAAAATTTGGTAACGAAAAGTTGTAACGACATTTTTGCCGTCGTTAGTCGTTACAACTCGTGCGGCATCGTTACATGTCGTGCGGCGTGCGCATGTTTCTCTGTCTGTATCTCTCTCTCTCTATCTTATAGAAAGCAAGCCAGATAATTTCGTTTCTTGCAGTAAGTACTAGGATAGCAAAAACATGCAGCAAGTGTGCCAAAACAAATCTGGGGTATTAAATTTCTCATCGGCTTTGTTCACCTAGTAGCAAGCTACTAGTAGCAAGCTACTAGTTTGTAGCTAGCAGATTTGTTTTGGCACACTCGCTTGCATGTTTTTGCTATCCTAGTACTGACTGCAAGGTACTTCGTTTCATCCAGGTTTCCCTTGACACCTCTCAAGTTTTTTTATATTATTTCTTAAATTCATGTATACAAATTTGTCTTAATAATAGTTCAACTTACTCACAAATGTCGTGCATTGACTTCTACAAACATAGCAGACAGACATAATATTTCACACGCTACACAGTGCGTCTAACAAAAATATTTAACATGTAATGTTATGTATGTTTTAACTTTTTGTGTTAATGAATTGAATTGTACGCAAATGTAATTAAATAAGTTTTACAAGCTTATTGTGGGCGAGTTAACATAACTATGTCATTATTTCGAGTTTATGAGCGTGAAAATCTACATTTCGCTTGTATGGAATGCATAGTTACAACTCATTAAGGTTCCCGAACGGTTTTCCTCCTGATTCCTATTCTGATTCTAATAAATTATTTTCTTTTAGTGTGGTAAAGTAATTTTATTTAGTATACATTTTGAACCATTTCATTCAGGTAGCTGTCTTTAGTAAACAACATCTTTCCAAAGTACAAATTTTAAGTACAAGTGCATCTTTATTATTATTAAGTATCTTTATCTATTGAAACGAAAAAAATACTTACAGCTACTACAGTATCATATCTTTTCGGTTGTAAGAGTAACTTATAGAAACTGGGTGTTAAAAAATCTGCAGCGTATTTAACTACTTACATTGCTGCAGTAATACGTTTCAGAAGTTCTTATACTACTCGTACCTATGAGCCCCTGGTACACCAGACATCCATATCTAAGATGGACTGGGTCGTTGAGTGCGTTGCACCAATGATGATTAATGGAGGACTAGGGTGGGTCAAGTGTCGAAGTTCTACAGACTTATAAATCTGTATTTAACTCATTGTTAGAGATCCTCATCACAGAAGTAAATATTGACGGCGAAAAAAATACATTTTAGAAAAGCCTAAAACCTTACTTACGATCCTTTCACTCCTTGCCCCACGCGCACATTGTTATTACAACTCACACGGCCGTGGGTCTTAACGTGTTAATTAAACAAGAATGTGATTTATAAAGCGAATAATTAACAAATTCCGTTTCGCAAATCCTACACGATGCATTTCAGTTATTCCTACCTTGAGCGGTTACGAGAGGTCGTTCAGTAAATTTGGTTACACAAGATTTTGCCACCGAGATCTTTGGAAATAATTATTTCTTACTTCTCTTTCTTGCTATCTTGTTTTTTTTCTTGGCAACGTATCGGTGATGTCTTAGGTGTTACTGATGCCCGTGAGCGATGATAAACATTGACTATTTATCGGCAGGTAGCTCTTTAGCTTGCTTGCCGGCTAGTTGCTTACATTGTAAAGGGGCCATCCATAAATTACGTCACACGTTATGGGGGAGGGGGAGACGATATAGTGTGACACTGTGTGACAAGGGGAGGGAGGGGGGTCCTAAATTTTGTGACGTCACATTTCAAAATCAAATATTAAAAAACAATTAATAGAAATAAAAGTTATTTCGGAACTGCTATTTTAATTTAACAATTTCTAGGTGTAAAATTTCATAATGTGTGACGTCACACTAGGGGGGGAGGTTTCGAAAATGTGACCAGCTGTGACAAGGACGGGGGGAGGGGTTAAAAAGTCATGAAATTAGTGCGACGTAATTTATGGATGGCCCCAAACCCGTCCAAGTGCGTGTTAGGCGGGTCAGGCAACGGGCAATAAAGATTCGTAGTTGTAATCGACTATTACTCGTTAACCTGCAAACCCTTAGTAGCCGTGATAGTTTTCCTTGTAAATTCATCATGTAGCCGTTTTTTGTGAATTATTTCACATATCGAACTCTATCCGCGTAGCTGGGGAGGGGACACTATCCTGAAATATACTCGGCTCTATGATGCAGACGGACCGATGGACGGACATGACAAAATTATAATGGATTCATTTTAACCCTAAATAATCTGAATTTTACTAAGAAAAAAGTCCGACTTCAAAGCAACTCAAAAACTTCTGGTCAGATCTAGCTCAAATTTAAGTGGGACCACATGACAACCACCACCATCAAAAGTTTTGAGGTAACAAACATAAAAAAATACAGTGGAATTGAATACCTCCTCCTTTTTTGAAGTCGGTTAAAAAGTGACTTGAAGTACCTACTTATCTGTAACAGTTTCAAGCAAGCCACTCTACATACAGTCTCTCCTCATCGCTAAGGAAGGCAAGAACGCGGTTCTTCACCATACTGCTTCGCTATAGATCAGAGCAAGACAACATGACCTTGATGATCTTTTTTTTTGCCACCAGTTCGACTTCTGTTCTCCTTTCGACTTCTGACAGCAACTTACGTAACTAGTCGATCATTTGTCGGCATGGATGCTTATTGTTACAATTATAATTATAATTATCGTTGTTAAGAAACAATTAAATTACTTACACATTATCTTTTAAATTCCAATTAACTGTAAATTAACCCACAATTACAACGAAACTAGAAATTGAAGCGCTGATTGTTAGAGATTAATTAATACTAAATATATTTAACAAACTCAGTAAACTTATAACGAAAATAACTATATAAAACGCTCACTACTTAAGTACTTATTTAACTTAAATTAAACCAGTATCTTTTTTATAATTTCACTGCATTATTACAGGCCGTAGTGGATATGGCCCTTATTTTATATTCTCATTCTAAAGGTTCGAAAAGAAAATAATTTGAGAACCACTGACCTAGCCGCATGAGACAGCCGCAAGCCGCAGCCGCACGAGCCGCACGCATAGCAGATGTCGACTGGTGTAAAACGGACTCAAAACCCAATTAACTACAACAGAAACAATTACTAAATGAAGCTCGCTCAAAATCATACATCTGCTTCAACCCTTCTGGAACAAAAGGAAGTAAAAAGATCACTTCCGAAAACACTGGGGCAAAAATACCCTAATTAAGGACGAACACGTTGTAGCGAGCTGACAATAGGGCGGAATTAACAGTTTTTCGATATACCTTTGTTTACATGGATGTACAGATCTATGAAGAGATTTTTTTTTTGTTTATTATTCCCCCTGATTTTATTGAAGTTATACTTCTTATGCGACTTGCAAGAAGGTTGCGTTAAACGTTTGCGCCACCATGGAAGGGGTATGAAAGCACTGGACAGATGGCCCTAGCTTCTTATTATCTTTACCTCTTTTAAAATTTAATGTTACTACTTATACAAATCTCACAGAGTCTCAACAGCGTGATTCAGGTTCATGAACAACGCCATCTACAATAGTTTGTACTTCTGTAAACATAGGTAGTACACAAGTAATATTTTATTATTTTTATTTAGTACAAAAATAGTTTTTGAAAGATAATTAAAACTGATACACGTTATTAAATTAAATATTTATTTAATTATGTTAAAGAAGTATAACTTCTCACGCGCGTACAAAAGTACACGCACCCTTTTTTTCAGAGACCTTGATTATTATTATATTTTTTTATTGCAATAAATTACAAAAATATAATATAGTAAATAAATGATTATTATACCATAATTAATTAATATTTCTATTTATTTTGCTTTGCCACTGCTCTCATGAAGAGATTAGATTAACATTATGGTTTTTAAAAGATGTGCTGAGGAGTTTTTTCCGGCATTTCGTCCCCTCCTTTCCGAAATCCGTATCAGTGATACGTACATGAATAAATGATTTTAAATTTTGAATTTCGAAAAATTTTCTAGTAACGACACAAAAACTTGACTGAATTTTCATGAAATTAGCACATAGATAGATCATGATTGAAATAAGACATAGGGTACTTATTTTCCAGAAAACTCGGGTAAACCCGCGGGAGAACACTAGTAATGCCATAAAATTATGTATGGAAAAGTTTCTAGCCACATCCAGCCAACCATGTGACACGGAGTCGATTGACATGGACGGGGGTGTCGGAAGTGCAAAGGGGTGCGGGAGGGGGGCAAGTGCACGTGCGCACCCTCACTCACCCTTTCCTTATAAATCTGGGGTATCATATTAATTTATATACGATAAGCGGCACCAATTGGTTTTAATGAAAATATTGGTTATGACTTATGGGTACAACTGAACAGAAATAATAACATTATATATGTACGTACGTCTACGTTTTTAATGGCTCGGGTATTCTCAGTAATGTTCAAGGTAAAATAATAAAAAGCCTTTATTTATTACCAAAATAATTTTTACTACTTTACATCTAAATGATAATATTAGGTACCTACTAAATATGTAATATCGAATTCACAAATAATTTTCAACAACAACATATCTATTTAATATTCCTGTATATTCCATTTTTAATAAGTCAATATTCCATTCAACTGATTCCTTCACAAACACAAACCAGAACGGACAGTTAGAAATACAAGGAACACACACATTGGATGTTACGATAAATTCCGTAACAATCTCCAAACCATTCCAAAACCAACTAACTACAAACTGTATTACAAAACCGCACAAACCCCGCATCGCATTGTATTCCACTTAAGTCACTTAAGTCCGATATACATCGCCACCGTCAAAATGTTTTGTACTAACAACTTTTATCTAGATCTGTGGCATGCTTCATATTAATAGAGGAAATCGCCAGTTGTTAGAAACAATGCTTCTAGTGTCGTGCGTTGGGGCAAATGCTTGGCCAATGTTGCTATAAGTTGGGGCAAATGGGTGGCCAATCTTGCTAGTTTGGCCAATGTTGGCTCAAATTATCCTGTTGTTTATGATGAAGAGTAGGAGTGTATAATTTTTGATGTAATATATTCTTCGATCAATTATATCGATGAATATATTACAATAATACGGACGTAATAGAACTCATTGTGCATAATTCGTGGTTTTAAAATAGGCATATACGGACTAGACTCAGAGTTTAACTTTCATGAACCATTTGAAGAAGTCTCAAGTAACCAAATTCCCTTGCAATATTTCATTTTCCGAAACTAATGATAATTCAAACCCAACTGTACAAGATTGGAATTTCTTCAGTCTTTTAGATAATTTATTTTTGAATTCATGAGAATTAAGATCAACCAAAACCATTGTAAATTTGTTAAATATCCAAGTTCAAGATCTAATGCATGGGACCTGAAAAAAAGAAAACAGAAATGGTAATGAGATCGTCTTAATGAAAATCCGGAGAACCTGTCAACTGCAATGCCAAGTAACGCCCCAAAACTGAAAAAATACCAGTCAATATACCAGTCTTATTATTTACCAGGTCAGCTTAAGCTCACAAAAAATGATCCACCCCTCAAATGCTTTTAAAACATCGATAAGCGCTTTTACAAATACACTGACATATAGCTCTTTCCGGCAGCAAACGTGTTAGAGAGCAGATAGGGCGAGTGACTCTTGACTGCTCTTGTCTAGTTCCCGCTTTATTTGGCACGTGCTTAATACTTTAAAAATATCATATCTCCAATATTTGAACCAGAGCAGAACACAGCTCAGACCTGCATTTTTCTCAAACAGTGACATAGAAGAATAGTAAGTGATTGACGACCCTGTAGCTTAGTTGGTAGCGACCCTGCCTGCGAAGCGAGAGGTCCCGGGTTCGATTCCCGGCCGGGGCAGATATTTATGTGGCAAATAAATATTTGTACTCGGGTCATGGGTGTTATTGTAATGTGTTACCTATATATGTAGTCCATGCCACCCGCGACACAGGTAATAACTTACTGCGGGGGTATGAGTGTGTAAGCGTTTATGTATTTATTTATGTATTTATTGTCACTGCTGCCCTTTGCCTTACTCCTTTGACTCAGTGACCCAATGTAAGACTTAGCAGATATGAGAGTATTTCACTTTGCAAAGTCCTGTACAGCTTCCTACTAGTAACACTTAGTAATTACGATGCACCTTAAACAGAGGAGTTGAACTCTATAGAGAAGGTGCTACTCAGACCTGGCTGCGAAAATCTAGGCTACCTAAATTCAATCACAAACGCACTTACTGCTAATATTTTTCGCAAGGTGGTTGGTTTTCTTGGTCAAACCTGACACGAATTCGCGGAGACTGCAGTGATATACTGCGTTGAAGATTCCTGAATGAAAAGAAACCACAAGAATAGCGCGGCACGTGCGAATCCAATACAAATCAAGTAATTTATATTGCAACCGCTTCCTGTAGAAACCGCTTGTAAGGTTACAATCAATGGGGTCGAAGAAAGCTGATATCGACATAATCAGGTTATAATGCTTAGTAGACACAATCCAGGCCGGTTCGATCGTAGGACAAAGACACTATCTTTTAGGGATATTTTGAAGTGGAACTTCTCTGAGAATCTATTGAGATTGGGAGACAATTGTACAAGCGGCAATTGCAAGATTTTTCCATCACGGAACAGCATGAGTAATTGAGTATATCATAAGTGGAAGATAATGTATACAAGATGTCTATAAATTCGTGTTGTTTGTTGTGTTTCCAACACGATTATCTATAATATTATCTGTATTTACATTCGTATGATTTTTGTCAGCCTTATTTCTAAATTGCTTTGGATAATAAACACTGTAAAATTGTTTACCAAATATGACTTGACCAATGATATAATAATGTAAAAAGAGGTAGATATGTCACTAGCGCGCCGACGATGACGAGCGTAAGAACAGGCAATTGACCGTTCTGCTCGTAGTCGCTCTGTCAATACTAGACGATACGCACGCTTTTGTTGTTGTCAGAAGTGCCTGACATTTGACATACAGCGTTAAAATGCCTTCGTGTATTATACAAATGTGATTGTTGTAGTGAAACAAAAGATAAACGTGTGTTGTAGCTCTTTTCGGAACAGATTTTTAGGTTGATTTGTAAGGGCATAACGCAACTATATTTTTTAAATATCATTGGACTTGACTACAAATGACCTATATTCTGGAAAATCAATCCTAAAGTGCCAATCTATTAGGCACGTCACCAGTGGTAGCGTTAAGTAGTTGTTTGTAAACAGTGTGTAAACGCCTTTATTGACAGTCAGTGTAACACAATACTTCACGCGTTAAACTTGACAGTGAAATCACCAAAGTTGAAATAAGTATACGTTTTGTTCATGCGTATGTATTGATTTAGGTAGAGCTGGCATTAAACATAAACGACGAAAAAAATTCATTTATTTATTTATTTATTTATTTATTTATTTATTGCAATAAACTGCCCATCGTTATTATATCTATGAAACTGCCATTAAACCACCTCTACTACCATACAATTCAGTAATATCAAAGCAGTTTTTAAGATCGTGCCTTTTCTTTATTTGTATCAGTAGTTAATTAACAGCCAGATAGCGGCCAGATGAGACGGGCCAAGGAGCCAGAGATGTCCCGCCCACAACTGGTCTCACAAGCTCGTGATGTGACGCATCCACACAGAGTACCTTCATGTTACAGAGACTATAACAGGTAAGTTTTTTGGAACACTGCTCTATATCACTTAGGTTTCTTTTTACTGTGCTTGTTTATAATCCGAAAGTAGCTACATTAGCGTGTACAATATTATTTTTATCTAAATTAAGGGGTTATAAGAGGCTTAAAACCAAACCAAACTCCTCTGTGCGTAATCAAATTTATACGAGTATTTGTGGCCGTTTTCAATTACTTAATTATCATTATTATTCAATTATTAATCTCAAGATAAGTAAATAGCCAAATAACACTATATTGTTGTGACTTTTTGACAGTTTTTGACAGTTGGAAACTGCTGATATTCATGTATCATGGTAGGAACATAGTCTATGAACATCAGCGACGTCAAAGGCATTATTGATGCATTTCCTACCAATAAAGAAGAAAAAAGCAAGAGAAAACATTATTTTATTACGGGAAAATAACCAAAAAGAGTCTATAACAGGTTCAGTCACTCAAACAGTTAGCCTCTACACTCCACCTACTCTACGACGACATTGACAACAGAGTCTGAGAACAACAACAACAGACGGTTTACAAACAACAACACAATAGCTCAGCGATTTGATTTACAGCATTGTTTTCATTCACTCCCGACCACTGAATGACTGAACAAACAAACTCACTCGTCAGTTTGTTTTGATGTGTTTTATTATTGTGTGATGTTTTTTACTATCACCTCGTTAGGGTTGTCAGTTAAACTTATTTGTTTATCTACAGCCACGTACACCATTACAAAAATTTATGTGTGTGAGTTAGAGACATCTTACAAACAAAAACACTACACTTTATTTTCTTTTAACGACCAGTGTGGCTCAATGGTTACCATGCCGGATCGCCGCACAGAGGTTCCTGGGTTCGATTCCCAGCGAGGCGAAAATTTGAATGATGAGTTTGAATTTCTGTTCTCGGTCTGGGTGTGAATGTCCTTGTCTAGTGTGTTGTCCATGGCACCCACGACACAGGGAATCCTAGTGTGGGGCTATGTGTGTGAAGCGTTGTTTATTTATTCTTTAATAGTTCTTAGTTTTTTAGATAAGTTAATCTTGTTCATAGCCCGCTCGATGATAGCCCGTTTCCGTGCTTCGGAGTGCACATAAAGCTGTCGGTCACGGTGGTTAACGTATGATGACAGTCGTTGAATCATGTCGGTTTTCAGGTGGAATGAAAACTTCCGACATTTTTTTGATGCTTTCGAAAATATGTGAATATTAAGTCCAACCTACCTACCAAGTCATCCTAATCAATAAATTATGATCCATGGTCAATAACCGCATAATTAACTTAAAATGGACACTCTTGAGAATTATTATTTATATGCGCTTATTTACAACAAAATCACGACCGGAAAATCGTATAAACAAGTTATAAGACCTGCACAAAGCAATCCAATGTCATTAAGTCCGTTATTAGAGGATCCGATGAAATCATTATTTATTGCATCAACGGATAACGCGACACGGTAATTACTGAAGCTCATGTCACGATGGGAGCTGAAGCAATTGTAATGGGTTTGCATTAAACGTGACTTGGTCGGCCAATTAGATAGACCTTTGGATTTTCTGCTATTTAATTTGTAAAAAATTACTTGAGAATGGGTTGTTTGCTAAGTATTTGAATGAGTTTATGATATTTGAGGACTTGTTTGTAACGTAGATTGCGAAGCTCAAAGGGCATTGAACCTAGTTTGCATACCTACAAGTATCGCCATTTTGAAAAATTTTCGTTTCGGCGGCCAGTAATGAAACATGTGTCAATCGACGAAGTAAGTGATTACAATCAAAAAGTATTCAGTGAAGAAATATCGTAAGTGGTATACTTTCTAAGATATTTGAGTTCAAAATCGTAGAAAAATAAAGCAAAAATCTTAATTTCGTCGGACATTTATAAAACATGTGTCAATCGATAGACTAAATGATTACGATCAAAAAGTATTAAGTGATGAAATGTCGTAAGTGATATACTTTCTGAGGTATTTAATAATTTGGAACTTAAATATCTCAGAAAGTATATCATTTACGACACTTCATCACTAAATACTTTTTGATCGTAATCACTTACTCAAAAAAATTTTACTTAAAATAAATATCATATTACAGTTGACTCATATTTGTTAACAATATACTTTATAAAAACGAGTATAAAGCTTTAATTGCCGTTAATAATAAATACCCTTGATAAAATTATAATTATTCGTTACCCCGTGATACTTATTAATCTATAGACTTGTCACAGATACAATGTAATCTTAATAGAATTAGGTATGTTCTGTACTTCAATTTTGTTTAGGGTTTTGTTTTCATTTAGAAATAACGGAAACTGCGTCAACTGACTATAGATAGTACTATTTCCATCCGAAAAATAACCTGAGTTACTCTCAAATAGCGCCTAAAGAGGTTTTACTTCAAAAAAGTGATTAAATCCATGATTTTTCGGACATAATATGTCATAGTTTCTTTGGTTTTTAACTCAAGTCCCACGTGAAGCATGTAGATAGGTATAGGTACCTACATTCTTATTGCATAAATCATTCATCCAATTCCCGGAATCGTTGGTTTAACAGAGCAATTGAGCGTACCTCAACCTGTCTCCGTACGTGACGTGAAGTATAAACCGCAGCTGTTGTCCCAAAACATCACACATCGTTAAATATGGTAATTGCCACGAACGTTTACGAAATTCTAAACGCTATGAATTGTCCCGTATTCTAAAATTTGACTCTGGGTTTCTGTGAAAGTCTGAGCTTGTAGGATTATATTTTGTCTGTCTGTGTATCTTACGTAATATTTTCTGATCGACGAAAGCAGTTAAAATTAAATAATTATAAACTGAGGTTAAGTTAGGTTTGTTTTTTACAATTTATTAACTTACAGGGTTTATTCAAGTTAGTTAGGTTTTATTTCAAACGAACACTATGAATAAACAAAGATAGCTTCCATAAAACAAAGGCCTTTTTCTCGCTGGCAGTTCCTTCGCTTGTTTTTTGTCAAATCACGCAACAGATTTTTTTAATCATCGCTCTGTATCATCGTTTCTAAGATTATATCTGAAAAATGTCTATATACCTAGTCTAGCCATAAATACTGTTACAAACACTTCACTAAATATATTTTTTTGTAATTAAGATATCTGTAAATTAATTATATAAAAACAAAGGTAGTTAAATGTTAATTAAAGTTTTGTTTCGGTTATTCAAAATACCCTCCCTGGATTTGAATGCAGGCCCTCAACCTCTTAGGCCAGTCGTCAATCGTAGCATGTACAAGGTTCGTATCTATATCAGCCACTGATTTAATCATGGATGCTTTCAGAAACTTAATTTTTTTTTGAGATTTAGCGCATGCTTTCTGTTTCCATTGTTGCCATATTTTGTTTCCAACGGATGTAAGCCTGTGCTTTAAGAGGGCCCCTCGTTGTGCCCTATAAAGTAAATTTTATGACCAATCAGCCAATTTTGTATCCTTATTTCTGATGATCTGGCGCTGAATCTTATTGGAATACTTATTGTGAATTTTCGATAATTTTTTGAAGAAGATGTTCCACAATCTTTGCAAGGACAGTATTTTGATACTCAAAAATACTGGGCTTCACTTCTTTTTCACAGAGAAATATCACAGATGAGCCCGAATATGAGACTCCAAGTCAAACCATGATTGACGCAGGATAATGCCCACGCTGGATTATTGGCATACGCCTGGTTGCTTCTTTGTTCACGTGGGCATAATATTTTATCACTTTGTTTTTTGTAGCTTTCTTCAGTGCCAAAAATTTTTTCGTTTGAAATAAGAATTTGGCGGTTTTTTTTCTCGCGTACCTTCTTAACAAAGCTGGTCATCTCTCGAGTCTTAATTTTTTTGGAGGTTCATTACGGAAATTCCCTGTGTGTCGTCGATAAGCTCTGGGTATAAGGTCTTCATTTAACATTCATTTGATGGTAGTTTTTCTTAACCCTACCTGAAGAGCTAAAATTTTTTGCTTCCGGACGGGAATTCGTTTAATTCGCGCCTTTACCTCTTTGGTGATCGCTGGCGTTCTAACCGTGCAAGGTTGGGCGCTTCTTCTACGGTTTTCGAAGCTTGAAACTTCAGGGAATCATTTGATAGTACGATAAAAAAAATCCATGAGTTATTTTTAAAATTTTCAGCAATTTAAAAACCTCAAGCTGCATAGCTGTAGCGGTGCAACTTAATAACCCGTGTGTGTCTTATTTTAACGTCCACTCATTTTTTATTAAATGACACAATATCAATTATTTCTTTATTTTAAGATAGTGCAAAATTTCCTCATTCGTAATCAATCGAAACATTTCTCGCTAGTATTTGGTACTTAAATTAAACAAGGCTGTAACAGTATATCTGGCAAGACTATGTATAATAAATACATATAATTACATATATGAAATATGTAATTAACTTTACATTACATTAAAAATTTGTAGAAACTCTCTACGGTCTCTATATACTCTTACATTACAGTTAGTCAAAGAACGACACAAAACAAAATCCTACTGTCACTGCATTATAGTACTATAAGTCAACTTTAAAAACCGTGTACCTAAAGCAAATCACAATTCAATCGTAGCTGTCGTTTATTATAATGATAGGTAATTGTACAATAAATCACGCGAATTAGTTCCAAGGATGGTCACGACGACACAGTACACCCAATGATATTATAATGTAAAAAAAGAGGTAGATATGTCACTAGCGCGCCGACGATGAAGAGCGTAAGAACAGGCAACTGACCGTTCTGCTCGTAGTCGCTCTGCCAATACAAGACGATACGCACGCTTTTGTTGTTGTCAGAAGTGCGTGACATTTGACATACAGTGTTAAAATGCCTTCGTGTATTATACCAATGTGATTGGTGTAATGAAACAAAAGATAAACGTGTGTGTTGTAGCTGTTTTCGGAGCAGATTTTTTTAACCGACTTCAAAAAAAGGAGGAGGTTCTCAATTCGACTGTATTTTTTTTATGTTCGTTACCGCAGAACTTTGGACTGGGCGAACCGATTTTGATGATTCTTTTTTTAATCGAAAGCTGGTGGCTGTCATGTGGTCCCATATAAGTTTTATTGAGATCTGACAATGGCATCCATGATAAAACCATATAAGTCTTAAATTTGTATTAAGTATGTGCGCGACAAATGGACGAATAACTCAATGTCACGCCAACCGATTTCGATGATTCTTTTTTTAATCGAAAGCAGGTGCTTGTCATGTAATCCCACATAAATTTGAACGAGATCTGACAAGTAGTTTTTGAGTAACTTTGAAGTCGGTTATTTTTTGTTACTAAAATTTAGATTATGGTTTATTTGTAAGGGTATAACGTATCTATATTTTTTAAATATAATTGAGTACACCCAACACCCCGCCAGCGGTCCGACGTCTTCATTGTGCGTTAACATTTGCATGTAATTGACTTGGCAGTTACGACTATGTATCACATGAGATAATTATAATAGCCTTCTCCCGCGGCTTTACCCATGTTTTCCAGGATAATAACTACTCTATATCTTATTCTAAATGTTTCTTATTCTTGGTCTATCTGTGTGCTTTTCATGACAATCCGTTCTGTACTTTTTGCGTGAAAGAGTAACCAAACTTCATACTTGCACATGTATAGTATCAGTTGGATAAGTAGAATAGGTAGATGTTAAATACTTGTAGGTATCCCTATGTGTTGTCCTAAAAGCTCGACCTTTGAAGGTAGAGCTGTTGAAATTCATCATAAAATAATAGTTACATATTCAGAAATGTTATCATGAAGGAGGAGTAGGAAGTGACAATGTTAGTTTGTTGATTGTTTGTGTCCATAATTGAAATAACATGATACCGAGATGAAGGGCTAATTATTAATCTAGAGATTAAATAAACAGATTATTGAAAAAGGCAATTTAAGTAAGCCGTTTAGTTCATCACCATGCCTCTGTACCATCGGGATTCAATATTTATGCAATGATGAACGCATCACCCAATCATCAATAAAATTATGAGTGACGACCCTGTAGCTTAGTTGGTAGCGACCCTGCCTGCGAAGCGAGGGGTCCCGGGTTCGATACCCGGCAGGGGCAGATACATATTTATGTGACAGATAAATATTTGTACTCGGGTCATGGGTGTAATTATTATGTGTTATATGTGTTGTCCATGCCACGCACGACAAGTTATAACCTACTGCGGGAGTATGAGTGTATTAGCGTTTATTATTTATTTATTTATTTATTTATTATCACAGTAAAAATATGGCATGTGTCCTCGGGTTCGAGTCACTTTCAACCACCGACAACCGTTTTCCCACGCTTACCATCATATATTATATTTTTGAAATGTTATGCAAGTATGAATGTATGAATATTTGCATTCACAAAAATTGCAACTCCATTGATGCAATAGACAACCCAATGCCACCCAAGCCTCTACCGATGGAATTAAAAGACTGCTTAAATACGTCATTTGTAGGTAGCCGACAAACCACTATAATCGTCAGCATTTTGGTTGTTCTAATGTCTTTGGTCACACTAAGTCCCAAGGGACAAATGACTGAGATGTGCCAAACAGTGTCAGTTGTGTCGTCACGGAACAACTCAACGGGACTAGTGGGATAGACCCATTGTCCCCTATGGACACTAACGCCCCAAAGAGTCACTAATGGATCCGTTAATCGCTCCTAGTACAAAATTTGAATGGTGATTTTGTGCTAAGGAGCGATTTAAGTAATCCTTAATGACTCTGAGTTGGGACGTAAGTTACACCAAAAACATCATCGATAGGCTGTCGGCAGTTGCTGGTTAACTTACTGAGGTTTATAGATAGATAGATTAATGAAAACATTTGATTCGTGTTCCGGCTGAGGGCTTGAGAGCCAGTTCTTTCTTTCTTTTTCTTCTCCCTTTCTTGGCCAGCAATGAATCAGTGATGCCTTGGTGTTGCTGATGTCCATGGGCGACGATAGCCACATACAATCAGTTGGATCGTCAGCTCGTTTTCCGGCTATTTCCATTAAAAAAAGCCATTAGTCATACATAAAAAACTCATACTTTACACTTTTAATAGGAATCAAATTTTTATTCATTACATAACCCTACCGATACATTTTGCAGTGTATCATTAAATGACCTCTATTAATTAATTCTTATCCTTAATACAGAGAGCGAGTCCTGATCATATCTTTTGACAAGCAATATATTGCGTGAAACATGGCGTCGATAACATATTTTGACAGATGAGCCTTTAACTGAAATTAAATCAAACGTGGGTCCATCTAAAATACAAAATGGGACAAAAAGCTGATGAGTATGGCACAAATAGAGTGCCTTGCCTTCCATGACTGACTAAAATAATTTATATATTATTATGAAAGGACCATATTTATAGATATGAATTCCAAGAAAGATTATAAATTATCCACGTGTTTTTTATTGATTTATCAATATTAGCTTAATATTTAATTTCTTAGGATTTCTGATATCGTTAAGCGCGTCCGTCTGTCAGCAGTCTAGCTCAGAGACCGTTGGTATAAAAAGCTGTAATTTGGCCATATAATAATATAAATTATTGTCACGCCGACAAAGTCGTAGATAAAAAATATTTTTAATGGTATATCTCCTGCACGTAAAGTGGGGATGATTTATTTTCTTGCCAAGCCCCTTCCAACCAAGAAGGAAGAGAAAAAACAACTGGATTTCCACCCCCATAGAAACGCCGTTTTTTTTACTATACAAAATAAATATCGTGAGTGCCTGATATGAAATCGTATATAATCCACGATGAGCTAAGTTTATAAATAGGAATTGCACGTTAAACAAATTATTGTATGCTTATGCAACCGTAAGCACTCTAATTCCATTCATACTCCAAGAACAAAATTTAAAAATGGAACAAAAGTTATACGAGCAACCCACGCGCGGTAAAAACCGACGACTATGCCCACTTACAAAATGTCAAGTAGTTGATAGTAAGCACATACGAACCAGAGACTAAAATGTTTACAATCAACGATTTGTTTATGCAAATGTCCGGCAGGTGTCGTGAACGGCAGGCTTTTGGCAATTCGAATATAATGTTTTTTTTTTGGAACAAAATGCTCAAAGCTGAATAACATACATATTTGTAACATACATATTTTGGGATTTGTTTTGAGTATTTCCAGGAGTTTGATCATTTTTGACTGGAAGATAAGGAACTTCGGACCTTGCTGAATGTTTGGAGATGATTTCTATTCCTTGGGGCTTTATAGTTGTGTAATGTTTTTATTTGCCGTAACCTATAAATATTAAATGTTTGCAATATTAATAGTCAATAGTCGTCAATAGTCAATAGTCAATAGTCTCCACCAACCCGCACTGGAGCAGCGTGGTGAAGTATGCTCTAGGCCTCCTCAAGGGGAGAGACACGTGCTCAGTAGTGGGCTGTTAATGGGTTGAAGCCAGTCGTCAATAGAATCGATTTGAAAACCTTATTAAGTTCCACGTGTGTAATCAATCCTTGCAAGTTAAATTTGACCCATTTCTCGGAATTCAATTCCGCTGAAATATTAATCGAATCACTGCAATTGGTTACCGTGATAAATGTGTCGTAGACTCTATAACATAGAGTATACCATAGAGTATAGAGTATAGAGGTCTATAACAGAGTATAGAGGTTTGACGATGGATCCGATGGTGAAACTCGGAAATGAAACCATGCAATCCTATAAAATTTAGCATTTAGCTCGTTTTAATTGTCTAAAGATTATTTCTAGGATCTGATGATAAAGCAGGAAAGAGACTACAATAAATTCGCGGATTTAGTTTTTTTATTATAATATGTACTTATTTTGGTAAGGCTTTCAGGAACATTATAATAAACTACATTTACCTAAGGTACCGACGTACCATCTACGACTGACCAACTCAGTCCTCACCAATGACGTTTTACCTACCTCTTTAAACATCTTAAGTCTAGTTTACATGTATTAAGTAGTTAAGTTGATAACTAAATAAGTAAATTAATACGTGTAAACAGACAATTTAGTAACTTTTTAGTTAAAATTTAGTTATCTACTTAACTACTTAATACGTGTAAACCGAACACTAAGTCCTCACCCGATCGTATCTACGATTCGATATGTTATCATTCTTATAATGATGTCTTTCTCTTAATAACCAAAAAACTAAATAACTATGTAGACTAGATGACTAAGTAATAATTAAAAGATATAATCTAGACAATAAAGTATCTGAATCCCAGAATTTTCTTTAATATACACTTAATCAAATACGGATTAATGATTGATTTGTGTACATGACTCAGGAAATAAACTTTCGAATTCAGTGAATCATTTGACGACATTCTTTAAACCAACATTCGATCCATTCGATCCGATCAATCACCGCAGACATTATGCCTTTTCAAACACCTCTCATCCATTCTAAGTCCTATTTTTTTATTTAACTAAAGATAGCATTACTAAACAACTATCGTACACACACTAGCATTTATTAATATGTTCACTAGTTATATCTCTACTATAAAATAAAATTTTACCGCTACACGAGTTAAACTCTCAAGCAACTGAGAGAGGACTTAAAATCCTTCACCGATGATTCGAAATAAGAATTTCAAATTGTGCTTTTCTGGCTCGTTTCTTCTTCGGCGACTGCTTCGAAATTTGAATTCAGTGCTCGACGCATTTGAGTCTGTTTTGTCTGACGCCATATCAAAGTATCCAATGGCGGATGTGTTCTAAAATAAACTTTATTCACTCAAAAATAGAGTTAAAGTTGTGATGTTGCGTGGAGTAGGTTTTAATAATAACCTGTTTGTAGCCGCCGTGGGAACGAAGTCGGATATGCGAGGTATAATCGACTGTCGGAACACAGACTGCAATAGTCCAATTTTGCAGCCTTTTACTTAGATTATGTTTGCCGGTTCAAAATAAGAACTCGTTTGAGCGCATCGATTCAATATCACGAGCACGAATGTCCTTTGCCTCTTTTGGCACTTGCGTTAATTGATGCGAGGATTTGGTTTTTAAAGGAGGTGGCCAACATCTGTTTGGGCGTTTGCCCCACTTGTGAAGTATAATGTACACATTTTATTTTTACCTTACATTAAAGCTTACAATATCTACTTCGATAATTTTATCAATAAAAATCTGTAGAACTCGGGATTCTCCTTTTACGAGCAGTTTTAGCTCTTGTAGGTTGACAGTCGGATAAACATAAGTAATCGTGGAAAAGTGTTTTAAAGATAGATTTTTATATTTAATACAAACTATTTATCTTTTGGATAATTCATTTATTTATTTTACTTTAATTATGACGTGCCCACCCCAAATACCAAACTAATGTAATCACATGAAAATGCCATACCTGTACTGCAGTGATCCATTCTACCAATATGGATTGAAGGTTTCTTGCTAGCGAAGATATTGAGTGACGTGCCATGCGCTCAATATCAACCGCACAATTAATGCACCTCATGACAAAAAATCAAACACAATTATTATTTTGCAGAAATCAAACTCAAAAATCTTCTTTTGGCATTTGACAAATGGCAATATAGCATATATTCGTATTTCTGTCAGTCAATTGTCAATCTCCAGTGATAGCCATGGAGGTAGTAGAATATTAAGTGTATACAAGAAAACTTACTATTATTGTTAATTTATTATAACTACTCACTGCGGAGTTCAGAAGAAAATTACAATTCTAGTTATGTTATAATAAACGGAAAACATGTCTTTTCAGAGGACTAAAACCTTGTACAAATAAACGTATTTTAACCATTTCCGGGGCACATGTTGGCCACCTCCTTTATGGAATTTTATTTTTCTGTGGCTGCACTTATTGTGCTGAAGCCATTTATAAAGGAAAAATAAATGGCGTAACATTGAAGTATAATGTCATAGAACAGACATATCAAACCAAATGTGTGCTACCGGAAGGCTTTATTTTCAAAATTGAGCCCCCGTTTTTCTTTCAAAATCGAACGATTCCATTGAAAACTGAAGATAAGTACTTCAATGTGACGTAAAGATTCTGAAGTTAAAAAATTTTGACCCTATAGTCACCGCGAACTAAGAAGCCCAATTTGTCGTTTGCCATCACAGTGACATTAGAGATGTACAAAAAAATCGGTTCACGAAAGAAACCAATTTTTACAACAAATCGATTCAAAATTATAAGACCTTCTAATCGATTCATAATTAAATTTTTAACTAAAAACCGTAATATTTAGGTACCTAGTTACCTACCTACTACCTCGATTAAGCTATCTCTTACCACGTATTCTTAATATGTACCTATTTACATACATGTAACTATTATTTATTTAAAATATTCTTTTATCCATTCGCCCATGAAAATCAACAACACCAAAAGCATCACTGGTGCGTTGCCGGCCAAGAAAGAGAAGAAAAAGAAAGAAAGATAGATCATGATAGAATGAAAGTCCCGCTCAGTTTCATAATAATATTTTGACATAATATTGTATTATGAGAGTCAGGAAAAAACTACAGTGAATAAATTCTTGATTATTTCGTAAGACACATTCATGTATACATAATTATTATTTTGTTGAAAAAAAAAATGTTTACCGCAACCTTAAATACATAATTACATATAACATATTATCTGCAGTTACTGTCCTTGGATGGCAAAGTGCCCATACATAATGGAAAATGTCCTTTGTTAGCATCCAATTCGTCGTGGTATTATTGGGTACCTAATTTTAAATTCAAATGCAAGCAAATCATTTTTAACAATGTAATTAAATTAATCAATTTTCATTTTTAAATTTCGATTATAGTAATGTATCGATTATGATTGGTTTTATAAACGGTTTGAAGCCGTCACATCACCCTACGTCAGATTAGATTTAGGCCTCTTCATATAAGATTGTTTAGACGTCATATATTTTTATTAAATTTCGCATAAATTATGATGTGATGGGATTTTTACTAGATTTTAACGTATAATATGATTTATAATCAACGCCAATGAAAATGGGTAGGGATTTTTAACAAATTTTGGCGAAATCCTTTGTCCGTAAGTATTCAACTATTCAAGTCAAGTAAATGAATATTCCATTTCGCTCAAAGACACCCATACAAGGTTAGTTCATATTAATAAATAGCAGCTATCATTATGGGCATCTTAGATAATTTTGACTATAGTTGCAATGATGCTCCATTTATTTGATGTCTCTACTTACTTTTTTTCCTTCGCTCTACCTTTCTCTATAATGATATTATTATATTTCATCCTTTTCAAAATACTTCGAATTATAAGACCTACTTATAAATCATTATTTTCTTGATTATAAAATCGAAGTGAAATATTCAACATACGTAATATTACAAGTAGGACTTCAATTGATGTAACTTTATTCCTGCAGACTTTTATCAATTTCAGTAATTACACTTCCATCAGTTTCTGTTTTTTTTTTTCATTCTACAAAATTCAGAACAATGGAAAATAGATATTTTAAGATTACATCTTTTAAACCTAATACAGTTTTAATACTGTCTTATACAACTTTTGTTAACCATCTTAAGGGATTAAGTAGGTACAATTCTTCGCAAAAAATAGTTAAAACGTCGTTATTGTAGGTAAATGTTTTATTGTAATTAAACCATTTTGAACGGTAATAAAAGTAACCAGATAAGTATTTAATGACCATTAAATACTTAAAAGTAAAATGTCGCCTTTAAAGAAACCAATTAAACGGCGTTAATCACATTAATCCAATTAAAATAATATTTAGTATTTACTTATTAATTTTGTGAAGTAGTTATTAATAGTAGTTTCTTAGTGGTTTTATTGTCAACGAGTTAATTTTTGTGTACTGTCACGCAAACGTACATTCCAAAAAATATTAAAATATATATATATATATATATATATACACATATATTTTCCCTCCGCCGCTGCCGCGATGATGCCTCTAAATACCGAAGAGTAAACAAGACAGCCACATACTATGATTGCACAGTATCACCGATATCGCACCCTCGAACACTTCTGGTCGCCTAGTAACTCACTTTAATTAATAAACGACGACAAAAAGTGTCGTTACAACTTTTCCTCATATTTTTTTCCGTCTAGCCCCCTTTCGCAACGCGCGATAAGGAACTTCGTTCCAAAATATCATACTGGAAACATACACATTCAGGTTTTCCACATATTTTCAATATGTTTTCTACATTTCAGTTATGATCGATTCGACCACTGGAAGAATACTTCCATATTACTTTATCTTATTGTTAGATCTTTTATAAAATTACAGCTACCTATATTCCTGAAATAACCTAGATACCTACTTACCTATATTACGCATCATAATTTAGCTCAGAACTTCAGGATCAGCCTACATTGATTATCTTGAGAATTATGAGAAACCCTTTAAAAATCGTTTATTTCACTCATCATTTATCTATTTCTACCGAATCAGTGTCACCACCCTTTGAAAATAATATTATATTATATTTAATATTATATTATATTTAATATTATATTAATATTTAATAAGCAATAACTTATGCATAGTGTGTTTAAGGAAAAGATCATGAATGTTTCTATTAAGTTTCACACTATGAGCTCGCGTCACGCCTGTAAACAGGTGTTAGACACATCCACACTAACACATTACACAAAAACATTGATTTACATACCATCGGTTGCCTAATACGTTAAAGCTTTACAGAACATTCACTTAGCAGGCCAGCAATGTAAGTCAAAATGAAAGACGCGACGTCATCGATGTAGGAGTTTGTCTGTGTTACTTGCGCAAACTAATGGGACGAGACACAGCTGAGTCACCGTACAGTTAGGGTAAATGCACATTCGTGTCTTAATCTCTATAAAAACAATTTACGGTGATTAGATTAAAATAATTTTAGACAAAAATTTTGTTATATTTAACTATGTATTATGTAACATCTAAGTTATCGTTAAGGAGATCAGATTTTTCATTGAAGAAATATAAAAATAAGAGACATGGAGTATAGAGGTAAAGAGAGCCATATCTGTGTATGAAAAGTGTCCGTAAAAACGCGTCCAATAAGGGTGGCGCTGCGGTAGCCTAGGATAAATTTTAAAAAAGCGCCAAAAGTAAATAGAATAAGATAGAGAAATAAACAAGGACCGCTCAATTTCCGCTTGGTTTTAGCGCACTTTTCAAACAAAATATATGGTTGAAGCACTAGTAAAATCACGTTTTCTCACAGCAGTATTTAGGTAACAGCTATTTACTAAAACATTTTATACTACGTAAATAGTTGAAGTTTTGTAAACTAACATTTTACTAACTACTCTAGTCATGAAAATTATGGAGCGTAGATGAAAATTTTTAAATATTTGAACTCAGTAAACTTCACTCCGTCTACAACAGCTATGTTTGTATCGTAGCTTTTCCGTATTGGAACCTCTATTTTCAGTAAATAGCTGAACACTTTTTCAACTTTCCCCCCTTGAGAGATGGCTCCCCTTGGCTTTATACTCCATGATCGCAGTGAATGAAAAAATTTGTATGAAAAAAAAATTTCAAGCCTTAAATTATTTTCGCTAGATCTTATGACAGTGTTAGTTTTATTTTTAAAACAGCTGACTAGTTTAATTTGCATTTTCTCCTCTTTAACATGACACTTTTTCGAAACTATTGTAAAAGCATAATCGTAAATTAAAATGAAAATCCCCCGACAGTTTTATTTACACTAAACAAACATAGTTCACATTCTCGATTTGTATTGTATTGATTAAGTCACCTTTCATACAGAAAAACTAGATAAAAATCTGTTCATCCGTTTGGGAGCTACGATGCCCCAGACAGACAACTGACAAACAGATACACAGACACACAGACACACAGATACACAGACACGTCAAACCCCTCTTTTTCGTCGGGGGTTAAAAATATTGACATTCATAAGCATATTGTTTAATCTATACTAATATATAAAGAGGAAAGATTTGATTTTTTGTTTGCATTGAATAGGCTCCGAAACTACTGAACCGATTTGAAAAATTCTTTCACTGTTGGGAAGCTACACTATCCCCGAGTAACAAAGGCTATATTATATTTTCAAAAAATTAGGGATCCTTAATAAAACTCCAATAATGTAACCCAAGGTGTAAAAAAAATAAGAAAAACCAAAGCAAAGCGAGGGCGGTTACTCGTTCCTACATAAAACAAATAAGTTTGAGTAAATTTTATTTAAGTTTTAATCATATTGACTTTTCAAATTGAATTTGGAACCCATATTTCGATCGCGACCTACTTATAAAGCTCGTATGATAGTTTTAAACTAGTTTGTGCTTAATAAGCCTCTATGATACACAACGTTGGAACTGTTCACAACATAGTTACTATCGATTCACTAGACTGGTTTAAGATCAACTCGTAAGTTTGATATGACTGACAAGTTCCCGGCCACAGACGTTATAATCGCTTAGACAAACACTTCCAATACGCCATTCATAAATGTAAATGTATTTATGTCCATCGAATAAAATATTTATTTATCAGTTATTTTCCGTTAAAAGAAAGCCATGCGAATTACGCTATCTACCAAAATTTTGTGCAAAATTCAAATAGCGTATTTTTCTAAGCAGATGCCCATGGACATTAGCAACCCTAGGGTCGTCACCAATGCGTTGCCGGCCTCGAAGAAAACAATATAAACAACAATAGTACATTGTAAGTCTACAAGTGTCACATAACTAATACTCATTTCTCCATGGGGTTTGCCTGGATAGCTACCACCCTTGAGCATGAGTCTTCCGGCTGGGGTCTTTAAAACCAGTTCTTTCTTTCTTTTTCTTCTCTCATTCTTGTCTGGCAACGTATCATTGATGCCTTTGGTGTTGCTGGTGTCCATGGGCGACGATAGCCACCATCAGGTGGCATCAGATAGATACCATCAGGTGGATAGTCAGCTCGTTTGCCGGCTATATCCATAAAAAAAAGTTTTAACTAAAAAATATCCATCCATTTATAAGGAATTATCCCAATGGACTCAAAATAATTGTAATCCTAATATTATAACGGAGACTAGGTGAAAAGATTAAAATGACACTTCTATTAAGAAATGTGTCTATGTCGGCTCCGTATAGTCCTGATGTTTTTTATTATTTTGCAAAGCGAGTTTTGTCCTATAACGGGAACTTTAGTGACCATCGTTGTTGTTTTATTGCCAATAATAACGTATTTAGTTCATTGACAAACAATCTTCTTTAACACATTAAAATTATACCATTATATAGTAATAATTTTAATATTATTACTTTTAACTAAAAAAAGATAATTATGTGTGAAAATCTCTCGTCCAACTCTGAATTAAAAACATTGTGACCCCAGTGATTGACTGGCGATAAAGAGGTAAATAAAGGTCTCTGAAGTATACTGGTTTCTGCTCACCATGATTAACCTTACTTGGTCTAGGTTTTCTAAGCAATGGTCTAAGCAAACAAAAGGACATACACTGCCACCAACTTATCTGTGAATTGGAGGAGGGCGCTGTCAGACGCATTGGACCAATCATTGGACGCAATTCGAGACGTAGTAAATTTCAAACGAATGAGCACAAAGAACTTATGAATGGCGCGGCATTAGATCCAATTTTCACCATTTCACAGATAACTTGGTGGCAATGTACTTAAAATTTAGAAGAAAAATAGACTTGCCAGCCAGGGATTTGTTTTTCTTTTTTTCGAATGGACAGTTTGCTTTTGGCCCTAGCTGCGTTTATATCTTCACTCGTGCAGAACAAGGAATATCGAACGAAGTATTATACCTCGTTACAATATCTACCAAAACGAACAAATTCTATCACTCTCTTACACATAGTTTTCTCGTTCCTAAAATTATAATTTTACTATTATAATAATTACTAAACTGCTATGTGGACTAAGCCTAACCCAGCACTGAACCTATTGACCTCGAGAATAAGCTAAAAAACAAACATAGCATGAACTTTACAATTTTTTACGCAAACCTGTTTGAGGTTAATAAATAAGTACAGTGTATTACCGCGGTAACATAGTTTTTCTATAAACAATTAATTGGCGGTAATTACCTACTGCAAGGCGCTATTGTCAACGTCGATCGCTGCGATATTTTTGCTTAATTAATTCTTCACTATCACGCTTGTTGGCGTTTTATATTTTATTTTAACGGCGAAATATAATTTATTAGATGTATAAGTATTTTGATGGATGTCTTCTTGAATCTACACTTCCCTGCTGCCTGCTGAATAATATACGGGGCTACTCATTGAAGCATTATTACTAGCGTATAGAACAGACACCGCGAACACAATGTCCCAATGAATTGGCGCCGATCGGCTTCAATTTTCAATGGATTCGTTCGATTCTAAAAGAAGAACGGAGGCTCAATTTTGTAAATAGAATCTCCCGGCGGGGACACACATTTTGTTCGAGATGTCTGTTCTGTGACATTATACTTCAATGGGGCTACTAATCAGTTTCAGCTACTGGGGTCTAAAGCCCAGGTCTAAAAATACTGAATAAAGAAACTTGTTGTGAAATGCAAATTAAGTTGGGTGGAAGACAGAAATATAATAAAAAGAAGCCTTGTCCATATTTCAATAAAATGCACCACGAACGCACTAGTTTAGTTTGGACGGAAGGATAAATGGTGTCCCTCACACACTCTGAACTTGGCAGTTCTTTAATCAATATTTTTATTTATATATTTATTTAAAACTTTATGTTTTGTACTCCAAAACATAATATACATAAAGAGCACAAGGAAGGAACACAAAACAATGGGCGACCTTATCGCTTTAAAGCGATTTCTTCCAGGCAACCCAGCAGTAGACTGATATCAGCAAGATCAGAAAATGGGTAACAGGCGTACTACATGAAATAAAACAATCATATTAAGAAATTAATAGCTGAGAAGAAAGATAAAGAGAAAATAAAGTATTTTCAAATGACAAATTAATCCACCAATAAAAGAGCAGTGACAAAGATAATGTATAGCCAAGAAAAGGAAAAAGGAAAGGAAGAAGACAGATTAGGAAAGAACGTTTTCTGCTTTTCTTCTTGGTAGAGGTAATTAAGAGTTCCAAAGACGAAAATTTCGTCTACGTATTAAATACCACGACATATAATATGTTGGTGAACATATAAGTCGTAAGCCACGTAAGTAGCCCTCATAAGTTTGATAGTCAATGGTTTATCTAAGCTTCTTAAGGTGTCCATTACATGTTTTATTAATATTTTCCGTAAACGTATTGCATGTCCGCAAATACATAGATGAGTGAACCGAAAGGTATTTTGAATCCCAAAACACAGGTGAGATAGTCTAAATTTGTTTGGCAAGATGATAAGTTAGTTTTGAATTATGTCAACAGTAAATCAGCGATATGTTTCGTCTATTTTGTATTGAATTACCTCGCGGTTCAATGAGATAATAGATCGTGTTGCCGTCGATCTTTAGAGCAAATGGTAATTGAAGACGATTAAAGTTGGTACCGTTGTTTAAACTCTAAACAATACGAATTTGAATAAGATACTGCTCGTTAAAATAAGCGGTATATAGGCAAATATTTGCAATGGATGAGTTAGAAAAGCGTATTGAAAAATCTCACAACATTATAATTGTACAATTTTTTTGTAAATATCAGCCGAGACGATGGTAAATGGTAACCGTTGCCCATGGACATCAGAAACGCAATAAACGATACTGACTCTATTTTAGAAATGAGGATGGTAACTCAGCTATTACAAAACCCCACCACCACGCGTATGTACGGGATTAAACTGGGTTGTACAAGACTCGGTGACCAAATAGGTGGCACCATTCGCCATAGCGTCACCCATCTCAACATAGCATATTATTATTGTCTGCTTTCGCGGATTGTGTATCAACCGTGACAACTAATGTGACGTGACGTCCGAAGCACAGAACCACCCAAAATGTTTTGTCTAAACGCTCATACCCATCCATAACGATTTACCATGATATTCAAATGAACCAATTTAAAAATTAAACATAATTGATGCCGATGCTCCATAGGCATGTAGTGTCACTCATTTGGGTCCCTATGCCATCACTAATGGCTCTTTTATGCTGACGGCTTCAAAGTAAAATATCTCCTACCTTTCTTTCCGTATCACTCAAAATATTAATGCGAAAAGACTCCTATTACACTCACCTAAGGTGGATTACGTTTTGAGATGGGAGAGCGTAACAATTTCTCAATATGGCGTCCGTGGTTTTGAATTCAATTGTGAGATTGGAAGCTTTTCATTCACCCAAAGCTCGTGCCTGTCTTATTCCGCTGTGGTAACTGACAGATGATTTTCCTAGGCTCACTTACTGAGATGTTATTTACTAACGACCCCACGATACGTCAGTTGAAGTCATCTACGAAACTTTTTGAGTAAAAATGTAAAACTCTTTCAGCCGACTGCTAAGGTAATGAAGGAACTAATGGTTTATTATTTGCACGCTACTTCCTTGGATGTCGTAGGTTTACGGATCGGTAGAGACAGACGTGAATTTTTTATTCACATTATCTACCAATTTTTAAATCGCATCCAATTTTATCCAAACCATATGATACTTGCTTATAGTATTTACGTGAAAGCTGCCTCTCTAGCTTTAGTTAAATTAACCTTACTGTTTTCCACAAGGCCTACAACCAAACCCAACATTCAATTTGTATTTCTTCTTACTGGAAATCAAATCCTAGGCTTCGGGAGAGTTGCAACTAACCGATCATAATATGATCTATATTATAGAGATATGGTCACTCTGATATGATAACCATGCTCTCTTTACCCCTGAAGTAGTTCACCAATAAATTTTGTAAAATAACAAGCAAAAGTCCGATTCTCAAGTTTATTTATTTAGACTTTATTGAACCATATAAATGTATAAGAACAAAAGGCGGACAGCAATCTCTGCCAGTCAAACTTTGGGCAGTGGGAGAACAACGAAGCACGTCACAAATAATTTCAAACTTACATATAATTATGTAAATTGAAAAGATTTGCAATTGTCAACTAACAACAACATAGGTACAATATCAAATGAAAGTTCTTACTAACGCAGTATAATTAAATCAAAGCCAGTAAGTCCATACAGTGCAAGTGGTAGGTACGAGTTATTTCCGTTAAGCGCATTTCGTATTCTGACCAGGAAGCGCGGAGCTGTGGGAATATCGACTTGTGATAAAAATCATTTGGGCTGATGACACGCCGCGCCGCGCCGTTCTTACTCCACAACTTGTGATGACTAATGTTAACTGTATGTTAACATAACGTTTATTTAATTATAGTAAAAAATATAAAGTATAGCGTTTGTTGTTGATATTTTAATGCTAATTATTGAGAAAGAAAATATGGTTGATTACGTAATTAAGAAAAAAATGGTTGTCTGTAAAGTCGGTTTACGGACGGTAGTTTAACGTGACAACGTCATGACAAAGCTCCGCTCCGCTAAGCTCCGCTCCGCTCCGCCCCGCTCTGCTCCGCTCCACTCAACTACGATCGCCTACGGTATCGGCTACGATACGCCGATCGTAGCCGATCGTGCCTCTCTCGCTTTTGCCGCTCTCTTGCTCGCGAAACGGGACACTTTTTCGTGCATGCAGCCCGTGTTCATCGATTTATAAGACGTTATCACGTCAAAAAAATTACAATTTTTTTTATTTAAGTATCACTTATTCATTTCAATTAATTTACTCGGCCATTTGAAAAATGTCGTTATTATTAACTAGTTTCGTCTTACGTCAGTCTGAATTGAAATTGAAAACGTAAGATGATGTGTTAGATTTTTTTATTGCCTTTTAAAACAATTTGTTTCATTTTTCAGCTCTTACATTTTATGTAAGTAATATTTTACTAGGTATTTTTCGAAAACAATCATTTAAAATATTAAAATATCAACCAAACTTACCCATTTTTAGCTACCAAATATTCTTCCACTTTTTAACTGAACTTCGTGAAGCGTGTAATTGCCGTATACATATTGGTAAATTTCTATACCATTGTTAACGCAAATATCGTATTTTCTACGTCGCAGGCAATACATCTATTGTACGAAGTCAGGTGCCAGGTATTCAATACAACTAACAAAATATTAAGTGCAGTCCGTATTTAGAAATACAGTGATTTTCGACTTTATTTCTTAGGAAAAAAGTACGCTTAAAGTAAGTATAAAGTTTGTTGAACGTACTTCATTACAATAGAAAAGATGGTTCCAAATATCAATTTCTTTTGTGCGTTGCGATCTTATAATTATACAGAGTGCGCTTAGTCCATATCGACATTAACAGAAAAATTGTTCAAAGTTTTAATTGTGTATTTTTACACCATAATGATTATTGATAATAATAATTTCAGACTGCATTCCCAGTTACGAATCCAAATTATAAATTCTGATCTGACTTTTCTGACTCATCCTGTACAAAGGCACCAATAAGATGCGACGTTCATCTTTTTGTGTAATATCATCTTGAACAGCATCTGCTCCGGGATTCGCGAATGATCTTAGCACGAGCCATCTGTCGGTAACATTTGGAGCGTGCTGCACAGAAAAAATCTACCTGACAAAGCGATTCTATAACACATGCTAACATGTATTTCCTCGGTCGAAAATCTTAAGTTGACTGAGAAGATTGGCCGCGTGCAATTACAACTATTGCTACGAATATCACTTCGTTGGATAAATGCAGCATATCTTTAGATTAACGAAAAAATCTGGTGATAGCAGTGGCATAGCACATAATTACAAATTAAGTATAAAGAAACCTAATTCAAACCTTATTTTAAATTCAACAATTATGAGCGAAAGTGTATAAAATGAGCGAATAATTATTTCGTCAGACTTTCTGCGCGAGAAAACACTTTTGTTTAAATATTTTATTCTGCGTTCCGCTCGCATGAAATGAAATTACTAGAGTCCGACCGAAACTGGTTTTTCAGCCGAAACCGAAACCGAAACCGAACCTTCGGCCTTAGTTCCAGTTTCGGCCGAAACCGAAACCGAAACCGAAACTTAGGGTGAGGCCAAACGAGCGTATTTTTGGAGCTGTAGTCACGTGAAATGAACTGGTTTCATACAAAAGTTCAAATTGAATTGTTTGGAATTTATATTATATGCGATTTTACGATTTACGCTATTTTACTCAACGCACAGCTCAAAAAATATGCTCGTTTGGCCACACCATTAAGGTATTTTTTTGAGCTGCTCATTTGTGGACTCAACAAAAAAAAAGTAGTGTAAAGGAACCGATTTGTTGAAATTTTACAAAGGGCATTTTTTGACAGGTCAACCCTCAAGCTATCTGTCCGCTAACGTATATCCACTACTTACGGGATACCCTATATATAGGTACATATGTACATACTGAAGTACCTATAGGTATTTCAGTAGCTATAGGTATTGAAATATAGCGTGTTTTTTACACATTTGTATAGTACGTGCCTTGCGTTCGATAACCTTATATCTTAATACATAGACGGCAAAAATTCGAAAAAAATGTACTTATAAATGGGCCAAAGTGTCCCACACGGAGAAACGAAGATGACTAAATCGAAAGTATTCTTAGCTATGTTTAGTGTATATCAAATTGTCGGGCCTCACTCAATAAATGTAAGTATAGGCGAAATTTACATAACGTAATTTATTTGTGAACCGTTTGAAATAAAACAAACACTAAATGTTAACCCAAGCTCACTACAATATGTATAAGTCAGTGAAAACCGCAGCTAAATCTGTTAAGCCGTTCCTGAGATTAGTCAGAACAAACGCACAGACAAATAAATAAAAAAATATTTTTTATTTAATCTATTATGGCTAATAAATACATACCCCTATTAAAAGTTTTACTCAAATACTAGTACAGTTACAGTTTCATTATATGGCTATGACGATGATGGTATATACCTAGTACCTACAGACAGTTAAATGGTGTTAGATTAAATGAAAAAAAAAACAATAAAATTAAAGTCCTATGCTCAACATAGGACTATGCAAATGAGTGCCAAAGCACCCTGTCAATTAATTAATGAACAAATAAAATAAACATGGTTAAGTATTAACTTAACTTAAGTATTAACTTAAGTGAAGTCATTAAATTTAGACTTCACTTGAAAAGTCAGCGCCCACGAGTTAGCCGCGAATTTAGCACGACGACGAAATTACGCACTACAATTCACGAACACAGAGTTTCGGTTTCGGTTTCGGCCAAATTTTGCCAAAACCGAAACCGAAACCGAAACTAGATTTTTTGGCCGAAACTGGCCGAAACCGAAACCGAAACCGAATGTTCGGTCGGTCTCTAGAAATTACAAAGTTATTCAGAACTCGATTTTGCTTTCGCAATACTTTAATTAACCATTACGGATCTTCTAGTCATAAAGGGGTTGTGATGTACAAACATGTTACGTTACACAAGTTTTGAAAACAAACATTTATCTATCACTTAACTATCTGGAGAACCTCACACGTATATCTCTCCTTTGCAGCTATTATACTGAGCTAAAGGCAGCAACATTTACTCATGTAACCTATTGAACCTAACGCAAAATTTTAATTTAATTCACAAGGTTTCGAACCCTAAAGTCACACATTAATTTGAATTTCTTAAGGAAGCTACAAAAGCTGACAAGTAAAGAATCCATGGTTTGAATCATCAGGATCAATCAAGAACTTACAGATGGTGGATATTATTGTTAATACCCAATTTGAGATGTATACTATAGTAACACAATCCAGTATAAAACTATATATTTACACTGTATAAAAAACAAATACTTAAAAGTAAAGTTAATTAAAATAAATATATTTAAATAATATAATAACTAATATATAACTAACTACATATACCTATGCCTATTATTATTTATTTAATCCATTTAAAAATTACCCCCCCCCCCCCCACATTCTATTACCTTACTAATTAACGTATTTATTAATTGCACTGTTGTTATTTGGTATCTCACGTCTAATAAGTATCTAATGAATGATAAAGTTATTAATAGATCCTAGTTATGCGATGATATCACATGTACTATTGTGTACAGTACAATAGGACAATTACAGCTACAGAGATAAAGATTTACCTGTGAATTAAGTTATAACGAGACACCTACGATCAGTTGAAGTGAAATAAGTACAAAGTACAAACAATTTGTTTTACGCAAATGGTTTATTTAACACTAACTTACCCGGGGAACCTCGTATCGCCTAAAAAACTATTCTGTTTTCTAAAATAAAAGTAGCCTAAGTTACTTCTTGTTACATTTGCTATTTGCCAGTGAAAGTCCCGTCAAAATCGGTCCAGCCATTTCAGAGATTAGCCGGAACAAAGAGACAAACAGACAGACAGACAAAAATTGTAAAAAATGTTGTTTTGGTATTAAGTACCGTGTATGCATCCAAATGCACTTAGTAAAAAGCGATTATTTCAATATTACAAACAGACACTCCAATTTTATTTATTTGTATAGACTAGAATGGTCGGGATTGTCTCGTTAAATGGCTTAATTGTCACCAACCTCCACCAGTCCGCACTGGAGCAGCGTGATGGAGTGCTCTAGGCCAGTGTTCCACAAAGTGTGGGCCGCGGCACACTGGTCATTAATTATTGGTGTGTCGCGGAATTTTTTTATATTTCTTAAATATTTGTAAGGCGGACGGAAAAAAGTATTCTTTGCTAACTTTTCGCTTCCAAATCTTATCGTTTCGCATTAAATAGCTTTTGTACTTTAAAATTAAGTGAGTTTAAGAATAAACAATAAATATGTAATTTAAATTTGAATTGTACCTCTGAAATTTTCCGATTTCGTAGGTGTACCTTGAACACTGGGGAATTAACGGAACACTGCTCTAGGCCTCCTCAATACGAGAGACCCATGCCCAGTAGTGGACCATTAATGGGTTGAAAAAAAAATTGTTATACCTGTTCCACTGCAATGATTAACATGGTTCTGGTAAATGGGCTAATCACTATTCTGTGTCTACACTTGCTGGGGCTAATTGCTTAAATTAAATTGAACAAAAAAACAACATTTTAATGGCTCGATCTGGCTACTTGATTTTGTCTGTTTCCAGGAATAAAATTGCAAACTTGTACATTTGTACATCCTTACCTAAATTAAAAATGATAGAGTTCATTATCTATATCTATACTTCTATACTAATATATAAAGAGGAAAGATTTGATTTTTTGTTTGCATTGAATAGGCTCCGAAACTACTGAACCGATTTCAAAAATTCTTTCACTGTTCGGAAGCTACGCTATCCCCGAGTAACATAGGCTATATTATATTTTCAAAAAAATTAGGGATCCTTAATAAAACTCCAATAATGTAACGCAAGGTGTTAAAAATAAGAAAACCGAAGCAAAGCGAGGGCGGTTACTCGTTTAACATATAGAAAGCAAGTCAGGTGAACATGATGTTTCGACCAAACCGTACCCAAAGTACCTTCGTACCTATTACATCTGCTTCCTACCTGAACGTCTTCAAACCATATGCCTGTCTTCTTAAGAAAAAAATCTCATAATGATACAAAAGTTACTCCAAAACCGTGTGAAAAACATCTGCTTTTGAGTCTCACTTTGCTGTGTCATCGCGTAATTTAATGCCAACTCTATTTTAAAGCTTTAAAGTCGGTTTTGCTTTCAATTTTGTGTAAGACAGATAACGTCTTCGGACATCATCGGGTAAATTCGTGTATCTTCGGACGCGTGCGGACTTGGTAGTTAATTTCGCCGGAGGGAAATAATTGTCCTCACTTATTCGGACCGTGTTCAACTCAAATTTATTTTAAGCATATTATTATACTTAGTACGATTATTGTCATTCACCTGAATGTGGACCGTAAAGTTTAAGCAAACATATTATGGTATTCAAATACAGATTTTCTGTTGATTATTGCAAAGTACCTAACTACTCAGAATTTTTATTACGTGTTTTCGTTGCGATGTGGGAGAATCAGCAATAAGGAGGTAATCAGTTCCTTTTTGGCTTGCAACGCATTGGTGAAGCCTTTATTGTGGCTGCTGTGTAGCTCTTCTGTTAGTTTATTAATACAGTAGTTAGTTCATTTCAAATGGCAAACAACTAATTTCATAAAAATATCTATCTACTACCTATCAGAAAATAATCACCTATCTTACTTCGATAAATAAAATATTGTTTAAAAACCTTGAATGAAGAATTACTATATCACTCTCATAGATCTCTTAAAAATGCCAACTATTGATCTTTCGTTTTATAACCCAGTCAAATAGACAATTATGATGATAAGATATGATGAAGCCATGATGATAAGGTATAAATTTGTAGCAGAGAATTGCACACAATGCAGTTTTGTAACTGCATGGACGAGGCGTAATTAGGTTGCGCCAGTCGTCACCCGGGCACGGCGGTAGATAGTGGGGTATAGGGCGTGTCTAGTATATATATTATTCATATACATAACCAGTGCACTGTAAAAGTTTAATTAAACAATTCTTCAGAACTTTGTCGTACTTCATTATAAGCGTCCCTTCCCCAAAGTGGTGACCCCGCGTTGAACATTATTTTTTTAGCGAGCGAACTTTAAAACTGAACTTAACTTAGGTGACGACTCACATTTTTTACCGCCGTGCCCCACGCGCTCTCGCCATATTGTTTGGACTTTACACACAAAATTTTCCGCGTCGCTATCGATCAACATGAACCCGCCGGTCCCTGGTTTGCCGCAACAATCACAAGTACCTGGTCCTGTGAAGGAAGAAGTCAAGACCGACATGGCTGCAATCACGGTTTCATCGAGGGTTCCGGAATTTTGGTTGGACCAGCCCAGGTTATGGTTCTATCAGGTTGAAGCCATACTCGCACCGCAAAAGCTGTCGGATGAGGCCAAATTCAACCTCATTATCACGAAGCTGTCGAAAGAGGCCATCCAACAGGTCACGGACATTTTGATGCAGCCCCCGGACTCACGAAAGTACGACGCGCTGAAGGAGAGATTATTGACGGTTTACGAGGAGTCTGAGACCCGTCAGATCCAGAAGCTTATCAGCGAGATGGAGCTGGGAGATCAACGGCCGTCACAGCTGCTGAGACGGATGAGGGATCTCGCCAGGTATGAATAAGGACGTAAAAACATGGGCTAAGGCTTGTATTAAATGCCAGAGAGCTAAGGTTCAACGTCACACCGTTTCATTTTTGGGTCAATTCCCGCCGGCCGGACGTTTTGAACACATACATACTGACATTGTAGGTCCATTACCGACCACTTCTGACGGTTATAGATATTTACTAACCGTAGTAGATCGGTGTACTCATTGGCCTGAAGCTTTCCCACTTCGCGATATAACCGCAGAAAACGTAGCTAAAGCGTTATATGACGGATGGTTTACTAGATTTGGCATTTGTCAATATTTAACATCCGATCAGGGACGACAATTTGAAAGCAACCTGTTTTCTGAGTTGATGAAATGTATGGGGATCCATAGGATCAGGAGCACACCTTATCACCCGCAAAGCAATGGCGCGGTGGAACGGTTTCATAGATCACTCAAGGCTGCCCTTAAGGCTCGTTTAGACTCTACATCCTGGCAGGATGAACTGTCGACTATTCTATTAGGGCTTAGATGCACGTTACGTAGCGATACCGGAATTTCGGCTGCTGAGTTAACGTATGGATGTACCTTGAGGCTACCAGGCGAATTTTTTGACTCTAGAAAGTCAGAACCGTCAGACCCTCATACTTTAGTTACTGAAATACGAAGTAATATAGGTAAATTGAGATCAGTCCCAGACAGACAGAGAAATTCACGTACGATATTCATCCATCCGGATCTTAAATCGTGTGAATTTGTTTTTATTCGAAATGATGCTGTTCGTAAACCATTACAGCCTCCCTATGACGGACCATTCCGAGTCTTAAGTAGAGGTAATAAGGTTTATAAAGTTCAATTGCCTACGAGACGCATAACTGTTTCAATAGATCGGTTGAAACCCGCTTATACGCTGAACGAGGAGCATACGGAACGTAACATATCCGATGACACTCCTACGACTCAGTTTAGCGATATAACCTTTGATAAAAACGTAAACACATCAAGTAATCTTACGAATACTTCTTGTAAAAAAACTAGGAGTGGACGTGTAGTACGCGCTCCTGTGCGTTTTAATATATGATTTTCGTTGAACGTCACACGTTCAAACCCTGATGAGAAAATATTTTTCACATGAATTTTTACTTGCATTATTATTTAATTATACTTGCATTACAAATATTAGCAATATTTTGTTAAGATCCAATAGACTACTTATGATAAATTGTATTACACTTGATTATAGCGTAAGATAGTTTCGCTTTTGATATAGCAAATACCTTATGTGTGACAATAACTAATCATCAGTTATAAGTAACGATGTTTCACAATTGTTTTTCATATGTACTTATTTTGCATAAAGTATTTGTTTAATTGCAATTTACGAAAATATAATTTGTAAATTTAAGTAACAAATTAGGTTATGACGCAAAAAGGTAGTTAACGTGTAGATAAATATGAAATGTTTTATCATTTACGTTTCGATTTTTGTGTGACAATACGCGGCTCATGATTATTACAATGGGTAAAAATCAGTCGAAAGAGCAAGTAGTGATCGCGCAGAACGGTAGCGCGGTGGAGGCCCACATGTCAAGGCAAAACATATTCATGGTGGCCATGGTTTGTTTCTTCGTGGTGGTAACACTGTACGTCCTGTGGCGATATTGCCGCAACCGCGGCAGGAAGTGGCTACAGCGGCAGATAGCGACATGCCAGCGCGCACCGGCCGCGGCGGCACCGCCGCTCGCGCACATCCAGGTGCAACCGGCCACGCCCGCGCCGGGTTCGGTTCCAGTTCCCGTACATCCCGTCACCACATACGCGTAAAACTTTTGAATTATTGATCAATGATTTAGTGAATAGTCGTTGCGTCATGACATTTTGTTACTCGAATCTTATAACTATTTAATTATATATACAATTAAAATGTAGCTAAGTTACTACTAACTAGTCGATAAAGTTAGTTAGTCAGTTAATTAATTTACAAATTTTTGTATAGATTTGTTCATATTCATATGCGTAATTCAGTGTCAATTTTTCAGTATATAAAATAAAATTAAATGCCTCAGGTTCAATGTAAACGATGTAATTTTATGCATTTATTGTTTTCATAACTAATGTATAAAATATTAATTATATTTTATGTCATACATTGCATACCTATACTTACGATTTATCTATCCTTTGTTGTATTCGTAGAAAACTGTGCCCATAGTTAGAACATAGATAATAATATTGTTTTGAATATATCATGTTGTAATACCAGTGTAGAGTTGCAGTCTACTGCGCTATCAGCATTTTGCTCGCACTGCAACTGCGTTTTGTGCACTCTGGAAGCTACTTTATATATTTTTCTATTTTGTTGTAATCGTTTGAACAATTTCATTTTTTTTCAAAAAAGGAAGGGGTTGTTGTAGCAGAGAATTGCACACAATGCAGTTTTGTAACTGCATGGACGAGGCGTAATTAGGTTGCGCCAGTCGTCACCCGGGCACGGCGGTAGATAGTGGGGTATAGGGCGTGTCTAGTATATATATTATTCATATACATAACCAGTGCACTGTAAAAGTTTAATTAAACAATTCTTCAGAACTTTGTCGTACTTCATTATAAGCGTCCCTTCCCCAAAAATTAATGGCACGATAATTAGTATAATTTTAAACTTCGAGGAAAATATAGATTTTTATGTAACTCACGATTCGCTAATTTACTTACTACCTAATAGCAATTATTGACGTACTTAAATAATATCAAGGTGGCCGCTTGTTTGATATCCATTGAAAAAACCTTACTCGTAGCCGTAATACGAAGTAATTTAGATATTATTAAATAAATCCTTGAATCGCATCGTTCGTGAAGTTTAATCATATCTCACATACTCCATTTATTTTCCTTGAACTTATCAGATCGTAAAAAAATGCCTGATGGACGCCCGCTAAAGGTGTTCAAATTTTTTATTCGGCGAACATCTTCAAGGTTTCGTGCATCTGCCACATCTCCAAAGAATATTTTTAACAACACATCTGCATAATAAATTGATAGCAAAAAGTTGACCTACAAAATTTAAAAAATCAACCCACTTTTTGGTTGGTTCTAGCACAGCCCTAGTGTTGTTGTACTGAAAGTAGCTTCGGTTAAATATTGAGCTTTAAGTCCTTAACAACAAGAGCGTGTGTAGGTCAGTATTATAATTAGCTGGTGTCGTAAAAAGGTGCCAATTTCCGTTCGGATGTCGTTTATCCGTTCTTTAAAATCGGCAGTCAGTGATTAGTGTCGCATGTGCTTTGTTTTTTGCCATTTTTTAACATTTCGTTGTTCTTTGCGAGCATAATTTATCAAGTCTCAGACAGGCAGCTGGTAAGCAATATGCTCTACATTATTTGCAGATTGCACAAGATTTACAAACTAAGCGCGTTTAGAAGTTTAAAATCCTTGCGCATATTATTCATCGTTCGTTTTGTTTCCGTGGAGGTTAATAATGCGTAAATTTTTCCGTATTGCCCAAAATGTAGCATCATTTTATGTAAAGCCAGCAAACAAGAAAGGGGTCACTTTTTTATGCTTTTAGCAGGCAAACGAGCAGACTAGTCACCTGATGGTAAGTGATCACCGCCGCCCATGGACATTAGCAACACCGGGGGCTTCACCAACGCGATGCCGGCCAAGAAGATGACGATAGACCTGCTTCTTGAAGTACCCCATGTCATAGCTTAGAGGGAACACCGATGCAGGAAGTTTGTTCCACAGTTTACACGTACGAGGTAGAAAATTACGTGAAAACCGAACTATGGACGAATGCCAGGTATCCAGGTGATGTTGATGGACCCTGGTACACCGTGATGTGCGGTGACGAAAACCAACTGCAGGTATTAAGCCAAACAGTTCTTCAGAAAATTCCCCGTTGTACAGACGATAGAATACGCAGAGAGAGCCTACATCCCTCCTCAACTCGAGTGATTCTAGTCCGTCTGTAAGCTTGGGATCGTCGACAAAACGAATAGCTCGCCGTTGAATTCGATTGAACGGATCCACTTGGCTAGCTGGGGCTCCAGCCCAAAGGTGGGACGAATTTGCGCCTTATAGAGCATCAACCTGTGCTTAGGCGTGAAGGTCACTTGATGAAAAGTAGTCACAAATCTAAAGATATGTCCAACCGCCATCATCGACCTTGATTCTTTTTTCATTCATCATCAACTTATATTTTTCTTGGTCTGCCTTTAATCCAAGATATTATGTATGTTGCTTATAAGAATTTGATCCTTATGAATGACCCTTTCGGTTGGTATCATAAAATACACGATGTTTTATTTTTACATTTCACGGGTTCGATTCTCAGCTCAAGCAGGTGATTTTTCAAAAATCTTTGACTGCAGTTTTACTTATTTTTGAAAATAAAGGAATTCCAAAGGCTTCCTTTCAGTAAAATTTGCCATCATCAATATTCAGGGTACTTTTCCTCGAACTACCGTCTTTTATTTCCACCCTGTATGGAAGAAAGATTAGATTTATTTTTCTTGGTTTGGAATGGAGAAAGTCAAAAACTACTGGACCGATTCAACAATTCTTTCATCAATAGTATGCTCTATTGTTTCTGAGTAACATGGGCATACATATTTTAATTTTAAAAATTTAGTCGAATTGAGAATCTCCTCCTTTTTTTGAAGTCAGTTTAAAATAGGGATCTACAGTAAAACCGAAACAAAGCGACGTCGGCTACTAGTGCTACAGTAAAGCGACAAAATTAATTCCCACGGGCTAACACAAGAGCTCAAAACACCTTGCTATCCGGTTAACAGTTAAACTTTCCCACAATAAGGATTTGTGCACCTTTCCTTACAACTTGTCGCTAAAAACTGCGCGTACGCACCTTGTAGTACTCTTGCGCAGGGGTTTGCTTGTAAGAAGACATCCTTTGAGCGGTGGCCCAAGTATTTAAAACAATGCATTGCTAAAAGAAAAACTAAACAATTGAAAAACTAAAGGTAAATTAACCTAAGATATAAAAACTTTGTATTTCGATTTTTTTAAGTACGATTGTAGGTATTAGATCAAAAGGCAGATTTAGTGCTGAAAACGCTGAAAACGTTAATTGCCGGTCAATCTTAAAAATAAAATATCTATCTACCTTTACTTATTAAAAATTATTTTGCAGATATCCACTGTTATATACATTGTCATATACAATATGTACATGTTTATATTGTGAAACAGGTAAGGATGCTAATATGTCTAGCAATTAATTATGTATTTAATAATCACAAGATGCTTCATGAATTCGTATTTCATTATACGAGTATTATGAAACGTGATCAATATCAATAGAATATAACAAAATTGTAACATAAATAACAAACGATTTTATTAAAATATCGAAGCAAAATAAAAGTCCTAAAAATCCGCTAATCGCTCTCTGTCATAAATCAGGTAGTATTCCAGAACAGATGTCGGTAACCCGTTAGGTTCCTTTATAATCTCACCAACTGTGATATCCTGACCGATTTAAATTCATTTTTGGACATGTAGGTACAGTGTAAAAATAAATATATTAAGGATACGACACATATGACCTATTATGATCTAATATGTACGCATACTTGAACAAATAAATGCATTCATTCATTCATTCATTCATTCATTCGTTCGTTCATTCATTCATTCATTCATTCATTCATTCAGAAGTCAGAAAGTATTAACAATAATAATTGTATCGATATTTGGACTTCAAAAAGAAACCATTAATCCTTATGACATTATAAATGTGATTTGTAAGGACGTATGGATGTTTGTTACTCTTCACGCAGAACTGAACGGATTTTCATGAAATTTAGCGCACAGGTGATGATCTGTGTAACATATAAAGAACTTACAGAACAGACTGGCAACAAATGTCTACAATGGTATATAACAAACATAGACTTAAATACTTATATAGACAACTGTTCCGAACAAAATCCGTGTCACATTTTTCAAGCATTTTTCATACTCTGTGACAGCGCTTCGTTCGGTCAAGTTCGGTTCAAGATGGCTGTATCATATATGTATTTTGCACCAATTATTTACTAATTATAATTTAAATTAACTCAAATAAAGTTCAAACGTAAATAATGGTGTCAACGTAGGTGTCCAAACTTTTAGTACTGAACAGCCTGTCTAGTATAGTATATATGTACATATAGGTCTATGATCACAAATATATTATTAAATTCAAATTGTACGTGTACATAATATGTCCGGTACATTAATGTTAGTACAAGCGTTTACGTAAGCTACATCAATGCTCGTTGCATCACATCAATACCATTCCTTTAGAATGTCTGTAAACAAACGGTTTGTAGTACAATTGCATTCTAAGTGGATTTATGTGCTCGTAACGGACAGACAGACAAAAGTATCGATAAAACTTAACATATATAGGTAATAGGGTAAAAACAATAGCTAAGGCCTGTGCTAGACTAACGGCGAGATTGATTCAATAACGTTAATGCTAAGTATACTTTAGTATTAATAATATTTCAAATCAATATACAATGTTGAATATAATATATTTTATACACACCTTTTTTTATTATTTCAGACTGAATTTGCTCCAATCAACCAGTAGAAAACTTAATTAGCATTTGTAAAATATTCGTATTTATTAAGTCCTCTATTATAATTGAACTTTGGTTACTTTCTATAAAAACCCCTAAGAAGCGTTTGTTTCAATACAATAATAATCAGAGACTGGTAAATATGTACTTAGTTGTTATTAAACGTTTCATATTTTTATCTTTTTCAGTAGTTGAAATCTTTAAAAGCTATTGTACTATTACTAGGTATCTTATACCTTTTGTTTTCAGCCATAGGTTAGGCTGTAGTACAGCCACCTAAAGGTATACGATCGAAATCTAATTAGATTTTTACTAGCGTCAGGATTGTTCGCTGAACGGCCGATTCGTTTGCTGATTGTAAGTTTTAGTGCCGAGTACACCCGTTAACATACGAAAATAGATCATTAAACGTG
The DNA here is from genome assembly GCA_951805285.1 of Thymelicus acteon. Lineage (NCBI taxonomy): Eukaryota > Metazoa > Arthropoda > Insecta > Lepidoptera > Hesperiidae > Thymelicus > Thymelicus acteon. The sequence goes on from OX638233.1 coordinate 5,115,412, forward strand.
GGTCACATCACAAGGGCGTTGGTTAGAATATGTTTTTTTTTATAGGAGTCGTGTATCGTTTAGCCGTATTGGGGCGGCTTAGAATCCTAACCCCAATCCCACGCCGGATGGGTGTCGTAAAAGGCGACTAAATCCGGCCCGTTGGTGATAGGGCCCCTCGAGGTATATATTGGTAATATTGATTTTAATTGTTATTAATACCATTATTACTATTATTATTTCTCCATGGGGTTCGTGGATAGCTACCACCCTTGAACATGAGTCAGCCGCCAAACGACTCGTCGTGGTCCGGCTGGGGGCTTGAGAGCCAGATCTTTCTTACTTTTTCTTCTTTCTTTCTTGGCTGGTAACGCATCAGGGATGCCTTTGGTGTTGCTGATGTCCGTGGGCGACGATAGCCACTTACCGTCAGGTGGATCGTCAGCTCTTTTTCCAAAAAAAAAACCTTTTTTTCCTGCCCTTACATGTGAAATCTCCAAAGATTTAAATAACATGACTATAAACCGTTCAGAATTTTATTTATTCAGCTTTTCAGAAACCGCCGGGCATTTCAAGACTTTAACCTGTCTCGTAAAACTATGGAATGCCGAATGTGCATCGTAATAGTTAACACTGACAACTCGCAAAACATCAATTAAACTGGAAACGTTGAGAACTACAAAAGGTTTACAGCTTACCAGCCTGCATTAAAATGCAAATTGTGTTCTGAGGAATTGATAACATAATGTGTCGCTGAATGGATATCGATCGCGTTTTGTATTGATTAAAAAAACGCGATGCCTTATTTATTTTTAAGCCGCTGTTTATTGCCTCTTAAACGGGATGGGATGAGTTTTATATCATTGGTAGTAGCTGCAGTTTTGTTGTCAGTTCATTTGTTTGTGTCTTCACACAAACAAACCCTCAGCTGTATCCATTGAGAATGGAAGATTCAAGTCATTTTTTAACCAACTTCAAAAAAGGAGGAGATATTCAATTCGACGGTTTTTTTATGTTTGTTACCTCAGAACTTTCGACTGGGTGAACCGATTTTGATTATTCTTTTTTTAATCGAAAGCTGGTGCTTGTCATGTGGTCCCACTTAAATTTGAGCTAGATCTATAGAGTAGTTTGAGTTATTTTGAAGCCGTTTTTTTTTTCAATTATTAATTTAGAAAAACCTCTCTTTGATTAAGAAACTCATCGCAAACAAAAAAAAACAAAAACAAAAAAAAAAACATCAAACAAAACATCAAACTTGTGCTGAAAAATATAGCAATTGGTTTATACTGAAAAGCTAATGCATTATTTATTCTCAATGCAGAACGCTTTGTACAATTAGTATTCGTTTACTTATAGCATTGAACCACTCGTAGAGTTTCTGTATACATAGAGAAATAAGGATTATTACTTGATCAATCATGATAATAATCTTATCATACACTAACTCTTCAAAATTAAAAGAAAACCAATTCTGACGTTTTGGAGCAACAATAAGAAATCTCAAGCAGGTATATATTTTTAACCGACTTCAAAAAAGGAGGAGATTCTCAATTCGACTGTATTTTTTTTATGTTTGTTACCTCAGGACTTTCGACTGGGTGAATCGATTTTGATGATTGTTTTTTTAAACGAAAGCTGGTGCTTGTCATGTGGTCCCACTTAAATTTTATTGAGATCTGACAATGACATCCATGAGAAAACCATATAAGTCTTAAATGCATTAAGTATGTGCGCGACAAATTGACGAATAACTCAGTATCACGCCAACCGATTTCGATGATTCTTTTTTTAATCGAAAGCAGGTGCTTGTCATGTGGTCCCACATAAATTTGAACGAGATCTGACAAGTAGTTTTTGAGTAATTTTGAAGTCGGTTATTTTTTGTTAGTAAAATTTAGTTAATTGGTAATTACGTATTAGTTTCACGTTAAAATGAACTTGATCTTTAATTATTTTTAGATAGTATTATAACTTAAAACATTATCAATTAGTTTTAGAAGACTTTTATGTTTCACTTCAAGAACATTAAGAGCCTATCATTTTATCTATACTAATATATAAAGAGGAAATATTTGATTTTTTGTTTGCATTGAATAGGCTCCGAAACTACTGAACCGATTTGAAAAATTCTTGTAAAAAGGTAAGAAAACCGAAGCAAAGCGAGGGCGGTTACTCGTCTCTTATAAAATATTTCGAAAAAAATCCAAAGGTGTTAACATTTATACAATTAATTTATACTTACTAAGTAATTTAAAGTAATTTTAATAAAGTGACTGGTGTAACCTTACCTCTGGCGTACCACAGGGTGGTATCTTATCGCCTCTGCTCTTTTCTATATTTATTAACTCTCTCACACCTCTTCTTGGCTGCTCTTACCATTTATATGCAGATGATCTGCAAATTTATAAACAGGCAGAAATTGCTAATGTTAATAGAGCAGTCACCGATATAAACAATGATCTTGTCTGTGTTAGTAACTGGTCTCACAATTTTGGTATAAAAATTAACGCTAATAAGTGCCAAGCTATTGTCATTGGTAGCCCACGTCAGTTAGCCAAAGTTGACATGGATTCGATTGATTGTATTAATTTCGAAGATTGCGCTATCCCATATCAAGCCAGTGTAAAAGACCTCGGGATCACTATTGATAATACAATGAATTGGAACATGCAGGTAAGCGAAGTCTGTCGTTCCGTCACTGCCTCGCTAACTTCTTTGAACCGGCTCAGAAACTTTCTCCCTACCGAGACGAAAGCTAGCTTGGTTCAAGCGCTAATCTTCCCGATTATGGATTATGGTGATGTGTGCACTTTGGATATGAATGAGTCTCACCTTGACAAGCTGGATCGTCTCCTCAATAATGCCGTTCGCTTCGTCTTCTGTCTCCGCAAGTATGACCATGTCTCCTCTTTGCGCTCCAAGCTCAATTGGCTTCCCATCCGCAAACGACGGCACATTCGATTACTTTGTCTCCTTTCTTCAATCCTTTTTCTTCCCCATTCTCCTGATTATCTTAAATCTAAATTCCAGTTCCTATGTTCCTCCCATGACCGGCAGCTTCGCTCTACTGAATCTTATCAACTCTCTGTACCGCTGCACCGATCTGGGTTCATCTCCAATTCTTTCACCGTTCAGGCAGTCCGCCTCTGGAACGCGCTCCCCGAAGGGATCAGAAGACCTGCTAGTAAAGCATCATTCAAAAAGGACCTCAGGACTCTTTTCCTTGATCGTCATTGACAACATAGAAGTTTTCATCTTAGATCTTTTATTTAAGCCTATATAATATGTATCTATGTAGGTTTATTTTGTATATGTATATGTGTATTTATGTGTATATGTGTATTTATGGTATGTATATTTTATGTAGGTATTTGTATGTATGTATATAATTTACTTTATTAACCGCCTTTCGTGCATTTCTCTTTTGTCCAATGGTTAGCTGGTAGAGAATGCATTAAGCATTAAGCTCGCCATTTGTACCGTAATATTTTTATTGTGGTCAATAAAGATTAAATAAATAAATAAATAAATAATTTCTATAGCATGCAGCCAGCAATTTGTTTAATGTCATCCTGGGTATTTGACAAATTGATACATATCTTACATAGTTCACTTCATGATAAAAATGATCGATGATGAAAATTTGCGTTCTTGCTCAAATGATTTATGTGTTCAGAGTAATGCGTTTATAATTAATGCTGTCTGAAAATAATACTTTTTATATGTTTTATATAACAGCCGGATATAATAACACAGACATGTATTTTCCCCGTTAATATCGAACTTGTAATTATGGTGAAACTGTACGAGAAACTGTATGTAAAGAATATGTAGAGCAGAAATGGAAGAGGAGCGACTTTGGTACGAGACCATTAGGTACGTAAGAAAGAAGGAGAATGAAGAAGAAATCGAAATCCCAGTGCACATTCCATAAATTATTAACTGCCAAGTCAGTATCTTTATTCGATTCCAAAAGATACACTGCGACTTTAAAGCACATCCAAGATTAAAGACCCGTAGTCAGAAAATCCTCGAGAGATGTGAGTATAAAGATGAAACATAAGTAGATCAAATCGAGCCATCTAAATGAGGCATCTTGGGGACATTCGGGATTTGTAGGTAACTAGCGGATAATTAAAGGAAGGCTGGTAAAAGTTTGGGGCCAGTCAATCTACACCTTTCCATCGGCAGGTGATCTCGGCGCATCTTTCTTGTTTTTTTAATTAAAAACTTCAAGGCGTCATGTGTTGCGATGCAATCTTGCGTTACTGCCTGTGCGAACGTTGCGGGTGCAATAACTTTGATTATTTTTATAACAAATGAACGCTTGGATCTTTTCGGAGTCATGTTTTCGAATCGTGTTTATGTTAACGTGTTGCTTTTTAAAGCTCGTAAATTTTTCCGACCGTGTTTACACGTACTCAGTGACTTATGCGAATTGTAATCGATCACCCGATTTTAGCGGCATTCTTAATTTGATTTTGAACTGGTGTATGAGCTTATAGACACTGTCAGTGACTCTATAACACATTTTTATACGATGTTTTGATTACTACACCGATTTTTTGGGTTAGTTGGGCTATATGTAGGTACGTGTTTTGTACCTACTAATTTGTTACAGATAACTTTTGGAAAGATTTAAAAAAACGGGGTTAACGTACCAGGCAAAGTATGCAATATGAGGCAGAAAATGAAAAGAACTCTACAAGATATATTTAAACAATGTGGCTTCAAGTGGTCTTCTACTTCAGAGATTGCACGCTAATCGACCGTGTGTAGATCAAATCGTTTGGCCGATGACATAAAAGTGTGATGGAGTTTCGCTATTATATCGTGCATGTTATGGGGCACGTGGCGCGCTTGTTTGTTTTTAAAGTTAACGGGTTTGGCACAGGAGGCTCGGCCATGGGACTCATGACGACGAATATATTATAATTAATGACATGACAATGACAATGAAAATATTATAATTAATGGCAGAACTTTCGTCAGCTTTTGGGATCTTCTTTGTCGGTTCCTTAATTGCTGAAGGTCATGCCCGTTCTGATAAGCCTTGGTGGCTATCGGGATATTTATCCCTTGTTCATTTTCAGAATGTTTCCCTGAACATCCCCAAGAATATTGGAGTTGCGATCCTTTGTTTCAAATTAAGTTTACTTTCAGGGTACTTCAAAACACTCCCAGATTTTCTGAAGTTAATTTGGCATTATGTTCTTCGTTAATAAACTAAAACAATTTGCAATGTAAAATATTCGATCAAAATAAATATCCGAAAATAAAACTGCCTAAAAATTTTATTGGTTTTCTCCACTTTGCTACTGTTAGTAGTTGAAGAATTAACTTAAATATTTATTGTTATTCTCCACTTTCCTCACACATCACTCTCGAGCTAATAAAGTTTAAATATCCAGCATCTGGGGTCAACATCTTAGCACCAGTTGGTCAGCGAAATATTTACCGTGCGAAGTTTTTGCGAACTGACGTAAAAACTAAAACCTTGTTCATTCTAATTACCTCGAATTTGTACAGTAACTAATTGGAGACGATTTTTCATGTCTTTACCTCACCATTTGTTCTTTCTTGCTATAATTATTTTACTTGTTTTGACTAAATAAAATAATATTACTCATAAAAGCTCTGTTAGGTGCAATTATTCTAAATTTCACTGCCATCTAAATGGGTCTGAATGCAATATTTGGACTTTGATTATTACTAATTTGACAGTTAAACCTGGGTACTGTTTTCGTAAAAATAAAATAAATTTATCGATCGCTTACAAATAAATTGTAATACACTTATATCCTCGTTGCCAAGGGTGTCTAAATTATACTTACATAAGGAACAATATTTCGGGAACATTTCATACGTGTACATTGACCGAACCTGGGACCTTTGGGCAGTCATCATCAACTGAGCTATAGAATCCCCAATTCATTATTATTAATTCTGAGTAAAAAAAGGATTTCTATAATGAAGTGTTTTTGTGAACTAAAACCCATTTAGAATTTACATACTTACCGATGTAGGTAAGATAGCTACATTATCGCTAAAAACTCTATTTAAAATATAAATACGTAAAAACTCTAGTTAAAATATAAAATATACATTAATTGCGAATCTTCAATTGTATGGAATTTGTAATCTATGTCATTAGCATTGCAAAAAATACAGAAAAGAATAAGCTCAGTAAACATTTGGCATTATAATTTAATTAATGACATATTAAAAGTAAATTCTCAACATTAATGCATTTTGCAACTATTTTAAACGTACTAAATATAACAAAGTTTTGTTACTATTTGACTAGCAACAGTTGCAGCTCATGAGTTTATCTTTTATTATCTTTAGCAGTAAATATTTCCAGCTGCTGTGTGAGAATTGTTTTTAAATGTAAAGATAAGAAATAAAAATTCTCTAATTGTAAAATGTAAAAGATAACATACGAAAAGGATTCCCATCTTTATGTACGTACTTTTACGAGTTTGTAAATGTTTTAAGCGCGAAATAACACATTTAGCCCGCTAATTTCAGATATTTCTTTATAGGTATTTCTTTAATGAGTTACGAAGGTTCTAAATAATTTAAATACCTACAGAACACTACGTTTGTATTTAAATTTCTGTAAATAATGAATTTTAAATTAAAATTAATTTTAAAATCGCAAAATGTATTAACATTTTAACTTCTGTAAACAATTAATATTAAACCTAAATCTTACAAACCCAGAATGTATACTCTGGTATTTAAATTTCTGTAAACAATTAACTTTAGAAAAATAATCTTAAAATCGCCAAATACCCAATACATTCGTATTACAATATCTGTAAACAATTGAAAACCACCTTCGAACAAAACCCTATCAAAGAGCCAGGTACGGCCAGATGTTAAAAAGTTATAAATCTCTCTGGCCATTGTCTGTGGCCATTTGGACCTTTTTTAACAATTAAGTGGACACATGGTGTCTATGGCGGAGCGGAACGGACCGGCAGATGCAGTGAAACCTAACTTACACCTTAGAACATCCCATGTGTTTAATAAAATCTTTTTTCGATACTAACAGTTGGTTACTGTACCTATTTTATTTGTGACAACTGACACAAATACAGCGAAAGTGTAGTTCTGTAAGCATAATAAAATTTTACGTTTTAACGTAATTTAATGAAGGTAAACAAAACATAATAAATTAATGAAATGTTATGACAAATCCTTTTTTCTATTTGTAATTTGATATATTTTTGTTTGATCACAATTGTTTAAAAAATCAAAGAAATATAGATTCGTCTTGATACTAAACTTTATTTCAATGTTTATCTTGTATACCTATCCGTTATTTTTATCAAGTTTCTAATTAGTAAAGTAACGAATGTTAATTCATTTTATTGTATAATAAGCAAAATTACAAGTAATTCATAAGCATTACTAATCTATACTAATATTATAAAGAGGAAGATTTGATTTTTGTTTGCATTGAATAGGGTCCGAAACTACTAACGGCCGGTCTCAATAATATATGTACTATCAGTTGAAAAACTGTAGATAAAGCTACAATTAGTATGTCATCTGTCATATCTGTCAATTTTTGCGTCTCAATAACCTTCGATGGATAGAACATATAGACATTGATCTACCGTTCGGTGGGCCAAGTCATATCGTACATACTCGTATGTTGATTGTTGGTCCATACAAAGGTAGGTAATGAAATGAAATGAAATGAAATGAAATGAAATGAAATGAAATGAAATGAAATGAAATGAAATGAAATGAAATGAAATGAAATGAAATGAAATGAAATGAAATGAAATGAAATGAAATGAAATGAAATGAAATGAAATGAAATGAAATGAAATGAAATGAAATGAAATGAAATGAAATGAAATGAAATGAAATGAAATGAAATGAAATGAAATGAAATGAAATGAAATGAAATGAAATGAAATGAAATGAAATGAAATGAAATGAAATGAAATGAAATGAAATGAAATGAAATGAAATGAAATGAAATGAAATGAAATGAAATGAAATGAAATGAAATGAAATGAAATGAAATGAAATGAAATGAAATGAAATGAAATGAAATGAAATGAAATGAAATGAAATGAAATGAAATGAAATGAAATGAAATGAAATGAAATGAAATGAAATGAAATGAAATGAAATGAAATGAAATGAAATGAAATGAAATGAAATGAAATGAAATGAAATGAAATGAAATGAAATGAAATGAAATGAAATGAAATGAAATGAAATGAAATGAAATGAAATGAAATGAAATGAAATGAAATGAAATGAAATGAAATGAAATGAAATGAAATGAAATGAAATGAAATGAAATGAAATGAAATGAAATGAAATGAAATGAAATGAAATGAAATGAAATGAAATGAAATGAAATGAAATGAAATGAAATGAAATGAAATGAAATGAAATGAAATGAAATGAAATGAAATGAAATGAAATGAAATGAAATGAAATGAAATGAAATGAAATGAAATGAAATGAAATGAAATGAAATGAAATGAAATGAAATGAAATGAAATGAAATGAAATGAAATGAAATGAAATGAAATGAAATGAAATGAAATGAAATGAAATGAAATGAAATGAAATGAAATGAAATGAAATGAAATGAAATGAAATGAAATGAAATGAAATGAAATGAAATGAAATGAAATGAAATGAAATGAAATGAAATGAAATGAAATGAAATGAAATGAAATGAAATGAAATGAAATGAAATGAAATGAAATGAAATGAAATGAAATGAAATGAAATGAAATGAAATGAAATGAAATGAAATGAAATGAAATGAAATGAAATGAAATGAAATGAAATGAAATGAAATGAAATGAAATGAAATGAAATGAAATGAAATGAAATGAAATGAAATGAAATGAAATGAAATGAAATGAAATGAAATGAAATGAAATGAAATGAAATGAAATGAAATGAAATGAAATGAAATGAAATGAAATGAAATGAAATGAAATGAAATGAAATGAAATGAAATGAAATGAAATGAAATGAAATGAAATGAAATGAAATGAAATGAAATGAAATGAAATGAAATGAAATGAAATGAAATGAAATGAAATGAAATGAAATGAAATGAAATGAAATGAAATGAAATGAAATGAAATGAAATGAAATGAAATGAAATGAAATGAAATGAAATGAAATGAAATGAAATGAAATGAAATGAAATGAAATGAAATGAAATGAAATGAAATGAAATGAAATGAAATGAAATGAAATGAAATGAAATGAAATGAAATGAAATGAAATGAAATGAAATGAAATGAAATGAAATGAAATGAAATGAAATGAAATGAAATGAAATGAAATGAAATGAAATGAAATGAAATGAAATGAAATGAAATGAAATGAAATGAAATGAAATGAAATGAAATGAAATGAAATGAAATGAAATGAAATGAAATGAAATGAAATGAAATGAAATGAAATGAAATGAAATGAAATGAAATGAAATGAAATGAAATGAAATGAAATGAAATGAAATGAAATGAAATGAAATGAAATGAAATGAAATGAAATGAAATGAAATGAAATGAAATGAAATGAAATGAAATGAAATGAAATGAAATGAAATGAAATGAAATGAAATGAAATGAAATGAAATGAAATGAAATGAAATGAAATGAAATGAAATGAAATGAAATGAAATGAAATGAAATGAAATGAAATGAAATGAAATGAAATGAAATGAAATGAAATGAAATGAAATGAAATGAAATGAAATGAAATGAAATGAAATGAAATGAAATGAAATGAAATGAAATGAAATGAAATGAAATGAAATGAAATGAAATGAAATGAAATGAAATGAAATGAAATGAAATGAAATGAAATGAAATGAAATGAAATGAAATGAAATGAAATGAAATGAAATGAAATGAAATGAAATGAAATGAAATGAAATGAAATGAAATGAAATGAAATGAAATGAAATGAAATGAAATGAAATGAAATGAAATGAAATGAAATGAAATGAAATGAAATGAAATGAAATGAAATGAAATGAAATGAAATGAAATGAAATGAAATGAAATGAAATGAAATGAAATGAAATGAAATGAAATGAAATGAAATGAAATGAAATGAAATGAAATGAAATGAAATGAAATGAAATGAAATGAAATGAAATGAAATGAAATGAAATGAAATGAAATGAAATGAAATGAAATGAAATGAAATGAAATGAAATGAAATGAAATGAAATGAAATGAAATGAAATGAAATGAAATGAAATGAAATGAAATGAAATGAAATGAAATGAAATGAAATGAAATGAAATGAAATGAAATGAAATGAAATGAAATGAAATGAAATGAAATGAAATGAAATGAAATGAAATGAAATGAAATGAAATGAAATGAAATGAAATGAAATGAAATGAAATGAAATGAAATGAAATGAAATGAAATGAAATGAAATGAAATGAAATGAAATGAAATGAAATGAAATGAAATGAAATGAAATGAAATGAAATGAAATGAAATGAAATGAAATGAAATGAAATGAAATGAAATGAAATGAAATGAAATGAAATGAAATGAAATGAAATGAAATGAAATGAAATGAATTAGGGTAGATTTCATCCCAGTTATACGTTCCCGTGGCCGTGGTATGATTGGTATGTTTTGGACGTTTATATATTTGAGAAACTATGATATCCTTCCGCGGACGAAGCAGCGATCGAAATCTAGTAATACATGTGTTTAATACAGCTAACCATATGATAAGTCACAAATGTTTGGTAGCTGGAATGTAGTTAAAATTAACCATCCAATTCCTAAGATTATCTCATGTCGTTTTGATCTTTTTTATGAAATACGGGTAATTATCTACGTAACCGATCTGTATGTATGTCGGGCCATTCGTAGTACGTAGATCGTATCATATGTCACATTAAATTTGATTTAATTTGTGACATTTATTACTCAAGATTAAACTCCTTATAAATAGGTAAAAGACGTAATTTCAAGTGAGTTTACTTTCACTTTGAGTTTTTGGTATTTGTTAAAAATTAGTTAAAATTATTCGATGGAGAATAACTTTGTGAGTGTAACATTCCCAAAGATGCATTTGTCAAGTTTGCCAATCCGTTCTTGGTCAGAGTAAGAAGGGTTCTCTTGTGATAAGACCCGCAGCAGGACTGAGACAATTTATGGGTTAAAGTCGGTTAAACTAACGTATAAACCCGGTTTGTGTCGGTCGTAAGTGATCGACGGGTTAACTAACTGCGGGCGTGGCTGGTATCTGATGGGTGGTCGCTTTTGTAAGTAGTTTGGTTCGCTGTGTCTTGAGTCCAAACCAACCTTTGCACCGTACTAACTAGAAAAATGGTCCTAGGAGGAATATACAACTAATGTCTTTCTAGTATAAAAAATCTGAGATTAATTAAACGCTACACACTCATACCCCCGCAGTAGGTTTACCTGTGTCGCGGGTGGCACGGACGACACGTATAACACATCACGTTATCACCCATGACCCGAGTACAAATATTTATCTGTCACATAAATATCTGCCCCGACCGGGAATCGAACCCGGGATCCCTCGCTTCGCAGGCAGGGTTGCTACCAAATAGGCTGTAGGATCGTAAAGTAAACTAAATAGTCCTTAGCTTCCTTCCCGAGCGAAATATCGATGATAGGTACGAATGTATTTTAAAGTAAAATCTGTGGTAGAAGCCTTAACTATTTTGATTACTCAAAATACACAAAAATTACCAGAACGTATACATTTTTACTTTCATATCGATATTTACTATGAAAAGTCATATAATACTTTGTGTAATTTTAAAACTCATGATAACTATTTTTTTATTAAACAGAACTTTAAACTATTCAATTACTACATGAAATACATAAATTAGACTAAAATATCCACAACCACTTATTCTGGTATAATCAGTAAGTAAATAAGTCAAATGGAGCATGTCAACTTATCGACTTACAATGTCGTGGTTACCTGCCTTAATCTAAATAATCCGGACACTGAGTGCTACAACAGACACGCACAATCGATACAGGTATCTCTACTATACAATGTATTGTATCTACCTTGTTGATAATTAATAGAAAGAACCGTTCATACACCTTGTGCTTTGCTTTTTTTTTTATACATAGAACCAACACCGTGAAAACAATGTACGTCCCAATGAATTGGCGCCGATCGGCTTCAATGTTCAATGGATTCGTTCGATTTTGAAACGAGAACGGGGGCTCAGTTTTGAAAATATAACCTCCCGGCGGCGGTGGGACACACATTTTGTTCGAGATGTCTGTTCTATGACATTATACTTAAATGGGTCAAAATGAGGCTTCGCGACCTGGTGTCTTGCTAAGTAATTGTCAAAAGATTTAATTCTACTTCATATTGAAACAATATAGTGTCGATTGGCTCAATCGAACCCTTTTCGGTTTTAAGACAAAAAAAAATTTAGATTTTGTTCAATCTTTTGAGAGCACACATTAATGTAGTACGATACAATATAGGTAGGGACATTTTGAGAGAAATGCATACTTATTTTAAAATTATATTTTGATAATTAAGTTTCAGTATGTCAAACCTAAAAACGCGCAACAAGCCCATTTTCCTTTCCAGAATTTATATAACCTATGTTTTTTTTACCATTTATTTATCAACATAACTAAAAAATAAAAATACCTTAGGAAAAGCTAACAAACCATTACCGAGAAGTAATAGTTTGGAAAACGCTGAATTCGCATGGTAACGACCAATAAATAATAATTGTAAATCAATATGATTGTGACCGAGCGAGCTTTGCGCTGGGATATAAACAAACCGAAAGCTCGCTGCTCGCTAGGTCAGGTGAAGGCAATTCCTGAGGAATTCCGTCTCTGCCAGATTGCTTCTATCTAGCTAGGGTTGTCTATTATTTGTTTCAATATTAAATTTTCATAATCACTAAAGCTGCAAACATACTATAAGCCGCGTCCGACCGGACGCGGCTGACAGCCGCGACTGATAATGTGCACATGACAAAAACATCCAGCGCGCCAGATAGCTCTTGGACGTCCAAACGCCTCAAGGTGCCTCAAGGTCACGTCCGCGACTTACCTCCGATAGTTTGCACAGCTCAGTGTATATTCATTATCTAGATACCTATTACGTCACATCCTTCAGCCGCGTCCGTAAGCCGCGTCCGACAGTTTGTTTTCAGCTTAACACTTGCTATCGCGTAATTACTTTATATTGCGATTGTGTTAATTAGTGAATTATGTTAATTTTTTATGAGAAATAAAGTTCTTAAACCGTATTTCTGTGGAATATATTATTGTAAATGTCCATAATGACGGGTTTTCATTTAATCGTTGCTTTTAACTTCGTAAATGTTCACAGTAACAACCCGTTATTGATATAATGAAATAAAAAATGTAGATAAAAGATAAGTGACATCGTATGTTTGTAAGTAGGTACCAGATTGCCTAAGTAGTTCACTGAAATAAAATCATGAAACGTATGTTAAACAATAAATGAAGAATTTAACTTACGCCCCAATTTAACTCAAAGTTACTAACGGTTACTTAAATCGCTACTGAGTACAGAATTTTTAAGGTGTTCCTTTACTAAGGAGCGATTAAAGTAATCGTTAGTGACTCTGAGTTGAGACGGACTATTACTTAGTCTGGGAGCATTTTTATTAATAATAATAATAATAATAATAAAATCTATTTATTGCCATAAAAATTTACACTGACATCATTTTATTGAACAGAGAAATAATTTAAATTATATAAATATGGCAATGGGAGCTGGCTCAGCTTTTACTAACGCGGGGCTGGGCTCCCGTGTAGCGCTGGTTTTCAGCCAGTCCTTCCTCCCTAGGATGTTGTGCGGGGGTTAAGACAATCAATCCCCCAGATACCAGCGGATCTGCGGATAATTTAATCAAACATAATGTGGATAAGGAGGCAACCCTAGAGCACGTCGCGTCACAAGGTCTATGGATCAGTAAGTACTTTGAAAGTTTTAATAATTATTTTAATAACTACTTCAAATTTATTCGTCACAAGTTTTAATATAGACACATAAAATAACGTATGACGTTAAATTACATAGAACTGAGTTAAGCAATAGGCGGCGCGGAAGATGGGTAACTGCTAATGGCGAAAATTTCGTAGAGCTCATAAAGTCTTCAATACCGGATTGTATCGTTCGATAGCAGTTGTCAAGCGAATAAAAGGGCCTTTGCAGCATCAAAACTGAGACTTTGGAGCGAAGATTGAGCATTATTTTGTTAATGAAAATAATCGAAATGAAATGAAATGAACAAATTATAGACAAAGTATTAATAATGTATTAATTTAGTATTAATTTTGACGACCCTTTAGCCTAGTTGGTAGCGACGGTAGTCCCGGGTTCGATTCCCGGCCGGGGCAGATATTTATGTGGCAGATAAATATTTGTACTCGGGTCATGGGTGTTACTGTGATGTGTTATGTGTAGTCCATGCCACCCGCGACACAGGTAATAACCTACTGCGGGGGTATGAGTGTGTAAGCGTTTATTATTATAATTAATATTAATTGCATTTTGTAATAGATCGACGAAGTTAAGTTTTAACTAACCATTTGTTTCGTTTATTGGAAAAAACTTTGCACACACTAACTTCTTATGCCAACGAATGGGACGCAAACAGGGTGCACATTGAACCCTAAAGCTGCGAAAAGTTTAAATAAGCCAGAGCCGTAACCTTAACTAGGTCAAGTTCAGAGGGGCGGCAGCGGCAATGAACTTTAGCCAAGGGCGAGCCAGTTAAACTCCAAGTTACCCGCGAATAAGCGTTTATTTGTACCACGTTATTTCTGTACGTTCTGGTGCAGAGAGCAACCTTCGAGGTAAACGACGATGTTTTCTTTTTAATTACTTCAACATTTTCAAGTATATACTGTAGTACATAGAATAGTTAGTTTAGTGAAACGAGGTTGTCCTAATTGCAGCGGCTTGTTGAAAACAGGGTGAGATCTATAAACCGTACTTTGACTTTGCTCAGGCAACACAAATGTCGTCGATGACAGACACATTGTTAGTACGAATAGTACGAAACAATTTAAAAGTCATATAAAACGGCTAATGAAAAGGTTGTATTAGGATTGTGTATTAGGTATTTTTGTTTATTTGTTAATAAGAAAAGAATAAAAAAAACATTGCATATAGAGCTAGAACAAACACGGGTCCGCTGCTTTTTTGGCAATGCATTGGCTTTTGTGTTACCAAATTCCATGGGTGACGATGACCAATCACTATCAGGTTTTTCTGTTTGTTTATCGGCTATTTACATAAAAACCATTGGTTGCCTTCCAACTCTTGAACGCTTTTATTGATAACTTCAAAGTTGAAGCCAAACACGATTGTTCTATTGATGTTACTGACAGACATGCAATAACTACAAGAGTTTACTCAAAACGTACGCCTTTCCCGTATAAACTCGGAAACCAACGTTTTTGCATATTTATTTCCGCTATTATCAAGTAACGGAGGACGATACATCGAATAATCACGACATCCCGTCATCTGGAGACACGACACAGTTAAATAATATTATATGCTTCTTCGTGGTTCGACGTCGACATCAATGTAATTTGTAATACAATAGTTGCAGTTATTTTGTCTAAGTATTTACATTCCCATGTCTAAACTACGAGTTGAGCATAAGCAAACATGCTTGGAAAGGTTAATGAGAGAGCAGGATAAAAATTGAGTCTTTAACGTTCTCTCCTATTTTTAATCCTATGCCTAAAAATAATGGAAAGCTATTATTGAAGTATAATGTCGTAGAACAGACATCTCAAACAAAATGTGTGTCCCACCGGGGGGGTTCTATTTTCAAAATTGAGCCCCCGTTCTCCTTTCAAAATCGAACGAATCCATTGAAAATTGAAGCTGATCGGCGCCAATTCATTAGTACATACATTGTGTTCGCGGTGTCGGTTCTATATGCTAGTAATAATAGATACTTCAATGATAGCTATACATATAGATAATACCTTGAAATAAGTAACCGGAGTCACAGCTTTATTTATGGGTGAATTTCAACAAACACGAATTTTGCCTAATTACAGTGGCGAATTTAAATTTGCTGTTTCTGATAAATTTTTTTGGCTTAAATAATAGTTAAATATTAGTACTATTTAATCATATACTAGAGATCGAAAAATTTTTGTTAGTTAATGAGATGTTTCCATTTGAAATTATCAAATGCCACCGAAATTATTAAAGGACCACCGGAATTAAAATCCGAGCCACCGAAATTGATTAAATTTAAACCTGCTGTTTCTAATACATTTTATTTGGCATAAATAATATGTAAATAGTAGTAGTAATTCGTCACATAGAAGAGATCGAAAAAAATTTATTAGTTCCGGAGATATTTTCAAATTACATTGTTAAATGCCACCAAAATTAGGACCACTGGAATTAGAATCTGATCCACCGAAATTAATTATGCCAATGAGAAATAATAAAGGCAAGATCATATTTTAATACTTTAAAGATACGTTTTGAAGAGTAGGAGTCTAGATGAACGGACTCCTTTAAGCGGTGATTAGACACGCTTGTGTTTCTGTGGCCTATTAGACCAGTGCCGATAGCTTCAAAAACGGTAAAAAGTGAAAAAAATATATATAGTAGGATGAAACCCATTGCAAAAGGAAGAGGATATAACAAAAATTAAAGGAAAAATAATTTACGGGCGATCTGAGGTCGGGAAGGGGGAGGGGGGGTTTAAGGGTAAAAACAGTTTATCTCGATTTCCAGCAACACTACAAGTCCTATGGAAAAAGTTAAATGGCAAAGTTGTAGGTAATAAGAAGATCTAAAACTTTTGCATTTACAATTTTTTTACATAACCTCAAAATTTATGTGAAAAATTCAAATAACCAAGTTTTTGGTTTTTTTTTATCTTTTATAAAAAAAATTCACGAAATTTAGTGAAAACTTACCTTTGTATGTCCTTAATATACTGTAATTTTTTTGATTTAAAATATTTCTATTTTCACCTTATTTTGACTTAATATCGAAAAAGCAACCTAATTTTGAATCGAAAATTCTCACGTCAAAAACTACTAACTACTACTACTATAACTACTAACTATAAACTACTATGGTAAATGTTCTCCGAAAATGCAATGAAACGACAACTATTTTCGCATGTTTTTGTAATCTTTATGTTTTATGGATTTGTAATTTTTCTGTCTAACAAAGTGTAATATTCCTGGTTTAGGGCTTATTTAAGGATATAAATAGAAACGCGTATTTAACTTTTCAGCATATATAATAGAATGACAATATCTTGACATATTACAAATAAGTACCTTTTTCTTCTATCTGGCCATACACTACACAAAGTAACATGGAATCTTACGTTTTTCGATTAATTAAAGTGTAAATGTTAATAAATAGCTCAAAATTGTACACAATGATTGACAAAAAGAATTAAGAACTCGAATCCGATTTTTTTTTGCGATAATAGTTGTCGTTTCATTTTCACCAAATTTCGTGAAATTTTTTTTTTGTAAAAGATAAAAATAAAAAAACAAAAACTTGGTTATTTGAATTTTTCACATACATTTTGAGATTATGTAGTGTGTATTATGTAAAAGTGTAAATAAAAAAGTTGTAAATCTTTTTATTACTTACAACATTGCTATTTAACTTTTTTCTATCGGACTTGTAGTTTTGCCGGAAATTCAGATAAACTATTTTTTACCCTCGTCATCCTCGTCATTTAACAACGCTAATACGCAAACTGTACGAGACCGGGTTTGGTACCGTAAAACTTGGGCCCATTACATCTGTACAGCGAGCACGAGTTTTTAAAACATTCGTAGCGTCTCCGTATCGAATTGACGATACGTAATTTACGTAGACGTAAGTTGGCAGCACGAGTTACTTGCGTCGTGCTAGCGTCAACTCGCAAGTGACGTCATCCTATCGTAAATAAGAAGGGGATCAAGTGAATGAATGAACGAATGAATGGTGCGTTCAAAAGTTGCATGTAAATTGAAAAAAAATAATTATGTAAAGAAATTTCATTAAAACTCTATGAAATCACACTTTTTACATCAAGCTGTATTAACTTTTCAATAAAAATACAGTTTACATTAAGAAACATTAAGTTATTGATATATTTTACACAAATAAAAATACTTCCGTGTCTCTTGAACTTTGGTATTCGAACGCGTACATTGTCAAGCTGAATCTCTACCGTTTAAGTACTCTGTGTCCCTATCTAGCCTGTGGTTTGGCGCCTTTAGCGGTCTGCGGTACTACGTTTGTTATTGTTGTCAAACTAATATTTTGTGAATTTTATAATTAATTATGTACCTTAGTTAAAGTAATTCAAAATACAAATAGGTACCTATGTAATACTTAATAGTGATTGCGGCGTTAATGGAAAAGTACCCATCATTAAAAGACTTATTTGTATATAGGATACAACGTCCCAATGAACTATATGATATACAAAAAATTTCTCGACTTTATCTCCATTACATTGCGAAGGTCTCCGATGTCGTTGAGTAGTTGGTGAAGAAGACGAAGTAGTGGTTGATTCTTGACCATAACTTGGATTCGCGCAATGCAGTGAACTTCAACCCATTTATTGTGCGCTTTACAATAGAGCTCTTGTCTACATTGCTGAAGTTGTGGCCGAACGACTGACGACCATCAGCCACCGAATGCGCATCTTTCTATGTCGATAAAATTAATGATTTAGTTATAAATGATGTGCAATGGAAATATTGTATGTTACTTTGTAGGTACGGTATTTATATATGACCTTGTTGCTTGAAATAAAGATATTATTGTTTATTATCTTCTTTTATTTGGTGCCTCAAGTGTGACTTGTTATTTAATTACATAGATGTTGGTGTATATTCTAATCGCTTCTAGGTATTTTACTACTCGTAATAACTGAAAACTAATCTTGTGATACTAATGGAAGAATTAATTAATTATAAAATGCATTTGTATTTCACATAAACCTATTTATCACTTCACATAAGTAGCAGGTAGGTACAAAACGTTGACTTTGAGGATAATTCTTTAATTTGATTTTAAAGACGACAAAGTTAATTGCACTAGATTTTAAAACCTGCATTGCTAAGAAGATATCAATTTTAAATACTATTTCATTGCACATGGCAAATTAGAGATTATTCTACTCTGCAATTTATTTCACTGGAAACAAATTAAATGAGACAATCATCATAATTATGAAAATCATATTATTATTATTATTATTTTAGTTATTGGATTAGTCACACAATGTTAAACTTATTTTCATTTAAACAAATTATTTTTTCTTTAGAAACTATTCTATATTTCATCACTCCGCTGCTTCCAATCAATCGTGCAGCAAGGTAATAATAAATTGTGATACGTTCAATTATACGTTTTTCATGCGTTTTTACTTAAATTTAGTTTAAAAATCAATTTAAACACTGAAATTTGCTGTTAAAAAGTGATACGAAAGTTTTCTCACGCAACATTTCTCCGTGAAAAAACATTCGTAAGATGACGCTAGCCAGCTATCGTCCGTATGTCAAAAAAATACTCGTGCTACCGATTTCCATACAAAATGCTTACGTAGCGTTACGCGGCGATACGCTTACGATACGCTTGCGATACGCAAGTTTGACGCAAATATTCGTGCTGCCGATTTAGTACCATTTACGCACGATAGGGGCGCTTTTGAAAAAATTCCATACAAATTGCTTACGTTAACCATACGAATACTTTCTCGCAAATATTCGTGCTCAAGCTACTGATCCCTTCTACTTTGACAGAGGAGTTCGTCAAGGTTGTGTCATCTCCCCTATCCTATTTAACATATACGGCGAATATATAATACGCGAAGCCTTACAGGAATGGAAGGGTGGCATAAAAATTGGTTGAGTTAAACTGTCCAACTTGCGCTATGCCAATGATACTACTCTTTTCGCTTCTTCGGAAGCTGAAATGAAGGAACTCCTACAGCGTTTGGAAACGGCAAGTTTAAAGGCAGGTCTCGCAATAAATAAAAACAAGACCAAAATAATGATAATCGACCGCCTGAACAGTCTCCGACAAACCAATCTACTTGACGGCTTCGAAATCGTGGAAGAATTCCAGTACCTTGGGTCCGTTATCAACAATAAGGGCAGTTATGAGCCAGAAATATGACGACGCATAGCAATGGCTAAAACGGGTATGACCCAGCTAAACAAAATACAGAAACAAAAAAAAACAATATAAATAAAAAAGACAGAAACATCTCTAACCGTACAAAAGTCTAGTTCGTACACTTGTCGTTTCCATATTTTCATATGGCGCGGAATCGTGGACCCTAAAAGCCACAGACAGAAAAAGAGTGGATGCGTTCGAAATGTGGTGCTGGCGCCGCTTACTAAGAATCCCCTGGACAGCTCACCGCACTAATATCTCTGTCCTCAAGGAACTGAAAATACACCAATCCCCAAGACTTTCCAGCATTTGCCTGCACCGTATTCTCAAATACTTTGGACATATTGCAAGGAGATCACATGACAATATAGAGAAATTGATGGTGACAGGCAAAATTGAGGGCAAGAAACCGCGGGGCCGCAGTCCTAAGAGATGGTCGGATCAGGTAGCCAAACATCTGGAGATACAAGTCAGCAAGGCACTCCATCAAGCTACCGATCGCCATAAGTGGAGACAAACTATTGAAAAAGCTTCGCGTCAGAATCACAATCCTCAGTAATCAGGCCTGACTGAAGAGAGAGAGATTTTTTACCCTTGAACCCCCCCTCCCCCACTTCCCGACCTCAGATCGCCCGTAAATTATTTTTCCTTTAATTTTCGTTATATTCTCTTCCTTTTGCAATGGGTTTCATCCTACGATTATTTTTTTTCGTTTCAAAAATTATCGGCACTGGTCTATACACGTCCCTATGCGCTTTGGTTTGCCACCGGAGCCACCGAGATTAGACCACCGGACTTAGAATTAGAGTCAAAACTTGAATTTTAAAGAACACCGTTATTCACAGGTTAACTTTTATTTCACAATTATGGCTGAAAACCTTTAATGGAAGCCTCCATAAAATTTCTTGATAATCTGCGTTGTACTTTTACTAATATACATGACATCGGAATTGGATGATTTTGTATTCCTGCGCCACCGCAGTGAGTACTTACGTGTTTGGCAGGAAAATTACGTAGTCAGTCGGTCATCCTAACACGCAGTTTGCAAGAGCACAACTGAACGGTGCGGGGAGAGCCAGTAAGGTGTCTTCCAAATCGTGTCGTAACAAGTTATGAAGTATACAAAATGCGCCACCGGTATTGCTTTTTTTCATAGGACATTTTTAAAAGATGTTTTAAGAGCTGTTGCACTATCTTAAATTACTCCGTAAATATATATTAGTTGTGTTATTTAATGTATTTCTAAAAAACATTCCTTTTTAATAAAATTTACTTACCAAAAAAAAAAATTATAAAATATGTAAATAAATGGAGGTCGGACAGTACACCGGAATTAGATTTTAGGTCTTAGATATTTTTTTATTAAGAATCTATATATCAAATACATCTGAATACTTTACTGTCATGTAGATCACTATTTAAACTACCTATATAAAATTATGCATAATTGTAGTTTACCTCCACACATTAATTTTCAACCTCGCCGTCTCAAAAATGCACTTGGGAAATTCACCCTTATAGGTAATTAGTTACATCGTAACATCGCACTTTCAAACTTAGACATATTATTGTTTATTCCGATCGAATCTGCAAGTGGAATCAATCAAATATTAATTTAAAAGATACATATTCACAAAATATGTAAAAATCCTACCTACTAACTTAGCCAAACGTAATGTAAATGTAACGAAAAAAATTAAATTGTGTGGTTTTATGAAACCATGATGCAAGTGAAACTTTTTTCGATTTGTAGGCATTTAACTAATTTTTTTTAGAAAATCATTCGATTTAGGGTATTAAAATTGCGTTTTTAATCTTAACTTTATTGTTGAAAATGGGAATGATAATGGGAAATCAATAGTAGACAAAATATTCAATTATAAAATTTAATTTCAATTTGCGTGTTACGTACGGAATACATAATTAAGACGATAGACGCATATTAAAAACTAAGAGCAATATTTATTTAAATCATTGAATCTCCATTATTATTCTTACTCCAGGGCTGGCTGTAATGCGACATGCGACAGATGGATAAAAAAATTTGGGGCGATAGAATAAAAGTTTCACTCTAATAACTTGTTTCGATCGTAAATCTGCAGCAAGCAACTGCGGGCGCGGTCGATAATGGCAAATATTTTAGAGTGCTTCCGTGCTTCGTAGGGCACATCAGACAGGAGGGCTCGTCGATTCCAGAGTGAATTAAGATTAGATAAAAGTCGTTAACCCCTTTTTCGTTTGGGCGCCATAAACACTCCGATCATGACTTAAACCATTCCACTTTTAGTTCGGGCGCCAAAAAGTTTTTGACACTATTAATTCCAATGTGTAAGTTGGAGGCCCTAATAAGAGAGGGCGCTCTAGGCCTCCATAATTATAAGGAGAAAAATTAAGCGAACTTAAAAACATAATCACATGTACAGTCAGCAACACCCTCAATTACGAAAGAACCCTTGCTAGTCTGTTATACGCTGAAGCTTAAACCTACGTACAGTCAGCACCATCCTCAATAGGCATGATGACAGTAAGTAAAAATCACTAAAATTATGTATTTATTTAATGAAACCCTGTTAATGGATTACAAAACACGCATTTATCCTATTATGAGGAGATTAACAATATTTGTGATAAAATAAAACTACAAAATACGGCAAGCCGCCATGTTAGCTTGAACGCCAATCAGTCTCAATAAGCGCGAATTACGTCACACTTCTTAAATCAAATGAATATCACCATACTGATAATGACATCTTGTCTATTATTTTCCTGAAGAGTGATGTCACATCGACGCCATGACAGTTTGAAGCGTTTTGGTGCGAATTTTAAACTTATAAATTTAAATATATTTATTTTATACTAAACCTTATTTTTTTGCGGAAATATGATATACGTTGTAATTATTTTTCCCAAAAATATAGAACAGTGTTTCAAAATCTGTCATCATGCCTATTACGTAGACACCCAAGCCCTGTATTAGTCCGTAGGTTGAAGTTAATAAACCTGCGGTCACAGGTGTACAGCAGTATGTCACCAGTCCCCGTCCCATTCGCGCTCAACCGGTATTACGACAGCGAATATTCGCGCTCGCCTCGCACGGGAGCGCCGATCGCGATCGCCCTCAAAGGTCGCGAGTTTGGAATGCACGAGGATTTACTCACAGACTCACAGCTCACAGACTCACAGCGCACCGCGGCCCGCGTCGTGACTACAAACGCAAAACGCTTTTTTGTTTTCGTATTTTTAAATAGATTCTTCTTTTGTTTTTTTTGTATTTTAAATGGATTCTTTTTTCGTTTTGAATTTAGTAACTAAAGTTTTCTTGTTTCGCTGAACATTTATTTGTTAATTAGCACAAATGAATGACATTAGTTATTATTCCTACGATATTTTGCAGTTGTATCTATGTTATTAATAATTCTCAGTAATCTTCCTTTTCCTTCGTACTTCAATCATTGCTGGTGTAAGAGAATAAAGATTAGAAAGAAAGTTAGATTTATTTCGGGGTATGAAAACCTACAGAAAGTTGATTTACTTTTATATAACTTATCACTGAATACCTGAATAATTATTGTAACCTCACGATTGTTATTAATTAAAAAATAAAACGTAAATAAAATAGGCATTGTAATTAATTTAACATCTCGAACAATCAGTAATTATATAAGTTACAATGTAAGAGCTGCAAGTTTATTTACTAGTGGAAATGTCAAAACCAATTATTATGTCAGGTGCGAGCTACTGTTGTTACTGTACCCTAATCAATTGTATTACTTGAATATTATTTGATAATGTTTTGAGACGAGTAATAAACCTGACTTCAATCAAGCCGGACGTTTCATTCGAACCTTCTCCACGCCACTCATGGCGGCCCTGCCAGGATGACCAGCGCCAGTAATGGTGCCGCTGGGTCGGGGCCTCCTCGAACGCCACGGCTCCCGGAAACTTCGGAAATTGTTGCGCTGACTGACGCATCCAAGTCCTCGTGCACTTCGCATAAAGTTTACACCCCAAGGCCCAAGTACGGGTGAGGGTGAGCACGGAGGTGACTATGTTATGTGTATTTAGATGTCGCCAAATGTTGTCGAGATCTGGCCCAGTGGATCCTGCAGCATTCTGGGCCAGGAACACCTCCTTATTTTGAGTGGACTGGCACATCTTGAGAAATGTTATACTCCGGCGAATGAGAATACTTGTAAGTGCCTCATGGTAACAAAGATATCTTAGACCACCTATGCGCTCGGTACGTTTCGGATTTCCCTGTTGTTAGGTTGTAGGCCCTGTTGAAACATTCCGTTGAACACGGCGGATCTTGAGCTGTACGGAATGGTTGCTTGTCATAGATAATCCTTTCACTAAATGGTTAACGAACGTAAGGAATAACACAATTAGATAGTAAAAACATTCGCTATTGTTTTTGGTCACTAGCATTGAGTACCGTTTCGGGTTGCATGAAGAATAAAGAACAAACTTTTATCTGTCACATAAATTTGTGGCCCGACCTGGAATCAAACTCGAGGTACCGACAACGTGAAAATGTTACGTACATCACTGTCACATTAGGACATGCCCTGAACGGGAATCTAATCTAGTCTCTCACCTGAAAGGACTACGATTCAAACCCGAATCTTGAGCCTCCCTCGTCAACAGGGTCTTCAAATAAATAAAAACTAAAGTACCCATAAAACAACACATTAGACTGACTGGACACAAAACGATAGAACCGGTAATTAAACAGGATCTTACGATTAACGAGTACCACCCGCACTAGCGAGTCTAGCGACCGTTTACAATAATATAATAGTTTATGGTAATCGACCATCCCTAGACTAAGCAACACCTGGTCATCTTTACATGTGTATCACTATGCATCGTTAATTCTTTCAGCATTTTTATATAAATAGCCGTTATTTTTATATAAAGGGCTAAGTAACGGAACAGATATAACTTTTGTATTTTAGCCGTATTGGAGTAATAGAGAATACTAACCCCAATCTCATGCCGGCAGAACAGGGTGTCGTAAGGAGACAGAAACGAACCGCTTGGGAGTAGGTTTTCGCGAAAGGATTTGATGACTATTCACGGACCTGAAAAAAAGACGGACGTAACCTCGTCTAATCGAGAGTGAAGCATAGCAATGGCCGCCCGCTTACCATGTGTGCGTAATTTTTGATTCGCGATTAACGCAGTATGGTGTCAATGTGTGGGTGTGTGTACTTGTACGAATAGAGAGTTGGTATTACTATGGGTGCTTCACTGAATTTGTTGTTGTGATTATGTCCGTCTTTTTTTAAAGTCCGTGTGACTATTATTATTATTAGGTACTCATTAATATTGTTACTGGTATTACCATCTTTCCTTTAAACCTAATTGGCTAACTATCCTCCCCTGATTCCCTCTAGAGTTTTTATTTAGGCGTTCCAGTGTTTAATTATGTATTTGTTAACGCCACATATCCTTTTTTGTTGCAGTCATCATCAACTTTTATACTCCATTGCATACTCCATGCAAATGACTGTAGACGACATCCAAAATTCCTCACGGTCAATATAGATCTTCATCTTGTCTCAATTTCACACGGTGCAACATAAATTCAGAGTGCACTGAACGTAGTAGCACAAACAAGTTCCAATAATTAGCATACCCAATCGATAAGCTAAGGTCGCGAGATTAGTGTTCCTAAACTACCTAGCGTGCGTGGCTGTTTCACTTCATCTAGGCATCTGTTAATCTCTGCACCTAATTATTTTTGGTTTAGAACTCACTGAAAATCAGCGCCGTAGTCAACACTACAGCAATATGCTGAGTGTGCTCCTTTTTCTAGGCCACTGGGCACATGCGAGCATAATCTAGCAATAATTTTGTAAGGGGCTATATGTTTTACTTTTTGTTTTGTTTTTTTTTCAGTTATTATTGTTTTTCATAATTGTTTTTCATATTAATTATTTTTATTGTGTTCTTTTTGTCTGTAAATTTACCCAAAAATGTGTTCGTGGGTTTGAAAATAAAATTTATTCTATTCTATACTACAGGTAGAGAGAGATCTAAAATATCAACTTCAATGTCAATGATGTTTAAGTTTTGGTAAGTCTATTTCATAAGTTTGTCTAAGTTCGTGAGTTTGTAAATGAAGGTCATACCTACTCGAAAAGACTACGTTACATACGCTTATTATTCTAAATTTCTAACTATAAAAGATACTCACAATTATTATATTTTATAGCTTGTATTTAGTGTTATTTTAAGATTAACAAAATTCGAGTATTTGGTACTGTTACGGTCAAATTGTCTAATATTCGCGATGTTAAAAGTGTAAATTATCTAATGCATCTGGCTATTCAATTAAAATGCGTGAGCTTTCGAGGAATTTACGGAGGTTGCTGGATTAGACCACAAGTCTGGGAACCCGTCTTTCAAAGGATATCACTGCCAATAATAAAACAGATGGTTACAACAAGTAATATTCCACCAGATGGCGTCCACAAACAATGGCTGTAAACAAAAAGATCAGCGAATTTAAAACAAAACAACCTTGCACCTGGGTTATCTTAGCTATTGAACCGCCAAAGAAGTCACCAGAATATTGGAGCTTTGTTAAACACGTGTGTAGGAAAACATTTACAAACGGTACTAAGAACATCTAATGCTTCTTTTATTACCATGTTCAGGTAACGCACGTGTTTGGTAAAACAATAGTTTGAGTTCCACATCTGGGCGGGCTTAACTATGCCATCTGGTGCTAATAGTCTCACTTACCAATTGTTTGCAAGCCCTGACTAGTTTTTAAGCAGTAGGGCTATTCAGTTTTGTAACTTGACAGCGGATTCCGCGATGAGTGTCAAAATTGAAGTTCGAGTCCGAGATCTTGATATGTGATTCTCGAATCATTTGGTACGCACTTGCGAAGTGAAGGGAGTCTCAAACTCAAACGTCAAACGACTAAAGATGGCGATAGCTCTTGACTAACTTTTCGTTTGACAATTGGACACGAGCTTCGACGGTGACGTAATTCGATGATCGAGAATAATAAATATGTCATCCTCTAATCATCTAGTACGGCACTTGCGAAGTGAAGTGATCCTAGAACTCGAACGTCAATTTTGAAACTCCGCTGTCAAGTTACAAAAGAGAATAGCCTTCCAGGTAAACAATCTGAGACAATTTGTAAGTTTATACTTATAAGGCGTATAGAAATATATAGAAATAAGGCCAGCACCACATTTCTAAACTTTATCAAGGGACAAACCATAATATGTCAAAAACCTGCGCTTGAGACTTTACAGGACTATCACTAGCATTGCACTGAAACCTGCTTTGTGTGTTAATACGTCCTTACAAACGAAGAGCTTCAGCCGTTTTTCAATAGGTATAGTGCACTACGGGTAGTGTACTTGCTTAAACTGAACTCAAGGAATTTTGAATCCTTTTTACCCAAAAACGAAAAAGAAAATCAATCGTCATTCTTTATAATTGTCTAATGAATCCCGAAAAGTAACAGAATCTTTGAATAACAATTTAAAAGCTTAACCTATAACTCGAAATGCCAAGTTGGGTGCGGAACAGTTGTCAAGGCCTAATGGGCGATGATCAGTTATTCTTATAGATCCGCATATTTAAATGATGCTTCGTAATAACATTTTGAAATTATAACTTAGACATGGAATGTATGTATTAGAATGAAGTAATGCGAAGATTTGTAATAAAAAATATATCTGAGGATAGAAGAACCTCCCATTATGGCAGTAGAAAATTCAGTTATCTGGGCTGCCTATTGATGGACCTCCCATTAACGGCCGGTCTCAATAATGAACTAACAGATGGAAGACTGTGGATAGGGCTACCATTAGTATGTTATCTGTCATATTTGTCAATTTTTGCGTCTGAAAAATTCTTCCACAGTCTTCCATCTGTTAGTTCATTATTGAGACCGGCCGTAAGTGACTTTAGCAAGCCTATTGACATAAGTCAATCCCCATGTAAGTTTCAGAGATGCCTCAATAGTCAGTTAATGCAAATCAAGCGCATTGCACAGTTTAGAATTCCTAACTCTAACAGTTAGTGCGCGTATGTGCAGGCATCACGATTGCACGATCACAAGAATTATAACTCATTGCAGAGTCCGTCATCTCACGGTGTAAGGGCAAGGATACACCATGCTTGTATTATACAAGTTGTACAACAGATTGCTATCGACATTTTTTTTGTATTTTTCACTTTATTTCGTTCGAAAAACAGTACACGAAGAAATCGAATTAACTTTCGTCAAAATTACAGTTTTATTATTTTTTTACAATTATATTCTTATAATAAGATTTTATAAGACAATTCTTATATTAAGATTTTTTAATTATAGAAAAATATTAAAAAAGCGAATCATAAAGATAAATACTTAATATTAACTCATGCACATAATCATAAATTATTTGCGCTCTGCCCGCGGCTGCCCGAGTTTTCCGAGTAAATAAAATATGAACCCTATATTATATATCCTATATTATAAAATCCGTTCAGTAGTAAAACTTTTTCATTTATAATATCAGTATAAGAAACCATGTACTCCGAGCTTAATAGTGATGGGAATTCGCGGGTAGGTGAATCACTGCGCCGAATGCCTTACTGCCACTTGTGACGCGTTTTGTAGGTCATTACTCACTTCAATACCTGTTCCTGTGTTTTTTGTTACCACATAGACTGTCTGGTACCGATATACCGTTGTTATGGAGGAAAAATACTCCATACTGCTCTGCCTTAAGTTTATGAGAACATAACTTAGATACCACAGATTTCATTTAATTTAAAAATCTTTTGTAATTTAATATCCAGTCTATAATATTGAATTCACAGACCTCTTTTGGAACTTAGCTGCGATCTATGTTACTTAAATATAGTTTTGAATATATTATAAGAATAATAATTTTGGAGAATTAAAGGCAAAGGTAACCCTTCCCTACGGCAATTCTAAATTGCCGTATATTAATAGAATTAACTTTTGAAGTTATACCTACTTCTTTAGGCGCGTTATGAAATAAGGTTTGTAACACGGACGGTGACACAAAAACGACGGTCACGAAAAATGTCACGCGCGTTTTTAAAAACGCTCGTTTTGAAAAAAAAAAAAGATTGTTATTATATTTATTAGGTATATTGTTTTCTTTGAAAAATAAAAATAAAATGATTTTTTAAATATATTGTTTCTTTGAAAAAAAAATTTAAATGGTTTTTTATTTATTTTTTATTGTTTTTTTTCATGCCAGAGAAGTATAACATCTTACGCGCGTACATAAGTACACGTTTATATTTTTCTTAAACTTCTAATAGTGTGAAAACTTATATTCTTATGCAACAATTTTCCATAGAAATAGTGAGTAATTGTTCATTAGATGATTTTCATTATTTATTGTTAGATGAATCAACAACCGTGATCTCTCGACAAGGATATCCTGGTCAGTCGTTAGTGATGATGTTGTGGCGTATTTTTTATATGAATAAATGAAATAAAAATATCATTTTTAGTATCCTGAACTTAAAACATGTCAGTAAAAACACGTATAAAAAAATATCTACTGGTTGTTTTGATTTATTATCAAGGCACCTAATAAGAAGAATATTCATTGTTACATTTATACTTCTTTGTAAGTATTAGACCCACTTAACTCATAATAACCAAAATAGAATGCCCCCATTAGAATTTTGGGTTTAAAAATTTGTCATTTCCTCATAAAGACAAATCGTCACTTACATGAAATCAATATCCATAAAACAAATACTTACCCGTTAAATTTGAACTGACTAAACTACCAACTACCTAATTAAATAACAGCTCGACTCTGCGATGATTAAAAAAATTTAAACAGATAAAAAATCATAAAAAAGACGATTAACAGAAACATCTCAACCAACATAAAAAATACATACCTATCTAATTAGATACTTCAAATGTATACGACCAAAGACCTTTAACTTCGTTGTTTGAAGCTTGTATCGCGAACCAGTACCCGATGGTTGATATTTAAAATCCAAGTATTTAGCGCTTGACCCCAAAAGCCTTCGATCGTGCGCGACTACACGCCATCGAATGGGTTTCAGCAGATGCCTCAGAGAAAGTATGATTAGGGAGAAATGTAAACCTTAATATTACTAGTAAAGGAACTGGTTGTTTTGAGGCTATAATCAAAATTATACCCAAAAAGATAACTGAGTTCAACACAGAAGACCTAATAGTACATAATTGTAGTTTAATGAAATAGCGTTGGATAAAGACCGCTAAAATTATCACTGAACTGAACATAATTATATAAAAATCATCATTTATATTTGAGGAGTTAGCCTCATAGATCTCATCTTTATATCTAAATCATCATCTTTAGATCTGAATTCTGATAAATATGGGACCAACCTGGAAGAATTTCCCTTCCAATAAATAAAAGGAAGTTCCAATATGCTGATAAATGTCGGAGTTAGGTCTAAGGATTTCAATAACATGAATGCTTTATTATATATACTTAATATGTGTTAAAAATCTAAAACTTAGTACCTACACAAAACAGGACAAATCGATTTTATTTACTTGTTTCATTATTACATACTTTTATTATGTCCTTGTTAATTTATTTTTATTAACTGCTTGTCTTTCAGGCATTTCATTATTTTCATACACAAATAAAACAATTAAAAGTTGAGGTAATTGTCCTTGTTCCAAAAATATATTCGTTTTAATTTTGATAATAACGTTATGAAAATATCGGAATTCCCACGGATCGGATATTTTTTGTACCATTAAATTGCAACTGAAACAAGTTTGGTATACACCAAACGATTAATTATAGATTAATTATAAAACACGAGTAACCGCCCTCGCTTTGCTTCGGTTTTGTTATTTTACCCCTTGGTTTACATTATTGGAGTTTTATTAAGGATCCCTAATTTTTTGAAAATATAATATAGCCTATGTTACTCCGGGATAGTGTAGCTTCCCAACAGTGAAAGAATTTTTGAAATTGGTTCAGTAGTTTCGGAGCCTATTCAATGCAAACAAAAAATCAAATCTTTCCTCTTTATATATTAGTATAGATAAATCACTCGATTTTTTTAGACAGATTTAACAGGTAATAAACACAGCTTCACATTATTGAATTTCGTAATCTGTAGTTTTACACGATTTACAAGGATATTAGATGAACTAATGACGTATCTACTCGTATTATACATAAACGTATGTATAGTATTAATATTAAAATCTACAAGATTAAGTTAAATATCGAACTTATGTACTTAGATAACATTAAATTGTGCAAGACTTAAGCAATATTTTTTTTAACAGATATATTTAGCAGTTCGATAAAATTATACAATTTTTCGCCTGCACAACATTGTACAATGAGCAAAAGAATTAGGTATACAATGCATGATTTTAAAACCTTCTGTAATGTGTAATATTACACAATGTTTGCGTTATTATCAATTTTAAATTCTACCCTTTTACGTAAAGTATGATTTAACTTTGCTAAAACTGTAAATATGTAATGTGTTATATTAAAAAGGTTTTAGAATCATGCCTTGCATACCTATCTCCTTTGCTTTGTGTACCAACATTGTACCTTCGAAATGCCTTATCGCAAACTTCTCTTTAGTTCCTAACATCTGTGTTGGGAATGTCCTATTAACGAGGGTGTCTTCATCGGTAGACTTGCCTCGACAATGGACTGTTACTCGCGATGCAGATAGCCGTAAACGTCAGTGGGTATTTCGACCCTCTGAATACACATTGTTAATTTATTTAATAGATGGTTACTGTAAGCGAAATATAGGTATGTATCTACCTACTACATCATTGTGAGAAGTATATAGCATAATTATTTTGATAGCCAAGAAACCAAATAAGTTTTCCAAAATAATCAGTACCTTATAAACCAATTTAAGACACTTGGACTTAAAAAATGTTTCACACTAAAAAAACATTTGTTTTAAAACATGTTTATTTTTATTTTGTAGTAGCCCCTATTTTTGTGTGTTTTAAGAATTGATTGGTACAAAACTACAACTACTGACTAAAATTATGATACTACAAAGTACTCATAGAATCTCTCTTGAGAAATAGGTAAAATGCAGTTATTAGCGATTAATTAGTTCGTGTACTGTTAACGATATCGATAATTATTTTATAACTCTGATATAATTACTAATTTCAGTTATTAAACATTAATTATAACAGTATCAACATTATTAAGTAACAAATCAAACCATACAATTAAATTAATTACATTGTACCTATCATCCACACTATATTACTAAGAGTTTACATCGTAAGAATAATTGTTTAATTTGGATTAAAAGGGAAATACCGAAAACAATACATTTATTTATATTTTTCTACTATACTACAACAATAAAATAATTTCACCAGTACAGTAAATATCTTTTCAGTCCACCAGCACCACTTAGCGGATTTAGGGCGTAGCAGTGTATCGGTGATCAATATAGCAGTAAGGTAGAATCAAAAAATAAAAAAAAACAAAATCAAAAATCATTTATTATACCAGAATTTACATTACATTAAATATATGTGGGATCTTTCCATTTAAGTGATAGAACTTGTGTTTGGAAAGTCCCCTCTTCCTTGTGTAGTGTACACTGATCTGGGATAAAGAATAAAAGTAGATAGATTGTAATCAACAAAAATAAAGCCTAAAGCTGTTGTCTACTTCACTATAATTATGACATATATCACGAAAAACAATATTCAGGGCTTGTTTCACAATCTTCAAGTAAGTCCGAAGTAAGCTATTCGTTGGTTAAGTTGACATTTCGTGTATGTAAAATGACACTTTAACGTCACTTTAACCGGCGAATAGCTTATTCAGGACTCTACTTGAAGATGGTGAAACAAGCCCCTAAGCGTTTAATTCTATAAAACAATTGCAAGGCAAGAAAATATACACATAACCTCATCAGTATTACGATCTAAATCTAGATCTTCAAGTAGTGAAGATTGTGAAACAAGCCCTCAATGTCGTATTTATTAAGTCAAGTACATATATGACATTAATTTACTCATAGTATTTACTATCACTCTGCCCGCGGATTTACCCGCATTTTTCGAAATAATAGGCACCAATAAGGTATAGACCTTATTCCAAATCATGGGCTACCTGTGTGAAAGTTTATAAAAATCCGTTTAGTTATTTTTGCGTGAAAGAGTAGGAAATATCCATACAAATTTCACATTTAATAATAGCTAATACAAACAGCATTTCACAAGCTTGCCTGAATCACAATTTTATTATATGAGCAATCAACATTGTTA
The DNA here is from genome assembly GCA_951805285.1 of Thymelicus acteon. Classification (NCBI taxonomy): domain Eukaryota; kingdom Metazoa; phylum Arthropoda; class Insecta; order Lepidoptera; family Hesperiidae; genus Thymelicus; species Thymelicus acteon. The sequence goes on from OX638233.1 coordinate 5,148,905, forward strand.
TTTAACGGAAGGATTAGAATATGTAGCTTGAAAACTTCTAACAATCTACTCAGTAGTTCTTAACCTATGGTCCGCAGACCACTAGTAGTCCCTGGAAGCACCCAAAGTCCACAAAGTCTTCCTAAAATATTAATACGAACTGACTGTAATATAAAATATTGAGATTTATATTGACATTGAAGAACGAGAGTAGACGATAGTTGAAGGAATTTTGTCACATGGTCCTTTATCCGTAAGGGGCCATCCATAAATTACATCACACGTTAGGGGGAGGGGGTGGGGTCGATGTAGTGTGACATTGTGTGACAAGGGGTGGGAGGGGTCCTAAATTTCGTGACGTCTCATTTCAAAATTGAATAATTCGTATGTATAGGTAAATATTAAAAAACAATTTTATTAATGGAAATTAAACTTATTTCCGAACTGTTGTTTTCATTTAATAATTTCTAGGTGTAAAATTTCATAATATGTGACGTCACACTAGGGGGGAGGTCTCACGATTGTGACTAGCTGAGACAAGGACGGGGGGAGGGGTCAAAATGTCATGAAATTAGTGTGACGTAATTTATGGATGGCCCCTTGTCACTATAGACATCATTGCCACGGTCTTCATTATATAACAAACAATGACTTCGAAGATGTGTAGGTATAGTCTTCTTATGCATGCTAGGACAGTGGCCTTTCTCTCAATGTGATACTGACTCCAGATGGCTTGTGACAACTCAATAAATTTCCCAAGTAAAATGATCAATCTACATTTGAATTAATTAGAAACAGCTACAGTCAGAAAAATCGTTAATTAGGTGGAGAACATAGTTTTATAACAAAACATTTTTGTAATACCTACGAGTACATAGGAAGAGGTATTTAATTACTGATTATAAATAATTGTAGCAGCCGTTCTCACAGTTTCTTTAATAATGACGCATAGTGCGGTGCTATGCGCCGGCGTGAGCATTACTACGCTATGAGGTCATATAATATGCATTATAAATTGAGTAATTAAGATTAAATGAGCCCGTCGAGATACACGGATGAGCTGGGAGATTTCCGTCTACCGTTTATGTATTATTTAATAATCTACATTGTTTTATTCGAATTACAGTTGTAAGATTCATCGATCCATCAAAACTCATAATTATAATAATACTTCAAGCAAACATAAATAATTATATTTGAAACAAAAGTTACTTAAGTGTTAACCTTTACACGATATAGTTTAAGTTAAGATAATATTTGTGATCTTTTAAGGCCTCGTCCACTAACCGAACAAACTTTTTTACAAAACAAACTTATGAATCACTATTATACGATAGTATCGGTGACAATAGATAGATTCTGTTGAGGATACTCACTGTAATATGATACAACACTGAATCAATTAAGCTGTCTGAGTCACTGGACTTCATCTGCAAGTATTCACGTGTTAAATTAATAAATAACCATTATCTATAACGACCATGAAGGATATCATTGAGTTTACGTATCATTAGGATATTACACGGTTGTCTGTGTAATGTAGATATTTGCGTGGTGGTATGTTTATCACAAATAGAACTTACTACAGCGGTTTATGGTTAATTTACTTATTTATACGAGTGTTTTTATACTTTACTCAAATTTTCAATGTATTTTTATTTTTATTTTTATACCTTAACTTAACGTACGAAATAATTAAGTACAATTACAAAGAAAAACTAAAACAAAAATATTTTATTGGTAAGTAAGCTCTAAATTAATATGAACACACATCCCAAACAACACGACACTAGAACATAATCCACGAATAAGCTACACTTTAAAATAACTCTTAGTATAAAAATATCTTTATCAACAATAGAATCCAACACTTCACTAATTTTATAACTTTATAAATATCAACCTGTGACGATAAGACAAACCCAATAAACCGGTAATCATTCCGCATAACAAAACACTGGATACCATATTGAAAGGGAAATTCATAGCCTACGGCGACGTAAAACGAAGAAAGCTTAGATACAGCTTCGTCCATTCAATCGCCTTCGTTTGGTATTATTAACCGCATTAATATATGTTCAAAAGATCCACAGATAACTAAAATGCGAGGTGATAAGTAAGGTATTTATGCCAGTGATGAATTTTAGCTTCATTCGAATGAATAGATGGCGATTTAGTACAACGGGTGGGGTTAAGCTTGTTCATTTACAATTATTTACATCGCAAGCGTTTCCGGCGTGATTTGTTTTATATGACACTATTTTTACACGATTTATCCTACTGTCCTTCAAGTGTTATAAATGTGAAAGTTTGTTTGAGGATGTTTGGATGTTTGTACTCTTTGAATAATTAAAGTGATTTAATAAAAATTTGTTGAACCGTCTCTAAGCGACCAGTGTCTTTTCCCATGAATAAAGACAGTTTTGAAAAGATTTTCTTATGAAAAAATTTAAAGTAGGTTTATTTTAGAACGAAAATTGGATTTTCTTCGTCTTCATGCAATTTAGATTAAATTTCAATTACTGTTGTAGCCATAATTCCGCACCAAATTGCCGACAATCTGAAATTCTACTACAGATATGGAATGCCACCATAGTTGGACCATCCGTGGCCCAATTCGACTACGTTCGTTGGTGATCGGACCTTTCAAATACTCGGTTCGCATCTGTTGCTAATTACATATGCACCTTCTAAACCCTTCATGATTTGTTGTATAACTTACGTTTATATTATAGTGACTGGTTGTATCACCTGTGATTCGAATCTCTGATGACAGAATCTAATGGATGAGAGTACTTTATTTACGATTTTGTAGATGGCATCATTTAATTAGGAATTTTTAATTAATATAATACATTAAATCACAAAATCGTTTTAATAAATCTAGTACTTTTGCGACTATACATCGAGTCAACTTACCCTGATGATGCTCCGTTTCGAGGCGAAACACGTGTTGGTGCTAGTATGTATGTTGGTATGTACTTTTAATTAATGTAGTGCATTTTTCCGTTGTGGGAGGGAGGGAAGTGCCACGCGTGTCGTAAAGTATATACCACCATACATGTTAACCGCGGATTGTTGCAAAGTAGACTAATACTAACTTAATAACTAGTAAATTAATTTAACATAGATGCACAGGAATAGTAAAATAAACACCAATACTTTTTTTGCAGTCATTTACAGCCACTGTTTCAAAATGTCATATTGATATGACCGTTCAAAATAATTTATATTATTATTTATAGTCATACTTTCCCATACTACTCATAAATAAGTACTCCCGGAAGAAAACGACGACGATAGTCACTTACTATCAGGTGGATCGTCAGCTCGTTTGCCGGCTATTTTCTTAAAAAAAACACGATGAAATGAGTTGATTAAAGCTGATACTAAAATATAAATGTCAAATCAAATTTATGTGGTTTAATAAAAACAAAAAATTAAATATTGTGTACACATTGTCATTACACATCATAATTGCGTGCTTAAAAATGTAGTTCATAAAGGTACTTACTTTACGCCGTTATTTTAACCCAGTTGCGTGGTTCTTGCTTAAAACTGACCTTATTAACATTGAGTTAAAAGTATACATAGAGAAGACATCTCATACAAAATGTGTGTCCCCGCCGGGAGGTTCTATTTTCAAAATTGAGCCCCTGTTCTCCTTTCAAAATCGAACGAATCCATTGGAAATTGAAGCCGCGCGGCGCCAATTCATTGGAACATACATTGTGTTCGCGGTGTCTGTTCTATACGCTAGTAATAATACTTCAATGCTTACTAAAAGCTTATTTTGTAATTTTATGTAATTAAACTATTAATATTTAACTGCAACTAAACTATTATGAAGTTTATTTTTTATTGTTACTTTATATCTGACAATTATTAGTAAAAAACTATTCTATTAATTTCGTTCTCTTAAGACTTTCATTGGGATTCAAATTTTCACCTGTTGAGTATAAGTTACATTTTTTCGGCATTGCAACAGATTGAGAAGCTGTATCCAAGCAGAAACATACGCGTCTCTTACACGACAGATTGCGAACAAAATCCGTATCGGTTCTCGGTATAAATTGGGATCTTCATAGCCCAATATGTCGACCGATTTCAATCCAATATATTAGCAATCACAAAATCACCTGTTACCTACACCTGTTCGGTACAATCACATCTGACAACTATCACCGTTCGAAAAAACACTCTAAGGGCTTTGTAATAAAGTCTAAAATCGCGGTAAGTATCATATTATATTTTTTATTTATCACAGTTAAGGTAGCTGGCCAAACAGCTTGAGGTTTTGGACTTAAAAAACATGAACACGATACATTTTACTTGAGTACGCGTTTTTTGGGAACCTCGATTATTATACAGTACGAAAAAACCTTCTAGATCAGGTGTTAGAGAGTCTGGTCAGAGATATTTTTTAAATAGCATCTGTGAAACATGTGACAGACAAAAAATTTGGATCGCAAAATGCAAATGTTTATTAAATGACTATGGAACCGAAGCGCCAAAAATATTCCAAGTAGTATTATAGTAATTAATCGACTTCAAAAAATGAGGTATTCAATTTGACTGTATTTTTTTTATGTTTGTTACCTCAGAACTTTCGACTGGGTGAACAGATTTTGATGATTCTTTTTTAATCGAAAGCTAGTGCTTTTCATGTGGTCCCATTTAAAGAGCTAAATCTGACGAGTAATTTTTGAGTTATTTTAAAGTCAGTTATTTCTTGTTAAGAAATTATTTTAATTAAAAATACGACGAAACAAATAGTTCCGTTCATCTTGGCAGCGGCACTATCATTCCACGAGATAATAAGCTATAGTACCCATTGAAGTATTATTACTAGCATATAGAATCGACACCGCGAATACAATGTATGTCCCAATGAATTGGCGCCTATCGCTTCAATTTTCAACGGATTCGTTCGATTTTGAAAGGAGAACGGGGGCTCAATTTTAAAAACAGATCCTCCCGGCGGGACACACATTTTGTTCCAGATGTCTGTTCTATGACATTATACTTCAATGTTAGTACCAGTATTTGTACTGTAGTAAATTCTAATAAGTACTAAAAATATTTATAATTCTAAAAAATGACACCCAAAGCTCCTTAATTAACGCATTATTCCTTACTAAATACCCAAATTTACAAAGCAAGGGGTCAAAAGCGCTTGAAAGCAGTAAGTTATAGAAATAAGTGATGTATTTGTAGAGGCAATCGTTTTCTTATTGTGTGTTTATGCCTTTCCTATTACAGACGGACGTAACCTATACAGATAAAGGCAGCTCATCCTTTACCAGTTAACTTCCATATTAGTAGAGCTTTCACTTGACGCCGCTTGTCAACTCGCGGGCCGCTTCGGTTGAGAATTTTTTGTCCAGGTGGATGAAAATCTAAATTCTGTTGGTGGACTAAGTTTGAATTTTTATGACCTGATAGCTGAGTAAGGAAACCTGATAGTGTTTACCGTGTTACAAGGCGGTACGGTAGGTACATAGACGTTATGTCTTACATAATTATTAGGAGTTGCCGATTGACTCTATAAAACCCCTGTTGTAAATTTTCTTTTAAGAGATCTAAATTTAACATAAAAATTACTTAACAGTAAAGTTTTCCTCCTCAATTGTAAAAAAAGACCTTCCAAAGAATAAAATACTCATTTCATTAAAACTATTAAAATTTGGCTATTATCATAATTTTATCATTTAAATAAACACATTATTTTATCATTTGTTATATCATTTTCCTTAAATTAATTATTGTGTATAACTTTTATGACATTAAAATTAATTGTTTATACAATATTTTTTGCCTTTTCTTTATTACTTATTTATAATTTACGAAACATAACATATTGTCAAGGGCAAAAAATGTATTATATTGATGATAACAAGATAGGTAGGTACAGTATCAAATTATAAAACTTCCAATAAAAATATTCAGTGTTTCAATAATAACATACCTATATATCGTTTTCCTACTCAAATCTTTAAGTACATAGATTTTAAACATTTCAGTATTATTATAACCTGCGTATTTTACTGTAGCAATTCGGTTATTCGGTAGTTAATATGAATAATACTTATTACCTACAACAACATTTATTCGATATACACTTAATACACTCATGGAACTGATGATAGAATTATTTTCGCAAAGTAACATAAATTTTTCTGAAAGAAAAAATCACATTAAGGTGGCATAAAAAAGTTTTAAAAGATTAACAAAGATTTCTTAAACATCGGCTAGTAGCAATAAAGCTATTTTGTATTTTTCAATTTTCCTTAGACCTTCTTTTTTTCCTTTACAATAATAAATTTACGGCCCACGGGTAAAATGTTGCGCGCAACTGATTAATACCGTACCTTAATTTCTCTTCAATTTCTAATCCTCTGGTACTAACATGTTGTATGTAAATAATTACCTACATGAATTTACATACGGCTTCCTCTTGACAGTTTCTTCGTTAAAAGGGAAATGAAAATCTTTATTATTTCCAGTGTACAGTAATAGGGTTAGCGAATGGTTGCTTTTGAGTCAGACAATGTAAAACAAATTCACTGAATGCATATTGATGATTTTCGCGTTGAAATCTATATTTATTGACATGGTTTTTTAAAGGTTTCACCGCAAAATCTGTGTAGGAACCATTTATTTCAATAGACACCAGATGTACCTAAGTATAAAATGAATTCGGAATCTACATACTAATACATTTAATACATCTCTATACACGGAAAACGAATGAGAAAAACTATTATCCCATATGACGATAAATAATCATTTTTTTGTGTGTCTGTGTACTTATTTGTTCTCGTGCAGTTTACTAATCTATACATCTATATAAATTTATAAAATTGGACTGTCTGTTTGTTATATTAAAATAACCGCTTTTTACTAAGTGCATTTGGATGTATACACGGTACAGTCGGCCGCAGAAGTAGCTTAACATTTTAGTACCTTGTCACATTACATTTCTTGAATTTGTCATAGATGTTGCTAGGAAACCGTCGAAACAGTTACTATTACAAAGTGCTAAAATGTTAAGCTACTTCTACGGCTGACTGTACACATACCAAAACAACATTTTTTACAAATTTTGTCTGTCTGTCTGTCTCTCCACCATCTCCACCACATTTCATTCCATGACATTTACTGACTCTATCGCCTTATAAATATTTTACGTTTGAGATTTCCGCAAAACCCACCAACTTACGTCACTTTTAACGTATAATTAATAATATAATTTATTTAAGTAATCTAAACAGTAAGAACCATCAATTTGGTTGTACACCTACGACAGTTCACGATTTCGTTTGCAAACTAATAAGCGGGATGTCATAATATTAAAAAATACCATTTTTAATACAAGAATCGAAGGTAATGTAGGCACGCTGTGGCAGATTGGGTGATAAATAGTTTCTTTGATTCTAAGTAGGATGTATTGAAGACTAGCTGAACCGGCGAACTACGTATCGCCTAACAAACTATTCTTTTTTCTAAAATAAAAGTAGCCTAAGTTACTCCTTGTTACATCAGCTATCTGTCAGTGAAAATCCCGTCAAAATCGGTCCAGCCATTTCAGAGATTAGCCGGAACAAACAGACAGACAGACAGACAAAAATTGTAAAAAATGTTGTTACGGTATATGTACCGTGTATACATCCAAATGCATTTAGTAAAAAGCGGTTATTTTCATATTACAAACAAACACTCCAATTTTATTTATTTTTATATGTATATATGTTACCGGCAAAACCCGATTTCAGGTTAAACTAGTTTGGCCTAGGCCAAACTAGTTTATCCTACTCGTGTCAGGTCAAACTAGTTTGGCCTAGTCCAAACTAGTTGGGCCTAGGCCAGACTAGTTTGTCCCGACACGATTATACAAAACTAGTTTCTCGTCAGTCTAAAACTGATTAGAACCGAATTGTTATGGATTTATATTTATTCGACAAATCTTTCTGCTTAAAACGGGATCCTGCCTTCTCGCCGAAAATTGTTTGGCCGATTATCACTTGCCAACCAACGGTTCGCCTATTTTTCACTTTGACAACTAACGATTGTCAAATTTTTGTATGACAACGTTTCATTTGGTAGAATTATTGTTAAGCTGATTATTATAATGACACAACACGTTCAGAGTACTTATCATTTGTCAAATCCTTCACTAGGCCAGACAACTTTTAGACGAATAACGTTTCGTCTGTGTAACAGTTCCCTATTCGTACATTTTTATTATGATAAAAAATAAACTAATTTTTATTTAAGAATTACAAAAAAAAAGCCTTAACACATTAAATTCGCAGCAATGCACATTAATAATTTTTCCTCTGAATGTGAAGATTTGTGTTCAAAAGAGTTCTGTTGATTCTTTCTTCTTTGTCCAAGTACTTTTTTTCTTGGGTTCTGGTGGGGCACCTGTTAATATATTTTCTATTTCCCCTCGATGGTAATGGTTTCCTTTATTAATTGGTTTATCAATTTTTCAAAATTGGTGACAGAACCGACTTAGTCAACCCCGACCCCACGTGGTACTAGTCTGCCCTACCCCTAGAGTGAATGTAAACCCCGGAGGCGCAGAGGGAGAGCTGCCCCCGCCCGCTGTAACAAACTGCAGGCACCATGTGAGCCGAAGCGGCTTAGGCTGGTCGCCGCAGGCGACAAAAAGCCGAAGCTGCGAAGGCGAGCATGGAGTGCCTGCAGTTTGTTACGCAAGGGCGGAGGGGCTGCATTTCCCGCAGCGCCGGAGACGTTTAGAAGCCTGTTTGTGTATCAAAAACCCCTAAATTCTCCCTAAAAGTGCATACAATGCAACTTTGTAATTATAATGATTTGTCATTTTCTTTATCAAATTGGTCGAAACCTTACTTAATTAATACATCATTTGGTAAACAATATACAACTAAATGAATATTACTCTAACTGACGACTAGACTGACGAGAAACTAGTTTTGCCTAAACGTGTCGGGACAAACTAGTCTGGCCTAGGCCCAACTAGTTTAGACTAGGCCAAACTGGTTTGACCTGACACGAGTAGGATAAACTAGTTTGGCATTGGCCTAGGCCAAACTAGTTTGACCTGAAATGGGGTTTTGCCGGTAACATATAGATGTATTAATAACACTACACGTGAATTTGCCCAAGTTTGCTAGAATAATAAGTACCCTGTATGTTATTCCAGAATTTCAGATCGCGTGTGCTTTTCATGAAAATGCGTTTAGTAGTTTTTGCGTGAAGGACTAACAAACATACATACATACATTCTCACAAACTTACACACTTATAAATATTAGTTTGAATTTTTTTTATTTACAGTTATTTATTTATCTATGAAACCTTTAAACTACAACAATATTATAATTAGTTAATGTATATAATAACATAATTAGCCATTATTATAAAACCAAGGACCAATACAAATCCAGGGCATTATACGCTCACCGTCGGCTCTCACAAAGAAGATCCTAATTAGAGATCTTAAACACTAATCAATCAGAAGCCGAGCCAGCGGCAATATAATACATTATTCTTCGACCTCTTTATCTATAACTTAAAGATTTATACAATTCTGTAAATTACGTAAATTTAATATATGTAAATAGGATACGTTCACTTTTATTTACGGAGGCCGAAATAAAAGGATGATTCGCAGTCTCAAAATATAATGATAAATGTGATTGCTCACGGCTATTCTTACTACGCTGTTTGACAAGAATTTTTTTACGTAATTTTGCTAATCTTATAAGTAACATGTTATAAGTAGTCACGTTATAATTAACTATAGTTTGATTTATGTTATAAAACTTACCATTACGTTCGGTTTATAATAAATTAAGATTATTAGTTCTGGATGACAGTCATGTTTTTCTACAGTACCTAATTCCTCATTAATCCGAAATTTACTCAAAAAATATAAATGTACCATCATATCTAATTAAAATTTAAGTACATATCTTTAAAAAAAAATCTTATCACAAACCTTAAGATTACGATATGAAATGAACATTTTAAATTTCATATCATATCATAAGATCATCCAAATTTCAATGTTATTTCTTACATTATCATTTCAAAAATATTACCCAGTATTTTAAAACTATAGACCACAGGATCCATGAATTTTAAAATTTCGACCACTTCCAAAACCCGTTCGATGGTCAATGGTACATTAAGTGGTCAGTTACTCTACATCGGCCCATGTAGCGAACCAATTAGTTTTATTGCTATGTAATAGTTAACACGCGTGTCTTATGTCCGTCTGAGGGGGAGGGGGGCTGCGCAGGCGCACGCGAACCGATGGGCTCGTATACGAAATTATGCCGTGACTGAGGCTTTGATTGACCACACGGGGGGATTTTTTAAACCAAGCATAGAATCAAACAAATCAAAATACTTTATTCATCCAGGTAACTGATACTTATACACGTCAATGAAATTCTATTGGGTTTTTGTAAGTTTTAATTTGCCTGATATATACTTACTCATTCCTTTTACGTGTCTGAACGATTAAGTACAAACTGGAATATCCTTGATTTTATTATAATGATTCTATTAACAATTGATTACACTAAATTAAATCTATCGCGTCCATTATCCGTCGTGGGTCCGCAGCATTGTTTTCTCACGAAAACTGCATAGCTAGAGCATACCTTCCCGAGGTAGGAATGTGACATTTTTAGGCACGAAGCCAAAACGAAACATTGAAACGATAAAATATCGCTCCGACTTCTCATCGACACAAGTCAATAAATACTTGGCATTTTAATTTCGAGTGCACTTACCAATAACTGAAAGAAAATTCACATTAGCAATTCGGGCGAAAATATCACATATTTGAGAGTGATTTTTTATCTATATACATACGAGGAAATATTTGTACGTCTTTTTGTGTGGAAAAATATGGCAGAATTTTATCGAAAGCTTTTTGTTTATTTCAAAATTGATTTTTTATTTTAATTTATTTGCTGATTACCTAGTAATTTTGAAAAAGAATAAAAAAAAGAAAAAAACAGAAATTAAGAAATGAACATGATTTCATGAAATATTTCATGAAAGTTAATAACTAAATAACATTCAACAAATAAGTCCTTTCTTCTTTTTATGTTAAAAGTTTGGTCTCGACCTATACCGTAAAACTCTTCAGCCATCTTTTTCTCATCAATATTGAGACAAAAAACGTTCAGTGTTAAAAGCATACCCAGTTTGGATCACTCAAAATGAAAAATCACGACGTGTGCCTGCCCCACTAGTCACAGTTCTTACAACATCCAACCGTGTCGACTGCTAACGATCCGTAGATTCGACACAACGCGTAAAAAGTATTCCATATAACAACATGATAGTTGTAAAATTATGACCAATACCACTAGGGCTCGGACTTGATCTGAGGTTATCAGGGGTCCCTGCAGCAATGCAAACGCTTTTATCGTTTGCTTGCAGCATAGTCCTATTGTTAACAATAAATTTAAAACATTAAAAAAGTTGAAGTTTTAAACTTAGCCACCAAGGTTGTATTCCGTTTAATAATAATAATAATATTGATTACCTGTAGAAAAAGCGTAGAAAAGTTAATACACGTATCCGACTGTTATATATTATCCGACTGTTAATACCTGTTATTAATACCTATGTTAATTATAGAAAAAAAAAACATTCATTAGGGTCAATGTGAAATAATCCTTCGACAATCTACCTAATTTTGACCGCAAATCACTAGTTTAGAGTACTACTTCTTAGTTCATGTGTTTATAAAGTTATTATCATTATTATTCTGTAGGTAAGTCATAAATAAAGTTACTCACACGAACATGCTAATGTATAACGTAACGCGACCTTCCAATTAAAATTGACGTATTTGAACAATTATTATTTTAATTGACCCATGCTAAAAATCACAGTTTTCAAAAGCAATTAGAACCTGAAAGCTTCTAATATCGATATATCGGAATGATATTCGATTTATAAATCTCTAACGTTCCAGCTATAAAGTCGATTTTATTACAAGCGCACAGATTCACGGGCTTAAATTAGTATGAAACAAGATTCCTTAGAAATCAAATAAGAAGATGATTCGTGGGAGCCAGTGTTCAATAAATACCGACCCCGAATGAGGCGTAACATAACATTGTAATCTAATGAACGAATGATTGTAATAGGAAAATATTCTTTCCCTAATCACGTCTAGTTTTATGTCTGATCAGTTTGGGATTCGTGTTTACGATCACGCTCTGATGTTTTAGAGCTTTAAGTAAATTGTGTTTTGTTTTTATTTGATGATTCTGTGTCCCATTTTATAGTGAATCTGTAGAAATAAATATTGTTTTCTTTTGCCACTAGCCATCCTACACAGCCATTCTTCCGACTGCACCCGTTGTTGTGTAACTTGGTCGACTACTAAATTATAGATAATACTACTAATATGACTACTAAGGGGCCATCCATAAATTACGTCACACTAATTTCATGACTTTTGGACCCCTCCCCCGCTCCTTGTCACAGCTGGTCACATTTGTGAGACCTCCCCCCTAGTGTGACATTAGATATTATGAAATTTTACACCTAGAAATTATTAAATTAAAACAGCAGTTCCGAAATAAGTTTTATTTCCATTAATTGTTTTTTAATATTTACCTATACATACCAATTATTCGATTATAAAATGTGACGTCACGAAATTTAGGACCCCCCTCCCACACCTTGTCAAACAATGTCACACTACATTGACCCCGTCAACGTGTGACGTAATTTTAGGAATGGCCCCTAAGGATAGAAACAAGCCGTCGGGATAAATTCAATCCTGTTCCAGCTGTATACCGGTTACATAAATTAATTTTAAGGTAATTCGGCACTCTGCCAAAATCGATCCTAGCCAAAACCCATTGTCTGGTGGTTCCCATATTTGGATTTAATTACAATAAAATATACCTACCTACCGACCTATATGTATAATACCTACGGACATATTTTCGAGACAGTATAGCTACTGAGGTCTAAAGCAGTGAGCTATGATGATGCAGGTTATCTTTAACGATCTGCACATAATGGTAGTGATACGAGTGAGTAGTGACAACCTCACCGGGACGCCAAGGCGACGTCGCCGGCCACGTATCCAAACAGTTTATATCGAAATGGCGGCTATCTCACTTGGCGACGGTGTGGCAACGTAGCCAATAGCCTAAATTCAATATAAACTGTTTGGATACGTGGCCGGCGACATCGCCTTGGCGTCCCGGTAAGGTACCGCACTAACGCATCAACTCAGAGTCACTAAAGGTTACTTAAATCGCTCCTTAGTACAGAATTTGTATGGTGATTCTTTACTAAGGAGCGATTAAAGTAACCGTTAGTGACTCTGAGTTGGGGTAAAAGTATAATTTTAGCCCAATTTATGATAGTTCCTAATTGTTTATTAATTTAAGGTACTGTTCCACTGCTGGGCTCAGGCGTCCTCTCACAATGTGAGGGGAACATCCCATAGTCCACCACCAGGGGCGTAGTTACCGCCGTATCAGCCGTATCAATTATACGGGGGGCCCAGCGTATAGGGGCTCCCATTAACACTCCCAAAAAAAAGCTTGCCAGAGCGGCCTAAGACCGCTACAGTTGGCACTCCTTTTATATTTGACAGCTGACGTTGAGGGGGCCACACAACAAATTTGATATGGGGCCTCCTTAGGACTAGCTAAGCCACTGTCCACCACGCTGGCCAAGTGTGGATTGGCAAACTTCACGCACCATTCAAAACATTATAGACAACTCTTAGGTGCTCAATTTACGATGTTTTCGCAGAAGCAAGTTATATATTTACATAATTACTAATACAGATATAACTAAGAACAACAGTTTAGAATATCATAGAAACTCCGAGGCTATCGACCAGTTTATAATGAATTCCTCCAGACAACCCATACAAACTTGTACAACACAAATATTGTACAAAGTAATGACATACAGTCAGTAATAATGGACCGTAAGAGTTTCCGTATCCAGTAACAGACCTAATTATAAAATAAATAAATACACATACGCATACATAGGTAGTAGGTTTTAACCTGTGTCGCGGGTGGCATGGAAAACACATATAACAAATCACAACAACACCCATGACCCGAGTACAAATATTTATCTGTCACATAAATATCTGCCTCGGCCGGGAATCGAACCCGGGAACCCTCGCTAACCAGGCAGGGTCGCTACCAACTAGGCTACAGGGTCGTCAAATTCAATTCCAATCGAAGCTGCGAGTAATTTGAGCAATAAATTTACTTATATTAACGACAACCAATAAACGGTCGAAGGCATCTTACTCTTTATCACATTATGTAAATATAATTTCACACCACACAACATTACACAACAACTTCGATCGAACCATCTTCGAACGAACAACTTCGAAGTACTTCGAACGATAACGAACGCATCAATTAAAATAAACACCACCAAACCTTTTAAATTTTGAAAATTTGACAACGAAAACATATTAGATTTTGAGCGTATCGTATCTCTGAAGTAATCCGTAATGACGTCTAATATAAATTAACAAAACTGTTTATGTAACACGGAATTATTATGTTTGTTAAAGAAATTTGAATGTTATTGCGTTACGATAATGTTGTTTTCATAAGGATCGCTTGTAACGAATCGGCGGCTCGTATTAAAACAGAATTAGGAATGTTTGGACATATCGACAAAATACTTGTTTGTTAGCTGTCATACGAGTGGTATAATAATAGTTATCTATTTTACTAAACCTAAACAAATACCGATATATTTGAATCAAAATTTTAATCTTCGCAAAAAATTAAAAGTCGAAATTTTTTGCGAAGTAATTCGTATTACGAAAAAAATATTGAAACAATTTTAATACTGTTCTATTGGTGTCTGATAGCATCTTCTATAGGTAAATTCGAAAACATAAAACATCAATTCAACCGCAGTTACACTTTTATCTCAAAGACGAATAGGTCTCAAACATTTAAGGATGATACTAAAATAAAATCGCTGTAAAAAATGGACACTCAATAACTTTTTTAATAAATGCAAAAAGTTGTGCAAAAATTATTTATCTTACAACACCGTTAATATGACTATCACTTAATTTTAAATGCTTTACTTAACGTAAGTTGCTCCATCAATCAATTCTAACCATGAAATCTTACATCATCTATCTGGGTTGTCAAACAAAGATGCGCTTTTAATAACGTGATATTTACTAACGAACCTGATTAAGAGTTGCAATTTCTTGATGACCAAAATACTTGATCAAAATGTCAACTGATGGTCAACTTTAAATAAGATTCCACGTCATTTATTTTACCAAAAGATCACATAAAATTGTATCTGGCATTACTTTACATTAAGTAAATAAAAAAAACTTTAGAAATAGTACCTATAACGTTTAATAATAAGTTCGGTACTTGTAAGATAATGAAATCAGTAAAGTTCTGGTAATTTCGTAAGCCACCTGATGGTAAGTGGCCAACGCTACCCAGACATTAGAACAAACGAAAATATTCCTTCATTAGTAACACAAAAGGTGCGACACGTTAGGTCAAGAACGAAGCAAGAAACTTGCTTATTTATTACTACCGAAACACGTAAAATGTTAATATAAAAGTATGTACATACCTGTATTCTGGAAACAAGTAGAATAAAATTCACAAAAAGTGAACATCAGAATAATTTACTAATTACTCTACCTACTGCTAATGAGGTTATTACTTAATCACTTTATACGAAATACCTAGATAGGGGTGAATTCGCCAAAGTCACAAAAAAGATGTTCCGATTGATAAAAAATTTAATTTACTACTTTTATAATTTTTTATTTTAGAAACTGCTTTTATACATATTTTTACATAAGCGCCCACATATTTCATTACATTATTTGAAGTAATTTATATAAAAAAATTGAATAACACACCCAAAACATCATTACCATTTGTAGGGAAATTGCTGATATTGATATTCCAAAATATTTTTTGAAAAACCTGCCTTACACATTGCGTGTTTAATTTTATATTTTGAGACAATATTTAATTAGGTACATTATAACATATAATAATATGGAATCAGCAGTGCAGAACTAGTAAAAAACATCAATTAAAATTTAGTCACGAAAATTCGTCAACTCCATGTCAGTACCGTCAAACGTTATATTTCTCAAATGTTTTTTGGGCTACGCTTTAAAGTACCCCTCGTTTCTCCTCGTCTGGTCCATTGTAAAAAGTGGAACAGGCCAACTTTTTACTGCTGCATGGAGAAACAACTTTTATTCATGAAAAACAACGACGTTCAGTACTTTGTCCCGATTTTGAATCATCGCCATTTACTGGACTTACAAGGTAAATATAAATTATACATAAATTTTAATACTCCACACGTATGTGTAATAGGAACATGATTTTCACTGGCACAAAGAGTTCATAAATTAATGATTATCAAAATGAATTTTAAGCAAAAAAGAAAAAAATATCATTACCATATGCATCATTCCCACTTGTTTTTTTGTAAATGGGAATGATTTTGTGTGAACGGTAATGACGATTGGAGATTTTGAAATCAATTTTGATTGAGTAATGAGACCTAGCAATTTCTTTTTCAACGATAAATTCTTGATATGTGTGTTGTAAATTAAATTTGAGCTACAAGTTGTTGGTAAAGAATCTACAAAACTTTTTAATTTTGCAATATCTTTTTAGTAAAATAAATTATAAACGAAAATTTAATGCAAATAAAGGCAAAAACCGATAAGAGAAACAAAAAATTGCTAGACGGAGGAGATAAACCGAAATCAGAGGAGATTGTGCATTGTACGAAGAGGAGAACAAAGAAAGAGATAAGAAGAAAAGAAAATAAAGAAAAGTTTCTGAAAAAAAATATCTGAAAAGAAAAATAAATTAAAGTGTCCTCGTTAGTAGCAAGCTACTAGCTGAACAAAGCCGATTAGAAATTTAATACCCCAGATTTGTTTTGGCACACTTGCTGCATGTTTTTGCTATCCTAGTACTTACTGCAAGAAACGAAAATATCTGGCTTGCTTTCTATAAGAGAGAGAGAGAGAGACAGACAGAGAAACATGCGCACGCCGCACGACATGTAACGACGCCGCACGAGTTGTAACGACTAATGATGGCAAAAAGTGTCGTTACAACTTATCGTTACCAAATTTTCCGCCTAGCCCCCTTTCGCAACGCGCGTTAGCCGATCAACAGTTGACGCCATTTTATGTAATATGGGAACTTCGTTCCAAAAAATGTAATGAAATAAGATGAAATAATCTTTTATTCATGTCGATATCACTGATACACTTATGAACGTCATTTTTTTAAATCTAACAGCATTTCGGAACGGTGCTTTGTCATGGAGAAGAAAATCCGTAAAGAAACTCCACAGCACATCTTTTAAAATAATGAAATTATTACACTACATGTTCTAACTGACGTGGAACTGGATGCATTACTAATTTACATGCATCTTTGTCAATAATATATTCATTTATACTATAATATCCTTTGCCTACTGGCTGGGATTTCAGAGATCTTTTATACATTTGAATAAGCAAATCATGTACTTAGGTAATTTAATGTAAAAACGTACATAGAGCCCCTCAAAAGAACGTTGTACTCTACGTAGTTGAAAAGAATCCTGTATGTCTGTTTCAAATTTGATGATTTTGCGTATCACTATTTTGCTTGAACCAACCGCCGTTGTTTCTTTATGAATAAAATATAATTGTAAATAAATTGAGATGTTACTGTTAATATGCTTATTTCTTTAAATCTCTCCCGCAGGTAGTGGCGTAATTTTAATTTATAGATGGTCCTAATTGCCCTTTTCTGCAAAACAAATATCGCATCAATGTCAACCTCTGCACCCCACATCAATAATATCAATATACCATAGGACATGAGGCTATGAAAGTGTGCAAAATAAACTAATGGCATAAACTGACTAAGCCGATATAATTATGATTGCCCCATTGTAGTTTAGAATCTAAGGTGACACCCAAGAAAACCGTAGATTTTTCCATAGTTATAATTTCACAAATATAAACCGGACTTTTTTTACTGGTCGCAGAGTGAAGTGACGCGCTTGGTACTGCTGTACGTGTTAAAGAGGACTGTCTCGTATTATTCCATTTGGTAGCAAACATTCTATATACTTAGTTTTTTAGCATTTATCAGTAAATTATTTGTAGTAAACCGGTGTGACAAACAAACCTGAGAACTTTTACATCGTCATTTATTTTATATCTATTCGTCTTAAATATAAGAGAAGTGACATCAGCAACTATGATAATGTCTGCATATTTCTTAATTTAATACGGCAGATCATTTAAGTATACTAGAAAAAGGAAGGGGCCCAGAAACGACCCCTGTGGTACACCCATCACAGATTGAGATCTCGATCACTTGTTATCATTTATACTAACACATTGGATTCTACTCGTCAAGTACGACACAATCAAGTTAAGTGAATTGTTATTGATGCTGTAGTAGTAGCTTAAGTAGTAATGTTTAGTGTTCAACACAATCAAACGTCTTAGACAGGTCACAGAATACCCTTTATGGGATTTTGTGAATTCTCCCAGGTCTCAAAGATAAGTTTGAGAAGCCTAGCACCTGCATTTGTTGTATTACGGCTTTCGGTAAAACCGTATTGCTCAGGGTGGAGTAAATTACAAGCGGTGAAGTGCTTCAGCGTTTAATTTAACTTAATTATTTTCGAAGACCGTAGGTAAAATAGAAATAGGTCTGTAATTATTAAGGCCTGTTTTGTCCCCAGATTTAAAAATCAGTATGATCTTTCTGTACTTCGTTAGATCTGGGAAAGTATCTAGATTTACACATTTGTTTACTAACCTAGCTAAATAAGGAACTATCACATCTTTTATATTAATTATAATTTTAACAGACATTCCCCACAAAATTTCAAATTCATATGCCCCCCCTTTACCAGAGGTAATTTTATTTCCATGAACTAATAATTCTTAATCAGAATTGCGTAATTTATTACTGCCAATCTCGTTACCAATAATACTCTAATTAGTGGTTTTAGCTTGACATTTTTTATCTTCATATTATTATGCAACTTATAGACATAACTATAATACACACGGCTTTAAATTTTTTTTGAATAACATTAAATTTTGTCATTCCCATTAACAAAAAATCATTACCGTTAAATAAAAGTCATTACCAGGCTGCTCAATATCATTACCATTTCTTATAATTTTTTTTACGACCCAATAACTTTTGATTAGCATAACGAATTTTGAGGACTTTTGTAGGCTTAGAAAGGAAATTTTATGTGCTAATTTTTTTCATGGTTTTGCACGCATTTCCACATACTTTAAAAAAAAACACCAAAATAATTCAAAAACGCGAATTCACCCATAGGCACATTAGCAGATGCTAATGTGGTTTAAAATTTCCGCAAAATCTTAGGAAAACAAAACACAATCTCATCATCGATTAACAATACTATTAACAGAGTCAATTAATTAAAATCCTTTAAATAATTGAACTATTACTACTAGCGTATACGAGGGCCGTTTGATATTAAAGTCCTTTTTAAAACAATTTACCAAACAGCCCTCTTAGAGCCGACATGATCGCGGTGAACCCGATGTTTGCGCAATGAATTGTTGCCAATTGGCTACAACTTCCAGTGGATTTAGTCGATTTTGAAAGAGAACGTGGGCTCGATTTTCAAAATAGACTCCCTAGACCTCCCGACGCTAAACAAATTTCCTTCGCGATGTCTGTTTTAAAGTACATTATACTTCAATGGTTTGCATCAAACGTGATAGTTGAAGACTTGAAGTACTCGTAAGCTAAAGTTTGCTAGCTTCGGAAAGTGGTCTCGAAAGTGATTCGACTGAATTCCTAAGCGGGTGTCGAGTGCCATCCCGTGTGACCCCGGGTCGGCCTTTCTCCCGGCCGCGCGGCCCGGGCTGTCTCGTGCGCCGCGTCAACCTGCAATTAATGGAGGACTGAATTAAGCAGAAGAAAGCCCTTTGCCTTTTAAGGTGTAACGAGGAGGAACATCATTACAATCATTAAGGAAGTTCTGTTTTAATTTCCAATTAAACTATACTGAAATAAAACATACTTTAATAATTTAACATCTTTGACTTGTGGTTTCTAAAACGTCTCTAGGTAAAACAGCAGTGAAATTGAATACCTGTACGAATTGAAGCTGTATATACGAATTGGCGGATATGTTTATTAAATTCTTAATAATTGTAACTTAACATACTACATAACGCTACAACTCAGGGCTTGTTTCACAATCTTCAAATAGAGTCCTGAATAAGCTATTCGCCGGTTAAAGTGACGTTAAAGTGTCATTTTACATACACGAAATGTCAACTTAACCAACGAATAGCTTACTTCGGACTTACTTGAAGATTGTGAAACAAGCCCTCAGAGTCACAAACGGTTACTTCAATCGCTCCTTAGTAAAGAATCATCATACAAATTCTGTGCTAAGGAGCGATTTAAGTAACCGTTAGTGACTCTGAGCTGGGGCGTAAAAATATACAGACAAACAATAATTTCAAAAACATCATTTTAACTTTTTCGATGTCATAAATTGATCTCCTGATAAAATCTATCTTTTCAGGATTCGATAAACAAAATCAACATTCTTATAGATATATCAACAAGCTACATCGCAAAACTTACAATCTAATCATTAATTTACAACTCACAGTCTCATCCACAAGTTACGCCTCACACTCACAGTCTTATCCATAAGTTACAGCTCACACATTAGACCTGAAAGCAATAAAGCATAGTAAAAAGTCTCTCCATGTATATGTATAACCATGTCAACCACACGACCCAGGGTCGGACTTTCTCCAACTTCCATCACTGTCAACTAGTAGTTATTGGTAACCGTCTACTAAACTAAAACCCAGTCCTGAATTAAATTATTTTATTGCAAACGGTAATTGGTTGAAGAAGAGATATTTTAGTGTGCATGCATGTATAATGCCTATCTAAGCAAGACAGGCTCGAATCGACACGCTTGCCGTTTCTTGCAAAATGAAATTCCTAGACAGAATTCGCTTCTAATTTAGTGTGTGGTATACTTAATTATGTTGGTTTCAGCCTATTAGTGGCTCAATGCAACGGGCCTTTCCTAGAATTTGAGTACGGTTTGTGAAGATTGTTATTGGCCAAATCGACTATAATGGTTCTTTGGTCGTAGTCTTTGGGAAACTAACCCTTACCCACACAAATAATAATTACAGCTCAATCCGTGTGGGATTACCTGGGTTTGCTCAGGGATTACCTAATTAAGAGCACCAGTGCCTCGTGTCTAATGTCTAAAGCTCGACAGTGATCACTTTTAGTCCTTTCGTGTCTTCCTTAGCAGCTGCAGTGTCTATTGTCTAAAACATTACTTAAAGCAACTTAGTGTGAAACCGATTTATAATATAAATATCGAGAGTGAGACAGATTTATATACCGAGCAGCAAGCTCACATATTTTACCACTTTTTGGGTCCTTTTAAGCCAGTAGGTACTCTACCATCAACATCATCGCAACCTATATACCTAATTATATTACAGAGCTTCGGTCTTTTCATACAGTGTGATGGTTACAGGCCATAGTCCACCAAACTACGGATTGTCAAGCTTCACTGAGAACGTTAGAGAATTCAGCAGTGCAAGTTTCCAAGAATCCATTTTGATTCGGTTTTTTTTTTGGACGTTGATTGACAATGCATCGGTAATGACTGATGCCTTCGTTATTAGTTCCACCTTCCACTTACCATCGGGTGGTTCTTCAGATCCTTTGTCGGCTATTTTTCTAAAATAGGATTCAAGCCCAACCCCGCTTGAAGTACCTACCTAATATTCAAACTCAAGGCTTACAGTGCCTGCGATGCGTCAGTAGGATTCCTTTGCAATACCTATGTTGAATGCAAATGGGTACTCACGATTTTTACTGACTTCAAAAAAGGAGGAGGTATTCAATTCGACTGTATTTTTTTTAATTTCTATGTTTGTTATTTTATTTATTTATTTAAAACTTTATTACACCTTTTAAAAAATGGTACAACAGGTGGGCTTAATGCTAGAAGCATTCTCTGCCTATTCATTGTTACCTCAGAACTTTCGACTGGGTGAACCGATTTTGATGATTCTTTTTTTAATCGAAAGCTGATGCTTGTCATATGGTCACACATAAATTTGAGCGAGATCTAACAATTAATTTTTGAGTTATTTTGAAGTCGGTTATTTTTTGTTACTAAAATTTAGATTATTGTGGATAGTACCATGATCCATGTAACTGGGTCGAAAAATCGGTAAAAAATACAAAAATCGTGACTACCCGTTTGCATTCAAAATGTTCAGTGCTCGCGACGATATAACTTTAAAATCATGTAATATAATAGAATCCTATATCTGTAGATACAGCACTCAGCAGCATGTTTCATAAGTGATTGCTGTGATACGCAGTCGTTAATACATTATGGCGCTGTGACCAATGACCAACCATGGCCCGTGGCCGGTTCGTTAAAGCTTCTTTACAGTAATGAGAAAACACCGGCCACTTATTACGAATACTAACTTCTAAAATTAACTTTCTTGTTTGCGTGTAAAATAAATTTTGCAGTTTTATATTTATCATTAGTTATAGTAAACTATAACTGATACATTTCTGTACGTGTTAATGCACGATCTTTGAGAAAAACTAAGTAATTTTAAGGGGCCAATTTAGTAATGCAATAGATCTGCATTTTTTTTCATGATGTACTGTAGACAGCATGGAGGATAGAGGTAAAGGAGAAATGACTCTGTTGTGCAAAAATGTCCGTCAAACTGCGTTAATTTGTTGGCGCCACGGTAGCAAAAGAGTAAATTTCGACTACGTAAACAATTGAAGTTTGGTATACAGGATTGTCTTACTTCAATCCTTCAACAAGTGCTACATTCTTACCTTTTGCCTATGCTAGGGCCAATGTACTGCTTAAACTAGACACTTTTTTAACTTTCCCCATTTACCTCTATCCTCCATGGTACACAGCTTGGGGTTATTTCAATTAATTAATGTGTGAATTCAAAAAATGTCGCAATTTTTTACCAGTGGCAAAAAAGGGTTTCTTCCCGAAGCGAAGCGACAACGGTTTAATAACCGAAAATCTTATAAGAAAAAACGTCTGTAAAATGCAAGGTGTTATCACAGGATATTATTATTCTACAAAGACCGTTTTAGTCTGTATTGCAAATAGTGGTGTTCCATTGTACATTTATTATCTGTTACAGTACAGTGTACGCTTTACAAGTAACCTGTAAAGGTAAGCCTAAAGGTTACCGTTTGACAAATTTGAACGCATTGTTTCAACATTAATCCTGTTAAACCGTTGGTTATTCATACTTACCCTTTACCGATACACTGTTAATTCGAAATGACAAATTGTCTTAAAATGAGAAAAAAATAGAATTAAAAGTTTATTATTAAGAAAAGAACAAAATTCCCGACTGTCAAATAAAGTGATATGATCCATGTCAATCACAGGTATATTTTAATCACAGGTATAAATACCCTATGTCCTATTCCAGATCAGTGGAAGGCTTCCCGCCCACGTCAGTCTTTTGGTAGGACCGATTTTTCCTGCCATATTATTTCTGACCGACTTTTTGTAGGACGTGTGCGTTGCACTATTGCTATCAGTACGTTCTATTTTTCTTCTACAAAAAATCAGTCACCGATTATCGGACGTGGGCGGAAGCGGAAGAGTAACAAATATCCTAGCAAACTCTCATATTTTATAAAGCTCGCCATACACGATTAAGTGTACTTGTCAATTTTGCAGTTTACTTGATACGGCATCCAGTTTGCATTCTACATTCTAGTGTTTACTTTATTTATTTATTTATTTATGTACACTTTATTGACCACAATATAAAATATTGAAGAACAAATGGCGAGCTTAATTGCTATTGCTTTCTAGAGTCGATACGTAAATCTTCAGTTCCTGTACAGCTAAGATAATAATAATAATACCCTGTAATGCAGGGTCCAATGTTACAAACTGGTTTACCATTAATTTTGAATCCAAACTTCCCACAAGATACCTTGTCATTTGTGTGAATAAATATGTAACATTATCAGTTTACTATCATAGTTATAAAACCCAGAAAACCAAATAAAACGGCGCCATGCGCTTTTATTTTAATTAATAAGTAAAATATCTCTCCAACCAGTAACAACCTTCCTAAACATACAAACATGGACTCTATCTTAATTTTATTTAAATACTGCTAGAAGAGCACAAAGTTCATTGAATTAAATAAGTTCATACATACATTTTATCGGGTATAAAGTGTTTTATTTATAGCGTATTTTTATCACGCACGCACTTTTATAATTTTGTAGTGTGTCGATTCGAATTAGAGGTCATCAATTTAGATTATTCGATATACCTACTCGTTATTGAATGAATAAAATGAATATAAGTGTATAAATACGAGTAGTATGCCGGTTCGGTGCGCGCGTTGCGTAACCCGGCATTCTTGTGCGCCAATATGCGTGCGCGCAGCCGAAACGGGCAAGGTAAAATTTTAATTTGCCCTTTCTTCTAGTTCTTTCCTTCCTTTCCTATCTATTTTATCTATTTTTATTATTGTTTCTATAGCTAAAAATTTTTGAATGTCCTGGCCTGGCTTTGTGTTACCATCGAGTTGTTTCCTTGGAAGTTGGAAGCCAACGCCTCAGTGTCGTATTTAGTGTCAGGTACTGATGTATATAAGGAACCGTAACTATTTACTACAGACGCTTTGTTGTGGGTGTACATAGGTGTATCTATTTAAAAAAAAAAAAAACATTTTCTTTAATTATTTTTACGGATGCTTTAATCATTATCGTAATAATTGGCATTAAAAAGTTATGAATCTTTTCATAATGTTATCTTCTACACTACACCAGACAACGTGAGTAGGTACTACAATATTACCTACGCTTATATTATGGTCTATGGTCTTTTAGCCTTTCGGCTTTATAGAAATCTCTATTATATAATTTCACGCCAATATCAATTTATAAACATCGCTATCGAAATCCAATTGCAGTTTATTGATTTTAGTATGCGTATGCGCACCTATTTGTTATGACCAGAGAGAAAATATTGTGTTTCTCAACTTGTACAACGAACGCACAGCTTTATATGTACATTTTACATTGAATTTATGGGCATAAACAAGGAACGGAGTCGCATAAAAAATTATTTTACGAGCAAATTTCGTAAAGTTATTGGTCCTATCCATAAATGTGAACAGCCAGTAGATTACATTTACAACTTTTTTACATTGTTAATTTATAGTTAAACTTGTTGATTTATTTCAAAGTTTCATAAGGCATATCTAAAAAATACGTATCTAGAAAATACCACAAAACAATTCATATTAGTACCTAATTCAAAATACATAATAAGAAAATATCAAAATACAAATCCAAAAAAAACACTTAAAATTCCAAAATTTATTTTATTTATAATTAAACCTGAAATCAAAATCGAGTTCAGCTTGATTTAACTAAAAGTATTTTTGTAAGTATAGGTATCTTGTTTACCTTAGTAAGAACGACATAACAATATAAATGATGCGTTCATTAGTTGTAACTTGTATTATGTTGTAATCGATACGCCGAGAAAACAACGACAATATAAAAAAAAACAATTGTCTAAAGAGTTAAAGACCGTCACAATAAAGTTCAGAGTGTCCACCTGTCGCGCTCACATTGAATATGAAAACATTGAAAACGTCCTTAAACATCTTACTAATGTATAGAATCGACACCGCGAACCCGATATTTGCGCGTTGAGCTGTTGCCAATTGGCTACAGTTTGCAGTGGATTCAGTCGATTTAGAAAAGATAACGGGGTCTCGAGTTTGAAAATAGAACCTCCCGGCGCGACACAATTTTTTTTTGCCATGTCTGTTCTAGTTGTAGTACATTATAGTTCTATGGTAAACACATTGGACAACTTGGACAGCCGTCCTCCCGTACTGCTCCCATACAAATGTATTGTTTAATGTAATTAAATGCATCGTATTTTATTAAAGGAAATTGTCTCCGTCCATAATAACTAAAGTAATGTTAAAAAGTCAGTTTTTTTATTGCGTGTGAGGCGGGTGGTAAAGTGTCTTAACTCGACTTAGGACAATTTATGTCTGGAAGTAGGAAATTATGCCATTTTTGCTGTTTTGTGTCTTGGTTATGCAATTACTTACTGCAAATTTTGCCGATGTTTTCAATTGAAATTTTATTTTAAAAATAAAATTATAAAAAAACCAACTGCTAATAAATATGAGACTATTGAGGCTAAACCGCAAAAGAGGTAAAAGTAAATAATTATGTACTTACCTACTACGTAGGTAGTAAGTACTTTGAAGAAGGCATGAGCTGCGTGGGACTTATGCACAGATAATAAGACAGATATAATAAGAAACAACTTGACAAAAGGTCAAGTAGGTAGGTACAAAAATTTACTTGACGTATCGACTTTCACTTTTCTTTTTTTTTCTTCTTGTGGTGACATTGATGACAATCGTGGAGCACACGAATATGATAGAAAATCAACGTGGTAGTCATGGAAGTATTAATACTAACTCCAATGGTGGTAATCATTGAAGTATAATGCCATAGAACAGATATCTCGAACAAAATGTGTCCCGCCGGGAGGTTCTATTTTCAAAATTGAGTCCCCTTTCTCCTTTCAAAATCGAACGAATCCATTGAAAATTGAAGCCAATTGGCAATTGTGTTCGCGGTGTCGGTTCTATATGCTAGTAATAATACTTCAATGGTGGTAATAAATAATGATGGTAGGTAATAGAGTTTTATTACTTCCAGACTAGCTGCCACGCCTGCCATCCTTGTATAATTCAAATGTTTTACGTGTTGAGGTTGCAGAGTAAAAAATAAGCCCGCCGCTTCCTTATTGCCAGCAATGCCAGCATTGACATGTTCGATAATACGTCTGATGTCACAGATATGATATATATAATCACTCACCATCAGATGATTCGTGAGCTCGTTTGGTTGCTATTTTCAAAAAAAAAATCTGTGCATTCCCAAAAAAATGTTTAGCTTTAGAATTTACACTTGTCGCGACAAGTAGGTACAAGTTACAAGCAGGTAATTAAGTATAATTAAAATGCACATTGAAATAACATATTAACAAATACAAATACGCAAATTTACCTCGTCAGACAGACTTAATCTAACCTCATTAACCCTATTCGTGTATTCAATCGAAATTTCGCGTGGAAAAAACAATAGACATTCCAGAATTGACTAAACAAAGGATCACCACACCTTCAGCCACGCCTAGAATGTGCGTTTGCTTCCTCAAATTGGCAACCCTGGCACAGAATTTTGAATTTAGAATTCCGTATCCAAATACAAAATTAATTATTCATGCAAATCTGTTATCTATTCTGTAGTCTGTATACTCTGTAGAAACGAATATTTGTTTGGTATGTTGATAGTTTTTTGAGATATGGAACTAAGAATGTATTGCAGTTAGTAGGTATAGAGATATCAGTACACACATCGAACAATCTAGTTTAGACAAAACATGTGGTAATGTCAACCGACACTGGCAACCTTGCCGTAGTCACAGGTGGTCTAAAAAATAAAAAAAATCTGAAGTTAATCTGTGTACATTATAAAAATATTATCACTCTACGTGCAGCTTTGCCGCGTTTTCCGGGATAATAAGTACCCAATAACTTACTTAGATCATGGTCTACTTGTGCACTAAATTTCATGTAAATCTGTTCAGTACTTTTTATGTGAAAGAGTACCTAACAAATATTCTTACATCCTCACAATTTGATAAAAATGTATAATGAAGTAAAAAAATACATTGTTAGGGAAATTGGATAGGTACCGCAGAGTTGTACAGAATGTCCTAACTTTCAGTGTTTAATTAGATACCATTTTTTTCTTGTAAGGTTGGTAATATATTGTTTAAGGCTTTAGAGATAGTACGTAGATTTTTATTACGTATATTTTTTATTATTCATCAAACAGTTCTCACGTATCAAAAAATTTACTAAGTATTTTTACTAAGTAGGTACATTTCTCGCTCAACAACTCGCCAAAAAAAACCTAAATCAAAATCATCATAATGACTTAAGTTGCAATATAAATAACTTCATGTTAAACCAAACTTACAGCCTGAAAAACCAACTTTCTAAACTAACTCAAAAACTACTCGTCAGATCTCGCTCAAATTTAAGTGGGACCACATAACAAGCACCAGCTTTCGATTAAAAAAAGAATCATCAAAATCGGTTCTAGTAGAAGGTTCTGAGGTAACAAACAAAAAAATACAGTCGAATTGAATACCTCCTCCTTTTTTGAAGTCTGTTAAAAAGGAGGAGTTATTCAATTCGACTGTATTTTTTTATGTTTGTTACCTCAAAACTTTCGACTGGGTGAACCGATTTTGATGATTCTTTTTTAATCTAAATCTGGTGCTTATCATGTGGTCCCCACTTTTTGAGCGCGATCTGACGAGGAGTTTTTGCGTTGAAGTCGGTTATTTTTTGTCAAGAATTATAGTTCAACTATTTGAAGTCGGTTAATAAAATTAAAAGGCTATAACATTATACAGAACCATTCATTCAAATTAGCAGTAATCACAGTTTCCGTCTGATAACATTAACGAGATCTTGGTAGTCAGATTAAGGTCATCCCACTTGATAACAAGTAACAATGAATACTTGAATAGTAATTATTTTAATTCAGCCTTCATGATTCACTTGATATGATACTAAACACGTCTGAAACAAATTACATGCAGAGTTACTGTGCAAATGTAGTACTTAAATAAAATTGCTGCACCCAGGTGCTTCACGGTCAGGCTCAGGGTACCTACCTTTATGTAGAGAACATTATGGCTTAGGATGTTTTGAAGGCAAGGAGCTTTCCATACTTCTAGGAAAATGCATAGATTTTTTGGCACAATCTATGTTTATAGACGTAGAACAGAAAATTTACACAAAAACTTTATAACTTACATATTATTATAAACTTGGCTTATGCGAGGACCTTTATCTAAGTTAGTAAAAACCAATAATTCCAATAACCAATAATTTCTGAGATTTGCGTTCGAATAACAAAATGTCCTAAAACAAAAGAAAACGTTTAATATTTACTCAGTAAATTCCGTAAATCACTATTGAAGTATTATTATTTATTATTAATAGGTAATTTATAAGAGGCCTCTAAAAACATGTATAGACTGTATAGACCATTAGTTACCCTAAACCCCAGAAATTACATATACAGGCACAAATGAGTCATCAAAAAGTTGCCTAAAGAAAATATTAATGAAAAGTTAGTTGACCTCGCAGACTCAGACCTGACCTACAAACGTAATATTCGTAATAAAGGCGCTTTAAATAGCTTTACCTGCGTATATATGTCAAGACCGTGATGGTAAGTTGTGTGTGACCTAGAAAGAAAAACGAGAGCATGGTACCAACATAATAATAATGTCCGAAAGCTTATCATGCAGACTCGCGGCTTAGTTCGCCTGTTGACTTGAGTCAAATAGTACCTAATTTAAACATAGTTCGTACCTTGTTCAATATCCCCTCGATGATAAAACAATGGTTACAAAAAATTATTATACATAATTATTATATTTTTCTTTGCATTATGCATCATAATATAAAGATATAATTGAGAAATATAAAAAAAATTGGTAGTGAGTTTCTACTTTTTTAATTTTTTCGGCAGTCGCTAGTCGGTGCTAAAAGTTTTTAAGGTTTAGATTAATGCCTGTAAATAGACAATTTAGTAACTTTTTAGTTAACATTTAGTTAAAATTTAGTTATTTACTTAACTACATAATACCTACGTGTAAACCGAACATAACAGATTAATTACCTGCATAATTTAATAAAAGAAATAGATACTTGTCTTCTTATTAGTAGGTGAGCGGAGAATTCGGGCGCGGTCACATAGGCGACCAGTATCATCGAATTGACGTCACGTTATTTACCATACTTACTTTATACATTTATTGCCTGCGTCAACTTATTTCTGAGTACAGGTGCATCCCATAATATACTTAATTCAACTTCCGTATGTTTTTGGTCGCAAACCCTGGAAAATAATTATATTGCAATTACTGGAAATTCTTATGCAAGGTAGTAACTGTAGTATCTATGTTTAATAGAAGAGTGTTTTTTATACTTAATACTCCAAAATTCCCAGGGTAATGGGAATTTTAAGTGTTTTAGATTTAGGTACTTATATTAGGGGCCATCCATAAATTACGTCACACGTTAGGGGGGAGGGGGGGGGGGTCGATGAAGTGTGACATTGTGTGACAAGGGGTGGGAGGGGGTCCTAAATTTCATGACGTCACATTTCAAAATCGAATGATTGGTATGTATAGGTAAATATTAAAAAAAAATGGAAATAAAACTTATTTCGGAACTGCTGTTTTAATTTAATAATTTCATAATATTATTATGTGATGTCACACTAGGGGGGGGAGGTCTCTCAAATGTGACCAGCTGTGACAAGGGGGGGGGGGGGGAGGAGTCAAAAAGTCATGAAACTAGTGTGACGTAATTTATGGATGACCCCTAATTAAGCATACTGCCATTTTCGTTGCTATTGCTAGTGGTGACCTTGGATTCCGTTAATGAACAAAAGACTATGTGATCAGCAATGCTATTCTGTTTTGTAACTCGACAGCGGAACTCGCGATGAAATTCAAAATTGAAGTTCGAGTTCGACACTCACTTCACTTCGCAAGTGCGTACTACATAGATGATTAGAGAATGACATATCAAGATGATGCAAGTTCGCTTTCGAGTCTCACTTGAGTGAGCTTCGATTTCGAGTTTGTATTTTAGAGAATAGCCAGATCTTTCCTGTTGAAGGTTGCCGATCTCTGTTGCCGATGTCTGATGTTAAAGGTACCTACTCATGCATTGTGATTGGAATGGTGTTTTAACTCCCTGTGTGTGTCTCCTGCTACTACCCTCATTCTAGATAACAATAGAGACTTAAATGTATGTCATTGACTCTTTTTGCAGTAGCGCTTCGATGATGAATTAATTTGATCTTAGGGTGATACTGATATCCATGTGCGTACACTACTACTACCTGGATCGTCTGCTTGTAAATCGATAAAAAGAGCGACATTAAACATTACATAGGTTTTAGAAACAGATCTATTTTTGAAACTGGATCATTGTAAGACACTAGCAAGCAACAAAAACGGAACACAACAAACAATTGAATTAAAACGTAGGCGCGTACGTCACAGCGATACCTACAGTGGCAGGGCGTGGTCTGAACGACCAATAAAACTGGGTTAGCGGCTAGGTATAGTGCATACGTGACTTGCTCAACTTGTGTTGTATGATGTCCCGATAGACGTCGTCATTTTGACTGCGCGAATTCCGAGCGCTTACGATGACACCCGAGCACTGATTTAGTTTTTTTTTTAGTTTTTTTAATTGTTTTTTTTTTATACATGTAAAATTTTGTCTTGGTTATTAAATAGATTTTTATCCATCATCTCGCATTGGAATGTGTGTGGTCTCATAGGTAGACATTCATATGTGAGACATTACATCAATCACAGAAACTGTTAAACACGTAAATTTCTGCTTTAGTCGAGAATCAAACCCGGGACCCTAGGCTGACAGCAGAGCAATATCAGAGCTCGTCTCTCAAAGTCGTCTCTCAAAAATCATTGTTAGAGTCATTGGACGGACTAAAAAATATTACATTGATTTTTAACTTAATGACATAATTCAGACGTTAGTTAAAATTATGACCGACCACCTGCTCTTAGGCTTAAACAGGTTATGGCCATTGAAATGAAATACTTGAATATTATTTATATCAGTATTACATAAGTGTTTAAAAATAAAAATATCAAGAACAACAACAAAACTCTTTATTGTACACCAATATACAGTAAGAACTTAATTTTAGGTATAGCTAGAATAGTAGGTACAACAGGCGGCCTTATTGCTGAAGAAGCGATTTCTTCCAGGCGACCTTAGGGAAGAGGACAATTTAATAAAGAAACAAAGTAGTGGTGTACGAGTGCTTAATGAAAGAATACAGCTGATATAATACAGAATATCATAAAAGTAGAAAGAATGTAATCAATTAATAATAATAATATTATTGTAATGATGGTTACTGAATAAATCATTTTTCATTTTTCATTTTTTTCATTTCATTTTTTAATTATAATAGTAGTCATACTTAGTTATTCTATCAATTCACGCTTGGCTGTTTGACACCTTTTGATCAATGAATGAAAGGGAATAAAATTACATATCGACATCAAAGCAATATCATACACATCCGTTTGCCAACGTCATTGATTGGTGCATTTAATCAAACTCAATCTTCGATGCTTCCCGAATTTTGTTCACCCGAAGCGTTTTAAAAAAGGAACCTATAATCGCAGCATTGCCCGAAGCGATCATGAAGCCTCATGAATATGTTTATCACTTCGCAACACTTGTCGGGAAGCAGCTGTCAATATAATAATTGTTACTTATGATTTGAAAATTAGCATATGTGGATTCACCCTTACCATGCGATCAGTTCCGTATAATGTAGTTGCACGAGTTGTGGCACTTGTGGCATTAAACAGATAGATATTATATTCTTTTTCTTAGTATAAATTAGCAACTTTTAATATTTTTACATCTTGTAAATAGCTATGCAAATAAATTTGAATTAAAGCTGTCCTATCGCGTGTAGTTACCATAGCTAACATAAGTATGATAGGATAGGTCCCAAGATAAATAGTTCTTAAAATTCTAATTCCATTTTTTGTTGCGAATGTAGTTGCAGTACTTGCAATATTGCAGTAGGATGCTGCATTTTTCGCATAATACCTACCTTGGTAATAGGTACCTACATAGTTAGATACCAAATCAATCTAGAACTACATACCTACCTACCGTATCACCGTATAATTTTATTATGTACCTATCGTATCGTAGCTGGCTCTCCTGTCCTGTGCAAAATTTCATTCAGAGCATTTTTTACATGAACAATATCAATTTTAATATTTCATATTAGGTACTTAATTAAACCTACATTGTATTTTAAACTTACAAACACTTTCAAAAAAAACCTTGGTAGATATTTCCTATCTTTTTTAACTATTATTAGGTATACTGTCAATGACAGTCAAAGTATTAAAAGATTAAAATAAAAAGTTATTCAAAAATTTTAACACGCATCATTGGTAAGTACCTAGCATGTTGATACAATTTGCCGTGTCTCGAAATAGTTGATAAGAAACCGCGTAGAGATTCTTCTTCGATGTTTTTACAGGCATTACTATGAGCACGTGTTCGCGTCTCGCGACCGGCGACGTTCAGCAAAAGGCGGACGGCTGTTTTCCGTGTATTTTCTGGTTGAGGGCGTCCGGGGAGCGAGCGGGGGCCGCGGGGAAGGGGACGGCCGGCAGCAGATGCGCCGCGCAGCGCCATCTAGCGAGAGCGCCGTCGCCAGGTGTGCGCGGCCCGCACCGCGGCGCGGCTTCCACCCGCCCTCAGTCCGCCGTCACGCACCGCCGCGATTACACGTAACTACGGCTGCCACACGCCGGCCGCACGCGCGCGTTTCGAACGTAGTGCACGATACGATACCCGACCGGTTCCCGAAGCCGATGAGCGCGACCAGTGACACCTCTAGTGCTGTGTGACTCGCAGTGAAACGCTCAGTGGAGACATGTGCAAGTGATGGATTACTTATCCGCCGCCGTCGAGTGCTGACGGGCTCCCGTTCCCGTGTATGCTCAGGCGCCGCTCGCGGTCGCGCCAGCATGCGCGCCCCTGCGGTGCTCGTCGCCCTGCTAGGGTTTCTACCCCAGGTAGGGCACCGCCACCGCCATGGAGCTCGCGGCCTCCAGTTTGTTTACGTTTCGCACGAAGCGAGCTCACCGGCGCTCGATTCGCGAGCTCGAGGCCGCTCCGTCCGCACGACACTCACTTTCCCACGAGCGTGGCGGAGTCCGAGCTCCCTAGATCGTCCTGGATAGTGGAGAGGGTGTAGGTTAGCCGAGGCCCGAGTCGTGACCGGCTCGAGCCGCCCGGAGCCGCGTCTGTGTGTGTTCGATACGTTTACCGGCGAGCACCATCCTACATAGTTATAAAGAAAGTTCAGGTTTTACGGGCGGCGCGCGGGGTCAGCCAGGTCGCGAGCCTCCTTGTTTAAAATTAGATGCATTCCGAGGCTTCGCGATGAAGTGGATTTCCAAAAGGACGAACCCGCGGCCGTCCGTGCTCGGAATAGCTTGCGGACGAGCCGAGTCTGCTTCAAGGCGCGATATTTCTGGCAGGGTTAGTAGTCCGGTCTAGTTCGTGAGTTGACCGTCGCTAATCACTAAACGCACTACGAAGTAGCTACTACCCAAATTACCTCTTACCTGATTTATAACCTACATCTTACAAACAATAAAAATATAAAATTACACTTATGTAGAATTCATTAGGGTATTTGATCTACGAAGAGTTCAATAATAATACCTTAATTTAATAATAACAGTTGAATGTGGTTGTAGGTAGGTAATTGAAAACACATGTTACCTAGTTATACAAACAACAAACAAAAGTAACAAACTCTTCATTAAATATTAACTTGGATATAGCAATGTTAAATTCGAAGGCACCGCTATCCAATTAAAGTCTCAAAACTACTGAAACAAAGTTAAGTAAAATCGATATTACCAAAATGTAATACCTACCTATTATCAGCCAAGGACAAGTAATTACTTAGTTACTTAATTTAATAACGAGTAGGTAGGTAGGTACTTTATAACACGAAATATAGTTTTCTTCAAATTCCAGTAACTAAAATAACATAAATTTATTGAGCGTAACTAGCGTAAGAATAATAAGCAATCCAATGCACTGTACATAGTGTTGTGTTTATTTTCATTATTGGTAATAACCATCGGAATGAAATGTTTGGTGAATCACTTCATAGATGCGCCAAATGTCGATATTACCGATACCCGCTTTCCCAATCGGTTCCTACGCTTTGCTAAATTCATTATAGAGAAACATTGCATGAATTATAGAGTTACGAAACTAACAATACTGGATCCAAACGAAACGTCAGCCCCTAAAAATCGATTGCCGGGTGACTCCCGCAATGGCAATTCGCGAGGGATCAACCATTCATTCCCCATGCGTACGCGCAACCGTAGTCACTCATTTATTAATGTGTTCGCATGTACCGTTACAACTACATGTACACATTTTATACGCGCTTATTACGAACCGATGTGTTTAACTTTAACCGGTGTCGGGACTTCATCTCTCACTTTATCGTGTGATTTTAGTGAACTTTTAGCGGGTCCATTACAGTTCAGTTATTGTTTTTTGCGCTCGACAGGATGCAGTGAAATTACCTCAGACAATATGTCAATTAATTATTAACGACATGCATGTAAAGCGTCGTCGTTTTGCTCAGTTTGTCATGTATCTTTCCTGTCTTGAATGCGCAGGTGACTCGGTTGTAATGAATGAGAAAATTCCTTAATAAAAGTGACAAAAAAAAGTTGAAAAAGTGAATCCTTATAACTAGAGTGTAAAATTATTTCTTATATTTTTTTAAAATTTGAATGAGAATCTAAGGAAAATACGTAATATCACTCGTTTGCAAATCTTAGTAATAAAGGCATCGCGAGACGTATGAACCTGATTTATATTTTCATTCTAACCCGCTCTGTTCTCACGAGTGCTCGTAACATTCGTAATACGCAATTCAGCATCTATACTGCACTCGGCACATGTTATAGATTCGGTTGCAACTGGGTGCGTGTGCTCAAGGCACTATAATACATTATGAATGAACGCGTCGCGATAAAAAACGTTGTTTTGCACCATCGTCCCGGACTGGTTTGCCCTGCCCGGGGCCAAGCGACGCCGTGCATTGATGTAATTGTCCCGACAGGACTCCCGGCTGCTCCTTATAACGTCCGATACATCCGCAGGATTCGGCGTCCGCATTTTTCCTTTTTACTATCGAAGCTCGGTCGATCGCATCGCGTGATCATCGGAAACGACGTCGGATACACGTCTGACCAAACCGCAACCGAATAATTTCCAATTTCCATTTTATACAAATAATTCACCGAAGGCTAATGCGTTCGAGATATTACCCGATAAATAAATTCTAGTGTACCGCAAATGGTCGCGACAGTTTTTGTCCGACATGACTGTTTTAATGGTGAGATTGTTGAGGCGCCTGTCCAGTATCCAGCGGCTATCTAGGACATCGCATATCGGAGCTGGTATGGAACGTGGGTTCGTTGCGTTAGTGATATAATCGATAGGTTGTATTTCAGCGCGTTCGTTACGTGTGTACTTTGTACACTGTACGCTCCGCTCGGCCCACATTGCAAGCAGGTGCGAGTAATGGCTCTCCAGGCCCTTAACATCTGCTTTTTTCATAATTTACGTACACAAATTCTAATTGCCGCTCGATGATTTAAATTTAAACGGGTTCGTTATCACTGCTCTCCGGCTTAATTGGCTCTTTATTACTCAAATCGCCATAATAAACGCGCTCAGCTGGTTGACAGTTCTGTTAGCCGGTGTCGCGATGTCGCCGTGACGTCGGCGCTACGTGGCTGGATCTGCCAGCTTAGCTGTATCTGCCACCTGTTCTACACACCTGTCTGTAATAAATAAACTACCAAAAGTTTTCTTAAAAGAAATCGTTTGATATGCGTCTAAGTATGCAACTCGTTTGAGGGCGCACCTGTACTGTATTGAGTAAATATGTTGCTTATAGCTCGT
Source organism: Thymelicus acteon (assembly GCA_951805285.1). NCBI lineage: Eukaryota > Metazoa > Arthropoda > Insecta > Lepidoptera > Hesperiidae > Thymelicus > Thymelicus acteon. Next base: position 5,185,734 of record OX638233.1, read on the forward strand.
TAAGTACCTAAGTACAGTCGGGAGGAAAAGTTTCTCAAAAATTGTTTCCTTGTCATGTTCGAACAGAATGCATTTGACAGTAAAATTGCCGAAATCACCGAAATGCCTGACAATCTTTGCAAAGTGGCTATTACTAGTTTTCTCAGCAATCATGTTAATAGCTGCAATGGCCGATTCGGCTCCAAACAGAGTCATTTGGCGTGCAGTCGCACGTATTTTCACAACGGCACAATAATAATTAATCGTCATATGTCATGTTGGTCGCAATAAGCATTTAAGTATGTGAAACCATTTAACCCTGTTATAATTTCGTCCATTGTCCGACGCGGTTTTGTTCTATGTGAACTGCCTCAATTACGAGAGCTCCTTATACGAAATCTGTATAATCGTCGGTTTTTAACTGCTTAACTATGAGAAACTTCAGTTTTGGCTGTATTGTGTGATGAAGCTCTGTAATGATTGGGATCCAACGCAATATCGTGCGCCACAACTATTGTTAGCGAAGCTACCAACCAAACAATTTACATGATGAATACTTGTAACAAACTGTCCATGCTTACCTTAATAGATTTAAATAACCAAAACACTTTGATTGACAATGTAATGATTGACGAATCCATTGTCCATGCAACGAGGCAGTCACGCATCAAAAGAGATTTATGTCGACCATTTCTTTGATTGCAGCTCTTTGAAATAAGTTATGTTTCCTTTTCATCCTGACCGGACGTTTAATTGAATCTCGATCCTGTAAAAACATGGGCCCCATTGATCAGATTACGCAATGCCGCCAAACTGGATGCTGAGGGAAGTCTGTATTATGCATTATTTATAAACACACGCATGTTCCATCGGTTGTTTCTCCCGCGTTTAGTTGCTAGCGATCGGTAATTGGACTGGCAAATCTCGACAATACAGGTGGCCAGTTGATCTTATAAAAATTTTATGCCAGGAATATCTAATTGTCAACAATTCGATTATGGAACACTTATGTTTTTGCTTAAAGTATTATTATTGAAAGTGTAATTTATAACTACAAAATCAGATGCTTTATTTATGGCACTTATCTATCTCATCAAATATTATTACACCAAATACCAACATTTTTTTCAGTTTTATTTTTAAATTGCTGTTTTCATTTAAATATCATCTCGTTGAATCGTCATGAATAACATGTTTGAAAATATGTGACATTCATACCAAAACATTTGAATAATTTTAATAATCATTTATTTCGATTTACCAAATGATTAATTTGACGTCGTGATAATAAATTGGAAGCTAGGATGCTTGTACAATTTCGTAATTTATCGCATACCAGATTCGTGTGTTGGTACACTGTAACCTTCTAATTTAAGGTCCCATTGTTTAGTGAGGTTGTCTAAATTATTAAATTCCGAATTGGGTAAATGCGTCAGCGATGCTGGCAACACTGTAGGTTGTGCAACGCTTCAGGCATAGAGAAGAGATGAGTCGGGTCTGTGGGCTGTAGGTTAAGGCCACAGACGACAGTGAATACATAAAACTTCTGTAACAACTAATTACTCTGTGTAGGCGACGCGTAAATTGATAACTGTCTAATAGTAATTTTACACTATAAAACCCTCCATTTAAGGATAAACACTAGTAACTTCTAGGCGGTTAAACTTAAAATGCAATTTAAACACAATTTGCAGCCGTAAAAGTGGCAGTTTTGCAATGATGTATGTAATAATTTTGAACACTGGCGCCTTACAAACTATTGACTGGTAAATTTTCAAAGCATTAGAAGAAAAAAACAGTGTTATTCACTATAATATTATTTAGTTTTATTTAACACAACTGATGTAATTACCATATGCATTACACATAAAGTAGGTGTTAGTTAAAGTCACCATATTCATAAACCAATAGACAAATTGTTATTAGGATAGGCGCGCGAGATAACCGAATGAAATCTTTTATCTTGTTAAAATTCTTTCATGTACTTCAACCAGAAACTATTTTAATAAGTTCCGTGTCGGGTGCCTCACAACAGGTTCACACGTATAATCCCTATAGCAATCCGACCAAGAAGATCTGGTTTACGATACGATACAAGAGTACTCTTAGTACACGACTCAGCCGATCATAGCATACAGCCAACACCGACGCACGAAATCACAATTCGCTTGCGCAACGCGCTTAAATAACCGCAAAATACCTTATTATGCGCTTTCCATATACGTTCCAGGCAATCTAGGGGCCCATTACCTCCCTCGCTCATGATTCTCCGTTAATTTCGAATTTCGAATTCCACTAGATCGTATGTTTCTTTTCTTTTATCCCAGTGCAGCTGCCAGCGAAACTAACAGAACACAAAGAGATTGCGACTTTTGTCGCGAACGTCGAATTTCCGAACGTTTTGTTCGCTTTAAGACGAACGAGTGTCCTTTTATTTTGTGCGCGAAGACGTTCCTTGAAACGGAACGCCTTTTGTTGCGAACCCGGCGTGCGTCCCCTCTGCACAATGAATTGAAAAGTCTAGTTATTCTCGAAAGTCAGGTCAGGAAACCAATTAGCGTCGAACGATCGACATCAGCTGTACAGGCCGCCGATTTTTTTGTTGCAATTAAAACGATCTTCCCTCATTTGTAACCGTACGTAACTTCAACATGTGTACCGAAATACAAAAAATGAACAGCAAAAATAAATCATACCGTATTCCAAATTTAAATGTCTGATTGCGAATTAAATGCAGTGGCCACATCGTCGCGCTATAATAAGACTGTGTTTGGGTGTTTATTTTAACACATTTCGCGCGTGTTTAACGGCCGAGATGAAAAACATTCCCCTGTGTTTCATTATTTGAGCTATTTTTAGACTCGGCGCAACCTGCCGACTGGACGAGTGTTTACTCTGTTGGCTTACTTACATACAATGATGTTCATATTATTACTCCTTAACTAGGCATTACCCTATGTAAAACTACAGTCAGAAAACATCGGCTTTGGCGTACTCTGTGGTTGTAACGCAGAAGCGTGCGCCGACATAAATCACAACGTCAAAGCAATTTGGGATAAAGTATGTGTACAAACGATGGTCATATTGTGACGTAATTAAAATGATTGGAATTAATGCAAAGCGATATGTTAACGGAGATTGTGTTGCGAGATAGGCGATTAGGTACTCAAAATCAATTTGGACGGTTTTGTTGAGCCTGCGCCGGCGCAATTAATGTTACGTGCCAGCGTTACTTTCCAAAGTGAAAAAAAATGATGTTCACGACTACACGTCGAATGCATTAAATGTTAAGTCGTATGTTAAATAAATGAGATACACGCGTAGCTTAATTCATTACTATACGTGACTCACGGGCTATAAGTAAATAGTAATTTGAAATTTCCTATACGATTGATTACTAAAACCTGTCGCAAGATTTAGTCACAAACAAGACGTCATTGGTGTTCTCACGACAAATTTCTACTTTATTATCTGATTATGTTTCATTAATTCATATTAATGACTTTTAAACTATGCTTATTAATCCATAGTAAAAATTCTTTCCGTATTAAACGTTTAAAGGTTAATTTACCAGACGGGTTTAATAAGTAACTAAGCAACAGTTAACGCTTTGCGCCTTTAAAACATGAACTAAACATCAATCATAGAATCATCGCGTCAAAGCGCCTAAAGGTATTATTAAACAACTTATTCGGTAGTCTGTAAGTATTATTTAATTGTTAATTTGTGGTCGCCCTAGGCTGGGCCACACGTCCCGCCGTATTTATTTTCGCTGTAAACTTTTACGATAACCTATAATTATTACTAAGCTCTAATTCTTGATCCCTGAAATGAAATGGTTTAATTATAAAGGTTGAATCAGTAAGCTACAATTTATCATAATCTGTGCTACTATGCTTGCTTTGATAAACAATGTAGTGAAAAAAAGGGATGTTTAGAGTGCCCGCATGTTTTTGGTGCGTTTTTTCGGTTCCGCTTGTACCTGATCCACGTGATCTTCTATCCTGTTCTTTTGTTCGTGTTTTAAGCGAGAAGGGTATAGTTTTGCGCGGATGAGAGGTGAATTCAACCCCTAACAAGGCAGGAAGTCAGTTGAAATCTGGTGTCGTTTTTACGCCGTTCTTTGTTTAAACTGTGGTTAATTTTTCAAATCCACAGACCCACCGTCTGGTATAGATAAGCGATGAATGATTCATTGTTCTTCATTTTCTCTTTAATTTTTGACAAGTTCAGAAGCGAGTTCATTGAACGTGAGAATCTAATTGTTCATCTTAATTAGTTTATTAACTGCTTTTCCACGCTCATGTACCAAAATTGTTTATAATAATTTCCGTTACACAATTACTCGAAATCTCTTTACAATCGAGAAAACTTTTTGTTGATAGTTTTGTGTTTTTCAAGTCACGTACGAACTAAGTTTACTGTACTTTCGAAAAACGCTGTCAATTTCCTTCGACATCCGTTGCATGTATGAAGGTACAGTTTTATTACAGTACTTAATAAATCGTTTGACGGAAAGCGCAGGAAACAATATATTTTTTCACTGTTTATGAAGACGGGACATCGGCCGGTAATGATTCGCTAAGACGGTCACCATAACTTAATACATACCACTTCCTTCCGATGCCTTATAATAACTTCCACTTTCGAATTTTGTGTTTCGAACATATTTTTCTTTTTTACAAAATTCTAAGGTTGGCAATCCATGCAGCCAGTTAATGTATCTTTCGAATAAATTGTATTCATTCGATGCAAAACCAACTGTGCGCATAATAACCATGAAGTAAATGCCAGCGAGTTAGTTAATTAAAAATAATATTCAATGTCCGCTATTCATAGATAAAAAATTAAAAATATGTCTGAACAAAAAGATGTTTATTAAAGATGGCACTTTGTCCGTCGGTTAGCACAAGGTGGTATTATTTACAAAGTGTTACCTCTTCCCTAATGCATTGCTAAACCAGTTGATCCCACATGCTAGCAACTGCGCATTCTTTATCAGGCAAGGGTTCAACCCAGGGTTGCCAGATCAAATACATGCGAGGAATTTAACGCGTAACATTTGAATAAGTTTTAATACTAATAATAAGATTAAAATTATTCAAAGAAATATTCTTGAATATATTTTATCAAACTAAAATTAATATGTATTTTATTAATTGTTATAAATGTTTGTATGGTAACAATCATGTGTTAGGAAAATTTATTTGTACTTGTATAATTTAATTAATTAAAAAAATATCAAAGTTTAGTCAGTGAACTTAAAATTACTTAGCTCTGTCAGCCCTAGGCGCTCGCTTCCAAAGGGTAGCTATTATTATTCATATAGCAAAAAAGAGAATTCGAACTATTCTCTTGACGACGATCCTTCAACGGGGTTAAATCGATAGCATTTTACAAAAAACATCGTTTAAAACAACGCTGGGGGCGAGTTAACTAGTAGCCCAAAAAGAAAGAAAATGGTTAATGAAAAAAATAAACCATAATTTCGTCATTCGTCATAAACGAGTTTGAATTTAGAATCGGGCTAGGGGTGTCACCACCCCACGTGGCCACCCCATTTTTAACCGACCTACATCGGCCGGCCAGTAACCGTTAGTATGTGACAGTTGCGCAAATATGTCCACGTATAAATCTTTGTTTTGAAATAACATCATTATCATCCAAACGAAATAATCGACTTATAAGTGTGAACATTTAGTAAAGAATGCCGTACAAGAAAAGTCTTAAGTGACATTAAAAACACAACAATATTATGATGATAAAATATCATTTCACAAACTACAAACAAATAAAATTTTATAAAAAAGTTATATGAGAAGAGAAAAAAAAATATAAAATCATATTCTAATTAATGTCAATGGTCTTTTCGACCACAAAGAACTCGGTAATTTCGATCACTAGGACAACATTCGTCATACATATTAATCCTGTAAATGCATCTGTCGATTCGTATCCATAAAGTCATACAAGGATCATACAAGCAGTCAATATCTCAACAGGATCAATAGCAGTTGTGCAAATACAACGTGTTTGCAGATCACATCTCGTGGCGACGAAAGCTATATAGCTAGCGGTGTTTGCGTTGTCACTGTCTTGTTGATAAATTGACCCAAGTTGTATGCGCAGACATTTCTGTTTTACGGTAATGACATTTGTATAATTAGTTAAAAGCTACGATATTGATGAATAGTTTAATGCTCTTGTGGTTGAGTAAATTCGGCAGGTGATAGATTTTTAAATCATTCTTGGTGTGTAGAATGACGCTTCTCTTAAATAGAAATAAGTTTCAATTAAAAAAAAAGACAAAATGAAAAACTTATTTTGCTGCTTTTCCTTAGGTTTTATTTGTTTACTGATGATTATCGGACTCATTTCATTGATTCCACCAGTTATTTGCAAACCGATTTACTCAATTCTTACAATTTGTTTTATTTTTTGACAGAAATACTAACATAATACCCTTTGTTTCAGGTGCTGACATCTGGTTCCTTCGAGCTTAGGATAAAAAGTTTTACGAACTCATTGGGTAGGCTAAATAGTGGGCAGTGCTGTGATGGTTCCTCCAGTAGTGATGCGCCGTGTTTGGCGCCGTGCAGGACTAAATTCCGAGTGTGCCTCAAGATTTATCAAGCTAATATCGATACCACTTCGCCGTGTACGTTCGGTGATATTACAACACCAGTGCTCGGTGGAAACTCCCTGGATGTGCCTAACCTCAACGTGGAAGGATTCAGCAACCCTATCGTCTTCCCTTTTGACTTTACGTGGCCGGTAAGTGAATGTAAATCTAATTTATTATCTGTGTAGCTTAATCGATAACATCGTCCAGTCCATTTCATCACGCTAGTAAAATCAATACATCGTTAAAGAAGCATTAAGTAGCAACCCTACACCCATAAATCAACGTTCGTTGCCACCAACATTCAAATTCTAATAATCCACACGCAGGCCACTAAGAACCATCTCGGTCGCCCGTAAATAATAGTAAAAAAGAAATTACGGGATTCTATATTCAAATTTGACAGAAGCGATGACGATAAGAATACCCGATGATTTAACGAGCCAGTGCGTGGGAGGATTACAGCGTTCAATGGTTCATTTTTAATTAATTATGAACTCGGTCGCCGTATGACCGGGCTTATGTTGTTACTGTTAGCCGTACAGGTCGTACTCAGAGTTGCCAGGATTCATTGTGGCCTTCTCATCTTCATCCGCGATTAGAGCGGCCGGCCGGAGTCGTGATTCGATATTGTAATTACCATTTATTTATTTGCTTGCGTTCAGATCTATCTCGTTTCCAAGGATAACGGACATCTTAATTGGATCTTAGTTACTGTTATTTCGCCTACGTGAATCGCCTATAGTTTACCCACGAACCATTGTGGACATTCGGTCGGAGAGGTGTTTGTGTTTTATTTAGCGGGCCGCTTCAAATGTCGTACCGTCTCGTAATGTTTGGGCAAACAATCGTTGCTAGGCCGCTTGCACAAGCTCGGACGGTCGGACCATCTGGAGAAAACGTGACGATCGGTCACCGGGCAGGTACAGGTAGGTTGAGCAGCACTGAACACGACACGTGGATAGACGAAAGTCGAAACTCTAAACTTTTTTCGAACGTGGATGTGCGTCCGGTTTCTACTGGCAGTTTCATTCCATTTGAATTGGTGCTAAATTGAAACTTCCTCTTTAAATTCATATAGTCCTCCATACAGACATTGTGACGCGATCAATTGAGCGAAAGCGACGCGAAATAATCCCCGTCTATCGAATTTCAGTGACAGGTTAAGCTTAGATGAAAGCCGTCAAATCGACGCCATATGCCGGTTATCTTATTCGACGTTGCGGTGAAACATCTCCCATATGCCGTGGCAATATGCCGAGAATGGAATTTACAGTAGATATGCCCCATACGCATCGCGACCTTTACCGGTTGTGGTAGCGCAACTTACGGTCACGAATATCGGCGGGCGCGGCATTCGGATACTACGCCCTAGACAGACTTCGCTTTTTTACAGAGGTCATCGGATGAAGCGTTATAACTACGCAATTAAAACGAAACCACGCAACGCAAACGAGCGAATTGCGAATGTGTTTTGTATCTGTATAATTAATTTACTCTTCAGTGGCCAGCATCACAATATTTTGAAACATGAGGCGCTCGGTCGCGAGTCGGCGCGCTAACGGTCCCTATACATATCTCGTTTCAGCCCTGGAAAAGTGATGCGACCCAACTTTTTATCACATAAGCCCCATGAAATAAATCGACTCCGAGCTTGCATGGAGATCTGACCTACCCGATAATAGGGCACAGGAATATTAATATTACTGACATGAACAGTAAAATTACAAGTAACGCGGCGCGGGAGTTAACGACGCGTAGAAACGATTTATCATACAGCATTTAAGAAAGAGATGGCTCACTCCAAAAAGAAATCTCATTTGTATTCAAGCTCGGCTCACCGGGGCTGCGTTCGTTTTACTCTTAAACAATTTGTGTTTGTATATCACAAGTTTTATATTGTAATACACGGCTCCGGTAAGAGCTCCGTTAGACGGTCCGGATGTCGCGGACCGGATTAGAGCTCTCACCCGTTTTTTAAATTGTTACTCACGTGTTCACTAAAGATTACCGGTCCGAGAGTAACTGCCCTCGTAGCCGGGGGTGTAAACCCTGCGGCCTGCATGAACGAGCCCATTCAGAACGGGACCGTTATGTAAACGTTTTAGCGCGAAAAAATATCGAACACCAATTGTTTTTTAAAAAACACCTGCTAGTGTGCGAGACAGAGATGACTGCAAATGTCAGTGTTGCTGTTTCCGCGCATGCATGCCCTGAGTCGCCCGGGCGTTCATTTGCGCTAGCGCACTGGCCATGAACTATACTTTTTATGGATTAAACATAGATCCGTATTGCGTTAGAGGTTACTCATCGTCGGCTTTGTTACATCTGTTATCTCAACAAAATGTCTACATCTCATTGTTTAGAAGTTTCGATAAAAACCTATCAATAGTTAATTTTGTTTCGAACAAAGTCACAATTACGCGGCGATTCAGGTGTTGATTGTGTATCAACTTTATTTTAGTTGGTAGTAAATGTGGTAGTCCGACAAATATTTCCTCAATGTGAGAACCTGGGAATGGGTCGGGCGTTTTGGCAAGTCACTTTCCCACAAGGCTCGACGAAGGTCGGCCCACGCCGGGCTACAAAAACACCTCAATGCACCGCCTTAAGTGACAGTAACAACTTGACAATCAATTATCTGTCCCATTTTAAACCTATGTAAACAGAAGAAAAAAACCGACTTCTATTCTTTTTTTTAATGTTCGCGCGCAAAATCAAATTTAGAATAGGTACACGTTTCTTTGAATTTTAACACTCGCAGTAATAATAACTTCACAATTTTAGTTTTTGGGCGCGAAAATTGAAATTGGAACGTCAAGATTTTCGAATAACACCTTGAGTGAAGTTGAGTGTTCTGTTCAGTGTTGCCAGCTCCGGAAGGAATTAATGTCAGTAGCTGGCACCATCAGTTTTATCATTTTTTTCCGTGAGACGCCAGCAAGAACTAGCGTGCTTGGACTTAATTAAGGTTAATTAAATCAAAAGAATCGAGCAGTTTAATCACTTTTGTGTTCTGTTCCGAAACAGCAAATATGCAGTCGTGACGAGCATACATTAGTTATAAAATATCTAAGCAGTGTCGAAATGAAAATTGCAGGTTAAAATGCATTGAATATTTATTGAATAAATACCTTTAAGATTGATTGTTACTGTTCACATCTTACTTCATTTTTCACTGAAGTTCTCGACACAAAGATAAATAAATAAAACTTATGTAAGCATGAGTAATGTATGTACTACATCAAGTACTTGATTAATGCATACGTGCCGTTTAATGAAGAAACTCGCGTCTTTATTGTGGAACAAGTAGACTAAGCAACGGCGTAACTAATTCTAGAGATTGTTAGTTATTTTGCATGTTTCGTAAATAGTTGCACGCTCTAAATAATAGCAAAAATTTAAATGAAAGTGTAGCATCTCCCCGCTCCGAACCAGTGTCGACACCGTACGTACCTTAGTTAACGTGTGTTATTTCGCGGAAATTAACGTTACATTGACGTCACGCTTGATCCGAATCGCTAAATAACTCTGTACTGCACATGGCGTCGATCGAATACGTTTTCAATCCATTGTCGCTCGTGTGAACCCTGCCAGTTCTTACCGCCCTAGCGGCTTCTCCATTAGAAAGTAATTAAGAATCCATACAGCGCAAAACTTCACGCCTTCACGACCCCGTACCGAACGATTTGGGCGCAAATAGTTAACAATTACGAGCGAATTGTAATCGTTATCCAATTCGGTTACGTAAGTTTTCGATCGAAACGGAAAACGCGAACCTTCGCACGGATCATCAAGTATTGCTGGCCAGTAACGCGATACCATACCTCGTCCTCGGTTGTCGAACAAACTTCCGTCTGCGGCGTTTTTGTCCGAGCTCTTAATAATTTCCTTTATCTCAATCCGCTCGCGCCGGGAACCTCTTAAAATACTTACCCCTACATCCGCTTCTTTTAATAATCTTCTGAAGCTATGGAATGCCTCATTCGATCCTGTTCCCTCTTCGACACCGTCTTTTATCTCTTCTGCGACGAGCGGCAATTAATGGCGAACAAAAAAATGATTGCGAAATGAAATTCCACGTAAGACCGGGGTCCGCGAGGTTTTTGCTTTACCTACTTAGTTTCATAAGTCTCAAATTTAAATAATCGGAGCGTGTAAGTATAATTATTCCGGTTGCATTGTTCGGAGCCACTGCGCAGGTATTCAGCAACTATCAATTAAAGCCGCTGGATTTCACGTATTATCGTATCGCCTAAATAAACCAACTATCGCACAATAAAATCGACCATACCAATTATCCCGAGTTCTCGGGCGCTAAAATAACATCGCATCGACAGGAACCGAATACTCCGATCGTAAATAGCGATTAGTCATAGACGAGGAGATAAAGAAAATAAGCTCATCAGCAGCATGAATAGACAATAAAATTTACCGGTCTCGTTCTTACGAGTTACGAGACCACTCGACAGCGCTAAGAAAACACTCCCTTTTTAAAACGAACGCTCATTTACGGTCAGAAACCGACAATTTAACTACTCTCAAACATTTACGGCTAATAAATCGTTCAAAAGAACCGATTTAATAAGGTAGTCGAAATGTAATTTGCGAGTGATTTCTGTATGACAAGTGCTTTATTGACAGTGGAGTGATGTCGGACAGATTAAATTTTAAAAATGGAATTCGTTCGTTGTAATTTATCTGTAATCGGATTACAAGTAACGTTGAGTTTTTATTAGATTGCAACGTCGGTTCTCACGTCTGGAGGGCGCGTCGAGCCCTCAAATCTGCAATGATGAAATTCCTTGCGTTCCCGTCTTTATTCATCACACGCGCGCACTTTCTAGGAATCCTGAGTCGTAGCGGCTCACATGCTCCGACCGGCGCGGTCCGCGCGAATAAATCGCAGCCATTATTTAGTATGGGAGGTGGCGTGGTACTTACGTGCGTCTAAGGTACTTCGGCGAATTTATAGACGTGTCAAAGGCCGTCATAGTGGGAACCACCATGATCTAAAATCGCTTCGAATGTTATTTACTTGTGACAAATTGAAATACAGATTAAATCGGGCATTGAGTATTCAGCTCTTGTGGGTGAAACGTTCTAGATGAGCCAGATTGAGCTCTAATCGGTGTATTTGATCAGTTTTCAGTAAGTTTCTTACGTGTTGAAATTAAGAATAGCAGTTGAAATTATTAAGTCTAATACATATGTATCATCGATCCCACGGTTAAGGTATGCAGATTAGTAAAAAACTTGTTGATAAATATCAAAAACGAATCATGTCCAAACTTGTATCGGGAGGCTGCGCGTCATCCTACGATCCGGATGAACAGATCAGAAGGTTTTTGATGTGGTTTCGGTTTCAACGCTCTACCCTTCTCATGCTTATCGGGCGATCTACGGTGAGCGGGGGCCGGCCGTCTCCCGAAATTTGTTAACTCCGCTTTTATTTTTTAATTCTGATGCTTCATTCAAATCATTCCGTTGTTTATGGCCGACATTTTCATTTTTGGAATTCTCCGGTCCTGAATCTCCGTCTGAATGCCGGCGATGCCATGTGAAATTAAAGGTAGTATTCGTTTTTCACTTGGCCCGTTTAAAAGTCCCGAATTCCGCGAGCGATGTCGCTTTTTTTCGCCATGATTGTAATTGAGGGCAATAAATTGTTAATGGCCAGTATGTGGTACGACGGGCGCTAGCTAAGTAATGTTTAATGTTTACTAGCCGAGTTTCGTATGATATTCGTCACAGATATATAAACCCGAAATGTTATACTTTCGAGTTACGACCGCCTTTCCGAGTTTAATGTTTCTCAGTAATGACGTCGGAGTAATTAATCCTTTCGAAATGAAGCTCTGTTAGTTTTTTCGGCTGGTTCCTTCTGTTTACTGTGTCATTTCGACTGTTTGTGGCAACACTGAAGTTTTATTGTCGAGATAATAGCTATAACTTTATAATTGCCGTGTGAATTTTTTTTAGATAGTTTTTATAATTGGACAGTATCATTTGACGCGGTACATATTGCATAGTGCATTAAATAACTTACGATTTCTAGGTTTGGAACTTACTATACACCTCTTAACTTAAAACGTCGAACCAAATCTATTAATTAATTTCGTTAACTAATTATCAATAAATTTAAACTAATTCTAAAGTCCTCGTATCTTAAAATAGTAACCGTGAAATAATCTAACAAAATTAACAAAATCACAATTTATGTGTTATCTTTGAACAGTTTTAGCTTTTAAAAAGCTCTTAATCAAACAAGCAGCGTATAAATCAGTCGCTGGCCGAATTCGAAACGTGTTATCAACCAATGATTTAAACGTTCCTTTTTCAAATTTACGCCTCCATTAAGAATTTAACGTAAGTACATCTGAAATCAACTTAAACAAAGAGGATTTCTCTTGATTCACAATTTGAATTTGGAACGTCCGCGTCATAGGTTCATGTTATGTATAGAGTTGTGTGCTGGTGTCGCTAGATGGCGCCTCGCTTGATGATCGAATGAAGTAGTTCATTCGATCATCTATTCCATTATTGTATTATTCGATTACTCGATGTTAAGTAATGATCGAGTACCTAACTCGGTACAAGAAGGTCAGTCGATACTGGGAACTCGGGGCGGACGGTTGTCCCTACAGTGTTGTGCGTACTTGCAGTGAATATTATAATACTTATAATATTGATTTATTATAAATAATAATACTCGTGGTTCGTTGAACATAACATTGGCGACGAGGATGAAGAACGACCAGTGGATTAAATTCGATCCGCTGGTGAAGCACCTAAGGGATGCAATGTAATCAAAAAATAATAATATTAGCGTGTGAACGTGCGTGATTACGTGATCGCGCAGATACGAGCCACAAGCATGTAAGTACCTGGAATATTTTTATAAAAAATCTAAGCTTCTACAGCGTTCATTAAAACGCGTAACTTCTACAGCGTTCATTATCACAATGTAATAGTCCAACCTTTGTCAGGTTTACATCAAACTATTAAGGCTAAAAAGTGTAAATTGTTGCAATTATTTACTGGTAATAAAACGATCATAAAATATTTATTACTAAAATAATACATTTTCTAATTATTGCTTCCCGAGTAATGCATACCAAAACAAATATAATTATTGCTTGGATGTAAGGTTCACCATTAAATTTTTATTACGTCTAAAATACACTTTTATAAGGACAAAGATATTATCATTCATTGCACGTGTATAGGATGTACACAAAAATACTTTAAATAATGCCTACTAGATTTCGAACAGCAAAATATATGCATTAGTCAAGGAAAACAAAGGAATAATAAGATAAAAAGTGAGTTATCCATATTATTTTGGTGTTATTTGCGTTACACTACAAGTGTATTCACCTGAATAACATATTTGGTATTCAGTAAATGCAAATTAATTTACTCTTAAGGTCTCATAAAGTAGGGCCTATCATAACAAATTATAGATAATAATAATAATATAATCTTGGAGACAAGAGGTCTATAGAAATCAAGACACTGTGCATCATAAATATACCATACATCGTAATGGCTTTTACAAAATACAAATAACAATATACACGCTGTTTAATTGTAATTGAGATGAACAAAATTATAGAGCACATCATTGTGCAAGAGAGCAAACTTACAAGTAATATATCACAATATTTCGTCTATATTGCTCCCGACCTATTTTCTCACTGAAAAATGGAGGGTATGCATAAAATGCCTATCAATAAAATCATAGATAAATCAGCATTTGTTATTTATTTCACACCAAACCATGAATACGCTATTGTAAATATCCTTAAAAATAGAAGTTATTCTTATAAACATTTATCTAAAGCACAGATACCTACTTCTGCTAAAAAATGAGATAACGTTGGAAGTCCGGCAAAATGCACGGCATAAAAAAGTCAAGCACCAAGAAATAAACAAATTACATCATACACATCACATGACATAATTATATATACGTCATATAATGTACCACTTCGATCATTCGAAGACACGCATTTTCAAAGAGAAATAGGCGAAGAAAGTACATATGTTATAATTTAACTCCGGTTGAACCAACAAGTGCCCTAAACTTCATTAATGCCACTGAATAACATCAACAGAAACATGTAGAAACACGCAATAATTCGAATAATTCGAACAAAGCGTCAATTCGCTTCCTAAAGATGCGATGTAATATGTTCATGTTAAAACTAGCAAGTATTACCTACTAGTAACACTAATTAAGACTACATTTGTTCGAAGCTGTTTCACACTCATCTTACGGTTTAAGAAGAACTTTAATTCTCATAAAGAATTAACATAACTCACTTACCGAGAAATCATAACATAAAAATATTATTATATCTTCATGTTAAAACTGTTTAAAGATCTATTGATGAGAATTATTGGTGAAAAAATTAAATCCAAAAATTCACACGAGGTAATTCACTTCACAGTTCAAAATCTATTCACTTTTAACATTAATCGACTTTCACTATAGAGAGTGTATTTAAAATTAGGTATATTTGCTAGTCCTAACAAAGTGACAAAAATAACATGTGCTGAAAGATAGTATCTGTTTCCTCTAACTACACGCAACTGGTGTGACAGTACCGTCACAATAAATAGTTGTTGGTTCCCTTCTTAAGGCTAAGACATAAGGGACAATAAAAAGGAATTAACAAACCGAAGTGTTCAACAGTACTATAGTGTGACCTATCACAAAAGAGATATTTTCCAGGATCCAACTACTTCCGAAATCAATGTCAAACTACAAAATGGGACATAATGGGACACGACATCATTTGGAACAACATCATAATGAGACAAATTATATTGAATGAATATTTTGATAGTTTGTTTTGTAAAATAAAACAAAAATAAGGAAAATTATAACTTTATTGCACTCCAACATTACTCATAGCATAGGTAATTTAACTAATGCTAAAACAGCATTTCCTTCCATGGAACCGACGTAAATATTAAAATATGACAAAAGGACTGTTTAACAAAGTTTAAACTTTAAAGTAATAGTAATCTCTCTCTCCTGGTTATTGCACTGATATGACAATGTCAGTTGGTGCTGGTATTAACGATATACTATAACAAAACATTATCCTACGTTAGTGGTAGCCGTGGTAGTACGATGTGAAGATGATTCCCATCATAATCGACCACATTTCACCGATATGAAATCGCGGCATGAAATAACAAATTGCAGGTTTTCAGGAAGTTAACCCAATCAATATGAATCACAGATATCAAGTAAAAAGATTCGACATCAGAATCTTTCGGCATCAGAATTCAATTATTATGTAAGGTATCTGTAAATCTGTTTTATAATGATTCGTTACAGAGGAGTTGGTATATGTTCACATATTCGAGTCAGATTATGACGAAGTATGACAAACGACAGCAGTTATGAGTTCACGGTAACGGACTCGACTTTCATGATAATTATTTAATTTTTTTTACAATTCTTATATAATATCATCCACAATAATTTATTAGATAAATTATTATTGAAAAAATAACGATTTATCCATGTGGCAATGAGCACTAACAGACTCAGAAGATCGTAGTATTTTCATCTTATATCTTGCAATAGTTATTCTTTTTGAGTAGCGGAAAAATAAAGAAAATATGTCAGGTTATTGATTTTGGCTACATAGTAAAGAGACAATGAGACACTACATCGAGCTCAATAGTTTCTACTAACAAAATACAAAAATTAGGTAACTACCTATTATTTTATTACATTAATTTTAAAAAATATGGATAAAGGAAAAGATAAATGTCAATCAAAAACAAATATCAACAAAATAAATTCTTCCAATTCCAAGTCAATTGTTCCAAGTTCCCACGAAGTTCCAACGATCTAATATTCTTAATTCAATGACCGAAATATGGTTAATTAAGAAGAAACATTAACAAAATAATATTTTGTTATAAGGATATATCATATCATTGCCTACTAGCCTTCCAAGTGCAAGTAAATTGTTATATGTTCAAGCGATTGAAATATCTTTAACGAGTAACCGCCCTCGCTTTGCTTTGTTTTCTTATTTTTTTACACCTTGGGTTACACTATTGGAGTTTTATTAAGGATCCCTAACTTTTTGAAAATATAATATAGCCCTTGTTACTCGGGGATAGTGTAGCTTCCCAACAATGAAAGAGTTTTTGAAATCGGTTCAGTACTTTCGGAGCCTATTCAATGCAAACAGAAGATCGAATCTTTCCTCTGTATATATTAGTATAGATCACATACAAATTTTAACTCTGCGATCCGTATGGCGCAATTGTTACCATGCCGGATCGTCACGATTCCATTCAAGTTTGAATTTCTGACGCTGGTGAAGCTGGTGTGGTGACGACGATTTAATGTAGGTTTTAATACTATGAATACTGAGATACCAACTCTGCGCCTGTGCTTGAAGCTTTGTAATTTGGTCTCAACCAATTTTAAGGTCAGCAAAAGGCATTGGGGCATGCCTCGTCATTGAATCCAATGCTGACATAAGGCTTTGGCAGCACCAGCCAAAAGTGACAGCAAAAGCGTTAAAAGCGTTTTGCTAGGATTCCAAGCTTCCTAGCAGGACCATAGCTTAGAATACAATGAACCGCTAAAGCTAGGGTTCGAGGATATCTCAACGCCAATAACTGAGGGTGGCCGAGGTATTTCAGGGATACATTCTGAAGAGTAGCAGTCAAGATGAACGGACGTTGAAGTGAATGAAGTGGCGTTGAATCTCACAAGGTAATCAGGTAAACAATCAAAAAATTGTATGCAGAGTAATCAAGTTTGCTGAATTCATAATTTATTTGGGTATTGGGATAAATATACCTTCAGCCATTTTGTGGGGACCAGTATGAAAATGGGGGGCGGTCAACAGATTCATTTACTCAGTCATTCGAGACGAAAATGTTAATTATGGGTAAAATTACCTTAGTTATTCATCAACATTATGATTTGAAACTTCACCATCTATGAAAACAGATTAACCGAACATCAAGTGGGATAGATCTAGGCTGTGTTTTTGTGATTGTGTGATTTAAAAGCCAGTTTAATTTCCTGACCAATAACTGTTAAGTAAAATAAATAACAGACTAGGTCAGCATCAGGACTCCACCAGATTCACTCCAAAAAGAAGCTTGCATGGGTTCGTAAAACACAATAAAATTGCAAAGAAGCAACTCGGTGTAATAATTCTATATTTCAGTATGCTATGAAAACGTACCATGTTAATGGATCAAAATAATGATAACGATAAATTCTTATAAATTACATAAATTACTTTAAAAAAACTGTCAGTCTCCTGACTGTTTGTTCTCCATTGCGCATCGCTTCCCGCTTAGCACCTGTAGATGTGGCGTCTCGATGATGGTACACGTCCTGGGTAACAGCAGCACTGGCGATGTGTTTCCAGGTATGGACTTGTGACAATATGTGAAAACCTCACAATGGAACATCCTGTGGCAAACGGCATCTTTTCATCGAGCAGGTGATCTTCCACTTTTTATCTAAGTGCCTTAGATCACTAGACGTTCTATACAGGCGATCTTACTTCGTTAACTAATAACTTTGTATGTTACAGGTCTCGAGCAGCATAAAAGTGTTTTTCTAATGTGAAAACATGTAGTAAATAATGATATTATTATCATTAGATCACTGACAGATGTGTATAAGTCCTTGGTCAAAACCTTTTTGTATAAAATATATCATTAAACAGCGTCTATTAAGCTTTCAACCAAAGCAGCTGTTTATGGTTAAATTTTTATTACTACCTTGTTACTACTACCAAAAACAAAAAAAAAAGATGATAATATGATTAGGGAACACTACGTCAGGTATGCGAAAGTATCTAATATATGAAAATTAGTTTCAGGCTTTCCAGCGAAGTAACATCAATATAAGGATTAATATAACTGGCACAAGATCCAGGAGGAATATTGTACATAATATTATAGAGTAGAAAAGCAACGGGAATTTGGAACGTTGAAGAAATAAATTATAAAGCTGTGTATTGTTTAAATCTATCCAAATTAGTTCTACTATATGTTTGCTCAATTGTGTCAATAAATTAATGACATATAAATATAGTCACACGCATTATAAACAAAATAAATTAAAAAAAGGAAGAGATGTTATGTATAGAGTTGTGTGCTGGTGTCGCTAGATGGCGCCTCGCTTGATGATCGAATGAAGTAGTTCATTCGATCATCTATTCCATTATTGTATTATTCGATTACTCGATGTTAAGTAATGATCGAGTACCTAACTCGGTACAAGAAGGTCAGTCGATACTGGGAACTCGGGGCGGACGGTTGTCCCTACAGTGTTGTGCGTACTTGCAGTGAATATTATAATACTTATAATATTGATTTATTATAAATAATAATACTCGTGGTTCGTTGAACATAACAGTTCACATAGGTCGCTTGCTTTGAGAACGCCTCACTTTGTCTATATTATGCATTGCGCATACGTGCAAGTATACCAACAAGTATTATCATCCCAAGTTGAGATGTCAACACCGACTACGGAACATAACTAGCGTTATGACTTCGGAATTCATTCGTATAACAGGCCCAGTCCCACTCGCCATAGTTACTCGTGTTTACCACGAAACTGTTTAGCATTCTAACCGAATGCACGTGTACTGTCGCCAATAAACTGTCGACCTGAATTTTTTTTGTTCGAGAATATTTGTACACGAAATATCTCATTCACACGGCTCCCATTACGTATTATAGACATGGACATAACAATATCGATGTTTGGACATTCGTATGATTCATCGGGTCAACGTTTTGCGATGCCAAAATAGATTGAGATAAACTTAATTAACCATTAATAATTTGGATTAAAAGCGATCCACACGCTTCATTATACACGCAACGTATCAGCCAGACGTCATTTGCATATCTTTTCATTTGACATACGATGGGTACTCCGTCTGTGTATAAGGTTATATACCCAAATCACTAAAACCATTAATCATTGCATTTTAAACTTTATTTTGATGCAGTAACATTGGAATTCGTCTTGACGGAGTCTGACTAAGTGTAAAAACCTGTCCCAAAAGATGTTACCACTGGCGAAGTGTGAAAAATGAAATCACGACTCCTCCACTTGGTCGGCTGTTTGTGTTCCAAATAACTAGGTATTCTTGTGTCGAAACCAGAATGTGAACTTTGGTGCCCTTTTTGTTGGTTTTATAAATTATCTTTTAATAAATAAATTAAACGATACAAGGCTTCTTGACGAAACAATTGAACGGTAGAATAGATTGTTATGTCAGCACACATAACTTACCTTGGATACCATTAACAGTTTATTTTATATTAACATTAGTCACTGACGCATTTACGGCCAAGAACGACAACAATGAATTCGCTTCTTAAATTGGTCTACGCGTAAGAAAAATACGTTATAAAACTCAATCGATTTTCAGCACGAATTAAGCTATCCAGGCCTTACAAAGAACCTTATGCACATACTCCAGTAACAGATCGCCCATTTTTTGGGGGTTAACCACTCAATACATAATTAACGCTGCCATCCACAGATTAAGTAACTATTCCCATGAAAATTTGTCTTAAATACAACACTGCCATTTACAATTCTCACGATTATTTTTTGTTGCAATCCCTTGTACCGTAATCAGTGATAATAAAGCGAGCAAGCGAACATCTGTTGCGATTTCCATAGACTTTCGTTTCGTCAGACGACAATAAATGTGTAAAACAAACAATGGTTTTCAAACACGTGTACGACAAATGAAACACCACCTGATTACAGCTTTTGTTCTATTGAGCTGCAAACAAGATGCTTCTCTGCTTCGGAAGCGCCGCTCTCACGACCGTTCCCTTTTAACGAAGCAAAGTTCCTTGAACACAGATAAAAAATTAAAAACTATGACATGATTGGGAACATTCATACTTTATGAAGGCGTGGTCGCTTAGCTTCAATGTAATCGATTTGATATCGATGTAATAACTTGTAAAAATTGGAACGATACCGCTTAGATCGGACGTCAATTAACATTTAGAATATGTCGTCGAGTTTTCTTAATTGCCAGCCCGGCGAGGTTTGCGTAAAGATGTCAGATGAGCTAGACTTGGCAGGATCGGCTGACCGTTCGAATGGCTAGCCTATCGAGTAGCCGAGCTTACAAACTACCGCTAGCTTAGTTCGTAATTAAGCCTCTTAGGCTTGGGATTGGTAAAGGTCAATAGATAGTCGAGTTAATGATTCTTGTATTCACAATATTTTAAGTAAATTTCATGATTTTAATTAAAGACAATTGAAAGCAATATTTTTTATTTGCTTCTGGTAATGAAATAGATCCATTAATATACGTTATATATGTCGATAGTAAAGACAATTATTAAAGAGTATTTCAGACTGTGATGTATTAACAGTTATCATTGTCAATATTTTGTTGTTAAATAATTTTGTATTATGTGACACTTGCTCTAATATTAATCCACCTAATACCGTCCATTGTAAATACAATCGACAGCTCGTTGAGTTTGTTAAGGCTACCTTTACACGTACGCTTACGTCGTACCGCTTTTTATGGGCCGGCCGAGTCACTGCCGTGGGAACCGGCATATACTTACGATCGGCCTCAGCTGACCGAAATGCGCTCTCCATATATTAACGAATCAATACGTACGACTTACCATATTTGATCGCTCAAACAAATATAATAACAACTCCTGCGCTCCTTAACCTCGGGGTTCATTCGAGCTCAAAATCGTTCAACCTGCTTGGTATTCCGACACGTCAGATAACACGTCCGCTTATAGTCACACGTCTTATTATAAATTCGTCAAAACTAAACGATCCATCGAAAGCTTACGCTCTCGTAAGGAAAGACGTAACAAAAAGAGTTACCTTTTTGTGGGATATCGCCGTGTGAGGTGCGTTGGGAAACGATGGATTTCTACTATTGATTTCTACAATGTTTATTGTTCGCTCCGTATCAGTTCCTATGCAAATAACTCATTGTTAGATCTCGCTCATGCAAATTGTGTTTTCATTCATCAAGCTAATTGACAACGGGGACATCTGTCAGAGTGAATCATTCCTTAACTTCGTGTGGTGATCTTATGAAGAAATTAAATGGTGACCCTTCATATCCGTCGGGTGCAGCTGCAGAGACCCATGGCTAGTGACGTGTTCATACCTAATTACTCCGTCACGGATTCGGGCCTTTCAAAGTCATTCTGCCGTCATACAATCATGACGATGATTGCCTTATTTATAGCGATTGGCCCGTTTTTAATACATCCGTTCTTATCGAAATTCGATTACGTTTGAATCGTAAACAATCGAGGACTGTGGGGTTTTTACTTGAACAAACAAATGGACGTCGGGCATTCGTCGGGGATTAAGGCTTATTGAATAAAAAGGGTAAAATAGTTCATCTGATATCGTACCAGCTACGCGACAACTGCATCGAAAGAAAGATTTAATCTATCTAAAATTATTTTAGTGTAACTGTTCGGGCATTTAATTGGAGAGATTTTCTGATCGATAAATGAATACACGAACGTGAGTGAAGGTTACGGTGGTTCAAGCTGCCTTTGAACTCAAACAGAAATTGTTCGGCATTCGACTCGTACCGGCGTACCTCATCCGATCCGTTGAAGGTTGAATAAATGCTTTAGCTTTACTCGACCAACTTCGGCTTGAGTTATTGTTGAAGCAACATGTTTATTGCGTGTTTAATATTAATAAAAGTTAGGCATAAATTTTAATATTGTTCAATAAATGGCATAGGAGACGGTCTTCTTGCAATAGTTACCTTGTAGGATAAAATGCGTCAATATAGAGTATGCATATAATTTGCGGCATTTAACAAGAAGTCAAAACAATGCATCCAATGTTTTTACACTTTTTTAACTTTAGTAAAAGTAAATTAAATATCTAAAAGTCAACATTTAAAACCACCATCATAACATAAATGAAACAGTTGTAAAGACAACATTAGGGCCGAAGCTAAATTGTTATACGCCGCGCGGTGCGACTCAACCTGAGATCGTCCACGTTGTTTTATACCGTAACCGGTTGCGCCGGTAGGAGAAATTTCATAAAGAAACCAACTACAGGAACCAACAATTTCGCATGAACAAGGTTCAGAAGTCGGGGAGTCATAAAACCATTGATATCGGGCGCCTGTGTGTTGACATGCCGCCTTATCAACCGATAGTCGATTTGAGACTGCCGTTTCGCCTGTGTCAACACCGTCAAATGTCAATAATACTATCTGATACGCACCCGTTGGTTTTTTATTCGGTTTTTGGAATTCCGTAGAACGGAACCCTGGTACCAACATCCGTCTGTTCTACTTATTAAACGTTTGTTTTGGGAAGTATTAGGTTGAAATTTTCAGTGAATAGTTGGTTTGAATGACGGATATCAAATGAAAATTAGTTAAAAAGTAGATTAATTAAGGAGTCGTTCTAACGTATCGTGAAATTTATTAAAGTTCTGGCTTTAAATTAAGACAACTGATAATAAAAACTGGCAGTGCCACTTACACACTGATTAAGAAAAATAGAAGCTTTTAAAGCATGAAACAGATACACTAACTTTTAAACATCCATTGTCTGTACTGATCCCTAACACAAGTCCCGACTCGCACTTTCCTACATTTTATTAAGTCCACGGAAACATTACAAGAGTCCATATCGAGAGTTAAGTGAGCTACCCATGCCTTATTGCGCATAGTATTTTTAGCTTGCATTGAAACAATTCAGACATCTGCTGGGCTCACCTGTCTATCATGTAGTTAATTTACACTCATCCGCCATTCCAAGTCCGTCGTAAACTAAAGGAAATATTTGAGATGCTACGGCGCGCCCATTTTTAAAGGTCTCTTAACATGGTATTATAACTATTGGATTATCTTATTGCTAGTAGATATTAGGTACGTCTAGAATGCGATGTTCAATTGTGCTATTGTGCGCTTTTAATGTTATCTTTAATTAAATGTATGAAGTGTTGACTACACTACACGGTACACCTGTTCTTGTATAGAGTAAATCAAACTTAACGTTACATCGCTCTCAGAAGTGGGAATGTCATGTTCGTATTCAAATGCTAGGTTACTAGTTCGGCTCAAATTTTGAGATTTATGTTAGAAAGGACGTCTAGAGAGATTTTTTCGGCCTAAAAATTATCTAATTGATTACTTATGTGTTATATTCTTGGTTAGATTTCCAACATTTGTGTTAACTGGAATAGTTCTTCAGCTTTAATTTTGTACCAATAAAAAGTGTAATTTTAAGTAATTTAATGTTTTGTTTTCTGTTTTCCAGGGCACCTTCTCTCTCATAGTCGAAGCGTGGCACGACACGAACGAGACGTCGAGATCAGACGGTAAGTTGCTAATGCGATTATGATAAAAGGGTCATACTCATGAAGCATCGAAAATTTGTAAAATTCACCTCACGTCTGTCACGACTCACTCACATCCAGGTTTCACTGTAATTCTGGGTGTTTATCGTGCATTTAACGGACAGTATGTATATTTGAATGCTTATATTATCATATCGTGGAAGACAAAAATGTTCCCATGGCGTGGACGATTGGCGTTCAAGGCACGCGGCTGGCGCGTGAGTCGCTTGGCAATGCAACCCGTATTCTAATAAACTCAGCCTTCTGTAGGACGAAAATTTAGTAGAAATGTTCTAATATATTCCGATGGCCGTTGACCGATACATAGTCGAAAACCGAATCATTCTCATCGATTATTAATTTGCATCATGTTCATGTAATTTTTAACGATATAGGTACGCCATATGCACCAATTTTAGATAACCAATCGATTTGTAATCGAATCGATATTAAAGTTTGGTTTGACGCACGCATCCAATTCTAATAAAGAATCGACAGGTTTACGGACATGCGTCGTGGCGTGACCGAAAAAACGATTCCGAATGAATTGTAACCGGCAGCCGCCATCGTAAATACATCATCACGATAATACCGTGCATCCAAATTCATAACCCGAACATAAAACCAAAAAGGAAAATTTACAAGGATAGAACGCCCTGCGAATCGATTTGAATTTAGAAACAACTAAAATGGCGGACGCAAAATCTGACCGGTGCTGCCCACTTCTTAATTAGATTTTCATCCCGCTGCACTCTGACCGACATAATTACTACTCCCGATACAAAAACGGTATAAAAACGGTCGTGATTTACTCGAGAGAGATTCGGAGATACTACGGGCCGGTTTACCCAAAATCATTAGCGTGGAGTGGATAGCTTAAGAGGACGGGTATATTTTTAATACGGCGGGAGCGATGGGCGGCGCCGACGCACTACCGAGAAATGTTACCAACAGAAATCTAATCAACCATAATAACAGGTTACACGCACGCCGTTTGTGTTCACTCACTATCGACTCACTGGCTAATGCTTAATTAAATCACATTCGGTTTTTTATCTAATACCGAACGCAGCTGAATGCAACCAGCTTAGAGTTCTACCGTCTACGCTTCAACAAAACTGCATCGACCGTTTTTCTTTAGACGTTGGCGAATCATTTATAAAAGAGACACACGTCTAAAGAATCCAATATATCATAATGGGTAAAGACGATTGTGCCGAGAATGAGCTAGCATAAAGAGATTCTTCTCCTAAACAAATAACGGTTCGACAAAGGGATGGCTTGCAATTTTGATATGGCCGCTCGCTTAAAATCTTTTGTGTATCGCCCGCGGCCGACCGCACCTGGAACGCTAACGGAACGATGTTTACGATGCTAAAAAACTTAGCCGAGGAAGTGAATTTTAGTTTACACTTCGTCTTTCGTCGTTATAGGGCTTGGACGGATAAAAAATCAGGAAAGAAGGTGCGGAAGGCTCAATTTATGATGTAACAGGCGCTCAGGAAACTCCGTCGACAGATGCTAAGCATGTGTAAGGCACGCGGGCTTATGGTTGTCCCGTACACTTTGTTTACTCTCTCCCGTGTACTATTATTGCACTGTCTCGATTTACACCTCCATATTGGAAGGAGAATAGGAGCGTGTGAAAAGACAGCATTGATAACAGATTCGTGGAGGCAATTACCAGTCTGGGCCGCGGCCGCCTCGGGGCTTGCTACCGCACGCTGAGATGTATACAGATACAGTTGTGACGTACGAACCCTTATGATACACTTGGTCTTTCATTACTGACAATGAGTTAACTCTCACCAACTCTTACGTCCGTTGCGCAATTCCGCGCGAATATAGTTGTCTAAAAACAATGGAATATTAAAATATTCGTGCGACCGAAGTAACGATAATTCCTGTCTCTTTCCTAAAATCGGCGTCGTGTTCCGAGCATCGGAGTTGAAGTCGTTGGAGTATTTGACGTTTGTTTATCCAGTGTAGTCCGTGACGCCGAGCGCACCTCTCAAATTGAAATACACGTCGTACATTAGAAGTGGACAGTTTTATAAACAAAGGAGGACGTGGCTTGTGTGCTCGGCCATTGATGAAATGCCGTTTCCCACAGCGCCGGCGGCAGACCAGTTTTGTTTGAGAGATCCAGGATCAATAACCGAAGTATCGATCGTGGCGACTGGCGACTTTAATTTCCTTTAGGTCGCCAACGCTCTACAATTAGGCCACTGAGAGGAGACTTTGACTTGTTCGTCTAGTTAATGAATATCGCTCGCATGACTCGCATCCGGTCGCCTTATTGATCGATCGACGGCCGGAAGCCGGATCGCGTGAACGCATCCCTATTTCCCGAAAATCGCGTTCGAAACATCCCATGGCCGCCGTCCGCCTCCGATATCTGCCGGCTTATTATCGGTTATTTTCGCTTTCTTTTGTTTTTATCGGATCTGATATTTGTTGTGACCTCTGGATCCGTAATTATATGCTGCGGGCACCGCCGTGGCACGTACAGGCTGCCTCATCCTTTAAATGCGTTATTTATTTGTGAATCGATGCTACATTAATAGACCATCGGGTACACCTTCATTTAATATCGTTACGATGATTTGGTATAATGAATGTTATTTCAAAGATTCGAACGAGCGTACGTGATGGTAACGTTTTTACGGTTGGGTTCTGTATAGAAGTAACCTGTCATAGGATGTCTTTCTCTTTATTACAAGAAAACCTAAGTTTCCTTGTATAAAGAGGACATGAATAAGTTAAGAATTTCGATCTCTCTTTCTTTCGCTGCTCGTAAAATGTGTTGTTTTAAATTTGTTTTCATAAATGTTCGTTGCGGTTACATTTCATCGCTGGCAGCCCTGGCACTGCACACCTGAGCGGCTTTGCGCACGGTTGCCATAATTCTCCGTGCACATTCGAGCTAAATTGCACACCGCCCGTTCCCACACATCATTTTTCTAATTCCCTCCGAACTCTGCACTTCGCTTTAATAACATTTCTGTAGAACTTAACATATCGCATTACTTAAAATACTATCTCCTATTCTTTCTTTAGTTACGTTCAGGGGCTTCTTTGTGACACTTGTTTAAGAAATATGCTTTCATTAATAGTTAGGTACATCTTTGCTTAACTATAGTCGCGTCTCGAATACAATTTTCGATATCCAACCGACTAGAATGCGGAATAGATTCATGTTTAATATATTATTTTCGTTGGCCGACTAAGTTAGGTACGTACGCGTTTTATCATTTAGATTTATTGCACAGATACGATCAGTGTATTGACTTACCCGTTGAATTGTGCACTATGCGGTATTCAAACCTCGACTCATCGTGTTCAGTCAGGATTACGAAAACCTATTTCGAACCATCAATATCCACAACCACAACCAATGTACTCGTACAACCGGATTATGAAGCTAATAGCTGAACCGGTCAAAAGCAACAATACCTTACTTAGAAGTTAGAAGTATAAACAAAGCCGAAAGATAGATGAGAGATAAGCGAATCTCATTTACGTATTGGACACTCGAAAACAATCGTATCAAAATACCATACGCCACGAAATTAGTCGGGATCGATGGGTGTACCTTTTAATTTTATTTCGCGTCTGGTTTAATTTTATCCGCTGTCGGGATTACCAGCTTAGGAATGTTACTTCGAGCGTGGCAAAAAGAAAAAGGTGGCCATACACGGCGAGATAAATAAAGGTACGACTGCTCGGCGAGGTTTCCCATTGCGAGTTAGACTGTGATGAATGGAGAGGCTGAATTTTTTATGAAATTGCGTAAGCCTAGCTTCCTTATGGCTTCAAATTCTTCTAGTTCCATTAATTTACAATGTAGGTAGTCTCATGTAAGCGAATTGTATATTATTTTTGAGAAAAATATCCTAACAAAAATCAACCAACAACCATCAATTTTTTTCAGTACACTTAAGAAAGTAATTTTTTTAACCCCCGTTTCGGAAAGCTTTATTGAGAAGAAACGAAAGAAGCTCCTCAGCAAATAGTATTAATATACAAAGAAAATAGCTACAAATAGGCATGTGGTTAAAACTGTTAATCAATCAAGGGGCGCCAACGAACCAAAATAGTGAATCACGCTCGGAACAATGAAATCTCACGTTTGAATGCGGGCGTCAAACGACGGTAACAGGTCAATTTACTCTAGCCCTTTCCCACGCTGATAAAGATACGCTATTTACCTAATCAAATTAAATTGTGTTTTATCCTTAAGATTAAAATCTTGTTTTTATTGTAAGATGACAGTTTTGAGTTTAGATTACGTTTTTACTTTTTGGCGACGTTTAAACAAATATGATTTATATCTTTTTGTATGAGTATACTTACCGTCCCACTGCTTAGAGTTAAGAATTCAAAACATTATAATTTTCAACTACTATAAAGGTTTTCTCAAAATACTTTTTTCATCAAAACAAGCGCAAACTATTTCTCCCTTCACACTTTAGTTACGAAAATAATCGCTTTAGTAACGATCAACAGGCCAGTTTCTTTAGCAATAGACCACTACATAAAACATTTTAAAATAAATGTACCTAGCTACTATCTATTTTAAACAGTTTATCCAATGATGAGATGTCCTAACAAAACCCTTTACTTCCAGACACGCTAATCGCGCGGATGACGAAGCAGAGTATAGCTGACGTAGGTGGACCCTGGGTGGAGGAGGAGCAGCGATGGGGCGGGCCCGGTGGGGCACATCTGAAGCTCTCGTACCGCGTGACCTGCGCGGCACATTACTACGGGCCTGGCTGCGAGGTGCTCTGCAGGCCTCGAGATGACGCCTTCGGACACTACACCTGTTCGGCCACTGGAGAGATCGTCTGCAAGCCTGGCTGGACGGGGGATTATTGCTCGAAACGTAAGTAAAACATCTTTTTGTCCTTATAAATTTACCTGAAAAAGTTACGTCGTATAATAGGTAACCTACCTAAATAACATAAAAAAATCAAAAACTCTTTACCGTGAATTCCTAAATAGGTACGTACATACCTACATACAATTATTATTACATAAATTGACGCCATACTTTCCAAGCGATTCACGTACAATATTCGGCCGCGTAACTTCCTGGGTCCGTTTTAAATAGTCCGTTAAATTCTCCCATCCTCATTAAACTTAGATGCGACAAATTTTGGGCTGACATCCTCTCCTGCCAATTTAGCCTGACCTTTCAGCTAGCGTCCTGGTCACGCGCTAGTCTGACTCATTCGGGTCAAGGGTTCAGATGTAAATATCATGACTAGGAGCTCGGAGTCTAGCCTAAAGTAGCCTGAAGTGAAGAATAAGCACGGAAATGTACGAAATGCAAATTCGCGAAGTTTTTTAACCAATGACGTCATGAATTATCTAGCAGATCAAAATTAATGTAAATGAGTGTACAATGTCTGTCGCAGCAATAAAACCATTGGTCAACTCCTAGTTACCTGCCTGTAATGTTTTTACTCGTGGTACCTTGAATGGTAATGACCCTATTCTAAGTTTTGCTGCCGTCATTGCTAATCTCAAATTCAAGGCTTAGATTAGATTTAAACATTGTACTAAAAATGAAATTATTGAATCTAAGGAAAAGTTAATGCCACTTTTGACCGCGTAATATCTGATAAAAGTCTATTGTTTACTTCAAGAATCTTCTATAAAAGAAATTAAAGAATGGAATTTTTATTAGTAATTGTTTCGCCTCCAAATAAGTTTCCACGTGATTATAATTAATTCTTATCATTACACCGCAGAGCAACAGCACGTAAGCTACATTTTAATTTGTAGATCCGTATCTATCTATCGTTAAATTTTATTACGTGGAATAAACCAAATAGACGAAATGTTATACTCGTTCTTAAGGGTAAATGCGGTCATACGAGGTATGCGCCGTACCTACTTGCACTTTAAAAGCGGATTAGTAATGAATAATGTATAAAAATAAATAATTATTAACGCAATGCCTCCTTAACTGCCCTCTATTAAAGTAATGCGGAGCGAAAACGTGATCGTTCTTTGAATATGTTCATTGAATTTAAAATCGTTTCATGCGTATAATTTCCGTTTAACCCCCATGTTATGTGCATCCAACTCTTTCACTCCGCCGGCGTCGGTATTAGGACATCTCGTTCTATTAAAAACCTGAGCACAGTACGGCGGATGAATGAGTGACAAAACAATATTCGAGCGCGTCTCATACTATAGCGTGTGACCGCGGCCGGTGTGGTCTGTTTGCTTTCCTTCGTCGCTGTTCGTAAACAAAAGCAGCGGAGATGGTCGCGTCATTAGCGACATTCATCAATGTCCGCTCGCTTTTTATTATCGACAACTCCGATAATTAATTTATTGAACCGAACGCGTCCGATTCCGAGTTCGGAGCTTCGGAGCTTCGAGAAACAGCTGCTGCCGAGATGCAGATAACGAACGCCAACTCGCGAAGAAAACAGGGATTAAACAGCAGATTAGATAGCGTCCACTTTTACCAGTTCCATGTATCGGATCACGCCGATTTGCAATTTTAATGAATCGCGATACGGCGGATGCCCGCCAATAAAAAGCATCTAAACGTTTCAAACGTCATTACGAGGTTCTGACGTATGTTAAACACATCGCGTCTTGTATTGTAAAACAAAGCGGTGCGTCTCAAGATGCATTGTGGCCGGGCGGATGTCGCGTCGCAATCTCGGCAGCCCCACCTGCCGCCGCGTTCCCACACTCCGGCGCCGCAAAAAAACGCGCGCGACAGGGACGCACGACCTCGCGCCGTGTAGCGCGCCCTCTCGCTCGCACGCCAGGGCTGCCCGCCGCCCGACCATGCGATCCTAGTACCTCCACGCGACGGGATAACCACGAAATCACAATTTTCTGGTAAAAGTAAACAGTTGCGGCGAGCCTCCGAGATGTGCTATCATGACCGGACGGAATTTATCCGCCGTTCCCAACGTTTAGATTTTCCAATTTCCACCTCGTTAACTTTCACGAGACGATTATACATCGCACTAATGAGCCGATAGAGCCCTGCCAACCCTATCCCATAGTCGTATTGGCGATTACGAAAATGTAAAAGCGAGAGAAGCGGCCATAATGAAATGAAAACAACGCTACGTTCGCACACACTCACACAGCGGCGCGGAGCGCAACACGAGCGCCTCGAACCGGGTCAAAAACACCTTTAAACGAGTACCGATCACCGGTCGAAATAAACTTTGTACTTGACCGTGTCATGAAACTTGCCTCACATCTGCCCAATCGTATCTGGCCTTCTGGGAAAGCTTAACGATCCCGAAAACTGATTTGCATGTCCCGACAACATTATTTTCAGAATCCAGCTCTCGTGCTTAATGATAGGGTAAACATCGAGAGAACCTCATCTCAGCCGCTCAATTTCGCCTAATTGTCGACGAGAGAGGAGTTCTCACGAATATTACCTTCTGTATTGAATCGCGAATCCCACGCGCACCTAATTTCCGCCTTGAATAGACGCA
Source organism: Thymelicus acteon (assembly GCA_951805285.1). Lineage (NCBI taxonomy): Eukaryota > Metazoa > Arthropoda > Insecta > Lepidoptera > Hesperiidae > Thymelicus > Thymelicus acteon. The sequence continues at coordinate 5,217,238 of OX638233.1, forward strand.
GATGTCGGAGCAGTTAAATATTTGCCCGGCACACGTGCACCGTCATCCGGGAAGGTCGCTTTTTGTAATTACCTGAAGAGCCCAGCCTCTATTCGGACAATCCTTGGTCGCAATGCGGCATCCGTTAGACAGGCATTAGAAATCGATATTCTTCCATTGATAACTAATAGCGGGGCCGAACCATCCAACCATCCGCGGCTTTTCGGCCACTCATGCTCCTACGAACCTAAATTAGTTCTGGAGTGTAATTTTTACGACTTCTGTTTTACCTACCGTTCGAGGGTCGAGATAAGCTTCGGGAGCGAGTGCACTGAAGTGGATAGTGCTATGGGCAACGAGGTCGACACTCGAAAGTCTTTCTTTGATCTTCTTTGTCGAACCGCCGAGTGGCGCCTCCGATTCATTACCTATCCTATAAAATTTTATTATTCAATAGTAATCGATCGCAGGTCATGAGAATAGATCGTTTCGTTTTTAAATTTCATAGGCGAAAGTGTGAACAGTCGTGAAAGCGGATTATATTTTTCAATTTCAATTACAATTCGCCGTAGCGGAGTAAACGGGCGTGGAACGCTTTAACTGAGTCAGTCCTAAGCCGATTTGAGAACCGAGTTTGGAGGCTTAGCTTTGCCGAGTTTAAACCTAAGTGTATTACGGGCTAGGGAGAAGACTAATCTCCCATTATATCCCGGCGCTTCTAAGCTCGGCGAATCCGAGGAGATATAGGATTATAGCCACGCTCACGAGACGGCTTCCGTGTTCAATTTAGAACGCGAACGTCCGACTTACATTTGCATTCGGATAGGGAATTATGAGCATAATGGCGTCTAAGTATTTTTCTAGCGAGTTAGGGGACTAGTAACGGTCGAGTGACGGTTAGACTCCCCGCGCTATCTGCCCCCTTTGTATTCGCTCCGATAACTTGCCCATGCGCACCCGACCGATACGACGCCGGCGCACTTCTCATTTCAAAACACATTATTTTTTCTTTCAACCGGCATACATTACTGCACTGCCTTTTGTTACTCGCCTTACATACGCTTACATACACCGCAATGCACGCGCAGTAACTCGATTGTGTCGCGGATCTCCTTACGCGGTTACGCCAGCAGGGTAAGGTTTGCCGTATACGGAACGTAAATCACAAAGTTAACGATGCGCGCATGTTACGTACGAAACATCAAGTCTATGTAAAGTTGAAACTTTTTATATTTTAAGTACCTACGTTGCCGTTTCAAATAGGCATAGCGTATCAAACGATCGCTGCGGCCGGGTAGACTGAAACGACTGTTTAAGAGTATTTTAATCGAATGGAAGCGACGTAAGACGGAGGATGTTGTTATAGTTGCGAGCGAAGATAAATCGTCGGAGCGCGTGACCTCGCCCCCGGTCGGGACGTTAACGAACCTCTCTCTTTGTTGCACCGTGTCCTTTGCGAGCCTCCGAGCCGAGCAATACTCAAAGTAAACGCAAATGTATAGCGTGAAACCGATCAGACGTTCTGTTGAAAAAATCACCGCTAGCGTGTACCATGTACCTCCTTTGTCCGAGCGATGCGCTAACGAACCTATTCCTTTTGTTACAGCGAGATGCCTGCCGGGCTGCGACGCGGAGCACGGCCACTGCCTCAAGCCCGACCAATGCATGTGAGTATCCACTTCGCACCATTGTGCTAAACGCTCGACGTTAGCCGTCAGCTCCCTCCCTCACTAAATCATTCATCCTCCTCATTGTTCCCCGAGCAAAGAAAGACACGCTTTTTAGTCGCTCGTTATCACATCCCTCTTGCTGACTGACGTTTCTTTTTTTAATTTCAGATGTCATTCGGGCTGGGTGGGCGAGCTGTGCGACCAGTGCGAGAGGCATCCGGGCTGCGTGCACGGGACCTGCTCCAAGCCCTGGGACTGCATCTGTGAGGAGGGCTGGGGAGGCCTGTTCTGCAACCAGGACCTCAACTACTGCACCAACCACCGGCCCTGCAGGAACGGGGGGACCTGCCACAACACCGGCCAGGGGAGCTACACCTGTGTATGTCCGCAGGAGTACACGGGGCTCAACTGTGAGAAGTCACTGCACTCGTGCGCGGTGCGGTCCTGCCTCAACGGCGGGGCTTGCGTGCCCGACGAGGGCGGCGAGTTGTCTTGCGCGTGCCCGTCAGGATACGAAGGAGCTCGATGTGAAACCCGACGACTGACCTGCGCCGACCGGCCGTGCAGGAACGGTGGAAGCTGTGAACCGAGACCATCCGGCTACGTGTGCGTGTGCCCGCCCGGGTACGCCGGCACCGACTGTGGAGTCGAAGCCGATCCTTGCGCTGCCAATCCCTGCCGGAACGGAGCCACCTGTACGCGGGCCGGGGATGGATTCCGATGCTCCTGCAAGCAAGGGTTCCGGGGCAACAGATGCGAGATCGACATCGACGACTGTGCGGGAATAGTCTGCGAACACGGCGGGACCTGCGTCGACCTGGTGAACGGCCAGCGCTGCCAGTGCGCGCCCGGCTTCCTGGGCCCGCGGTGCGAGACGCGAGTGGACCTGTGTCTGGCCAAGCCGTGCGCCAACGGAGGGGAATGCTTGGTTTTGGACAACGACTACGAGTGCCGCTGCCGGTCCGGATTCGCCGGCAAGGATTGCAGCGTGGACATCGACGAATGTGCATCTTCTCCGTGTCGGAACGGCGGGACGTGTAGAGATCGCGTGGACGGCTACCACTGCAACTGTCCCTCGGGGTGGGGCGGCAAGTCGTGCACGGTGTCGCTGGCGGACTTCGCCGCTAAGCCGGCGGGGGGGCACCTGCGGCGGGTGGGGGACGAGGGCGCGGGCGAGGGGGAGGGCGTGTCGGGGCGGCACGTGGCGCTCATCGCAGCGCTGTCGGCGGCGGCGGGCGGCGCGGCGCTGGTGGCGGGCGGCGCGGCCGCGTGCGTGCGGCGGCGGCGCAAGCGCGCGCGGCTGGCGGCGGACGCGGAGGCGGAGCGGCAGAACGCCGCCAACGCGGGCGGCGGCGGCTGCGGGGGGCGCGTCATCCGCAACACGTGGGGCAAGTGCGACGCGCCGGCGCCCGAGTGCCAGAACGCGCACAACGCGGCGGAGGAGTGCAAGCGCAAGACGCTCAACACGGAGAGCGCGGCGCGGCTGCTGGCGGCGCTCGACCCGCGCCTCTCGCGGCTCTCAGCTGACTCCGCCTACTGCGCCAATAGGTCAGTATCCACTATTCTGTAATCTGTTTTGTAACTTGTGATAGATTTATTATGTAGACGAGTAAATTATCTCTTACATGTAATTCATAGATGACCCAAATTTCACATCCATTGTCTCTAATCACCCTTAAATATTGTTTTTGCTAATTGCACCATAACTAACGTGACTTGTCTATTGTTGCAGCGACACGTCTCTAGTGAAACGGGCGCTAGAGGGCGGCGGGGTGTACGTGCTAGACGACCACTGCTTGCCGCCGACGTTCGCCACGCAAGTGTAGTGACTGACTCAAGTGTAGTGCTCCGACGATGGACTCCTAACTTATTTATTCACAACGGACGCTCTCGCGAAACAGGCTGTGCGCCGCGTGTAAATATAGCGTAAAGTGTAAAGTGACCCCTGTATAGACGGCTAGTTGTAAGCATTCGTATGTATTTATTTGAGCGGCTCGTCCGCCCCTGTACATAGTAATGGCGGCGCGTCGCTCCCGCCCCCGATCGGCTAGCGTCGCCCGGACGCGTCGTTGTCCGACTAGCCTCCGTCTCGGCTAGCTACACACGGAAGATGAAACCGACTGGAGCCCTAAACCGGCCCTAGCCCCATACAGGCTGCCCCACACAAGTGCACTCAGACTCCGATGTATTCTCACAATCGCACAAAACAAAGAACCAACTCACCCGCACAGTAACACTTTAATAGCGAGCTCATTCCTTCAGTCGGTTCTATGCTCCATATTGCACAATTAGCGCAGCCGAGATGGAGGTCTGTTGAATTTCGAGTACACAAGGGAAGCGGACATTTCGATAAAGACTGAACGGCTAACGCCCGCGTGTATCATGCGAGCGTGTAGGCCGCACGACAGGTCACGTGACACATGTTTCGGACTTAAATTTTACCAATTTAATTGACATTTGACATAAGTGATACATGTAGTGGACCATCGTGCGGGCTATGGGTTTGATGTGTTTCCTTACGTTGGATGAATTAGTGTAAACTGTAAGGGAACTCGGTCGACACCGGTTGTGTATAGTTAAGGTTGTGTATGTGTAGTGTCGGGTGAGGACCGATCTGCCGGGGGGCAATGGACCTCGTCCATGTCTGCGATCTCTGTAGGTAGCGGTGCGGAGGCCTCGCGACCTCGGTCCGCGCGGGGCCACGCCTCACGGGAACGACTCTCATCCCATTGTAGGATCTCGACTCCTCCAATTTTCATTTAGCTAAACCTTTAAGTCAATTAGATTCCAAATTCCAAATAGATGGCGCTGACATAAATGACGTTTCCATGACACTTGTCACGCCATTTTGACGTTTTCGGTTCCCGAAATTCAAAAGTTCCTAACTATTTAAATCAGTAAAAGGTGTATTTAATCGTAAGTCTTTGTCCCGTAACTTCATTAATTGTCCTTTATTTCATTTATTCAATAGTTTTACCCTTACAATTTCCATACGAGGTCCTCCAGTGGTATCGGCGTCGTCTCCCACTCACCACTGTCCCTCTCTAGACTCGCACCAGTATAGAAGCCAAACCGTGCGTAAAATAAGATTTTAGACTAATTTATGAAAACGCAAGTGATGCGTTGATCAGTTTTTTACATTGATTTTGTTTTTTGTGATTGACTAATTATTGTCATTTGTTCCTATGTTATTATGATTGATAGTGAAACTGTATCCGTTTAAAATCGTGTTCAGGTTTTCTTGAAAATCGACATTGATTTTTCCACATCTTTCGCTTCAGTTGCGGGTTGTACATTGAATGCAACGTTCCTGATCCGAGCGCCCCTTGTACCCCCTCTACGCCCTCGCTAGATGCCGTAGAAGGGGCGCTCGACCTCTAAATATGATAACATCGCGCACGTAATTAGTCCATAGGTTAAAGAATAAATTGAGTACTTATAAGAAACAAAATGTCGAAACCTAAGTCATTGTGTATAAAAACTATTAAGTAGTAGTGATGTAAGAATATTCTCCATTACTTATGAGTACTGAGACAATATGTGTCACTAGGCAACATAGGATCTTGCAGGTTGTTTTAACTTATTTATTCTAATAGAGCAGCGCTTGCTGTAGTTTATAGACTGGCTCGGCCCGCCGCGGGCCCCGCAGGGCACGCTGCGCGCCGACACGGTCGACTGTCAAATAATTTATGTTAAATTACCGTTTTATAAACATTTGTAGATATAATTTGGTAAATAGGTGTTACCTCTTATGTTGCCTTTTGTACTCGTGCGTAGATTAAAGAAGGTTAAATCGACAAAATTGTAAAATTTATATCAAACTATGAATAGACTGATGATCAATAAATAATGTTCTTGTATTTAATTTTGTAAGATGACAAAATGTAAGTTAAAATTATGTAAAAAACAGAACCATGACCGACGACCTATTGTTAATATTGTACTTAAATTGATCACACCGAGTTTCTCTTTCATTTTTCTTTTTGAGAAATTTTATTTGATATATTCTATGCCTCTAAATGTAATTTCGTCTCAACCAATAAAATGACAGTATTTTTAATTAATTTATTAAAAGTATCATTAATATTATTGTGAATTATCTCTAATATTATAAACAAATCATTTTAATTATTTTTTGAAGTTTGTTTACAATTGACTGAAGCTAACCTGTCTTCTTGATTTGTATTTTGGATGTTTTACTGAGAATCGTGGATGCATTTATAGTTAGGTGTGAGTATACTGAAAGAAAAATTTCAAATCATTCCATTTTTCATAAGTAACTTTATCTCCTTGAAAGTTTTATTTTTAATTTTCGCTATTTTTCTATGTTTATTTTGCATGCAATTCAATTGATTTGTGATCTTAATGTTTGTGCTATAATTTTCTTCTAATTTAGATAAAGTACAGTATTCTTCATCTTTCCAAGTACCTTTTAGTATATTCACATTTCTTTTCCTATTTCAAAAGAAAAATGAAAGCATGTCTGAGTAGGGGAGAGATGTAACAAATAATTCCATAGATAGAATCCTATTACAATAAAAGTCATATTGTAATGCTATAGCGGTGATAAATTTGCCAGCGAGTGTCTGCGATGAATGTGTATTATTATGTGCAGTGATGCAACAAGAAATAAAATGTTAATAAACAATTGTTTACAAAAGATTAATAACGCATTTTATTCATGCATTTTCCGGTTCCCCCTTATAAAGCGACCTAAGAGATTATAAATAGGAAAAACACATGGTCATAACCAATATACACTAAAGTTTCACTTTTAAGGTAAATAGGTAGTTAATTTATCAATTAGTACATTTTACACGATTAACAAATACTGATTACTTAAAAGTAATCAATTAAAAATTGATATAATGAAAGAGACCGTTTTTAAGACGAGATATCGTGATACTGATTAGTGTCACTACTCAGTGCCTACTAGGTACCTACCTAACAACAGTAACAACTAGGCTACAGACGCATTACCATAATTTTTAAAAAACTCGTCAATTCATAACTTTTGAACTTGAACATCACACAAAAGTTTATTCTAATGTATAAAATTCTCGTGTCACGGTGTTAGAAGTTGAACTACTTCGAAACGGCTCGACCGATTTTCGTGAATCTTAGCGTGCATAGGGGCCATCCATAAATTACGTCACACTAATTTCATGACTTTTTGACCCCTCCCCCCCTTCTTGTCACAGCTGGTCACATTTGTAAGACCTCCCCCCACCCTAGTGTGACGTCACATATTATGAAATTTTACACCTAGAAATTATTAAATTAAAACAGTAGTTCCGAAATAAGTTTTATTTCCATTAATTGTTTTTTAACATTTACCAATTATTCGATTTTGAAATGTGACGTCACGAAATTTAGGACCCCCTCCCACCCCTTGTCACACTACATCGACCCCCCCCCCCCCCCCCTAACGTGTGACGTAATTTATGGATGGCCCCATATCGGCTTGGGTGGAGAATCGGACAACATCTATTTTTCATCCCCCTAAATGTTAAGGGTGGTCCCACCCCTAAATTTTTGGCAGAACAACGTTTGCCGAGTCAGCTAGTTATCTACAGAAATTTTAGTGTCGACTATCTATCGGCAGTTATCAATTTTCTACCTATTCAAAAGCCTCAAGTTACTGCCGTTATCAATATTCTATCTATCCTTTATCTTCAGATCTGTTACCTAGCAACTGAAAAAAAATCGTGTTATCGATTTAGCTACTTACTTGTTTATTCAGGGAACATGGATAGAGAAATTATTGAAAACGGCAGTTTGGACAATGAAAACGGTAAGTTGACTAGCACTATAGCAGTTGCAGTGTGACCATCTCATAAATGGTGAATCTGTCACAGACTGGGCCAAAAATCTGCCACACTTGGCGCCAAAAATATGCCTTCATGGAAACGGAAAAAAATACACAGGCTATTTATTTTATGGGATAAAAATTAAAATAGGCCTTAATATTGGGCTGGCATTTATTTTGGTCTGACCTTAATTTTGGGTTAGCCTTTATATTGGTGTTGCCTTTATTTTGGTATGGCCAATATTTTGTTGTGGACTTAATTTGAGCTGGCCTTTATTTTGGTGTGGCGATTATTTTGTTCTGGCCTTAATTTTGGGTTGGGCTTTATATTCGTGTCGGCTTTATCAACGGGCTGAAGGTTATAATGATTAACTTTAACATAACTTAGGGTTGCCAACCTCAAATTCAAAAAACCAGGATTTGAAGTTGGAGAAACCAGGACAACTCAGTTTAAAAACAGGACGCAGTAATAGAGTTGCAATTAGGCCCTGTGATATCGGAACTATTCTCAATACCGGAATTGGTTTTCGATATTTACCCCAGATTCCGGAATTAGTTCCGATATTGGTTGTTGAAATTAAAAATAAAAAAAACCCGCCTGCTATCAAAAAAGCTACAAAAAAGTGTATCATTTTTTGTTAGCAGCAAAAAATGATACACTTTTTTGAAAACCTTATGAAGAACTCTTTAATTTGATACCCATATTGCATTATTCTATTTATTTTTATTTTTTGATAATTCAAACAATGGAATCTCACAGCCACCATATTTGTTTATTTAACGTCACCTATCTCAGAACACTTGGGTTATCAAGACCAATCTAACGATATCTTAATAATTATATAAGCGGTTTGGAAAATATGAGGTAATAAAGAATATTACATGCATACATACATACAAACATACAAGATACGCGCGAAAAACATATCCCCTTGGCAGCCGATTAAAAAATTGTTATATATGATAAAGTAAATGTAATATAATATGATAAAGTAAATGTCTTCATAATTATCACAGTAAAACAAATACAATAAAACAAAAAGCTATATTGCAACAATAGCTTGCTATCAATCAGGATAACATTAAACATATAATTATGATAATAAGCAACAAATATAATAAAATGCCGACCATAAAAGACCGAGTTGGGCACCATAGTTTCGTTGAAACCCGAAGTTCTGAAAGGAACTGAGAGATACTACGGACGGTAGTATGCCTCCTCTTAAGTTCCAGCTCCCCGCGGGATGGTCGAACGAGCTGAACTAACCTGATAGAGACTACACATTCTATATCCCGGACGTCAGCCTGTATGACGTTAGAGAGGCTTTCAAACAGCTTTAAAAAACAAGGCATCGGGAGATGATGGTATCACTACCAAGTTGCTGAGAGCTGAGGGAAACCCCTCCTAGTGGCGCTCCATAAACTTTCTGAAGCCGTCATCCATACTGGAACTACCTTGGAAGACTACAGCTGCAGAGAGGTTTCAGGCAAGGGGACGGTTATATCCCTAAAACTGTTCACCGCTGCGATGGAAGACGTGTTCAAGCTGATGGAGTGGAAACGACGTGGAATTAACATCAATGACGTATACATTACACACCTGAGATAAGCATATGACATAGTCATCCTGGCGAAAAGAAAATAATGTCGAATGTCCATGTCACACGCGTACCGATTGTTGTTAACGGCGCTACTCTCGAAGTTACAGATGAATCCATTTACCTGGGATATATGATATAAATGGCTAAATCGAACTTCGAGAAATAAGTCTCTCATAGAATCCAAATCGGGCTGCGTTCGGGAAACTGCGTCATATCTTGTCGTCCAAAACATTACCTCAGTGCCTAAAGTCGAAGGTATTCGAGCAGTGTGTGTTGCCAGTGATGACATACGGCTTGTGGTGCTTTACTGTTGTCCGAATCCACAAACTCAAAATCACACAGCATGCTATGGAGAGGGCTATGCTTGGTATTTCTAAAGAACAAAATCGGCTGAATTGTCAATGGTCTGGCCACATAGCTCAAAGGGCCGATAACCGTTGGGGAAGAAAGGTCTTCGAATGGCGCCCACGTCTCGGAAAAAAAGAGCATAGGACGCCCCCCGACCAGGTGGACTGACGACCTGAGGAAGACAGCGGGCATCCGCTGGACTCAAAAGGCTCAGGATCGGTCATAGTGGCGCAAGTTAGAGGGGGCCTATGTCCAGCAATTGACCTCTAAAGGCAGGTGGATGGACGGATGGATGCATAATAAAATAAATTATTTGATTAAAGTTTCATCAGATATGTTCATCATAGCATATTTTTGAATATTTACGGATTACAACTAAATCTTTCTGAATGAAATGCTGCTTTTGAACACGACAAAAAGATTGATTTCATACAAATATTACAATTTCTTAGTCAGCTTATCTATAAAGGTAATAATGGTGGCGCGAGGGGTACACAAGGGATAGAGATAATTGGATAATTGGGTTCGTGGGTGCATTCAGAAATAAATAAACACTCGAAATATATATTTTGTTTAGTAACAATGAATACCGGAGTTACGATAGTGAAACACTCAGTTCTGGGAACTGAAAAATTGCCCGAGATTCCGGAATTGCGACATCTCGGAATTCCGGTATCCATGCCTTACTTACGAGCCGTGAGGCCACCCGTAACGTAAAAAAATTTACAAGAGGCGCGCGAATTTTAAAATTTAAAAACCCAGGACGCTGCTTAAAAACTATCCAGGACGTCCCAGGACACTACAAAAACCAGGACGTGTCCTGGGAAAACAGGACGGATGGCAACCCTAACATAACTCAATAAAAAAAATTGTAATTTTGAAATGTTATACTTGAACAATGGAGTGATCCTTATATTGGTGTGGCCTTTACTTTGTTTAGGACTTAATTTGGGTTGGCCTTTACTTTGTTTAGGCCTTAATTTTGGGTTGGCCTTTATTTTATATATGTATAACATACTATCTGACCCGGCGAACTTCGTATCGCCTAACAATTTTTTTTTTCTAAAATAAAAGTAGCCTAAGTTACTCCTTGTTATATCAGCTATCTGCCAGTGAAAGTCCCGTCAAAATCGGTCCAGCCATTTCAAAGATTAGCCTGAACAAAAATTGTAAAAAATGTTGTTTTGGTATATGTAGCGTGTATAGATCCAAATGCACATAATAAAAAGTGGTTATTTTAATATTACATACAGACACCAATTTTCTTTATTTGTATAGATTTATTTTGAAATGTTATACTTTCACCTTGGAGTGGCCTTTATTTTGTGTAGCCTTATATTGGTGTGGTCTTATGAACTTAAAATTGCAAGACAGCCTTATAGGTGTACCAGAATCTCATGTTTAGACTGTGTATTTTTTCGTACTTTTAGCAACCGATTCTTGAGAATTGGCCCATGGGCCAAATGGCAATACTAATAATAATAATGTTCACTGTAAACATTAATAATATTCTAATGCAGGTATATATTTTGTCAGTCAGAAAATAAGTAAAATCTGGCGGCCATGGACTCTTGAATCAGTATTACAATATAATTAAAACACCATCTTGTATCATTATTATCTTTATTTGGTGACTAATAATAAATTCAATATTTACAAAGTACCTTACACTTAATAAAAAGGACCACAATAATATTTATTTTATAGCTGTTCACCTCAAAACGGGTGACATTTATTTACTTATGTCTTAAACAATTTATTTGTCAAAATTTAAAGAGGTTTCCGAAAGATGGCATTTCTGCCTAATAGTGATGATGTTGATATATATATATATAAATATTTTTTCTCAAATACATTTGAATGAAATATAAGTCAATCTATGTAGTCCACTACCCAACATTAATTCTAAGCGAAAATCTTATTTAAAATAACAGTGAATTCAATAAAAAACGCAAACACAGTGAGTGTTCTATATTAAACGTTATATTATAGCCAGGACCTTTGCTACCGATGACCAAAAATACGATGGATTTTTAGTAAAACTTAAGTTTCTAATTATCATCATAAACATCTTAAGTTCCGTGGCTTAAAATATATTAATATGTATGCTTAATTATTAAAACATCAGCCACAGACTATTGATTGATCTAAAAATCAAGTTTAAAGTTTTACAAGTACATCTGAATTTAGTTTGAATGTCCAAAGTTAACTGCTAATCAATGGTGACGGTAAAAAAATCATGCTCGTTTTTCATACCAAAAACATTTGCGACAACCCGAATGAAAATCTTATAACACTTGACATGTGACAACTGACAACTACCCACAAACGACAAAAAAACGACTTACATTTTCACCGTGGCTGACACCGATAAAACTTGCGAGAAGCGAGTCAAGAACTGAAGTCACGAGACGAGTAAACCTAGATAGTTGTAAACCTAAGCTACTGAATACTTCTATTTCCCTAGTCGCCACTTCTGGGCGAGCGGTCGGTACTGCCGCGGTCGCGATCGTTGTCGCCGTTCTGGCGTGGCGAGGCCGAGCGGGACCGATCCCGGGAGCCGGAGCGGTCCCGGGATCCCGACCGGGACCGGGACATGGACCGGGACTTGGTGTTGCGACGCTCCTCATCGCGTTTGGGCGAAGCCGCGTCCTTGCTGCGTGAGCGAGATCTCTCCCTGTAAACGATTAATTAGTTTTATTATACAATAATGTTTTTTTTTTTTCATGGGTAATGATTAGTATTGTTGCTGTGTTCAATGTAAATCTAAATCTTCTTTGGAGAACATTTCAAAGAGAAATGGAGAAAGCTCACGACTCGCTTATGTGACAGACAGATTTTATTATTTTTATGTCGCAGATATTTTTTTGTTTCAGATAAATAGTTGTACTCTTCATAGGAGATTAGTGATGTCTTATACGAAACAACAAAATATATGCGAGATAGGTCATAGGGGAAAATCTGTTTCTTGATGTAAGCATTCTTATTCATGTCGGGCTTGGATCACAAATGAGTATTCTCCATTACATAAAAAAGTTACTTTTATAGAATAAATAAAGAATCCATTACATAAATTATACAGCAGTCTCGATTACCCATAATGCATCGACAGTAAAGAAATGAAATCACACACATTTGCCAAATTATTGTTCTACTACAAAAACACATTTAAAACAGATATATTTTTAAAATAAAAATAAAATATAAAAAATAAAAAAAATAAGCGCTCTCGACAGCAGTTCGACTGCAGCCAACTGCACGCCGACAGCAGTTCGACTGTAGTCGAATGCAGTCGAACTGCTGTTGGCTGCAGTCGAACTGCTGTCGGTGTGTCGACTGCAAGCGTCGACGGTTGCAGTTGCCTCGGTCGACTGCAACGTGCTGTTCGTGTGTAAGAGCGCTTACACAACATAAGTATTATGTAAGTTACTGACAGTCATAACAAATCTATAATACATGAACATTACAACATCTGGTGCAACAAAGCAGAGTACATAACACAATTTAACTATGTATGCTCACCTTGCGATGGCCGTAGTTCTTCTAGTGATGCAGGAAAACATGGATACGAGTTAATAATACATAAATGTGCCATCAATATTAGTATGTTTTGCAAGAAAATTTTGTCAATAAACATTTTGCCAATCAGTGTTATTTTACATGACAACAACGCTTTAAGATGCTGACATTACTGAGTGTGTTTTGTTAAGATAAAACTTTATTTTTTACTAAATTAATTTTCATGCAGGACTCAAGACTAGTATTATTATAATCCTACTGATGTCTCGAATTAATGCATAGACCATCAGGTCTTTGATACTTAACACATTTAAAAACTGTTATACTAAAACTGGTATCATAGCCTTAATGATAAAATGGCAATCCTCAGAATTATGATCACGATTAACCGGGGCGCCACACGCTGGTCCGAACGTTAGTACCAACGTTGGTCCGTTAATTTGGTGAGGTGTACACACGTTGGCTAGTATACCAGTTCTATACCGTCAGAGCCAATGTGAAGATGTCTGATTTGCTTTTACAGTAGTGAGTGCATCTCTTAATTTATATTTATTACTAAAGAAAAAGCCACGTCAAAGAAGATGGTGGATGACGACACATCATAAAACACATTTGTCCACGCGGGCGACGTTATTATGGACGAGGATGCCATTCTCGATCAACATGTGCACTCGATGCGTGTTGCTACAGGACTGAGTCAATCTCCAATGTGTGGACGGATTGCGAACGTTGGAGGCAGATTCCTTTGATAAAACCGACACGCGCCGGCCAACTACCAACGCTCGCCCCAACGTTGGCGCCAATGCTGTTTCCTAGATCCATACGTTGGACGAGTAGCATTGGGGCCAACGTTTCCACCAACGTATGGAGCCGGCCTAATGATCGAATTGAAGGGTTAAGTGTAAAAAGGGTTCAACTGATGAAATTACTGAAATAGAGTTATTGGTATCGTTGAATTCGTCTTTCGATTCTTTATGTTATGGCATAGGTTTTATAGTGGAAAATTCAATATAATATAATGTTATTTAAATCTTTGTTTCGTGAAAAACGCACCGATGTGGCGCATTGTTATTGGGTTTTATTTATTTATTTAATTGCAAAACTGACAATATTTGCTTATTACAGAGTAATAATTTAAAAAATACTTTATTTATGAGAATTCGAAGGTACCTTATATAATTTGGAATCATAAAAAAAACAGATTTGAAGTTGAATACTTACTAAGAATGTAACGAAAATGAAGTCTTGACTTTCAAACGCATTTATCTCGAATTATTGTTTTTGTTACTTAAACCCTTTTTACACTCACCCCTTCAATTATAAATCGTGGCGTCTTTTATACAATATTTTGATAAACGAACAGAAGGCGACCATGACCATTGTCATTGATCGTCCAAACCATCCATTAAATCTAAAACAATCCATGGAACATGTTTCTAAGGGCAAATTCGACCAAACTTAAGTTGAATAAAAAATCATATCAGATCGTCATATTGTTAATGCCGATTTGGGCATTGTATAGCATTAAAACACACTAAACAAAGTTTTTTTTTTTTGTAATTTCACTCATCGACTATTTTGGGGGATAGTCTCTCTGACTCGACATGATTAGCTTTATTGTGATACGGTGAGCTAGTTTAGCTACTAAAATAAACATAAGATCATAGCTCGGAATAATATTACTAGTCCTACATCAATATAGCGCAAACAATACAAACACTCAATAACGTCAACAGAACGAAAGCCACAGCACCACCAAGCCCGCAACCCTCAAGCGTCGCATTGTCGTCAGGTGATTGAGAGCACATTACTCACTTCGACTCCGCCTTAGACTGGGAACGAGACCTGCGACCGTTGCGATCGGCCGACTTGCGCGACGGCGACCGGTCGCGCGACTGTCGCGACTGACGCGATTGTCGTGACGCCGACCTCCTCTCCGACTTACGCGACGGCGACCGTGAGCGGCTGCGATCCCTATGCGACGTGTTACGGTCGACAAATCGTTGTGATTATGGTAATTTGTACACTGATGCTACACTCTACTTATAGACTACTGGCCCATGCACAAAAATCATGGGTCATACGAACCACCAGGTGACGTATATAGGACGATATAAGAGCATAAAATAATAAGATTCAGCACTATGCCGTCACTTGTAAGCTGTCCAACTGAGTGATGGTGAGAATTCAAAAGTGCAAGTAGGGTGAGTAAATTTTGGTCATTTGATTCTGTACGGCATTTTTAACCATCGATAGGGCCATGAAAAATAATAAGAAAGCGCGCAGTGCCGTACAAAAAAGGTGGTCCACAAAGTCGGTAAATGATTTTGAATTCGTGACAATTTCGAGGGTAAATTTGGTCATTTGATACAGTACGGCATCAGTTTCATACTGTTGCAATACAGCTTCTAATCCATTATTCCGCAACGCCGTACAAAAAATCGTGCGACAAGGGGAAGAAATCGAGGGTTGCAACCCCCTCTTTTGCAGTGGTCCGGGGGGTCATTTGAAAAAGTACGGCTTCGGTTCCAACACATTTTCTAGGACTCAAAAGTACTATTAAAAATAATGCCGTCAAAAAATGATAGTCCATTTGAATGTATAATTAATAAATTATCTTAATTTCATGGTATACTTACTTGATTTATAAAGCTGTAAGGTCATTTGACCCTGTACGGCAACTTTTTTTTTAACATGACATTGTAAAATACAATTGTTATATAGTATTGCCGTACAAAAAAAACTGTCCTAAAAAAAATATTGAGAGATACAAAAACTGAAATTTTTGAAATTATTGCAAAAGTTTAAATATTCATAGATTAATGAAATATAGCAATTTTCTACCTTTTTCCCTTGTTTTAAATAGTATTAAGATAAATAAATTAGGAAAAAATTATGCTGTACATTTTAATGCAGACCATATCTTTTAGGCTGATGAAAATGACGCTACCATTTTATGGTCCAGTCATCTTAGTAAAAATTTGGTAAGAATTGCGGAAATTGAGATACCCAGCTGAATTTTTGTATAAACTTGTATTTTGGCGATCTAAAAGTTGTCTCAAAACCTGCATATGATAGGATGACCGCGTCTATTAAAAATTTGAGGACAAAGGTCACAAAAATCGTTTTTTTGCAAATATCTCATTTCCTATGAAATTTTCGCTATTTGTATCTTCATCAATATTGTAGAGAATCAAATTCCCTTCAACTTTTGTTTCAAAAAATTTTTTTATACGTTGAATCGTTTTCGAGATACAGGGCGGAGAGAGCGCGGTTAGAGCATCATGTAAGGTCAACCGGTATAGTCCCGATCAAAACACGCTATATAAAGTTTATTAAATGAAGGGAATTTAATTTTCTAAAATATTGATGAAGATACAAATAGCGAAAAACTCATAGGAAATGAGATATTTGCAGAAAATAGACTTTTGTGACCTTTGTCCTCAAATTTTTAATAGACGCGGTCACCCTACCATATGTAGGTTTTGAGACAACTTTTAGAATGCCAAAATGCAAGTTTATACAAAAATTCAGCTGGGTATCTCAAATTCCGCAATTCTTGCCAAATTTTTACTACGATGACTTTATTTATTACTAAATTAATTTTACTACAAACCTTTGGACCAACGAAAATGTACGGCATGTAAAAAAATATTATCTATGCATAAAATACTTTCAAAATAAATTAATTTTATGTTGTATCAAATGACCCCCCGGACCACTGCAAAAGAGGGGGTTTCAACCCTTGATTTCTTCCCCTTGTCGCACGATTTTTTGTACGGCGTTGCGGAATAATGGATTAGAAGCTGTATTGCAACAGTATGAAACTGATGCCGTACTGTATCAAATGACCAAATTTACCCTCGAAATTGTCACGAATTCAAAATCATTTACCGACTTTGTGGACCACCTTTTTTGTACGGCACTGCGCGCTTTCTTATTATTTTTCATGGCCCTATCGATGGTTAAAAATGCCGTACAGAATCAAATGACCAAAATTTACTCACCCAACTTGCACTTTTGAATTCTCACCAGCACTCAGTTGGACAGCTTACAAGTGACGGCATAGTGCTGAATCTTATTATTTTATGCTCTTCTATCGTCCTATATAGGTCACCAGGTGGTTCATATGACCCTGGATTTTTGTGGGTGGGCCAGTAGTCTATTATTAGCCGACGATGATAATGTCATCTGACAACTGGAAAATGAAATTGGAAACAAAAATATACATTTGTTATTTACGCCAATATTTCGACTCACAAGATGCCTTTCCGAATATCATTATTGAAATTTATTATTCAGTTTTTCAAATGACATTACCACCGATGGATGTATTACATCAATGTTAAATATAGCCAATTAAAACTAACTAAAATAAATTGCGTCAACATTAAATACGCATTCGCAGCTATACTTAAACATCTAAACAGTGTAATATACAAGAAAGAAAATCTAATTACTCATCGACAAAGTACTATGGTAGAGTACTTACGATTTTAAGTTTTGCTCAGCGCATGATTTTACGCACCTAGCCAAATGAATACTATGTTAATTTTGTCAATAATTCATGCATCGATTATTTTAATTTGCGATAAAACGCTATTTTTGTATACCTTGTGAGATATAGCACTAAATACATGCATATTTCGGGGCAGGTCTAAGTTTTAGTGAGAGGCAGCTAAAGTTAACGTGAACACCTGAGTTAAAAACTGGCCCTTAATATTTATACACATGACGACTAATTATTTAATGAGAATAAAAATATAATATTTAATTCACTTGACATTTTAAATGGAAGCCATATAAAAGCGCTAAGCGCTCTATATCTATCAGTGGCAAATATTAACAAATATAATCTCTACCCAATGCGCAATACCGTATCATTTGGTCATAATTCTTCTGAATATGGGCAACTATAATAAACTGTTGTCCATGATTACACTATTATCAATATTTTTTTATTTTTCCCATTTTTCTTCATTCTTTTAACCCTTGAGCGCAGGGCATGAACCTGTTGCATACATTACATAATTGTGTGCATACATTACATTACATCTCATATCCTCTCAATAGGCTTTGAAAAGTACTTAGGACCCTAAGATTCCCAGAAAACTAATAGTCCAGTGCCGATAATTTTTGAAACGAAAAAAAATTATAGTAGAATGAAACCTATTGCAAAAGGAAGAGAATATAACGAAGATTATAGGAAAAATAAATTACGGGCGATCTGAGGTCGGGAAGGGGGGGGAGGGGGGGTTTAATGGAAAAAAATTGTTTATCTCGATTTCCGGAAAAACTACAACTACTACAACTACTTGTCGTTTCATTGCATTTTCTGAGAACATTTACTATAGTAGTGTATACTTTTTATATACCATTAGAAAGAAGAGATTCCAACGAACAAAGAGACCACCGATTTTTTTTAAAAATCAGATTTTTTGACGTGAGATTTTTAGACTGAAAATAAGGGTGCTTTTTCGATATAAGGTCAAAATAAGGTGAAAAAAAATATATTTTTGAATCAAAAAAATTACAGTATGTCAAGGACATACAAAGGTAAGTTTTCACCAAATTTTGTGAAACAAAAAAGTTTTTTGTAAAAGATAAAAATAAAAAACCAAAAACGTGGTTTTTTGAATTTTTCACATAAATTTTGAGGTTATGTAAAAAAGTGTAAATACAAAAGTTGTAGATCTTTTTATTACCTACAACTTTGCCATTCAACTTTTTTCAATAGGACTTGTAGTTTTTCCGGAAATCGAGATAAACCATTTTTTTCCATTAAACCCCCCCTCCCCTCCTTCCCGACCTCAGATCGCCCGTAATTTATTTTTCCTATAATCTTCGTTGTATTCTCTTCCTTTTGCAATAGGTTTCATTCTACTATAATTTTCTTCCACTTTTTACCGTTTTTAGAGCTATCGGCACTGGACTATAACTCGCAGATGTGAATGTGAACCTCTGTGAGCTCATTATTCCCCCAGAGAAGTCAGATAGTGGAGATTCCCCCAAATTAATATTTTTCTCAAATATCACAGTTCAAAATAACTAATATTTTTGTGAAATAGTTATAACAAGAAAAAAATAGTCCCAGGAGTTGTCATCAGATTATAATTTAGCATCAAGGTATTCAGCCCCGAAAGATGGTTAAAATGCGATATCATCATAAACAACTCCTGGAAACCATGAAAAATATTAGAGTTTATAAATTAATTGTGTAATTATTTTAAATATGGTCAACTATAATAATAAACTATTGTCTATGATTCCATTATTATGAATAATTTATATTTCTTTTTACACTATCAATTTTTTTTTATTTTTCAAACTTTTTATTCATTCTTATCAATAATAATAATCCTTTATTGCCACACACAAAAAAATACAAAAGAAATATGTACCAATAAACAATAAAAACAATTATACATAATGACAAAAGAAAATACAATTACAAACAAATAAATCATACAAAAATTAAATTATTACTAATTGTTGTGCGGGCAAAAGAAAAGGCTCAGCTTTTGCTAGCCCAAGACCTTGGTCTTGCTTAGCGCTCTTTTTCAACCACTACCTAAATCCTTTGGACCAATTGGATCATGGATGCAGGCCATTAACCTATGCATTCACATAACATCTCATAGCCTCTCCATAGGCTTTTAAAGATATTTTGGAGGGTAAGATTCCCAAGAAACCAACTTCTAACTGCGATTGTAAACCTCTGTGATTAATGAGCCCCCTCATTAATCCCCGAGAAAAAGATATTAGTAGAAATTCCCCGAAACTAATATTTTTCAGAAGGAGAATTTCAATTTTCCAAATATCACAGTTCAAAATAACTAATGATCTTTAGGTAAAACAGTTTTAAAATTCCTTTCGGAATTTTCATTCTCTTTCAAAACTTACTACGATAACCCTACCACCCACGATACGGTATCTCGCACTGAGTAGCTAGCAACCAGACATAAGGGCGAATACTCACTTGGAGCGCGACCGAGAGCGCGACTTGGCCGCTGGACTCTTGCTCTTCACCCGCGACTTGGAGCGGCTGCGCGTGCGGCGAGACCTGTCAATTGCAAATCAGACTCAAAAAGTCACAACACAGGGGCCGAACGTCACGTGAACGTGTTTGTCAGTTCAAAGAGTTATCATTCAAGAGTTTTCAGCCCCGAAAGATGGTTGAAATGGAATATCATCATTTTGAATTTATACACGAAACTAATTTCTTCTTATACATGTAACTTATTTATTATACAAATGAAGTTACAAAAGCGCTGGCTTTAGGTACAGGTTTTTGTTATGTAACCAGCGAACAAGTCATATGATTTTAAGTAGTCAGACAAAACTCATTCATGCCTGCTTTAGTTAATTACAAATTATTCGTCTAAAAAATATGACTATAGACATTGAAGTATAATGTTATAGAACAGACATCTCGAACAAAATGTGTCCCGCCGGGAGGTTCTATTTTCAAAATTGAGCCCCCGTTCTCCTTTCAAAATCTAACGAATCCATTAAAAATTGAAGCCGATCGGCGCCAATTCATTGGGATATTGTGTTCGCGGTGTCGGATCTATATGCTAGTAATAATACTTCAATGACTATAGACGAAATTCTTTTTTAATATGGAAATCCCACTTGTTTGAGTCAGCCGCCAAACTACTCGTCGTGTTCCGGCGGGGGACTTTCTTTCTTTTTCTTCTCTCTTTTTTGGTTGGTGTTATCAGTCATGCCTTTGTTGTCACTGATGTCCATGGGCGACGATAGCGACTTACCATCAGGTGGATCGTCAGGTCATTTGGCGGCTATTTCCATAAAAAAAAGGAAATGACATTTGGTGCATTTTTGAAAGTCATTTGCACATTTTTCCACACGTAGTTCCCATACATGTTGAAGGTAAGGCAGTATCATACAACGGCACCTCGTCCCCACTTTAATTCCCGTCCCCACGTTAAACGAGGATAAGCAGTTATATTGCTACCACCACAGAGCCATCTCAGAGCGCACGCCAGGCGCTAATGTTCGGTTTACACGTATTAAGTAGATAACTAAATTGTAAGTAAATTAATACGTGTAAAAAGACAATTTAGTAGTTAAAATTTAGTAAGAAAGTAAACAAGTAATTTAGAATTTTTTCCATTTTTCTGTTAAGTAGGTGGGCTGGGCTTAACACGTTTAAACAGGCACTTTTTTTTGTTAAAATTTAGTAAAATGCATAAGTAATAGTTTGCGAAGAATTGTATCTAAAGAGCTTTACTAAATTATTACATTTGGACGCGCACTAAAAATTATTCACTTAAAACTTTGTTAAAGTTTAGTTATCTACTTAACTACTGTAAACCGGACTTAACAGTGGGGATTGTGGAGAACATCATCATCGTACCTGGATCGCGAGCGGCGCCTGTCCCTCGAGCGCGACCGCGAGCGGCTCGACGAGCTGCGCGTGCGGCGGCGCGACGAGCGGCGGTCCTCCACCAGGCGCACGCGCCGCCCGTTCAGCTCCGTCCCGTCGAGCTTCTCGATCGCCGCGCGCATGTCCGCGTGCGTCGCGAACTCCACCACGCTGCGTTAACAGTTGTAGAGGTTAGTAGTTATACGAGTCTTCTCTTGTTACTTAACTTGAGGTTATTTAATTGGTTGCAAACAAAACATTGTAGTGTTTGGGATAAACTTATAATTTAAAGTTCAATTCAGTTAAAATTATATTTAGCTTGTTTCAGTTGTTCATCAAGTGAAGATATTGAAGTGTAAAAGTATTTAAAGTATTTTGCCAATGAGAACATTTTAATAAAAGAACGAAGAAGGAAGGATATTCTGAGAAAGTGTACATATGTTCACAAGAAATAACATGAAATATAGTATGACAAAAGACATTTTGATAAAATTAATACATAATGCGCTTTAGGCAAAAAAATAAAATACACCAAAAAAATTATCAATATTATGGTCTCAAGAATTGTCATCAGATTATAATTTAGCATCAAGGTATTCAGCCCCGAAAGATGGTTAAAATGCGATATCATCATAAACAACTCCTGGGCACCATGTCAAATACATCGGATTTCCTACTAGTATTATAAATGTGAAAGTTGGTGAGAATGTTTATTACATTTAATAGTATCAGGCGTTACTTTGCGGAAATCCATTATTATTAAGTTAGTATAAGATTAGTCTACTTTGCAACAATCCGCGGTTAACATGTTTGTTACTCTTTCACACAAAAACAACTGAACAGATTTTAATGAAATTTAGCACAAAAGTAGACCATGATCTGGAATATGACATAGGGTACTTGTTACCCGGAAAATGCGGGCAAAGTCGCGGACAAAGTGCTAGTATAAACATAATTCTATAATGACATGGCTTACCCTTCATTCCTATGCTGCTTATGAGCATCAGCGTAGGTAACCTCCCCAGCCTGACGCATGTAATCCTTCAAATCCTGTAAACCAACGCGCAATGTCAATACAACGACAAGTATATCACTAAAGCATTCTTCCAAAAGCGTCCATCAGATACAATTCTGGCATCAAGATATTCAGCCCCGAAAGATGGTTAAAATACAATATCATCATACAATGAACGCTTTTGCAAGAGTCAAAGCAATTCTATACTAAGACGCCTTAAATGAATGAATGAATCTTACAGTGACCACAGTGACTAAAATAACTGAGGGTAACTCGCACGTTGCCGAAAAGTATTAGAATTTAATAATAATGGCGTGAACAAAAAAGTACACCAAACAGACAATTTGTTATTGGTTACCTCAATAGTAAATGCTTATTTGTAACGTCATTCGCTCAAGAATAGGTCGATTTTGTACAACTGCCACGCTGCCTTGGATCGAATAGGGGCTAGGGACACTCTTCAGTCATCATTGACAAATACTGATGATCCCCTGATATTTTCCCAAATCCTTGTCACATTGTATCTTGGTCTAAGTATCCTCAAACGGATGCATTTTCATCTAGTTTCATGTCTGCTGCCTTATTGCTGATCTCTCATCACCTCATGTTGTCTTGTCGATTTACTTTCTCCTTGATCTGATTTCATCTAATGTTTCACGCGACGTGTGCTGTAACATCCGATCTACTTGGTCATCTATATCTCACATCGTCCATTTTGTGTGTAGATTTAGTTTGAAAACCGTTTCGATTTGTCTGTCGCTTTCATGGCTTGCCGCTCTCTCGTCATGCTCTCCTGGTACCATAGGTCAGCTTACATTTTCTCGGGCTCCAGTAGCTACTCGTACCTTACAAGCACCACCAAAGAGGTAATCCAATAACGAAAAGCTGTTTGGGCACAGCAGGGCAACCGTTAAGATGAAACAAATTCGCGAGTATCGTGTACACCAATATACTCAGATGATGGATAACTTAAGGTACAAAAGTAATGTTATAATGATATAAATGGGTTTGCACATAGATCGGCTCCTTATTGTGCCCCCTGGTCGACATTACCTTACGGGGCACTGCTCCAGCGGCGGCACGGGTCACCAGTCGGGGGGGGCGAAGGGCCATCGTCACGGGGGGCTCCGTTAACCTCCTAACATCTCTCAGACCACATCCCACAGGGCTACATCGAGGGGCTCAGGGCACGAACGCCACCTTCTGTCGTTTATTAAAAATTATTCTTATAAGCTCGCATAAGTCTGTGTTACACTTAAACATTATTTTTAGAAAGATACTCTAATTTGACATTCGACTATGTAAGATACAAAGGAAAAATTTAATTTCTACCATGTAATTTAATTTAAATGCTTTGCAATGATTTTTATTAGTAAATAATAATTATTTGATTATATCCACGATAATCACGGCGGGTGCAGTGCTTTCATTGTCTTCGTTAGTGATGTCCATCCATCCTTTGCTCGGTATAAGTCCAGTGATTCTGATAACGAGATTGACTCCTCCAAGTTGCAGTGTCTTCATCATTACAATTCTTCACATTCCGTCTTCACAGCACACTTCCCGGATTGAATTATCCATTGCATCTTGCCGTTCCACAAGTGAATTCCTCATTACCCGGAAGCAACCTTAGACGTCCCCTCAAAGCCACGTTAGCCCAGTCCTGTGGTGATGTCGGCCCGCCCGATAGTGAAGCTGATCCAGACCCTGAGTGATAATGATGGGATGATGATGGAGCCAACTCCAAGCGCTGATCTCTTACCTGCCAGCTAATGCGGCTAGACAGATTTTCGACGATAAGTCTGTACTCGGTGCGCGTCGGCGGCCCGTATCTGTAATTGTTGTCACTGTAAGACCAAAAATCTATGTCAGTTTTTCAACTAAACATATATTTTTTGTGCCAAATTAGTATTTAGCTACCAATACATACACAATATTCTAGGATGTTTTATCAGTAATAGATATAATTATGAAGTAAGGAGCTTCTGTTTAGCCATGCTCCAAAACTACATATTTCCTAGATTTTTTTGTGTATTACTTCGTAACTATTTATAGATTCTATATTGATTCTGCCATTTTTCAGTAAAAATTTAATTATATTACTTACAAAAGATAGCTGCAAAGAACAAATATTTTTTAATTTATGACTTTTTTTGTAAAATGGAGAAAAAATGCAAAACCAGGAATGATTTAAGAATTAGTACTAACTAAAAATAAACCTACATGAAGTGAAGGCAATATAAAATGGTGCAAATGATTCAATAGTTTATGATTTTAAACTTAATTCATAGCAGACATTAACCGCCGATTAATGAAAGACAGATCAACTAAAAATTAACTAATCAATTATCAGATCTATTTTCAAACGTCATATTATGATTATTTGAATATGTAAACTATCAGTGCTATTAATTTTTATCTGAAAATTGTATGTCAAAAATAAACTCATGCATGTTAATTGTACTTTATTAACGTTTCAGAAACAAAGCTGGTAAGTTAATTATTTAGTTGATTTCGATTAGCCTTTTAGAAACCAACAGGAAGTATTTAAAATGCAAATGTTCATGTTTAAATGCAAATAAAAATACAATAATCATGAATACCCGTTTGCATTTAAAATACTACAAGGAAAAATAATAAATTAGGGATAGCTCTAAAAACTTAAGCAACGTAAAAACCTGAAAACTACACAACAAAAAAAAAACACTAATTAACTATACTTAATGAGATTATCATAAGATAATATGACATATTTAAATGCTGCGATGTATGAACCTTAAACAATTTCAAACTAACATTTTGTAAAATTTAAGATGTGGTGGAGTATGCTCTAGGCCTCCTCAAGAGGAGAGACCCGTGCCCAGAAGTGGGCTATTAATGGGTTGAAGGTAAAAACTTGTCCAGCTGCTATATAGATAAAATACATTCAACTAATACATAGATACACATTGTTATGGAATATACTTAAGGGGGGGATTCAAACAAAAACTAAAGTGTGACATTAAAAGCAAGGGATAAAACTTTTTGGGGGATTACTGAGCGGTACAACCACATTTATTGTGTCCATGAATGGCGTCTATGTGTATGTGCTTTGCATGGCGCTCTTGTATGGAGTTATCCTTCTGTGTGTATCTATTTTGTGTCTAAACAAACTTACGTCTGAAGTCGTAATTGTTACCAACAAGTTACCAACTGGTGTAACAATCTATACTAATATTATAAAGAGGAAAAATTTGACTTTTTGTTTGCACTGAATAAGCTCGGAAACTACTGAACCGATTTGAAAAATTCTTTCACTGTTGGGAAGCTACACTGTCCCCGAGTAACATAGTCTATATTATATTTTCAAAAAAATTAGGGATCCTTAATAAAACTCCAATAAGTTGTAAAAAAAAGAAAACCGAAGCAAAGCGAGGGCGGTTACTCGTGTTATATAAATGTGTATCATCACTACAGCGTCTACCAAGTTTTGTGTTTATGAAAGTTGCTGTGTGTCGATGACAATCGACACAGACGAGGAGTATGTAGAGCGCGGCACATGCTCGTGGAGGATTGGGCACACCAATTACCACCAGGGCAGACAGTGTCGTAGCAAGCCCTAAGCAGGCCCCGTATCAATATTTGTTGAGAAGCTCCCTCTCCAACTTTCTGTCGAATTTCGGGAGAAAAAAGGGGCGCCAATATTAGCGGCCTGGGCGGCTGGTGAACATTTTGAAATATAGCGAAGTACGTCGATATGAGGGTGTTTGATTTGTCACTAAAGGGGGCGCCATTTAGTTACAAGACGGGGCCCCTGTAGGTTGGGGGCCCCGTATAATTGATACGGCGAAACCTACGCCTCGGCTACCAGATGTAACGATGTCATATAAATGTTTATCTACCGCGTGCAGTGTGCGTGACAAGTGAAGTGCTACATGTCATGTGTCGATGTCGATACAGACGATGAGCGTGTCGTGGAGCGCCGCGCGGGCGCCGACACGGGGGGGGCCCGTCGCGCGGGCGGCGGGGGCTCGCGGCTGCGCCAGCGGTCCGCTCCGCGCGGCATCCCGCGCGCCCTCTCCACCGACACCCTACAACACAAGCCGACCGTGCGACTGTGTAACTCACTCGTATCGCGAGCGGCCGCGGTCGCGCTCGTAGTACCGGTCGCGCCGGGAGCGGTCCGCGCTGCGGTCGATGCCCCGCGCCGGCTCCACCACCACCCTGCAGCACACGCACCGGGTACCAGTTAGCGATAGCCGAGACTCGGAAACCAGGGAAAAGCGGATTTTTGACAAACCTAGCCAAAACAGCTAGCTAGAACAAACAGAAAGACCACAAAACAAATGCATACAGAAAGATAACAAACAGCGCCTCGCTCACACACATACTCACATAGACACAAGAAATAAGAGTAATCTGTTCAAAACTGCTCCTGCTTATTTTTCATGTCTGTTAATGGTGTCCATGTATGCGTTGCTTGAGTGGCTGCGTATGGAGTTATACTACTGTTGTCTCTCTATTTTGTGGTAAGATTTAAAGTAAAAGCGTCAAAAACCGGTTTCCGAGCCCTGGCATCTCCGCCTCTCTCTCACTGCCTCCACCACTACGCCCCATTGTGCACGGCACGCATACGTCGCGCTACGAACCTTAAAACATTGGAAATGTCACCATAAGGAAGATTAATTGGGTCATAATAATCTTCCCTAATTCAATATTTATAACGCAACAAAGATTAGATTTGGCTACCAATTCTTAACTCTTCTTAACAACTCTCACAAAAAAATTTAAGTTATCAACCAAGTTTTCTAATCCAAAATTGAATTACCATTTGCTACAATTCATGGAATAGTACAATTTAAGTTATAATGGTGACAATACCAACATACTGTATGAATTGACTCAAACATATTTTATCACCTTATCATTTACAACAACTCAGTCAAGGAAACATACACTCTACCTCATTCTCAATCAAAATTCATTTATTGCATATAAAATTCTTTTTCTATAACTAAGCATCATCCAATGTTTATGTATATAATATAAAAGTAAGAAAAACTGTGATGAAAAAAAACTGAAACAAAAAAAAAATTGGCTTTAAATCTTTTTATGTAATGTAAAAAGATTTTAACAGAATAAAATAATCATAAAAAAAAACAATTTCATTCACTGTCATTCACATGTTCATTAAATAATCACACTTTAAAAGTAAATATCCGTTCTCCATACAACTCATACAAAATGTGGAGCCGGCTGATAAAAAAATGTAAATTAGATAACAAATTAAAATTATACACTTAATCATAATAAAATCACTTATAATAAAAATATTGATAAGATCATATCATATCTACGCAATCAAAGATAGGAAAAATATCAAACCAAATAAGTATTCATTTACATGATTGTCTGCAAAAGTATTCCACTGTCAAAATGATGTGTATTAAAGTATTTTTACCTTTCCCCCAATAGTTCTTTCCCATTCAATTCATAGACAGCATCATCTGCATCTCTATAATCTTCAAATTCCTGTAACAATAACAATAGTATAACAGTCATCAAACAGTATAATTTCACTTAATTCACACTTGTTAAGGTATATATGGTCAGAGTGGCGCCAATTAGGGGAAGCCTATGTCAGCAATGTACTCATAAAAGGCTGATAGATAGAAGGCATAAGGGGCTCTAAACTTTATCCATTGTTGACTCCCAAGACTCTGTCCTTGACTCTTTAGCTTGTGCACTGCTGGCAAATTCAAAAGTAAATCCTTAAGTCATGGAAGTTGCAAAGCTCTATAATGTCAAGTATAGATGTGTATGCCGGTAACGTTTAGACCAGATCCTCACTATAATGCCGTTCACAGTTCGTTCTCGGTTTGATAAAATATTATGAAGTATAAAATATATGTGTGCATTCATACTATGTGTGACAGTCCAGTTTCGCTCCAATTGTATAATTTGTACGTGATACGACTTTACCAGACCAAGATCGGATCGAGAACGGACTGTGAGCGGCATTATAGTGAGGATCTGGCCTTATTATAAGTCATTACAGTCATCCTCCTCAAATTTTGAATTGTTGTCGTTTCATAATATAACCTAGAGGCTACTGATCCCGACTGACACATGTAGCAAAAAGCTTACTATCCGAAATACACATGAACCATCTATGAAACCTGATATACCATAGAGATATTTGTCCGAATTGAGGCCCAATTTGATAGATGTAAACACTTACAACAAATCCATATCCATTCTTGATAAGAATATCCCGAATTCTGCCAAAACCTTTAAAGAACTTCTCCAAGTCCCGATCTCTTACGCCAAAAGGCAAGCCACCGACATATACACGGGAACCGACCATTGTGACTTTCTGAAACAATTAAAAATAAATTATTAGGACTTACAATTAGAAACTCGATATTTGTTTAAGTCGATGCGTTATTTAGGTAAGTCTGAAGTCGCTAATGAATCTAGATCAGATTAGACAATTCTCAATAATTCGTATATGTATACCATTTATATTCGAATATGTATACCAACAATAATGTTACAATAAATGAAATATTTAATGAGTCTTACAATTAAATCAAAATGTTCTAGAAAGTACGAAATAACCCAAGTTGACGCTCTGGCCGCAAATAACCAGAGAATCTGTACAAAACAAACTAGACCAACACGTTGCAGCTACGTCGTTACCGTGACTAAAATGTCATAATTGCCCTCAAAATAGATTTGCACTTATTAGCTTTACGAAATCATGCGTATTTTCAGGTTAATATAATTGAGTAAATAACCCCAGATAGAATGGCGGCACGGGAATAGAATAGGACGACTTCCACGTTGCCACAAATTAATTATTGAATGAATATATTCTTAGTTGTGTAATTTAAATTATAAAACGTATTACGTGGATATATTACCCCGGAAACTTAGTTTTTCTCACATTAAACAAATAAAATAGAAAACCAAGCGCCTAAACCAAACAATATGGCGGCGCCGAATCAGAACCGAAATGCATAATCCCTTTCGTTACGAAACAGATACACTCACCTTTTTAAACTGCGATTAAGCAATTCACAAATAATGAAATAACTTGTATGGAACTTATTCCGTGCTAAACTTTTTGCATTATATTGCAAGAGAACTAAATTAAAAATATTTATTTAGATTTAGAAATAAAAACACGTGCTAATACATTCACGACACGACGTAACTAGAGATGAGACGTATTTACGTTACCAGGTTTTAAAACCAGGTTTTTACTTCGACGTACGGCGCCCTGGTACGAGCAGAAAATACTTGCAGGCTTGCAAGTATTTGAAGGTATGAGGTATAAGTCGGATGCGCGAGGAAGTACTTGAAACATATAGTTGCATAGGAAAACGAACCATATCGTAATATAAATGAGAAACACAATCGTTTGGCGCTACGTAAAAATACGTTCAAAGTATTTTTATGATTTATTCGATTTTGCGCCTTATTTCTCATATTATACGGTTCAAATTTTGAATTCCTATACAAATTACTTTCAAAGTAGGGCGTGGCTGGAAGCGTCGGAACTCGAAATACTCAGAAGCAGCGCGGGGCTCGCGACTCGTTACGTCGCAGCAGATGGCAGCCCGTGTCCCGAGTATTTACGATGAAGGCCCATTGTTTGTCGAATACTGCACGTGTGCCATTCGATGGGGTCGGGAACTTGTCAAAAGAACTTGTTGAAAGTTAAGAAACATATTTGCGTAAATATGCTATCTCATCAAAAACATAAATGTGAAATGAGAGCCAGTTTAAAAAAAAAAAGAATTGAGATCTAAATGGGTGCCAAGTTCTGTATAGAAAAGCCTAAAATTTTAGACACAAGAACATGTAATTTAAACTCTACATTTGACTTGATTAGTTTTCAGGTACATACCTACCTAGGCTATATTATAATTGTTAATTATGTAAGTTTGATGTAATACCTGTTACTTTTCTATTTGGTTTGTTGGTTGCTAACTAATGAAAACTAGCCAAGACAAATATAAAGCTTGAATTACATGTTCTTGTGACAAAAATTTTAGGCTTTTCTACGCAAACTTGGCACCCATTTAGATCTCAATTCTTTTTTTTTTTAATTAGCTCTCATTTCACATTTATGTTTTTGATAAGAT
Source organism: Thymelicus acteon (assembly GCA_951805285.1). Taxonomy (NCBI): domain Eukaryota; kingdom Metazoa; phylum Arthropoda; class Insecta; order Lepidoptera; family Hesperiidae; genus Thymelicus; species Thymelicus acteon. The sequence goes on from OX638233.1 coordinate 5,247,700, forward strand.
ATCATTACTTTTTGTCTAGAAATTATAAGTGTTTATAGATAATGAATATACCTATTGTTATTTGTAAAATCACTCTATACAGTCAAACCGCTAATTCACTAGTTTCACTAATTATCAATAATTTTTAGTTTTTAGATTTTTCCTTTACATACGCCTAATAGTCTACCTTGATGCCAAATATCAAGTTTCTAGGTCATCTGGAACTGGGTTAGAGTTTTGATCTATAGGTCAGTCAGTAATAAAAATGAAGATTTTTGATTGTTATTTATATCTAAATAACCGTTTCAAGTATGTTTATGAAATTTGGAGCACATATTATGTATTTCGCAAGTCTCAATAAAAGAGCCAAATTTAACAGGTTTATGTGGAATAGTGTTTGAGTTATGAGGGGGTCAAAAGTTGCTCCAAATGGTTCGTGTAATATTACACACGGTGCTACTCGCCAGTTCTGTTAGCTTGAAATTGGCTTGACACGCTATCGCGTGTCTAGATTCATTACATCCCTTAAAATTTCTTTTTACTATTTCGCACCACTCAACCTTATATCTATGACCAAAAGATACACTATTGCTTATTTCTTTTAAGTATTTTTTTTGTGACATTTCTTTGAGGAAATAAAAGTTTTGTTTCTATTTTCTGTATTTGAAGTTTTGTCAGTTCACATTTCACAGTTCAGTTGTGAATGAATTACGTCACCCACTGTCCGTTACCTACTTTTTAAAGAGTTATTTCGCGTGATTATCAAATTTAAAGACAATTTTTGAACTTTTATTAATTAGTGTTTTAGTACGTAAATTTATTATAAAACTAAACATTATTGTGCAGACTGAAGACTGTGTTTATAAGTTAAGGAAGACAATTTTAAACTGTAAATAATAGTGTGTCTACGAACATGCTATACGTATATTGGAAAAAGGACCACATCATAATATGAATAAGGAACACAATTGTAGGTATTTGCGAATAAAACGTAGGTACTTCATACTTGAACGTATTTTTAAGTACACGATTTTGCTCCATAACGATCACAAAATACGGTTCAAATTCCTATGGAAATATAAATACTTTCAAGTATTTTAAACCCTGGTTTTCGACCCTGGTATTTTGTCGTACTCGTACTTGGAAGCCCTGGTATTGAATATTCCAAGTATATCACATCCCTAGACGTAACGCAACCGGAAATGAAATTTTGATATAATTAAATAAATCTATGACCGACCGAGGCGAAATTCATCTAACCATAAACAACATAGTGTTGTCGAGGTAAAATTATTTTCAGGTGATTAGAATTCATGAAAAAATATACCAATTATTTTAATATCGTTTTGCTGCTACCTATATTTTGTTCAAATGGAATGCGTAAATTCTTAAACACATCAATGATAAACACACTCACGTCAAGTCACGGAAACCGATACTAGATGGCGCTAGGATGTGACAAACAAAACGGAAACCAGAAAACGGAAACTGTAAATTATTCCTCCAAGTGTAAAATATATTATTGACGTGATAACGTCTATTAAAACGATGAGCAGGGCGCATCTATGAAAAAATGTAGCGTTCCGCGAGCGAGAGAGCGGCAAAGGCGAGTGAGAGGCACTATCGGCTACGATCAGCCGAAGCGCTCGGTTCGCGCCGCATGTATTTCTCCTCTCGATCAGCTGGTGCGTCCGAGTAGAAGAGAGACAGCAGCAGCACACAACTTTTCCTTACCTACACGTGAACTGTTTTCGTCAACTGTTTATAAAGTGAAGTGAAATGTTCATGTGGTTTTCATTGTGTACATCACAACAACAATAGCGGTAATAAAGGTAATTAATTCTTGTATATAAAAAAATGTAGATTTCATTTCACTCCTTTTCCTATACAAAATAATGGTAATTTATTTAAAATGATTCAATTTTATCTATAAAAGTATGCAATCATTTCATCAATGTTTTGTCATGACGATGTCACGTTAAACTACCGTCTGTAAACCGACTTTACAGACAACCATTTTTTGTATCTTCTTGTACATATAATACGTGCTCAGAGTTCTCTTCCTCCGAGATTACGCGTCATCGTTTCTACTTTCTATGTAACTGAAAATGACACCCTCTTTCAGATAAAAATGTTGCCTTAACTGTTTTTTTTTAATTTATCCGACGCACTATATTCCATGCGATTTGCAGCCGACACAAATGTAAACAAACCATTTAAATCGTCATAGGATTTTATACCAAGTGACATGAATTTGTACACTAAATGCGTTTTATTTAGATAAACTACTCATTAAGGTATTTGTGAATTCTTAAATAAATACATATTGATCGATAACAATTATAAATTCCGAGTAAATGTGAAACAAACAAAATTAAATAACTCTGTCATCATTCGAACACTTTGCAATGACAATCTTATTTCCAAGAGGCAAGAAGCGATTTGAAACTTATAACTTAATGTACTATTTTGTTTTAGTGAGTAGTTTGTCTAAATAAAAGGCATTTGGTGTACAAATTCAAGTCAGTTGGTGAAATTACTAGAAAACGATTTTAATCATTTGTTTACATTTGTTTCGGCTGCAAATCGCATGGAGTATAGATTCCAGCAACGTTCACTGGATTCCAGTCATTAACTCATTACCCATTTTACTTTCTTGGCCGACCGACAACGCATCGGATAAGCGGCGTTATGCCTGGTGTTACTGATTCAATGTCCATGGACAACGACAATTTATAAATGAGGCAGCTCGTCTGCATAATAGAGCAAAATACAGTGGTCTCGAACGTCAAAGTGCGAAAACGGTAGAGTTGCTCACTAATTTCGGTATATTTGTACCCAAAATCGGTAGATGTCAAAAAAAATATACAATATTGAATCAAATTCGTTTATTTATAAAAAAATAAACTTGCAGACTTATTTATGTACATCAAACTCACCTAAATAGCTAAAAATAAAGATTAAAAGCTATTTATTATCAGTAAATATAAAACACATATCGAGTTGTAGGACTCAAGTTGAGCATGTTGCGCGGGCGCAACGCCGTTATCAATAAAAATGTAAATTTCTGTCACCCTCGTGACGTTACTGCAGCGACAGCGATATTTGGTGTGAACTAGTGTGAGTGTTAGAACCGTCGCACAGTGGGACGAAAATCGGGTCTCCATAGACTTAGGATTTTTTTGTTAAAAATTGTTTATTTCTTGTCGCAAACTGACGTAGAACCGTTTAAGAAGCCACAGCATTATCATATTTATGCACCTCGAGTGACTATAACACGAAAAAAATTTTTTTTAATTAAATTTGTATGGAGCAAAACAGAAAAACCGATTTTATTCAAGACTGAGGAGAGTGCCCCTAATATCCTCTGGTACGATTATTGCCACTATTTTTCTCTATTTTTTGACATATCGCACGTTGCGCGCACTTGCTAGATTTTGGGTGAAAAAAAATGAAACATTTTTTTATTATTTTTTCATTTTGTGCACGTTACTTCTTATGCTTAAAAACCTTCAAGGCCCTATTTGGTACTTGGCACGTTGTCTAAAACGAGCTACTGCAATACCTTACCTATTTAATAACAGTTTACCGGCTAACCTGCCCTTGTTATTAGGTTACACAGTTATTTAATCAGTTACTAATGATGATACCTGTGTTCATCAATTTAGTCAATGAGCTCGACTTAATGTTGTCAGTGCTCGGCTCATTATTGTTACTATTTTAGTTATTATTGCACCTACTTATCTAATTTATTTATTTATTACTAATAGGTTACATGGTTATTTAATCACTTAATAATTACGATTCATGTGTTCATCAATTTAGTAATGAGCTCGACTTAATTAATGTTGTCTGTACTTGGCTCATTATTGTTACTATTTTAATTATTATTGCACCTACTTATCGACCTATCAGCACTGTGTATTTACTTTAGTTAAATTTTAACTACTCTCTGTAAAACTGTGCCAGTAATAATTGTGAAAATAGAAACTTCTATAAAAACAAATTTGGACCTATATTTGAAACTGAAGCAATCTGGAAAGCTTGGAAACTATTTAAGAATGTTCGAGATTATTCGGTTTCAGTTGAGCGTAAGTTTGTCAGAAGAAGATAGAGACATTCTCCACGAAGTCTGTCGAAGATTTAGTCAGTCTGTGTTGAAAAAATGGAAGATGGCGAAACTTAACACAAACTCTTTCTGAAAACAGTGCATCAGTTGGAACATCAACTTCAACTCTAAGTCCACGTAAACCATTCACAGATATTGGAATAAACAGAATATACGAAGGATTGAAAATTTCCAATATCAAGGCCGAGAAGGCTTTGAATTGGCGTATGCCACTGTTGCTAAATTTAAACAAGAAAGTAAAGTTAATTTGGCAGCAGCAATATATATTCTTTTAAAAAACCCAAAAGAGGCTGATAACATTGTTCAACGGACAAAAGGAACGAAGAAGTTTACACTTACCCCTGTGAAAGCACTCGGCCTATTAATATCACTTAAATTATCTAAGTGGCAGTATATGACTTTGAGGGAATCAACTCTACGTGAAGATATCACAGAAGAATCACAGAAGAAAGCAGTGGTGACCGTAATGAATCAGTTTTTATGACAACTTTAATTCCACTAAAACTTACTGCTGCGAAAGAAATCATATGGGAAAACCCGAGACCGTGTTCGGCATTGTATTGCCGTCCAATACAGTTCCTCTTCTTAAAAGAGTCTAAAGTTCTAGTGCATGAACAATTGGCCAAAATGGAGACGAAACAAGGAGCCTTAAAGTTACCCAATATGACAATAATCAAATCAATCATAGTCTATTAAGACCATGATCGATGGGAAGGTATGCACCTATCTTTCAGATACCGAATCTCCTGCAACTTATTATTTGTGCTTGGCAAAACCTTCCTTACTATATATCAGCAACGGTACATAAGATCCTTATGCATGGTGCTGACATAGCCAATGTAGTAATTGTACCCATCGGAAAACATTCCGAAGAAGCCTCAGAAGCTAAAAATAAAGATTTCCTCAGGTACAGGGAGTTTCATTCTCGGAAGTCTAGCAGAGTTAATACTAACCAAGATATTTTAAACATGAAGCTTCTTTCATCTGATCCATTAATTTCTTCCACTAGACCTGTACTCGATACAGCTCAAAGGAAGAAGTTAAGTGCAGAAGCCCTAGGACTTTTAAAAATTAGTACAAAACATGTTGATATAGAATTTTTCGATGTAGGTAACATTGATCCTCAAACAGATTCCGACTCAGAATACGAAATGGATGGGTAGTTGTATCAATGTGTTTATTATTTTTTTCTAACATAGTCACTTGTGTTGTTACTACGGTTTTTGGCTTTTATATCTTCAGATTTTAGAAACGAACTTTTTGGGACCGATTTTAAATAGCCATACATAATTTAGCCTGTTGTAATGTGTATGCCCATCATAAAGTAATTGGGACTATGAGATAATGGTTGATAAGTAGGTGCCATAATAATTAAAATAGTAACAATAATGAGCCGGGTAAAGACAACATTAAGTCGAGCTCATTGACTAAATTAATGAACACAGGTATCGTCATTAGTAACTGATTATTAATAAACATGTAACCTATGATACAAGGGCAGGTTAGCCGGTAAAATGTCATTAAATAGGGAAGGTATTGCAGTAGCTCGTTTTAGACAACGTGCCAAGTACCAAATAAGGCCTTGAAGGTTTTTAAGCATGAGAAGTAACGTGCTCAAAATGAAAAAATAATAGAAAAAATGTTTCATTTTTTTTCGCCCAAAATCTAGCGAGTGCGCGCAACGTGCGATATGTCAAAAAATAGAGAAAAATAGTGGCAATAATCGTACCAGAGGATATTAGGGGCACTCTCCTCAGTCTTGAATAAAATCAGTTTTTCTGTTTTGCTCCATACAAATTTAATTAAAAAAAATTTTTTTCGTGTTATAGTCGCCCGAGGTGCATAAATATGATAATGTTGTGGCTTCTAAAACGGTACTACGTCAGTTTGCGACAAGAAACAAACAAATTTTAACATAAAAATCCTAAGTCTATGAAACCCGATTTTCGTCCCACTGTGCGTCGACACGATTAAACAATAATTTAATGCGCAAAACTGCGCCCTCCCGTAAGAAACACAAGTGGGACAGAGAGCGAAATACTCTCTACACCGCTTACCACTTATACCCTGCGCGTTTTGGAGCCGAAACAAATGTAAACAAACCATAAAAATAATTTTCTAGGGTTTTCACCAACTGACATGAATTTGTACACCAAATGCGTTGTATATAGACAAACTACTCACTATGTTATTTGTGAATTCTTAAATAAGTACACATTGATCGATAACAATTATAAACTCCGAGTAAACGTGGAAACAAACAAAATTAAATAACTCTGTCATTATTCAAACACATTGTTGTGACAACCTTATTTCCATGATGCGATTTGAAACCTTTTAACATATTGTACAATTTTACGATGCCTATAAATAGAAATGACTACCAAAATCTTTACAGAGTTATGGTGCTAACTTACTTTGCAATTTGGTCGTATTATTTCCGAAGTTTAGATCGGATGGAATTTACTAATCTGTGGTATGGACGACACGGACGTTTCATTACACACGGTAACTTTAAAAGTATAATTTATTATGATAAATTAAACAATGATAGTAATGGTTTTCTTTATATAAATGAATTTCGCTACACGATACTTAGGTAACAGCAACTAATCTAACCGGATTTAAATTATTTTAAGCTTCTTTAAAATACCCAATTACAATTTTGGTGTACAATAATTTAAAGGAACGGAACGTAAGAAACGAAATGATATGGCTGATTGGCCAGATTGGCTGACGTGACGTCGCGCGTCGTCTGCTATTTGCAGCAAGCAGTTACTCAAATAGAAATATTTGGAAAGGTCAAGAAGTTATCGTAAACATAGAAAAACGTATAATAGTTATGTGGAGGCGAAAATACTTGTGTCTCATTGCTAAAATGAAGGAAGAAGGCCGTAAAATATACTAATGAAACATGGCATAACGAAGGTACATATTCACTAATTTATATATTATTTAACGCTATATTATTATTCACAATCAATCCTTTTAAAATCAAAGCTCCTCAGAATTAATCCAGACTATTAATGCCCTGGCCAAGTGCGACTTCAATGTCTTTGAGAACTAATAAGCAGGTTTACTTACTATTATGTCTTGATAACTGCCAATCCACACTTGGCCAGCGTGGTGGACTTATGGCCTAAACTTCTCATTCTAAGAGAAGACCCATGCTTAATAGTGGGCCTTGATGGGTCGAGATTATGATGATATATAATATATGTTTTAAGCAATACATTAATGGAGCTAAAGCTGTGGGTAAAGTATTGTAAAAAATATTATATAATTATGTGATAATCTAATTTAAAAAGCATACATTCTTTAATTTTCAGGTCATACAAAAAGTAAGGTCTGGCAAGATTTGAGCATCATTTCAAGCCGTGAAGCTTTCCGAGAAGGGTTGTCGATGGGTTTAAAAGGACCTTTAGGAAAAAGAAAGCGCTTAGTAATAGTGCATATTGGTATGTTTTTTCAGTTTATTGAATAATTGTCATGTCCAAAACTGTACAACTGTACAAAAATAAATCTGTAAAAAATTAACACATAGTTTAACATCCATGACCGAAGTATGTACAAATATTTATCTGTGAAATAAATATCTGCCCCAGCTGAGACTCGAACATGTTATCCACAGCTCGGCAGTTAGGGTCACTGATCACCGTGCCACAGCTCCTTCAATATAATGTATCTGTTTTTATTTTTCAGGTAATGAAGATGGATTTTTAGAAGAGGGCCATTTAATTTTTGAAAGCCAAAAGGGAGATGGGGATTACCACAAGGAGATGAATGTTACTAACAATCTATGGTTGTACCAACCATACAATTTTCAATTATTGTCCTCGAAGAACTGAACTTGAAGAGTTTAAAACATTATAGTCATTTTACCTTAATAGTCATATTTATTTTGTAAAATGATAATTTTGAAATAAAATTGTGAAGAATACAGTTTTTTTTGTTACTTCACCCTATCACTCTATAGCTGCAACCGTGTGCCACCAACAACTCAGTGGCTCATAACAGGGCACAGGTCTCCTCATAGCTGAGACCTATGTTAACACCTCAATGCTGCTTAAGTACGGGGCACCTCCACTGAGGAGGAAGGTTAGTAGTCAGTCTTCAAGCTTTAATAATGTCGACTATTTAATTAACGAGTATATACTCGTTAATTACTTAGCCCATAAGGTTGATCAAGAAGTTTTTTGCCACTACAGTCGTTTATTCATTACATATTCCAAATGCTGGCCTTACCATAGCAAGCATTGCTTAACTCTGACGATTGGAGCTCGCCACCTCAAGAGGCGAAGCTCTCGTGGTCCCGTTTTACAACATTATACTACTAAAGTACATATAAAATAAATATTATATTTTATCTTTGAAAGTAAAACAATGTAATTACGTACGTAAGCTATTTTAAGGTTAGGGTATAAAGGTTTAAATATGAAATCAATATTTATAATACTGTCATTTAATGTATTTTATGCATTAACTTATCAATTAGTTACTTGATTTATTAGTAGCAAAGATTAAGAAATAAAGGAAAAAAAATAAATATTCTCATAAAACCACAAAAAGTTTTATATCCCTGGTTGTCAGTGGTTGCTAGGCAACGGTTTGTCATTAAACATTTCGGCTCCAAGACGCGCAGAGTATAGGCACCCTATTAGTCGTATTACCATTTTAATTATGTTTAGTTAGTTGTTAGAGTAATAATTAGTTTTATTGATAACTTTTCGAAGTTATTTTATCTAAATAATAAATAAATGATGAAATTAGGACAAAATCAAACACTGCATAAAAATCAAAGTTTTATTTCCACCACAAAAAACCAACATGATGTTAACCATTCACATTCAATATGCTTCTTTCTCTTGCTATGAAAAAAAAATTAAATGCACTTTATAGCATAATTATTATCCATAATCCTCCAATAGAGTAAAATTAAAGTACAAAAATTAAAAGAAATATGACACACTACAGGCATCGCCTTATATGAAATTAATAATTGCCTACATTATCTCTGCAGTTTTAGTTTATTGTTATTTAATTTTGTTACCTTAAACAACAAGTACATAAACATAAAAGCCAATTTCTTGGTGATTACAGCATTAACCTTTATGAATACTGATGATTATTATAGTAAGTTTGTCAAATTGTATGAAAACATATTGATATGTTTTAATTTAACTGCAGAGAAATACTTACAATCCATTAATTAACATTTAAAAAAGTATGTGTCACATTGCACAATCATACAAGTCCCACTTTTGAATTCATTTTGAAATAATTTACATTTTAGTAAATGATGTTAATATGTAAAATGTATTTTATCAGTCACTGGTCCAAATGTTATTAGTGTTATTACAATGGAGAATAAATTAAGTAACGACAGTAAAATGAAGTCAATATTATGGATCGGTAAAAAAGAACATGTAATCAAATAATGGAATCAAATTCTTTCTGCCAGTTACATAAAAGATATCTATAAATTAATGCAATAATACAAACATAACGGTATAATGTATTTTTGTATAATATACGTATGTTTGAATATTATAAATATATAATAAATAAGGATGACTTTACATTCATCTCTAGCTAGGAACCAGTGATTTTTTAAAGAAATTTTTCATGTCAAATAAATAAAATCTTTGTGCATAATAACAATAGAAGAAAATTTTAATGAATAATTTGTAGTTCAAAATAATTATAAATAAAAAATTAAATTTATAGTGAAATATCTTTTATAAAATTTAATACAAATGATTAATTATATAATTGTATGGTATTAAATATGCTTACAATAATAAATAACGAATATAATAATAATTTTAATTGGATTAAAAATTACCAATAAATTGTTAACTTTACTTTTATGTAGGCAAAAAAATATGAAACTGATATACTTAGATATTATAATACCAATTCAGATATAAATAATTATATAATGCAAGATACAAGTAGGTAATATGAATATGAAAATTATTACGACAATTAGGTAAATATTTAGTTTGAAAATGAGTGTAATGTAACAGTTTTAATGTTAACAAAACAAGTGTGTAGAATATATACATAAATATAAATATGTATGTTATACATATTAAGATTATTTCATGATGTGAGTATGCTGCTTTTAAGACTGATGTCTATCAATTATAAATGAAACTTTACTTCAATACAATATAAAATCTAGTGGCATAAATTAAAATTATCTAAATAAAAATCGAAACTATGTCAGTCTTTATAATAATACATATATATTAAGAAATATGATATAGTAAAGTTCTCATACAAACAAAATCAGATATATGAACAATGTATCATAGCAATTCACAATTAGACAAGTCTGTCTTTAATATTAGGACTATTTGTTAAGCATTCAATGCAGTACAATTTACTTACCACATTTACTAAAAGGCTTTTGTCATTAAAATGATTAAGTGTAATTCTAAAATATCAGTTTACTAAGTCAACTGTTATCAAAACATCTCATATGATAAATACATTTCTAATAAAATATAATCAGAGAGTCTTAGTACAATAAGAAAGAGTAGATTTAAAATACTCAAAATGTCAATTTAATTTGAAAAGGATAAATTAAATTTTGTAACAAATTGTACTGTTTTGAACCATTCATTTGAAACGGGGATGAGCACATCTACTTATAATCTAGCAAGGTACTCGGAAGTCGCACAAATCGTTCACACAAAGCGCACTCTCACCTATTTTAAGTATCCTATCAAAATAATTGTACTAAAATAGGCATGCTTACATACAAACTTGTTATTGTTTGTCGTTATGTTAGTAAAATAATACTATAACATAGTTAATTTGAACTTCATCTGATACAGATGATCATATTAAACTTCTTATTTGGAACATTTTTTGTTTGAACTCTTTGCTGTGAGCAATTTAAGATTTATGGTATCTACTAAATGATTCTTACCACTTAGGAGCCTTAGTGAATGTCTTTACAGGTGGCATATTTTCATTCACACACACTTGTTTCAGATATAGAATATAATTCAAGTGGTTTCTATTGCCTTTGATAATTAAAATCAATTCTTTCCTAACACATAATAATTTGAAAAATTTCACAGGGGTTTGTGAGAGTATAAAACTCAAAAATACTAACATTTTAAAACTGGTCACGATAAAAAATGTAATAAGTCTACAATTATTAATGATTATGACAAGTTCACTTGGAACAATCTCAACAATGATTTTCAATAGAATAATCATTGTTACACGCTAATTGCATACATGCAAAACACATCGTCATTCGTAATTGTCCATGAATCAAACTGAATTATTATCATAAAAGTCAATACTTTTTTGGATATGTTAGTAACGATTTTATAAAAAAAGTTCACTTCTTAATGTCAAGGCAACTATTCAAAAATATAATATAAAAATTATTGCTTAAAGCAAATTGTCTCCTTTCCGAATAATAAGCTACCAGTGCAGTAAGTAAATATATTTGCACACGATCAAACTTAGCTAAACTAAGAATCCACACTCTCTTTAAAAATCCAACGCCATAGTACCTTCCAAAAAAATCGACAAAACAAAAACTTCATACAAGTTTTGTCGACGTCACAACACTTCAATGGTTCCGTATACAGTAACGAACCTTTATTGTAATAAGGTAATAGCAGAGACCATTCAACTTTCGACTTTATACCGCGAAAGAAGAACCGGCATCAAGCTTATAACTGTCCGTTTAATAACTTTTCACTGTCATTTTCGGTCAAATAAAAAACACAACCTTTTCCAATGGGAATCAACAGTCCATCATTACCTGTAACTGTAGAACAGAAACAAATCTGATTCATCTCAAATGTCAAACGAAACGATCTAAAAATCGCCGTAATCGTATAGTTCCTAAACGATAAAACTCGCAAATAAACTGTGACACTGACAGTTCACAACAGACAATTGACGGCAGCTGTCAAATTCGCGCCATAAACATAAAGGCCGGTTCACACTGGTGGCGGGCCGCGGACGTAGCGTAATTGGGGCGTGAGTGTTTGAGCGAGCGAGTTGAGTGCGTCGCAGCATCGCGGGCGTTCGACCAGCCACGCGGCTAACAACAGCGCCACGAGACACAGTTGGATGGGTATAGAGGAGCGAAGGACGCGCCACACCCATCCGCTGCGGGGACTGTAGTCCGGATCGCCCGCGCCTGTTTTGCTACCCGCTACTGCTACGCTGTGCTCACTGAAAAATATTGTTTATTACTTAAAATTTACTTAAAACGCTTAAGACATTTTCCTAAATTTAGGGACTAATTCGTTAAGCAGTGGTTCATTATCCAAAGGTAACGTGGTTTATCAACCTGAGCTTGGTATTTTTTATTAACTAAACTAGATTAAAATATTAAAACATAACGTTATAGTAACTTACGTTTCGTCTTCAATTTTGAGGTCTGGAATACTCTGTTCCACCAGCGCACGGCACGACTCTTGTAAAGTTTTCACTTCATTTTCCGTTTGCTCCATGCGCTGAAAATTATCAAGTTATTTAGTTACTTACTTAATTATCACAGAATGAATGTTGAACAAATGTAATACGCAAATAAAATTTTAATAAAATAAACATTAATAAAATGTCTAAAGATTTTAGAGTCTGCTTTGTCCAATATTAATACAATAAAAACTACAAAATTGTAGGGTACCAAATATTTTGTTTTTTAGTCGTCCCATAATCTCTGGATAAGTAGGTATGAAAAGTAATAACTACACTATAATGCTGAGACTTTTTACGATAGCTAGGCAACAGAATTGATGTTTATAGAGAAGATAAAACATCGACAACGGCCGTAAAAACAAAAAAAAAATCCGTGTAAATAAAATTTTAAAACGACAGTCATTTTCAATTACTTGCTCTACATTTTCCGAGATAATAAGTATCCTATATCTTATTCCAGATCATGGTATACCTGTGTGCAAAATGTCATAAAAATCTGTTCATTAATTTTTGCGTGATAACAATATCCATACAAACTTTCACATTTATATTCACAATAATACACGGACGTAAAAAAAGAACGGACGTAACCTTGCCTAATCGAGAGTGAAGCATAGCAATGACAGCTCGCTTACCATGTGTGCGTAATTTTGTAAAAAGTAGTGTAATGTAGTAATAGAGAGTTTGTATTACTATGGGTGCTTCACTGCATTTGTTGTTAGGATTACGACTGTCTTTTTTTTACGTCCGTGCAATAATACTATAATTTATTTACCTTAGTAATAGCCCGATGAGCGGGCGAGTTGGGCGCGAGCGCGGCTTGCAGGCGGCGCGCGAGCTCCCGCAGCACGCTTAGCCGGCGCGCGCGCCCGCCCGCGCCCTCGCTGTCGCCGTCCGAGATACCCGAGTCCGACAACGAGTCGCATGTCGAGCTACCCTGGAGGTATCGAGGGTGGGGTTAGTTGGAGTTAAATAAAACACTGGCGGATTATCCTTGAGGCAAAGGTAGGTCTATGGGTACGAAGTTAAAATTGGGGACGTGCGAAGTAAAAAAGGTGCATACGAAACGCATTGGCCGGCAGCTCATCTTAGCTGGATCTGTGGTAAGGGGCGACAATAAAAAGAGACCGGCAACCACGTCGTTCGGAATCGCTGGACGTAATTTTGGTGGGTGTATTGGACCATCTTAAATAACATTTCGTCCGGGAATCGAAGCAAAACGAGACCCTTCATTTTGCAAGCAGAGTTGACGACAAACTAGGCTACGGGTACTAGTTTAGTAATGCAACTTCAAATAATGTTTCATATGCTACGTCTACATTTGTGATAACTCCTAACGTTAGTGTTATCCGCTGCATCGAAATTCATATAATATCATTAATTTTTGGTATCCCGTTCCAAAACAATTACAAACTCAACCTTTCGAGAGTTAACGAAAAACTTACCTTCTTCTTTTCAACAAGCGACGCAGCCAACTGTTTGATCTGAGCGGCAACCTCGCTCTGTTCCCCTACAGCGACCCCCTTGTCTCGGAGGGCCTGTAGCGTGGCCAGGTCCCCTCGTAGGGCTCCCTGTAGCTCGCGGAGAGCGCTCTCCCATTCCGCCCACGCGCACACCGCTTTTTCTAGCGATAGCAGCTCGTTTGATGTGCTGGGAGGGAAACAGAAACAATATTAATCAGCTAATTATTTTTAATCAATGTTCGAAGATTTCACTTTGCTTTAAATATCGCTTTGATAACTTCTGCTAACTTTCGTTTAATTTGTTTCATAAGTATAAAACCGGGTAACTGCGTCAGGCCACGCGCAATGTACCCTACATTTGTTCCGAAGTAGTAAGTTCATCGAGTATTACTCATGAATGAACTACATAAGCTAACATAGCCGTGATTGTTTTCCTTTATTTGGATGACCCATAATATTTTTGGAAGACCTTTTCAACGATACCCGATACCCCACACTATAGGTAACGCAACGAATAAAAAACTCGTCCTCACGTTACCTGTAGGGTACTTACCCTAAAAAAAGGTTTTTAATATTTTATTCTACAATTCTGGAGTTTTAATAAATATGTATATCGATGCCAAATACCAGCTTTCTAGCACTAAGGGTCTCGGCGCTTTACTTCGGACAGAAAGACGGACGGACAGACGGACATGACGAAACTATTAAGAGTTCCGATTTTACTTCGTAACCCTAAAAAGTTACCATTAAAATTTATTTACAGAGTGTAACTTTCAGACCTTGAAATACCTTGTAACTATTTCACAATAATTTGGCGTGGGTATAAATTTAAATTCATAAGGAAAAAACATAAGGCACTATTACACATGCTCGACCATTAAGTATTTAACCCATCACTAAACCAGCAACGCTAAGCAACGGACGTCAATCCGTTAGTAATTAGGATGTTCTCTCTATGGCGGGTAATTACATAGTTAGTGCAGTGATGCAGCTATAATAATTAAAAAGGACAACAAAAAGATATAATTATTCACGAGAAATATGCATCTTTAATCCACTGTGTTGTATCTTGGCATCTCGACTCTCTATGACTAGAGAGTGAAATTTAAGTTTTACCAAGTAGGTATATCACAATTATAATTATTTTAATCTACTGTCTGGCTCCTCATACAAATTTAGTAAAACGCCTTTAATTTACTAGCATTTCTACTAACTCTTCCGTGTAACTTACCTACACTTCAACGGCAATCAGAACGAACGAAATATTTACCGCAATATAAATGCCGTGTCTGACTTTCTAATCTGCACTCTTTCATTTCATTTCTCTTACTAGCGAGTATCAGTACTATTTTATTTATAATTATTAAGTAATTTAACTGCACTTTTCATATTTTGATTAATTTTATGGATTTAATAAAAGGCATTCCATCTCAGTTCTAAGTACGAATCGATTTCTGTAAAACTGTCATGACAATATCTTCGCTTACACTTTTAGAGATTTATACAACTTGCAGGTTCTCTCCTACCCGAAGTCGAAGTCTATCGTGTTCTTCTTACGTCGACGAAGACAGAATAATTAGGATCGAACGTTATTTGGTAAGTTCATTTGATCATAATAATGTCGTACCGTAGATATTGTACATTGAGTTAAGTAGCCCTAAAACATGTTTTGTTTCTATCAACTCTCGTCGAAAAACATATAGTCACTAATGTCATTATAGTATCTCAACACTAACCGTTGATGAGCGTCGTCCCAAGCCGCGAGCAGCGCCGACAGGTCGCCAGTCAGGCCAGTGTCGTCCGATTCCATCTCGCCCAACGCGCGACGCACCGACACGGTCAACTTCAACATCGATACTTTGCATTCTAGCAAGCGGGATAGACGCTCCTGAAACAATTAAATTAAAAAACATATTAAATAACGAAAATGTTTTTTTACGATATGAAAATGTTAGACATCGAATATGTTAATAAGTAATTATATAATGTTCGATAAAAGACATTTTAAGAACGTTTATTAAGTTCAAAAATACAATAACTGAAATGTTGTTGCATGACACTTAAAAATATTATTGCATAAGAAAATAATTCTTTACTTTCAGTGTGAGACTCAACCATACTTTGTTACTGATAATGGAAATAATTATAGTTTATTTAAATGATTACTGGGTATGGCCATTATAGCCATTTTGAATGGAATAAAAATATTTTACTATATTTCCTTGACTACATCTATCTATCTCACCTTAAGTTCCTCAATTCGTCTATGCAGCTGTGTCCTCGAGTGCGGCTGTGGCGCGCAGTCACCAGGCTCGCATATCTCATCGAGAGTGGCGCGTAGTGCTGCCATCTCGCGGCGTAAACGACGCGCCCCGCCGCGACGGATCGCCGCCGCGCGCAACGCCGACCATCGCGCCGAAACCGCTAGTGTGGGACAGGCTTTATGTTAGAAGTTATCAAATGCAATTGACATAGACAATTTAGCTTCTACATAAAAGAACCGGTTGATGTATGTTTGTATTACCACAGAAGAAATAATAGTGTGTATGTTTACTTTAGAGGTTGTTTTGGTATTGGTTTAATTTGTTTTGGCGTGGATTTTTTTTTGATATGTAATTAATGTAATATAATTGTATCTAATATGATGATGTATAATGATGTATAACGATGTGTATAATGATATGTAATTAATAATTAATGTAACTGAAATCTGACATAGATAAGTTTTTAACTTTTATTTTTATTATTAGTCACCAAGGCGATAAATCTCGTTACTAAAATATTGTCTGCACGATCTAAAGTACCTAATATAGATATCTAATATGTTAAAAGCAGCCCACTATTGCGAAAAATAGCTAGACTAGACAATCTATCCGATATAAGACGACGATATCATTATCAACTGGTTCCTTTCTCTGCGACGGGGGTAACTCGATTACAACACCGTCTCGTTCGCAAACAGGGTGGAACCAAGCATTCTACAAGGCTAACTTATGGAGGCCATACACGATCAAGTATACTTGATCAAGCATCAAGTGGACTTGACGCGGCATCCATTATACTTGATCGTGTATGGCCACGGTATAGCTATCTGGCCATATAGCTCATGTACACTGGATGCCGTGTCAAGTCAAACTGCTTTGACAAGTAAACTGCAAACTTGACAAGTACACTTGATCGTGTATGGCCTCCATTAGCATAATTAATTAATTTGTACTAGAAATAAATTTAACAATCCCGTCTAAAAGTATCGCTGAACCCTGGCAGCAAACCAACAGCTGAACTGACATACATTAACCCAGTAACATACACTGCACTCGTCCTACATACAGTACTATGTAGACAGACACCAGCGGCCAGACGCATCAATTGCATGTAAACAAGTGTGTATTTTTAACGGCACCAAATACCTCTAAGTAGTGGACCTACGCGTATCTACTTACTCCCTAACAATGCAAAGACAAATTGAAAGAAAAATATTTAATATTGTATGCAGCAGTTAGGTCCTAATTCAGATTTTTCCACATCTGTAATGTTTCAAATTATTTACTTGCCGTACCTACTTATTGTTCGTTGTGTAAGTATTTATCATTTCTAATTCTTAATTATCTGAATGTCTATCCTAAATTTAAAAGTTCATCATTACTTTTTAACTTCTCATAATTAGATTGTCTCAGTGGAATTTACAAAATAATAAAAATGTTGTTGCCAGCCGAAACGGATAAAGAAAATGACGCTATCGATTTTCTTATTCGATATGGCATGGAATCGATGTCGAAAATATTACGAGACATCAGAAAGTGATGTCGGCAATAAAAAAGAAAGTGGTCATTTGTGCCTTGCGTCAGCCGGCTGGAAATAACACGCACAGTGACATAAAAGTAGCTCTCGAAAGGAAACATTGTAAATGTATGTATTCAAAGAAATGACGAAGGAAGAAAGCAATGCCACGACCGGAAGGCAACCATTAGAACTTAGAACTTGCTCATAAAGTTAAAAACAAATGCAATAGTTACTGTCGTAAGGTCGTAAGTATCATTGTATGAATTAAGAATCGGAAGCTCAAGAAAAAAAAAGTCAACGATTTTTAAATCAAAGAAATCATTTCCTAGGGTCAAAATTATTTTAACATACTATAAAACTGTATTTTTGCGTTGCAACGAACAAAGATAGATATTTTTAAGGTAGGTATAACGATAAGAAACACGATACAGGTTTTCGAAACGAGTTTGCAACTTTTGAAAGATTTCACATGCACGCAATATTGGTTTTGAAGGTAGCATAAACATTAAACCATAAATCTAGTACTTTTAGATTCATCCACGGCGTGGCCGCACATGAAAGAATACTATTACATTTCTTTGAGGTTATTTTAAAAGAAAGGTAACAAAAACAAGCAGCCCAGAATACTGCTAACCAACTTATGTACTTCAATTAACTACGATTTTTGCTTCAAAAACAAACTGAAACTTTAAATCTCCAAGTAGCCAACCTAATCTTCATTGTTTGTCACAACTTTTAAAAGTTGAAACAATTGATATTTAACTATTTAAAGTCTGTGCTGCCAGACCAATTAATTTTATTTATAATTCTATACACCTACATTATGCAGTTAAATTGCGCATTCAAGTTGCATTTCAAATTTATCTCCAAGGTAATCGATACAAGATAACAAATAGATTCGTGACTGAAATAGTTTAATGGTCGGAGGAACCAAGGTGCCCGTTACGTAAGGTACGATTGCAGATATCGTCCGCAATAATATTTTATGCATCTCGACATTACAGTTATACAGGTTATACTTCGCAATCGGCAATATAGACTATAATGCGCTACGTTCTTGAAAAACCGACCCATTTCAACGAGTTTGTAAGCTACGAAATAACTGTATCACTGGCAATGAAATGCGAAGCAGTTCATTCAAGGAAATGCCTTTTTCTAATTTAAATTCAGTAATTAATTTTATTGCCTCTGCGGAAAGGTTACTTATTTTGTCATAGAAAAAAACCTCGAAAGAAACTTTGAGCATTTTATAGTTCGATAAAAAATGTCCATTATTTAAAGCAAATGCATTTCGATTCAAAGTCTTTCAGCTCAAACAGGTGGCCAAATCTCTATCACCAATTTCAAATACAACTGTAGCATTGCTGGAAGTCATAGTTATATACTGGCAGTATTCACCTGGTACTAGAAGCAAATCAGTGAAAAAAGCTCGACGACAAAACAAAACAAAAACAATATTTTTCTTATTACAACAACACTTGCAAGAAATAACATTCTCAATAAAAACAGACATCGTCGGAGCGTTGTCGTAAAACGTTCATAAATCAAAGCGATAGGGACAAAACGTTATACGGAGCTGAGTTAGTGTTAAAATAGAGTCCTAAATGTCACTGGGTCCATGAACTTGCTTTGATGCTCAATAATCCCGCTAATTTACGTCTGGAGTCAATGCACTTGCCGTTTCGCGAATGACCAGATGCATATACTGTCGGTTTTCAACTATGGACTGCATATTTCCCGTCACTCAAGACCGTCTGGATTCTAACCGCGATTCTCATCGAGCACCACTTAATCACAATAGTCAGCCTTATTTTTCCTCAATGCGTTTCGTTGTTCTTATTATCAGCAATTTTGAAGATTCCGAAAAAAGCTCATAATTTTTGAGTATCGGTTCGTTTTAACTTCCTCGTAATGTTTACAGATTTTAGCTCTATTACTAAAAATATTAATATATAAGTTGGTCTGTCTGCGTGTTTGTCTCCATGACAAATGGCAAAACTAATTTTCTTAAAATTTTCAGGGATTGTGATGAGTATAGTATTATATTCGTCTTAATATCTCTTCAGAAGTTATGAATGACAACCTAAACCGTTAAAGGTAAGAACGCAAGGATAAATGTAGGCGGGACATTAGGTACTCGGAAATACATACACAAAAGTAACATAAAAATATACTTTAGTCAATTCAACGAAAACTTCGGTCTCTTTGAAAACAATATAACTCTTTTATTAGTTCGCTCTTTTATTAGTGTTAATTTGAGATTTGAAAATACTTTCTTTTCTCTTTATCTTTCTTCTTTTCTATTAATTTCTTATATGATTGTTTTAAGTAGGTACATTATGTAGTACGCCTGTTACCCATTTTCTGTTCATGCTGATTTCAATCTACTGCTGGGTTGCCTGGAAGAAATCGCTTTAAAGCGATAATGTCGCCCATTGTTTTGTGTTCCTTCCTTGTGCTCTTTATATATATTATGTTTTGGTATACAAACAATAAAGTGTTAAATAAATAAATAAGAACAGATTTGTTAAACAAGTTTCGAGCACCGAATAAGCAATTTGCGTTCCGGAGGAAGCCAATTTGTTTCACGGTAGCCGTTCGTCATCGGATGGACTATTGCCGTTTCCCATCAGGGTTGTCTTGTTTGTACATATTCATTCATAAATATATTTTCAGGTTTCTATAGGAAAATAAGAAGAAATGAGAGAAATAGTGTTTGTCATTCTATGTTTATAATTTAAAGGTTGAAAGAACTTACCTGTAAGTGAATTTCAACCGGGATTATACGAGATGTTGCATCCGAAGAGATTTAAACTCCCGCCCACCCGGTGGTACACGTGCTAGCGCTCAAAAGCACTACAGTTTGCCACCCCATGTACGGTTGCAGAATGACCAACTAGGACGAAACTCTAAACTGAATGACGTTTTAGGGCTGGGTATATACAATAGTGATGTGATGGCAACAACACAGACTAAATAATTGACTCTTATTATTGTTTTATTTTCATATACTCCAAATGTGTGACGATGCAGTGTCTCGAAGGACAACTACATGGTTATTTAAATCTTGAGGATGCAACATCGAAGTATAATATTGTTTTAGGCTTAAATCACGATAAGGTAGCATAATTAAATTATCATTGATTTGTTAACAGATCTACGCTTGCTATAAATATTTAAAGAAAGATAAAAGAAATACTGGGTCATAAATAAAACCGTAAAATTGTAAAAAATAAATTGTGTAAAGAATACAGAACAGAATAAAGAATACATACTAAGAAGAAACCAAATAAGCATTAAAGAATACAATAGTAATACAAACATTCACTAAAAAGATGTCGGTGTATTGAATTCAGCTCATGTTTTTGCTAAGATGATAAAAACTACATATGTAAAAAAATCTGTTAGTGTTTTACAATAAGAACTGTATTAAAAGCGATAGCCCTGTTTATTAAACCCCAAAGCGGATCCGCGGTGCGGGTCATTTGTAAATTGGAACGCAACAGCCGAGCATCCCTCGAGACACAACATATAACGTACACATACACGTAACACATTCGAATCGGTAAACATAATATACATATTTTGCAAGTCCGATGCGGCTTCACGTAACAGTTTTGGCACGAACAAAGGAATATTGTTCCAAATGCATTACATCAAAATAATTCAAAAATCTAAAACGTTTTGAAAGAGCTGAAAGTGTTAAGTTACATGCTAATTTAATCGAGCGGCTGGAAGAAGTGCTATGTAACAGAAAGTATCTGTCACTTAATTATGGAAAGTTACCGCCATTGTCGAGAGAAGTATGTACTTAAAATGAAGCTATAACTCTTAACAGGCGTGAATACACTAATGAATTAACTTGAAAAATTTCAGAGAGTGCGCGTGTCTTGGGAAATACAAGTTAATACTTTTGTGTTGGTGACTTGGCTTTCGAAGACAAATATTTCAATCCCATATAGGGAAATGGACAGCTGGTTACAAAACATCCTCAACACTTTGCCGGTGAAAGCAAACAAAACGTATAAGTAGAAGATAAGTTATGCGCAGTGGCGTCGATGATTACTAATGTCGATGCGGTGAAAATTTAAAGCCAGTTAGTTAACGTCCGGGACCTCAATGGTTGTAAACAATAAAAACGTGACAAAAACACTCAAACGCATAGTTGTTGCCAAATAAATCTTAAAGTCACGTACATTTAAAAATAATAACATTCCCAAGGTTCCATCATAGTAAAATTCGATTTCTAAAATTTGTAATAAACATTGATTATATGAAGAAAGAGAGGAAAGGGAAAAGGTATTTAGCAGTAAACATTCTCGCAAACAGAAAATCCAGTATAAAATCCATGATTATTATGAGGCTATAAAGATTTTATTGATTCTGACAATAAGTAACACGGTACCTGGGTAAGGCGGGACGTAGTTCCAATCCATTACGGCTCCGTCAACGATTGTGCGCGGGAGTCAACGAGGCGGCAAGGTCGAAACTGCACTGGCCCACTCAATCACACTTCCAAATAACCTCCGGGCAATCGTTGTCACGAGGTGAGAATCAAATCATATCAATCCTCACATCCTAGATCCAACGGAAATTTACGATTTGCCACTGAGATTTGGAGATGAAACTAAACTGACATTGATTACTTGGCCTATCCCACTGGTACACGTAATAGTAGACGGAAAAGTAACGTTAACTGAAGCGCAAATTGTCGCGTTCTGCCAACAAACAAAAATAAACCTTGCTACGTAAGGAACTGAGACTAGTGCATAGCAAAAATAACTACTAAGAGTGTACTGCACAATACAGGTAGATACGCTGTAACGAACGCAAGGTGACCTCGATATAACTGCAATTGAGCAGACTATTGAGTTTCCACATAGATTTCACGCGGAGACAAAACAACGCGTGACGGAGAGCGTATGTAATGCATATAACATATTCCTCAAGAAACCTAATTAAGGTTCATTACACTGACGACGATGATAGAGCATGTAACCAGAAAGTGAATTTTACAGAATTAACCATCATGCCAAATACTTGACACTTGACAATAACGTGTGAGAATATTAACTCAATAAAAACTGGAAAAAACTGATTGATTAACCTTGATACGTCCGTTATGAAACAAAGGTTATCAAATAGCAATTAATGTGACTATTGATAATGCAGAAAATAAAACAAATTGTTTCATTTATGTTCTGAATCTAAAAGTATTTTTGTACAATAATGATTCTTTAATTTTTTTGACAATGTTCAATAAATGAATACGTACTAATAAGTCGGAATTGTCATCCATCCATTTCATTCCAATTACAACGTTATCGGCATATTAAAACATACTTCACCAAAACGAAACAGGAACTAAGGAGATACGTGAGTGAAGTTATTAATTTCGTAATAAATTGAATCACGCAAGAGGTCATGCTATACGTGAATGCTAGTAGTTGAAGCGAAGTAAAGCCAATTAAAACCATACCCTACTATCATAAATTAACGATTACATAAGCCCTAATAGAGAATTAACTTGTAAAAAGCGCCAATCATAATCTTAGATCAGATGATGATATAAGACGTAGGTTTAATGGCGCAGTCGGAAAATATCAATTCACTTGGGAAGTTACGTAAGCGAGCTAAACTACTGGAACCAGTTAGGACCGAGTGTAAAAACTTGCCACAGTTAAGTATATTTGCATGTACCGATTGGCGTATCTATCTGTCGTCAATCGACTCAATGTGAATGTTTTTGCCAGCGGTTGCGTAAGATGCAGCTCTTGCAACAAAACTGGCCATTATCAGGCCAGGAAAGCGGTTAAAAAAACGGTAGTCCGTTTCGGCTTGACCTACTAACAGTGCAAGAGTTAATTTTGGAGCTACTTTAATATTAAAAGAGTACTCTGAATCCAAAATTTTGAATCACGGTCGATATTTCATTAAGTTGAAAATACAACCTAGTAATACATTATAGACTGGAAGTTCAAATTTCTACGTGAATAGTAACTATATAAATGCATCTTAGGAAATCTTTAAAGGAAATCTTTTAAGATAACGATGCTATTTATAATATTTCTGTGGTTTTAACGCTAAGACGTGAAGATGCAAGAAACTGTATATCATGCCTAAAAGATTACAGGGGAGATGCAAATTGTACAATTAGCGCTGCAGCAAGGAAGAAACACTGACATGGTAATATCGTACGAGGCGTGGGTTACTTAGGACGAGAATTGTAGGCGGACCAGGCCTATAGTGGTCAGGTCAAGTACACCGTTTGTGTTCGCATTTAAATTATTATCTTCGCTCTGTATGGTTCCAAGGTATCATGTAGGCAAACTACTATGAAGTACTATAGGACGATAGTGTTATTTTAAAACTACGTTATATTAATTATTATGTTTATTATATCTACAATATCTTCTCCCTAGCATCTAATATAAACATCACGGCAATTATAAAATTTGTACAGATTATTAATTTATGTGTCCACTCTACCAACTTTATCTCAATTTTAAGAATTTCTTCCCAAACGTTGCCGCGTTGTCTGATAGAAAGCCTTCTGTGTAACATGTTGTATTGAATCATTTTTGTTTCTCCTTGTATACAGTAAAGAGTACTTGTATTATTATTATCGTCGTGTGAATCAGCTGGATTTAATCTCTACGTTTATTGAATTACGGCGCTGGTAGAGAATAACCAGCTTTAAGTCTGCCTGCCCAATGTAAAGTTTTTATTATTGTTTGTATTTAATTTGTATGTGATTGAATAAATAATGGAAACTTACCAACTTCTTCGTTATTGTTGTTGTTTGTTGTTGTTGTAACAGGTACACTTATTTTCGACATTATGTTAGAACTTTAACACACTTAACAGTCTATATACACACTTATATACTCATCACTTTCTAATTATTTATTATCTAGAAGAAATTATAGTTTATCGTCATACACTTATCATCGAATGATACCTTTAAGTAGATATTTACGTCTATCTAACCATTCAACATCGATAAAACAGATTCAACATCAATAGCAGCATTTCACCAACACCGTATGTCAGATGCGTGAAAACTGCTACTGGTTTGAACCGAGAAGTCTCATTCGGTAATAGTGTGTTTTTATGTAATCCTATTATCACATCTACTTTCTGGGACACTCGTCTCGTTGACGTCACGTCACGTCAACGTAATCAATTCGCTGGAGGTGAAAAAGTGCAGTCTAATTGACATAATGATTGTTATCAACGCGAGAACTGGATACGCACGACCGTTGAGTGTGGGATGAATGCTCGTCAGAATCATTATGATCTAACGATTTCTCTTTTAATACTTAGCTCTGAGATCATAATTTCGTTATAAGAAGTAACTAATTGTTTATTTTTTATATCTGTGTGTGTGTATCTGGGTTTTTATTTATTCCTTTGGGAAATATACATTCATCTAACAGGTACTAAGTTGTATATTGGGGTATTGGGGTCAATGATAAGTTAGATCAGATGGATAATAATTTTAGTGTGGAAAAACTGAAATAATTTTCATCGGGGTAAGTTTTTCCTACTAGATAGAAGATTATCACACTAGTTTAAACGTCGATCCCTTGTGACTTAAAATGGAGCATACGCCGCAAATTTTTCAATGAAATATGCGTAGTAGAAACTGTCACTTCTTTCGGTAAAGGGAAAAATTATAATTATGTATCCCATGCAGCTTTTAAAACGTAAGTAACTAGAACTTTAAGATGATATTTTTCAAAGATGGAATGAGAATCCTATAGCAAATAATTGCAAATTTAAAGTCTATATTCTTCACGCTACTAAAGCAGAACTTATCCCAGCGATGAGAGTAGTGTGAGATTCAATGATGCAAAAAATCTAAAAACGAAGCTTGAAAAATAAATAATACTTTGATCAATGTGCAATTCATTTTATTAATTAAAGGTATTCACAATATCCCTTTATCTCCGGATCATAAACAATCCAGCATCCAGCTGAGAGCTAATTCGATATATAAAAGAAATATGGCAGTTAGCGGTACACGAGATGAACTGGAATAGCCGGTCGGATTAACCGTTAGTCTGACAAACTCAATTAATGGACGAATTAATATCTAGATACCTTAACAATAGGACGCATATTCGCATCCTTGGGAATCAGTACAGCGATTCACGAGATATTAATAAGGAATTTCGATATAATTACTCGGTAGCAATAATGGGAATACCGATCTAACGATGGCTTGATGTATCGATAAAGTTCAATCGATGAAGAAATAAGATTCCACAACGATACGGAGCAAGTTGTAACGAGATAAAAATTTATGGGCGAGTGTATTTTAATGGCGGTTCTTTTATTGCACGTCTATTGATTTGTTTTAAATTCTTTTATCGTCATTAGAATAAAATTTAATTAAATTTACTATTACTTATCACTTAGGTCATATTTTATCATAGGTCGTTAAGTTATTTATTTTATTTATTTATTGCGTCAACAAAGTACACATTAATACAGTCATACAATAATATCAACAATAGAAAATACAGATAAAGTGTTACTCCAGTTATCGACACAAACAGCATTCTTAATTGCTGAACTAAGTATTTAATGGATTTGGACGACTTTTCCAAAAAGGAGGGTTTTTTTATCGAGACTAAGAATTTGAGCAGCTACGGATTAAAAAAAGAAAGTAGTTGAAAGCTCAAATTTACCTAAAATGCTTCAAAAAGAGGAGAATACATTTTATTTAAGTCATTTGGTAGCTGTAAATAACAGCGACATGTTAGGATACATCTCAGTTTTTATAAATTGCCACAAGTTCCTTCACCTTAACATCAGTTTACAAAAGTTCGCTGTTAATTTGTTTTGTACTCACAAAAACAAATTTTAACGGAATAACCGCGACAAAACACTACAATTTTTAGTGCAACGAACAACTTTTTAATACAAATCTTTTTACAGTCTAACTTTTTTGATGTTGTCTAAAAATGTTCAGCTCTAGATTCATGTCTATGGTCGTAGGTATTGAAATATTTCTGTATTAGTAGGAATGGAATAAGGATAAATCATAATAAATATATAAAATAATCACTTTTATGATAAATCATAAAAGTGTCAAATCATGAATTGATAAATTCATATAAAATTGTGTTGATAAATAAATAACTTTCACAGCAATAGCAAAATTTATATTCCACAAAGATAAAAATTTTGCTTCCTATACGTGTTAACTTCAGAGACATGAACATTGAAAATGAAACTCTACACTAAACTTTAATAAATACAACCTAATTATAATTAATTATTTTAACGTTAGTCGACTAATGTGATTCAGGTATTTAATACGTCACGTCACGAAATAACAATGAACAGTGTTCTTCGTAGTTTTATAATTTCATCGTACCTACAGTCTTATTTATTTCAATCCTACTTATTTACAAGTTGGAACATGTTAGAAATCGAAACCTCTTCGCCTCAACATCGAAACGACAAATCGGAGACGAACCCATGTATGGTGTTAATTATACTTGTAGATTACTGGATCTCTACTGATTGAGTGGGTAGAGAAACTGCTTATGCATGCAAAAGTTAATCCTGAAAGTCAACTTTCATTACCCAGTACTTACTATTTATATAAATGCATTACACGCCTACAAATATATACTTAGTTTAGTTTAAGTTCCACTCAAAGTCTTGGATTATTTTACAAAAAAATCTTAATTTTTCACTTTCCAGGAGTTTCATATTATTAAGTATTTTTAATAAAACAAAATTGTTACTAGGTACTACGTTTCATATTCAACATTATATTTGTACATACTGTTCCTTTTATGATAATATTCTTATTATGAATTTGGTTCAAGAATTGGTCAAGGTAATACCAAGGCCATAGATTATAATAATAGATACAATTACATGTGCCTAACATCGTACATCACATAGAGGTCAAAAAATTTCACGTGGAGAATATGAGATCATAGCCGCTCCTTCCCTTTCTATACTATCTAGACGCCCATTCTATACTATCTAGTTTGTCAGTAAACTGTGTAAAAATTTATCAAATTATTTTATAGATAAAGCGTTACAGATATTTCTCAGGTCTCGGTCAATAACGTTTTGATTATTATCTAGAGTAGCCTACATTTTTATCGCTTATATAATTTATAAAAGACATTGAAAGATAAATTGAACAAAAAATATAGATTTTGCTGTTTACAAATGAATTTTTTTAGCCTTTGTAACATTGCAGAACACGTCTTTTAGAAACACAGTAGATATTTTAATGTCAAAATTTGAATATAATTTGTAGTAAATTGTACCTAATAAGTAGTAGTAAGTTTAAAAATAATAATAAATAAGTCAGGTTTAACTCTCAAAATATTTTTTAGTAACTGAACGGTATATTTGCTCGTTATTAAGTTAATAGTGTATATTAATTTTAATGTTATTAAAATTCAGAGAAATTGAAATTGCTCTAGAAATTACCGGTCATTATTCAGGACATCGACTTGGCGTTGTTTTCGAAATCACGCGATTCGACTTGACCAATATTTTTTTATTCTTACAAATCTGACCATAATATTCTGAAATATGTGAAGGTAGTATTTTGTTACTAGATACCTTCAATACATTTAATATAAAATACAAGCAGTTATACTGTTTCGTCATTCTGATATACCTAACTTACTATGAAAAAAAAGTTTGCAAAGTCCAATTAAATCTGATTTTTTGAAAAAATTACGAATTTTCCTCTCGCTCACTAGCATGGAAAAACGTAACAGTGTAGCACATTAAATGATAAAATCTGTAACGGCAGAAGTTACTAACCGCAGCAATTTAAAAATCATAACTTTCACCTTACACCGTGAAATCTTAACATTCGTGGAAATTGGCAATAAATTAAATAACCCGATTTGTTCTGATGATGTTCTGAGACAGTCATTGCAGGCGTTACGCTATTAATTTTTTTTAGATTTATTTTTTATGTACATAATTTCTCTGGCTTAACACAATCCGGATCGGTGGAGATTGAATTTAATTGTGTATTTTTTTATATTGTAACTAGCTGACCGGGCAAACGTTGTTCTGCCAAAAAATTTTTAGGGGTAGGGGGATGAAAAATAGTTGTTGTCCAATTCTCAACCCTAGCCGATATGCACGCAAAGATTCACGAAAATCGGTCGAGCCGTTGCGGAGGAGTTCAACTTTTAACACCGTGACACGAGAATTTTATATATGTACCTATAAGATTATTTGTGAAATTAGTAAATGTACGGTGCCATACCTATTCGGTAGTCTAGCATTTATTTGTCTTCTCAGTCTTGATCCGTACCTTACAAAACACATCAAATGGGTAGAATACGTAGAAGTAAATAGGTACGTACACAATATCTTATCTAATATCTTATACAAAAAATAGATTATCAATAACAACGTAATAGAACAACATAGCTCGTGGTATTTGTGTTTAAATAGGTGATCTACTCTAGATCTACCTATTTATTAGAAGGATCTAGGTGTATGTATTCCTCCCACATTTCATAATTATTATAATCTATAATCTGCGTTGGCAGCGTAGCTTATTTTCAGTTAGCTAGATATCATACTTTAGCTTAGATTGTTATATTATCTTTAAGCGACGTTTATAAAAGAGAAAGCCCTGAATCCTTGGCTGACTCATCAAACGAGAGAATGGAACCATTGACACCTTTCAAAACGAAATGAAATTTGCAAACATTAGCAACGGCAATTTGCTAACACAGTCAATTCCGTGAAATTTTAAATAACATTAAAAGCTCCTAAATTGTCCCACTATTAACCTAACCTAACCATGATAGCAAAATGTTGTTATGCTACCTAGACCTACCTACCCACTATGGTAATTTTTACCTATTAAGATAATGAGTAACACATGATGAATCTATTTGTAACAATTGATATTCAATATCTTTAACAGGCTCATAAAGAACTATGTACTCAATTACCTGATAACTTGGTTTTGGCAACATAATTTCTCGCTAACCAAACCAATTACATATATAAACCAAACCTAAACGAATTCATATGTAAAGTAAAACCTAAAAGACTAAATAAAGCTGAGACCAAGTTACACAATGGGTGCAGTTTACTGAATTTACCGCTTCAGTAAATTCAAATCGCTTCGCATTAGAGGCTGGGTTAAAGCAATCTTTAAACGACACACGAACTTAATTATGTTGTTCACAGACACGACAGCAAACATACGTAGGTGGTACTCAAATGTATGATTATATCAATCACATCTATGACCATTGTTTACCAACAATACCATTGTAAACTCTTGGATGAAAGGGACGCACAGTGGGTGTGTGTCAATGAACTGCAAGAAGCAATAGAATGAGCCACAGACAATAAACTATTATATTTCTAACTTTGAACAATACCTTTTTTAATCCTTTCCTTAACCCTCAACCAGTCTTAGATCAGTTGTCTTGTCAGTCATACCGCAGAAGACATAATAGTAATTATAAATAGTCATACACGGATCCGTGCAGTTAATACGATTATATTGGGATTAGAATATAACTTAGAGTTGAACATCAGCTGTAACAATGAAATTAATTGCAATTACAAGACTTATGTAATACGAATGAATGATTTTATCAGTCAGTGAAAAATCTAATAATTAAGAGCATTAAAAGATTAATTAATCATACAAGTCTTGATAACGGTACTGCATAATATGGGGAAAACGATTAAGATTAGAAAATTAAGAATAAAAAATTTGATATTTTTATATTCATGTAGAACATGTTACTAAAATTGTAATAGTATACGAAACTTTTATATCGCAACAGTATTTCAGTAGAAAAGTATGTTGTTAGAAATTGCGACGTATAATTTGTACACAGTAAAATAATGCTCGCGACTGGCAAATAATTGTGCAGTTATAAAAATATTTTGTCATACATTTCAGCGTTAAACGTACAGACACGGAACAAAATCGATTTATTCAACAAAATTTTTCTTCGTTTAAAATTAATGTATTTTGTAATTATTCGTTTACAATTGATCTCGGGATAACTAGTAACTAAAAAAATTCAACCCGCACCCGTACGAGCGAAAGTGTTAACCACTCGTGCGCATCCAGTTTCAATTTCTCTTATTTACACGAAAACAATCAACATGTCAAATAAAAAATATTTATCGAACCAGATTTGATAGCATACGTTACTGATTAATCTAAAACCACAAACGATAGAGACACGTAGAATATTATTGGAGTTGTAAACACAAATCACTCGCGGACCGATATAGACGGTCGGACGGGCTAGCACGTCCGTCGCGGATCGCGCATTCAGCTGATCTGTGTACTTCACCTTACAGAACCCTGAACGCACCTCAAGCGCTTAAACTGCTTAAAGCGAACTGATAGCCATTCCACATAATTTTAACAACAAGTTCGCAGCTAATAAAGCGCTGTTTATACGATGATATCACCTTTAGAGCAACTTTTTATGGACACGTCTTCGTATTTGGATGTGATTCTGAACAATCGAAGCCACGTCAAGGATTCTGATCTGGGCATATGTCACGGACGATCCATTGTGTTGTGGGCGAAGGATAAACCTACATTTAGCTAACGAGGTGACATCATTACAACGATCAACGAAGTAAATTGTAATGAGGCGGTATCGGTTGTCGCTCGCCACGCACAGAAGACGAACAAGGTTGTAAACTACGCAGACTTATCAACGAATAATAAATATAGTATATTTTGTTATAAATAACTCGATGAATTTAGTGTAAAAGCAAAAGTAAATCAATGAAACAAAGGTGAAAAATAAGATGTAAGGATTAGAAAGCTTTGTAGATGCCTAGCAACAGAAAAAGTCATCGTGTTTTTATTTTTTTTACCCTGTTAACTTATCCAGAGGTAATGGGTACTTAAATTATAATATTGAAAACGCTCGTTCAAGACGTTAACTAAAGGATGCCGTATCCACATAAAAAAGAAGTTCTTGTACCTTAAGAAATAGTTTTCCGTTAGAGACTTGTTAAGCAAAAAAAGATGTTCTAAAAAATATATGTTACAAAAACGCCCTGGTCTATAATTTACCATCGATCAACTAATTGCCACAGGCCTTTTAAATCAATGTTGAGACAACATTCCGAGTCATTATTTCTGCTTTGGACGTAATTACTGTCGGTCCGGACTGCATAATGACTGCACTAATTGGTTTCTGAAAGAAATTTTAACATACTCTGTCATTTATATTATTTCTCCAAGGTATTGTGGTAAACGGCATTTGTGAAAATGAATGATTCAAATATAATTTAAAAAGCGAATTTTCTCCACTTCTGCACTATCGATGAAAATTTGTCGAATAGAGTAAAACAGTTTTTCTTTATCATCTTTGAAAGAAAGAAAGAAAGAAAGAAAACATTTATTTCACTCACATGGCACTGTAACAGATACAACAATCTTCTTTCACACTCTGTGCTTAACTAACGTGAATGTTGTCACTTGTCAGGGAGATTGTTTTCATCAAGGAGGAGCTTTCATCATTTGAGGAGTTTCTTTACGGCTTTTCTTCTCCTGGATCCTCTACTGGATCGTTTTCAAAAATTCTTTCACCAATAGGATGCTCTATTGTTTCTGAGTAACACGGACCATATTTTATTTAAAAAAAATTAGGGATCTATACGTAAACCGAAGAAAAGCGAGGGCGGTTACTAGTAATTAAATAGAGTAGGTAATATCTACTGCTTTAAATAGTTTGAATCCTTGTTATGTCCAATATTTTTTTATCTGTAGTCGTTAGTACAATAATAATAATTGTTCGACTTTGGCCTTGCGAGCGGCGAGTATCATCTGAAAATAACATGATATTCAATTTGCAGCTACAGCCAAGAATGCGTCCGTACGTTGCACACTCGTATTGCGTTGCGTAAGATGAACATTGAGATTAAAACAAACGATAGAACATTGTCGTACAACGCTTATCCATACAGATATTGTTATTAAAACTAGTAACCGTCCTCGCTTTGCTTCGGTTTTCGTTTAGAACCCCAATAAAAAAAAATATAGCCTATGTTACTCAGAAAGAAAAGAGCTTTACCTATTAGTGAAATTTTTTTTAAATCAGTCCAGTAGTTTTTAAATTCATTCATTACAAAAAAAACTACTTTGTATAATATTATACAGCATATATGTTATGTACCTATTTATTGAAAATGTTTGATTTTGTAATTCACAATGTGGTTTAAGTGATGACTGATGAGACACGCAAATTTTTATTTTCTGTTTGTTAATTTTTTAAACATCGTAAAAAAAGACTAAGGCGAATTTAATGTGGTTTATTCTGTTCGCGAATCTCTTTCATATAGAAAAATAGCAACATCATACTTTTCATATCATAGTATGGCTGTGGACAAGGATAAAAAATCGAGGAAAAATGCATAAAAAAAATTACATAATTTTTTTCAAAAACATTACTTACTCTTTCGTCCAATAAACGGTGATCTAAATTTACACGTGATGACTAAAACTCTAGTAGACACCACCATGGTTTACTGCAACGACTAAACTGCACTATAATCGAACTTTAACTGACAAAAATTGTATAAATTGTATTGGTGCAACACGTTGTATGTTTGTATTTCCACTTAGCTTGTCTTAACGACATGATGTCATCTTCTTACCGTGGTCGAAAATTCCGTGATCGGACACTTTGACTGACCAGAGGGAAAAATACTAGAGTATACCTACTTTTTCCACTCCTGGGCAAGGATAGCCTCTATGAAAGGGATTAAGAAATTAAGGGTGAAGGGATTAAGGACACTTTATGTCATTACTGTGATCTCGAAAATTGAAAGAGATTCAGATCTTAATATAGTGAGAGACAGGATTTGAAATTCAATTTGCGGTACTTATAAGGTGGACCGTGTGCACGGTTCATAAATAAATGTGATTACTATCATCATCAAAATCTGGAAACGTCTCTGTTGGACTTATACTCTACAGTGCGACCAATTTATCTGTGAAATGGTGAAAATTGGAACTAATGCCGCCCCATTCATAAGTTCTTTGTGTTCATTCATTGACATTTACTAAGTCTCGAATTGCGTCCAGTGATTAGTCCAATGCATCCGACAGCGCCCTCCGTCAATTCACAGATAAGTTGGAGGCACTGTAGTCGTTTTGCAGCCGATACAAATGTAAACAAACCATTAAAATAGTTTTCTAGAGTTTTCACCAACTGACATGAGTTTGTACACCAAATGCGTTTTATTTAGACAAACTACTCTACTCATTAAGGCAAAATAGTACATTATGTTATAAGTTTCAAATCTCTTCTTGGAAATAAGGTTGTCTGCAAAGTGTTTGAATGATGACAGTGTTATTTAATTTTGTTTGTTTTCCACATTTACTCCGAGTTTATAATTGTTATCGATCAATATGTATGTTATTTATTTAAGAATTCACAAATACCTTAATGATTTGTTTGTCTAAATAAAACGCATTTGGAATACTACAAAACGATTTTAATGGCTTGTTTACACTTGTTTCGGCTGCAAATCGATCCTAATAACTATAGGTCTCCTATTACAATAATGCCTTTACACCGTTAACCAAGCGGTGGACGGATTAGCATACATCACACGTTTGTAAACCTGATGGAGAAGTCATGGGTAGGTATCCTCACGATGTAAACATTAAAAATAAAGAAGATAGGAAAGAAAGAAGTGAAGCTAACCGAAGTAAGCTTAATAAAGTAACATGCATGTAACTAACAAAATCTAAAAAAAATACCAAAAAATAAATAAAGTTATTTCTGTTTTCTAAGAAATAGTCTCCGATCATAACAAAATCGCTATTTCATTCCGTTGATTATATTCCCTTTCAAGTAAAAAATGTTTTTTTTTAATCGGTTCATAATTTTTTTTTTGATAAATGACTAAATTATCGATTCATAAATGAATAAATGTTTATAAATGAATGAATTCTGAGTTAACAAACAAGAAATAAGACAGTCGTCTGTTAAGTCTGTAAACACATCGGTGTACATTGCATCATATTAGTCAAACATTTTAGAACGTCCTCGTAAATTAGAACGTCTAACATCGTGCCTAGCTCAAAACCCAAATATTTTATTACACCTAATAGAACTATTCCTAACCACAACTACAAATACAGTTGTTTGTTGTTGAATATAATTTTACTGATTATCAGATTCTGATAAAACGCTAACATCAACCACAATATAGGAATCTAACATCAACTGTTACTGTTGATCGATATTTACAAAAGCAGAGAGATTACGAAATTGGAAATAGGAGTTATATCGATAATGATTGCAATATCTTTACTTAGACTGGTTTCTAAAAACAAGCCATTAATTTGCCTAACGAATTAAATAACCCAAAAATAAGTAATTACATATAGTTTAAGTTTAATAGAATCGCATCTAGAATCGTGATTCCCCATGCATTAAAATGTTAAGTTTAATAGGTTTCATGAATATAGATTTAGACTTACACTCTTGAAAATTGACCTGATTGTAGAGAGGCAAGTCAAAACTAGGTAGGTACCTACCTAACAAAAAGCCTTAACGACTATTATTAATACTATAGAAGTTCTTAGAAAATGTTTATTTTAACATTTCAAAGTATCGTTTCAAAACAGACAGCCGGACACAACCAGTTGAAAGGTTTCATGACTCAACGGCAAGTCGTTCACTTTGGAGGTTTTTTAATCAACTCCACTCCTTGGCGATAGCCAAACGGATAGGGCAGGTTGGTGTAAAATTTAGGTACTTACACAAAACCTATATTGCTTTTTAACTTGTGGTTTATGAATTTTTCCCTTTTATTCGCCATCAACCAAACGAACCATCTGATGGTAAATGATCAACATCGTGCATGCAGTAAAACAAAAGACATTAACTATGTGATGCTGCACGACAAGAAATTAAATCATATCAATTAATAATAAATCGATCAGAATTGATTCTATGTAGATGTAGATGCTCCTCTAGAATCAATCATAAAATTATTGTATGTGTTGTATTGTTATGTATTGTTGGAGTCAGAATATACCATAATTATCATGAGTGTCGTGTTGTATACTTATCTGCGGTTTTGTCGTTTCTTTACTTAAAAATAACATAAATTCTGAGTACCATTTTTTACGCCTATTAACATTTTTTACACCTATTCAAGATTATAGGATCATTGTCAATTGTAGATCAGAAGTCAAAAACTAAACTTATTAGTAACATCACCGTAAAGAAAAGCTGTGACTTCTCTCCACGTCAGCGATTTAAACTGGTAATAACATAGAAAAGGAACGTCGCCACTCTTGGAAGAGCACAGTGAGTCACCAAATCCTCTTGCAACTGTGCAAGTAAAACTCAGCAGAAGCAAATACTGTCCTCGTTTACTAGGTCAATGCACGTCGGCTCATTATCCCACTGTGCAAAATTATATTTTGTCTATTTCTATATAACTATTTCCATCAAATTATCTTTAGAAAAATTACTGAGTAGCAAAATTCTCGCTGTTTAAGAGATTGCTCAACCGCGAAAGAGAAACGAGGAATATTAAGGCGTGTCTTTTTTACCTGACTGCGCGACGCAAGGGAGGGTAATGTGTTTTTGTTCAAGAGTAAAATAATGAATTCCTATCTGTTCGCAATTATCAGCATTATTAAAAATATATTTTATCTAGTTGGAAAATTATTTATTTATTTAGTAACTAATCAAAGTACTTCATAAAAACAAATTAAACACAGCTTGTGTTTCATCATGTATGTAATAAAAAGACATACAAAACATTTTTTATTGATTTTAATGGACTGTCAAAATTTATTCTCCAACATGTTTTTGAAAAGATTCCAAGAAGAAAATAATGAAGTAAACAGTATTGAGTCGATTCTATATGAATATGTGATTTTTAACGGACACAGGAACTTTTAAAAGATTTAATTATCAAGATTCAGTTTATCGTAACTCTCATTTCCCGGCTATTAACATAAAACAACAGGTGTCATGTCAATAAAACAACAATAAAACTGTTGTTGTTGTTGTCCTTTTATAGAATCTTTGTAGTTAAGTAGGAACTCTTTGTTTTTTTTAAACATAATAGCTATGTATAAAGCAATTTAACGTCTTCTCAGTCTCTATAAAATACAAAAATACAAAAGTTTATTTTTGTAGCTGTCCAATTTAATCTGTTTAACTACGTGACATGGATTATTAAGTTGACTTTGTAATTTTATCCTTTGCGTTGAGATACAGTCCAAAAAGAAGCAAACGTAGGACGAGTGATACATGTCTTCGAAGTTTATAAACTGACTGTATTTTTAGATAATCTATTTATATTGAGCTCCTAACGTTTTAAATGGCTTTAAAGGTAAGTAGTCTGACTCTTTAAAGATAAAACGTTTTTAAGTGGTTCGTTATTAGATAGCTTTAAGTCGGTAAGCATTAAGTAAAAATGTTACTTTCTTAATATAAGCGAGTTCTGAATACATTTACTCACGAAAGTTTAATAGGATAAAAAATAATTATAAATTGGATATTTTATATTGTGGTATTGTAACTATATGAAAGTTTTATCTTGTCATTTATTAAGGAATTATTGGCGGTTGCTGTAAAATCCTGCGTAATCAGCTCTTAATGTTCTCAAAGAGTGTGAAGTCTGCCAATCGGTAAGTATTTGACGAATGTGGTGGGGGCCATAGGTTTCCTCACAACAATGGGCAACATGGTATGGTGATAAGGAAGCATAAGTCCACTAGTGCAAGAGGGAGTCACGGGCCAAGACATGAGTTATGGCTTACATTTTTTGTTCGCCAAAAAAATATAAATTGTCATGTTTAAAATACGAGAAATAAATACTGCGACAGTTTCATAATCGGTCATTAGCGGGTGTCCTCACTATCGATGTAGGCGGGATGTTCCGCTTTCGTTGGCAGATGGCAGAAATAGACTGGCGAGTGGAGTGTGGTCGCTCGCCGTATCGCCTCTTCCGGGGCTTGGCCAAATTACTTCCGCGTACGAATATTAACGCTAGCTGTTTATTTTCTAGCTTGAAATATTCGTTAGGTATGATTATTCTTTAATTTGTGTGCTTGTTAGCCATAGCCCATAACATAACTAATAACACCAAACTATCAAAATGATACAGAAAATATGGAAAAGATCCCTATGCGATTAAGATCGAACCCTTTGCTGCATAGTTAATGTCAGTGTCTTGTGACTCAAGTATCTTTAATTCTTAACAAAGATCGATGGTATGCGAAAAATAATTTTACGTAACGTTCATTAAAAAAATAACGCTTCATTTTTAGCAAGTAAAACAGTAAAATATTATATCGCAAAATGCTGAAAACAATTTACGAACAAGTGAGCCTGTCCCGAGCCGAAGCCCCAAATACAGAATCACCTTGATCGCGACCGAGATTGTAACAACGGAGCTCCTTCGGAAACCGGTCGTGCAACCCGAGGGTCACCATGAGCGATGCGAAAAGGAATAGATTTTTGGGACTACTATTATTGCATTTTTATTAGCCCTTTTATCCATAAAAAAGTTTTAGTTTCTTATTAATAGTTTCGTTTCTCTCACTGTTATGAAAAACTATAAAGATTAACTATATTGTAACAGTGCAATAGCTAAAATGGGTTTGTTAAGTGTTTATGAATAAGGCCGTAGTACTATTAAGTATTCTGTGGCCGTACGTATATAGCAAGTACATTGTCTATAGCTTCAACTTAACGTAATTTCAGCTTGCCTTTGAGCTTTGAGGTTTATTGCTGGTATTTTATAAACTCTGCGACCTCAAAAATATCACATGACTTCTTACTGCAATTTTGCTGTTAGCCTTGCAAAAACATTAGGTAGCCATAGACATAGAAAGATAAAATATATTTAATATTTTTAATTATTCAGAAAGTAACTTGTATTTTGTTTCAAAGAAAATAAAGAAACAGATATTATGATAACATGGACTACGGTAAAGTTTTTTCAGGAAATTAACTAGACAAAACAGATATACAATTAATGCTAAACAAAGTTCATAGTAACACCAAATTGTTTTTTTTTCCACTTAACCGGATAACACATGTCAGCAAATCAGCAAGTCCCACCTAACTACGTACAAATGGCCACCGCACACGCAACCCGAGTAAGGAAATCGCGGTTCAAGACCACCGACCGATCTTATTTTTGCGAGTAACGAGATCCGAGCCACTTGGAACGTCGAACGTGTCCACTGCACCGCACTTAATGCAATTGCCTGTAATTATTCCGCTCGAAAATTCGAACAAACTCGTTTGCAAACACAAGGTATCGGGAATTATAAGAGAACGAGTCATACAAATTTGCATTTCAATTTTGTATGACTTGAAAATAATTAATATTTTCCTGTACTTTAAAATTCTTTGTAAAAGGATCATATTTTTTTTTCAATATTATGCAAGAAAAAAAATGTCTTTAATTACTTAAAATTTAGATTAAAGATTCTCTAATTATAAAATAAAATACACCCATCTATTATATTCTACTACAAGATGTACTATTATGTCTAACTGTGCTACAATTAATCTTTCTACTACTTTTTAATGAAAATAAATTGCTAGATAGATAGAAAGTTGACACAAAAGAAGTCTGTATGAATAAAAGAGTTTGTTGAAGTTAGTTATTTATCAGCTGTGCGAGAAAAGTTTGTACCGTAAAAGTTACAAAAGTATTGTATCATGATTTTCCCGATAAGGGACAACAAAAGTTAACAGATGTGTATATGTTACAAATCTTTATGCAGGCGTGTGAGTTGACAGTTATGCGTATGCGCAGTTTGGAATCAATTTGCTGCCATCGAATCAATACCAAACCAATAACCAGTAGAACATGTACTATATCAAGTAATCCTTTGAAGAGTTGTATCATGTATGTGTACTACAGTTGTTTTTGAACATTTTGTCGACCTATATGTTGTTGCTAAGTCACATTGTTTTCGGAAAATCTTTCACTGTTCAGGCTATACTGCTCTGGAATGCCCTACCGCTTACCATCAGAAACTCACCCAGCAAAAATATTTTTAAGAGATTAGTTCGGGAACACTTCTTAAAAACTTCCACGACTTCTTAAGTCTGTCGAGTTTTGTTTATATCCACTCTCTAATAGTTTTATGTTTAGTATATGTATGTGTTTATAAGTATGTATAATTATGTATATATGTATTTATGTGTATAATAATATGTAAGTATATTATATACTTTGTTTTTAGAAGTAAGATTGATTTAATGTTATTTAGCTTTACCTTTTTACGTTTTTTTATATTATTTATTTTAATTGGTATGTACGCCTACCTAGTACTTCTCTCCATCACACTGGGTTGACTGGTAGAGAATGCCAATAGGCATTAAGTTCGCCCTTTGTTAAACCTAGCTTAAGGTGAATACAATAAAGATTTTTAAATAAAAATAAAATAAATTGTATTGGCTATGATTGTGGTGTACTTGTTTCATGAAATGTTATATCAATAAAAAAAAAAACAAAAAACAAACTATATTTTAAAGTGGTACCAACCTCGTACGTCTCTCTGCAGGGTGGTGGAGAGCGCCCCATCAGCCAACGCCACGTCCAACATATTGATGTTCTCTCGACAACGCGTCACCACCTCCGTCTGGACCAAACAGAAACACTTCGCTAACCAGTTGCTACAATGTTTCTTCTACCACGTGGATATCGTGGAGTCTAGTGATATGCGATGTTCAACTTTATTCACTGGTTTTAAGACTTACTTTTCTTTAAAGTTTTTGTAATCAAAGTTCACATTGATTTATATTTACTTTTTTGAAAGAAACTCATTATTGCGTAAGTGACATAAAATAGTGCTGTGATGCTTACATCATCATTATTAATGGAATCATATGTTAATATGAATTAAGGTTTTGTTACATATGATATAATATCAAAATAATACTGATCCATAAGATCTTTTCTGTATAATAAACGAAAAAAAATCATGTTTATTGCGCCAAGGCATGTCATTGTTACCATAGAATTATGTTTAAATCCGTCGTATTCAACAAACAGTCTACACAACAGTCTAGAATTATTAATATAGTTAAACATCGCATATCCCTACATTTAGACTGTCATCAATCCATCAGAAATCCATTGTAATGAAGCATAGTGTAAATCCTGATCTGTGCACATTTTGGTTTTAGTATAATCAGCAAGCATTTTTTAGAAAACGCAACTCAAACTTACTAAGGCAAAACTTCTTCGTAGCTGGCGCAGTTGCACAAAATTATCACTCCGTAATTTTACAAAAAAATTAAAAATAAATTTCAGGCGTCATGCTGGGATCCAAATGAACACTCATGCGGGTATCTCTGATTTTGTTTTTGATTTAAACTGAATATTGCCAGTAAAAAAATCACTCAATATTATTCAAAGCTTAATCCATAAAATGCCAAACACGTTAGAAAAGCCAGTAAAAAGCCCAAACGCATATAGATTCTATAGAACAGAATTTAAAATTTCGAATCCTAACCAATTTTCGAATCTATGTTGATATAGAGAAGGGTGTTAATTGACTGAAACTCCATATTTAATTTTCGAACTGACACATTTATTCTTGTAAACAATTATACAAAGATCACTTTAGTCTTAACATTTTGTAAAGAAATCAATTAACAGCCTAGCCCTAATCAACATGATGATTAGAACATAATTGTGTATACATAAATAATGTGAGATGTTGCGGAGTTCAGTCAAATCACATATTAGTACTACACCTACGATAATACTAATGGTTAGGTTAGTATGCTTACGCCTGAACGGAGTAATATACCACGCATTGACAAGATATCACGTTTCCGTGTTAGACTAACATATAAATTAAATAAATTAAGTATCATTAACTACCTAAACTTCCCTCTATCATGAGCTGTGACGAATACGTCAGATTTGACATGTGTCAATTCGATGTTTCAACTGCAATCGATTCCATAGAGTAGGTTGCAGCGCTCAAAAACTATTATTTCAAACTACCCTCAACTTATAGACACAAAATATATTACTGGAATATATCTAAAAGTTAGATTTGACCTAGCACCAAGGTATCACCACCAAAGGGGAGGGGGGGTATAAAGGGAAAAATAAAAACAGGCAGTTAGTATGAACAGAACTTAACTACATCAAACACATTCACAAAACAAACCAAACAATGTTAGTAAAGAAATAAAATAAAAATCAAACACACTGAAGGGAACTCGAGGCACAAACCAAAAATAAATATGTGATTTGAAAGTTGGGACAGTTTCACTTTTGCAATTAATAAATAACAATAAACAAAATAATATAAATTTACAATTAATGTTAAAAGTGAAACCATGCCCATGTAGCGCAATCTTTTATTATTAATAATTAAAGAAAAAAGGTCGTAACAAGGACTTAAATGACAGCTGTCAAATTATTTTTTTTGGTAAAATTCGATTTACAAACAAAGTAATTTATATTAATCCTATATGTTTGTGCTATTATTTTATAAACATTGCTAGAATTTGACGGCTGGTCAGTGGTCCGTTACAGTCAGCTGATACAATACTGCGTTTGTCAGACATTTACGTAGGTGCATTTATTTAACCGTATAAATGCTTACATTTTGTACCTAAAATTTATTATAAAAACGATTATTTTTAAGAATG
Source organism: Thymelicus acteon (assembly GCA_951805285.1). Classification (NCBI taxonomy): domain Eukaryota; kingdom Metazoa; phylum Arthropoda; class Insecta; order Lepidoptera; family Hesperiidae; genus Thymelicus; species Thymelicus acteon. The sequence goes on from OX638233.1 coordinate 5,290,203, forward strand.
CCACTGGCTCGTTTCAATCGGCACTTGGGAAAGGGGTTAAAACAATTTACTATACAAAATGTACAAAAATGAGGGTACCCACTTAAGTAAAACTGTTTGGTAGAACTGGCCTCAAGCGTACCTTAAAATTAAATTGTTTGTTTTTATTATTGAGTTTATTATTATCAATTATGATATGCGAGATGTTTGTAATTATTTACAAAAATCATCACTTCAATTAATTATTATCTCAAGTAGTCGACGTAAAACTTGCCTACATGACAAATTCGTTTTTTTTTATTGTGGGTATTTGTGCGAGTCGCAAACAATAGTAGTTAAATCTGACAATCGCAGCTTGTCCCGCCATCGCGGGTGATCAGGCCGGCCCGAGCGTGGTAAACAATTCTAATGGCATTAGTTTAATTACTTGGTTAACTTTTACAATTTAAACGCGAATACACGTCCATTTCTTCACGCAACTTCGGGCCGGCCCTAGCAATGACACGAGCTTGGGCTAAATGTCATTGGAGATGGATATACACTATAATAAGGACGGAAAAAGCCGCGATGGCCAGACAGAGTCTCGCCCGCAAGGGCTTCCGAGTCGTATCGTCCTCACAAATGTAATCTGTGGGGCTGGCTCTCGACTCTCGTTCGGGCGACCACGGCGAGTCCAACGAAGACGAAATGCGAAAACGAGCGCCTCCAAAACTGAAATCGGCGTCGTCCCGACGAGAGTCAGGAGCCAGCGGATCAAATGGGGTCCTTACGTAGTCAAACGCGCGGAGGAGGTCCGGCGACGCGTCGTGTCTCGCAAACATCGCCTCGGCCGCTTCGAGCTGAGTTGAGGACCTTCGGACTAGAGAGCGAACTTCTTCGCTCTCCGACTCCGAGTCGTCCCAGTGCTTCCTGTGCTTCGGAGACGAGGATTCGCCCTCCGAGTCGGCGCTGCCGGTCGAACGGCGTCGTAGCTCGGTCAACGCGACCTTTTGCAGCTCGCTTTCGCTGGAATCGGTCTTTCGCCTCCGGTTCAATGAATCGAGGATGTCGGGCCGGTTGTTCCGGTTCACCTCGGTGTACTCGAGGGAACTGTTCACCTCGTCGCTAGTGAGATTGGAGCTGTGCCGGCGGCGACTCAGCGCCTGGATGTTTAGCAGATCGAACTCCGGCGAACGCTTGCTACTCCTCCTCTCCCCTTCGGACGGCTTGCGACGCCTATTACCGTCGTTGCTTTCGATGCTCGTGTTGTTTCGTGATCTTTCCAAGCTATCGAGGAGGTTCTTCTTGCGTTCGGCGCTCGACATTGACTTCTTGGGTTTCCGTGAGGGAGTTTCGACTGGCGAGTTTCTGGTGGGTCGCTTGTAGCGAGGTAAGCTTCGTTCCCTGGACATGTCTGAGGGCGGTCGTCTTCGCCGGGTATTGTTGGGGCTCTGTTCGTTCTCTGGCTGAGCTGATAGACTTGAGCAACAGTCGGACTGGGAGTCGAGGAACGCTCGGTAGTCGTCACCAAATTCTAGCAGACGTCGCGCGGCGTCCGAGTCCGGCGCTTCGGAATACGGTTCCGAGTTGTATTTCTCCTGTTAAAAAGAAATTGCGGTATTGTATGGACAAGTTGCGTTGAGATATCAGTACAGTTATAGTTTTTGTGTCAAGAGGGTATATGCATCTAATTTTTTTGAGTTTCAAAACTGTTGTCATTACTAAAAGGCGTAGTAAAAATTTATAAAGATGATAAATAAAAATAAACTACTTCATTCGATATTTGTTTTATAAAATAATAGTTTCTGTGTTATTGAATATTATTATTACAAATAACCTCTTAAAAATCTCGAACATTAACTGCGACTAAATATACGATTTGGATTTAAAGTCTTAGCATAACATAAAAGATTACAAAATAAGCGAATACTTTCAAAGCATATGTAAACTACAAGAACTTTCTAACAGATATTGATCTGGAATATTCTCTACAACAATCCTTATGTAAAAACTAAATCATCTCACCTGATAGAAATCCCACGCCTGCTCCGAAAATGAACTATGCTCCTCCGTACCAGCTGTGACGCTCTTATCCACATCCGAATCCTTATCCATACTCAGGTCCCAAAGCTGACTGGGGTCACCGAGGCTTAGGGCTAGGAAGGTCCGTTCCCTCTCCATGCTCCTAGCGAGTCTAGGTCTAACCGGCCCTCCCTCAGGACCTAGCTTGAAGCTGGGCGTCACTTCGGGCTCGGCTTGCTCGGGAATGGCACTGTCTTGCTCCTTAGCGGAGATGTGTGTTCGCTCGATGCTGCGACGCAGGTGGGCGATTGTTGCGAGTTGTTGTTTGATCAGCTCTTCGTCGCTGTCGTTCCCTGACGTGGAGGTTGTGTCGAACCTGGTGAATGAATCGGGTCTTAGAAAATAATAACATATTTTGAGGTTCTATCCAAAGTGCCAAGGAATACGGTGTCATGTCTTAATTAGTCTGAAATAATATAATTGATAAATGAAATAAAATCTGCCCTGGAAAATTCATATGATAATATTCCGATTCTCCGAGTCTGGAAAGATAAATAAACTCTTGCATAGTCATATACCTACATTAGGATTCCCTGTGTCTACTAATTATAATATTACTAATTACTAATTATACTAATAAGCACATACAATCAGAATTCTTAATAACTATAACTGAAATTCTTGTTTAAAAAATATCTGATAGGGTTCTACAATTGACAAATTTGATGATTTGATGATTGACAAATGAGTCATGAGGTTACGAAATAATAAATTAAATACAATAAAATACAATACAATACAATACAATACAATACAACGACTTAACGAGTCTCTCTCGTCTGACCTAACCTAACCTGACCAACCCTAACTTAAACTATCTATTATTTGGTCCTATTCTATCAAATTAAATCAACTCACCTATTCTTCCTACTAGTAGCCGGGTCACTCGCAGCACTTCGTTCATTCTTATCCTCTATCTCAGGGCTGAGTCGTCCGCAGAACGACAGCGACTTCACGAGCCTCTCCCGTCTGACCGTGGTGTTGTGACGCCGCAACTTCAGCCGCTTGCGTCGCAGCCAACACTGCTTGTCGTTCGCTTCGACACACGACGTGCACGCTTCCGTCATTGTGTTTGTACTCGACACGTGACCCTGGAAGATGGGGCGGAATTGACATTTGGATGAGGAAAAATTAATTTTATTTGACAAAAAATTTCAAACTGGTTCTGTTTTTTACATTCGTTTTCAAGTGAGGAGGAAAGTATGAAGTTGAGCAGATTTTATATTAATTTTTGAATAACACTTAACAATAAACACTTTTTAGTGTATTTTAACATTGATCGTACATGAAGTGTGATATTATCAGGTACATAGATTCGAGCTTTTCGTGAAGTAGACTACAAAAATGTCGAAGTATGTAGTGTATAATTGGAGACTTCCAATAAAATTCATCTTCGTAACCAATAAACTCTTAAATACATCCTCATGTACCTGTACAGTAGTAGAACTGCCTCGCAACTTGGAATTGGAATTAGCGGGCGTGACCCTCCGCGGTGACGCGAGCGTATTCAGCGCCGACTCCGATATGGACATGTTATGCGACATGGCAGACATGGCCGACATGGCCGTGTCGGCGGTGGGCGTGGCCGCGAGCGACGCGCCCGCGCCGCTCAGCTGCGACAGACACGACACTGACCACGGCCGCGACGCGTTGCTGCCGCGCTTCTTGCGCAGTTGCACCTGGTGAGTGGTGCCGTTACCGTGATACAGTGCGATTGTGGTAGAGATTGGATATGGAGATTAGACCAAGTGAGTCAAGATTTTGGTTTCAGTTTCAGCTTTCAGTTTTCAACTTTATTGTCCAGTTAAATTACAAGATTTGAGTAATGAATAATGATGTAATAATAGATAAAGATGTTTCAAGAGTTTACAAGTAAAATAAAATGATTTTAAATTTCAGGTGCCAAACTTCGGTTGCAATTTTGCTTGCATGACTCGAACCTCTTTGAGTATCTAGGCGCATAAAGTTGATTCATTTAAGAGTATTATTTTTTATTGATATTATGCTTATTGTTAAAGTAGAGTAGGGGCTTGTTTCACCATCTTCAAGTAGAGTCCTGAATAAGCTATTCGCCGGTTAAAGTGACGTTAAAGTGTCATTTTACATACACGAAATGTCAACTTAACCAATGAATAGCTTACTTCGGACTTACTTGAAGATTGTGAAACAAGCCCTAGGTCTAGATATGTCAAAGTATGTTTATTCATGAAAGTCATGAAGGACTAAAATTAAATAAGAGTTGTAAATACATGCATGTGCGATATTGCACTTGTGCACAAAGACACCGTGTGACAACAAAAATTGCATACAGAAAAGTGACCAATTACGTATATTCACAGTACCATTAAGAAAGTATAAATCACATGTGAAAAAAACAAAAGAGTGAGATATATACGGCAGTGTCAACATGAAATGACAGCACATTGAGCCATTAGCATTACGTGAAAGCATGGAGAATAGAGGTAAGGGAGAACTGACTCATATGGAGGGAAAGTTGAAAAAGTTTCCAAATATAAGCAGTAAATTGGCGCTAGCGTAGGCAAAGGGTAAGTTATGAATAGCACTTGTTGACGGATTGAAATTATACAGTGACAGTAGTCCAAATTTACCCTGCTTGCCTTGCTGCCTTGGCGCCGCCAATTTAACGCAGTTTGAGGGACATTTTACCTCTATACTCCATGCGTGAAAGGCAATCAACACAGTATTAACTTAGGGCGGATTCTACCAAATATCATGTCATAGCAGAGCAGTTAACTGTCCCACAAAAAGTTGTGTAAATGAAGAATGAACAAGTAGTTAAACCTATTAAAAATAAAATAGGTACAACGTTTATAAAACACAATTAAAATTAATTATTTAAGCGAACGATATGACTTTATCGGTACGATTTTATTCGCAGGACAACATACATACATGTTTCGTCGAATTCGCCTTTAGAAACTGTTCGAAAACAGCACGAGGAAAGCGAAAGAAAACGTGTCATAATAGGTGACAATAAAGTTGCAATTACCTTGGCCTGATGGGTCGGGGTGACGGTACAAGTGGAAGTGCTCATGTCCATAGACGAATGGAGATTTCGCTCCTCGGATGTCAACGATGTGTCCACTTCGCTCTCCGTGGTGTATTCGCCCGAAGCGTCGTAGCTTTCTGTGCCCTGAAAAAAGAGTGAATACGGTTTGAATAGTGTCTTGATGGTGTAAAAAAGTTGAGAGATCTGACGTGAAAAGGTCAAAAAATATGATACGTCTTAGTTTGATTTACGCCCATTTGATTATGATACGGACGATTATGGTCACGCCCATTAGCCACGCCATCATGATACGTACTTGCTAATTTATTGTACTATAAGGAGTAAGATGTTTTAGATAGCTTGGTGTCTCAATTTGAAAGTTTTGAAAATGAAAGTTAACATTTACAAAAACGCTAACTTTTGCCCCTAAGAACATTTTTCTTGGACTTCGAAAAGGATAATAATCAAATTAGATGGTGGTTTTTTTAAATTCTTTTATAGATCCTAACATTAATCTGAAGTCGGTGAATTTGTTGGTAAACTTTATGCTAACTTTAATAATATGTTGAAATAGCTTACCTGATTCGTATCATTTTTCCCATCAGAACTTTGATTCAACCACTCCTTAATCCTGGACATTTTGGCTCGGCTCGCCGACTTTCCTTCATCGTCGAATAGCGGCTTGAACGTTCTACTGCCTTTCTTCTTAGCCATCTGTTGCTGTGCCTGTTTCTGTACCAATTCCTCAGCTTGAATCACTAACCGTTCGATATCTTTACATCTTGCATTCTGGTTTTGATCTACGCGTAAAAGGTCTGGAGTTGGCGACCCTAGTTTTGGTTTCGGTGACGCAGGCGTTTCTTTAGGCTCCTTAGGTTCTTCGTCTATCGGCAACTCGCATTGGATTTCAACGGATGACGTCATAAGATCTGTAGAATCTTCGTTCGCGATCTTAGCACTACCAACGTAAGTCCATTCCTCCTCGGACGATTCCTCTTGGGACTTCTCATCGGTCTCTATCATCTGTCTATCGGAGTCAGTGTCATGATGTCTGAAGTAGAATGTGGCACAATTCTTTGATTTCCGATCCGACTGGTTGAATTTCGATGTGTCAACTGGCTTCTTGCGTTTGACTACGGTTGGTGGGGTTTTGACTTCTTTAGGAACTAATTCTATGTGTTGGTCGTTGTGTGTGTGAACGCCTGTGAAATGAAAGGATATTATTGTTTGTGCGTGTTCCGATGGGTGAAATACTGTTTGTATTTGTTTGTAAACGTTCACCATTTCTCGAACAATACTCCCCTGTTGTAAAGAATGTGTGTATTGTTTTTACATGCAAATGATTCAACGAGAGTATTCTTACATTGTTTTCTTTGATGAGAAAATGGAAAGTTGACATTCTCTTATTCATTGATGATTATGAATGTGGATAGATATAATGCGTGCGCTCGTAAGTAGCAATACCATTACGTAAAGAAAGTAAACACTGTATGAAAGTGAAACTGGCAATAATATATAAACCGTTTGAAATAATGGCTACTCTAACATGGTTAATGTCTGTAGTTGTAAAATTTTTTATATCTGGGTAAAGGTTAATAACAATAGATCGAAGTTCTCATATAAATGTGATCATTTTGATCTTATTTTACGTTTTCTTTCTACGTTTTCGTAGTATTTTTAAACTAAGTAGATATGTTACAGTAAAATGGTTTTAGAACATAGAAAATTTACTGAACTGGCTGGTTAGTCATTAACAACATGCCATATAAATATTAATTACAATTGTGAAATGTGCTGACGTGTAAGGATTATTCACTGAACAAAGAAAATATGTTGAAACATAAGCTTCATGGTTCAGTGCACTGACATAATCTTGGTACAAATATTTCAATTACTTATACATCGAGGAGTCAACCTATTTATGTATATCCTACATATATTTTTCAGGTCAACTTACTTCCAGGAACTTTCTACCTTACAGTAGTACAGTGTGGAAAATATGGTCTTGGTCTCTCCAGGTTAAAGGAGAACCAGGTTAAAGGAGTACCAATGGGACGAGAGCGAATCAGAATTTAATAGCCCAGGGGAGGAGGCAAATCAGATTTTTGTAGTCCAGGGTTGCCTCAAAGTGTGTGTAACATGTGTGACTAATTAATTGGTACGAATAAGTAAGCTGTATTAGTGTGAGTATCGTGCGTATGATGTGTAAACCAGTAATGTATGTAAGTTTCATAACTAACAACTCACCATCAACCTGATCCATATTAACTGGCACGGTCTGGTCCGTGGTCCGTTGCTCGCGCGCGGCGCACGGCACGCGCCTCTCGTCCGCCATGCTGCCCGCTCGCACCAGCTTCGACTCGCAGTCCGACCCGAAGCCGCGCCACGTGTACGTCAGCACATATTCCTGCTCATCCTGTTGGTGAACGGGGTTCTTTACCATCAGGGTAACAGGGTAAAGCAAGTGGCAAAGTAAAAGCAGGGAAGAATAACGGCCGGTCTCTAGATACAGAGCATCGAGTTTAAGATACTTAATTACTATTTAGGTGTTTCTTGAAACCCATCTGTTATTAATAGTCGTGGATGTGACATGGTGCCAGCCAGTAACCTAGCTCTTTTGGAGATCGTTGGGATTTGTACAGCCATGTTTGGTTACGATTCATGGTAATAAAATTAGATTAAGACAGAAAATCAAGTCAATGATTTCAAAAGGAAGGATAGGCGCGTCGGAACATTTCACATAAATGTTCTTCATACAAGCAAAATGTACCGCCGTATCTCTCTCTCTCTCTCTCTCCCACTCTCTCACACACGAATTGAGTGAGATCAGTGTCGCCATGTTAAAGTATTTACGAAGACTACGGAGCATTGATCCAATTAGACCAATTAAAATGCTAAGTTTTTAGCGCGCGTATTTAACGCCCCAACTCAGAGTCACTAACGGTTACTTTAATCGCTCCTTAATACAGAGTCACCATACAAATTCTGTACTAAGGAGCGATTTAAGTAACCGTTAGTGACTCTGAGTTGGGGTGTAAGTCAATAAACTTTTTGCAGTTTTTCGCGGCAAGATTAAGCGACCTTATATCTTCCAGGTAATTATTTTATCTGTGCAACTCACCTCAGACGCGGACTGTCGACTGTCAGTGGAGCTGTCACGGTGACGCGCGTTGACAGGCGTCCGCTGTAGCCGCGGCGACCCGCGCCGGCTCAGTCGGGGCTGCTTGAGCGCCGGTTCGTCGTCACTGTCGCTCACCACCTCCACCGGTATGCAGTTCTGGAATGTCGGACAGAGATAGATATAGGTTAGTTAGTTTCACTTGAGCGTAATGGAAACAGCAGAGTAGTTACTATAGTACGTAGAGAGTCAGTTTTGTGATTTATTTATTTTATGGGGTACCGCGTAACAAATAAGTTTCGCAAGATTTGACCTTGGTGCTATTTGCGTGGTAAAGTGTTGTACTTTCTATATGGCATTATAGAAATAAATAATTTATTTATCTACAATTTTTATGAAGTTAGTTTTAAGCCCTCTATATTTATAGAGCATCTTCAAAAAACCCATAACAATTGTCGTCACAAAGATTTCAAATCCAACTTCCAAGTCTGTTAAAAAGGGGCGTTAACTGTCACTGGGTACGCACATCCCTCACATCAATTCCATTAAAAATGTATTAACAGTAATAACGTCTGTAGAGCGAGCAGTTATCTTAGTGAGTCGTAATCTCGTAAACACAAATCGTCTAGCGGTACGACAGCGGCGACCGCCTTCCGATTTCATGTGACGAGAAAAATAACGGTAACTACGATTTATAAGAGAATCTTACATTAAATACTGATAATAAGTTTAACAACATGTTTTAACGAAGTGGTTTGATTAAAGCTGAGTGGAAGGATTCTAGGAATTGGTTCCCGAGTCTGGGAATCGGAGATATTGCTAGAATGCAATTAAAACAAAATATAAATGTAAACATACAGCATGGCAACCAGACGGCAACAAACTGCATAGAGGCTGTGAACTCAGTTCGACTTCAACGCTGTATGCAACAATGCTGTACCTATGTATTTTGTTGTAAGTGCTGAAATAAACCAGTGAATCGTATTATTTCCAACCAAAAACAAGTGACACTCTATCATAGATATAAAATAGAAAAATTGTAAGCCCATTGTTTAAATATCGTACACATTTGATTTAGTTCCGAGAAGGCCTGTGTACAAACACCTATAGAAATATATATTTGCTAGCAAAAATTCGTCCAATTAATGTTTCATGGTCATTAGCTATTTATTACGGGTAAAATTTATCTATCGACCAAAATAGCCTTAGGAGGTTATTGGACTACATTTTCAAAATGGTATCTCATTCCAAAATAACCATAGTAACACGTAAATTACTAACGTTTCTAAATAAATGCAAGAGGAATATTTTTAACTTTAATTTCATTCGTTGCCTCTAAGCGCACTTAAATAAATTAATTTATGAGAGAGTAAAGTCGTTTAAAAATCCCCAAGATATATTACTGCACGGTAATGCATAAATTAACCCTCAAATAAAGCGGTGTATGGTTATATGTCCACAAATCGAATTATATTTTATGTATCCTAGCGACCACAAATCAAAATATAAATCCTAGTTACATAGTAATAATAGAATTTATTGGAGAACGCGCACGCGTCAACCCCTTTAGAAGTATGGGGTCGTTTAGACCACTTGGGGTCATGTTTGCAAACAGGGAGCAGCGGGTGGTTGATTGCGCTATTGTGGACGGTGACGAATCGTGCGAAATAGCTAAATGTACAACGCTCAAGTAACCTCTCAATGGCAATGGCGGGTTTTTGAAACACGACAAAACGCTTCACCGTCACGGTCTGCGAGTCAGTTCTTATAGAATATACAGTTTTTGTGCAAAATTCATCGTAATTTAGATATTGAAATATGTACCCGCTTGTACAATGGCCTTGCAACAAAACTTTGTTGATCTAATTTGGAATTTTAATATAAATTTCAAGTTCCGGATACGACAATTCTATATCACATTTGTAATAAAATGTAATATGGGCATTAAAAAGCATTGCTTAAAGTTTGTTATTCTCATTAAAATTAACCTTTGGCAATAGATGTATTATTAACAACAAAAATCGTTAATGGAATTTCAAATATTTAATTTAAAATTTCAATAAACTGAATTGACTTTCAAACTGCAAAAATTGAGTGCCAAAATTTATACATTAGCTTGATGATAATTATGTCCACAATACTCATAAATTAGGTGTCCACAACGCAAATGACTTCGCCCAGTCAACGGGTTAAGTTTTTGCTATCGCTCGCGCCAGCAACTGTAATAATTAGCTTCTTTCTGTGCAATCATCAATAACTTTCCTCACTCTTGTGGTCGGTTGGTCAAGTTTCAAGTAAAAATGGTGTATTGTGCAATATCTTGCGGTCACTTCAATATTTGGTGCCCGAATAGGACTGTATTGCGGAAGCAGTTTTAATTCTTGCCATTAATTTTCATGTATGAGTAATGTATGACATACAAAAATAATGTTGCTATTAATCTTATGTGTGTTCCATGTGTCTAAGCAAATATCGCCTGCTTGTGATGCCTTTCGCCTAATGTTGGTGGAACCTATTGCGTCAAGTCCCTTCTGTACTTGTCCTTCAAGTGTATTCGTACTATATCGTGTAAGTACTGCGGTGGTAAGGTTTTTATTTAACCTTCCTAACTGGCTGCCACCTACAAATATTTCGATGGCAATTCCGAAGAGCCAGCAAGTTGTAGTTTTTGGGTAACAGACGCTCATGGCTGAGGGGCCATCCATAAATTACGTCACACTAATTTCATGACTTTTTGATCCCTCCCCCCGTCCTTGTCATAGCTGGTCACTTTTGTGAGAACTCCCCTTAGTGTGACGTCACATATTATGAAATTTTACACCCAGAAATTATTAAATTAAAACAGCAGTTCCGAAATAAGTTTTATTTCCATTAATTGTTTTTTGATATTTACCTACCCATTATTCGATTCTGAAATGTGACGTCACGAAATTCAGGACCCCTCGCACCCCTTTTCATACTACATCGACCCCCCCCCCCCCCCCTAACGTGTGAGGTAATTTATGGATGGCACCTGACAGTGAACACCATTAGATGACTAGTCTGCTCGTTTGTCAACTAAACATACAATTAGACAACTATAAGTTTAAATTTGTTTATACACAGTTTTGTTTGTGTAACTGTCATCATTCTGACCAGTTTTGAGCCATCTGCACCCATCAGTTGAGGCCAATGGCCGATGGACCTTCAAAAGTAGATCGATGGACGAATTCAACTAATTTTATCAAAATATTAAAGAGTTCTTCTTATAACAGCGCAGTCATGTTTTTGCCGTGAGAGGAACTATTGTTGTGGTATAAGATATTATTTTGAGATAACCAAAATTGGCTGCGCCGAGAATTTTATGCTATGTAGGTAGGTTATTGTTATTTTAGTGATTGAATGAGTCGCATAGAATAAAAACTGGATTAAAAAATCTACTATGACACTTAAAAATATCATCATCACCAAGATTTATTTTGAAATAATTTTCAATATCTCCAATACATTATTCTTCCGATACTATGTCGAATTTAAAACCTCATCTACAAATATATCAATTCATCATTCATTATTTCACTATTCAACAGCAATCATTACCTTCGACCTTCATAACGGAAACATTATTAATTATGGCTAGCATAGAATATACCGTTCTAACACTTGATAATAACCTTGATTATAATAATAGTCGCATCAAGCCTAATCAAGAGATAGTAAGTTACCGAGTTAATCAACTTTGGGTGTAGTCGATTTTTAAAGATGTCGATGTTTGTTAATATCCTAGCAATTGTTGCGCCATGACAGAGACCTTCTGGCAATAAGTAATTCACGAAACTTGGCCACTGACTAATCTGCATCAGAGCAGCGTCATGAAGGATCGCCTCCATCACGAGAAAACATCTTAGGACCTCCGCAAGCACTTTGCTTTTAGCATCAGTGATTAGCGTTTTCGTTTCTATCGGCAGTACCAGCAGCAGCTAAATCATCGCTGATGCTAAAAGTAACGTGTTTGCTTAGGCCCTAACATCAGACTCATGTTGTCACAACTTTGCTCGAAGAATTTCTTACTGATGTTGTTGAAAGTATTTGGACTTCCGCACGTAAGAGGACCATGAGTTGGCCCTAAATGGCATACAAGAAGCTCAGTTACCTGATTGTCAGTCTTGGCTAGGCAGGCCTCCAGGTGGCACTGCCACTCGATCGCCCTCAAGTACAGCAGATGCCAGCGCCGCTCCAGCGCCCGCGCCGCGTCGCCCCCGCCGCACAGCCGCACCACCGAGCTCACGATCCGCCCGTGGCATTCCACGTCCCTTTGTAATACCTGGTGACGAGAATAAAACGATTAAGTATCGATTGGTTATCGATTCTGGGGAATAGTTTAGTTCAGGATGTCTTGCATCAGTCAATTACATTAGTGATCAGGTGTAAGCAGGTATACTTGTAGGTGGGAGGTAGAGGTATCAGATTTTAATATTATTTAACGATAATTTAAATCTATACTAATATTATAAAGAGGAAAGATTTGATTGTTTGTTTGCATTGAATAGGCTCCGAAACTACTGAACCGATTTGAAAAATTCTTTCACTCTCGAAAAGCTACACTATCTCCGGGTGACATAGGCTATGTTATATTTTCAAAAAAAATTAGGGATCCTTAATAAAACCCCAATAATGTACGTAAGTACTCAAGGTGTAAAAAAATAAGAAAACCGAAGCAAAGCGAAGGTGGTTACTCGTTTGTAATAAAATTAATTTATCAATGAATAATAATAAACAAATCTAATTTGATTTGTTTTTACTTTAGAGGTTTACAGCACAGTAAATTTATTTATTGTGAAATTATGCCTGTATCGTGTATCAACGCAGCAGTAGTATAACTATTGGTTGATTGATGAATGGTGGTAAAAACGATGAAAAAGAGACTGGTCTTAATAATTATTAATGTAGTTTATTTATTTACAGGTTGAAGTTGCGTGACTAAACAGAAACATATCCATCGGAATGTGGTTAAAAAAGATGGGTTCATTATCATAATTAAATTATTGTGTTACAACGATACAAGATACATTACTCAAACATATATTATTCATACAGGCAACTATTCCCATGCGACGACGAAACAGAAAAGGACGTCAATAAATTACAATCACGACTTATAGAAAAATTCGAATTAAAATACCATCGAAAACACATCGCCTGCGTGTCTCGTAAATAATACACTAGCGCCCATGTCGAATAGATGAAAATCTATAACAATTTCCAAACAACTCGTTATTCCATACAAGGTAGAGGAAACCATTGAATGCGGCCCTATTACGTACCGGGCATAAAAAATATGATTCGACTCCACACAAAAACGTTAGCGGGTCACAAGAAAGCTATGCGCGACCAGCCAATCAACAGCAACAATGAACGTTGACACTGCAGTCAAAGCCATTTAGGATTTGAAAAAATAAAAGAACGAGGAATAACAAAGGGCGGATAGTGGCACGTTCCGGCAAGCTACGGTAGTTGCGCGCGCTCCTCTGTAACAATAGCAACCGATATTATCCACGGAGCTCATTCGACGGTAAACAACATAATAAATAATTGCGAAATGCTCAGCACAGAACAAGGCGACAACACAGTCACGTTGAGAAGGGAAGAGTGAAATGAGATTGAAGAGTGAACGTATTCAATAGAATAAAGTAAAATGAATACCTCTGGCGCCACACGTACAAAACTTATTATAACAACAAGAAGCACAAACAACTTTGTATTTATTAAAGTTTTCCCTTCTGATGACGACGAAGAAGAAAACAGTGTAGTTACTATAATATGTCTTATGAGATACATTGTAATGCAATACAACGTAAATCGAAATATCAAATCAGTTTGGGAAATATACGACAGTACTTGTGCTTTATTTCTGAAACTAGTATGGACTAGTTGGTTAACTAGTTAACTGTGGTTAACTAGTTGGTTGTAATAACTAGTATGGTTTAAGGCTTTTCTGTTTTTGACCCTTTTAAAATATTAAAAAAACAACGGTTAAAGTAGCATCTAAATAGTTCCAAGTAAAATCTTAACCTCCTTAAAACTGAGCTTAATAAGTACATTAAGATAAATAAAGCAGATAATGCCAAACATGGTACAGGAATTTATAAAGCACTTCTTTATATTATCTAGATGTGCGTTGGCAAGATAAACAAAATTAAAGTGATAGAAACGACGCCGAGACGGTCGTGAACATAACAAATGTGTTAAAATATTCAACCGCAAACGGACATCAAATGGTAAAAGTAAGTACATCAACAGTAATTTGTTTGATCACTTTGAAAGTTGTTATGGCTTCAAATATTTTTAACTTTTTAGAAACAAACTTTTACTTACTCTGCTTACGTAAACATTATTTTGAAAATAAAATTATAAATGTACTCAAAGTTAATTAACCTCTCAAATTGAGCCCTGATCCAAAAGTAGCTATAGTATGTAAGTTAGTCGTATGAATTTGAAATTTGCCTTTTCCTTAATAAGTACATTTTAACGATTAAAACGCGCTATTCAAGTATGTACTATTTGCATAGTTAAATAAATTAATTACAATTCTTATACCATATTAAGTTACATGAAAAATATTTGAATCCGGAAAAAAATATGACAAAAAAACCAAAACCCAAAAAATTGGGCAATTTGGTATCGAACCGTAATGATATGTCATGTACCTATTTATTCCATAACGGAGTATCGAATCTTGCAGCCAACAACGATGCATTTGTACTAATTGCCATCGCACAGATAAACGCAACGATTGCCTATCAAATTACATTTTATCGAGATCGTTGACGTCATTACCGATTCGATTACGGTTGAGAAAACGTCGTCGCATCGGACGAATTATCGTTGCGTTCGGATATTAACGCAATCACAATACGGTAATTGAATAAATTTGTTGTATCTGATTGTTCTCTGTTTAGATTTCGAGGTGCTTTACTCTCCGTCAGGATTGAGATAAGAGCCAAACAGGTCCTGGGACCAGCCGTGTGGCTGTCTTAGATCATTTGCATTATCAGTGCTCGCAAACGCTTTACCATTCCTTTTGTATATTACGTTGTGGTCGATTTATAAATCAGTTAAATAATACGAATTATGTTTGGAACGGATAGCTCGTTATATTTTATGCACTTCATTTTTTTTTACTTTTATCAATCGTGTTATGTTAAAACAGAAGTTGCTCAATGTAATAGTTTTAAAAGCCTTCTCCACCCAATTATTTACCAACTCAACGTCACGATTATTGTAACATTAGCTTTAGGTAGTTAATTTGGGAGCAGTTACGAGGAAAATTTGAATAATGCGTCGGCGTAACTGCCGGTTAATCGAGCGTATTACTGGGTATTGACTTTCGGTTAGTAGTAATCGATTACACATTTACGGTGTTAGATTATCTACGGCTCATATAGATTTCAATATTTGGTCTGTTGAAATTAACAAATTAACATAAATCTCTAAAATTTATTTGGAAATCTTATTGGAGATTACTGATAAAAGGAAGTTTCAAATTTTATATTATTGTTTTTACATCACAAGTTCACAACAGATGACTGAGTATGAATTATGAAGTGGAATGAGACAAACTGAACATGAAAATTTTCAGAACTTAACACAATGTTCGATGAAATAATGTCTGTTCCAACCAATGCTATTTAAAAAATATAGATATGTACGTTATACCCTTACAAATTAACCAACTGTTCCGAAAAGAGCTACAACACACACACGTTTATCTTTTGTTTCACTACACCAATCACATTGGTATATCATAGATAATACACGAAGGCATTTTAACGCTGTATGTCAAATGCCAAGCACTCTGATAACAACAAAAGCGTGCGTATCGTCTTGTATTGGCAGAGCGACTACGAGCAGTACGGTCAATTGCCTGTTCTTACGCTTTTCATCGCCGCGGTCGGGGCGCTATTGACATATCTACCTCTTTTTACATTATAATATCATTGGTTTCAACCGTATTTATATTCGGAACCCCCTCCTACTAATAGGAACTAGGGTGAACTGGGCTACGTGGTCGTTCAAACACAAGTCATGAAGCAGTATTGTTCAGATATTGTTTACAAGTTATTGTTTATTGTTTACAAGTATTGTTTATTGTTACAGGATAATGTTAACAGATTAGAGACAAAGAGTCGTGATATCGATAAATTTAAATGTTTTGTTATTAATGTTATTGCTGATTTAATTCGATCTGCATCTGTACTGATAGTCTAATTGTTTAGCGCAAATAATAGCGAAGAGAAAGTTTATTACGAACTATAATTCTGGGTTAAAAACCTTTTGTTCTTTGTGCATTTCTTATTTCGACCTTGAATTATAAATATTTGAGGAAAATAGTTTCAAGTTTAAAAAGTTCTTAAACTTTTGTTTCTTTAAGTGTCGTAAATTTTTGGAAGATAACTAGTGAATCGTAAACACTAATATCTAAATATGATCATATGAATGTAGGCATTATAAATATACTCTTGAAGACTGGTATTGTATTGAATGGCTGTACACTGCAGGCAATAAAATTCGTTTAGTTTCACGGAAAACACTTCTCCTCCGAAGAACAATATGATAATAATGGATCAATCCAGTAAAAGCAATGCTATTTAAAAATACTCTTTTTTACATTATAATATCATTGAGTATAAGCTTAAAGCTCGAAAGTTCTATACTAATTGGCACGAGACCTAAAATGTGAAGCTATCTATCAACATTTAAACGATACGACGGAGACGATTGATTGTGAATATTGTGATGTTAAATACCAAGAGGTGTGAAGTCAAGGCTCGCAAGATGTCAGCGTCGCGCGTGCTCGTGGCATTTCCAGATTCAATTTCGTGATATGCCGATTTGCAAACACGGCCCGAACACGAATTCGTGCATCTTACTCGCAAGTTCAAATGTATAAAAATAAAATAAATAACGCTTCACACTCATAGCCCCACACTAGGATTCCCTGTGTCGTGGGTGCCATGGACAACACACTAGACAAGGACATTCACACCCAGACCGAGAACAGAAATTCAAACTCATCATTCAAATTTCCGCCTCGCTGGGAAACGAACCCAGAACCCTCGGTGCGGCGATCCGGTATGGTAACCACTGCGCCACACGGGTCGTCAAAAAGAACTGTATTTATGTGCTCGTATGTAACGGGTATATTTTAGTGTCCAAATTCTGGCACAGCCTGTGAGTATTTTACAATGTTTTTTAATAGTAGATATTTGATTCACCTTTTTTCAAGTCTTCTAGAATACATACAGATGCTACAAGCAACGTATATCCCCTCCGTAAAAATTTAGATTTTTTTATTGAAAATAATCATGAATTGTCAAAGTAAATGAAAGAAATAACAAAAATGATCTAATACTATAAATAACATTGACAATAATATTCTGACTCTTAGATTTCTTCGGATTTCCAATATTATTGAGAATCCTAGACCTAGATCTTGTAATACTGTAGATTACAGTTTTTTTATTAACAAGATTGATTTTTTTAACACAGAATAATCATTACTGATCCGATCTACTTCGACTTCTGAAGTAACCGTACCCTTATAACCTACCTCACATATAACCTGACTCAAATTTCGTAACGGGTGCTCATTAAGAATTTAGAGGTAAAAAAAGTTACATATGTAGCTGTCCACTTGCAATCCTATTGGAATTCTTTATGAATATGCCTGGTAGTTGTAACTCTATACTGAGAGTAATAAAGTAGGAAATGTTTTATTAATGCGCTCCCTGTTATACTGACTAGGAAATTCAAAGTAGATAGACAAATTGATAGTTCGTGGTCTGTCAAGACTCAAGAGCGTTGAAGTGTATTGAAGCTCTCCCGCCGATAAGATTGTGTTGATACGTCAAGGTTATGTAATGAAGGAGCTAATAGATCTCCAGGCACAGTCACGACCTCACGACTGCTTAAAAAAGTGTGCTGTACAGTTGGTGCTTTAGCAGATTAATAAATAAGATTTGAATTAAACCTACCTAAGTTTGTCGTGAATAGTTAACCAGAGGTCCTTTCAGATTGCTCTGCGATATTTTATTAGGAATGAGAAATGTACTTGTAATGGTGTCTCTGGTAATTGATAAACTTTGCTAATTCAAGGATATTGTTAAACTATTCGTAATTTTTCGAAATGTAACCTACTACTTGAGTCTCGAGTCTATCTATAGATATTTAAAATACTCTCTCTAAAATAAACCATAAATATTTTTACACGTTTCAATTGCTGTATCTGAAAGGTTCACAAGACAGCGATTTCGTTTTGCATGGCGCGGGCGCGATGATGCCTTTTGGTGTTAGCGTTACGGATGTTCAAAGGCGACATTTAGGTACCCTCAGGTTACCTTACCTGCTAGTTTGACGGCTATTTAAACCATAAAATGATTTCGAATTTCCTGTTATTGTCAATCCAATGATCAGATAATACAAAAACAAGCTTATTGTATCGTGTACAAATCAACACTTGTCTTACTAAAGCCGTTGTTAAATTTCAAATCTCAAGTTTTCAGTCATGATTTACGTTCCATTGTTGCGAGTGACCTTGTAAATAAATTCTATGTTATTTAACGCTTGTTACTCGAGTAATGTAACAAGTAATTTGCACTTAAGGTCATTTATTATAATGTAATTTATTTCGTTGTTTATATAAGTTTACAATAAATTATATAATTCTAATACGAATGTTTCGACGATTGTGACAAAGCAAGTACAGTTGCCATAGTGTATTAACGGCATGAAACCTAGTTTGCGAAAAAATTCGTAGCAACCTCGATAGGTTACCCTCGGTTCAACTTGGGAAACATGGCAACACTTACAATTAAAATAGTAACTGCAATTAAAGCAATATTATTGTAATTGACGTTTTATTAGGCGTTTCATAAATTATAATTATACCATAGTTTAAAGCAATTACTCCAAAGAGACGTAGACTCATTATATACGAGTACATTCACTATATCAACGGACAAGTTGCATTCAAAAGACATCGTCACCGTTGCACAAACTATCAGAATGGCGGTATAAAATTTAGAAAATAATAAGGCAACGACTACACACCCTTCACCAGCGTGAGTAAGCCGTTCATTATGCATAGTATTGCAAGAACATTTCGAGTACACACTTGCTGGGCCACTTGTCTAAGTACGTATGCCACTCTACCGAAAATCAATGATATTAAAATTTCAACCTTATTGCTTCAGTAACAAAGATCAACGAAGGTTGATATAAGGCTGAGTACACAATAGCTTTGTTTATAGACGTAAGAAGATATAACACGTTTTGTTACAGCTCTCAAGATGGCACCTGTATACTTCTTTTGTTGAAGAAGGATTTTGACATTTTTTGTTATTGGACAATATAGATGTAGCATTGTAGTAAAGTTAAATAAGGTTATGTTGTCGGTAACGTAGTAATAATAGAAGAAGACACGTTTCAGCGAATCACATTTACGGGACAGCGGGCCTATTATGAACTTTTATAAAACCATTCATGTTTCAGGCAATTCATTTATCGGGCTTGGAACGACGTATGATAGGCTAAAAAGTGTCACGTGACCACTTTGGTAATATGAATTTGAAGTTTACACTGGAACATGGCTGGAATTAAGAGTTGTAATGCTTATTTATTTATAAGAGATGTAATGCTTATTTTTTATGTAATGCTTGACTACTATCACACCTGATGGTAATTGGCGATGTAGTCATGGATGGTAAAACGCACTAATTATTTCATTATTAATTACATATATTAAATTATTAATTAATTCGTGCTGAATAAACGCTGGGGAATGGGCGGATTCGACCACACTAGTAAAAGTGTCATGATACTGTTAGTTTGAATAATGTCATAGTTACAACGGTGGAAATAATTACAATCCGTCAAAATTAAGTGCACCTAAACACTTTAATTGCATTTTATAAACTAAAACATCCTGTATAAATAAATTTGAATTATGGATTAGAAATACGAGTAGTACAACTGCAGTTGTATTCCCGCTTTCTCTGTACTTCTTAATAGTGTGAACCCAGTTTTATTAGATAACTGCTTACTTCCAGATCTGTAATTGAATGTTATTACATGCACTTATAGCTCATATAATGTGAACGAGCGCAAGAAGGCGGGTGCAAAATTCTTCGATTACAAATAAAAGAACATCGAAGGCAAAATTACATACAACAATTTGATTTAACTTACTGTGCAAAGTTGCATTGTATTGTAACAAATTTACGTAAAATAGGACTAGAGTATGTTTGAAGTAACAATATAAAATACTAGTGGATACCCGGCGTGAGCTACTACGCCAAAACAATAGTGTATGGGAAAAGTCAAAAATCGAAACTGTGCCTAATGCACTGTTTTAGTGGTCTCAAACCATTTCGCATTATTGAATTTTAAATGAAACCATTTTGGGGCATATCGGTGGGATGGTTTGTAATCTATACTAATATACAAAGAGGAAACATTTGATTTTTTGTTTGCATTGAATAGGCTCCGAAACTACTGAACCGATTTGAAAAATTCTTTCACTGTTGGGAAGCTACGCTATCCCCGGGTAACATAGGCTATATTATATTTTCAAAAAAATTAGGGATCCTTATTAAATCTCCAATAATGTAACCCAAGGTGTAAAAAAATTAGAAAACCGAAGCAAAGCGAGGGCGGTCACTCGTAGTCTATAAGTCTATAGAGGATATCCGTACACATACTTATGTAGATTTCCGTACAGCTCTTTAGCCTTGTATTTAAATTGATCTCATAACATAACTGTTCAAAGAAAAAGAAGGACAATGTAGTTTGATACGGGATGTCTTTACCTTAGTTGGTAGTGACGTTGTCTGTCTAGCGATGGAATCAGGCTTCTCGATTGTATCCGAATGGACATTTGTGATGTCTCATTTAATTTGTATTATGTTCTAGCTTCATGTTCCTTGTGGGGAGTTGATTGTGTGAAACGTTGAATTATATTCTTTTATTGTTTCACTATTTACTTGTATATGTAGTACCTATTATTTACTATGTACGAGTATTTGTCATAAAGATAGCACTAGACTCTAATAAGAGCAAACCTCCAAATTACCAGTAGGCAGTAGTGTAAAACTGTATATACAAGTAAATGAAATCGAACATGTTAATAAACTGCAATTCCGTTTATCAGGTATAATGTTAATAATAGCCTTTGTAGTAAAACAAATAAAGGCGATTTCGAGGCGTCAACTTCTTGTCAAGGTCCGGCGCCGGTGCATGCCGGCGGAGTCATCGGCCGCCGACGACGGAATTAGCCGAACTGGGTACGAAAATAGCCGAATGTCCAGAAAATATGCGCTTGTCCACATTTCAGCAAACCTCTGGATGGGATGAAGTACAGGGTGTTCTAAATACCACTAACGTCGTAGTAAGTATAATTCAAAGCGTTAGAATTGAAAGATAAGATCACAGATCAGTCATGTTTAGTAAGTTTCCGGAACTCGTATTTCTTTACTAGAAGATTTTTAAAATTATTCTACGTTTATAAACACCGGTCGTGACCCGAAAGACACGACAAGCTTCTTACCATTTTTATCTCAATACTTGAATTCGTAATCGGTACTTAATTAACCGAACTTCAGATCACGAAACTTCGACGTTCAAAAGAATCCTTACGAGAGCGATTAAAAAAATTCGATTGCGTCATTCAAACGCTTCCCATGGCGAGGAGTCGTGAGGAATTGATTGCAAGCACCATAAACGTAAGTACCGACGAGAGGAGGGTTTAATGAGAGCGTAAACAAAAAAATTGGAATCCAGTTAAGGCCGCTCGTTGCACAAACTGAGGAAGTCAAAACAAAAAACAGATCGCAAAGATGAACGGGTTCAAATTAGTTGCAGACGCTAAGGGACCCCATAATCGTGAGGTCTGTGAAGATGAAGTGATTGCCCCAACTGTTACTCAGATTACCTTAACAGCAAATTATTATAATTGGTTAAAGAACCTTGAATTACCTTCCGTAACATTTATTTTGTACTGAGATTCAAATACAGATGATGTAGAATCACTTGAGATTTGCACACGAAGTTACTATTAACCTGAATATTTGTGGGCTAAATATCGCTTTAGAATAGGTCAAACAAGAAATATACGAATAATTTTAGACAACATTTTATAATACTGGAAAAATTGATGATAAGTATAAGGAAAAAAGCAAAATAGGGTACTTTGAATTATTAGTATCTATCGCTCGTTCCGTTCGGATAATTTTACCAATTTAACAATTTAAGTAGATCAGATTTCAGATATTGTTACTGAATGTATTGTTCGCTTATCATCGCGTTTCTTATTTGGTAAAAAGTAATTACAGTATATGAAGCTGTTGCCCGCAGCTTCGCATGCGGAAATTATGCTTATCATATATTTTGTACCCCTTGCAGAAGAAAATTTAAAAACAGGTTAATTTATATTAAAGTACTTATATTTAGGAATTTATATATTGAAACGTACGATATAATCACAAATCATTCCTCCGGGAACGAATTTTGAAAAATAAACATTAAAAGATAATATAAGTTTTTTCTTTTTCATGAAAAATTTAGAAAAGCTCGAAAACATGTATTTCATCAATTAAATGAGGAATGTTTGTTGCAAATTTAAAGAAAATTGTTAATATTTCAAAATATTCCACACTAAGTTTCATCTTGTTTCCGGTGAAAATTTTTAATTTTATCGGGACGAAAAGTTTTTTTTAAAACGTGATCCAAATTATGAGGAACAACATAACTAATTTCCGTCGAAATCAGTTCAAGGGTTTTCATGTAATTTCCGAACATACAAACAGATAGACAAACAGACACTAATTTTAAAACAAATTTTTTGGTGTTCTAACACGTTATTGACGTATTTAGTGTACAGAAAAACTGGCTCTTGAGTGTCATTAGAAAAAAAACCAAAAAGGTTCCGTTATTTCCATCCATCCAGGAGTTACATATCTTGTCTCCAAGTAACACCACCAGATCCTAAATGGATCAATGATGAACTGGTTTTACGATGCAGCACAAATATCTTTAAAAACGGTTCTGTTGTTTCCATTCGGACACTTACACTCCCTCTCCCTCTCCCGCTTCCAGTTCCTCTCTCGCACTCGGTCCCTCTCCCGCTTTCTGTCCCGCTCCCTCTCCCGCTCCCTGTCCCTCTCCCTCTCCTTCTCCCGCTCCCGGGCCCTCTCCCGTTTCCTGTCCCTCTCCATCTCCCGCTCCTCGGCCCTCTCCCACTTCCTGTCCCTCTCCCTCTCTCTCCCTCTCCCTGTTCCTCTCCCGTTCCCAGTCCCTTTCTCGCTTCCTGTCCCTCTCCCCTCCCCCTACCGTCCGTAAAGTCTTCTACAAATTTTTTTCTCACTATAAGCTTACATATTAATTTTTATATTTCTGAGTTTGAAAATGACATAGTTCTAGAAAAACTTGCAACCTCTTTATTTACCTCTTAGGGGATGAAATTCCAAAAAACCTGTTACAGTTAATTTTTGATTTATTTTCACATTTCTGAGTTCGATATAGACGAAGTTTCGTACAAACTTACATCCCTGGTTTTACCCCTTAGTGGATGAATTTCCAAAAAAACCTGTTACAAAATCAAATCAAATCAAATCAAATCAAATGTTTTTATTCAAAATTGGTTTGGTTTACAAACACTTTTTGAAAGTCATGCAAGTTATGCCAATGCTTCAGACAAAGCCCTACTGTGAGAGGGCCCGGGAGAAGAAGCAGCAAGAAACTTCCGGGTTTGTTTTTTTCCTGCTCACAATTTATTTTTGTTTCTAATTATAAGTTTACATATACATTTTCACATTACTGAGTTTACTTACTTTAGTATTACCCTTTATGGGGATGAATTTCGAGAAAACCGTGATACAGTTAGTTTTTGTGTCTAATACAATGCTTAGGTATATACAAATTTTCATACTTTTCAAAACTGACGAAGTTGCCATACTAACTTGCACTCCCTTAATTAATTAACATAATATTACTGATTGATTGTTTCTAATCTTGAGGTAATATACAAATTTTTATGTTTTTAACTTCAAAATCGACGAAGTTGCGTAGTAAGTTCCATCCCCTAAAGTAACTCTTTAAGGGATGATTTTCAGCTAAATTTTAACTTTTGTTCATAACAACAAACATACATTAAAATTTTCATATTTATAGCTCTAAAAATGACGAAGTTGATTTGTATGTAAATGACTTCTAACCCCTATTTTTAGGGGATGAATTTCGAGAAAACAGTAATACAGTTATTTTTTGTGTCTAACTATAAGCTTATATACAAATTTTCACCCTTCTTACTTCAAAACTGACGAAGTTCATATACTAACTTCCACAATCTTATACAACCCTTTAGGGGTTGATTTTCCCAAAAAACACATAACCTTTAAATTTTGTTTCTAATCTTGAACTAATACATACATTTTCATGTTTTTAACTTCAAAAATGACGAAGTTGCGTACTAAGTTCCGTGCAAGAAATTAACCCTTTAAGGGATGATTTTCCAAAAAAATGTGTTGAAGTTAACTTTTGTTTACTACTATAAACATATATAAAAAATTTCATATTTATAACTCTAAAGTTGACGAAGCTGATTTATATGTAAAAGACTTCCAACCCCTATTTTTAGGGGATGAATTTCGAGAAAACAGTAATACAGTTATTTTTTGTGTCTAACTATAAGCTTATATACAAATTTTCACCCTTCTTAATTCAAAACTGACGAAGTTCCCATACTAACTTGTACAACCTTATTCAACCCTTTAGGGGTTGATTTTCCAAAAAAAATACATACCTTTTAAATTTTGTTTCTATTCTTGAACCAATATATAAATTTTCATGTTTTTAACTTCAAAAATGACGAAGTTGCGTACTAACTTAAATTGAAGAAATTAACCCTTTAAGGGATGATTTTCCAAAAAAATGTATTAAAGTTAACTTTTGTTCATTACTATAAACCTACATAAAAAATTTCAAATTTATAAATCTAAAACTAACAAAGTTGGTTTGTATGAAAGTAACTTCTAACCCTTATTTGTACTCCTTAGGGGACGTCTCCTTAGCATAAACTATCTCCCTGCCAAATTTCATATTAATCGGTTCGGCAGTTTCTGAGATTTCTTGTTTAATCAGCGGTGTGTCGCTTTTCAATTTTATATATATAGATTAAGTAGCTACTGTAGACCTAAAGAACTAATAATGTACTAGTATTAAAAATAGTAGTAATAAGGAACTAATAAAGTAATAAAAAACTAATTTTCGACTAGACTTTGTTTAGATTTTTCATAAGTCGATAACAGATTACGAGAACTTGATAAGCCTAATCTGTTACCTAGTGGACATTCTAATGGAGTATTTTGAGGAAGGTGTAAAATATTTAAAACAAGTTGCAGAAAGACTTTAAAGCTCAAAAAAAAGTAAAATAAGGTTGTGAATACAGACATAATGAATATAATTATAATGATAACGTATAGAAAATCGTAAGAGGATTAACGTACGGCGTGGCCCATCTTACGCACAATTTTCTTACTATTAACCTGTTATATTACAGTAGCATCGGTACCTATCAATTTACCGTTGATCCGTCGGCATCATGATTGCAGCAATACGCCGTCGCCAATAAATCGATTAGGCGATAAAAAAATTCATTTACAGCCATTAACCTGTCGCGATCTTCAAGATTGATATTCCTTCTATAAGTTAGTCTAAATTTTTCATAAGTGAAATGTATAATATTATCAGAGAAGAAAACTTCGTAGAAAATCGTAATTCAAATGTTATATGACATTTTTTTCAAAAGAAAATTATCA
This sequence comes from Thymelicus acteon, assembly GCA_951805285.1. Classification (NCBI taxonomy): domain Eukaryota; kingdom Metazoa; phylum Arthropoda; class Insecta; order Lepidoptera; family Hesperiidae; genus Thymelicus; species Thymelicus acteon. The sequence continues at coordinate 5,316,220 of OX638233.1, forward strand.
AAAATAAAATACTGATCATACCATATAATCATAAGTTTACTGAATTCCCAAACATGAGCGAAAGTAATGTATAAATATTGAGTGGCCCTCAACTAGAATGCAGTAGTCAAATACTTAACCAGAATTCAAATGACACAGCGCAAACATCTTTAATGTTTACAAGTAATGGTGACGATAACTAGAGATGATAACGGTGCTGGAGGTTTCTAAAATAAAAATGAAGTAGGTTGACGAGGCGAAATGACACGTGGAAATAACAAGCATTCAGGGAGTTTGTTGGTGTAGTGGTTGTAATGATGGATATTGAGGAGTACTCCAGCAGAAGTAAAATAATATTTTGCAGATAGATAAATGATAAGTGCAGTATGACATTGCATTTCAATGTTGATTTATGGTCTTCGATATCAAATTGCAACCCAAGTAGATCTAAAAATCATACAAGGCAACAATAATAAAATTAACGGAGTTAATTTAGTACAGTAGTCACCAGTAATAGGTGTGAAGATTTTAAAACATGACAGAATAAAAAACACATATCAGACCACACGAGTTTCTAGACATTTACACTGAGAAATGCCTTCACATCTGGAGTCGAATGAAGTAATAAATACACGGTTACTTTTGCCAAACCATTGAATTCCCGTATGGTCATACTGTAAGATCTTTCGAAAGATCACGACTCTCATTCACCAGGGACACGACACGACTTGGGCACGATGCGATGAATAAGGAGGTCTTATCGAATATGCATTAGCAGATCGATCGAGATATTGACGGCCCGTGTGTTAACACATGCGCTTGTGATCACGTTACAGACAGAGTCGTGACCGAGCAGATGGTGGGATGAACAATCTACAAATATTTGGTAGCATCTTCATAATTAAATTCAATAACTGAAGGAATTAACAACTGGAGCAGTGGCAGACTACGCTTCAGACCTCCTCACAATAAGGTAAACCCTATAGCCAGCAGTAGACCGCTGCTAGGTTGAAGCCATAAAGCTTAATCGATCGTGTTGATACGAGTCAAACAAGTATTAAGTTCACACGACATGATTAACAGGCGCATCAACCGATCACATAAACGGAGAGTATAAAATATAAATAAAATCGATAAGGCCTTCACTGAACAATGAAATTTGATAGCATACATTTTTATTCGACGATCTTTTTTTAATTTATTAGCAACTTTTAAATTCTTGAACTAAACTTGCTTGTTACAATCATTGCCCGACAAAAGAATTTGTAGCCCACAGTATAAAACATTTTCAGGACAATTTTTTGAACGATATTTAAGAAAAATGTTCTTAGCGGAAAATAAAGACAAATAATATTGACGAATATTATATAAGAGATAGATCTTTCTTTAGTATAGTATATTTCTCATTTGAAGAAAAGGATTAATGTTGATTTTCCACCCTCTTCGCGAATCAGTGAGGATCCTAGTATAAACGTAGTTACGAATACAGTATTCGAGTTGGAAACTCGTATCTCGTCATGACCGACTTCAATAGCACCATCTATGGAACGACGGGTTCCATTTAACGTCTCATTTAAGTGCGGAGTAAAGATTATATTATTCGTATTACGACACCTTTTAAATCTTATGATTGTTGGGAAATGAAGGACGTTCCAACAGTTATCAGCTTTTGACATCTTCATCGTTTATATCATCGTTCAGATTGTATTTATGACATGCACATTATGAGCGGTAGATAAAATAGGAATCTTTACATAAAATACGAATTCATTATAATAGGAATATTTTTTATCTAAAAACCTTTTTCATAATAATAACTAGCAATTGAATTGACACACGTAATTTATACATGAACTTAAGATACAAAAAAAAAACATACTTGAGACCCAATTATATCCCAATTTATATCCATATCAATTTAATACATAATTGTTTTCGTTTCGTAAGTGTTATGTCCCTAATTGCTTTCTATAATTGTTTATAACACAATCAATTCTGAATGAGATTGCAAATAAAAAATAAAATTTGACGTATACATACATCCGTTTAATGAGTTCATATTGCATCAAAACTTTTGTATCCGTACTACAATAATTATTATGAAATTTAAGTAACTTATATCTGATAAAACATTTTGATCTCTAATATAATCCATAATATTATCTAACTAGATCATTCTAACTGATATGTGTATGATGTTTTTGGCTCGTTGTTTATCCAAGTCTAATTATCAATTTGTAATTTGAAATTAAAAGATTCTTCAGTGGAAATTACAACAATTTTAATTCGATTTTATATCAGTCATCAATCAGCACTGAATAATTATTCAATGTCATAGATGACACAATATTAATATCATTCTTAAATTAAAATACTATCCATATGGATTTTATTATTTTTAAGTCCATATCTCAGTTTGGAATGCTGAAGTTATACTACCGGCATAAAAAAACCTTTATCAAATGACATGAGTCCACTTTCGCAAACCCATTTTGTTATTGCAAAATAGAAGCAATTTAATTGCAAATGATTACTATTAGCTATTAATGATTGACAAAGGAGATCGCGTTTATTCTGTCGTTTCCGGCTGTCATTGGATGTCTGTCTTTTTAGAAAGTCTTAACTAAAATACAAATACACTGATTACTTTAGATTCAGATAATTCTATCTGTTATGTCCTATCATCCTCGTCTATTATTTACGTAATACGTCCATCATTTATTTCTTGTATTTGAAACAAAATCTTATATATTTGTTGTAATATCGAAAATATTAAACTTATTATTACCTGATCTTTGATTAATTCCTCGTATTTCTTTTAGGATTAAAATTATTGTATTCCTTGATACCAATGTCATTCAATTTTAAAATAGTATGTTAAGTAAATGTTAAGGCTTTACCTTTTAGAAGCAAGGTAAGTACACGTGACACAGTATTTCTTTACCTGGAAATTTATTCCATAAATCCACAGAGCCGTCAATCCCATTTCCCACAGCCTCAACAACACACGCTACACACACGATGTAATTGACGTGAATTAGCGCAAATACACGTATTATGAGTATTAGTGATGATTTAAACTGGCAATCAAATAAGTGCTTAGCCTAAAAAGTAAAACTAGACGATTGACGAGCCATGACATTAACATTATGAATGATATGCATGTGCAAGATTTTTTTACAGATAAAAGTAATAATCAATTTTCAGCCGAATGTTAGCTATAAGCTATTTAATAAATTACATAAAGCACGCAATCAAAACAAAAATAAATAAACCTACACTATTACAAATTTTACAAACACAACAGACCAGCTTAGCTTTACCCAAATTTAATTCAGGCAGACACGTAAGTCGTAATGTTAATTGGTTTATTTAGCCTTTACGGCCGTTCAAAAATTGCCATCGCGGTCGGTATTTCACGACCACAAGGCGGGGTATTGGTAAAGTTTTCAACTAGCAATAATCGCACCTCGGATTAACCTCATTGGTTACGATATTGCCTCTGCGCAAAGTTAATAAAAACTTTTTTCTCGATTGGTCTTATACAACTGCCACCGAACAGTCGTTAGCGTGATTCAGCTTCTGAGACAGCGCCATCTAGTGACAAAATATAGAACTGTAAAACCAGTCGTCAATGTACGAGCTGGGTGCCAGATGAACAAAAGCTAGTTTCATGGGAAGAGAATTTCGCGAGTTCACAATACAATTAGTCCGAACTTAGCGAAGGAAATAAAACTATTGAATAATAGGTACATACATACATGAAACGCGTGAGTAGATACAGCGATAGCAACCGAAGATACTTGCTATTAAATCTAACAATTAGTTTAATTACAATAAGAAACGTACAATCGCCAAGCAAAATAAAGAAGTGGTAGCTGTGCAATTATATTAAGTGGATAAGTGTAGGTTACGCAAGAGAATCTCGATACTAGAGTGCGTGGATAATGACTCTGATAGGTAGCGTATCGAGCTATCGCAATATATTACCGAAAAGAGGAGCATAGCGAATCTTAGAAATAGAACTTTTCAATGCAAAATCACCTGACGTAATGTACGTTCCAAAACAAGGGCACTGAAATGAGCCGTGACGGAACGGAGCCGTGAAATCGACGATCATGATGTGATAACTTTTGTTGCATGATGAAAAATGATAGAGTATCGATAATAATCATTGCGAGAGTAACACAGGATGGAGGAGAACAGATTGGAAAGTGGACACTATAATAAACGAGGAAGTTATAATTACAATTATGCAAGAACACCTAGCTAGTTGTAACTGAATCTAGTTCTGGATAAAGCTAAAATTATAATAGCCATTAGTAACTGAGTTAAACACATTCAACATGTTAATTTTACGGAAGTCTGATTTCACATTTTACCAACGAAGTAAAAAACAGACACATCGTAAACATTTTGTAAAATTCTGCTGAAAATAAATTTGTTTCTATGCATTACATAAATTATTTTAAAGTCTGTACTTCTACCCAACGCAATATCTAAGCTTCAACTAAATTGCGAACAAACCACAAATTGATGTTGATGTTGGAGTTACAAAATACGCAGTGATTCATCGAAATTAAGAGATGGTTGCAACAGTCCATCATCAACTTACGCATTAGATACAAATATAATGTGCAATATGTAATACGCGATAAAATCTTCATACTTTGAAATATAATGTACGTATATGGAATATGTAATGTATTTGGGCCCCGCATTGATTTTTTACACTTACCTTGTGAACAAATCTTTTATATATTTTATTTGGATTCACATCTACGTAATATTCAGTAATATTCTTTAAAACCTTTACGTAATGGAAATTTCATGGTACGCAAAGCCAATGATTTCCATGTATAGTTCCTTTCTCCAAGCGACAGAAAACAGCAGTGAGGTGAATTAGTAACCGTATGATCCGTATGTCCACATCCGTATCTTGCCATCACGAGCATGTAAGGTATACAGTCACACCATAATACGTCCGATCAGAGTGTAATTTTGCCGCAAATCATTTCAATGAGCTATCGAACTATGGATTCGCTCCATTCCAATGAATTTGTTCCGAATTTTATAACATGTTCAATTGCTATTGTTGCGTTACATATCATATTTAAGAAGTCTAAAATAATATCACCATATCTTTTATATTACTTTTTTCTTTTCAAAATTCATTGTTTTTTTATACATGGCTTCAACCCATTAACGGCCCACTACTGAGCACGGGTCTCTCTTCTTGAGGAGGCCTAGGGCATACTCCACCACGCTGCTCCAATGCGGATTCGTGGAGATTTTTATACATATTATAGTAAAAATCATAAAAAAATTGCAGAAGTCGTTAAAATTTAAAGCGCATCTTTTCCTAAGCTATAAATCAACTCTAATACAGTCCCCTAGCAATTTTAGTAATAACTTGTAAGTTGTAACCAGTAATTAATACAGGCCTTAGCAGCTGAAATTATCTAAGCGATCAAAAATTGCCTTGGATTATGGTGCAACACCGGCAATTTGGGCAAAGCAACCTGCCATTGTCTCGACACACTTGAGTGGTCAACCACGCCTTGTGCCAACTCCGGATATGCAACAAAGGGTACCTGTACCACGATAGTCACCGATCAAAGGCTAAAATTACATAACGAAATCTTTAGTTTCATATTGTCTGCATACGAGTATGGAATACTTAATCGTTTACCTGTATTGCAAAATTTCGTAGTTTATATCATACGAGTATAAGACATCAGAAATCTTAGTACTTGTATGTTTCCAACAATTCCGTCAAAAGCCATTTAATTTCTATCCCTCATACGTTTCAGGGCACAAATCACATTCAAAATATCTTCTCGAGCATTACTGGAAGTTTTAACAGAAACTATTCTCGATGGTGTAATCAAACTAATCCCGAGTCGCTTACGGCTTTACTCAGCTGCGATCGGGTAGGCGTGTGATCGAGCATTGTGTTAGCAACACGTGCGAGGAACGAACCACGCAGCTGCAAGTTGGGAAACGTGCAACGAGCCCTCAGACACAAGTATCGACGGTTTTGTCCAAAGAATACGACGATTTCAATTTTCATTCAATAGAGGAGCACATTTCAAGTGATCGTAATGATGAAAGATCAGACGATAAACATATAAAAAGCAGTACGGATGACGCACATTATTTAAATCATGATGATGAACGGTTGACAGGAATATAAACCAGTAAAAATAAAAGTGATAGATAAAGTTAAGTAGATAGTAATATAGAGAATCAATTTTTTTTAATCAACAAAAAAGACAAGAAAAAGACATCCGGTAAGTCGTTGGGATTTTCTCAATTTCTTGATTTTTTTTTGTGCGAGACCGAACTATTAACAAAAACAACATTAAGATGCCGCATTATTTGCATAACGTTAAAAATACAACACTTTATAATTATCTGGATCAAATAAGAATTGTGTAGGTACTTTCATTTCAAAATTACATTCCTGTTATAAGTTCTACAAAATGCTACCATTACGTAAGAACAAGATAATTTATTGAATTTAAGCGAACGGAGTTGTTGATAAAATGTTACTAAAAATTAATATTCGTACAAATAAATCGCTCCGTCTTATGAATCGTCGGATAATCCGTTGCAATCAAAATAACCGCGCCACAAAAGGACCTGTACGTATTCATCGAGCCTTTAGTCCGTAGACGTGCAAGATGAATCATGTTCATGTGTGCCATTGCATCGTGAGAATCAAACGGTATTTGAGCTAGTTGAGCGACATTTGTCGCATAACGGAAATAAAATAATAATCGCTGTTACAAGAGGCTGTAGTAACGAGTAAGTGATTGATATATGAAGCAAATAATGTTAGCGACCAGGAAATTTGTCTTTTATTGGAAGGACGTTGTTTACGTATGTATTCTCCTCAATCTCCTCCTTGCGTCGATATCCTCATTGCTGAGGATCGTGACCTCCTCCACGGATCACGTATGTATAAAAATAATGATAACTATGATGAAGGTTATTTTTCGTTTTGGTCATAATTATTTTTATGTGCACTTAGAGATTCTGGGTGAAATTTTTATCAAATAAAATGTACTTAAGAAAATTAAATTGTTAGTCATCATCTTGAATTTGAAAGAAATAACTGACTCGTAAGGACAAATAAAAGCAATTTTACATAGCAGTACAGTTGTGGGATAAAATATATATCTTGATATCCATAATACGATCAAAAGTAGAGTAGAGAGCAGTGGATAGTTTCATAATACTGTTACTTCAATATGAATAAAATTATTTCTATGTACATTGTGCGTCCGTCTAGTATCCAGTTCTGAACTGAACTAAAAGGAAATTGGCTTTCCATTGCCATCCGTGTGATAAATGTGTTTTGATATGTAATATTTTCCTAGTCATAGAAGTTTGGTGGTGTTAAGTTACTGACAATAATAAAATTACGATTAATTTAGAAACATTTCAGTAGCTATAATTTTGTTAGTGAGGACTTCATCGCCACCAGCAAGTACGATTGTTGTCAAGCACTAATTAATTTCATGTAAAAAAAACCGGGTTTATACACAATTCAAATCTGCCCGAAGACTTACACAGAATTTAAAACAAAATTTCATATTTGATAATGTTATGTTATTGTGTCGGCAAATTCCATACTGAACACATTATAATTCTATACAAAAATTGCAAAGTAACAATTGATGGGAACATTGCAATGCAATAACAAAATTATAATTAGTTACCCTCCTGCTTTCGGAAGAATGGAGAACGATGTAACTGCATTCTTACCTGTAACAAAGAAATCACAATTCATTGTTAGAGCCAACATTTCGAAATTAAATTGTACACTTTATAAAACAGTACTGCATTATTGTGCTGGAGTAAGCGAACGAATGAGGGTTCAAGAAACTTTACCACCTCTGACCCATTGTTTGAACACCACACCCGTTCCATTTCCGATTCCATGGCTGATTTAGCAGTGTTTACTCATTTCGTGTTCTAAGCAAAGAGGAAATGTAAGCCTGACATTGAGTTTAAACATGGAACCCAGTCCGGGAACACTGGTTGCATTAAACCAGGTGCGCAGGCATTTATAGCACAAACAATACTGCAATAGAAGGTGCTAAATAGAATTGATTTGTTTAAGCAACCATTCTAAAAAAACATTTTTTGCTTATTGACAACTTTGAATTGCTCTCTGTCAATAGAACCTTTGTTTAATCAAAATATGTAACTTCAAAGGCTCCACGCCACATAAAGCATTAGTATTACAACAGAGAAACGGTTTATATTAATCAATGATTGATGTGGATTTCATTACATTAAGACTATATATCATAGTATTCATTAATTGCCTTACGTGATACAGTAGGAGATCAATTCAATAGTCACATTTCACACCTGACTGATAACTTACAAGATTTCATATAACCGCTACATGTGTATCACAGAATAACAAACCGTGATCGATCATTTGTCAAATGGTGAAATTATCACATCATCCATTTGATAAATGACTGAAGTACGTCGGAACGACAGTGATAATGAAGTAATGATAGAGTGCATTGAAGAAATGCAAAACACCAGTTATCTAACCGGAGATCGATTGCGTAACCCACAATTAAGTAGTAATGGTAACACAGAATTGCGAAATTGAAGGGTTAAAAAATTCCGCCTTGCAAATAAAAAAAGAGAATAGGTAAATGAAACCTCATTAAAAAATTAAAGTGTAATTGTGTCGTAATGAAAAAAACGTCTATGCAACATACATTCAAGAATAGTAATGTCATTACAAAAGAAATATTTATTTAAAATAGGAAATGTCAAAACAATAATATGATACAATGTGCAGATATTTATAAGTTGTTAATTTTGTGAGTTAAAATTACACACCATCTAATTTTAAACGCATTAAGATTATCATTTAAGTATAAGATAAAGATCACCCCAGCGTAATGACTAATACAATAACGAGAGACCTTCGAGCTCCAAGCTTGAAGGGAAACAGTAATTTGCCTACTAAAATGGACTTAGAGATTAACTCACAGTCACAGAACAAAGCAATACACAATTTATAATAATTGCTGGTATGTAATACAAGTAGATCGTAATAATTGGATCTTTTGATATTTCAACGCAGACCTTGGATGTTGGCCGTGAAGAATAATATAATATAGCAATTGCCGTGAATTTAAATTGAAGTTAAAAACTGAAGCGTAACTATTTATCATTACCGATGTACTTCATCCCTGGTGTCTATTGGGTGCTCAAATTGGGTTGCCATATTTGGGTATATGGAACAAAACTGAATAAGTTTTGATAAACTGCAAGGTTTATAACTGAGAATTTGAAAACACGGCTACTTGTGATCTTCTTATTTTAAATGCATTCAATTAGTAACTTGTTTACACTGGAAGGAATGGTAGATTAATATTGCGAATCAATGTATGCGTTGTCGCAGTACCCACAGTACTTCCTCCCACTGCAGAACCTAATGACACAGTAAAAAGGTCAGCAATAGAATTGGCAAGTAACAACACGTCTCAGACTAGATCATTAGCATTTCGTATACAAACCAGGTTGTTCACCTCGTCTAAAAGTAAAATTATACCCAATCAACCTACGCCTACGCATTATTTACTAATGCATTTACGATCTTCGCGAACGCTTATAGTAACTGCCCACGTGCTGGATTGATACACTAATTCATCATCCTCTTAATAAATTATATTAAACGAATGCTAAACGTTACTGATTATCTTATAAAAAAGAGAACAGAGATAATTAATTTCAAAATATAATATGTTTGCGATTTAGCGGCAAATTAATCAAAATAAAGAACTCATTTTAAACAGTGATTATTAATAAAATAAAGTTCCGTACTTCAAAAGCCATAGAATATGACCTCGCATCGATTGCGTCCAATCCAAATCAACAATAGTTTCTTGGTACACACAAAGTCACACTTTTTATCTGATGACAAGAAAACCTCTGCTTAATTCATAATGTAAATAGAAAAAGTATTGAACGGTTTAAGAAGAACTTTATTTTCCACAAAGAATATTTTTTTATGATTTATAACATTGAAATACCTACTTAGTTTTAAATCGAACGGAAGTTTACATACGACGGAAGATATATCTACAACGTTTAAGATAACTAATACTGTAGGCTCATAAATTCTGACGGTAACTAAAGTAGCCGTCTAATTGAAAATGAATTCCAATAAATCATGTTGAAAGCTCAGTGCCAAACGCGTTTTAAACGTTACTCTTCAAATATATTTTTTACAAACTTCCGCGAATCAATAACAAAGGCGAAATTTTTATCTATCAATTTTTTTTAATAGTTCCTTTTCTGTTCCAAATTTTGTAAATTGACTTCCTGAAATGTAGAGATTGTTACAAAGTATAATAAGCATTTTTTTGCAAACCGTTTCGAACTCAAAGTTCCTTATTTTTTTTAAAGTAACCAGCCGGCTAACGAGTAGACGAGCCACCATGTTAACTGGTCATCATCGACATCAGAATTTCTGATTCAGAAATCATAGGCATCACCGAGGTGATTAATAAATAAATAAAATAATATTACAATCTTTACGTGGAGCCCTACGACCAAGCAAACAATTACATTATTTACGAGTTTATTGCGTAGTACTATTAGTACAAATCTGTTTTTTTTTTTGAACTGGCGCGCTATCAAGAAACCCGTAATTAAATCTTAATATTTTGAATATAACGAGTACATGATTTTTTATATTATACTGTTATTTTGATTTAACTACATGGAGGACCATGGTCAAAGCGAGACTGACTGTTAAAATTTTTAGTATCCGTGACGATATAACTTTAAAAGCCACAATATTAAGCTACGGTGATATTATATTCTCCAAAACTAAACTTTGGTCAGTGTTAAAGACTGTTTCAAAGGTACAACTGTCAGTGACAGCTTGTTCAACAACTCATAACAATAATTCATCAGTGAAAACGACAAGTTCGTGCCGTATGAATAAATCGTAGAGAAAGCATAAGCTTTGATTGCTTAACCGTATCTTATTTCAGTGTTACTTGATGCCTTTGCTCAGGCATGAGCCCGCAACATCGTGTTCATAAAATATTTCTGATGATTAATTAGCGTAAGGTTTACGAGAGTTGCAGTCTAATTCATTGAAAATTTTATAAATGGTTTATAAATTCATAAGTTCATATTTTGAAACACTTTCTATTGTACTTTCTTTATGGCGAGTAGTAATAATTGTTTTAATCTCTTCTTTTCTTTCTTTCTTCTTTTTTGTTTGTTATCAATATCAGCTATATTGATGTTATTTAACAACTGTTATTTTATGGCCTATGACTGCTATCGATATTACAAAAAGAAGTAGTACCTAGCATTAACGAATTTAAAGTAATTTAAGGCAAAAAAGAACGACGTCCACGATGTGATTAAGCTCAATTCGTAATTGCAAGCAATCAGCAAGTCAAACAGCAATATCTAATTGTGGAATTACTGAGCACAATATATCCATATTTTCACGGAAGCGTTACAAATTTCCACAATTACCGTTGGCCACTCAGACGATGACGCTAATTCGCCAGTAGTCGCTGTAGCCATTCCAGAGATTTAGTAGTTCCCTTCTGTAGTACCAGTGGGCGTAGTCAAGATTCTAAATCATGAAGCCACTTACGGCGTAGAAGACAAATTGAGCTATTCTGTCTGTTTCAACGTCTGTTTAATGTGCCATGTTAGGGTGGGCTTCCGAACAAAACTGTCTGCAATTGGCTCGTGCCTCGATTTTCGCAACATTGTAAATGCTGATACTTTATTTTTTTATAAATAATACCGATATTTGGACCAGTTATTGCAATAGTCGCGCCTAGACATGTGCATATGCGTGAACACTGAAACTTTAAATTTCAGATTTCACAAAGTAAGATATTTTCTCCCCTAATAGAAAAATACTTCTTTGCATCAGCTACTTAAAAAAATCAAGTTGAATACAAAAGACAATTCACAATAATCTATACTATAATAAAATTCAAAGGGCAAATTTTCTGTACATTGAATATTTTTTTAAAATTTCGATTAGGGGGCACTTCAATAACGTATTGGAACACAAAAATATTTTTTTTAGAATTATTGTCTGTCTGTCTGTCTGTCTGTCTGTCTGTCTGTCTGTTTGTCTGTCCGGGCATCACATGAAAACCTTTGGACGGATTTCGATGAAAATTAGTACAGTTATTACTAATACTCCGGGTCATATTTTAGGATACTTTTTATCCCGGAAAATTAAAAGGTTTCTCCGGGAAACAGGATGAAAGTTTGTATGGAATATTTTTAAAACATCAACCGATTTGCTTCAAATTTGCAACAAATGTTCCTAGCTTAAATTGATAGAATACGTATTTTTCAGTTTTTCAAAATTATGCAAAAAAAAGAAAAAAAAAATACAAATTAATGTGAATATTGCTTATTTTTCAAAACCCGCTCCTGGAGGAATCCTTTGTGATTTTATCGTGGGTTTCAGTATTTAAATTACTAAATATAAGTACTTTAATATAAATTCACTGTTTTTTAAATTTTCTTTTGCAAGAGGTACAAATAAGGTAAAATATAATTTCCGTATGCGAAGCTGCGGGCAACAGCTAGTCTTAAAGTAAAATTTAAAAAACCCCCGACAGTTTTACTAACACTAGATTAGGATATAGATTATAGATTAGAAAAAACTAGATCAAAATCGGTTCATCCGTTTGGGAGCTACGATGCTACAGACAGACATACAGATCCACAGATAAAAAAACACACAGATACACAGACACGTCAAACTTATAACAGTTACACCATTCTGTTTTCGTAAGGCTACGTCCGCACAGACAGGCGGCTTGCTTAGCGCCTAGAGCCTAACGAATCACCTAGCGACTAGCTTAGTAAAACGAACGTTCTATAGTGTACGCGACTGGTCGCACTGCGCGCTTGACGCCTAGATAGTCGCTTAGCGTGTATCGAAGTAAACAAACGTGTTGGTTTTTTGTCACTAGACGCGAGGCATTTTGGAAGAAAAAAGTGGATGAAATATTAATTTGTGTCAATGTCAATGTGAATATCAACGTGCTGACAAGCAAAATAACCAAGTCACCTAGCAACTCACCACGCAAAAAACAAATCTGTGCGGTATATCCTAGCAAATAATAATAATAATAATAATAATAATAATGGCGCGCAGTGCGGCCAGTCACGAACACTATAGAACGTTCGTTTTACTAATCTACTTGATTGGTGACTAGCTAGGCTCTAGGCGCTAAGCAAGCCACCTGTCTGTGCGGACGTAGCCTTAGGTGTTTAAAAACATTTAACCAAACCTAGTAATCTTTAAGTGCCTAATTGAAATACTCCAAATGATAAATAAAGTTCACGATACATAGCTTAAAATTAAGACTTACATATGTTAATACACTAAAGTACAAAAGCAAAAGTTTTCCTTCCACTGTGAAAGCTATAAGCACGTAACTCAGTCGCAGGCCGCAGTGCTCACAGCTAACAGACTTGCACCGCGATACATAATCACGATTGTGCTGTCTCGTTCGGCATGTAGGAGGTCTACATCAAGCATGTGCTTAATAAAACTAGTGCTTCCGTAATACGGACTACTGGAGTTTCCCTTAGGTTTACTTTAACCAAGATAGACTAGGTGCATTCAGTTACTCCCGATAAAATGTTTTAGTTTCATGATTTTGGTACAAACTGTCAAGACTAAAATGTTCTCAAGACTAGGTCACTAATCTAAAGTCATTCTAGTCTAGTCCAATCAATCACCTGATTGGATTCTGAGACTTAGAAAATACGAATGAATAAATGCATAATTTTTTTTCTTGTCTATCGAATAATCGTTAACATGGTTTCAAGCTAATATATAAAACTACATTATGATAAAACCAGAATCAAAGGAGATCGGCCAGCTTCATCATTACAGAAACCATAATACACCAAAAAAACTAGATTTTTGCCTCTCTATCTCAAATAGTAATATAAACACACAGGGAACTATGAAATAACAGGAATAAATAAATAAATACTATCATAAAAATACTAACGAAAAATCGAACAACTCTATTTTTAGGGTTCCGAAGTAAAATCGGAACCCTTATAGTTTCGTCATGTCCGTCCGTCCATCCGTCTGTCCGCCCGTCTGTCCGAAGCAAGGCGTCGAGACCCTTAGTGCTAGAAAGCTGTAATTTGGCATGGATATACATATTTATTGAAACTCTAGAATCGTAGTATAAAATATTGAAAAACATTTTTTTTCAGGGTACCTCCCCTACATACAGGTAACGTGAGGATTATTTTTCTATTTGTCGCCTACCCTATAGTGTGCAGTACCGTTGAAAAGGACTTTCAAAAATATTATGAGTATTCTAAGACCATTTTTTGGGATTAGGGGTCCGTTGCGAAATATTTGGGTTTAAACTCCTAATTTTAGTTAGAGTCAAGTGTCCCCCCTGCCGGCTCCGTTTACGGTTGGAGTTGGACAAATACAAATTTCTCAAAAATAGGTTATATGATGAATTTACAAGGAAAACTATCATCGTTTTCATACTGTCAGTGTCATTGGCCTACGGATGTGATTTATTTCTTGGTGTTTTTCTTACGAATTTTGCTTTGTTTTACGGATTTGACGATTTCTGCTCTTGCGAACGACCACTCATATCTCCTTGGAAACCGAATTTGCTCAACGATTGGATGATGAATTGCCTTAATTAGGGAATTGCAACGCACAAGTAGGTACTTTGCAGTAACAATATTATTTAACCATTGCTACTACTCAGTGCTAATATTACTTATCTTTAACCCTATATAATTTTTGAAAACTTGTTTGAGTTAATGAAATATATGTAAATAGTATATTTATGTATAAAATTATGTAAGAGTCATTAATATAACGTTTGTTACATTAACATACGTTACATGGTGTTCTAAGCCCAGAGGTGTATGGGATTTTGGTGATCTACTTTCTCATTTTGATGGTGAAAATTAATTTTAACGCCGTTTCTCCAGAGAAAAGTTTTTTTCTAATATTGCTTCCAGAGTGTGAACAAAAAATCAGGATGTTTGATTATGAATCCATACTAGTGAGTGGATATGGATCCCGGATTTCAAAAAACACTATCAAATAATGTTTAATGGAGTTTTCGCTCCATCCAGATGGCTCGAGTTTGGGAACTGACGATCAAGGCCAAGCGGAAGTTAAGAAAGTGCCATAAGGCCAAAGATTGCGGATGGACATTAATGTCCACTCTTTCCATTTTCGTTATATTATTTTTATATTAATCAGTCGTTTTCTTTTTATTTATGGTATTTTGAAATTTTGCTGTTTATCTTCATGAACATATCATAGGTCAGATCATAAGTGTGTCTGTTAGTAATCTCGTGATCTTTGAACAAGTTAAATTATTTTGGTAATAGGTATTTAGGTAGCCGATTGACGGCGCGCCGCCTTCGATCACTAAGAACGCCGCTTTATTCAAGTATACTATTCGCACCTTTGGTAGAACAAGGGCATAATTGTCATAAATTGCCAAAATTACTTAAATATGCAGAAATGCTTCAAAAAGGCCCTTTTAACTGGAGGGACAAAGACATTCGTTTAATTCCTTCAAAAAACCGCCAGAGAGATATAGTGGCGTTGTCTTTTTGGCGACATTTTGTTACTCTCTTGGCGCGACAAAGTCTCATTGGTCAGTTGTGCCTCCGGCGGGGAGAGAGGCAGTCGTCACTTGGAGCGCTAACACCGTAAAGGTAAATATGCCCTTTAAAGTTTTTGATTTCTGGAGCGACAAGGCCACATCTGTCACACTTATGCCTAGTTTATAATTTTAAAATTTGGAAGACAAAGTCGTTCAGACAAATGTGCCCTTGTCTGTCCAAGATTTGTTTTACTCCTTGGTCTTAAAAGTAAATTATTCCAATTGCAATCAAATCTGGATGGACTTAATAACAATTACTTCTTTGTCATTCCAAGTGTAGTCTTATTAGTGTGGATTAGATTATAAATTAATATTTTTTAATGCAAATAACTGAAATATCATAACCTAAATTCAATTGTGTACTCTTTTAATTATTTATTCGCACGTTTACAACTATAGTGACCTAATACAAAAAAAATGAGATTTGAATTTGAACCCGCTTCCAATTAATAATTTCTTTACTTTATGAGTGAAGTAAATTAATATATAAAATGTTTTTGATTTGAACATATTCTTTGAATTTTCAGAAAATAAAAATGGGATCGCGTAGTAAAAAACATTTAATGATGCTTAGTAAAAATAATTATCAGACTAAAGAAACTGATGCCAAGTCTGATAGTACTTTTTGTGAAGAAGATGATTGCCATAAGATTGTGACAATTTCAAACGAAAATTCATCAATGGGTAAGTATTCTGTTGTGATCTCATAGAATTACTTATATCTGTGAATTACCTATATTTTTATATACTACAATTAATTTATTTTAAGATTTTACAGCTAAAAAAATGGTTAAGACATGGATTGATAAAAATATCCAAAGTCAGGATCCCATTAAGGAAAGCAACATTTTAGAAAATATAATGGATACACCTATAACGAATGCTGATTTAGGTAAAAATATTCTGTTTATTACTGGTATCTTATTTAAACCTATTTTTAAATATGATTCCAAAGAGTTTTAGTAGGAAATAATGCCAATTTAAGTAAAACCTCTATTATTAAAAGATTGAAATTTTATTACAAAATAGTTACATATTCTAAGTAAAAAAAAGCAAGAGATTATTTAGTTACGTTTACATTACTTTTATTTTGATACTATTATCTTATAATTATAACTATTATTATTTTTAAAGCGATTCTAAAGATTTTTGCTAGGAAACATAATTGCTTCAGATTGTCGACGACGTGTGATGGCTGATTAGTGAGTTTTGATCTCTATTTTTGTGTTAAGGTACTGCGGAATTTTTTAATGTTTAAGAAAATAAAATATTTATGCAAAAAACACGTTATTTTCATTCCAAAATTATCCAAACTTAAAGCTTAAAATATGGTCATATTTACAAATTAATTTTCTTATTGGTGGAACAAGGGCACAAATGTACACTTACTTTAGAAAAATAATTATAAAAAAAACCTAGCAGTTTTTAATTCTTGTAAACCACACACCTAAAAGAATATAGTATATAGTTTATGTCATACAAAGAAGAACAACCTTAGAACATTATTAACAGAGCTAGACCACATTAAGTACAAAAAATATCTTAAAATTGCTCTCCTGTAAAATTGCTAAAACTGCAATTGTGCCCTTGTTCTACCAAAGGTGCGTATTATTAAAATCCATTGAGCGAATTTTAGTAGAAACATAATTGAGGGTGAATCAAAGTATTCTACTCATCTCACAAATTACTTATAAATTGCAGAACTCTAATATATGAATCCATTTGACCATTACTTCCTGTTGCATTCATAGACGAAGGTCAATGCGCGAAAAAACAAGTAACACTTGACCTTGCGAATTACGAATTATGAACTCAAGATCGTTATTAACTGTTAGTTCTAAATTGATTTCTGACATCATTACATTAGTTATGTGTATCTCAGTGTGTCTTTACATTTGTTTTCAATGTGAACTTATTGTTATTTCTTCGCATACAAATAATAGCTTAATCACTACCTACTGAAATAGTCACTCTATCAAATCAAATACTCAAATACAGTTTACCGTGTTTCAAGGAAAGTTAGTTTTTGTTTATAATAAAAAAAATGTAGTCGACGCAAAAAATTAAAACGTTGATTTAAACTAGGAAATAATAGCAACGCGTGCCTGCAGCGCAGACGATGTATCTTTGAATGAGATCATTCGCTGGTTAGAATGAGTCATGCATTCAACTCTATTAATTTTCGAGTCTCAACACTCCGCTGGCATTAGGAGCGAATGCCATTGACCTATTTCGTGGATACTGGTTAGCGAACACATTGCGAATCGGATAATACGTAGTACAATGGCTTTTTTACAAGTTTAGGATTATAACGTCGTAGACCATATTTATATTTAGATACATGTTTGTTACTATTAACGATGTAAATTAGGTTCCTAAAGGCGTCAACAAATCGATTTTTTGAGGTATATTTTACTTCCTACTTAGTCTCCATTAACATTGTCTGCATTTATATCGAAGTGAGATACACAAGTTAAACACATTTTTAAATTATACTGATTACTGACTCGTCTCTTAACGTTCGCTTTCTGGTGCCCATAATTGGAAGATTTCTTGTGAAGATGATGGCCGATTTCAGTTTATACAATGTATGTATGTTCATTTAACAAAATTATCGTAATGATTATAATTATGGATTTACGAGTTAGTTTAATTACAACATATTTCCGATTGATTTCGATTGTTTGTTGATAGATAATTGAACGATCTGATCTTGACAGGCTTCCCTTGTAAACAGAAATGTTAAGGTGTGTTGATCCATGTACAATCATTGTTTGCAGTAGGCCGTTGCTCCAAATGGTATCACATTGGAGTTTTCAGTGAGTTTAAAAAAGTAAAATATCAACAAAACAATTATTCAAAGAACGGATAAGAGACCGTACAATAAAATAATATAGAATTAAACCTTAGGATCCTAGTATTATGCAGTAAACATAGTAATATATATTAAGTTCGATATCGTTCGCTCTGACCACGTGCTGGGGACAGTGAGAAAATTGCGTCCGCTGACAATATCGCGAACCGGTTTACAGTTAATTAGTATTCCAGCCACTGGGCTGATTTTAACGAGGTATTAAATTGCATCGAATGAGCTTATTTACATAGCTTTTGTTGAATGTTGTCAAGACACCTCGCTCAGTCAATAAATATTAGCCGACGAGGTACTGACTAAAGTAGTATTTATTCAATAGTATGCAAATATTAGCCAGGCAAAAGATATGGGAAGTTATAGCAAGGAAGTTATTGCAAAACTAATGACATCCTCTTTCTTATTGATCAGCTTTTATATTCATTTAGTACATTTTTTCTAAGTAGGTACTTATTATAAGTACTATTATTTCTTCTGTGGTATGAGTAATGTCTATGCTAAAGGTATGAAATATCCGATTTCATTATTTCTAACGGGTGAATTTTACTGTCAGATACATGATGGAAACATTGGATATACTATAATACTTAATATAAAGTCGGTTCGGTATGGAACTATATTTTACTTTGTATGAGTAGTCAAAATACGTATTGTACCTAATGTTGACCTTTCTCTCGTAACGAAATATTACCTTAATAAAGAATAACCCTCATAGTTAAATAGTAACGTATTAAATGTAGTATGAAACACTGACGACCAATTTCAAACAAATTACCATAAATTAAGTTACAATTGAACTCGTCTGTTTAAAATTAATACAACAAATTTTTGCTTTTGAGAGTTCAATTTGTAGCACAAATATGAATTGCCCCTCCAATTTGTAAGTCACTAGGACACTAATTGAAATCAATTTATATCTCTGAAATAGATGATGATTTGGCATGCATGAGATCATATCCGTGAAATTACTCTTCTCAATGTAGGCAAGTAATCTTAGACTAAACAGTGCATATTGAATTTCCAATTTATAGTGATATAAAGACGCAGGAGAAATCATGTTAAGTGTAGCGGATGTAATATAATTTCATACTTGTCTGCACCTTCATTACAACCCTTTGCAGAGGAATGGAGTTGAACAAATATTTCAAATGTGAACCATATTTAATCCAAAATAAAATAAAATTAAAACAAAATTAAACTAAAATAAAATTATAAATCTAAAATAAAAATGATCGCCAAAATGGTGATGAGAGTAACAACTAAACTATCAGCAGCTCACAATTAACTCTCAACATGTAAGCTGCATGAGACCATGATAATCCAAAACATAGTGAAGTACGTACGAGTGCTCAAGTAACTTCCAGAAGAATGATGATGGCAGATAAAAACAACTATTTTTTCTATGAGCGAGTGCGTTGTTTGATTAGTATCGTATCTATCTCCGGGGGGAGGGTTAGAGGAGCCGTTGATAATGTGTTGTCAGATAATACTTCGATCGACGGTCAATAAACCCTGCTTATGTGGCATACAGATGATGTATAAGGCAGAGCTAATGTTAACTAGATTACTAATCATGTCGCGAATGATTCTACACATCCGAATGTTTTTAATACTACCAATAATATTAAATTTAAACTCATTAATTAAAATAGAGATTATGATATACGATTTAGATCTACGAGTAAGACCACCCGGGCACCCACCTGATTGTGAATGATTGAAATAAAAAATGTTTCGGTCGGTTACAATAAAATGTATTATTCTCGTATATAGGAAATACATTCCAGCAAGTTATAGCAAAAAATATTCCTAATGCTGTTATTTAATAAAGTCGCAACCACCTATTCTATTGCAATTATTGATAACTACCTCAGTTGTGTCAGAAAGAAATTTACTGAAGTATTTTAGTCAACCAACGATAATGTTTGTTCTGTTTAATTAAAATTGCTAATGAGATTCTTTAGATTCTCATCCATTCTATGTAAATGGTGTTAGCTCAAGCGCCTAACATTTCAGAATTATCTTTCAATAGAAGTGGCCAAGGAAATATCTGAGTGTCTGTGAAAACCGGACATCGGACAACCCTGAGTAGGTACAGTACGAATTAAGGCCAAGTGCATTAGCTTGAGAAATGGACGACAGAATATAACAAACCAGTGGTTCGTTAAAGCATTGCAAAAATATTTACGACTGCCTGGGTAGGTAGATACCTATGTATATTGTTGCTATGGTTTATTATTGGGTGGTACTGAATAACAGCTTGCTCGAGGTACCGACTGGAGAGAGAGATATAACACGATACTAAGTCTCAAATTACAAGTCGATAACGTAGTAGTAACACAGTTTTAGCGGCTCCGAGCATTTGTAAGGGTGCCGGAAGGTTGTCTTATATGAATCGTTGCGCGAAAATTGTCACAAGTACATTAGGAAATGTTGGACAAACTTGGTTCTTTTAACAAGGTAATGTAGGTTGATTTCCAGGATTAAATAACTACTGGGTTCAGAAATTCTAGTATTATATGTTTTGCCAAGAGCGGCTATTAGCAGATTGTTACAGGAGTCTTTATTCTATCAATTCAATTCTCACGAACTAACTTTCTTGTCACATACCATAGTTCTTGTTCTTAAAACTACCAATCAGTCAGAACGTCACATCATTACGCTGCGTTATATCGACAGACGTTGTATTAGCTCACACTTTCACGTCGCTGAACTTCATTGTTCGTTTCCTATTCCTGCCAAGTAATAACAGTGTTGACTGTTGGCTTCATGCGTAAAGTTGACCATTATAATTCTAATGTTTATTTATTGTTGATATCTTTAATGCATTTTAGCTTGGATATGATAACTTCAAAGGTGGTACTGATAGTTTGTTGATCTGTCTTGATAGGTGTAATTGTGAGTGATTACTAGTACTGAGTTTCACAAATGTTAGTTTGGAAGTTCATAGATGTATATGTTACCGGCAAAACCCGATTTCAGGTTAAACTAGTTTGGCAGGTTTTTCAGGTTAAACTACATCTGGAAATTAAAAGAATCCAAAAGAAACAATATATACGCGAGAAGTTAATTTGGTGATCATTTACTACATTTGGGGTTCGAATACAATTTGAAGTGCAGTCGTGACTAAAATAGCTGTAATTTAAGAGGTTTAAAGCACAAAGATTTGTCGAATAAATATAAATCCGTAACAATTCGGTTCTAATCAGTTTTAGACTGACGAGAAACTAGTTTTGCCTAATCGTGTCGCGCCAAATTAGTTTGGCCTAGGCCAAACTAGTTTAACCTGAAATCGGGTTTTGCCGGTAACATATATACTCATAAGCGTCACACCCCCCAACGTATTTTAACAAAAACCGGTAACTTCCATCGAAGCAGAGTTATTAACTGACGATGTAATGCCCGCGACTCATTATGTTACTCCTTTAGTGGAAGAATATTTTATAATTCTTTCTTAGTGCTCCTCCACACAAAATTAGGAAACTCTGTACTAAGTTTTATGCTTCTAGGCCCACTGGTTTAGGCTGTGCGTTGTCTTTCAGTCAGTAACAGTTAGGTTTTCTTTTAAAGTATAGTCTTTATGTCCTGACCCCAGTGAATCACAAACGTTATACCTGTCAATTCAGGTATATCTCAAAATTGTCTTATCTCAAAAAAAAAACATTCTCTAAGGCCCGTAATATCAATAGCAGTTTAATCTATGATTCTGAGTTTAAACTGTCATTGTTGGTTCAATGAAGACAGTTTAAACTCAGAATCATAGATTAAACTGCTATTGATATTACGGGCCTTACCATACTCAGTGAACGTAAAAAGCTAACAAAATGATGTTAGTTACGCGATAATACCGTTATAACTTGAAAATTGCTGCTAATTTTGCGCAGTGGAACTCTAGAATGTTTCAAGCGATAATTGTTACGCCTCAGTGGCGCATAAGTACTCGTACATCAACTGACTATGAATAACGGTGTGACTTGCAATGAAAATTGAACTTAAGAACATAATAACTGGCGCAGAGCTTTTGGTTTTAGATAGAGTATGTGTGTTATAAAGTCAATTTTCCTGAAAAAAAAAATCGTTTTAGTTAATGATCTTCAGAAATAAGTACAAAATAACATTATTTTGCAAATACCTACAGTATACTTTGGGATTCCACAACGCAAGTGATCTTATGTTTACAGAAGAATAGTTCCATCTTTATCCTAAGAAACAGCAATTCTTCGGTGATCGAGTTTATGGAGTGCTATATGTACCACTTAAATCGAGCTTTAACGATTGGTTTCGTAATTCGCAGAGCAATAAACATGTAACTGTCATATAAATGTCAGCTGCCTCAATCCATAATGCTACCATGAAAGAGAAAGTCGAAAATCACAAGATGAGCGAAATTCAACTGCAATTTAGGGCCATACAGGAAAAGAGGTTTAGGTTAATCGACGCAAATTGGCCAAAGAATAACCGTGAACGGTTAACTGTGACTCAGCTAGATCTATTCTCTTGTCTTTAGCAGATACGATACTAATGATTGCATTTTAAGTGTTTTAGTATTGTCCACTTTCTCACTATTTAAAGATGAACGTCAATGAAAGCACTGCGTATCTTAAAGTAAACATAGGTTAAATGAACAATTTACTCTTACACAACAAACAATAATAACAATTACTAAAATCCCACCAAGGAATGTTAATAATTTCAAAACGAGTTATCATGTTATCGCTCCCCTAAACAGAACACGAATCAATTATTGTCGCGCCATCGATAAATCCAACGGGGTATTAGAATTAAGATTTGAATTCACGCTTCATTCGATTTATGTATCACGTTATCCGGAAACAATTATCTCTAGACAGACTGGAATCACCTGTGACAGTAAAATTATCTTATGCACCACTAAATTGAATACTAGCAGTTAATAACTTCGTACTTTCCTTCCTTGACAAATGGGAGGATGCGGAAATGCTGGATATTGATGTAATGGAGTATAATCCGGTATTATCCCCGATAGTTTACTTCTAAGAGCTCGTAATTAGCTATGCAAGTAATTGTTTGTTGTTGTAATAGGCGCAGGGATTAAGAACAAAGTTAAAACAAGAGCCGTTGTTACATATGTAATTGGAAATAACTCGCGCTAGTGACACTATCCCCCTTATTACAAGACGAGGTCTAAAGTTTAGGTTTAAACCATGACTAAATAGTCCAGGCTTGGTACGATACTGACTTTAGTAACATACTTTAAACCAAAGTTTATTACAAAACGCAAAATACTCGTTGACTTGTTAGTACTATTGGTTTCAAGTTTAGACCTTGGCTGAATAACTACACGGGTTTGACACGAAACTGATTCAAAACGTCAGTATTTATTCGATTACGACGTTCCATTATACTACGATGCTGTTTATTGTTTTTGACTTTTAATGGAACACGTCTATTATTAATATTAAGAGCGTAAATATTATTGCAAATAAATAATTATACAGTTTTCAATAAATTATATTGATTGTTGTTGTCTTGGATTTTATTACATGTTAAAACAAATTCGAAATAAACATGACAACAACCTCAAAACTGACTTTGACATTTGTGAAATAGTCCAACGTTAAACTAGGGGGCTCGCAGGTTTAGCTTTAGTCTCAGATGAAAGAAATAAAAGGCACATAAAGTCGTTCAAATACGACGTAAACCTACCACGGTAAATACAAAATAAAAATCAATACAATCTCGTGTCACAAAGCGTCAAAAAGCAAACGTCGCAATTGTCAAAATTCTTTCATCTGAGGCTTTAGTATCAAAGTTAGGCAATGGCTTAGCGTTAAAACGCGTCTTGTAATAATAATTTGTTTAGTCCAAGCTTCAAAGGAGGTTTAGTACCAGGACTAACGATAGACCTCGTTCTGTAATAAGACCGTATAAGTCTAGATATTGAGCGAACTGAAATAGGAACTTAAAATTACTAAATTTTAATTTATATATTATGCGAATGAAAGGGCATACTTCAGAAATGTTAACCAAGTGTGCAAGGGTCTTTATAGTTTGTACCAGTGTCAGTTATTAAAACAGAATATATGTGTAAAATGACCAGAAAAAAAATACAAGCATATCAAATCATTACTAACTATTAAATATTTTTATTGGAAAGCTTGGAAAGTGGGGACTAAGAGTCTTGGTCGTTATTTGTGCTAGCTTAGTTTCCTAGTGTGTATCTCAGCCGGATTCATCGAGTCTATTAATTTTGGTATTTTTTTATCCTTCCGTGAAGCCTGCCAGGCTGACTGCCACGGGAGACGGTGGTCATTTAGGTGGATTATCAGATCTCTTGTCGGCTAGTACGCTAGTATTATTAAAAAAAAGTCGAAAATTAATATCGTTCAAAAGGTCAAAACTTCATAGTCGTAGAAGGGAGCTCTAACCGAACAATGCATAGAGAATTTCATGCTCACTTTCAACTGATATTGATATGCTAACTATCATGTCAAAATCAATATGAATATATGGTTGGAACACTGGTTTGAAATGCCCTTTGGGCTTGCGGCTTGAAGATTTCTTTCTTAAGTTTCTTGTGGCCGTCTGACCTTGAGTTTCACGAAAGCTTAAGGCACATTCTCATTATTTTTTTTTATGTTTAATGTGGTCTTTGACAGCCCTTCAGGCTATACTGCATACTGAAGCAATGTTATTTTGCCTACAGGCTTAATATTATAATTTATTTTGCTTTACGTTGTGTCGGATCATATTTATCATGTTGTTATGGTTCTAAAATTTGCTATTAATTTATCAAACTTCGTTAGTAGAGGAATAATATCTCTGACTTTTGAAACTTTTACATTTCACATCTTCATTTTAGCCGTTAAACTATTAATCAAGTTAACGAAATGGACGTTACCATCGCTGGGTATTATGACCATAGTGTTCTGAATTACGTACTGTGAATGTGTCGCGTCATTAACATCGTTTTAAAACTTTCTAATTTAGATAAGTTTTGCAGATTTACTGTTATTTAAACACACTGATCTAAATAATTTGCTGACAGTATAATAAAATTTATAAAAAAAATATATTGACGCATAAGTAAAACTGTCCTTAAGGATAATAAAAAAACAGAAGTAAGATATTTAACGAAAGTAAACTAACAATAAGTACTTGTGAGAAAATCGATGCTAATATGTAGGTACGTAACTAAAACAATATAAAAATATTGCAACCTCCAAAGATGAGTACCTGGCCTTGAACTAACCATTTCGGGAGCGGCAAGATGATGAACTCACGCGAGAGATAAATATCTGCCATAACATCGGCACGTAATTACAACTTAGAAATAACAAACAACGTTATTAAGTAACCATATCGATTAAGAAATACTTAGTACCTATAGTACAAATCTTGTCGTGATCTTAAAAATTGGTAAATATCATTATCTAATAAAAGTTACCACAGGAATAATTTGAAAAGTATCGATATGTCAATTGGACACTTGATAATGAAATACAAAATGTAATAAAAATGTAAAACTTGATTGCCGATGATCTCTTACTATAATCATCGGTTAGATTTTGAAAGTTTCAAGCCGGATGGATTAATTTAGGAGATGACTATCTAATAATTTCTTTAAAAGCTCACATGAATAACAATGAAAATCACCATACGAACAACGACGGTAGTTTCAATCCACAGCGAAGTCAGATCGTAAACCCTTCAACTTTAATCGCCGTTACAAATTAGCCAGAGCGGTTAATGCCACGTTTCTACAACGGCTGCTACTGGGGCCAGGCCCACCACCATAGCGTTCGTTCCCAGCAAAGTACCGTACTCCTTCATTATCGTTTCGCGGTATTGTATCTGTGTGCTTGAACTCTGAGGTTTGAGTTACTAGCCGCTAGCTGCTAGCCGCTGAGCTTCGTGGCTCATGAGATTGTTATTAAATATGCGTTGTAAACAAAACCTTGTTGTCAGTCCGTTCTTTATTTTGTTTCTTAAGAACGTCTATTTAGTATTTATTATGAGCTATCTCAGATTTTTTTTATATAAACAACGCTTCACACTCATAGCCCCACACTAGGATTCCCTGTGTCGTGGGTGCCATGGACAGCACACTAGACAAGGACATTCACACCCAGACCGAGAACAGAAATCCAAACTCATCATTCAAATTTCCGCCTTGCTGGGAATCGAACCCAGGACCCTTGGTGCTGCGATCCGGCATGGTAACCATTGCGCCACAGGGGTCGTCAATATTAGTCGAATTTCAAGTGCAATTCTGATGGGAACAACGTTACAGGGATGACAACCTGATATATTTAGAAAAAAACTAGATTTTGGAGAAACGTAAATGGAAAACCAACACAGGGTAAAATACTGCTCACTGACATGGATTGGACTAGTCTCCGCAAATTCATTTCGAACACGTTGGCTTCACTCATAATTTGACCAACACACTCTACTTAAGTAGTATATCCACAGTATATCTAACATATGCGCCCCTCATATCAACAAGTGAGTGTTTACCCGACCCGCCAGCTACCAAACTAACCCCCAAACAGAGCGGAAACGAGATACGTTTATTGACTCCCCACAGATTAAGTTTAAGGCAGAGCACACAGGAATATTTTGGAATATTTTAGCTTACCCATTGTTTCAATGATAATACTAATAAATCAGAAACAGTTCCACTATACTAACAATAAGTAAAGTCTTGATGCTTATATGTAGATTACTCCGTGTTTAATGTCCGCGTGAAACTGTAAAGGTCGCTAGTAACAGCATTTGTCTATTCGAAAAATATTATCATAATGATTGTATTAATTTTAGTAGGTAATCATTATAGCAGGAATCGGCGAAGCAGATACTAATGATAATAAACGCAACTTAAATCGTAGGATTACAAATATGTAAAGTATGGAATATTTAAATAGCAATGAAAATCCATTTTAGAATATAAATTATACATACACATCACGATACATCGAGTGCCTCAGTAAATCAATCAGCATTTGGTACGTCTAATAAGTATTTATCGATAAGTTGAATAATTCAAACACCAATCGTTATACCAGAAATTAAATTGAATACAAGTAGTTCTTCTTGATGTAGTAAATAGTTATTTTTCACTTGTAATTTGTTCTTAATTGAACCTAGCGCAAGAAAGTGCCAGACTTATTAGAAACATTAGTTCCGTGCAAGACCATTAGATGATTAAAAGAGAAACGTGTAAATGAAATATTAAACATTAACATACTTTAATTACCAGAAGTCATTTAAGCCATGAATATAAACATTAATTACAATAAATCATGAAAGTCACAAGTAGAAATTGTCGAAATGGAATAGGTTCCTAATGTATGCAATAATATGTTAGCAGGAAACAGACTGTTTAGCATTTTATACATTATCAACATTGAAATAAATCCCAGCTGTGATCGATCTAAAATTGAATCAATATTTTGTTGTATTCAAAGATTAACTTGATTAAAATAATTTTAATTTACCGTGTAAAATGAATATGTAAAATAATAAAATAAAATAAAGTGTACAAGAAAACGTAACTATGTACTATAATTTGTAACTATAATTTGTAATTGTTATATTTTGGCAAGTATCGACTCATCTTCGGTCTGCATTTGCCTGAGGTAACACTGGATTATCCAATTTTTTTAAAACATTCGATCGTGCGCAAATTAAAATTTATAGTAATTTTAAAGACAATATGTATATAACATATAGACAATACAAGTATATAAGAAGATAGAACAAACTGTAATGATGACTTGCCTTAAATGGATAATTAAAACTTGTGTGACTGAGCATAAGTCGTACCTTTAAGTTCGAAATTAATTGAAACGATGATTACGGATCATAACTAAAAAAGCGGCCAAGTGCGAGTCGGACTCGCTCATGAAAGGTTCCGTAGCAGCAAGTAACATTATATAAAAGTTCTTGTAGTTCGTTGTAACTTTGATCAATGTTTTTTGTGGTTTACGATTTATGTCGTATTAAAAAAAAACTACTTACTAAATATCATTCAAACCAATTTTCGTTGGAAGTTTTCATGGTAATGTACATCATATATTTTTTTTAGTTTTATCATTCTCTTATTTTAGAAGTTACAGGGGGGGGACACACATTTTACCACTTTGGAAGTGTCTCTCGCGCAAACTATTCAGTTTAGAAAAAAATGATATTAGAAACCTCAATATCATTTTTGAAGACCTATCCATAGATACCCCACACGTATTGGTTTGATGAAAAAAACATTTTTGAGTTAAAATAAAAAAAAATTTTTGTGTGAAAATCTTAAAGCGGTTCACAGAATACATCTACTCACCAAGTTTCAACAGTATAGATCTTATAGTTTCGGAAAAAAGTGGCTGTGACATACGGACGGACAGACAGACAGACAGACAGACAGACATGACGAATCTATAAGGGTTCCGTTTTTTGCCATTCGGCTACGGAACCCTAAAAAGCAATGGATACAATTTTTAATTTCAATATTTCAAATTTAAAGTAATCAAGTAATCTCCTCAAAGTAAAGGAAAAATACAGATTGTATGTGTACATGGCAAATGTTTAAGACAGTTAAAATTTTTTAATCAAGTAGTAACTTATGAAAAAAAAAACAGTATTAAGATAAACAAGAAAAACTATCGATTAAAAATTCCAGTGTGCGATCGCTTCTATTGGATGTTGGATGGTATAAAATGCACAGGGGGGCCCGACATCCGCCCCTACCCGTATCCAATAAAGATTGTTTACACTGATTCTTTCTCAAATATAAATCTTTAGCGTAATCTTAACCAAAGAGCTTAATATAAGGGTTGCTTAGGTGGTATCCCGCTATCATTAATTCATTAGTGTCAATGAACAAAACTGATTGTGAGATTTTTATATTAATTTATTAATAATTACGCATTTAGACAAAAAAGGACTAAAATCTTATTTTAATAGATATCAACAATCAACATACTTACGTTTTAGGGGTATACTCGTATAAGTGCAAAGGTATTGTTGTATAATAATGAGGATCAGAGAATGATAGCCCAATGGTATTTAGATTTATCGAGAACCCTACCCGTAGTTTTTATATATTATTCAAACTGAATGACATTTTCATTTTAAATACCACGTGTTCTCGTTGAGGCCCTTTGCATAATTTCAGAATACCTATATTTGAAAACCATCTAGATATTTATAATGATAATTTAGTTGTGAAGAAACGAATATTATTATCATAAATTTTTGATTCTGCGACAAAAATTAAATTGAAGCCTTTGACAAATGCACAAAATGATATAAGAAACTAATATAAATGTGAATTGTAAGAATATCAATCTAGAGTTACACTTCATAATACTGATATTAATTAGCTCCAATACAAATCAATAAACATATTTGAATTAAAACAAACTAGTTAAATGAAACCCAAATGCCATGTAATCGGATGTTCACAGAAACAAAATTTTCGAAGCTAAATAACACGTTGTGCGTATACAGGCATTGAAACGGCATCTGTCAAATGTTACCAGTAATGGGCGAACAGATGGACCAACAAACAATGAGGTTGTGATGCCGGACGAGGACGAGGGTCTTGAAACTAATAATAGTTTAATGTACGGAAACAAACCCACGCTTTATGAACGTCGAGGGCTTTAGGGTGATTTAGAATTTTTTCCATTCGATTGAGAGCCACGCTCGTGTTGCGTGGTTTTATAAGCACACTCAATGCATAGGTATTCATTTTAGTTTGATTAGTTGTATTTCCACAGAAGACATAATAGTACTTATAATAGTAGTTTTTCTGGTAAACCTTTATAAGTCTTTAAATCTAAATAAATTATTAATAAATATAAAAGATAAATCAGTAATTATGTAACTTTGGTATCCATTTCACATTTTACATGTTGGTGGCCATAGCTGCTTGGAAATGACAGTTATTGCCAAAGGTTATGAGGCCAAACATTTGTAAGAATCGCCTCAGGCAGTAACAACATGACGTATCGAGGTTCCCGCATCTATCGTTTGACATCAGAGAGCAGTTGTTGTTTTGCAACCTTTGAACTACACAATTAAAATTATTAATTATAAACCAAATCTTTGACTCTCCAAATCATCCCGAAAACTGCGTTATTTGAAAAATATTGCCAGGGAATTTTCGAAAGTAATACGTATTTTCGTAATTTTCGAAAGTAATATATATCATCAACTTTTTAGTTAATACTAAGTTCGAAATTGGGACTGAGAAACTATGAACAGAGATATTTAAAAAAACGTAAACAAAGCATAGAATGACAGTGAAAGCGTGGCCCGATAATGAATAGACCATTCAATTAGTGATCGTTGGAGCTAATCGTAGCTTTAAGGCGGTCACCGACTAGGTCGCAACGGATCTGGAGTGAGGTCGGGCAAATGGACCGCATAACGACCTTGTTCGCAGTGAAAGACACAAAAGAAAACATAATGAAACAGATCGCTCCGATTTCTGTTTGTCGCGGTTTTAGCAAGACACATTCTCACCGACACGCCATGTTTGTGGTCAACGGTAGCGGTACAGACGTCAAAGTTGTGGCTGATATCAAAACAAGGAAAATGAGATTGAAAGTATTTTAAGTAAATATAACTTGATTTGTGAATATCATAAGTTATAGCGAATTTTATTTGGTACTGAATTACTGATGGTTAGGAACTTAACTGGTATTTTAGATTACTACTTAATAGGAACTTTCTCACTAATTTTAATTTCTGATTATCTCCTGATACATTAATTTACGGATATAGCTCAGAGTATCAAATCTTACAAATATATAATATTTATTTTTTAATCACAATATTCGTGCTCACACAATATCCGTAATCACAATTTCACTGCTTTTAGTTTTTTTTTGTCCTAAAATTGTAGGGAGTACACGATCAATATCTCTAACAGAATTACCGTAGCTAAGGGGATCAATACAATACGTTCATGGCTATTAATCATTTTGCTCCCCTGCCTCTTTCATTACCAAGGACTAATGATTAGCAATCTCTTACATAAATTGATTACGTAGTTTTTGCAGAACTAATATTCCTAACAATTTTCAACCCTTCAAGCTCAGATAAAACTTGTCTAAAATTTTTTTATGATTGATTTTGTTCACCGTTAGGTAACAACAAACTTACTTAATTTCAGGTGGTAGCGGATGCAGCAAATGTTGTTCAAGCTTACGTGTGTTTGCTTACCTGTAACAAGAAAGATAACAATTAGAATGAAAATATTTATTTGTCCACATATCAATATCATTTATCATGATGATAGAAATCACAAAGGACTAATGAGGGTCAAAAGATTAATACAATAAATATCTAAGCAGTTACAATTAATTTAAGATTATAAGAAGGTTTACAGTAAGATTACATAAAACATCTGTGATTGGAATTAAATTTATAAATCTTGATTTAATTTAAAGTACACCTCTCCTTGCGAAGTTGATAGAAGTTGTGTTGTGGTAAATGACGATGTCAATTATATTATTGTTATCCTTTATAATATTATTGAAGATAAGATCAAAATTATCAAATACTTATTTGTGTTCCAATGAATTAATTCAGAAATAATGATAACGCTTATTATATCCTAAAACGATAAGCCAACTAAGATGCCTTAAGCATCATATTCTACATACAGAGCAATAAACATGTGGTGAATGGCACGATAATTGCACATATTAAATTTTAGCAAGGTGTAACGATCGAGTATTTGGAGGCTTCTAACAAATTAGGTACAGCCCGGCACGAATATGACTGACTACGTTATGGTATAAAAACAATATAATAATAGCTTTGGCTCCGACACGAGACAAGTTGGCATCATTTGCGATGTTTAGAGATTTCGCGGCTATTATACGTACTCCTTGGAGCTTAAGTAACAACCGAATGAGCTGAGGTCAGATACCTGAAAGCAGAATGTAGTATCTTAATAAAAGATATAGACATAATTTAAGAGAGAAATACAAGACACAAGTGGTAATTATCATCTCATATAATTTTGGAGTAGTTAGTTTGGCACATATTGCGGGTGTATACGAGTATAAACACAGGTATTGAAAGTCAATTTTTCTAATAAATTTACTAGCAGCAATCGGTAGCAGAATATTTAGTATAAATACAAATTGCGATGTTAGGATTTATAGATGTTTCCTAATGTAAAGGTACCACTTTGTTGGGTAATTAATACGTGATCATTTTTTTTTTTACATTTTTGTAGTACGCACATAGCATTTCGAGCTGGAGGAAATAAATCCTGATATACAATGTACAAAAGTAATTGTAGATGTAATTTTAAGAGAACATTCATTACCATTAATCTATCATGCTCGCAAAAAATGGCAACACCTGCGCCTTAGATGAATAACATGCCTTTAAAAGGGTAACATTTTTTGTCTGCTCCGGCCATACCACGGGTCGTTAACGTTGCCTTGACTGTGTTGCAAGTGTAAAAAACAAAATAACCATTATGAGAGTTGGTTACGTCATCGTAAACTGGGCAATTTGAGAAGTGGCAATAATGCGAAGTGTTTTATTACCACATCATGGCAAAAGCCGTAATAAGGAAGCATTTCCGAGCGAAAATAAAAGTCAGTTCTTTATTTTGAAAGGTAGCGGCATTTGCGCTAATGTGTTTTTGTCTACACTCTACAGAGTGGATATTGCGTCCAATTTCTTCGTGATCCAAAATATATTTTACCGTCTTTTTAGAATGAAACAATCAAGTTGAATTTAACTTTTACAAAAACAATTTAACCATCTAAATACATATCGCCACTCTCCACACCAAACAAATAACTTATACCAAATGAAAGAGGTACTTTAGATACTAACATCGAACCGGTATATGGCGAGAAAGGAAAAATAAAACAGTAATTAAATCTATTAAAACGAAAACGAAGCCGCCAGCAGCTACGCATAAATTCATAATTTCTTTTATCGTTCTGACATGTTTTAGGTTAATGTCTATATATAAAGACGACTTAATTAAACGGAACAAATGCAAAATTGGGAAAAGAAGAGAAAATATTTTATGGCGTACAATAAACGCCATAACTCATGTCAATCGCCAAATGAACCGGTTTACCTTGAAATTGCTTGTAAGAGTTCCCGCAAGAACTAAGTACTTTCATAAAATCGGGAATCAGTTTTTTTTTTGAGGTAACCGATTCGTATTTAGTTTCATACGAACGAATCACTCACTCGAGTGCCCACTATTGAGTTTCAGATAAAAATTGCGCCTTTCACGCTAATACCCGCTGTTTTTGTTTATAAAATTGAGGCTGGTTACTTGATCTAGGCAATAAAGAAAGGGTTTCATCTAATTTTAATTCAAACTCAAATTATTATCGAAAAGGAACTTTATGCTAACTAAATGCTCTGCTAGCAATCATTAGATGAATTATTAGATGGAATAATATACTTCTTAATCAACGTGTGAATATCCCAATTCACTCAAAAAAAAACACTATGATAATTGAATGTAAGTGACTTGTTTCTACACTATATTCACATTCGTATCAGAATTTACGTAATCACTGTGTTGCCTAGCAACCACAAACAAACAGGTGCATGAAACTTTTGGTCGTATAAAGTGCGTTTGAACTAAATCTGGAGTTCGCAAGTCGCGTTCCATTCCACTCTTTATAATTTAATTTCTTTTTAAACATAATATTTATTTTGCAAAAGTTTAAAATAACACGGAACAGTTACGCATAAAATCGATATAGACTGTTTTAAAATACATAAACATAAATATAAAATGTTATTCGGCTTTGTTTAATGAAATTTAACTTATAAATAACTTTATGCTCATGCATATTGAGTGGAATGAAATATTTGTATAATCTGTACAGTGCCATCTCTCAAGAACTTATTTGTGACGTGGCGAAAATTGGAACTAATGCCATTCCATTCATAAATTACTACTATGCGCACTATGATTGGTCCAATGCGTCCGGCAGCGCCCTCCTTATAGTCACAGATAAGTTGATTTCACTGTACTTCGAAATATAATACGACCAAGTTGCAAAGCATGTAAGCGCCATTATAGCTGTGAGGTTTTCGTAGTCATTTCTATTTATAGTCATAGGCATGCGGACCGTAAATAATATTTTTTTGCAAAGGTTACAAGTCGCTTCACGAAATTAAGGATGTGCGAGCGTGAGTTATTCAATGATGAAAATTGTTTTAAGATGTTGGTTTTTACGTCGTTTTCTCTTAGTGTGTTGTTGTTATAGGTCAATAGTAAAATAATGAAGATGTCACAAACGTTATAATGATTATTTAGTTCTTTAATAGTTATTTGGTGTGCGAAATATAAATCAGTTTGTGAAAACCCTATAAAGGAATTTTTATGATTTGTTGACAAGTATTATGATACGAGTTTGACTCAAGTATAAGTAGGTGCTTTATGTAATATAAAACTATAGTGGTGCAATCTTTCACCTCCATTTGCATATCGCGTGTATGATATATGATCGAGAGTATATAATCTAATCAATCGATCGTAGTTGACGGCTCGGCAGTTGATAACAGTGCAGTACTTGTGGAGTTTTACGCAATATAATTATACAAGTTGAGTACACAACCATGTTGTCGATTGTTGGTTATATGCTTTGCAATCAATAAATACTCAAGAAGATGATCGAAATAGCTTAGCCCTTCAGCTTTCGAATTTAGAACCCAGGACAGGACGTCTTTTAATTTCTTTTAAAAAACTCCCGAATCGTCATTATGTTCAGCATCATCGTATTGCTGGGCTCGAGAATTCAATCTAATCTTAAAATGAAATTCAAAATCTTGTACATAATAAAATTTACCTTACACTTACGCATGAATAAATGGCAAAAGAAATCACAATGTAAACGAAAAGGTAAACGCTCATAGCCGGACGTCTGAGAGTAAGGCCTCTTGATCCCAGTTATTTTGTCAAGGCTATCTTTACATTTTTCTGGTGGTGCATATCAAGATCGTTATATTTACACACAATTATATTTTTATAGGTTCTCAGGCTCCCGTGTGAAAACAAACTTGACGACTGACTGACACATTAAAGCCTGGCAAGAAATGTTCTAAAAATTGTTGATATCCGCACCAAGTGTCTGCAATAAGTGATTTACCGTCAATTAATTACTTCTACGGCTCAAAGACCACCGCTGTTCCTATAACGTAATTCTCCACAACATTTATGGGACAAGTTGTTCGTAAAAACTCTCGTCATTTCCAGTGAGCAGTGAAGATAACACCTCGTTCGCCGGTTGCAATAACTTTCTCCGTAAATGCATTTCCAATGGGTGGGACCTATCGTCTATTTACTTGGATGTAGTGCACTGACATGAGTGTCATGACGCACTTCGCATTTCCTATTTGATCACAAACAATCAAATTTGTTATTTTTCCGATTATATTTATATCGGAAAGATTATCGAGTAGGCTTTTATAAATATAGTGCATTAACAATCCTGGACCTTTTTATGTAAATTAAGTAAATCGCACGAAAATGAATCATGTGTTCTTTAACGAAGGTATAGGTACCTACCTACTAATCAAAAGTTTTTACATACTGAACTGGCATTTATGAATAAAAATTATATTGTGTGACTTACCTCCACGTTTAATATTATGCATTTCCACAAGGTTGAACATTATGCAATTTTACAAGGCTACTTAATGTACCTACTCGTAAAACGTCTCAATCATCACGATTAATTTGTAGATTTAAACGCAAAATGCCCAATTAACGTAAGTGATGTATTGCTATAATCAATATTATGTGAAGACCTATTAACAAAATCGACATTCAACTGTTTCAAGCTTAAAAAATATCATTCACAAAACATCTTTTTTATGACGATTTCGATACTGACGCCGCGCTGGTAGAAACCAGAACCATTTCAGAAACCCTGTATCCGCTATAAAGTTTCTAATGCAAATGAAGGTATCGAAAATTGTATATTTGCTTTAAGAGTATCATGTGGAATGATAGTCGTGTGTGTTTTCAACCATGTTTGGCATCAGATGAATAATTCACGAGGTTTTACTTCAACGAAAGTGTAAGTTCAAAGAAAGTATCTAAATGTCACAACATTTCGAAAGAACTGTTGACATTTGCAAATCTTTCATAAATGCTGATGACTGAATAGTGATTTAGAAATGAAATACTCGTTGTTCATACGTTAAACGTATCAGAAATAAAATTGTACTTCCAATAAACATAATATAAAAGAATTACTTGAGGCCTTCAAGAAGTGATTATTTATTCCTTTAAAACATTACTCATTTAATTACTTAAATTAATCTTCTACAGAGAGTAACACAATCTGCACAGTATAAGATAGAAATGTTATTCTTCACAAGAAAGGAAACTATGTATATCTCATCATCACGACTTCTCATACTGGAGAAGGGCGACCGTCGACATGAGTATCCGGTTAACACCTTCGCTAATTAAACCCTATGAATGCCAAAGCTCATTAATTTCTGTACTTCAATTACTGAACATCATTAGCAATAGGGGAATAATAGGCAATAAAACTGTTTCCCATTAATTACTTGCATTATTAATGCCATACGTGTATACAATTGTACATGTCATATATAAATCACAAAACAGAATGTCACGTAAAACCATTCAGTCTAGCATTAAGATTACGGGTCCATTTGTTTATATAAATGCTTGTACTGCTTGTAGCAGTGGTTTGAAGATTGATAAGGGCTCAAACGGAGGGTCTAATAAGGTTAGATGTTCAACTGGGAAAATTTTACAAGACAGATAATAAAATTTATCAGTTTGATCCAGGTAATATTTCCTATATAAGAAACCATACGTGTTAATTGATCACAGTGATCACAATCTAAATGGATTCACTCATCGAACACGGAATACGACCTTAATATCTCAGTATCATCAACTACGTCATCTCCATCTCCAAACAATAATAATAATAACATCTCACCTCTCACACTTCGCGATGCCCGATGCGCGTGCGCACCCTGTCATTATCTACTCGTATATTTGCAATTAGAGAGACGAACAACCGACGGACGCGGTCGGCTTATAAATGCCCGCAAATTATATGTCGACTAGGGCTTGTAATATCGGAAGGTTTTCAATTCCGATATTGATTTTCGATATTTGATGCTAATATCGGAATTCCGATATCAATATCGGAATTATACAATTTATTTTTAAACATTTAAATTTAATTTTATATTGTAAAGTAGGACTTCTTGGATAGTAAAAAGGTTTTTAATCAATAGGATAATGAAATAATAAGGTCTTTAATACTATTTTATTCCCGTTCGTTGCAAATATCACCTAAATCTATTCAATTCAGTTTGGTTTTCGAGTTAAAAATTCACTACCTTAATTTTTTTTAAGATTTTTGAATCGCAAAATAGTTTTTACTGATAGATGAAATTCAGCTGCACCAAATGAACTGAAGCTGTACGGCAGAAGCTATCCTTTGTACAACGATAAAAGCTGATGTGACTTGAAATATCGCAACACGCCTAGGACGCCTAGTTTCCTGGCACCTGCCTTAACTTTGGATTCAATAAACCGCTCAAATTTAAGGTTCAAGGATATCTCAATTTCTTGCAGTGGGAGTATTTCAAGGATACATTCTGAAAAGTAGGGCCAAAATAAATGCTTCTGTTTTTGTGGCATTGAATCTCACAAGATTGGCGTCGCCCTATTCGGTGACTTAAGGCAGTGATTCACTCTTTCAACCCGGGCCTCTCTTCAGACTGTATTTTGGTCGTTACTGGTCGGAAGCTTGCCAGGTATCGTTCGACCAGATCGTTGATATGCAGCAGGAATAGAGTTCTGGAGACAAAAGATCCCTGAGGAAGTCAGGCATTGTTTATTATATGTGATGTAAGGTTGCTTGGGACGAATAATCTTTGATAACGACTCTGAATGAACGTTCACTCAGGAAGTTTTTAACCCAGCTGATCAGGCCAGGGAATAGGACATACGCAGGAAGCATGATGAATAGGCTAACATGCTAAACCGTATCGAAGGCCTTCGAGATGTCAAGGGAAAAAGGCAAGCGCCTCTACATTGTTCTTAAGGTCCTCGCCCCAAATACGAGTGGGTGAGATACGCTAGAATGCGGTAGAGTGGCATACCACTATGCGTTAGGCTATAGCGCTAGGGTCACTAAGGAGATCATTGTGTTCTAGGTATGCAACGAGGCGCATGTTCAATAATCATATAGTAATAATAATCTTCCTGAGTATGTAGGTAATTGAAATTGGCCGTTAATTAGCAGGGTCAGCTCGATTGCCATTCTTGGGCACGGACTGCACGTTGGCAATTTTCCACCCTTGAGGCACTATGCTAGACTAGTACTAATTGAGAGACGAACCAAGCGTGGCAAAACAGTAGATAACTGGAGAGAGCTGGAATACCATCTGGTCCACTAGCTTTGTTCACGTCTAGAACTTTAAAAACCTTTGTTGTAGAACGTCTTAAAAACCTTTGTTGTAGATCTAGAATCTCCGATATACAATGGTCAATGAGGTATCTGAATGGTGAATGGCCATTGACAGTTAGATGCGAATTTTCAGCAACTAGAGATTCGTACAGAACTACAGATGATCTACAGAAGATGATGAAATTATTAACTTACGTATACCGAGATTAAGGGGATAAATTATGTTTAGAATAGATTTTTTCCGTATCGCATTATTCGTGCAGTAGGCTGAGCAGACTCACAACAGGAATACGGTTAAAGATATTAACTCTACCTCCCTACACAGCTAAAATATATCTATCTACATGCTCAATTTTATGACCTACACTATATTCACATTCGTATCAGAATTTACGTAATCACTGTGTTGCCTAGCAACCACAAACAAACAGGTGCATGAAACTTTTGGTCGTATAAAGTGCGTTTGAACTAAATCTGGAGTTCGCAAGGCGCGTTCCGTTCCACTCTTCATAATTTAATTTCTTTTTAAACATAATATTTATTTGGCAAAAGTTTAAAATAACACTGAATAGTTACGTATAAAATCGATATAGACTGTTTTAAAATACATAAACATAAATATAAAATGTTAATCGGCTTTGTATAATGAAATTAAACCTATAAATAATTTTATGCTCATGCATATTGAGTGGAATGAAATATCTGTATAATCTGTACAGTGCCATCTCTGAAGAACTTATTTGTGACGTGGCGAAAATTGGAACTAATGCCGCTCATTCATAACTTACTAATATGCGCACTATGATTGGTCCAATCGTGCGACAGCGCCCTCCTTAAAGTCACAGATAAGTTGATTTCACTGTATTTCGAAATATAATACGACCAAGTTGCAAAGCATGTAAGCGCCATTATAGCTGTGAGGTTTCGTAGTCATTTCTATTTATAGTCATGCTGCCTATGAATATTTTGTGCAAAGGTTTG
Source organism: Thymelicus acteon (assembly GCA_951805285.1). Classification (NCBI taxonomy): domain Eukaryota; kingdom Metazoa; phylum Arthropoda; class Insecta; order Lepidoptera; family Hesperiidae; genus Thymelicus; species Thymelicus acteon. The sequence continues at coordinate 5,356,224 of OX638233.1, forward strand.
AAGTCGCTTCACGAAATTAAGGATGTGCGAGCGTGAGTTATTCAATGATGAAAATTGTTTTAAGATGTTGGTTTTTACGTCGTTTTCTCTTAATGTGTTGTTGTTGTAGGTCAATAGTAAAATAATGAAGATGTCACAAACGTTATAATGATTATTTAGTTCTTTAATAGTTATTTGGTGTGCGAAATACCAATCAGTTTGTGAAAACCCTATAAAGGAATTTTTATGGCTTATTGACAAAGATTCTGATGCGAGTTTGACTCAAGTTTAGTGACCAATATACCTTGTGGCACGCATTAAAATCATTTTGTTTAAATTAAAATAAAAAATTACTGATTCCGATATTACGATATCGAATCACTCAGTATCGGAATTGTAATATCGGGTTTCACGGTCCGAGATTCCGATATTTCGAGATTCCGAGATTCCGATATTCAAGCCCTAATGTCGACCGACAAAAACGTAATAGCTAAAAAGTATGGCGTAAAGTTTAGCCGGGCGCGCTTAAAAGAAAAACTTGCGTTGAGTCGTTATCTTCGCTTTTTGAAGTCCCGTTTTATTGCAAACTATTGTCTGTTATTGTGAGCCCTATGTAGCGACAGGAATTCTAATAAAAAGCCTACATTGTCCGTCCATCTGTCTTACACAGACAGACGCCTTTAAAACTCTGTCATTTAACCGTAATTATTTGGCAACCTATCATGATAACAATTATAATTATAATACATATCGTTAATAGTATCAGGCGTTACTTTGCGGAAATTCATTGTTATTAAGTTAGTAGCAATTTGTAAGTTGCTTTGCGACTAACCATCGTAGAGTCAACTTACCCTGATGATGCTCCGTTTCGAGGCGAAACACGTGTTGGTGCTGATATGTATGTTGGTATATACTTTTAATTATTGTAGTGCATGTTTCCGTTGTGGGAGGGAGGAAGGTGCCACTATAACTTAAAGTATATACCATCATACATGTCACCTGCGGATTGTTGCGAAGTAGACTAATACTAACTTAATAATAATACATATCTGTAAACCTAAAAAACCTTTAAAGGGCAGAAATATGCAAACTTAAATATATTTTCCTCTAGCTAGTGGTTCACCTAACTACATGTCGTAATAGTTTTAGTGGAACTTGTGAGTTCCTCTGACATTGTGCCATTGTGTACAAAATGAGTGCATCAAATACATAAAATAACACCGACAGATGTACAGTCGACAAAATAATTAAGTATGCAGGGCTTCTAAAACACTCTGTTATGTTTAATATTACATATTGTTTACATTAGTATCAATACCTTACGTATACGGGTATCATTTAATATTGATAATCACAACAATTAATCAAAAAAAATCTGTAATATCAATAATTACTGAAGGTTTTAGAATCATGCCCTGCATACTTAATTCTTTTGCCGACTGTACAACGCAACTCTGAACACCGTACAGTGAATTAACACGTCACGTCCCAGTTAACCCGTAATCGCTTGCTGATGATATCGTGTTGAAATTCATTCTATGCTTATCTACTCCTCTGTTAGCCGTTCATCAACGCGTTTTGTGCTATACGGCCCTGAAATGGCTGATTGTGTGGCTTAAGTACTTGTTGTATCGTGGCGAGATGAGCTGGGAGATGCTAGTGCAAAACACAATTAATTATTGTTACTGCTAAACGCTTTTCAACTTGTTTGATTGGTTGAATTTGAAACACACAAACAAAAATCCTGTCACGGGTGAAAATATATTAATTTTTATTGTGAAAAAGGAACAAAACGATATATCATTAGCCACTAGAATATCTAATTGTAGTCTTCTGTAATTCACGGTCTCATTACTGGGCGATAGTGTCCAATAACAACAAAGTGGATCGTTATATTTCTACACCTAAGTACAAAAGCCAATATACATTTTTAACAGTTCACACTTCACATCCAATCTCTCTCACTGAAACAAGGACCTAAACCATTTTCCATTGTCGTTTTACACCGCGGCTAGGTCAAACAAAACGGAGCCAAATATTCATTTTTATTGTACTTGTGAACTCCCAATTCTCACAACCTGACTCACTTGCAAAGAACGTTTTGTACACCAGTAAATTTACCAGTTCAAATTACGAGGTCTTGGCATTTATTTTAAAGTCGACAGAATTATTTTTACAACAAAATGCAAAAAATAAAACCGGTTATAGGATCAAAAAGCATAAATTCAAGTTTTTTATAAGGTTTAATTAGAGTTGGTGTTAATTAATTCATTTTTGTTATTTAATCACCAAGCATAGCAAAAAAAAAACAATAAATTATATCATAACTTAAAAGAAATGTATCTATGAACCCTTTTAATCTTTAATTGCTTTTAGAAAGACACATAATATGAAAGAAAAAATACCTGAATATATTTTTTTTAATTTACGTAATTTTTTACAAAGATTTTGTAATTGAACTTAATTATTGGGCATTTCAAAGTCTTTAATATGATATTTAATTTATTAGAGATAATGGAGACGATGATGATGATGATGATGATGATGATGATGATGATGATGATGATGATGATGATGATGATGATGATGATGATGACGACGATGGGCAAGGTGGAGATATTAATACTATGATGAATAATGAATACACGACCTTACAATACTCAACAATGATGATTATACGACCAACATATCGCTCACCCAGTAATACAACGGCACATCTACGTTTCTCATATTTTACAAAAACCAGGATCAAAAATTTTATACAAATGTTTAAAATTAATTTATAGGTTCTTTTTACGTTTTTTTACAGATTGTATGGGTTTGGTTACTAGTAGGTATAGACATTAATACATATTTACCACTATGTAGATTATGCACTTTTAAACACGTATACCATAGGTTCATTCAATTTCGCATTTTTTGCAGATGTGCCATTATATTACTAGGTGAGCGAAATACAAAACTCAACCACACATCACCGTGTGTGTAACCATCCGAACGGTGTTGTGTCAGGACGTACACCGAGCCGAGCCCCACACCCAACACCCAACACGCGTCTTACCGCGTTCAACTCGATATCAATTTAACGGCTATCTTTCACCGCGATTACTTTACAAAACAGTACACACAGGAGCGTTGGAAAGTAGTTTAGTAAGTGGTTAATTATATTATTAACCACCCATATGTTATACTAACTACACCAAATACTTAAATATGCGAGTCCAATTATTATTACATTGTAATAAAATAAGTTTTTCTTCGAAGACGGTTTTTACAACCACTTTTCGAATTTCATACATTTAACATACTATACAATTATACAAAAGTACTGTTATGTACATGCATGTATATATATGTACTGTTATGTACAATCATACAAAATATCTGTTTCAACCGGGTATTTATCCCAAAATTCGTCGCTCGGCAGGATTGGTCGTTACAAACTTTCTACAGATTGTTTGCACTTCTTTGGAAAAATGTTACTGAAAGTTACAGTACAAGGGACTGCATTATGTTAGCATCTTTCCAAAACCAAAGTAAAAACTTATAAAGTAGAAATAAGCGTAGACCATGCTACTTCGTACGACTCCAATTGTACACCAAGTGTGTAGGTACACCATCGTTTATTCATGATTTTTGACAAACAATCCAGATATCTCTGAATTTGTCATGCTGGTATTACATTAATCTAATCTTGGAGATTTCCGTAATACCTGGTTGCAATTGGTTGAATATCTAAAAAGGGAATGCCACGATATCGACGGTGTTGCCTCAGGCCGCGCCGACTATATCTTTAATCGTACTGTCTTCGGACAATCATAGAAATGATATCGCTTTCTCTACCGACATGTCTAAATTAGTGCAGTTATTACTTTACACGCCATGTTTAAACTATTATATTTGGCTGCATAATCGCTATCGCCAGTTGTGGCAATAATTTTAAAATCCAAATAACTCGTGCATTTGAAATTGGAACATTTCGTTCTAGAATGTTCTTATGCGATTGGATTTAATCAGTCACTTCTTCTGCATTGGAGTAAGTGTTTCCAAATTCACTTTGAAAATCCTGTAGAGATATAGAATGTACCTACTATGTAACTACTACTTTAATTGAAAAGTCTATAGGTACAATAACTAATAAATAAAACTAACGGCTATAGGTACAATGTGGAGTTTTCCAATAAAATCTCAATCGATGCCACAAAGTACCTTCAGGGTTAATTTTTATGAATTATAATATACAGGTATTTAATTACCAACTCTGTGTTGTACACGGAAAGAGAAATTCCGTTATTCCGTAAAACAGCCTCCATTATCGAATTTCGCGTAATTTTGGTAAAATATTTTAGCACCAAAACCAACACGCACGAAAAACACTTCCAGAAAACGCAATGACTCAAAACATGGCAAGTCACTTGAAAGTGCTTTCACGTCTTATTCATGAAGCACGAGTCCCTCATTGATATTCTGTACTTGTACTAATGAAGTGCAGTTAATGAAAAATTCTGCTAATTATCTCTTAATCAGATATCGTTTGCACTTATACGACGTCTATTAGATGGAAGTGCTTGCGAAGGAACATCTAATGTGATTTTATGGTATAGCATTACTGGGAATTAATTAACAAATCTGTGAGGTTTATATTTCTTATAACAAAGTAACTTCGTCATTGAATCTACATACCTAATACAAAACACCAAAAATGTTTATATGCATGTCCTTTATAGACTCTGAAACCATCCAACATATATGCCTCAAAATATTTCATTTGAAAGGCAATAATCCGATGGTGGTTAGAGACAACTAAAACAATGCATTAGGCACATTCGGTCCATTGATAAAGTCGATTTTCCACTTTTCCCATCAACAATTTGAAGATAATATGTGAAGATGGCGTATAATGTAGAGTATCAACTCTAATCTGTCCTTGTTATCAGAAAAATGTTTAGTGTAGTAGAAAACGCTAGGTATCCACTAGTCAAAAATAAAATATAATTCAACTTTTACATTTAATTAGTACTTACAAATGAAAATCGATCAGCTGACTCGAACCTGTTAACAACCAGAAACAAGCATAACGGGAGGAGTAACTGCTACAGAAATACCGTTGTTGTCGTTGTAAAATGATTCTTATTCTCCTACAACAAGGTGTACCAAAACTGCATCATTAACGTTGTAAGGACACAGATGTATCCGGTGCTTGCAGGTGATAAAACACCTTGAAATCGCAACAAAAAAATTCGTCTGTGGCACCTGGTGTTCTGATTTTAAAGTTTTTAAACATTGAATCTTGAAATGGTATGATGCTTATAGTCGGCGTATAAAAGGAATTCTTTTCGTTTGTTTAAGTTTGTGAATAGCCATTCCTGATTAATGACCATTGAATTGAACAAGGCCAATCGAGAATATCTTTTGTGTATTGTACATGTTAGTTAAGGCCCAAGTTCATTGCCATTTAAATTTTATCATTCAACTAATTTAATTACATTTATTTTTAGAAGAGAGGAACAATTTATGACCACCATAAAGACTTGATTTCATAAATCAAAGTTTACACTAACACAATCTTAACTTTTTAAACTAAACAATGTTTCTGAAACAGAATAACAAAGTGTGATAATTTGCAACAAATCCAGCAATGTTACAATGCGCAAGAAAGACGATAATCATTAAAATAATTTGAAATGCAAATTTATATGAGTTTACATTTTCACAGAATTTCAATAAAATTAAAGAATTGCAGTTAAGCATTCAATAGATTAATTTATTGAATAATGAATACATTTATCAATCTATTCATTAATCCATTGAATAATCTACATGAATTGCCGAGCACGTTTGTCAAGTTTCAAATGAAATTCTTTTTTAATTTTACCAACGGCCTAGGAGCTAAAATCTTTTGTGAATCGCACACGCAAACTAACGTTATTAATTACAGACAAGTTTTCATTGAACGACCAAAAACCTTAACTATACAGTAAGACAGTGCAAAATGCAATGACAAACGGAAATAATTTACTGTATTTTGCTGTGGGTGTGAAGAGAATGATTTAATAAAAATGTAAATGATTAATTCATCGTATAAAATAAGATAACAGCACAATAGTTACGAAACTTCTTTAAGAACAATATGAGATGACCTTTATCAGATTATAATACACTGAGGTTAGACTTCTTGAATTGAACTCGGTTCATTGACACAACTGTGTCTATAAAATAACCATGTAAACAGTTTTAGTAACATAATATTTAGTTGGTAATACATTAATTTATCAGTAAAATAACTTATTAAACTAAGTTAATGCTTTATTAGGCATTCAGTGATCTGAACAGTTGACTTGACCCGACCTACCGAGTGAAGCATTTTAGGTTTGATTCCCGGTCATGTAAGTTTTATCTGTTATGTGTAAAATGTTCCGAATTGATGCAATTGACGTAACGTAGTAAACTTATTACATTCTTTGAAAATATTGCAGGTAGGTAGGTAAGTAGGTATATGCGGTCAACTAAATCATAACTGACCTAAAAAGTAAAATTATCGTGTTCGCTGCGCCATGCACGATCATTTTGTGATTATGTCGAGCGGTCAGAATGGTAATGGTGGGATCTTTGTAAAGGTATTATTCGCACTAACCACGAGTAAGCGAAAATTAGTTAGCGACCAAATTGTAGAGTACTGAAATATGCCTGAAGCTTGAATAGGTCTGGCAGAGAATGCTTATAATATATTGTTGCTTGGCCTTACATGGTTTTGAGACAATAAGGAAATTTGACCGAGTAGTTAACTTTTAAGGTAACGAAGCGCAACTGAATAAAAAAATATTATCAAAAAAATATTTAGATTAATACTCGTATTTAGATTAAGTACAATTGGTTGGATGCTATACTATTAGGTGAATTTTTCATTATTTTAGTTATAGAGTATCTGATCCTTTCCTTTTTAGTCCGTATGTCCACTGACTAAAACTTATTCGCCTATCGCTTCAAATACGACATTTCAGCACAGTTAAATAATATAATTTGCGGTGACAACGTCAAGTCCGTGAAAGTTTTAGTGAAAATACGCATTGATACAGCATTGTTCCTCACACACAGATTGATATCTGCAATCAAGCTCGCCTGAACCCCGCTTTCTAATCTGTCGCTCGGTCGCTTGTTTAACATTTCACGGTTCAATAACTCTAACGTTGTAACGTCAGCCATCGTTACGGTGACCAAGTGGCAAACCCGACTTGTGCGATACGCTTATCGGATGTCATCTATTTGATAATTGCTATGACTCCGGCGCGCACATGAGGGGTAACGGCCGTGTATGGTGCTGTCGCTCAGTTGGTAGGGCATGTAATAGCCGATCAAAAGGTATTGGGTTGTATTTGTATTCGCGATCGAGGCATGCGATGCGTATGGTTTTTTCGGGTTTTGATTCGGGTTGCGATGTCTCCATCTTTCTCTTCCTCTTCTGACGAGTAACTCAAATGAGGATTAGTCTATGTAGAGATAGATTCAACGCTATATTATGTATATCATTGTTACATCATCACTAAAAAACAGAGAAAATCCGATTGGCTGTCTACGATTAATGAGCCTTCTCTTGATCTTCAACTCTTTCAATTCCCTACAATGACATCTTCTCCTCATATTCTAATTGGCCGGTAACCATTACTCCAATAATGTTATCCTTTGATTTGTACGAAGAGAATAATTTCTTTTTTCTTTCTACCTGGCGCACTGCTATGGGCTATTTATAATTTATGTATATATGTCAAGGGAAAATGGGTATATAACATTAAAATAACTAATACAAAAATACCTAAATGACATGTACCACTTGAGTGTGTGTTTAACTATGTTTGAATAAGTATATTAAAAAGTAATTTGATCTTGATGACATCCATAACGATTGTGAGTAATTAAAAATCTGTTTTGGTAATAATCTACATCCTGTACTATAAAACTGGACCGATCAATTAGCGTTATAACTTATTTTACAGCTCAACGCAAATAAAATCATTTAAGAGTTACGACCTTTTAATCTAGAACAAATTCTTTAAACAGCAATAAATTAGTGTCGAGGCAATGAAATGGAGCTAGTTTATTGGAGGTGTGTCCACCAATTAAAAACTGGGTAAAGTTTATGATTTTGTAACCATTTTCATAGAATTAGTTTGTACGAGTATAAATATTATAATAACACACTAGGATTCCCTGTGTCGTGGGTGCCATGGACAACACACTAGACAAGGACAATCACACCCAGACCAAGAACAGAAATTCAAACTCATCATTCAAATTTCCGCCTCGCTGGGAATCGAACCCAGGACTCTCGGTGCGGCGATCCGGCATGGTAACCATTGCGCCACACGGGTCGTCGTCGGGTTAATAACGTTGTATTGATTTCATATGTCATTTTATGTCTCCTTTTTTATCTTATAACTCTTTATAAGTTAATGCTAGATTACTATCCCACTTGATGGTAAGTGGCGATGTAGTCATGGGTGGTAAAACGCACTTACTTAGTAAAAGCCTATTCCTTCTTGATTAATTATAATATTATACATAATACCTCCAATCATTGTGTGTTTCTTTACGAAGTTGTGTAATTAACGAAACATCTCGCATCATTGCATCTTAATTGCAGCAAACAAAATTATATTATCGCAAATTTCCAAAATCCGGAGCCACCAACGTCGATTTACGCAAAAATTATCGACTTAAATGTCATAAGAGATAACTTTATCAGCAAACGGTAATCATTTGAATATAATCGACATTGTTAATTAAAATTATCGAAAAAGTAATATTACACTATATTACGAAAAGGATATGAAAGCGACCGCGAACGGATATTACCTTTACACTTCAATTTATTTCGTAATACAATAATAATATGAGAACTCTCACTTTCGCACGGTGCCGTGTCATGATGATATTTTTTTCAATAACTCACGTGCGGCTATCATTAATAATTACTAACTCGATTATACATAGACTAATATACTGACGGATATTAAATAAGATGAAAGAGCCGCATCAAATTGAATATATTAAAAGTGTTGCAAGCAGGAAACAGATAGGAGGAATAGATTCACCTTGCTATCTGAAGATAACTTAAGGTTAATTTATTGCGGTGAATTCGTATAGAAAACGCGCAGAATATCGAAAGACCTAAATACATAAATTATCTTAACTGTTGTGAGAAACAAAGGCCGATTTTAATTTATTTATATTTATAATTTATAAATAACACGATATTCCCAGTTAATTAAAAAAAACCGGGCAAGTGCGTGTCAGGCCACGCGCAATGTAGAGTTCCGAAGTAGTAAGTTTATCGACTATCTCATTAACTACTTATGCTAACATAGCCGTGATAGTTTTCCATGATGGTGTCCAACTCCAACCATTTATCTGGCAGGGGGCGGGACACTTAACTCGAACCAAAATTAGCACTTTAAAGCCAAATATTTCGCAAACGGACCCCTAAAACCAAAAATGGTCTTAAAAATCCCATTATATTTTTCTGCCTCACGTTACGTGTAATGGAGGTACCCTGAAAAAAGTTTTTCAATACGATTTTGGAGTTTTTAACCGACTTCAAAAAAAGGAGGAGGTTCTCAATTCGACTGTATTTTTTTTTATGTTTGTTACCTCAGAACTTTGGACTGGGCGAACCGATTTTGACGATTCTTTTTTTAATCGAAAGCTGGTGGCTGTCATGTGGTCCCACATAAATTTTATTGAGATCTGACAATGGCATCCATGAGAAAACCACATAAGTCGTAAATTGTGTTAAGATGTGCGCGACAAATTGACGAATAACTCAATATCACGCCAACCGATTTCGATGATTCTTTTTTTAATCGAAAGCAGGTGCTTGTCATGTGGTCCCACATAAATTTGAACGAGATCTGACAAGTAGTTTTTGACACTTTAAAGTCGATTATTATTTGTTAGTAAAATTTAGATTATAATAAATATGTACATATATGCCAAATTACAGATTTCTAGCACTAAGGGTCTCGGCGCTATGCTTCGGACAGACGGACAGACGGACGGACAGACAGACGGACAAGACGAAACTATAAGGGTTCCGATTTTACTTCGGAACCCTAAAAACGTATTTAAAGATAGCCCTACAATATTTTATTTTGAATTACCTAATTAACTTTTTATTATAGAAAATATTATATTTGGTTTTAATAAAGTTTGCACGCATTTCATCGTACGTCTAAAATTAAGTAAACATGATTGAAAGACCTACATTCGCTCGTACCGGTAAAACTTATAAAAACGTCGAAAACGTGTTAAAATCGAAAGTTGATTTATTGATTGTTGATTAATTTATTCACTGCAGCCCTTTTACCCGTGCGACTCGGCAACGGGTAGAAATGACAAGGGTTTAACTGTCTGATCCAATAACTAGTGAATACAGCATAACTACCAACGCGGTAAGATTATCGAAGTATGTATTTTATTGTATCTGTAATGCCTGTAATGTACATACCTACTGTATTATGCTTCGCTGCTCAATTCTCGCGATTAATATTTACATGTAGTACTATTTCCAATCAACGGCCTTCAACACGATCGGCCATATTAATAAACATAGACTAAAGCAAGAGTAACTTTAAAACTTGTCGTAAATAAGATTTAATTAAATTCAGTATTAATAAATATAGAGTAACGAAGAAGTAAGCTACTCCGAGTCTAATCTCAGAATCAAAGTTAGTCCATGTCGTTACATAGTTTAGCGACTGATTAGGCGTGGACTAGGCGTGCATTGACGACATTGACGTTGACTTGACGCATATCAAGAGTACTTCGTTGTTCTAACTAAACGTCATTCACATTGATATTTTCTTTGACCTTTTCTTCTTCATCCCAGTTAACTGAGCGAGCACGTTTTTGGTTCATGTAAATCAATTTTAAATTTAACAAGTAACCATAGCATGAAACAAACTGCGAGGAGCGAAATTAGGCGCTTGAAATCGAAAGCTGATCAGGTCGTTTGAAGTTGTCAATCCCAAAATATTGTTGTCACTGTCATTTTAATGCATGAAGTCATTCACTGACTCACTCTTTTTACTTTTAAATTTTAAAGGTTGCCATATTTAACTCGTTGAAACCGGACTAAGAAATGTATTGTTAGTTCGAGGTTACTCCATATTTATTAATAACATTGAAATTACGAAGTTATTACTTAGTTAATCCAGAATTAACTAGTCCAAGTGTAGCTTCAGATGATGCTTGGATTAAGCGATTTTTATTAATAAGGGTGTAAAAGTTTAAAGAAAAACAAAAATATTATCAATCTGAAACATAAAATCACATTTAATAGTTGTCAATTTGACTTATTTCCTCAGTTCAGTCGTTCACTAAATGTTGTTCGGTTCTTCCGGTCATCATTCTTCCTCAGTGCTCCGTAGCCATTTTTGCTTCATTATCTATTTTCGTGTCGCGGCCTCTACACGTCTCGACTGTCCCTAGACTCTCTAGTAGGGACTCCCTAACGGACAGTCGATCTTAACGAAACGGTGTGAAGAAAATAAGAAAATTTAAAAATGAACTATAATATTTGGAGAAAATACAGGTTAAAAGTGTTATTCGGATGTGAATCAACCAATTTTTACGTATACTACGTATCATCGGATTAAAGGATACCTTTACCAGTAAGTGTTTTACGATTTATTATTATCCTCAATTCCATTTTTAGGAAGATACCCACATTATTTGATAAATTCAAGTGCCAGATACTTTCGCAGTATAATTTATTGGCATGATAAATCAATTATGATACCAGCGTCATAATTTAGACCATCATAATTATGTGAACAAAGAATTTAATATTTTGATTCTTTTAATGTGCATTCACATTTGTGATGCGAGTAGTACGATGGGACTGCTACCTTCACATACTACCCTTTGCGGTTCAATTGTTGATGCTACACAGAGTTATGCCAATATTCTTCGAGTATGAACCTCGACAACCTTCACAGTATAACTGAACCTTCTCCAGGTATCGAAATATAACCAAATAATTGAGACAATTATCGATGACATGACAAAAGCAGTGATGCGAACGTCGCTCGCCATGATAATGTTTTAATTTAATCACGTGAAGAGCGAATTTGAGATCCTGGTTCTTTTAATGTATATCAACGTTAGTGATGCGAGCATTGCAATGGGACTGCTACCTTCACAGGACGACCTTTTGTGGTTAATTTGTTGATTTTACATAAAGTGATGCGAATGCTTCTTTTGGGTTCATTTTCTTCACAAATAATGCACCTTTCTGAGTGTCAAATAAGAACCAGAACTATTGATATAATTATAATATAGATAAATAATCTTTAATGAAAATAAATAAATTTAAATGAACTTTAATTCATACATTTTATAAGGAAATCACTTGAATTCCTATGCATTTTGATGTCCTCATTCCTTCCACATACTAGCAGTACCTACCTAATATGAGGTTCTAAAATATATAATCCAGTACTCAGCAATTGTGCCTTTTTTTAAGGACACTTTTAGTACTGAATGCCTTAACTATGGTAACCATTTCGGACATCCTGCAATTATACATATTTCTTTGCTGCGCGTCTGTACCAAATACGCATGGTATATAACTGCTCCCTCTAGTAGGGCTATAAAGTTCTGAGACAAGCTAAATTGTATCGATGCACTATCAACGTAGCTAATACTTCACGCCACTTCTTGATATCTACAACTAAGGAGCTGAAGAATACATCAAAGAAGATGAAAAGGGACTGCTCTCTTTGTGGTTAGACTGGAAAATCAAAAGCTTTGAAAGCCATTATCATTTCAAGACAGGATGAAACAGGATTAAAACTAGTGCTTTCTAAAAACATAAGTCTTTATTGAACCATTCGGATTACGTTTTCCATGACGACTTTATACTCTCGGGAAGTTCCGTGCAAACCGCCGCGCTCCCGCCGCCACCGCCATCGCGCCCTGTCGCGAGCGCACTCTAATGGAAGATGCTGTTGGCTTTATAGGTCTTACAGCATGACGTGGACAGTAATCGTCAAAATGCCTTCTACATGACACGGAAAGTAAAACGGTTGTCAATCCAACTGGCATCCAACTAGTTTTTACTCACTAAAAGCATCATGTCAACCTCAATTTGCCAAGAAAACCTTGCAAATTACATTGCTACAGTTCGTAGCTTAAGCTTCGTAGGCCTTTTATGGTCAAAAGCTCATTAGATTTTATGTCAGTTGACAATTTTTATTTTTAACGCAGAGTGAATAATTTTAAGCTTTGCGGCTTATGACTCTTGTGAATTTTGTGTATTGTATATATTTTTATATAATGTTAATCCATTCGGCAGATTACAATATTATTCAATTCAATTCAATTTAAAAATAATTAATTTCAGATAGGCCATTTTGTGGCACTTTTGACACAGTTACCATAACCGTACCGTTGACACTTTACCGTAACTCATGTAATTAGTACAAAAAGTGTGTAATCTCTAGTAAATGGTAGTTACAGAGGAAAGTTATCCACTATTGAATTAGGAATAACCGGTTTAGTCTACTGAAGCCGAAGGATCCGCATAATAATCCTGATACATTTCAAGGTTGACATAAGTAGGTTATTTGATACAATGATTATTCATTTATTATTATCTACTCGTATCTAAATATTATACATAATAATAATGGAGATTTTATATACAATAATAATCTCTTCTTTTACTTTCATAGCTTATTCAGCCCGATGACAAGTTTCAGATTAATTTTAAGAAGAACCGCTCGCACCCATTATAAGATGGAGGCCTTGTGCAAGTACTATGTTCTGCTTTAACACAGGGGTAATTATACCTAAATTTTTATAAAAATTACTAATATTATTTGGCATCACCGGTTTCTTTTTGAAGACATTGTTTTTTTTTTCTCGAACAAGACAATGTTTGTAATTGTATTACGACTTTATGTAATTCGAATACTACAGTTACTGCACCGTTGGAATTTAACCTAATAATGAAATCCATTATCAACCGAATCATTCAACATAATTTTTTTATTGAGATGGTTTACCAGTTGGCAGGTCATAAATACACCGAATGTAAATACAATTGAAAGCACTAATGTTGCTGTATATGTAAATTTGGCTCTACACCTATCTATTTTGATAATAGTTCTATAAATATATGGTACAAATATAATATATATAGTCTTTTACTCTTAAAGCGATATGAGATAAACTCACATTGAAAATTTATGCATATCTCCTAGGTTTACAATATAGTTGGTTGCAATTATTATATTTTTAGCCATGAGCAATTTATACTTATCAAAAAATTACAAAATCAGACATAATTCAGACATAGTCTGATTATCACGTGCATTAAAATGGGCAAGGTGCTCATTGCAGTCGGTGGCTTACGGTTATATAAAAAACCCTTACTTTATAACCAAATTGCATTGCAATTATTGGCAGCCATATAAATCCTTACTAAAAGAGCTATGAACTACGGGGGATATCAGTTTAATATATTATGTGATATAACAATTATTTTTGTGTCCTTTTTCACTATTTTTTTCCAAGGGTTGTCGAAAACAGTTTTTGTGTGTGCAATAAAGAGATATAGATACTGAAATATTATATCTATCTATTTATCATGGACCTACGCTGTGGGCCTACCAATATGCAACATAATTATTTATCTTTTCAGGATATCCTGGACAGAATATTATTTTTTGTGCATTGCCGTAATTGCCATTATGTTAAAAATAAAATATTAGTAAATAAAGTAGTCACAGTTGATCGTGCTACATGTACGAAAATTAGATGGCTATCTCAGCCCTGTTTAGTATTCTAGATAATATATTCTAGATAACGATAAATTATGAAGAATAATTTACTGACAGCCCGACAGACTAAATTCTTAATTTCGTATTCCAAATCCTCTCTAAATTTTTGGAGAAAATATCAAAAACAATTGTATTAATACCAAAACAAGAAGTGTTCCACTTCTTTCAATCTATTAATTATAATTGATTATATTATTGTATGCCCATTTGTGGCAAGGATATTGTTATTAAATAACGTGAATTTTTTTTACCTATGTACCTATATTCCACAATAAATTAACTTGAATTTGAATCGATTATATGATATATGACATACGATATATGATAAATTGCCTATCTTGTATGCAAAACAATATAAAGACATAATTGTTCTGGACTCATGTCAGACATATTTTAATTTTTTTTTTCTTCTGTACGTAACATAGATAGGTATATATTATATACCTCTTGTGATGAATAAAATGCATCGATTGTTATAATGTATTTATGGTTCGTATTTCTAAATCTAAAGTATTTATTTATTTATACGAACACTGTAATGTAATAAAATACTTATTTACACTATTAATGTTTGCTGATGGAGAGTGAGTTAATACTCATGTTATCGATCAAATAATTATTTGTTACATAATAATAATAAAAAAAAAACACGAATATACATTTTGATTGCATCAAATCTATTCATACAAACCTAAAGTGCGACTAGATACATGTTTTATGGGAAATTATGCTATTTGTCTAGCTGAGATATTCGTGTTCTTATTATTATAAAAATAAAAACTTCGTAATTTAACCTCTAATTTATTCTTTACAGAGAACCACATCCACAAGAGTGGTATATGTATATTTCAGAGCACACGTCACGTTGTACGTCTACCTTCAAAGGGAGAAAGCGTGCATGTAATAAGGAAAACAGCCACATGGAGCGCATTTGTCAGTTTTTATATGGTTTTAGAACTTCATGTTCGCTAGATCCATTCTTGATTTTCAATCAAGTTTATTATTTTCCCTTTTTTCTTTCGAACAGTCTTTATATTTAATGTTATATTAAGCTTACTAATGTAAGCAAAAACCTCTTCGCACAAATTAAAAGTAATTGGGACATTAATCAATACTAATTGTAATTGATTTTATTGATAAAAAAGTTTCTATATATATCATATATACCTGATGATTTCCATATTATATTAAAGGATACATCCTATACCTACTTTAAACATCTACATGTAAATATTAATCGCGAGAATTGAGCAGCGAAGCATAATTATTGATAAAACGAACTTACCTGTACGTGAAGTTCTATCAAAATTAAGCGAGCTGCTCAATTCGAAGCGATTAATAGGTCCCCCCCAAAAAATGAAAGGACCCACCCTAGCAGTCTGTATCCTTTAATTTATCTTTAAACGTAATGAAGCAAAAATGGCTACGGAGCACTGAGGAAGAATGATGACCGGAAGAACCGAACAACATTTAGTGAACGACTGAACTGAGGAAATAAGTCAAATTGACAACTATTAAATGTGATTTTATGTTTCAGATTGATAATATTTTTGTTTTTCTTTAAACTTATCGTGTTGAAGGCCGTTGATTGGAAATAGTACTACATGTAAATATTAATCGCTTCGAATTGAGCAGCTCGCATAATTTTGATAGAACTTCACGTACAGGTAAGTTCGTTTTATCAATAATTATTGATGGCGATGATCACTTCGACAGGTGCAAAGTGAAAAGAGTTATCTACAAAGCTTTGTAGATGACTCTTTTCACTTTGCACCCGTCGACTTGTCATCGTGTGGTCTATCTTCGCCTCTATCGAAAAAAAAATTAACTAAAACAGACATGTTTTCCAAAACCAAAAAAATACGTAACTAAAACGTCGACAACTTACATGTTAACTAAACTTCATTAACATAACTTACAACAACCAACCAACTCTTGCAGACATCAGTACTTCAAAATGATTCATAAATCGAAGAAGCGTTGGCGTCATTCACAAGTTTCACAACCGTCATAGTATGTCATGTTAACATCAAAGGGAATTTTAATCTTTCAATCACCGATAGTCGACGACGTATCTCATTATAGGTTAAGGTACCAGCACAATAATGCAAGGGAACGTCAATCAAAACTTCGTAACCTGGCGCCCACGAGTGTCAGGCTCGGAGAAGACATCGGGACACCAATACGCCCACTGTCTTTGTGTCATTAGGTCTCATTAATATTTACTACGAAACCTCCGCCTTTGATATGAGTCGTTGAGAAAAGAGAATAGGCTTTTAGTAAGTTAGTGCACTTTACTATGAATAGGATTTCAGACAATTTGCAATGGCGCCAGTCTCCTGTTAGAGGTCTTAATATGTAGTTGCCTACTTTAATAACTGCAAAGTACTTAAGCAATACCGAAATTAATAAAAAAAATTATGATCTAATGACGACATGTAACTCAACCCGAAAAAAATTTAATAGACCTGCCTTTGGATATTTGCATATAGCAACTTCCGACATAGATGGATCAGTCAGCAAATTAAAAAACAGCAATCAATCACCTGTAAAATTAATTTAAAATTAAAGTCAAACGTAACATTAATTTACAAAACGATGACACTACGCTCAGGTAATGACCCGACAACAATTTTCACTTACGCACATTTAACAAGACAGCCTTATGACACTGGGGTCGGAGATCAATCACACTCTTGTCTTATGTGTGTTTGGAGAAAAAAGTAATTAAATCTACAGGCGTTCTATACATTAAGGATCTGAATTATAATCGAAAATGGCTTAAAAGTAATATACAATGCGGCCCTGTAGTTTATTATTATTAAAAAGTATAGATTTTTATTTAGTCTGGGTTTTTTGTGGCCGAATTGGAAACAAAAGTTAGTAAGAATATGTACTATGTTGACTGTTTTCTGCAATAAATATCGTAATACAGTTCTTATTAATCAAAACGGGCTCAGACAATCTTTTTTTTATCAGACCATTTCAAATACGGAAGTAATACTTTAACGATTTCCACTTCACCAGTTTTTTTTGTTTTTTATTGCGTAAGAAGCGACGCGAAAACCTCTTGTGGTCGTAATTGATTGATGCATCGATCCAATAAAAAATAATGATGCCTAAAGTGTAAACAGTTATTCAATAGGTCGATGCGAAAAAAAGTGCTATCACAAATTATTCGCGACGTGCCGACTGAGTGTAAATATCATATTGCTAATGCATTACATAAAAGATGGGCATTAAAAACATATTGTGTTAAAGTAACCTTTGATCGTCTGATTTGTAGATGTTAGCATCCTTTGTGCTATTGAATGGTGAATGGGGCGGTAATGTTGCCGCTGCACCTTATTTATTTTACATCTTATGCTTTTTACGTTTCGCTCTGAAGACATACTCATACTCGTAGCTATGTTACAGACCTCGAGTCTATACATATATTTTTTATGCTTTTAGCAGGCAAATGAGCAGACGGGTCACCTGATGGTAAGTGATCACCGCCACCCATGGACATTAGCAACACCGGGGGCGTCACCAACACGTTGCCGGCCAAGGAGATGACGATAGACCCGCTTCTTGATGGACCCCATGTCATACCTTAGAGGGAACACCGATGGATATATTACTAGTAGTAATGAAAACTATCGAATTATTCAAAGTGTTTTCTTTCGTATATAAATTGATTTAGAGCAGCAGATACCCAACGTGCGGCCGGTTTTTGTAGTTGGCTCATCTGGGGTTACTTTATTTTATAATAATCGCGAAAACCTAAGAAATCAATACTTATATTAAGAAATTAATACAAGACAAAAGCATCAATGTGTTCACATCAAAGAGTTTCAAGAAGTAGGTATACCTACTGAATAATAACATTTTTGATTTGTACACTTGAACCGACAAAACGCCTACCATGGTAGTTTTTGAAGACATGCTCCGACGACAATATATTACTTAGTTAGTTTCACGAAGATGTCTCGTCGAAACTCCTACTGTAATATGCCATATAAATGTAGCTACCACAGAACCAAGTTAAAGCCAAAACACAAAGTAGTTTATAACTTTCTTCCCGCAGAACTTATCAGATCAGATGCGGTGGTTGTAACCAAGCGATTGTGCCAAATATAAGCTGCAGTGATAAACTGGACTGGAATTTCAGGCCTTAATAAGAAATGGCCTAAAAGTTGATGATATGTGTCGAACTAAACTAGAACTTAATTGATCCTGAACACATATCCTTACTGATGAAAATGAACTGCAGGATTGCATTTCGTTAAACAAATATCACTATTAATGACATTGGTCTATAGCTCCAAGCGACTATTTTAATAAAAAATAACAAAATAACGAAAAAGAAACGAATAGGATCCTACATATGAATATGAATACAGATTTCACCTTTGACTGGAGAAAATATCGTCCTGTCATAAATATCGTCGTCTTTTGTACAACTAAAAAACAATATACAGCCGATAAAATTGGTAAGTGTAGTTACACGAAATGCTCATTAAACTTCTAAATCCATAAAATTACCTTCAACAGATAACGTAAACAAAGAGAGAAACGGTCGCGCCATTGTGAATTAAGTGGCCGGCGGAAGTTTATTAGTTAATGCAAAACCCGGCACGGGCTGTCTGCTCAAAATAATTGTACAGTCATTCTCGGCGCAAGCCTCTTTGTGTCACGCGTATCTGTGGCCTATAAACCGAGCGGTATCTACGTTCGACATTGACTTTCTTCCTTGACTTGTAAATAGCGCTGCGCTTTCAGATCAGGACTGAAGCGAGGATAATGCACCGTAATTTTGCTTTTCCACTTTTCGGCTCCAAACTGCTATGTGCGTAACGAAATAAAAAACCAAAGCTATGCGGGTAAAGAAGCACTGACAGGAGTGACAGGTCGTCTCTCGAATAGCTGGTCTGATGACATAAGGAAGACAGCAGGAAGCCGTTGGATCCAAGGGCCCACACTGGTCGGAGTGGCGCCTATTAGGGGAGGTCTAAGTCTAGCAGTAGACTTCAAGGAATAGATAGATCGATAATGCGGGAAGGATGTACTATGAAAAAATGTCATGGATGGCTCGCTCGCTCTTCCGCCATACAAACAACATAGCTTTAATGAAGCTATTTCCACCAGTGTTAAGCTAATTCAAGAAACGAAAATCAGGCAATCTTTTGGGCGGATCTGAAACAAATCGGTAGTTAAGCCACTTCGCTAACCTCTGGTAGAAAAGCAGCCTAAAACTCGCGTCCACAAGGAGTCTGGCGATCGCATCGCACTCTAGAGCCAAAAATCGCAATGCCCAAGAAAAATTCGCTATGAGCTGCAAGTGTAGGTCACGTGCGATTAAGAAATTTGCATTGAGCTCAAAAAACTCTAGTAGTAATTCAGTTATTATAAAATCATACACATGTTTCAAGATTCGAATGCAAATAGAAATAAAATATCCACGTGACCAAGATATTAATGTAAATAACGGTTATACTTGTGGTTCATATTACCGGTATCATCAGTGTGTCGTATGAGGTATCGAGTCGCTGCAGAGCAATGTGGAAGAACTCGATTCGCGATGTAACGCGAGATGTGCTGTGGTCGCCAGTGATAATTACATAGGAAATGATTCTATGAAGTGTCACTGTCCTATAACATGCAGATGAAAGTTTAGCTCGTCCGCTTTTTGCGTCGAAACCGCAAACACTTGAATTACAATTCGCAAACGTAAAAAAATACTCATACACAAACATAGTCACACTTCTGCACTATTGGTAGTGTCGCTCCAAAATAATCTAGAACAGAGAATAAACTCTTTTCTTACTTTTAGTTCTTTCTCGGAAATCAAACTATTGGCCGGAAGTAAGTTAAGCAGTGTCATTACCAACAAACTAGAAGGGTCATGACATAACATAGGATTTTTTTTTAATTTTGAATGTAAAAAGTGAGATTGACAAATATAATTTTTACAGTAAACCGCAGTATCCAAGTAAGGATTATATCTGGGTAATTTTTTTACTTATTCAAAATACCCAAGTTCATAAAGAAGTCATGATCGCTTTACAAAAAAAAATACGACGTGTTTCACTATTATTATCGTCAAATATGTGTTATTATCGTCAAATAATATAATTGATAAGGAAAAAGATTTTAAACTTACATCAATGTCGTTTGTATTGTACATACCATTAGAGTAGGTAGGTACCTACTAACGATACGCATCTCATAATAATTTCGAGTAAGTCGCGCAGATCTTGGCCACTGCTAAACACTGCAATATACCTACCACCTACATGACGTATCGTAAAACGGAAAATATAAATTTCCTGCCCTCAACCGACTGCTTCATTTAAAACTGAGGGAAAGCGACGTTAGGGCCTACAGTTAAGCCTAGTTAACTGTTATTTCATAGTACATTAGTTAAACATTTCCTCGTGACGAGATACAATCAAACACTCAAGACACAAACATGCCACATTAACTATTACATCATTTAATTGCCAAGATGTTTCAGTTGATACGCGCTGCAGTGTTTTCTCCCTTTCCGGTGCAAGAGCGTATA
The DNA here is from genome assembly GCA_951805285.1 of Thymelicus acteon. NCBI lineage: Eukaryota > Metazoa > Arthropoda > Insecta > Lepidoptera > Hesperiidae > Thymelicus > Thymelicus acteon. Next base: position 5,377,590 of record OX638233.1, read on the forward strand.
AACTGTGTAAATTGTACATGTTTTTTTTTAACGTGCCTAATGGTGGAAAATAATCATGAGGCGTTCAGTAATGTCATTGTAAACTCTTTTTTACCGACTTCAAAAAAGAAGGAGGTATTCAATTCGACTGTATTTTTTTATGTTTGTGTTACCTAAGTTTCGACTTGGAGAACCATTTTGATGATTATTTTTTTAATCGAAAGCTGGTACTTGTCATGTGATCCCACTTAAATTTGAGCGAGATATAACTAGTAGTTTTTGAGTTATCCCTAATTTTGAAATCAGTTATTTTTTGTCAGATAAAGGTCTTGAAAGCGCACGTAGCCTGATGGCTTGTTTCAGTTTGAATCGTTCAACAGAGTTAAGAAACATCGGACGCGGTCCATTATTGGATTGAAAAGTTAATTTTAAAACGCTACTAATATAAAATGGGTCATCAATTTTTTTACATAAAATTTACCTAAGGTAAAATGAAAATTAGTTGTCGATATACCGTTAAGATTTACGTTGACAGAAGCTTATCTCTGTTTTACGAAAATACTTTATTGGATTATAATTGGCAGTAGTGGGCCGCTGGGCCACTTTCACCCACGCATGGGCCCAAACGACCGGAGACACACTGTCACTTTCGAAAGCATCGAAGGACGTTTAAAATTCAAGAAAATCACACGCATTTTGTGGGAAATCGATTTCTGAGAAATGAGCTCAGGATGTGGGAAAGACTATCTGTAAACAGCACAACGGTTTTCTGAGTCACAAACGTTAGGTACAAATATACAGCTTAATTCACACTAGAAGTATTTCATTTGCAGTAAGACTCACACTGAGGTTTTTTAGCAATACGTACCCTTTACTAACGTATAAGAACAACAGGGGGACTCAAACGACGAGTCGTTTGGCGGCTTAAGCCCAATGCATACGTAACGGGTTTTTCCCCGTACGGGATAACGGGACGGGGACGGGGTATAAGGCGCGCTCTATAGCTTGCTTATGTTTACTCTAAAGGAAAACCTCGTCGCCGACGGGGCGTGAAGTTTTGGAAACATCGTTTCATAGAAAATGTATGCGATAGTGCATACGCAGCGGAAGCGAAACCCCGTCCCGTACGGAACGTGGCCCGTGCGTCAGTGCCACGTTCCGTACGGGATGAGGTTTCGCTTCCGTTGCGTATGCATAGTCACCCCGTTCACGACGGAGAAAAAGTAGTATAAAATTCCCGTCAGCGACGGGGAATGCCCCGTCCCGTCCCCGTTCCGTACGGGAAAAAAACCCGTTACATATGTATTGGGCTTTACTCAAGCAAGCGGATAGTAGCTACCCAGGCGGACTCCACGGAGAAATAATTATAGTAATCATGGTATTTATGAACTATTGAAGTCTTAACCCTTTTTGTCGTTTTAAAACCTTATTTACTTATTACGCTCCAATTAAAATGCTGAAAGAAATCAATCTCAGAACGTAAGATAAACATACGCGAAAAATATACACGATATAAAGTCGGACGAAAAGTAAAAGCAGCCTCATATTTTCGATAGGACCGTATACAATACGACAGGGGCGTTTTTGTTTTAAATACACGTCAATAACTTTCGTAAAGGTTACAAAAGTGAGAGTTTATAGGGACCATTTACACGTAAGCGAAGATATATTGAACACTGGTGATATTAATTACTTTAGCGAGCCCGACCCTCGCATGGAGAACCAGATGACCCGAGGCGTTAAGAAGATTCAAAGGCACTTAATTGTTGTAAATTTCCTTTTCAAGCGGCTTTAATATGTGAAGAACCAGTTGGTGATAACTCGGGTAACGTCCTAAAAGCGTGAGAGGCTTAATGTAAAATTATCATTCCTGAAGTGAAGGCCAAGTGGTTTTTTGAGGTATAATGTTTGCACGCCTCAACTAGACTGCTTCTTCTAAGTTTAATTATGATTTTGGATGCATTCCTATATTTTTGGTATACAGATTTAATATAACAAAATTAAAAATTTAAAAAAAAGATACGCTGGATGTCAACAAAAAAAAAGAAAAAGGATCTGCAGCGTCCCCTGGTGGTCTAACGCAACATATCTATGAACTTGCTCTATAATTATACCTTTTGAATGCAAAAAACCGCAATGCAATCGGCAAAGTAGTTTTCATAAAAAACGGTAACAGACATACAAACAACCTCTAACCCCAAACGCAAATACCGCCTCTGTTCCGTTCCGTCCGTCGCGGCGTCGTCATGGGTAAAAAGCATCGACAAGGCATCAGTACTAACTAAATAAATAAACCAGTCGACAACTTTGTAATTATGATTCTAACAACTGTATGAACTGTAGCTGTAGCTGGCATGTGATGTGACTAACCGAAGTACGTCATCATAAATATAAAAATAATGGTGATCCCACCGCTCGCCGCAAGCAATAAACCGAAGTGTGTCTTAAATGAAGTTCATTAGAAAATAGAAAAAAATACTCTGGATCTGTTCCAGCGGCCTTGGACCCCTTCGAAGATTAACTCACGCGCAGCCATAGTTATAGATTGCCCTACTTTACGGAGAGACGAACTATATTGTACCTAATACATATTTAAAACAGATTACACTTTTATTTTCTGTAATTTTAAAAAGATCACAACGTCTATTTTCAATTTAGAGGACATACCGAGGTTTAAAGGATCCGAATACGTGTTTATAAGAAGAAAAACCTTAGCTTAGAAATTCAGTGGTGTTTGTAACTTCTTCGCTACAGAATATTGAAACCCGTATCAATGATTCAGTACAATCTTGTATACATTTAAAAACCGTATCATATTTGATAAGTAATTTATCGGATGTGATAGACATATGGTTAAAAAGATTAAGGCCACACATATTTGTCACGGGATTGTGTCATCTACACAGTAATCATATAGTAGGTATGAATGTAGTTCCGAGAGTAACTCGATCGTTATTCGTTATTGCATATCCATTAAATTCGGCTGGCGCATTAAAATAACCAGTGCAAACGGTACTGGATTACGGTAGTTTAGTTAAACGTGATGTATAAATATCGTTGCGTAAAGTTTGTTCACAAAGCATTAAATAACCGTTCTATTCTAACGAATGATTTCAAAATTCAAAAGGAAAGATAGTCCCGTCGGGATATTTCACACAAATGTTCTTCATACTATCAAAAAGCAGCTTCACCCCTCTCTTTCTTTTACGAACTACGTGATATAGTTGAATAATATGTACTGAGCATAAGTCCAATTGAACCAGTTTAAGTATATGCAATTAAAACGTTCTAAAATAAAATATTTAATAACACTACTTAAAAATGGAGTGGAAGAGTGAAGATAGTTCTCAAGGACAACAATTTATTTACGTTATTAAATTTATTTGGTTCCAATTAAGATCATTTACTCCAATTTGTAGTCGAAGGAAGTACAGAAGTTAACTGACCGATAAGACGGACGTACAGACCACGATTACTGAAATTAGGCTGAATCGTATTACGTTTGTTATTACGTTCCTTGCAACGCTTCATTCAGTTTCGTTTTAATCCTAACTACTACAGCATGCCTCTTTTGAAAAATCATCTAATCAAATTGTTTGGGCCACGGTTACAATATAATCTTTCAAAGATTTGAAACAATACTTATTAAAAAACCTCCAATCCTATGTACAACATAAGTATTATAATACGAGTTGTTACATTTATATTTATTGCAATAAAATTAAAAGTGGTAACCAAAGTGTTGGAAGTTTACGTGAAAAATGTACCGGTTACTATTTTTGTGCGCCTCTTCGACACATGTTACGAAATGGAACAAAAATTGGGTCAAATAGGCCGCGTGAGAGAATTTGTTACAAGTGTTCGCGCAATAAAAATACATATAAAATAAATCTACTAATCAAATGATGTACCTTAATTGGAAGTTATACCGCCTACAAGAATCATAATACCAGAGTTTAAATTAAATGTATATTAAAAAAAAATATTAAAACAAGCGTTAAAAATTGTGTCTGTGCTGTTGGCCGTTTAGGAGTCCCCTCGTCTGGAGCCAATCTTGAGCGTAGTATCTTGATACTTGTCACTATCATCAAAACAGGTGTTGTCATCGAAACCAAATCAATTTGGGAAAATTCAACTCTGTAGGATGAGAGGAAGTAGTTCTTAGGCTTGCAAGAATTGACTCACACATTTATGACATGCTAACAAACTAACGAACAAAGAAAGTAAATAAAATTTTCTACAATAAAAGTAATTAAGCAATTACAACAATTTAAATTCACCGGGACTCCAAATTAACAGCAATGCCCAATAACAATAAACCTATTCCAAGGACTACCTAAGACTTTAATATAGAGAACCATCAATTCGAGCATATGGCTGTTTATCCTGAATAAAATTCGTACAAGTCCGAGTCTCGATTGAAAGTAGTAATGCAAAACAATTATCTCACCAGATTACGTACATCATCATAATGCTGCGTTATGATGGCAGAATAACTTGAAGATTTTCATTTTAACTAGACAGCTCTAGTGCATGTTATTATGGCAACGTACCACTCATACAGTTTAACGAATCCTCTCTCTTTTGTAGTAACTGAGGCTTTTTAGAAAAAGATGCTTCGAAGATGGTCGACAAGTGAATCAAAGAATTAAAAAAAAAACAATAAAAGATAATAATAATACGCTTTGTAACATTAAATTGTATGTTGGGAGTAAAACTGCGCTTAGTCTAAGTTAAACTTTGGTAATAATTTTAGAGAAAATTAAAACACTAATTCTTCTATCGCAAAATGTTTTATATTCACTTACACGGGGATCCTATAGGTTAAATTTATAATAAATTTGTTATACATTAACACCTTTAATTAATAACCTTAGATTAAAATGTAGAATGTAATTAAAACATCTGGAAAAGATAAACCGAGAGTGAAAACTAACAAGACATTGATATTTTCTTACCCAATGTTTAAATTGTTAAGTACTGACTTAATCTTTTTATAATAACTGCACGCAAAGACTTGAAACTCGTATGAAACTTTCAATAAGTCGACACATTGTGCAGAGCATAAAATTAGAAAATATTACCATCAACTTCTGTACGTAAAAAATTGGCCATGGAACTCCAGTTGAGATAAGTATTCATTACTTTACTATCACAAAAAATCTGAGGTGTCCAAATATTTTGTGAAATCATAGTTATTTATAGTGACAATTTAGATAGACCACTTTTGTTGTTGTTTTGTCAGTTGTTACGTAGAAAATACTTCCCACACCATGATGGCATCTCCGTCACCAGATACAATCAAAATAATGTAAGCAATTCATCATGAGAGAAATCGCAGACACGAGGATTATCTGAGAATGAAAATAGATATAGCGCTTATTTTGTACAACAATTTCAATATTTTCATGGGCGAAAATAAGTATCCATGAGACATTGAAGCGCCAATGAATCTAAGCACTAACAATAGGTAATTCAGTCACTGGCCTAATTGGTCTAAAGTAGGCATCTACATTTTTTGAAGGTTAAAAAACGTAATTGATAATGGTAAATTACAATATTTTGATCACAAATAATACGTAATTCTTGATAATAACAAATATAGCACATAGATAAAAATATTGATAAACTGATAAGATACTGTCGTACCAAAAATATAGTCTTAAGGTACAAGTACAAATTAATGAATCAAAATGTTGAAGTCATATTATAGAGTTCGACAAAAAACGTGCAGTATCCAGAAATTAATTGATAAAGGTTTAATTTTAACATGGAAATACGGAACACAGTGTTAATAATCAGAATCTGCATAGTTTTTTTCAACAACATCATTGCGTTACAATAATAAATTATGACTCTTTGTTACTAACATCAACTTTCAAAAGATTCATTTCATTAATATTCTAGTTACGAAATATATTTAGTGAAATTAAATTAATGTTATTAACACTGCTATTAATGATATCATTACGTCTCTTACGACTCTTGCCTCTGGGGTCATCGCTCTAGGCGCATCTAGATAGCGGAATAAAACATTACAACGAGCTTACGAGCTCCTTGCTGATACAGTAGCGGATACAATGACACCGATGGATTGGAATCTTGTTAATTAAAATTTTAATGAAAAGAAAACGTCATCCTAACCTGTTAACCTGTCATCTTATTACAATGATAATGATCACCTATATCTTAGTTCGTTTGAAAATTGCTAGGAATCATATTTTTATTTAAAATTAATTTATACCGGGTTCATAGTCAGCGTCGAGAAAGCTATTTGTAACGAAATGATTGTCATTCCGTCAAACTGCAATGTCTACAAGATTGATTATCACGATTACGTAAAACCGAATGGCGCTAATACATCAATTATTAAACTGTCTAGTTAGCGAAATGATAGAGAAGATTTTTTGATCAAAGTTTTATGTAAGACAGTACAATGATTATGCTTCGGCGCGGTGTGAGTGGCGATCTTTATTCAAAGACCGCTGACGCATGCGACGATTCATTATTATTGTAATTGGACACGAGCTTCGCTTCTGTTTTCACTGGGAGACAATTTAATGTCAGCTCTAAAGCTGCTGACCGTAAAGTTCAATTTCAATTGATATTAAGTGAGATGACATTTATCTCATTCTAGCCTGTCTGAGCTTCTAGTGTGAGTAATTGTTTGACATGTAACAAATTCGGGGGTACTATATTGATTAATGGCTGTACAATTTCATTTGATTTTTCTTTAGATACTGTAGTGTATTTTATAGAAAAAACTTTCTATCACCTTCTCGTCAATACGAATTATCTTCAATTCAGCGTTTATTATGATAATTGTTACCTTGTCATATTTGCTGGTAGCTTGAATGATAGAAAGTACTCCTTACCTGTAATAAAAGATATTAAAATATTAGTTCAGTTCTGATAGTTTACAATAATTTTAATACATTAGAACTTTAGACTGACTTTCTCACAAACCACTATAAGGTATTGTGGATCTCTCTTGATAACATAACACACTTCATCGTATTCTTTATCTAAGTCTTTATAACGCTTTGTCACATGACAAATAATCTGCTATGTTTGAGTCATGTCAATGTATTATTGTTGATAAGCTTGCATAGGATTCGACATTGTTAAAATTTAACTCATAAATTTTTACTTTTTTAGTTACTAAATATGTACTGTTAATTATGACTATGTATAGAATTTGGATATACTGTTCTAAACATATCCCTCCATAACACTCAAAATAATACGTCACGCCCTAAAATTAGAGAGACCGCGCGATCGTTAACAAAAAATAGCAAATAATAATATCAATAACGTTAGCATATGGCTTCCCTCCCACAGTTTGGTGAGGATTTGACGATTGAAGCGTCCTAGCGTATCGCGTCGTAATAATAAGTATGCTTATTCACCACGGTTTGTTTTATTCCAAGTATTGTATGAGAACATTATGAGTAGACTGCATTGTTGTAATTCTTTACTATAGAGATAACAGGAAAAAAATACATATACCTACGTACTTAATATATTTCATTATGAAACAATTTGCCGTGTTATTTCGAATACCTCTTTGAGAGGGTAAAATTTTGTTGTGTAAGTTCTCTATTGTATGTACATATATCAAACAAAGTATGAAATAAACTGGGTGCGAGTTAAACTCGCATGGTGAGGTTCCGTACGTTGATTATAATTATCTATTTATATTTTATTTATTTTTGCCGTTTCTTTTAAGACCATAAATAGACTTCCTTCCTGTAATATCTATACAAATAAATAAAATTGGAGTGTTTGTTTGTAATATTAAAAAACCGCTTTTTACTAAGTGCATTTGGATGTATACAAGGTACATATAAATATAACAAAACAATATTTTTTTACAATTTTTGTCTGTGTGTCTGTCTGTTTGTTCCGGCTAATTTCTGAAATGGCTGGACCGATTTTGACGGGATTTTCACTGGTAGATAGGTGATAGCTGTCAGCTAGTAAGTAAATAACTATTTTCTATTTTTTTTCCGAAATTCTAGCCTCAGTCGTTTCGGAGATAAGAAGTTTTTAAGTTTCGTTCTTTCTTGAATAATAATTTATCCATTGTAGAACTATATAACTAAAATAAATCAGAGATCCTTATAATAAACCCTTTAATTTGCCATACCACACGATACGGTTTGCAAAACTTTTTTTTTTAATTTTGATTTCGTTATGTTTTTTTAACTTTATAGCTTCTTTGGGTCACAAAAAGTACATGAGTACCAAATTTTAACTCAATTAGTCCATATTTGCGTAAATTGGCTGTAAAAGGCGGTCAACCAGACACACAAGTGGATCTTATAAGGGTTCCTTTTTTCGTTTTTTTCGTACGGAACCCTAAAAAGAACAGGGAAAAGTTAGTTATGTAGGTCATAACAAAAATAAAGTCGTGGTAGACATTATGATTATCAGAATACTGAAGTGCTGGTATTTCAGCATGTGATAATGCCGATATGCCGTGATAATACCATACCTATCCAGGGTATCCTCTCTCTATAGCTCTTCTGACCAACACTTGCGTCAACAAACTATGAATGGATAGAAATGCCTGATTTATTTTGTGTCATAAATCCCTGGCTCTTGTAATGGATGTCTTGTCCAATTGGATATATGTACATACGTACGGAAAAACGTCCAACCACTCCATGCATATAATTATCTTGATAATCAGACTGTGGGAGATCGCCATAAATATAATTAATATGGACGAAAAGTTACTTCAAGCACCCACTATTCCAAAGTGAGTAGAAAACCTATGTCTTGCTGAACAATCAAGTGCACCTGTCAGCGTCTTCACTCTTTGGCTCTCGACAATTTTTTCAATTGTACGTTTTATCTACAGATTTTCCAGTTCTTAACACACAAAAATGAGTAACGTAGAGAACATACATAATTATGCCGTTTCTAACAACCCTCTGTTCTATGGCTACCCTGTATTGATTAGTGGGCAATATGGAGTATGGAGTACGTGCAGGCAGACACTCTCGTAGCGGTGCGGACGGCTTCACCGATAGTGTATCGCATAATCGTGTTCATCATTCAGATAAGCATGTTTTGATTAAAATATTGTTAGCCTGTATTATTTAGGTACTCATTCTACATTTTTAGGTTCGATTAAAGATGTACAATCATATACACCGTTGTTTAAACTACACGCTACAAAACAAACGCAATAAAGAAGTAATAACGAAAAAAGAAACAAATGAAAATTAATTTTGAAACAATAGGTCACCACACAATTACATACACCATTAACTACGACCCGGTCGCTACGTAGAGTTTAATCTCCAACAAAAGGAAGCCACAAAATACAGAGCCCTAAGCGCTTTTTAAAAATACTGACAAGAGAAAGATGCAAATTAAACACGAGATAATCCAAATCAGCTTTCATTTCACATATCAATCAAATTACCTGACAAGCTGGTTAGTGTATAAAGAGCTCAATTAGATACTGACTATTGTGGTTTTGAAAGTATCAGTATCAGAAATAAGAGTTTTGATAGTGTATACTGGAATGGAACCACCATTACCTGTATAAAGAATTTTGACACTATTGATGACAGCACAAATCATAATGGGAATGATGATATTATAGCTACGGCTAAGCTTAAATAACTTTTAGTAAAGAAAAGTAAAAAGTAAAATATAAATTAAATGTTCTAAGTCGGAACGAATGTTTTAAAGTTAGTTTAGAGATCGATAGCAGTTGACCAAAGAAAGCATTAAAAATTCAACACATGGACTGCAAACCACTTGTAACTTTACCATAAACAACATGTGTCCGATATCAGAAGAGATCGCCGCGTCGTCCCAATTGAGGTCAACAACCAAAAATAATCAAATCAGAATAACACATAAATCAAAATGTAACGAGCTTCATACAGTTTCTAACCAGCCACCAAATTATATTTGACATGTTATCACAGAAACACAACCAATCATAATTTACCTACGAAATGAGATCACAACATAATTGTTAGCTCGAAGCTATGGAAAGAAACATAATACGTATGTATATCCATTACCCATTTAGTAGAGCGTATGAATTTAATATATCCTTCATATAATAGATTTAAATTATTATTCAAGTAACCATTATTGAACATACTGAACGGACGAAAGATGTAGCAGTCAATGCTGAAAATTAAAAGAAAAAAACAAGTTAAAAAAAGGATTATATAATATTATAATTTTTAAAATGTAAATAATAAACGTTGCTTTAAATTCTTGGTACGACGAATTAAAATAATGACTTTCCTGAAAATTCACCACCGCTGAACCCACAATTTTTACCATTAGATTTAGTTTCGCTAAGTCTTAACTCTTACCTACTACTATTTGGGACGGTTTATAAGGCTAAAATTACCATTGGTAAACTGGGCTCAAACTGAGATTTAAGGTTCATTGTGAGTATGCTAAAATGAAAAATTCCAAGTTGTGTTGAAAGACAAAACCCATAAACAATTACTAAATGCAGTACCAGGAAAACATAACAACGAGATATGATTACTCAAACTGCGAACTAAGTGCACAGCGTGCGCTATTTGTTTAGCCATTGTGGCCACTGCGGAGAGATTGCGATACTGAGATATACGAGTACGATTCAGAGGGTGCTCGGCTTCAGGTCGTGACTGACGGTCAATTTTATGGACTTTTGATTACACGAAACTTTTCATTTGTAGAACAGTAAAAAGTAATTCTTCACATTTACGTTACACAGGAGTTTAAGAGATGTTTATTAAGTCTTAAGTATTTTATGAGGCTCAGGTCAGAACAGAAAAATGTAAACTGTATTGTTACGTAAACTTCAGTTACGAGAATTGATTTCGCTGAGTAGGGAACTCTTTATCGATGCAAAATCAGCGAGGTTTTGTAGTGATGCAACGACGTATGCACAATCTCAATTCGAACGATGTAATACTATTAGAGGCTTGAGATTATTTTGTCACATGAGTGGAGTCACGTAAGCGTAGTGGTGGGTATTTACCTACATGTTTGCTTTCAAATGCAACAAATAATGATGACTTTATACATTAGTTTTTGTATCCTTTAAATAAACTCACAAAACGGCAAGTTGCCGTAGTGTTAGGGCCGGCAACAATACTTTAATATGAAAGGAGTATTGAGCACGTGTTTGGTCAATATAAGTTTAACATAACCTTCAGTAAATACCAACGTCTAAATAAAACCAGTATCAGCATAGGTACTTTTATTCAATTTAAAACAATGTGTCAGATGATCTAGAAATAGGTTTTGCAGTCTTCGCATAGCATCCTGTTTCTAAGGAAAACGGGTCAGCTATAAATAAGTAGCACTGCAATTACACGCATGTTCGTTACACTCTGATGTAATTCGGCATAGAGCATGCAACTGTAGATCCAACTGAGTATTTTACGAGGATCAGCTATACATAATGGTCTTTACACCGCTGACAGCACATATTTTGACTATTATTGAATATCTTATCTCAATTATTGAATAGTGAATGACACTTAATATCTGCCTTTCGTAACTACCATATTCCAGTGGTTTTCTGTAAAGTTTTTGTTTATATTTGTCTTGCAACTACTTGGAATCATAAATTTTTAACACCGATCTTTTTTCCGTAAATAAATAATGAAAACCTGGAGACGTTAACATAACAAACATAAGAATGGCTTTCATGAAAACCTTTGTCAATATTTAGTAAATATAAAATAGCCAAGAAGTGCTAAATATAAACACGACAAAGCCCAAAAGATCATAGTAATAGGTAAACAAACAAAACAGATGGGAGAACACGACTATTCCTAGAAAGGAAGCTAGCGCCCATTAACGCTTCCTCTCAGGGACACGCGGGCGGACGTAGCTGGGTTACATCACATGTATTCAAATTTACACTTTGATGTCAACCAACTGAGAAATATAAAAATTCTTAGCGCATTACTCTTGGAATTGATTTCCGAAGAGCATTCGCCGAAAAATCGATATCATAAATCAATAGATGTAAAATTATTTATTTTTCGAAGTAGGTGGTAGGTACGCCTACGCGTGGTTGATGCATGTAAATATAAAATGTTACTCACTAGAAATTACTGACAAAGAATTTCATGTAAAATAATCTAATGTAACTCCTAGGCTCATAAAACATTTCTACGTACAATTGTAAAGACAAATCAATAGAAGGAAACGCGCGTAACAATAACGCTACGACAGAGTGAATTGTTAATAAAAATTACTCGTGGTCACGAAAAAACAAAGACACTGACCTTTCTTTAAGACCATCAATATTAAAAAAGAAGAAACGCTTAGTAAAAGTAAGTAAATAATTAACGACAATAACTTCATCAATTATTTAAAAGGAGCAACTTCAGAGCTTTCTAATTACTAGAAACGTTGAGTGTTTAGATTTATGATGTTTTTAATTTGACATAACTCACACTCATGCAGTTAGTTCTTATGTCGTCGAAACAAAGTTTGTTTTTGTCGAGAAAATTTGATTTCAAAAGACCTATGGTGAACAAGTCCTTTTTAGTTGAAGTAGCAAGGTTGAAAAGGTCAGGGTGAACGACCTGTATGTTGCCCCTAAGTGAACTAGTTTTATAGTAGCATCGCACGCGAGTACAATCTTTGATTAAAGCTTTAACATTCGAATACAATGGCGATTAGTATTGTTCATTTACTGTTGGAAATCACATTGTCTAAGTCGATGTGGGCGGGCTTCTTCAAAATCACAAAAGCCTTTTTATTTCCTTTTATAAAATGCTCTCCGGTTTTGTAACAAGTTAGTTTTTTAACAAACTAATTCATTCATACTTTAAAGCACTTCAGTTACAAACAAAGGTCATAAAAGTAGATAAATACTATTTCTTACGTAATATATTTGAAGGAATGCTTAACTACATAAAAAGAGTTAGCATCACATTCATTACTCATGCTGTAAAGAAAAGTTAATTATTCATGTACAATATCATTAATAGTCACTAGATACAGTTACAATAAGTTATTTAATGTTAATATATAATAGGCGGTACTAGTTTATATTTATTAAGAAATTAACTACTTATAGTAAAAATAATCTGCATTTACATATTAGGAAACTTTGAGGGGCAAGCAGTTATTTTTATAAAAAAATCAAATAGGTATACGATAACACGTCAAACAATCATTAAAAATATGAATATTTTTTTCGCATTTTACTATTTGAAATTCTACTCAATGCTGTCATTAGAACCGAAGTCATTACAAATAAATTATAAAACGATATATTTAGATTACAATTTGGATAAAGCAGATGATTTGGAAAACGTGGCGTTAATTTGACATGAACAACGCAAGGGTTGAACTGTGTGGTTTAAAACAATGTATTGAGCGAGGCAAAACAGAAAAGCAGCTAAGTTGAAACAAATGAATATCAATGAAAAAATTTAATATGTAATAACACAATAAATGCAGTCACCTGAGAACTTTCGTGACCAAATCAAACGTTCTCAACATTATACGTGGTGGTAAATTAATGACTTTATAGAAAAGATTTAAGTAATGTTGTGAATTTAATTAATTTAACTATTAACAAAAATACTTGCATTCCAAAGAATGACAGTTTAGTGTTTGAATTTACATATCGTATATTAATTTATATAATAGTTACAACATATTTTTGTAAAATATATCATACTAATCGTTGACGTTATTACCAAGGTCACCAGCACATCAATCTAATTACGTAATTCATTAATACATCAGTCTAATTACGCGTACTGTAAATAAATCGCAAGAATTTTATATAAATTAAGTAACACTCGCACATTTATACCCTTGCATTAGTGTTACTATTGTTGAGTTGACAAGAACATAAAACCCACAAAGGATACATGACATGGCCAAACTTACACATTATCTGCTCTGGCATAAATCGTGAAATAAAAAAAAAGTTTATTCATATTTATGTATCATCATCTTTGGTATGAAGAAAATGAATAAAAAAGCCAGCGGTAATAATTGTCCACAATGAACTATTTTTACCGGAGTCAACAGACCCATAACTCGGAAGATTACGTCTTGTGAGCTGTGGGTGGATGTGTCAGTGTAAACGAATGAATGCAATAGGGAAGTACCCTAAATTTTAATAGTACATTACGAGCTGGCTTTAAAAATGGTGCTACAAATAGCGCACGCTGTGCACTTAATTCGCAGATTAATGGTCCTTGTTATAATTATAAGTGCGTACAAAAAAAAGAAGTAATATAGTAAGTTTGTGACTAGCAGATGTTCTCATAGTACAGTTACTACAGGGTGTGATTACAGCCACTATACTTAACCATAGCGTAGCACTAAACGCAAAAACCGCATTGAAGGGCACTTAATCGCTAATAAGCTAATCATAGCATCGGATGAGCACACAGCGTACCAACGATCCTTACACAACACACTTTGCGTGTATTAAGACAGACTTTATGACATTGAAAACAAAGTTGAGAATCAATTGTACGGATAATGATCACAAGCTAATCCTATTCTATTTTCGAACATATGAGTTCCGAGTACTGAAGATCTCGAATCTAATTGTAGTTTATGTACAGTAAGAATGTAACCTCTATTGTTAGCAACGTAGAATTGAAAATACAATGCTCACATAATATGAAAATAACGGATAAATACAATGATTATACATCGATATTGATAATCCATCAATATTTCTTGTTGTAAAAAAATTCGCATTTTGGAGATGTCTAAATTAAAAAAAAAAACTTGTTTTAATGGCACATCAAGAGCAACACGTTTTAGTGTAGTAGTGTTGGAATGCGCATCATTTTCTATAGTAATATTATGATAACAGTAGCTCGTTTCAACAGGTACATCTTTATTACATAAAGGAATCAAAGATCATCATTGTTTTCAAATTACTCAGATATCTGGTTATCCTACAATTACACAATTTGTAGCATTTATATTCGTGTTATACCAATTTAAACCTGAGAAGTTTCTAGTTAAATTAAATATAATTTTATTTAATACAAGAAATTAGATGATTATTCATTATTCTAAAATCGCTTACGCTTATATCCCGCTCCAAACGCACAACCAACCCACACCTGTATCGCACGTGGAGTTGCGTGTTTCGTATGTAGAGACACGCCTACAATATCACGCCACGAATATATACAGTTACATGATATATGCATTTACAGATACCAGTACAATACCAATGAAGTACTTTCACCCTTCATGTGTACATGTAGTCACAACGAGGGTATTATGTAAACTAGTGCCAGTGTTGTCTTTGCAGACATGTTATCCCAGTTGCATAAAATATCAAAATTAGAGCTACCATGTATAATACATGTATAGTACATAACTAGTTAATTTTAACAGTTTAGAATTTACTTAAAACAATGTAAATATCTTCAAATTAAAAGTGAATAGGCCTTTACTAAGTTAATGTGCCATCCCCATTCGCCTGACGTCTCACCATCAGATGAGATTGTAGTCAAACATAAAAAAATGTAAATATTATTAAATAAATTTTCAAAGATTTTAATCAGTGCTAAAATACGAGAAAATGACTGATGGTAAGGCACGAAAGGTTCTACATCTAATAAAATAGATGCTGTCAATGTTAACGTACAGCAGAGGAAAACAAAGAAGGAACTACGTATTTATAGCGTTGTAGAAGTTGGTACTGACGGTACGAGCTTTGTGTTTTATCAACTGTAGGTTTGTAGAAATATATAGGACACATGTTAACTCAAGTTAAAACAATTCCTTTTTCAGCGTGCGTGTCGTATGAATAGCGGTTTCGCGTGCCCTTATGAGTTGCGTGCAATTCCTTAGCCCATGTTTATTCAGTATAGTTTACTTAGGAACACGTAACTAATATTACAAATGTCATTACTTCTGTAAATTAAATGTTAACGAGTACATAAAATACATTTGCTATAAACAGGTGAAGCGTTAAAAAATAAAATTCACGTAATCATTTCAAAATAGGATTGGTGTTATGCGGTCACACGGTGAATGTTAAATTGACACATTAATTAAGACACTAAATGAAAATTAGATTTAATTGAATTTGCTGGCTAATTGTAAGCAACACCAATGGATGTAGATTGAAGACGTAAAAAAGATCCATAAAAGTATTTTTCTCTCCCCTCGTCAACGCTCGTGATGGTGAGTACCTACCACGCCCTACGGTGGCGCCCTTATTGAGTACTTGTCAACGTTGATTTACAATTACAGGGAGCGTATTTCTCTTTCTGGGTCACACAAGTTGTCACTATACAACATAAAATGTACATGATATGGAATAGTTGTCTTCTGAGCAAATTGTACTTGTGTGATCAATTGTCATGTGTAATGTATAAACCTTCAACTTTTGCTGTACAAGTGATTTCTAAGGCGTCAAAAGAAATTACAGATTCGTATTCGTACAACGTAGCCCACACAAAAAGCCTAAAACAAAAAAAGTAGGTGGTATTATAAACGTACAAGACCTAATAACCTTAAAAGTAATTATACCAGAACTATATGGCATACAAATCAATTGTTATCTTGATTTTACGTCCAAAGCCCAGGCTATAATTAAGGAACTATAATTACCCCCCATTTCACGAGGTCTCCATAGAACAGGCGTTTGGCGCTCCCTTCACTCACGTAATGAAACTTGCTATTGTACTTTACAGTGTTATTCTTGTTAACTTGTTAACAATTTTAAAATCGATTTAACGTAGTCGAATGTTGTTACATAAAAGTAAATAATTTCTTTCATTTAAAATTAGAGAAAATTTAACATCAATTTAAAACTTATAAAAACAATGTACAAGTAAAAAATATACAAATGAGTTGGCAATTATAGACTACAATAAAACATTTAAATATGAAATTTCCGTTGAGTTCACCAACCCTTCCAATAAACAACAATGAAACAAGATCAACTAAAAATAATAGTTTTAGTTACAGCAAGAGAAACATAGAAAATGGTTTAAGAAGCAGTAAGTGTAAGTCATTCAATCTCATAAACACCGATGCTGCAGCGCACACATTATTCATTCACAGTGATTCATGAGGAAATTTCGCAAATATACGGATGTTGATGTTAAGGAATTGAGTAATTCATCAGGATTTAAATTAACAGTAAGAACTATGATGCTTCATAAATTTCTTCATACTGACATATATTTGAATGTGATAGGTAAATACAATTCTTGTAAGCCACTTACAGCGCACAATATCGTTAATTCTCCCAGTGTTATTGATTTAAGTACAGACAGAATTTTTTCGAACTCAAAACAAAAGATGGTTAAACAAACTTCTTCCTAATACACAAAAATACTACTTTGAAAGCCTTGAACCCACTGGATACATAGTGTACTTGTGTAGGCGTCGAGAAAGATTTGTAGCGCGTTTCATGCAGACTCCCCAAGGCCGAGATCAATTGAAACGTTGCATAAATCTTTGTGTTGGTCTTTCACAGGGTTGCTACTTTCTCAGGTGGGTTGGTCATGTTTATCTCTGGTTGATTGATGTTGAAACTAGAGATTATTAACATAAATATTAAGAAATATGACATATTCTCGATAACTCCAGTAGAAAATATTAAACAAGTTGGAATGTCTATTGAATTGAAAATTTTACCAATATGAAGTAATCCTTCGACAAAATGAATTACGATCTAATTAAATCTGAGCATGGGTCTCAATTATAAATAACTTTTCAACTACCAACAACCAAATAAATATATTTTTTTGAAATAGGTTGACCTATAATAGTATCTAAGAAAAATTCAAGTTAACAATTTTTTCATTCCAAAAAGTCAAAATAGTGCAAAAAATCCAGATTTCATTCAGCCCTAATCCGCAGCGTCCCGCATCTCGCGTCATGATTAACTCACCCAACCGGTCGTTCACCTTTAGCCAAAATGGCCGACACGTACAGTCCCCTGCAAAGAAAAGTAACCCATCTCACGCACACAGTAAAAGATGCGTGTACAAGTACATCTTTTACTGTGTGTGTGAGATGGGTTACTTTTCTCTGCAGGTGACTGCAGTTCCGTGCAGAGAAAAGTAACCCATCTGTATAAAAATATACATACGAACATCAGCGTTTCTATTACCTTTGATACGACCTTGTAGCTACGTGTCGACCTGTTTATAGGTATAATTATATATACGTAGTGTGTTCAAAAAATAAGAGAAAGTTTAGTTTTTTGAAAAAAATATTTTTATTTATTCGTCTGCATTAGTGTTGTCCGCCTATAAAATAGTCCCCACTAGACATTTAAATAAAGTGCCAGCGCTTCTTATAATCCCCAAAAAACTTTAAAACTCGATTTTTAGGATAGGATGTGTTTTAATGTCATTGCTTAAAAACCACGGCCCTTTCAGGTTCTCTATAGAAAAAAGTCACAAGGAGCCATGTCTGGCTAGCTATGGAGGCTAGAGCATCGTTCCGATTCTATTTTTGGCCAAAAGTTCACGAACAAGTAATCAAGTGTGAGCAGGTGCAGCATTATCGTGGTGCAAAAGCCATGAATCAAAAATCGCCGAGACCATAAAAACAAGTCTAGACGCTAAGGTTGATATTTGAAAAGTTCACAATGAATACAGCTGAAAATTTTATCATACTTAAGGGGCAATTGTGTCAACATAATAAAAAATTGTTTTACAATCGGACACTACAAATCCGCAAAATGTAAAAATTCCCGTTATTTTTTGAACATACTATATTTAATTATAAATTATAAAATTAAATTAAATACTCGTTACTTAATTGGTTCTTCCGCTATTATTATAATTTTGTAAACAAAATATAAATTAAAATATGGAGAGGTTGTGGTCATAAGGAGGATATATTAACCATGTTAACAGCGTAACTTATGAACTGTAATTTCCAAGAAGGAAAAATAGAATTTCTAAAAAAACTTTGACTTACCCACATATTTTGTTAAATAGCGCATGATCAACCTATGCCGCGAGAATGAATGGTGTGACGTCACACGACGTCTCGCTAATCAATGCTTATCGCTAAGCCTATACTAATTTCGCGGCGACTACCAAGAGCTCTTTGGTCCAGTGGCTAGGAGGTCTCGCCTCCACTTATAAAGTTGGTGGTTCAAATCCTGGCAAGATGATTGTTGTTTTCGCATTTATTTTATAACTAGTTATTTTTTATTATTTTATAATTTATTTCAGAACCCGGCGTTTTCCAAAATTCTGATGATTAAGACAGATCAGTGTTTTGTGTTGACGTTGATGCGCCATCTTTACTTATTATCTTCAAATTGTTGCATGGGAAAAGTGAAAAATCGACTTCAGAGTGTATAAAGGACATCCGTACAAATATTTTTTGCGTTATATACATATATATAGATTTGTTGATTCTAGTTAGCTTACCATCGTGAAATGAAATATAAATTGTAATTTAGCCGCATCGAAGTGACAGAAACAGGTTTCCGCAAAAACAGTTCGACACGTAGCTACAAGGTCGTGGCAAAGGCAACAGAAACGTTGCTGTTCGTATGTATATTTATGTTTATAAAGATGGGTCACTTTTCTTTGCAGGGGACTGTACCACCGTAAGTAATCGTAACTCGGAAAATGACAAATCGATTTGCAATTGGCGTTATAACACGGAATTGTAAAAACATTATTGCGTCATCGAGGTAAGACATACGTTCTCGTACGAGAATCGAACGAACGAATTGAATCTCCACATCACTTTCTTCTTTGTATTGTTCCGGATCACGGTCATGGTTCGTTGGCGAATTTCCGTTTTGTTCACGCAAAACCTTTTCATATAGAACGTTCTTATTATCTGATCACGCTTATGTAAACATAATTTATTTATTCAAGATAACCTACTTCCGATATTTAAATTCTGACCATTATGCAAGCGCAAGACACAGGTTCTTAAACGTACCACTGGTATTTCAAGTATCTTTTGTGTAATAAATGCAGGACACTTCATTAGTGCTTTTTATAAGAATCTTGACATACTTCCAGCAAACTAATTTTACGCTCACTATTTCATGATACATTGTCGAGTTTTTTTGTTAAAATAGACATAAAACTCGTTAAATTAGACTAGATCAGACTGTAGTTTGAATACAACAATGGTAGCGCAACTAATCGTTGAGTGGCCTTCAATTACTGCTTAGTTTTGGCTACGTTAACCCAAGTAGTCCCTATGCGACGTGACATACGCACAGCGATTTTACTTTATCAGTTTGATTATAATAAACTTTTTTGACAAATATAACTTTAAATACCTATTAAGACTTACATAAACAGTCCATTAAAAATTACAAAGTAATATGTTGGCTTATTTTAACAGAATATAGTTTCGAAGTTAAATTAATGCTACATTACTAACGGTTAATCTAATAATATCGATGTCATTAACATTTTTTTTATTTAAAAATAAGTTAATCCTTGACCAATATCCCACCTGGTGATAAGTGGAGTATTCCATGATGGTGAGCACACTTACTAAAATTAAGTCGATGCATCGATTTTTATATTTTCCTGGTACAGAATGAAACAAATTATTAACCCCAAACGACGTTACAAACTACGTGAAGGCTACACAGACAGCCTTCCGTAGAAGCCGAATTAATACCACACAAAAAAGGATTCCACTAGTCACGTTGCTTTTCAGAACCATTTCAGAGTTACTTTATGAATACATTTTTAAATTTTCTATCGACAAAACCATATCCGGCTACGAAGTAAGGTTCATTGATTTTATTTTTATACCAGCTTTTTGTTCATTTGAAATCAACACATTCAACAAAACATTCAATAAACTACGAGGGAACGTTAAAAATATTATCGAAACTCTTAAATGGCGTGACTTTGAGTCGGCGCGCGGCATCACAATCAATAATTCATATCGGCCGCTTTCTTTCGAATAATGAATATTTTTCGGTCCTACAACACTGAACAAAATTGCACAAGTTAATTACAATATACACTAAAATGCCATCGATTCATGTGCACTAAATCATAAGAAATTAACAGTTTCATTAATTGATACCTACCAAATTAATGCAATTAAATTGAACATTTTCGGTTTACGTTTACATTACATTAGTTACGGTTTACATTGTAGGTTACGATAACTACTGACAAATAAATTAGCGAAGTAAACTTTCAACCGGAAACACTTTTAATCGCGGCTTAAACAAACATATGTTGAAGTAGGTACTTATTCGCCGAAAATAAATTAAATACTACCACTTACTAAAACCAGTAATCAAAGACATAAAGATAATAAAAACCAGATAATCGAAAGCGAAATCGTGTTTATAGACATTCAAGTGTTAGAAGGAAACCATCAACATTTCATGTTTCCTTTACATAAAAAGCTCTGATACACCGCTAGGCCAACAGAGATGGAGGTAAAAGTTATGAGCTATAAACAAACATACCAACATATTAATTTACAATTATAAATGATTACAATAAATTAATTTCCGATTACGGTTATCACAATAATTAGTATCATAATGAGGTAGGAGCAGTGGCGGATTTATGTTTGATGTCGCCCTAGGCCCCATAATATATGCCGCCCTTTTTGCTCTGTGATGAGGTGATTAGTTGATTACCGAAATTTAATAGGCATTTTTTTAATTAGAATTATTATGTTCAAATTGTATTAACTTAAATACAACGTTTTATTAGTTAACATATAATTATCGTAGTTTTAAATTTAAATTATTAATATGAATATACCGTCTTGGAAATAAGTAACTAAAACTTTTTTAAATTATCATTTATTACATTTTCTTCTTTCTGGCTTTGGTTCGAGCGAAGACATAAATTATATCATTATAGTCTAGTTCTTGTACTAATTCAATTCAATAGACAATAAGGACAGGGCATTAAGTCTTTCTTGGCCTATACTTGCAATGAAATACCCACGCCCGAATTGTCTTTAGCCCTTTTAAAACACTGAGCCTTGAAATATCACTCTACCGTATTACAGTACGTGTGATAGAGAAGTACACACAGACACATATAAAGTTATAAAATCTCCCTACAATACTAGAATAAATTAATAACAAAACCTAAAAATGTAATCAAAAGAGCAAATACAAATTATTCAAAGAAGCATTATCAGTTTTATTTAAAATCACAGCACAATACCATAGAGCCAGTGCACAAAAGGACATCGATATCTATTACGCCTTGCGTTGCAACGCTGCCTCGCAATCGCATAATGGATAATGAGTGGGTGCGTTCAAAAGCGCACTTTATAGACTTTATACTGAGAGAAAATTATTACTAATACTACAAAATTGAATGGTGGGACTGTGATTGATTGCTTCTATGATCTATTCTTACAAACACCAGGTGTTGGTAATTTGCATTGGCGAGTACCGGCGGCCGATTGAGTAAGAGTGGACGTTTTCTTGAATAATGAATCGAAAACAAAAGTCAGGAAAGTTGCATTCGATGCGGTTCGAGCTGCAGATAGGATTGATTGATATCGCGTTCATGTTGATTTTCCCTCGATCGATTGATTTAATGCAACTCATTAATTAACGAACGTTCTATTACTTACATTCCGTCTTAGGACATAGTTGTACATTTATGATGCTAAAACACGTTCATATTTAATTTTAAATGTAATAAAATCATTTGATCGTAATAAAAATACATTAACGTAGCATAATAAGACTGAATACAAAGTTTGAAATGATATTTATGCCAAGGCTAAAGAAATGTGATTTTAAGAGATATTGCAAACACAAAATACGGTTGCCTTATAAAGAATACAAATAATTAAACAATACAAAAACAATGAACAGAACTGAACGAACAGGACACAGGCAGACAGCGGAAGCGGGCGTGACACGTGCGTGATCGAAACCCTCCCAAACTTCCCTCATTAGCTGCAAACTAAATACAGACTCGAACGACGCGACGATCTGACGTACATGATTGTGACGGCAGATTGAACTTGACGTATGTAGGAAAATGATCCTAAATCAGCCAAGGCTCATATTCAACAGAATGTAGTGGATAAATAGTTAAATGGTCTATTTACCTTATCAAAGCAAAAGCAAAAAAACACAGGTTTTTTATTATAAAACATTATTAAGAGTTCTAGGTTTTTTTCTAAGTACACTTAAGTAAGCCTTAAATTCTCTATTACAGTAATATTGGATGATTAAAACAAAGTGTCTGCAATTTTATCATTTTGTATGTATATTTAAATACTATGGACAGTAAATCCAGAATTTGTTAATAAGTTAACTACAACACACATTCTTTCACAGCTATAAACAACTGCACTGACAAACATACTGCGTGAATACGAACTTAATCCTTTAAACATTAGATTAATAACAGATACAGCAACGATAACACAAGATAAATCTTGGCGATATAAACAAATAGTCATCCAGTTTGTTATATGGGCAAGCCAACAAACAATAAAACATCACGAGTTCAGTGAAAGCGATCTTGTTTTCAATGTTATCATGGTTCTCACGCCCCCGTGGGAGAGGCCTGGATGGCAAACAGAAAACACACACAGATTCTTTCGATAAAAGGATTAATGATTTGATTAACGAGCTACCTGATCATACCAAATCAGTAAATGAAATCAGGGAAGTAGGTTAATTAAATACAAAAAATGTAATACGTTATTACGTGTCGAATAAAGTTTTTAAATTTTTGCAATTCAAAACGATCCAGTTTGAGCTTATCTAAAGGCGGCATCATATACAGACGTCAAACAAACTAAAGTCATTATAAATAAGTTATCTGTAACAAATGTCACGGTGCATGGCGGAAATACAGTCGCAAACCTACTGATCCCGATCGAACCGGGACCTGGAATCCGGTAAGAAATGCTTTACCTAGTACATCGTATAGAAATATGGAGGAAAACGACAGTTGTAGAATTTAATATCATCTATAAAGAAAATATTATAGTTAGCCATAACAAGGAAATAAAGTTCGAAAAATATATTAGATTTATCAAATAAAAGTAATGGATTTTATAACATAAGACAGTCAGAATTAAATTGCGAAATATACATTTAGCTTTAAGTAATTTATGTATGACAAATATACATTTAAAGACATATTTTGTAAGCTTTCAAGCTACAGGAAACAACATATTCAAAAGCAAAACAAATATTGTAGGTGACAGACTGACAAGGTAAGTAATTAAAAGTACTTACCGATTCAATCTTAATCTTATCTTTCAACATGTAATCCCTCTCACCAATCAGTACAAGAATTTGCTTACCTGAAACAAAAAACATAAACATGAAATATTTATTTACATTATGTAGATATTGACGATAATCTTTAAATAGACTATGACCCATAATCCATATCATCCTGAAATCACATCATCGTATCATATAAAACTTAACTTTAACAAATAATACACATCAAGTCAGTGAAATATCATAAGTGAGCTCAATCATTAATGAATTGATACCTTCAGCAACGATAAAATTAAAGGCAAAGATTTGTGCTCAAATGAAATAGTCTCTTAACATACGAGTGGGCAAACTTAATTTTAACATCATTCATTACACGCAATTTTTAATTTGTCTAAACTTACATTACAAACATTTTTTTGTAGGAAATGTAGGCCGTCTTCAAGAAAACAGTGAATAGGCTTTTAATAAGCTCGAGCTCTCTTCATCGTGTACTTCACCGCCACTTACAATCAGGTGGGATAGTTGCTAAGCACTAACTTACTCCAAGTAAAAAAGTATACACATTCCACACGTACATAAAATTGGAGATGATGATACGTTTATACCCACAAAATAATAAACAACAGGAAATTATTCAGTCAATCATTCTATTAATGAAACTGAATATCATGCTCCGCCGTGATTGATTCTCATTATGAACAAAAACAACGGCTCGGTTCAAGCTTTGGTTAAATATAGTGAGGAAGGTTCGTTAGCTATCGAAGCGTATTTAGAGGTCGGATTACAAAAGGCTGGTTTGACTGACGGTTAAATTAACGAATATGCATCTACTGTTACTGCGATGTTAGAAGTATGAGAGGAAGCGGTGTGTGTGTCATAAGTAAAATATTAGTAACTTTACCACACAGATTGATATGCGAGTAAGAATGGATTAGATAATTATTACATAATTTAGTAAAATTTAAAGTTATTTATGTATTTAACAATTTTCGTACACAAATACAATATGAACCTTAATAACAATTTTGTACAAAGGTACTGCTTATTTCTATCAGAAATCTCTTACATCAGACCTAGGATTGGTAAGGAAGGAAATGAAGAAATAAGAAACTTCATTAGCTCAAAATGGCGTTTGAGGTCACGTGACAGTGACTACTAATTTTTTCAGATACCTATTGATCATCACAATAACACTCGTCCGAGACCTCTTTATGATCTATAACATATCATTTTTACTTAACCCCTTTCGGAATTACCATTGATGAATTTTGTCAGATTTGAATCCGCTACTCGCCATCGATTTAAACGAATATCTCACACATGACACAATAACACTTGTATGTATGTGATTGTGTGTAGCAACTGAAGCGTGAAATGCCCAGGAACATTCAGGTGCTCGCTTCGCACTAATTTTGTTTTGACAACTTTAAAATATTGAACTAAACTTTATCTTTTTCAGTAATTACTTAATTCCTTGTGCTGTTAGTTGACATTTATACAAGTATCTTACAAAGTTAAAAATGTGATTTACGGAAGCATTTCGAAGCCCGGAAGCGCTCAGAAAATTCTTTGCCAGTAGCGTTCACCTATACAACTAAAGATTGCATCCAGTCGATCATTTGTGAACTATGCAAGCTGTTGGGTTATAAGCTCTTCTTGGAATGTACTGAAGCAAATTGTTTCTCTATTTTCACTGATAATAAACCAATGTAACAAAGCTTCAATTTAAAATATTTTCCTAACGGAGCTTACACAAGAGAACACCTAAACATATCAAAATAACAGTGGACGTAGTCCGTAGTATCTGGTGGTATCTCAAAGCGTGCTGACGCAACGGCGCTTAGCGTCAACGACTGTCACATGAAACAATTGCTGTAGATAAATACTCGCTTTTCACGAGGCAAGACACCAACCCACAACCCACACGACCCGAACCTTACAATAACGATGCATTCAAACTTAAGAGAACTAACCGTCTAATTAGGTATTACACAGACTGAATAGATTACGACTATGAGAGACTGCTCCATTCAAATGTTATCGGATAAGAACTAATTTGATTTTGCCGTTGAAATCACGATTAAAGCATTCAAGTCGCAATCAAAAGATTAATTATATTATAGAAAGACATTCTAATAAACGCAGTTACGACATAGCAGACAACGCTCTGGATAATTGATGTCTTACTGTTGGGATTGCTGATTGTGTGGAGAAAGATTTACATAAAGATGAAAACAAAGAGTGAAAGAGTACATAATTATAAATATATTAAAGTTCATAAAATACATACTAATTACATATTTCAAAAGACATTAGGTATGCACGAAGATTGTTTAATGATTGATTTGACGTTTATGTGAAGGCGATAAAAATGTGACGAATTATTAACAATTTTACTATCAAAATAAAATCAAAATAAATAAATTAGAATTGTAGCGAATTTACACATACTTTTTTTCGTGACGAATTTACTTTCTGACAAGTTTACAACAACCCAAAATCTGTCGTTAAAATTCACACAATTAATTGTTAGAATAATAACAACGGCCAATAAAATCTTACTGACACCCTGCAAAATTATACTAAGTATTACTCGTCCGAAATATCTGTAGACCTCGCTGGAATTCGATGCCGCTCCCGCTTCCTCGGACCTCACCCTGTTTTCGCCTATCCAGTACCGTTGCCAAAACAAGCGCCGACGCACGTGTATTATTCTTGCTTCGTAATCGCATTATTGTTTATTGTTTCTTGATGTTTATTGTTTCTTTTTGTTTATTATTATTTAGTGTTGTAAGATGGGTAGGACGATACATAAGTGCAGAGCGGAATTTAGTGCTCAAAGTAATCCTATTCTTTGAAAATGAAAAAAACACGGCTCTTTCACTACGGAACCCTATAAAGTACAGATTGATTTAAAAGTTGTATAAAAGTGCAAAAAAGTAGATACACACAAATCAAAATAATATTTTTAATCTTTACATCTCGATTTTCTTTGCTATCTCTCCAGTTTGCATGACGTCATTGAGCCAGGTCCACAGATATTTCGGTCGAGTAGTAGTTTGCAAGATTTAGCAAAAACTACCTGAGTTGAATAATAGTAATTACTGTTTAGATATAAAGTAATAAAAAATTATGATTGCAAATAAACGCGAGATGCGGCCGACTATTCTCTAATAAGAGGCAATCCGTTTGATGTTCAACGTCTCTTATTTGATTTAAAACGCAGCTGTAATTTACACAAATTGCCTCCACATAATTACCCTCACTTACGGGCAACAATGATCGTTAAAATCCACATCTTGCTTTCAAATCTTAACGGAACATACGGCGAGCTTCAGTCGCACGACACTTGAATTTATATTGCCAATATATTTTACAATAATTAACGTACGGAACTTCCACTTGCTCGGTATGTTTATCGAAACGGAAAGCCGCGAGGAACTTTCCTTCATTAGAATAATTCTATTTGTTTATGCACAATTTGAAATCTTCATCATAAAACTCTGTGATGTCTTTTCAAATTTTTCCTATCGGAAAATTTTAAAAGGAAAATAGTGAAGCGGTAGAGTCTGGTTTTCTTATGATTTATCAATCAAATCCTTATAGCGTATTTCAATTCTGTACCTGGTACACTTGACGGTGCATAGATCCAATCCCATCAAACTGCTCAGTGCATTGAAATGATTCTATCGACCACCAATGTATTCAATACCTCAATAAGGAAAAAAGGCGTGTGTCGGTCACGCAACCAGAGCCGCAAGCATTTTACATTATGCTATTCTATCTTACAAGGGTCTATCTCCTGAAACGATCGAGAGAAATTGCGTGTTGTTGTGTCAGTGCAATGGGCTAGACGATTTGTCTTAGCCGGCCATATTGTATGCTAGGCAATGCCGATAACGCGCCGGAAGACTTTAATATCCAATGAAATGGTCTATAAAACACTTTGTTTCACAAATGTTGAATGTACCGCCGCTAGGAAACATTGCATTTTATTACCCTACTGAACAAATAATTCATTTCGCTCTGTCAGTTCGTACGTTTTAGACACTACCAACTTCAACGTCATATAAATCATAATATAATCAAATAGTCACATAATAATCGTAGTGTTAAATTTACAGCAACGGTTGAATGATATACTTCTCATTCATCTGATGTAAAACGAGCTTTATATTTTATTAATGATGGCGACGTAGCAAACAGGCATCCTGTCAATCTAGTACTTACTGGTTCCACGACCCATAGTCCCGATTGAAGTCCTAGCTGTTTTGTTACTCTTTAGTGACTGACATTGAACACCTCATTAATACTGATGACAACTAAATTGATATTGAATGCTTCATAGACAATTTCAGCGCATTGCTGTTCACAACTTTTACTATGTGCCTATTAAAAAACCTCGTTTTTAAGTTTGTACAAATAGACTTGTGCCTGCCCGACCGTTTCAGTTCGCGTGCCATAAATCCACAACCAGCAATTTTTCTGAGGATTTCAAAGTGTTTTCACTGAAACCTTAACAAAATAATGACTAAGCTTCTCTGCCCCTAACACTTTAAGCGTGGCTCTCTCCTAAGCCGGGTTTTATTAAATCTGAAGTTGTATTATTGTACTTGGCCCGAGGCGCTGAGGATATGACGTGTAATCGAACGAGATAACCAGATAAACCGTTAGAAGATGCATGGTGACAGAAAACGATACCGGACCCGCCTATTATCCAATTTGCATGGAAAATTGTGCCGTGATAAATAGCGTATTCAAAGTGTAGGTTTAACGTGGATTTCAATTCATAAATTAAAACAGCTCCAGCATTGTTGATAATGCACTTCAGTTTGCAATTTCAGAACGGATTATTAACGCTCGTATCTGATGGTAAGAAAGTAAATTACGATTTGAATTGAACACATTGAAATTTAAAAATAACACTAGTAAAGATATCGCGCAAAGAAAGACGTAGTGAAGTTTACTATAATAAATTGAACTAAAGATTTTATTGAATAAACATTGCACCATTTACGTCTAATTCAAATAACTAAAGGTACGTTAACACCTAACTAGTTTACCATAAACGTAATAAATACAACTTCGAGTGGTAACCTCTATTAATAGTAGCTACGTCGTTGTGGCGCCAGCACCCTATTCCTGATGCAGACATGTTTTTCCGGGTTGAAAGTTGGACATTATCCCTTTTCCGTACAGATGACTTATACAAAAAAAATTGCTGGCAGTGATTAAACTTCAATTAATAGAAAGCGCTCTTCTAACCCGACTAACAAAAACACGAACTCCAGTAAGAACATGTAATTTATTCTTACAATATCTATTGACAAACAATAGGTATTAACTTTAACTTCAAAAATTCAACCATAGTACTATAAACCCAACAGAAATAATTTCAGGCACACTTAAATAAAGGCATTAAAAATAATAAACAACACAACAAAGACCATACAATTACGTGACCTGAAATAAAAAACAAGAAAAAAGATGTGTATCAAGTTTGGTGTAAATAAGAAAATACTTGTAACTACATGTATTACATATACGTACTGTATTAGTAGCTGCAGAGTCAATGGAATCAGATTTATTCTCTAATCAGAACGATTAAAAAAAAAATAAAAAATATATGATTATATCGGTTCTTTCAGCGCAAATGATAAACATATAAAATGCTTTTCAATACTAATAACTAAGTACTACCGGAAAACAGAAGACGATAATTATAAGACTAGAGCAGGAAACACGAATAAAGTGGTTCGGTAAAAAGAGGAAACTATTAAGTTGTCGCAGTCTAACCCTATTAGCCGTAACATCGACAGGATAGATTTATGTATATGAACAACGAGAGCGACGAACAAAAATAGCTGATGCGAGCTTGACATCTTATTTAGATGAGAGCTCAGGTACTTTTTGTGTTAATGGTTTTAAAAATTATATAGTTGAGGCAGGAAGAGTGTTTAGTGAAGCCATGCATAAACATATTGATTGAAATGGATATAAAGTGACTCCTGTAAAATCATACCTGCTTCATACAGCACAAAGATTTTTTTCTCACATTCCCATTGTACGTAAAGTACAGAATTAAGGTGCATTAACGTTTCTTAATCAATGGAGGTAATGGATTGTGTGCCATCCATTGTATTCTGAATGTTACCGCATCTCTACTGATGAGTTCAAGAAAACACAATTCAACAATTGCTCAATAACACATTTACGTATTACGTGATCGACGTCTTTACGTAGATATTAAAGTCATTAAAACATAACTTTATTGCCATGTAAAATTCGTTACAATGGCGGAAGAAATCGGAGTGGATCGCTTTACCTACTACAAAATTACTTAATAACCTTTTTCTTCTAACTTTCACAACTGTAACATTTTCTGAAAGCGAATTTACGGACGTAAAAACTGAAGAGAAAAAAAGAGAAACTTGTTGTACTATGAGTAACTAGGCCATACCATATTCGAATTTTAAGGAAATTTTAAATTTTATTTTGTTAATTTACTCTTAACAATATTATGCTCATTCATACCATCTTAACTCTTGAAAGTCATAAAATTATAAACATTTATAACTTTGCCTAAACATAATCAAAATATGCTTAAATATAAAACAAAAAACATAAAGACCTAATTAATCAGTAGTAGATAATGATGATATCAATCAACGTACAGAATGATTTTTTGACAACAAAAGCAATGACACTTTCCAGTTTAGAACTAGCATACTTGAAGTACATCGCGATAAACAATTATCTGTGCCTAAATCTACATGCAAACCATCATAATACAGCTGAATTAGTCGACTTTGGCCCGTGGCGTCCGCGTCCTCACAAAAACTGACCTAGTCCGAATATCAGCGGACTGCAACATGTAACGGTAATTTTAGATTACATTTAGTTTGATTCCACTTTCGGAGGTCATTGTTGAACTCGTGGTTTGCGAACAGGCTATATTTGCGCTCTGTCGTTACCCTTTTAGCTTACACCAATAGTAAATGATCGATGATTGGTCAACGGTACCGATATTGTAACGGGATAAATCGCTTTTAAATTAATTAACTACTGAATATTTTAGTGGACAGAAGAAACAGGTATTTATACAGACATAATCTTGAACATTTGTGTTACTTTATAATAAGTTAGCTTTTTAATATTTGCTTTATGTTCAATAAAGCATTATTTGCAGCAGTCAGTTAGTTGATGTAGTTAAATATTATAATAGGTATAGTAACCATTACACATATACATCGTCTATTATAAATTAAAGTTCATTTTTGAAGTCATTCCTGTTTAAAATTGAGATGGTGACAAATAATTAACCCGAGATTTCTAGAAAACTAAGATTTATTATGAAAATTAATTCTAACGAATATTTTCCAAAACATGAAAACCACCTGCCAATATTGTTATGATGCCAAGATCTTTTGAAGCAGACAAAGTCCTGCCCCGATTATTTTCTCTTCCGAAATGTGTCGCTTCATTATATTTTTTCCACGACTCGTTTTTTTACACTACACTTAATTGAGTTATGGTTAACGGTATGGATTAACCTTTCCAGTATCTTTTTATGCAATTGTTATGCATCTCTGTCTGGATGTTGGGGCTTGAAAAAGAATTTTAATTAAGATGCGTCTAGTTAAGTTAATTTTTTTCTGTAACTAGGCAGAAAGAAGCGAAACGTGCAGCCAAGCTACCTGTTAAAATATGTGGCCACCGTCGCCTGTAGACATTAGTTATACTAAAGGCATCAAACTATATAAAGATAAAGAGGCTCACCATCAGACAATCAGACATAAGTACCGTCGAGGTTAAACTAGGTACATAGTACAGGGCTCAGCGACCTACAACAGGTGGGTCACCTGTTGAAAGACTATTTTTTAATGATCTCCATTTTTCGAATTGAAAGAAGGTACCAGCAAATGTGTGTTATTTATTTGTATCGTTAAATATTTTCAACTCTATGTTTATTATGATTAACGAAGACTCAGTAGACGAGGATAGTCGTAAGTCGTAAGAATATCCAAAGGTGAATCATCATGCCTTACTCAACCGAACTGATCGATCGAACAGCGCGGGCGCCGCTTGTTATACCACTTGTACCTACGACCACTCAATAAATTATTTAAATAAGGTTCAAAAGCCGCTGATATGTTATTAACAGCATTATATTAATTATAATGTTAACGTAATTAATAGAACTAAATTGATGGCGATATGAATTGCTTAGAAAACTGTTCACCACTTTAGACTTTTCCAGACATAATGAAGACGTGAACTTTTTTTTATGGAAACAGCCGGCAAATGAGCTGACGATCCACCTGATGTTAAGTGGCTATCGTCGCCCATGGACATCAGCAACACCAAAGGCATCACTGATGCATTTCTGGCCAAGAAAGAGAGAAGAAAAAGAAAAATGAATATGAAAGAATGAATAATGAGTTAAGTATAAAATCAAGTATAATGAAGAGGTTCTCCTGATCATAGCACCCAACAGATCGAGTCTTCTATGAATATCAAAGTCGGTAATCTATAAAACATGCTTACAAGGTGCAGGTTCACAGTCGTCGTCAAACAAAACAGGATTTACAATCAATCAATTATTTAATTTTCTACACATGACATTGATTAGCTCTCTTCACTACGTAGGTAATTATGTCTAAATATTTTGAAATTAACATCGTACAGCGTGGGATTCTAATTTGAAAGCAACTTGTCACCTTGTTAACATGTAGATTCCTATTTAATAAAGAGTACATTAGTAAAACTGTCAATTACTGGTACCATTTCTTTTCACGTTTCATTTTGCTTCGTATTGTTATTATTGCAATAAACAACCTTTGAAACTCGCGTTAAGTGCACCTTCCGATTGCGAAAAGATATAGATACCTAACTATAGTCAAAACTTAAATCCCATTGGTTTCATGTAATAGGACTACAATAAAAAACCGGCCGAGTAGGCAAACCACGCTCACTATCAGTAACTACTTAAGCTTACTTAGAAGTGATAGTTTTTATTTTCAATTCATCATATGTAGGTATACTATTATGCTAATCCCTTGAATTTTTTCACATGTGTAACACCTACCATTTAGCTGGCAGGAGGGGTGGGACACTTGAATGTAACTAAAAGATACTAGAAACTATTAGAGAAATAAAAAAAAGAATTTTGGAAATAGCTGAAAGAACAAATGGTAATTTAAATGAAAAATGTATCACAAATTAATGTTGGTGACATGTTCGTTCAGACGTTCCATCTAGACTAGATAACCTTGGGTAGACCAAGCGAGAAGTCATGATCAAGATTTGACCCAAACCCACACACTTGTCAATGTAAAAAGGTTAGTGAAATATTTCTAACTATTTACTAAAACTGTTAAGGATAATAATATGTAATTGGATTCTTATAATGATTTGAAACCAGTAAGCAGATTTATAGCCAAGCGCAAAAAACAGTTGCTTGTACAAACATGTTCTATTTATTCTTTGTAAAGAATCAGAAAATGACGCTAGCGTCCCAAGTCAGACACAGAACTCAATACGCAGGGTCAACAATAACATATTAAAGAGTAACTTACTGTACTTAGCATAAAAATCGATCTTAAATTCGGATCGCATTCAGCACAATGATACAAAGGCCTTTCACACAGAACACGCGGCATTCCAAAACAAATCGCAATTAAGACTACCTCACAATTGGAGCGCGACGAGCCGGACGCCGAAACTGTTGAATGTTTTTTTTATAATAGCAATCCGGCATGCTGTCCATCTAGCATAAATGGCCACTAAAATCCACGGATATTTATAACAAAGCCAGGGAATTTAAACTTAAATAAAATATTATTATTCCAATGTAAAAAACTAAAGTTAAATATAAATTAAGTTAACACAGAGAGGTCAATAGAATGATATTTATAAAATAAATAAAACTGAATTTATATAATAAGATTACTAAACCAATCCAACAAAACAAACGTTGTTCAAATATGATAGTAATTTGCAAGTAAATATACAACTTGTTTATTAAAAAACTAAAACAATCATGTGAATATACATTATTTAATTTCATATAACAACTAAGGTCAATAATATGGGTATAACAAATAAGGTCAGTGGGGCAACACCCAATCATATTAATCGACTGTATGGCAAATAGCCTAATAAACTTTATAGCATGTGTGATGCTAGGGCTGTTAAAGAATGTAGACAGTCGTGAAATATTTTTCAGAAGTGCGATTGGATAAAATCAAAAATTTCTCTTGACAAGGACTTTTGGGTACATTTTCTGTTTTCAAGAAATCAATTTGTACCTACTTCAATTAAACAGAAGAGAAATAACTAAATACTTAATTAACCCCGTTCTTAATATCGTTATACTTTATCAATAATGATTTTATTATTAATTATGAACTATAGCATATAGATGATGACAAATATCAACAAAATTAAGAAGACAGCAATTATCGTCTCATAAAAATGTATAACCCCATTCATAAATGAACAATAAATTGTTTGAGATGATATGAACTCAAATGTCTATAGGCACATAATACAATGTAATGTAAATGTAAACTACAACATGTCTTTGTAGTTCGTAGTTGAAAAAAATTGTAAAGAAAAAAGCGGCTAAGTGCGAGTCGGACTCGCCCATGAAGGGTTCCGTAGCAGCAAGTAACATAAGTTCTTGTAGTTCGTTGTAACTTTGATCGAGGTAAATTGCGGTTTACGATTTATGACGTATTAAAAAAAACTACTTACTAGATCTCGTTCAAACCAATTTTAAGTGGAAGTTTGCATGGTAAAGTACATCATATATTTTTTTAGTTTTATCATTCTCTTATTTTAGAAGTTACAGGGGGGGAGGACACACATTTTACCACTTTGGATTAGTGTCTCTCGCGCAAACTATTCAGTTTAGAAAAAAATGATATTAGAAACCTCAATATCATTTTTGAAGACCTATCCATAGATAGATAACCCCACACGTATGGGTTTGATGAAAAAAAATTTTTTGAGTTTCAGTTCTAAGTATGGGGAGCCCCTAAAATTTATCGTTTTTTTTCTATTTTTATGTGAAAATCTTAATGCGGTTTACAGAATACATCTACTTACCAAGTTTCAACAGTATAGTCCTTATACTTTCGGAAAAAAGTGGCTGTGACATACGGACGGACAGACAGACAGACATGACGAATCTATAAGGGTTCCGTTTTTTGCCATTTGGCTACGGAACCCTAAAAAGCAAACAATTTTATTACACACTTACCTAATTATTTGTATCATCGCACTAATCGTAGAATGTTGTCAATAAATCCGTGGAAAAGCTTCACTGGTAGCGACTTCAATAATAACACGTAGCAAAATAGGATTTCATTGTTTGTATATTTGTACATACGTTTACAGATAAGAGCACTTATGTTATCACTTATTGAAATAATTCGGATTGTTCGTCTAAAAATCAAGAACGTATCCTTTTGGTATCAAAACTTGAAATAGGTAAAACATGCATTCAGGTGAATCCGTTAAAATTCAAATTCAATTCGATCAAAACATTCCAATGCTATAAAACATGTTCTACATTTTATTAGTTGGGGTTTTATGGTCATTCCTCGTTGGAACATCACCATGCGGGTGATGCGGGTCTTACAGAACGTCTTTCTTTATATTTCATTAAGTCATTGGACAAAAAGCGTAAGCATGACTATTGAAGCGTGATACTGAAGATAGCGCAGCGATAAACAATGTTATAAAATTTTAAGTAAATCTAATCCAAGATATATGCATTGATAAAATTGCATTGTTTACAACATTTGTCAAGGTTAGCGTTCCCTAAGCAAATAGGTATAAAATATATAGAACGTATTTATAAATAATTGCGTATGAACGGACCGGTTAATGAAAACGCCAAATAACCTTATTTCTCACTTTCAGTGATGATTGTTAATAATTTTACAGCAAAATAATTTGGAAGCTCGCCCCTCTTCAATTGCGTAAGCGACAACATACGTGTGCAAAATTTTAAACACTTAACATGAGTCAAGAGGAAGACGCGGGTTATACGAACCCCAGAAAATATAATAAAAGCGCAAAAACTAACACTATCGCCAAGATAGAATTGGGTAATTTAAAACTAGATTGCAAGATTAAGTTAGATAAGAAAATTCAAACCGATACACGCATAAAAACTTGGCAATGGAGTCACGTTCGTGAAATGTAACCAAGCGTGCAACAAGTTGAAAGAAACAGCGGACGAAAACTAAACAGAAGAATCGGTTTAACAAGATCGCAGCGGAGGGAATTACCAAGATAGTCTTGAAATTTTATAACGTAATGAACAGTGTTGAAATAGCTATCATACGGATGCAATGCAATTAAAAAAAGCCTCAACAAGTTAAGTGGTTTCAATAAAAGCCACGCCGCTCAAGTAGTTGAAAAGGGTCGAAAATGTTGTGGGCAATAAAGATACAAGAGTGTACTCGTTATTGAAGGAGTTAAATGGATTTATCTCTTTAGAAATACTCTAACAGGGGATAAATACAATGAAAAATGATAACAATGTCTAAATTTTGTATAACCGATTGAGCCATGTGGTTGGTCTTGTAGTAAATGACTCGGTCGACTAGATATGCTAATTATAATAGTGAGCAAAGCTTAACAAGGCATATGCAGGATTCGATTAACCTCGAAATCGAAAGTTGCAGACTGCATTAATAGCGTTAAACGGTCAAGGTAAATGAGTTTAGCGAATGGTTAGACAAGAATCCTATATCCTATATTCAGCAATTGTACTCTCATCAAAAATTTATCAACATGATATGAGCAGATCAAATTGCATTACAGAAGATTATTTGTATAAAGAGTTGCTGGTGGTTAAGTGTATATAAACAATAGTTGTTGAAACCAGACGTAGCCTTGGGTGGAGTAATAAACGCAGATGCTTCAGATTTCGTTCATAAGAAAGACGCCCGCATATGTAACCCAGGATAACCACAACCGAACGAACCGCACTCGCAAACTGGTTTCGGCACACTATTATTATTAGGGGCTCGTGCCAATATACGAAATGTGCATCAACACAACACAGTTAACAAAGCCCCGAGAAAACAAAAACTAAGAATGTAAGTTAAATGCAGTTTTATACCAAAAGGACACAAGATGCTTCAAAAACTCAAAGTCACGATTTAATAATTGTAAGAAATTCAATGTCACTTATTCCATGCAAACACTAGCACATCCAATTATAAAGCACTGTCTAATAGATTAAACTATGTTTAAAAACAGTTCCAAACTAAATTCTCGAGTTGAGCGTTACGGACTGTCTGCATGAGTCGGCCATGCGCTAAGCCGGCGACTTGCAAACTGTCGGTTCCGTTCCGTTCGGTTTCGAACTGAACATCAACGGCCACGCGGGCGCCCTCCTCTCCATCTCCCTCACTTGGTAAAAATATATAACGAGGGAAAGAGACAGAGCACGTTCTCACATTGTGGACGTCTTATCGCAGGTTACACTTTACAGCGACATGAATAGTTTCCGAACGTTATTCAGAGAGAAACGGAATGATAATTTTTTTTATATATTTAGCAGTACTTTTTCTTTTGCCGAAATTTTATTTATCTTAAGGCTTCTATTTTGGTAATCAACAAAAGCGGTGGGGCCGAGACAGAAACGCAAGACAACAATATTTGGTACACTCAAAGTAACTGTGACGATGAGTGATCATCAAGAATTCTCGGAAGTTTTAACTTACTCCCCACAGACGGTCACAAATAAAAGTCAATAAGTACTGGCTCAAGGTGTCTCTGTAATTAGATCGGATGTTTACATTCGATCTCTCAACTGATGCCACTTATCTGTTTACAAATAAACATACCTAACGTCCATTTCAAAACTTTGCCGCAAACTTTTAAAAATCATCATGTGTGTGAATTTTAAAAACGCTAATGGTGAAAACGACACTAAAACAAATCCTGTTCATTAACATAGTAATTTACAAAAGATATGAAGACAAAATGCGCCAGTTATGTGCATGATGTCCGATTAACCTTACAAATGGTAGCAAGGTCGATAGGGGAAATGTTCACAGGTACAGATACTGCCTTTGTGCACACTATAACTCCAATCAAAAATTATAGTAATTTCTAAGGACACTTATATTTAAAATTTGTAAATATCAGAAACTTTTCTTCTAAATATATTTCTTGTTTTCACTATTATCACTTACTTCTACATTATATTTACAGAGGTATAAAAATGTAAAGACTTTTATAACAGAAGTAGTACTGCGTAGATATATATTATCATGAGAAATACAACGAACAATTTTTCTTAAAATAAGGCCCTCCATCAATTAAAACTGTATGATGTGAAATTTTTAACACATAGCATTTAGCCAGATCTTGCGACACGCCCTCGCAGCATTATTGCTATAAGTGGCTCCGCTCATCCAAAGTTGGCCTCAATTCTCCAACGTTATCTAAAGAGATCTCGTATCGATCATATCGCGTATCAAATATGACGTCCCAAAACCTACTTTGCAATTGTATCATCGTAGAGTTTATTATAAAATAATTTTCAATCCACAATTTACATAATCCTTTCTGGCCGCATTATGAAATATCGTCAAATCTACGTCTAATTAAAGATTTAGATTTAGTTTTAATCAGACCACCAGTCGAGTAACTGGTGTAAACGTTGGCAACACATAATACATTTCATAATCATTCATTACTTCCGTAATGTTCACAGATGCATATCTGGAAAGGATATTCTGAAATATAGGCCCACTTATTTTTGTCGTCAATATTTGTTATCAGTTTATTAAATCAATGACAGAAAGGAGATTCAACTTATAACAATTAATTTGAACAACTATCAATCAGTTTATTATTTTAAATTTCTGTAGCACTTGTAACATAATTAGTCTTAGAAGTGTTTTATCATATAATATGTAACTATTTAAATAATCTTCTAACATTACCTGAGATAACCCTGGGGAAAAGAGCATGACGAAGACAAAGAATAGCGTTATTTGATACTCTGCATGAGTTTACTTTCTCCGACAATATGTCAACCATATCAAGGAAGTAATGATGACTCCGGAACAAAAGACGCGTTTGTATTCGGGTAGAAAGAAAAATCTTCTCATTTTCCAATTTTTTTTAAGTTTTATTTTTCTTTTTTTACTAATTTTATTACAAGAATTATTGGGATATATTCGGACCACATTTATGAAAAATATATTATATTTTTTAACAAGCTCGTGCATTATTCTAAAACATTAATTCAATCATACTTCAATTTTTTGTTTACTACGAAGTACGTTGACAGGACTATTAATCTCTTCCTTTTAAATGTTGGACAGAAACAAAAAGCATTTCCATAAAATATTAGTAAAACTTAAAGTGACCTTTCCCCGGAACTAATCTGCACACGAACAAAAGCAGCAATGGAACGATTACTAAGATGGAGGTACTTTAAGGTTACAAAATAACAAAGACATAATAGATATACATTCAAAATCATGTACTTTCTAACAATGAGAGCAAAACATCTTTGTACAGAAGATTGATGCTTGAGTCGAATCTGGACCGAGAGTACAATGCGGTGGGCTGATTTAGGAAGATGGTACTAACTTTCACTCGGCCCTACGGACTCGCGAAGCGTATCGCATTAGGGACATTTCTCTTTTTTAATCTATATCTAATGACACCTATCGATCAGATACCACAAATGTTGATTGTGAAGAAAACGTAAGAATGGAGAGCCGAGAAGGAATTTGCTATCTCATGCTACCATCATAAACTAGAATGTTTTTGATTAAAGACAAAGGATTGGTTCAGGATGACCGTTTTACGTCTGGTTCGTCTAAAATTAAAACGAAAAGGAGCGTCTGCGATTAATAATTTCATAACAGACAGCGAACATTTTTGAAATCAAGTAACGACTCATTAGGTGCTTAATAAAAAACTTAATAAATATACTGACATAATATAATCATACCCACTGATTAGTTACATGATACTTGCAACCTCTAACATTATAACGTACCATTTTGAATCATCAATCACTGACAATTTATTAAAAAGATGGACATGAAGCGACGACTTTTTGCAAAGCTTACATTTGCATACTGCATATATCTGTACATACACTCCTTAATTTAAAAAGTATCTGAAGATCTCTGAACAAATAAAAACAGAGAGTGAAGTTAAAGAGCCCCAATATCTTTACAAGAAATTAATCGGAGACAATACTTACGATTCTGAATCGAAATAACTTGCAACATTTATAGTTTATTTTTGCGTTAAGGAGTAACAAACATCTATTAACAAACTTTCACACTTATTATAATATTAGTTGGAAGTAGGGTCAGTTAGCAGCGTGAAACGATAAATAAGTATCAATATAAATATAGTAAGGTGGCTGACAGGCTGAATGGCTGACGACTAAACAGTGGAAATAATTGATTTTTAACGACAAAAATATTGGAAACTTCATCAATTATTGCGCAATGAATCTCAATTTGTATGGAAAGTGAACGTGTGAAGTTTACGCCAAACATACGTTGTATAGAATAAATTCATGTCGAATGTTATCGCATGATACAAACACTTAGAGTGATAGAAGTTTAACTGCATTTTTGCCATTTCCACATCAACAACATCAAATTTTGGGGTGCTCCATCCATCTTTTAACTCAAGCCAATGTCCCCTGATCGCGGTGCAGCATGCCTAAACAACTGACGAGTCTATAGCGTTTAGACCCTCTTGTTGGAGGCCACTGGATCCTGATCCACAAAGTTTAATTCCAACGCGTGACGGCACTTATGCACAGTGGTATGAATTTTACTTCCTACTTCCTACCTAGCTAGACTGTCCTTGGAAAAATCAACCTTGATGTATTCATTTACGTGCTTGCGTTATAATTTCGGAGAGCCACAAATAGGTAATGCTAGTATCTGCTTCCTTTTTGGCAGTCGCCTCAGTGTTACTGATGTCCATGGGTGACCACTTACCATCAACTGGTTTGGCTGCACGTTTGGTTCAGCTATCTTCATTAAAAAATAACAAAAAATAATTACATTAATAACATTGATTTCACCATATTTTTTATAGGTCAAAATTTATTATTGCCGTCTGATTAGTCGAACCGGATTATACATCATGCTCATTATTAATTTCGATGAAGATAAAACACAATAACGGCAGAGGGAAACCAACTATCCTTCCTTAAACAGTGTAATGGACGTTATCTGTTCATTTATATCGAGTTACAATTACTCTTCGCTTCCTCGAGCCAAACGCAACGCGTAGGCGTTTCCATATTGCGGATAGATGCACTACCAGCCATAGAGCGTATACTGGGTGGAATGGAGACACTACACAAAAATAGGAATCTCGATCTTCAGAACCAGAAATGTATTTGAGAACTACCTCAAATTGAACATTAGTTCTATTGCCTGAGAGTTCCATAGATATTTAAACGCTAAATTGAGCAACAAATTAAACATCAACTAAACTGCATGTCATGTTTGCTTTTTCCTGTATGTTTTGAGCTTCTCCCTCTTCGTTGCAGCTGAGCTAATTTTTGAAGAACTGTTTTCCTACTACTTTTTCTACTGATGTTAATTTGTTTGCTTTACTAATTTGTTTATGTTTTAATATAATATTTTGTGTCACAATTTTTACGTAGCGTTACCAATTGGATTGTCTCAAAGTAAAAACTCATGCCGTTCTTCCTATCGACATTCTTCATTTCTACATTACATGTGGTCTGTGGTGCGAACGGTATTACAGATCAACCATATGGAAAATTACAACTTTCTCGAATGCTCTACGTTCCGATCGTGTCACATCTCGCATCGTCTCCAAGAACTTTGAATAAATCAAAATACAACAAAATACAAATATTGGTTAGTGATCGAAATAATAATGTTTATTCAGCATAAAATTGTTCACACAGTACAACAACAGCAGCATGACCAGATTGACCAGATATTCGATACGGAGGCGTTCATTTTCAATGATACTGATGCTAAACATAGTGAAACAAAAAGCATCGGTGCGCAACTAAGAAGATTGGCCCACATTTAATGACTGACTACAAAGAAGGTCTTATCTAACTGGCACGAATCTGACTGTCCCTAAAACTTCTGAATCATATGTTTTCATTATAATTCACTGACACAGTGCTAAGTTTGATTCATGAGCGTTAAAAAACCATAGACCCATCATATTTACGACTTATAGATTACAAGGCGCCACACATTAAGTAATAACCGTCTCCGAACTCTCAATAATCGGAGATGATTAGTGTTGGTTCACGGGAACAGTTCAACTCACGAAGGCATGCGCCTCAAGCTCTTATTGTGCGAGTGTTAAGGTCGAATGTTGATCAATTCGCAGTTACAAGACAGATGCAATGTTTAATGGCGCATCGTCATTAGTAAGTGCACGTGGGCGCAGCGGTGGGCGGTCTTGCATCACATGCAGGCTGCAGTGCATCTCGAGTAATGAGTAAGCTCGGCTCACGAAGCTTAGGTCGATGCAGTTAATGTTAGATAGCTGCATGCGAATGACTGAGATGCAAAATTTTCATGAAATATTCTGTTGGAAAATTTTTGTTTTAAACTTACCTTGCTATATTTTGAATATTCCGAATTTTTATGTTTTTTTTTTTGTTTAAGGTGAAGAGAACCTTTTAGTGATTTAAATTTCAATTACACATGTTTTTGTTGTAAATTACAACTCAACAGGGTTTGTTCATCAAACAGAAATAAAATACACGATAAGGATATTTGTCAAAATATGTAAGTAGACCAAACTGACGGTATCATTAAAATAAATAGGAAAAATTATATATTACGGTTCTTACATATTTTATAATGACCGTTATATGAATTAAAATAATTTACCTATAGGCTATACGCAAGCATTAAAGCACATAATTATAGGCTATGAATTTTAATTAGTATGTCAGCTAATGCAAAAAAGCCATCATGCTTCGTAAGTAGGCCAGATAAAAAATTGTTAATCAGCAATCGATGCAATATTTTTATAATATTATAAATTAATATAACATTTTTATAATTATATGATATTTTTTCTTACTAATTCGTGTGGCACTAAATAAACAAGTACATTTTTGTAGCACAAACACATATTATAAAATTTTACTTACTAATTAAGTAATTTTTACTTCCATATCTATCAAAAGTAAAATTATAAAACTGTAACGGTCGACAGCCCTGTTCGAAAAACAATGCAACAATGAGAGAATAATATGTTGGCTTGCTAAGGGTACCTAATTTAAATCACTTATTAGGTAGAGGGCGCCATAAGCGCAGGTAACAAGAGACAGAAAATATTATATTCTACAGGAAAAATAAGGACAGAAGCGATGTAACTACTGTTTTATAATGGAATTTTGTTTATACTAAAACGTTTAACTACTTAAAGTTTAGTAATTACATGCACTTAGATACCATATCCGACAGAGGTGGCCTGTATCAATCAACCTTTCCCATATATTGTTGATATTCCTACGAAGACGTTAGGAAGTTTGAACGTGAAAGCTGCTAATAATTTCGGCCGTCATTGATTGGATAATTTCGCCCTAAAGGATGCATTACTTTCGTGTGATCTGAGCGTACGACTTATAGTTTCACTCTACTTCCAAACGAGGAACGAGTCAAAACGTTTGACACCAATGACCCGATACGAAAAGACGATACGTGAGAAAATCAAGAATGTGCAACAACTCTCACAGTAAAAACATTTCCTTGAGAATGAATACTATACAATACAATTCCTGTGAGAACATAAATGATAGACTAATCAAACGACCCTGACGTGTCCAAGACCTAAAACGCCCATAGGTTACTCGTATGCTTGCATCACAAATTAACACCTGAATTAAGCAATGTAATGTTGAATGAGTGACTCGATAAACTTTCATGAACTCTTTTCAGTAGGTACTTGGTAAGAAACATAAGGTCCTGTCCCGGTTATTACCTTCAGATAGCACCGTGGAATTAAAGCGCTGTACTAAGCAAAATAGCGCTTAGAAGTTTCGTCTACTTTTCTTAACTCGACAAAAACCACGAAAGTTCTGTAACGAAAGTCGATTATGTTCGATCGACAATAGCCCTCGTTCTAATAGCTATCTCACCTATTCCATATAAAATAAAATATTCAACATTACCTGCCGCTCCCGGAAACCCATACGATCGATGGTTTCGTATCGATGCAATGTTTGACTGCCGTCACGGACTAACGCGGCAACGCAACGCGTCAACGATCAATCGTAACGATAGTTCAAGACGTAGTCCGTAAGCGATTTTGACAACATAACCTACGCTTTATTTGATTAAATTGACCTCGTAGTTAGTAGTCGGTATTTAGGGATGTATGGGGCTCCATTCATCTTGAATCTAAAGGTGAGATTGATAAAGCATACTTAGCTATGCTTAGCTAAGACTTAAAATTATCCGAACAAAAATAATGGTCGTTGCTGTCTAGACCACTCAGGCTAATTCAGAAATGTATGTCTTCTAACTTCGGCTATTACAGACAAAACGTATCTATAATGGAATCGCTAACAGCTCATGAATTTCACCAGCCTCTAATCACATACATTAGGGATTATGCATCCGGTATGGAACGAGGGCGGATAAACATCA
Organism: Thymelicus acteon; assembly: GCA_951805285.1. NCBI lineage: Eukaryota > Metazoa > Arthropoda > Insecta > Lepidoptera > Hesperiidae > Thymelicus > Thymelicus acteon. The sequence goes on from OX638233.1 coordinate 5,422,437, forward strand.
GTTCGATTCCTGTAACCCCACTTCGAGTTGCTTAGTTTAGATAGACCCTACATACATACCCTATTAAAAGTTCTGATCATTCCCCCACAACAACTGCTAGGTTCCATTCCTCTGCTTTGAATGAAATGGGGTACGCGCAGACTATGCCACACCATTCGAAAATTCTTATGGTTTCTTTGGCCTAACTAACACCTAACCAAATTTCTTACATAATAACCCCGTGCAACAAGCCCGACTCGTAATTAGGTAATTACTGTTTTTGTTCCGATACTTAAAAAATACCTTCTTCATTCTATAACGTACGAGTATAATAACAAATCTTAGTTGCATAACAGCAACTTTGTACATAAAAGCAATAATTAAGAGTTTCATCATCAATCAATTAACTAACTGCAGGGCTTCCGCTAAGAATAAGAGGCGATAAGTAGTATTTACATAACCAAAAACTTTAAAAAAGTGAGTAACCAACACCGTTACATTGTTTTTGTAAATCTAGACATTAATGAACATATAACATCTCTTCCCAACAATACTTAGTATAGTATACTTAAGTGACTCTAAACGCGGAAACAAACATAAACGAAGGAAGATGCTATAATTACACAGTGTTGTACCCACGCTGTTCTTCCTGTACAAGAGGAATAGACATCGTAGACGGTGCGTTTATTATATTCGCAATTTATGGTGACAAAGACACGTACTTTCGAAAATGCAAACAGGATTATATACCATAGTACGAGCTAGCAGTAACAGAATTTAATGAAACGATTCAATTTTCCTTATTATATTTTCAGGTTTGAAACTAAACTAATATTTATCTAGACTAATATTAATCAAAGAGACGATCTTTGTCTGATAAAAATTAATTATACTTCAAGACAATCCGAACGAGTGGTACTAAGTGTTTCTTGTATGTACCAATATTTTATAACTAATGTGCAGCTAACACCGATCCTTAAAAACCTACATTACCTAAATAAGATCACAACATTTAAAGTAACGTTTATTTACGAAAGAAAAAGCACTGATTTCAATTTAAAAAACTTAACGAAGATTACCCTTAATATGGTTCTTCCGTGGTTCTTCTTAAGAACTGTACTTGGAATACAACAACCCTATATAATAAACATAACATTAGGCATCGATGATGAAAGAAGCATTACATAATCATAACTCGCGCCAGCGATGACGTATGTTGAGAGAAATGCTTTAATCTAATCGCGATCAAGACAATATCGACCAGTCACAATGCACTCATTGTTCGACAATTATACAGTGTTATGATCGACAAATCTTAACCTCATAACATCAAAAGAAATACATTGTTAAAACATGATTAACTTCTTCAACTCTTGTCACATTGCAACACTCAATAAGCGGATTTAATTTGTACATTACAACTCTAATCATCCAACCGCTTGACAGCCACGCCTATTGAGTAAGTGTTATTATTAATTTGCCACTGATTATTATTCTTCAAATAACTAGTTATGTATAATTTAACAAATAGAATTGCATAAGAATATACGTAATATCATCATGGATTATGTAAAGGTCAATTTTATGGGTATTAAGTTCAGGATTTAAAAGCTTTCTGATCGATTAAGAATGATAAATTATTACTTTGTATAAATCAACATTACCCAACTGTATGTTATCGTGTAAATACGCTCCATTTGCTTCACCTACTTTACATACATCACGGTAGAACGACTCCCAAATAAATATATTCCTGTTTGATATCGATCGTGAATCAGCAGCTGTTTGATAGTTTACCATCTGCTCAGCAGTAAATACACTTTCGAAATCCATTTCTGTTTTTTTTCTGTTCCTACAGTTATGGTTTCGCTTTGGGACTCTTAAATTAAAAGAATTTAGAACTTTGGCTATTTTAGCTATACTATTTTATATTTATTTATTTATTATTTAAATACTATTTTCGAACCACTGAGTTGCCCTGCTATTAAAAATAATATATTAATAGGTAACAACTTATCTTGTAACTGATAGCGCTTTAAGTCATTCAGCTACTTACCCTTATTTCGCAACAACTAAGGTCAGTTATGAAACATACCTGCAACAAATAATGAAAGCTATTAGTTTACAATGCTCACGATCATTTTGATATTCAACAGATTGTGAATTAGGTGGATAGCGTAATACATTATGCACATTTGCTTATTACGAACACATAAATGTCACAATATTTTGCTTGTTTTTTTATTCATTCAAATATTTTCTTAAGATCAGGTTACGTTAGGGGCTTACGGTTAGATATACATATTTGCAAAACCATTTGTACTGGATACGTGAAACTAACAGGACATGTGAATCATGGTTTAATCAACCAAATTTTTTTACATTCCGAGGTGAAACTGCGTAAACTTCAACGAAAATAAAGAAACATGAAGTTTGTCATACAATAGATAAAGGAAGTTTCTAAGTTAAAATCCAAAAAAAAAATTCAAAGATTTCAGCTTGTACTCGGAGTACCTCTCACGTATCTCTTTAGTGAATGACATTCTCAAGAGAACATGCAACATTGATACATGCTGTGCTGTGGCGTCTTCCAGCAAAGGCGATGCGTGTCATGCGGCATCCGTCAAGAGACACACCAGCAACATGAATTTATTACAGCATACGTTATTTATTGAGCCCGCAACTTGAGTTCAAGTTTCTCATGTCATACTGGCTTATGGAATACCAAACAATATTATTGTCTGTATTACTTATTATGTGTATTTATTTTAAAGGACTTGAAATTAGATTGATTATGCCATGCCATTGAAAATTTTTTTCATTTCAAGAAAGCTAATTCACATTTTTTTAGCTCTTATCATCTGTATCAAAAATCAAAAAACAAATCGTCAAAGTTATACTACGAAATTGCCAAATCCCTCCAAACTCAGTGTCTGATATCGCCACTATTATCGTGACCAGAAAGTTGCCACAAAAATCATGACGCGATGTTACGTGAACGCCATATTTTAGGAACAAAATGATCCGACATATTGACGTACCGTAATTCCGTTGTCACGTATTTCACACTTGGTGTCGGGAGCAATAATCACGTCATTTGTTACCCAACACCATCCGGATGATTTGCGGACTCGTGAGGTTCACGTGGATCACGATGAATGGCCTCGCCGTGTCTTATTACACCGCTAAATTTCAATACTTGTGCTATTTCCAACATAAAATGTGAAAACAGTCATACTACAACAAAAAATCAAAGATAAAATCTGGAAGGGGAAAACTTGAAAAACATAAAAAGGGTGCGTGTACTTTTGTACGCGCGTGAGAAGTTATACTTCTTTGGCATCATTAAATAAATATTTAACTATAGTATTAATTATATCAATAAATAATACATACGGATAGAGTACAATTCTCTCACTCCCTCCTCTCCCCTCCCTCTCTCCCCCTCCCCTCCTCTCCCCTTCTTCCGATTTTAGACCAAATATCAATAACGAAAAATTTTCTAAAACTGCAAGTCAAGGGATAATAACGTATAGTTTGTCTAAAATAAACTATATCTGATTACATCAAAGGTATAGGCAACGTCACAATATGGAATAAACATCCCGGTTGCGAAACAAACACCGAGAGAAACGATCACAATAGCAGAATAACTCTCGAGAACTCTCGACATATAGCGCCATAAACCAACTCTCGACAACACCTCACATGGAGGTTAGGCTGAACTATGCACTGAGGTAAACCGCTTTCCTGTTAGTTCAATCGCACGAGCAGATAAACGGTTCATAGTATTAATAGATTACAGAAATCGTTTTAGTATTAATCTGGAAATCAACAATTAATTACTCTTTGAAATTCATCAAAAAAAAATTACTGATTTAAACGATAAACGATCAGACAAATCTTCTGATGTCAAGTGGTAAACGCTGTCTATGGTTATTGTTATTTTCTTATGACATTATCAAATCATCATAGATGTAAGATTCAACGAATGATCTGTGTAGTAAAAGATATAACTTTGATTGATGCAGCTAAAGATCTTAATACAACACAAAGCCGTAACTAAGTAAAAGAATTTAAAAGTATTTTACCACATGAGTGAAGCCGAAAACAAAAAGGAAATATTTGCGTTGTTAAAATGTTATGGAAATATTAGAACTATTAGAAGTAGGTCAAACGTAATCAGATGACCGAGATGCGACCAACATGCGAAGTCAATGATGCAAGGATTTGTAAAAGCACAACTTCATGCAACAAAAATGAAATTCGTGCATGCAGTACCTAAAATATTTCATACTAGACACGCCTTTCTATGTTAAAATTGATTGGGCAATGGCAACAATTTGGCATTAAGATTTGGCTAATTATACAATAATAGCATAATCACGACTACTTGGGATAGATTCGATAAAAGTTTATCCTGCTATGAAAATATCATACCTACTCTGTTTTTCACATGATAGCGACTGTTGAAATCAATAAAATTCGTTGAATCGTTTTTAGTTGTTTTATTAGGTTGTATTATCTTTTAATTGGCTTAGATCATTCATCATTCATTGGTCCACAATTCGACGGATAATTACTATGATGTCAAATTATATTTGGTCCATTCCACCTCTATATTACTTGTACACTAGTCGAAACAACATATCAAAATATAACACCTGTCACAAACTCACAAATCGCAGCAGGATACCGTTATCTATCAACTGTTGTTATAACATTAAGTACAACATGTTAAAATTAATTAAATCATAAACAGAGCGAAATATTCTAAGATAACATTTTAATTAAACAAAGACGTAGATTAAAATTCTTATAATAGCATAAATTGAGAAAGAGGGCAGAACGTACCTTATTTTTGATTGACAATAAACATTATGACTCCTTTGAGATTAATAGATACTATTTGACGAGCTTACATACATAATATCATTATGCAAAGATAAATAATAAACAAATCAGAAAACACGTCTATCGAGAGCGAGACATAGCAGAATATGATGAATAAAAATAGATTATACATTCAGGTGATAATAATCTCTTGAAATGGTAAGAGCATGTTGCAAATGTAAAACAGTTCCAACCGAAAAATTAAGATATAAACGGACATTAATACCGCTATAATTCAGTTTGTACGACGACAACATAGACTCGTTTGATTTTATCCTTAATCTCAAAAAGTTCGCGTAACTGTATTACGCTAAAGCACTTGTTCGCTTGGTCGTGAAAGTCTTACGTTTACCTTACGCATTCAGCATACTTAATGTTTAGTTCCATATTTCAAACACGTACTTGCAATAAAAATAAACAAGCGGCTAATACGATTATGTTCGTTTAATGCGACGTATAGACAAATAAGACTCATAAAATGTAAAATATGTCTGTAATCTGTTTGTATGTTTGCACAACTTTACGTCCTGTACTTGATTCCCTGTTGGAGAAAATAAGTTGGTTACAGATAAATTACAATTTTTGGCTACTACAAAGATATACCTACATATTTCGCAATTTATATTAATAAATCTTATGTACGTAAAGTGCGCCTAGCTAGTCCAAAAGCATAAATGCGATTCAATTGAGTTCCATTCATAGAAATTTTCAGTCATATCTTATATTTTTTTAGCGAATCAAACCATAATTAAGTATTTATTAACGAACTATTAAATAATATTGCACACAATACAATTGGTAAACAGTTAAGCAAGGAATTGAGTAATAAAGGCATTAACTCAATCTAATTTCTAAACTTTAATAATGCATACCTGAGTTAAACTCAAGTTTGTAATCATAGACGGAAGTTAAATGCACATACTTCTATGTATATAGAGTTAAATTACCTTCTGAACGTTTAATAACGACTCAAACCGTAACGAATTAAACTATCATTAACTAACAAGGAAGTAAATACCGTACCTAAGGAACAAAAACCCTTCATTTACATTACTATCTCATTTTAGGAATGAGTAGAAAATAGAGCACCCGAAATACCATGGTTCAAATAAGGGGCCATACAGACACGCAGTGTATGGAAAGTTAAAGTAAATTAATTTATTACAGATATAATTATCATATTCTCTTTAATTAGAAATTCAACGTCGACGGAAAAAAACATTAAACGATGCTTAAAGGAAAAATAAATAAAATAACTGACTATATTTATTAACTAGCTCTGTACAGTAGTTTGGTGACATACAAAATAATAAGTGTTTCCATGATGCCTATATGAATAAATAATTTTGATTTTGACAAAAAGAAACCCAAACAACGGTCGTAAAACACAATGAAGTGCCTATATAGTCACGACCGGTCTAAATAAGTCGTTAAGACAAATTAACTTTGAAAGCCAAGATTAAAACATTTCACGGAATTGCCAATGAAGCAATAACTAGAGTACGGATAGTTAAGACTGCAATCAAATACAAAATAAATATACTACAGATCATTTACAATTTGATTTTTGTAACGGCAAGTAGAAGTAAAATTCACAAAGAGATTAACGAGATGTTACAAGCAAGTACTCAATAATAGTTGCAAGTAGTTATATAACTTAAGATTAATTAAGAGAGTTAAATAAAGTATCATTAATTTATTTCTCAATACAATGAAATAGAAAAAAAATGAGCCAACACTACAATGGCAGTGCTTATGATTTATAGGCAATCCTAGATGAACTAATGATTTGAAGTCAACTGACATTTCCTATCTTCGTAACTCAAAATACGATCGACAAAACAAATTAAAGTACCTGTGATTTAACTTTTCAGAAAATCTTAATGTTGAAACTGAGAATTGTTCTAATAATCAAAAGAAAATTTTAATCACTATATTACATCTCTCATACATTAAAATTTCACTCATGGTGTTTATCTAACAGTAAGCTTTGAGGTTAAAAAACATTGAGTCCCATTAGCATCAATACTTATAAGATTTCTACGAATACGGTGGGCATTAAGGTGTGAGGAATTGAGGATATCATGTCTACGGGCACATTTCCACACGATAAAACATGTCCATTTAATTCCGAAAACAATAGTAACAGGAGGCAACAAGGCGACGATCGCGCGAATGATAATGAGAGCAATTGCAGCTCCGTCACGACGTCCCAACCCCAACGTCATGAAGTGAATGTATTTGCAGCGACAACATTTTCACTTCAAGACATTCACACAATTACCGTGCCATACGATAATGAATTTGAAGAAACAAAAACTGAACATTGATCGCTTTAAAAACTTGAAACGAAATAAATATACATGATGATAAAAAAAAGAAAAGAAGAAGGAAAGTTATGACAGAAAAAAACATAACTTTAATGTAACTACTATTCTACACCATGCAAGAGAGGTCGTAATAGTATCATAGATAGTATCATAACAGTAATTTTATTCTCGACAGGTCCTTTGAATTTTTTACTGTTTCTTAAATGAAACTGTTATTGCGAAATAAATCTTGTACAATTTAGATAGATATCATAAGAGCTATCCTTCTAACTAGAAAGATGAAAAAAAAAGTGCGACTTAACAAAAATTTTAACAATGATAAAAGACGATATAAGTATTATTTTAAGGCGTTTTATTGTGTAAACGGTACTGTTAACAAAGATCAAAGAGTTGTTTATTATTTTATAATAATGGAGTTCCCAAGATTGAAGACAGACAGGCAACAGCACTCGAAGTAAGGGTGAAAGCAATGATGTTGAGGTCAACGGGCAAGGTGCAAAAAGCAAATAAACATTTGTAAAGGAGCCAGCAGCTAAAATAGAGACACAATCTAAAAGCACTAAAAGCTACAATAAACCAGTGACTGCGCACGTTCGGACGTACATGCTTCTAATACCTAATATTGCGTTTAGTAGATTACTTACTAATAAAAACTGTAAGAACTTTCGTAGTTTCCAGAACTTGCTTAAATATTTTAATTAAATGAAAGAATATATTCATAGTACCACAACTAGCAGACACAATTCTAAGAGTCTTCACTTTCGAAACAAAACCATTACTAGAAAATCAGCGAAGCACAACTGCGTGACATTTGCGTCCAAATAAAATACAATAAATGAGTGAATGTTGCAACGGTAAATTTTTTCATAAAATAAACGCAGGTCACTGTGTTGAAAAGGCTGAATTATTAAAAGTACTAATGGTCTTTCTACTATATGTATATTGATAATAATAAAATCATCACTAAATCCTTTGAATCCCCAGGAACCCTGCCTATGGGCATACAAAATAAAATATAAGAAAACACAACGGTAGCACACTTAATTGTTACCGGAACTTCTTGTCATTACGTCTCGACGTAATAAGTCGTAAATGTGAATTAATGAAGGCGGGACAGGAAACGGGCAAAATAGTGCACACACCGGATATCGGGATTAAAAGGGTCCGACCTTGCTTGTATTGATATAGGGCAGTTGACGAGTTCAATGTATCTGTAAACGGACGGAACTAAATCGATATAGCGCAACGTTATTTAGTTGTTAATTTCACTGTCAATACCAATTTGCCATAGCAAATCCGTGCGATGAAATGCGGACAATCGTTCCGACCCTAATTTTCTGCAACATCGAAAATTGAGATTAGAACACAATAAAAATGCCGCTGAAATTAAAGCAACAACACATTTAGCAGATATAACTACACTTGTAAATGCAGCGGCTTTAATTGAACGCAACGCCTGCAGATTTATAGTAATTTACAAAGCTATAATAATTCTCAAACAAAAATGAAAAGCGAGCGTGAATTAGAGGTTCTGTGAGGAAGGAACTGTGGAATAATTGCAAGCTCTGACAGTAATGGCCGGTTGCTTGCGAATTGTAAGGCGGCCTAATAAAACCGTTTTAGTTTCGACTCGAACAGAGTCGCCAGTGCAGAGTATTATTTATCCGCGACTTATTGTTGGCCAAACGTCATAAAATCAATAATGGCACGAGCACGATCTATCGATTGGATACAGACATTTATTGAAAGCTGCAATGGATTAAACGTTTCTTGTAAATCTATTTTGTTTTCAGTTGTCGAAACGAACGATTACGATACATTAGTACGCGGAAATGGGTGCAATATTTGCCCAATTTGATTGCTTATTAATTTTGGGTACGGTACGATTGTACGGAAAATAGAAAAAAAGTCTACATGGATTTAAAAAAATATAATAATGATTACAAATAGAGAGCAAAATATGATCCTCAGTATTCGTCGGATTAAGATAATAAGCCGACACATGAGCCAATGAATATCGTTTATGTTGACGTCAGAGACACATTAAAAATAAGCTAAGTCACGCACATCTAAGAAAAAAATAAGCTGGGTAACTAGTTCTTCCACTTTACAACCTAGACACGCAAAAAATTTTAGTGAGTCCAGGATTATATTACATGGTATATTAAGGGTTCACTACATATCTTAATTTTATGTAATTTTATAGTAGTTTTAAACACATTAACATAACAAAGCCGTTAAACTTAAAAATACATTAAACGACCTAACCTGTATGTGTGTCTGTGTGTCAATTAAACTATGCTCAGTTGTTATAAGAGGTTTCCTGCACGTGCCACAATTACATAACGCTTTGAAATTGCGAGCTAATGTCGATCAAGATAGCAACGAACCCGACTGCACGGGATTTATGTTCGCCGCTGATAATGCACGCTCGAGATAAATAACAAGTGCTGAAAATATCGAATGCAGCCACAGCAATGAGAAACTTAACCAATGAAATGCTAAGTACAACAGAACAAAAACTAATTGTAACTCATCATGTGCCTTAGGGCATGACGCTGACCGCCCAAACTTGCACCCCAATATTTTTGAGTAGACATAAACAAATGAGAAACCTTAAATACCGGCGATTCGAAAATAAAAATATCTGCGTTTCGGCCTTAAAAATATTTGCTAAAGCCAAGCATCCCACCCTGGGACTCTTCGTACAGCATGCAACGCTGCCACCAATTTTATACACTACAAAGTGATGACCGGCGTAACAAATTATGTATCATATAGGTGAAAAATCAATGAAACCGTAACGGGGCTGCGTCAACAGACTAATAAAGACATTTGTAATGAAGCAAGTATTAGTATTTTTCATACTGACATATCACGCACAATGCACAACTGCACACGTACAATTTACATTGAGTAAATTGAGTAATTAAGTTAATTATGCATGTTTAAACACGTTTACAAACAGTAAGTGTAAGTAATCAGCTGCACCCTAAAATATAAATAAAATTCTTTTTTTATAAAATAAGAAAAACATTATTACCAGAGTTACATAATCTTCTTTACTCTATTGCTATATCCACGCGCACTATAATAAGAAACGGGCTTCGTAGTATTGTCGTAATAAATATGAACCTTGTAACTTCAGTCATAACAGACGAGTTCGAATGAGAAGTGTACTTCTATATAGAGAAGAGTAGGTACTTCTATACACAGCATAAACGAAGATATAAAAATATTATATTACTAGAGATTAGAAATATGAAGCCACTGACACACTCAAGCACAAGTAGGAAGCAAAAAAAAGGGATAAATATGTAATTAAAGATATGAGTAATCGTTACGCATGACGATACCATTTGTATCGGTTACCCTTTCGCAAAATTATCTACTCAAATTTACCCATCGATTTTCATCAGACGATTATCTCAATGTTAGAACTTAAGGGACAGTTATTATCTTAACGATCTATCAATGTTTACTTGTAATAGATATCAATACTGATGTCTGATATCTGGACATTCATAATTAGCCGTATTGGGACGTCTTAGAATACTAACCCCAATCAAACGCCGGACGGGTGTCGTAAGAGGCGACTAAATCCGGCCCGCTGGTGGTAGGGCCCCTCGGAGGGATTATATTGATAATATTAATTTTAATGTTAATTAAAACCAATAATACTATTATTTTTCTCCATGGGGTTCACCTGGATAGCTAGCATCCTTGAGCATGAGTCAGCCGCCAAACGACTCGTTGTGTTCCGGCTGGGGACTTGAGAGCCAGTTCTTTCTTTTTTTCTTTGGTGTTGCTGATTTTCATGGACGACGATAGCCACTTACCATTAGGTGGATCATCAGCTTGTTTGCCGACTATTTCCATAAAAAAAGTAAATGGACAAGTATAAAACACAGTGAAAGCAACACACATTGTAATATTATTATCATTACTTGTGACAGTGGTTAAATGATCTATTAAGTTTTTTAACTATCATCCTAAACTGCTGTCCTACTAAGGTTAGCGAAGAAATCATTCGTGATTCAGTTAACAAAAGATAAACAATTAACGAAATAGGTAATAAAGTAAAGTGTAAAGCGCGTGAAAGTGTAATTAATTCAATCCGATCTAAAACGCTAAGCGAGTAGTGCGGCCATTAAAACGATAGCACCAAATATGTACATGTTGATATTATCGGAACTGTCTCAGCTTAACTGTAAGTTAGGTGCATATTACTAAGAAATGGAAGTAATTTAGATTGAAGTTAAAACAGCACAAGCGATAATAATCAATGTACTATATGAGATTGCACGAGAGTGTTTGTTTATTAGATTTAATAGAAACAATAAGTTGTTTGCTGTATCTGGCAATAGGGTATGCTTTAAGCTTGCACATGTACATGAGTTTGTAACAAAGACTTATCCGGCATAAAAATTGTTCATTTGTTAATTTTTTAGAACAATGCCTAACATGACTACTTGACTATTATAAGCTACGATTATCTGATACCTAAGTCAACAATTCATCAGATAAATTATAGCAATATAAATTTCACTTATAAAATAATTAAGTAATCAGAGACATGTAAGTTTGCTTTCGAAACAAGGTAGAAAGACCAAAACTGTGCCTGATCTAGTTGTAAGTGGAAATTAACAAGCGGCTTAATTTTATTATGTCGGCGTTAAAAGGTGGTGCTGTGAGGCTGTGCGGAAAGTAACAAATCTCTCCGAAGATAGGGCGCGGCTGAAGTTATGGCAGCGAAACCGACAGTAAACATCTCAGGAAGCTTTAAACTACTGGACGCAAATCCGGTGACATGAAATTTAGTGTCCAATTAGAATGAAATGGCTGTACCGTTTCATCAAAAAGATTTCCTAGCACCTGAAGATAGCGCGGATGCGCAACATTTTAGGCATTTAATATTTAAAGAAATGAAGTCTGTAATAATGTTAGTGCAGCATAAACAGTAAACTAATGAGAACATAAATGCGAAAATTACATTCGAATCAAGGAATTTTCTCGATTTTTGAATAAATGGTTCTGAAGCGTGTATGTTAATATTTTCAGCGTCAATAGAAATCAAGCAAATATATTCGAATTAAAATTATTCAAAAACAGCAGTTGTTATCTAAGAGAGTTGTGGTACCTAATACTAAAGTCTGCGTGTATAATATTAAATGAGCATCTAAACTGATATTGACTGATATAATTTTCCGAAACATCAACGAGGAAATCCGGCCGATCGTTATGAAACAAGGTTCCAGGCAAAATCTGCTTTCAAGAGAAAGTTCTGGTATTAAGCGAAAATTTCCATCTACTGAGGATATTAACTTCCACCGCGCGTGGCGGGTAGCTCACGGGTAACGCGACCCTTCACCTGCCGCGATCCGATGAAGATATGAGCTCACTCGGCGATAATTGAACTGTAGACCGTAGATACAAGGCATCATTTCATGACCATCTACGGAAGCAACAACCCATACAGATGCTCTTTTTTACAATGTTGGATCGGTTTTACCAGTTTCCGTACGATAAAGTTATTTATTAATTACATTTATATTTAGTACTGCATTAGATACAATAAAGACCAAAGTATTATTCAAGTAATTTCCATTAATAACTAAATATTATTAAGTTTAATATTATTAAGTAAGTAAATTCCATAACTTTTACCGAAGGAATAGATACATTTAAGAACTTTCCGGAAAAGAGTATGGTTACTCATAGTTGCCCATTATTTTGTTTCGTGACGCTGATACTGACAAAAGATAACAATTGCGAAAAATATGTTTTGATCTCTATGTCAATAACTGAACTTACGTGTATTAAAATGTTTGTAATAATTTTTATATAACATTCGGCCTCGTTACATTACATTACAATAATCAAGCTAAATCTATTAGCAAATGCAATTGTAGGACTATACGGAACCAATCGTGCTACGAACATAATTCCTTAGGTGTCATATGTATTAATAATAATACGATCATCATCTATCTTCTCTGCTCTTTAGCTGGTACTATTGCATCCTAATCCACATCTAATCACGTTGTTAGAATTAGAGAATTATAATCGAATATTGACTGTTACGGAACTAATAGCTGTTTGCACAAGGAACATTTAAATAAATTATTGAAGCGTGTTTACACAATGTGAATATTGAAATAAGGTACGTGCTAGATTTACGACATGATTAGGCCGATATATGACGCGGTCATTTGTATGTGTAACCACGCGTGAGAGCTTTAGCGAAAGTACTTTTAGATCTGGTTTGGGGATTCGGGTAAAAGTTCGACGGTGAGAAATGCTCTAATCGTTTCCGTTTGACAACATCGTTTGTAATTGTACTATGATATTGCATGCCTTACTCGTATGCGTATGATAAATTCATTTGTGCAATTTACGTAATTCAAGGCATTGTTTGCAATACAACAGATAATAAGACAGATAATAATAAGACAGATTTTATTCTGTATCGTCATGGCCTATGAAAGTTATACATTGTAGAAAGCATTTGACAGCGCGTCTTATTCATTTATTTTTCTATAGCAATTTTTATATAATATTATTTTTCTAAAATTGTATCTATGGTTATTTCATTGGGCTATTTCCGCAAATTTATGTTATTCTTCTTGCTGGAAAGTTACTGAACACCTATCTAATTAACGTTAATATAAATTGATCCACTATTATTTCTATGTAAGATGTCAGGGTGTGCATAAATTTTAGACGTAAATGTCAGTTAATCAGATCTACATGATTTTCAATAGTTTCCGCTTTTCGATTTATTTTCGATCTTTTTCCACTAATAAAGCAGAAACTAGAAGAGACTAGACTTCAGACTTGAGAGAAATGGCACATTTTTCGTTATTGTAACATTGTTATTTGTGGGCTGGCCTAATCTTTTTGTAGATTTAGAAAGCCACGCGAAAGTAGCTTTAGGATAGGTAAGTGAGATAGTGTAATGTAGCAAAAATATCCGACAATGCTCGCCTGGATCGCCCTCGGCTATTACTTTAAAACAGAGTGCAGAAATGCCCTGAATATATTTTGAAGCAAATAGACGAAGACCACTGAGTATCCAACCCACTTGCAATAATGGCCTTTGATATTATACCTTGATCCAATTTACGTATCTTGCCATTTAAAATGTAAACATTAGAACTCCAAATATTATAATTTGCAGATAGATTTCTTGCCCAACCATAATGAGTAACAACAACAACAACAATTAACGCCGGAATACCATACCATGACTGTGCTATGAACGTAAACATGAAACAAGGAAAAGCAATACAGATCGTAGTGTTGCTACGCCCACTAAAACGGATCTTCGATGTTCTATGCCCGCAATGGACCGCATCTACCTATACATTTTATCGTCAACAGTTTTAGAGGCTCCGTGATACACGACGGTGTTGGTCGGTGACGGAACGGTATCGTGGGAATAGTGTTCATACTATTCAAAATAAAGAATAGTTTTTGGTCTGACACGTTCCTAGCACGTCCACGGTAATGTACGCTATACTGAGCGGCAGTTTCGTCTAATTTATTGATTTTGTGGTTTAGTATACTTTTAATATGATTTAAAATTTTCCATAAACATTTAACTTAGTAACCGACTTAACGGGAAAATACAACACTTATAACACAATAAATTGTGTGGTTTTATGAAAACACGATGCAAGTGAAACTTTTTTTTAGTTTGTAGGCATATAATACTAATTTTTTTTAAGAAAATTATTCGATTTAGGGTATTAAAATTGCATTTTTAATCTTAACTTAATTATTGAAAAATGGGAATGATAATGGGAAATCTATAGTAGACAAAATATTCAATTATAAAATTTAATTTCTATTTGCGTATTAGAGTACAGAATACATAATTAATACTATTAGATGATAGACGCATATTAAAAACTAAGAGCAATATTTATTGAAATCATTGAATCTCCATTATTATTCTTACTCCAGGGCCGGCTGTAATGCGACATGCGATAGATGGACGAAAAATTTTGGGGCGATAAAATAAAAGTTTCACTTTAAAAAATGTTAGAAGTCATGAACACCAAACATTAATAAAATTATAGAATATACAAAAATGTATTCGTGGTTCCTCCTAGCACGGTTTTAAGCCAGTGGAATTACCTTACATAATTGCTCGAGCCCTCAGGCAACGCAGCCAGGGACCACACATAATGGCATGCTGAACAAATATCCATTGTGACCCCTGATCCATGACCTCTCGGCCAGCGGTATTGCGAAACGAATAGTAATGTATTGCAATCGTACGAGCCCTAGCCTTATAAAGGGGATGTAATGGGCTTCCTCCTACTACTGATATGTCATCGGCCTGGTTGTAGTTGTTCGTACGGTGCGGTGGTTGAAGCAAAATACATTCTTAGATTAAGCATATTTAGGCAAAGATATTTTATTTTAGTAGGCAATGAATTTGGATTGGATGTTAGCAGTCAGAATAAAAAATAATGCTCAGCCCAAACACAACTAAATTGTTATTTGCGGTAAATTTTGGTAACTTTTGAGAACCCTACGAGCTCATAAAGAGATCAATTTAAATTAAACCACTTTTCTATCCCAACACGTGCATAAAGCACCTGGTTTTTTTGTTGAAGAACTAGTAGAGACGGTGCCAGCTCGAGACGAACCGTACGAAAATTCGGCCCAAGATATAATCACAATTTAGATCTTGTATCACCGAGAGTAATCAAAGCATGGTACAAAAACTCAACTCGGCAAATCATTACCTATGACATAATAGAAAATATCAGTAGATATTAAAAACAATGGCATAACCACATTAGTACTCGTATATACATATAAGTAGGTATTACAATTACCAGCGCTGCGGCTACATTCTGATGTTATCGCGCGCTGCGAGTGAAATATTGACTGCTAGCCCACACTTGACTGTGAACGGGTCGGACTCGAGGCTCGACGTCTGGTAAATACAGGTAATTCAACAGAATTATGGCTAAAATGCCTACAGTACTACAGATTTTGACGAGCGTAAACATACTTCGGTAGTTCCGGTGCAGTAGAATCAGTTTCCGTTAACGTTAACTTAAGGTTCATTTCTATCGATCCATCGACATCTGGAAGTCCACTGCTGGACATAACTAATACGTCCATACGTCCCGCTTTGTGGCTGTCTTCCTGTCCCCCCGAGATCTAATAAGTCCCGCTTACTTGTGGACATTCATTGAAAATTGAAACTACTAGATTTATGCCCGATGACCTTTTTTAACTATAAATAGTAATTACTAGCTGCCCGGACAGACTTCGTTCTGTCAAAAATTAATAGTAAAAAATAAATAAAATTTCCGAGTGATCACGTTATTTATATCTCAACAATAAACGACGATTACTTACAAAAATAAGTAAATATTTAATATTTCTTAACATTATGACTACCGATCCTAATTTCCATTGAAGATTATGAGGTGTCAATCCCGGAAAATTTAACGATTCTGGTGGATAGTTGACGACATCATCTTGATTAGTTGCCTAATCAACTGTATGTGAAATTTGTATATCTTTAATTCACCGGCAATTTCATTTTGAATTTTGAAGTTTATTTCATCTATATCCGTAATTTTGGCAGCTAATATAGCACGTTCGCTCAGCCACAAATGATCTTTGTAATTTTGAGAGACGTTTGGGAACACGTTTTGTATGAGCTCGATTGTTGTTTCAGTAAACTGACAAAAATATAATGCAGCCAGTCGAATCATTAACAGGGATTTTGCCATTACCAAGGTCAATGAGTTGCTTTGAAAATGTTTCTCCAGATTGATCATTTTGCTATCGTATACGTATATTCTTGTTTCAATTTAGTATCTTTACGTATTTTCACAAAATGGAGGACTTTGAATATGCATTGAGTTCATCCGCTGGTGTTTACCGAGGAATCACTGGTAATGTTTGACGGAAATCTCCTGCTAATAAAATCATCGCTCCACCAAATCGGTTTCGATTGTTTCGTAGATCTTCCATAGTTCTATCTAATGCCTCCAAATACTTTTTATGTGCTATCGTGCATACATCCTACACTATCAACTTACATTGCTGCAAAACCTTTGCCATTGCTGTGTTCTTCGAAATGTTGGAGGTCGAAGTTTCATTGCTTTGAATATTCTATGGAAATTTTAGCACTGAATCGGCTGTTCGACCGCCTTTCAATAACGTGGCTGCAATTCCAGATGAAGATGTACCACCTGGAGCGTCCAAATAGTAAATTCCTCCATTTCCATCATTTAAATTTTTTTGTTGTTGGTTCAACAGCGGAACATTTATTCTGATTCCCTTAAAGCAACGTCGTGCTTTGAGCGATTAGGCACGGCCATGCCTAATTGAGATGATACTTTGTTTGACATCATCAAGCACATGTCCTTAACTGTTATCAATGCCTCGTTGTAAATTTCTTCTGTGTATTGTTAATGTATATTCCATTTTCTAGTGCGCATTTGATGCAAGATATCGTCACATATATAATGGGAAGAGAAAAAATGCGCGAAATTGCTTCATTAATACTAACGTAACGGCCCATTTGGTATTGGTTAACTTCATCAATAGAAATTTCAGCACTAACTCCAATCACAGCCATATCACTTCCTTTCGTTACATATTTGCAAATGTATTTTATAGATTTTACAGAATGGCAAGATTCAACATTGATGTGCGCCTTGAAAGTCTTTGATAGGATTGGTGAATAAGGAACAATGCAACGATTATCAATTTCGATATTTTGTTGATTTACTTTTACAACTGTTGACCTTCTTTTATCTGCAGTTGATCGGCGACGATATAGCGGTTAGCCATTATTCCCGGTACCTAATTGTATCTACTACTAATTCCCGTTCCCGTATTGTTAATATTGTCCGCGCGTTTTTTTTTTTTTAATATTATAAAAACCTTCCGTGGACTCCAAGGAACATACACAAAAAAATTTAGGCGAATCGGTCGAGCCGTTCTCGAGTTTAGCGCTTAGCAACATCCATTTTTATATATATAGATTGTACGCAAAATTCCATAAACGTCCCGCTTTGATACGAAGGCGACCGATGACCTTTTTTTACTGCACGTCCCGCTTTCAGTGGTCACAAAAATGGTCAGTTTAGACATAACTCCTATCTTGTATTACTCTGACCGGACCTGAGCCTTCTGAATCCAGTCGCACGCTGTCTTTTCCAGGCCATCCGCGTGGTCTGCGGCGTGCTATGTCAAATTTCATCAGATTCACTTGCATTTGCACAGATTTGAAGATTTCAGCATAATGTCAATGATCACTGACTTCTCAGCCTAATCCATTCAAGAGCTGTGTTGACAACAGAAGCATGACACATCACACAGTGCTTCATTTTTGGCCGAAAACGAATCAATGATCGGCGACGATAACCACTTACTATGTGGTAACTCGTCTGCTCGTGTAATGGCTATTTACATAAAAACAAATATAAGTGGATACTTTTTATAAAATAAACAGCAACCGATTATGATTTTCAAATAACAACGGTTATTCCCTTAGTACCCCGTTTCCGATAAGCACCGCGTTGCTGAGGACTCCGATTTTGTACACCCAAACTCAAAAGGATGTCAAACCCTGACAATTCACAAGCTAATGCAGACATAAGCTAGTTCTATAGCAACAATCAGCTTGCGAGTCAGCTTGCTTAGATAGTTGCAAGCAGAAAAAGCTCACGTTCCCGGTTACAGATTACCTAGAAATTGCAGTTAGTTGCTGCATGATAAAATCGCACGTCATCACAAGAAACCTAATCCTCGCCGCCCTGCATTGGACTCCAAACGGTCTGCACTGTGAATAAAACATGTCTCCAAAGATTTTTTCTTAAATATAGTAGGTAAAAGAAGTTCAAAAATGTTAACTGCAACAAACTTTTCGGCATTTTTAATTTAATGGATCAGAAATAAATTGCGATAAAGTACCGTTATTTCTTACTGCCTAATAAAGATCGAAATGCAAGGCATTTGTAGTATTATTGTTCACCAAACAAAAGGAATGAAACAGGTAGTTGTAACAGGATATAAATCTAAGCATTGCAATCTGGTAGCTAACAGGGGTTAAATGGCATCGCACGTCATCACGAAATGAATTTATCGGCTACACCAGTCTCTTACACCCGACCCTAGGTAGATACGCCTTGATTACGCAATAGATTATCATTTTGCTACCACTTCTGATTAAGGCGACGCGGGTAATGTTTCAGCTAAAATCTCAAAATATGCAGAAAGGAAAATTTGTTGAAGAGTTTATCTTTTTTATCTTATCTTATTTAAATAGATATGGAGATGGCACTTGCTACAAGACACGAGAAAACATTTGTTTCTTACGTAAACGTTTAACCACTTCAGGAATATAACTACAGGTCTTACAATCTTTTACCATTAATTTTTCAAAACACTATGAAGATCTCTGCACTTGGAAACTTAAGCATCATTATCGAAGTTACTCGCAAAACGTGAAAGAACGAGGTAATTACATGCAAGGCGTTACGAAGAAAAACATCATTGCGTTCCGAAAATATATGAAATGTGCACATCTTAACGATACTTTTTATATCTACTTGTATATTACGCAACGTTAATTTGTTTCCGGCTACACCGAAATACGGAAAAAATTAAAATACTTTCACAAAAATCATGGCTTGAACATTACCTTTAAAATAGCCTTAAGACATAAACTAATAGGGAAAACAATACTGTGGGAAGTGAGAAGGGTGATAACGCATCGGTAATTACTGCCACTGATACGGAGGTTACGGATTAATTATTGTATGGTACATCTGTTTCTAGGCTATTCACATACAAATTATAATTAGCAATGAGCTAACCCCTCTACATGTAAGTTCATTAAATACTATAATTATTTACTACTGTTCTCCAGGACTTAGACGTGGCTGGCAGTTAAAAACCCATTGTTCATTCACTTTCGGCACTAAAAGTGAGAAAAAAAACATGAGTTATAGCAATATCTACGTAGTAGAGTTACTAAAATATTCCTTCATATTTGAGGTCGCCCATTTACTTTGCGGTAATTTTAGTAACGTAATATAATATAGTACGAGTAATTAATCATATATTTTATCTATACTTATTTTTTTATTGTTAATCTTCATCTGAAAACTTTTTAACCGACTTCAAAAAAAGGAGGAGGTTCTCAATTCGACTGTATTTTTTTTATGTTCGTTACCTCAGAACTTTGGACTGGGCGAACCGATTTTGATGATTCTTTTTTTAATCGAAAGCTGGTGGCTGTCATGTGGTCCCATATAAATTTTATTGAGATCTGACAATGGCATCCATGATAAAACCATATAAGTCTTAAATTTGTATTAAGTAAGCGCGACAAATGGACGAATAACCCAATATCACGCCAACCGATTTCGATGATTCTTTTTTTAATCGAAAGCAGGTGCTTGTCACGTAATCCCACATAAATTTGAACGAGACTGACAAGTAGTTTTAGAGTAACATTGAAGTCGATTATTTTTTGTTAGTAAAATTTAGATTATTATTGGCCACTTTTTAGGGTTCCAAAGTAAAATCGGAACACTTATAGTTTCGTTATGTCCGCCTGTCCGTCCGACTGTTCGTCCTTCTGTCCGTCCGTCTGTCCGTTCGTCTATCCGTCCGTCTGTCCGAAGCAAAGCGCCGAGACTCTTAGTGCCAGAAAGCCGTAATTTGGCATATTTATTAAAACTCCAGAATCAAAGAATAAAATATTGAAAAATATATTTTTTCAGGGTACCTCCCCTACACGTGAGGATGAATTTTTTATTCGTCGCGTACCCTATAGTGTGGGATATCGTTGAAAAGGTCTTTCAAAAAATTCTCAAAAATAGGTTATATGATGAATTTACAAGGAAAACTATCACGGCTATGTTAGCATAAGTAGTTAATGAGTAATAGTCAGTTAACTTACTTCTTCAGAACTCTACATTGCGCATGACCTGACACGCATTTCCCCGGTTTTTCTAACTCATATGGTTGAGTAATACTATAATAGCTGTAAGTTTTCCCGAAGAAATAAATAGATAAATGTAATATTTAATTAACACGATAATAAATGCAAGCTGTAATCATCACTGAAATTAATAAACTAATGTTAGAAATTAAAAACAACAAAATGAATTTGGGAGTCATGTTCGGGCGCCACGCGCCATAGTGTGTTACTCTAGGGCTGCCATTACCTAAATCGCCACCGCCAAACAAAAACTTCAAAATCCCAAACCATTTGGATAAAATTTGGTTTTCAGCAGCTCATTGGCGCCCTTACAACAGCCAGCGCCCTTTCATCAAACGTTTCAAAAATGGCGATACAAAAAAAACTCGCCTGCCGCATGCCGCATTGATTTTTAACCCGCACCCATTTAAATCCACCCGAACGCTCCATAGACAAGAATAAATCCGGGGAAAATCCGACGCATGGCAGCCCTGCGTGTGACGGACGATGGTACAATATTCGGCGATATGAACTTTCTCCGTCAGCACCATTACTGGCGGTAACATCATTCGTCAGTCGGCAACATCAGTCGTCAGTCGGGACTGATTCCGATCAGAATTAGCTCGGATGCCATCACGTCCTTTAGAACATTGAACTAGTATTTGGTACAGCTTGTTATGAGAGATGAGGTATCAGTGATTTTGTCAGAAATAAAGCGTTTTTCTGTTCACGAAATATATTTTGTCGTGTACTTCAAATAATTGGCTTTAAATTCTTTAAATTGGCTTTGAATTAGGATTCGTTTACAAGGACCTAGTAGCTGATGAAATTAAGGCCTAGCTAATAAAAACATATCTAGAACTCTTAGTTATGACCTAAAACTTGTATGTAGACCTAATAACACTTTGCTCATTTTAATATGATATGATTATTTGTTATGACATTGACTGTATTATTATTATTTATATTATTGTTTTGACACGAAATTAACTAATGATTATTAACTAATGAAATTAACTAACGCATTAGGACACTCCTGTTATATTAGTTATAACATTATGGAATAAATAAATAAATAAATAAATATCTGTTTGTTCTTTGTGACTTTTATCTTGCGAGAATGTGTTGGTACAACTTTACAAATAGGTACATACTGACTTAAGAAAAAATCAAGATACTCAATTAATAACAATAACCATAAGAACCATATATTTAAACTAGAAATCCCAGCTTTGGTGTGATTAGTAACAATTAAAATTTTGCGATCATGATGGATACCAATAAATAATGTTCAGCAATAATAGGCATGATGACTGATTTTGAAATACTGTTCTATATTGTTGGGAAATATATTATAATTACAACGTATATCATATTTCCGCAAAAAAATAAGGTTTACTATAAAATAAATACATTTCAAATTATAAATTTAAAATTCGCACCAAAACGCTTCAAACTGTCATGGCGTGGTGGTGACGTCATGCCTCAGGAAAACAAAAGACGATACCTCATTTTTAGTATGGTGATATTCATTTGTTTTAAGAAGTGTGACGTAATTCGCGCTAACTGAGACTGTCTGGCGTTTTAGCTAAAATGGCGGCTTGCCGTATTTTGTAGTTTTATTTTATCAAAAATATTGTTTATCTCGCTAATAATAATACGATAAATGCGTGTTTTGTAATCCATTAATAGGGTTTTATTATATAAATACATAATTTTAGTGATTTTTACTTACTGTCATCATGCCTATTAACACAGTCAGCTACGAGAGGTGCGTGCGAAGTGGCGAGGGACCAGTGGGACCACCTAGGGCCGAGAGGTGAGAACATGTTCGGTACACGTGTTTCTAATGTGTAAAATTGTAAATCCTCGGCCAACGCTAATTACACTGGAACGTACTGACACGCGTTAATTATAGGATTAGGGTGTGTTGACACTTGGCACGTGAGAAAAATACTCTGATTTGGCGAATGGTTTTACGTAATTCGGGTACATAACCAGTCGGTGATGTCAATGCTATTGATGTCCGTGGGCCGATTTGTATGAGATTATAGATAAAAAAAATTACGAATATTTTTACTCACCAACATCGATAGTATAATACTCAAAACTTAATTGATGGCACGACTGACAAAATCATTATAAACAATCAGGAACTGTATGGGTAATTGCACAAAATTTTCCTTTTAATAGAACAAAATAATTACAACCGCGGTGTGAATTATAATTTATACAAGACAATACAAGTATGTCTTCCATTCGTTATCAGATTTTAATAATGTTTTCTCCGAAGAAAATATCCTTACTTTTAATATTGCAGCCAAGTGTAGCAATGCCGTATGCACAGACTCTAAATCTAAGTTAGCATCTCGCTAACGCCCGAGGGAGCGAAAGCTACCGGCTACCGCGATACCGGCGGAACGCTCAAGCTCCGATCTTACACATCGATAAATTCATTAATCACTTAACCGCGAACCAACGAGCGGCCTGTTTGTTTTCTTAACGCAAACACCGCATTAGATTTTGACGATATAATTACTGGAAAGCGATCCTAATGCCGCCGTACCGTACACGACGATCTGAAATCGATATTGCGTCGATCGATTCCGATTAACGATACCGCGTACGTTGCATTCACGTTACGATTACATTAAAGTTTGTTATGGTTTAACTATAACGTTTTATGGTTTTTGTTTGTTCAAATGAGCGTGATAAGGAGGTTAGAAGGCTATTAACCTAGATTTAACTGAAGTAGGGTTATGATATGTTTGTAATACTAAAATAAAATGAAATAGGTTTCAAAGCATATAATTTCTTACTGTTTCGAAACGGGTGTAAACTGTGTAAAGGTTATATTTTAGGCGACCTAATGAGTTGTATTGATACGAGTAAGAGATGTTTCAGATTAGTCACATATTTTCAAATATACTCCACCCAAAATTAAACTGACTTTACAACTCATTAGGACCTTATGCAGGGGCGTAGCTAACGCCGTATCAATTATACGGGTCCCCCAGCGTATAGAGGCCCCAACTAACAGTCCCAAAAAAAGCTCGCCAGCGGCCTACGACCGCTACAGATGACACTCCTTTTATATTTAACAGCTGACGTTGAGGGGGCCCTACAATAAATATTGATAATAAGGGGCCTCCTTAGGGCCAGCTACGCCACTGATCTTATGTAAAGCACACCTTAGTAAAGATTTATGGTGAGACTAGGCTTAATTAACTAACCCGAGGTTACATACATTGATGACTGAAATCCCTGTAACGAGGCTTTATAGTCAAACTACTGACCGCACTCAGCGTTGCTGCATACAATGTTAGTTTATTACTAACGACTGACACGAAATGTAGTAAAGAAAAAATCCTACATCATATTCATTAACCTGTTGCATTAATGCCTCTTAAAAACTTCACATGTAAGTAAAATGTTACTCTAAAATCTAACTGCACGAAGTTATGGGGCAATTTATAATAATCGTCCATTTAGCATATCCCTAATACTATACTACACGCAAATACATATAGGCAGCACATACAACGTAACGAACTTATAGCTTCCATGAATTTATCTACCATCAAACTAATGGGCTTGCGAGTCTTGTAATGTATACTTTATAGACCATGGTGCGCTGTTTCATGGTGTACTTACATAAGACTTCCCGGTACTTTATTTTAAGATTCATAACCAAAGAAAGTGCAGATTGTGCGTAAAACCCGCGATTTTACGCTTATAGGCGTATTTCCTCTATGCAACTGGGGTCATGGTGTGACGTTGTCTGTTTAAATCCCATGGCTATCGACATTGTTAATCTCCATATGGTAGGTACGCTAGGCGTATCTTAACGCGTAAGCTCGCTTGTTATTACGGAGAAAGAGATTTAACTATGTAAATTATTCACAGCTCGTACGAGCTCGTACTTAATATAAATTTAAAGTAATAAAATTCACGTAAAAAATATTTTTAAAAACAAGCTTTTAAAATTTTGTGTTTGCGTTTTGGCCGCCGATGAGATTTTTCGTTTCGAGCCATCTACTACTAACTACCATAATTGATTGCGTATATAAAAATTTCATGTCTATAATTTATTCTGTCGAGGAATTCCCTCGTCTGAAGCCAAACAACAAATATACTAAGCTATGTACGATAAAAGGAAGTACTTAGTTGTAATTCAGCTTGCAAGATTTAGCCAAACATTGCAAAGTGCTAACAAGCTTACGAACAAAGCTAGCTTAAATAAACGCTTGTAATTAAAATAGTTTGGTGAATATTTGAGAAAACTGAAAAACTGACAGCCTGTAAAATAGGTACTATTACGAACGCTGACGAAAAAAACATGACAATGCTAAAGCTGCGTTACAAGGAAAAAACGGTATTTTTAAGTGTTAAGAAAGCCTGTTAAACGATCTAAAGGCTCTTATCGCTTATCAAAAGCGAGTTACAAACAATTAAAATACATCACACATTATTCTTTCTTATGCGACTCAATATAATGATTGATGCTTGCATGTGCTTCGGAGGGCCCGCAAGACATCCTAGTTCTTCTCACTATCACTGATACTTACGCAACGCCCTGTTTAACTACTAATAAACGGAATAAAATAACGAAGCAATCTATTATCTTGATATGGATATGACACAAGATAACATTTCTTGAGAACTTATATAAGTTTTAGGTCAAGCCATTACTCATAAATTCCATTTCACAAACTGAAGCAAACGGCAAATTGTTCCAATGCCCTTTTTTCACCTTCGGTTGAACGTGAGGTATGAGGAGGGGGAAGGGGAAGGGAAAAGGGTATGAAACTGGTTTAGGAACAACATCAGTGTTTACTATAAAGAAAGCGTATTGACTTGTATCTATGTACAGTGTATCGGACATAAGCCACTGTGCAAGTTGTAATGTGAACTGGGAAAATCATAAATATTAATGAATTATAAAAAAAGTTTTTATTTACATTTTTATTTATTTAATTTTTGCAACACCTTAAGCTAGGGTATACAAGGGCAAAAAGTTAATGCCTGATGGCATTCTCTACCAGTCAGCCCTGGGTGCTGGTGAAAAAGTAAGTTAGGCGCAAATTGTTGTTTTAATCGGTATCTACAATACACTAATTTTAACAAATATTTATTATTTACATTAATTATCCTACATAGAATAATGTATATACAGTTATATATACACATTATTTACAAGTTACTTATTTTTATAGATTTAGTAGTCCGTCCCCTCCGTCCCCAAATGAATTCGAGAAACATCTTCGCGTTCACAAATATGTTTTAAAATGCGTTAATTTTTTTTTGTTGCTGTAATATTATTTTGTTAAGAAACTAATCCTTGCTGTATATTACCGCGTTCAAACAGACAAAGTATTGGGTTCATATTAAGGTATAATATCTCTATTATACCTGTAAGTAAGCGAGGTGCTATACAGGCATAAGCAACGCAAGGTACAATGCAAACAATGATTTATAGTGCGTTTCTCATCCTCCGCGAGTTCACGACCGCTTGTCAGGCCACAATGCATACGTTTAAACGCACATGGATTGTAGAAATCCAATCATAATTCACCAATGTAACTGTTGTTGGGTAAGATAAATTTTACAACTATAGAAAGTATACTAGTTACGCAAGTTTATAATCAGGCGTTACTCTACGTCTACGTAATATGTATTGTTTGTAATAATATTGATTTACTTTGCAATCAACGAATACAGCGTAAGCCGCAAAGACGAAGCTAGTCTGTGGCTAACCGACAGAGTCGATTTACTATTATGACGTTCGTTTCGGGACGAGACACGTGTTAGCAATGAACATAGTAATAGTACCATATATCTATATCTATACGATTAGATTAATGTATGTTGATATCCATTATAATGTAAGTTTCCTATTTTGCAAGGAGAAAGATACAACTATATGTATGTACCTATGGCTACATGAATTAACACAGTTGTGTTAAGTTTAACTTTGTCTTTGGAAAACTTTTGTCCCCATACATCGACATATGTAGGTCGCGGTCAATTTACTAATTGCAAGTAGGTATGTAAAAAAAATAGTTATATACCGAAACAAAAATTAACGGTTTTCTTTTTTAAATTTTTTGCTTTTATTTGTGCTTATGATACATTGTTTATTGCTTAATTTCATGATAAATTAATAGGTATTTAAAGAAAAGTAAAATAAGACTCTTTGAAAATGTCGAAATCGTTTTTTCTCAAAACATTTCGATACACAAATTTCAAAGTACATTTACCCCCTTACCTAATTTAAATATCGTAAAGCCCTCCTTCCCAGTCAATAGCTAGGCTAACTAATAATATTTGCAATTTCAATCAAGGGTAAATCGTGACTGGCTTCGAAACAATATACGACTACAGAGCACCTTCACAACTGAGGAGACCTACACCATTTTCTACCGCGCTGCTTCAGTGCGGATTGTTGAAGGGGTTAGTGGTAAACCCAAGTGTCAGAAGTTTTTATGCCACTCGAGGACCTCCGACATGGCATGCTTACGACTGCTACGGGGCCATCCATAGCACACGCTAGGGGGGAGGGGGGGGTCGATGTAGTGTAACATTGTGTGACGAGAGGTGGGAGAGGTCCTAAACTTCGTGACGTCACATTTCAAAATCGAATAATTGGTATGTATAGGTAAATATTAAAAAACAATTAATGGAAATAAAACTTACATATTTCAAAATTGCTGTTTTAATTTAGTAATATGTGAAAGTTCATAATATGTAACGTCACATTAGGGGGGGAGGTCTCACAAATGTGACCAGCTGTGACAAGGACGGGGGGAGGGATCAAACAGTCATGAAATTAGTGTGACGTAATTTATGGATGGCCCCTAATGATAACAACCGGCATCGACATTACGCGCATATAACAATTTAAAAGTAAGTTTTATAAGTTGCTTAAATCCAGATGAATATTTTAATTCACATACTCGTTACAATGTAACCAACCACAACACAAAACAAATCACAAAATGACATCTATTTGTATCTTCGCCTACTAACAACAGTAGCAATTAGTGTAGTTCCGTCAAAATAAATAACTTGAGAAACTCCTAATAAGTACTAATAATAATTCGAATAATTTATTCCGACGAACTGGATTTATTGGACAGAATTTACTGCAGGTACAACGCCTACGACTCGGCAATCAGGGTAAATTTAGCTTTATATCTAGAGAGTGTTGACAGTGTTATATCTATTCTAAGCGTCACCGTGTAGGTAGCGTTGTTAGCGAGCCTGCTGATTGTTATTATTGTCCAATAAAAATGCCGATGAAAACATAACTACGCCATGAGAAGAGTAATAAAACTGTAATTATAAAACGTTCCCGCGTATAAAAGAAACGTCTTACTGTTTGAATGCATTGGGTATATCTAGGGTTGCCAGACATCCGGATAAAGCCAGACATGGTTAGGCTTTTTGAATGCGTGTCCGGCCAAATTTAACGGTGTCCGGCTTGTCCGGCTTTGTTAGGCTTTTTTACATTTTACCAACTTATAAGAAACTTATAGATACAACAAGGACACAAAACTATTTATACTGATAACTGTTAAAAGACGTTCCTGCATGTTATCAAGTTTCAGAAACTATTAGTATCCACGAAAAAAACGTTAAAGTTGACGATAGGAAAGGTTTTGACCAATTACAAAACCTTAAATATTTTTTGATCAAAAATGGAGATATTGATGGTTGATTTCAAGAAGTTGTTAGTATATAAGAAATGAGTAGCCTATTTTAAATCGAGAGTAGTCCAGATGGCTTTTAATTTAAAATATTTGACGTTTATAGTTTATTATAACTTTATTTTGAAAAATATTGAGCTTTTAAATCACGTTTCTGTTAATTATTTAATATTTTTAGTTTGTTTACTTTAAATGTTATTAATAAGAGAAGAAGTTCAAAAAAAATGTCTTAATAATATTAATACATAAAATTCTTGATAATTTAGGATGTCCGGCCTTTTTACCTAAATGTGGCCAAACCGGACCAATGTAGGGTCGAGCCGACTGAAATTAAATATAGATTCAAAAGATTTCATCTTCATAAGTGTATTGATTAATACCTACATGAAATAAATGATTCGAGTATGTAAAATATAATGTAGTTTAGAAAAAGACCACAAAAAAGAGGGACGGATTGTAAGATCTCGTGGATGAATGATTTGTTACATTAATAAGCACGATGAAGCGATACGGCGACCACGGAACGATAGCGAAACCTTATTTTTAAGTATGTCTAAATATTATCTATTTGCAGACCAAACGGTGTTAAATATTTTTTATGTGAGTGTGTATTAATGAGGTGATAAAATTATGATAAATGGTCATTTTTTTTGCCGTGGGATTTTTTTAGATACTTTTTTAGCTAAACGTTGTTACATTCAATGACAAATAAAGTTTAGTGCTCATTTCATTTGTAACTTCTGAATTGCATTTATTTGTATTAAAAATACATTTAGTTATTTTGTGTTGATTTATCCTTTTTTATACATGCTTTATTTCATTATTTTGCATACTAAACTTATCACATATTTATTGTTAAGATTATGGGTCGGTCTGCTGAAAAAGATTTCACTTTGGAACATTCAGGCCTTATTAGTTATACTGTAATGAAATATTAATATTTACGATCACCTCATAAAGAATGAGAAAGAATGAACTTAATAGCTAACGTTATTCTCCACTGGCTAACTCTATGTTGTATAAATGTAGTGGATGTCAAAATAGAACAACACAGTATGGACAAATGACAGTTTTACTACGATTACATACCCAGTAAAACAATAAGCATTCGTAATTTTCATTATATTTGTGAAGTGTACATATATTTTAAATAAAAAATATTGTAAAATTTAGCATAATACTTAACATGAAATCCTTCACTAGGTTATCGCAGCTATATAAATTATCGTAAAAATCATTTGATTAAATGATCAAAGTGAGGGAAACATGCTAAGGAAACCTTAATGCTGTCATAACCCAGCCAGCCAGATCGCATAGTATAGCCAGAGACTACACAGAGTTTTGGACTATGGCCTGCAAATTTTGACCCAAGCCCAACAGTATAGTCCTGCATATAATTATACTGCTCCACTAATCTACATTGGAACACTGTTATGAAGTACGCTATAAACCTTCCAAATTACAAGAAAATAATTAGTTCAAGACAAGTACTTTGCTTACCCCCGTATTCACAAACAACACTACCGCCCCGACTCAGAGTCACCAACGGTTACTTAAATCGCTCTTTAGTACAGAATTTGTATGGTGATTAGTGACTAAGGAGCGATTTAAGTAACCGTTAGTGACTCTGAGTTGGGGTGTAAGAGGTCTCACATTGCCGACAAAATGAGACACCTTAAAATGATACTGCTGTCTTTTCGTAGGTGTTAATGGCAGCTTCTATATTGGATGACAAGAACACCTTGTATCTTTTGTATCTATTTTGTACATAAGTAAGCATTTTATGTTTACATGCGAGTGTCTTATAGTTTAATTTATAACGCTGTGTCGATGACGAACGAAGCTGTCGAGCTGAAGCTCGAATGTGCGCGTGTAACTCATCCAATGATTAAAAGGAAGGATAGGATTCATTCAAGCATAAAGTAGCGCCATCTCTCTCTTTCCCTTATTAACGGGAGATTTGCGTCGCCACGTTGAATAATATGTACAGTTGCATTGTATTCATAGGACCAATATAGGTGTCATATTTTGAGGGCGTGATGACTTACTCTAGCATTAAGGGTCTCTGCACTTTGGTTCGGACAGATGGACAGATGGACGGACGGCCAGATGGACAGACGGATGGATGGACATGACGAAACTATAAATGACCTGATAATGACCTAAAAGTGACCTGAAAAGTATGCTTTTCCGACTTTATCAACTTATTCACGCCATGTAAGTATGGATTTATATATTAGTACTAGTGAATGCCCTCGCAATCATCAATCTCTTGTTCTTAGCGTTATGTTATGTAGCCTATAGCTTACCTCGGTAAATGGACTATACAACGCAAAAAGAATTTTTCAATTCGAACCCGTACTTCCTGAGATTAACGCGTTCAACCAACCAAACAAACAAACTCTTCTGCTTTATAATTTATAATATAAAACACAAAAATGTTTATACGGATGTCCTTTACGGACTCTGAATCCATCCAACCGATATGCCTCAATATGGTTTCATTTGAAAGGCAATAATCCGAAGTTCGTTTGAGACCACTAAAACAATGCATTAGGCACATTCGGTCCATTGATAAAGTCAATTTTCCACTTTTCCCATACAAAAAATTTAAGATATTATGTAAAGACGGCGCGGCGCATAAACAAATTGTTAACACAAAAACACTGATCTGTCATTGTCATCAGAAATACTAGCGTAGTAGAACACGCAGGGTATCCACTAGTCTAATATATAAAATTCTCGTGTTAGAAGTTGAACTCCTCCGAAACGGCTCGACCGATTTTCGTGAATCTTTGCGTGCATATCGGCTAGGGTGTAGAATCGGACCACATCTATTTTTCATCCCCCTCCACCCCTAAACTTTTGGCAGAACAAAGTTAGCCCGGTCAGCTAGTATTAGTATAGATATAGAAAGGAACTGACCTGATGTTCCCTCAACTTCCTCCTGAGCTCGTGGTACGGGGCAGCCCGCGCGGCCGCCAGCGACGGCGGCGGGAGTCGTCCTTCCATCACGTGCAGCCAGCGACGCAGGCAACGGAGCTCGTGGGCTGGTTCTAACATCAAAGTTGTGATTTAGGATCAGATAAACAGTGATAGCCTAGCGGTTAGAACATTGGTCTCCCGAACGAAGGGGCCCGAGTTCAAATCCTGGTACGCGCCTCTAATTTTCAAATATTATGTGCGTATTAGAAGTTAATTATCACTTGCTTCGGTGAAGGAAAACATCGTGAGGAAACCTGCACACCGGAGAGTTCTCCATAAAGTTCTCAAAGGTGTGTGAAGTCTATCAATCCGCACTTGGCCAGCGTGGTAGACTATGGCTAAATACCTCTCACATTGTGAGAGGAGACCCTGAGCCCAGCAGTGGGACAATTACGGGTTGTTGTTTTTGCTTTGCTTTTAGATAAGACCGTAAATTGGATCGTAAGCAAGTCACTTAAGCAATAAAGTTTAGTGGTTGGGAGTGTAGGTACTCCTTTTTAATTGAAATGGCCGGCAAACGAGCTGCCATCCACCTGATGGTAATTGGCTATCGTCGCCCGTGGACATCAGCAACACGAGCCGAGAAAGAGAGAAGAAAAAGAAATAAAGAACTGGCTTTCAAGCCCCCAGCCGGAACACAACGAGTCGTTTGGCAGCCGAGTCAAACAAGTATCGTAAGCAAAAGATCAGTAAAGCAAAAAAGTGGCCGGGAGTGTAGGACTGTAGGTACACCAAGATGCGAGTAGATATATTTGGCTTCAACCCATCAATGACTCACTACATGGCACGGATCTATTCTCCAGTAGAGGACTAAAGCGCCCTTCACCACGCCGCCCCAACACAAGTTTCAGAAATCTTCATGTAGCCCGAAGGCATCCAACATTTATCTTAACAACTGATATTTATCGCCGCGACAAAGGTCCTGGGTTCGATTCCCAGCAAGGCGGTTTAAATGACGAATTTTCATTTCTGTTCTCGGTCTGGGTGTGAGTGTTTTTGTCTCTGTGTGTTGTCCATGGCACCCACGACACAGGGAGTCCTAGTGTGGGGCTGTGAGTGTAAATGTAAAGCGTTATTTATTTATTTATTTATTTTATAATGATAGCATCTGATAGATAGAAGTGTGCTTCAAAGATTGGAAACTCAATATTTTTGCCACTAGCCGTCACCCAACCATCGTTCACGACCACCGACCATCACGACCATCACTTATGCTCCTGCTAAGGTTAATATTAACGTCTGTGCAGCAATGCGCCTTACTTAGCGTTAGGCGGCAGAGTGCAGACCTAACGAGAGACCTAACGAGACCTGACTTGCTGTAGAAACCTCCACCGTAGTTATCACTTCACAATAACAATGACATTAACACGACCGTTCGGCCAACCTTTTAGCGCACCAACTGTTGGCCATACCTGCCATGCATTCTTAACACATTTATGTCAGAGTCATAGCTAAAAACCATAGATCCCCACTCACCAACAGTGTCAGAACAGTCACCGTCCTTGTGCTGCTGGTCGGGGCTGAGCAGCAGGCGGAGGCTGTCCCACTTCACGTTCAGGTGCTCCATCCGCCAGCTCACCTGCACACATTGGTCTATGGTATAATCTAAATTTTACCAAAATAATAACTGACTATAAAGAAGTAGCTTAAGAAAAACTATACGAGTTTTTCTGTCTTAATTGCCACATGTATACCAATTCGATGAGTTCCCGCAATTCCTCATGGATTCTATCGTTAGAAAAATATGGAAAAAGGGACAATCTGGCATACCCTTTCGTGTAAAAAAATAATGTCCCAGATCGGTCGAGGCGTCTTTAAATGAACGGGGAACATCCAAAAAAAAAATAACATTCCGAAGAATTGAGAACCTCCTATTTTGAAGTCTATAGGTAACAATTCATCCAAGGACAATCCCGTATCCTAATTAGTAGTGACCCTGCTGTGAAGCGAGGGTTCCCGGGTTCAATTCCCGATTAGAGTAGGTTGCAGATAAATGTTTGTTTTCAGGTCGCAGGTTTTATCCTTGTTTTTGTTCTTATAATGTATTATCCTTGCCAACCGCAGCACAGGAAATCCTAGTGCCGTGTGTAAGCGTTTCATTCATCATCAGTTTATGAGTGTCTAAATCCACCACCCGAACTCATGGGGCACACAGCACAATGCTGAAGAACATCCAATTTAACCTAAATCTTCATTAACATAATAATGTGATTTTGTTTCAGAACACCGGTACACATAATCTCATCTCACCTCAGCACTAGCCTCCGGAATGCGTTCGAGAATAGCAGAAGCTTGTTCGATGAATTTCACGCGGCGAGGTTCGACTGTCACGAGTTCTGACATTCGGCTCTGAAACAAATCGATATAAAAAATCATAATTACAAACGAATACAAATAAATAAGAATACAATAGTGTAAGTCTATTGATATAAATGAATGTGAGGCTATCCCTTAGGTTTATTAATACTCGTATCTACCAAATTAGAAAAGAAAGAAAGCTGTTTATTGCAAATCTCTCAGACTCACCATCCTCAACTTCCTGCTGGCCAAGTTCTCTGGACTAGAATAGATCTCCTCTTGAACGTGGGTCAGCCACTGGCACAGCTCGCTGAACTCCGATATCAGCTGGCTGAGAGACCACTGGCGGTTGAAGCCAGACGTCGGGTTCAACAGGCGAGGACCGCTGTGCAACGCGGACGAATTGTGCATTGACAATTCGCCGTTTGCTTCCTGGAATGCGAATAGACAATTAATATGTGACGTCAGGCCGACCTGAATCACGCTACCGAAGATTTCTGCATCGGTTACATACATATACAACACTCCGACAAGATCAGTCGGGGTTCGGCCGCTCTTCAGGCAATACCACCTCGCCTGGCGGGAGATCTCTCTTACAATTAGTTAAAAGTACTGTGCAGCATTTTTATTTAAATAGCCGACGTATTAGCAGACGAACAACCTGATGGTAAATGGCTATCGTCGCCCATGAACATACCTTACGCATCACCAATCGACCAATTGAAAAGAAAAGAAAGAAGGAAATCTATACATGTAATAAAACTGTTTACTGAACAAGGTAGGTAAATGAAATATATTGATAATAAAAAATAATAAAAAACCCGACTAGGTAAAAAACTAAAAAGAAAATAATAAGCCCTGTAGTTTAGAATGTTGTTAAAAGTAATAAATACTCTCTACAACGCCGCATAGGAACAAACATACACAGACTGAGATAAACACATTACCCTTCTTTGCGTCACGCAGTCGGGTAAAAACAAATGGTGATTTCTATAATCTTTGTCTGTCTATAGGCCTGTCTGCGCAAATCCCAGAAATAACCGGTTTGGATGCCGATTTCATTGACGTATTATATTGAATACTCAAACGAAGTTCACTGTTTGGTTTCAATCCTCTGGTTAACAGGGAGAAAAATCCATACAATATTTTCATGCTAATATATGACACTAACCTATTTTTTATGCTGAATTTACTCTATAACATAACTAAATGATCACATTTTTAAATTAAAGTAAATTGAATAATTATGTTTTTTGTAAACTTAAATTAACAAACGTCACGTGCGCATTAGACCGCAAATAGTCAAAACGGGTTTGTATAATTTTATGCTAAATAGCTCTCGGTTATAAATTCTTCGGGCGTCTTGATTTCCTCAAACAATTTTTCTGTCTTTACCCATTAACAAGGCACACGTTGCAAGTTTCAGACAATATGTGTATTATAATAATAATAATAATAAAATATTCTTTATTGCCACACAAAAAATCAAGTAAAATAAACACTTAAATCTAACTTAATAGGTAATATCCAGTTATTGTGGGCAAAGGGAGAGTCTCAGCTTCTGCTAACACGAGAAACCTCGTGCAGCGCTGTTTTTCAGACTCTCCCTCTCCCTTAGGCGTCGTTTGGGAGTTAGGTAATCCCCGATCGCCGCTAGGCATTTTTCTATTGTATGCATTCGCGTGCGTCTGTGTGTGTGTGTGTGTGTGTCTGTGTGTGTGTGTGTGTCTGTGTGTGTGTGTGTGTGTGTGTGTGTGTGTGTGTGTGTGTGTGTGTGCGCGTGTGTGTGTGTGTGTGTGCGTGTGTGCGTGTGTGTGTGTGTGTGTGCGTGTGTGTGTGTGTGTGTGTGTGCGTGCGTGCGTGCGCGCGTGTGCATGTGTGTATGTAGCGTGTGTGTGAATGTTTGTTTTTAGATGTGAATATGGTAAGTACTGGGATTATTACATCATTTGAAGAACTGTTTCAGATCCAAGCACTTCCAGTAGGCATGTCTCAGGTTTTCTGCAGCAAGTTGCTTTCTAAGTAACGCTGATTTATATTTTGATTTGAAAGTATCTAGGCTTATTTTCTTTCTCAAAGGTGGGGGTAGGTCGTTCCATATGCTTGCTGCAGCAAACCTGAAACACGCTCGGTATCTATTCGTTTTATGTGTAGGTTTCATTAAAAGGGTTTGCGAGTTCGAACGGACGCTTCGACTAGAAATATCCTTAATCCACACAAGCTTTTCAAAAAGATATTCAGGTCTCTTATTCCATATCACCCTATGGACAGTACAAGCAAACTGAAGCTCTCGTCTAGTAAGCATGTTAAGGATACCCTTTTCGTTTAGGTACGGAGTAATATGATGTCTTTTGGGAATCTTAAAACAGTAACGGATGCATGCGTTTTGAACTCTTTGAATAGCTCTTTCTGTATTGGCGTTTAACCTAGGCCCAATAATAGAGCTGCAGTAGTTAAACTGCGAGAGCACCAAGGATTCGCACAGCAATACCCGAAGTTCTTCTTTGATATATGGCCTGATTTCGTAGAGGGTTTTGAGCTTATAGAAAGCTGTCTTTATTTTGTTGTTTACGTGCTCTGTAAACTTTAGTTCTCCATCCATAATTAGGCCTAGGTTTCGAGCAGAAGCTACTCTTTCCAGATCAACGTTATTTATTTTTATCGTACCTATGTAGTCAGTAACAGATTATTTAGTACTA
Organism: Thymelicus acteon; assembly: GCA_951805285.1. Taxonomy (NCBI): domain Eukaryota; kingdom Metazoa; phylum Arthropoda; class Insecta; order Lepidoptera; family Hesperiidae; genus Thymelicus; species Thymelicus acteon. The sequence continues at coordinate 5,459,305 of OX638233.1, forward strand.
AATAGAAATATATGGAATCAATTGATTTCATCATATTTTCTACCCATTTAATTCTTGACGGCAAACCACCTCATGATTACGGAAAACATGATTATGAAAAACATTATACTATCGGAACTCTTGCTATGCTGACTAAATATTTCGTTTTGACTTTCGATAAAATTGGTTTGCTTGCCTGCGTCGACGTTTCCTTCCGTCTATGAAGTGAGAGCCTTCAAGAAAAGACTGAATAGACTTTTACTATGGGCATATGTTCCCTTTAATACTCTACACCTACATCTACCAGCTCCCCGCATGACATACCTTGCATGAATCGATGATCTGGTTGTCCATGATGTAGTCGTAGTGGTGCTGCAGCAGCGGCCACAGGTCGTCGCCCGCGCTGCCGCCGCTCGCCGCAGACCCCCAGCTGCGGCGCCACGCCTCACGACACGGCTCTTTCCTGAAACGGTAAATCCTGGTGGTTAGTTTCATGTTTAGAGACAAATATTGCGTTGTAAGTTAGTTGTGGAACTAGTCTTTCAACTTCAAATCGGTTGTTTTCAGTTGAATCTAAGTACTTATCTTGATTTATGTGAACAGCCGACCGAACAGACGTGTCTAGTATCCCGTCTCTATACTATCTGTTAGTATAATGTTGCCCATGGACAATAGTGTCTCCAAAAGCATCTCTGATGCTTTACCGGAGACAGGGAAAATAAAAAAAGAACAACTGGTTCTCAAGATAAAACCCATTTCGATTTCTATTACAACGGACTTTTGTTTGACAACTTCTGCAAGTTTTTAAACTTATTTTGAACCGATTCTTATAAAACTTTGCTTGCACATGGATCTTTCTGACAATACAACAATAGTTTACTATTTATTAATGAGAGTATATAAAGTCGATGGAAAAATGAGGTGTAATTACAGAGGAACCCTTCAGTTGTTATAACAAACTTCTTCCAGCTGGGGCAAATTTATTTTGTATTGAGTTTGACGAATTTCGCTTAATATCCGGTCGATCCGGTCGGTCGGATCCAACCGGCCGGATTGAAAATGACACCGGATTGCAATCCCTAATTAGTTTGTAGTATTATATCGTTTTGTAATTTTATGTATATACTTATACGAGTATAGTATACTTATTTTCTTAAGTATTTAAGTAAGAACATAATGTCCTGTAAGTCCGGAATGGGCGTAAACAATTGCAACACAGTTACCAACTACAGCAGTTGTTTACGAACAAATTCAATTGTGTACATGTGTTTTTATGTCCAATAAAAATCTTTTTAATCTTAAAACTCTTAATACACAGTGTACGCGGGTCAAATTATGGAGTATTTATTAGACCTTTAAATTTTTTAAAGATAATGACAGTTTTATTATTGAATAATCAGCACTCTGATAAACAAGACTAATTTTAGCACTGATTTTATGAAACGTCTTGATTTTTTTTATGTAAATAGCCTCCAAACGAGCTGACGATCCACGTGATGGTAAGTGGCGATTTATATTTAGTGATTTAGCAATGATGGAGTAAATGTAGACTACATTAACTACATTAACTGATTAACTGATTAATTGGTTTAGGTAGGAACGGTAGAGATCTACCTCCAGGCTTCCAAAGCGTTATACTGTATAATATTTACCGTTTTTTAGTGAGGCTGTGGTAAGGCCGTTCGAGCTGGTCTCCAGCGCCCCCTGGCGGTGCGGGGCCGCTGCGCAACGACGACAGCGAGAAGCTGCTCTTCATTGCTGAGTGTTCGAAACCTGGAAAATAATGAAGGCAATTTTGAGGATATTGAAATCTGACTGATTTTTATAGATAACTAGACTTTGATAGCATTCGTTTAGCCATTACTGTCTGCTTCAGACGGAATTAAGGTCTTCCGATACTTGGGCTGAACACTGACCTGACGAACTCAGTTACAAGTGATCAATGCAAAATGGACGCTAGTGCAGTGGTTGAACAACATCAACCTATTAATTGAAATCAGGTCTTACAGGTAGAACCGTATTGTGCCACTGCGACGTACAGTCACCTGCAGAGAAAAGTAACCCATCTGTTACTGTGTTTTTATATACAGATGGGTTACTTTTCTCTGCAGGTGACTGTACCGCAGCCGCAACGTTCGCAACTTACCATTTGCGGTACAGTCATAAACAATAGTAACTGACACTGTCAGTTACGAGAGAAGTTGCAATTCTCTTTTGATAAATAATAGCAAGAATGTAATTACGATACTTAACGAAAATACTTACTGGTAGACATGGTGACTTGATTCCTCGGGTACTTCTAATAAAATCAATTTACTGTTAAATCAACATTAGCGTGTCCCGTAAGCCTTTGTACTGTCTCTTCTCTTTGTACTTATTGAGCCGTTCGATTATCTTCTTTAATTTCTTAGTTATAAAGTCTAAATTGCTTCGTGTTTAAAAGAACTACAGCGACTAGATTCGTTAATATTAAAGTTATAGTTTAATAAATATAAAGGTGTCAATCATGTAATCTTGAGGTAAGACTCATGAATATGGAGCTTGTTTTGGGTGTTTTGGTGAAACGTTCGGTGGTCACATTTTGCGTCTTGGTTGTCCCTTTTTCTCTTTCTCGCCGTGATTTCTGCGCTCTCCCGGGCCGGTCCTGGAAACAAAGAACAGGCTATGTCAGTAGTTGAAAGGTGAACATAAAAATATTTTATATGCTTCAAGAAAGGCATACAAGATTCCCTTCAAAAAGAAAGAAGGTTAATCAAGTCCATACAAATGCAAAAATTGCAGGATTGATTGATTTAGTTATTATCATCGTGAATTGAAACTTCAATGCAATTCGATATTAGAGAGTGTTTAACGTTTTCACCCATACAAACATGTATGTTTTATAGCTTTTAAATCTCACTAGCACTACGGACATGGCTCGCCGTAATTGTCATAAACACGTGAAGATCTCTGATATTTATTGCCATATCAAGTTAAGTCACGAATCACGATATCGCATTTCGTATGGAAATTGCACTATTAACGATGGCATTTGCCAACTTCCTACCTCCTTGGTTTCAATCATTTTTGTAATATTGGATATCGGTTCAGTTTGATGTTTTTACATGAATTGAGTTAGATGTTTGTGATGTATTATGGTGTATGTAATGTCTACACCCATTAAAATTTTACAGGGTTGCTTGGGACAAAACAAACAAGATTTGATTAGTTGAAGAATGGGTCCCGACTGTTAATCCTTCTATGGTGTAGTTGTTCAGTATTACTTTTAACAACATTCTGAACTACTGGACTTGTTTTTTTCTTTTTAGTTTCTGTACGCAGTCGGGTTTTGTTTTTTTTTAATTAATATATTCTGCGAACAAGAAATTCTTTGCCATCCTACTATTTTTTGCATGTTTGGGTTACCATCACGTTGTACGGATAAAGATTAAACTTGGCAATATAGACAGAACATGTCCAGATTTTCCAGGCCTTAAAAAATAGGCTAAATTATATCTCGTCGAATGATATATAGGAATATGGGCATTTATAGTATGTTTGTAAAGCCAATGTTTCGCTAGCAAAGCCAAGTGCAGAATTTGTTATCTCATCAAAATTTGGAGTGCCTGTCTTCGTAGACTCCAAAATTAAATTATTATGTACGGTGATTTCAAACATCGGCGACAGTGTGGACTAGGGCTTGAATATCGGAATCTCGGAATTTCGTAATATCGGAATCTTGGACTATTTTCCGCGGAATCTCGGAATCTCGTAATATCGGAATCTCGTACTATTTTCTGATATTACAACTTCCGATACTGAATCGTCAATATCGGTAATATCGGAATTAGTATAAAATTAGCATTAGTATAAGATGTAGAAGACAATCTATCCTAAACTTAATAACATTCACTTTAATCTTAAAATACAAGAAAATTACATTCAGGAATTTCAGGATGTAAGTTAATTATTTTATCTTCTGTAGATGGACAAAAACTGTTTTCGAGATATACAAAATCAGAAAAGCAAACCTGTACGCATGTCTATTAATACAATCCATAATTCGACGGACCACTTTAACAAATAGTGTTGCTGTGGACACAATAATAAACATAGCTAAGAAAAAACAGGTTGTTGTAAAAGCTTTCGCCAGTGCAATGCAACCACAGATAACGACAGATCTGGAGATGATTAATTAAAATACATAAACTTTCTGTCAAAGCGAACGCTACGTTTGAAGTAACATGTTGAGCTATTTGTAAGTTAATATGTTCCAAGCGTTTCGAGACTTGTCAAGTTGAATATTTTTGGCGCGCACAGTAGTAACAAGTGGTAACAATCTCGCACCGAACGCGCATTTCGCTTTCACCGAAACAAGAATCAATTGTTTTCTCCGAAGGGCGCGACTGAAATGGAAAGCCGAAGATATAGCGTAATTTTCTTTTATAGTTTCACACCAATTTGCCGATTTACAAGACAAATCGTCGAGACACGACACGACCACCGCGGCCGGAGGGTAGGCGATAATGCGAACAGACTCGGTCGAGATACTTATCATATTTGTCTACGTCGTTAATAAAACATAACGTTGTTTACAATAGGCAATAACGCCCCTCACGGCGGTGAAATCCGGCTCCGATTTCTTTGCCATAAACGTGTGGTGTACTACAAGCAAAGTTTTAGCTTTCTAGGTCAAAGAGAAACTGAAGGGCTCGGAAAGATAGACGTACTGACATATGTCGAAGTACATGTTTTGCTTGTGTTTCAGAGTACACTGTACTGATCATAACGGCGTCCGTCGAATTTAAGCGAACTCGCCGAAAACAGACAGAGTTACACGCGGATAAATAGTTATACGAATGTTTGATGAAACATGATAAATAAGCTGCAATAAAAACACTTTTTGAAACCAGTGTAACCAATCCGGATAGCAATCAGCAATGTATCTAATGACTAATGGAAATCATAGGTCTAAAATTCCCAATAATGAATTTACTTTTACTCAGAAACAACCGTTGTAAAATGTTAAGTTTCTATGTTCTAATTCGCCAAACTACAACATTTAAAATAAAAGCACTCCCAACTCAAGAACATTAGAAGTGTTTATTCTACTATAAGTACAACGCTCCTAGCCACTTTATCCCTTAAAGGTATTGCTAGTATCTGCACTATCGTAGGAATTTAGTAGGCAATGTTCAATAAATTACGACAATTTGCACTGAGCAAGCGACAGAAAATCGATCCTATTCAATAGATCGATCGCTTACCGATTATGAATCGTTACGGGCCAGATAAATTGCCAAGCGATCAACCACAATAATAAATTAGAGTTGTTATATTCTCACTTCAGCGTTAGAGAACCAGGACGTAGAACGAGAGATGGCATCCGCCACTGGTGTACCGGTAGTGCCACATCTAATAATAACACAGACTAAATAAAAATAAAAGAAGAAAAAGTCCAACGAAGATGACTCGAAAGAAAGGTACCAACGAACGCTTTGCTATTACCAACGTTGATTGATGACAAGAGAAATAATGATAATGACTCCTTTATGAACCCAAAATATAATTTACTTTGAGTGTAATTCCAAATTGTGTTGATTTTTGTAATCATGTGAATGATGAGGAGAAAATTGGTTCCAAAATTGAACTATTGAAGACGCTTTAGCCCAGTGAGAACGACAATTGAGTATGGCGTTTGATTCCCCGCTGGGACAGGATTTTTGTTACTTTTCAGGAAGTGACTATTTGCGATGTCAAATTTATGAACTTTCATTGATACATGTAATTTTAGTCTAGAAGTGTGGATATGTGGAAATAAATAAAACTGCTTCAAAGTAAGAGTTCGGAGTTATTTATGGGCGTGTTCAAACCAAAATTCTAGCATAATTATGTACCTTCATGAAGTATAAGCGGTAAAAAGGACATTTTTTTTATGCTTTTAGTAGGCAAACGAGCAGACGGGTCACCTGATGGTAAGTGATCACCGCCCATGAACATTAGCAACACTGGGGGCGTCACCAACGCGTTGCCGGCCAAGAAGATGACGATAGACCCGCTTCTTGAAAGACCCCATTTCATAGCTTAGAGGGAACACCGATGCAGGAAGTTTGTTCCACAGTTTACACGTACGAGGTAGAAAAGAACCGAACTGTGGACGAATGCCAGGTATCCAGGTGATGTTGGTGGAACCTGGTTCACCGTGAAGTGCGGTGACGAAAACCAACTGCAGGTATTAAGCCAAACAGTTCTTCAAAACATTCCCCATTGTACAGACGGTAGAATACGCAGAAAGAGCCTACATCACTCCTCAACTCAAGTGATTCTGTCTGTAAGCTTGGGATCGTCGACAAGATGAATAGCTCGCCGTTGAATTCAATTGAACGGATCCACTTGGCTAGCTGTGGCTCCAGCCCAAAGGTGGGAGCAGTACTCCATATGTGATCGAATTTGCGCCTTATAGATCATCAACCTGTGGTTAGGCGTGAAGTACTGCTTAGCTCTATTGAGCACTCCCAATTTCTTTGTAGTTAGTTTGGCCTTACTAACCAAGTGGTCCCGAAACTGAACTTCATTCAAAATGTCGACACCAAGGATCCCAATGCTTTTAGAGATGTTAAGAGGAATGTTCTGGAACTGTGGTGCAATGACAAATGGGGTTTTTTAGCGGTTAACGTGCAAACCTGTGTCAACTCCAGGTTTTTTTTTCTTTTTTTTTTAATATTTAATTATCATCGATCGTTACATAGGCACATACTAACATACGTATGAAACTAATAAAAGCGTGTTAACAATGCCATAATAGTTAAAAATGGAAATGTATTACGTAAATCCGTCGCGTAATTTCGCACTTAGCTCTAGCACAGCTAGTGTTTGGTTAACCGATGCCAATGAGATTGCCCAGACAACGGCCATACGGCACTCTAGTTCAATTTGGTTTATGCACGATCACACTTTGATCCGTATTACGGAAAGCATGTTTCGCGTTTAGCAATCGTTTACTTTCTAATAACCCACGGATCGCTCCGAGTGGATCAAATTGACCCCACGAGATATTATACGACACAATAATGTCTACTGTAACGGTAACTGCACTTCAAATTTATGGTTAAGATAATGGTAGAGCAGCGCCGTGTGGCGAGCCACTGTCAACCGACATTAGTGAGAGTAAAATACCATTACGATGGTAATGAAACGAGATATTGCCACTTGTAAATGCAAATTATATTGAAATGATAGTAAAATATATTATTATGCAATAATGTCTATTGAATTACGACCAAGTTTACCCCTGAATGTTTAAATTAAAAGTAAACGATGTTTTAAGAAAGATAGTTCGTGGGAAAAGTTGATTTAATCAACATTTTTAAGATTACACACTAAATCATAGAAAAAGATGATTTAACACGAGATAAAGCAATAGAACACAACACAGTAAAGTCATAAACAAATACAACTCAAGGTGATAAATGACTTATTGGATTCCTAGCGCGAAGAAAGTAAATTACATCCCACAACATTTACTGCGATTACCGTGCGAAAACATGAGACAAACAATACAAAGACCATCAGTGCCGAAACTTTCGCCAAACAAAAAGTGAATAATGAAATAATTGCTTTGAAAATTAATTTATAATGTAAGCAACGTACCGACCATCTAACAGTCACTGCAGTATGAATGAGAAGTAACAGTGTGAGTGGTGCATGTGTAGCTTAACAATACTGTAGCCATTTACGAACCTGCGGATGTAGGAGTGAATGATCGTAAATTGCTCGAAATCTATGTTGCGAAAAATAGCAAATATCAGTTTGTTAATGAAACATTGAGTACAAGCATCAATCATGCTCACCTACTAACACGGGACGCAGTCGACCCACAATAACATCTCTACGACTTTTTATGTCTTGATCTAGATGATAAAGCAATATTTTACTCAATAAAAAAGTCATTAGCTTTTAGACAATCTTTCAGTAGAATATAAATTACAAACATGTCTGTCAAATATTTGCATATTCATTATTAAATTCATGCTATAATAAAGATTCAAATTAACACAGATAAATAATGCTTCGATCCGTATTTCCAGTCATTTAGAATTTTAAATGCTGTAATGACAAAAAAGATTGTGCGACACAAGTGTACGACAGTTTCCTGGTCATTCTATTACAAATTTTTGGTGTCTGAAAGATGTCAGTAGATAAGTATGGAACTTTTGTCTTAGCTATTTAAGCATAACTGGAACCAGTTAGTATTTGGCTGCGCATTCGCCCTAGCCTCGTCGTGGTTGGCTTGGGATGGCCAGATAATTCTTATTTTCAGCGCAATCCTTGGAGTGTATGTAAAGTAAGCTTAAAACAACTTGTAACTATTGTAAAGTCTCATCACAATAAATAAATCTGCTCGTTATGTTACGTTTAAACGAGTTTCACGATTCAAATTATATACCTTCTCAACTACCAGTAACATAACGTAACGGTATAAATTAAGGAATTTCACGAAAAGGGTAATAGTCTGAGCCACTCAATCGAAAGGTTCTGCAGCCTTATGTAAGTCAATCATGGAGTTTGCAACAACCAATTTGTGATTTAATAAACTGCTGTCAAGAGAACATTCATCTTTTACTTCAATATATTGGAAGATAATCAATATAAAATCAATGAACCATTAGCTCCGCACGAACTTTATTACTTAATCTTGAACATACTGCTACTACTGCGCTTACTACGCTTACTACTACTGTAAGCAAGGTTTTGAAACATGAGTTTCGCCTAACTGCAAGCCATGATCCAATACTAGGCAAATATCTAACTGCAAATCTAAAAAAGCATACCTTCTCTGGTATTTTAAGCTGTTGCAACTCTGATTGATGAATTTTAAGAATAATTAGACTTATGCAACAACTGTTATTTTAGAGACAAAAGTGATGTTACACTTAAATATTTTTTAATAAGGTGAATTAAGCTTACTAATACACCTCGGCATTAGGCTCGTGTATAGCAACCTTAATCGCCTAGGTAAATTTATGTCTACCGATTTAGTATACTTAATTCACCTGCGGCTAGTAGATTTAATGACCTGGGTGATAGGTGAATAAAGTACACTGAAAGCAGACTTAAGACACCTGGGTGAATTAACTCAGGTGAATAAAGTCGACGGCACCACTAATATTTAGTATTTCGTAACTGTATGACGATGGTAAATATAGTAGTAACTACTAACACTGACAGCAGTTAACAATGCTTTCATACCCGTAACTGTGAAAATTGAATGCTACAACCAAACTAACGAAGGCGTAATGCCGGCTGAGTGTCAAAGGTTATAAGGTTATGCGAATACCTCGCGACTACGTTAGACGGTTCCTTAAGCATCACAAACCTTAATCTTTTTTCCCATTAATTGTTTACGTCTAGTCCATACAATCGTAACGACAAGTACCCATACAATTGGACAACGTCCTGGTAGAAACTATCAATATTCAACAGAAACGGAGAAATTACCAAGCACATTAACAAATCGAGTAGTTTCATTCACTAGAGGCCCGTCCCGGCTACAATCACGTAATTACGGTGAGATCTAAAGGATATCACGGTAACTAACAGGAACCGGTCTTGTATACAGGTGTTTCAGGATCACTGCGATGTGGTAAATAGCTTAAATATGCAACTTCTGTTATTAAAGTATGAGGAGCCTATGTATATAGATAAATGTTATTATACTGTTACTGAATACCTCAGTGACAACATAAAAATGATATAATATTACTATTTGGACGAAATTGCATAATCTAATAACTTAATTACATGTTGACATTAAAATTATAAATATTATTTAACAATTGACATAGAATTTAATTGATATGGAATAGATGAATTATGACTGCAAAAATTGAATAAATTACATTGTTATTGTTATTGAACTTGAGGTATTTATATTATATAATTAAAAACTGACATTGATTCTAATTGATATAGAATAGGTACTGTTTAAATTATTTAATAACTTGACATTTATCACGCCTATTATATAAGATATTAAAAAATTTATTTACATTATTATTGGAAATAATTAAAGCTATGTTAGTTATATAAAAATTGTAATACTTTAAATATTTGCATGCTTGGACAAGCTAAATGTGTGAAAACTATATAATATTAACATAACACCATTGTACCACCACATTTATTGCAAATAAACGAATATGAATATGAATATGAATATGAATATGTAACCTTTTAATAAAATAATATTCAGAGCTATAAAAAAATGACACGACAGAGTTAATACAGTTAATAAAGATAATTAAAATAATACTAATGTCAGAAAGTTCTAAGTAACAAACAACAGATAACAACTATACGGAGCATCTGTTACTTGATATACAAACCTTAGGTAGGTCGCTAAGTGTTTGAGAAGAAATAAAATATGATGACCTAAAGAGAAAAAATATTATTTGTTTTATAGAAAAAGGCTATCATTACAGAACATTTTCTCCCGAATCATCCTTTAACAATAATCAAGATCGTCACGAAGCACTTGTAAAGCAAGACGAATCCTGTACCGATGGGGGCCACAAAAACTGACTTTTTGTGGAGAGGAATGTAGGGAAAATAATTGACTCTGTTTTGGTTTAAATTGCTCCGAAGATTACAAACTCTTGCCCTAATGTCTTCTGGGAAGAGTCGTCCACCCAAATCATATAAATTATAAAACGTGATTTCAAGAGACGGCAGGATATTATTTGTTGAAACGTAATATGTATTTATGGCCTTTGTAAGGCAATTCATAAAAATTGCGTAAAGGAAAAAGTTAAAGAACGCAAGAAGTAAGTAAGAACTTAATGATTATAAAAGTGACTCTGAAGATTTTTTTCCTTTTAAATACAGAAAGAAATATAAAAGTGTTGGTGCTTAACCTAAAAGTTAGCGGTATTATAATGGTGATAACCATGGAATCTCAAAATCTTGGCGTAAATGGACTAGTGGGTCCAGAATCTAAGTAGTTATCTAGTAGGGTTACCAAAATTTTATTATAAAGCAATATCACTTTGGCATTCACAATGGAGTTTAATATAATTATCATAATAAATGGTTACGATTCTTAATGGTGTTAAACTTAAAGCCTATGAGAATCATGCATGCATAAATTAATGTCACAATCAATTCAACAATCCATCCATTGCGTTCTCTAAATATCCATTTCCTTTCCCTAAACGTAGAGTAATCAATCATCGCTATGAAATTTAAATATGATAAATAATCATCCAATTATTCAATATGTAGCGTGTCCAAAGAGCGTGCCTTACATGGGTTAAAAGTTGAACCTCATCCAATCATAATTACCAATTACTTTCGCTTTCAGCCAATACATTATGACATAACTACGAGTACATGCTCGAAATAAGACAGCCATACCTCTATTTGTCAAAGTCGTTTTCTTTTGAACAGATAAGATCTCATTTATATCAATGTATCGAAACTTTATTAGCTTATGCCAAGATTGGAGTTGTAGATAATTGTAGACAAGGCGGCAGAAATTTCGTCTCAATGAAGTAGGATATCTATCACGAATGTTTAATTAAACAGATAGATACAGATTTAGAAGGTTAATACAATTCAATTCTTTAATCAACACCAGATAAATGGACGTTTATTACTGTTTCAACAAACATCAACATATTTTCCTGAGATTCCGCGTTTAATGTTAATTACAGTTTATAGCCGCAAACCTAAACTGACTTTTAAGCTTTTTAACTTCTGTTACAAACTACTGGCAACACTACCAAGTAGATGGCGGCACATTAAGAGTAGATTGATTATAATACTTCCTTAATTTCATATTTCATTATAATTTATTAAAAGAATATTATTAATGAACAATTATTTATTTTATACATATGTATTAATTATTTTGATTGATAAATGAATGTAAGATAAGTCATAATGAGATATTGTATTGACTCTGATTTTTCGATATAAGCGCATGTAACGTGGAGCTGAGATCATTCTGTGTAATAAAGCGTGTAAGGTGTTACTCTGCCCAAATATAGCCATACGTGAAGTATTTAAGTGTCCATTTTATTTCGGCCATCCAACCAACATCATAACACTTCACATTCCTTGATTGTCCAAAACAAAGAAAACTTAGCGGAAACATATCTTAATAGCCTAAGTTTAGTTATAAATTCTCAAACGCGATACAGGGGAGCAATACAAACTTTGCAAGGTCTATACACAAAACCGATATTAATTCTATGGATTATGTAGGCCCAAAAGTTCATGCTGTGATATCAAAATAACCTTTCAAATCATGTAGTAGTAGTTGAAAATTTTAAAACTATGGATTGAACATCAGCTGTACAATACAATAATATAACTGATTGATACATACAATCATCTAAACTAAAATCATTAAGGTGTCATTAAGGAAATATTCAATGGTCCCATTAGTGAGTCTATAGTAAATAGGTACGTCATTTTATTGTAATCAACAATAAAATTGGTAGGTAAATAATAATAGGAATAGTTATTCCGCAAAAGACTTCATAAGAAGTCCTAATAACATACCAGGCATCGCACCCTATTTAATAAACAACAAGAGAAGTTGAAAGGGATTAATCAAAGAGCACACTACAGATATTCTAAATGAAAATACATTTAAACGGCTAGTCCAATGCAGCGATACAGCATCTAATTACGGGCTTTCCCACTGTTAGCCTTGTCATCTTACAATGTTCGTGAGCAGACTATTGATTTGCATAACTGCCTCCCTACACCCAAGGGCCCAGTTCAATTGAAACTCTCTTTACAACTGATTTCACTTTCTATCCACATTGTCAAAACACGAAACTCGAATGTTTACGAGAAATAATATTTGTTCAATAAACATCGCACCAAGTGCGGCTGTAAACGTCTTACAAACGTTTTACAAAGCAAGCTGATCGTTCTATTCAAGAAAAACTTTACGATTATCTAACATAATTGTTTTATCGGATTTTGTATCTTAAGATCTTGCGATAAAGACTAATTTTGTTCAAAGGTTGTCTTGATAATTGTTTGATTTGAGTAAGTGATGTTTACTTTCGTTCTACAATGAGCGATGTGGTAGGTAAAGGGCGTGTGGACAATGGAAAAATATCATTTGTTAAATGAGTGGGTTAAAAATTTGATGATACATTTAATTATTATTTTTGTCTTGTGAACAATTAAAGCTGAAACAACTATTATAATATACACAAGCCCAATTATAAAGTATTCTCTTCGATTGAAAGAAATCACGCAATTATCCCAAGGTAAGTTAGATAAACTACGGTGATGATGTAAAGATTTCAAATTATATAATTACTTTTTAACAAAAAATAAAACCAACGAAAAAAAACTGAAAAGCGAAAAATAAAATAAAACATGTATTATAAATTAAGATGCTAAATTAACTGTAAATAAATAATTTTGAGACCGTGCCAAACAAACAAACAAAATTAATTACATAAAGTCCATTTTATGAGGGCAGCGGCATGCGATGCACACGGCAGCAGCAGCGCGACACAAATCTTTTCACCGTTTGTTTTTTCATTGGTTTGGCACCGCCTCAAAATTATTTATTTACAGTTAATTTAGGATCTTAATTTATAATACTAAATGGTTTATTTTATTTTTCGCTTTTCAGTTTTTTTCGTTCGTTTTATTTTTTGTTAAAAAGTAATTATTTTTTAATTTTTAGTTGCTATGAAAATTAATAATAAGTTACTGGTGATAGATTCAGTTACCAGATAAAAATGTAGTAGGTGAAATATAAATCATCTCCTATTTTCGTACCTTTAGGGGTAAAATTTTGTTTCCAAATTTAAACAAGAGTAACTTCAAGGTATATGTCGGCGGAGTTCCATCACCGCACTGATTGGGTCCATCCATATTGAAAGTATAAAGAAAACTATGTAACACCTTTAACACTTTTATTTGTAATATCCACAAAACACTTAAAACACTAGGAATTCGACAATAGTAACAGTTTACACACTTATTTATACTTCGAACTTATGAATAGTAATTCGGGCAGAGTAACAGCTTATACTTTAGTTCAAATGCGAATAATAATGTTCCGACAGCGTGCGGACTTAAATACAAACAACCCCACCATTACTTCCCTCACGCCACCTTATTTGCATGACAGAAGTGACGTAATTTACTAAAGATTTAGTTACTAATAATTCAATTTATCTTTTAATATATTTTAAAAATACATAAATAATAGTTTAATATAATAGCAATTTTTATAATTTATCTTTTAATACATTAATGAATTACAAAGGAACCGGAAGTTACCAACTATGGTACAAATTAAACATTATTTTAGTATTAAATTAACTAAATAAAATAACATTATTTTGTTTGATTTCATGATCACAAAACGCTCGCCGCCCATACGGCCATACTGACCCAGCGCGCTCTCTGCGCTGAATTATAACATTACACAAAGGATCTAAAATTTCAATTTCAACATAAAAAAAATATGACATTGTAAACACACATCAGGCATCACCCAACCTAGGATCTAGCCTCTAAAGAGCCGTGGTGGGCAGCCAGCGTCAGGGGAGGGAAGGGAAGGCGGAAGGAAAATAAATAAATAAATAAATAAACAAATCAGGCATCACCCATCCTAGGATCTAGCCTCTCAGACCAGGAAATCAGGCATCACCCAACCTAGGATCTAGCCTCTCAGACTGGGAAAAGGAAACGCTTGGTGGGCAACCAGCGTCAGGGAAGGGAAGGCGGAAAGGAAATAAATAAATCAGGCATCACCCATCCTAGGATCTAGCCTCTCGGACCGGGAAAAGGAAACGCTCGGTAGCCTGCGAGAAGTGAAATAAATAGAGTTTAATTACTGAAACATTTTTTTTTTATAAACACAAGTAAGAGAAAAACTTAATCTTTATTCATCATCATCCGCCCATACGGGAGATTCATCACAATCATCGAATGGATCTGCTTGTCCAAAAGGAGCAGGCCTTAAACAGTCATGACTAGCGATCTTTTCAGAACACCCACGTAAATTTACGTGTTTCAATTTGTAACGGTCGTTAGGTAGAATTTCCAGAACTTCCATCGGGCCCTCGAATTTTGGTCCTAATTTTGTAGTATGACGTTCATGGATACGCATTAAAACGAAATCTCCGACTTTGAAACGTTTTATTTGGGCTTTACCTTTATCAAAACGGATTTTGTCCTGAATAGATCGCTCGTCCATCCTTTCTTTACTAGCATTCCTAACAGCAATAAGATTATCAACAGTTTCATCGTCATCGACTTGGAGGAGCTTGATAACTGGTGGAGAACATTTTTTGCCAAATAATAACTCCATTGGACTTTTGCCTGTGCTTTTAGATACTGTGCAATTTATTGCTAATTGTAAGTCTTGAATTGCATTGTGCCACGGTTTATCAAGCTCCACCACTGACATATTGTCTTTGATGATCTTCATAATACGTTCCACCTGACCGTTAGCCCTGCTAGCGCCCCTCGCTACTACGTGATGTTCTATTCCAAAATTTTGACAAAATTGTTTAAAATCCGATGAAGTCATGCTTTTATCTTGGTCGGTTATTAGTCTAGTGGGAGTACCATAAATGGTAATGACTTCGCGAAAACATCGAATCGCAGAGTCTGATGTTCGATCAGTTGAATAAATTAAATGAACGTATTTAGTAAATGCGTCTATAAAAACGAAAGCGTATTCAGGATGATTGCGTTTTCCATTCATTTGACCAGTAATATCTGCATGGATGGTGTGGAAAGGTATTGAAATTTTGTCAATTGGGTGTAAAGAAACTTGTCTAGCGCCTGAAATTCCTTTCCTGACTCTACAACTAACACAATTGTCAGTGAATTTACGGACTAATTTTGACATGTTAGGAAACCAATATTGTTCTCTTATTTTTGCCAATACCTTTTCCCAACTAAAATGTTGGAGTGCATTATGATAATGGGAAATAAGATTCCACCGATAACTGCGAGGCACGATTATTAATTTTCGCGTTTTATTTTCTATTTGAACTTTGCGTCTTAATAGTTTATCTTTTAAAATAACATAAGTGTCCGCGATGTTTTTAGGGATGGAGTCAGACTGTAGTTGGTCAACTATATTCTTAAGTATAGGGTCACGTTTTTGTTCAATAAGTAACCAATTGTGGTCAAGAGTTGAAGTATTAGTAGAAAAACACAGCGTTTGGACTGAGCGAGATACATCAATATTATCGGGGATGGTTGGCGGGTTAGTTATGTCGACTGGATTCCTACTGAAATAATCCGCGTGAGCCAATCTTTCGCCTTTGCGATACTCAATTTCGAATTGAAAAGACTGTAGGAAAGACCACCAACGGTGTACTCTTGGAGTCAGTTCTTTCTTATGTCTTGAAGCTTTAAGCGAGTTACAGTCGGTTATAACCTTAAATGAACGACCATATAAAAAATGTCGAAAATGTTGAATTGCTTTAACAACGGCCAGAGTTTCGAGTTCATATGAATGATATTTACTCTCCGCACTGGTCGTTCTCATACTAAAATAGCCTATAACGTGAGGGATCTTATCTTGTCTCTGTATCAGTACTGCACCATAACCAAGAGCGCTGGCGTCGGTATGTAGTTCGATCGGTAAATCAGGGTCAAATATTGTCAGCAATGGAGATGATGTTAAACGACTAATTATTTCCTGTCTGGCTTTTTCTTGAGCTTCAGTCCAGTTCCATGGTATGTTGGATTTGGTAAGTTCATATAAAGGTATCATTATTTTAGAAAAATTAGGAACAAATTTTCTAAAGTAGCTTGCTAAACCATTGAATTGGCGAAGTTCTTTTACATTTTTAGGAACTGCAGAGGCAGTTAGCGCTTGTATTTTAAGGGGGCTCGGCTTAACTGTGCCATTTTCGACAATATTACCCAAAAATTTAACTGAGGTTTTCAAAAATGAACATTTCGCAATATTTAATGAAAATCCAGCATCTGTCAAACGTTTGAGGACAAGGTTTAGATTGTGCAAACCTTCATCGGGAGTCTTAGACATAATCAGTATATCATCTATATAAACAAGAGCAATTTTATCTTTATAATCTCCTAACGCCTTATTTATCGCTCGTTGGTAGACTGAAGGCGCGTTACAAAGCCCGAAGGGCATTCGCAAGAACTCGTATTGGCCGTCAGGGGTCACAAATGCAGTTTTTTCGATTGAATTTTCTGCGACGGGTATTTGGTGAAACCCTGCGGCCATATCAAGACACGTAAAGTAACGCGCCTTGCCTAATTTGTCTATTTGGTCTGCGATCAATGGTAACGGGTAATGATCTCTAAGTGTATTGGCGTTTAGTTCTCTAAAATCGACACAAAGTCGATCAGAGCCATCCTTTTTCTTTACTAGCAAAATAGGGCTACTAAATGGGGAGGAACTATCGCGAATTATGCCATTATTCTGGAGATCATTTATAATGATTTTAACCTTGTCACGTTCTATGGGGGACAATCTGTAGGGCCTGCGCTGTACAATTTTTTCAGGGTTTTTTAATCTTATCTCTAATTCTCCTGTATTGACTTTAGAAACATTATTTCCAGTTGTAAAACTTTGTCGGAAGCTATTAACAATATTTTTCAATTTGTTTAGTATAGTCTGGTCTCTAATATCTGTGTCAAGTTCAAAAGGGAAGTCTAAACCGGTACATTCATTTATAACCTTCACATTATCAGCATTTTGTTTTACTGAAATTCCGCCATTACTCAAAGTGACACTCAGACCAGGGACTTGCAAAAGATCATAACCGATCAAAATATCGAACTGAGTCTGCGTATCACCTACTACATAAAAATCGAGCTCTACACTCACTTCATCGATTTCAACAATGGTTGTGATAGTTTGTGTAGAACGCACTGGGCAACCGCCGATACCCGAAAATACAACATCTACAGTTTTCCTTTTACCTGGAACTGAACCAGAAAAACGTTGACGAAGCAATGAACAATCGGCGCCTGTATCGAATAAACAGTTGTAAAACTTAGTACCGATTTTAACTTGTGTAGTACTGCGATTTACTGAATTACAGAAATTTATTGATTTACGTTCGTCATTTTGTTTTTGGAAGCAATTTTTTTCTATGTGACCCATTTTATGACAATACCTGCACTCGGTAGTCCTTACAGAATTACTAGGAACGCTGGTGTTTTGTACGGAATTGGGCTTAGGAATCAACGCAGGCGAAGGGACAACAGTTTCCTTACAATCACGAAGGCGATGACCCGGTTTGTTACATTTAAAGCATGTAAGAGTGTGATCATAACTTGCAATGGATTCCGTTACACGCGGTCTTTTAATATTGGTATTCAATTTTTCTAAATTATCAAATTTTCGTTTGCGATAAGTTTTTAAAACAGAAACTAGTTTGGGCAAAGAGTCAGGTGTGTTTCTTAATAATTCCGACTTAATATGTTCCGGATAAATACCTGTTAACAAAGCATCAATCACCTCAGCATCTGAAGCTTCAGGCCGAACTCGTTTGAAGAGTGTCCATCCAGTAGTCGCGTACTCGGCGTAGCTGGTAGCCTGGTCCGATGTGTAACTGCGCCATTTATGAACGTCGTCAGCATACCGAATCTCCTCTCCAAATGTCCGAATCAAGTCTTCTTTCACCTGCTCCCACGAGGTAGATTGCAAGGACCAGGTGTCGGCCCATATCTTAGCTCTACCTTTTATTTGTAGGATTGCTTTCATGCGCGCTTCTTGGGGCGAGATATTGAAAGCAGTTATAGTTTCGTCAACATTTGCACACCAGTCCCTGATATCAGGGGCGGTTTTTCAATATAGGCACATAGGCACTGCCTACCCTGGTCTCGAGGCCCAGGACCCAGTCGGAAATTCTTTACGCTTACAACATTACATTAGAATTAGGTAGTAAAAGTATAGAATCCTCTTAAAATATCTAATATGTGAATATCATTACGTAATAACAACACACTATTATATACTCGTACATTACACAAATCGTATGCACTAATTAATAATAAAATTCATTTATAATTGATCATACACACAGCGCCGCCATGCTGCGGTGCGGTGAAGGCCGGAACTAAACGTGGCCATAGGGCCACGGATTGGGGATTTGGTAATAATAAGAATTATCTCTCGACGCAACGGAATTTCATTCAGTATAACAGGCTGGCTAATCTGGCTATACAGGCATTGCCTAGGGTGGCCAGTTAAATAAAAAAGTTAAAATATTCTTCCAAACTTCTTGAATAAAAGTTTTACTATTTATTATATGAAAACAATTTTAAATTACCTAAGTAATATTGTATGGATTTTCTTTAATTGAATTAAATTACTCGATTTACATACTTATTTCAATAATGCGCTCTGGCAATATTAGCAGCCGACGATGTACTCTACTCTTCGCAGTTTGCTCTCGCTGACTCGCTCACACCTTGCAAAATTTACGTACGTTGGAGGCCGAAGGAGTTCGGAACACGAAAGTTCACGAAACACGCCATGTTTGTTTTGTTTACTGCTGTGTTTACTTTGTGAAGTCTCATCTCAATAAAATTCGTGTTTTAAATAAATTAAATAGATTAGTGAGTAATTGTGAGCAATATTGTGATTACGGATTCTTGTGAAGTTTGTAAGGACTCTGTGTGTTTAGTGAATTTACATGATACATTTTCAAAAGCGTCTTTTGAATGAATGAAAATTATTAGTAAAGCTCCGATGAAATTCTTTCATCTGAGGAGTAAAGGTGTGTACCAAAATTAGACTTAATTAGACTGAAGGCCACTTTGGATATCCTTTAATTGACTTGTCTTCTATCAATCAATTACTGGATATTTTGACGTGGTCAGACGAAAACAAATCGCGGCGCGGGCGGCGATCAAGACGGCCAATGCAAGTCAAAGCAACACAGGTGAAATTATAAATATATATTTTAGTTCCATGGGCTAACTAACCCAACAAATGTTATACAACAATTACAATATTACGGATTTATAATAGTATTACTATAGCATCAGATTCATGTGACGCATTTATTTATTTATTTTATTTAATAGGTTCACCAACAGTTTTTCACATGGTAAAATACACTAAACTTAAGTAAATAGTCTAATGTCTTAAGCTACATGAAAAACCAATAACAGGCAAACACAGCATACGTAATTAATTTAGGTAGGTATTGTGAAGGTAACTTAGGTTACTTAAGATTTCTAGTAATAAAGTTAATAGGTATAAAATCATTCACATTTTCATTTATTCACATACAGATCACACTCTCGAGTAGGTACTCAACCCGTTAGGTGTTCTACGCGAGGTCCAGTCTTGTTCACCGATAAGTCCGTCAGATAAGCTGCGGCAGATGGTGTTAGGTAACTCACTGATGATGACAACAGCTTCCGCGATTGGGCGCGACGCTTGAGACCGTTGGTATTCTTTTGATTTTTTAAATTTTTTTGATTTTTTTTGTGCCTACCCTCAAGCCAAGACCTGTGCCCGCCACTGCCTGATATCATGTGAACGGACGTCTGGATCAAACGGTGGCAAGTAGAAATTGCCGCGATCACGTGGCAAAGGGGTGGCAGAGATTGCCGCAGTAACTGCACTCACAGCTGCCTGTTTCGTCACACTAGTTAGCAAATTCATCACTTGCTCCATGGTAAAAGTAGGCTCGGGATGAGATCCCGCGCCTCTGGACGTTCCAAGTATAGGGGATTGTGATCCCACCGCTGCTGTCGGCGGAGTTCCATCACCGCACTGATTGGGTCCATCCATATTGAAAGTATAAAGAAAACTATGTAACACCTTTAACACTTTTATTTGTAATATCCACAAAACACTTAAAACACTAGGAATTCGACAATAGTAACAGTTTACACACTTATTTATACTTCGAACTTATGAATAGTAATTCGGGCAGAGTAACAGCTTATACTTTAGTTCAAATGCGAATAATAATGTTCCGACAGCGTGCGGACTTAAATACAAACAACCCCACCATTACTTCCCTCACGCCACCTTATTTGCATGACAGAAGTGACGTAATTTACTAAAGATTTAGTTACTAATAATTCAATTTATCTTTTAATATATTTTAAAAATACATAAATAATAGTTTAATATAATAGCAATTTTTATAATTTATCTTTTAATACATTAATGAATTACAAAGGAACCGGAAGTTACCAACTATGGTACAAATTAAACATTATTTTAGTATTAAATTAACTAAATAAAATAACATTATTTTGTTTGATTTCATGATCACAAAACGCTCGCCGCCCATATATACAATATTCAGTAAAAAAAGAATCATCGAAATCGGATCATCCAGTACAAAGTTATTGGGGTAACGGGTAAAAATTCCGTGGGTGAATAATCAATCATCCCCTATTTTCGTACCTTTAGGGTGGGAATAAAATTAAAAAAAAAATATGGGACCAACTTCAAGATATACCCTATCCATTAAAAAAGAATCATCAAAACCGGACCACCCTGTGCCGATTGCTGCGTGATCATACATTAAAAAAAAATTAAAAATATACGTGTCGAATTGAGAACCTCCTCCTTTTTTTTCGTCGGTTAAAAATTAATACATACTTACATCTAATTTACATAATTATGGTTAAATAAAATTCAATAAACATTATAATGTTATTGGAACCAATTAACAACGACTGTAAGTTGTCATTTTTATTCCTTCATACATGTGATTACGTGTAAATTAATTTATTTCTTCATACATGTATTGTCATTTGCTTTGGAGATCCGTTAATTACCCACAATTGTACGCAAAGGTTTCTGTCTTACATAATTATGATTTATTGCAGGTTTTATATAAAAATAATTGAGTTTTTAGTTGCATGCATTATACAATACAATGACTGTATTTGTGCCCTTGGCCTCATATAAAAGATCAAAGCGCAAGTTTTTTGACACTTCAATCAAATAAAATTCTTTTGTTCTGCGATGCGCAGGCGCAGGTGTATGGGCAACATCAATTAATTAGCTGTTGTAATGTTTACAATAAATATTCAAAACCATGAATATCATATTTTACTTCATATGACATTTTAGTTATGTTTAAACTATATTAAAGACATGTATTAGTAATTCGCATGATGATGCATTTCTATAAAACTTGGATTATATAGGAGAGGAGTTGACAAAGTTGAAATACATAGAACAACACATAGAAATCTATAAAATTAAAAAAATTAAAACCCCCGAGAAACTTACCAGGTATAACTACCAAATGCTCAACTAGTGACAGGTTATTAAGGTTGTTAATCAATTTATTAAATAAACGTATTTATTCTATGAATACAAAAGTAACTTCAAAATACCTAATGAGGTGGCTTATTCCGTGTCGTGAGTTCTACTGCTTACTTAGTTATTTACATTTTACCCCAAACCTAATGAACACGCGAACTTTACAACCCAAAATACCTATTAACTCGCAGCACAACACAGCCAAATCTCAAAGTAGTTTTATGCATTTGAAATAACAAAAAACAATATTTAAATACAAATTGATTTACCATATTATAAATTTGAAATAATCGAATTAACGAATTGATTCTATACTGAAAACCAAATAATGTTTACTTTGAACTGTGGCCTAAAATATTGTTGTAGTGTATTTAATTAACATTATTAAATAAGTTGGTCACACCAAACCATATTAAAAAAGACTTTTCATCTAGTAGGCCGTTTATACGCTTCATAATAATGGAACGCGTTTATTTTTATTTAAAAGCACATTAAAATAAACAAGCTTTCACATTTATAATGTTACGCGATATCATATCATTTATTCACAGATATTTATTGTTCAATAATTAATTATGCATCGACCACGATTAAGTACATAAATAAACGTGGCTGATTTATTTACGAACGATGTTAGAGGTCCCAACACTACTATATCCGTATACAAATTGTTAAAATACTTTGTCTTTGTTTAGTTCTCACGCACTAACGGTAACAGGAGACATAGACATCACAATTGCTGTATTATGTACAAACAGGTATTTCGGCGACTTGTAGCCAAATCGCGTGACGATTGCCGTAAAACACGCGACCATTGTCGAATTTAAATAAGCTTGCAGCTGTTAGAACTTTACAAATCTCTTTTACATGCAAATAAAGCCAATGCTCAAAAAGTAGGAAACGTTCCTGAAAAGCGAAGTTTTGTTTGGTAAAATGTTAACGGTGACTGACGGACAGACAACGTCCGCCTAACCCAATGGTTTGGAGAGTTTCTTTATAAAGTGAAGAGGAGCACTAGGGACGAATTTCGGTATCCCATAAAAAGGAAAGTCGTTTGTTGCCCGTAATACGTTTTTTATCTATCTGCACAGTTAAAAATAAATAATTTATTTCCACAGCTTTAAGTAATTTAGGCCTTAGCTACAGTTCATCTGTTACGGTACTTTGACCGCTCGTTAAGATACAAATAACTTAGTAGTAGTACGCGATGATGACTCACCGGGTCTTTATTAAGGAAGTGATTAGAATTTTCATACATCAAATTTTTGCTAAATTAAATATGCAAACGAGCATACTGTAAGGTCTGTGAGACTGATGTTCATAAAACATTAGTCGCTAATGTTCACAAACATTAGTAAGATGCAGTTATAGTGTTTATCGTATCGGAAATTTTTAATGATATTAATATGAAATACAAATGGTTATTACATACTACCTTTGTGGTGATGAATTTCATTCATATAAGTACAGTCAAGAACCAGTTGTTTGATTCTTGTAGAATCCAAGGTACATCATACAGATCATACTATTCGATTGAACAGTATTAACTACAAATCATAACAACACCAATACTGCAATAGGGACAGGGTCAACCAAGTCTGAGCACACACATGACATTCCCAACATAAAAGATTTGAACATCTCTAAAGATCCTATCCACAATTCTTGAGCCCACTTACATTAAGTAATTAAACATCCATTTGAACGAGTGACCAATCGCAAAGAACCAGCAACGACATTCTAACAACATAACAACAAAATAGGTCGATTTGAGCATGAAGACGTTACAACGTATTGTACGTGTTGACTCGACAACAATCCCACTATTCAGCGTCGTATTAGATACGTGAACCGTGACGACATGGCCTTTTGATTGCTAATAAAGTTTCATTAGGCCATTGTACAAATGCATCTCAAGCGTTAAGAACCAATAACATCATATCTTAACATTACGAGCTAACACTATCAGATGATTAAACTTTCATCTGCTAGTCTGAATGGAGCACCTACGACATGTGTTACGTCTATATTATATGCACACACTTTGCTTTCATCTCATCACTTTCATTTAGTAAAACCAAATATTCTTTGACCACTCTAAAATAATAGAACGAGAACTTATTTAGAAATATCTTTTATGATACAAAACAAAACAAATCTAATCCTGAGATATAAAATATCATCACTACAGCTGTTTCTCTTTATGAAAAAGTATAATAATCGCAATACCTTGTTACTAGAAACTTAAACCTGATATCTACTTGCATCAAAATATCTCTTACTATCATTACATAGACTTACATAGACGTCATGGACACATGTTTAAAGCGAGATCTCACTCATGATTCATTAGCGAAATATGACACTAGGTAATAAAGAATACCGTATATCTACCACAACCAAAATCTGTATTACATTGAAAACGGTTCCCACAAGTAAATAAAAGTAAAAAAAATATGTTTAAAAACTCTATATGCTACATAGCATGCATTCAAGTAACGCAGATATTCGAGTACAGTAATAAGATTATGCAAGAATGCGTAAGCATACTTGTTCTTCTTGGCAAACAAAATATTAACCATTGTAAGTTATAAAAAGAGCAATTTATTATACACATAGATGCAATGAATTAATTAAAAGAGACAATAGAAAATATACAGATTATTATAGAGTAATCATTGTGATTCATACAGATATCAGAGTTAAAACCATTGAAAGCAACATAAGTCCTTAAATATTTGCCCGTGCTTCATCCTTGAGACCAGAAACAACTGCAGCTTGAATATGTTTTTTGGTATTCCCTTTGCCTGATACTTGTTGAATCGTTAAATAACACAAAATCTCATAGCAATCACACCTATCAATTGTACACGTGTTCATGCTTATTATCATTCCGTTCACACTAACTTGACAACTTGGCAATGTGAGTCATGTTTTTGCACCGTTTGTCATCAACATGTTGCCAGTTGAATGCTTCAAGAAAATCAATCACGTATAACCATGTGAGATGTAGTGTTAAGTTACGGGACACAGAGAAATCTTCGTGATTCAAAGTATATTAAGATACCAACGGCTTTTTCTTTTCTTATAAAATAAAGATTTTTTACAAGCAAAGTGCCTATAGTAAAGTTTTTAAAGCTCAGCGGAAAAAACAAGCAAATTTAGTTTTAGAATGTTTGTCTATACGTTATCATGATAGAAAACTTCTCCACTGTTAATTTATGATTCTGATACAACTTCTAAACTCAAATATATTGTGAATTGTATTATTAGGTATTGTTTGTATTTTATTGAGGATATAAGTATTGATGTTCGAGTAAAAACAAATTAATTTGGTGTCTATTAGTAGAGCAATCTGCTACATTTCAACGCATCTGATAATATTAAAGAGTTAGCTTGCCACCTAGAAAGGAAATGTTAAGAAAAAAATTTCCCACTTTCATTAATCTCTTTAATTGTTTCCATAAAACAGGAACCTAAAATGAACGGACAATTGGAGAAACAAGACAGACATCATAGCCTCGAACATTCATCAGAGTTTAACGACACTTCACATAAACCATGTTCTGTAGCCACCTCGACAGCTTTGAAATTTATTTCATGGTGATTTCATGCTTTGCCCCTTCAACATCATCCAATGAGAATTGCTTTCTCTCAGCGCCCTTTAAACATTGACCTAATAAAACATTCATGGATGAAACAACGCTATTCCGCCTTGTATAAACACAAGCCCATTTGAATAATGTATTTGCGTAATTTAAGTGAAACTTCAATTTCCTCTTACAATTTATTCCCTAAACAAAATAAAATATTGATTCTTCGACCTTTTTAAAAATGGACCCACTTGACCTTCATATGTAAACAATAAATTAATGTTCTTAAAACACATCTCATACAATTCAGATATGATGTTGCATACATTTCACGTAATCACTAACTTAAAATCTATGTGTGAATATACAATGGTAGTAGTCTTAGATGCATGAATCACCACTGGCCACAGCTATTTCATAACAACAGAACAGTATCATGATTCACGACATAATGTTATTTATAACACTCAAACAATCACCTGTATAATCTTATTATAGCTTGAAAACGGTAAGTAATATAGGATCTTATTATTATTATTAGCTTAAATGTAATGGACTACTGTGACACTATAACCCACAGTGATACGAGTAATGATACATTATGGCTTTTCTCGTAAAGAAGCTTATTTCACAAGTAGATAAGTAAGGTAAAAATTAAAGAACCTACTTCCGTCATCAAAAAATAGATACTAAACATGATATGTAAGTAGAATTGAAACTATTAGATTAGAAGAAAATGTAGCACACGAAACACCAAAGTCGGTGTTTAACTGTTTACTCAGCAACGTAGGAGAACTTGATACTTTTTTTAATGAAGGTGAAGAAACAGCGTGTCTAGTGTCAGATTGCAACAGGTCCGACGTCAAAGCGCATCTTCAAACAGCGAATGCCATAAAGGACACCGGACACCGCTGGCATAGTCAGCCAACAACGGAGTAGTTCATATTTAACAGAGTTTTCAGAGCGAGTAGCGTTAATTTACCACGGTACGGATTCTAGTAGCTGAACGCTTGTGTCATTGTGCGGTTAAGCCGAAGATGCGTCCGTTATTCTACAGACATGAATTTGAAAGAATTTTCCCAGGGGTCACGGCCGCTGATTCGGAAAGACGACTTTAATTGTTTACGGAAATCGTGCATTGTTTAAGTAAATATAAGCCCACTTAATTGCGGCAATTAAAATATTTTGACACGAATTTGATACATGTCGTATAATAATAAACAGATTGTTTAAAATGAGAAGTAGGCTTGAGATACGAGGTCGAATGCATACAAAAATGAAAGAACTGTTATTTGCACTAAAATCATAAATAAGAGTACCTAAATAACTTCAACAGGAAGTCCAAATAAAATATTTAATTTGAGTGGTCAAGTTGCCGACAATGTACGTACTACAAATTTATTATATTTGATTCTTTACCTACTTATGGAACCGTTAGTGAAAGAACGCCGGAATACGAATGAGCGTTCACATTTTGACGTAAGACATGTAAATTTTTGTTACTCGATGCCGACCATTACCTCCCATGAAGTAACAATTCGTGACTCTGCAAAAACGTTATTTCGTTGAATGTTCCAGACAACTACGTTCAAGTTAGACGCCGGCGTCATAAGCTATTTGCAGTACCAAGGTGCAGACTAGTCCTTGCAAAGTAGTCACCTCTGATGCGGGCACTCACATTACTCAATGGCTTAGTGACATGGGATCCGTCCATTGACATATTTTGTTCACCTGTCGTCGATCTCATCAGCGCGGCAAGAAGCTACCTAGCAAAGCTTTAAAAACGCATTGGTGGGTAAATATTATCTGTCATGTTTTTATAAGCAACTTGTGAAAATAAATAAATAAATTAAATAAAATAAATAAAAAAAAACGTCAGTCTGAGTTCTTTTTAAACTTTGGAATGGCAAAAATTACCATACCATTTATGATTGTAAATCTCTCGAAAATACCATTAACACTACTACTGATAAATCACTATCGAACCATAGTATTAAACATAGCTAGAAACCGTAAGAACCAAAGCTCACATACACATGTGAAAACTAGGCGACTCATAATCTGTCATGCACACTGAATGAGTGTGAATGTGCAGTAAGCTGAGAATGTAAATGCTAATCATTGTCAGTACATATCATTTCATTCTTATTGTCGTTGAATTCACACGAAACGTTTCACATAACATAAAAGTTAATGATGACATGTAATACTATGTTTATGTTTCAAAATAGTGTTGTACGTGCTACTATTAAAAAATCAAAGATTTAACAGTCATCGTCGTTATTTATTTTTAATTGCATTATTGACGGAAATTGTAACACAATGTTTACTTGCTTTTCCTTGATCTAGTGATTTTAGATCTCTGTTTTTGTCATTTGGATAATTAATGTACGAATCCTATTCATACTAAGTATGAGTTAAGATGTTAATCAGTGTTTATTGTTATCCTACTTTATGCAGTTATTTTATTTTTCTTCTCTAAGTTAAAATTTATAGATGTCGGTGAATTAACATGTAATTCTTATCACTTTTCTTTAACGTATGAAATACATTAGAATTAGTGGAAGTATTAATGATAATACTCGTGTCTGATTCAGCCTCATTAACACACAATAATACTGCTTGTTCTAGTTTACCGTTCATGCTGTAGTTGCATCTACGTAAATAAATCGATCAGTCATATTTACATACAAAGATGTAATCATGGCTGCTGTATCGATCACTACACGATCCAGTTTATCATTGTCACTGGCTGTTGATTTACGCAGACTTGTGCCGTGACAATTAACGTTTGTGATGCGTTCGTAGAATTAATCACCAATAGTGGAACCAATTGACATTGTGGGATTCTTATTATGAGGTTAACTGTGTCCATGGTCTAACGACTATGAGTGACCTACTGATCTATATTTAGACCTTTTACTGTTATTTAGTACTATCTTTTTATATTTCTATCTCGTTAACAGTAGTAAAAAAAAAACTTCCCCTTAAAAATTTGATTCGACAGAATACAAGGAAAATTAATAAACAGTTATTCTTCCGTACTACATTATAGTTATAATAATCATCATCATTTTATTCCGGAACTACATCCATAATCTGTATTAGTAGCAGCTATATAATAATTAATAATTATAAATATATAATTACTAATAAGTAGTATTCAATAGAACATGGCTTTAACGAATGCTGTCAGTCAATCTTACTAGGAACAAAGTATCTGTACGAAATATCCTATCAAACAAATTACGTGCAAATAAATTCGCAATCAACATTAAAATTCCGACGCAGAACAAATCACGAGAGATGTAAATGCAATATTCAACAATGTATTTGCAACATCGGCGATCGGTGAACACGTATTCGCGATCTGTTCAATTCCAATTGGGATTTTATAGTTCGATTACATAAATTGGTACCTTCGTTTTATAGCCAGCCTTACTCTTTAGGTAACAGAATTAAATTTGATTCACATTTACGTAACACCAAAAATGTTATTTGGAATCAAGATTCCAGTTAATCTCGACACCATCACAATGAGGTTGTACATACCAAAACAATTGTGGTTAAATTAAATCAGATATGACGTATCTATTTCATATTTAATTTTAAAATTTATTTTTAAAATTATGTTTTACCTTATTTGTACCTCTTGCAGAACAAAATTTAAAAAACGGTGAATTTATATTGAAGTACTTATATTTCGTAATTTATATACTGAAACCCACGATAAAATCTCCAAGGATTTCTCCAGGAGCGGGTTTTGAAAAATAAGAAATATTCACATCAATTTGTATTTTTTTTTCTTATTTTTGCAAAATTTTGAAAAACTGAAAAATATGTGTTCCATCAATTTAAACACGGAACATTTGTTGCAAATTTGAAGCAAATCGGTTGATGTTTTAAAATTATTCCATACAAACTTTCATCCCGTTTCCCGGGAAAACCTTTTAATTCCGGGATAAAAAGTATCCTAAAATATGACCCGGAGTATTAATAACAACTTTACTAATTTTCATCAAAATCCGTTCAGGGGTTTTCATTTGATGCCCGGACAGACAAACAGACAGACAGACAGACAGACAGACAATAATTCTAAAAAAAATATTTTTGTGCTCTAACACGTTATTGAAGTGCCCCCTAATCGAAATTTTAAAAAATATTCAATGTATAGAAAATTTGCCCTTTGAGTTTTATTATAGTATAGATAGATAAAGCTAATCTTAAACTTGGAATCGATAATAATCGCTGAAAATGTTGTCTATTAAATCCGTTTTTAATTATAATCAATGGAAATGAAAGATCCGTTGAAAGCTAACAAATTAGGTATGATAGGATATTAACAAAACAGTAGCAACAGATGTAACATTTATAATAAAGAAAACAATAATTTATTTAAAGAACTAGATCAGCTAAAGCCTGACAATGAGAGAACTAAACACGTAAAACGCATAGTCTCCGTTACACAGATTACATGAAGTTACGGAGCTTGCGTTTCTCTTACATCACTTGTAAGCATCGTCTTTGCTCAAGGTTGTTTATCGTTTGTAGGAGATATACCTTTTGTACAAGTGTATTAATGTGAGGAATTCGAGTTCAAGAAAGTTAATTAATTGAACAATTTCTGATTTATGTTTATCAAAATTCTCAACATTGACTACATGGAATTCTATGTGATGTAACTGCAGGTGTTGTTAAAACGCATTTACAATTTACAAACATCTACGTACGGCCATGGAACGGTAATGTAAACAATTGAGTAGAGAGAGATCCTCTCACTCCAATACGATGACGTCACACACAAATCACAATCACTCCGCCAGCTGTTGCATGGCGTCATACACTAGTTGCACGGGCTCAAAAATAAGGCTCGGCATTCGACCTTTACGCACGGGCCAAGGAGTTATGTCGAGTTATATTGTGTTTTTGTATGTGGCCTTTCCCACATGGCACGTCCTGTAATCTTATACTCTTTTTGTAAGTTTAGACCTGTTTCATACATCAGCTGTGGGATCTGCTCAATCCCTATAATTCTATGCCTTTCAATACCTTGTCCAGTTGAATTGAATTCGGCGTAAGTCAATATTAGAAAATATTTATTTCTCACGCAAAAAATAACTACATTGTATAGTCTGTTCCATGGATTCCGGTGTCGCCGTGTCTATGAATTATTATGTGTGTAGTGTGTTCAAGACATGTATGGAACAAAACAAAATTCTTAGGTAAAATGAAGTCTGAATAAATATATTTCTGTCCACTACCTATTTGGTATTTGCTACCTCGTAGTAGAAGGCTTGTAACAATAATAAAAAAGTTCAAGTTCAAACTGAATGTAAGTGATCAAATAAATCCTGAACTGAAATGTATTTGCCTTAAATAACAAAGACAACAATCTACTATTACTTGCAAACATTGCAAATTACAGCCTAAAGCTAATGAGCATATTAAATTATTGATTTAATTTTCAACAAGCCATTACAGCGTAGGTGGTAGACTCGCAGTACAACGCCGCCGCGCCACTGCAATACTATAGCAGCAAGTTTGCAGGTTATCTAAACACTTGTCTGCCAACTGCCTCATGTCAAAGAACGTCGCGATTGTAAACGTCTTTCTACGTTTAGCAATCTAGTGAAGTACACTTCATAACTTCATTTGCGTTCCATACTACCTAACAAGCTATTAAGTCACATCATGATTTTTCTGATGACTTAATTATATCCACATAAGCGATCAATTCATAGATAAACTGTGTTCAAATGATCCATCAAGATTATAATATTATCTCGATTAAACTAGGTGTTATTTATTATTTAAAGCAAAGTTATATCATGTACACCACATTAACCTCAACTCAACGCCCGGGAAACATATTATTAAAATTTATACCAAATACTTTAAATCCTAACCAGTACAATCTCATTTCTTGTGGAATACCGGTTTTACATAATAGTTGTTACATGCATGCAAAAAAGTCCTTCCTTCCTTACTTCATCCAATACATCACTTAACTTATCCTTCATTTCCATCAATCAAACAGTCAAAATGGTACTACGTTCTATCACCGCTTTCTCCTGTACCTTATTCTGAATCAGGAAGCCTTACAAAATAAACGCTAGTTCCATTAACATTTAACTCTTACACACACGTATATTTATTATAAATAACCTAGCTAGGCTACGCTTCGCTTTAAAGTGAAAAACATCGGTTGTACGATTTTCTATTGGTCACTATGTAGGTATATTAAATTGGATATTTCTTGAATAAATGGATGATCTTATTAAGTTGATTTTTAAATGTCTAGTTATAATTAAGTTTTGTAATCAGAATTAGCATGCAATGTAGTGAATTGTACAGTTTAGCATGATTATCTTAAAGTTACAGGACTAGTTAAGACTCGAGTAATATACATAAACTTTCCAAAGTTAGTCAAGAAAGTAGAAACATTGCATCTCTGGCAGGTGTATAACTAATCTGTAATGTGACAAAAAATAAAATTGTTTGTAAGCAGTATGTAGCTGTTATCGGAGTGGTATAATCATTTAGTGTGCATAAGTTAAATATCAGGACATGATGAATGAGAGGTAACTCAGGAATTTTCATATGACCATTTCATTTTATTATTCGTATGGATATAAATATTAAAACCGGTGAAATTGCAATAATAAGAAACCAGATGAGTTTCGTGTTCATGTTCTATATTAACAGCAGCAGTCTGTGGTTACATTCTTAATTATTTTCCTCGTTTTATAGTTAATTTTACTGCAGGTTACACCATACAAGTAAATGCCAAGACACATCGCTATAAATTGCAAGGCGGGACAGTTTTTTATGGCTTCAAACGGAAATAACACATGTTTACGATAGAATTCAATGTTTATAAATAACAACTTAATATTTTTTTTAAACGCAGTATAAAGATCGTTTCAGAACAGAGTGCTTGAAACACGACTATTTAGTCAATCAAGCAAGAAGTACAATCCATTTACTCATTTAGCAATTTTGACTACTGAACCGATTGTAAAAATTCTTTCACCAAGCAGAATGCTTTATTCTTTCTACGTTACTACGGGCTGTTATCTAAAAATACAGTAACCGTTTTAATCACATTGCAGGACAACGTCTGCCGTGCCAGCCGGTATAGAATAATTTGTTTCCTTTGACCAAATCAGCGTATACGGGTATTCTACAACCAAGCGCACCTATTGCGTCAACCGACAACCAACAACCGACAACCGCCCCGAGCCGCGGACGACCCCGTTAACCTGTCGCCCTGATGGTTATCGCCGTAATACCCGTTAACCATTTGTTAAAGTTCTAATGTCTCCCACGCTGATAAATATGTATTACTCTCTCTACGACGGTGTGCAGTCTACACCTGCACTTCCGTATTCATCTACATAACAACCAGCTTTTATATGAAGAATGTAATAAATGTTATTATTCTATGTAAAAGACCGACAAAAGACCAAACGGCCACCTGATGATAGTATCAAAGACATCATGGATGTGTTGTCGGCCAAGAAAAAACTTTTCTCTTCTTTGTTAGATCTGTCTCTCAAACTCCCAGGTCTCATAAGAGTAGTCGACTAACTGAATCCTTACCACTAAGAAGCGAACTTCCGTTGCTCTTACGTCACCCTGGTCTGCCGGCATGGGATCGGTGTCAGTATTACTACGGACATTTATTCCAGTATATAGCATATAAATAAAAACATGTAACCCTAAGAGATTCTTATCGATTAACGTCATCGTAGCTCCCTTCAACTGGGAGACGTTGGTTCTCCCGTAATAAGATGACCTTTTAAACCTGTAGAGCACAAGTCTAGCAGCGAGCATGAAAGTGAATGGACGAGACTGTTGCCTTAAATTAAGACGGGAATAAACATAAAGTTTTTGTTTCTTTATTCTTCTCTTACCCATTCCTTGCAATACTACTGTACAGCACATCTAAACAAAAATCTTTTCTGTTAACGCGCAAACCAAAAAAAAAATTAAATGTATGGATATGACGTTAGGAGTGGTAAAGTCAGGTATATGTATGTCGGAGACGATCATTAGTATGGACATAAAACGAAATGCGACACGAGTTCCGAGAGAAGGCAGCACCGTCGCGATGAAATCGATACTCGGCTAACTTTATGCTACAACAGAGCCTAGCTGGCGGAGGGGCGCTGGATGGAGACTCACTTACCATTTGGCCGTCGCAGACTTCACTCTAGGAAATGTTGTTTCGTTTGCCCGGTGTGCAAACAATATTTAGATTGATCAGTAATAGAATCAGACCAGGGGTTTTGCGAGACTTGGGATGGCTATTCCCTTATATTGGAGGCCACTGGAGAGTTCAGCCCTCATTCCTGACCATAATTGTGTAAAGTGTGACTGTGATAGTGCTGAACAGCAATAAAACTCGATTATTGTGTATTCGTTGCTTCGCTTTGCTCGATTACCCACGCTACATGCCCAGACTATGTCAGAAAGTGGTACTGATAAAGCCCCCGAATCCGACATGTATATTTTCGCTGACTTTATACATTATGAAGGAAGCAGACGGCGCGGCGCGGCGTTACCGCTTACGGAAAGGATTTTTCCAGAGGCTCTGTAAAACTTGTAGATACTGTGAGTAGTGTATCACGCGAGCTTATCGCTATCGACCGGCTGCTCTGATGTTTATTGCCGTAACACCCAACAGTCGGTTAAAGTTAAAGTTCAGATCGTTCCCGCGCCGATGACTAACCGTTTGATCAGATTTATTAGGTTTATTGCAACTTTCTTAGTTAGAAATGTTCCATTTAAGTTGTTGGACATTTTGATATTATTATCACTTAGTAAATTTATCTGTCTAATGAAATTATCTTAAATAACATCGTATTGTAATAACGCAGTTCCAATCAACTACGATGAAGATTTCTTACATGATTGTATTGTAGGAGAAATTAGACCTGAAATATTGCTTCAAATCAGACATTTAGCCTAACTTTGCAACTATAACTAGCATTCCTATTAAAATTTCCCAAATGACGTATCGAAAATCGTGACACTCGTGATTAACATCGATGGAAAAGAGGAAAGGCAAACAGCAGTTTCAGAGTAAATCAAAGCAGAATCACATAAAAGAAACTAAACTGTCGTGTTTCCTCACTTTAGGGCACACGAAGCAATACTCATAAAAGATGCAAAAAAACTACATAGTAAAACCACCAAAGCAATTTAACCGTTACAACTCCTCTGAGGCTAGCACTACAGATATTTGTGGGCGACGTTGAACGCTTTACGACCGTGGCTACCCTTTAAATATTCATCACCCCTTGAAACAGTAAAAGTACAGCCATAAAATTTACAAACACAGACATGTAGCCATGCCCAATGGAATACATATTAGCTGAAATAAAGTAGTAAATAACCAAACATACATAAACAACAAAAAACAACGACAATGGCTTTCACATTTGGTAAACTCGATGGCCTTTCCCGCTAATCATGAATATCTAAAGCGTAGATAGTCTATCCTACTGCTCTGTAGAATAGTAGAATGGTCTATCTAAGCGTCAAATACTGGTCTCGCTATCTACTGATAACAAGTGGAACCAACGGCTTAAGGTACCCTCCGAAGCATAAAAACGTTAAATATTTTTGCTACTATCCAATTCCAACTACACTAAGTTTCCACAAGTCCCGAAAAAATCTACCCCGGGATTCGACCCCTGCCCTCGACAGGGACATTACCAATGGAGGTGGTACAGGGTCGCCACTCGCCATACGTGTTACTTATATTATATAGATTAGCTGAACAATGTCATTCGTCATGAACAACTCTACCTTAGTGCACTGGGTCAAGTTGCGGACGCAAGTGAATCGTGAAGGTCAACAGATGCGGAAGGTAAACATTAATTTCATTGATTTCCAAGTTCATGAACCACGGTTTATTGTGTTATAATATGAAAATATAATACCTAAATAAGTCCTACTAATATTATAAAAGTTTGTGACGATGTTTGTTATTTTATTAGATTTTTTATAATCTTTATTTGTTTAGGGGTTTTGATATTTTTCATATATGACAACTTCATTATTTCCTTACACTTAACACCAGAGAAGAATATATAACTTAAACTAGCAACAAACATACATCTAGCATTATTCGTAACTATTTTTTCTTACTTGAAGGGATGCATTGATGAATGCGTAAACATGTTTGGCCCTATGAGAGGCTGGCTTTGCCAGGATGCTCTGTAAAATTTTTACGCAAAAATTACTCAACGGATTTTCATGAAGTAGACAATGATCTGGAATAGGACAGGGGACTAATTATCCCAGAAAACGCGGACAAAGTCGCGGGTAGACCGCTAGTTCTTTACAAATGCTAGTAGTTCGTTTTTAGTTATTTAATATTAAGTGCGCAAGCAAAGTAAAACTTCATTTGTACTGCAACAAAACACTGCTCTCTTAGTTCACCGTTCATGAATGTGGAAAAGTTATCACTTACTAAGGCCCTTCCAATATTTAAAACTGACAGTAAATCACTGATCAGATTAAGACAAATACTTTGAGGTTTTAACAGACTTCAAAAAAGGAGGAGGTATTCAATTCGACTGCATTTTTTTACGTTTGTTACCTCAGAACTTTCGACTAGTGGTGAACCGATTTTGATGATTCTTTTTTTAATCGAAAGCTGGTGCTTGTCATGTGGTCCCACTTAAATTTGAGCGAGATAGGACTAGTATTTTTTGAGTTATTCCTTATTTTGAAGTCGGTTATTTTTTATCAAGAATTATTAAACAGCAATGGCTATAGACTACATACTATGAATAATCCAGTTTCTCTGCGAAGCCTTTTTCGTGCGAATACAAAACAATTTAGACGTATCATATACTCGTAATAGTAATCAAAACCTTAACGAGAGCATTTACGCAAGAAACATAGCGCCGCCAGAGACCGCGTCACTCAATTAATAAATAAACAGGTGACTCCATTAATGTTCATAGAAAGCAAATAGAAATCTAACATAGGCCGCGCTGGAACCGCGCTATATGTTTCTGAGAAATAAGTAACACTTACTGTAAAAAGAAATGGTTAACGTATTTTATTTATGGTCGTGATATGGTTTAGCGTAATTAACAAGGTGTTTTCTTACTCGTGTTATTTAAAATCCATATAGTATAGTTTTTAAATGCTATATTCTAAAGGGCAATAGCAACCTAATGTCCACCCCGCGTAAGGGTGGACATAGTCAAGTAAGCATCGCAAACACTTACGACTCCCACGACCAGGAATGGAACACGGGACTCTTCGCTCGCTCGGTCACACGGGTCACACCACACATCATAATCAATAATTGTGCTACAGTTTTGTCATTCATGATAAACTTTGCACAAAATGTTATCAAAGCTCCAAAATGTATAATAGCATAGATATCACTTGTCTTTATTAATAGTATCAATTACCACCCAGCGACACCTATATATAATTGTATAGATAGGTAATTATAGGTAACCTTGCAATTACAGAGTCAATTGAAATTAATGGCGACGTTGATAAAACAGCGCCTCCAGTACTGAACTTACTTAAGGTACTTACATACCCACAGCCACACAAATTTCGTAGATAATTACTTACCTGTAACAAACACAACATAATTAGTCTTCTTTCTAAACATGCAACATATTATCTCTAATCATTCGTAAAATTTCGAAACGAGTTTTGGTGCTGGTCCTTTTTATGAATGACAGAAAATATATTATAATTCATAATTTAAAAGGTATTCAAGATAATGCTATCGACCACTTTTTCACCCTTTATCTTCGCATTTTATAACCTACTATAACCACAGGTATAACATTAGATAGTATTTTTAATTCCAACAAAAACACATCAACAGTAACACTGTATCAAGCGACTATTTCATTCATGATTTCTGGTAAACACAAGCATGCTATAAAATTAGCTAAAGACCTGCTAGTGTATAATCACCCTTATTGTATCAGATGCTTTGCAGGGCACTGAAATTAATTTTCCGATAGTAAAGTTCAATTAACTTGGATGTAAAGTTTAGGTCCTTAACGCAGTAACTGTACTGGCAATTACTAGTTAGTACTTGCCGAGGTTTAAGGCTTTGTCGGCTAAGATAATAAACATTAAACTACTCTACGGGACAAGTTTGTAGCGGAACAAGCGTGGGTAAGGAACTAAAGAGGCAGGCGAATGTTGAAGAAATTAAGGCACGAAAGCGCTGTTCATGTGTTTTAGGCCGTATTTTTTGAATGACGTATTTTGATACTCGCAAGGGAATTAAAACCTGTAGGGTACTTCCCGCTGACGTAGAATCATGAATTTAGACAAGAAGCAATGTCATATAGCACAAAATAAAGGATGACATCCGAAAATAGAAAATTTGTATACATACGTAGGTATACATCATAAAAAAATGCAACTACTTATTTACAATTGGTAAATTGATCGCAACCATTCTAGATGTACCTACCTATGGGGACGACAGTTTTCTAACAGCAAAATTAAGTTACTTATTCCATTCAGTTTATCTCACACAAGCTCGAGTCTTCTCTTACAATACATATGAAGAAAACGGTGCATGCTGACCAAATGACGATTAATAACCTTCACATGCCTTAAAAATACAGGCACACACTACAACACACGACAACTTTTCTTCACGATGTGTTCCTTCGCCAAAACAAGCGATATACCTACTACGTAATAAGATTTAAAAATCTGACTTCAGGTAGGTATGCGATTATTCAAAAATTGATGATCATTTTTTTCTCAAAATTTGTTATGAGTATAAAGGCATAATAACGACATTATGTAAACGTATGTGAAAAATAACATTCATACTTTTAAAAAACATGCACCTCCCACGAGTCCCCACATCGCATGCAATATCATAATCACCCACGCGCAAGTAATTTTGGCTATCCGGCTTCTATTATCAAGAATATATAAAGCAATTATGTGAACGGCCGCAAACACCTACGGAACATATCATTAACCACACCGTTCATGATTAGGACTTGATTTGGTCACGTGTGAGCTTTTGACTTTCGATATCAATATCAGTTGCCATGTGTTTTCCATCATGCGTGAATTTGTGAAGGCCGCTAGACCCAACAGCAAATGCTTATTCGATTATATGTACGAATGGTGTACAATTGCATATCAAAATAGGCAAATTACGAATGGAACGATTCGAACTGGGAATCAGATAGATACTTAGGACCAACCCTTAATAATTTTACTACGATTGTGAGTATGCTGGTAATTTGTATTAAAGATATTAGATAATAAAATAAATAAGTACTTCATTTGTAGAAATAGTAGTTCATTATTGCAGTATTATACGTAATTGTTACAGTAAGTTATAATTATGTACGTATAGTAATGGTACGTAATTTATCTATCTCGGTTGAACTGCGCGGAGAAATTTCTGAAAAATTTAAACTTTGAAGTTTCTCTATACCTAAACCAAAATGACAACATCAAAACCAGAAAAAAACGTAGCAAAACACCAAAGATTTTCCAGGTACATGTAGTAACTGAAACTGTATCAATGCTAACATTATTAGTAGGTACATTAAGTTTTCAATGTTTTCATCAGTCGCACGACTGCAATATGTAAATAGGTTTATTAACGTCAAGTAATCGAAATAACGTCATTAAATAACTGCAAAGTGCTTACTCGCAGTAATTATGCTGTAGAGATGATTGGATTTGCAATCCTAGGTATATTTACCAGGTGAGTGAGTTTATTATTGGTTAGTAAAAGTATTATCACGAGAATGGCGTGTACATTATTATAACTATCATCAGTCCCTAATGCGCAATCATTTCACAAGTTGGTTTTGTGTTTGTCAATTTACCTATGACATAGTACTAAAAGCTTATTTAACAAAATAGATTCCTAATACAATATGACTGCTTTTCCTTCTGTTATTAACCGACTTCAAAAAAGGAGGTGTTCAATTCGACTGTATTTTTTTGTTTGTTACCTCTGAACTTTCGATATGTGAATTAATTTTGATGATTCTTTTTTTTTTGAAGTCGGTTATTCTTTGTCAAGAATTATATTGCATCAACTATGTAATACTCGTAGCTACAATAAACTGTAATTAACTATAACTTTGATAACTATAATTATAATAATTGAATGTGAACATATTTTTCTTTTTCTATAGAACCGTCGATGTGAGATTCTTATAATTATTATGTTCAAGCACATTCAATGTTAATCAAGATTCCACATTAATCAGCTCATAACAAGTGCGTATCAGGCCACGCGCAATATAGAGTTCCGAAGTAGTTTTATCGATTATTACTCATTAACTACTTATGATAACTTAGCCGTGATAGTTTTCGTTGTAAATTCATCACATAAACTATTTTTGAGAATTTTTTCGCTTCTCCAACTCCAGCCTTAAGGTTATAACTTTTTGCATGATGTTCAGATTTCCGTTTTTTAGGGATCTAAAGAAAAATCGGAACCCTTATAGTTTCGTCATGTCCTTCGTCGTTCCGTTCATCTGTCTGTCCATCTGTCCGTCCGTTCTTCCGTTCGCCCGTCTGTCCATCCGTTTGTCTGTCCGAAGCAAAGCGCCGAGACCATCAGTGCTAGAAAGCAGTAATTTGGCATGGATATACATATTTATCAAAACTCCAGAATCGCAGAAGTTCAATGTTGAAGTTCAACAAAGACAGTTTAAACTCAGAATCATAGATTAAACTGCTATTGATATTACGGGCCTTAGATAATTAGAAACCTTTTCTACCAAAGTGTAAAATGTGACGCATCAAAGAGAATTTAATTCTGAGGCTAAGATTTTTAATGTTATTTCTTATTTGAGAATGACCTCCCTTCCCTCTTTTTAAACTCAAAACAATTGAACATACAGTTTTATAATTCTTGACAAAAAAAAATGGTTGTCTGTAAAGTCAGTTTACGGACGGTAGTTTAACGTGACAACATCATAACAAAGCTCCGCTCCGCCCCGCCCCGCTCCGCTCCACTCAACTACGATCGCCTACGGCTCGCATACGGCATCGGCTACGATACGCCGATCGTGCCTCTCTCTCACTTTTGCCGCTCTCTCACTCGCGGAACGCTACATTTTTTCGTGCGTGCGCCCGGCCTTCATCGTTTTAATAAACGTTATCACGTCAAAATAACCGACTTCATAATTAGGGATAACTCAAAAACTACTCGTCAGATCTCGCTCTTTAAGTAAGACCACATGACAAGCACCAGCTTTCGAATAAAAAAAGAATCATCAAAATTGGTTTACCTACCCAGCCGAAAGTTCTGAGGTACCTAACAAACATAAAAAAGAATACAGTCGAATTGAATACCTCCTCCTTTTTTAAAGTAGGTTAAAAACCAAACATATTACATTTTTAACCGACTTCAAAAAAAGGAGGAGGTTCTCAATTCGACTGTATTTTTTTTTATGTTTGTTACCTCAGAACTTTGGACTGGGCGAACCGATTTTGATGATTGTTTTTTTAATCGAAAGCTGGTGACTGTCATGTGGTCCCACATAAATTTTATTGAGATATGACAATGGCATCCATGAGAAAACCACATAAGTCGTAAATTTGTGTTAAGATGTGCGCGACAAATTGACGAATAACTCAATATCACGCCAACCGATTTCGATGATTCCTTTTTTAATCGAAAGCAGGTGCTTGTCATGTGGTCCCACATAAATTTGAATGAGATCTGAAAAGTAGTTTTTGAGACTTTGAAGTCGGTTATTTTTTGTTAGTAAAATTTAGAATATTACGTATAATTTCGTTGTATAAAAATTTTATTCTTGACTTTGTACACAGGCAACAAAAACCATTCATACACAACCCTATCCTCAAGCGAGTACTGACTGTTCTATTGACTGATCGTAATAAATTTACAAGCACCAATATTTACAGATTCAGTTCCACTTAATTCCATCTATTTGCATAAAGATACGAACAGGTCGAACAGTTCTTATCTGTGTAACCACACACTACGTATAATGATGA
The DNA here is from genome assembly GCA_951805285.1 of Thymelicus acteon. Classification (NCBI taxonomy): domain Eukaryota; kingdom Metazoa; phylum Arthropoda; class Insecta; order Lepidoptera; family Hesperiidae; genus Thymelicus; species Thymelicus acteon. The sequence goes on from OX638233.1 coordinate 5,501,164, forward strand.
GGCAAAGACCCCAGAGAGCTGGGCAGGTGCTTATCACCGTACACTTCCTGTTTCAAGGCGTTCCTTCGAGGAACTGTACACGATAATACTAAATAGTTATAGTAAAGAGAGTCTTCATCTTCAAGTATTCATCTATCTTCGTAATAGTCATTCATACTATGAAATCTTAAAGCTTTGTCTACCTCGGTATGATTCCATATGTGTCGTGTGAATTGATCCTTTCAGTCCGAATAGATATGACGTGTATTTAGTATGGTTAAATAATTCTCCCTCGCTCACACAGTTCACACACTGTCAATTATATTAACGGAATACTTGAATTCACTCGACATTTAAAAGAACTTTCGGTAGCTTTCGACATAATACCTTACCAGAAACGGATATATTAGTCCCACGATCCGGATCGATCGATCGAGTTTAATGATAAGAAAGTACATTACACAGTAAATTTCACATCTGATAAATCTGACACGCATATTACCTGTTTCAATAAATTAATACGTAAAATACACCGACTATGCAAAAGACTTATCAATTGTAATTCTATCGTAATTTCCCAAGCCAAAACTGAAGAAACCTAGAAATAGCTTCTCAAAGAAAGCAGGAAAGCTTAAGCATTAATAATTGAACTAGATAAATCAATATGTCGAAAACCAATTACGCTGCGTCTGGATATTACAGATACCTTCAACGGAGCAAAGGAAGTGAAGCGATCAGTAAAGTAATATTATTCCATCACTTTCCCTGTCATTAATTAAGATTCAATGTAAACGAAGTCAGAATTCTAATTGGTCGGCTCTAGCTCCGCCTGAATAGGCAAAAGTACTTAATATGATAGAGGAACGTTTAAATTACTTGTGTTACTAGAGTTCCTAGTTTCTATTCTTCATACAATATCTGTGAAATATTTCTCAAAGTAAACGAAGGTGTATACTTTTAAATGGCAAAAAGTTTTCCGTCTTCTGCTAAAATAAAACGATCGTCTACAGGACAATCTTAGAACATTTAAGTTTTTGGAAGGGTAAGAAGTACTAAAACGAAGCATTTACTGCATAAAGAGCCTGAATATGTTATTATGAAGTTACGATCTCGTCATGTCCGTAGTATCGATATAAAATGACCGTATTTAAAGACTAGGTAGGTACCAACCAATTCATTAATCCACGGTAAATGCTCTTAGCGCGTGAGCGTGAGTTCGATGAAGCGTTAAAACATTCATAATGAGTGCTCACAATAAACACGACGAGAGGGGCGCGGTATATTGGCTTAATAACTAGCTTACGTATACAAACACGTGATTAACAGTTGAGTCAAAATTTTACCCAGTTAAAGGTATGATTTGATTTAAAGGAGAACAGGACGGAGGGTAACTATCCAAATTATCAAACAAACATATGGGCACACTCGGAGGACCCAACTTCAAAACTGGACATATAAAAATAAATAATTTAATACCATATCAAAAGATCAAAAACAATCCTCAAGTATTTATCTAGTATAAGCATTCAGAACTTAGTCCTACACAATTTACGAGGGAATGTTCAAATGTTCAATAGATTTATGATGATTGAACATTTTAAGAGTATTACCGGCTCGCCAGTATTACGAGCTTTTCGCTACCACAATTCAACATCAAAGCTGGGTCGTTAGCGCGAAATGGCCTTTAATACGGCATATCACGTACCTTACAGATTACTCTCCGGAGAAAACTAAGGAAAGGTTTCTAGAACAAATAGGGAACAGAGAAACGCGGTTCATAATAGCATCATGTTTTGTCGTTATCATTAAATAGGTGTTACTACGAATATGAGTCGCTGAAACTCTCACAGCCTGACGATTTTATTCTGAGCTCACGTTCAGTCTGACGTCTTTGATCGACCGAGTTTAGCAACTCACAGCACAGTTAGGATGTATCGCTGATATCAGCAACATTCCTAAGGCGCTTCCGTCCTTTTGAAGACACGTTAAGCCGTTCTTTCCGGTTGTTAGATGTTAATCCATGTTGAAGTTCCAGGGCGGCATGACAACTTGAGTTGGCTACAACTGACCTCCAATAATCCACATCTGAACTAAATTTCACTGTAAAAGCATAATTTCAACGTGAATTGTTTATTCACATAATTATCATAAATGATTGGTTGACACTGATTTCTACAATATATCTAGATTGATTTTTTTTCCTTTGACATTTCCTATATTATGTATGCAACACTAACAATAAAACTAAAATTTAAAACGTTAGCCGCGGCGATTTACACATCCATGTTTACATACCACCAAAACACTGCTTAAAGATAGTATTACTTTGTAATAATACATACATTATGAGATTAGTTAGTGAGTGGGTCAAAACTACAATTACTTAGGTACTTCCTCCTTCGCACCTTTCTTTCCATTTACTAGTTATTTTCACACAACTCCTCGAAACTTTTAATACCGACGCATTGTCATAAATCGTAGAGTCATTACCATAAAAGTGATGGAAAGCCATAAAAATTTATGCGTTCACTATCAACACAAAGTTTAGAAATGGTGGACTTAAACCAACACTCGGCAAGTATAGAAACACACTTTCATTGCAGAGCGTGATAAACGCATTAGTAATACGAGATCGTATTATCGATATGGATACTAGGGCTGTGTACGATAAAGAAAACTACCGTCACATGGGCTGAAGGTGAAAAAAATGACTGTTTTTTAATTTTCTGTTTTAAAATTAATAGTTATTTTCGTAACGAAACGGCTAAGCCACATATTTTGACTAATGTGTAGCGTTTATGAAGATAAGACTTGTATAGTTAGGGCGTGTAGAGTTAGAAATCTTAGCTTTACATGAGATCTGATAACTTCTTGATGTAGAGCCATATTATTATGGTCTCGGTCTGGCACCACTTTACATGATAATGTAAATGTAGGTATACCTATTTGTGACTATTTGTGTGACTATTTTAAACAAAGCTGTAATAGACATAAATACGTATATAAATCCGAAAGAGAGTCAACCTTCACTGCTTAATAAACAAACTAAAATAAAATGCATTTTCAAATAAGGTGCAATTAAAAACTAAGTTTAAGAGACTTCCAAATTTAAATCAATTAACCAATTCGTTTCCATAAAACAAATGGTAAGTAGAGAAACGCACGTAAAATTCTTTTATCCGTCCATATCAATGAATAACGACTAACGACTACCTGCTAACAGTAAAAACTCATAAAAAGTCCTATCACTCTCTTTTATAATATAAGCAGTACGCGTACGCTATAAAACGATTTCTTCCCGAATCACTCACAGGAGAAATAAAAATTCAATAAAGTTTAAATAAAGAAATAAAGATTCGTAAGTTTCGTAACTTGTAGAGGCGAAATAACTTAATGAAATTAGGGTATAAACTCATAATACATAGGTTTCATTTTGCCAGAAGATGAAGTCTAGGACATAGCAAACACACTTTGGGAACTAAGATAATTAAGAACATCCAGTCACAAATGTAAACCAACTTTCTTATATGAGCTGCAATCTGTAGAACAACAGACGAACAGACGAGGCAGTGCATGGCGCCAATTCGCTCCTAGCAATCCTAACTCCTAGCTATACCCGGACTCTACTCATGCATGGTACAGATAGTAAGTACCTACAACCTACAATTATTTTAATCTATATCTATACTAATATATAAAGAGGAAAGATTTGATTTTTTGTTTGCATTGAATAGGCTCCGAAACTACTGAATCGATTTCAAAAATTCTTTCACCGTTGGGAAGCTACACTGTCCCCGAGTAACATAGGCTATATTATATTTTCAAAAAAATTAGGGATTCTTAATAAAACTCCAATAAGTTGTAAAAAAATAAGAAAACCGAAGCAAAGCGAGGGTAGTTACTCGTGAAATATAATTTTAATCGAACAAAATTCCATTACTGTAAAATTAATGATTTTCTGGAACTTATACTTACGTTACTAATACATGTATTTTTCGAACACCCATTAACTACCCAGATAGAAAAACATTTCGACTGTGTTTTCATAGAATGTTTTCACAATTTCCTTCCTGTATCGTATGCTGGTCTATTATTAGACTTTCTTAAGCTCGAAGTAACACTAGAGCCGTAGATAAACTAAAAGGAATAGAGGATTATTCTCATGAGTGCGGTGAATGTGTTCGAGCGCGCCCATAAATTATGTTTATTCAGTGCGCGGATTAGTTGGTAATGATTTATTTGTGAACGGCCACAGGCTAAGGACTACGTATGGAATGAACGGATACATTCAATTCAAAGTGAGAGTGTACCTTTACGAGTGAGCACTTACTGAATGAATCCTGGGTGGTCTAATGTATGAATTTATTGCCTGTTACGTACTGTTGAGACATCAAAACATCCGCGGCCGTTGTACAAAAAATTATCAGTCATGTAACTACATGATTGCTCAGTCAAGGAATCGAACCCGGGAGCCTTCTCTTTACAAGCATGCATGGTCACTAGTCACTATAAACTAGCGAAGAAGGAAGTAGATATTTTTTTAACTTAAATAAACTGTTACAAATTCGACTCTAGCACACTTAAGAAGCAAAGTTCGAAACAACAACATATTTTGTGAATTAAGTAAATCGGTCAAGTAGTCCTTAAGGTAGGTATACAATCAGTACCATACATGCCAGGTATTTAACTACCTGGTACAATCAACCGCGAATAAGAGGATGTAGGATTTAAGTCGAATTAATAAAAGCAGGTGGGTCACGTACATCCGTCGGTAAATTGACGGACGGGCTTATTATACGTGAAATACTTCGGTTACAATTCAATTCGCACACAGTTTTGCAATTTTATTTTAGTAATCTATTCTCACTCATAGGTTTAAAATATCTCGCGTTCTTTACCATCAGGTTCCCAAAACCCAAAACTCAAGGATAAACTTAATACTTAACAGACTCAAATTTGCCGATGGAAAACTGTGAACAGAAAAGGATATGGGTCAGGGGACAGCTGACTCAGGTCCCTCATCATGCGTGATTTCTTTACCTTTCTTTCTTTCTTTTCTCTTTACCTAGCAACACATCGGTAATGCCGGTATTTTACTTTATTTTATTTTATGATGTAAGAAACATCCACGAGCAACGACCATTTTCCATTTGTTTTTAACCGACTTCAAAAAAGGAGGAGATATTCAATTCCACTGTATTTTTTATGTTTGTTACCTCAAAACTTTCGACTGGGTCAACCGATTTTGATTTGATTGAAACTCAGATTATGTTTCTAACAACGATGGTTGCTTCACTAATATAAATAAGAACTTATATGTTCTGCTATTCACCTAAAAGGCATTACATTTTATTATTTTATACGTGTTATATTTCCACCTACTTCAAGTCGATACTTCCTATTGCAGCTTCCGGCATGTGAGTATCGCCCACCTGTGGTCAGTCTACGTTACAACACTTGCAACACAGATTACATACATGTCTGTAACTCTGTACGTAAGTTACTAGTGAGAATTGACAAAACACATTGTAATTTGTGGTTACTGTGCACTGTAGTGTGTACAATTAGTTTGTGAATGAACTGGATCTTGAACTCTCTTTGCATCGATTGATTCTCTTTTGCTATTTCAGCGAGTATAAATTTCTTTAAAGACGCCTTGAAGAAGCGATTTCTACAGTTATTTATAAGAAGTTCATAATCAATATAAATTATTACCTACGTTAGCACTAATACACTAATTAACATGTTTTCATTCTCACTCAGCCGACAATTTAATGGTTTTCACATAGCAACAAAAACCCGCGAATTAATCAGCGAAGTGGAAACACGACAAAAAAACGACGAAAAATCTCGTCTCTAAACAGCTGTATCTAAACCAGGCTTGACACTTGAAAAAACTTATACCATAACGTCAATATTCAAACCTTATTGTATACGAAACGAGAATTATTTATCGTAAAAACATATAAACAAACCGTGTCGAATTGCATTCACGTTGGGTTTGTGGTTGAGTAGATTCGATAGAGGCAGTGTCGTGAGAAAATTCGTGTCAGCAAATATTACGACACCGCTAGGCGCTAGGCGCTGCCACTGGGAGTATAAATGACGTAGTTTACTAATACCTAAGTAATACTGAACGTGACCATACATTTTGTGCGTACTAGTCCCGAGTTTAGGGTAGCCGTCCCGATACATGCACATAACATTAAACCTTCCCCATTTCCCAAAAACTTAAGCAGCAAACAAACAGATATTTGTGTCGATATTTGTGTATGGTGGTAATATTTCTTACCTTCCTAGCTAGGTACCACCTTCCTAAAAGGCTCGAATCGGATATAAAACGTTGCAGTGTTGAACAGTCATCATCACGGATACTGAACTTCCTCTCTGGCCGGCAATATATTTGGTGATACTGGTGTTACTTCAGAATAGATAATAGAAGTTGGAAATACATTAAAAAGTAGCAACCAAACCTTGTCGGCTGTGCAGAGTCATACGGATTGCATTGTGCCACCAGCGCAATGTTTATGCTATTTTCATATTAAATAGAAAAGTAATTATGTTTTAATAATAACATTATTTTTCTCAGACATTATGAGGTTTTTATTACTCAGTGTTCTATGTTCGTGAGAGTCAAATTTTTTAAATATTGTGTTTTGCACTTCTATCAATGAAAAATGTATGGTCACACTAGTCATACAACGACTCGAACAAACAAAACAAAGGTTAAATTAATAGCACGATTACTGCGACCATTTATCTAGAATTCGTGGGAAACACAGAAACTATTCAGTCTCGTGCACTCGGGCACTGGGCCGAAGTAACTACAACGGTTTCAACGATTTCATTTGAATAACAATTCCAATAAACTGAATAAGCTCAGGGTCTTGTATACATATAAATTGACTCACTGGACTATTCAGTACCTTAAAGTGTACTTTAAGAGTGTACTGTAAGAGATCTCTCCTCGTAACAAAGGAGCTTTTGACGTTGCCAATACAAGCTTCGGATATTCTTATGCCATCTGAAAACTTCGGTTATGAACTTATAACTTTACAACTTTCACTCCCACTGGTTTAAGCTGCTAAGTATGTATTATGTTAATTCCAAACGAATACTTTATCTATACTAATATATAAAGAGGAAAGATTTGATTTTTTGTTTGCATTGAATAGGCTCCGAAACTACTGAACCGATTTCAAAAATTCTTTCACCGTTGGGAAGCTACACTATCTCCGGGTAACATAGGCTATATTATATTTTCAAAAAAATTAGGGATCCTTATACCTGAGAATCGCGGCGGCGGCGGTACTTTTGAGTTCGAACGTGAATCCACGTTCCCGGTAATCGACGAGGAAAACTCCAATAATGTAACCCAAGGTGTAAAAAAATAAAAAACCGAAGCAAAGCGAGGGCGGTTACTCGTAGAATATAAACGGAAGATCTTTAGGACCACTACGCCACTACGCATTCGTATAAAACAAAACGAATTAAATCGAAAGCGTAGATGCAACGCGTGATGTTACTTGCCAACTAGCCAACTCTCGCAGTTAACATAAAAGCAAATAGTGAACTAACGTACTAGTACAATCGATTGGACTGTGCTACAAATAAATCTAAATTGCGAACCGAATCCGATGAGACGGCTCGAATCATCGTGCCACTAACGCCAATCTTAATAATTCTACGCGATTGTTCCCTGGTGTTTGGACAGATAGCATGCTTTATCTATATTGGTAGAAAGTGGCCGATACTGGGTTAGAGGGACGACTTAATTCGGAGATTCTATTATTGGGTTAAGTGAAGTGTTGTGATAATCCGTTCTGATAGACACTTTTTAACTCACTTCACAAATGAAGTGGTATTCAACACAATTCTTGGTAAGTTCTCGTTAGCTTTTTAGGAGAGGAGTCAAATGGAACCCTTATAGTTTCGCCATTGCATTCCGACCGAAATGTTGCAATTCGCTTGGACAAATTGCGTATATTTTACGTTTAATGTTAGAAAATAGTATTAAACAAAAATCAATAATCATAACCGAAAAGGCTTACATTTACATGTTAAACTACACGCAGAAAATTGTATATCATTAACTAAAAGGCGATCTCGTAATGATATATTGAGCAGAACGAACGATGGACCTCTTTGGCTCCACGACGCGATGCCCCAGGCGAACTATGGTACCAAGTTAAGTGGCGTACATATTGAGGTGCTCATTGCAAAAACATCACTGTGGAATTGTGGACACAATAATGTACACAATAGTGTAATTTTAATTTGAAGTTTTACAGGCAGGTTTTCAAATCAGACAATACAAATTTCAAATTAAAATTTTGTTGCGATTCGTTTTACCACTTGTCCGTTGTGATTCGTTTTTCCACTTCTCCGTTGCCATTCGTTTTTCCACTCGTCCGTTGCGATTCGTTTTGCCACTCGTCCGTTGCCATTCGTTTTTCCACTTGTCCGTTAAAGTTTCACTTCTTCAATGTGTCCCAGTTATTATTCTTGTTACATAGATGAGAAAGTGTACATTCTATTACACACATCCTTTCAGATGGTAATTGTATGAATTTTTAATTTTCTTGACAGTACTGGACAATCATTTTCACAAGTTGCCTAACAGCTTAGATCAGCAGAAATAAGACTTAATGTCTTGTCGTTGCAGTGTTCTTTTCGATCGACAACTTTTAGTCTGGTCATTTAGAACACTTAATCCACAAGTGACAGAAGAAACATCATTCCAAGCTGTACGTAACTAATACTTTCCAATCAACAATTCCTACACAAAAGCACTATATAACATTGTATCCGTAAAGCTTGAATCATTATCGCGAATCCGTGAAGCGAAGCTCGCTCCATGTCATCAAATCGCATCCGGATGTTATGACACGCATGGACGCACTCATTTAATTGCACACAAAACCACACACGACGTACCAATATGTGTGTACAATCATACAATGTACGCCACTTACTAGCGTATGAGAGAACAATTAGCGAGCGTGGCGCGATCGGTCAAATCGGCTCGCTAAATTTCACTTTCAGACCGGAAAATAGATTGAACCGGACCGGTGAATGATTTATTGGTCATATCAATCACTACAATGGACCCCTTGTTTGATTGATAAGTTCTCGAAAGCTCCGTTTAGCCCTCTTTGTGCCCGCTGTTCAACTAGTTGGTTTTTAATGCCACGCCCATCTGACCCGTTTATTTTCGCGTACGTTCACTGTTTGACTTATAGATATCGCTGTCGAAAATGTTGTTACTGTTATTCATACTCACGTTACCGCTACATTTGCAACAAACAGTTCTAACAATAGTTACTATGAAATGGAATGTCTTTAAATATCATATTTGATTGATTGTAGCTTTTATCAGTTACATGTCGTCGTATCATTATAAGCTTTTATATTACTGATATGTTTAAGAAATAATTTAATGTGCACATTTTATCCGCAGATAAGTTCACACATTCCTATACACTCGACCAATTAAACCGAATGAAAATATAGTCAGTAGTTTTATGGTAAAGGATCAATTGATTTGAATAAGGGAAACATCCCTAAACACTGCACATATGTTAAGCTTCATTTTTATATTCATCAAAAATCCATAACTTAAGAATAATTACAGACATTACGTAGTCCAAAGTTTAAACATGTAAATAATGCAATTTTTTGGTCCGAATTACTTAGAATTAGCAGTGTCAGGACGCCAGACAAGTCAGTTAATGGGCCATCTTTAAATTACGTTACACGTTAGCGGGGAGTGGGGGGGTCGATGTAGTGTGACATTGTGCGGCAAGGGGTGGGATGGTGTCCTAGGTAAATATTAAAAAACAATTAATAGAAATAAAACTTATTTCGGAACTACTGTTTTTATTTAATAATTTCTAGGTGTAAAATTTCATAATATGTGACGTCACACTAGGGGGAGGTCTCACAATTGTGACCAGCTGTGACAAGGAGGGAGGGAAGGGTCAAAAGTCATGAAATTAGTGTGACGTAATTTATGGATGGCCCCTAAGTCAGCTCTACCGCGACCTATAACACCACCCGTGGACCACTAAGCTGTAGCCTTAATTTTTATGCAAGCATATTAAAAATAAAAAGCATTCTAAATTATCCGAATATAATCAAATTTAAATTACAAAATGGGAGCACCTTGGTATCGAACGTTACAATGAAAACGAAAGTTGAGATCTGTGGTCGAGAGGTGGCCCTTTCGGGAGGCACCGCGTTCTATAGGCGACGAAAGTAAGCTCGGGCCATGTGGTTGTATCAGATCGAGACGGTACTTTTATATACAATGAGCCAATAACCGATGAACGAGCCAATGTGCCACTTGGTGGTAAGTAGTCACAATAGCCCATGGATATCAGTAATACCAAACCACAGCGGCGCAACCACTTCTTGATGACCTTATAAGGCTTATAAGAACTAGGGACAGTAGGGATCAACACTTTGTGGATCTTCGAACCTGCCAAGGAATCACACGGAATTTCACGGTCGATTTTATGAGCGTGGTGCCATGGCGTAACAAAATTACCAAAAAGTCGATGTTCAAAATGTAAAAATAGGTGGGTAAATTGTGAGTAAAAATGTGTTATAATGTGTTTACATACATTATTAATAAGTGTTTGAGCCTGTTTGAACTCTCTAACGATAAAGAATTTAAATGTCTTTAGCGACACCCATAAATACCATAATTAAAGACAGTTATCTTAATATATTATATTAAAGACATATTAAAGACATCTACTAAGTCAATGCTTAATGGACGACGATTAATTCGTGACATAGCTTTGAGTGCTTAAACTTTAGGCAATTAAGTCACAAAATGAATGGGCGTGCGAAAATATGATGCATGTAGGGTTGCCAATCACATTATTTTTCACTTAAACATAAGACAAAACAAAAATAGTTGTTTCATCTGCATGGAGCTTACTAGGTAATTTTACATATCATTCTTTTATTTTAAATTTTATATTATGATTATTTATTCCATAACATTCCATAATTTCAAAATTGGTACAAAATGTTAATGATTAAATCTTATGGATTACAGTAACAACTCGAATATCAACGGGCGTATATCAGCTGAATTGTAAGAATAAGATCTGAAGAATTTATTCGGTCCGGTCCGGCTTCTTATTAATAGCGTTCAAAACTGACAACCCTTACACAAATTGGAAATATGGCGGGCTCGTGCTGTGAACAATAATCCTTACGAAAATTATTTAAAACCAGCCTCACTTTCGCCGTCGCCATAACGGATGATCAATGCGATAGATTACATTCAGCCACGCCGGAATGTTGCAGCAGTTAAGCTCCATTTTTATAATTTATGTAACAATCGACTTACTGACATATTTATGTTATATAACAACGGCACGACATGAAAGGTTATACAGATTATCTATGAAATAAGACCGCCTTCAAATAGGATCAATCAATACACGGCACAATTACCACATAACGTGGTGCATGTTAAACCTACGTATCCATAAAAAAAATCAATAACGTACACACAAGTAATATTTAACTTTTACCATAACCAAATACCTAATAAGATCTATAATTTATTAATCAAAATGCTTCAATAACAACATAATTTGACACTATTAACAACAAATAATGGAATCTCGGGTAAGAAAATAATTGTTAATCATATTTTTATCTACTTTCGATTTGATAAAAGTAAAAGTTCGTTAATCAAGACACACTCATATCGAACGCACTAAAAACAAAGTCCACAAATGAAAATTTCTAAACACGTTTCCAACCTACTGAACCATATTTCTTGTACTTCAATATTACGCCTCTACGCTGCAAAGAAGTTTCCATGTGAAAGGTTTGTAGTAAATTATTAAAGTTCTAATATCCATTGATGACTCCCGCCAATGCAGAGTGTAATTATTAAGATAACGAGACAATTTTCTTCGTCAGTGAAAGCAAACATAACGTGAACTTTCCCGATATTTTCATAACGAAAGCTGTTGTTGTTTTGAACGAATGACAGGGACTAAGTGATATTCAGTCAAAGATCCTAAAGTCAGGGTTTTGTACCCAGTGCAGTGCATAAACAATAAGATAGATTAACGTTTAAATAGGTGTTTCTAAATGTCCTAAACAACTTAATTTGCATGAGTATCTCTCCAAACTCCAATGCAAATATTTGAGTCGTTAGAATGTATTGACTAGATAAAGTCAAGATTGCTAGACTGATAACAGTTTAAAGAACACAAGATGCTTATCGCCCCCGTTTTTGTACATGTTTTTTACACCCGATTTCAACGAAGATAAAGAAATGTGGTAATTGTGGTATCATCACTTGTCGTTTCACTCACAACACTGTGCATACTGCAGAGTGTAAGTTCATGAGCAAAGCTTAAGTACGAGTAAACTAATTTTATTTATTTTATTATTATTATTTATTATATCTCATGATTTTTATCCACTGCTGAAATATAATCAGAAACCGATCTGCAGATACTACTTCATGAACATCTTCTATACCGTGTCAGTTGTAAAACTATGCAATTATGATTGTATGTCTCATTAGTTTAGACTCGTCAAAGGGACTAAACATTGGTGTAACTCCAAAACAAGGTTAATTTGAAGTAGTTGATGCATCGATTTAGAATTTACCAAAGTAATCAACAGCAGAAAGATTTTCGCTGAATCAGTAAATTGAGCTGCTTCCACCAGACACGTAGCAAGTCCACCGCAAGACGGCTCACAAATTTATGCATGTGCAACAGATGTCGCTGCTATCTAACTGTTCCAGGAACGGTTCGCAGAGGACGTGTTTAGAACTAATTGAAAGTAATCACACACCGCATTATTTTGCTGGGAAGTCGGTTAATAACCGAGAGACTCCTAAATTAGAAGAAGATAGACCAGGCAAGATGAACTCCCGTAAAGTGCACATAAACAGAGATGGGCTTTTTTCAATCGTTTGTTAGCAAAAGAATATGGATGGGGTGGAAAAATCTCCATTAAATACAACAAGTATTGAAATTTCAACACCGCATAATCATGCAATCCCGGGGGTTAGGTACAAATAAAGTGATTCTACTGAACTACTCATTGAAGCACTAGAAAGGAAGCGCGTTACAAGCTTACTCGATTCTATGAAGAAACTCAAACCAGTACAATTAAATTATTTTATTAGCTTACCCTGTTTGTGTGGGTTTAACTTTTCAACCTTAATAAGGCCTACTTCCTCTTATCCTAAGGAGTTGATGTACAGATTGCTTTAGTTCTGATAACAATACAGTTTTATGATAATCATGGCCTGATACTACACTCATGTTCGATTCCAAACGAGGGAGCTCCTTAATGGTTAAAAGCAGTCACAATTTTTTGCTTCGGTTCCCAAATTGACACTTTATAAGAGTGTATTTAGTTTTTAAACTATTGCCTTGTCCTTACTTTATCTTAAACTAATATATAAAGAGGAAAGATTTGATTTTTTGTTTGCATTGAATAGGCTCTGAAATTACTGAACCGATTTGAAAAATTCTTTCACTGTTGGGAAGCTACACTATCCCCGAGTAACATAGGCTATATTATATTTAAAAAAAAATTTGGGATCCTTAAATGTAAACCAAGGTGTAAAAAATAAGAAAACCGAAGCAAAGCGAGGGCGGTTACTCGTTACTAATAAAAGCAGTTTCATGTTTTAAAGAGATTTTATTAGTTATCATCATACCACAATATAGGATTTAGATTTCTTTACTGTGATCATACTATATTAATATTTCGACTAGAAATTGTGCAGTAGGTGCTTTATTTTGTTGGTACCTTGCCCAACTACAATGAAAAGTTTTTTGTATTATATTATTCATTTAGCCCATGCAGATGAGGCTAAGATTTAAATATGTTTATCTAGTCTTAAATAATTTCAAGTATCATGTCATAATGATTGAATTCAAAGAAGTAAGTATACTTTAATGTCATTGTAGATTGTATTGTAGATCGAGGACGGGCGTCGTTTGTCGAACTAGAACACCCAAGGCATTCTAAATTATGCCGAAAATATCTGGTTCGTTAAGCCTTTCATTTAGAATAAGGCAACTAAACTGAATTAGGCTGAATATAAAGAAACCGTCAATTTTAATTATTATAATAGTGCTAAACTGAAAAGTGTCTAGATGGATGATTAACAAATCTATAGCAGTAGAAAAAAATGCTCATAGCCCGGCGGCTTCCGTCGATTCTAAGCGATCGACAAAGTTAAGAAACAGCGGGCGCGGTCGGTAGTTGGATGGGTGACCGATGGTGGTAAAAAAAATCATGAGCGCTTCCGTGCCTTGGAGGGCACGTAAAGCCGTGGGTCCCGGTTTTGGGTTGGCTACTAACCTCTCCGCCAATCTGCACTGGAGCAGCATGGTGGATACTCCACTCTCTAGGCCTCCTCACGAGGAGAGACCCGTGCCCAGTAGTGGGCCATTAATGGGTTGAAGCCAGCCAGCCAGAAAAAAATGCTAATTCATTACTTTTCGCAAATTTTCAATAATGACTGGGATCGAATTTTGACTATTGGAAGAACTCATTCATTAAAATCAATCTAAATACAACAATCATGGACGTCAATGAAAACTAATAATTCAGATTGAATCGTGATTTCTAAATTACTTCTAGACTAGATCATTATAAAAGAGACTTACAAACTGTTCATAGTTGCAAGTTGCAACAAATGTACCTACTAACGAGGCGTGCGAGAAACATTTCGTTCAACGAAACGTGTTCGGAATTACTTGAAGTAATCGGCGAGGTACGAGTAGTTCCACCAGCTATAGTTAGTGTTTATCTCAGTCGTACTTAATTGCTGTGTGAAACCACTCGCACGAGGTGGTAACTTATGTTATAACTGATAATCATGAGTTTTACGTTACAACTCTCAGTTACAACTATTGTAAATTAAGAGAAGATTGTTTTTCAATAGAATTATCACACTATCCTTTCCAAAAGGTTTAAGTATATTCAGACAATATTAACGTATCGTGATAAACTCGAATTAAATAAACCGATCTTAATAAAAACGCTTCTTAAAATAAGTTACTATTACTACGAAGGCCAAATAGGTATGCTCCATTGCAAAATAGTACATTGAGATCAATCGGCTCTGCCAATAAATATACCAGGGAAATATCGTAACAATCTGTCGTCTTAAACCGATCGTGAAGATAACAATGATTAACCGGTTTGAGAGCACAGTAAAAATATTTAACCATTATAATCTACATCAGGCTACTTGCTTATCATTTAAATTCAGTGTCGGAAATAAGCTAACGTAAATTTCTACGTAGGATTTTTTTTATGGAAATAGCCGGAAAACACGCTAACGATCTATGTGTTGGAAGGGACTATCGTCGCCCATGAACATCAGCAACACCAAAGGCATCACTGATGCGTTGCCGGCCAAGAAAGAGAGAAGAAAGAAAAAGAAAGAAAGCGGAAGTAAGAAAGATCTAATAACGTTTTCATGAATTGAATTAATAAATACGTACTCGTATGTAGGTACCTAAATAGCGACAAGTCAAAATAAATAAAATGTTGTAACAAATGCAATACTCTAAATGCAATAATCTAAGCGGGAACGTGACAACCCTAGCTAGCTGTTATCCAACAATGAGACGAGACGATCCGATCCGTTGCCGTCGGATATAGCGCAACCACAGTACCGTTCAGTGACGTCACAACACTCAAGTGAACTGTCAGCTTCGAGAGCGCACCTGACGAGACTTCCGCATTTGCAAATGTTCAGAAAAAATGTTGTAGGTGATATTATACAGCATGTCTGTTCACGGGAATGGAAACCAGTTATCAAAGGTTTGATTACTTGTTTGCATCCTCGTAATAGCAACGTACCTATGACGTCGCTAAATGCATATTATTCTTAAATTGTAAGTAGATCGGACAGAACTGATGCCATATCCTATTAGCCTCGTCCGTTATTCTGCAGATTATTCTGCTCCTCTAGCAGAAGAAGTTGATTGAGAAGCCTCCTGGCTTCAGTCCATCAATAGAACATTCAGCACTGGTCTCCCCTCTTTAACATTTTTGTAACACTTACGTTTAGTCCTAAGGTCTATTACAAACCTTGAGCGCCTTCATTTTTCACATTATTTTACTGACGTGCTACTTATTCATTTAAAAGTCACAAACTACTATTACTATACTTTTGTTATACTCATTTATGTATTTATTATTATACTTTATTGTGTAACTTTGAGCAATAATGCAGTTTGTATTAAACTTCACACACGTGTCACAGCGTAGAATGTATGTTTAAACCGATGACATGACATAATGTATGCTTAGCCTCAATTTTTTCTAAGATTTTATGTATACTCGACATAACAACTCGACGATAACAAGTAGCTCTATAAAGATAAGTTTTTAGGCCAAAGAAAGAAAAACCTAGTCTAAAGCCTAGACTGATGACTTTCCACTATCTAAGAGCTATTTCACATAATTTAAGGAGGCTAAAACCTCAGTGGCGTAGCTGCTTCCCAACGTTGACGTAACTTAAAAAAATACATTGCGGTGAAGTGACTGTCATTTTCCAAAAACAATGTTCAACCTTTTTGTCTTCCTTACGTATGCGACATCTCTGAAGCAAAATAAATAAAATAACCAATTTTTTATCCCGTACGGTCACTTGTTAGGTTATCAACAACACCTGACGTGATTTCCGCAATCATCGCACGAAAAAAGACAATAACCTTTTCCTCGACTTCCTTGGTAAACTTACCCTAATTCGGGTTTAGGCTTGCGTGTAACCCTTTTCAATTTCGTTGCCCCATTAAGCAATAACAGACGCAGTGGAACGCTTACCTGAAATAAGAAAAACAACAGATTGAGACGATGCGAAATAATACGATTACATTCAATATATTAAACATATAGCAAAATTAAAAGCAGGTGGTGATAGCAGATTGGCCCACTCATTTGAGGGCTATATTCATAAACAAAGCAGAATGGCCAATGCATTTACGAGAACAGTAACCTAAACTTTTTCTTGATTGAAACGCTAACGACCTAGGAGACCTAGCACTCTTCATTAATGTTACGACTAAAATATATTTGAGTTTAAAAAAAGCAAATTATAAAATGAAAACAATAAAATGACGAGCCCTAATAATTATTTTCTTCGTCGTAAAAGGCGACGAAGCGAAGCACTATTATGTGCCGGAGGCTTCCAAACACAACATAGAGAAATTCACTCAAAGTACTATAATTTCCAAGTCAAGTTTCCCTCACCGCTTTAATTACGTATTCGCCTCATCACACCTGCACATAAATCAAAAGCGAAATTCCTGGCTTTTAATTAGGGCAGCCGGCGGCATCCCACAAACATCACTTGTAACAGGATAATATTAATTAACGTGACATATTTAAGATAACACCTGTGTGTCACATAACACATTTCATTTATTAACACGTATAATTAAGTATGAAAAGTAATTAATATTTCACTTGAGTTCAGTGAGTTAACTGCAATAAAACGCAAGCAGTTGTAGGTTCCAATCATGTGTTACGTGAACTTGCAGCATTTATTTATATAGCAATAAACTTTAACGGTTTCATCTGTTCCTTATATCTTCTTCTTTCAGCTCTACAATTATAGTCTTGATTAACGAAATATCTATATTAAAACTTATACAATTAGCAAGTATATTGACTTCATTATATTTATTATGGCGATGTTTGTAAAGAAGAAAAGTACCTAAATTAAAACAAACAGAGTGAAGTCAAAAATTGGAAAGAAGTAAATAAAAGGAACACTAAAGAGTACAGATTAATACTTACAGAGAACTAATCAAACACCTCATACAATGAATTAAGAATAAGTTAGTATACGATTACTTTGCAAGAATCCGCAAGCACTCTATATATTATACTTTGTAATACACAATGTGTAACATTGTGCTCCTAGGTTATCACCAACTAAATAACAATGGATTTCCGCTAAGAAACGCCTGATGCTATTAAATAATTTTAAGAACCAAAACATCCCAAATCAAATAGCAGCCACCTTACAAACTCGAGAACAATTAGCGTCACAGACAAAATAGTAAACATTTAGCAATATACCAATGCAAAACCACAGTCCAATTCCAGACACCATTAATCAAATACCCAAGTTAGAAACGAAAGCGAGAACATCATAAAATGTAGGCCCATTCCAACGATACTGAGGTTATTAATATCCCGACTGCCATAGGATACCTATAAACCGCAATGCCCATTGCACAATACTCGTATTTCTAGTTAAATGATTCGAATTGAATCGCACTACAGTAGCCGATACTAGCAGGAATTGCATTACGTCAATTACCCGCAAACGAGGTGTATTTATTCGAATCGTTAATTATCTGCGTTCTATTCTGTATCACTTAAATATTAATGTTATAGCTGAAATTCCTTTAACAGATTCCTTGCAACCTAGAAAATGTCGATAAATCAAATATATGTGTACGGTAAAAGAGTTCTTTAAAACGTATTTGTAAAGATTTTATTATTGTTTACAATGAAGCACGGACGTAAAAAAAGACGGACGTAATCCCAAGAACACATTTAGTGAAGCACCCATAGTAATACCAACTCTGTATTCGTACAAGTACACACACCCACACACTGACACCATACTGCTATGACATTGACACCATCGCGAATCAAAAATTACAAAATTACGCACACATGGTAAGCGAGCTGTCATTGCTATGCTTCACTCTCGATTAGACAAGGTTACGTCCGTTCTTTTTTTACGTCCGTGCAATGAAGTTATTTCAGTATGCACTGAATCAAGCTAAAGCCACATATAACCACAAATAACTATCAAAATGAACCACATCACCGTAGTTTGTTTTACACATACGAGTTCATCTAATTGTAGACTAAACTGATTATGAGTACCGATAACGATATCAGCATTACACATACCATGTTCAGGTTCCTTTACCCATCAAGGTCGGCAGACAAAAATACTTATCAAGGTAATTATTTATATTAAATGGAACTTGCTATTAATATTAAATTAATTGCTATTAAATGGAATGGTAATACACATTCTCGTATTATTCACTATTATTACTACGAAATTTAATTATCAAACATAACTATAGGAATGCTTTTCTCACGTATGCCATGGACAAACAAACATTCAACACAAATATCACACAACAAACACCCGACCCATGAACAAACATTTATCGTCCACACAAAGTTAACGTTCAGTTAAAATGAATGCTTAAAATGATCATTTAACATACGTAAGAATTGAATAATAAATGGATTTTTTCCGAATGCCCTTTTCAAAAGTGCAACTATGCAATCGTTTGATCTAAGTTAGCTTCATAGCCAGGTATCGAATACAAGATCCGTTGCAGGCTTCCAACTAAGCTATATGCCGTCATCTAATACCTTTAAACGAGCAATTCTTGTATATAAATTAGTATATATGTATATTCTCGGAATCTCAGAAACGGCGCCTACGATTTTCATGAAATTCAGTAAGCAGGGAGTTTAAGAGGCGATAAATCGATCTAGCTACGTTTCATTTTTAGAAAATGTCGTTTTATCCGTGTTTTCAGGCAATGGAAAACTGTTACAATATCATTGACTCTTCCTGACATTTATTGGCGTGTAATAATACTATTATTATTATTGGGAGCAACTAACTGCTTTAAAGACACAGAGCTACTTTAGTAGATGGCGTTGTTAAGCAATATTAAAATACCGAGCAAAGCTCGGTCATCTAGATATTATAAATTAAAGCGAAAACAGTCCCGACTCCCGACCACCGTACCGCTCGGACATTTGAATGGAGTACGAAACGGTCACGGTTTCCACGACCTCCAAAGTGACAATTGAGAGCAGAGATTAGCCTGCGCTGTGCCCTTTTATGGTCAAGATAGGGTCAAAACAAAGTTATATACGGATACAATTATGCACAACTTTCGAGCACGAATTCGTTGCCAAGTTCTGCCGTGAACTTTACTTGTATCAAGTGTATCATATTCTTCGGTGTTTTTTTAGGTATGGAGAAATTAATACAAAACAATAAGTTAATCAAAATTATTAATCAGTAGTGTTACTAGTAGTTAAGACCAAGGAAACATACCATTTCTTCTTCCCTAGACAAACCACCGATCTGTAACAGTGGTATGAGTAATAGCTAACACATACATAATTGTAGTCATGCACTAAATTACAAAACTTTTAAAACAGCGTACTTACACCTAGCAGTTTCCACCTATATTTCGAGATCAATTAAGGATCATATGCTTACACCGTGTCTTAATTCAAATGGTCATCCTGACCTAACAAAGGTATTGTATTCCATAAAAGTATGTGTCAACAATAGAACAATTAGATTTATTCATAACTAGCTGACCCGGCGAACTTCGTATCGTCTAACAATCCCCAATAACCTTTTCCTCTCTCTTTCCCTTTAAGTCAATTTTGGTTTCTAACTATAAGCTTACATATTATTTTTCACATTTCTGAGGTCGAAAATAACGAAGTTTCGTACAAACTTACATCCCCTGTTTTTACCCCTTAGGGGATGAATTTCGAGAAAACCGTGATACAGTTATTTTGGTATCTATGCTTTAACTATACGCTCATTTATAAATTTTCACCCTTTTTACTTCAGAACTGACAGTTTCCATACTAACTTGCACTCCCTTAATTAACCCTTTAGGGGCTAATTTAAAAAAAACGATTTTAAAAAACCTACAAATTTCGTTTCTAATCTAGAGCTAATATATAAATTTTCATGTCTTTAACTTCAAAAATGACGAAGTTGCATACTAAGTTCCGTCCCCGAAATTAACCCTTTAGGGAATGAATTTCCAAAAATCTGATAGCCTATGACACTCACAAATAATGTGGCTTTCTATTGGTAAAATAATTTACAAAATCGGTTCAGTATATCCAGAGATTACCCCCTACAACCTCAAAAACTTTACCTCTTTATAATATTAATAGTATAGTAGATATATTGTACAGATTAGATTTATTTATTTCCTATTTCTATAAATTCAATCATGAATCAAAATAAATGACAACAGCCGTTTACACGATTACACGCAAATCACGCAGCTGAACAACAAATCAATACTCCATTGCGAATCTGAATGACTACCTATAAATGTTTACATACCCAGTTTCCATCTACTTCCTGTCGTGATTCCCAGGCTTTCCAAGCTTCACAAACCGGTAACGACTAATCAATCGCATCGATAGCAGTTTAACAGTTGGTCTATTAACACGAATCATACAAGCATCGTGTGAGATATTGCAATAACATTTCACACTTGAGAAATTCTTCGAGTTTGCGTTACGAGTACATTGATGTTATGCATATTAGAACTATCGGCACGGTTTCGATACTGAATAATTATGATATGATATTATTTAATCAGATTAGAGGTAAGAAGACTACTAGTCATGGATTGAAGACTACCTAGCAGTCATCGACATAGATAATCGTAGACCCTCTGAATCTAACAAACTGCTGCTTCAAGACAAATTGTCTACCAAAGGGAAATGTGTGCACTTTATACCGACATTATGAAGCCCATACGAAGACTTTTTTTACTAAATGGTTGTGATAAACAATGTACACTTGCGCTGACTATTGATCCTTCAGTGGGCTATGAAGTACGTTGATAACGTTTGTTCGTCTACGAATTTCATTGTTATTAATCCTGATATCGGAAATATCGGAATGCCTAACATAGCATGGCTATAGCTATGTCGAGCTACATTAAAATTTGTTTTATTACAAAACAACCCACTTATAAACAAAGGAAACAACTCTATTTAGCAATCGTTTCTCCGAAATTGATATTATAAAAACGCCTGACAAACGTGTCATTTGATAACAAATCTAAAACGGCTTCCAGTACACAAATTGCTTGATATATTTAATACAAAAGATTAATGTTGCAACAAGCCATTTCAAAAACATAGCAATTATCATGACCCTATATCTGGCTTTCCCTCTCACCTAATTTTAAGATAATATTTACAAAAACCTTGTAAAATGGAAACAAAATCCGGTCACACAAATATTTCAAAACAGCTATAGTAAATCAAAAAATTTCAAATGCAATGTAAAAGAACGAAAGTAAAGGGATTGTGGAATCTGTGAGGTTTAGTATGTTCTATGGTAACCATAATTGCCGTATTTATTTGTTAATATTTGGAATTGTTTCATACATAAGTACTATAGGAACAAGAAGGAAATAGATAAAGTTTCATTAATCGTTATTAAAATACGGAAACCTTTACTTTAACCATAAAATTATGCAAGTTAACGTCACCAAACAAAGCTACGTCTACATGAATAATCTTATCGATTACGTTAGAAAACCCGAGGATAGCCACAATTAATATCTTCCTGTCCACACTGCTTATTAAACTCGCTTTCGGTGGAAAGTCGGCGTAACCGGAATAACCGATATAAGGCGCGCGACACACGACACATTTTGCCGAGCATGTAATCTGTTTGCAATCGAAATGAGGTGTCAAAAGTAAAACTTCTGTGAAGTGACCTACATATGTAATGCTTAGTTATACGACATATGCAAGCTTAGCTATTGACCGTGTTTATATTATTAAAGTGTCGCAATAAGGATCTTAACTAAAAACAAACAAAAACTTTTACTAGCTGTAATAAATAATGATCTTATCGATAGTAGTACAATTTGCTTCATACGAAAATGAACTAGTGAACTTTATATTATATTTTTATTACATTTGCATATAACCTCAACAAGGAGTTCAGTGCGATATGAATAATGAAATGAAACATACATAATAATTTTTTTTCACTAACGCACATCGTTGCTGGTAACAATGTCTTGTTCTGTATTCATTTCGTAAAGTTACAGTGACCTTCAAATGTATCACCTGCTTGTCGTTAGATGAAAAACCTTTACAAATATTACTTAACTGGGTCACACTGTGACTGGATGGACACCAGTACTATTGTCACACTTACGAGTATTACAATAGCCCTGTGACCTGGTTGATAAATTATTCATAATTCATAATTTACTCAGTCACTTTGGGGACATGTGAATAGAAATAATTTATTTTTTGAATGTTATTTTTGGGGTGAAGTACCATCCACAATCCACATTATAACAAAGGCTGCTTGAGATTTGCAACGTATCTACATTAAATATTGCAAGCCTCGTGGCTCATTAACTGTCTCTCAGCTTATATTGACTGTATTATAATAACTACCAACTGAAGACAAATGGATTGCATACTTCCATTGCAAGTATTAAAATCTCATTCATAAGGTAATTACTGAAGGAAATGCGCTCATTACCCTGGCTTCTGTCAATCGTGACTCGTGAGTTATTGAGCTAGTTCAACGGCGCGGATGGCAATTCTCGAGCGTTAAGACAAAATTTCATATATGCTTCAAAGCTTCGGATTATACGAGCACTTATTTTCCGTCAATTCTGCTTGAAAATTTTAGCGGTTTAGCCATAAGATGCAAAAACACTTAGGCTCAAACATTTGGGTTTGCTACTCTTTGCTACGTAGTAAGAACCCCGTTCCATTTAGGGAAGCGAAGCGAAGTTACTGAAGAAACTATAATTACATTTTAAACTTTTTAAAATAATAATTATATGGGGTTTTTTTATACTAGACGAATCAGTGAAAGTCATTACCAATTTTCTAATTCGAAAATATTATTACAGATAAATAATGTGCCATTACTAGTACACTGCAAAGAAAATTATGGTTAGCCAAATTGACTACAAACACAGAAGACGAAGTTACAAATGTTACAATTCATTAGATTTCCGTAGTAAGCAAACGTTTGAATAACGTGACATTTTGTTATGACGAACTGCACAAGTTCATTAATGTTACTAAACTTTCCTCAATCAATTTCTAAAATGTAGAAAACACTCCTATATCTTATGGCCAGGCGGAAATTGTCTCTTATCTCATTTTCTATTCTTGGCCATGTCGACGACACGCTACGCCGACCGTAGTGAATATGCCAATTACTTTTTACGGCGGCTTGCATATGAGATATTTTTTGTTTCACATTGTAAATGATCATGCTATAATAGGTGCGCAAGGTCAAGGACTTACTATAGTGTGAATTGTAAGTCTAATTTTCAATAAAGTCGTCTGTTGTTGTAAGTCGGCGAAAGAATGTGTCCTGCCACTGGATTGGTGCGACGCTCTTTGTATGTCATACATTTCTTTAATTCTGTCTTTCATCTCTATTTTGATCAATGATCAAGGATACCTTTTGTGAGATGATAATTATCTCATTACCGATGTCCATGGGCTTCGGTGATCACTTAACATTAGGTGGATCGTGTGTTTGCTTGTCTGCTTTTTACACAAACATTATGTATGCAAATACGAGTTGATGAAATTCTTTCGCAGCTATAATCGTCTGCAATTCCTCGATGTCTCTGTCTGATGCCAAGCTAATAATTTGAATTAATTAGATGAAAAAATAAATACCTACTAACTTTTATTTTACAAACAAACTAATACAATGTGTCATACATAGAATAAAATAAGATTATGTGACGATTATACCTATGATAAATAAGAAACATAAGAACACACATCAAAGTAGAAAATTCTATAAAACATAAATATTTAAATTGGTTTGTTCGGCAAAGACGCTTATATGTATTTGAACCTCTAGTAGTCTAGTATCTGATTAATCATATCGAAGGAGCAGTGAATGACAAGATCGTGATCGACAGAACAGCGGAAGCAATGTGACCACATAGCAACAAACTCAGTGCAATCATGCGTATAACAGCTCTAAATAAATGTATCGACACATGTTTAAAGATTTCAATCTTTGTTATCTAATTTGATCCCTGAATGGGCTGAATGTTATTATTATTTGGACTTATGTATCAGGTAAAGATATTGCTTGTATTTACAAGCATTTGCTTGTGAACATTAATACAGCTTTACAAGATTGTATTACTGTATTTATAATTACGAATAATCCATTAATCACTGTCCAATATGTCAAATCGAAATTACGTGTAAAGTATTTAGCATTCAAATGCAATCAATGTCTCATACAGGAAGCGTAAGTCAATCTTAATTTCCTTAATAATATGATATAGAAAAATAATATACCTAATAATTAATATTATTGCTAGAACTAAATACAACTATCATTTCATGGTTACATAAAACCGTGCTATTTCTAAATCACACAGTAAGCGGATGGAGATGCTTTTAAAAGCGTCTTTTTAAAAACAAGTTGTCAAGGAATCTCTGTCGAGTTTTGACGGAAGCGGACATTAGGCGCCGCTGTCATTGTCAGTCTTCAGAAGTGACTTCCTTCGTAGCATTTAGTGAAGAAACCTGTATAAACATTGGACTGACAGCAAATTAATTTCTGAGAATAAAATTGTAACATGAAAATAAGTAAAGTCTTAAAAGATAACTTACGCCCCAACTCAGAGTCACTAACGGTTACTAAACTTTAATCACTCCTTAGTACAGCATTCATATGGTAATTCTTTACTAAGGAGTGATTAAAAAATAGCCGTTAGTGACTCTGAGTTGGAGCGTCAGACAATTATTCTTCATGACAAATTAAACACCCAGAAATCAAATTGTAATTTTACTTCCCAATGTAGGTCCAAAAATTGATAACAGTAGGTATAGCTTCCCAATTAAACAATAACGGGCCTTTTGATTCTGGATTTGTTTTTCCTCTACACCAATATAAAGAAAAACCCTTGCGTTATTCCTACATAGGTACCCATCGTTTAAAGTTTTAATGACTTCAGCCCATTAGTCGTCCACTACAAGGCACGGGTCGTGATAACTGAGGACGCCTAAAGCATATAAGCCATCTCTAACGCAAGCTACTGAAGTGCGAATTGATAGAAAAATAATATATCTACTGCTGCCCATAATCGACGCGTAGCATGCATGGGGGACCGTAATAGAGTATATGAACCATTAATTTCAATCACTGATTCCGGCCTCACCTCTTATCGCATTACTAGTTCGCTTGTTATTATAAAGGGCTCGTTTCCATAACCACTTGTTACATATACTGCTTACAGATTCTTTGTAGCTACAAACATGTCTAACAATTGTTTTAGCAAATAATTTTAAGCTATTCCCTCCTCCACGCATATAAGTGTCAATAAAAAATATTTTTAATCATGCGAAAAAAAATGTCCCAAATTTTTCTCGAAACTTTGTATTTTCCTTTGCATATCTTCGTGAACAGGTCGGGAATAAACTGTCCATGAACATAATGGTAACTGAAAGAAGTTATTTTGGTCTTTTAAGGCCAGGTATTTCAACAAAAGTATTTCCCGTCCACCGTAAGCGAAAACACGCGACTGATCGGGCCTGCCGAGCCACCGCGCTCACGAATTTAGTAGGTATTTAAACATAGTAATTAAGACAATCATTGTCAAATTAAACTCAGCGAATTTACCAAGAAATATTTAGTGTCTTTAATTGAGTACAAAAATAAAATGGAAAATGTCAATGGTTTATTCATAGTATTGAAAAAAAAAAACATTAAAAAAGGAGTAACTTTGAGATTTTTTCAGCGAGCGAAGTTCATCAGATTTTGTAACTGAAAGCGACTTTACCCAGATTCATACACATATTTTTCAGAATAAAAAAATCTATTTTCTATGTCTCTGATCCTTTAAAAAAACTCAAAAAGCGGCCTCTGCGGGAATACCTAGCCTTAAGCATGTTTCTGCCATTTCCAGTATAATAATGTTAACAATTAAAGTATTGTGAATACTAATTTTATTTAAAAAAAACATTAAACTTTTTCAGATAAAGTTAAGGTTAACTTAAATATCCTCGATTAAATAAAATTATTTTTCCTTTTATAAATAACATATTTAAATTCATTATAAATAAATTATGTAGATTTATTTAATTAAACATGCAAATATTCTATAAATCTTTGAAGAGTCTGAACATTGAACATTTTTTAAGCAACATTGCATTATGAATATCCAATTCCACCCCAAGAATTCTCCCCCGTGCTTTTTTACTTAATATAACATCAAAGTTACTGAGGGAAGATCAAAACATTTAGCCACAGATAAGACACGCTATCGACATTTGGAGTCAAAATTTCCCAATGGATTTTTAATTAATTATGTGCATTGCAAAACGGAGAATTAACTAATAAATTAGTCTTAAGAGTTATAACAAGAAATTGAATAAGCGCCTGAACGGTATGTCACAAGAATTAGATATCATTAATTGATATAATTTTTAATATTAAGTTATCAATTAACAGAATTAAGGAAAAAGACACTTATAATACAACAAACAATAACTAATTTTACTTCTCCTACCTAACGAACTAATCTTTGTAAGAATACCTGCAAAAGCAGTTTAACTATTATTGTTATGAAATAAACTAATTGCTGGGAAGCCAGAAGTAAATTGTTGATCTCCAGAGGAAATTACGTTACGCGTCAGTACTGAGCAGTTAAGATCATTTAAGAAAGCAACTTTTTATTTGTTATGTCGACTAAAGGAGACCTTCATTGAAAAGGTTATGTTATGAATATTAAAATACCGGATATTTATGGAGAATGAACAAATGTTGTCGAAATTATTTTGACTTTTGTTCATTTAAGGCCGACAATGTTATGAATTTAGTTAATAACCAAGATTATTAATAATAATAAAAAAAATGTGGACGATTATTTAATACGACCAATGCAACGTATTTTTTAACCCTGTCTTTAATGTTCATGATTTATACAACTGAGATCCTCACTGCGTCTTCTTTTCGATCCGATTATATGTACACTGTACTATAAAAGGATTCCTTCAATAATATGAGAATTATTATCTTTATCTCCAAATATTACTTTGGTAGTTTTTAAATTTGTTTGTACAGCAAGAAATTTAAAATGTTATTGCTTCCGATTTTAAATATTGTATACAACGTGAGGCAAACAATACTAGAAGTGTGGTCTTCAATGTCTTCATAAATCATGAAAGAAAGTACCTCAGTAAGCAATTTGACCCTACCCGACATTAGCATAATTGAGTCATTATCCTCACTAGTTCAAGAAATGGTTTTGACCTAAGAGTGCAGACCGCAGTATTCGTAACATACGAGTATAATCGTATTGGGATCTAAGTTATAAAGAAAGATAGTCTAAGACTTTTCAAAATGTCAACCAGAACAATAGCCATTATACTGTAGGCTCTTAAAAAAGAACTTATTTTTTTCCTAGCTAGTTGTGAGAATGAGCTTCATTTTCATTGAGTCTATCAGTCAAAAAGAACTTTTACTTTCAACTTATTTGTACAAAAACCTTCGTAATAACAAAGATAGTGGATGGTGAGCAAGCTACTTTTATCTATTGAAATATTTTGTTGGCGTTGACGTTCCTATAGTCCTATAGAATTTATTTCTGAATGAGAGCCCGGATTGACTATGACTTACTTTGAAAATTTAACATCGGTAAGTTATTTCTCGCACTGTCTTCTTTACTTATTCTTTTCTTTCAATAATATTCCGTCTTCTGGGTCTCGGACTTATTTACATGCTATAATTGTCTGCATAGTCATGTTAAATCTACCAATAAGATCGCGATTAAATTGCTTTATTCTAATAACAACACACAAATAACACAGGCAATTAAAACAAATTTACATAAACAGACCCAATGGAATTTAGCTTTTGGAAGAACCGCAAAAGATAAAACTTTATTATGATCGATGGTTTGAGATATAATAATTTTGCTTTCTCCATTTTCAAATTTTATCATAATTTTCAATTACTTCGAGCCTTTAAGTTTACAACATAAAAGTGCTCCCTCACTTGGAGCGTTGAGGGAGCACCTTAAAGTATGCTGTTCGTTTTCTTTATGAATCGGTTGCAATATATCAATATGTTCTCTTGCAAATTTATTTTCTTAATGATAATAATAAACAGAACATGCTTAAATTTCTATTGCTTTAGTAACAGTTCCTACATAATTTGCATTTCCAATGAAAGGTTTCCCTACCAAACTCACGTTTCTACCGAAATGATATATGAATGAAAAGCCGGAGGTGCCTAGATATGGTGATCACGCGTATCAGATGATTCAGTTTATAGTTATTGTAATCATACGGCATGGCGGATGTCCGCTGCACTACTTATATGGAATGAATTAACTCCTGTACGCATGGGCGTACGTGTCTTCACGTGGCACTTCGTTTTTTAACGCTGTTATGTAAATTGTGTACTATAAATATGTGTTGTTGTGTGTAATAAGGTAAGGGAATATTCCTAAAGAAAACATGTTTTGAGATAAATTCTTAAAAATTAGAATTATGTGTACTTGATGTAAACTCCATTCAAGTATAGCCGATTCAAATCTTTTCAATGACCTTACTTCCTTGAATATAACAAAATTAAATCTCACTGAATAAATAACAAAATCTGGTTCAGAGCAATTTGTCGTAAATCGCGTGGAAAATTTGCAGTTGTCACTTCTGCACTCTACCTTAATTTGCTAAGCGGTGGTAAATGCAAAAGTTACATAACTGGACTCCCGAACATACCTATATCTAGAAACTTAAGTCACTAGCCAACATTTTAACTATGTCGTTTACCAAAGCTGTGACAGCCTGTTCGATATATCGTTCACTAACTAATTGAGTGAAGTCAGACTCGATACTGAGAATAAATCATCATTCGCGACTCCGTCAATACACGAACTGAACGAGGTGGAAGTTGTCAGTCTACTGTCTTTCAAACGGAAAAGCTACAGTAATTAAGACAATATTGCATGACAAAACTATTTCCTTGACAATTTCGTTACAGGAACTGTTTTAACCGTTTAATTTCAAGTTAACCATAAATTAATTTTGAAATTAAATGATTGTACAACTTTTGTATGCTTCGCCTGAGGCAACGAATACTAAATCTATAGTGAAACAAATTGCGCCGAGTCAAATCGCTCCAATTACTTCTAGAATAACGATTAGGTCAGGATACGATACTATTCGGTGATATAATAATACGAAATTCTAAAAACTGAATCCTCAAAATATATTCCAACAAGTAATGTATTATTTAACTGAAATGTTGAATTATATTTAGAAACATTTACAATATTTACATGCAATGCAACCAAAACAAAGGTTTTGTTTTATATTTTTAGCACAGTCAATACAAATTGCGTCACAACAATACAATAAGGGCACCGACATGAATGATTCCTTTTTTATATTTTGGTTTGGAAACTGGTTTATTTGGTAAAGTTTTTCTGTGTTATTATGTTATAGCATTTTTATAGGTAAATGACAAGGGCAATGTTCACATATTTCACCTATGCCTCATTTACGAACATTCATTATAATAAAATTTTGTCACGTAGAATTGCTG
Source organism: Thymelicus acteon (assembly GCA_951805285.1). NCBI lineage: Eukaryota > Metazoa > Arthropoda > Insecta > Lepidoptera > Hesperiidae > Thymelicus > Thymelicus acteon. The sequence goes on from OX638233.1 coordinate 5,531,570, forward strand.
GAATTGCCTAATGGTTTCATCACATACTTATTAGTGAGTACAGTAGTACCTACTTTAAATACCAAGTAACTATTTTTTTACCATAATTTCGAAAAGTCGGTGTTTTTTTTCTCGTATTCTTCTCTCTCAGCTCCACAATAAAATAATAAAACAAAAAAAAATTGTCTCTACCTACCAGTATTGAAGATATTAATTTTATCATCTCCATATACCGCCTTCGATGTTTCTGTTTTCTCAAAAGTAGGCTGGCAGAGAATACTTCTAGCATTATGCCCACCTGTTGTACCATTATTTTAAAGGTATAATAAAATTTTTAATAAATTAATAAATATTAAAACAAAGCAGTCACACTATCACCAAATATCTTCATCAAAATGTATTTATGTAATTATAAGTTACATTGTGTCTGCGCACACGCACCGGAAAAGGGCCAGCCAGACTATTGAACTTTCCGCCACTCGCCTTCATGGCGCTAGCGTCGCGTATCGTATTCGCATCACTTGCATCGTGATTATGACGTACTGCGTGTGACTCATGGCAATCATAGCAAGGGACTGAAGTAACACCTCCATATAGGGTTGCCAACCGTGCTATAATACATATACATACTGTACTGTATTTCGGGTCTGCGTACTATATGTATAATGTTTAAGAAATATATAGTACGCAAAAATACTATATTTTCAACACCGAAATCTAGCAAACAAATCTTTTATTTAAAAAAATTATGAACGTGCCTTTTCATTAACTTTGGACTGATGATGATGCAATAGCGTGTAGCGTATCCGAACGTATGTATCTTACTGCGTTTCGAACTTGTCAATATCAAATTGACAGAGTCAAACGCATGACAGCGTCATTGATTTGATTTATTTTTTTTTTGTTTACTTTAAAAATTGAATTTAAAATTTTTATGAGATAAAGCATATGACACTTATTTTAGACAAAAAAAAATTGTTTTTATAAAAATAAATAAGTAACAAATATAGCTTCGTCTACTATTTGCGTTTTCCGTAAAATCTATACTAATATTATAAAGCTGAAGAGTTTGTTTGGTTGAACGCGCTAATCTCAGGAACTACTGGATCGAATTGAAAAATTATTTTTGTGTTTGATAGTTCATTTATCGAGAAAGGCTATAGGTTATATAAGGTAATATCACATATTTTAGTAGTTAGTTTTTTCCACGAATTTACGCGGGTGAAACCGCGGAACACAGCCAGTACTATATATTTTTTGAAGTGTCTCTTGACAGACATGTCTCTTGGTTGAGTCAGACCAACAAACAGTGAATTGTATAATTGTGTGGAATTATTGCTTAGTTTTCTGTGATAATAAGTTGTAATCGTTTATGTTATAAATCGGGAGGTCTAGATATTATACATTTTGTTAGAAATTTGTGAAGTATCCAAGTTAGAAACATTAAACTGTAAGATGTAACATGGGATCGATTGAATCGATTGTAATCCCTTGTGTTTTATCATAGACAATAATGTTACTTACATTGTCACGTATTGTTCTACTTACATTGATTCGGCCTTTAGATTAGATTTTCATTTTATATCTTTGTAGTAGAGTAAATCAGTAAAGTAAGGACATTATAGGTTTACACGATTGGTCATAATAAGCTTGCATTGGAGTGTTTATTTATAATCATCTCTTAGGCTTCTTATGATCCTAATTAACTTATTTATATCGATTATACCTAATTACCTACTATTATCACAACAGCAAACAGTTAATGAATAATATAAATTAATATAAAAAAGCACGCCATTATAAAAACCAAGTAGCCATCATGAATGATATTAAATCCCTGCAGGAATGAGCACTGTGTCTTTTGTTACAATTACAATACAAATGGCATCCTTAGTTGCGCAAACGTTAATAATGTAATTAGTATGAAAATCTTTCGTCTCGCTCTACAGACTGTTACGCTTCGTATTAAGTAACTGGAATCCACTCTCCAATATTCAGATTTTACTTTATGTTGACTTAGCCCGTATCAAATCGCGGCCCAGGTCCATCAATAACGGAAACCAAAGATTCGAATTACAAAAGAATTGAATCTATTGCGTAACTACCTTCACAAACCAACCGCCGTTTATAATTTTAATTCTTTTTCCCGCCATTTTTTCAAGGTACCGTCTCTTTAACGCTGTGTATGTAATACGAATCGATGTAATTTAGTTTGTCATTCTGACAGCTGAATCCCACGGTCAAAGTGGAACCAATTGCAAGTTAATAAAAACGCAATGACAGTTATTTTTTTTTATAAAATATTACAAATTCTATGGAAGCTGCTAATATGCCTTCGTATTAGTTATTAAATAAAATATTCTTGACTTCCATTAAAATAATTATTTTTTACCAGTAGCTTGGCATTGCTTCGCTGTAATGGTAGGTTTACACGTATTAAATAGTTAAGTAGTTAACAAAATTTAAAGTAAATAATTTTTGGTGCACGTCCAAACGTAATAATTTAGTAGAGCTCTTTTCATAACCTACTTAATTACTTAAGCATTTTACTAAATTTTACCTAAATTTTAACTAAAAAGTGCCTGTCCAAACGTGTTAAGTGATAAGCCCCGCCCACCCTACTTAACAGAACAGAAAAAATTCTAAATTATTTGTTTATTTGCGTACTAAATTTAAACCACTAAATTGTACGTTTACACGTATTAATTTACTTAGAATTTAGTTAAAATTTAGTTAACTACTTAATATGTGTAAAAAGAACATAAGCGTTACCAATTCTGTAAACTAAATCTAATTCAAATTTATCATTGAAATACGAAGTACCTATATGACACTTGAAATGATAATTCCGGCGAGCCGAGAATGAAAAACAAACGAAAACCACAGAGTTACCGACTGCTTAATGTATTTTTTGTATGAAGATTTACGATTTCCGTGTCGTAACTCAATTCGAATTAAACAGGTAAGAAGCAGTAGTGAACTTATTATAAAAATCTAGCAAGGCATCTTAATTTTATGATTATACTGAGTTTCCTGTGTTTATACCATTTATGAATGTACTATAATAAAGGTTTTACATAGTATGAGTATCATCGTTAATTAATTCCTAAAAAGAGTAATTTAAAAAATTCATATTCATGAAATATTTCTATTTACCGAATATTTACCAAGTCTAGTTTTTCAAAGTAAAAATGGAACTTTAGCTTAAATCATGTAAAAAATATTGTTTTAATGTCATAATTTTATTATAATTACATCTTTTTGCGGAAAGGGGTTTCTTCCTCAAATGAGGCATTAAAAGCTTACAACTATTATACAGTTTTCACACAATAAACAGCACTAATCGAAAGCGTAAGTATTGGCATAAAAACCTTTCTACGCTAGTATACCTATTTACTTTCCCACTTCCAACAATTTATTTAACGCCAAGTGTACAGTCGAAAGTTGATCGTGAATCTTCACGCGAATTGTTGAAATTGTTAAAATCGTGATAACTGACTGGTGGTTGTTTATTTAAGGTCTTGGTCGGGGTCAAGGTGGGCAAACAAACAATTGACGACTATTGACAGGCACGTCGAAAGCAGCTAAGCTAAACCCACATCAGGTTGGCAGTAAATAACTAATATCGACGTCATAAAGGCAGTAAATAGTCAAACACTATGAGAAGTAAGTTTGTGTGAATGAATTAATGACAGAGCTGATCAGGGGAAAGTAATTAGAAAAAGGCTTTACTCTTCAAGAGTCATCGATGAATGGAATAAACTTAACTGTTGTATCTTACAAGTCGCGTTAAAATCAAAACTTTTCGTCAACTTAGCCCAAAATTATGAATTTTCAATTCCAAACACTTACTGGAAAGACTGATGGCAGAAAAAAATTCAAAGATTATTTGGACCAAATTTTGTCGAATTATAAAAGTTTTATGCTATCTATATATTTATGGATTTCTTTCTTGACATTTAAAAGAATATCGATAGAATTATCGAAACCAAAGTTCAAGGTACAAAGCGCAAACACCGATGTGGCGAGCCTGCATTCCGTGCCTAGGTTAAACTCTCTAGGCACTAACTCAGATATCCTACAAAAACTGTTTCGGTTACCACAAGCCTAACTTTGTGGTTACTTAAGCATAATATAGATACCTAGATAAGTAAAATGAATAACATTACGATGGGAACTCCCAAAACTATATTTTCACAAAAAGGAATTAAATTAATATTTTGTAAGTTCAGAATTCTAAGAAATTTAAAGTTGGTAATATAAATTTTATTACAGCAACAGTTAAAGAATATTTCAAAATTCTGGGTGTATTAGGTGTTTAACATTATTTAATTCTATCCATCCATTAAATATTACAAATCAGTAACAATGAACCCGCAAGCAATACGTACACTAACAGTTATCGTTTTGTTTTTCAATGAAAGTTCAAGAAAGAACACCTGTTAAATTCTTCCCTTATGTCATAGATTCTAATTATAAATAATATTATCTACATAAGATTCAGAATATACCTTTCTGAAAATGTATGTAAATAAATAAAAAGTTTAAAAAACTAAAACCAAGCTTTTATACCGAAAGCAAAGAAAATTACGACGGTGCTGATCACCGTTGAAGATTTTCTTTATCTGTAGTCAACCCTGGCAGTGGCAGACAGCTTATGATGGAATTTAATAATTTAATCACATTTTATGTATGTGTTGTTAACGGTCAAGTAAATCCCTCGTCTGGAGCCAACCCTAATAGGATTATCAGGTCATGCTTATCATAAAAATGCATTGTCATCAGAACCATAGAAATATGCAAAATTTTAACTTCGTACGATGAAAGGAAGTAGTTCTAATGCAGCTTGCAAGATTAGACCCAAACAAATAAACAAACAGGGCAAGCTAAATAAGGGCTTGTAAATAGGATCTAAAATGTCCCTCAATCAAGCCATTTAAACACTACAGTATAGTAAGAAGCAATTATCCAGAAGTAAATATCCACATACGGTAGCTTTCCACCATAAATGGTGATCAATTTGAGGTTGACCTCATTCTCAGCAATTTACTCAGCACCAAGCAAAATAAAAATCCTGTGCCGACTTAAGTTTTCCTTCGTACTAAGAGCTTATTTAGATTTAAAAGTGAATGGATATCGGTAAGTTCCAGTTTTGATCAATTCGCAAATCGCATACAATGGCGGCCCCACTTGTTCGCTCGCAATTAATAAACGCTTTGACCCACAATCAGAAGTACATTTGAAAATGTCGACTCATACTATCTATAAGTAATTAATTTTAAATCTATTGCAAGCTTTTACATTCTCCGCTTTTGGGCATGATGAATATCCGTGACCGTGCCATGACGTAAAGTCACTTTCTTTTTATTTTGACTCAATGTCACTGTCACGTTTTTTCAACTTACAGTACCTACTAGCTATAATCGTTAAAAAAATGAAACACGTGCATATTTCGAAATAATCTAAATTGGTCGTATGAATTCATAACGGCATTAACATTTTACCTTATCGGAGCTCTTTCGAAACTTAAAAGCAATGTCATAATGACTGATTTTATCATTTACATAACTGATTGATGAAAACACTAATCCTGAATGAGAATTTATGGAAGATAGACGAAGGTAGGATTAGAATTTGCTTTACACAGTAACAGAACTGAATAACTTACCATAAATCAATGTATGGACAGGGGAAATGCACTGTGTTTCAATACTCCCGAAGTCACATGAACAATGACACAGGCACTTCTGTCTCGCGTCCAGTGAAACGTATCAGTATCGAAACATAACAGAAATATCACTCTCCACTAAAACATGCCTTTTTCACTGCACTCAGCACATACTTATGACTGCACCACACGGGAAGCTTACACACGTTTCCTCACAGTTATCTGTTAAGATTCTAGCGTAACAGAATGAAGCAACATCACCTTGGAATTCGCAATGCGAAATTTAGCCGGTCGCAAGAGGCACTCGCTATTTAAAAGCGACAGTTCAACCGACTTTACCGGTCGAAAACGTTCCAAATTCGTATCGACCAGTCGATTTTCGAATAAAACGGCGCGTTGAATAACAAACGAGTGAGCTGCGCGGGCAGCGCCAGCAAACTGAGGCGCCACGGTGCACTGCGCGACCACGCGACGCATCTAAACCCAACGATGTGGACTTCAAACTTTTACACGACTAACTTAAAGTGGACATTATCCACTGCAACTCGAGAACACCTGCACGAATTTTCTTCTCGGCAGCACTACTAAGTTGCGAATAAGCTCATACGTTTACATACATGGACATGTCATCTGGACAAGGCTTTCAAGAAATGACACTCATATATGCACGCAATCGATTACGCGCTTGTTTTAATCGAGCGGTTGTGATATTAACTACCGCAGGGATAACGAAATTAACCGCATAGAGATTAAACATAAAAGCCTGATTATAGCGTTCGTTGTCCTAAAACATCATACAATTATGCTTTTGCTGCTGCTCCAAGTGAACAAATGCTAGATGAAAACTACAGACGCATATGTTAATAAGTGCTCATAAAAAATATCATACAAGAAAACTGACTTGGCTACAGAAAATTAAGTCAAGCGACCTAGTAAACTCAAGCGGCTTTGCTGCTTGGTAAAGCCAGCATTCCTTTAAAGCAACAAGATCTAAGGATCTCAACTTGGGATTGTTAATGCAAATTAGATATAAAGTATCAACCATTAAGCAATAAATATTGTAACATAGTAAGTACTAGTTTAAATTCATTTATGTAGTTACTACATCAAAATCTATGAAATATAATAATATAGATATGAAATGTCCACAACGTACAATAACAAACGTAGACAAATCGTATATAAGCATCTTTATTAAGGGCAACATAACAAATCAACACAAAAATGTTAAAAGACAAGATACGTGAACATGTATTCCAACGATACCTATAAAACATAATTGAGAGTATCGATGCGTATCGAAGACCAGTCTTAGGTGCATTTAATTTGCATAGCATATTACAGTACAAAAAAATTATTTTACACGTTGGTAGTAAGTATGTAATGTACTTGAAGTAAGTAATGCAGTTGATGAGAAGATTATGTTTTGTAAGATTATTTTTAGAGCACCTTACAGTTGAAAACAGAAAGTTTTACCTGTACATTATGAATCCCTCGCATACGTTACCAAACCATCTACACGCTTATATATAATTCTTAAGTTTCTCCATTAAGTAGTAGATTAGCTTTACGCTAAACCAAGACCAAAGCTCTAAGATTTCATTATTAGCGCTGAGATTGCAAGTGTAGTTAGCAAGGTGAATTAAGACACCATAAACATCTAAGATCTAGTGACACAAGTGCTTATCCCGACTGGAGATCATAACGGAACGTGACACTTAGCAGACAGGATAACCAGCAACTGACTTTAGCCAGCTACCATCTGCTATTCTGATGCACTTTATCAATAAACAGATATGCAAATAGAAAAAAACTATAATTAGAACACGGTCTATCTTGGTTATTGAATATTCACTATGACCAGCATTCCCACATTGCGTTTGCACATAAGTTTTTGTAATCTATATTTTCTCAACTATTTTCATTCTCGCCGTGCAACCATGCAACCGGGTTGTGGTTGAAGAACAAGTCTAATTAAGGCGTGTGCATATTTCAGACCGCACTCTAGAAACTGCATGCCTAGCTCATATCTGTGAGAATGGTGCAAGTGTCAATAAATGATGCGTTTCTTTTATTTCTAGATTCTCAACATCCCTAGATAACAAAACGGAGGATGTGGCAAATGTAAAAGATAAAAAGGAGAATATATTGAAGCAACGTACGATAATAAAAAGACAAGTAAATTAAATAGGACCTGAAAGGTATATAAAATTTAACAATCTAGTTGTTCATGTCATGGTACTACTACTTTATTACTAGAGACTATTAGTCTCTTTCATAAGATTTGTCACATACTACGGTCATTTGATTAATTACTGTTCCCAAAACGTAACCGACGGATTAATTTGTCAATTTGATGGTCATTAATCTCCCAAAAAGTACTTTATTATTCATAGCTGTAAAATATTTAAATATGATATTCATAATGACATACATATGATTGGAATAATAATATTGAGTATAACTTTTTTATATTTGCATTCCATCAATACGAATTCCACGTTTTACATTTTAAGGTAAGTTTTCCAAGATTCCAATAATTTTCATGGAAAGTAAATCTTCTAACATGATAATTTATTAGGATTGCTTTGTCGTCAGTTGCATTTAAATGTCAATCCTGATCACATTCACATTTCAATGAACCCACTATTGTTTTAACTTAAATTTCGACATCAAGTAACGCGTTTGAAGGTGTTAATTGAATAATACATTTAGGAGACAGTCCTTATGTTTCGAAACTATCACATCAACGTCTGTTATACCTTTTGAGTAAGGCATATTTTGTTTAAAAATACGATTATTTCAAACTATGTCAATTTACTATTTCGGAGTTATGCAATGGTATGCCATTTGAATAATAAATAAAATTATTATTGTTCTTAGATGTTTTAGTTCTGCTGAGCTGAAACATACTCGTATCTAATCAATTGTCTTCTCTAGAGTCACACCTAAATTTACTTCTGATAAACTTTGTGTTTTACAACTTTTCTGAAAGTCGACAATAAGAAGAGAAATCCGGCATGTAAAATTTATAAATATCTCTAAGTACACTAAGTTGCTGATTATCCTATTCAAGAAATAAGATAGAGGCAAAGCGTCATTAACGAACATATTACAAACTGTTTGAACATTTCACACGTACCACAAACAAGAAACCGAGAGCTAGTGAACTTTCAGAAGGCATCAACGCCAAGAACCTAATTATCACCTCAAAATGCGACTAAAAGAGCACTTATAAGGTGTAGGATTTATTTGGGTCACTTATCTAATTACGGAAAGACAGTGACTGACGTGAGAATATAAGTAATTATGAATGGTGACTCGCTCAATCTGTAGCTACAGATAAACATCATGTTGAACGTATCGATTATTGCAACGTTCATTCATTACCACATGCAACATACTAGTAAGGCGCAATTGATGGATGATCATTACATAACGCTATATGATGATGTGGAAAAAAGATAAGATCATAGCAGTCACGATCCCAGCCATTCCCGGCGGCGATCCTTCGAAGACTATGTAATAAGAACTAAATGACAGGGTTTCTGTAATTACCGGTGACCGCCACGCCGGTGTTCGTGTAAGGGGCAAGCCTATACATCTCGCCCGGTGTTTTATATCCTTTTTCTCTTATCTGATCTATTTCTCGGAATAAAAGGGAAACTATATTGAATGAAGCATCCAGAAAATAATTGTTTTTCTAAGAACTTTATAAGATTAAATAATTGATGCAGCACGTGATGATAAATGAAGTTTATTGACTTTCAGACAGAACATTTACAAGATATTTATCGGAAACTAAATTCTTACAAGTACAATCAAATGCAGTCAATCGCAATCGTACATTATGTAATTACAATAGCTTCTTGAAATCAAAATAGCAACATCGTGATACTCGGAACCGTTAAACTGCTCGCGTGAGAAGCATAAATGCTTCCGTCTAAAGAAATTGAGCGATAACATAGAAATCGTAAATGTCATAAACATACATTCATGGGTACTCTTCACTATACTTACTTACGGGTCCCACTAAGAAAACGACAATTCATGACTGTTTTTCTAGCTAACATAAGGTAATGTTATTGAAATTGATGCGTACAGGAATTGTGAGATAATGTTTAGAAGATAGAGCTTTTTTAAATTACTCCACTAATATTTATGACAGGTTAGTGAAATTGTTTATTGGTAATGACCAATAAACAATTACTTATACTACAGCTGGATGACTTAACGCTTCTATTATTTTTCCCGCTTTTGACAATAGGTAGCTATAACAAAAATATAAAAACTATATACCATAAAATGACATCGCAGTACCATAGTTAAATGGTTTTGAAATAAATTAAATACATGAACACAACCTTGTCTGTTCACTAGAACCTCGGTCGTATAATACAGACCCCATTACAAGGATATCACACTAGAAAACTTGACGGACAGGTTTTCTTGTCTGATCTAAACAGAGGCACTATAAACACAGTATTTAGCAGAAGGGATGGCAACTACAGGCAGCCAGTCAGTCAACATCTAGTTATAAGTTAACGTTAACCTCATCACTATGTCATTATTAAAACGTTAGAAAATCTATGATTATGGAAATTATGCTAAAATATAGCTTTACTCAGTAAAATCAATATTTTAAGGTCACTGTGACAGACAAAATTGTATGGCTATATACAGTTAGAGAGCTTATAATATGTAAATAGCTACAAGTTAAAATTCCCATTCTAATATATCACCAATAGATGTGACGAATGAGAAGTCGTATTCATCGAAATAGTGTCGAAATAATCAATAGTGATTAACAGGTAGGTAGATGGTTGGGTCCGCAAAGTTCTGAAAGATAAGAAGGTCAGAAAAAATTCGTGAGAGCATTCCAAAAAATAACAAAATGGAAAAAGAGAATAGATGAAAGTACCTTGTAATGAAAATTAGAACCGAACAAAGATCCATATCATATTGAGGCCGCAATCATTTCACACGATTGCTCAAATTCACAACTGACTGGACTTTAACAATCGTAACGTCTTCATTCTCTAATTATACTGGTTCCTTTTCTAGAACACTGATTTAAGTTTATAATGTTCATTTAAAACCAACCGTTATTTGTATTTTGATGGTTGATAAGCAAATTTAACTTTACGACTGAAGATAACCATACAATGTTTTAAGAAATTCAACATAATTTTAAACAATACAAGTTATATTGCGAAATAGATTACAAAGATGGATTTACTATATTAAATAGATAAGTGCAAAATAACTCGTGTTATTAATTATTATCATCCAATTAAGTCTGTCTTTTAATAGCATTGAGACACGCGCTAGAACAGCAAATGCTCATTCACCTGTTTACCTTATGAATTACCAGGTATGTCCCAATGAGTAGTTGGCAGATGCACTTGTAAAAAATAGCGGTGAATGGCAGATGTTACTATTGTAATAAATAATTACACATCAGATGTTAGTAAACTTCTGCATGGAAATAGAAAAAAGGGAATGCAATCCACCTGGTTGTAATGTAAGACTAGCCTATTGCGCTAAAGTAGTTCAATATAACTGTTTAACATTAACAAATAACTTAAATAAGTTTTTGTCCTATTCAGTCATAGATCCTTCCTGACCCTTTGGACTACGATTCGACTCTTGGAATGAGGCCCATAAAGGAAGACAACATTCAAATTAGCTACTACATGTTTGTATTTGCTGAATTATTCATAACATAGTGTTATTTTATTGAGTGTTCAGAAAAACTATCAAAGATTAAGTCTTGTGTGTTGTCGTGTCAAATAAACTTAAATAATATAATTTTCAAAGTAGTAAAATAATCCCATACTATAATGCACTTTTCTATATTTAAACATTCGTCTGGACTCTGGACACAACTATCCCAAGATATCCATGAACTATGTTTTGAAGAACAACAATGTCAGTCGTTGCTAACAATAAGTATTATTAGTAACTAATTGCAACGAAAGCCTTTGGAATGCATAGAGCGGCAATGACATTATCCACAGTAGGGCAAAAACTTCCGTAGTTCATTGACGAGATGCCTCGCATAAAAATATCCTAACCAATCAAGTTCTTCTCGACCGCATAGATGCAAGGTTATCCACTTGCCTGTTGTTCTAGTTTTTATAGCAACACCGACATCTGTCTTTCATTAAACAAAATTGCCAAAGGAAATGATCAATGGGTATTTTAAATGTAACATATCTCTTTATATACAACACACAAAAAATGTAGACTCTGAAACCATCCAACCGATATGCCTTAAAATGGTTTTATTTGAAAGTCAACAATCCGAAGGTGGGTTGAGACCACTAAAACAATGCATCAGGCATATTCGGTCCATTGATAAAGTCGATTTTCCACTTTTCCCATACAACAATTTAAAGATAATAATATATAGATGGTGCATCAACGTCAACGTCAACACAAAAACACTGATCGGTCATTTTCATCAGAAAAATGTTTAGCGTATTGGAACACGCCGGGTATCCACTAGTTTTTAATAAATAAGAAAAAATAAAGCATCGGTAAACACTTAAAAAAGTTATCAAAAGTCATTATTACTTTGGTTGATTATATCTTAAACGAAATATTAAATTCGGGCACTATTATAAATTTGAGGGTATCAAGATAAAAATCTTTTAACCATTGCCTTCAATCCTGTCGCTGTTTGACATTACAGGTATACAGACTACGCGTACTTGAGTGATGTAACATTAACATGTCTCCAATACGCATGCTCGTATGACCTACACGAATATCATAATCATAGGTATAAATAATGTATGTGCATTTTACGACACCAAAAACACAATCGCGTAAGTTTACTATCTATACTCTGCGCGTCTTGGAGCCGAAATGTTTAATGACAAACCGTTGCCTAGCAACCACTGACAACCAGGGATATAAAACTTTTTGTGGTTTTATGAGAATATTTATTTTTTTCCCTTTATTTCTTCTTAATCTTTGCTACTAATAAATCAAGTAACTAATTGATAAGTTAATGCATAAAATACATTAAATGACAGTATTATAAATATTGATTTCATATTTTAACCTTTATACCCTAACCTTAAAATAGCTTACGTACGTAATTACATTGTTTTACTTTCAAAGATAAAGTATAATATTTATTTTATATGTACTTTAGTAGTATAATGTTGTAAAACGGGACCACGAGAGCTTCGCCTCTTGAGGTGGCGAGCTCCAATCGTCAGAGTTAAGCAATGCTTGCTATGGTAAGGCCAGCATTTGGAATATGTAATGAATAAACGACTGTAGTGGCAAAAAACTTCTTGATCAACCTTATGGGCTAAGTAATTAACGAGTATATACTCGTTAATTAAATAGTCGACATTATTAAAGCTTGAAGACTGACTACTAACCTTCCTCCTCAGTGGAGGTGCCCCGTACTTAAGCAGCATTGAGGTGTTAACATAGGTCTCAGCTATGAGGAGACCTGTGCCCTGTTATGAGCCACTGAGTTGTTGGTGGCACACGGTTGCAGCTATAGAGTGATAGGGTGAAGTAACAAAAAAAACTGTATTCTTCACGATTTTATTTCAAAATTATCATTTTACAAAATAAATATGACTATTAAGGTAAAATGACTATAATGTTTTAAACTCTTCAAGTTCAGTTCTTCGAGAACAATAATTGAAAATTGTATGGTTGGTACAACCATAGATTGTTAGTAACATTCATCTCCTTGTGGTAATCCCCATCTCCCTTTTGGCTTTCAAAAATTAAATGGCCCTCTTCTAAAAATCCATCTTCATTACCTGAAAAATAAAAACAGATACATTATATTGAAGGAGCTGTGGCACGGTGATCAGTGACCCTAACTGCCGAGCTGTGGATAACATGTTCGAGTCCCAGCTGGGGCAGATATTTATTTCACAGATAAATATTTGTACATACTTCGGTCATGGATGTTAAACTATGTGTTATTTTTTTAAAGATTTATTTTTGTACAGTTGTACAGTTTTGGACATGACAATTATTCAATAAACTGAAAAAACATACCAATATGCACTATTATTAAGCGCTTTCTTTTTCCTAAAGGTCCTTTTAAACCCATCGACAACCCTTCTTGGAAAGCTTCACGGCTTGAAATGATGCTCAAATCTTGCCAGACCTTACTTTTTGTATGACCTGAAAATTAAAGAATGTATGCTTTTTAAATTAGATTATCACATAATTAGATAATATTTTTTACAATACTTTACCCACAGCTTTAGCTCCATTAATGTATTGCTTAAAACATATATTATATATCATCATAATCTCGACCCATCAAGGCCCACTATTGAGCATGGGTCTTCTCTTAGAATGAGAAGTTTAGGCCATAAGTCCACCACGCTGGCCAAGTGTGGATTGGCAGTTATCAAGACATAATAGTAAGTAAACCTGCTTAATAGTTCTCAAAGACATTGAAGTCGCACTTGGCCAGGGCATTAATAGTCTGGATTAATTCTGAGGAGCTTTGATTTTAAAAGGATTGATTGTGAATAATAATATAGCGTTAAATAATATATAAATTAGTGAATATGTACCTTCGTTATGCCATGTTTCATTAGTATATTTTACGGCCTTCTTCCTTCATTTTAGCAATGAGACACAAGTATTTTCGCCTCCACATAACTATTATACGTTTTTCTATGTTTACGATAACTTCTTGACCTTTCCAAATATTTCTATTTGAGAAACTGCTTGCTGCAGCCTGCAAATAGCAGACGACGCGCGACGTCACGTCAGCCAATCTGGCCAATCAGCCATATCATTTCGTTTCTTACGTTCCGTTCCTTTAAATTATTGTACACCAAAATTGTAATTGGGTATTTTAAAGAAGCTTAAAATAATTTAAATCCGGTTAGATTAGTTGCTGTTACCTAAGTATCGTGTAGCGAAATTCATTTATATAAAGAAAACCATTACTATCATTGTTTAATTTATTATAATAAATTATACTTTTAAAGTTACCGTGTGTAATGAAACGTCCGTGTCGTCCGTACCACAGATTAGTAAATTCCATCCGATCTAAACTTCGGAAAATAATACGACCAAATTGCAAAGTAAGTTAGCACCATAACTCTGTAAAGATTTTGGTAGTCATTTCTATTTATAGGCATCGTAAAATTGTACAATATGTTAAAAGGTTTCAAATCGCATCATGGAAATAAGGTTGTCACAACAATGTGTTTGAATAATGACAGAGTTATTTAATTTTGTTTGTTTCCACGTTTACTCGGAGTTTATAATTGTTATCGATCAATGTGTACTTATTTAAGAATTCACAAATAACATAGTGAGTAGTTTGTCTATATAAAACGCATTTGGTGTACAAATTCATGTCAGTTGGTGAAAACCCTAGAAAATTATTTTTATGGTTTGTTTACATTTGTTTCGGCTCCAAAACGCGCAGGGTATAGTTACAACGGTTTTGCAATGTTAGATAGGGTATGTCGCAAACCACGACGAATCTTGGTTATTATTTGTCATGTGACAACACTGGGAGGTGACTTTCGAATGCCGCACTCTGAAACACTAAAAGCAGAGTCGTTACTGGTTTTCAATGGAATGAAGCAAAATTTTCGTGATGTCCAGTTCGTGTGATTTCATGCTCATGGGCATTGATAGCAAATCGAATTGTAAAACTTGAACAGGTTTTAGTTTACACTAGTCATAGATATTATATATTCTCGTATACTCCCTTACATGGCCCTTAAACCTACTTACATAATATTCAACTATTTGATGTTTAGCATATTTTTCATCGAACAAGGTTAAATAAAAAGAGCTCGTACTCGTATATTACCGAGATACATATTTACATGATTTTTTAGAAGATTGAATTTTTTCAAATATTTAGTACCGTATGATCAATAATGTCAATATTGATATACATATTTTGATATAGTCAAAAATGTTCTTTGCACAAAATAATATTTTTAGACATTTAGAACTTCAAATATTTTTTTCACAAATTATTTACAACGAGGCCTGCATGAACCTGAATGATGGTGTTCCATTCCAAATTTCTAAACTCTAACTCTTACTAACGAATGTTGAACTGCATCGAATCCACCGCAACTGGTCCGTGGTTTCCGATTTGTGCAGGTTTCAGTTTCAACTCGCCCGAAGCTTATTTAATTATGATTTACAGATTAAGCCTATCTAATGACCGCTTATTAATACGGGATTTCTCAACGTGCGGTACTTGAACGTTCAAGAATCGTAAGTAACGGAGATAATATCTAAATTAAGAATACATTGAATTCAGTAACTTACCACTAGGGTTAATCTACTGGCTTATATTTTGAAGTGGTATTACATAATTGAATTGCTTTACGTGACGTATTAAATTCGTATAATAGTTCACTCGGTCATTATATTATTCGTACATTTCATACGTAACAATCAATCAAAATAAACTTGCGAGTCATTAATCAGCTGCGAATGCAATTAAAAGGATCATAATTCCAAAGACAATACACAACGCTAATGACAAACGTTAAATATTCTCAAACGACTTACATTACGGGTTATGGTAATCGATTTGACACAATCCTCCATTGGCAAACGTAGAACTAAAGTGAATTATGCTCGCGTAAACTGAAACTCAGAGACTTGCAATTATAAGTATATTGGTGACGATAAAACTAAGATATGTTTATCTCCTAGTTTGTGAAATTGAATCACACTTGTTCGAAGTCCAACATTCTGGCTGAAAGGTGAAATACAATATCTTACGTAATAACTAATAACAAAAATATTCGCCTTGGTAACCCGAACCTCTTCCCGGAAAGCGTGAACTTCCTTTTTGCTTTAAGTTATCTTGTATTTTGGCTACAAGGAATTTGTGAACTCGTGATATGATGCAATCTTCAAAAGTAGAGATAGCTATATGTAGATCATATCAATTAAATCAAAAGAACTTTTCTTTCTTTCCTTCTTCTAGTTTCTTTTTGGTCGCAACCTATTGGTGTTTACACAATAAAAACCTAACTTAAAGACTGTTTTGAAAGTCATTGGAGTGTCTTTGTGAATTCTCCATATCCTTCGTGTAATCAATCTTCATTACTTAATAATTTTAACGCTTCGGTTTCTGAATCTTTAAATCGATTAAAATTTAGAATAGATCCGATCAACAGTTTTATAACTAACGAGTAACCGCCCTCGCTTTGCTTCGGTTTTCTTATTTTTTTACACCTTATTGGAGTTTTATTGAGGATCCCTATTTTTTTTTAATATATAATATAGCCTATGATACTCGGGGATAGTGTAGCTTCCCAACAGTGAAAGAATTTTTAAAATCGATTCAGTAGTTTCGGAGCCTATTCAATGCAAAGAAAAAATCAAATCTTTCCTCTTTATATATTAGTATAGAAATAGATATAGATATGCACTCCCAAAATCAATTCATGATTCTCAAAATATATCACCTCGTGTGTGGTTGTGTGGGCGGGGGTCTTCATGTTAATGCCGGTCGCAATACCCGCAACATAACACCACAAGTGACTAGGAAATATTTAATCTACATAACGTGTGCTACGACATAGCCAACGGCGACCAAGTAAAGCATTGTTATGTCATTCTCTCCTATTACAACAATGTGATATGAATAACGTAAAGCGATACGATGACACGCCGGCGCAACCTGTATCAGCAAAATCTTAACTTCCATTGTGTACAAACCAAAATGGAAGCTGCAAGCTAATTTGAATCCTCTTACTGAACATCAAGACATCTTGTAAGTCGCTGAACTAACAGACGAAGCAGTTCTTTAATGTAAACGCCGTTGAGGACTTCCATTCATGCGGACTATTTTGGGAAGAAAAAGATTAATCAACTCAAGTGAAATCGAAAGTACCAGAGCTTAGCGCGTCATTGATACGAGACTATGAGACTAATGCTAATATACACAATGCATTTGCAATATTCACAAAGGAACAGATAACGCTAGAAAGTGTTTTGTTAAATTTTTTGTTCGTTGTACGAGAGACGCTTATATAATTTACTGACAATAATAACGTTGTTCCTGGTATTGTCATATGATGTGTATATGCTGATGAGACTTATGTCGATAAGGTAACAGTTGTAGGTGAATATGCTAAGCTGTAATGTGATACCTTCAATCCAGATCAAGAAAAGCAAAATACTATGAGGCGATTACTAATATTAAGACCAGTCACATATTTCAGAAATATGTACCGATCAATTGGCGTGGTCATTAAGTCAAATTCTTTATTAAATTACTACACAACATATCCCGCGTTTTGGCGTAAAGTAACGGTCGGTTAACAAAAAGTTTCACACCGATTGTGTAAATTATACAAGAAAATATACAGCTGATTCTAGACTATACGACTAAAATGATTCTAAGTAAGTTTAGTGCTACACTAAGGAACATCACTGAATCTCAAAATAAATAAATGAAATTTGAGTGTTTTCAATAACATGGACAAGAGGATTTTATCTGAAACAAATTTCATTGAACCAGACTTTATACATATCGCCGTATTAGAGCTAAAACCAATTATCTCGATTTTTGGGCTAAAACACTTTTTTACACCATTCTACTTAGAAAAATTCGCTTAGATCCGATGGTAATACCAATTAAATTGGCTTACTTTGCAAAAACTACATACTCTAAAAGTGATTTTATCGAGATAGTACATAAAATTCCATAATCTTCCTGTGATAAATACGAATAAGTAATTTTAAAACGTCTTAAGTCTGAAAAATTTGGACGGTATTTCAATGTTGTGCACCATTAAAACCGCCTAACTATTCATATAAACGTTTTTTTTTCTATCTATTTACGTACATATTTGTGTAAGATTAAGAAAACAAAACACAACAACCACGGATAGTAGTTTTTAGCATTAAATTCATAGTTCGATATGAAATAAATCTCTGTAATAAAACACGATAACCAGAGATAGTTTGTTTAACCATATCCATATCTATATTATTCCATATCTATACCAAAAGTGAATATGGTTGTAATCTACAGATTCTAGAGCATAAGAATACGAATAAAAATGAGCCTGTACGTCCTCGGAATCATATAAAAAATTCGTACAAACTTTCAAAACGCAATAACTCTAAAATATTTTTTCCCTAAAATGGTCGAGTTAGTTGGTTTTAGTTCTAATACGGCGATATGTATAAGTTTAGACTTAGATAAAACTCTTTCGATTATCGCATAGGAAGGACTGTCGGCTTTTCGAAAGCCTATCAATACTTTATACAATAATTAATATCTAATAATTACATAAAACCCAAAGCCAACAACACAGGACACGTAGGTACACAGCAGCCAACATATTCTGCCCTCGGGGCAAATTGTTCGCTCTATCCGCTTTCCTCGGCTATCTCAGATCGAAGATGATTTATAAGCAATGCGCATTGCCACATAGCGCAGCGCATAGCGCGACCAACATCACTATCACCCAACAAATATATGGAACATATTATTATACAGGACTGATCAAAGAAGGAATTATTTAAATCACAGCAGGGAATGTTCGTCTAATACATGTCATTTAATTAAAAGTAAAGAAGTTAAGTGATATTATTAATGATAAAAATTAATCAATTCATAATTAAAACTTAAAGTAAATACATAAAAACATATCTTTTTTATCTGGTCTTCTACAGGCTGATGCATGGATAAGTGAAGAATGACTTTGGTGTTGATGATGACCGCGACAGTAACCACTTAACATCAGGTTAAATTTAAGATTGTCTACTCGATTGTAGGTTATTCGATAATCGTATAAAATATTGCAGCAGCGAAATCAATACATCTTTAATTTAAAAACATCCTAAATCAAACCGCAACATTCATACAACACCAGTGCAGGTGCAGACTACAGAGTACAAACCAAGTATACATTACACAGCTCATTTAGTCCTACTCAGTACTAGAAAATTAAGGTCACTATAATTACGTTAAAATCTGTATCACTTAATTATTTTTAATTTTGTTTTAAAATTTATAAAAAATTAACTATCTAGAATGATCCTTAGATATTCTGAAGTAATCCTTAGGTAAAAGATACATCGGATGTTACCAGGTACTGACAGAAAATAAACTTAAAATAGATTAAGGTCCATACGAGTTACACTAGTAACATTATCATTTTGTAAATTGAATGTTTAACTACAAGCGGTTCATTTAATGTTTAAATCATACTCATTTACAAGTCAATCTCACAGCGGTGGAGACGTAACAAATGATAATGACCCTAAATCAGTGCTAAACATAACTATTATCTTGCCTACGCTTTATACGCCCTAGCAATATCCATACGCACCAACCTTGTTCACCAACCATCACTTAAGAGAGTCCCTACATTCGTTGACGCTGATTCGGCTTGCGTTAACTGTCATGAAAGTTGGCAAAATCCATTTCGGAAGGCGTGAATGTATTAATGAGAAAGGTAGAAAAATTTATCAAAATCGCTATATTAACTTGATTAATTAATAACTTAGCAATGCTAAGAATAATTATGATATAGGTACTAAGGTGTATTTGTCTTAAATACTAGATTTGATTACATACTAAACTATGTAATATATTGACGTGGCTATTAAAATTAGTATATCTATCATACGAAGTATACTGATAGTAACCGACTCTTTCTTACCAATACGAAATAAACATTTCATGAATTTGACTTTTAATCAGACTTTATCGGTTTGATAAGGTCATATTCAAATCAACGAGTGAACAGACTCCCTAACGGTACCGTCGGATCCCCTAATAGTTATCACTCACGAACAAAAAGAAGACAAAACGGAGTTGAATATAAGTGGCTGGTAGGCGTAACAATCAGACTGTGATTGAATGCATTCTACCACACACTCCCACCCAAGGTATATCACCTGTGGGCCTGTGGCCTCTACTCTTGCTTTTGTCGATCGTAAAAGGCTGTTAACCGAATAGCTAAAATAATAGCAAAGTAAAAATTAAGTACAAAAATTAAGGTAGCAATTAAATAAAATTTTAAGCTATCCATCTGAGCTATCCACAATGTTTCGAACAAAATATACGTATAATTAGACGCATCGTTTTTAATTACATGGACCAAAATAACTCTGACACATTAACAGATACGGTCAATTTATAGACGGTGATTATGCATATTTTATGAGCGTATCCGATGATGATAGCACCATCGGATAGGCGTTAACGTCATTTGAAATAGATTGAATTTAAATATGCGGAAGATATAAACCAGAATCAATAGCTCTGCCTGCTATTAGTAGAACATACTTTATATCACTGGCATATTAATAGCGAAATCTTATAATTACTGTATTTATTATTGTATAGATGTCTAAATATGTCTTAATTTTGCCTAATATTAAATAACTTTTATGTAACTACGTCACGTTGAAATTTTGGCCACATAAGTATATATATTATATATATCACCCTCCATACATGTTTACAACAATTTTTTTACTTAACAGTTCTTAGGTTTCATAGAAAATTAACAATATTATTTACATTAGACGACAGGTGATAGTTTTCTCTGAATTTCACAACTAAGTTTAACTATATAAGCCATTTGTAAAAACGAATCGTAAAAATATATCAAACGTACACAATGCCCAAAGGTTTATAACCATTATTGAGTAAGAAAAATTACGAGTAGGTCTCATCTCAAAAAAAACCCTTACATCATTACGAACACCAAACCATTACGTTACGCCGAAATTGTTAAATTGCTTTTAAATCTTACGCCCGCGCCGACGCGTTTAACTTCTTTGGAATCGGAATCATAATACAACTCAATATATTTCTCCTAACCCAGTTAAAATTGTTTCCGTTTGAACCAGAACACGACACCTATTAAAGATTTTCGTTTCACGAAATCAACGGAGTCGAACCGAACAGCGTTTAAGTGAATGGTTAGTCCGTATGTGTAGAATCTTGAGTCAGTATAAGAATGCTAGTAATAAACACTACTTATTATCATTAATTTGTTGTCATATCCCAAGCTAAAATATTTTACTACACAGTGAAAAATTATGAAAAAGCCTATTTATTAATGAACCTCTGCGACCTTTAGGGGATTTTCATCGGTGTCTTGCTGTGATCATTACATACTTGTACGTTGATTTAGTTAATAAAAAAGTTTAGCGGCTCAAGAATTTATGATATTCGGACTGGTCACTGACCCCTATATCCATTCCTACCTAATGAAGATTGGTACAGTATACATACATATATGGTGCCTCCCTTTTAAGGGAAACAAATTAGAACTTCCACCTTTCAAAAAGTGTTGCAATCAATGTAATAGACGCTCCCAATTACTGATATTAGTTTTTACTGCTAGTCAACGTAATCTTCATAACACTTTCTGGTTGTCTCATAAAGAAAGACTAACCGCTAAGTATATCATAGCAGTCGTATGACGGGCGAATTGTAACATTACGCTTCCTTGAAACTTGATACAATTGTAATGTCAATATACATAAATTAATTGCCTTTAGCCATTGACTGACATTCATTATTAGGAGAATTAATTACATCTTTGTTAATCTAGGGCTAGGGGCTAGATTCTTTCAAACGTGAAGAAATTAAGGTAAAGAAGGGTAAATAAATGCCCTATTCCATACCAGTGCTAAGAAAAATAAATTTTAAAGCTAAGCTGTAATCAACGTAAAAGCTAATTTTAGCGTGTATAAAACTCATGACTATACTACTCGTATAAGGGCTTGTCGACAACCCTGCTATAATCCTTTCACGGCGTCAAACTGTGAAATTCGATTAGCCCATGACGAAAGTGACGTAACAATTATGATCGGGTGATTTATTAAAAGGAATACGTGTTCTGATATTCACTCTCATTAATATCATGAATACAGTGTGTACAGTACCATAAAATTATCATTAACGTTCACCATTTAAACTGTACAGGAAATTGTTAAATGTTCGGTATATGGGTCTTTAGTTTCTAGATTGAAATTACGAAACACGTTTCATTGCACAAATATACACTTTTAATATAAAATATCTCAAAATACATCGGAAACTAAATTGATAAAAAAAATACAAGTACGACGAACACGACAGAAATACGATCATTGTAGCAATCGTTCCATTAGATGGCGTCTAAAATAAAAACCTCGAATTTTCATGAGGGTGATGTCGAAACTTCCTTAGAATTTATCGCCACTAATTTGTGGTCGACTTCCGCGTCCAAACTGAGATCTGTCGACTCGTCAAATTAATAAAAGAAAACGAACAGCCACTTTTCCCCATTTCCTCGTCGCCAATTTAAGAGGAATGTTTGTTTAAGGGAAAGTGACTCGTAAAAAATTCTTCTACCTAACTCTTTAATCTCAACATCTTAAGAGTTTCATAATATGCTCATTATAGCGTAGAATAAACACGCACAATAAAGCAAGCTTTAAGAATAGAAACTCCAAAAAGGATACGTATGAAACTTTTCACAATTACGGAACATTAAGCTATTATTTATTCCTCTTTATTGAAAAAATAGAATTTAATATTATGAATACTGTATATGTATATATAATACCTAGATACTTTAATAACCCTCCATTTTCTATCTTTTTACGCAACATTTACGAATAGGAAAGAAGACTTCATTCATAAAGATCGACACCGACCTGGCAGACTTGATTTCATATATTCACGACAACAATAACAATTAACATTATAAAACAAGCCATTTAATTAAATAGAAAAACTTCAATTGCTCGAAATATAAATCGGAAATTACGATAACACTACCTTGTGAGACACACAGGAAGAAAAATTCGGGCCATGGGATAAACGAAGAAAGTGTGTTCTTATGATCATTGAAATCACAACATATCAGTAATTGGATCTTGACAGACGTTTTATATAACCGGTTACTGGTAAGCCGTCAACTTACTTTTTATGTAACGAAACCAGGTAACAAGCTTAAGGTACTCCGTTTTAAGTGGTGTCGCTGCATTCTATTGACACCTAGATCTCACCAACCTCAAATTGGTGATACACTGTCCATCGTCCATGGAACCTCTTGCTTACGAGACGTCTGGTCAGAATCTCACGAGGCCTGAAACTGTTTCCCAAAACTCTGTAAGTATTAAGAGAACAGCATTGAGAGTACAATGATAAACTCGTTATTTTATATCTCCAACAAAATTTACGCAATGTTTAACTTTAGACGGATTCGGTTCCTGTAGCGATCATAATCTCAAACTAAAATTACACCTATGCATTTATTAGACCTATGCAATAGGTTATATTTTGTTTGTTGTCATGTCAACTTATTTATATTAACAGTCTAAAAGGACAACAATGTTGCCATTTAGAATTCAGATGTCTAACATTTAAACATTAACAATTACAACTAAAATAGGCGAAGCGATAAAACAGTCAAACTCAAAGATCTATTATCTTACATCTATTATGAAAGGGATAACATGAAGCACATTCTATTAGCCGATTGCAAAATCATAAAAGGAAAAAGTTCGCAAAACGCCGATGCTGATCTTCGAACTTTCGAGATAACAGCAACAAACAATCGCTTGTGTAGAGTAGAGAACATTACGATGTAACAAAAAATAAATAACAAGCACGTAATTAGATGATTATAGAAATTCTAAGAATGAAAAGTTTGCAGATATACTATGATATATTCGAAATTTTAAGATAACACTGACAAACAGTTTATATAATATAGAGAATAGAGTGGATTTGATTTTTTTTGTAAGTAGTCCAAGATTGTTGGTAATTATTTATGTCACAGATAAATATTTGTAGTCGGGTAATTGGTGTTATTGTGATGTGTTATATGTCGTCTATGCCACCCGCGACACAGGTAAAAACCTACTGCGGAGGTATGAGTGTGTAAGCGTTTATTTATTTGTTTAATTAATTAATATCATGCATGATGTCGAATGTACCACATTAACACAAACAATTAAAAGTCAAAGATTTAAAAACCGGATGCTACATGCATGCGCCATACTGCCGTAACGCACTTTCGTTGCATTGTCGTCGTCCAAAACATTCAGTTACTCCTTAGTCGTGCCTAAAGAAGTTTTACTTCAAAAATCTTAGTACTCAGGAAAGCTGGAATGCAATTTATAAAATACGAAGCTTCATATCGAATAGAGATGCTGTTAGCAACAGGACTTACAGGACCAATTACATTGTACGTAGAATACCATATCTAAGGTATTCTATCGCTTCTCCGTTGATCGCTACATTGACTCGTTCCATACTGCATATCCTACGAAGGATCTTAACAACATAATTGGTCAATCTTTGTTGCTCATTTATCGGTTCTTCAGTACCTAGTCTACCTAAGCTTAACAGAATCGGATTGTCAAAGAAACCGTTATTTTCTTAATTCATACATATGTATAATGGTAAACGAAAAACATATACGAAACGCCATTGAAGTAAATAATAAAAATTTTAAAGAACCAGAAGTAAATTAAGGAACAGCGTGTTCAAATGTGGGGAAATCTTTATACAACTTGATGTCAGACAGAATTAAATTAATTTTAAAAATTCTTTCAAACGTTATTAATTTATGTCATTGCCCTGGTTATTTAATCTATACTAATATATAAAGAGGAAAGATTTGATTTTTTGTTTGCATTGAATAGGCTCTGAAACTACTGAACCGATTTCAAAAATTCTTTCACTGTGGGGAAGATACACTATCCCCGAGTAACATAGGCTATTATATTTTCAAAAAAATTAGGGATCCTTGATAAAACTCCAATAATGTAACTCAAGGTGTAAAAAAAAATAAGAAAACCGAAGCAAAGCGAGGGCGGTTACTCGTATTAAATATACCTACTAACAGCGAAAGAACTTCGTTCCAATGAGGTTTCTTCTATTTCTTAAAATAAAATATCAGACATTTTTAAACAGCACGAAAAACAATAGTAAAAACTGGAATTACTTTATATATTTGGTAATTTAACAACGATGGAATTTCTTCGTAAGGTAGTCGTAGTTCGTAAGGTAATAATCACCTTAACAACCTGTCTACGAATGTCGCCATAGAACCTATAACAATGTTAATGCTGCAAACAACTGGGCTGTTTCACTTGGCATTTGAACGACACGTGTATGGGCCGCAGGTGGAGCAACAACACCTCTCATTATAAACACCTGCAGATAGACATGGCGCACATTACTTCAAAGTATGTCATAAATATTTTTTAAGGATCCCTGCATGCAATGAGTACAAATTCACAGGATCACTCGCGTATTTGTCTGTAAGAAACTAACTAATAATTTTAATGATTCAATACCGTTAACTTAACACCGTGTCCTACGTGGGCGATTCAACGCGAACGCGATCGCGAAGCGAAGCGATGCGGATTCAATGCGACGCGGAGTGAAGCGGCGTCTCTGTCCTACGTGCACGCGAATTGTCACTTCACCGCCACTGACATACGCCGCGCCGCTGAAGTTCGCGCGAAAATATCAAAGCAACTGTAGCTCCAGCACGAATATTTGCGAGAAAGTATTCGTATAGTTAACGTAAGCAATTTTTCAAATTTGTATGGCATTTTAGTACCATTTACGTACGATAGGGGCGCTTTTGAAAAAAATGCCATACAAATTGCTTACGTTAACCATACGAATACTTTCTCGCAAATATTCGTGCTCGAGCTACTGATCGCGTTCGCTTCAAACCGCGCCGCACCGCAACGCCCTCCTCGTGCTTTTGGTCACGTAGGACACTTCAATACATCTCGACTGTTTGTTATTTTCGCTTCGCGCCGCTTCGCTTCGCGTTCGCGTTGATTCGCCCACGTAGGACAGCGCGTAACTTACCAGTATAAATGGCATACGTAAGATAAGTAAAACGAGAAAAATAAGTAATAAATATTTAAAAATAATTTAACCAGTTTTTAAAATTTTTATGTCTGCGTTTTTGCGAATGCGTAGATTTCATGTCTGTAATGATACTTCGTTGAGGAGTTCTCTCGCTAGAAGCCAACTCTCAACGAAGTATCAGGTCCCTATTATCATAAAAATTTGTTGTCATCTGAAGCAAAGCAATGTGTTCAATTTCAACTCCGTAGGATGAAAGAAAGTAGTTCTAATTCTGTTAGATAGATTTGACCCGTACATTTTACATGCTAACAAAGTAACGAACAAAGCTAGTTAGAAATTAAAACTTGTGATAAAAAAGAACAGGAAATAAAAACGACCAATAAGACATTATATCATAAACAACATAAAACACTATGCAATGATAAAATTAAAACAGAGCTCAAGGCCTCTAACACATTTGTAGTAGATGTGTTTATGGAAGTTGTTCGTCGAAAAGGATGTGTCAATACCATTCATCATAAAGGTAGCAGGGGACACCGGACGCAAATGGATTGGATGATCGCTTCCTGAATGAAAGTTTGTCAACAGCCAACCAGCTACCACAGCTAAGCAATATATCATGTTGTTTCTATTTTATGTGGCAGCTTACAATGACAAATGCACTCTTAAAGCATTAGGTATTGAATTTATGACTGTATCTTTCCATGTTTAAATTGAAACATTTTGTAATATTTTCGTGATATGTCAAATCTTATCGGAGAACAAAATATCTATGAGGTATACGTCATATTTTGAATCTGAATCAAAGTATTGACCCAAATGAATGATGAGCTTTGGCTTTGATGCCAATTTGATTTCTATGGAAATTACTTGAACTTGTAGTAAATAATTAAACAATAATGTGTCACTTGTTAAATGGTTGAATGGTTATTTTTACTAACAAACCATAGGTAGAGATAAAACAAGACTTTTATGTTAAGTAAAAGCGAACAATTTGTTACAATAACATTTTGCAGCAATAGGATCCTAACTATCAGTGCCATCTGGCTTCGCCATTATCAAAAGCACACGAATCGTGCCTTTGCTGGAGCTTTCGCATTGTTAGAAATCAGATGAGAATAATATAAGGGCAAATTAAACATTGCAGATATCCATCATATCAGGGCTATCGTGTTTGGCGGGAAAGGCACACGTCGTAAGTCGTGATCTGCTGTTTGATCACTTTCGCGAATCTCTAGCTCTTGAATTAGGGTTTTGTTCTTAAAATGATAAATGCCTTACACTACCTTTTTGTCTTCACTTAGTAGATATGTCAAAGCAGTCCCGCTTGATGATGGCAATGTATTCCAAGAGAATAAGTCATGTACGATTTGCTGCTTGAATGATACTCTCATAAAGTACATATCAACCCATTTTTAATGCAAAGTCCATGCAACTATATGACCTCAGCAGCTTAAAAACAATTATTAATATGTAATTAAATCAGCGAGCTATACTGTTTCGCTCTGAATCACAAACAACATAATCACGAGTCCACCCACACATGGTGAACATATTAACATGTATATCAAGAAAATTTCATCTTTTCAATACTGGCAGCTTTATTATAGGTCAATATGTGAGTAGGTAGAGAGTACCTATAGGTCAATCGGGCAGTGGACAAAAGATAATTTTTTTTACAATCTTTTATCCAAGCTTGTTGATGATAAATTAAATTATTCTTTCACTTTTATTAATTGATTATTTCAAGGTCAGTCAATAGGGTTCTGAAAGGTTCCTGCAACAAATTGCACTGCAACAAACCGATCTCTATTAACCATAGTGGCCTGAAGCTTATTCCGTCAAACAGCATCAGTGCATATTTCATATGTAACTCCTTATGTATTATATATTTCTTGGTACATATTAAGAGGTATAAAAAGCTGACAGTGGTAAAATCATTCCCTGCCAATCAACCTTTCCTTTACCAGCTCTATAATGTGGTTAAACAAGGAATGATGTGTCTAGCAATAACAGAACGCTTTGTTAACACATTCATTCTTAGTTCATATCAAGTAATTGAGTCGCATTCATTGAAATGTTGCTAACAATAGACTATTTCCGTATACATGACTCCGCAACCAGGCCTATCTAATAAATTCTCATAATCAGGCTTTCTCATGTCATTCAGCTGGTCATTTAGAAGTCATATCGTATAAACGTGAAAGTGTTCGCGAAACAAATGGCAAAAGCAATGGTTCAGGACTAATAAGTCTCGGGGTACAATGAGTGTGGGTGGTGCGAAAGTGAATTCGATTATTTATGCTCCAACTTTGACTTCCATCGACAGCTTTATCTCACCAATCAAAATAGTGTGTCTGCGTTTAGATACTTCCTGTTAGGTCGAATCAGTTTAATGGTTACGTGAATTTTCAGACAATGTTTAGGGGACTCTCCGTTCATCAAACGTCTCTATCAGAACATTGGTAAAATTTTATGATTTCTTTTTAATTCCTAAGAAAAGCTTTTTTACACTATTGATAACAACGGAACCCAGCAGCCGTATTTGGACTTGCTCTTTATTATTTGATTTTAGAATATTTAAAGATAACTGCACCCTTGTCGATAAAGTACAGCTAGAAAAACATATCAGCAATATCACGACATTTCTTGTAGTAATTCGTTTCAATAATAGATTTCATAGTTCAGGGTTGATTTGTATCAGATCTGAACCATAGAACAGAATGCTTATTTGAACCTAGACATTTAAATAGAGATTACATAAATCAACTATTACGAAATTTATTTCTCTGGCAATATTTATTTTTGGAAGCGTTCAATTTAGTTTCATATATCATTTGATTCATTTGAACTTTCTATACTGCAAATGGGTTTAAGAAAGAGAGGGACCATCTGATTCTCAAAGTATACAATCATCTTTAAATATAACGAATGCTAATAAATAAGTCACTTAAATTGGCGGACTCGACGCAAAAACGCTTTTAAAACCCAAAAGCCATCGAGTTATCGTTTATGTACCTGGTCGCTGGTTAAAGCGTGTTGTCTATCACTAAAAGGATATGTTTTCTACTGAAGAAGATTATTTTGGATTGGTCACAGTCCACGGTCACATACATATTACCGTGTCATTACAATCAACATACTTAAACTCAATTAGCATATTTATGTTCTTCCAACAACTGTAAGCCATAATAATATTATTAAATTTAAGCTTCCGAGAATATTTACATAAACCGCGTACAAATGTTTCGCAATGGCAAACATTTGAATTAATCTCGCATTGTAAACTGTAACTTACTTATAACCGGTGTTTCGTAATTCTGGCATTTTTTAAGTTGTGATAAACATTGTAGTGAGGATTTACTCTTACCTATAAACATTTTGGAATCATACATAAAAGTTTTTAAACTTATTTCATGTCAGCATTGGTGAGTCAGTTATCAAACGACTTGTCTCTTTCCTTCTTAACTAGCAACTCCTTACTGCTTTTTGTGTGATTTCGAACATTTGAGCTCCTTTGTCAACTACAATGAACAAAATGCCAACTGAATTTCATAAAGAAAGGACACTTTCTTCATACTCATATTATTTTTCTTGACGATTGCAAAGCGCTTTGATTTCTATGACTTTCTCCTGCAAAACACGTCGATGATCCGTATCAATATTGCCTCTGAATTTGTATTAATTTTATTCCAATTTGACGACATCTAAAGATATTCTATTGAAAGTGAACATAACTGTAAATGGACAGTGGGCTCGTTTTCCCAGCCCGAGGGTCTATATATTTTGTCCAGCCAGTTTAATCGCATGCAAATGCTATAAGCTGGAATACGTTTGGAATATTTATTTTTAACCAGTTCTAGCGGCATCATGTACACATGATTTTATGTACCTACTTCCTACTTTTAGTGACAAAAATAAAAATTGCACAAATTTATTAAATTTAAAAAAATGTTCCCTAATAACTCGGCAACTAAAAAATTTACAAAATTTTTGGCCGATCTCGATAAGGATATTATTAGATATGTCAGTTACAATAGAACAAGTTATAAATTATTATTTAATCGTTTCGATCATTTTTTGCGTAACATAAAACATAACAGATACTGACTTTTGGAAATCAAATTAATATTGACCTCTGTCAAATATTTCAACTAACTTGCATATCAAACCAAACTCCCAAATTGTCTGACCTTGTGACTTCTATCAAACTGGGACTGCATACCTATCGGTAATATTATAAAAGTATTTGCCAAGAATTATAATGGATTACAAGTTTTAGCCTAATCTGATATAATAATATATATCAAACTGTCACGTTTGTGAAATTTCTTTTTATTTCTAATCATAACGTACATCGGTGTTTTGGTTATTTTGACTCCTTTTCACATTGATTGAAAACCATTAGAGATGTAGAAAATGCTTTCTAAAAAAACATTCTTTGATAACTACGGCGTTAATATTTAACTTTCTTATCTATTATAGTTGAAATAATGCTAAAAGTTTTAAAAAATACGACAGCGCATCTACAAAAAAGCTCTTCAGTTCAGATTTCGTAAAATTACAAAATTACAGATATGACTGGTAAATTCGGTTATTTGAGCTTGATCCCAAACTGACTCTGTTTTACCATAGAGACAACCTTTCTAACAAGCCAAAAGAACCTATTTTTTTGCGTAATTAATGTTATTATACTAGACAGATCCTTCAATCATGAACGACTAAAAGCGGCCAAGTGCGAGTCGGACTCGCCCATGAAGGGTTCCGTAGCAGCAAGTAACATAATATAAAAATTCTTTTAGTTCGTTGTAACTTTGATCAATGTTTTTTGTGGTTTACGATTTATGACGTATTAAAAAAAAACTACTTACTAGATCTCGTTCAAACCAATTTTCGTTGGAAGTTTGCATGGTAATGTACATGATATATTTTTTTTAGTTTTATCATTCTCTTATTTTAGAAGTTACAAGGGGGGGACACACATTTTACCACTTTGGAAGTGTCTCTCGCGCAAACTGTTCAGTTTAGAAAAAAATTATATTAGAAACCTCAATATCATTTTTGAAGACCTATCCATAGATACCCCACACGTATGGGTTTGATGAAAAAAACATTTTTGAGTTTCAGTTCTAAGTATGGGGAACCCCCAAAATTTACTGTTTTCTTTCTATTTTTGTGTGAAAATCTTAATGCGGTTCACAGAATACATCTACTTACAAAGTTTCAACAGTATAGCTCTTATAGTTTCGGAAAAAAGTGGCTGTGACATACATACGGACGGACAGACAGACAGACAGACAGACAGACAGACAGACAGACAGATAGACAGACAGACAGACAGACAGACAGACAGACAGACATACAGACAGACAGGCAGACAGACAGACAGATAGACAGACATGACGAATCTATAAGGGTTCCGTTTTTTGCCATTCGGCTACGGAACCCTAAAAATTGCAATGAAAATCTGTTTCATCTAAATCAGACTAAACTCGTGCAGAAAATTTTTGATGGCGCCTAATTCGTAATTTTAACAATAGTATCGCTTAGCTACTACGTGTAACAAGCAACATGAGCAATACATTACGCGCTCGGATGAACATCAAATGCATCGTCGGTTTTCGCACTGGACCGTGGATGCGGTACATGCACGAACACACAGACTACGCATGCAACTTATGATAGCATGGTAGCTGATATACATACACCGGAAATTTATCCGCAAAAGTTCGAAGTTGGTTTCACGGTCCTGAGTTTATCTAAAGAACTAATGTTGATGGATAAGAGAGCAATCATGCTTCACGTCGATTACAATCACGAATACACCTTTACTTTAAAAAGTCTGAATAGTACCAAGTACCTATTAGGTAGGAATCGCCACACTCTCCTGTTCACTTTTACAACAAAGTAAACTCTGTGTGTATTTTCCTAATAAAACCACAAATTGGGACGAACACCACACGGAATCTTCAAACGAAACCCAAAGTAATCTTTGGTTAGGACGGCAGAAGAAAATGCAAACCAAACAGATGTTTCATCCCGTTACATTAAATCTAGCCACAAACGTGTCGTTTCCGTATTAGGTTTTCAAATCAAGTGCTCAAATTAGATTTTCATAGATCTCTCTCTCGCTGACTCTAATATTGTATGTATTGTCACAAAATGTTAAATGAAAACTATATGGATGACTAGAGAAAATAAAATTGAGTATAAATATGCACTGGATTTGTAATGAAGGAGTTCAATCACGAGCGTTAACTTACTGCTTACATCGCTATTATTTACATTTAAATCTGGAGATAAATAAATTAAACCAGGAATAATTAACCCAGGTGACTAAAACATAATAAATGTGGTGATATTTCAAACAGATCAAATAATTACGCGCTTATAAAGTTTCATTGAATAATTTCGGCGTTGAATAATGGCGGCAATGCACAATCCGTAATTTCTTTTATGGTCACCAGTTCTACATTCATTTGTTTAATCTATAGGACCGTTAGTATTGTTCGTACAATCAAGGTGGCCGTAATAAATTTCAATGGAACCTTGTGTTGTGCCGTTGTTTTTCTGTCGGTAGTCTTTTATTTATACAAATCCAATCCAACTCAAGAAGTATAGTCATTCATCGAGCTTTCTTATGTTATTTATTTGGTTGTATTAGGTTTTTTCCTTGTTAATTGTACGTTTTTCATTCATCAGTGTCTTGATCTCTCAAACCAATCCTATGGAAAGTAACAAATTACATGGATAATCTAATAAGCCACACCTACATATATTATATGCCGCGTGACTTCTGGCGCAATCGTTAGTGGGATGGGTCAAGGTTTTTTTGAGATGCATTAAATCAGTCTTCTAGTTTTATATTGATGACAGTAGTCCAGCCATCTAAGAACTTCTAACACTTTAATTACCCGTCACCTCTTTATCAACGCAGTACGTGGTATATGCTGTTTTAAATGTTTTTCATCTATTTAACTGAACTTTTTCCATTAGCTCTGTATCCGACGAAGGCGGGAAGACAATAATTCAGGTATCATCAAGTAATGTAATAATATAACAGTTAATACATGTTTAGGCAGCCAGGAAGTTTTCTTTAATTCTGATACATTCTCATTTGTCTGTTTATAAGCAATCTAATGTAGAATGAAAGCAAATGTAAACGTTTACTTTTGTGATGACTCTCTAGCAAGCTCTCCAAATGCAAATCTTGCACGGTTTCGTTTGTCAATGCGTTTAAAAATCATCACTAGTCATTAGCTTTCCACGAGAAAGTGCATTTTACAACATTTTTATTGGTGTCCAAGGAATTAAATACCTACATAGAGTTAAATCTTTACAATTTTTAGCAAAATCGATAGTAATCAAATATCTACAGTGGTTTGTGTTAGAAGATAAAGTTATATAAAGCATTTAGCTAATTGAAAATAATAAGCATACCATTCTCATTTATGGATAATGAGGACTGTAAGTACAATTGATGAAGAGAGATAATATAGCAATGTTTTGCAATTCTTTTTCTCTGTAGCCCATATTCCAAAATGACGAAAAACGTGAAATAATACAAAGACAGACGACCAATTTAAAGAGGTTGCTGCACTGTATATAACTCTTTGCTATGCGACATGATCCACAATCTGCCGTAGGATCTTGTTCTATTACATCATAATCGGACACCTACAGCCAGGAGCGACCATTCATATTCATTATTGCTCTCTTTGAACAACCGGTAAGGGACCTTTGTGTTAAACTCAATTGGAACTTAGCTGAGACAGGGTACTTGACTAAATTTATAAAATGAATTTCTAAGACACTCAACACGCTTTTAATGTGATATCCAAACATGAATAAAGATTAAATATACCTAAATACCAAAGATCAGGTTTCTTGCTTTACTCACTAGTTATCGTCTCGATAATAAAGAATTTCCTAAATTAATTCAGGATTTTAAAATTCGTAATAGTTAACCAATTTAACAGATCATAAAAAACCCTAGTTTGTAGGCATGGTTCTAATACTCAAACTTCATGATGATAAGACAGATAAATTAAGAACTAAACTAAGAAGTTAAGGCCAGCCACTGCTTTTGACTAATACGTGAAAATATGCAAGAGTTTGACAGTGGCGGATTTATGTTTGATGTCGCCCTAGGCCCCAAAGGATATGCCGCCCTTTTTGCTCTATACGGAGGTGAATATCGAAATTAAATGAGCAATTAAAAAAAAAATATTACTTATCAAACTTTATTAATTTAAATACAACGTTTTATTAGTTAATATATCATTATCGTCTATATATTTTTTTTATTATTAATCTGAGTATACCGTCTCGGAGACAAATAAATAAACTTTTTTAAATTATCATTTATTACATTTTCTTCTTTCAGGCTTTGGTTCTACACTATATATTATATTATAATCTAGTTTTTGTACTAATTGAGCTTCAATAGATAATAACGCAAGGGCATGGATTGGCCTTGGCCCATACTTGCACGTAAATAATTTTTCACCCTTTTTAGAGTAGAAAAAGATCTTTCTCCAGAAAGATTTGTTGCTGGAATTTATTCTCATAAATGCTTCTAAAACATGTCTAAAACAGTCAATATGTTTGACAGGCGATTAGGAAAAAAAATTTAATGTCTTTTTAGCTTTAGCACAATTTTTTTTTATTTCTACAACCAAAAGGGCGTACACACATCAAATAAAGTTTGAGATCACTTACTTGAAAATACGAAATCTTTTTTGTTACGTTAGAATAAAACGTTTTTTTCTTTTTCTTCTAAGATTCTTCATTTAAAATAAAATCTTTTAATAACAAATAAATTTAAAGTATCAATTGTTTATCGGTATAAAAAGAGATTAATCCTTGTTTACGCTCATCAGAAATCTGACCAACTTGATTCAAGCGTTTTTTCTGACTTTTCGAAGAAGGAGTTCATTCAAAAAGATGCCGAGGGGATTATCAGAAGTTTTACGAGCAAGAATTGTTACTTTGGTGGAAGAAGGACATTCTACGAGAGAAATAGCACGCAGAGTGGCTGTAGCCCAATCCTGTGTCGTGAACACGTTACGGAGGTATCGCGGCGTGGATAACTTTGCTAATCAACCTGGCAGTGGTCGGCTAACTGTTCTTACTGCTGCTCAGAAGCGTTACATCAGATTGCTGACTGCAGGAGGCCCAACAATCAAAGCCAATAAAATTAGAGTTGAGTTGCGAGCTGCTACTGGACTAGAAATTAGCACTCAGACCATCAGTAATTGCTTACACCAGGTTGTATTAAGACCGAGGTGATCCTAGCAAGCACCCCTGAACTCACAGCAACGACAGCGACGCAGATTGCAGTGGGCTAGACTCCGCCAAAATGAAGAAGACGACGAGGAAAACATTTGGCGGAATTGTCTCTTCGTTGACGAGTCCAGAATTAGCACTCATCCGGACAACCGACGTCTCCGTGTCTGGAGAAGACATGGGAATGCTGAAAGACAAAGAACTGCCACCAGAACCTATCCTGTATCCTTTTGGGGCGGTATAATCATTGGTGCTAGAACGCCGTTGATCCCGTATCGTGGCTGGATGACTGCAGCTTTGTACCAAACCATTGCTATTGATGGAATTGTCAGGTCATTTAGAATAAACCATTGCCCTCGATTCGTATTGGTTGACGATAATGCACCCGCACATCGAGATCAACGAATCAACGCTGCTCTACATGAATACGCCATTACCAGGTTAGACTTCCAGGTTCGCCTGACTTAAACCCGACAGAACACGCGTGGGATGCTATCAAGCGAGGTATTTGGAACCATCAGCCACTTTCCCAGACAGTGCCAGAGATCAGGAAAGCCGTTATTCAAGAATGGGACAGTTTACCGCAAGAAATGCTGGATAACTTAATTCTTAGCATGCCAAGAAGGATTGCCGCATGAGTTCGAGCCAGGGGAGGAGTTATCTTATACTAAAGAAAAACAATTTAATAATAAATGTTGATAATATTTATTGTTAGTTAAATCCTCTTTTTCTTTCAATTATTTATTAGTCAAAATTGCACCAGGTCTTTTAAATTCAATTCTAGTTAATAAAAAATAATTTAATTCTTTTATTTCAACAAGTGTATCTTTTTCATAAAAAGCTGTTACGTAAGCAACATTCTTTTAAAAAAGTAAAATAAAAAAAAATCCATCTTTTGCTAGTGATCTCAAACTTTATTTGATGTGTGGATACTTTGAGACATAATTTTTCGCTTTGGATTTTTTTTTTCATTTTTTCACTTCAAATTTTTTTGCAAAGCGATTGGCAAAAAAAATATACGCCCTTCTGACATTCGGAACACAATATTTCGAAAAACACACTCAGTTGAATGATAAATAGAATTTTGAAATAACAAGAATTCTTGCTTCAACATTTCCGAAAATAATTTAAATTTACAAGTTAGGTTGAAAACTTTTAATTTAATTATAATTTATTCATAAAGGCTATTGAGTAATATTATACAACGTATAACAGAATTTACTCACTTTGAGAAAGTACCTTGTCCAAAATCGGCAACTGAATCGATTCCACGTATTTTTAATTGTGTTTTATAGCTTAATAATTTTTTATTTAAGAAATGAGTTATACTCATTTCGAACGAAAAGTGTGAACATTCTACCCAGCGGCGCACGCACACATGAGAGCGAACGAGCGCTACGTATACAAGGTCGGTGCGCGCGTGTGTGAGGTACACCCCAACGAAAACAGCTGACTATTAGCGATCGAGCGATCATTACATAAAATATGTAGTAAGTAATGGTAAGAAGATTAAATACTAAACAATTATGATTCTCTCTTTCCATTACATTTTTCAGGCTTTGTACTGTAGACTGTGAACAATTTTGAACTCATTGATTAAACCTCACATTAAAGAACAAAAGAATTATACAATGTCAGTAATAAGTTTAAGTTTATTTAATACCTACTACAGTGTCACTTTTCACTACATTAAATGCATAAATGACGTACACCCTTTAACACCCCAATTAGAATACCTATTCAGTTTTAATCTTAATACATACACTGAAATATTTTTTATTAGCTTTATTAATAATTGTTTATTCAAGATATTAGTTGTTCTCGTAGAGGGATAAGAATGTTCATAATATTCTACGCAAGCATACAGACTCACGTACCTACACATGAGAGTGAGACCCACGTCACAGGCTACAACGAGGGCCGCGGGGGCCGGCGCGCGCGCGGCGATAGCAGCTGATGGACGAAAACGAATTATGCCTAAAATAGTAGGTAATCGTACTAAGATAAATTGTTTCATAAACAAATTATGATTCCCTCTTT
The DNA here is from genome assembly GCA_951805285.1 of Thymelicus acteon. Classification (NCBI taxonomy): domain Eukaryota; kingdom Metazoa; phylum Arthropoda; class Insecta; order Lepidoptera; family Hesperiidae; genus Thymelicus; species Thymelicus acteon. The sequence continues at coordinate 5,569,402 of OX638233.1, forward strand.
CAATCACTTTTTACAAGCTTTGGACTGTCGACTTTGAATCATTTTGATTAATACAATGTCAATCGTTTTGGCATTAAGATGATAAGATATTTATTGAAATATTTATTGTTTTAAAAACTTAACTAAATTTTAAGTAAATTAGTAGATGTAAACGGACAATTTAGTACTTAAAATTTAGTACGCAAGGAAACAAGTGATTTAGAAATTTTTCTATGGGCGGGGCTTATCACTTAACACGTTTGAGCAGGCATTTTTTAATTAAAATTAGTAAAATGCATAAGTTTGATATGTAGGTTGTGAAGAATTGTATGAACTAAAGAGCTTTACTAAATTATTATGTTTGGACGCGCACTAATAAATTATTCACTTAAAATTTAGTTAACTACATAATACGTTTAAATCGGACTTAAGTAATAATACAACAAATTAAAAAAGACTGCGTGTTTGAAAGCTGTGAATTATAAAAATATTTACAAATATTAAACAACCAATTAAATTTAGTTAGTGTAGGTAGGTAACTTACAAGTCTGATAATAATTGGTTTCTTCCCTTCTCATCCTCCTATACTCCTATCAACTCCTGCGGCGTCGTCTTTTAATGACATTTTCAAATTGTCCACCACCTTGTTCGATACACAAATATGATGCACGTTTTTGTAATTGTCGTTTAAGTTTATTTAATACTACAGTGTCACTTTTCACTACGTCAAATGCAGCTATTATTCTATTTTTTAGATCCTCACCGCTAATGGAATGTTTGAAATAAACACGTAAAAAACAGTAAACGTAAACAGAAAAAAGTCTAGTAGGGTCAAATCAGCTGACCTAGGAAACTGTACCTAAACACTATCCAGTCACTGATAAGGCCGGCGCGTGCGGCGTGACTGTTTAATTTTTAATTTACTAAATCGTAGATCATAAAAGCCGCCGCGGTGCCGGTGGCCGGGACGTGACCGCCGGCCGGGAGTGATACCATCGTTACGTCTCGCTTCCTCCCGACTGTTTTTAAATATGCGGAAGAGAGAAAACGTAAGGAAGTGTGCGAACTTTCTTTATAATATTTTTTTGATCTATTGCGTTTGTAGTGAATTTCTTTTACGTCGTACAACTACGTACGTTTGGCAGTGTGCGTTTGTGGCTGTGGCTCAGTATAATAATGCTTGAAAGGACCCTATTGCATTGACTTAAGTTTCATTTTTGTTTGTTTCGACTGTTTAAAGAATTGGGTGACATCATTTACTTAATTTTAATTTCTTTTAGGGAAAAAAAATTACCTACATTAAAAATACGTGGAATCGATTCAGCTGCCGATTTTGAGCCATGTACTTTCTTATGTTACATATATATATGTGACAGATTGTATATAATCTTTAACTATCCGCTATAAAAATTAAGAATTTGCGAAAAATCTGAAAATTATTGTTTTCAAAGCAATGTACATCAAAAAGAATTCATATTGCACCGACAAATTAAAAGGTAAACATTTAAAATATTTTATATTTTTTTATTAATTTGAAGCGAAAATATATAAAATGTTTTTGCTAAAAACAATTCTGACATTTTACCACTCCTAAGTTTTTGGGGTTCTGAAAATTTTGGCGCCCCTAGGCCCGGGCCTCACGGGCCTAGGCCTAAATCCAGCACTGGAGTTTGATAATTAAAACACAGACTGGTGAATCGGATTAGATATAATATATTTGTCTACGTTATATTCGTCTTTACTCAAAGCGTTTGGAATTCAGTCTTAATTTGGAACGAGTGGGTTCACCGACCTCTCAGTAACCTACAAGGCCATCAGTATTGTCCTCGTGGTGATTAAATTATGAGATACTTCTTCACTGGCCTTTAGTGTCTAATTACATGAGCGATAATCATCATGCTTAGTTAGATATGAAAGCAATACATTATTTTAAAACATTTTGCTTACGTCTTCTACCATTTCTTTTATTGCAGGTTTCAAAACTCATTAAGTTATTTACTTGCTGTCCATATAGCTACTTAAACTTACTAAACAACAATAGCCACCATAATAGTTGTTACTATTGGGTAATAAAAAATCTCCCTCCCTTTACATTCAATTACATGGTTACCTGATTACTAATCAGCAATCAAGCTTCTATTGAAATTACCCTTTGGAATGAATGCAATTAGTTCACCGAGCTGAGTGTTCTGATAAATCTTTTCAAAGGCTCTAAATGAGTCAAAGACTTACTTGTTTACACTCTAAACGCAATTATGCAACAAAGTACTGCAATTAACTGTGTGCAACCTTGAGGGATTTGCATTGGTGTTACTAAACTAATATGTGTTATACCTACCTTATAAACAATTAAAGTAATTTTGTCATAATTCTAGCCTTGCTACGACGAATTGAACCAATCGTGTATAACTGTTATCGTGCGACTACAATGTCGTATCCTTCGTTTGAATTTTTTTTACCGCATTGACGGATGATATCAATGATATCTTATCATTGTAATGTTCCTGAAACTCCAACATTATTCTGGAAGAAGACTGAGGATTAGCTATACTATTATTCGACCAATACAGGTATAACTGCATTTTTTATATTTTATTCTCTCTAATAGGTACTCTAGTCTAGTAGAGAATTTTATCGACATGCATTGTCTAGTGAGTTATGTATATTATCATCTAGAATATATTTTCCGAATAATGCCGAGCCAATTTCTTTATTTTTGTATGTTTTTACACTATAAAACGGCTTCTGCAGCGCGTAAAAGTGCTTTAATTTTAATACTCGTTTACATCGCTTCAAAACTGCTTAGCCGTGGGAAATTATCTATACTCTATACTAATATATAAAGAGGAAAGATTTGATTTTTTGTTTGCACTGAATAGGCTCCGAAACTACTGAACCGATTTCAAAAATTCTTTCACTGTTGGGAAGCTACACTATCCCCGAGTAACATAGGCTATATTATATTTTCCAAAAAATTAGGGATCCTTAACAAAACTCCAATAAGTTGTAAAAAAATAAGAAAACCGAAGCAAAGCGAGTTTTTTTTCGAGTTTAGGCGGTCGGATCGCGACGTGAGTGGTACCAGAAGGTAGGTCTCGACAAGCGCTATTCAGAAATGAAGGAAAATTTAATATAGAGCGTAGCAAGAAAAAGAAAATCTGAAAATAGACGTTTTTTGAGGGTTTTCGGTGAAAATTTGAAAAATTTTGACAAGAATTTTAAAGATATTTATAAAAACGAGTCGGCCAAGCAATTACCTATCCTCCGATACCACGCAGTGGACGGTCGGTGGTAAATTTGAGAAAAGCTATTGTTAAAACTTATGTTATTTTTAAAGAAAATGAAATTTAATGAAAATTTTGAAAATATATGGGGAAATCAAAAAGTAATTAGACAGTCAAAAAGAGCAAATCAAGACGGATCTTTTGATGTATAATACTTATATGTTTGGGCAAGTATGGAGAGTTACAAAGATGTTTGTTTCGTAATTTAAATTCTGTGACTTCAGACCTTAGGTGCTTTCGTATATATGGGAAGGGCGCTCCGCGACTTTTTCGAGTTTAGGCGGTCGGATCGCGACGTGAGTGGTACCAGAAGGTAGGTCTCGACAAGCGCTATTCAGAAATGAAGGAAAATTTAATATAGAGCGTAGCAAGAAAAAGAAAATCTGAAAATAGACGTTTTTTGAGGGTTTTCGGTGAAAATTTGAAAAATTTTGACAAGAATTTTAAAGATATTTATAAAAACGAGTCGGCCAAGCAATTACCTATCCTCCGATACCACGCAGTGGACGGTCGGTGGTAAATTTGAGAAAAGCTATTGTTAAAACTTATGTTATTTTTAAAGAAAATGAAATTTAATGAAAATTTTGAAAATATATGGGGAAATCAAAAAGTAATTAGACAGTCAAAAAGAGCAAATCAAGACGGATCTTTTGATGTATAATACTTATATGTTTGGGCAAGTATGGAGAGTTACAAAGATGTTTGTTTCGTAATTTAAATTCTTTTACGATTCGGTTACTCGTATGCAATATTTTTATAATTTTTTTACACTATAACGTACACAAATATGATATGTACGTACGACATGTAGGTACGTAGTAAAATATCTTGGATTTCTTTGGTTACTTTTTTGTTTATGTAACTTAAATTAACATGAAGAATCATTATAGACTACTGGCCCATGCACAAAAATCATGGGTCATATGAACCACCAGGTGACGTATATAGGACGATATAAGAGCATAAAATAATAAGATTCAGCACTATGCCGTCACTTGTAAGCTGTCCAACTGAGTGCTGGTGAGAATTCAAAAGTGCAAGTGGGGTTAGTAAATTTTGGTCATTTGATTCTGTACGGCATTTTTAACCATCGATAGGGCCATGAAAAATAATAAGAAAGCGCGCAGTGCCGTACAAAAAAGGTGGTCCACAAAGTCGGTAAATGTTTTTGATTTGGTGACAATTTCGAGGGTAAAGGGCATCGAACCTAATTGGCACACCTACAAGTCCGCCATTTTGAAAAAACCTCGATTCGGCGGCCAGTGATGAAACATGTGTCAATCGATAGACTAAATGATTATGATCAAAAAGTATTCAGTGATGAAATGTCGTAAGTGATATACTTTCTGAGATAAGTGAGTTCAAAACTGTAGAAAAATAAAGCAAAAAACTTCGTTTCGGCGGATATTGATAAATCATATGTCATTCGATAGGCTAAATAATTACGATTAAAAGGTATTCAGTGATGAAATGTTGTAAGTGATATAATTTCTGAGATAAGTGAGTTCAAAACTGTAGAAATATAAAGCAAAAAAACTTCGTTACGGCGGACATTGATGAAACATATTTCAATCGATAGGCTAAATAATTACGATTAAAAAGTATTCAGTGATGAAATGTTGTAAGTGATATACTTCCTGAGATATTTGAGTTCAAAACCGTACAAAAATAATGCATTAAAAATTATCATTTACTTGTTTTGAATTTATTGGGTCAATAATGAAAAATAAGTATATTATGTCATATGTGTATGTGCTGCATAGGTACTTGATTTATTAATAACGGATAGGTTTGAATTAAAAAAAAAGCAAAGCAAAAGCCAACTACTAGGTTGTTTTATAAATAATTTATTTGCCACCAGCGGGTACAGCTTTGGCAATTACTCTAAACCAAAAGTTAAAATTCACTATTGGCTTAGTTTTCTATATCATGTCTGACAATCACTGAATCTAAAAATTCCGCTGGTGATAAAGGCAATGTTTCCTGATGTCAAGCCCATGCCAAGAACCATATAACACACATTATATGGGAACAACATGACAAGGTTCTTTTTCCCACTTTGCATGAGCAGTACCATCCCGCGATTTTATCTCTACACTTAAGTTGTTTGTTTGACGAATTTGTTTAATTTTTATAATACATAACGTAACTGAGGTAAGGAAAAAAGTGACCGGTACACTTCAATTGCTGTATCGCCATAAAAACTTAACCATAAATACGCCATAAACACTCTGGTCATCCCTCACCTTGATTATGCTGATGTGTGTTGTACAGATTTGTCAGAGGAACTTCTGAATAAATTGGAGCGCCTTCTTAATAACTGTATTAGATATATCTTCGGCTTACGTAAGTATGACCACATTTCCCAGTTCCATTCCTAACTTAAATGGCTATCCATTCGATACAGGCGAAACTTCAGAATTTTCTCAACATTTTATGCCATTTTGAATAATGTGTCTTCTCCTGTTTATTTATAGGAAACCTATAGCACTGCTTATTTCGGGAATTCCTTCACAATACAGTTAATACTGTTCTGGAACTCCTTGCTTGTAGACATCAAAAAATCATAGATTACCAAAAGCTCCTTCAAGAAGTCCGGCAGCACTACGTGAAGCAATTAGAATGTTGTCGCCCGTGGTCTTCAACCAGATGTTATATATGTATTTATAAATATTTATTTACTTAATATATAAGATGTTTATATGTAAATCTGAATAAAACTGTATTTATTTAATTTTGTTTATGTAAATTGTGATTTTATATGTATATAGTAGTTATTCTAAATATTCATAATATTTCTTATCTGACATAACACTGATACAGTTACAGATACACTAGAAATAAAAAGATAATTAATTACAAATGTTTTATTTTTGTACGGTTTTGAACTCAAATATCCCATAAACCATATCACTTACGACATTTTAACACTGAATACTTTTTGATCGTAATCACTTAGACTATCGACTGACACATGTTTTATCAATATCGGCCGAAACGATGTTTTTTGCTTTATTTTCCTACGGTTTTGAACTCAAATATCTCAGAAAGTATACCACTTACGACATTTCATCACTGAATACTTTTTGATCACAATCATTTAGTCTATCGATTGACACATGTTTCATCACTGGCCGCCGAATCGAGGTTTTTTCAAAATGGCGGACTTGTAGGTATGCCAGGCTCCATACAAAAATGTTGGAAGCCCTTTGGTCATTTGATTCTGTACGGCATCAGTTTCATACTGTTGCAATACAGCTTCTAATCCATTATTCCGCAACGCCGTACAAAAAATCGTGCACAAGGGGAAGAAATCGAGGGTGGCAACCCCCTCTTTTTCAGTGGTCCGGGGGGTCATTTGAAAAAGTACGGCTTCGGTTCCAATACATTTTCTAGGACTCAAAAGTACTATTAAAAATTGGAACCGAAGCCGTACTTTTTCAAATGACCCCCCGGACCACTGAAAAAGAGGGGGTTGCAACCCTCGATTTCTTCCCCTTGTGCACGATTTTTTGTACGGCGTTGCGGAATAATGGATTAGAAGCTGTATTGCAACAGTATGAAACTGATGCCGTACAGAATCAAATGACCAAATTTACCCTCGAAATTGTCACCAAATCAAAAACATTTACCGACTTTGTGGACCACCTTTTTTGTACGGCACTGCGCGCTTTCTTATTATTTTTCATGGCCCTATCGATGGTTAAAAATGCCGTACAGAATCAAATGACCAAAATTTACTCACCCCACTTGCACTTTTGAATTCTCACCAGCACTCAGTTGGACAGCTTACAAGTGACGGCATAGTGCTGAATCTTATTATTTTATGCTCTTATATCGTCCTATATACGTCACCTGGTGGTTCATATGACCCATGATTTTTGTGCATGGGCCAGTAGTCTATTAAGAACAGCTAATAAATACCAACCTTATGAGATACGTTTCATCGTTCCTCTTGCTCACCTGTTGACAAATGAAATTCAATTTATTAACCATGTATAAGATCTAGTACTGGCTCTGGGGTGGGGGAGGGACAACCCGGGGCACCCGCCCCGGGCGGCAGTTGTGATTAAAATAAACTTGTGGAGCAAAGAACCTATAGATAATAAAGAGAACAACATTTATTAAAGGTTTATAAAAAGTTACATGCGACTAAATAAATAACTCAACTCTCAATACGACGCATTTCCAACAAAGGAAGTTTAAAGAAAGCAAAATATACAGTAAATGTCATAATACTCGTTGACTCGTTGACATTGATGAGTTTCGTCATTACAGTCAAAATCTTCTAAAAACGTCTGCTTACAAATGATTTCTAAGGAGCATTCCTTAGCCTTTTATTCCATGCGCATTCTGCCCTTTATTTTATGTTTTTAAATATTAGAACCACACTTTTTCTTTCACAGTCCCGCAATAGATTCCTTGTCACCTTAAAACTTATGTTATACACGCACAAATAAGACATTAATGAGACAGCATTTATCTCTCACCAAGCCAAGCCAATAGTCGATGTTCGATTATCATTAATTTTTATTCTGACTCAAATGACTATTTCAATGTTTTCAAAGCATTTGAAATAGTAAACATTAACAAATAGAGAACGTAAACCACAGGACAATTATCACATCGTAGTATCAAAATTAGAAAACTATTCAGGACGTTCATCTCCAAGTTATATGTCATAGTGCCGAGTCCACTGAATACCACTTTACCAGTACTTCAGTACAGTGTATCTCAAAGTGACAAAACATTCTTAAGATGGAATAAAAGAACTAAAAACTAAAAAAAATTAAGATGCGTTTACGTGGACTAAAGGGGCTACAAGTAATAAATAAATAAGGAAAAACTATTTTTTTAGGTATGTCGAATGAAAATTCAATACTGTCAATTTAATAAAACATGGTATGTAAGTCAAAAATGTAAATTTAAAGTTAAAACGACCACAATCATTATTGAATTTGAGAAAACATGAATTTGCATGTTACGATTTTTTTTTCTATCTTATACAGTAATGTGTTAATTGTATTTTTGAGACCATAAACTTTACTTTACCATTACCATAAACTTACATTACAATACAAAACCGTTTAGTAACATTAAAATTAAATAAAAAAAATATTTATTGTGAACAATCTGAGGAGAAAATGGCTCTGAACTATTTTGTCTTATGATGTTAATAAAGAACAATTTAGGGTGTACAGTTTGAGAAGCTGTGTTCTAGTGCATTCTAACACAGTAGAATACCGCGACTTGGCAAATTGCCAGTTGCCCGTATATTTCTGGCGATCCTTTTACATGTTTTATTAATTTCCCTTTAAATTTACTTTCCTCTCACATCCTAACAGATCTTCATCTTATATTCCACACAGATATTTTGTTAGTGTCGTAAGTTATGGGAGGCCTATGTCCAGCAGTGGACCTCCAAGGGCTGATGGATGGATGGAGATATTTTGTTACTTTAATATAATAATCTCAGCTCTTAAATTACTACTACTACTTTTTAGTACTATTACTCTTTACTTTCTAAATTACTATTACTCTTAAATTTCGAAGTGTACAAACGATATTATTACAAAATTGCGGTCAATTTATTGCATTCAATAACATAGGAATATTTTGTAAACAAAATATACTTAATAATTTGCAATCCTACTTATTAGGTGTTCTATTGTTAACATACTTTCTGGTGTGCCCGATGAATTATATTGCACGTAGTAATTTAATATGATGTATTTCTCATTTCATTTGATATGATTACAAAATGTTTCTAGTAGGAATAAAAAAAGACTGCATAGATGCGGTTTTTTCGAGGAATTTGTATCCAACATCAGGCCCCTCGAAGGAGATCTAAGAACTTTGAGAGAAAAGGAGAAAAATATAAATGATGTTTCGTCCCAACTCAGAGTCACTAACAGTTACTTAAATCGCTCCTTAGTAAATAATCACCATACAAATTCTGTACTAAGGAGCGATTTAAATAACCGTCAGTAACTCTGAGTTGGGGCGTTTGAATTTGAAAATTTTTTCGGCTTTTACGCGAAATTATGATAAAACTTGTAATATAACTACTCTACTTCCGAGTACTAAATAAATGAACAGCAAAACAACAGTAGTTAAACAGGTTTTTGAGTTGACGTTGACTTCGATCTTTACAGTGCCACCAAGTTATCTGTGAATGGCGAAAATTGGAACTAATGCCGCCATGCTTTTAAAACTCATTCATACAATATTGTGTTACTACCTCTCGAATTGCGTCCATGATTGGTCCAATGCGTCCGACAGCGCCCCCCTTCAATTCACAGATAAATTGGTTTCACTGTACATAATATCTTAAAATTGTTTTATAGCAAAAGTGTAAAATCGACTTTATCAATGGACCGAATGTGCCTAATGCATGATTATTGCCTTTCAAATGAAACCATTTTGAGGCATATCGGTTGGATGATTTCAGAGTCTATAAAGGACATCCGTACAAACATTTTTTTGTGTTTTATATATGTATATGTATAGATAAAACTGCGACGTCATAAGTCATAATATTGTCAATTATCATTTAAAAACTCAAACAACAGCATTCTTGTAACAAAATTGCAGAAATCTCTCCATCACAATATTCACAATATCTGGAAGCACGTTCATAACTTTCGCTATTAAGATCTGCAGCGCATAACTAACAATATTAAATGGCGCGTGAAATATCTAAAGGGCGTGTGCTTCCCCGCTGGAAACAATAAAACTTACTGCATTAACATTTACAAATCGTGCTCTATCCGTCGATATCCCTGAGAACTACTCTAATTACCTACAGATACATAACGCTTACCTAACTTGACATTTGAATCTGCTCTCTATTTTGTACTCATACCCTTGATGTTACTTTCAATTCTAAACCGTCCTGCTAGGCAGTTAATCTTTCACGCTTAATATGCATGTTACCTTACGATTTCAGTTTTCTATTACTATATTCTCACTACATGCCAAATTATTATGAAAAAATGATCCCTAATAAGAACAAAATTCTAGTAAATATATTTCGGTCGCTTTAATTTCTTTCTGCTGTTAGTCCTACGTTTTGATCTAAATACTTCGTTCCAAATAAAGGGCAGTTAACATCGGCCAATAAGGTACTCGTATTTCGATCAAGACCGTCAATTCAAACACAATTCTATGGACGGAAACCGCTGTATTTCTCTAAGAAATTGATTTAACGTCCCGATTTACTTTATCACTTACCCTCAATTGAATCTTGGTCTACAGCGATTGGTTACGTAGCTGGTTATGTTAGACTTAAATCGTCGCACAATAAAAAATGGACGGCCACATCCGTAATCGATTTCTTGCCCCTAATAGCCTATAAGCTAACAATCATCAATCTACATAACAATGGTATTGTGTGCGAAATCTCGAGTAAGGGAAACAAAGTGAGATCACAAAAGCCATGGGCACGACCGGTCATAGAATTAAGACCTAAGACCTAATTGTACACTAGATCCAATTACACCCACTCGTTATCGTTGACATGGCGATAATTATCACAGTATTAGCACACTTCGGTTGCATTGTTACCGATATTGAGAATGGTTAACAATGAACTTTGGGTAAGTGTGCCATACATTGTTCACGCAACTTTTCTAAAAGAAAACACGGATGTAAACCACTACAATATGTACTGTGTTCAATTAATTATCGTTCGTTTATCGAAAGCTTTGACACCAATACACCGGAGATAAGATTAATCTTAACTTTAATATAGGAGAACAATTAAACAACGGCAGCCATGCCCAAAGACAACTTTTCAGGAGAAAAGTGTAAAGAAACATCGACTGATAACACAGATTTCCTGGTTGCAGATGTTCAAATGCATCTATTTCAAAATTATATTTAAACTAAGTAAAAACTTTTCAAATGCCATGCATTTGCCGCAAAACAAAGGTGTTCCCCAATCAGTATGATTTCGACTAATAGCAAAGTTTCAGAATTGGTCACTGGCTACCCTCTCCTTCAAAACATGCCTCCCTTTTTGAGTTCCGATTACTAAGGTAGTTTAATTCCTCACTAATGTTGAAGAGTACCTTAGAATAATAATAGTAAACCGGTATACTGACACAACTACTATTGCGGTAACCCGCACAACACAACACTGGCCAATAGCCTCAAGGCGGAAAATACTATGTCGGCAAACAATTGCACACTTGTGGCAAAGCAATGAGGACTTGCACCCGAACAACATATTAACCTGCGCTCGAATGTGGGGCGATGTTAGATTCATTGGATTGTAAAATATTACGGCGAGTTGCATTTTGCGTGGTAAAAGATGTGAGGGACTGGCGGATGGAGGAAATTATAACTTTCGTACGAAGAGGGTGATAATACCAGAGGAATGAATAATACTAAATGCTTATGTCCGTGAATACGAGTATAACTATAGTGCATAGTATTTTACAAGTGTACTTAAATTGTGTGCAACAAGTGTGCTTCAATCTATAAACAAAGAACGGGTCACATCTCTCGCAAGGGACTAGAATTGCAGTCTATACTCAATACTCAATACTCAATACTTTTATTGCATTAAATATGTAGTAACATGATACATAAACACAGTCACATAACACATCCTACATAATAATAACCCTAAAAGGGTGTTGCAATTTTCTGGGTGGTGGACCAATTCATTTTATTTCGAAATATATTATATTTCAATTTAAATTAATTCCTGTAAATTAAATTACATTATATTACATTAAGTTATAGTTATAATCATTAAACCATATTTAACGTTATTAATTTTGTTTGTTTACTGAGTTTAATTTAATGTCAATTTCATGTTATCCAATTTGTTTGTTAAAATATTTTAATACTTACTGGTCAATTTTATCATTAAAATAATCTGTTAAGCTATAGTAACATTTTTCAATTAAGTATATTTTTAATTTGGTACAAAAAAGATTAACATTTGTCTCTTCAACTATTTTTTTTGGGAGTTTATTAAATATCTTTGTCGCCATTGCGTTTGGGCCGTCACTGTGTATTTTTAATTTAGATGTAGGTTTTTTAAGTTTATGCGTATATTTAGATCTTAACATATTATGTCTTGGTTCATCTATTTCTTTTCTAAAGTATTGAGGGTAGTTTTTAACAAATTTACTTATTTCTAATATATATATTGACGTTAATGTTAAAATGTTATTCTTAATGAAATGTGGTTTGCAGCTTTCAGGTTCTTTAATGTTTGCTAATATGCGGATACATTTTTTCTGGGAAATAAATATCTGTTGTGCATCTACACTGTTTCCCCAAAGTATGATACCGTATTTCATCCAGGAGTATGCATATGCGTAGTATGCACTTAGCGCGGTTTTTAGGTCGGTTGTATTTCTGAGTTCCCTTAACGCATATGTGAAACTTGCTAACTTAGTTTTAATTTTTTGGATATGTTTTTTCCAGTTCACGTTACTATCTATTTCCAGACCTAATAACGGGAAAGTGTCAACACATTCTATTTTATTGTTTTTATACACGAAATTTATGTCAAGGGGAGATTTCTGATATGGTCTAAATTGCATAATTTTGGTCTTGGAGAAATTTACGTCAAGGTTGTGGTCAGTCATCCAATCAATAATATTAGTGAAAATGTCAAAAAGATGTTGGTTTAAATTTAAGTTATTATTACAAGATGTCAATATAGATATATCGTCTGCGAATAATACACTAAAGTCATTTATTATTTTCGGGAGGTCATTAATATATAAAAGGAATAAGATACATCCGAGGACACTTCCTTGCGGGATTGAGTTCACTATGGGAATGGTTGCTGATCTGATCATGTTAATATGCCCTGTGTCATGGTCAAAATGCTCAATTTCTACTACTTGTTGTCGATTGTTAAGATATGATGTAAACCATTTATGTGATATACCGCGTATCCCTATGTCATATAACTTGTCCAGTAATATTTTAAATTGTACTTTGTCATATGCTTTTGTCATGTCAAGTAAAATTCCAATTGCGTATTTTTTATCATTTAAGATATCTACTACTCTTTGCATAAAATTGTAAATTGCTAGTATTGTCGACCGATTCTTTCGAAAACCATTTTGAGACTCGTCAAATATGTTATATTTTTCACAAAAATGTTCAACCCGTCTTTGCATTGCTTTTTCAAATATTTTGGATGACGTAGGTAAGAGTGCTATCGGTCTGTAATTGTTAGGATCTAGTTTCGAGCATTTTTTATGTATTGGTTTTATTAGCGACGTTTTTAATAAATCAGGGAACGTACCTTCTTTGAAGGATTGATTAACTAAGATATGGTAAGGTAAGGTCAGTTCGTCAGCGCATTTTTTTATAAGGATTGGTGGCAATTCATCGACGCCATAGCTATATTTACTTTTTAAATTTTTTAGGATTAAGTTTATTTCCTGGGTGCTTACCTCACTAACATACAAGGTGTTTTCGAGGCGGTGACAAGCAGGGCGGCCGCATGCGGCGGATGCACCCGGCTGACTACCTGTATTCCCGACGGATGCAAAGAACTCATTGAAATGGTTCGCTATCTCACATGGATCAGACGTTATCTTACTATGGATTTTAAGTTGAATGTTTACTTTAGTCTTTTTAACATTTTTATTCGTGCGTCTTTTTATTATTTTCCACATTGTTTTTGTTTTATTTTGAGAGTTATTCATTTCGTTAATATATTGTTTACGTTTAGATTTTTTAACCGATTTTTTTAATATCTTAGCATACTGAATATAGTGTTTCGTTAGGATTGGATTTTTACAAAATGTTACTAAAATTCGCAATAGTCTTTTATGTTTACTAGAAGTCTACACCTATAACCCAACAAAAACTTCAGTTAGTGGCAAGTATGATCTCTAACACTTAAAGAATGTTAGCGAACCCACATGCAATAATAAATACGCACCAAATTCGAATATGAAATGATTTATACTCCTGTCAGCCTAATAAAAACACAAATAATCCGAATCAAACCGACCATATCTTGCACCCAACCAAGCCGCCAGGCGGGTCGTAGGATCACGCTTCACGATCAGCGATTGGACACGCACTTCCTTCCTCCACTTGCTATTGACCTCAGTGGAACGTTCGCTTCATTACCCTAACAGGGATTTAAAGGTTATTAGATCAGATAAAGCTAACATACCAGGACGCTAGCACTTTAAACGGTATCTTGTCTGTTTCTTAACTGACACATTTAAACCATAAACATTTGTTGTAATACATTTTTATGGTGAGGCAATCACATAACTTTAGAAGTGCTTTTCGATCCATATTCTCTAGATTATGGGATGAATTTTAAAGGTGTATGTCGTGGAATGACTAGATCACTAGTGTTTGGCTTAATAACTACATAATATGAGTAAATTTGACTAAACTACTCTTCAAGTTTATCAGCAGTTAAGCCAAAGTTGTAGTGAGAAGTGATGTAATTATAAAACGAAAATTAGAAAAAGTCCCTTTTTTCGCGCGGGTAGATTTGTTAAGGATTACAAATATAATTATTCTTATAAATTTCTAGTTGGAAACCTTCTAAGTACATTTAAATTCCGAGGTATGGCATGCCTCACATCGATTTATTAGGACCACCACAAGAGAATATTCATAGATGCAATCATCTTAAACTTCATGCATCATTGGCTTAACATTTTAAATGCGTTACGTTACAAATGATGCCCTACGAAATTTTGGTTCCTGCAATAGAAAAAAGACTAAAATTAACTTTTCTGTCACGCTTTAGTTTCTGATTAAGTATAATAAAGTACTCTACTAGATAAGTACTTTCTTAAGAGGCTAGAGTTAGACACTTGCCTGTTTTAGATATAACCTACCTTATAAAACTGTCCATTATTTAATTAAGAAAAATACTTTTATGTATTATATAATAATATCTAGCTATGGAATCGACCCAATTCGTCTGTTATCCGGCGAATAAAATGTCAGTAAAAAATTTTCAAGAGAATACCATTATAATCTGAATTTTACCGAGGAAAAAATAACCGACTTCAAAATAACTCAAAAACTACTCGTCAGATGTAGCTCAAATTTAAGTGGTACTACATGACATGCACCAGCTTTTGATTTAAAAAAAATCATAAAAATCGGTTCACCCAGTCGAAAGTTGTGAGGTAACAAACATAAAAACAGTCGAATTGAATCCTCCTCGTTTTTTGCAGTTAAAAAACTACATTATGTCATAAAACTATAATTATAAACCAACGTCAAATAATTTATCGTGACAAAAGGTAACATTGAACAACTGCATCTGTCACAAGCTTTTTCCAACACTAGGTACGGTACACATTATACATGTAAAATTTTCGCGTTCCAAATATATTAATTAACAATACTGAGAGGTATTCATAGGGCGAGATAGGTACAGTTCAATATGACTAAATACTTATAATTAGCATGAGAGAGAAATAACTGTTGGACTAAATACATTATTCAACACCTCTTTGGGTAATTCTAAAGGTACGGTTGCCTAAAACGTGTAAATTGGTTAGCACCGGCCTCTATCTTGTGGCCATCGGAATATGTTTAAGTAGTGAAAATGTTTATCATTTATCTAGATGTTATTATCGTTATTTAAAGTTTAAATGTTAAATTGCTTTAGATCATTCCCAATCTCATTTTACATAACCCAAAATACGATAATATATAATAGTATAGAATACGGATTTTGAAAGTGAAAGATATAGAAAAATACTGATAATGCAAGAATTTATCGAGCATTTAGCATCAGCGTGTAACAGGAGCTAGAAATTGATAATAGGGAATAATGTCATAAATCCGGCTAGTTTGAAATAAAACTATTGGAAACGGGCCATTCTCTAAAAATTTTAATGGACACGTCACCGGAACAAAAGAATAGAAACTTGTTAGAACGCTCGTAAAACCCGAACATTGTAAAGCATATTTTGACTTTGTCACAACTTTAACCGATAATTTACCGACAAAACCTAATGAAAGGTTGTAATATTGTACCAACTACCAGTAGTTACAAATGAGTATAATAAACAAGCTCTATAACCATATCCCACAAACACGATTATTATGGCCGTGCGGGAAAGCGTGTCCCGGTTTCAATAACATAATGAAAACAATAAAATAAATTGTCATCCATGAGACCTCTTTACGGATATTAACACCCTTACGCGCTATCAAACGTTTACGGTTACAACATAAACCGATGTACATTGTACAGTAAGCGAAACAAAGTAACGCAGTGGACTGCTTTGATACTTACAATACTTAATGGATTATAAGTCGATGCAATTTTGTCTGCTTAGTTAGTTTTCTATGGCATTAATTGAGTATTGATTTACATCACTGCTTTCTGCATTAGCCCAACGCTTACAAATTGAAATACAAAGTTGCTTAAAGCAACTGTGCCTGCGCATGACTGAAAACTAGTTCTAGAGTTCTAAATGATATAGGACTTTTTAACAGAATATGATACCTTATTCAACAAAATTTAGATTTGAGAAGATCTGCTAGAGAAGTCCTACTTCCTCAATAAATGTATCGTTATATTTTGCTGTTTATCTTATACTTTAATATACCGGATTTATGTAATTTCCAAAGTTGTTAGTGTTTCAGACATTTACTTTAGTTAAGTTACCTAAGTAGATCTAATGCTGAGGTGATATGTAAAGCGTTAAAAAGCAGTCCTCGGTTTCTTTAAATTCACAAAAACCGTTCAATGGCCGCCATGTTTTCACACCTGCTCCAGTTTCTAGTGTTTATCTAGCAATAGTTTCGCCATCCAATAGAGGGCAACATCAAACAAACTATTATACTTAGACTGAAATTGTTAACAAAACAACTGTACAAGCAACACTAACATGCGTTAGACGTAAGTCGACTTGTATTTACGTAAAAATGTGTTCCTAATACTCGTTACTAATTTTCGTATTTTGCAAAATAACCTATCATTAGGGTATCGACCCGACAAGACACGATATGTGAGTAACAATTGAACATTTGAATATAGTGTGAATGTACAGTTCAAACTAGAACGCCAGGTGAACATTTTAGTTGCGTTGCGATTTGAGATAATTTATATAATGTCGAAATTTATTAAAAGAAACATGAGGAAATAGGTCTTATACCCTAAAAAGTTCCTAGGCAATAGGATTTTATACTTCGGGTTATTTCCCTTAATTCTTTTAGGTTTCAGCGTATTTTTTAACAAAATTTCATGATTTCAAAGGGGAATGTCTGTAGGTTCAAAATATTATTGGCCTTATAAACAAAGTTATTTATTTTTATTGAAGCTTGAATTTTTTTATACAGTAAATATTAATTTAATTTTATCATGATAGTGTCTAATTTTCTACACGTTCCTCACAAAGAGTATTTACGAAAGTGGTTGTGGTTGACGGCCAACAAAGTAATCCTATGTAAACTCTGTTTTTTAATTCGGCAAACCGATTTGACAGGCGCGAATGTCAAAAGCTAAAATAATGTTGCCAGTTGTTTATGGCTAGAGCCGCTTCAGGATTCCGGTTTTTTGAACCATAAGATATTTATTGTTTTTAACGGTTAACTTTATTGTAATTAAATGTAATCTTGAATTAATCAATATGAATAAAAATGATTGTAGATTTATCGACATTATGTTTTTGTTTAAAATTGCATCCCATTTTATATTGATTAGTACTAACCAAGAATATTATACTTTAATTGAATTGCAATCTTCGTAGAGATACCTACCTAAAGACGGATAAAAATAGACACGTTATAAAAATATAAAATGAAATGGGCAATTAATTTAGGCCATGTCATCGTCAAAACGTCGTGTCGAAACATGGTCGAACATTTAATAATAGAAGTTGGTAGCTATTCTTATAGTTCTGAGTTAGATTCTGAGTCTGAATAAATTACATTCTATAGAATTATCTGCCTTTTATTTTAAATTACCATTTTGTATTTATTTCAAACACAAATATCGGAAAACAATCATAGATCGTAAACATCTTTCCGATTACGGTACATCGCTATTTAAAAAGTAATAAAATCATGCAACACAGGAAACGTCATTTTGGTTTGCGGAATTAAAAAACAGGGTATAGGTTCCATTTTTTTCCTTTTGCGTAAAAGAACCCTAAAAACAAATTTAACCACCTTTGAAGTCTCAGACGCGGTAATCAAAAGATTACTGTATCCTGAAATAGACATTCTTTAAAGAGACGCCCGAAGCAGTTAGCTATTAAGAGTAACACAAACAAACACTTTGCCCTGACAACTTCATTTCAAGCTGTAATCCACTTGGACAAGTATGGAAACTGGCTGTTTAAATCAAAATTATAACGGTCTTTAGTAATCATTGCTTCGATGTTAGAATAGAATAGAATAGAATAGAATAGAATATTATAGAATAGAATAGAAATAGTTTATTTTGTCAAGCATAATGCAATGCAACAAGTTATAAATAGTTACTTAATAATTAAATTAAACAATTAGGTACAATATTAGGTGTTATTAGTACAATATTATTATACTCTGTGTTAAAAAAGCTATTCGTTGAATAAACACAGTAATGGCCATGTTGTTTGAATTTATCTTTATTCCACCATGCTTACCAAATGCAGATTAGCAGACTTCACATACCTTACAGAACATTTTTTTTTTTTCTTTTAAAAAATAATAAGTTAACCATATAAAAACATTAAAAAACAGTTTTTTTCATTGAATACATATAAAAATGTGGCTGTGCTGTTAATCAATGAGGTATTATCTCGAATGGGGTTATTTCTGAATTCTGAGCGCGGCAGTCAGATAATGATGGAGTTAAAATCGAGCTATCATAATCGAATGCGTATAAAATTTCATGTCTGTGTTATTAACCGTCGACGAGTTTCCCCTTTTTGAGCCAATTATGAGCTTATCTTAACAAAGACATTATCATACTAAAGGATGTGAACATTTTGAACTTAGAAGGAAGCACGAACACCGCAAAAACAATAAACTGGTAAAAAGTAGAAATAGCTTACGATAGTTGCAAAAGCACGCAGTGACTTACCAAAAACCGTTGAACTGGTTTTAAACAATAGATTTTTACGGCGTATTTAACGATTTATGAAGGGTTTCACCCTGACTTAAATACAGGCACAATTAGTTTAAGAACTCTGTCAATCACCTGCTGAGTCATGACTTTTGTTTTAATGAAATTCAATACAAAATTCTCACAACCCTAGCAAGATAGTATTGTGAAAATTCAAGTATAGGGAGCGCTCCATTATTCTCTTGGATTACGTTATTATTATCTAATATATAAAATTCTCGTGTCACGGTGTTAGAAGTTGAACTCCTCCGAAACGGCTCGACCGATTTTCGTGAATCTTTGCGAGCATATCGGCTAGGGATGAGAATCGGACATCTATTTTTCATCCCCTACCCCTAAAAAAATTTTGGCAGATCAACGTTTGCCCGATCAGCTAGTAATCTTATATTTTAAATCGATTTCAATCCTGTAATTAATATTAATTTGCCTATCATACGATACGCTGCTCAGCGTGTATATTGAGCAACTTTTTATGTTCCTTAATAAATCATAACCCATAAAGTAAAAAAAAATAACCCAGCTTTTCAATTCCATAGCACTGAAATAGGTTTTCTATTAATTATAAAAAAAGTATGTAAATATAAAAAACTAGGTGTTAAATCCTAAGATATTTTTATAACATACATACATACTTTCACATCCAAAAAAAAAATCTGATAACTGTAAACACCGAATTCTTATGTAAATGAGCATTTATATATAAATGTATACCTATCCCATGATCCCACAGCAGTTTCAAAAGAGAACCACAATAAATTGGATGTCTTACGAAGCCCGCGGCAAATATACAATAACTGTTCATGAAAGATTTGTGACTTTATGATAATTCTACTAAAGCGAGGCACGAGTCTAACAAATACTTGGGTAGATATACAAATAGCCAGCTTAACTGAATACGGTGTTTACATACTGTTCAGACACCGCTAATTGTAAAGTTTCCATTGTTAAGCCCTTCGCTATGTGCAAATACTGCAAATGTATAAAGAAGTAATAGGTTAGTGAAAGTTATTTGCGGCCAGTCCAAATATTATACATTTATAATAAAAATCTTTCACAAATTGACACACAGTTTTCTTGTAATAATTCACTCATATTAGGCTATAGTTAAATGGCGTAGATTGGTAGACAACCAAAACCCGAGTAAAAACAATTATTTGTTATGCACATGCGTGGCCTGAATGGGAACCTTTACTAAGCAAACAGGGTCACTATCGATTGGGCTACATTCATCTGTCTCCCATATGAAGTTGTATACTTAGATTTATAATTAGCGATTATACTGAATAAAATTTATATTTAATGAGGACCCCACAAGGACAATCTATCAGCGAAACAACTACGATCTGTATTTGTTTATTTATTTTACGCCATAGATTACATAATTATAACGTAGAAGAAAATGTTTACAAAAGGTAATTGTTACGTATTAAAAAACAACGTAGTTTTTCTGTGGATCTTCAGGAACGCTTCAAGTCCAAGTTCAAGTACGATTCATACGTAAGTGTAATCGATCAATATCCATATTGTGGGAACTAACACATTAATATCCTTACCTTCTGAAGGTTTCATTAACTTTTCACAAGGGCATCGATTTACTCGAGTAGCCCTTGACTTTTTCCCGCTAGAAATAAATGAAATTCAATTTTTATTTTGAATTGCTTTTACATTTTAATGTTCTATGCCCTATGGTATCAGATTCTATAAATACTCATCTCTTTGCCAACAAATTTATAAATTATCTAACTATTCATACTTTCCTCGTCCATTTAAAATTAATTATCATTGCAATTATATAACCATACCTAAAATACAGTAACAGCAATATCCATCATTTAATCGCATGATAAACTGATAGACTGAATGCGTTTAGTTAGATCCCTATAAAGGCATGGTGTAGAAAGGCGGAAAATCGTGAGAGATGTCAGATTGCGAGTCAAGTGAGTCGACATCAAAATGAAGCATCGTATGCAGAAATACCGGCAATCTGTATAGTGTGGAATGTTGAGAGAAACTGCATGACGCTGCGGCTTACCTTTGCGGCTCGGTAGGGCATGTATCTTATATCTTGTCTTACAACTACATCTTTGTCGTAAATAAAGAGCCAAGGTGCGATAGAATCTGCTGTGGTTTGTCCTAAAATACGCAATAGATAATACTCAGTTACTCACCAATTGCAAGTACTGTAGGCACCGTTAATGATTCACAATAATGATTAAAAAAGAGTTTTAAAACAAGCATCTTTTAGGATTCCCTATAGGCTACAACTCGTGGTAATACAAGGGTTAGATCACCAAACAAAAGGTCTTCCACTTCTTCCAGAGCTTGTTAAGAAGTTATTTATCGTACTAAAGCCGCTGGGAGAAAATCCAAGACTGACCAAGACTCTTGGATGGATGGAGTTCATCAGCCTTTACTTGAAGAATCTAAAAGTATAATGTACAATTTCATGCAATGAAAACACTTGTGGCACTTCTCGTAGTTTCAACATAATAAAATCGATGCTTGAAAAGCAAAAATTACCAAGCGACATGTTGACAACTTTACACCACAGCATTTTAGTTTTTAATTTTAGAAAAAAAAAGTCGTAAAAAGTGGATTGGCTGTCCCATTAACATTAAACGCAAGCCGCAACCGCATACAGCAATACCCCCTCGTTCAAGACGCAGTCAGAAGAAACGTGTAAGCAATCTTAGATCATGTTTCAACGTTAGAGATGCGTGTTCGAGTCAGAGGAGTTGACGCGAAGACGGTTCCATGTTAAGTCTGT
This sequence comes from Thymelicus acteon, assembly GCA_951805285.1. Taxonomy (NCBI): domain Eukaryota; kingdom Metazoa; phylum Arthropoda; class Insecta; order Lepidoptera; family Hesperiidae; genus Thymelicus; species Thymelicus acteon. The sequence goes on from OX638233.1 coordinate 5,591,519, forward strand.
AATAACTTCGTGCAGTCTTCTACTGCGGTATGTTTCACATATCGTTGAAATGGCAAATGTAACACTTAAATACGTTATAATTATTACACGCTTTGTAAAAAAAGCGTGTGTTGGTACTCTTTAAGATATTATTTATCCCTTCTACTAATTGACACCATGCACCCCACGCTTTTATTACAATTACACGATTCTTAATTCAAATTTATTTTCATTTTTTTTTTTATTTGGATTTTCTATAAAAGCGTGTTTTTTTTTTGTTTTTTTTTTAAAAACTATTATTTATTTTATAACTTAAACCAATATGATTCAGTTTTGCAGTCTCCTTTATTGCCAAGATTTAATTCTTTTTAAATAGTTTATGGACATCAGCAGTACCAAAGGCATCACGGATGCGTTGCCGGCCAAGAAAGAGAGAAGAAAAAGAGAGAAAGAACTGGATCTTAAGGCTGGGGAGCCGGAACACGACGAGTCGTTTGGCGGCTGACTCATGGTGGTAGCTATCCAGCCAGGCGAACTCCTGGAGAAATAATAATATTGATGATGGTATTAATTGACAATTAAAATCAATATCACTACAATAATCCCTCCGAGGCCCTACCACCAACGGGCCGGATTTAGTCGCCTCTTACGATACCCATCCGGCGTGGGATTGGGGGTAGTATTCTAAGCCGCCCTATTACGGCTAGTGTTATATTTAAAAAGTAGAATTCAATAAGTTAGGATAAATGATCCCAAATCGCCGATGATTTACTCTTGTTATGGGTGTACCAAAGGGCTCGATTCTTGATCATTTTTATAGGTTTCATTAGGGATTTGCTGTTATTTAATAGTAAGAACAGGAGGTATACATAATAAAGGTACCTTCAGTATTATACCTTTAGTATAGTTCATCTGTAGAAAATTCCCAAATGTTAGAACAAAACGGTGGATATGGCCTACAATTTTATATCCGCATTATAAATACACAGAGATTACTCAATTGTTACAGAGAGAAGTCCTTTAGATATTAACAAATTTCTCTATTAAACATATTCAATTACGTTCATCAAGATTACGAAACAATAATTATTATTGATCCTTCCGCCTTATTCACTTGAAATATGGCTTGAACGCGCCAGAATTTTTAGACCTATAGAATTACGCATTATTGGTTATTTTAATAGCGAATTGCGACATGTAGGACGCCGAGAAAGGTCCGATGATAATGGTCGGAAGACTACCCAACGTGAGTTGTTAGCATAATACAAAGTGGCCACATATGGCTTCTTAAGAGTTGACATTTTCTCTAAAACACAAAGACCGCAATAGTGGCCAAAAATGGCAAGTTTTATGATAAATGCACTCATTTAGGTACCAAAAAAGTTAATAATAAGGTGGCTCACGTTTAAGTCATTCCAGATAACTATATTAGTAGAAGAATTAAGTCTGAATATCTGTGTCAATCGTATGCGATGCAGTCTGTAAAAGATCGGTTACCACAAATATCTTAGGCGAATCCTTGCTATGGCGAACACTAAGGCTACGTCCGCACAGGCAGGCTGCTTGCTTAGCGCCTAGAGCCTAGTGGTTTGCATTCTGGCTACTTGCTAGGATACACGGTGGCCGCACTGAGAGGTGGTTTGCGTGGTGGGTCGCTAGGTGCCTTGGTCATTTTGCTTGTCGGCACGTTGACGAAATGTCAGTCTCAAAAATATCTTACAAAATTAATGAAATAAATACAACAATTTCTCGTCTCAGCTTAGTTTTTGCCATTGACATTCATCAATAATATTATATCCATGACAACCCGACTGTCAATCTCATTTTTGAAGCAAAAATGCCTAGCGCCTAGTGACAGAAAACCAACACGTTTGTTTACTTAGATACACGCTAAGCGCGTTGCTAGGCACCAAGCGCGCAGTGCGGCCCGTCACGAACACTATAGAAGTATAGAACGTTCGTTTTACTGAGCTACTCGCTAGGTGACTAGTTAGGCTCTAGGCGCTAAGCAACCCGCCTGCCTGTGCGGACGTAGCCTAAGCCGTACTGATACACTACGCCACTGACACAAAAAGTAACACAGCAAGGTAAATTAATACAATACAATAAAACTTTATTGTACACGGAGGTATTTACAAAAAACCGCTAAGGGATGATAATACATCTCTTGAAAGTCTCTGAGCGGCATTAGAACTTGAACCATGATTATTTCAGACCGCGATTTTTCTATATTTTGAGAAGAAATCCAAAGCCTACAGAAGACTACCGTTTCGAAGCAAATTAGCAAACAACTTTTCGTCGGACATAAAAATCCAACTCATATAGCATCATCTTGAGCATACAAACCAAAAATGTTCCATTTTTATGGAAATTGCCGGCAAACGATTTAACGATCCACCTTATGGTAAGTGGCTGTCGTCGGCTATGGATGTCAGCAACACCAAAGGCATCACTGATGCATTAATCGGCACGGACCTCCTCAAACCTATGATCGACTTCTTGCAATTGTCCAGCCGAGGCCACATAAAACCTGGTACGCAGATTGCTAATTACTTCCATATCAAAATCTTGCTGTCGTTAACAGCGTTTCTCATTTATCATGACGTTGATTGGCATTTAAGAAACATTATACGCTGTTGACACATCGAAATCAGTTCAACATGTCAACAACTCCAATGATTTCTAATTACACATCGGTAGGTCAGTAACTGTGTACTTGTCACGAGAAGTGAAATTAATTTGGCAGTAGGCATAAGCGTAATGAACTCATACAACATAATTATGCAACTAAAGTATTTTTTCTCTATGCAAATACATATGATGACATATAGTTATTTAATACATGCTGTAATATTTTTTGATTTCCTTTCACCAAACTTCTTCCTTTCAGTGACCAGCACAGCTTCGCGCAAGTAGATATGTAAGGCAAGACTTAATTTTGGTTAATGACAATAATGACTTATCGACAAGGACGACATTATCAACTACCGTGTTCTTACATGACCTAAATAGTCCAAATACCCACAGTTAAATTTCGAATATTCATTATTTATCGTTTTAATATACATTAAATAGGAAGTAAACGGTAGGAAACTCCCTATGAAGACTTACCCCTGTGGCGAACCCTCCACTAACGTCACAAACGTTTATGACGCGTAAACACGCAACTCCGACGTCACGCACGTCATCATAAACACAACAAATTGAATTATTAAAAAGATTAGAAATAGAACCTTACAAGCTTTTTGGAATTTAATGAGGCCAGATACAATCTGAAGTGAAATGTGGTATGGCAGTAAACAACGAACATTATTATTATGTAAATAAATAGTAAGTACGTAAGCCAGCGATAAAAGACAACCCAACACCTCAATACAAGTTCTCTCTCACAACATTTTTTCTAAACAGCCACCGATGTCAGAAACAAGTAAGAATGATTCGATAGACATATTCTCCTACATAGTGAGTCCAATGAAAAAACCATGGTGGTATCATGCACGAGCATCACAACAGCTTACCTAATTGGAATTAAGCTTTTTGATTTATGTTCGTGGTACACAGACTAGCGTCCTCTTACAGGACGGGTCGTTCGTAGCCTCAGCCTCATCCGTTGTTCATAACGGGCAAAAGAGATTGAGTTGGATTCAAGGGTTAGACGGAGACCTTTAAACCATAAAGGTACGGAAGTATAAAAATAATATAATAAGGGTCATATACAAAGGAATTCCATCGATACTATAATACAGAAGCATCTGCTCTTTGTAATATCCTATGATAAAAAATAGCACGAGAATATTTGTATGAAAAATCACCTGTACAACCCAAATATAAAGCCCGACGGAACATGATCATGTTAAAACGAAGGAATAAGGAATCAAATAGGTTCATCGCCTCTTCTGACATCGCGTCATTAATGCACACGATATTGCGGACGTTATACGGTGACCACTTACAATTAGGAAACCAATCTCACTTCCCTGCTATGAACACTAAAAGATCAACCCAAAAGTAAAACATCAAATGATTTCACATAAAACCTTAGTACCAATTTAATCCAACATGAGCCAAACGCGCCCTAAGGTTAATAAATTTAACCTCAGTAGCCGCATACGCGTTAATAAATTACCACGTTCCTGAACTCCGCCCCCTTCTATTCTATTAAATTTAATGAACGGACCTAAATTAGAAGGCGTCTGTTCTAAGCGAGTTCGATATGCGCCCTTGATTCAAGTTCAATTTCAAAGAGTGGGATCTGGGATCTTCAATCACACGATCGGCGCTTGCGCAACCTTCGTTATCGCCCAATGAACAATTCAATTACCCTAAGTTGGAAAGACGAGGATTAAAATGTTTTATACAATAAAACAAAAATAAATCTTACGTTATATTACGTTTTTGTAAATTCAAGTAGCTATCTTTATCAATCCGAAGTGAAACAGCGTGGTGAAGTGTGTTGAACCTCTTCAGTTATGAAGTCTGTACAAAGATTCCCTCTATTACATCAAAGGATGACACCGTCCTAAGCCACTTAACGCCATATAGCCCATTTTCCGGGTAAAAAAAAAATAAAACTTTGACCGTTCATAAAATCTCGCAAGTATGAAGTTCTAAACTATGAATAGCAAAGAAAATGATGATGATTCTTTAATATGGACACAAAAAATCTCAACTTGCATCATGTCGCAATGAGAGTTAGGTTAGATGCGGTTGGACAACTTAACAACAGGAATTATTGGACCCGTCGAAAATAGCTTCATTATTTACTGATTAATTGCATTTCCCAACACCATACAACGATTTTAATAACAACTTTATTCTCTACTAGTGACGAGCCCTGGCTTCGCTTCCGGACACAATGTTTACGCTTTTTAATAGGCATTATTTTATTTTTACCTTATTTTTTATTTAGGTGTCACGTTTTAAAAAAAGTTACAAGTGTATACTTCTGCCGTGTACAAAGTTTTATGCTTCTACGTTTATAGTCTTACCTAAGTTTACGTTAAAACGTAACGTAACTTAAAAGTTCAAGTTTTCTTTACTTGCATTACAAGTGAAAGTATTGTTAAAATAGGTTCAGCCATTGCAGAGATAAACATAGACAGTTAAACAGACAGAATGACATACAGACAAATACGAAGAAGAAAAACGTATATCTATGTTTGAATCATGCAAACAACATACAGACATTTCAATTTTATTTTTTAGTATTGATGTCTATATTCTATAGGAGAAAAATTCGTTTGGTCATCGCGATACACAAAAAGTTTTATCAATGGACTATGCATCACAGTACACCAATGCACGCCACTGTACGTGATTGTACCCTTTGTACTTGCAACTTGCACACACATGTGTCGACGATGCTAACGGCGACTGTACATGAACCTTTTGTTTAAGAATGTAATTAGGTGGTAATTTCTTTGTTTCGGACGTTGCGAGAGGTAGGCATGACAATCAATTTTTTTACAAAGAACCATCGTAATAAAGTTACGAAACGCTTGATAGAATTCTCCTGTTAATATCGGTTGCGTTTTTCTTTTGTTATTTTGTTTTATTACCAGGTACCTTGCTATTACGAGTATAAGTGAATCAAAGCTATTGTTAATTAAATTACGCATCTACAATGGATTGTAGTAATTAACTTCCGTATAGAATTACAGATATGAGATTTGGTACCGATTTAGATACAGTTATGAGTATTACATATTACATTAATATTAGTAGGTTTTACCTACTGACTGACTTCAGTTCCTTCTAAACTCCTATTTGAGGTTTGGCACATTATGTCCATGGGCGGTACAGGATGGTGGCTCCGCAAGCTCGTTTTCTATCTTCAATACATAAAAAATGGTTTTGATTTCTGCACCTTTTATAAATTAATGGATGTTTCTAGAACTATGAAAATTGATCCCCCAAACTATGGAGTAAACATGTAAGTTACGAAATGCTTAATAAAAATTAATAAAATACAATAAAAATACTATATACTGCAATCTTTACTGTTTTCCATGTTAAATTAATAATTGTAGCCACAAAAAAATGGTTGAACACAACACATAATACAGTGAATATTTTCGCACATACTAATTATGTTTCCGTAGTGTAGCGGTTATCACGTGTGCTTCACACGCACAAGGTCCCCGGTTCGATCCCGGGCGGAAACAGGATTCTTTTTGATGTTTTTTTTTATTTGATACTTGATATTTTATATTCAGTTAATAAAAAAATCAATGATTAATATATTACTTTAAAAAAGTATACTACTTCAAGCATTCTCCTAAAAATATAATTTATTACCATATTTATATAGGAGGTGGCCAACATCTGTATGGGCGTTTGCCCCACTTGTGAAGTATAATGTACACATTTTATTTTTACCTTACATTAAAGCTTACAATATCTACTTTGATAATTTTATCAATAAAAATCTGTAAAACTCGGAATTCTCCTTTTACGAGCAGTTTTAGCTCTTGTAGGTTGACAGTTTGATAAACATAAGTAATCGTGGAAAAGTGTTTTAAAGAGAGATTTTTATATTAAATACAAACTATTTATCTTTTGGATAATTCATTTATTTATTTTACTTTAATTATGACGTGCCCACCCCAAATACCAAACATGTAATCACATGAAAATGCCATACCTGTACTGCAGTGATCCATTCTACCAATATGGATTGAAGGTTTCTTGCTAGCGAAGATATTGAGTGACGTGCCATGCGCTCAATATCAACCGCACAATTAATGCACCTCATGACAAAAAATCAAACACAATTATTATTTTGTAGAAATCAAACTCAAAAATCTTCTTTTGGCATTTGACAAATGGCAATATAGCATATATTCGTATTTCTGTCAGTCAATTGTCAACCTCCAGTGATAGCAATGGAGGTAGTAGAAGATTAAGTGTATATGTTACCGGATATCTGTATAATTCAGCATTCTATACAATACCTAGGCAATGTATAGAATATCTAAAACGTTCAGGTAACGTTTTGAATATTATTTATTTCATACTTAGCCCAGGCATTCTATACAATACTCCATGCGTAGTTGGTAATGTGTGTAAAAGACGGTTCTCTATTAAGCTGCCTTTTCGCCGAAAATTGTTTGGCCGATTATCACTTGCCAACTAACGTTTCGCAGAATTTTATTTCGCCGAATAATCATTTGCCAACTTATCACATTTTTTTTTAATTTCCCAACCTAACAGTTGCCAACTGTACGTTTGGTCTGCCTTTTATAATGACACTTTTCAAAAGGCCAACTTTCAAGTAGCGAATGTTTCAGTTAGAGTAATATTCATTTGGTTGTATATTGTTTATAAACCTAGGTTTGTAAATTTGCGGTTCTTGTTATCTTTATTTATTTATTTATTTATTATAGCATTACCAACATAACATACAGTTTCATCATTTGCAATACAAGTTGTTACTTATCATATTAAATCTTACTGTTCCTACAATTACAGGTAACCACAGCATGCTTTGCAAATAGTCATCTTCCGGTGACATATGCACTTTTAGGGAGAATTTAGGGGTTTTTGATACATAAAAAGGCTTCCAAACATCTCCGGCGCTGCGGGAAGTGCAGCCCCTCCGCCCTTGCGTAACAAACTGCAGGCACTCCATGCTCGCCTACGCAGCTTCGGCTTTTTGGTCGCCTACGGCGACCAGCCTCAGCCGCTTCGGCTCACATGGTGCCTGCAGTTGGTTACAGCGGGCGGGGGCTGCTCTCCCTCCGCGCCTCCGGGGTTTACATTCACTCTAGGGGTAGGGCAGACTAGTACAACGTGGGGTCGGGGTTGACTAAGTCGGTTCTGTCACCAATTTTGAAAAATCCGAAGCTGCGTAGGCGAGCAGTGTAGTGTAGGAGCCATTAGACTGCATCTCTCCTTACCATCAAGTGTGATTTCGGTCAAGCATTAATTTAAAATGTATAAAAAAATATCTATTCATGCAGGTTATAATTTGTTTTGAGTGTGTTTTTAAGTAAATTCTTAATTCCAACCTCCATCCAAGTTGACTATACATACCCAAATCTAACTTTATTCATTGCCGGTGGACCTGCAGGTATTCTGTACAGTAGTTGGGAAACGTATACATTACCTAGGCAAACTATGTAATGGTGATAATATTCATATAATTTAATACATTGCCAAAACGACCCAGGTATTATACACATTTCCTAGGAATTGTGTTGAATACCAGCATTATACAGATATCCGGTAACATATACAACACAACTTATTATTATTGTTAATTTATTATAACTACTCACTGCGGAGTTCAGAAGAAAATTAAAATTCTACTTATGTTATAATAAACGGAAAACATGTCTTTTCAGAGGACTAAAACCTTGTACAAATAAACGTATTTTAACCATTTCCGGGGCACATGTTGGCCACCTCCTTTGTTATTGCCAAATTTAAATAAATCTTAGACCTAATCCCGCTAAAAAGAAAATTATGAGTATCATCAACGTAAAGAACAAAACACTTCTGAACATAATTTTACTAAATTTTTAATCATGCTACGATTGTTATCTCTTGTATATGTATATGTATTGTACTCAGTTAATTATTTATTTCGGTATAATAATTGCTGAATTTTTGCATTTTCATTTCTTGCATTTTCAACTTGTTACTATGAGACCACCTGAACATACCACGGGCAGCTAACGTTTTTAGTTTTTATTATATTTTGGTCCAGCTTGTTACTTTACTAAATGCAAGGATTGATAAAATACTTTCAAACAAAAAAAAATGCATCATAATCGGTCCATTCGTTTAGGAGCTACGATGCCACAGACAGACACACAGATACACAGATACATCAAACTTATAACACCCCTCTTTTTGCGTCGGGGGTTAACAAATAAATCACACCTACACTCTGGTGTACCAGTACCATAGATTACCTCCAATAGATACCGCATACAAGGCAACTGACGCGCGCCAACACATACGTGCATTTGCAAGTCGACGACAATAGTGTCGACCAATACTGACCCGTCAAGTCCAAGTATGAATAAGAAATAGCCAATCACAGCGCATTGTTTTGTTCCCCGCAACCCGCGCCTTCCGCCAAATTTTGTGAGTTCAAACTCTAGGAAAATTTCACTTATGCAGTATCTATTGGGGGTAATCTATGACAAGTACGTTCGTTCCTTCATTTATTGAAAACAGCAAAACGATTTGTGTGAACGAGCTCTTATAACAACATTTACTTCTTAAGAAGCTTTTATACGGACATAACAGCGTCGTGTTCGGTGTTGCAAATTAATTTAAATCCCACTAATAGAAGGAAGAGAAACATTAGAATTGCATAAACGAAACGCCGGAGGAAGGATTATACGTGTCTGAATCGCGATAATGACGCGGAAGAACGTTGACAATGTGGTGTTGGCGCTGAGGTAGTGCTCCTAGCACGAACGGCTCTCGAATATGCTACGTTGACGTTCACGTAACTTTTTGTGTCAATAGCCGACAAGCGAACAGAGCGAGACAGACGAGACACCTGAAGAAGTGGGCACCGTCGGCCGTCGCCCATAAAGATCAGTAATAACATAGGCATCACTGATGCGTTATCAGCCAAGAAAGAAAAAAGAAGAACGGTAGAAAGAAAGGAAGTTGTTAATGTATAGTAGTGTACTTTGTTAATGTAATGTCGTTTGTTTGTATCTTTGTAATGGTAATTCAGACAAAAGTCGTGAATGAACTGCAATATCACGTCGATTTCGAGTAGCTAAACAATAGCTAATAGTGAACTTATTCTAATTTAATATTATAACTTATTCTAATTAATTTACATGTGTAGGATTACATGTGTTACGTACGTATGTGTGTGCATATACGTGTTGGCAATATTCCGAGAAGTGAATAATTCGTTAATCTTTTTTTCCTTATCGCTTCGGTCGACATCGAATCGTATGACGAACTGTATTCGATAAGTGATTTATGCAAGCCCTACAGGAGTGGGCCACCGTTGGTAATTAAGCTTAGAAAGTAGTGTGGCTAGTAGAGCACAGGGCAGGGACAATTTCTAAATTGGCCACAACACGGAAGGTCGCCGTCACCTGATAAACAATCAATCTTGCGTACGGAACACGAATCTTAATACCGGAACTGGATGTTTAGGAGCTGGTCTGCACCTTAGGTACTTTGTTTCTTCTCTCTTTATAGGCTGGGAAACCATCGCCATTACCTTTGGTTTATGTCTATCATGTAACTCGTCTGTTTTTTTTATAGTCTGAAGGGCTGACGAAAAAGCAGACGGTCCACCTGATGATAAGTGATCACCGTCACCTATGAACATTGGCAATACTAAAGGAATCGAAAATGTATCGCCGGCCCTGAAGAACAACATTCTTTTTTATAAAACCCCATGTCATAGCGCTTCGGGAATACTTCAGAAAGAACCAAAGATGAGGTTTGGAGTCTACTTTTTCAATACTAATCACCCTGTTCTATTTAATAAGCACTTTTAGGGCCTAGAAAAATAAACAACAATATAAACCATATTACGTACGGTTGTTTGTCTATTTGTCACACCAGACTATCAGAAATTAGTAATTACAAAATAACTACTGGGAAAAAAAGACATGCGCTATACATATATGTAAAGGAATTTTAGTTTAACAGCTCAGTAAGAATCTAACCTTACGAAAACTTCCTTCTTTATCTTGTTACGATAAGTGAACTGTAAACACATGTGATAAGTAAAACACACAAATTGGGCAACCTGTAAAATTTTTTCACCATGTTTATTATAGTTTTTTTTTTATTATCTGCGCAATGATGAAAACTGAAACCCCAATGGCTTAATTTTGTTCTACTTTTATAATAGAACATGCTCATATTGGTCATTGCACACTATAAGGGACTTGATGAGTGATTATGTTTCCAGCTGTAATTTGTTGTACCTAGTTAATAGTTACATATCTTCAACTGCAGCTGCAGTACCACAGAATAGATAACAGTACCTACTAAATAATAGTAAGTAAGTACATAAAAGAGACGTATGAAAGTTGAATTAAATGGATAAAACTGATGTAATGGGCAGTTACGAAAACAATTCACCAATTCACAGTGAGCATTAAAGTTCGAAGTTAGGTTACGTTTCGGTTTTTTGTAGGTGAAATAAATAGTTGCTTTATCTTGGTGGGGATTTCAGGAATAAACCTATTAACAAGTGTCTAAACTATCAACTAATAAGTGGGTACCGAATTTGCATCGTAAGAATATCCATACCAGTATTAAATATGCCTTGCCTCTTATCTAACGATCGACTGTTGTTTGACGTACGAGCTTGACCCATCGCAAGACATTTTTGTATAACGTTTCAAATTAATAGTCCTACCTGAAGATTCTAAAGTATGTTTAACAAGAAATATGATGTTAATCTAACTTTGTTTTGATCTTGAAATACGTAAGTTATCAAGCATAATAATTCAAATAAATCTTGTCTTTTATTATTGCTCCTGAAATGTAAAATCAAAATCATGAATACCTTTATATTTGGGTGACTATTAATACTTGGGCTTTTCATTTTTAGAGTTCCGTATTCAAAAGGTGTTCCCTTTTAATGTGAAACGGAAGCACAGTTTCGTAATGTCCGTCCGTCCGCAGCAATCGCAGCATGGCGCAGAGACCCTGCTAGAAAACTATATAACAATGCAGCAATGGTTTAAGACATATATAGGTATCGTTTAGGAGTTCTTTATCGAAATATTAAATTACAAGTGCTAATTTATGTTACACAAATCGCACCCTTAGAATGAGAGTGACCTAACTCAAAAATTGCAATTTGTGGGAAATGAGCAAGAAAGTTTTCAAAAAAGTACATTTCGATGAATAGAGCGATCAATGAAAGTGACCGATTATTAGGTTGTCCTTTTCTTACTCATAATTCGAGCTCTTTTTCATCACAGGGTTTTAGGGTAGGCATTTTAAGGTAAGTTTATAGCAAAAACAGAAATTACAGGAATTTTGAGTTAGGTCACTTTTATTCTAAAGGTGCGAAATGTCGTCGTCCCCCCTTCCTTGCCAGCTAAGCGGTTGGAGTTGGACATGTGAAAAAAAATCATGGAAATAGTTTAAACGATGAATTTAAAAGGAAAATAATCACGGCTACTTAGGTTCACCCGACACGCACTTGGCCGGTTTTATCTGTTTTTTCTTACAGTTATTTTTTATCTTTTGATATGGCAACGCAAATAGACAAACGCATACGCGGGTCATGTGGACTGGAAGTTAACAACAAGCGATGAACCGATTTTAGCGCCCTCAGAACTAAAATAGCTATGAAGAAAACTAAAACTATGAAGCTACTTTTCATTTTTACGATTTTAATAGTCCGAGGCTGTTAACTTAAGCGTATATAGAAGTGCCAAGTAATAAGTGAACATAAAACCATTTCTTCAATCATTCATTCAACACTACATTTACGAGCCGGACCCATTTGGGTTAACAGCAAAAATCTGAAAATAGACTTTAGTGACATCAATTAAGCGTCGCCTCTCAAAGCATTGTTTTACGACGCCATCTTATTTTACTGTTATCTTCCGGTTTCGTCAGCTAAACTCTAGCTAGAGCACGTGTAAAGTTTGACAAGTTAAGAAAACAACTTAGCCTAGTTATATGTGCATAGGTATACTGCACTGGTATACCACGTGCTTAGGTTACCTTGATGCATAAAAATCGTACGAGAAGTATGTATTTATGTAGGTAGTAAGGTCTATCAGCTATCTACATATTATGTAATAACTATAAAATTCCTACTATTGCAAACCATGTCAAGATCGTACTTAATTAAGTATCTAATTAGGTTCTACGTGCTCACAAGCTTGCAGTTTTGTTAAGAATTTACTACCTATACAAAATAAACTCAACCGCTATAATAATGCCGTAATAAAATACCTACCTGAAATGCAGAAATCGATAATCTTAAATTAAAATGTAAAAAAACAACAGTTTTATTTACACTAAACATAGCTATAAGAACACTCTCGATTAAATCACCTTTCATACAAAAAAAAACTAGATCAAAATCGGTTCATCCGTTTAGGAGCTCCGATGCCACAGACAGACGTACAGATCCACAGAGACGTCAAACTTATACCTCCCCTCCCTATAACACCCCTCATTTTTTGTTGGGGGTTAAAAATTAATACAGTTAGAAATGAGGGCATAAACCATACATCTTAGTTTTCAGGAGCAGATCACCTAAATTACGCATGTTAAAAATGTTGATATGTAGTTATAAATGTTAATATATGTAGATAAAATTTAATACCTACTACACCTCTTGAGGAGGCCTAGCCTAGTATTTATGTATACTCCACCACGCTGCTCCCAAGCCAAGTGTCGAAATTTTCATGCCACTCGAGGGCCTTAACATGGCTTAACGACTGTTATTTTACGATAACAACCGAGAGCGACGGCTTAACTTCAAGCCATGGGTGTTATTGTGATGTGTTCTGTTATAATGTGTCGTCCATGCCACCCGCAACACAATAATATAAAAACCTACTGGGGCTGTGAGTGTGTAAGCGTTTATTTATTTATATAACGTGCCCTCCGTAGCACGGAAACGCTCACATTTTACCACTAACGGTCACCCATCCAACTACCGACCGAGCCTTCTGTTGCTTAACTTTGTCGCACTTACGCCCCAACTCAGAGTCACTAACGGTTACTTTAATCGCTCCTTAGTAAAGAATCACCATACAAATTCTGTACTAAGGAGCGATTTAAGTAACCGTTAGTGACTCTGAGTTGGGGCGTTAGGATCGACACACATCGCCGCCGCCATGAGCGCTTCATTTAATCATCTACGAAGATGTAACACAACACAATCTTGATTAGGTTTTAATATAATTAATCTATACAATAGTAGTTGAATCGAGTAGGTACTACTGATGCCCTACTCTTTGGAATAATAAAGCATTCACACGCGATTCCTAATCTGGTCTATTATAGTTGAAATCCAATCATTTCAAGCACAGTTGACATATAATAGATTTCTATCCTTCAGACCTAAACGACTTGTTCTTAAACTGCATAACCTCTGCATTTGTGTCACAGCAAGATGTCGTGGCTGTGCATACCTGCCCTGCCACCCACGCTTAACGCATACCATGTCTTAAAGGTCGCCTGTGAAATGAAGTGACAATCAATTCTCTGTCCATGTTTAACAAAGAATAACAACGCCTCTTACGACACCCATCCGGCGAGGGACTGTGGTTGTTATTCTAAGCCGCCCTAAAATATGTTTTTTTTTTTGTAATTTGCATTTTATTGTTACAAACATTATTTTATAAAGATGTGTTGAGAAGTTTCTTTCGCCATTTCTTCTTCTCCATGATAAAGAATCTTTCGGAAATTGTGGTAGATTAAAAAATATTACGTGCGTATATTATTATCAGTGATACTTACATTAATAAATTATTTTTATTTGATTTGAAAATTAAAAATACGATAGGTATTTTAAAAATGAAGTTTTGGCTGTCATGGCCTAAATTATAATAAGGCCGAAGACGTAGAACTCCCCAGCACACCGTTAAACCTTAAAAATCTTCATGACACTCATACACATAATTTTTCAGCCTATACTCCGGGCATATTCGGTTTGGATTCGATGTAAACAAACCATTAAAATTCCTTTGTAGCGTTTTCACCAACCGATTTGTGTTTCGCGTACCAAATAACTATTATAGAACTAAATCATTATAACGTTTATCACATCCTCATTATTTTACTATTGACCTATAACAACAACACACTAAGAGAAAACGAGATAAAAATGAACATCTTAAAACAATTTTCATCATTAAATAACTCACGCTCCCACATCCTTAATTACGTGAAGCGACTTAAAACCTTTTCACAAAATTATTGTTTTAAGGTCTGCCTGCCTATAACTATAAATAGAAATGACTACGTAAACCTCACAGCCATAATGGCGCTTACATGCTTTGCAACTTGGTCGTATTATTTTTCGAAATACAGATTAGGGGCCTTCCATAAATTACGTCACACGTTAGGGAGGAGGGGAGTCGATGTAGTGTGACATTGTGCGACAAGGGGTGAGAGTCCTAAATTTCGTGACGTCACATTTCAAAACCGTATAATTGGTGGTTTTAAATATTAAAAAACAATTAATGGAAATAAAACTTATTTCGGAACTCCTGTTTCAATTTAATATGTTTTAATTTAATAATTTCTAGGTGTAAAATTTCATTTTATGTGACGTCACACTAGGGGGGAGGTCAAACAAATGTGACCAGCTGTGACAAGGAGAGGGGGAGGGTCAAAAAGTCATGAAATTAGTGTGACGTAATTTATGGATGGCCCCTTATACAGATATTTCATTCCACCAAATATGCATGAGCATAAAATTTTATTTATAAGAAATTAAACAAAGTCGAATAACATTTTATGTATGTACAATATGTACAATATGTACATTATGTAAACGTTCAAACGTTGTTTGTTTGTAACTTCTCTTTGAACTTAATTTGGGTCAAAATTAAACCGCTCTTTTTTTTTACAATTACACAATTTTTAATTCAAATCTATTTTCTATTTTTTTTTAGTTGGATTTTCTATAAAAGCGTGTTTTATAGTTTTTTTTAACTATTATTTATTTTATTTAAGCAGTTCATTAGTTGGTGCAAATAGCAAATATTTTAATGTTTCATTCTCCTGCACTAGACTACGGGTTACAGTAATTTGATATTCAGGCAGTACATGTGTAATTTACAAGCAACAAAGGATTACACTAATCTACCTATACAATTACATAAATACACTATCTACTAATCAAGCAAACTTATTATATTGACTAAAATATATGATTATGTTCCTGAACTTTGATTATATTGTGTGAGACTATAAATAAATAAAAAATCCTGCATATTACCACACTTAGTTTAAACTTGCTCAGGCAGGTAATACAATTAAACTTAGAAAACCCTACCATTGTAGCTAGCTATAATAAGATTACAGGTTACTGACCTCCTTAGTAGCCAATACATCCGCTGGTTTTGTAAAGTACTAGGTGGCTAGCATAAGTTTTTAAATATATGATTTCTTGATTTCTACATTGATCTTTAGAATTCCAATGTTGTTAATGCAACAACAGTGCCAAATTAAAATTAAAATGAACAAAACAATAAACAATAATGTTATGAAAAAACAGGTTTTAAATTGTCCTAAAATTATACAATCATAATTTTAGGACAATTTAAATAAATAAATGATATGGTATATGATAATAAATGATAAATGAAGTAACAATATAAGTGATAAACTTTTATAATATATAATAATATACATAATACACATGGCAAATTAAAAATGAATTGTTAAGTAGTAATTAACTTTAATGACTAGTTGCATGTAATAGCAGCAACTTTCGTTCTTTGTTTTATTCTTATATTGTTAATTGTTTTTGTATTATCAGCTATTTACATAACATCTATTGTATCTAGACATATTAAGAACGTAACATAAATCAAGATAATAATTATTGTGAAAGCATAATTATTTTGCAAGCAAATAGTTGTGCGTACACCAAGCAACAAGCTGGAAGGGTCTATTAAGCAAGAAAAGAGCAGCTGATAGAGGAAAAGATGGATGGATGAAATACAGAGCATATCAGGGGAAGAGTGGATGAAATTTGCCAAAAATGACTATGTGCCAACAAATAAATACACTGTGCACTTTCCTGTTAATATTTGATTGTTGAATGTGTAAACAAATTAAGCTTAAATAAATTTAATTTGTAGACATAACTTTTAACTGCTTGCAGTAAACCCTAAGGGGTTAAGTTATTCTTAACCAATCAAAAGTAACTTGGGTTCGTTTCCTCTTACTTTATAAATACAGTGCCAACTCTTTATAAAGAAACTCAAGGGATCAAGCATTTTTTATCGCTATAAAGAGTTATCGTTATATGGAGTGAAGAAAGAAAAGAACCAAATTCAAAATATTTTTTAATGTGAACAGTTTCAAAGTGAGTCAAGGCATTAAAGAATAACAAAAGCAAAATGTTGGCTGTATCACTATAAAAAGTTTATCAATATATGGGTTTTAATGTAAACCAACCAAATTGTGCTCACTTCAACCTTATAGGGATTTTATCTAGAATAGCAATTGAAGACTTTATGATTGAAATTTGACACACTTATAAATGAGTGACTAAGTCAGGAGGCATTGCAGTGCAAGCTTGCAAGGTCAAGGCAATCAAACTGTGTAAATAAGGAATGAGGTTGAACTTGAATAACATTTTGTATCAGTTATCTTACTTTTTATCCTTATTGAAAGAGTACAATCACTTGCACGAACCAAAAACTTAACGATTAGCGTAGGTTATCCAATTATTAAAACCTAACACGATGTATAAAAGATACAAGTCTATATTTCTATGGATAACTACATAAATAATATAAAGTAAGACGTTCGTGTGTTAATGAATCACAAAAGTATTCACCTGACCAAACCAAACGGTATTAATGAGTGACGCAAATCAATAAATCAAGGTTGAAACTGATGCAGTTGCATCGGTGCTACAAACAAATTCCTACGACGTCAGTTCAGTTAAACTGAAGCAAGTTGATGCGAAATATAATTTCAGTACAGTCCACGATTGTTGAAACCCTAAAAAAGGTAGTTTCCATACACTTAATTGACAAAACAAAAACTTACCCGGCGACAGGTGGGGAGCGCAGTCAAACTATTCAAAAACACAAAACCAATTGAATCACTTCACAAACACAAACAGGACGCAATTATAAATGAATGGTTCTTTAATTATTATAACCAGTAGTGCTACTCATAAAAGTGCATATAAGATTTGCTTTAACTTAATAAATATCGAGTTGCACACAAATTACGGTTTTAATTTTAACAATAGCTCTGCGGCTGAACACGCAATTCACCGCACAACATGACAACATTGGTCATTGACAGACATTAGCCCCAGTGTTACCAGATTAAAATTATACACTACCGTGTTGACAGGTTAGAAATACCGTGTTTCAGATCCAAATTACCGTGTATAGATTTAAAAAATACCATGTAAATTACCGTGCAAAATAAAGAGAAAATGCTATGATTTTTCGATATTTTTTATTTAAAATTCAATAATCTAAAATAAAAACTTCTTTCTCGTCTGCAGATATGGCTACAGTCATTCTTTCTTCCCCAGCGTCATCTCGAAATTCCCCTCTTTCCCTATAACACTATGTCTAAGCAGTCATTTATTTAAGTAAGTATAAGTAAAAAGAAGCTCACCATGATAAATTGAATTAATTCATCAATCCAATCAATGATCTTCTAAATACATTACAAAAAAAATCCCCCTAGAAAATTCCTCTAAAAAAAGGTAACTCTTGAAACATGCGTCAAAAAATTGTACCTCTAGTGAGCCCCTAAAAATACACATCTTCATCTAACTTACCCCCAAATTTAGGTGGAAAACCCACAAGCTGGATTTTCGTTTCGTTTTACGTATCTTTTTTTAATAAAATTAATCCTTCTGAATAATTATTTACATATTGACTGTCAAGGTAATTCATAATTAAAAATACCGTAGAAAAGTACACGGTAGTGAAACATTACCGTAGACCGTGTTTTAGCCAAAAATACCGTGCATCTACGGTAATTACCGTGTACCTGGTAACACTGATTAGCCCCCCGTAATAAGTTACTCTATGCATTAGACCACAGAGTACTTTGTTAATTTTGTTATTGACGGCCAACCCATAGAGCATAGAATAGTATATAGAAGGAGGGCTCTCTTAAAATAAAAAAGAGGGGAAGTTGAAAAACTGTCGCTGTTTACTGAAAATAGAGGTTCCAATAATGGCCATTCCAGAATGGCGCTAGTGTCTGACAAATAGCGATATGAACCATGAACATAGCTGTTGTAGATGGAGTGAAGTTTGCTAAGTTCAAATCTCAGATGAAAGAATCAAATATTTAAAAATTTTCATGGTGTCCTCCATAATGCCAGTATACAAAACCTCAACTATATTTACGTAATCAAATGTAATGATAGACTTACAATGTTTCAGCAAAATACTGCTGTAAGAAAACGTGATTTTTAGTAGTGTGAATTTTGGAACGATTTGTTCTGTCACTGTCGCTCTTCCGCATATTGATTGGCATGACGGGAGAAATGGCAATAATAGCTTAATGTGCATGATCGTGATATGGACGTCCCTGTTGTGCCTATGCTAAATTCCGAGGAGTGAATAGAACAGCCACATGCTATGATTGTGCAGTGTCACTAATGTCGCACCCTCGAAGACTTCTGCTCGCTTAGTATTAATCGAAAGGAACTTCGTTCTATCCGGGTGTCTCTTGACACCTCTCTAGTTTTTTCTCCATGGGGTTCGCGTGGATAGCTGCCACCCTTGAGCGTGAGTCAGTCGCCAAACGACTCGTCGTTTTCCGGCTGGGGGCTTGACAGCTAGTTATTTCTTCCTTTTTTTTAAATTAATTATTAGTGATTTTACAGTGGTGATAGCTGTTATAAAACGATTTAAATTGATAACGATAAAAATTGAATAAACAGAGATGGCGCTCCTTCTACTTAATCCTCCATAATGCTATATATATAGGTAGAGGGTGAATTTTCATTTTTGCCATTTTTATGACGTTTTTTAGGTAACTTTTTATTTTGTCCAAGAAATTAAGGAATAACAACTGAATTAGATTAGTTTTTTATAGAGAAAGCTCGTTATATATTGCAACTATGATTTAAACAGCAAATTCAGGAGAAAATCCAGAAAAAAGGTAAAGCCCTGTTGAAGTAAATGATGTTGTGTAGAGGAAAATGATATAGCCCATTGACGTAAATGATGAGGTGTAGAGGGTAATGACGAAAATTTAAATCCCAACGTGTAATCAACTTTTTTATCAAGAAAAATAACAATATTCGTTTGATTTGATAAAATCAACATAACGTATTGAAGTATTATTGACTGATTACGTATTTTAATAGATTTTATCAATCATAAAAACAACATGACTTTTATAACTTAATGCATGACTACAATCAATGGTAAATGGTAATGAAGACTTGCTTGATTGATAAGCCACACTTACTTTATTAAGCCTATTTACTCTTAACTTGAAGACACCCAAGGTAAAATCACAGGAATTTTATTCCTGACCTTCGTGGTTCGCATAATAAATGATCAAGCAAAGGATCGTTTGCACATAGAGGACATAGGGATGCTTATGGCGAAGGCAAGATAATGATGTTTTATCTGGACATTCGATTGTGGAGATTGACGGATTATGTCATAATATTGTCCCATGCAGACTCTCCAAAATGGTACAAAAAAAAAACAGAAAACTAGAAACTGGCTACTCTACACACGTGCTTGAGGCTTTGAAGTTGGTCTCAATGGTCATCAATACACCTTTAAAGCATGCCCCTACATGGAATCACACGCTGATAGATGGCATTTGGTTCTTCTTCTTCCGTTCGTCTCACCCAGGGCAGGACACCCAGAATTCTAGAAGCTGCCATAGTTTGGATTCAATAAACCGGCCAGAATATATTTTCGGGTGTATCTCCACTTCTAACAACCGAAGGCTGACGATGTATTCGAAAGATACCTTCTGAAGAACGAAGAAGAAGAAGATGAACGGGCTCCTTTTTGGCAGTGAATATAGACGCTTATGTTTTTGTGGCGTTGAATCTCACTTGCCAGAAGTGTGAGATTCACACGCTCCACCAAGACCACTTCTTCATAACTGTATTTATTGGACCGTCCGAGCGGTAGACAATTACCTCTCCACAATTGTACTGTCATCTGCGGACCTATACACATTGAGCATGAGCTGATTTCGATGTGCAGCAAGAACAGAGTTGAGGGGGAACAGACCTCTGGAATTCCAGCAAAGGTTGTCATTGCTAATGTCGAGCAACTCAGCTGAAAGGCTAGCTTGCCAAACCCTATGATGAAGATGATGCCTTTCAAGATGTTAAGAGAAACGAGGACTTCGCCTCAGGTGTGAGTGGCATATGGTAGAAGGTCTGTCGAACGGTTTCAGCGGAACCCGTACTGCCAGTCACTGAGAAGGTCATTCTGTTCTAAGTATGCCATAAAGTTAGTTAGTCTTAGCTTTGATGAGGAATCCAAAAGCTCTATTGGCAGATTGGTTGGCCAGAGGCTTTGTGCCATTGTTTAATACGGTCGATTCGATAGTAAGTTTTCTTTTGAAGGTTTGTTTGTAGGACTAAGCAGATAGGTTTTTTTTATGGGAATAGCCGGCAAATAAGCTGGCGATCCACCTGATGGTAAGTGGCTATCGTCGCCTATGGATATCAGCAACACCAAAGCCATCACCGATGCATTGCCGGCCAAGAAAGAGATAAGAAAAAGAAAGAACTGGCTCTCAAGTCCCCAGCTGGAAGACGACGAGTCGTTTGGTGGCTGACTCATGCTCAAGGGTAGGTGGTAGTAGGTGGTAGCTATCCAGGCGAACCCCATGAAGAAATAAAAGTTAAAAGCTTTCTTCTTACATCTAATATCCGGAGCTTTCTAGCTTCGAGCATAGACCCAGGCAAGATATGAGAAATGTTTGCGCTTCTCAGCTTAAATGCTTTCGACAATCACCCATAGACAAGTTTCACCAACATTAGGACCGTTAGAAAAAGGGATGAAATAGTCCTCGACGAACCACTTCGTTTACAGCATCCTTTCAAATCGACGGATCTTTAAAAGCGAATCAGATCTATTTACAAGTATAAAATGCAAAGAAAATCAGAAAATTGCATATTTATCAAGTATATACGCACTTTTGGGTTGATTTTATGGATTAACGGCATCTTTTGAGTTAAGTTCTTGGTGGCTACACTCAATCAGGTTGTTAATATTATTTAGATTCGTCATTTTCCTCTACAGGAATCATTCACGTCATTAGAATTTTGCAGTAAATGATGTAGCGATTTATGACGAAACGGTACAAAACATACCAAAACTTGCTCAATTTTATATCACTTATAATGGAATTAAGTTATTTTTTATTAAATACCATTAGGCGATATTCATGGGTACTTATTGTTGAATTATATATTTTTTTATCAAAAATATATTCAGGAGTTTGATGACGAGATTTTCTGACAAACTATACTTATCATTAACTTTCGCGTACTTTATCATATTCACAATGCATTTTTCATCCAAATCTTGATTTCAACTGAGAGAAGCGGGTGTAAGGAACACTTTGAATTGCTTTTAAAATTTTAAATAATAATTTCGTTGAACAAATTTCACGAAACAAAAACCGCGGATGTTAATGACGATAATCTCGTGACAAAATTTTAAACGGTCAAATAATGGTATTACAGATAATTTACGCTTGAAAAACATTTATGAATATTCAGCTTAGACATTAATTCTTACGTATAGAGAGTAAAAAAGCATTTTTTAGGGCGGTATTTTGAGTTCCTTGTGACATTAATGCAAAGAGTAATATAATCATTAATGAAACATACCGTTAAATAACAGGGAGGTTAATGACTTTCCGAGCATTATTTTAAATTTTTTAACACTCTAACATCAGAATTTTATTATTTAACTTAATACGACTTTTAAGTAAATACACAATTAAGGTTTTAGTAAACATTTTGAGTGATCACATTTATATTCCAAGACAGAAAATTGAATAACATGCATAAATGGCAGTTTTGAAAATTCACCCTAGACCACACACCTAGACACACCTTTTTTTATTTAAATACAAAATTCCGTAGGCCAGTGGCGGCGTAGAGGGGGCTTCCGCCCAACACAGGTAGCTGTGTTAATGCTTGACCACAATCCCACCTGATGGTAAGTGGAGATGTGGTCCAGGATGGTGAGTTGTTCGCATATCAGTAACTTAACAAATAAGCGGAACTTGCCGATCGCTGGTTTTATACAGTGTAAAGAAAGGCATTTAAAATCCTGTATTACTACTATTACGAGTATAAGTACTATTGTCTTCTTGGTATTACATTAAACTTGAGATGCGTGTAATTTTTCAATAACGCGCTGTACTACGTAACACTATGTCATACGTGGGCGACTCAACGCGAACACGATCCGATGCGAATTCAGTGCGATGGGGCGACTCTGTCCTACGTGCGCGCGAATTGTTCGGCACCACCACTGAAATCCGCCACACCACCGAAGTTCCCGCGAAAATATCAAACCAAAATAACTGCACATAATAGGTATAGTGTGCGCGTGGTAAAGGCGTTTGGAAAATAGATTAATATGGTTTGGAATTATGAATCTTATCTTCCTACCCCCGCTACCGTTAACGTTAATGTTATAGACAAATGCGCATGGCCGTAGCTAGGGGGGGGGCATTGTGGGGCAATGCCCTACCTTAAAAATACCAAAAACTAAGATAAAATATAATTAAATTGTTTATTCATAGTTTGAAATAAAAATAATTGTAGCGATAGGTATCTAAACTTTTCCGAACATACCACAGTTTGTGACATTCATTTCATATTAGGTATAATAATTCTTTGTTCTGTGACTTATAGAGCAGATCAATCATGATTTTTTACTTCTGCCCTACCTGTAAGGCTAAGCGCAGATTGAGACTTTTTGTCTCGGAGACTTGACAGTCGGGTGACAGTCACCTAGGAACTAGGTATTTGTCATAGATTAATATGTGGTATTTGTCACCGTGCTGTCATGTCACCATAGTCTGCGCACTCCCATAAGTCCGTCTCCTGATTCTAAGCTACCTCCTCACCAATTTTCAGCCAAATCGGTTCAGCCGTTCTTGAGTTATAAATAGTGTAACTAACACAACTTTTATAGATTTATGTGTCAATAAATATTATGGCTCAGCTATTTATGAAATGAATGAGAACTTTTTCACACCATCATTGTTCTTTCGAGTTGTATTCTCAGACTGTACGAGTATGGTAAAATTCCAAATTCAATACTTTGTTTTATTAATTAACTGTGAACAGAATCTATAAAAATCAGATGTGTCCACACTATCAACACCTCTCAAATAAAAATTTTATCTATACTAATATATAAAGAGGATAGATTTGATTTTTTGTTTGCATTGAATAGGCTCCGAAACTACTGAACTGATTTGAAAAATTCTTTCACTGTTGGGAAGCTACACTATCCCCGAGTAACATAGGCTATATTATATTTTCAAAAAAATTAGGGGTCCTTAATAAAACTCCAATAATGTAACCCAAGGTGTAAAAAAATAAGAAAACCGAAGCAAAGCGAGGGCGGTTACTCGTTCTACAATAAAAAGAAACATTTACTGTGTACTATTTATTAATAACAAAATCTACATTGATAAATCTAACCAAGCTGAGTCTTAGGTGTAGCAGAGGTTCGTTTCCTCGACATTTTTCTGTTTGATGCCTGCAATTGTTGTAACTGACTGTACACTTCACCCCAAATATCTGTCTGTTCCTCTATCGGTATTGTTTTTCTGAAAAAAATAAACAATTATAATTCTATTCTCCTGGAACTTTACAATAGAGCTTATTAATTATAGTAAATAGATAGTAGATGGACATGCTAATATTTCTATAATTAACAATACTCACCTGTAGTCCTTCATTAAGTCATATTTTTCCCATGGAGTTTTTCTTAATTCTCTTCTCACTCTATCCTTTTCTTTCAAATACTGTTCGATGTTTGCTATTCCTTGGAGATTTTGCCTCTCCCATCTTTCTAGCCACGGTCTTGGCTTCAAAACAACCTGTAACATGGCAAAATACTTATCAAAAAAATTGTCATCTCAAGATCCAAATGTATCATACAAAAGTTAGTCCAACTGTAAAAAAAATATTTAAATCTCATATTATTTAAAATACATGCTGCCTTAATGGAAGAAAAGGTGATCATATGTATTAGCATACATTTTGCTTGCGGATTTTGCAAAGTGGACTAAGACCAAATATTAATTGATTTAACTATACTAATTAATTACCTAAACTAAGTTATTTTTTGTGTATTAATAATTTTCTTTTATTTATATACCTTTACGGGATTAACTGGGACCGGTGTCCCTTCAGGTAGCATTTCTGGATCCATGTCAATGGGAAATGTGCTATATTCAGGCAAGGCATCCCGCAAATAAAACAAGGTATCATCAAGACGCTTCTCCAACCGAAGAACTTGCACTGCTTGGATTGTTGGGTCGTATAGTTCATACCTCACCTGAAATTGTGATGTTGTTTCAATTAAAATATGCTTTGTTTTCTTTTAGAGCAAGAGCCCACAACGGCCGGACCTTTGTTATTTTATTAAACCTGAAAATTTCTCTGTACATGTCCCCAATACAATTGCAGTCTTTTAGGCTATTTTTATAGTAGAACCTTTGTATGTCCTGGTTCGATGTATAAGTGACTGCTTTCACTTCTTGTTTCAGTGATTTTGGAGATTGTTTAAAGTAACACCCTGTATTTTGATTTTTTTTTACTTGATAAGTGAATGCTTCACCATGATTTTACCTGATGGTAAGTAGTGATTAATCTAATTCAGAATAATAATGCAGCAACAAAGCAACATTCAGGACCAAATAAATGACTGTAACCAAAACTAGTACATAGTATAAAACAGCACTCTGCCTGCAGATTTACTTGCGTTTTCTGGGATAATATGGACCCTATATCTTAATCTAGATCATGGTCTACAAATGAGCAAAATTTCATGAAAATCCATTTTGTAGTTTTAGCGTGAAAGAGTTACAAACATCCAAATCCGTTAAGTACTGTTTGCTTGACTGAGTAATAAACATCCATAAACTTTCATATTCATAAGCAGGACATAAGCATAATATTATATAATATGAGTAACCGCCCTCGCTTTGCTTCGGTTTTCTTATCTTTTTACACCTTGGATTACATTATTGTTACTCGGGGATAGTGTAGCTTCTGAACAGTGAAAGAATTTTTCAAATCGGTTCAGTAGTTTCGGAGCCTATTCAATGCAAACAAAAAATAAAATCTTTCCTCGTTATATATTAGTATAGATAAGCACAGTGGCGTAGCGTGGGCTCCCGCCGCCCGGGGCCGACCGAAAATTTACCCCCCCCCCCCCCATGAACTTTGCCGCCCCCATATTATTTAAAATATTTTTTATTAATTAAAAATGCACTTTCCTTGTTTTTTAATAACACAATTTACATTAAAAAAATATAAAATAATTAATTTTAATACATATTTTTTTTTATTTAAAAATCGAGTGGCTTGCCGCCCTCTCTTCATGTGCCGCCCGGGGCCAGGGCCCTCCCGGCCCCCCCCCCACGCTATGTTACTGGATAAGCAGAACATACCTCAACACCCTGATGGTCCACAACATTCCTCAACGTAAACTCTGCTCTGAGGCCTGTGCCCTTCCGCTCTATACAAATACCAACAAACCTATTGGTCTTACCCTGGGCATGAGGGTCTGATATGGTTACAGCAAGAATGGATCCTGCAATCATGACATTTTCATTGCTTATAAAGAAGAATCATAATACTAAATCGAGTTTACTGCCAAGATAGCTAAGTTTTAGATGAATAAATCACAATTTAAAATACTTAATATTTCTAGTTTTTGTTTGTAAAGTGCAGACAAACAATACTTAAGTATTTGAATTAATAAAATTAAAAATATATATGAATAAGGATCATAAGTTCTAATAATTCTTCTGCAACTTACCAACATAAAACTCTGGTATATCTAACTGCTTCCTCCTGTTCAACATATCAATTCTCTCCAGTTTCTCACGTAGACTATTTCTCCATTGTGGATTTGGATCGGGAAGAAATTCAGGATACACTTTCCGGTACTCTAGAGAAGGATTCAGAAGTCGCCTGCGCCCTACGCGCTTATTACGAACTTCAATCTCATTGGATTCTTTTGCTGATTTTTCTACAGCCTCGGGTATAGTAGCCAAGGCGCGACAATCTGTGATACAAAAGGGTATTAAAACATAAAACAAATATCACATACCTGCTCAAACACATTTAACAATAAAATTCTAACCTCTTCTCAATGGAAACAACCACTTCGTAATGGTTAATATATCTGCGCCCGTTTTTCTTATAGCTAAAGACATTGTTGTTTTTATAACAGTTCACCTATGATATTCAAAATAAATTCACTTCTATTAGTTTTATTTGCAAAAGACCGAAGAAACTCCAAAATTACTATCCCAAATGACAAATCCCATTAATCCCAATCCCAAACTTCATCTTCAATAAACTTTTGTTGTCAATTTGAATGAGTGTCAATGTCATTCATCAAAAATGGACACAGATGATGTAAAATATGTCAACAGCATATCGTCGCTCTTGTCTATCCAACCATATAACTTAACCACGCTTGCTTGCAGCCCTTGCCAAGCTCACATTATTTTATTCATTGATTAACCGATACTCCAGCACCACTACTCAATTAATTATTAATTCTTATTTTTTTGTGAAGTGAAGTGAATGTAAGCGCACCATAATATTATCTTTGCCTCTAAAAATCTTCTATAAAATGTCAACGTCAACGTCTTTCAGAGACGTCAGTTGAACTCAGTTGTCAGTTTTGTCATTTATTTGTACTAAACTTCACAAACATCTCATCAGTCATCACTCATTTTAAAGAAAGAAAAACAAATTATCGATTTGCAACAGCTCGACCTAATTTACACTTTACAGGCGGGTAGCGAGTCCCACTGAGTGAGTTCATCATGTCGTCTATTATTCAGAAATGTAACGACGATAACATTCCTTTGGCTGATGACGATCCCCAAGTCATAATTCACGACGATGTCGAAAGCAACAGACTGGATCACGGCCGTTCAATGGACTCATTGCCGAGTTCTTACACTGGAGGTTCTTCCAGCCCTGGCCTGAATGGCCCCCCGAGCTTTGAACCAGACTCCGGGATTGATGAACAAGAAGAAAAAGCGAGGCTCATATCTCAAGTACTTGAGCTACAGAATACTTTAGACGGTAAGTCTAATATTATATATTATATTATATATTATAGGTAAGTCTATTTATTTTTTTACTTAAAGTAAGTTAATGTTTGACCTCATATACTTATTGTTGTCTGTCTATTATTAACCATGATTTAGATTTGGTATATTGCGTATGGGTGAATATCAGGAATGTGCATTTTTTTCAATTTTTGGTGGTGTAACAATTAGACTTTCTTTTCTTATAACCAGGTCCTCATTTTTCACGAAAACTGAAGAAAAAATATCACCACCAAAATTTGAAAAAAAATGCACATTCCTTATATTCACCCGTATCCTTGCTTTTTAATAAGATTTTAATTTACTTACCTTTATGTAATTTCCATGATAATTATTATGATAGAATAGATGCAACCTTGTGTATTATAATTATGTTCCATTTAATGTATAGCTAATTATCTATTGTTCATCTGTAGGAATATACTATAATATACAGCTCAACCACGATGCATGCTGTGGTGACCTATAATTATGACTACATTAAGTTTTAAGTCTGCCCATGACTTGATTGTAATCATAATGTAATTAATTATCTTGTTGGTTACTCTACTGTAACCTACTGGTGCTGTGCTGAGGAGCTTTTTTTGCAGCTTTTCTTCTCCTCCATGACAAAGCATCCTTCCAAAAAACTGGTAGATTAAAAAAAATGATGATGTTCATAAGTATATTAGTAATACCTATATGAATAAAATATTTTGACTTTTTTGACTTTCTAATAAAATAAAAAATAAATAAATAAAATGTTGTCTTTATCTTTCAGATTTGTCGCAAAGAGTTGATTCAGTAAAAGAAGAAAATTTGAAGTTGCGCTCTGAAAATCAGGTATTAGGGCAGTATATAGAAAACCTTATGTCAGCCTCATCAGTATTTCAGTCGACTACACCAAATGTACACAAGAAGTAAAGTTTTACCCAAAATTGTTAGCACCAATTACATTGATTTAGTTTGAATGTTCCCACTATCACTGGCTTGATGAAAACTGCAGCCTATGATAAAAAAAATTGCAAGTTGATAAGTAACTATTTGTTTTTATGTGTTCACATCACATGATAAAGCATTTTAATGAGTGTACACCGAAATTACTATACTCCATACTTTGTTATGGTGGTTTTATAATGTAGCCCCATTATTATGCACTTTTATGAATATTAACTGTTTATACTACTAGATATTATTGGAGGGAGTACACACAGAGAGAAAATGAAATATAAACCAAGGATGCGGATTGTTAATGTAGGATAGAGTATCTATGTAAATTGATGGATACTTTTCACTGTGCAAGTGCTTGAATACCTAATTATGAGTGAGTCTCTGGAAAACTTGATATAAATTAAACCACTGTAAAATGAAGAACAGTTGACCACACCTAAGATTTCATCCCTAAGACTGTTAAGGTATTTTTACCACCATTTAAATGTCCAATTATTGTGGTATGTTTGAGAGGCTTGGCTTTTTTAAAAGCATTATTGTAACTGTTTACAAGCAAATTATTTATGTTTTAGGATAATTAAAATAAGCTTAGGTATATTATAATTATATCCATATATGTTTAGTCTAATGTAAGCAAATATATATTTTTGGTTTCTCGGATTATAACAAAATTAAATAAAGACAAATGAAAATGTAACTCTTAAAACTAACGATTTTAGGCTTATGTTAAGGCAGTTGTTTCCTCTATATTGATTTGTTTTGATTAAGATACAGCATATATCTAAAGAAAATCTCATCAAAATGTGAATATTTTTAAAAAATTAAATGGAATATTGAAAGATCTTTATTATCTATCTTTCTGTAACATTGTTTTATACAGTTACTTGATTTTAATTTACATTCCATAATTTTATTATTCTGGATTCAGTACCTATATCAGTACTGAATTTAAGTAACTTGCCGATATTTTAAAATATTTTGTTTTCTAAAATAGATAACTCTGATACATTCATATTTAATTTTAAATTTAAGATCTATGTTTTTCTCATAGCTTCTATACTAATATACTATTTAGCAAATGTATAGATGTCTTTTTTACTGAGATCCTTTTCAAACCCCCTATGTAGTATAATTCATGTAAAATGTGCAAGATTTTGCAAGTGCCGCCCATTTTATAATATCAATTGTGACTGGGTCTACTACTACCTACTATAGTAGTCTCAGATCTAGCTGCAGTCGCTGACATTATTGCGCGCTCACTCGCACTTAGGTCTTAGGTTTAAGAGGAAATACCACTGAAACATTTCGAAAGCCATTAAAAATCGAAACTATTGCCGTCGAGCTGTAGGCTTGTAATCCCCCGCTGGCAGCTACTATGTGTGGGTGAGCGCGCTATGCGTGTGTGCGTATTGCAGATCGCCTGACTCGGGGACGCGGGGAAAGCGGGAAGCTTGAATGGTTCGCTCGTCGTTATAGTATTTTTCTGTTTTGCACCACAACCATTCTGTTTGACCCTGGCTTTCGTTACTGGACTGGATTTAGCGTTTTCGATTTGGTTTATCTGTTGGTTAAGTTGGTTTGGTGAATTCTTGTACCAATTGTACCTAAGTACTAAATACCTACCTTATTATATTTTGTAGCTACAGTGTATTTCATTTATTACGACTTTAGATATAACGACCTTAGATATAGCGACCATTTTGATATAGCAAAGTTAAATCTTAGTCCATTTTTAAAGCATACTTTAATACAAAATTCATACAGTTATAGCGACTTCGGATGTAACGGAGACTTCGGGTGTAACGACAGATTTGTAAAAAAATCCTAGAAATCCCATGCAGATATTATACGACCGGAGTTTGCTGCCAGAGATAGCTACAAAGAGCTTTTTTATCTTTTGTTAAATCCACACAGCAACTGTGGTAACCTTTTCCTTTCATTGATACAAAGTGAAATAAAATTGTGGATGTTTTGTTTAGTAAATTTTTGAATTATGGTTCCTAGACGCACATTCGATGATCGATATTCTTGGAACAAAATGGTGAAACCTTGTGCTGAAAACAATGCTGATTTGTGCAAAACACACAGATTCCAATTAAAAAATACCTACGATGTGGAAAAACCGTGATAAAATATTTGAATTTGAATGATTTGAATCAAAATCCTTGAAAATTAAGAAAAAGCGTAAAACAATGCATCTCTTTACCTTTGTTTATTACGACTTCCGGATATAACGACTATTGACAGTGGTCCCGTCATCGTCGGTCGCTATATCCTAAATCTAGTGTAATAATCTATACTAATTTAAAAAGAGGAAAGATTTGATTTTTTGTTTGCATTAAATAGGTTCCGAAACTACTGAACCGATTTCAAAAATTCTTTCACTTTAAGGAAGCTACACTATACCCGAGTAACATAGGCTAATTATATTTTCAAAAAAATTAGGGATCCTTAATAAAACTCCAATAATGTAAACCAAGGTGTAAAAAATAAGAAAACCGAAGCAAAGCGAGGGCGGTTACTCGTAAAATATAAACCGGGCAAGTGCGTGTCAGGCCACGCGCAATGTTAGGGTTCGGAAGTAGTAAGTTTATCGACTATTACTCATTTACTACATATGCTGACAGACGGACAGACGGACAGATGGACGGACGGACATGACGAGACTATAAGGGTTCCAATTTTACTTCGGAACCCTAAAAAGTAATTGAAGATTCGATGACCAGTGTGGTGCAATGGTTACCATGCCGGATCGCCGCACCGAGGGTCCTGGGTTAGATTTCCAGCGAGGCGAAAATTTTAATGATGAGTTCGAATTTCTGTTTTCGGTTGATTGATCGGTCTGTGGCGACAGCGCACACGCGTCACACGGTGACGTCACGCCAACCTGAATCACGCTATCGAAGTTTTCTGCATCGGTTGCATATTATACAAACGCTCCCACAAGGTCAGTTGGGGCTTGGGGCTCGGCCGCCTCCCAGGCAACATACCGCGCCTGGCGGGAGATCTCCCTTTGCCAAAGGTCGTTTGAGATAAATTACTAAAAAAACTCACAAATATACTAATTATTTTAATGGTTGGCATTTTTCGTGAATGGGATATTAAGAACCCTTTAATAAAGTTCAAGTTACAAACGAATAACTTATTAGATAATAAAGTTTTCTTTATTATCTACTAGCTGACCCGGCGAACTTCGTATCGCCTTGCAAACTATTTTTTTTTCTAAAATAAAAGTAGCCTAAGTTCAGGGGCGTAGCTACCGCCGTATCAGCCGTATCAATTATACGGGGCCCCCACTAATAGGGTGACATGGTAAACAGTGAACCACTAAAAGTTTAAACATTTATAAATCCAGCGTATGTGAATGTAATTAAGAACTATTGACTTTAAACGAAAGGAAATTTATTAAACTTGTGTTTTGCATATCAATTTCAGCACCAATTCTAATAGTTTATTGGTAATAATGTTTTTTTTTAAAGATGACGAATGGTTCACTGTGTACCAGTGTAAGTACACAGTGAATTGGGGGGTGAGTCGACAGTGGACCAATGTGTATACAGTGAACCATCACTTTAATTACCTACCTTTATCGCATATTTAAAAAGATTTATTGATAGAAATGTCATTAAATAAAACAGTAATGTAGTATTTAATAATTTAATATTTGTATTCGTCATCAACAACCACATAAAAACAGTACAAAACAAACTAGTGTGTACAAATTTTAACTTATAAATCTAATTAGGAACACTGACTATATTAGTTAAAGCTTGGCTCTTTATATTCTACATTACAATTAACAGTGTTTAAGAGTATTACCTGTCTTTTAATCAAATTTCAAAAGAATTAAAGCTTCATATAACAGTTACCACCAAATAAAAAAACAAAAATTATATGACCCCTTGTAATGTAATCCAACATTATCTTGAGTCTCGTATTTTTTTTCACATAATCTTCTCACATTAAATATTTTAAATTACAATCTTGTGCTGCTTTGTGTATACTCATTCAGTTCTTTACAAGATCTACAGCTTTTTTCATATCTTTTGCATCATGTCCGCCAATTTTACGGTTTCTGTTGTAGTTCGACCCATTCTAAAACAAAAATATTATTATTATTATTACTATATCTTCTATTAACGCCTTTCTTGTTTATTACAATAACAGTTGAAAAGTTTATGCATAAATGGTATCGGACATTATTAATAAAGTGATTGGTACACAGTGAACGATGGTTCACTGTGTACCCTACGATTTTGATCCACTGTGTGCAGACACTACTTTTTAACCTATATGGTTACATAACTATTAAACATACCAAATTCAAAGGATATTTATATATCTAAGTTATTAAGGAATAGTTAATTTACACATGGAAATAGTGCAATATAATGTAACTAAATATACAACGATTCTATAAAGAAAAAAAATGAAAACACGTGTACTTACTTTTTTTGGCTCCAAGGACAAAACCATGTATTATACGACCGTTACGGGCGGGAGCCCGCTGTCGATTGGGGAGTGTGGGAGGTGGTTGAAGGCAAATTGTTTCGCGTTTGCGGTACGGTTTGGCAACGACGCGTTTTCGGGATATGAGTGGTGCTGGTGGTGCACTGTGTACTACTGAGCCACTGTTTACCACCTGACCCTACTCCCAAAAAAAAGCTCGCCAGCGGCCTACGACAGTTGGCACTCCTTTTATATTTGACAGCTTACGTTGAGGAGGCCCCACCACAAATATTGATATGAGGCCTCCTTAGGGCTAGCTACGCCCTGCCTAAGTTACTCCTTGTTACATCAGCTATCTGCCAGTGAAAGTCCCGTCAAAATCAGTCCAGCCATTTCAGAGATTAGCCGGAACAAACAGACAGACAGACAGACAGATAGACAGACAAAAATTGTAAAAATGTTGTTTTGGTATATGTACTGTGTATACATCCAAATGCACTTAGTAAAAAGCGGTTATTTTAATATTACAAACAGACACTCCAATTTTATTTATTTGTACAGATGTACAGATGTATAGATTACCTAATAAGTTATTCGTTTGTTTACTATATTATTATGATTTTGGCGCCCCTTGAAACTACCGCCCAAACGAGCTGACGATCCACCTGATGGTAAGTGACTATCGTCGCCCATGGACATCAGCAACACCAAAGGCATCACTGATGCGTTGCCGGCCAAGAAAGACAGAAGAAAAAGAAAGAAAGAACTGGCTCTCAAGCCCCCAGCCGGAACACGACGAGTCGTTTGGCGGCCGACTCATGCTCAAGGGTAGCTATCCAAGCGAACCCCATGGAGAAATAATAATAGTAATAATGGTATTAAATTAACAATTAAAATCAATATTGTCAATATAATCTCTCGAGGGGCCCTACCACCAGCGGGCCGGATTTAGTCGCCTTTTACGACACCCATCCGGCGTGGGATTGGTGTTAGTATTCTAAGCCGCCCCAATACGGCTAAAACTTACTACATTAAAATATTATTATTAAATACTTAATTATTAAATACTTCGTGACTGACTTTTATTTAAACTGCCCAAACGTGAATTACCGTATCCGAATTAGAAGCGTCCTTCACCCATCTCACCGCATAACAATACTTTTTATCAAATATATGTAAAGAAAAGTATCGCGAACCTTAGACCTAAGTGCGAGTGAGCGAGCAATATGCGTGTACGTATTAGTTGACCCTTCCCTCTCACCCCTTATAACGTGAGCGGGACAACTGCAGCTAGGACTGATAATACCTATATAAAATTGATGAAATCGGCATTATGTATTATACTGTTTCCTCCACGAAATCTGAAAGGATTTTGAAAATTTTTTCACGACAATATAAATAAAGATCTTGACTATGTCGGTATGTTTTAATTTTTCTCTTAATTTGTGTTTTATTTGGTTTAATCGACGTCTGAAAACGACCATTTTTATCGGTAAATTTTGTCGTTTTTGAAGCTTCGTAACTTCTATAGTAATTAATTTATTTAAAAACAACGAAACATACCGACATGGCAGACGTAGAGATGTATTGTTTTCCAAAAAATATTTGCTCTAATGTTAATATCCAGGGAGGAAACAGAAAAATACGTTTGTATGGGCCGAACGGTACTCCGATATCCTCTTAAGTGCGAGTGAGCGAGTAATATGTCAACGAGTGCAGCGAGATGTTGCGACTATTGTAGAAAAAAATCTCCTTGGGAGTTACTTTCCGTTTTGCGTTGTTCAGTTGAAGCTCACTACATACTGCTCATTATATGCATGATGGTATTGATGTTTGATGACAAGTTCTAAAAGTCCGTCTCAAAACATTACCTGGCATTATACTTTCCTCAACCTCTTCCAAGAAATGCACGTGAATTGCGAACGAAATTACGCATGCAATTTGCGTACGTTACGGGAAGTTGGGGTAATTAATCGTCATCCTTGTGAAAGCTTGGATTGTTCATTTTTGTACAGCTACTATTGGTCTACTTCGTAGGCGGTAGGATAGGTACCTACCTAACGATACTAGCCTCGACTGAATTCGAATGGCATACAAAAAATTAATTTACAGAAACTTGTAGAAGTTTCAAGCTGCGCTGTAGTGCATAAAACTATAAGCACAGCAGGCGGCGCAGGCGGCAATCGCGTGAAAAATGCATGACCAGCGCGTGACGTACGCCGCGCCGCGGTGATGCAATGCTAACCGCTCATTTACACGCGCGTGTCGCGGACCGTCTCGTGGCGCGTCCGTAAGCCACGCCCCCTACGCGCGTGTGAACACCGCGCGAGCGCTCGCGCGAGCCCCTTTGGCGCGCGCCTACAAAACCGCTCCCGACGCGAGCCCGCGAGCCACGAGACTTGCCGCGGTCTGGTCCGCGAGCGCCCTGTTCACACGCGCGCGTATGCGCGCGGCTCGCGGATTGTCTCGTGGCTCGCGCGCGCGTCTAAATGGGGTATCACCGCTCATTTACACGCGCGTGTCGCGGACCGTCTCGTGGCGCGTCCGTAAGCCACGCCCCCTACGCGCGTGTGAACACCGCGCGAGCGCTCGCGCGAGCCCCTTTGGCGCGCGCCTACAAAACCGCTCCCGACGCGAGCCCGCGAGCCACGAGACTTGCCGCGGTCTGGTCCGCGAGCGCCATGTTCACACGCGCGCGTATGCGCGCGTCTCGCAGATTGTCTCGTGGCTCGCGCGCGCGTGTAAATGGGGTATCACGGTTTTACCACATGTTGCGGGAAAAGAATGATCGAGATCATTGAAAACTATGGATAGGTACCTACCTATGTTTAGTTTTTAATTTTTCATCATAATATTATACATTATTTTATGGAGGAGGAGAGACCCGTGCTAGCCATTGGATTAAAGCCATGTACATTTTATAATATACAAAATGTCGCATTAAAATTCTCCATGATCCATTCATTTTATTTCCATTAGAAATGACATAAAAAACATAGACACAAAAATACGCACTGTACTTAATGAAATGACCATTTCATATCATCCGAAAGGCGATTTCTCTAATTTCAAGGTTTAATTTAAGATCGACTTGAATCAGAAAGGAGTCTACAGGTTATGCAAGAGGTAGGTAATAAATTTTATTCCTGGTATTAATTATGGCCGTGGGCTCAACCATATTATATCTATGCCTATGAGCTCAAAGTAATTTGGGGAAATACAGTTACCTACTTGATTTTAATTTACATTCCATAATTTTATTATTCTGGATTCAGTACCTATATATATTCTTAATTAATACCATTATATACTACAATTATTATTTCCCCATGGGGTTCCCCTGGATAGCAGCTACCACCTTTGAGCATGAAATATGATTAAATTTGTTTTATTTGTTATTTGATGCAATGTCCATCTGCCTGTTGAAGCTTGTCGCTTGAAGTTGCAACAACATTGTTATATCTATTTCATTCACACATATGAAAAATTGTATTGATTAATGATTATGCGTTTTCTCGCTCTACGAACGCGACGCGAACCGAAACATGAACGAAGTCTACTTCAATTCAAATTCAAAAAAATTAGTTGAAGATTGACACTTGCGTGGAGTGGTGTTTTGTTTGTGTTATTCCAATTTGTAAGTGAATTAAAATGCCGAAGAAATTAAAACTTGTTGTAAAATCCCTGTATTCGCACGAGATTCGTAAAGATGTGAGTTTAGAAGATTTGAAGTCGCTGAAATTAGAAGATGCATGGCCTTTCATCAGAGATGAAATTGAAAAAGAAATCGGCAGTAATCAGTTGGTTTGTATTCCACACATTACCGAAGCCGATTTATACAAAGTTACATCTCTTTTTGTACAAAATGAAAAAGAAAATAAAGGCAAAATGTTCACTCCACTGGGACAATTAATAAAAAACATAGATAAAGAGAGATCTAACCCGGATTATGTTAAATGGCTCGAGGAAGACAAACTTCAAGATCCGGACTTCAAATTCCCTCACGAGAGCGTAAAGGTGAGTTAACAACTTATTTTTTGTCAAGGGCACTTTCTTTTAATAACATTTTCACTTCATGTTAAATTCATTGATCGCATTGCGACTGGTACGGTATTACGGTGACCTTGATTCCTCCCTGGCTAAACGACCTTTCCTGCCTTTCGTTGTATTTTGTCGTAATGAAATAAAGTTTTTACTTCATTCACTTTTAATCTTTAATTTTTAATTATCATCAAGATTAGTTTAGATGTAATCTAATTAAATAATAAATTTGTAATTAAATAGAAAATAATAATTGTAAAGGCTTTATAAGACTATAAATTACCATCAAATACTACTTCCACAGTAAAAGTCGTTACTTCAATTATTATTGATTTTTTTTTTTGTTTAGACTGTAGAGCAAAACTTTTTATGACCAAACTATAGTTAAGTAAATGGATTTGAGTACTATTTAGTATTGGTAGTCTAATGGGTGTCATAAGAGGCGACTAAATCTGACCCGATTGTGGTAGGGCCCTCGGAGGTATTAAGTATATTGGTAATATTGATATTGATTTTAATTGTTAATTAATACCATTATTACTTCTCCATGAGGTTCGCCTGGATAGCTACCACCCTTGAGCATGAGTCAGCCGCCAAACGACTTGTGTTCTGGCTGGGGGCTTGAGAGCCAGTTCTTTCTTTCTCTTTCTTTTCTATTTCTTGGTTGGCAATGCATCAGTGATGCTTTTGCTGATGTTCATGGGTGACGATAGCCACTTACCATCAGGTAGATCGTCAGCTCGTTTGCTGGCTATTTCCATAAAAAAATCATATTTAGGTAATATAGCAAAGGAACTCCCTTATTTTTCTTTTATAATGGACTTATTTCATTGAGGTATATTTTTTAAATGCAGATCACTTTACAAGATGAAACGACCAAAAACAAAGTGCGAGTCATAATGGTTAATTTCACAAGGATGAGTGTTCCAAAGGAAAAGGATTTAGTCAACAACATCTATTTGGATGTGAAGAATAACAAAGGTAAGAAATAAGAAATGTTTTCCATGTGAGTACAAAAATTAATTATGTAAATAGAGGACTTTTTAACTATAGGTGTCTTAAATACACATCTCTACTCATATAATGAGGCTGAACAGTTTTTTGTTTGGTTGTTTGAAAAACCTAATCTCTGGAACTGCCACTTGAATTTGATAAAATATTTTTGTACATAATAGGACTTTCAAGACTCTGGTACCTGAATTTTTCTATATAATAGGACTTTCAAGACTCTGGTACCTGAATTTTTGTATATAATAGGACTTTCAAGACTGGTACCTGAATTTTTGTATATAATAGGACTTTCAAGACTCTGGTACCTGACTTTTGTATACAATAGGACTTTCAAGACTGGTACCTGAATTTTTGTATATAATAGGACCTTCAAGACTCTGGTACCTGAATTTTTGTATATAATAGGACTTTTTTTATTTTATTTGCAAGTTTCTTTCAAGACTCTGGTACCTGAATTTTTGTATATAATAGAACTTTCAAGACTCTGGTACCTGAAGTAAACTAGAGTGGGTTACTACTTACTGGTATAAATACGTTTAGAGTACATTTATTGGCCAATACTTAAAAGTTCTCTTCCTACAACTTTCTACTATGAATCTTAATAAGTTCTTGGCTATCTTATGTAACATACACGTTTTTTCGAGTTGTTCTAAATCTAAAAACAATAAATATTGAAATTATCCTTACAGACCTCATCAGCAAACCTGTGTACATGATCACAAATGTGCTAATGGCGAAGACGATTGAGTTTAGAGTGACTCGTGGCACGTCCTCGCGAATCTTCCACCTCGGGAATGCGTCACCTCTGGTGTTTGGCATCGAAAAATTAGTCATTGGCGATGAAGGAAAGCTTATCGCAAAGGTAATTATTTACTTTTCCTGATAGCGGCTATTGGCCGCATTGGATCAATGGCTCATGGCTACAATCAAAGTATTTTCAGTTATTGGCATTAGCAGTGCAGGCAGGAATACATAAATTTTATTTTTCCTTTTTATTATTGTGTGCATAGGAAAACTTAAAAATTTTTTCGGATGTCATCATCATTATAAACAGAAATAGGGTGCAGGAAGTAGATTGTTTCATGATATTTCTCTATCTCCTCGGGTCCCACCCTGGGAAAATTCGAATTAGTTCGTTTTACATTATAATATCATTGAATCTAAAGGGATAATATTTGCCTTCTCGTAGCAAATGCCCAAATACGCACAAGATTTGAATTCATGAATTCTGTTCGTGATGGAACTTTCAGACCATACTCGTATGTACTAAAAATGTAGGTTGTCGCTACGCGGTATGTTGAGGTTTGGCTGCTTTATCGCAATTTCCCACGATCTAACATAGACTTACACATATGAGCGCACATCCATGTCAGTACTTTAACGTAGGTTGAGTTACTATGTTACCTATACTGTGATGTGAACTCTGAAAGGATACTCTCAGTGCTAAGGCAAGGCGAATGCATGAGAAGCGTTGCTTCGGGACGATTTTGTCTAAACACTTTCACTAGATAATGTCCAGGTTCATAGTATTTTGAAACGGTGTCATGTGTTGGTAACTTGGTAACGAAATTAAAGTTAGTGGCTAAGATACATTTCGTTATAAAGGAAGACACCTAGAAAATTGTTTCATAAATAACCGACGGGTGAATCAGAAAAGTCAGTCATAAAGTGGTCACCGTCGCCGATACCAATAACATCAAAGGCATCAGTAATGTGACATCATTCATTGCCGGAATAAAAAGAATCAGGCATCCGCGTTATTTTTGTGTCCCAGACTGAAACACGAAAAGTACAATTAATTAAACGTTTACACATTCATACCCCGCAGTAGGTTATTTACCTGTGTCGCGGGTGGTATGGACGACACATAATATATGAATAACATCACAATAACACCCATGGGTCGCTACCAACTAGGCTACAAGGTCATCAATTGGATTAATTCTCCAGCTAGTTGTCAACTAACGTGATCAGAAAGCATCCTATGTCAAAAGCCAACAAGGTTAGCGACAATTACGATTCATGAAGAGGTATTAGTAGCGCTGATTGGATTTGGCAGCGTTTGCTATTGTTTACTGTTCGATTCTCACATCTTTATTGCCGCGCACATGCAAAATATGAAATGAATCCCCTTTTTGAATATTCCGAATCACTATTTCTGTGGAGGTCTTTATTAAACGACAGGTGGAAAATGTCCCTTTCACGGTTGACCTAGCAGTGGTGACTGTTCTGGTGTTAAAGCCAAAGTCTCTCTTTACCGTCAGGTTGCCTGATTTCTTTGTCGTGTTTCCTTCAGACTAAGCAATGCTACTTAGTACACTTTCTTATCTTCAAAGCAAGTAATTAACTTTCTAGCTATGGCCTTATTCAGAAAAGAGAAGCCTCCTGCTAACACAAAAGGAAGCTCCTTAATATAACCATGTAACATGATAGACGATGTGCGTAAGTCTACGCCATTGTCTTTAACAGATCAGGTTGCCAATACCAGTATGAGCTGTTTTGACAACAACCTGGTAAAACAATAACAAATGTTATTGTTCCTCACGAAATCGTGAGGTGGTTCTGTTTCATACTTAAATAAGAAAGCAAATAAAAGATCAACATCCATAAATCTGTATGTTTGTGGCTGCAAAATAGGACAGTCGAAAAGTAGTTGATGGATTAATTCGAGTAGAGTTTTTATGCAGTTTTTCAAATATTTACCCGACTGCCAGAAGGAAGGTTATGTTTTCCGAGTGTATGTATGTATATTCCTTTGGCAAGCTCTGTAGCTTAAACGGCTTGATCGATTTCAGCTTGAAGGGTGCCGTTAGATTTGTCTTTATTGTGAGATTGACACTCGCATAACAAAATTAAAAAAAAAATGGCCGATTTTTGGCGCAATATTGTCTTCAACAATTTTTTTTCTCAAAATCTATCGGGGTATCGTTGAACAGGGATTCAAAAATGATTTTTAGGTTCCTTTTCTCATTTTTCATTTTAAGTAACAGTTAAGGATAACGATTTAAAGGTGTTTAAACAACCATTCTGGCAAATTTATTAACTCCCTTAATTAATTATGACTACACTGCAAATTTTTTCGTCTAATAAAGAAGTCAATGAGTCCTAATTAAAAAACATTCTAAACTTTTTTATTTTTTTACGCAGTCGGGTTTTGTGTTTTTTTTTATTATTTTTTTGTATTTACATAGTAGGCTTTGTTGCTACAATTGTTGTTATGGTAACCATTGCTCTGGTAGTTGTGAGCTCGTGAATCATGGCTTGCTAGTTAGAAATAACGTTACGTTATCGTTATCGTACGTCCACGACCTAGGTTTATTTTCTTTGTTCGTTGTTGTGTAGCAATCGATTCGCTGATTCTGTCTGACGTGCGGTTTTCACTTCCGCGTAGCCGTTGTATATAACTGCTCAGCGTGACTGACGAACAAACTATGGAACGTGTTCTAAACTTATCACGTCTAAGTTCTATTAAAATCACGGGTAATGATAATATGAACTCATATGGTTAGGACTTTTGATTTGTCTATTGATTTCATTTGCACATTATTGTGAAATAACATTAGAAAAACTATCCAGGGAATTTAAAAAATAATAATGTCTTTGTTGTCTCGGAAGTTAAAAGACAAATTTCCCCACAATCAATATGGTTATTTAATAATTAATTGTTGACTTTCGCTACCGTGCATTAATAACAGGCATATCCGAATAATGCTAAAATATTATTTAAAATGTATAGTACTTTGGGACCGTCTTGTACGGGAATGGCCATCACGCATGAATAACAGACACTGGCGAGATCCTATTATTATGGGCTGAATTGCTGCCAAAAGTTTAGAATGAACCTCATGTATCCGAAAAAATTTCCTCTTATAGGATTCAATTACATTGTCACTTTTTCTACGTCGCTTTCCCTAATTGAATATGAAGGTCCCAGGTGGATTATTTCTATTGGAAGTAGTTGGATTCTGGTTTATTTACGACTGTACTCATGTAAAGTGGTAGTTCCACTCTCCTTTGAAGTCATAACTGTAAGTAAATTCTTTAAAATTTTCCAGTTCTATTGGGTTTCCCCTTTGTTTCTGTCTGTGATGTCTATGACATGAATCATGATGTCTCCGGGCAATGACAGTAAGTGCTTAGTATATTTAATCAATGATAAGTACTACTTATCATTAAATCATGTTTACTCCTTTGACGATAATTGATTTAGAGGAAATTATGGTTCATAAATTGCATAGATATTACAATATTTTTACCTGACTTCCAGGAAGGGTTATGTTTTTCGCGCGTATCTTGTATAAGAGCTCGCCATAAGGATTTCAGAAAGGTGGTATATCATGATAGCTTTTTTTGATGGCAGACGGACTTTTTCTTATTTTAAAATTTATCACAATATTGATATATGATGTAGTTATATCTAATATCGTGTTCTTTCGTGTACATTGTATAAGTAGTGCATTCTTATTGTGGGACGGAAGCCAGGTTTACAGTTTCAATTAACAAGCACGTGTCAACAAGTAATTTGCTTGTCCGCACCGACCGCCGGTAAACAATACGGACGGTGTCGTATAACGTTACGCAGCGGACTATTAGTGGAAATGGAATTTTTGCTATTATTTGGATTCAGACATTCGAAGCAAGTAGTAAAATATATTTTCTCTGTACTATGTATTTCATTATTTACACTTAATTAATTTTATTTCATTAATATTTATAATGTAACATAAGCGTTTGACTATGTTGAACACGAAACACTGCTACCTATGCTTAATCACTAGTCACTACGCGACGGCATAAAAAACAATTCACTCAACTTGATTACGTCGTATTCCAGAGGTAGAGTCCAATGTGTTAGCAACTTACTATACATAATACCAAATTAACAGGATCTTAATCTGTGATGGGTGTACCGCAGGGCTCGATTCTGGGCCCTTTGCCTTTTCTAGTGTACATACATTAACGTTAAGTTCCGCGTAGGTTAGAGTCTATTCTGTAACTTTTCAATATTTAAAAAGATATGCTGTATTTCTTTTGCCATTTCTTTTCTACAAATCACCTTTACGAAATTGTCGTAGATTAAAAAAAAACATGACCTGCTTAAGTGTATCAGTGATACGTATTACGTACATGAATAAATGATTTTGACTTTTAACATTATAAATACTGTCTGTATTACGTTATTTACATGCACAATATACATATCATAATAATTTAATAGTCGTTATGGCTGATACGTGCTAATTTAAGAATTTCGGCTCCGATCGAAAAGTTCCTCTCATATTATTTATTATCTTGCATGTGCACTGACTGAAATAATTTATTCAGTAGAGTATTAAAAATTCTGAATGTTAATTTTAATCTTAACCTTAATGCTTTACACAACTTGGCAATACTCCCAGTTTCGTAATGATTACGAATTATTCTAGGAATGGCACCGTAAGATAAATTGTTGTCTATAACAGCTATAACCTACCTTAATTTTAACGTTATCAATAACTTTATTTATTTTGATCAATAGCAAAAATAAAAGATTTTGATGCAGTTTAGTCTTTGATTAATTATATGTATATATCAATACAGTACTCAATACCTGTATATCAATACAGGTTAATGAAACATTAAACCAGTTCAAAACTTCTTGCTACTTTAAAACTAAGATCATACAAAATTTTATTCTTACGAATAGGCTAAAAATATACTTAAGTATAATCAGGAAATCGAAAATACGTTCATATCTAAACGATAACCATTTCGTTTGATAACAAGAGACAGTAAACAACGTGGCTATTTATTAACTGACTATGAATTTAAAACGCAGATAACATTATTTAAGGAGGTGTGTCTGGTATTTACATACATAATCTCAATAATTAATTCCTAAAGCTTGTATTCTTTATAATTATTGCGTCCATGCTTTTGGCCAGAAATAGATTTAAACATTTATTGGGTCAGGGTAGCTAAGTATATAATACAAATAATTACGCACTCTTATATCTCTAAAAAATCTTAAAAAAAGTGAGACTGGGGAGTTCTACACAATGTGGAATATTCATGGGTGTGCGAAACCTACCGAGTACCGACTCATCCTGGGTCAGCTTGAACTTTTAAAGCATAACCCCACTTTTTGTGACTTAGGTGCAGTTCGAGCCTAGCTGTAGAATAGTGTAACGTGAAGTGATTATGATATGATGAGCCAGTCTATATAGTATATACTAATTCATGTTGAGCTATAATTTAAGGTCACACTATGATATCGGTGTAACATGGACAGGAAATGACTATCCGCTTGTAGGAGTTGTAGGGCTCCTAAACGTATGAAGACTCGGATAAAACACTGTATTGTGTCCTTGGTTGTATGGATACTTTTAGATTGTCCTCTGAATATAAGGGAGGTTCTTCTGTGACGTAGACTTAAGTAATAATCTATGCGGATGATAAAGACAATCAAATTTTGATTTTAATTGACGCCTCA
This sequence comes from Thymelicus acteon, assembly GCA_951805285.1. Taxonomy (NCBI): domain Eukaryota; kingdom Metazoa; phylum Arthropoda; class Insecta; order Lepidoptera; family Hesperiidae; genus Thymelicus; species Thymelicus acteon. Next base: position 5,636,418 of record OX638233.1, read on the forward strand.
CAAACACTTTGACCAATATAATATATTTTGTCACATAAATAGGACAGAAATTCCTCTGCTTGCTGCATCCCTCGCACTACAGACAGAATCGGTATTGGATCAATTAACTTTCTACATACGTGGATAATGTAACGTAAACAAGGTTCATATTGGGTCCACAATTCCACATAGACTGTTATTATTAACATGTGTGTTATTATGAGTCGGCCTTGAGTGCGTCGAAAGATTATCATTCCATAGCTAATGTCGATAATTACGTGTTCTGAATAGGCAATAACTATATTGACAGGAAAGCGAGAACTTCCCCTAATTAACCAAATGGTATTACATTTATACAACCGTAGGTGGTATAGACTATGGGGTCTTCCTTGCAGGACGGAAGATCTCTAGTTTAAAAAAATAATCACTATCAGCGAGCTATAAATATAATAAAACCGTTGTAATTTATGGCGAATTTATCGCGAATCATATCTACTAATTTAAAATTGTTACAGTTTGAACAAAGCAACCTCGATTACATACGTTTGTAGATTACACCATAAAAGTATTAATGTTGTCTGAATTTCGCAATTCAATGTAATAGGGTCGTTTCGCCTGTTCGCGTCCATTTAGTGCAGTTGGCAAGTTTGACGGCGAAAATAAAAATGTCCCAGCACTAATTTTTATGAAAAATTTGTGTAACGTATTCATAGTCTATTTTAAGATTAACTTTCAGTTTTATTAGAAACATCTTGTGTTTTCTTTTTAAATAGATAAACTTCAGAATTAGGCGTTCTACCCACTTTGCGTCCACAAAATCCAAATTACAGCCACCCGTGGACCATTTAGTGTCCAGCAGCTTAGAAAATGAATATAGGGGTGATATTTTTAATAATTTGTAAAGAAAGATTGTATTTTAACAATTTCTTTATTCAAGAATATAAATATTAAAAAATCAACATTATAATAATGTTAAACAAATCACTTAAACATTAAAAAATCACTTAAAAAAATAAAAATAATTCTTCTCAACATTGGTTGAACTTAAAAGTAGGTAAGTAGTAGGCAAATAATGATTGCAACTTAAAGAATAAACAGTAATCAGTTCTGTTAATTTTACCCTAAAGTCACAAGGTATTATAATTATTATTGCTAAAGATCAGCCTTGATTATAATAAGTTTTTGGCTATATTAAAGCAACAAAACAATACAACAATTTTCTCTAATCATACAACTAAAAGAATTGTTGAATCAATAAATTATCAGAAGGTATGATTATTATAGCCTTAGGATTTCAATTAACAACACAGGTCACATTCAAAAGACTTATCTTTGGTCTCTAAATAACTTAATCCTACAAATCGCGTACATTTCAGATGATACCATCTAATACACTTGTCACAGCCTATATTTTTCTCATCGTCGTCTTCTACATCTGAAATTAGTATATCGTCACATTTAAAACATTTCACTCGCTCCACGGCTGGTAAATTTTATTTCTCAAATTCCTCATTAACCGTCGCCTGTGTGACTTTTTGTATCTTCTTTTTTCGTTTTGGAGCAGTTTTACGAACCGTTTGAGAATGTTTTAAAGTCTTTTTCTGTGCTTGTTTTTGTAGTCGTTCTAGCTTTCTTTTTCGTATTAATTTCTCCTTTTCGTTCTTGGTCTGATCTTTATCTTCATAATACTTTTTCCATGCAGCAGAAGATATAGATGCTGGAGTTCTTTGATTATTTTTTCGTGCTTTGTTAGAAATTTCAGGAAGCATCAGATGGTCTTTAAATGAATCAGAGATTTTCTTTTGTGTTGTTGCTGAAGCTGCTTGTATTAGAGACTCTGTAGGAAAAAGGATGGTAGCGATATAGTTGATGCTGATGATGAAATCAGAGGCAGTTCTGGAGTTAGTTCATTGATGAGAGTTTCTTTTTCAACACTTAATATGGTTTAAGTTGATTCAATATCTTCTAATGGTAGAATTAGAACGTTGTCTAAGGACACTATGGAGCGACGTCGAGGTAACTGCCAGAAAGATGTAACGTCGAAAGGGACAAGTCAGGGAACGAATCGTTTTTGTTGGTGTCAGGAGTTGAATAATTATCTGGATATACTGTGATTTTATCGTAGTCAATCTTAGAAGATGCTAGAGTTCTATTGCTGGTGGTTATTTTTGATGTGCAAGGTTCGGTAAATTGTTTTGGTGCAGAATGTATTTCGGCTGATACTGTTTGAATCTGTACAGTAGGATCGGAGTTAGCTTCATCATGTTTATATATACATGTTTATAAATAGTACTATTTTTTTCTGTTGAAAGTTCCATATGTGATCTCTCAGATTCAGTTTCGATAGAAATCTCTGCAAATCCTACTTCTGCAGGGAGAGACTTTTTCAACCTATTGACTTCTTTCGTTATAGTTCTAATGTCAATATTTTTTTCTTTTAGTGTCGGCTTCAGGTGTTTCAAAACTTTTTTAAAACTTTTAATGTCTGAGTGGGTAACATCTTGTGACTGTTGATTAACGGCCTGAACATTTTCCAAAGTGTTTCTTACACATTTAGTGTAATCTGGAATATTAGCATCGAATGGGTAAAGACCACATCGCTTAAACCCATTTTTGATGTTGTTGGGCATGTTAGGATGTTTCAGTGCCTCATTTAACAATTTGCAAAAATTTGTTTTTGTAACGGCACAATTAAAATTTTCTGGTTTTGACAGGAATGCGTGGACTGTAGATTTCAAATATGTTTTTACCGGTGCAAATACGCTAACGTCAGCTGGCTGTGAAATATGGGTGGTGTTGGGCGGAAGGGCATACCATTCCATTTGTTCACATATTTGTTACTTAACATTAAGGACATATGCGATTTATGCCCATCTACCAGCAAAAGCACTGGTTTTTTTATGTTATTTTCTACTACCCATTTGTGAAACACTTTGGTGATATATTCAAAAAATACATCTCCTCTCATCCAACCTGTCTCCGATCTGCCTAAGCACCATTCTGGAGGCATACTATTATTATTACAGCTCTTGGTGGTCTAATGTATGGAAACACGATACAAGGTGGACACATATCTCCATTCGCATTAAATGTTAATAATACCGTTATATTTTCTTTTTCATTACTTGGCTTTATTTGGTATAAGTTTTTGAACCCTCTTGGACCTAAAACTTTTCCTGTCTTTGGACAAAGAGCAAAACCACTTTTGTCCCCATTAAAAATTCTTTTCGGGTCACTCAAAATATATTTTTGGTGTATACTGTCCAAATATTCCTCAAATTCTCTAAACCACAATCTGATTGACTGTTCTGTGACTTGGGCTCGAGCTTTATTAATACTCTCCGCATTTTTAACTGTGATTTCTTTATTTCTGGCCAAAAAATTTTGAAACCATTTTTGACCTGGGTGATCATCTTTGAAATTATTTTTAAACTCTCCGTCTCGAATTATTTTCTGAACAGTATCCAACAATTCTTGCTTTTTCACTGGAAATCCACATTTGGAAATGTTAAGAAGCCATTCAACCATTTTTTTTTTCACAGTCTACTCCTAGTGCTGGTTCTGGTCCCGGTTTCTTTACTCCATCGGGTCTGCGCCCACTGATTTTGTCCTTATTTTATTTGTTAAATATAAAAAACATAAGCAAAATTCATAATTAATATTATTCCTTTTTTCATCATAAAAGTGTAGAAACAGCTTTGTATCCTAAAATTCATATGAAACAATAAAAAACTTACCATCAAACGCGCCGCTGCACACTAATTTTTTTCTAAACATCTCGCGCGTACGCGCTCCCTTGTTGACCAGCCGAGATTAACTATTTTTTCTAAACGGGATTGGTTTGACGCACAGAACTTTTGTCCATGTGTGCGTGTCTCTTATACATTGAAGTATTAGTGGTAATGACTTTTCGTTTGATTGGTGTGTTAGTTGACTTATTTTCAAGAATTTTTAAAGGGAGATCCGCAAAATGGACGCGAATTGGGCGATGGACGCGAACAGGCGAAATTACCCTATTATTGTATCGTTCCGGCGAATCATTTTGACGGTAAGCCATCTTTATCAAGGATAGAAGTGCAAGGATGATATAACATTTCTGCAAATCTCCATACTCTCCAAGATACTTAGAAAATTTTGCAGTAAAATCGGAACCCTTATAGTTTCGACGTGTCCGTCCGACCGTCTGTCCGAAGCAAAGCGCCGAGACTCTTAGGGCTTGTTTCACAATCTTCAAGTAGAGTCCTGAATAAGCTATTCGCCGGTTAAAGTGACGTTAAAGTGTCATTTTACATACACGAAATGTCAACTTAACCAACGAATAGCTTACTTCGGACTTACTTGAAGATTGTGAAACAAGCCCTTAGTGCTAATATAATATGTAGAATGATATGGATATACATATTTATTAAAACTCCAGAATCGTAGAATAAAATATTGAAAAAATATTTTTCCGGTAGTGAGGATGAATTTTTTACCCTGTAGTGTGGGGTATAGTTGAAAAGGTGTTTCAAAAATATTATGGGTCTTCTAGACCATTTTTGGAATTAGAGGTCCGTCTGCGAAATATTTGGCTTTAAAGTGCTAATTTTGATTAGATAGCTCAATTTTGATTATATAGATCAAGACCGTTTCCCCGTTGTAAAGCACGTGTGTGTGGACTGTGGAAGCCACTCAATGCCGGCTGCCGACTTGTAAGGTCAATGATCCATGTAATCCAAACCAAGTCTCATACGGTGCATTTTAACGATTGTTATTTTTGGAAGCTGTATTAATTTATGAATTTATGGCGCTGCCAAAACTGCTTTTTATTTCCTATATTTTATTTCCTTAAATTATCGCTACTTTACAATCGGACACATTGTATACGTAACCTACAAGATCTTAATGCCACGTTGAGGACACGGCACATTGTGAGTATTCTGATTCTGACATGACATGAAAGTCATTCACAGTGTTCCTGGAGCATGCAAAAGTGGTCCGAAAATGGATCCAAAATCAGCTAACACAAAAAGTTTCTATTTTGTTTTTAGATGAAAAAAATGTAAAATTGAAAATCCTAAGTGATCGGTTTCCCAAGTTATGGATGTTTTAATGTTTATGCTATGCGCCTTCATGAATAGCCAAGTAGAGCATTTGAATACACAAGTGTAATTCGTTTTCTAACTCCTAATAAAAGAAATTTAGTATGTACATACTATTTCTAATTTTTAATTTCCCCAAAAAATTTTCAAAATTTACGTTAAATTTCATTTTCTTCAAAATATTACACGTTCTTGCAATAGTTCATTATAAGATTTCAAGTTTACCGACCACTGTGTGGTATCAAAAGACGCGTAATCACTTCGCGCACCTGTCTCTGTACTTCCTTTAAAAATTCTTCCTTAAATTTTCCAAATTTTCACTTAAAAATGTTCTATAAATACATATATGACACAATTCAAAGTTTATTTTAATACCGCTAGGTGACGCATGAAAATCCGCAATCAAAAAATTTATGTCAAAGTTACATATACACCAGAGGAAAAGCCACCCAACCCTCCCGAGCAGGGGCGGCTGTACTTTAAGTGCACTCGTGCGCCGAACTGCCAGATTTTTATGTTTAGAAAAATAAAACAAAAAATGTTTAATAGTGCCTGATTAACGATCTATTCAATATTAACGAAATTATGATGAACCAATTTAAGCTCTTTGACAAAGTATTAAGACTCATTATCGCGAAAATCGCTGTAAAATGGTTCACGGTGCGCTAGCCAAAGCGCACGGCGAATGCTCATACAACTTCTATGAGATGCAACCGAAAACGCCTGGCGCGTGAGACAGAGCTAGTTCAATAGAAAATGTACGGCGAAATAAGACGTTTTCGAGCGCCGCACCAGCGAACCGAAGATTACCGAGCGGAACGAGGTTTCACGAAATTTGCGCGCGCTACGCCCGGCCGCGGCGCCGCGCTTTTAGTAGCTAACATACTCGTAGTGATTAAGTACTCTGTGGTAGCTAAAAGGAGTTGCGTTTGTTTACATTCTGCAAGGATTTTCAGTATTATAATAATATAGTTCTGTTACTGAATTGTTGGACATTGTGTGTGAGTAAATAGCTGTGAAAATGAGTATTAACTTTAACATCGACCATTTTGGAAGCTAATTTATTTTAGAAAATAAAACTTTTCAACAAAAATTGGAATTAAAATCGGCAGGATTATTTTTCAAACACTCATCTATTTATTTTTCAAACAGTCATCTAAGGACACTTTTAAGACGAATATAACTATACACATCCATCCAGCCGTTTAGAAGGTCTACGCGCGAAAATCATAATCGTTCTTTGGTAGTCGTTAAAAATAAAAATACGCTGATACAGTGCACCACCACTTCTAGGATCCACCAGCCGCCACTGCTCCCGAGTTGCAGTTGCATTTTTTAAACTTACGTTTTCAAAATGCCTCCTCGGTGTTCTCATCATGATAATAGGAAGAAATCCTGTGGAGCTTGTGGTCGTAAAATTGTTTTTGGCAATATAAAACCAGATAAATTTTTAATAAGCCAATCTACTGAAAAACTCATAAAGAAGTTTATATCTATGGATTTCGATTTAAACGATGAAAGATATCCTGTGAGCATATGTAGGTCTTGTTATTTGACACTACTTGATATTGAAAAAGAAATTTTCAATCGGCAAGTACCAACTATGCCTAACTACAAACAGATAGTAGTGGCAAAAGAAACTCGTTTAAATAACACTTGTAATTGTTACGTATGTTTGACTGCTAGCAGTCCTCGTCGTTGATCCTGGGTCACGCTAAAAGTGGTTTCAGTAAACTTGTTCTGAAAATTATGATTTTTAAATGATTTCATTCAATTTTTCAATAAAAAAAAATGTTTAGCAATAACGATATCAACAATAAATAATCAATACATACTCAATTTCTTTACACGGAATTACTAAAAGAATTACACGTGTGTATTCAAATGCTCTACTTGGCTATTCATGAAGGCACATAGCATGAACATTAAATTATCCATAACTTAGGAAACCGATCACTTAGAATTTTCAATTTTACATTTTTTTCATCTAAAAACAAAATAGAAACTTTTTGTGTTACCTGATTTTGGATCCATTTTCGGACCACTTTTGCATGCTCCAGGAACACTGTGCATTAAAACCACGAGATTTATGCCCGGTGACCTATTTACACGCTTTATACGTATTAGCTTCATCTGTATGTATGTTTGTTTGTAACCAACTCCTTTGAACTTGATTTTGACCCACTTCAAACGGTCAGATTTCATTTTAGCTTCGTAGACTTATCGCGGACCGATGACACTTCAATATTAAAAAAAAAATTAAAGAAAAAAAAACTAAATTTCACTTTAAAAAATCAAACTAAAAATGAAAAAAAATAAATAATAGTTAAAAAAAAAAAACTAAAAAACACGCTTTTATAGAAAATCCAACTAGAAAATAGAAAATAAATTTGAATTAAGAATCGTGTAATTGTAATACGAGAAAGCGTGAAATAGACAAATAGACGCCCGACAGCCTATTTTTTTTAGCTCTCAATAGTAATTATTGTAACACAAAATTCCGTAGTGGCCCAAAGTATTCTAGTGCCCGTCCCGCTTTCAGTGCTTAGAAAAATGGTCAGTTTAGCCATGATCCAATTACCCGTAAACTTGTACCTTTAACCTTTGATAATAAACTCAGAGGTCCCATTTGACTGAGGCATTAGGTATATCTAGGTGACTGCACGAATGGTTGGATTTAGGTTGGATATTACCTAGGTATCAATAAAATTTAAGGGTGATAAATAAAACAAAAAAAAATCACAAAATAACTGAGGTAAGAATATCTAAATTACATTCATGAAGTAGCAAAACTCATAATTATAATATTTAAAGGTACCTAATGTGAATGAAAGCTGCAAATATAAATATTTATAGGTATACCTAAGGATTTCCCTGTAGACTTCGCATGATTTCTTTGTAGATAGTAAATAAATATCATTATGCTATTATATTACGAGTATAGTAAAAATTCAAATTACAACTGAAGATATTGGAGCCACATTTAACGGGACGTCTTCTTTGTCGTTCGAGTACTTCTCTACGAAAGAGACGTTTGTGAGTATTCTCTTCGGACATACCTCAATTAATCTCAATATATTTTCATGAAACCGTAGTTGGTCAATTAATATCACTGTTTGTTTACCTTTATTTATAGTATAGGTAAATGTTTATTCAGCTGCCAGCACGCAAGTCTCACAATAGACTCATTAGAGTCAGTGCATCATGATTATAATGGAACAGAATTATGACGATTATAGTAAGCGGTTCCATGGTGTAATGGTTAGCACTCTGGACTTTGAATCCAGCGATCCGAGTTCAAATCTCGGTGGAACCTGTTATTTTTTCTAACAAAACCGGGCTATGTACTTCTGAATAATTTCATAATATGACATCATCTTAAGTACTTTTTGTTGAACCTATATTTATATATTTTATTGTTCTATGATATTATTATTCTGACTACAATAACGCAAGTAATAATATTTCACCAAGGTAGTATTTGAGACCAGGTAATTTAGAAATAAATTCACGTGTGGTTTATTGCATTAAATTAATTAAATGTCACATTGCATTAAATGATTCAAATGTTAATCCAAAACTTAATTTCATACTATACAGTCTATTTCGTCAATATAATAAGTTATTTGGTACTAAATTGTAAGAGTTACACGTATAAACTCACACCCTCGAAAAATTCGAGATGCGTGCTGGATCATCTGCAAAAGATTTATTGGACTGGTTATCACTAATCGTATAACAAATATTTTAAAATATTTAATTTATTTTTCCCAGGTTAACCTCAATACGTACAAAACACGTCCTTCGAATGTAAATAGAGGTTGAATACGAACAATACCTAATTCAACATTATCGTCAACTATCAGATACTTATTGGTATTGTGTTTTCCAATATCTTTTATCTTCATACAATCAATGCGATTTACTTTACAACGTTACTGGCTACTGCGCAGTATTATTTTATTTAATGCAAATATATTACCAAGTTATCAACTTCTAGCCCTCGTCGTTGTAATAATTCATTGAATTCATGAAACGCTAATATAACTTAGTATTTGCAACTATTCATAAGGATATTGGATGACAGGTACCTCAAGATAGCTTTGATTAGAGTCTAGAACTCTAGACACGAGAATAGGGTTGCCAGGTCGGCCAACCAAAAATCCGGACAGACCAGCCAGTTTGGCCGGACATTTGGGTAAAAAGGCCGGACACCCTAAATTGTCAAGAATTTTATGTATTAATATTATTAAGACAAATTTTTAGAACTTCTTCACTAATTAACAACATTTAAAGTAAACAAACTAAAAATATTAAATATTTAGCAGAAACGTGCTTTAAAAGCTCAATATTTTTCAAAATAAAGTTGTAATAATCTTTAAACATCAAATATTTTAAATTAAAAGCCATCTGGTCTACTCTCATCGATTTGAAATAGGCTACTCATTTCTTGTATGCTAATCTCTTCTTGAAATCAACCATCAACATCCCCATTTTTAATCAGAAAATATTTAAGGTTTTGTAATTGGTCAAACCTTTGTTATCGTCAACTTTAACGTCTTCTTCGTGGATACTAATAGTTTCGGAAACTTGATTACATGCAGGAACGTCTTTTAACAGTTATCAATATAAATTGTTTTGTGTCCTTGTATAAGTTTCTTATAAGTTGGTAAAATATAAAAAGCCTAACAAAGCCGGACAAGCCGGACACCGTTAAATTTGGCCTGACACGCATTCAAAAAGCCTAACCATGTCCGGCTTTATCCAGACGCCTGGCAACCCTACTCGAGAACTAGGTACGTCTCTTCGGGCATGGGAACGTATTCTAGTCCAGGGCCAAAATCATCAGGGTAAGTTAGTTAACTTACAACAACAACAGTGTAGAGTCTACGACGGTTAACCGCAGGGTTCTAAAGATTGTGGGATGTATCTAGCGTTCAGTTAACATTTTTCAAGAAGTTTCTTTTTTGCAATTCCTTCTTCATGATGAAGCACCTTTCCAAAACGACTGTACAAGTTAAAACAGTGATGTCCGACAACATAAACAAATTAACAAAATCATTCAACCGTTGCGACGATGCCGTTTGAGACGTCTAAGACAGACAGACAATCATTTCAAATGTTTGCACTAATATTCCTGTTGTTATATTTTTATTTGACGCATGTACGTGGATTTTCTATTTCATACCATTATTCCATGAATATCAAATCTAATAAAAAAGGCAGGTTCCACCGAGATTTGAACTCGGATCGCTGGATTCAAAGTCCAGAGTGCTAACCATTACACCATGGAACCACTTATAATATTGGGTGTAGTTTTATACCCGTATTTTAATTATAGCGTAATGAACAATGTGCAATTGCTAGCATCTGAATAAACAATAATAAATCGATTAGTTTGAAATAATAGATTGATTATGACAAAGTTTAATTTGCGAAGATTTGGCACAGAATAGCTTTAACCACAGACAATAAATAATCACTCGTTCTTTTATGTATCGTATTTTATGTATATTAAACGTCATTGGCGCTAAAACTAAATTGCAGAAAGCGTAACACTTACGGCTATATGCCAAGAGTTCAAGAGTGCTCGCAGCTCAGAAGCACATCATAAAGATTTCTTTCGCTTCACTTCGTTTCAAGAAAAATAATAACGTTTTGTGTTATGAAGTTTGAAAATTTCAGATGCTGTTTTTATTTTTAGGGATGAATACAACGATTTTATACATATAAATAAATAAACATAATGATTATTGCAATAGATGTATTAATTAAGTGATACTGGTACCTTGATTTCCATGCCAATATCCTGTTGCATTATGATATTTCCGCCACTCGCCAGCATTAAAAATATTCCTGCGTTTAGTTTGAATACAATTAAGTACATAAGCGGTATTATTCTTATACACATACATAATTAGTTGACCTGTATTATGAACTGTGATTATGAACGATGCGATGACATACCGATTTAAAACCTATTCCCGTATGGGTCTTGGTTCGCTAGGGCTCACAGTTCTTTGATAATAATACTTGTCGATTTTAACGTATTCAGTTAGCTCTATAATCGCCTTTCAGTATAGTTGATAACCACAGACAGTTGAAACTTAGTTAAAAAATCGAAGAGAACACTTACATATTTCGACTTTACTTATTGTTACTGGCAGTTTTAGAGTCAAACCTCAGCTCATATTTAATAGTGGACCAGTGACTTATTGAACATTTCTCTTTCTTTCAGGAGCCTGTGACTATCAAGTCCAAATTGCTGCAGTGGCAGAAGGTGGACCCCGCAGACCAGCTGTACATCGTTGGACCGGCAACACACGTTAGCCACTAGATCGACGTATTATAAATTGAGAACGAACTCGTTTGTTCACTGCGTAATAACTGTTGACTGTTCGAATTGAATATCGACGCCATAGACGTTAATTGACGTACATAACCCACGATGAAAATCAAGGGCATTTAACTATTTCAAAAATACTATATTTATAGAACAATTGCGTCGGATATTTGAATCAAAACATTTAAAAGCCGAATAATCCATAATTATTTATTTACGTCTACTGATTTCTATGGAGATTAGATATTATAATATCTACTTACCTCTTGATAGGCAAATGTGTCTAAGTAATGTTATCTTTTTAATATAAAGCGGCTGAATTAATGAGATAAGCCAAGATGCATAGATTATAATTATCTTCGAGGTCATGGTATGGTGAGGTCAAGGGCGCCGGATTAATTCAAGAGCAGGGGCGGCTGTACTAAGTGCGCTCGTGCGCGCAACTAGGTACCAGATTTTAATAAGCTTCGAAATAAACAAAACATGTTAATAATATCTGATTAGCGATCTATTCAATATAAACAAAATTATGACAAAACAATTTAAAGACAAAGAATGTTAAAATATTTTTTACAACGAAAATCGCTGTAAAAATATTCCCCGTGCGCTAGACCGAAGCGCACGGCGGATCCTCATACGAGTACAACTTCTATGAGATGCGAGCGAAAACGCCTGGCGTGTGAGACAGAGCTAGTTCAATAGAAAATGTACGGCCAAATAAGACCGCCCTCGTACGCCGCACGAGCGAACCGAAAATACAGACACATAATTATACAAATACAGAGTGGACGAAACTCGCTGTTGCCGCAGCTCGGTTACTGGACACATGTTTATTTTGTTTTTGTATTTTTTTACATTGTGCAAGAATTTTAATTTAATCAATCAATACCAGATTTTAATAAACAGGTGATTGTACATTTCACTGCGGAAAATAATTGACGTACCTATCGATTTAATTTATGAAAATGAAGTTGGACTTGGTAACTTATTGATTAGTATTATTATACTATTCAAGTGGTATTTACCTGCTACTGTTAAACATATGTACTTAAATACGCGCTCATAGACACAAATCGTATTAGGTCACGCGAACAGACAAAGATATACATACATCCTCTCTCCATTATAGTTTAAGTGTAGGTTAACTTTGCTTGTTATACCAATAATTAAGCATATTATTATGGCATCTTGATTAAATTATGTTCTAAATATGTTTGCTATAAAATGGTAAATAATATTCATTGCTCTTAAGCAGTGGTTCCATGGTGTAATGGTTAGCACTCTGGACTTTGAATCCAGCGATCCGAGTTCAAATCTCGGTGGAACCTAATTTTTTTTTAGCAGCTGGAGAAGATAGCGTTTTAGAGATATTTACTTAGCGGAATGAAAATATGAAAACATGTTTTTTAAACAATAACTATAAATAATTGACAAAATAAAATAAATGTTATGTAATAACAAATGATAAGGTAATATTCGCTATACGCTTACGATTCGACTATTCTGCAGCGATGCATTGTAGATTGCAAAGTAATAAAAATGTGGCATTTAATAAATTACTATACTGTAACACAGAAGGTTAGATTGTCGTGCAAACAAATTAGCTGTTTTTTCGTCAAATTTACACAAATTTTTAAGTAATAACTGTAGTTGCAGAGTAGTTTTAGAACAACTTTTGCGATATATGACTTGTCTCTAGTAAGTGTAGTGGCGTAGACATGACAGTATTTATAGCTGAATATTAGATAATGTTAATTGGATGTGTTTTAATTATAATTATATTTAATTTAATTAATACCAATATTGTACATTCCAAATTTGCATACAAGCACAATATATTAACAAAAGTAAAAAACAAATATTTATAGCCACCTCTTACAATCTGTGATTAGTTTTGTTTTACCAGTATTCCTAATGTATTTTAGTATTTAGGTGATTTCAATGTGATTTATGTACTTAATGTAGTACATTGTATTACATATTTATTGTGTGTATTGTGTGATCAATGATCATTTTTAAAATGATTTTTCAATAGTTGAGTTTTTTTTGTAATTCAAATAAATGGTGTATAAGAAAGCAATTTCGTTTTATTTATAACATTAAAGCAAAATGTCTGTTTTTACCTTTTATAGCAATGTTAGGTGTTTTTTTTTTGTTAACTCTGCCATCTTTGATATGACAAAACCATTTATCCAATATATTATCTTAGTGGAAAAAAATGAGTTTAGAATCTATTGCATATTACATATAGTATAAAGACAAAAATGATAATACCGAAAGTAAATTATGTCACACACTTTATTGTTTTTCCTTACAAACTAATATAACCTAATAATGCAGGTTGGAATTAAATAAAAATTGGAAACAATCACTAAATCCAAATACTTTAAAAGTATATAAATAGTTAAAAAATATTTTTCAATAGTCTCAGTTCCCATGAAATTACTTGAGAATGTTATGAAAAGCTATCTTGGAAAATAAAACAAAATATTATATGTATCGCTTCACTTATTATCTGCTGGCTAACCTAACAACAGTACTATTATCACAATAAGTTGAGACTTTAAAACTATATGTATAATTGAGTTTAACATGTTATAGGTATGCGTGCATTTACTGTAATATCTTAAATGGACTAGTAGCAAATTAAAATATATCCTAATATTTCTTTATAGTCTTCCTGATAAGGGCCATGCGTTGTTTGTGTGCCTCGGTCACGGCAGCTCGCTTGTAAGGCCGCAGTTCGTCATTACCAAATCCTGGAATCCACATATTCCAGTGACGTTCTGAAAAGAAATTAGATGAGATATTGAGATAAAAAAGTAAATTTGAAAACAACATTTAAAGAAGGCACATTGAGTTTACAACGATTAAACTAAAGTTCTTTTTTTAATGTTATGTATGTGAAGTAAATTTTATTAGTTCAAGTTTGTGCCGTCTATGATTTAACACATCTTATAACATTACCTAGATGTAACTGAACATCTTTAAGCTCCACTGCTGGAGCATGTCTGTGCTTGGCGAACGCACACGCTGCATTCAGTGTTGTGTCGATGAAATCATCAGCCATCTGAAGAAGCATGTCTTCTACTTCCTCGTCCAGCTGCAAGGTCGGGTCTACCTCCCGCACCAGCTCTTGGAGACGTGGTCGGCTTATCAGTGGCTAACATGATATGACAATGAAACAAAAGTTTATTTTAAGTATACATACTATAGTTTGTATAATATTTAAGCTTATGGTAGTGTAGTTAACAGACAAAGTAACTGGCAAGATGTGTAGCAAATTATTATTGGCTGTTGCTATTCGTCCGCTTAGCGGACGAATAATATATGTTATTCATCCGCTTAGCGGACGAATAGACACTTCGAAAGGCTGTTGCTAATCGTCCGCTGAGCGTACGAATAAAATAACCTTATTTGTCCGTAAATTACGTTCTTAATTAAAAAAAATTGAATACGTGTACGAATTAGCGGACGACTAATTTATGTTATTCATCCGTTTAGCGGACTATTAGACACTTCGTATGGCTGTTGCTAATCGTCCGCTAAGCGGACGAATAAAATAACTTAAGTCGTCCGTAAGTTATTATCGTTACGTGATATTTACAGGGCGAGGGGATTCACCCATACAATTAACGTCATGATAATAGGGCTTTGTCACAGATGTCGCGGAACCCCGCTTCGCGGGGTCCCTTTTTTTCCGTAAATAAAAACAGGAACCTAACTATTTATTGATTTCGGTCACATTACTTTTTCAAGGAGACTAAAAAAGCTAACCATCCGAGTCATTCTTAATTTAAAAAAATTGAATACATATACGAATAAATATAATGTACGGACGAATAATATATGTTATTCGTCCGCTAAGCGGAGGAATAGACACTTCGATTATTATTAAATCTAATAATCCAGGTGTGACTTAACATAATCTAAGTTAATATAAAAATTTGCATCAACTATTATTTGATCTATTTTCCGCATGTCTTTCATTGTATTTTATTATAACACCAGCAATTTGTCAACTTTTTGGGATGTTAACATAACATTAATAATCCATCCATCCATCCATCCATCAGCTTTTGGATAACTTTCAATCAACTATAATAATCAAAGCTTTTAAATTATTATCGTCCATAAAAATACAAAGACAGCTATGTATGCCCGTCCGAATTTATTGTGATATCCACACAATCCCACCAATTAAAAAAAAATACCATATACCTGGGTGTTGTTGTCCCCGCCTCCACGATTCTCTTTGCTAGCTTGAGATTGAGTACTCATTGGACTGTGTTGAGATGGCGATCCTTGCAGCGAAGAAGACTGCAGCTGAGGACTTTGTAGGGGATTGTTCACGTATTGTATTGTTCCCTGAGGATTCATCGATCCAATAGGCATATTGGGAACCTAGGCAAATTATCTTACATTAAGCGTTCTCTTCGTTTTATTGCTTTAAGTATATGCTTTAATCAATTAACTTACCAAGCAAATTAATAGCTACACTTTCTCTTTGAAATAGAATTTTTTACTCCCGTTTGTTGTAAATTTATTTACACGGTACAACAATGTACTCTGTGCTTGACAAATGACAATTTTATTTTACCTTTGAAGTTTGACAGTTGACTTTGTCTTAGTAACACATTGATTAAAGAAAGTAGTAACATCATATATGGTAACATCCATAAAGAACATGACATTAAATTGTCACAAAGTACAGATATAAAATAGCCGTTGATATTTTTTTTGTCATAATGGCGCTACAGTCACAGAGTATTAATTTAATGCAAAAAGTTGTAAAAGAAGTTTACGAGGGACTATTCAACCAAGAAAATAAAATTCAGGCGAATCTTGCCAACTTTATCGGAGCTCTAGATTCATTCGGTTTCTCCGTTTTGTCTTTACTATATTCATCATGCTAAATAATCACTACATCAGCATTAGAATGCGGTAAAACTAATAAGGATACGGCAAATGTGGCTATATCTTTAAATTTGTCTTCTCCAGCCAATGAACTATTCGTTCACTGTCTCCAGCCATATCTTTGAAATTTAAAACCTCGTACCAAAATTCCTTCGTATTTTTCTAACTGCAGATGTTACCTACATCCATCAAGTCAGCATTGTCAGCAATCGGTTCTTTATTAAGGGACAGCGCGTGTTCTACGCTGATTTTTTTAAACTTTTCATGAGTTTTAAGTTTTCGGGCAATCTGTTTTTAAATCTTTACAATGAACTCAATACACCTATTACGTATTATTTCTTCGTCATTGCGTGGAAGTCCTTCATTTCTCATGGTTGGCAAGTGAGTTTAAAATCGAAAAGTAATTTAGTAAACTCGTCTTAAGTAGTGGTTGAAAGGCATGCCCTACCACTATGAAAAAATCTTTTCCGCTTGAAAATCCACTAGCCACTAAAACTAATATATCCCCAATAAAAGAGATGTCGAAACCACCAGATCTAGTGGAAATTCCACTAAGTTGGCAACACTGTCTTTGTTTGGTAAACAACTTTGGCACTAATTTTTATAAAAAATGGTAGGTAGCACAAGGCTCCGCGCAGCGCATACAAGGCGCATTCGGCAGATCTGGACGAACCCTTTTTTATTTTTATGAAAAAAGCCGGCAAACGAGCTGACGATCCACCTGATGGTAAGTGGCTATCGTCGCCCATGGACATCAGCAACACCAAAGGCATCACTGATGCGTTGCCGGCCAAGAAAAATAAATAACTGGCTCTCAAGCCCCCAGCCGGAACACGAGTCATTTGGCGGCTGACTCATGCTCAAAGGTGGTAGATATCCAGAACCCCATGGAGAAGACTCGTCTACAAAAACGAACCATTTCAGACAGCCAATAATCAAAAAATCCAATAATCAAAAAACTTAAATGCATCAAGGCTTGCAGAACGTGCAAATAGTGAGAAACATCCTATTATTTTATACTGAATGAATGAACTAAAGATTATATGAGTTATTCTATAATCTATACTAATATATAAAGAGGAAAGATTTGATTTTTTGTTTGCATTGAATAGGCTCCGAAACTACTGAACCGATTTGAAAAATTCTTTCACTGTTGATCCTTAAAATTGAAAAATAGGATCCTTGATAAAACTCCAATAATGTAACCCAAGGTGTAAAAAATAAGAAAACCGAAGCAAAGCGAGGGCGGTTACTCGTTAATAATAATTATGTAGCATAATTTAAAATTTTACAGGAGTTTAAAATAAAAACATACAAATATTTTAACACTATATTCAGTCCACTTCCTCCAAAAGTGAAGATGTGTCGGAGAAGTCATCATTTTCTAACATTTTTGAGTAAACAGCGTTATTTTGCAAGTCTTGTTGGAACATTGTTAATGCTAATTTTATGTCCCAATTACAGGCTCTCAAACGTCTGAAAAAAAAACAATTACTCAGTTTATTCTACATATCTATTACAACCCCTCAAATATTTCAACAATTTTTTTGCATCCACAGTCCACTTAAAATAACAATATTCTAAATTATGTGCATGTCATGTATAAAACTTGTAAAATTATTATTTTGTCGATAAATATCGGTGTAGTTTCCCCCATTTTCTTATATGAACTCTGTGGAGACTCCACTTTATAGTGGTCTAAACATATTAATATTATTGTAATACTGTATAAAAAATTAATACAGTGCGACCAACTTATCTGTGAACTGAGGGAGAGCGCTGTCGAACGCATTGGACCAATCACTGGACGCAATTCGAGACGTAGTAAATGTCAATGAATGAACACAAAGAACTTATGAATGGAGCGGCATTAGTTCCAGTTTTCGCCATTTCACAGATAAGTTGGGCGCACTGTACTTCTGGATATCTTAACGCAAGTAAATGTTAAAACTTACTCTTCGCATGCATCTAAACTCTTGAGTTGAGTGATATGCATGAACGCTCTGCATAAAGTTGCTATGTCGTCCGCATCAGGGTTTACGAGAGCTAATGTGTCCAAATTTCTAAGGGGCTCCTGTAACAAAATATTTATGTCAAAATAATTAACAAGAAATTCTGTATTTCACTGTTATAGTGCATTTCCCTTTGCTATTAAACTTGTTTAAACTTTTATTGAGATTGTAAACCTAGACTTTAGTATGCAAAAACAGCGCACAATAAGGGTCCTTACTCCTTACACATCGTTTTTAACCCGACTTCGGTGAACCCAAAAGGAAGGTTATGATTTTAGCCTATGTAGTACTGTTATATTATGTAATATGCGTTGTACAAAAATAATTCCGCTAATAATGTTATACTGAGGTTATAATAAGCATCTTGTTCGTTGAAAAGTGACGGCTATTTAATGTAACAGAAAATTCAGTGTGACTCTTCCAGAGATATGCAAGTTAAAAAAAACACACTTTTAATTATTTACCTTAAAGTTTTTGATTTGTTCTGGTGTCGCAGGCACCACACTGACCATTTCCTTAGTAATAAGATATGTAGACGTTGCATTATTCAGTCCGCTGTACTGAATTGTAAAAACAAATGTCCTTCTGAAGCTAAAATATTTTTCCTTTATATCCAAATACTTGTACGAGTGTACTGTGTATAGATCTTTAACGAGCCCGTCAATAACCATTATTAAATGCTTTTTCTGGAAAATAGTAAAATAACAAGGTTAAAATAATTATCAAAATATTTTTACACCCAGTATTGAATAAACATTGGTTAGCAAGCATACATAAATTACATAATAACATATTAGTCTTAGGTTGTATACACATATAAAGCAGGCTATTAACGCTAAACTAGCAGCGTTTTTCTGATAAACGCTGAATAACAAGTTTAGTATTGACAGCACTAAACAGCATTGTTAGGCGCATTTGTTGCTCATATTGTAAAGGAATAATCTCTTTACTGAGACAGCTTATACCCGTTTGCTTTCTGTAAAGGTTTACTGAGCGGAATGGTATTGGCTGGTAACCTGCTTTCTACGTGTATACGCCGTTAGGGCGGATTCGAACAAACTTTGTAGTGTATATTATTATGTGTTTCTGCGAATAAAATGTCATCATATCTGATTGTCATGGTAATGATGGTTGACATCATTATTGATTGTAATTCATTAAACATTGCATTTTATATTTAGTTGATTTATATTAAGTTCATTCATCTGCTATTTGGGATGTTATAAGATTTATTAGGTACTTGGTCGAATCCGCTCTGCATGACTTGGATGAATTGTTTGTAATCAATATAAAAATCAAACCAGAACTTACGTTATGTAGCAGAACATCGACACAAAACGACGTTAGATCATGTACGGAACTCGGCATGGACGAAAGCAATCCAATCAATCTAGTACGATTTTTTATCTCAATTTCCTTCTTAGAGTTTAACAGGTTTCGGGAATGATGTTTGTACACATTCGCCCACGAATTCACGTCTCCATCTAAGAACCATTTAACATTATACAAAATTTTATAAATATTTACAAGGAACTTAAATATTATTTTCAGTTGAGCTGCTGGAAGCAAAATTTTTTGCGTGTTTAAGGCATGTTCACATTGAGTGAATACTCCTCTGTTATCGCTAGATATCAGTCGTCGAGCTATGTCAAGCAGCTATGGACGTTATACTGTTTCGGGTTGGCTACAAACCAAACCTGTAATACAGTCTACATCGTCTTCAATGACGAGGTCAGGCCAAAACACTCAAGGCCAAGCTAATAAACTTACCTGTAACATCAGCACAAAGAGTCCAGTGTACGTCCTTGTCATAAAACTGGCCCAATTTCTCCCCCCGAGGGTATGAGTCGTAGTGAGAAAAATAGAGAGTTATAAATTTCTCCACCAATAGTCTTGTCTTTCTGTCTGTTGTTGTCAAATAGTTTCTATAGAACGGCAACATTATCCCATGTTGATTTAGATGGATACCATCCTGAAATTAAAGTTAACTTTGTGGGTAGTTTCAGTTTTACCTGACAATTTGAAACTATAATTAGACCTATCCGGCCTATCCATATTGGGCGGCTTAGAATACTAACCCCAATCCCACGTCGGATAGGTGTCGTAACAGGCGACTAAATCTGGCCCGCTGGTGGTAGGGACCCTCGGAGGGATTATATTGTTAATATTGATTTTAATTCTTAAGTAATACCATTACTACAATTATTATTTCCCCATGGGGTTCTCTTGGATAGCTACCACCTTTGAACATGAGTCAGCCATCAAACGACTCGTCGTGTTCTTCTCTCTTTCTTGGCCAGCAACGCATCAGTGATGCCTTTGGTGTTGCTGATGTCCATGGGCGACTATAGCCACTTACCATCAGGTGGATCATCAGCTCTTTTGCCGGCTATTTCCATAAATAATACCCTGAACTTGAAAACTAAAGTTAAGAATTTAAAATGTATCAAATCAAATAATACTTTATTTACACTATTAAAAAATATATTAAAGCTTGATATCTCAATTATGATACTTTGTTAGACAAACACAATTATGTGTTTTTAACAAAATGTATAGTTTTAAACTCTTGTCACTCACCACTTCCTTTAATCTTGGAAATTTCAAAATCAGCTGCTTAATGTATGAAGATACATCTAATTCGTCACAAAACGGGTTCCCCTCTAACCAAAGCTTTTCAATTCTGCTGCTTACACGTTGCAACTCTGCCAATGATGGGATCTACAAAATATTGTGCTATAAAATACTGAACATTAAATATTATTTACTATTAGAATCCAAAGTTGCCGTTAATGTGTGTCATTTGATTCTTTATGGTGGTAAGGCAAACCTGAGGCCATTACAATATTTGTTATTTGGTTTATTAGACGATTTTATTATTCATTATTTGGTTTATGTTAGGGTTTAGGTGGAAGGTATATGCAACATAGGAAGTTTGGCATCAACTCAAGGAAGTTAGTGGAATCTTTTTAAGTTCTAAAATACTAGTGATCAGAAAAGTTAATACTTTATTTAACTTACCATATTGTTGCTAAAGTCAATAGCAATGAGATTTCCTTTAATGAAAAAGTTCAAAATATCTTGTGGAACTTGGCTGAAAAAAACAAAAACAAATTAGTTTTCTATCAAAATGAATAAGTGGAGTGTAAATGAAATTGTTATATTTGAAACGGTACCTTAATTTGTTATTACTCAGATTTAAAACTTTTGCATCTCGCCCCATTCTCAACATAACTATTTTATAATGTGCTAGCAGTGAAAATTTGTAAAAATAAACATTATACTGCTTAAAGTCTGAAAGTAAACAAACAAAGTATTGTTATTATTAGAGTTCATTATTATACTCTCAAGTGTCTATCATTTTGAATTTTAAATAACTTATTTGTAAACACTGGAATATACATTTCATGATAGTCAAACACTCACTTAAGCCCTCATTAGAAGTGTACAATGATTACTCATTGTTCTATCCAATAAATAATAAAATTATACACAAGTTGAAAGAATCGACTTTTCTTGCAACAGCAAAAAGGATGGAAGTTAAAAGTTACTTTTCGTAAGCAACTATTCCAATGTGGTATTATAGAATCTGTAACTTGAACATAAACTTACCAGGATCATTGCAAAAATCAGATAAGTCCAGTTCACACTTCTCATTAAACCGTTTACTAACTACACCAGCTACAATTTCTTCCAGTGTAATATGAGAACCAAAGCACTCTATTGAAGTCTTATCGTTGTATAGTATGTCAATATTGTACATATTCCTGTTGTAAGGAAATATGAAGTCTAGCTTGATTATCTTCAGAATCAAATTAAGGTTATTTGTGTAGAATGTTGATAGTACGTTCTGGGTTTGGTACTGCACAGGTATGAGAAATCCACCAAAGTATTCACTAATCATGTCAAATAAATTGATATCTCTATCAGCCCAATGTAGTATCTGAAAAAATAACATGTTTTGGAGTAGTTTTGATGTGATAACGTCTTATAAATCAATGAACATCGGCTGCATGCACAAAAAAGTGTCACATTTTGCCTGAACCTGAGTGTGCAAGCGAGAGCCCGGAACAAGCGATAGAGGTATGATTGTTCCAAGCTTTCGCTTTTGACACATTTATCTCTCTTCGCGCATGAAATCAGAGCTTGCAGTTCAATAAGTTATGCTACTGGAACGCCTGTAACTCCTTCTTTGTATTATACAAAATAATGATAATTCAGTGATAATAATTAGTGATGGGCCGACTATGGGTTTTGCCGATCAGCCGACTAGCCGACTATTCGGCGAGAAAATTGCCGACTAATCGGCCGACTAGTCGGCAATGCCGATCATCCTTACTTTGGTCAAATATGTATGAAAATAAAAGGAATCCATTGCTTCATGATAAACCTGAAAGTCTGAAGTTTCTTCAGCTTCAATATAAATTACTTTTGCTTGATCCAATAAAATTAAAATAATATTGATAAAATTTAATTGAAAATATGACTAAGTACAAATAAAATTGTAAACTTGTATTATTATTGCCACATGCTAGTGATGCAACGAATATTCGCATAATTTATGACATTCGCATTCGCAAAAATCATGCAAATGAAAAACAAACTGTATAAAGAAAAATAATTATTTTTAACATTAAAATGTTATTGAAACCTATTACGTTGTGTCGTTTGTTTATATTTGAATTGAAAAGTTTTAATTCTGAATAATTTTGAAGTAGGTCTTTTAATTAATATACGTCCTCAAGTTTTTTTTGTGTAAAGTTTCAAGAGGATATTTTGTTTCCAAAACACAATTGAACTTGAAATGGTCACTGGTTTTGGAATATTATTATTACCAGCGACATATTATATATTATCTCTGAACATGTATCAACTACTCTCATCCATTGAGGATTAAATATTATGTCGCCAAGGCATAGGACCCTAATATGGTCAATAATGTTCTGCTTTTGCAAAGTTATTAAGAACACTTAATATACGGTTGAATTGAATTGTTGAAGAGTTGCATAAATATTTTGTCTCCAAGACACATCTTTAGACCCTGGGAGATTCAATAATTGTATAATTTTGATACTATCTTCATTTCCTTTATTTTTAGTAGCGAAAATAAATGCCGACTATTCGACGATTTTTGCCGACTATTTGCCGACTAGTCGTCGACTAGAAAACATGCCGAATAGTCGGTTTTCCCGACTAGTCGGCGTGTAGTCGGCCCATCTCTAATAATAATTCAATTCAATTCATAAAAGTATGCAATTTTTCATCAATGTTTCTTAAAGACTTAAGGCTGGGTCCCACGGCCCGTGTTGTCACAGGCCAGATCGCACCAGGCCAGACCGACAGGCCATGGGAACGATCGCATCCGATGAAGCCTGTTGTCGCCCGTCCATGCCCGTCCGATCCGTCGGGAGTCGGTAAGTTCAAAGGCGCGGCGCGGCGCGGCGCGACGGTGCCTGCCGCGGCCTGTGCGGGCGCGTCCGCATCGGTTCTAACTCATTTATTTCATCTGCGACGGCGCATGCGCGTACACGCACGTGATGGAGTGGCCGAATGATTTAGTTTTCGAGTTTTTAACTCTTTATGAAACTGAGCCGGCGATATGGAATAGCTTGTCGCCACAGCATAAAAACAAAAACGATGTGCATGATGCATGGTTAAGAATAAAAAATAACTTAAAAGATGGAACCATACCTATTAAGGAATTAAAAAAGAAAAAAGAAAATTTATTTGCTTGATTTATCAAATGTTGACCACTGAATAAAACCACAGCAGCTGCACACGCAGCCATGCGCTTCGTATCACTTAACATGTTGAACTGGCAGTAACGACAGGCCGCTACAGGCCGACACAGGCCTTGGGAACGGCACTGCGCGAGACGCAATCAGACGCACAGGCATCCACAGGCGTGGCGCGATCCGGCCTGGCCTGTGATAACACGGGCCGTGGGACCCCAGCTTTAAACACATAAAACTATCGTCTGTAAACCGACTTTACAGACAACCAATTTTTTTTTTATGTGAATAACTGACACACAAGCAGAAAAGCAACTTGATGGTAAGTGATCATTATCACAGAAACATCAGTAACACTACAGAGCTCAGAAACCTTCCAAATCAAATGAAATCAACTGGAGGAACTGTTTGCCATAGCCTGTTATTTTGCTAGGTGCACACCTTGGTCTTTGGTTCATGGCTTAAAGCTTAAGATGGATGGAGCCTCGCATGGCTCCGATTTAAAAATTTAAATAAAAAAAATGTTAAATAACGCTTCACACTCATAGCCCCACACTAGGATTCCCTGTGTCGTGGGTGCCATGGACAACACACAACATAGGCATGGACATTCACACCCAGACCGAGAACAGAAATTCAAACTCATCATTCAAATTTCCGCCTCGCTGGGAATCGAACCCAGGACCCTTGGTGCGACGATCCGGCATGGTAACCATTGCGCCACACGGGCCGTCTATTCCCTATGCCGGCAGTCTTGCCACCGGGTCACCGCGATATGGTCAGTTATATCGGTCCGGCATGAGTCGCCGGCATATTCACGAGGCACCAAATAGTGATAATGACCCCTTACACCCGCATTAATTAAAAATGTATAAAGACATATTAAACCCTACGTCAATATTTTATTATTTTTATAGTAACAAATTAAAGCATACCATAATTTTGTGATAAACATGTTTGTAGGACTCTTCGTCATTACTAATACAGTTTTCTATGTAATCAATAATGACTTGAGTAGCAGTAGCTCTGTTGAGCAAATATTTTCTGTAACCATCCGGTTGAAACGTCGTCATTATAATTTTTTATTAACTTTAACAAAAATTATTGTTTCCTTTTTAAAAATCAATTACAAAACAAACAGCAAAATTTAAGTACTGACAGTAGTGACAGTGAGCTAGTGACAAATGACATGCAAATGACAATTTAATAAATGACATGATACTGACCTATAATCAAGACTTCGGCCGTTTAAAAATTTGCATTGGCAACACTGTTATATATTGCTCTGTGGTCAGTTAGTCACTAGTCTGTGATGTGATGTCGATTCGATTACGTATGTTATGTACAGAGTTGTGCGCTGGTGTCGCTAGATGACGCCTCGCTTGATGATCGAATGAACTAGTCATTCGATCATCTATTCGATTATTGTATTATTCGATTACTCGATTATACCGGACCGAACTCGGTACAAGATAGGCAGTCTACGCCAGGATCTCGGGGCAGACGGCTGTGTCCGCGGAGTGTTGTGTGTACTTACAGTGAATATTATAATACTTATATTATTGATTTATTATAAGTAATAATACTCGTATAAATAATAATACTCGTGGTTCGTTGAACATAACAACGTACTACGCGTTCACTCTAAGTTTGCCCTTACCTCCCGTCCCGCTTCCTCATACCGTAGCTCATTTAGTACGGACAGCAACGCTAGTCACGTATTTTTGCGGTCCCGTGCGGCGCGTGCGTTCTTGAGTTCGTTGTTGATTTTGATGTTACTTTCGATAAATTATTTTTCTATTGATTTATTTAACGTTCGTTGATTTTTGTCGCTACAATGACTAAAATAGAAAATGTTTTAAACAGTGGCAAACGTAATTTGTTATTTAAGTTAAGAAATTATTTGATTACTTTTTTGTCTACAGTACCGTTAGCTGTCAAATCGTAACGGTCTACGAGGGCAAACTTAGAGTGAACGCGTCAGTGTTCTCGAACCTACCGATTTTTTGGTATTTCTACCGATTTGGGCTCTGTTCTACCGAAATACCGAAATGCAACGATTTTTCTACGATTTCAGAGAATACGTGGAAATTCTGCCGATTTTTCTACCGATTTTACATATTTTTAAGTTGGCAACCCTTCTCATTTATGTTTTACGTTATGAGGAATGGGGAATCCCTCACCATAGATTTAAAACCAGTAGATTCTCCCCTTTGATTAAAGAAAAAGAGAGGATAGGAAATAAGGTCACGTGATCTGAAGCCAAAAGTTTCTCAAATATGGCGTCGACTCCGCCCACAAATTAGTGTTGTATTTTACACATATCGATATAATATTTTAAGAAAAAAATATATGATGATATGAATTTATTTGATTAATTAGTTTATAAAACACAAGAGTTCTAAATCAAATATACTGTTATAGAGTGAGATATTATTATTTATATGATATTCCTACAACATACCTGATACCACATTGTTTTAAAAAACCTTAAGTAACTTTTTCAGTATTTAATTATACAATATATTGAATAAAATTAAATCTAATATAAAATTTAATCTAAAACGATTAACCTTAATACTGGCTTAAAGATATATATATATTTATTTAGAATTTGAGATTTTTATTCCATTATGAATCGATACAAGACATCGTATTAAATTATAAGTATTAAATATAAATAAAATATAAAATATGTATCATGTTTCAATTATTAACATATTTCTTTCTTTTTTTCTCTTTCTTGGCTGACAACGCTTTGGTCGCTGATATTCATTGGCCGCGATACCCACCTTACTTAGGTATATTTAATTATATGAATCGATATTTGGACTATTTATTGAGATATTCATGACGAATCGGACTATCGATACATAAAATACCCGGATTAAACATTCCTATTTAAAATTTTATTTTCTTCTTTTTCTCTCTTTCTTAGCCGGCAACGCATCAGTGATGCCTTTGATGTTGCTGATATCCATGGGCGACGATAGCCACTCACCATCAGGTGGATCGTCAGCTCGTTTGCCGCCTATTTCCATTTAAAAAAATCATTCGATACTGGATCGATCAGTATCAAATCACTAGGATCGATACCTGGATCGATACACTGCGATACGATCCATATTGATCTATACTCTAGTCGTTTTGCAGCCGATACAAATGTAAACTAAAGATTAATAATAATACTAATAATAATAATAATAATAATAATAATAATAATAACCCCCCCGGGGGATCACCTTGACGTGGTGGGGGGGCTTAGGAGAAAGAAATTTGCACGTAAAGCAATCTTGACTATGTTGTATATAACACCTTTACAACTCTTTCTCCAACTAACGATCCCAACACATCCTCCTATCTCCGTGTCTGGCTTGAACATCTTAAGCCATTTGAGGAGGAGACATTGGCAGCATTAAGCTGAATACTTACCAATGTCTAACGGAGAAACAATACCTTTAAAACAACGATGCGATTAAGAAGTAACAAGAGACTACCCCAGGCGGGTACCAGCGATGGAGAATCCCGCCCCGGGCCATCTGGCACGGGCAGCCCTACGTACTCTGGGGGGGGCACCGAATCGTTGCAGCTTGTCCAGTCCAAGACTGTTGCAAGCCCACAAGGTATTACTCTATCATCTGTTTCATCAATCACTTCATCCAACAATAGTGCAGCCCAGTCACCCAGCTCATCACCGCATTCGTTTATGAATTCATCTACATCTCGCTCACTGACAATAAGCCCAATGTCGATAGCTGTTGAGCAAGAGGCGAAAGCCAATGACCTTGCTCCCACTATCGTCACCACAATGAAACCAGCGACCACGAAAGCTGGTAAACCCCGTGTGCGCATGAAGTGGGATAAAGAAATAAACATATTCATAATGCGCACATATTATGCAGTAACTAAATTAGAAACTGATTTTACTACATATAGGCAACAAATACATGAAAAATTCATTCAAAAATACAAAAACATAGACGTCTCAGAACAAAGATTATCAGACCAAAGAAGAGTCATAGTTAGAAATAAACGTTTATCAGATGAAGAACTAAATAAAATAAAGGAGGAAGTAGCGAAAGAAATAGAAACAGATAACTTAAACACAAATCAACATTTAACATCTCATTCAAAACAAAACACTCACACAACACAAACTACTTGTATTAAAAATGGTCCTAGATCTCACCTAGATTTTACCATACCAGAGAAAAGGGTTGGCGATGACATACTATTTAACCTAGGGTCACAGCAAGAAATACGACAGAATAATACACATGAAAATAAGGATTTAATGAAAGAATTGAATATAAGACTCGAAGAAAACTTAAAAAAATATATTGGGACTTACCCACTAACTAGACCACTGTTACCTAAGATAAGACCAGGAACGTATTTGACACAGTTAATCGAAGAATTCAATACACATATCCTACCACTTAAATTAAACACTTTAGGAAACATCACAGATACACATACTTTAATATACTGTACAGCACTAACAATTATAGAACATTTAAAATTGAAGACATACAATAGGCTACGAACATACAGAAACAAACCAAAACCGGCATGGCAGATTAGATTAGAAAAAGAGATAGAAGAATTACGTAAGGACATCGGTAGATTAACTCAATACAAATTAGGAAATAAGTCAAAAAAACTGCTTAAAAAAGTAAATGAAATCTTAAATAAAACAAAGCAGCACAGTACACATG
The DNA here is from genome assembly GCA_951805285.1 of Thymelicus acteon. NCBI lineage: Eukaryota > Metazoa > Arthropoda > Insecta > Lepidoptera > Hesperiidae > Thymelicus > Thymelicus acteon. The sequence goes on from OX638233.1 coordinate 5,665,200, forward strand.
AACAACAGAATAAGAAAATAAGTGAACATTTAGATACACTTAAACAAAAATTAGCCTTAAAAAGCCATAGATTAGCTAGATACAATAAATCAAATGATAGAAAGGAAAATAATAAACTATTTGCGACATCAGAGAAACAATTTTATAGAAGATTGAAAATAACAAAACAAAATGGTGACATAACAAATCCGCCCGATAAAAAATCAGTAAAAGAATTTTGGTCAAGTATATGGACTAAAGACACAGAACATAATAAACATGCCGAATGGATTAATACAGAATTAAACCGAGCAAATATGATATCCGATATGAAGTTTGAAGATGTAAGTGAAATAGAACTAGGTATAATAATAAATAAAACTCATAACTGGAAAGCCGCTGGGGAAGATGGAATTCATAATTTTTGGTTTAAAAAACTTCTAGTAGTGCATAAAATTTTAGCTAAACAAATTAATAACATACTTGTAGGTAATTGTCAACTCCCCGAATTTTTAACAAAAGGTAAAACATTTCTATTACCCAAAAGTAATGAGACTCAAGATCCCTCTCAATATAGACCCATAACGTGCCTTTGTACTTTATATAAGATAATCACTTCCATCATAGCTAACAGAATTTATAAACATATAGAAGAATACAATATTCTAACAGAAGAACAGAAAGGATGCAGAAGATACCATCTAGGATGTAAAGAACAGCTAACAATAGATGCGTCTGTATTAAAATATGTCCAAAAAACTAGAAAAGATCTTTACGTTACATATATTGACTACCAAAAGGCATTTGATAGCGTTCCACATTCTTGGCTTATCCAAGTTTTAGAAATTTACAAAATTAACATTAATCTTATTAATTTCCTTAAGACAACTATGTCATTTTGGCGAACTACTCTTTACCTAAATACCACGAAATGTGAATTAAATATAGGAGAAATAGATATTAAACGAGGTATCTTCCAAGGAGACTCACTTAGCCCCTTGTGGTTTTGTTTAGCACTTAATCCATTATCACGAGAATTAAATAGTTCTAAATCCGGATTCAACTTAAAAAATAATAAACAGACCTTATGTCAACTTAGTCATTTGCTGTACATGGACGATCTCAAACTTTATTCTAACACAAATAATGCCATGAATAGATTGCTAGAATTAAGTGTTAAATTTACAGATGACATAAAAATGAAGTTTGGATTTGATAAATGTAGAAAATTAAATATTAATAAAGGAAAAATAACGGAGGGTAGTTACAAAATTGATGAACAATACCAAATAATTGCAATGGAATCTCAAGAGCTCTATAAATATTTAGGTTACAGTCAATCACGGTTACTAGAACACGCAATGGTCAAGGAAAACTTAAAAAAAGAATACACTAATAGACTTTATTCCCTATGTAAACGACAACTTAGCAGTAAACATTTGTTTAAAGCCATAAATACATACGCAATACCAGTACTTACATTTTCTTTTGGCGTAATAAAATGGACGAAAACTGAGTTGAACCAGCTTGAAAGAAAAACACGCACAACACTTACACAATTCCGTTATCACCATCCAAAATCAGCAATAGAACGTATTAATTTACCAAGAAAAGAAGGAGGAAGAGGGCTCATAGAAATAACTCAATTACACGATAGACAAATTAATTCTATGAAAGCATTTTTTAATATGAAGAAAGAAAGCAGTGACATACATAAAGCTATAGTAGAAATAGATAATAAATTTACACCCCTAAACTTACGTAATCAAAATATGGAAATAATAGATTTGAAAAAGAACAAAGAAGAAAAACATACTAAGTGGAAAGGAAAAGAGCTACACGGAAGACACAAAAAAGACCTAGAACAAGTAAATATTGATGAGGAAGCGTCAAACAAATGGTTAGAATTAGCAGGTCTTTTTCCGGAAACAGAAGGTTTTATAATAGCGATACAGGACCAGGTTATAGCAACAAAAAATTACAGAAAATATATTTTAAAAGATAAAAGTCTTACTAATGATCTCTGTAGAAAATGTTTAAATAAGCCAGAAACAATACAACACATTACGGGTGCCTGCATCAAACTGACACAAAACGACTACACACACAGACACAATCAACTCTCCAACATCATACACCAAAAACTTATTTTAAAATACAAATTGTCAATGGACCCACATACACCATATTATAAGTATACACCTCAACCATTGTTAGAAAACACCACTCATAAAATTTACTATGATCGTTCAATACTCACAGACCATACAATATACAACAATAGGCCGGATATTACACTAGTAGATAAAATTAAGAAACATGTATTTATAATAGATATCGCAGTACCAAACACAAACAATTTACAATCAACAATAGTAGAAAAGATTAGAAAATACACCGAACTACAAGAAGAAATCAGAAGAATATGGAAAATGAAAAAAGTAGTAATAGTGCCCATAGTTATCTCCACAACCGGCGTAATACCAAAACAGCTCTTCCATAGTTTAAAGATATTAGACCTCCCTAAATTTAGTTACATTACTCTCCAAAAAGCTTCAATATTGAACACATGTCGCATTGTCCGTAAATTTTTACAATTAGATAGTGACAATAGTGCTGTAGAAAATGTAACACCAGAAGCGTAAGTGTGTATGTAACTTAATTGTAAATAACACTTGGTGTAAGCCCGTGTTATTTATAACTACCTGGTATATCCAGTGAAAATAAGTAAAAAACCAAAATAATAATAATAATAATAATAATAATAATAATAATAATAATAATAATAATAATAATAATAATAATAATAATAATAATAATAATAATAACTGGAAAAAGAAAACGCTTCATGGACGACATCCCCATGACCTAGAACAGACGCACATAGACCCAATAGCTTCAAATAAGTGGCTTCATGTAGGGAACATATTTCCAGAGACAGAAGGTTTCATGATAGCTATACAAGATCAGATAATAAATACAAAGAACTACAGAAAATATATAATTAAAGACCCTTCCATCACAAACGATAAATGCCGCAAGTGTCACACCCAGTCAGAAACCATCCAGCATATTACAGGCGCATGCACTACACTCACTCAAACAGATTACACACACCGACACAATCAAATAGTTAACATTATTCACCAAAAACTTGCACTTAAATACAATCTCATACAAAATACAAATATTCCATATTACAAATATACTCCACCAACTATACTAGAAAATACGACTCATAAACTATACTACGACAGAGCCATACTTACTGACAAAACTATCTACTGCAACAGACCGGACATAACCCTGCAAGATAAACGTAATAAAAACACTTACCTCATAGACATCGCCGTTCCTAATACACACAACCTACAGAAGACTATATCAGAAAAAATAAGTAAATATACAGAGCTTAAAGAAGAAGTCACAAGAATATGGAAGCAGGAGAAAGTCTATATAGTGCCTATAGTACTTTCCACAACCGGAGTTATACCCAAACATCTCCTTCACAGTCTCAAATTAATAGCCCTTAATGAAAACCTCTACATAATACTACAAAAAGCCGCCATCCTCAACACGTGCAGAATTGTAAGAAAGTTCTTGCAAATAGACGAGAATGAACACCATCACATAACACCTGGAATTTGAATTAACTCACCACATACTACATTTTACTTGGCCGCGGCCCGTGAATGTAGTTACCCCAGTCTTAAGTACTGAGAAAAAGTAAAATATAAATAATAATAATAATAATAATAATAATAATAATAATAATAATTTTATTTCGGAAATACATCCATAATAAATATTATCTATATTAAAATAGATTTCTAGGGTTTTCACCAACTGACATGAATTTGTACACCAAATGCGTTTATTTAGACAAACTACTCATTAGGGCAAAATAGTACATTATGTTAAACGTTTCAAATCTCTTCTTGGAAATAAGATTGTCATTGCAAAGTGTTTGAATGATGACGGTGTTATTTAATTTTGTTTATTTCTACATTTACTTGGAGTTTATAATTGTTATCGATCAATATGTATTTATTGAAGAATTCACAAATACCTTAATGGGAGTTTGTCTAAATAAAACGCATTTGGTGTACCAATTCATGTCAGTTGGTGAAAAACCCTATAAAACGAGTTTAATGGTTTGTTGACATTTGTTTCGGCTGTATAGAGTATCGATACAAGGCACCTGGATCGAACATCCCTAGAAGCAACTGTTTTCATAAAATGGCGTCCGAAAACAGGCTTCAAGGCGGAGCTTAGATAGATTTCTTTAAAATGTTGCCAGAAAATTGAAATATGCTACATGTATTGTACTCTTTCTTTAAGTTTACATTGTCGCGTGTAAGAACAGGACAGATGTATTTTTGGTATTTCGGGTCATATTTGCATAATATATGTATAATGAAAAAATGTATATGCAATTTAGGGCATATCCTCTACTTTTTCTTTAATCAATGATTCTCCCATACATTTGACAGAGCGAGATTGCCAGTTACAAAATCTACGTGAGAGACAGACAAAAATATTATTTTTTGTTCCCGTCACTGTGGCCGATTAAACATATATATTGTTTATCACAAGTGCAAACAATGTGTAAGTGGTGACAAACAATGAAAAGTGAGTTGGCTATTTAGATATTTAATGTTGTTTCAGTTTGTTTTTTAAGCAGAAAATCGTAGTAAGTTTAACGCCCCAACTCAGAGTCACTAACGATTACTCAAATCGCTCTTTAGTACAGAATTTTTATGGTGATTCTTTCTTTAATCACCAAGCATGATGATATACAACTATTTTGGGATCAAGTAAGTTTACTTAAGCGTGACGATGACACTCAAATGTTTCCTTTGTTGTCTAATTTAATTTTTAATATTTTATCACTGCCGCATTCATCCGCCAACGTAACAAAACAGCGAAATAGGCTGTCTACTGAGTCCATCGCCGGTCTATTACATGCAAAACGGCTTTTTAATGACGCTAATTGTTATGACTTTGAAATTAATTCAAAGATGACCGCGGCTGTAGCCAAAGAATATTGGTATGGTCCTAAGTCCTAAAGATCTAAAAAAAATTATTATATACTACGCGTTCACTCTAAGTTTGCCCTCGTCGACCGTTACGATTTAACAGCTAACGGTACTGTAGACAAAAAAGTAATCAAATAATTTCACTAACTTAAATAACAAATTACGTTTGCCACTGCGTAAAACATTTTCTATTTTAGTCATTGTAGCGACAAAAATCAACGAACGTAAAATAAATCGATAGAAAAATAATTTAACGAAAGTAACATCAAAATCAACAACAAACTCAAGAACGCACGCGCCGCACGGGACCTCAAAAATACGCGACTAGCGTTGCTGTCCATACTAAATGAGCTGCGGTATGAGAAAGCGGGACGGGAGGTAAGGGCAAACTTAGAGTGAACGCGTAGTATTGTCAAATATTTTTTCTGTATAGTATGTGTTTATGTAACCTGTATAAGTGTTTTGTAATTTTACCGATAGTTTAAATAGCTTTGAATCTTTTTCTGTTTGTTAATTAGGTGTATTTGATGTACAGAAATTTCTATATAAGTTTATTTTATGATAATAAAACGAATTTGATTAAATATTGTATATTTTTTGACATCTACTGATTTTGGGTACAAATCTATCGATATTTTTGGGCAAGTCTACCGATTTTGGACTTTTTCGTTCGAGAACACTGGAACGCGTAGTTGTGATTAAGTACTCTGTGGTCATATCTATATTTCAAAATAGTAATTTTACCAAAAGATCAAAATTGTGATTGTTTTTCAAAGTAATTCACATTTTTCACATTAGTTGACATTAGCATTGGTGTTTAAAATGAAGACTGCTGTTTTGAATGCGTGTAAAATTGCGATTTTCGTTTTAGTATTTATGAGTATTGTTTCACACGTAGTAGTTGGTGATTCGGTTCCCAAGAAGCTTCAAATTGGAGTTAAAAAGAGGCCCGCAGAATGTACCATTAAAAGCAAGAAAGGAGATTTGCTTCACATGCATTATACGGTATTTGTTTCATGCTTGTTGTAATAAATAAACTGAAATAATTGTAGATTGTTTTAGGTTAACAGTCACATCAAATTTTTTATAACGCATAGAACATAATGAGAAGAAAACATAAAATCCAATCAGAAAAATTATATATCTGGTTGTTCTCTGATACTGCATTGAGTTCACAAATTATCTGATACAACTGTTTGAGGTTATGTCAAGATTGAGTTTGATTGAATCATTGGACCCATGGAACAACAAAACAAACAGTTGTGCCACCAGCCTTCTTCTTCCTCTTTTGAATGAAGGATTATACACAGAATCCATAGTGAAAGCGGTGTTTAAACTATCATCATAGTCCTTTCTAATGTATGAAAGATTTGCACATAAATCCCATGAGTTAGGCGTTTTTACACTGGTGTCAGTGCAGACTAGACATGAAACCGATAGTGCTTTGGCTGGGTACCGGATGTTCTGCAAGCTACTAGGCTGCAGCGCTGGATATCTGGCTACGGGATAACCGTCTACTGGATATTCGGCTCTTTAGTAGCGATTGAATAAATAAATAAATGAATTATCCAAAAGATAAATAGTATTTATTTAATATAAAAATCTCTCTTTAAAACACTTTTCCACGATTACTTATGTTTTGCAGAATGTCAACCTACAAGAGCTAAAACTGCTCGTAAAAAGAGAATCCCGAGTTCTACAGATTTTTATTGATAAAATTATTAAAGTAGATAGTGTAAGCTTTAATGTAAGGTTAAAGTATAATGTGTACATTATACTTCACAAGGGGGCAAACGCCCATACAGATGTTGGCCACCTCCTTTGGTATTAATTCACCACAATTTGCCACTTGTTAATTTTGAGTACTAAACTAATTAATAAAACAAACATTTTTGATGTGCGATTATACAAATAAACCGTGTCCATAACCTATTGTGGTATGATTTGCCTTGTGTAAAATAATGAGAATTATTTGAATTTTACTATCCGGTATCTGGCCAGTTAGTGAAAAAAAGGCCGGATAGGCCGGATACCGCATAGTTACCGGATATCCGTTTCATCTCCAATGTAGACCTCCTAACCGGCTACCGGCTCAGTTATGCACTGCACTGCTTCTACTCCCTGCCAGTGTGTAAACATAATATATGGAGTAGTAACAGCAGAAAAAGCATTGATACAATACAAATACACTTTATTTGTACGCCAAAGTAACACACAAAAAAATTGATGCATGACACCAAAATATAAGCAGTAATTTATAAAAAACATTTACTTTCAGGGTACCCTTGATGATGGCACAGAGTTTGACAGTTCTATCCCAAGAGGAAATCCTCTAACATTTACTCTTGGAGCTGGTCAAGTTATCAAGGGATGGGATCAGGGCCTTCTAGGCATGTGTGAGGGTGAACAAAGAAAACTAGTCATTCCACCAGAATTGGCTTATGGAGAAGCGGGTGCACCTCCTAAAATACCAAAGTCTGCTACACTCACATTCCATGTAGAGCTTGTTAAGATTGAAAGGAAGGATGAACTTTAAGTTTTAGAATAATGGGAATGAACCACAGACATTACATGTCTGTGGAATGAACGATCAAATTGATTTTTGTGAGGTATTTTATACTTTTGCATTTCCAGTGATGATTGTTGAGATTTGCTTATGAAATAAACATTCCTTTTAGAAAATTGTTGTTTCTATAAAAAAACGCAAAATCAATATGTAGCCATTAAGTTATATAATTTATTCCAAAATAATTAACTCCATTTAATACAGTACTTAATCTAAAATCTATGCATTACTGATAAATCCAGATATTAACAAAAAATTATACAACGATAACTGAGAATGGTAATCGAAGATCAGAGTACTATTGAAATATAATACCTATTTTCCCAGTTCTGCAAAACAGCAGGTATCCAGGTAATTCAGGTGGCATGTCAATTATTCAAATTATCTAACTTTGTAGTCGAACTTCGTAGTATTGACATAATAATAGCCACCATAACTTATATACCACGGACGTAAAAAAAAGACGGACGTAATTCCAAGAACAAATTCAGTGAAGAACCCATAGTAATACAGACTGTATTTGTACAAGTACACACACCCACACATTGACACCATATTGCTATGACATTGACACCATCGTGAATCAAAAATTATAAAATTACGCACACATGGTAAGCGAGCTGCCAATGCTATGCTTTACTCTCGATTAGCCAAGGTTACGTCCGTTCTTTTTTTACGTCCGTGTTATATACCTTTATGGTTATGAAATTTTGACATTCTAGCAACTTCATAAAAATGTTTAGCCATTTCTTGGTTCACTGACCTGGCAACACTGCTTTGCTTTGACTTCAAAGCAAACTGACAATGACATTGACGTTTGGCGTGTACTTTTGCGATTTGCCAAAATAATGGATGCAGGTTGAATTTTATTGGGTTGGGTTCGATATAAGTCGAATAATGCATTTATAAAGAATTAAGCATAAATTGAAGTTATTACTTGTGATTCGGTGCTCAATATGGTGAAAATAATATTTTTACATCCCGATCTGGGTATCGGCGGCGCGGAGCGTTTGGTTATCGATGCAGCATTGGCCTTCAAGAGTAAAGGACACGACGTCGCATTTTTCACTAACCATCACGATCCCACGCATTGTTTTGCTGAAACCAGAGATGGTACCTTCCCCGTTACTGTAGTGGGAGATTGGATTCCACGTTCTGTTTTCGGTAGATTTAAGGCGGCATGTGCTTATGCGCGAATGATTTACGCCGCTGTTTATTTAGCATGGTATGTGATACCGGTCGAGGAGCCGACTCTGGTTTTCTGCGATTTGATTTCTCTATGTATTCCGTTTTTGAAAATGGCAAGAGGGCCCTTCCGAATCGTGTTTTATTGCCACCATCCGGATAAGCTGCTTTCGTCGGAAGGCGGTATCCTAAAAAAGGTGTACCGAGCGCCTCTGAACTGGTTGGAGGAATTGACCACCGCTCAAGCTGACAAGGTGCTGGTAAACAGCAAATACACAGCCAGAGTGTATAAAGATGCATTCCAGAAGATTAAGGACATACCTGATATTTGCTATCCGTCGATAAATACAGAGTTCTTTAAATCAACAACGCCTAAACCATTGAAGGAGGTTGTACCTGTGGGAACAGACAAGTTTGTTTTTTTGTCTATCAATAGATTTGAGAGGAAGAAAAATCTGCAGCTAGCACTAAGATCTTTGGAGCATTTAAAGCACATACTTGATGATGCGGACTGGAATCGCGTGCATTTAATCATGGCTGGTGGGTTTGACCCAATTAACTTAGAGAACATGGAACATTACATGGAGCTCACAGACCTAGCAGCCGAGTTAGATATAGAAGATAAGGTTACATTTATGAAATCCCCTAATGATGTTGAAAAAATTTCCTTGTTATATAATTGCCGGGCATTGGTTTACACTCCTTCAAATGAGCATTTTGGCATAGTGCCTTTGGAAGCCATGTTCTACAGCAAACCTGTGATTGCTGTGAACAGTGGTGGGCCAACAGAGACCATAGTTAATGATGTCACCGGATTCCTATGTGACCCTACGAGTGATTCTATAGCCAATGCCATGTCAAAGTTGATCTTAAACCCCGATTTAGGTGAGAGACTGGGTGAGGCTGGGCGCAAGAGGTTTGAAACTAAGTTCTCCTTCGAAGCATTTTCCGAGCAGCTTGATGGCATTTTGACACGGGAGAGGCAGATTATTTCTGAAGTTAGGGCTATTGAGTATGAGCAGAAAAAGAAGAAATAGCATACGGATAACACTCCTACAATTTTTGATATTGTTTGAGTGTTTAAAAAAACTAAGAATGGCTATTCTATGACTGAACATTATGTGATTTAATAGGTTTTCATGTTTTCCATTACTTAGAACATGTTACTTAATTATCTATGAGGTATACTGTGTGGTTAAATAGTCTTTATAATATTTTGGGATTGCAAACACTTATCACTTTGGCTTACAATGCTACAGTTGTGCTATTAATAAAATACTTATTGCTTCTATTACTAAAATTATTGCTTAGAACAATACAGAACTTTGGGATTGAGATAATTGTTAGGAGTATGTGTTATCACTGTAGTCATGCAATTTATAATGAGCAAAGTGAACTCAATACACATCACACATAGGAGATTTATAATTCTCTTGCATCTGGGTCACCACTCAAACATATTTGTTGGATTAAGTTAGATCTGGGTAAGTGTGCCAATGACTGAATAAGGTTTCTTAATAGTATAGCATAGAAGCTTAAATACTATCTATATTAAATAATATAACGTGAATGTAGGATGAGTCATTGGAACCCTATTAGATATATTCTTGTATATTGTGACTTGTAAGAGGTAGTCCATTGATGTTCATAGCTTTAAGCAATAGTTATTTCATAGTATAAAAGTGTAAATAAGTAAGTGAATCTTAAAAACTATTCTTATAACTTTTTTGTATGATTCCAGTAACTGATATTTTATTTTTGTTGTGAGGTGGAGCAGGCGCGTAAAGTTTACTGATGTTGCAACTTAGGTTAATAACTGTCATTTGTCGTAATCCTGTTAACATGAATATTAAAATTAAATGTGTATCATAATTTTACTGCATTTTATTATAAACTTGATTTTGTTTGCCTTCATTCAGGTGGGTGATGGTAGAAACAAAGTATGTTTTTTGAAGGTTAAGTTCAGCCAAATATATAATTTACACAATTACATTTCCAACCTTGTAGTTAGTACCTGTGAATAAAAATGAAATTGAAATGTGTGACTTAAAATTCTATAATATCAATCAATTAATCCAGACAACAGTACTCATGACATTAACTGGGTCTTACTACCTTGGCTAGCTACCACTAATAACGAGAGATAAATTACTTTAGTTTGAATAAAAATTGACTTATCATGTTATTTTTCATTATAATTATCGACAATGTTTATTGATATTTTTAAAATCCCAAACCTTGATGCAGTGTGTGCACGGGTACACGCGAATTACTTGTGCACCCACCGGTGAGTGATGCCAGTGGGTGCACGGGTAACGGCCCACAAAATGTTTTTTCATGACGACGCAGAGTCGGAGCTATAAACATTCGGACCAGCAACGCATTGATGACACCTTTGGTGTAACTCATGTTTATGGGCGACAAGGGCCAATTACCACCGTCTCGTCTCGTCTCGTCAATTATTTGTCGGTTATTTACATCAATAAAAAGATATAAAGTCTTGTAAATAAAACACTGAGAAAACAGTAAACAAAATAATTTATTTTAGCTTATTCCATTATAACTTTATCTGTAGTGTCATACACTTTCTGCACTGTCTCCTGTGGGAGCGGATCTAGTATTTCGAACTGGAGGTCGTATTGCTGGTCGAGGCCCAGGTAGCTGTCGCTTAGGATGTATAAAATATATATCAAGCGACCTGAGAACAATGGACAATATGCTTATAATAACATGTGAATATGCATCTTTCTGATTTTTATTAAGTCTATTCCTTCAGTTAAATTCATTGATTATAAAAGTAAAACATCCAATTTATTTCAAACCTTGAAATGAATCTTAATAAGTTAATCGCCTTAATTAGTTTAATAATATAATAGTTTTAATGATTTTAATAAGTTAAGAGTAATTTGAAGTTTTTAATTTTTTAATTGTGTAAATTAAAAAAAAAATGTGCTGAGGAGTTTTTTACGGCGTATAAAAAAACGTGCATAAGTGCCACATTCCAAATACCCCTAAAATGAGGCGACAAGTTTGCCCCAGTTTACTAAATCTACTACCCAAATGACGCTCACCTCGTAGCTCCGGAGTACAGAAGGTGATCTGGTTGGAGCCCCGGGCCGGCACCCGCTTGAGCGCGAGCAGCTCGGCGCGCTCGGGCGCCCCCAGCGTGAGGAACCAGCCCTCGTTCTTGCCGCGCGGGAACCGCGGACACAACACGTTGTTGGGGTTGCCGCCGCGACGCGATAGCTCCACTACTAGCGTGTATTCCTGGTATAGAAAGACACATTTACATATACTGTTTGTGTTTTTAGAAAAAGAAATAGAAAAAATGCATTTTTTTCACTTATTCGCTTTTTTTGTAATTTTCGACGATCATCCCTTGTTTTTTTGCTTACAAATAGTTCTATTTTCATAAAAGTTCATCAAATGTGTTTAGGTTAGGTTAGGTTAGGTTTAGTTAGTTATACTTCACGCTTTCATTTTGTAAATTGATGATCGATGGATGGCGGATGGTTTAGCAATAAGTAGTTAACATAATCTTAAATTAAAATTAAAAACCCCCTGACAGTTTTATTCACACTAAACGTTGCTAAGAACACTCGATTAAGTCAACTTTCAAACAAAAAAACTACATCAAAATCGGTTAATCCGTTCGGGAGCTACGATGCCACAGACATACAGATACACAGACACGTCAAACTTATAACACCACTCTTTTTTCGTCGGGGGTTAAACATAAAATATTATGGCTACTATACATATAATCTATTGTAACATTACCTGTTCCTGAGCTAGTATTAGTCTACTTTGCAACAATCCGCGGGTAACATGTATGGTGGTATATACTTTAAGACATTCGTGGCACCTCCCTCCCTCCCACAACGGAAACATGCACTACAATAATTAAAAGTATATACCAACATACATACCAGCACCAACACGTGTTTCGCCCCGAATCGGAGCATCATCAGGGTAAGTTGACTCTACTATGGTTAGTCGCATTACCTGTTCTGCGTGTAACGGCATCCACTGGTTCCGTCCGGGCGGCTGTTGGATCCGCCTGTCCTGCTCCGTGTCACTGTCCAGCCATAGACCACGGACACTCAGCTTTATGTCTAACGTGGGTAGGTCGCAAATTGCCTGTCAAAAAGATCATCATTAATGCAATTAGCATTAGCAATTCAGTATGTATGTAAGGCTCAAAACACGAACGCAATCATGAATTTAATACCTGAGAATCGCGGCGGCGGCGGTACTTTTGAGTTCGAACGTGAATCCACGTTCCCGGTAATCGACGAGTTAAGTAGGTTAGTATTATACATTATTAAATCATTCACCTTCAAATAATCATCAATATGAATCGAAGTAACATTTTCATAAAAGACATTGGAATAATTAATAGGGTAAACCATTTTATAAAATCGTTTTCTGTTGTGATATAGTATATCTACAATTTTGATATAAAATTATTATAGACGTGTAACCGCCCTCGCTTTGCTTCGGTTTTCTTATTTTTTTACACCTTGGTTACATTATTGGAGTTTTATTAAGGATCCCTAATTTTTTTGAAAATATAATATAGCCTATGTTACTCGGGGATAGTGTAGCTTCCCAACAGTGAAAGAATTTTTGAAATCGGTTCAGTAGTTTCGGAGCCTATTCAATGCAAACAAAAAATCAAATCTTTCCTCTTTATATATTAGTATAGAGTATAGATGAAGCTCATTCCGTAACAACTATTCATACAAATATGATTCTCAAAACCAAACCAATCTTTGTATTTGTAGCATTATTTCTCTATCTGTGTATTTAACACACACATATACCCTTTTCTTTTTAAATTTAACAACCATATCAACATCTCACCTTATGAATCTGCTCAATCTGATTCTCTTCATATTCCCGCCTCATATACTTTGCCAATAGCTCATAATCCCTCATACAAGTCACTTTCAACCCGTTCAAAGTGGTACAATGTTTCTTGGTGTCTCTGGCCATGTGCGTGAACATGTAGAGATGTTGGGACTCCACGTGTGGGAGTGTCGTGAGGGGGGAGTCTGACGGCCATCTCGCTTGCACGATACATTGCATCAACATCTGACAGGACAGACAGACAGCCAGCCAGCCGTATTCTGCTGATGTGTCTATCATTGCCTGTGAATATCAAATAAAATAATTAAAAAAATGTTCTTAAAAATAAGAAAATGACTACGTATAGGTCGACGAAAGTTGATATGTTCTTTGAGAAATGAGTGTACGACAAATGCATTATTAAAAATTTACGCGACAGGATTTACTGGCTATCTTAGCTTTTACATAACAAACTTATTACGGAAAAGAATCGTTCTACCCGATTCGTAACTGGCGCAAGCATTATAAACGCTTGCAAAATTTGTTAATAACGATAATTCATAAGTCAGATTTGGTTAAGTCAGGACATAATATTGAGGTTAGGTTAGGTTGTAATATAATATAAGGATAGTTTACCTGAATAATCCTAATAGTCTGATCTAGTACAGACTTGGTATCAGTAAGGTAATCCGTGTTGGGCAGCGGCAACCTCGTCAGATGTGCTTGGAGAAGCAAGAACGCTTTGACGTTTGACGAGTCCAGGGTGAGGGAATCCACCGGCAGTCGACATTGTTGCGAGAGCTCACTAGAAAAATAATAAAGGTAAATTGCTTCCGTTATTGTTAGTTGCTTCCGTAAAAACGTAAGTTACTTACGTGACTAACGCCCCAACTCAGAGTTAATAATGGCTAACTAAATCGCTCCTTAGTACAGAATTTGTATGGTGATTCTTTATTAAGGAGCGATTAAAGTAACCGTTAGTGACTGTTCAGGCGTTAAACTTACTAATGTAAGGGCGGCCTAAAAAAGCAAACTGTATTACAATTGAAGGGGTAAGTGTAAAAAGGGTTTAAGTAAAAAATAATTCGAGATAAACACGTTTGAAAGTCAAGACTTAATTTTCGTTATATTCTTAGTATTCAACTTCAAATCTGTTTATATGTTATGTTATTATGTTGTTATGATTCCAAATTATAAAAGATATCTTCGAATTCTCATAAATAAAGTATTTTTTTTTATTACTACTATGTAATAAGCAAATATTGTTAGTTTTGCAATTAATAATGCGCCACGTCCGTGCGCTTTTCACGAAACAAGGATTTAAATAACATTATTTAAAACCTATGCCATAGCATTAAGAATCGAAAGACGAATTCAACGATACCAATAACTCTATTTCAGTAATTTTATCAGTTGAACCCTTTTTACACTTACCCCTTCAATTAATAAATACAGCAAAAAAATTTTGACTACACTGTTCACTGAAGCCAAACCAAGGAGTTTAGGATGAGCTTATACATGTATAACATTTGATGCCTGGGTTATTAATTGTCGGAACTAAATCAATAATAAACTAAAATTCTTAGAATAAGGAAAAGGTTAGAAAACTTTAACTTTGACTATGGCATCCCACAAGGGGCAACTCTCACACTCATTATGTTTACACTAACCCATTAAGTACGTCTTCATTATGCCTCACAGGCAAAGTTGCATATTCCTCAGCATCAGACAATACTCGGAGTAAATCATCGAATCTCAAATCGCTCTTGAGGTTAGCGCTGAAATGCGCCATGGTTTTGTGCGACAGGTAATAGTACGAGGCGATACGACCCATCCATGTGCTGTAGATTGTGCGTTGGTCCTAAAATGAACGTAATTATCAATACTGTGTTAAAAGTAAAGTAATAAGTTTTGGTTGAGATACCTATACGTAACATAAAGTTAAAAACATTTAAAGTAATATACGCTGATGACCTTAAAATGCTTGAACAGATCTTCATAAATTTTAGCTAAGAACCATCTCGCTTACGTCAGCTTTCAAACAAAAAACCGAATTATAATCGGTCCATTCGTTTAGGAGCTACGATGCTACAAGCAGACACACAGACGCGTCAAACTAATTACCCCTCTTTTTGTGTGGGGGGATAATAAAAGTAAAAAAAATATATGTTTAATATGTAATAATCAGTAATTAAAAAGTTAACTTAATATGTAATAATTAGTAATTAAAAAGTTAACTAAAAGTAAGTTAATCAAAAAGTTACAATTTTGTATTCAGCCTTACCTCCTCAATTTCAATACAGCTGGCATTCATCAGAGAGTCCAACGACGTTTGAACCAAGTTTGAGAGGTAGTAATTCACGTCTTGGGGCTCTGTGCTCTCGAGGTTGTAATACGAAGGGTTCTTCAGTAATCTCCGGAAGAAGTATGTCCACGTTAGGTAATCTAGGATGTCTTGTTTTGTTTGTACTGTGCCTGAAATTAAATATTAATGTAAGGGCTTGTTTCACCATCTTCAAGTAGAGTCCTGAATAAGCTATTCGCCGGTTAAAGTGACGTTAAAGTGTCATTTTACATACACGAAATGTCAACTTAACCAACGAATAGCTTACTTCGGACTTACTTGAAGATTGTGAAACAAGCCCTAAGTATTAGGATAGTTCACTTTATAGTACATCTGATGATTTTCATTGTAGTTTGACGGTTGATTCAAACAAGACTAGTAACAGCTAGGGAGGATTCACGGAAAGATAAAAAATAATATTAATATCATAATAATATTGATTTTCCTTCCGTGCCTACATTGCGAACGCATTAAATGACATTACAGAGGTGTGGCTAACCATTAGCACGCTAAAAAGGGCGTGGTCGTATGCCATTACACGTTAATCGTTAACACGGGTCACACGGGGTCCGGTTTTTTGTCTCATCAAATGCTTTTTATTATGTGACCACAGCTGCGGCCTAACGCGTCACGTAAGGCACATTCCGCCATTAACATTAACGCTAACGCAGATATAGCAAGCATTAGACACATACCAGCTACAATCTCAGCATTCAAGTGGTCGGGCAGCACGGCCAGCAGACTGGACTCCACCGGGAAGGGCTCGTATAGGAACTTCTTGTAGAAGTTCTTCTTCTGATCGTGGACCAATACTACAGCCACGCCTTCGTTGTCGTACTGTGAACAGGTTATAAATAAATAAACGCTTACACATTACCCCCGCAGTAGGTTTTAACCTGTGTCGCGGGTGGCATGGACAACACATATAACACATCACAATCACACCCATGACCCGAGTACAAATATTTATCGAAGCCAGGCCCCCTCGCTTCAAAGGCAGGGTCGCTACCAAATAGGCTACATAGTCGTCAGGGTTATATTTTACTAAAACAGACACATTATACAGTAAAATTTAATAGCATTAGTTTAATTTGTATCGCCATTATTTTTACATCCACCTCGTAATGAAAATGTTAAAGTCTACATAAGTTATGAAATTATTATTAATCAAAAACTTAAAAAGATTTTGTTGTGTGGTGAGAGTGTAGCCTGTGTGCTCTTATGTGTATGTGTGTGTCCAAGAGAAAGAGATAAAGAAATAAATAGAATGTGCTCCATAGTCTTACGAGTATCATCTATCTTTGCGTGCCTTTTGTTGCGTGTGCGTGCGCGCTTATGTGCGGAAGAGAGAGGAAACATAGCTATTAGCTCTCCGAACTACAGCTATCATCCATGACAAGTAACCAAGTTAAACCAGTAATAATAAATTATAATAAAGTTTTATACCTGCGGCCTCCCAGCCCGCCCCATCATCTGCAACACATCAGTGATGGGCATGTCGACGTATCGCTTCTGCTTGCCGTCGAAGTACTCCGTGCCCTTGATCACCACCAGGTGCGCCGGGAAGTTCACGCCCCACGCCAGCGTCGCCGTGCAGATTAGTACCTTGAGATGTGGGCATAAAGTTGTTATTGGAGTGGGAGAGATCATACACGATTGTTTTTTTGGGGTGCATATCTTGAGTCTAAAGCCCAATGCATACGTAATGGTTTTTTTCCCGTCCCGTACGGGCCATTTTCCGCACGGGATTCCGTTGCGTATGCACTATCGTATACATTTTCTATAAAACGATGTTTCCAAAACTTCACGTCTCGTCTCGTACGGGATAAAACCCGTTACGTACGCATTGGACTTAGTCAAGTCAAGTGGCAAATGGTGCCATAAATAACTTTTCTAACACGCTCCTCTACGTCTATGTAATGTGATCGATAAAAAGTGCTAGAGCGAGATAGAACATGACGTGCGTTGTCTCCTTTACACTCGTTGTATTTTATTGCCGTAAGTCTTAGTGAATTACATAGTGGTGCATGTTAATTAGCGAATTAGGCTGTAGCGATCGGTCCCTGTCTATCTTACTGACGGTAACTGGTTTCTACAACCTAGTTTGATTCTGTGTTTGCATAGTGGTAGGGATTGCTACTGGCATTCCTAGACAATGCCATCAAGTAGACAAAAGTATACAAAAAATAAATCAAATGTTGTACCTGTATTTTCTGATTAATAAACAACTCTTCGACAGTAGTTCTATCCTTCTCATGCAAGCCCGCGTGGTGTATTCCAATGCCGAATGCGAGCGTCAGTTTCAGGTTGGATTCGCGAATGTTCGACAGTATTTGTTCCATTTCAGATTCTTGCATGTGCAACCATTGCTTAGGATTGTCCTCCGCCGCTAAGTATGCGATTAGATCTAAAGCTGTTAATCTGTTGAACAAACAGTTTTTATTAGTTTTTTGAATTTAATACCTGAATGATTCAAATTTTACTGACACAAAATAACCGACTTCAAAATTACTCAAAAACTACTTGTCAGATCTCGCTCTTTATGTGGGATCACATGACAAGCACCTGCTTTCGATTATAAAAAGAATAATCAAAAACGGTTCACCCAGTCCAAAGTTCTGAGGTAACGAACATAAAAAAAAATACAGTCGAATTGAGAACCTCCTCCTTTTTTTGAAGTCAGTTAAAAATATTATAAGAAAATAATAAGACTTTAATGGTGACTAGGAGTTCTAATAGTAGTAGAATATTATAAGGTGTGGTGTGTTCGTCTTGAAGTTTCCTACATTTTAGGTAGGCGGGGGTGGCTAGCGAGGCTAGCTACTGAATTTTTTTTATTCTTGGCATAACATTTTAATGAAATATTATATAAAAAATAATTACTATTAAACAGAAATTAGTATTAAGATTACATTTTTTTAAATTTATTATCTTTAAATTCTTCTCATTGTATGTCAACAATGTCAGCCTAATTTACAGCCTAAATTACAAATCACCTTAAAAACACTGCAAGATTGTTTACCAAATAAGACTCGTCTAATAAAATGAACTATATTACTATACTAACTAACTAACTAAGCTCTACCGCACCTGGTCTGCCGCCGACTGGACACGAACACGAGCGCGGGCGCGCACGGCGAGTGCGTGCGGATCGCTTGGAACGTCGGCTTGTTCATCGTCATCATGCGCGGGCAGTAGTGGCGCCCGGGGTGGCCCGATATGTGCACCTGTATATCATGATGTTTGTATTATTGTAGGAAAGTCTCATATACACAAATATTAAGAAATTAATATAAGCTGCTTACAAAGTGTATTTACATTTGCAAATTTATTTATTTATTTATTTACATGTTTATGTCACCTCTTAAAAAGAAGAAACAAAGGGTAAACCTAATGCCTGATGGCATTGTCCACGAGTCAACCCTGGGTGGATGTGGAAATAGCTGATGGCAGGTGTCAACACGAAATATAATTATATACTCTAGAATAATTACTAAAATCTGCAGAAATTTACTGTAAGTTAATTACGTAAAAAGGCCAGGGCCGTTGTCACGTCGTTGCAATCACGTGTTTGTGAGTGTACGTACGTGAATGCGTGCGAAATGGGTATGTTTCCTCACCTCCAAGGGCACGGGCCGCACCGAGGGCCTGAAGTTATAGAGCCCTATTTCCCCGATGTTCAGCCAGTTGGCGAGGTCCTTAGCGTTGGCGAGCGCAGTTGACAGACCTATTATTCTCAACCGTCTTGATGTGTGCGACTCGATGAAATTTGTTCTGTAACATTTTTTAACATTGTAATTAAATATATTCCTTACATAGGATATAGAAAACACACCTATATATAGTTATGTGCATATAAATGAAATTATATGTATGAATTATATGTCTATTATCTTCTCGAAATCTTAATTCTAAATATGAAACTTTTTAAAGTAACAAATAAACGTGTGTTCACTTTAATGTATTATACCAATCCTCAGTCATATACGAGCATAATTCTTTAAAAGGGCTACTCTACATAATTTCCAATAAGAACCCTATGTAACGGTCAATAAAGTCGACATTACCTCGACACGATAACCTCTAGCACGGGCCCTCTATCTTCTCCCAGCAAGTGTATCTCGTCTAAGACTATGAGTGCGACGTCTCGTACGTAGTTCCTGGTCTTCCACGAACGACATATACCATCCCTATATTACTATAACTTGTAATATGAACCTTATGTTAACAATACTACAGTCCACATTACCTCGACACGATAACCTCTAGCACGGGCCCTCTATCTTCCCCCAGCAAGTGTCATCGTCTAAGACGATGAGCGCCACGTTTCGCACGTAGTTCCTAGTCTGCCACGAACGACTTACACCATCTCTATATAACTATAACTTGTAATATGAACCCTACGTTAACTACAATACAGTCCACATTACCTCGACACGATAACCTCTAGCACGGGCCCTCTATCTTCCCCCAGCAAGTGTATCTCGTCTATGACGATGAGCGCCACGTCTCGTACGTAGTTCCTGGTCTGCCACGACCGACTGATGCCGTCCCATTTCTCCGGGGTCGTCACTATGACTTGAGCGTTGCGTATTGCTCTGATGTCGGGGGACACGTCACCTGGGTAATAAAACATATCAGCGTATATAATATACATACATATCGTGAGTTTATATATCATATCGTGAGTCGTGTCATATTATACTATAATCCATCCATTCATCCATCCATCATTCATTCCTCCTCTAACATGTGCCACACTGACCGGCAAGTTACAATAATACGATCTTAAGGTATAGATAAAAATAATAATGATTTATAAATAAGTGAGTGTAAGTAATTTTTAAACCTTAAACTATGTTTTAACTTCTACAACTAGAGATGCTCTTGCTATGGAGATGAATCATACTGTGATCAATTAAATTGTAATTATATTATTTCCCAACTAATTATATTATTACGCATGGGAATACTTGATTTTCAAAAATACAAAATATCAAAATTATGTTTGATTTTACCTGTTAATTCAACGACCTTCTTTCCGAGTTTGTCTTCGAGACGTATCTTCCAATCTTTTATACGCTCCTTAACTAGTGCTTTCAGTGGCGCTATATACACAACCTGCAAAATATTTTATTTATTTTATTTTTCTTTATTTGGGAAACATACAGCGGCTTATGTCTACAAAACTAACATGATAATGCTATTTTTAACACCATTTAAGAGTTTCCGCATATAAAATAATATGTCAGTTTTAATTCCTTATTGCATAATATAGCATGTCTAGTAGATTAAATGTGTTTATACGGAAAAATATTCAGGACTTTCAAAAACGTGGCAACACATTGGAACGCAATTGGTCGTATTGGATTTTTTTATGCCCCATTCAGACTCACGGCGAGCATTCTCTGCGAGAAAGATCGCCGAGACTTCTCACCAACACATGATACTGTTTAGACTATCATCGTAGTCTCACTGCAGTTCTCGCCGTTATACAATATGGACGACTTTGAGGGCGCAGCGGCTTTAATATTGTGTGCAATATTATCTTGTTAACATTAAAATCCAAAATAAAAAAAGAAAGATGGAACAAATAATGTAAAATTGTAATGTATGTCCTAAGATATTTTAGGTACGACTTAGGCGCCTGGAGATGGAACTTTTTTGAAAATTGTTCAAATTTCTATTTTTTTAAAGGTTTTTGTATGTTTATGACAACTATATGATAGTTATGTAAATAAACATTTAGTAAACGTATAACATTTCATTTAATTACAAATACCCTAAAAATTACAGCTATTTCTACTTTGGGGATATGACATAGGAAACCTTGCCCTAAATACACGAAATTATTAACGCCACACACGTCCAGGTTTCTTCAGTTCTCATTTCATACTGACACCGAACAAGAATATGATAGCGATCTCTTTCTCGCCGATAAAACCCTTTGAAGCGGGCAAAAATATCGCCAGCGATCGGAGAACAGTAAAACCGCGAACGAGACGGCGAGAAACTAATCACATTCACGCTTCTCGCCGTGAGTCTGGAGAAGGCTTTACTTTAAAATCAGGATATTAATCTAATATATAAAATTCTCGTGTCACGGTGGTGCCGAAACGGCTCGACCGATTTTCGTGAATCTTAGCGTGCATATCGGCTAGGGTGGAGAATCGGACAACATCTATTTTTCATCCCCCTAAATGTTAAGGGTGGTCCACCCCTAATTTTTTTTATTTTTTTGACAATTTTTTTTTTTTTTTTTTTTTTATGATACAGCATACAAAAATAATAATATAAAAAAACTTTTGACAGAACGAAGTCTGTCGGGGCAGCTAGTAATTATTATAAAAACATATTTAATACACCCACCTTGCAACCCGGATACTGGTTAAACACTCTAAACATAGCAATCTCAGCGACAATAGTCTTCCCGGACCCAGTAGGCGCACCTAGCAACACGTTACTATCTGTGTGGTACAGGCAATGGAATATCTGCGTCTGTATCGGATTGAAATGTGTGAACTTGTATAGGAGCTCGTACGACGCGTTGTTCAATGACGTCACTGGTAAGGGTTGGAGTTCTAGTAAGTCTGGAAAACAAAGTTGTTAATGTCATTTACTTAATATGAGTATCAGCTGTCGTTGTTTCTATGATGTGCGTCATACGCCCCAACGCAGAGTCACTAACGGTTACTTAAATCGTTTCTTAGTAAAGAATCACCATACAAATTCTGTGCTAAGGAGCGATTTAAGTAACCGTTAGTGACTCTGAGTTGAGACTGGCAACTATATAAGGATGATATAATCCTTCCGAAGTAAAATCGGAGCCCTTATAGTTTCGTCATGTCTGTCCATTCGTCCGTCTGTCCGTTTTTCCGAAGCAAAGCGCCGAGACCCTTAGTGCTAGAAGGCTGTAATTTGGCATGGGTATACGTATTTATTAAAAGTCCAGAATTGTAAAATAAAATATTGAAAAACATCTTTTTTTTTCAGGATACCTATAGGTAACGTGAGGATGAATTTTTTATTCGTCGCGTTCCCTATAGTGTGGGGTATCGTTGAAAAGGCCTTTAAAAATATTACGGGTCTTCTAAGACCATTTTTGGAATTAGGTGTCCGATTGCGAAGTATTTGGCTTTAAAGTGCTAATTTTGGTTAGAGTCATGTCTCCCCGCCTCTGCTGGCTTAACGGTTGGAGTTGGACAAGCGAAAAATTCTCAAAAATAGGTTATTTGATGTATTTACAAGGAAAACTATCACGGCTATGTTAGCATAAGTAGTTAATGGGTAATAGTCGATAAACTTACTACTTTGGAACCCTACATTGCGCGTGGCCTGACACGCACTTGCCCGGTTTTTTACTTCAATATTAGTCTCTACACTCTTTTTGAGCTAGATCAGCTAAAACGAGAAAACTTTTCAACTGAATAACATTCACGCTGTCTTACGTGTAAAGGTCATACTTGTAATTACTTATTAATTTAATGAAATATCATTTGCGATTTCCACTGTATCAAGATCATACCTGATAATATCTCGTAGATCACTGACATAGATCAGAAAAAGTTAAGGACCGAATATAAAACCTTGAGGGATACCAATCATCACAAGAGAATCTGCAGATCTCTTACTGTTATCTTTTGGAGTACATAGCTGTTAATATTTTGGATTACATAGCTCAAATATAAGATCCGGGAAATCATACCTGTATGGGGAGGATGCGTTTCTGGAAGTATCAAATGTTGGAATGTTAGCGGCAAAACGCTTTCTGAACCTAACCACCTGAAAAATTATTACGAGACTGATTATTTACACCGATGATTTCTTCCGAAAATCATGTTCAGTTTAAGATGATTAAGCATAATTAAAGTTATTCAAATACTAGCACATTTTTTTAGTATAGTTTTTTTATGGAAATAGCCGGCAAACGAACTGACGATCCACTTGATGGTAAGTGGCTATCGTCGCCCGTGGACATCAGCAACACCAAAGGCATCACTGATACGTTGCCGGCCAAGAAAGAGAAGAAAAAGAAAGAAAGAAGTTACCGTTCTGAAGTAGCTCTGATGTAATACTGCGGAGGAAGTGGCTCCGATATTGGTATTGTTATGACGAGCTCCTGTGGTTCCCTTGTTATCACCTAAACATAGAAACACTTTATACTTCCTAATTTGGCAACATTATTAAAATACAAACTGTACTTGTATATAAATGGTAAGTGGCATGGCAATAGAAAAGAGCATTCTTCTAAAATATGCTGATTTATAATTAAGTTAATGCTTAACTGCAAACACACTCGAGGGTAAGTGGAAATGAATTTTTGAGTGATAAAACACTAACTTCAAGAATAAATAGCAATTTTTCTTTACCATGTAGATTTAACTTAAGAACTAGTGTCAGATACATTTTAAAATCTATTCTTGAATATCAACACTCCCCACTTTTGACTATAATCTTTTGATAAATATTATAATATCAAAAGATTTTGATAAGTATGTAATGTAACTCCCAAATGTATAAATCCAATGAAAGAAATTGTAAACTTTTATAATTAGGGGCCATCCATCAATTACGTCACACTAATTTCATGGCTTTTTGACTCCTCCCCCTTGTGTGACGTCACATATTATGAAATTTTGCACCTATAAATGATTAAATTAAAACAGCAGTTATGAAATAACTTTTATTTCCATGAATTGTTTTTTAATATGTACCTATACATACAAATTATTCGATTTTGAAATGTGACGTCAAGAAATTTAGGACCCCCTCCCACCCTATGTCGCACAATGTCACACTTCAACGACTCCCCCCCTACCCCCTAACGTGTGACATAATTTATAGATGGCCCCTTATGCCTACTTAAATTTTGGAAAAGTCTAGGTTAGTTTAGTTTATTACACCAGACCTGTTTCTTAGTAATGAGGAAGTACTCATGATAGTACATGATGTCGGTATCGGGGTCTTCCACCCAGATCCAGAATGCTTCCGGCGCTTTACCATGGTACTTGTCACTCCATCTGTAGGTGGTAGAAAATGTTATATTTATGGAGACTGTACATACTTGTCAAGTTTGCAGCGGACTTGACGCGGCATCCAGTACACTTGATCGTGTATGGCCACATTATAGCCATCTGTCGCATGCACACTGGATGCCGCGTCAAATCACTGCAAATTTGACAAGTCAAACTGCAAACTTGACAAGTACACTTGATCGTGTATGGCCTCCATTACAGAGCCACCAACTAACCTGTGAAATGGCGAAAATTAGAACTAATGCGTATGGGTATGCGTATGCGTATTTTTAGGGGTAACCTTAGATAGTAAACTGCAATGGGGCCCTCACGTAGCATCTCTCACAACTAAACTCGCTAGGGCTGCTTATGCTGTTAGAAAAATAAGACAACTCACTGACGTCGACACTGCTAGGCTTGTTTATTTTGCATATTTCCATAGTGTTATGTCTTATGGCATTTTGCTGTGGGGCAAAGCAGCAGATATAGAACAAATTTTTGTACTACAGAAAAGAGCCATTAGAGCTATTTATAAACTAAAATCAAGGGAGTCCTTGCGTGTCAAATTTAAAGAAATAGGTATACTTACAGTAGCTTCCCAATATATTTATAGTAATTTAGTCTTTATAAGGAATAACATAACTGCATATAAACAAAATTGTGACTTATCAAATCGGCAAACAAGAAGGATGCATCAATTGGCTACATCTTCGTACCGTCTTGCTAAAGTGCAGCGTTCTTTTATGGGACTCGGTGTAAAATTCTATAATAAAGTCCCAAAGCCAATTCGTGACTTGCCGGTGGAATCTTTTAAGAAACGTGTAAAAATTCAACTAGTAGGCAAGGGTTATTATAACATAGATGATTATTTAAATGATAAAGAATCTTGGAAATGACCAGCTAGGCAACCAGTTCTGCTCAGGTTAGAGAATACCTATTTTTGTAATAAATATAAGTCTTATTTTTAAAAGATGTGCTGAGGAGTTTCTTTACGGCTTTTCTTCTCCTCCATGACAAAGCACCTTTGCGAAAAGTTGGTAAATTAAAAAAATGACGTGCATAAGTGTATCAGTGATACCTAAATGAATAAAAGATTATTTCATTTCATTTCATTTTCATTTCATTTCGTTTGAAAGTCATTCATAAATACTTTGTGCTCATTCATTTGTTGTGGCGAAAATTAGAACTAATGCGTATGTTTGAAAGTCATTCATAAATATTTTGTGCTCATTCATTTGTTGTGGCGAAAATTAGAACTAATGCGTATGTTTGAAAGTCATTCATAAATACTTTGTGCTCATTCATTTGTTGTGGCGAAAATTAGAACTAATGCGTATGTTTGAAAATCATTCATAAATACTTTGTGCTCATTCATTTGTTGTGGCGAAAATTAGAACTAATGCGTATGTTTGAAAGTCATTCATAAATACTTTGTGCTCATTCATTTGTCATTTACTATCTCTCGAATTGCGTCAACTGATTGGTCCAATGCGTCTGACAGCGCCCCCTTCAATTCACAGATAAGTTGGTTTCACTGTACAATAACAGTATGTATAATACATAATCATGGACAGTAAAAGAGTACGTTTGTGTATCGTTTCCTGATTACTTAACTTTTGCTTTGTGCATTATTATTTACAACGAGCCAAGACGATCTATAAGCCGTACGTACATATACGTTTTGAATTCACACAAAAACAAGAGTAGTAATATTTTATTTATTTATATAGTTACTGAGTTAATTTGGTACCTGAAATTGGGTGTAATGGTAAGTCGGATCCGTAGCACAGTCCTGGTGATAGGGTGCAGGCTGGCTTCCATCTCCAGCAGGGGGAACTCATCTGCACACTTCTTGATTATACGCGCTGTTTTAGGGTTACGTATAAGGTCACCTGGAAAGAACAACATTTAACGGTGTAAGTATGTATCCAACCTTAGGCGTACCGAAAGAGAAGATTTTAAGAATTTTGCCCCCTGGACCCAAAAATTCTGTCTAGGGCGAAAAAAAATCCGATTTGTGAGGTAATAATAAATAGTCAAGTGTTAAATCGTGTGTCTAGATTGAACATAACATGCCCTTCCCTACTCAATTTAACATTAAAAGTAGAAGAAAAGATTCCACTGTTAAACTGTGGCTATCAAATTTTCATTACGTTTAACATATTGTTCAATAAAAAAACCGTTTTAACGTCTCCATTTCCACTAATTAATTGCTATCAAATAAATGATACTTGTTACTTCACCTATAGGCGGTAGAAAAAGTTACACTTAAGGTCAATGCACACATAACGTGAGCGGGACGGGACGGGGACATAAATATACCTGCGTGCCCCGTTTCCGTCCGTGCGCACCTCCGTGGCGTATATTTTCTATGAAACGATGTTTCCAAAACTTCACGTCCCGTCCCGTTCACGTTACGTGTGCATCGACCTTTAGCGTTTCTATTTTATGATGACAAGACTATCAAACAGCTTTTTTCCATGTGTCGGATTCGTCAATTCAATAATTTTAACTCAAATTATTATAGACTCCATAATTTTAACAATCGACCATTACGACCATTATTCATGTTATACAATCTTTAAGCAAGTTACCAAGTTCAAACCTCGCATAACTTTAGATCACCCTATAATATCGAGAGCATACCCAGTTCCTTCCAGTCCATATCTCGAATCTGATCAGGTTTCAGCATGGGGTACTCGATCCGCTTCATGATCTCATCAGGGAAGCAGTTGAACTGCCTCATGTCGCTGTAGAAGTCCCACAGCTGGAGTTCCATCATCTTCGCCATCTTCAGGTACAAGCCCGCCATGTACGCGTTGTTCTTGCGGAGAGTTATCTCAAATAACGCTCGGACTATGCGGACGGCGTTCTGGTATCAAATAAACAAATAAAATAATGTATTCCTATCTAATATATAAAATTTTCGTGTCACGGTGTTAGAAGTTGAACTCCTCCGAAACCTCCGATTTTTGTGAATCTTAGCGTGCATATCGGCTAGGGTGGAGAATCGGACAACATCTATTTTTCATCCCCCTAAATGCTAAGGGTGGTCCACCCCTGAACGTTTGCCGAGTCAGCTATTCAATATTATAAATATGAAAGTTTGTGAAGATGTTTGGATGTTTGTTCCTCAATCACACCACAACTACTTAACCGATTTGGCTGAAGTTTGGAATAGAGATAGCCTATACCCTGGATTAACATATAGGCTACTTTTATCCCAGGAAAGTTCAGGGTTCCCGCGGGATTTGTAAGAAATCGATATTCACGTGCACGAAGCCACGCCAAAAATGATTATTTTTTGACTTTACTTAGTAGGTGTCATTCAAAGAGAAATAGTTTCGTACTTACTTGACTAATATAGATTTGAATTTAAATCCACTTAGGGTATTATACAAAGAAAAAGAGTAGTACTCACCTGACTGATATAGTTTAGATCGGACTGCAGCGAAGACACGTTGACCCTTCCTCTAGACAAGTAAACTTGCAACAGTATGTTGATCTTCCAGTGTATGTCTTCCGGCGGGTCCTCGATGCGCAGCTCGCAGTACTCATCTTTCAGGTTATACAGCTCAGACAGTTCTTCCTTTCTCAACTACAATCAGGATACAATTATTAACCCATATGACATAATGCTATGGTGTGGTCCAGTGGCGTAGCGTGGGCTCCCGCCACCCGCGACTGACCAAAAATTTGTCCCCCCCCCAATAAACTCTGCCGCCCCCATATTATTTAAAATATTTTTTTAATAATTAAAAATTTACTTTTCTTGTTTCTTTCATAACACAATTATTTATATAAAAAAATATAAAATAATTAATTTTAATAAATATTTTTTTTATTTCAAAATCGAGTGGCTTGCCGCCCTCTCTTCATGTGCCGCCCGGGGCCACAGCCCCCCCGGCTCCCCCCCCCCGCTACGCTACTGATGTGGTCATTGATTTATCGTTATATTTTTTAAAAAGTGTATAATGTATATGACAAAAATTAGTTTTAATGTCTAAAATGAACAGATGAATAAATTGATATAATTTGTAACACCAGATTTAAAATACACGTTTTGCCATCCAACCACGAAAAAAATGCGTTCCTCTATGGGATTATAAGATACCCCTGATAGGCCTACTTTTATTTTACTGGTTATAATATCTACTTGTACTAAAAGACGTATTTTTAAAATATAATTAAATACTTATATACATACAAATCTTAGAAACTACATAGCTTACTTTCAACTGTTGGAAGTCTGAACACCTGGTAAGCATTTCCAGCACATAGCCCTGGGTCATTGTCTTCTTCACCATGGAGTTAAACACTTCCATCGTCTCGCACGTTATGTAGTAGTGGCTCGCCGTGCGGCCAAGGTCTGGAGGGAAACAACAATATAAAAGATCGTTAGAATTATTTTTTTTGGGCTAATTATAATAAACATTATTACTGCACGCATTTTTTATGGCAATGGAAATGGAGCCGGCCAAAAAGCTGAAGATCCACCTGATGGTAAGTGGTTATCGGTACCCATGTCCATGGCGACAGCAGCAACACCAAAGGCATCACTGATGCGTTGCCTGCCAAGAAAGAGAAGAAAAAGAAAGAATTAACCTATAACCTAACAAGCATAAAAGCAACAACTCATAATTGTACCACTGCTGGGCTCGGGGTCTCTCACAATGTGAAGGGCATAGGCCATAGTCTACCACGCTGGCCAAGTGCGGATTGGTAGACTTCACACACCTTTGAGAACATTATGGAGAACTCTCCGGTGTGCAGGTTTCCTCACGATGTTTTCCTTTACCGAAGCAAGTTTTAATTAATTTCTAATACGCACATAATATTTGAAAATTAGAGGTGCGTGCCAGGATTTGAACTCGGGCCTAACCACTTGTCTATCACTGCGTACACTTTACTTACTGCTAACCTAACAAGCATGCATACCTGTAACATTGAGATCGCCCGTGCGTTCGTTGTACCGCAGCATATGCGTGCGGTCGAGCTGCATGGCCGCCGTGGTGATGAGCTCCCGTCGCTTGGTCTCCAGCATGGGATCTTCTTGCACGTCGTTGTACGTTAAGCCGTATACCTGGTTTATACATTTTACTATTAATGGCCGACTAACAAGTTGGTATCTACCAGGAAACTTGTACAGTATAAATTAAATGATTATTTTAAAGACAAGAGTGCTTGGACATGAGTTTTATGAATATAGATTGTAGTAGATGATAAGTGCTATCTGTAACTGTGAGCAAGAAAAAAACAAACCCGGAAGTTTCTTGCTGCTTCTTCTCCCGGGCCCTCTCACAGTAGGGCTTTGTCTGAAGCATTGGCATAACTTGCATGACTTTCAAAAAGTGTTTGTAAACCAAACCAATTTTGAATAAAAACATTTGATTTGATTTGATTTGAGTTGTCACAATTGTTTTATATGCAATCGTGTTCGGTCGGAAAGTTGTAGGTTGCCGGTTACATCTATACAAGAGGTGACTATCTATCCTCAAAGGTCGTCAAACACATCTGAGACTAATTTCGAGTGGGACAAATATTAATGATTATTAATTTGACGTATACTAATATTTACTAACAAAACTAACCTACACTATCAGCACCGTCCTCCTATTGACGAATAATAACTAACGCCCCAACTCAGAGTCACTAACGGTTACTTAAATCGCTCCTTAGTAAATGTTTCCCATACAAATTCTGTACTAAGGAGCGATTTAAGTAACAGTTAGTGACTCTGAGTTGGGGCGTAACTGATATTTTAATTAAGACCTAACACTAAAAGAACCAGTCGGTCCTTCAGTAGGTTAGTAAACCGACCACGGTACTTGATTCCTGTTCTAAGTTTGTCACAATGTCCATGGGCGGCAGAGTATAGTGGCTCTGCAAACTCGTTTGCTATCCATACCACACACCATGCAACATTTTGACAAATATACTTAATTTAGATGATTCTGTCTAAAAATAAGACTCATCTAAAAAACGGACTATAGTAAGTTTTAAATGTGTCCAAATTTACCATGGGGTTAATCCTCATCCGAACGAATAGGTAAGTGTAGCTAAGCCACTCCACGGCTTCATCTATGTTGGTCACCGTGCCTAGCGCCACCTGGTAAATAAAAATCAACATGAAACAACTAAAACTAAAATTCTTCTTCGTTAACTTATCTTTTTACGACATATTGTTTTTTGTTCATTTTTTACTTTTTTATCAATTTTGTATTTTTTTTTTGCTTTTTGAAATGTTTGATTTTGACCTTCCAATAATTTGTTTATTGTTGTTTACTTATGCAGCTGTGACGCAAAAACGTTTCACATAAACGTGTCTTTTTTTCTTACTCCATTATAAAAGTGTCTCTAAAATTACTTTTTTTCTCCGTCTTCAATAGCTCAATAAACAAATCCCTTGAATTACCTCAGCATTCAAGTTATCAGCCAGCAGGTTAATAAAGTTGCTCTCGATGGGGAACTGGTTGGTCATGGCCTTGAGGTAGTGCGTGAGCTTGTCGTGCGCCGTGATGATGACGCCCGTGCCCGACGTGTCGAACTGCGGGCGGCCCGCGCGACCGAATATTTGCAGCACGTCCAGAATGCTCAGGTCTACGAAGGTGCCGTGGCTTTGGTCGTAGATTTCTGTGCCCTGGAGGTTAAGAATAATAATAAATAACGCTACACACTCATAGGATTAAGATTATCTGTGTCGTGGGTGCCATGAACAACACACAAAGAGAACACAAATACCCAGATTAAAAACAGAAAAACAGAATCATATTTTTTTTTTATATTGTTAGAATATTGTTTTTGATTATTTTTTTTTTAATTTTTTTTTTATATTGTTAGAATATTGTTTTTGATTATTTTTTTTTTAATTTTTGAAACTGTTTTTTTGAAATTGTTTTTTTTTTTTATATCAAAGAAGTATAACTTCTCACGCGCGTACATAAGTGCACGTTTATGTTTTTTTTGTATTAAATAATTTACTTTTATTTTTTATTATCTTGGCAGTCAAACTTTACAAAAATATTACATTTTTTTGCCCTGTCGTCCTTTTTTTTCCTCCACCTCCGTCAACATCGATATAAAAATGTATTTCAAAATGTGTTTAATTAAATTAACCTGTTAGTAATCGCAAAACTCACTCGTATGATAACCGCGTGCGCCGGTAAGTTGACACCCCACGCTAAAGTTGACGTACAGACCAACACTTTTATGTAACCCTCAGCAAAATATTTCTCCACCATATTCCTACAAATAGAAAAGATATTAGTAGTCTCTTTATCAACCTGTTTCTTTCACATTACTGTATATAAAAAATAAATAGATAATATACATTTCTAATAGGACTTTAATGTACACAACTTCATATTATTATACAACATTATGGCAATCTTAATTCGCCATTTTATTCATTCTACTTTCCAAAACTTCATACATAAAAAGTAAGGGTTTATTTGGTTAGATAACTGGCATGTTTGACAATCTCATTTTATTACAAATTTAAAGACTACCGCCCCAACTCACAGTCACTAACGGTTACTTAAATCGCTCCTTAGTACAGAATTTGTATTGTGATTATTTACTAAGGAGCGATAAAAGTAAAGGTTAGTGACTCTGAGTTGGGGCATAATATTTGAATTAGCAATACGTACAGTCAGCAAAAGAGTTGGGTATGCAGGGCACGATAGACAAACGTTTCGTAATGTTTAATTTTACAGAGTGTTTGTGTTAAACATTTACTTTAAATGTAAGGATTTTACATTATAACATATACTAACATTATAAAATAACATAAACATTATGTAACATTACGGAACTCTTTTGCTGACTGTACATAGGCTATGTTACTTACCTATCACTCCGTAACATACCGGCGTGATGACACGCGAACCCACTCGCAAACAACTCGCCTAGAACCTTATTAGGGCTGCTCTGTATCGATTTCTTCGCCTTCAAGAACCCACCCGAGTCTTCAGGCTCAAAGTATTTCAAATGGCCCTTCTTCTGGGCGAGTTCCTTCAACACCATAGCAGTCTGGTGCGTCGCGTTACGAGCGTGAACGAATACCATCACCTGATGACCTTTCTGCACCATTTCTGAGGCTTTCTCGTAGCAAATCTCGTTCATGGTATTCATCTACAATAGAATTTTTTTTCAAAAGGTGTTTAAAGTTTTTGTATGTCAACTTTTAGGTATTCATCTAAAATAACGCGTTTTTTATTGCAAATACATGTTTGAATATAAACCGGTAATTATCTG
The DNA here is from genome assembly GCA_951805285.1 of Thymelicus acteon. Lineage (NCBI taxonomy): Eukaryota > Metazoa > Arthropoda > Insecta > Lepidoptera > Hesperiidae > Thymelicus > Thymelicus acteon. Next base: position 5,698,434 of record OX638233.1, read on the forward strand.
ATTTATTACAGCTTTATAAACAAGGCTACCCAAAAGCTAATGTAAAAAAACCGGTTGTATTACCGGTTACACAAGTCTACATAAAAGCTAACTAATGTAAACTACCGGTTAAAACCGGTAATACCAACCCAACACAAAACCTGGTAAAGTAATAAAGCTCACTTGTCTGAGATGACCCCCGCCTCCACTCCCGACTTCCTTGACTCCAATGAACTGCTGCTCTAGCGGCACCGGACGGAAACGGGAGTCGAAGAAGAACAGGCCCTTGTGTGGGTTGACTCGGAGGAATCTGAACAATAAAACACATTTTACCAAAAAATAATCCAAACAGTCTGAAAAACCGATATCAAAATCGTCATATTTCTCTTGACCCTTCATGGATTCACATCATCTCAACTGCTATTTTATAAGTACGGGACAAAGTTTTCAAATTGGTTTATAAATAACGGTGTTCTGAGGTAACAATCATTTAAAAAGAATTAGAACATACATACTCTTTTTTATGAAATCGGTTTAAACACATTTTACAAAGGACGTGTTATCCAAAAGGAGATAGTACAGTATGAATATTATTGGAATGTAACTAAAGTTGTCAGTAAACAATATGATGAATATTTTCTTTAAATAACATATAACTCATACTAATAAATGATTCTACAAAATTAATTCTACGGGACTTAAGACTTACTTCGTAAACAGATAACACCAAATGGGTCTGGCTACAATCAATCAAATATGAGGGTTCTTTTTTAACCTTTCAATTAACAATAATACACGAACTCACCTAGCAACATCAACATAATTAGGCAACGTAGCAGACAGGCCAACAATCCGTATCATGTTCTGCGTGGACTCCACCTGCCGCAGTGTCCGGGCCACGATGGCCTCCACGATGGGCCCTCGGTCGCCGTGCAGCAAGTGCACTTCGTCGATGATGAGGAGCTTCACTATTGATGCTAGTTCTGTGTCGGCTGTTGACGAGATTACATGTTTTTCATGGCGACTCTAACGTCTCAACTTAGAGTCACTAACGGTCACTTAAATCGCTCCTTAGTACAGAATTTGTATGGTGATTCTTTACTAAAAAGCAATTTAAGTAACCGTTAGTGACTCTGAGTTGGGACGTAAGTTAAAAAGATTAAAGATTTATTTAGAACAAAAACAATTTTACAAATTATATGTTCATAAACACTGGCTATAGTATGAACTGTAAGTATATAAGTATTTGTGTGTATCCTCAAGGTTTTTTGTATTTTATATCAATCCTAATTGTTATCCGCGGCTTCGCCCATAGTCTAAAGAAGAAATATGATTTCAAGTACATCTACACAAAAAATTACTCCAATCAGTCGCTTTATTCTGACTGATTGAAGGACCAACAAACGAACACACTTTCACATTTATAATCTTAGTATTGATTTCGACTCAAATAATTATATGGAGTGGTTACGAACAGATTGCTATTAAAAATGGGCGGGAGCTTCTTCCTTAAATATATATATATATATATATATATATATATATATATATATATATATAACTAACTAACTGTAACTAACACAACTTTCTTTTATATATATATATATAAAAGAAAGTTGTGTTAGTTACACTATTTATAACTCAAGAACGGCTGAACCGATTTGGCTGAAAATTGGTGAGGAGGTAGCTTAGAATCAGGAGACGGACATAGGATACTTTTTATCCCGGAAAATAGACCTGTTCCTGTGGGATAAAGTAAAATTTTGTTATATGTAGATGATAGATTAGTTTTTTATACAGATATAAAATAAAGCTCGGGGATGGATATAGGATACTTTTTATCCCGGAAAATAGACCTGTTCCTATGGGATAAGGTAAAATTTTCGGGAGCGGGAGAGTGAGAGGGAGAGGGAGAGGGAGGAGCACACAGAAACTGTAATGATTTCTGATTTGTTATATTCTTAGGCGATACGAAGTTCGCCGGGTCAGCTAGTTTTAAATATTTAGAACACTGTCTTTAGGCCCAGGTTTAGAGAAAAATTTTTCGAAAGTCAAACTAACTTAATTCCTGTGCTGAGTGGTACCGAAAGAAGGGCAAGGAGTTATCCAAGGACATCTTTGCATAATAATATGTCTTAAACGTTCTACAAAATGTTCTCAACTTACTGGCTCCCTTCCGTGTAACAACATCCCATTTCTCCGGCGTAGTAACTATCATCTGGGTGTTCTGCACTTCTGTTTTTGTCAGCTTCATATCTCCGGTTAGTTCTCGCACCGCGATACCGAGGCCTTTGAGCCGCTTACCGAAACTCGCCGTCATCTCTGAAGCCAACGCCTTCATTGGAGCTATGTAGATTATCTGTTAAACAAAAGTAAGTTTAACGTAACGTATTTTATAACTAAACGCGCAAACGCGCAACGAAAATTCGTGCCTTTGAGTTTCGTATTAGGGGCCATCCATAAATAACGTCACACTAACCTTTTGACCCCTCCCCCCTCCTTGTCACAGCTGGTCACATTTGCGAGACCTACCCCCTAGTGTGACGTCACATATGAAATTTTACACCTAGAAATTATTAAATTAAAACAGCAGTCCCGAAATAATTTTTATTTCCATTAGTTTTTTAAATATTTTCCTATACATACCAATTATTCGATTTTGAAATGTGACGTCACGAAATTTAGGACCCCTTCCCACCCCTTGTCACACTACATTGACCCCACCCCTTGTCACACTACATTGACCTCCCCCCTAACGTGTGACGTAATTTATGGATGGCCCCTTAATGCAGAAACACTCGCTACATTCGGGCGCTAACATTACTCCTTGCAATAATAAACATACAGACACACAAGTAAATTTAAAGCTTTGGTCCATTTGGAACAATATAAGTGTTTCGTTTTGAGAGAAATTAATCAATGCTTATTGTAGAGACAGCAAAAGAGTTAGGTATGCAGGGCGTGATACAAAAACGTTCCGTAATATTTCATATTATGAAATATAATATGTGTTTTTATTAATGTTAAATGCTTCCATTTATTTATTAATGTTAAATAACACATACATTCTGTAATATTAAACATTACGGAACGTTTTTGCCGACTGTACATATTACTAATAATCTTTGTGATACAACTGCAAATTGCACAAAAACATCCAGTAAACTACCTTAAAACTGTTCTTCATGATGACGTTATTCTCGATATGCTGTTTGATCTGATGCACGACCGCCAGCAGCGCGATGTTGGTCTTGCCCGCGCCCGTCGGCGCGCAGATCAGCAGGTTCTCGTTCGTGTTGTACGCTGTCTGGAACACTATGGACTGGATGCGGTTCAGCTCCTTGATGTTCTCGAAGGCCATTTGACCTACCTGGGAAGAGAATATAATACAATACAAAACACATTATTACACCAGAAAAAAAAAATATTTTTAATGGAAATAGCCGGTATTACGAGCTGACGATCCACCTGATGGTAAGTGGCTATCATCGCCCATGGACATCAGCAACACCAAAGCCATCATTAAATTTCTATTCCTATTAATAATTTTTTTAAGTAATTTACATTAATATTTCAATAAAAAGTAATACCAAGATTATTTAAAAAATAAGACGTATCTAAAAAACGGATTATAAAAAATCGTGAGCACATTTAGTTTTGTGACCGTTCTGCAAGTGTATCGCTACATTCTCGCTACTAAAAAATATCCATGGATCTCCCTTACTCGGTCTTCTACGAAGAAGAGTTTCACTCACCTCATCTAACTCTGATATAGGCACTCGCTTGTTCCCGACGGCTAGTGGTGCCGGATCATTTTTGGGTATAATGACTTCCTCATATTCTTTAGTATCCTTTCTTATTGCATTTTCAGGAAGCATGAACTTCATTCCTGATACAAAACCTAAAATTTCCAAGATAGAGTTTTAAATTACGTAAATACAAATCTCAAAATGGGAGGCTCGAATCTCGCATGCTGTATAATGTTTCGGCAAAAAAAATTTAATCCATTGATCAGATAAAATTACATAATTTAAGGTGAGATTTAGACATAGAAACTGTTTAATGGTGAACCCTTGAGAGACATCTCGAACAAAATGTGTGTCCCGCCGGGAGGTTCTATTTTCAAAATCGAACGAATCACTTGAAAATTGAAGCCGATCGGCGCCAATTCATTGGGACATACATTGTGTTCGCGGTGTCGGTTCTATATGATAGTAATAATACTTCAATGTGGTGAACACATAATTTATGTATTTAGCAAAATATTTCGACATTGAATTCTAATGTTAGGCCAATTTTCATACCTGCAGAGTTCTTAGCATCTAATGAAGAATCGTAAACATTCGGGTATTGCACTTTACTTTGAAAGTACGATATCTTTTGAAGCACTGGGTCTACATCTCTTGCCAATTTCGATGTTGAAAATGGTACAACTGGCTTTGTTAGTTCTGCTATCCTGAAAACATTACATAACATTGAATCTCATTTTAATAAAAAAAAAGAATAATAAAAGAAAGAACTGGCTCTGAAATCTCCAGCAGGAACACGCTAGTCAGGCGGCTTCTCGGAAAGATAATAATACCAGTAATAATATTAATTAGTGAATAATAATATTGATTACGAGTAACCGCCCTCGCTTTGCTTCGGTTTCCTTATTTTTTTACAACTTATTGGAGTTTTATTAAGGATCCCTAATTTTTTTGAAAATATAGTATAGCCTATGTTACTCGGGGATAGTGTAGCAGTAACAGTGAAAGAATTTTTGAAATCGGTTCAGTAGTTTCGGAGCCTATTCAATGCAAACAAAAAATCAAATCTTTCCTCTTTATATATTAGTATAGATAATTCCTTACGCCGAGCCTTACCACTACGTCAGCCGGCTTCTGTCGCTTTTTACGACACCCTGTTCTGCTACCATGGGTTTAAAGTCGGTATTCTAAATCGGATAAATGTTTGAGTAAAAATATGTACATTAATATTTACATATCAAAAAATTTATTAACTGAATTATTAGAATATCTATTACAGACTTTCAAAAATTATATTTTACCTCATGAGGTAAAAATCGCAGAAGTAGTCGCGATATTTCGCTGTACTCCTTGACGTAAGAGTGCGAGCAGGGCGAAGCATATTGCGCCTACTCGTAAGTGCGAGTGAGCGCGCAATATGCTACGCCCTGTCAACGAGTGCGAGTGCAATACTGCGACTACTATAGTTGTAATTGTAATGCCATACCTGCGAGCTCTCATCTGTGCAATATTAAGCTCTGGTTCTTCTTCGTCCTCTTCTATCTTTTTAGATTTGGATTTTTTCTCCTCTTTCCTCACAAGCTTTGCTAATATTTTCTCCTGCTCTGACTGTACCGAGACTTGGCACAAATATTGGGGCATTTTGTTTTCTGGCAATAGTGCTGCAACTAGAACATACAGTTAACATGAATATTTCTATCCATCGTTTCCTTCTCAAGAAAATATCTATAAGCCTTAAGGATACACAATGTTTCGTTAGGATACTTTGGGGCCATCCATAAATTACGTCAGACCAATTTCATTACTTTTTGACCCCTCCCCCCCTTGTCACAGCTGGTTACATTTGTGAGACCTTCCCCCATCTAGTGTGACGACACGTGTTATGAAATTTTACACCTAGAAATTATTAAATTAAAAGAGCAGTTCCGAAATAAGTTTTATTTCCATATTTTTTTTTAAATATTTACCTATACATACCAATTATTCGATTTTGAAATGTGAAGTCACATTCACACAGTCACAAGTCACTGACCCCCCCCCCCGTGACGTAATTTATGGATGGACTCTTTACAATAATAAAGCTATTGATTTTTCTTTAAGTTGAATAATCTCACAATGGAACAATCACTATTGTATTTAGGATTTACTATTTTATACAGTTGTAAAAAAGTGTAACAAGCATTCAAAGTCAGAAATATACTTTTTACAATCTGTGTCAATTTTTTTTATTAATAATACAGCCCTTAAATATTTAAAGCCTGGTTAAGCAATACTTACTCTCAGATATGGTAGGCTGAGGAGGTGGGGCCCTTAAACTGTCAGTTATTTCCTGCCTGTGTTGCAGTATCTCTTGAATAAATTCAAACTTGTCAAATCCAAGCAACTCGAACAAGTCATTTTGCATTTCATCATTACTTCTTGGAGAATTTAAAAAGGTAATTATAGACTGAAGAATATCTGAGCCAGATATTTCAGGTATATTCTCATAAAGTTCCTTTACTTTCATTTCTAGCCAGGTTTTGCCGAACTGTGAATGATAATTGGGTTTAAATCATTATTTATATGACACCCATAGCCCAAAGTGCATTGATTCTGATTGCACGGGAAAATGGTCCCAGATATTTTGGTTCCGGACCTATATTTACAGATAAGTGTTTGTTATCTACTTGCTGTTGGCATGAATATACACGAATAAAACATTGCAGACATCCAAAGCCCAAAAACCATTAATTGTTTAATGTATATTCATTAAATAATTTGTCAACTATTTCATTCCAGGTAATTTCATGAAATATATGGTAGATTATTAGAAAATGCATACTATATATTAATATGGATATATTAACTATCAATCATCATACATCCATACTATATATTTCTTTGCCTACCTCATATTTTCACCATCACCCAGGGTCAACTGGCAGAGAATATGATTATTAATTAAGTTCTCCCTTGTAACTCGTAACTCAGGAGTTTCAAAAGAATAAATAAATAATATCTCCATAATAAATAAATAAATAAATAAATAAATTATTACTTACTTTAGACTCTGGCGCAGGCTTAGCAACAGCACTAGATGCATTAACCTGGCTGCTCTTTATTGTATCATATTTCATAGAAAAGTCAGACACAAAATGGCTGGTCATAGCCGGCTTGCTTGTTAACCTGGCCAGCGGTTTCTTAGCCGGCTTGTACGGAACGTAATTACATTGAATGTTTTCCCCCCAAAGCTTGACATTTTCTTTATTCTCAGCTATTTCCTCTTTGATGTATGTTTTCGTGTCTTCAGATACTTCATTTGATATTTTTGTTACAATCTAGAAAAATAATTTCAGTAGAATATTAGTGATGACTTAATAAGTATAGTTACTATAAAGCTGTTGTGTATTAAGGGGCCATTCATAAATTACGTCACACTAATTTCATGACTTTTTGATCTGTACTTGTCACAGCTGGTCACATTTGTGAAACCTCCTCCCCTAGTGTGACGTCACATATTATGAAATTTTACACCTAGAAATTAGACTAGAAAATTGGATCGGCTATAGGGCCGAATTAAAAACAAGCTTGGGAGAAATCAATAAACATGTAAAAAGCTTAGATCAACTCGAACATGCAGCAAGGACGTTGGAGCTAGGAATAAACAATGCCTACAACAACAACTGCCCGCTAAGAACAGTCACCACAAATCGAAAAGTACCATGGTGGAGCAACACCCTCCTCAGGCTCAGGCAACAAGCCAGAACCCGCTTCAATAAAGCAAAAAAGAACAACGACTGGCAAGCCTACGGAGAGGCCCTCACGGACTTTAACACTGAACTCAGGAAAGCTAAGCGCAAATCCTGGAGGAAATTCTGCGAGGAGATAAACAGTACCTCACATCTCGCAAAAATACAGAAGATAATGGCAAAATCACCTGCCACTCAAATTGGGTTACTAAAGCGTCCCGACGGGAACTACACCAGCAATGCGGAAGAGACGTTGAGTCTACTGGTCAGCACCCACTTTCCGGGATCAGTAGTGCTAGGAAAAGATAACATCATCGCACTTCCCCCATCGCCACCGAAACCTACTTTGGAGAAGTGGAGGATGGCAGCTTCCGTGTTTAGACCCGATCGAATAAAGTGGGCGGTGAACAGCTTGAAACGATACAAGTCACCAGGAGAAGACAAGATCTTCCCAGCTCTACTTCAGGAAGGACTAGATGAAATTCTGGCAGCACTAATAAAAATAATGAGGGCGAGTTTTGCCCTGGGGATATCTGCCAGACAGCTGGAAAAAGGTAAGGGTAACCTTCATCCCTAAATCTGGTGACAGGGACAGATCATCACCCAAATCATACAGACCAATTAGTCTTACTTCATTCCTACTGAAAACCATGGAAAAAGTAATCGACCATCATATTAGAGACACCTTCTTAAAGGTCAAACCTCTACATCCAAAACAACATGCTTACCAGAAAGGGAAATCGACAGAATCAGCACTGATTGAGCTGACTGATCAAATCGAAAAATCCCTCGAAGATAAAGAGATAGCTTTATGCTGCTTCTTAGACATAGAAGGGGCCTTTGACAACACCCCAACTCACGTAATACTGGAAGGTATGAAAAACCGTGGCATTGATGACACCATCGTGAACTGGGTAGGGTCAATGCTAAGGAACAGAATAGCCCGCACAACATTATTTGACACCACCCTTGATATTAAAATTACAAGAGGGTGTCCACAAGGAGGAGTGTTATCACCTCTTCAGTGGACAATTGTTGTGGACTCCCTTATTCAGGAACTAAACGATGCCTCTCTGGACACACAAGGCTATGCAGATGACCTGGTTATCACCATTTGCGGCACCTGCCCAGACACCTTGTCAAGCCTCATGCAAACAGCTCTTCACAAAGTGGAACGCTGGTGTGAAAATACTGGACTAAATGTTAATGCCAACAAGACGGTCCTAGTACCATTCACCAAAAGACGCAGCCTTGGAGGACTATGGAACCCATCCCTCTTTGGAACCAACTTACAGTTCTCCACAGAAGTCAAGTATCTCGGAATAACGTTAGACCAGAGACTCACTTGGAATCAGCACCTTTTACAGGTGACAAGAAAGGCCAAAATCGCTTTAGGAACATGTTGCCGTCTCGCAAGCTCCACATGGGGACTAAAACCAAAACAGGTGAAATGGGTATACACCGCGATAGCGAGACCCATTATTACCTACGGCTGCATAACATGGCAGAGAAAAACCACCCAGGCAACATGTATCAGACAACTTAACAGCATTCAAGGACTAGCATGTCAAATGACGACAGGAGCCTTAAAGTCTACACCAATAGTAGCCATGGAGGCAGTCCTCAACATTGAACCGCTCCATATCCATGTACAAAAAGAGGCGAGGGCGGCTATACTCCGCGCTGTCGAAGGAGGAAAACAGGGCTGGATCCCGTGCTATGAGGAATCTATATGAAGACCTAGTAGCATGCCCAGTAATGGCGATGCCGAGCGACGCTATTCATACTCAGCTCAGTTTTAACAAACTGTTCAACGTAGTCATACCGTTACGAGAAGAATGGAACGCAGCGGTACCTAAATCCTTGGGAGGAAGCGATGTGACCTGGTACACAGACGGCTCTCGCAAGGGAGGAAAAGCAGGAGCAGGGGCCTATGGAGAAAAACCAAAAGTTTTGATTCACCAAAACTTAGGCTCATACGCAACCGTGTTCCAAGCAGAACTATACGCCATAATAAGATGCGTACATGAAAACCTTGAAAAGAAATATGTAAATAAACGTATTATGATACTCTCGGACAGTCAGGCAGCCTTATTGGCTCTACAGTCTGAGCAAGTCAATTCAAAGCTTGTACTAGAAGGAATACAAGCCATCAACCAATTAGGCTTCAACAACAAGGTTACCCTAGGATGGGTACCTGGGCATAAAGGTATACGCGGGAACGAGAAGGCCGATGAACTGGCAAGAAGGGGGGCCGAGGCGCCCACCATGGGTCCTGAACCTATGGTGGGCATCTCAAAAGCAGTTTCTCGTGCCGCACTCAGAGCCATAGCCTTGAAAAGGGGAGCTGAGATGTGGCGTAGGGAACCCGGCGCGAAACAGGCCAAAACGCTAATAGCGGGTTACTCGCAGACATACTCAAAGAAAGTGCTCAACCTGAAGCGACCCGACTTACGGGTACTCATCAGACTGCTCACCGGACACTGCAGGCTCAATAAACACCTTACGTTGATAGGTTTGAGCAATACTGCAACTTGTAGATTCTGCAGCGAGGCAGAAGAAACATCCATCCACATACTTTGTGATTGCTCTGCCATAAATCACTTCAGAAGTCGCATTTTAGGAGGCCACATAATCCCACCCAGTCAAGTAAGGGAGCTGGAACCCAGGAACATCCCATTGTTCGTCCGAGCAATAGGACTTGGGGACCAGATCTAACTCAGTAACGGGTACGGCTACAATAGATCAAATCTGGTCGCAGTGGCCCCTGGGACGTTTGACCCAGGCCCGAAATTCCAAATAATAATAATACACCTAGAAATTATTAAACTAAAACAGCAGTTCCGTAATTAGTTTTATTTCCATCAATTGTTTTTTAATATTTACCTATACATACCAATTATTTGATTTTGAAATGTGACATTATGAAATTTTGGACCCCTCCCACCTCTTGACACACAATGTCACACTACAATGACCCCTTCCCCCCTAACGTGTGACGTAATTTATGGATAGCCCCTTAGGAGGTAGATATAAATTAAATAAATAAACGACGCTAACACACTCATAGTAGGTTAATTACTTGTGTCGCGGGTGGCATGAACGACACATATAACAAATCTCACACACCCATGACCCGAGTACATAATATATTTATCTGTCACATAAATATCTGCCCCGGCCGGGAATCGAACCTGGAACCCCTCGCTTCGCAGGCAGGGCCGCTACCAACCAGGCTACAGGGTCGTCATTATTTTGTTTCTTCTAATTCTCTTGTACAAGCTAACCCATTCCATTATAATAAACCTTATTCTGCGATCGTCTGTCTTTTATTCAATACACCATAAAAGCAATAGAAGCTTTGCGCTAAAAGAAAAGGTATTGTTTTTTTAAATAATCTTTGCCTGTGTGTATATGCCTATGTTAGCCGCGGATTGTTGCAAAGTAGACTAATAGTAACTTAAATCTCATGTTATTGAAGGCAGGTAGTTTCTAGGTATAATTTTGATAATATACCTCACAAATCTTATTAGCCGTTGAAGATTGCACAGTGCCAAACATCTGCCTTAGCTGTGACAAATGTTTGAGCATCACAATATCCTGATCAAGAAACATCCTCAACACGAGTACGGCAGCATCTTCAATTATATCATTAGTCTGGTCTCCGGTCAAGAGTTTGGACAGTTCCTTGACTTGGTTGAGCAGATTTACGACATTGTCGGCATCTGGTTCGTTCTGTTTTATGTAGTTGTATATGTCTGTGTATGATTTATATCTGGAAGGGGTAAGATCAAAGAATATTAATGTTATGAAATAATAGATGATATAGTAAAATATCTATCAAAGAATTTTGCTTCATATAAATTTTCTTTTATAAATGTTTAAATTCAAAACAGAACAAAATATTACATACATACATAGTGTAGTGGTAGTTTAGAAAGTGAACTTACCTCTGAACATTTTTAGAGAGGTTAGCTATTGCAGCTTTAGTGATGTCTTTGGTGGGTTTCAAACATCGGGGTTTGTCAAGCTGGGTGTGTGCTCGAAGAGCTCGCGTTATACGAGGCAGTTCCAGCATTGTTGATTGTTGTCTATTAACAATAAATTATACTTATTATTCATACAATATAATAGATACACCATAGAATATCGTATAAGTAATTTATTCTTATATATAAACCATACTAATGGAAGATAAGTTTTGCTAACATTGTGAAACGAGTGCTATTCAAAGAAAATGCAATTAACAATGTACACATAGTAAACCAATATTTACAGTAGTTAAGCAATTGAATTAAAATGTTTTTCGATAAATCATATGTTTTTAGAAAAAGTAAATAAATCAAACTACTTTACCTAAATATTGGTGAAGCCGACTTCGTTTATTCTGACGTCTTCTAGTATAGATACAACACGTATTATATTTTAAAACTAAGGTAGTCTAATTTTTTTCTAAATGAAATGTCGTTTATATTAATAATTAACTTACTTATTTATTTGAATACTACTTAATTATTTGAATGACACGTTGAGATACACAAGTTTACACAATAACACTTTTACATTATGACATTTATGACAATTGAGTATTGACAGACAGGGTTACCATTTTTTTCCGCTGTTCCTACCAATTTATTGGGTAAATCCTGCTAAACCTGCTAAGCGTTTATATTTTTTAAGAATTAAAAAGAAGTAAAAAAGGAAAACTAAACACTACTATCTGACCCGGCAAACTTTGTACTGCCTAACAACTCCCCCTTTCCCTCTCCCTCGACTGTCAGTTATAAAATAAAAAAATATATGTTGCTAAGGTTAAATTTTCTAATTTTTTGAGCAACTTTCTTAATTATTTCTTATATAAAAACCTTCTCCTGACAATAACAAACACAACAAAAAAGAATTAGCGGAATCGGTCCAGCCTTTCACTCGTGATGCCATAATATTAATTTAATTAATTTAATATTAAGGTTAATAATAAATACGTAATAGGTTACCAAATTTTAATCTTCACAAATATTTTTATATGTTTTCGTATCTATCATTTTAATCTAATTATACGATAGATGGCTCAAATGTTGTACAATCATTACTAAGGTCTGATATACCTTGATATACCTGATATTAATATACCATATTCTTCAAGCTTTGGTGTAAAACTAAGCAAGCACATTGTATGGACATAAAATAGTTTTAAAGAAAAATGTCAAAATTTGCTAAATTTTACGATAATGCTAAACATCCTGCTGTAGCTTAAATTTTACTCTTAAAAATGCTAAAAAAGCAGGATCCCGCCAAAAATGGCAACCCTGTTGACGGAGTACACCGTACATCTGACATTATGATCTGACAGTGACATCACATAGAATGACAGTCATGGACAGTCAGCTGTTACAATAAAACAGATTAAAAATGGACGGAAGTTTCAACGTTTTCACCTTGGAGGTTTTCACCATAGAGATTCATTTCATGTAAGCGTTCCTCGTAGAGCAATAATTATTAAGGTCAAAATCGTTTGTTTACTGGGACATGACTGGGACGTATTTAAAAAAGAATTATGGATTATTTATGAACTATGAATTACGTAATTCGTTTGATTGGCGTTCAAAATATCATGGCAGCTTGCCGTATTTTGTAGATACTTTTATTTTAAAATATTATTAATCACGCTCATAATAATACATTATACAATAATTGCGCGTTTTGTAATCCATTATTAGGGTTTTATTTAATAAATATATAATTTTATTGATTTTTACTTACTGTCATCATGCCCATTACAGTAAGAGTTCCCCTTTATTCTTTCATCTGAGGAGTTCCCTTACTTCCCTTCCTGTCGTATTTTATACTGGTATAACATCATGATGATGTCGTGTCGTCAATGAACTAGTATATTCGTTCACTGCGTGTCGTAGCAACATCTTAAATATTATGTGCGTATTGTATACACAAGCGTCACACGCACAAGTCACAAGCACACAAGTGTTCTTGCGCGTGGTGTTAGACTATCCTCCTAAAATCGGTCGTGAAATGTTTTATTCGTGTTTCGATCGTATATAAGGTAATTTCGGAGTGCCATAAGTATTAATCCGGGTCCCTTGCTCGCTTCCTTTTCGGTATGGAATGTAGAGCTGCCTCTACCCTCCATACTTTTCGGTCGTCAACGCGTCGACGTCTATGGTGTTGGGTTGTTCAGATAATATCAAATTTACAACTTCGAAACCAGTCTTCTATCTTTGTAGTATTATTACTAGCTTAAAGAACCGAAATCGCGGAAACAATGTATGTCCCAATGAATTGGCGCCGATCGGCTTCAAATTTCAATGGATTAGTTCGTTTTTAAAAGGAGAACGGGGGCTCAACTTTGAAAATAGAACCTCCCAGCGGGACACACATTTTGATCGAGATGTCTGTTCTATCTTCTACCCGTAAACTTACCACTTATTTAAATTATTAGTGAAAGGGGTGCTTTTGGGCTTTGCTCTGTTTTTTTTTAACGGACTTCAAAAAAGGTGGAGGTATTCAATTCGACTGTATTTTTTTATGTTTGTTACCGGAGAACTTCCGACTGGGTGAACTGATTTTGATGATTCTTTTTTCAATCGAAAGCTGGTAAGCACCAGTCATGTCCCACTTAAATTTGAGCGAGATCTGACGAGTAGTTTTTGAGTCATCCCTAATTTTGAAGTCGGTTATTTTTGTCAAGAATTATTCTAATGGACAGTAGGTAAGTTTCTGTTGGCTTGGCCCTGCCGGCCCTTATAGCTTCCCACGAACAAAGGGCAAAGTTTGGAAAGCCATAGCCGAGAAGATTTTTTTTGCGTAAAGGAAGAACTAGCACCCCAACTTTGAGAAATAGAGGATTCGAACATCCTAGAGTCAGTTCCTGTAGGGTTCGGATACCGCCTTAGGATTAGGACGTCGCTTGGCAGAGGACTTCGGGCTAGCCGGCCGCTCTCGTGGGAATGCCTTGGGTCGACCGTGTGAGAAATGGGATGGGACCTCACGGTACGGCGATGTGTGTTAGGGGAAGTCTAATAGGGAATGGGGCAAACCGTCCGTGATCTCGTCATTATCAGCTCCTCAGCAACTTATGTGGTCGTTCGGCATAGGGTTAAGGTGATTGGAACAAGCACAGGGTGTGTGGTGTAAAAGGCATTGTCTTCCCTGAATAGGATGGGTTCCACGTTTGGATGTCTAGGCATGTCGCTAGTGTAAAGAGAGAGAGAGGGCAGATCCTTGAGGAACTACGGCTCTTAGGAGTCTTAGGGTCAACGCACATTTATTCGGCGCCATTCGCATTTCGCCGAATGATTTTGGTTACACTTATTCGGCTCGGCGAATGCGAACGGCTGCGTACGGCGCTGAATACGCTGCCGTAGAGAGTATATGTTCCTTGGTACGACGTCGTACGCGGCCGAACGATAAAACATATTTGTCGTCGTTTTCTACTTGTTTACCGCGAAAGCGGAATCGACGCCGAAAAGCCGAAAGGATGCGTACGCATCTCCATACAAAATCGTTGTTTACTATGGACAAAAGCCGAATGGAGCTGAATAAATGTGTTTTGACCCTTAGGGGATGGGTCGGTACACTGTACAGGTACTCCTGCACTTTGTAACGGAACCTGGATTTCTATCTCGCACTCCCATTTGGTAAAGCATTGTCAAACCGCTGCTGTGCCGGTCTTTGTAGGTCTTTTACGATTTAGACCGGTAAAGATGAGCTTCAAATAACTTCAATATGCGCGCATGGTGCATCCGTTCACGTGTTTGGTGTGGTTTAGCTCTGAAGCCACATTGCTCATTCGTTCCAATATGAGGTTTTTGTTTAGGACCACCACTTTGAGATGTCGTGACGCTTTACGTATATTTTTCCATAATATGTGCTATGTATGTAAGCTGATATTAGGTATGATAGCTTGTTCTTGTTTTTAGTTTTTTCTTGTTCTTGTTTATGTCTGCTTGGGAAGAGAATTAACTCCCTTTGCTTCACAACCACTGACTAACTGCTGGATCACTTCCAACCCCAACTGGATTACGGTTGGAAAAAAAACTATTTAATTACACTTGCTTTATTTTATTGAAGCAATAATTACATCTTTGGTTAATATACTTTGATACATACAGAATAATATACCTAAATTTTCTAAACATTATATTTGATGATGTGATTACACTGATTATGTATTTTAATATTTTTAATTGTTTAGTGTGAACTATTCAAACATACATACTTTATTTGTTGGTTCAATTATTAGTATACATATAACGTTATAATTTATGCTTAAAATATATTGTTTCAATGTCAAATGATTTAACACTATATCTACTTTATATTACTAATTCTAATTGGGCGAATGCCCTAATATTTAAACCAAACTTGCACTCTGCAGAAATTAAAACACGCCCATTGAAGGCGCTTGATTGCTGCTAAAATTTAATTAATAAACGTTACATTTATCACTTTATTCACAATGTTTTTGACAAGCTAATAAATACTTCGTTAATTATTACATTAATCAACTTCCAGTAATCCAGTAACTTATATTATATCCAAGGCGCCAACCGCTCAAAACTTTTTAATAGATAATCCTTGTCTTCCAATTTTAAAATTTAAAATAAATATTTTTCTTTAGCCAATATAGTCCAAAAGAAGATATCTAAAAGATAACATAATGTTTCTAAATTTAAGCTAAATATCAATTTATATCTTAACATAAGATTACAATAATTCGCATCAATAATCTTATACATTTTCTAAAGGTAATAATTTTATCTTAGTACTTAAGTAGATACCTAGTTTAATGAAAATAGGATAACCATTGCGTTGGAATACATAAATACGACACCATCATCTGCAATAACCAATTAGGATCAACATAATGATTATTCTTAGATTCATTTCAGTAACTATGCTAGTTATAAAATGAGACAAAAAATAATAAATATATTTTCACAGTTTAAATAGGGTTACAATTATATGTTACTATATATTATAATAACTATTTCCCAAAATATTTAATGTAACATTCAAATGGAAATGTTTTTGTAATTTAACTATTAAAGTAATGTCGATGTCATTTACCTTTACGAAAATATAATAAGTTACCCTGGAGTCTAGGGCTTAGACGATTTAATCGATAGATGTTATCAGATAAACTGTGCATAGGTAGACATAGGTCTACTTAAACATATATGTATAGGATGGTTCTTGAAACGTATCCACCCCTCCATCTTTCTATGATCTTCCGAGACAATGTGGCATTGTAGTAGTTTCGGCTTATTACGAAATAGTTTATCATACAGAAGTGTTTAATTAATTTTATAAACTAACAAATTAATAAATACAACATGGAACGCAAAAATAATCAAAAATTCAGAGGAAAAAATTCTTACAAAACCTCCCTGGCTCTTGGGAGGTATTGTAGAATTATTAGTTAAAAGACATCGAAAATAAAATTAATATTTTTTGTCTTTCTATTCTAAGTTATTCTATTCTCTTATTAAATACGTTTCTGGTGTGTTTTCTTTTACCTTACAGTGGAGTATGTAGGGCCTCTATTTTCGTAACGCTATTAAAATGTAGGTGCCTGTTGTAATAACACAAGTGATTACATTTAAGTATTCGTAATATAGAATACTGCAACCGACTTTTTAAGATTTTAATTCGGTCCTTGCTAAAATAAAATAATAAATAAAATTAGGTTTGTAATTATGAATTTTACTGTGGTACTTAAAGGATTTTTAAAATTTTTGAGTGGTATTTTTAAGTAGTTTTCTGAAAAATTTGATTAACCTTTTTTATGATATAAAATGTCAAATTATTTATTATTTACATAATTATTAACAATTAGTTTTCCCAAAATTTTTACGTACGTTTTTTAACGTTTTTTTTTAAATTGTATTAATCGACGTTAGTTTATAACGTAAAATTTTAATTACCTGCGTTTGTTCGTTAAATAATAACGTTACGGAAATTGAGTTAGAAAATTTAAGATACTTATAACTAGTACCTACCTAAACCTAACTTACTATCTAATTACGCATAAACTAACATTAAAATAGTGCTATCCATAAACCTTCGGTTTCCAGCTTAGTGTGATGTTCTGATTTATTGGAAACCGATCTATTAGGTTTTAGTAGTGTTTCCAATTCGCTTTACAGTTTACTACGTCTTTTTGACTAATTTATTACGTTCTTATAACAATGAATTGTGATAAAGACGTCAATGAGTAATAACTTCGTAACTCGCTACGATTAAACATCTATCTCTTAATTTTTCTTTGTACAATTTCTAACTACAAAGCTGTTTATACAACGATTATACACACACAAAGAGACGAGAATTGGATTTTAAACAAGTTTATATATTTTCAATACATTGGCCAGTGGCGTATATTAATACGAAAAGACAAGATAGCACAAATACTTACGTAATAATCTAATATGAATATAATTATTACAAACAACAATTCAATACAAATTTTCGTTTCAAACATTAATTTACGGTAAGTACCTATAGATTCTTAGACA
Source organism: Thymelicus acteon (assembly GCA_951805285.1). Lineage (NCBI taxonomy): Eukaryota > Metazoa > Arthropoda > Insecta > Lepidoptera > Hesperiidae > Thymelicus > Thymelicus acteon. The sequence goes on from OX638233.1 coordinate 5,716,422, forward strand.
AACAGATATACATTTAATTTTTCTAAAATCACTAGAAAATATGTCAAACATTTACGTTCTCTATCGATTATGTTCGTGGGTTGCAAATATTTATGTATCATAATTTATGATTTTTATATAAAAATCTGAAATGTAAATATTAAGTATGCACTTATTAAGTTTACCAAAACTTCACATTACGTACATATCTGTTCACAGTGTATATAAATTTTGCCAAAACAAAAATGTTTGGCGGAATGTTTATTATTAAATTACGTCCGGTGAAGAGCTGGTATTTGAGTAGAATATTATATTTTAACAGCTACAGAAGATACTTTATGTAACATACTGTACTTTTTAACAATTTCTATTCAATGGCAAGAAGAAGGCAAGCAACAACACCTACATAAATATTATCTACTATCTGAACGTTAAGATACTAGGCATTTTTAAGTGTATAATTTTGTCAACTAATTGTAAGTTACAGTTAAGGAAACCCAAAGTTCCTTTTACATTTTTATCATTTTAATAAAATAAATTAATCAAAAACAAATTCGTAGACTGGAATGAGAGTATCAGATGCCAATTAGTAGGTACATGATATATGGATATTCTAAGAAGGAGGATGATTTAAAATCTGTTTAAAAAGTTTAGCAATTTAGCCACAAAAATATTTACAAATAAAAAGTCTGGGGCTATTACAGATATGTAATCACTTTACAGTTTCATAAAATATATTTTTCCATAATAAACATATCAAATTATGTTCCAACGTCTAAATTACAATCACCAAAAATCTATGTAGGTACCAATGTCTAAAAAGTGGTATTAAAAACTATAGGTAAAGCACAGTCAAACATGCAAATAGGTACTTATCAAAGGTAAAATATTAAGCTAGGGTGATACTGAGTAGTATAAAGGCCTCGCTGCGATTTTTCTGGTTAGAAAGCGTGCCCATAAAAAACTGGTACAACTTCCGGGGCAAGTGTCGTCGCGTCGGTAGCAATTCGCGAGGGCCACATTATACAAGTTCAGTAGTCACCCATCCTTAACAGACGCAGAATAACAAAATATATAAAAGGTACAAAAATAAATCGATAGCTAAATTCTTTACGAAATTGGTCCAAATCTAAAAAATGAAAATTCAAAGTTTGTCTAGTCTGAACACAATTTTAAAACTTCGAGATATGATTTCTTTTTCGATAAGCCTTAACTATTTACGTGTAGGTATAGCAAGTAGCAATTTATGTTGTTCGCCACGTTATAAAGTATTAATAAAGAAAGATCATCTAAAAATATTCTATATAATTCAGGTGATAGTGATAAAAACAAGTCGTGTCTCAGGACGTGAAAATATAAGTTAAAATTTTAGGATATACGTTGCACGAGATAGATTGGACAGACGCTACGATCAGAAATATTTAATATTTCCTGATATTCTTGTTAAAAATTTAAATAATATCAAACATCTATAAGAAGGGCTTGAAGTATTTGCGAAGGTTGTAGACAATAACATGCTGAAACTAACTGCAACGCAGGTACCTGAAAATTTTGCAAATTGTATTAGAATTAATATCAATAAAGTGTTAAAGGAGAAACTGACCTCTGTAATAAGGTTAATAAGTAAGGCACGATAGACGTTACAATTATTAAAAAATAAAGCAAAAGAGTTGATAATATAAAAAAACATCATGATCCAGGAACTATAATACCTTGGCTCTTACTCCATTTGTTTACAGACCTAGAAAATATAAATAAAGATTAACACGAGAATACAGAATAATTTTGTTATTGTTTTAAGTATTTAATTGAACGCTTTCGCTAAACGAAATTTTCGTTGGAGATAAATGAAATAATAATTATTGTGAAACATAGAGCTTTGATATAATGAATTATTAAACTTTTAAGACTATCAGACATTATTATGAAGTTTTATTTCTGAATTTTTCTATAGTTACTCTTTGTTATTAATTACTCAAATTAAATGCCACACATCGACAATGACAAACAATGTTACGTTGGAGGCAAGCAATCATTATTTCATAGCAAGTAGTCATTTGATATGCGACTACCAATAAATATGTTAAGCTATAAAGCTCTTTTAACGGTCATTCACACTTTGCGGAAATATATTAAAAATGGTAAATTCAAAGGGTAACTTACATAGTATGTAATATATTTATTGTTTGGGTTTAAAGATATTCTGTTTTAAAAAAGCTAAAGGTTCTTTGGGGTAATTGCATTCTTGGATAGGAAACACGATTAGGTATACATTTTAATTCAAGCCAATATATCTAGGCACCTAATGTTACCTATTTGGTACATTTCCATATAGAGTAGTCGTCGACACAAGAAAACACAATAATTGCAAGAAGCATTGCCTGTGATATGACTATTAACTATTTTTGAATTGACTATTAATTTATTTTGACTTGTGCCAATGAATGATAGTTTATAAATTTATTTATTAACAAATTGACTTCATTTAATAGTCATATCATTGTGGCATACGGAGAGTAGTTGTGCTGTAAAATTAATCATTGTGAGGTATAAGATGTTCAGTATGTTTATAAATTATGATTTCACCATCATACTTTCTCAAGTCTCTTCTAAATACATATATGTTGAAGTTTCGCAACCTGTAATACTAGCCGTAAAGAAAATGGTCCCTGATCAAAAATGGTTCCTGTATAAATACTTGTCTACTTTTCAGGCCGTACTAAATAACCCATAGCCTAAAATATGGAATGATGGATATTAATATTTCTACAATAGCGAGAATTACCTATAGATAAATATCTTCCACGAGCTGATCAAATGTGTATGAAAGAAAGTAATTAACAAGCATAAGAAAACAACTATGAAAAGTACATCGAAATGATTAATGTTAATGTTAAATATTTATTGAATGGAATTGTAATTGATTCCAAGAGACCTTATTACTCTGTGATTAATCCAAATAGGAATTGGATCTCGATTTTAATATTACATTTCTTTCTTTCTGTAGATAAAGTTGGCGAAAGAAAAATATCGTGAATGGAGGACAATAAAATAAGGAAAGTAAATGCCTCAAAAGCTCGAGAAGATGGGGCTAGTTATAATCCATGTTAGTTTTCCGTGGTTCACCATATAAGTATATCACTATTAATGTTACTTAGAAACAGAAACATTACAAATTGTTGTAGGGAAGTTCATTAATAATGGATTCTGTAACATTCTCAAAAGTATCGGTAAATAGCCATTTTTTTCCTATTAAAGAATTAGAATATAACTATAATAGATAATATTATAACAATGAAGGAATAAATAGTTATGCATATAATGGTATTTTTCACTATTCTTGTGATTTCCATTAATTTTATTACAATACTCTTTACAAAAGAACTAATATATTATAATAGTTATTATAACTATTATATTAATTAGTTATTAATAAATTAATGTACAATTATGTTGGTGTGACGAGTGATCGAAATAGACACATAACTACTTACATTTAAAACTGTAATAAAATAGCATTAAAGTAAATGAGACTCAAGCATTTGGTTTTATAAAATTAAATCTCGTTTGCTTACTGAATTAATTTCTTCCAAAACTATCGAACGAAGAGTAGTTAAGCTGAAATTGTATAAAATTTGTTAAAATTACGCGTAAAAGTAGCAAAGAATCCTTATTAATTGTTAAATATGAGACGGAGATAATAATAAAACAGCCCTTTTATATTTTTTCCGTAAATAAACTTAGCAAAAAACCTTGTTAAACTTTCTTAAAATGTAATTAAAAGTTGGTTATATTACACCCCTTTTTTATTTTCACGAAATATTTATTGATTTTTACAAGACGTTTATTGTTGTGCTGTTGGCCTTAGCATTTAATTTACTCCTTTCTTAGTGGTATTGAATACTGTTCCATAGTTCGGTTGTTGTTCGCAGAACATCGTACAATTACTTACGTATAATTAACGTGGGGTGTGGTGGTACTCGTATGGACGGTATGGTACACAGCTACTGTCACTGACAGCTAATTTTTTATCAAATGAATAGGTGTTCCGTTGTGTGTTGTTACTGAACTAAACTAAAGTCACGGTACAAATATTATAGTCCATTTAAGTGTATTAGATTCCGTAAGTTTTTGAAGTTTATTTATCAGTATATAATTTGTTAATATATTAGCTCTCTTTCTATTGGATTTTAAGACAACTTTCAACAGGAAGATACAAATTATATTGTGTTATGGCTTATATTGGTCGAAATTTGTTTAGAAGTTTTTCATTCACAATTAAACTACCTACTTAACAAGAAAACTAACAAGAATGTATTTTAGAAATAAACTTTGTGCTTAATATTATAACTTTTTGCAGCTTCATATTATAGTAAAAGTTTAATTGTGTATTCTGATCATGATCAAATAATTATCAATGACTTCAAATTATGTATTGCACCCATGGACCTAAATAATAAAGTCTATGATTGCACCAGCTGTCTTATGTCGGTCTTATAAATAAAGTCGAAGGAGTAATTTAAACAGCACAACTACATACTGAATTCAATTTGAATTAATTTACAACCTCATTTAAGGCGTTTAAACTCGGTAATTTTAAACATTATTTGAACATTTTAAGGATATTCTGAAACGAGGTTGCAAATTAATCAAAATTTGCTGAAAATAATTGAAAAGTTGAAACGCCACGAAAATTGATCAAGGAGATCAAGAGACAGACACGGATATACGAAGTGTTAAGAACAATGAAAGCCAACATATAGTTAACAACACATTACACTGCCCACTTACCAACATAGGAATAAACAGAAATTATAAAATAACAATATAATTACGTTATTCTCTATTTATTAACGGGATAACATAACAATAACTGCTAAATTAAACTTCGATTACCGATGCAGTTCACACAAAGTTGGCTGAAAATGTGAGAGACAATAATGATATGGTTAGTCTAAGAACTTCTTAATGTAAACAACATAAGGACGATTCTAATGACATCAAAGAAATTATAAATGATTAAAACTTACCGATGATAAGAGCCAAAATAATGATTCCAATCACAGCAGCAATTATCATCATCTGAAAAAGTGTTAATATTAAAATTAAGTGCTATAGAGTGTGGTATATTAAAAATGATTCCAATTAGGTTTTTGACCAAAATACCTACAATTATCCAGATTTTCATGACATGTAAATTAATTTTGTATTCGATTTCTGAAAACCAGTGGAATACTTACATTCGATTAATAAAATCAGTTTTTTGCAACTTTGGTAAACAAAATGTTATTGTGCAAATGATAATCAATTTCATAGTAGTATTCAAATTTCCAAGAATTCTTGTGTAAAAAAACCCTGTCTAGATAATTATTTTCCCTTATTGTAGATTTTTATTTAATACAGTCCTTAGTGTATTTTGCAATTAAAATAGATATATTTTTGTGCGTAAAATTATAACGTCTGTTAAATGAATTAACCAAACCTTTAAGTTTTGCAGCCAAAACTTGCTCTTTAGCTTTCCAGCTTGTTGTTCAAACTGTGACGCGCCTTGCTGAAGTGCATCTGGAATAACGATGACTTCATTAGCATTAACAGGAATTTTTACATATTTTAATGATTTAATATTGTTTTTAGATACTACTGAATATTATTATTATAAACCGAAACTGTTCCAATGTGAACCTCCATGGGTATCCTCTGTAAGTGAGACGGGGTAAAGTCACAATTTATCAAGCTATATGTAGATAAGTACACTGCAAACTTTCTGCTATGTCAAATAAAAAGTTACAATTTATAAGAAAATTCCAACCGAGCGTCTTGTTGCGTCTTGCAAAGCGAGTTAATAAAAGTGTGATAACAAATAACCTACAGCGAGCCGAAATTTTCTTTATGCGGTTAAAGGCTTAAGAACTTCTCGTTATGCATGTAATTACTAGAGTAACGTTCGTTCTGAGATTATATTACTTACTTTACTACAGAATAAATCTTACCGGCTCTGTCGTCAAGTTCCGAGAGTTTTTGATCTCGCTCCAGAACTTTCTCCACGTTCGTTTTCATGATGTCAACCACCTGAGGGCAATTTTCAAATGAGGTTCCGTTTGAGGCAAACTTGTTATCAAAGAGGTCTTATTTGATGTTAACCGCTTCAACAGTCTTATTATTAATGTTCTCCTTATTTTGTATTACAAGAGTTTGGATAATTCAAATTCAGAGGTCAATAGTCTAAATTCAAAATTTTCTTCTAGTAGATTCTTTCATTCGTTTTAAGATTAATTATTTTATTTACTTCGCTAGTTTAGTGACTATAAGTTTGAGTTTGACTTTGAAATCTCTGCAAGATTTATGTGACAAATAGATAAATTTTTCTCGAGTTCTGATTTTACGTAATACCACATTAATCTATATTAAGAAATCCGTGTCAGGAGGAATATTAGAGTGTCATTGTCTAGCATTTATTAATTACTAGCTGCTCGGCGAACTTCGTATCGCCTAACAATTAGTGAGTGTACTTTTATAGTTTTGGTAGGTTTAACAAATTAGAGTCCATTAAATTCCCTCTCTCTCTCCCGCTCCTCCTCCTGCTCTCCCTCCCCCTGTTAAACTATAATATAATATTTATAATTATTCAAAAAATAATTATACAGACTGATAAACACATTACCCTTCTTTGCGTCGTAGTCGCGCAGTCGGGTAAAAATATAAATTCTGTGTGAAGTTGTATTCCAAACAAGCAATTATTATAAAGCAAAAAGAGATTTCATTTCCTCCACAACCACTTAAGAGCGGTGATACTGTCTAGAACCCACAACGAATAACACTCGACCCTATTACTGCTTCAAAAACTGTGTTTGTAGTAAATATTTCTCAAGCGCCACCACCGTAATGAAGAAAACTTGAAAAGGCAACTTGGTAAAACTTTCGAAATGTATCATTGTTTTCGGTTATTTAATCTAAGTAGTAGAAATAGTAAATGAAAACTTCCGACACTTGGGTTGGCCGCTAACCCCTCCACCAATCCGGAGTGGAGCAGCATGGTGGATGCTTTAAGCCTCTTGAGACCCATGCTCAGTAGTGGGCCTTTAATGGGTTAAAGTCGTAGAAATTGAAAATGTCATTACATCGTCTTAGGTAAAAGGTAAGGTAACGGTTACTTAGGTAAAAGGTGTGTAACCTCATCGACTTGCGCTTGTGTCTGCTGCAGACGACGTTGGGCGGCAATCTGCTGGGGCGTCTTCGGCCCGCCCACCGGCATGTCATCGCTGCTTGGTGCCAGGCCTCCTTCCGTCGCCCTGGAAAACAACAGGTAGCAACTAGCATCAATAGTGGCTTAAAAAAAACGGCCAAGTGCTAGTCAGACTCGCGCACGAAGGGTTCCATACCAAAACGGTAAAATATCTCGTTTGTTGTATGTGAGCCCCACTTAAATATTTAATTTAATCTGTTTTTAGTATTTGTTGTTATAGCGGCAACAAGAATACATCATTTGTGAAAATTTTAACTGTCTCCGCTCATTTACATGCGCGTCTCGCGGATCGTCTCGTGGCTCGCGCGCGCATGTAAATGGGGCATCTAGATATAACGGTTCATGAGATACAGTCTGGTAACTGACAGACAGACAGACGGACAGTGGAGTCTTAGTAATAGGGTCCCATTTTTACCCTTTGGGTACGGAACCCTAAAAAGGATTTGCATAAGTAGAAGGAACATTCGTGCATCAAAATCTGATTTCGATTCCAAAATTAAAAGATTATTTTTTTATTGTAAAAGGTAAGCTTTCAGATTAGTCCCATATTTTTTTGATGATGGGAAAAATATATCTTCATCCATCGACTATTTTTTTACGGAAATAGCCGGCAAACTAGCTGACGATCCACCTGATGGTAAGTGGCGTCGCCCATGAATAACAAAGGAATCACTGATGCGTTGCCGCATCACATGCCACATATTTATCTGTGCGGGCAGAAAACGTAATTTTATACATAATTTTTACCTAGGAAAAGCTTGTGTAAATGAACTTATTATCTATACTAATATATAAAGAGGAAAGATTTGATTTTTTGTTTGCATTGAATAGGCTCCGAAACTACTGAACCGATTTCAAAAATTCTTTCACTGTTGGGAAGCTACACTATCCCCGAGTAACATAGGCTATATTATATTTTCAAAAAAAATTAGGGATCCTTAATAAAACTCCAATAATGTAACCCAAGGTGTAAAAAAATAAGAAAACCGAAGCAAAGCGAGGGTGGTTACTCGTAATAAATAATTTAATGATTTTCACGTCACGTTGTAAGTTATAACAAGTTAGTCCTTTATTTATAACTTAGTTCTTAGTTAGTCCTGTACATATAGTGATTATTGTAATAAAAGGCACGTAATTCAAATAAGATGAATAAAAACTTCAAAAGATTAATATTGAAGATTTATTGCAATCTACAAAATAAACTTTACTAGAGATACCAATAATTTATATAACCTTCTATATAAAAGTTGCTATAACCTTCGTTAACTTTTTAACAGCCAAGTTCAAAAAGCATACAGAAAATTAGAGTTGAAATAACTAGACGTTACAGGTCATTGAACTACAACTGGGGACATTTAGGACACATTACAGTCCAAGAGCGCGCATGAGAATGTTTTATTTAGCCCTCGCAAGATATTACTTACAGCTCGGGGAAAATAAAAGATAAAAGTTCTATTTGACTTGGATAGAGTAGGTACTGTTAGATACTGGAATCCTCAAGTCATTGTCAAGAAAATTGGATAGAAACATTGATACCCCATTTACACGCGCGCGCGAGCCACGAGACAATCCGCGAGACGCGCGTGTAAATGAGCGGTGAGATACATACATAGAGGAGACATCTCAAACAAAATGTGTGTTCCACCGCCGGCTTGCCCTCCGTTCTCTTTTCAAACTAGAAGCCTCGTTTGCACACTGGCCATAAAGTAACTTTGTATATGACACTTGCCGAACCAAGACGGCAACCTAAGCAAGCTTATATATTCCATTAACACGCTAGTGGCTTGCCAAGTTCAAACGCTCCTTTATGATTTTTTTCCTGCCAAAATGGCGGGAACATTGCACAATAATTAAATTAAATTTGTTTTAGTTAATTTAAGTTAATATTTTGTTTTCTTACCGATGATAAAGTGATACCATTATCTTTTTTGTTTTTTGTCGTGCAATTGTAATACGTTCTTATTACGCACGACGGCATTTTTTCAGTTTTTTCATAAACAATTTTGGCATGCGGCCGCCATGAACGCAGCCGAGTGACAGCCGAGTGACAGAATGAAATGCAGCCGGCCGGCTGCAATGCACACCCCCGAATCCAATGTTCGCGGTGTCTGTTCTATACGCTAGTAATACTAGTTCAATGGATAGAAATAAGATTTCTGACTTCAATTTTCAAGATTAGTCTTAATTAGAATTAAGAATAGCCCAGTTGTTAATGATCCTTCTTGACCATCATCTGGGTTAGAACAGACATTTGGCTGAAAGACAAAATGTTTTTACTCAGAAGTTGTAAGGCTTCAGGAGATCGTAGGTACTTTAATCTATTGTAGTTCAATCTCATTTATTGTGCTTAGAGCTTAGAACTCTTTCATCTATACATCTATACAAATAAATAAATTTGGAGTGTCTGTTTGTAATATTAAAATAACCGCATTTTACTAAGTGCATTTGGATGTATACACGGTACATATTATACCAAAACATCATTTTTTACAATTTTTGTCTGTCTGTCTGTCTATCTGTCTGTCTGTCTGTCTGTCTGTTTGTTCCGACTAATCTCTGAAATGGCTGGACCGATTTTGACGGGACTTTCATTGGCTGCTGATGTAACGAGGAGTAACTTAGGCTACTCTTATTTTAGAAAAAGAAAATAGTTTGTTAGGCGATATTTCGCCGGGTCAGCTAGTTATTCATTACCTATTTATAGTTCTAACTTATTCATTACTAGGCTCCTCCGCACTATTGAAGTTTTTCATTCTGTAGACGTTAATTTACGACAATATTAACCTAACTCTTGGTAAATTAACGTTGAATCGTTAAACTTGCTAAACGTAATACAAATTATCGGTAACTTTGTTAAACAAATTATAACTCTGTGGGGAGAAATTTAATTGATTTATGTAGCTGTTAATCATTCCGTGAATTAAATTTTCTGGTTGGATTGTATTACATAATTTATTTCAATAGAAATCAACCACGCTTCGAATTTGACTTTGATGAAAAAGAACGGTCATAATTACGATAAATTAAATAAAAGGAGACTAATTTAACATATTCTCGTAGAATCAGTAAAATCATCATACCTATCATTAATAGTCGTGTTTAGAATAGTCTATCTATCTATACTACTTATAATAAAACTCAAGGGGCAAATTTTCTGTACATTGAATATAAAAAAAAAATCGATTAGGGAACTTCAATAACGTGTTGCGTGTGTGTGTGTGTTGTGAGCACAAAAATATTTTTTTTAGAATTATTGTCTGTCTGTCTGTCTGTCTGTCTGTATGTCTGTCTGTCTGTCTGTCTGTCTGTCTGTCTGTCTGTCTGTCTGTCTGTCTGTCTGTCTGTCTGTCTGTCTGTCTGTCTGTCTGTCTGTTTGTCTGTCCGGGCATCACATGAAAACCCTTGAACGGATTTCAATGAAAATTGGTAAAGTTGTTTTTATATTTCGGGTCATATGTTAGGATACTGTTTATCCCGGAAAATTAAAAGATTTCTCCGGGAAACGGGATGAAAATTTGTATGGAATAGTTTTAAAATATCAACCGATTTGCTTCAAATTTGCAACAAATGTTCCTCGCTTAAATTGATGGAACACATATTTATCAGTTTTTCAAAATTTTGCAAAAAAAGAAAAAAATACAAATTAATGTTAATATTGCTTATTTTTCAAAACCCGCTCCTGGACGAATCCTTTGTGATTTTATCGTGGGTTTCAGTATATAAATGACTGAATATAAGTACTTCAGTATAAACTCACCGTTTTTTAAATTTTATTCTGCAAGAGGTAAAAATAAGGTAAAACATAATTTCCGTATGCGAAGTTGCGGGCAGCAGCTAGTGATAAATATAATTATTATAATAAGCGATTCTAATAAGAACAAATATGTGTTGTCATATCAGACATTGATTATAATAACGTCGACGAATATGACCCCGTAGCCTAGTTCGTAGCGAGTAGTAGCGACCCTGCCTGCGAAGCGAGGGTTCCAGGGTTCAATTCCCAGCCGGGGCAGCTCTGCAGATATTTATGTGATAGATAAATATTTGTACTCGGGTCATGGGTGTTACTGTGATGTGTCGTCCATGCCACCTGCGACACAGGTAAAAACCTACTGCGGGAGTATGAGTGTTTAAGCGTTTTTTCTATAATCAACTTTAATAAATTACTACTTATTAAATATTCATGTTAACAATAAGCCGTATAATTTATAGCATGTTTTTAAATTTTATTTGTTTGAGATGGCTTGGCATGGTCATTACAACAATTACAACTATTAAAAAAACAGTCGAATTGAATACCTCCTACTTTTTTGAAGTCGGTTAATAAAGGGAACATCTCGTTCAGGTTATTTCAGTAGGTAAATCATAAGTTCACGAAATGTCAGTTAAGTGCATCTGAGGGCGCTTTATTGGTTGACTAATAATTGAATGTGGGATGCCGTGGCATTTGGCTACAAATAGCTCGGCTAAAGTACTCGCCATTTTACAGTGGATGAGTGGAAGAGGTCGTGCAACATTATCATAGGAATTTTAAACCGTAATATTTTCATTTAAAGCTGTTTTTTAATGTTCAATAATAGTCACCTAAGTAAACGTCAGTCGCCGCACCTGTAGGGTTTTTTGATGAGTCCGATTTTTTAGGGTTCATGAGAATCAATTTAACAAGGTTTAGTTTTCGGAAACCTTCGTTGAAATATATTTTCATTACTCGTAATATATCAAAGGAGAGAAAATAGGACAAACTGAGGTCGGCGGTTAGAACCTAATTCTTATTTTTCCACATGTCATGTTAAATTTACAAATTATTTGCTGTAGGTACCATATTCTTCTTTGTGTGAATTCTTAATTTTTCTAATTCTTATTTTACCGACTGCCCGAGTTTCCTAATTATAAAGTAGTAGCAATTTTTGTTTCAGTGATCTCGCTTAAGGCGATACCTCGGGAATTTGGTTGATTTTCTTTTCCATCCTTTGAGTATGACTTCGCTTCAGGTATTCCCTTAAAACTTTACTTGTCCCACTTGCACTAAGTAAGAACTAACGTTATTTAGTTATTACGAAGGTCCTGTGTGTGTACCACCTGTAGCCTGTAAGATTAACTCGAGCTCCCAAACTCGGGCCACAGTGGCTCTAATTAAACTACGTACCAGGAACATGCATCTAGTGTAGGCGATCACGTGTACCTAATCCCCAGTTCCCAGTTTACATACACGTGATCAACCTACGCTTTATACGAGCATCCACCTTTCAATTTCGCTTTGTACCCCAGAGCTTTGCTATTTGAGTATGTCCATACTAATAAACTGATTTACTATATATTTACCATACTATTAAACTGACTATTAAACTGATTATTAGATGAACATGGACAAGACGAAAATCATGTCGAATGTCCATGTCACACCCATACCGGTTGTTGTTGATGGCTCTGCTCTCGAAGTTGTAGACGAATATATTTACCTCGGACAAGTGATCCAGATGGGTAAGTCCAACTTCGAGAAAGAAGTCACTCGTAGAATCCAACTTGGATGGGCTGCGTTCGGGAAACTGCGTCATATCTTGTTGTCCAAAACACTACCTCAGTGCCTGAAGTCGAAGATGTTCGAGCAGTGTGTGTTGCCAGCGATGATATACGGATCCGAGACGTGCTGCTTCGCTATTGGCCTAATCCACAAGCTCAGAGTAGCGTAGCGGGCTATGGAGAGGGCTATGCTCGGTATTTCTCTACGTGATCGCATTCAAAATGAGGAGATCCGTAGGAGAACAAAGGTAACCGACATAGCTCAAAGAATTAGCAGGCTGAAGTGGCAATGGGCTGGCCACATAGTTCAAAGGACCGATAACCGTTGGGGAAGAAAGGTCATCAAATGGCACCCACGTCTCGGAAAAAGGAGCATAGGACGCCCTCCAACCAGGTGGACTGACGACCTGAAGAAGACAGCGGGCATCCGCATCAGACGCTGGACTCAGGACCGGTCAGAGTGGCGCAAGTTAGGGGAGGCCTATGTCCAGCAGTGGACCTACAAAGGCTGATGGATGGATGGATGGATGCATGTCCATAATGTCCATGCTGCCCGCAACATCAAACTGCATGGTGTGTAATGATAGTTTACATTGAATCAGAATTTTACTCAAAGTATAATCTTATAATTATAGTATAGTGGTGTATAGTGGACTGAATCTGGTAGTGATCCTCTAGCTGAATAAGTGGTCACGGCTCTCGCGTTTATTTTTCGCTTAACAGCCAGGACAGCTGTTTGTGTGATAGATAAATGTTGCTTTCGAGTTATTTGTGTGTGTAACATGTAACATGTATGTAACCTATCCACAGTACCGAAGGACGCATAATCTAAATTTTACCCAAAAATACCCTCTTCAAAGAAATAGTCTTCAAAATTGCCAAATGTACCTATGCTAATAATACAGTGTATTATTGTAGTAAATAAAGTATACACAGTATAAGTTTCCTTGATTCCTCATAAATTACAAAATCACCTAATTATTACAAGACCACCAAACATAACTAAAAACCATCTCCGCATCAAAATCGGTCCATTGATTCAGGAGTTACAATGCCACAGCAGCACACAGACACGTCAAACCTTTTAGCGTCAGGGGTTAAAAACTAAATTATAAGGAACAGTAACTTAAATAATATTGATTTTCGAATTGAGAAAACTGACTGATATTAAAGAAGGTCAAAAGCTCTTTGAATCGATAACAAAACAACTATCAACAAACATTAAACTTGCCTCAAACCGCGCTTGTTAGTATTAACTACTAACCGCGAATTAATTAGAACAATGTGTTTAATTTAGCCGCGCGGTAAACGACATTGACATTTTCTATTCAGTATTCACGGCATTATAATGTAGGCTATCTAAGGTATAAGCGCTGGAAAATGTCGGAAATATCAAATTAAGGTAATAGCTTCGGATATCATGAATACCTTGTATTTTACAAAATATATTTGAACTAGCACTCTTCAACTTTGCACGCGTTTTCCTGGATAACAAGACAAGTATCCTATGCCCTATTCCAGATTATAGTCTTCAGTGTGCTAAATTAAATAATCGCTAACACACTCATACCCCACCAGTATTATAGGTTATAACTTGTGGCGCGGATGGCATGGACGACACATCACAATAATACCCATGACCCGTGTACAAATATTGATCTGTCACATAAATATCTACCCCGGCCGGGAATCGAACCCGGGACCCCTCGCTTCGCAGGCAAGGTCACTGCTAACTAGGGTCGTCAAAAAAATTAAAAATAAAATTTTATGAAAATCCTTTCAGTGGGTTTTAAGTGAAAGCAAACTTTCACCATAATATTAATTAGTAGGATGGCATTTGCCGAAGAAAGCCTTTTTAACCGACTTCAAAAAAGGAGGTATTGAATTCGACTGTATTTATTTATGTTTGTTACCTTAGAACTTTCGACTGGGTGAACCGATTTTGATGATTCTTTTTTTAATCGAAAGACGGTGCTTGTCATGTGGTTCCACTTAAATTTGAGCTAAATCTGACAAGAAGTTTTTGAGTTATTTTGAAGTCGGTTATTTTTTGTCATGAATTATTATGAATTATTATTATAATTATTAAATGTTTTAAATGAGCAAAAAATAATGAGCATACGAGTAAGTTATCACCGTCGTCCATGGACATCAGTAACACCAAAGACAACCCCAATGTATTGCCGGCCAAATAAGAAGCGGGGGATTCGGTATGACTTATGAGTCCTAGAAGGTGAAGTGGCAAGAAACTTCCAAGTATAGCATTTTCCTACGCGCAGAGACAGACGGAGAGAGAGAGAGAGAGAGAGAAAGAGACAGATGGTTATACAAAATGTATATGGAAGCAAATGTCGGTTGTTCACGTGAGCTAAAATTTTACTGAACATAAATTCTCCGAGTCCAGTACGCAGCTCTAAATTTTTGAATGAATACATACATCCATTATTAAATATTTCCATAACATTTGTATAAGTGCCTGCTTATCCTCACTTTATAAACATCCACCATAGTCTATGGATTTTACAACTTATATTTTGAGATCCTCATCAGAGAAGAGGCCATCATTGTAACGAATCTCAGAGACTGATTTTTAGGATAAGTTCTTCATAAAACAGAAGCACAACAATTCTAGCCAGTTCTTTCTTTCTTCTCTTCTTTCTTGTCGGCAACGCATCGGTAATGACATGGTAATTAATACGTATATCAAACTTGAAACCTACCTACGTCCCCGCGTTCCTAAGAAAAATAGGGTTGACAGACAGACAGACAACAAAGTTCTACAACGTTTCCGTTTTTTCCTTTTAGGTACGGAAGCCTAAAAACTAAGTATAAAATAAGCTAGTTGTTACAATAAAATTCACGAACTTTATGTGTTAAATGTCTAAATGTGATAACCTTTGAGAAGAGTTTGATTAAAACTGGGAAAATAACTAGTAAATCAATACACGGAGTTAAATTGGATTTCTACGTCAGCGGCATTGTCATTCTACCGCGGCTTCGGTGCAAATACTCGCGAAATTAATCGAAGTTGGGTAAAGATTTTTCCAGTCTATACATGTAATCGACCATCTGTAACTGTGGATATATATTGGCCTGAGATTTTAGCAAGTAAATAAATGAAATGAATATCTGTCTGACTTCTTTCACATAAGTTTGATTTACACTTATTTATAACCTTATTAAGTACATAGGTACTAATTAGGTTTCTTGCCTGTTCTTGTTTCTAGTAACAAACGCTCTTTGGGAGTTTCTTTGTCGCTTCTTTTTTTTCGGAACCATGAAAAAGGCGTAAAAGTCGAAAAGTGTAAAAACTTCGATTATTTTTTATGCACCTAACTAGCTAATAATGAAACAAGCGACCCATTTGAAAGTTAGTGGTAATAACTGCTGCTATTGTAGTAGAGCTCAGACACACTATAGAAGTATAGGCATCACCAATGCGTTGCAACAAAGGAAGAACAAAGAAAGAAAAAAGCAATTTGAACATTTTGAACCCTCTACATTTTTAGGGTTCCGTAGCCAAATAGCAAAAAACGGAACCCTTATAAATTCGTCATTTCTGTCTGTCTGTCTGTCCGTCCGTATGTCACAGCCACTTTTCTCCGAAACTATAAGTACTGTTGAAACTTGGTTAGGAGATGTATTCTGTAAACCGCGTTAAGATTTTTACACAAAATAGAAAAAAAATCAATAAATTTTGGGGTCCCCATACATAGAACTGAAACTCAAAAATTTTTTTTTCATCAAACCCATACGTATCTATAGATAGGTCTTCAAAAATGATATTGAGGTTTCTAATATCGTTTTTTTTTTTAATTGAATAGTTTGCGCGAAAGACACTTCCAAAGTGGTAAAATGTGTGTCCCCCCCTGTAACTTCTAAAATAAGAGAATGATAAAACTAAAAAAAATATATGATGTGCATTACCATGCAAACTTCCGACGAAAATTGATTTGTACGAGATCTAGTAGTTTTTTTTTAATACTTCAAAAATCGTAAACCGCAAAAAACATCGATCAAAGTTAAAACGAACTACAATAACTTTTATATTATGTTACTTGCTGCTACGGAACCCTTCATGGGCGAGTCCAACTCGCACTTGGCCGCTTTTTGATGGTAAAAGTACTTAACTACAATTTTAAAGGTAACTTTGTAGTTGATAAATCTCGTTCAAGTTCGTCATATTCAGCCGCGTCACGCATATAAGATGTCCCTACATTTAAACGTGGTACTGAGAGGACAATAAACCTTTTTAAATGTAAATATTGTATACCGTAACCGAAAGCAACCTCTGGCAAGTTTAACCGAAAGCAAATATTGTATTTGCTCTGGCCTTATTGAATCAAAACTTTTTTGTTCTAAGCTATTCTATTTAACATGGAGTTTGGTGAAAACTTTAGTTCGAGAATTGTTTGAATTTAACCTTCCAAAAAGCATTGTTAATATTCGTATATACATTATTTGATTTGTTCCTTTGAATATTGTATTGAATTTGTGGGCTACTCCCACAATACATACATACATACATACATACATATATACATACATACATACATACACACATACATACACATAACATAAATACATGTACATATTCACATAAACTCATTATATTTACAAACCAAAGCGCACGTAAAATTTAATATTAATTACAACCGTGCGGCCCGTTGTCGGGCGCAATGGAAACATGCCGCACCGGCGGTACCGTTATCCATGTATCACGCCACCGCCGGCCGCCGCCTGCGCGCGCGCCTCAGTCACGATCTCACTGCGCCGTGGCAAACCCGTGTCGCTTTGCTTTTTAATGCGCCCCGCTTGTTTACGTTACTTCGCTTGCAAATAGTGTAATTCTGTTAACCTTTCGCTTCCGTCCTTCTTTCATTTATCTATCTGTGCTGTGCTATCGCTGTATTCTTCTCCTTCTGAACTGTATTGTGGATTTTGTGAGTGAATAAAGAAACTGTGTTCGCGTAAGTGTTTGGACTTCTTTTCTCCCGACATAACAACACGCCTACTACATTGGTGACTCCTCTGAACATTAATATGAGCGCCGACCACAGCAGCAGCAGTGACTCCGGAAAGACGGCCGAATCGCTACGAGGCGTAAATACCAAGCCACGTAAAAGGCGCGTTTCCACTGCACCCAACGACGAAGCTTCCGTGAACCGGATAATGAATTTAAAGATTCCTGTTTTTTCACCGGAGGATCCTGACATTTGGTTCGCCTTAGTGGAGGGCCAATTCAAAAATTATCGAATTACGGAAGACGAGGTAAAATTTAACATTGTCATCACTAACTTGGACATCGTTCACGCCAAGGCCGTAAAAGACATTATAATGAACCCTCCAAAGGATAACCGCTACGAAAAATTAAAATCTGAATTAATCAAGCGACTTACCGTCTCCCACGAAGAGAAAGTAAGGAAACTATTGATCCATGAAGAACTCGGCGACAGAAAACCTTCACAATTCCTTCGCCATTTGCGCGACCTAGCAGGATCCAATGTTCCAGAAGAATTCTTGCAAACCATCTGGAGTAACCGACTCCCACGCAGCATTCAGACAGTGTTGGCATCCCAAACGTCCCTGAACTTGGAACAGCGAGCTGAACTCGCCGACCGTGTGCAGGAGATATCGGCGCCCGCAAACGTAGCAGCCACCTCCGCAGCATGCAACGTTCCCGGACTCAATAGCAACACCTCTAATGAAATCGCCGAGCTAAAACGAATGGTGGAAAGTTTGGCTGTTAAGTTGGATGAACATACGCGTGAGTCACGTCGCAACGCACGAGGCAGGCAAGAGCGGCGTCGTTCACCGTCACGCAGTTTGACCAGATCAGCTTCCATGTACCGAAAATATCCGATCTGCTGGTATCACGCTCGTTTCGGTTCGAGCGCATTCAAATGTCAAAGACCATGTGACTACAAGGAGTCGGAAAACAACAGGGGCAATCATTAATAATGGCGACCGACGATTGCCCAGCAGTACCTGGTCGCCTTTTCGTACGTGATCGTAACACGAAGACCCAATTTTTAGTCGACACGGGTAGCGATCTTTGTGTGTTTCCCCGATCCCAACTGCGAGAGCGGCGATCACCTACAAGTTACGAACTCACTGCGGCTAACGGGACCTCCATAAGCACGTACGGCTACGCGCACCTCAACCTGGATCTGGGCCTACGACGAACTTTCCCCTGGCGATTTGTGGTGGCTGATGTCACCAAACCCATCATCGGTGTAGATTTTTTGTGCTATTATAATTTGTTAGTAGATTGTAAAAACCAAAAATTAAAAGATGCCACTACAACTTTATCCACTCCAGCTTCACTGGATTTTAATTCAAATAATATCCATTCAATAAAGGTTTTAACTGGTGACTCGAAATACCATAGCTTGCTTACACGGGAATTTCCCGAGATCACACGACCTGCAGGTACACAACGCACGATACCACACTCTACACAACATCACATTCGCACCACACCAGGCCCACCAGTATCTTGCACACCTAGGCGCCTAGCACCCGATAAACTAAAAATAGCTCGTACCGAATTTGAATCAATGTTAGCAAACGGTACAGCTAGACCTTCTGAAAGCCCATGGTCATCGCCACTACACCTTGCAGCTAAAAAGGACAATGGTTGGCGTCCTTGCGGCGATTATCGGAAACTAAACGCACGTACCATTCCCGATATGTACCCCATCCGTCATATACATGATTTCACTCACAATATCGCTGGTTGTCACGTATTTAGCACGATTGATCT
The DNA here is from genome assembly GCA_951805285.1 of Thymelicus acteon. NCBI lineage: Eukaryota > Metazoa > Arthropoda > Insecta > Lepidoptera > Hesperiidae > Thymelicus > Thymelicus acteon. The sequence continues at coordinate 5,735,930 of OX638233.1, forward strand.
AGTCAAAGCGTACAATCAAATACCCGTGTGCGCAGAGGACATACCTAAGACGGCAATCACAACGCCCTTCGGTATGTTTGAATTTCCTTTTATGACGTTCGGCCTGCGTAACGCAGGCCAAACTTTTCAGCGTTTTGTAGATGACATGATGCGTGGCTTAGATTTCGTCTATTGCTATTTAGATGACTTCCTTATATACAGCAAGGACGAGAACCAACATGAAGACCACCTGCGTCAAGTATTTACCAGGCTTCGAAATTACGGTATGGTCATCAACGTATCGAAATGCGTTTTCGGGGCTTCTGAAGTAAATTTTTTAGGATTCCACATCTCGACGCACGGTACGAAGCCCATGGAGGAGAAAATTCAGGCCATACGAAATATTCCCCCTCCCAAGGACATAAGAGGTCTCAGGCGGTTCCTGGGCATGGCCAATTTCTATAGGCGCTTCTTGCCTAACGCCGCCCAAACCCAGGCACCCCTCAACGCTCTACTTACTGGAGCAGTGAAAGGCTCCACACCAGTCAACTTGACCGGCGATTCCCTTAAAGCTTTTTCGGAGACAAAAGCAGCTCTGTCCAACGCTGCTCTTCTAGCTCATCCTAATTGCCAATACAAACTAGCACTGGTAACTGACGCATCCGATACAGCCATCGGTGCCGTTTTACAACAGCTCAATAAAGACACATGGGAACCTCTTGCTTTCTTTTCACGAAAGCTCAGCCCGTCACAATCAAAGTACTCCCCGTACGATCGGGAGCTTCTCGCTATTTACGAGTCAATCAAGTACTTTCGCCATATGATTGAAGCAAGACATTTTACAGTCTACACAGATCATAGGCCAATTACGTATGCCTTTCACGAACGCAAGCAAAATTGCTCACCCAGGCAATTTCGGCATTTGGACTATATCGCTCAGTTCACGACCGATATAAAGCACATTTCCGGCAAAAATAATGTAGTAGCCGACGCTTTATCACGGGTTGACGAACTTGTGCTGCCAATCAATCTCACCGATCTCAGTGCAGCTCAAGAAGGAGACGAAGAAATATCCAGTTACCTTACTGGGAATTCATCACTACGTTTACAAAAGATGGATTACCCAGGGAGCCAAAAGTTTCTGTACTGCGATGTCAGCACATCATCCCCCAGGCCTTTCGTGACAAAGGAGTTCCGCAAGCGGGTTTTTGATAGCCTCCACTCTTTAAGTCATCCTGGTGCTGCTGCAACCGCCAAGATGGTAGCTGAAAGATTCGTATGGCCTGGAATGAGGAGAGATTGTAGAGAATGGGCCCGAACATGTTTGTCATGTCAGCGATCTAAAATAAGCCGCCACGTGTCAGCCCCAGTGGGAGATTTCGCGTTACCCCGCGCCCGCTTCAAGCACGTTCATATCGACCTCATAGGCCCCCTTCCAATTTCACAGGGATATAAGTACTGCCTGACAGCTATAGACCGTTTTACACGGTGGCCGGAAGTTATCCCGATACCGGATATCACGGCAGAAACGGTGGCTAAAGCGCTTATATCCGGCTGGATTTCCAGGTTCGGTGTTCCTACTGACATTGTCACAGACCGCGGTCGACAATTTGAGTCCTCACTCTTTCAATATTTGGCAAAATCCGCTGGTTTCCAACACAAACGTACTACAGCCTACCACCCGGCAAGTAACGGACTGATAGAACGCTTTCACAGGCAGCTTAAATCATCCATCACATGTCACGCAACAGCAAACTGGTCGGAGATCCTACCATTAGTTTTACTCGGAATCCGCAGCGCATTCAAAGAGGATCTACTAACGTCTTCCGCCGAGTTGCTATATGGTGAGCCGTTAAGGCTGCCCGGTGAATTTTTTGAACCGACAACACCTTGCACATCTGACATGTCCGATTTTACAGCTCGTTTACGTTCATTTGCCGAGAATTTGAAACCGGTGCCCGCGTCCCGCCACAATAAACACAAAGTTTTCGTTTTCAAAGAGCTGGCCACCACAGACCAAGTCTTCCTACGTGAAGACGCTGCGCGTGCCCCTTTTCAACCAGCCTACACAGGCCCCTATAAGATACTTGAAAAAGGTGACAAGGTTTTCAAGATACTCGTGAAAGGAAAGCCTGTTACTGTCACAATCGACCGATTAAAACCAGCGTTTGTACTTACCAGCAATACCGAAGACAGACTAAGTACCGCCGAACCATCCTCGAGTCCATCCGACGCATCCCAAAATTCCCAACACACTACACCAGATTTACCAACCCTTCCTTCGTCAGATCCACCAATTCCCCATGCGTTTACTAAATTGACACGCTCAGGGCGGCGAGTAAGATTTCCGGATTATTATCGCCCCTAACTGGGTCTCTGGGGGGGAGTCATGTGGGCTACTCCCACAATACATACATACATACATACATACATATATACATACATACATACATACACACATACATACACATAACATAAATACATGTACATATTCACATAAACTCATTATATTTACAAACCAAAGCGCACGTAAAATTTAATATTAATTACAACCGTGCGGCCCGTTGTCGGGCGCAATGGAAACATGCCGCACCGGCGGTACCGTTATCCATGTATCACGCCACCGCCGGCCGCCGCCTGCGCGCGCGCCTCAGTCACGATCTCACTGCGCCGTGGCAAACCCGTGTCGCTTTGCTTTTTAATGCGCCCCGCTTGTTTACGTTACTTCGCTTGCAAATAGTGTAATTCTGTTAACCTTTCGCTTCCGTCCTTCTTTCATTTATCTATCTGTGCTGTGCTATCGCTGTATTCTTCTCCTTCTGAACTGTATTGTGGATTTTGTGAGTGAATAAAGAAACTGTGTTCGCGTAAGTGTTTGGACTTCTTTTCTCCCGACATAACAACACGCCTACTACAAATTTAACTGACATACAGACAATTATTTACAAGTAAGAAACGAAGTGGGCAATTAAATGAAAATAAAACCATTTATTATATTATTATTTGTTAATCTATACTTCTGTACTAGTAATATTAAAAAGAGGAAAGATTTGTTTGTTTGCATTGAATAGGCTCCGAAACTACTGAACCGATTTAAAAAATTCTTTCACTGTTGGGAAGCTACACTTTCCCCGGGTGACATAGGCTATATTAAAAAAACAGGGATCCTTAATAAAACTCCAATAATGTAACCCAAGGTGTGAATAAATAAGAAAACCGAAGCAAAGCGAGGGCGGTTATTCTTAGATTATATTTACATAGCTACCTATATTTTGCCTCCTTGCTAGGAGAGGAAAAGTATTTCATGTTTATTACATTTTGTCATTGGTTTTGGAGTTGAAAATAAAACCTTATAAATAAAGTAAATAAAGTATCTATTTTAACCAAATAATAATATTATGGTTGACGTCCCTTGGTATTGCAGAATACAGATTATGATAAGAAAATATAAATAATAAATCCTCAAATATTTTTTTCCTCAGGACATATTTAAGTAATATAATAAAAATTTTACTAACAAAAAATAACCGACCTCAAAATGACTCGTAAACTACTAGTCAGATCTCGTTCAAATTTATGTGGGACCACATGACAAGCACCAGCTTTCGTTTAAAAGAACAATCATCAAAATCGGTTCACCCAGTCGAAAGTTCTGAGGTAAAAAATTAAAAAAAAAAACAGTCGAATTGAGAACCTCCTCCTTTTTTTGAAGTCGGTTAAAAACTGAAATTGGAGGCGGCTTAATTTTTAAATAATAACTACTCATCTTTAATGGATTTGCTTATCACAAAAAATTGATTTAAGGTGGGTATAACAACCATATATTATGTATTCTGTGACACAATTTAGCTTCAGGTTACATCGTAACAGAACCTTCTACCAGCATGGTGGGCTACATGCCGTACATGACGTGTTTTACATTTTAATTGGAGTCATTTTCCCTAATGGTTCTGAAGTGTCTCTTGTTACTGTAACAAAATTGTGAAACCCTCGATCTACACCATTTATATTAAGTAGACTAGCTAACCCGGCGAACTTCGTATCGCTTATTATTTTCTAAAATAAAATTAGTCCAAGTTACTCCTTGTTACATCAGCCAGTGAAAGTCCGGTCAAAATCGGTCCAGCCATTTCAGAGATTAGCCGGAACAAACAGACAGACAGACAGACAAAAATTGTAAGAAATGTTGTTTTGGTATAAGCAACGTGTATAAATCCACATGCACTTAGTATAAAGCAGTTATTTTAATATTACAAACAGACACTCCAATTTTATTTATTTGTATAGATTATTTAGTACTAGCTTCTATTTGCGACTTTCCTCACAGTTTTATGGACAAAGGAACTTCTCTCATTTTATCCTTCCCATACAAAGTTTCATGTTTAACAAAAAAATGTTTAACATGCCTGAATTTTCCAAAATCCTATGTTATTGCTTGCCTAGGCTACAAAAGACGGGTGACTACTAGTGTAAAATTTAGTAGTAGAGTAGTGAAATTTAGTAAAAAAATAAAATAAATCCTGTAACTTAGATGGTAATAGGCAATCCTACTTGTTGTGTTAGGAGTCCAAGGTTTGATTTCCAAAGTTTGATAGTTATGTGATAGATTAATGTTTGCTCTCGAAGCGTACAAGATGTCATTGATGTAGGCAGCAGCAGGGGTATTCTATGCTATTGGTTATTCAATAATATTCCTTTTACTTTGCTCCATGATATATTTCCAGTTCTCCTAACGTTCACATCACCTCAATAACAATCTCTACTACTCCGTGATCACTATTAGAATCCCATAGAATAACCCACACGTATTGTTCTAAACAGATTAACATATTCCTTATTCTAAATATTTAGTTTTTCTTCATGACTTCTTTTATGACAGCATCTGCATCGGCCGATCGTTGTAGAACCAAAGAGGTCGCTCGCCGACATAATTATATTATATTTGTGTTGTACTATTCTAACGAAATGCAATACTGAAGTTTGAGTCTTTTTATTCATTTGTATCTCCTTCATTTGATTTTACATAATAAAGGAATGTATAGCATACAGTAAAATAATTACGACATTACCGTAAGAACTGCATATCTAATGAGTAAAATTATAAACTTTGCAGTTGTACCATGCTTTTAAAACTCTGTTTAAATTCCGCCACAAATCATTTTAGAAAGCAAAAAACAAACCTAAGTTCTACGAAAAGGCTTAAGTATTTCTAATTTAATGCATTTGCAGAAGGCTTTATTCAGCTGACATTTACATTTTTAATGAGAATTTCCTTCGAAGAAACGAAGTAATTACATAAACTGGTACTAAGATATTAAAATTAAAACTCGTAATTTTACGGTCGATTGTAAAAGGATAGTTTTTGTGATAGCTGGCCAGGGTAAAACCATGTAAGTAGGTACCATCCTACTAAAGAGAAAGGAATATTTTTTATGCGAATAGCCGACAAATGAAAGACGAGGCATCTGATAAGGGGCCATCCATAAATTACGTCATACGTTAGGGGGGGAGGGGGGGGGGGTCAATGTAGTGTGACATTGTGTGAAGGGTGGGAGGGGGTCCTAAATTTCGTGACGTCACATTTCAAAATCGAATAATTAGTATGAATAGGTAAATATTAAAAAACAATTAATGGAAATAAAACTTATCTCGGAACTGCTGTTTTAATTAAATAATTTCTAGGTGTAAAATTTCATAATATGTAACGTCACACTAGGGGGGGGAGGTCTCACAAATGTGACCAGCTGGGATAAGGAGTGGGGACGGGTCAAAAAGTCATGAAATTAGTGTGACGTAATTTATGGATGGCCCCTAAGTAGTCACCTTCGCTCATTAATAGATATAAAGGCATCACCGATAATATTTATGTAGCTATATGTTTCATTCAAAATTCCCATACAACACAACCTTGCTTGATTTGAAAGCATTCTCAAACTTGTTGCCTGTAGTTGCTCTTATTGGCAGTATTCCAAGTTTCAATTATGGCAACGTTTTCCTTTATTTATATTTTAAGATGTTTACGACAGACTGCTATTATACTGTGAGATGCAGATGCAAAATGATTTACGTATGTGGGGTTGTTTTTCCATGGCTGTCTAAGATATGTATGTATGTTTTCGGTTGCCGTTTTCAAACGCCAGGTAAGGTGATCATTTCTGAGCAACAGCCTTCTAGTATGTACCGATTTTTTGAGTTTATCCATTACCTTTTTATAATATTACTTTAGAAAACTATGGACAACAACTATATCAAAGACGTCACTGATACTGATACTTTGTTGGCCAAGAAAGAAGACAGTTAAGAACGGTCTCTCAAGCTCCCAGCTACGAGTAGAACACTACACGCCGTTTGGCTGCTAACTCGAGCTAAAGGGTAGTATTCTATGTCGTACCAAGATATTTTCTTCATCTTTCCATTTATCTTTTCCCCACATCTTTGTTTATTAACGGCCGTTTTCAATACACAATATACTTTAAAAATGAACGTGCCCCCATTAAAAGTTATTGTTACAATCCGAAAGTGGAAATCTTTATTTCAATATATTAAATACAATATCGAAGTGGTAATCTTTATCTAATATTTATTGAGTAAAAAATGTTTCCTACGTATTGTTACGCGTTATCATAATAATATAACTTGCCTCCACGTTCATTTTTAAAGTAGACTATAATGTCTAATAGTGTTATTTACAATAAATAATTAATAAAGATTATGGATAGAAAGCTTAGCTGAAGCGGTCGTAACTATGAAAGGATTGCTACGTAAGTCGTACGTGTATTGGCAGGAACTTTGCAAGCCGAGTGCATCACTACTTCACCTAATTACCTAGTAAGTGGAAAGGCTCTTTTAAGATTTTCCTTCTTATTTTTAGCTCTCATAATGTACAGGATATTAAAATGATTTTAATATTTTAATATCTATGGGAATATGGCGGATATCTAGGGAAAATTTCAATCTTTAAAATTGTTTTACGCGACACTGTTTTAACAAGTTTTGTAATCTTTGAGTAAATGGCCGACAAATGAAGCGAGGATTCAGCCATAAATAAGTAGTCATTGTCAGCTAAGAGTATTGGTAACGCGAAAGGTCAGTGAAACTGTTGACCACTGTTGCCCACTGTCTGTAAGGTTATTCTGTTTTGTAACTCAACAGTGGAATCCGCGATGAGTGTTAAACTTCAAACGACTAAAGATAGGATTTTGACACTCATCGCGGATTCCGCTTTCGAGCTACAAAACAGAAAATTGTTGCCTTACAGGAAAGCAAAGTTCTTACTTAGCATATTCTGAAGCGATATTATAGTGTTCTTCAGGAGTAAAAGGTAAGATCGATATGCCATTAAAGTTTCAAGCTGACACGACTCCGAAGCAATCTTCTTTCCTCGAAGCAGGATATTTACTTATTTGTAGAACAAATGAGAAAACAACGCGCTTTGTGAAAGTAGGACGCGTTCATGTGTAGTTCCCTGAATTGTCGATAAAATGTGTATCAGAACGAATCGATACTTCACGATTTAATGTCGAATGTTTTATTTTTAGGTAGGTGTATGAATTGATATTGTGAAATTTTATAGATGTCGCTTACTGGTTTTTGGTAGCTTCTTGAATTATAAAGACGTTTTGAAGTTTATTTATGGAATCGATCCGAAAAGACATGATTAGTTATTATTACGATATTCTCTGACTGTTCATAGCTAAAGAATAAAAAGTAGTTTATCGAAATCGAAAAGGAATTGCAGTAAGTAGTGCATAAAGGATTGGCCACTGCCAACTCTAAAGTGGGGAATTCACTAGACAGACATCCCCACGGGCAAGTCTGCAGACAAGCCCGCCGGGCCTCGCTACTATAGGACTGTGCAATGTTTGCTAGTGTAGGGCCGTTGCAGTCAGTCTGGCAGACTTGTCTGTTGCTTGTCCGCGCGATCTCATTTTGTCTGCGGGGGCACAGACATGTCCGTATGTGAATGGTCACCGCGGGCTGTCTGTTCACAGACACGAGAGCGACAGCAACTAGGACAGACGTCCCTATCTGATTTTATTTATCGAACTGTGGAGTACATGCGTATAAAATGAGTTTTATTGAAAATGAAACAATCTGGACAGAATTCCTAGCGGAATATAGAACATATCCATGTTTATGGAAAATAAAAAGCAAAGAATTAATGAACTCCGAATTACGAAATGCTGCCTACCAAAATTTAATAAATAGATGTAAAGAAATATACCTCGATTCTAATTTAGCTTACGTTAAGAAAATTAATAAAAAAAATAAAAAACAAAAAACGTTGCTGCGTAAAAAAAACTAAAAAGAGAAAAATAAGCCCAGTAGTTTAGAATGTTGTTAAAAGTCGGAACCCATTTTTCAACTAATCAAATCTTGTTTGTTTTTTCCAGCAGCCCTGTAAAATTTAAATGGGTCCCGACTGTAAATCCTTCTATGGTTTACTTGTTCAGTATTACTTTTAACAACATTCTAAACTAATACTTTTTTATTTTACACTTTTTAGTTAGGATTCATTGAATTCTTTATTAGACGAAGAAAATCGCAATGTTTTTATTTCATTAAGGGAGTTAATAAATTAGCGTGAATGGTTGTTTAAACAACTTTAAGTCGTTATAATATATTTTAATAGTCAAACAGTACATATTAATGCAGCACCAGCAATTATAGCGATTTTCCTTCGTTGCGTTGTCATTATATTGTGTACGCACAACACAACTAATCGTTACGCCGCTCCAACACAAACTGATAAGTCTGTGTAGTGTATTGTGGCGACAGACATGCCCGGCCAGACTGCCCGCGGGCAAGTCCGCGTAGTGTATTCCCCGTTTAGGATAACAATTGCTTGTCTCCAAAATACAGCGGGAGTAGAAATGTACCCAAATCCTAACCTGGATCTTAGGTCTTCTTTCCAAGATATCATTAAAATCCGTTGAAAACATCTTTTCATGGATTTTTTCCACTTTTATATCTACCTTATTTCATGATAAATGAAATATTCTGGATTACTTTGAGGTAAAACCGCAAAACGTGTTCACGTTAATATCCATGATTTCTTGCAATGATGGTTGATGTAACTTCTGTAGGAGAGCTGGTCATTTTTGCGATCTAGCACGAGACTGATGTTGTTATAAGTTAGTTCAACAGAGTACAGCGCTAAAAGGCACTGGTGTTACCATATCCTGTAACCTTTACAAATAGCTAGGCAGGTTTTAGTAGGAGATCCACGTGACTTCGAAGGTCCCCTTGAGATGCCGGATATCCTTGTAATATTAAAGTATTCGTGCAACTTTACATGAATCAGTGAGCTCAAGGTATCATAGCTTAGTAGATACTCGTATATACATACCCTTAGGCATGCCTAGCACCTCCCTGTCTGAAGAATGCACCATCAAACAATATTGTGCTTACGAATTGTTGCAAAATAGACTGACAGCAACTTAATAACAATGAATTTCCACAAAGTAACGCCATTATACTATGAGCTATCTTTTTAAATATTCTCCTCCGAGTCCAAAGATCTATGCTCAACTATTATAATACAGTGCGTAGGAGACTTCAGGGATAAAGTTAACCAAAATATGTACTGAGCTGCAGGTGGTTTTTAAGGTGTCAAGTGAAACTCTCATAAGGGAAAACTTAAAATTCCAAGAGATACTTGGAGAGTTTTCTTAGGGAACATTAACCCCTTCCTTTATAATATTAAAATTATGAATAACGTAATGAACATCGAATATTGACTTCGAATCAAATCAAATGTTTTTGTTCAAAATTGGTTTGGTTTACAAACACTTTTTGAAAGTCATGCAAGCTACGCCAATGCTTCAACAAGGCCCTACTGTGAGAGGGCCCGGGAGAAGAAGCAGCAAGAAACTACCGGGGTTGTTTCTTTCCTGCTCACAGTGCTATCTGTAATAGCACTTATCATCTATTACAATCTATATTCATAAAACTCATGTCCAGGCACTCTTGTCTTTAAAATAATCATCTAATTTGTAATATCCTTTTGTCATAAGAATGCTTTTAATATGAGTTTTAAATTTAAGGTAAGGCATTTCTGTAATTGTCCGAAAATTATCTGTCTTCGTAAGCTATGGCATGGCGTTATCAACGGACGTGACGTCAACAGTCAGCTTCGACGTATTTAGATAATATTATCATAATCAGTCTGTGTTGTATGTGAATGTGGCATTAACGAAGTTGTACTGAAATTATTATATAAAATCTAGTTATTTGTATATTGAAGCTTGTTGTTAGAAAGTTGATAGTGTAGACATATGGTAGTGTAACATATGGTGTCCCGCTTAATGTCTACTTGTAGTACATACGAAATATTATTTACTTGTCATTTTTTCAAATAAGTACGTATTTTTAATGATACCTTAAGCTTTAGGACTTAAGTGATCAGTAAACTCATTTGTTTTACTTTAACGACGTACCAACATACACAAAATATATGTGTCAAAAATGTCCTCGGATAAATAATTGTCTGAGTAGCAGATAGATGAGTAGTTTTCCCTAAGCCTTCATTGTTTCGTAAGCTTAAGTTATATCTAAAGTTATATTAAGTCTATATAACTTACATGTTGTCAGTTGCGCTGTCGAGGAGGTGACGAAGTCAATCGATGGCGGTTAAATCAATACACCTCCAGAACGAAGTCCATTCGCTGACAACTCGGGATATTATCCTGACTTTTGTCAGCCACTGCCCAGAACCGAATGAATGTACTTATGAATGAGAAGCTCACTTTCCCACCACGTATCGGGGAGCGATCTATTTTTAGTCGTAATTTTCCGAATCAAAATACACCCTAAAACGGCCTAAATGACACTTTATGAACACACCCGTCAATCAATAATGCGAATTAAGACAAAGGAGTGACATGCAAGCGGCGTTAAATATGAGAGTTATCGCAAAATATAGACAGAAAATAACCTTCCGCGACGGAGTTTCCCGATTTGTATGAGAGAGGGCGCGTCTGTATTTTCCTTAATAGGCACGAACAATCTAAAAATACTATACGAAAATGTGATGAAAATTGATCTCTATTACCAGTGGAACAAAACTCGAAGTCACTAGTGTTCGAGTTTCAAAATGTAGGTGTGAGGGTGGATTGTGTTGCATGTGTGCATGGATATCTGCGCATGCGTATTGTAACTTGATGGTAACAAAAATCAATTCGGTGAACGTGGGTGTTACGTAATGACGGAGACAAGTTTGCGTCGGCGACTGCCCCTAATTGGGGTTAATCCAATTATATTATGAGAATATTTATCCCAATACACTTGTAAATAATATGCGATTATGTTTTAAAGGTTTAAGAAAAGTTTAGAAAGATGAACTCCTTTTTCTAACAATAAGTTGAGATTTATTTCTATAGATTGTACCTGGGCAGAACATACTTGATACGTACAATAGAGCACTAAGTCTTTTTAAGCGGATGGGAGATTCCATTTTCTGAATGGTATTGCTGAAGGAACATTTTTATTTTTAGATCACTGGAAGTTTAATATCATCTCACGTGGTAGTACTTAGTACTTTCTTTAAACTATACCAGTATAACTATGCTATGATTTTATCATCACTACTGTGAAGCTTTATAATTGTCTCGTTGCTGGACTCATGGATCTACATAATACATACACAAAGGATGTAGAGGTGGGATTTTTTATGTAGCACTAGCGGACCCAGCGAACTTCGTAGCGCCTAACAAACTATTTGTTTTCTAAAATAAAAGTAGCCTAAGTTACTCCTTGTTACATCACCTATCTGCCAGTGAGAGACCCGTCAAAATTGGTCCAGTCATTTCAAAGATTATCTGGAACAAACAGACAGACAGACACACAAAAATTGTAAAAAAAAAAATTGTTTTGGTATATGTAGCGTGTATACATCCAAATGCACTTAGTAAAAAGCGGTTATTTTAATATTACAAACAGACACTCCAATTTTATTTATTTGTGTAGATATCCGACAAACGTGTGCCACCTGACGGTAAATAGTCACCGGCGCCCATGGACATATCAACACACCAATGGCTTGGTAGATGCGTTGTCAGCCAAGCAAGGAGCGAGAAGAAAGAACTGGCTTTCAAGCTCCCAGCTTGCAGATTACTATAAGCCTCGCCGGGTATCGAATCTATGATCGTTCACGGAGCACAATATATCACTTATGGGAATAAACTGTATAATTATGTATAAAATATGTACCTAGTATGTATGTACATATTCATTCGAACTTTTCTATTAAACTACACTAATGTAAATTAAATTTAACTAGTCTATACAATCAGCAGTGCAAACAAAAACTACCATAAACTAGCTTGAAGTTCCAAGAAGTAACCATAACAACGGATCGTGAATGCATCGTTAAAGAACTCTAGTACTTTATTTCTTGTAACCAAAGATGTTATGCGATGTCTCGATCTTTGACCTCCTGTGTGTTTGGAGGACATGCATAAATAAGCGTTGAGTTTGTACGATTCTAGTGCAATTGTAAGAAAAATAAAAGTTTTAGAAATCTAGGGTCATAGGAGTGGCCCTGCCAAGACGAATGGAATATGCTAGAGAACTTCAAAATATTATGTAGTCAGAAAGCTTAATACATTAAGTTAATACAACCTCGCATGAACTCTATGAAAACTCATGATCGCATGAACACTCATGAACTTATGGTGAGAATGACAAGCAATACCTACTTCTTAGATCAAAATAACTATGCATTTAAACATAGCTAAGAACCATCTCGATCACGTATGCTTTCAAACAAAACAAACAGCATCATAATCGATCTATTCGTTTATTAGGAGCTACGATGCCACAGACACAAACAGACACAGAGTTCCCAAGAAGCAAACTAGTCATATAATACAACTAAAAGACGTATAAGGGTTTTGTTTCAGTTTTGTAGCAACCAAATAATTGTAAAGTGGTATTCAATACGATGCTTTAGTTATATATAATTTTGGTATTCAATACGATGCTTTAGTTATATATAATTTAAGTCATATAAATACGTCTGGTAAACGTCGTCTCAACGAATTTATATGACGTAATATAAACGTATCTGCCACTACGTTTACATGATAAAGCTTTGAGTCGAGTTAACGTTATAGTCAGATAATAGTCAGGAGTTCCTATTTTTGTGTAATTTTGGAAACTTTTATGTAACGCTTAAATAATTAACTGTCCTATAATGATTGTATAATAAACTATTATAAAAAAGTCTTATTAAGGCGTTTAGTTCAATCATTATGTAACTTTTAGGCTATAAGTTTATTCTTAAATGACTTTTATAATTCATGTAATTATTTAAACGATAATAAGTAACTTTTATATGACTCAGAAGCCATTTTTAATTTAATTCATAGTTATGGATCCTGGAAAGTGGAAAAGAATTAACAAAAGTGGTGGTCTTAGAAGAAAAGTAAACAAAAATTATAAATCATTAAAAATATCAAAAATACCTACAATTAATCTGGAAAAGACATTGTCGTGCGGTCCCAATCAAAAAGAAAGTAGCAAAAATCAAGGTGGTTCCGTATATTTTTTAACACTTAGGCAGTACCCAGCATTAGATCCTACCACATAGGCTATAGGCGATACGACTTAGGCAACCAGGCGCCTAAATCGTACCGAAGGACCTTTTTGGAAAAGTGTTGAAATTTCTATTTCTTTAAAAGATTTCTTATGCTTATGTCAATTCTATGATAGCTTAGTAAATAAACATTGAGTGGATGTATGAGATTTTATTTAATTTGAAATACCCTAAAATACAGCTGTTTTCCCTTAAATAAAGTAGTAGCAGAGTAAATTAAATTTAATAATGGCAACATTCTTTTTTCAAAAAGAAGATATTAAAAATTTATTTTTTTCAAAAAAGATTTCAAAAATAATTTTTATTGTTAAATTAAAAACAATATTCAAAAAAGTAAACAAAAAAAAACATTTCTAAGACCATCAAAAAAAAATTCAAAAAGAAATTCAAAAAATATGTCAAAAAAATAAAATAAAAATAAATATTTAAAACGAATGGCAACGTATTTATATTTAATATTTATTTCAAAAATTTCCACGCGATATATCGGCTACGTCTACGTCACGCCTTGGTAACGCTTTTTCGTGACAGAAAATTCCTAATACCCCGTCTATGTAGAAGTTTCACTTCAAAAACAGAACTACTAATAAAGGTTTTTTTCATATTTTTCTATTGCATAGAACCCTAATTGCAACCGTAATGGTGGACGACAGGACGACATAAGTTGAATAAAATACATGTATATAACCAGTAGTCATATACACGTCGTAAAGCGGTCGCTCAGTGTGTTGATTGCAATATGGCGGAAATTATTAAAGTCAATTCATATATATAATTTTAATATACAATATTAAAACATCAATATTTTGAAGGCCCATTAAAATATGAACAAAGATGTCCATACATATTCTCGAAAAAATTTAATGGCCACTATATCCTCACCCTCCTCAACTTCAACCACAATCGGCTTTCTTTATATTAAATAAATGAAAATCATGATAACATTTGGCTTAACTTTTTATAAAGTATTTCAAGAAGAAAAAATATTGTCCGTTCGCATAAGAAAACTCATGTAGATGTTGTGTGTTTAACCATAACAGGACTTTTTTTGTAATTTTATTTACATCTATATACGGTTAAAGTTATGTAGGAGTATTACTAGACACTATTATAAAACATATTAGTCACACTTGCAACATCTATGTGATTTTTATGCAACGTAACTGACGCCGTTGCGACGACAAAAGGACCCTTACACGATGTAAATGTCATATAAAGCGTGCCCAAACCCGCGTTATATAGACGTCTAATATACTGTAATATAACCATTTTGACTGACTGAAAGTTAATCTAAAACGTTCGTTGACCATTTATATAACTTTATTTTGCTACTTGGGTTATAACATCCCTCTTTTTGCGTCGGGGGCAATGTAGTATATTCGTTCACTGGTCGGGGGTTAATTAAAATATTGTTTTTGACATAATATGTCTAGATAAATTACTCACTCAATGACTAATACTAATAGTTCATTGATTTAGTCGACGCCCCCCCGTGACGCCCCCATAAAAGCAACATTCCTACCTACGTCGCGCCGGCTAGACAGACGTGAATCAACTTTTTCTCCAAAATGAACAGAATATTTCTTGAAATTTTAGTTCTCATCAGGGTTTCCTGACGATGACGACGAGACGATTAATATACAGGATGTCAAGAAATAAGTATGGAATCTGAGACCCTACATACAAAATTATATATTTAAATGGACACACACGTAACAAGACACAGAATAAAAATTAAATGTATGTAAGTAAAAGTCATAATATGTATTATACTTATTTTAGAAAATAACGTGCCTATTATGCTTTGATTTGATACCCAACGAAGCACTTTTATATTTTTTCCTATAATAAACCGATCTTAAGATCTCTGCGATCTCAAGATTCGGTTTTGAGATGCTGACATAAGTGAGGTCGTATGAAAAATTGACATAAGATCTAAGATCATAGACATAAGATCACGCTCCTGAGCCTAGATCGGTTTATTAAATATGGGCACTATATTAAATAGTTTACTGTGAAACGTAACTGACGTCACACCGCTGATAAACAGCAAACGATCAAAAGACGCTTGTAATGATGCATTTGTCGAAATTGCTGATAAGTGGTTTAGAAGCTCTGCGGGAAATTAATGAACATACATTCAGGCCATTTTTACATAATTACCATAATCTTTCATTTCGTTTAGCGATAGTCAGATAAAAGTTCTATTCGCCACTTCGCTTGTTGACTAAAATTATCTTCAACTAGCTGTTGCCCGCAGCTTCGCATACGGAAATTATATTTTACCTTATTTGTACCTCTTGCAGAAGAAAATTAAAAAAACGGTGAATTTATGTTGAAGTACTTATATTTAGTAATCTAAATACTGAAACCCACGATAAAATCACACAGGATTCCTCCAGGAGCGGGTTTTGAAAAATAAGCAATATTCACATTAATTTGTATTTTTTTCCTTTTATTAGCAAAATTTTGAAAAACTGAAAAATACGTGTTCCATCAATTTAAGCAAGGAACATTTGTTGCAAATTTAAAGCAAATCGGTTAATGTTTTAAAAATATTTTTATACAAACTTTCATCCCGTTTTCCGGAGAAACCTTTTAATTATCCGGGATAAAAAGTATCCTAAAATATGACCCGAAGTATTATTAACAACTTTACCAATTTTCATCGAAATCCGTTCAAGGGTTTTCATTTGATGCCCGGACAGACAAACAGACAGACAGACAATAATTCTAAAAAAAATATTTTTGTGCTCTAACACGTTATTGAAGTGCCCCCTAATCGAAATTTAAAAAAAATATTCAATGTACAGAAATTTGCCCTTTGAGTTTTATTATAGTTATGATAAAAAATATTTTTGTGCTCTAATACGTTATTGAAGTGCCCCCTAATCGAAATTTTGAAAAAATATTCAATGTACAGAAAATTTGCCCTTTGAGTTTTATTATAGTTATGATAAAGACTTGTATGAGGTAACCTAACCTAACCTAACGGATATGACAGGCAGCGTGAATAAACTTTTATGTACTCGTATTTCGTAACGTATTTTCTGCTTATCTTTCTACATTTGCATAAAAATATATGCCTAAGAACACGGAAAATACTCATACACGTACATATTGTGTATGTGTGAGTGATTATTTGTTATAAAGTTATCGTATTAATGAGCCAATACTAAGAACGATTTGTAATATTTGTGCACGCAATGATCGAACCAGCTCACCTCGCCACTGAGTACCGACCGACATTGCTCGGGGCGTTCTCACTACGATTAAACTTCCGATATTGCGGCACTTCCGGAATTACATATCTACGTATTATACGCTTGAACTTTAGGTATACGAACCTTTGTAGTTATGTATCTGATTAAGATAATAATTCCCTTCGTGAAAAAAGAATGAAAAATAAAATGACAAATGACAAATCTTTCATTTTTCAGTAGTTATCTATTCCATCAGTATTACAACAAAATTGGCTGAAATTTGGAACGGAGATAGCCTATACCCTGGATTGACGCACAGGCTACATAGTAGTCCAGTGCCGATAGCTCTAAAAACGGTAAAAAGTGGAAGAAAATTATAGTAGAATGAAACCTATTGCAAAAGGAAGAGAATATAACGAAGATTATAGGAAAAATAAATTACGGGCGATCTGAGGTCGGGAAGGGGGGAATGAGGGGGGGTTTAAGGGAAAAAATGGTTTATCTTGATTTCCGGAAAAACTACAAGTCCTATTGAAAAAAGTTGAATAGCAAAGTTGTAGGTAATAAAAAGATCTACAACTTTTGTATTTACACTTTTTTACATAACCTCAAAATTTATGTGAAAAATTCAAAAAACCACGTTTTTGGTTTTTTATTTTTATCTTTTACAAAAAAAAAATTTTTTCACAAAATTTGGTGAAAACTTACCTTTGTATGTCCTTGACATACTGTAATTTTTTTGATTCAAAAAAATATTTTTTTTCACCTTATTTTGACCTTCTATCGAAAAAGCACCCTTATTTTCAGTCGAAAAATCTCACGTCAAAAAATCTTGTTTTTTAAAAAATTCGGTGGTCTCTTTGTTCGTTGGAATCTCTACTTTCTAATGGTATATAAAAATTATACACTACTATGGTAAATGTTCTCAGAAAATGCAATGAAACGACAACTATTTTCGCAAAAAAATTGATTGCATATGAAATTGCAAAAAATATGCAAAAATAGTTGTCGTTTCATTGCATTTTCTGAGAACATTTACCATGGTAGTGTATAGTTTTTTGAAACGACAACTATTTTCGCAAAAAAAATTCGGATTCCATTGATTGCATATGAGATTGCAAAAAATATGCGAAAATAGTTGTCGTTTCATTGCATTTTCTGAGAACATTTACCATGGTAGTGTATAGTTTTTTATATACCATTAGAAAGTAGAGATTCCAACGAACAAAAAGACTACTGAATTTTTTTTAAACTCAGATTTTTGACGTGAGATTTTTCGACTAAAAATAAGGGAGCTTTTTCGATATAAGGTCAAAATAAGGTGAAAAAAAATATATTTTTGAATCAAAAAAATTACAGTATGTCAAGGACATACAAAGGTAAGTTTTCACCAAATTTTTTGAAACAAAAATTTTTTTTTGCAAAAGATAAAAATAAAAAACCAAAAACGTGGTTTTTTGAATTTTTCATATAAATTTTGAGGTTATGTAAAAAAGTGTAAATACAAAAGTTGTAGATCTTTTTATTACCTACGAGTAACCGCCCTCGCTTTGCTTCGGTTTCCTTATTTTTTTACACCTTGGGTTACATTATTGGAGTTTTATTAAGGATCCCTAATTTTTTTGAAAATATAATATAGCCTATGTTACTCGGGGATAGTGTAGCTTCCCAACAGTGAAAGAATTTTTCAAATCGGTTCAGTAGTTTCGGAGCCTATTCAATGCAAACAAAAAATCAAATCTTTCCTCTTTATATATTAGTATAGACAACTTTGCCGTTCAACTTTTTTCAGTAGGACTTGTAGTTTTTCCGGAAATCGAGATAAACCATTTTTTTTCCATTAAAAGCCTCCTCCCCCCCTTCCCGACCTCAGATCGCCCGTAATTTATTTTTTCTATAATCTTCGTTATATTCCCTTCCTTTTGCAATAGGTTTCATTCTACTATAATTTTTTTTTCGTTTCAAAAATTATCGGCACTGGACTATAGAGGCTATATAGAGTTCCCGCGTGATTTGTAACAAATCGAACTCTACCGCGGGCGAAGCCGCGGCCAAAAGCTATTTAAAATAAAAGTTTACCGAAATATTTTATATGCAGTATAATTTAACGAGTAGATAAGTAAATTGTCTGTAGTCTTGCCTATTTTCTACTTGTTAGTGAGATTAACCCTATCTACTCAGCGATGGTTTTTGAGTATGATTTCCGACACAATACAGAATCGACAATCACTGCAGTTAACCCAAACTATAGGCAATTCAATTCAATTTCAATAGGTAAGTAACTAACGCTCCAACTCAGAGTCACTAACCGTTACTTTAATCGCTCCTTAGTAACGAATCTCCATACAAATTCCCTACTAAGGAGCTATTTAAGTAACCGTTAGTAACTCTGAGTTGGGGCGTACCTAAATAAATAAATAACGCTTCACACTCACAGCCCCACACTAGGATTCCCTGTGTCGTGGGTGCCATGGACAACACACTAGACAAGGACATTCACACCCAGACCGAGAATAGAAATTCAAACTCATCATTTAAATTTCCGCCTCGCTGGGAATCGAACCCAGGACCCTCGGTGCGGCGATCCGGCATGGTAACCATTGCGCCACACGGGTCGTCAAGAAAAGAAGAGGTCGTCAAGAAGGTCGTTAAGAAAATTAAAAATCCAAAACTTTAAACACTGAGTAACGCGTAATCGTCACATGAGTAACCTATGTGTGCGATTGCCAAATATCTCAAAGAAAATTGTGTTGCGGACGAGACGATATCTCGGCATGAAACTGGACCTTATTGAGCAAGCTTAACGCAACACCATAGCTTAAGGTCATGTAGACCTTGATGTCATCTCGTCACGTGTGGTTATGGAATCGTAAATAATAGCTCATGGTAGATTTCATCAGCGGAAAATAGGTAGGTAGGTACTTTTTTTTATGGGTTTTGAAGAGATCGTCTAAAAATAAGCGATCCCTCGACTTAATATATTATTAAATAAAATAAATATTACAACCTGTAAGCTCTATACACATATATTTATTTCAATTTATTCACTATTAAATATTTCCACTTACACAAAGTAACAATAATATTTAGCGGAGATATTCTCATTTGTAATTAAGACGATCTCTACATACCTAATTTTTTTTTTTTTGGTATGTAATCATAACATTACAACATGATTATTATCTTTTTGTATTACACATAAACATAATAAGCAAAGGAAAGCAAAGCAACAACACATAATTGTCCCACTGTTGGGCTTGGGTTCTCCTCTCACAATGTGAGGGGTACAGGCCATAGTCTACCACGCTGACCAAGTGCGGATTGGTAGACTTCACACACCTTTGAGAACTTTATGGAGAACTCTCCGGTGTGCAGGTTTCCTCACGATGTTTTCCTTCGCCGAAGCAAGTGATAATTAACTTCTAATACGCATATAATACATACTTGAAAATTAGAGGTGCGTGCCAGGATTTGAACTCGGGCCCCTGTTCGAGAGACCAACGTTTTAACCGCTAGGCTATCACTGCTTAACATAACAATACTAGGTAAAAAAAAATATATTATTTGCAAACAAACGAGAAATTGAAAAGCAAACACTCGCTCGAGTCCATTTTATTGAATATTTGATTAGGAAATCGATTTACCGCCCGCGAGCTCTAGTTTGTTTAACAAATAAATTTCTAGCGAGTTTGTGCAGAATGTTTAAATTATAATATCAGTTTTTATAAAAAATATATAAGAGTGATAATGACAAAGATATGACAAAAGTGAATAACGTAATTTTAAACAGATGAATTGAAAATGGAATTTAATAAGGATGTATCGTTGTGTTTTCTTGTTTAGTAAGATGGTTTATAGTTATTGCATCTGAAATCAAATAATTATCCTAATAATTTGAATTACTAGATTACCCTGTACCAGCAAGGCTATACTGTTTTGTAACTTGACAGCGGAATCCGCGATGAGTTTCAAAATTGAAGTTCGAGTCCGAGATCTTGATATGTGATTCTCTAATCATCTGGTACGCACTTGCGAAGTGAAGGGAGTCTCGAATTCTAACTTCAATTTTAAAACCCATCGTGGATTCCGCTGTCAAGTTACAAAACAAAAGTGAACTTGCATCATATTGACATGTCATTATCTAATCATCTAGTACGCACTTGCGAAGTGAAGTGATCCTAGCACTCGAACGTCAATTTTGAAACTCCGCTGTCAAGTAACAAAACAGAATAGCCATCCTCTCTGAGTTAAGTGAGCCGGGTTTGATTGCGGTTAATATTTATGTATGTTTTTTTTTCAGTAAGTCTTCTAATACCATTCCCGTCTCTTCAGCATTTTATTTGGGTAAGAGTAATATAATAAAATAAATTAATGAAACACTATTTGTGAGTCAAAGTAAAAATGGATATGTTTGCACGAGAATTACATGACCCTATCCTCTTTTTACTATCGAAAGTCCCGACAGTCCCAACAATAGTAATTATATTACCATCGTAATCATTACGTTCCTAATGTTTTACCTTGTTAAGATGCAAGACAATCACGTTCAACGTAACCTATTAACGGGTCAATTAAAATATGTTTATGCAGATATAATAATTAAAGAAAAAACTTCGTTAAACCTTCGGGCTTTTAATAATTAAAAAAACCTTCGGGCTTTACCTGAGCTCGTTTAGATAATGAAATGGTTTTACGAGGAGAAAACGTAATAATTTCCACGGCCGCGATAAAGTCCAAACCTGGCATGTTACACAATTCTTTGAGGCCGTAACGGTCATCATTTTGCTTTTTTAATTAATTAGTAAAATTTATAATAAACCTAAATCTTCGAGGTAAACGTTTAGATGTAAAGCAGCCTGAAAATTATTTTTTCTTTTAGAAATGTGATTAGTTTCCTGTTTATTTAAAGTTAATAAACCTATATAGATAAAAATTACTCCGGCGGTAGGTGTATTAAACGAAGCGAATTCTCATTTTGTTTATTTACGGATTTGGTATGAAAGGGTTAATCACTACAAATTAGTTCAACGTGGTAGTAATAATCACGGACGTAAAAAAAATTATGTCCGTGGTAATAATATAAAGAATCGATATAGCAGTTAACTAAGATAAATTATATAACTATTACAGCCTCTTCATTGGTGTTTGCTAGCAGACCTGTGCAACCATACTTGGATACCAGAATGTGGGGAAGAAAACGAGGAAGCGTCTTCTAGAAGACTCTTTATAGACGAATGTGATATGTATGAATATAACTGTGATTATGAAAGAGGTAATGTTTAATAATTTTTATTAGCCCCCGGCACGGACATAAAAAAAGAACGGACGTAACCCTATCTAATCGAAAGTGAAGCTGACAGCTGACAGCTCGCTTACCATGTGTGCGTAATTTTGTAATTTTTGATTCGCGATGGTGTCAATGTCGTAGCCGTATGGTGTCAATGTGTGGGTGTGTGTACTTGTAGGAATACAGATGTACGGGGAGGAATCGGAGATAGTTAAACAACAGCGTCTGGATACATACTGTGTTTATTAAGTACGAGTAACCGCCCTCGCTTTGCTTCGGTTTTCTTATTTTTTTACACCTTCCAATAATGTATTGGAGTTTTATTAAGGATCCCTAATTTTTTGAAAATATAATATAGCCTATGTTACTCGGGGATAGTGTAGCTTCCCAACAGTGAAAGAATTTTTGAAATCGGTTCAGTAGTTTCGGAGCCTATTCAATGCAAACAAAAAATCAAATCTTTCCTCTTTATATATTAGTATAGATAATGTCTGAATATATAATGTTATAAAATGTAGGTTACACGTGTAAATGGTATGATTAATACATGCACTTATTACTACCCTTACATCTTCCCCTCGATAGAAAAGAAAAAATTACATTATTATGTTATTTTTTTTTTGATATTTTTTTTTACAAACACATTATTTCAATATTTACGATACGTCTATTTTTTTAAGAACAATATAATTTAGTTCTATTCATATGAATTACATCTAATTTTCCATTTTTTATGATTTCTACATTTGGTGGTGCAACTTTAACTACCTTATAAGGACCTAAGTATAATGGTTCAAATTTATTTGTTGTTTCATTCTTTACTAACACTAAATCATTTACGTTATATTTTACAGGATTTATATACTTGTCATAGTTTGATTTTCTTATAGTTTTTGTCTTAAGTAAATTGTCTCTAGCCTCTTTTTGTGAAACTTGCAATCGATATTTTAACTCATAGGGATAACTTTCATAATTGTAAATCGGTTCTATTACTTTACTCAAGTTACTAGGTAAAATACACTTCTTTCCAAACACTAACTCGAAAGGCGTAAACTGTGTTTCTGAGTGTACTGAAGTATTATATGCAAAGCACCAATATGGTAGCCATTGGCTCCATGTTTCAGGGTGGTTATCTGTATGAATCCTAAGAAAAGAATTTAAGTTTTTGTGAGATACCTCTAATGCACCTATACTTTGATGGTGATAAGCAGTTTTTTAATAATTTGCACACTTCCTGGAAAGTAGATGATAAAAATTCCTTACCTCTATCTGTTGCTATCTCCTTAGGTACACCATATCTGAGGATAAAATTATTAACAAAATTTTTCGCCACTTCTTCTGTTTTCTTGGAAATTAAAGGGTAAGCTTCAACATATTTACTTAACTCGCATTGCAAAGTAAGTATATAAGAGTAATTTTCGTTATCCGTTTCTAACGGTCCTACCAGATCTAAAAATATTTTTTCGAACGCCGAATTTGCGGTTGTAGTTATAACCATGGGTTCTTTAGTCGGTCTAGAATATTTTTGTCGCTGACATTTATCACATCGTTTCACAAATTCTCTAATGTCCTTATCTAACCCAGTCCAATAATAATATTTTTTTATATTATTTGACATCCTTCTCACACCAGCATGGCCACTACTAGGTAAGATATGGAAGTCATTTAAAATTACTCGCTTATCGTCTTTATCGTCTATTCTTTCTACATCTTTTAACACACATATTCGCGGTCCGGACCTGTCCTTAGTTTTCCTTATCTCTTCTAATAATTTTCCTATAAAATCTTCATTTTCTTTATTTTTAATTATACATATTTCTTCTATATTTACCATTGTGCACAATGTATCTAATTCTCTCACAAATTCAGCTCGTGATATTCGCGATTGAGAATGTAGATATTTAATGTAAATTGTCTTTTTACTTGCGACATAACACAATACTTCACTTTCAAAACTTATAAGCTTAAGTTTTTTCATTTTCCTATAATTTTTTACATCGATAAACATTAGTAATACAGAATCTTTCGGTTTAATATTAGTTTCTACGATTTTTGGTTGATCAGGCCAATCATCTGAAGGTACAATATCCACCGATTTATTACTTGTAGTATCGCTTAACCTTTTTGCCTGTGCACGCGTCATAACATTTACTACACTTTCGTGCATCTCTTTCAATTCGTTCAGAGAAATTCGAGACAACGCATCAGCTGCTGCATTGTTCGAACCTTTTATATATTCAACGTCAAAGCTATATTCCTCTAAGGCTAATCTAAATTTCATTAATCGACTAGACGGATCTTTCATATTAAAAAGATAAATCAAAGGTCTGTGGTCTGTTTGAATTTTAAAATATTTGCCATATAAATAGGGACGAAAATATTTTACTGCCCATACTATCGCCAAAAGTTCCTTTTCTATAACAGGATAATTTTTCTCAGCCTTATTAAGAGATCTACTAGCATAAGCAATGGGTCGGCCGTCTTTATTTGATAAAACTGCGCCGATAGCATAATTTGATGCATCTGATTGTAAAATAAAATGATTTTGTTCGGAAAAATCTGGGTATTGTAACACCGGCGGTGATGTGATTTTTTGTTTAAGTGTTTCAAATGAATCTTGACATTGTTGATCCCAAATAAAAGGTACATTTTTCTTAGTAAGATAATTTAACGGATGAGCAATTTCCGCAAAATTTCTAATAAATTTCCTGTAGTAGCTTACGAATGCAACAAACCTTTTTAATTCATCGCTATTATTTGGTTGTGGATAATTTTTCACTGTGTTTATTTTGTTTGGATCAGGTAAAATACCGTTATTAGATATCACGTGTCCTAAGTATAATATTTCCTTCTTCTAAAAATCACATTTTTCCGGGTTGAGTTTTAAATTTACTTTTCTTAACCTTTCAAACACGTCCTGTAAATTTTTATTATGAATATCCAGCCGGGACCCGTATATAATCAAATCGTCCAAATAAATAAGGCATTTCTCATAATTTAGACCTGATAATGCAATGTTCATCATGCGAGAGAATGAACTAGGGCTTGTTTTTAATCCCATAGGCATTCTCGTCATCTGGTACTGTCCTGAACAAAATGCAGTAAATTTTCTACTATTTTCATCTAATTTCACATTGTAATAACCTTGATATAAATCTAAATGGCTGAAGTAAATACTACCTGATAATGATTCTAGAATTTCAGTCATGTCCGGTAAGGGGAATTTATCATTTTCAATACAATTATTCAATTTTCGGTAATCTACTACCAATCGCCATTTCTTTTTACCTATAGAATCTACTTTTTTTGGTACTAATAATACAGGGCTTGACCATTCGCTTTTACTTGGTTCTATTATACCTTCTTTTATCATTTTATCTATCTGATGCTGAACTTCCGATTTTTGAGAATGTGGCAGTCTATAGGGTTTCGAAAAAATTGGAGTCGTGCCTGGTTTCAAAGATATAGAGTGTGTATAAACATCGGTAGTACTTAATTTATCTCCCGGTAAATAAAAAATATCGGCATATTTGGCACATAAATTTTCTATAGATTTTTGTTCCTCCTCATTCATGTGGGAAAAATTCATAACAGAAAATAATTGTTTTACCCGATCGGCATTATTTTTATTTTTACCGAAAGAGCAAATATTGTACTCGTCGAGCTTATGGATTTGTATACTAAAGGTTGGTAATGATAAATCTTTTTCCGTTGTGTTCATAATTTTTATAGGTATAACACCGTCAATGGGCTTTACTATAGTATTTGCTAGAAAAACTCCGTCTTGAATTTGGTCTGAGCATATTAAACACTCTTCCTGAAAATCAGTTTGAATAAAATGAATTGACTCGCATCGCGCTGGTATTTCCAATAAAACATTACATTTATTTGAAATTGGTAAAGTCACTGACGTATTAAAATCATCTCGCAAAATCATAGTACTTTCCTCAAAATTTAATATTGACCTATATCTTCTCAAAAAGTCACGTCCTATTATACCGTTCGACAAAATCGGCAATGATTTAAAAACATAAAACTTATGATTCATAATGAAATCATTGACCTGTAATTGTAGGTACGCGTATCCAATTGCTTGGACTTTGCCACCTAATCCATTTATAGTTGTGCTCTCTCTATGGATCGGAATATTTTGCTCTAACACTAATTTTTCTTTAATAGCGCACAAAGAAGCACCGGAATCTATCAAAAATGAAAATAATTTTCCGTTTAGTAAAAATGATGTAAAAAAATCACTATCGCATGACATAATAGTCGGTTCCCGTTTAGTCACGAAAAAATGTTTGGTTTGTATCATTTGATTTCGTTAAAGAACTTTGTTCAACATTTTGAAACACTTGTTGAGATTCATTTATAAAATGAACATTAGGATGATGCTGTACCCTTTGATTTCGCCAATAACCTCTATAGTTATTACCTCTAAAGCCTCTGTACTGCCCTCTAAAATGTTGACCTCGCACCGAATTACCTGGTGAACTCATCTGCTGGTTCCTCCCATGCTGTTGCTGACCTCCATGAAAACCTCGTCCTTGGGGCTTAGGTGAAAAATAACGAGTACTGTATTGTCCTCGAGCGCCTCTGAAATTGGTCCGCTTTCCTCTATAATATGAATTGAAATTATTATATTTGGACATACCCAAAATCTCGCCTGAATTTGATGAGCTGGTCACGTCTTCGTCCTGCGCTGCCTGGACCGCGTCCTTCAGGGAGCTAAAATTCCTGGCTGCAATTATTATGCTCAGCCTACGATTTCTCAAGCCGTCCGCGAATTTTTTAATTGCAATTTTTTCATTTAATGGTTTCAAAATTTCGTATTTTTTGGAATTACCCTCGGCTTGGGATATCGTAAGGTCCACGAAAAGTTCTGTTAACTGCCTACCAAAATCAGATATAGACAAATTGTTTTGCTTTATTTGTTCTAATTTAGTAGAAATCGCAGTTGAAGCCTTTCTCGGTAAGAGTTCATTTTTCATATCCTTAATTAAATCTTTTACATTTGAATAGCTTGTATTTAACCTCAATTTAGCCGCTTGGGACAATCTACTCTTTAAGATGAAATTAATTAAATTCTGTTTACACTGTTCACTCTGCAGTAAGGAGTCATAGTATTCTATATTGTCAATCAATTGCTTTGTATTGGCCTCTGTATCAGTCATACAGGGCAATAAATTTAGAGCAGTTCTTAATTCAAAAGTCGACATGGTTATACTTGATTCACTTGTCGACGTCTCACTTTGACACAAATCTACAATTTCTTGGTAAACGGCAAAAATATGTTTACAACAATTTAATGACTCAGTATCATTTCCTTTATATTCACTTAACCAATTGTTATACTTGTCGTAAACTTTACTAGCTGCTTCTAATTTATTTATCAAAATATTTCCTTGCCTTCTCTTTGGACCTATCTTAATTAAATAAGTACGTATCTCTTTTAATTCGTTATATAAAGATTGTAAAACAATTGCCATAATCTACCACCATAATGTAGTTTAAATAATTATAATATGTACTTATACTGAGTACATGTAGTTGATTAATATTTAAATAGTAATTATAGCACTAAGAGTAAATAATCTTAATTAGTATTTAAAGTCCATATTAACTTGCTTGCGTCGTTGCTTGCCGTATGTTTAAGAGAACGAGAAAAATTATTTATTATTGGGGAATCGCGCACATTTTTTTTTTCACTTTTCACACAACACTAATACACTTTTCACACAACACTAGGGGGGTTCTTATTGGAATGTCGGTACGCACAACAGGGATCACTAGCCGATTTTGAAGTCGGGGCCCGCCGAAAAATGGAGTTCCTCAATGCCGTCGCTCTGTCGATATGTTGCGAAATCCAGTTAGAATGGCAATTTTTGTAAAACTTGTGGGATAGGTATAGTATGCCCATTAAGATAATCAATAGGATGCACGTTAGGATGACATTGGTCCTGGTTATATGATACTCCAAATCCACCGTTGATGCGTCGTTAGACCCTCCTGCAGCATTCTGTGCAATAATCACTTCTTCTTTAGATTTGCTGCTGCCCATGATGAAACAGTATAAACTTTTACACTTGTTATAACTGAGAAAAACTTGCAATAATCGTCCGACTTGGTTACGAAATTATTTATGACTAATCTATCCATTGTTCACTTCGATAAATCTCACTACATGTTAAAAAGTTCCACTCCGTAATTAGTACTAGGCGCGTCGAATTACCGCGCTCGCGAAACCGAGGCGTCCTGGCAGGGTCGCCATGTACGGGGAGGAATCGGAGATAGTTAAACAACAGCGTCTGGATACATACTGTGTTTATTAAGTATAATGTCTGAATATATAATGTTATAAAATGTAGGTTACACGTGTAAATGGTATGATTAATACATGCACTTATTACTACCCTTACACAGAGTTGGTATTCCTATGGGTGCTTCACTGAATTTGTTCTTGGGATTACGTCCGTCTTTTTTTTACGTCCGTGGCCCCCGGACGCAAAAAGAAGGTTGTTATAAGTTTGACGTGTCCGTGTGGCATTGTTGCTTCTAAACAAATGGACCGATTATGATGCGGTTCTGTTGCTCAAAAGCTGACGTGATCGAAATGTTGTTAGCTATGTTTAGTGTAAGAACTGTCGGTTTTTTTTTGTTAAGTTTTAAAATTTGTAATTATCTATATGGAAATACGTTTTCAAAGGTGTAATGACTATGCCAGGAATAACGTTACATCTCAAGTCTACATTATCTGTTGTACCAGTATTTTAGTATTAAGTAGTAAAAATACTTATATCAGAATGATTTCAGACTTCGACATGGTAAACTATTCCGATTGCTTCGTGGCCGCTACTGGCTGCCCTACTCGTCTGCCTTGTCCTTCGCGACCGCCTTGTAAAAACCATAACTATCACAGAATGGGACAGAAGTTCACCACTCCTGCAAGGAGAATGTGGCAGACCCACACACGGAAACGAAGAACCAAAACTACCCCAGATTTACCGCCACATATGCTTCATGGAAGACGACGGTATACACCAAAGCCACTGAGGAAAAAGAGATACAAAACAAAAACTACGCCAAATACTAATAATGTACGGAAAACAGCGGAAAAAACAATAGCGACCACCCTACGAACGGTAATTATGAGGAAAGAGACATTTGTAAAAAATGGACGAACTTTTGTTAAGGTTGTAAAAGGAATTGTGAAAAAAAAGGGAGGAATTTTAAAAGGATTTGATGCTGACGATTATTTGGAGAAATAAACGTTACTCAAATGTTTGTTAGTAATTATTTTCGAATACTGAATATAGTATTCGATACCTGTAATTTTATGATGATTAGTAGATACATATTAACTTCAGAAGAAGCCAAGACACTGATCCAGTTATATTTTTCAAGTGTATCTTAGATAACACCTTACGAGGGTGACACAGTCAAATGTATGACTAAACCATCTTTATATAGATTAAGAATTAAAAAATAAAATAAAATAGTACTATTAATATTGAAGTAGCACATGCAAATACAAATTTCAACGATTCATAGTTTGTTCCTTAAATAAAATCGTCGATAACAGTGATAAAGATTATGTAAAAGGCAGTTGCAACATTTTTTAAAGTGAATACGTTTTTAAACTGCCTTTTATGAAAATGCAATAGTCAGTAGATGAAAATCTATATTGTTACATGTGGTGTGGTGCAAAATGTCGATAAAGGAAAATGTTCGGATTATTCTTGACGAGTGAGGCAAACATAATGATTTTCTATTTCCTCATATCGTTAACTGGAGCTATTTCAATTTTATTGAATTTTGAAATGAAGTCTGCCTTTTAGTTTCAGTAATATTATTGCCACCTTCGGCACAACATTTTATTACGGTAAGACTTATTTAGTACCTATTTATAAGAATTCTTTGTATTCAAAACAGTATGAGTTAAATTATGATGACTTTACAGCCTCCTACATGGTGTCAACTCGCTAATATGTGTAATCATACAGGAGTACCTGAGTGTGGTAAAGAAATCATATCGGAACATAACAAAAATATAAAGATGTTTTTAGATGAGTGTGACATATTTGAATATAATTGTGACAATCGCAAAGGTAATAGAATTTTTAAGCAAATTAATGAAGTGGGCTAAATTAATAATAAGTAAAATTATGTTTTTGTTGTAGAATATAAAAAAGTGGACATGGTGAATTGTCAGAAGATTCCGACGACAAGTTCCTTCTCGAAAGAATGTACAAGATCAGCAACAACTTTAAAAGCAACAGTTGTTTCGAGTTCTATTTACTTGTCTCTCACTAACGTTGAATCAACGGAAGTGCAAAAGAGAACTTTCACGCTACATACCACAAGACACAATCATTCAGCTAACCCCATAACTAAGTTAACTAAGCAAGCAAATATATCTAAAGTCACTTTTCCCGCAACGTATAATTATATACGAAACCCAATTCAAATTTTGAGGTATAAAACATTTGGAACTATATTTCCTTCTCATACGTCACCATTAATAAATCCTAAATCTGTGTCTCCCACAACGAATACACCGCGAAAACC
This sequence comes from Thymelicus acteon, assembly GCA_951805285.1. Taxonomy (NCBI): domain Eukaryota; kingdom Metazoa; phylum Arthropoda; class Insecta; order Lepidoptera; family Hesperiidae; genus Thymelicus; species Thymelicus acteon. The sequence continues at coordinate 5,766,564 of OX638233.1, forward strand.
AATAACAACTTTGAAAACCACTAGAATTGATACTCTACGAACTACTAGTACATTATCTTCGACTAACCCTAAAGCTGTGTCTGAAACTTTTCTTTCTGCAACAAAGAATTTCAGACGAAACCCAATTCAAACTTTCAAAACGGTCACTAATTCATTATCTTCAACAAGTCCCCAACCTCTGTCTGAAAATTATATTCTCCCAACTAAACAATGTACGTGTAATTTAATTCAAACTTTGGCAACTACTACGATTACAAGTCCTAAAACTATATCCGAAATTTCTCTTTCCATAACGAAGAATTGTACTCGAGATCTTATTAAAACTTCTACCAATGTAACTACAACAGCTATTAATACATTATCATCTACAAGTTCTAAAACAGAGTCAGAAATTTCTCATCCCACAACGAAGAATTGTACACGAAACTTTATTCAATCTTCGACGACTTCTAATACTACAACTACTCTACCTCCTAATACGTTATCCTCTACAACTCCTAAAACAACTTCTACAACTGAAATTTTACTATTACCTAATTCATCATCATCAACAAGTCCTAAAACTGTGTCTGAAATTTATCTTTCCACGACAAACAATTGTACACGAAACTTTATTAAAACTTCAACAACTACTACAACTGCAACTACGCCACCTCCTAATACATTATCATCAGCAAGTCCTAAATCCGTTCCTGATATTTCTATCCCTACAAACAAAAATTGTACACGAGACCTTATTCAAACTTCTACGTCTTCTACAAGTGCTACTACACTAGTTCCGATTACATTATCCTCTACAAGTCCTAAAACAACTTCTACAACTGAAACTTTATCATCACCTAATTCCTCATCACCAACAAGTCTTAAAACTATGTCTGAAATTTCTCTTCCCACAACGAAGAATTGTACACGAGACCTCATTCAAACATCGAAAATTTATACAACTGCAACTACACTACCCCCTAATACATTATCTACTACAAGTCCTAAAACCGTGTCAGAAACTTCTTTCTCCACAACGAAGAATTGTACACGAGACCTTAATAAAACTTCGATGACTACAACAACTGCATCTCTAGTATCGATATTGCCATTACCATCTTCAATTATTGATATTTCTACATCAATTATTAATGTTATTGAACCAACAATTGACTGTACGAGAAGTACAAAATCAACTAATCATATTACTACAAGTACATCAACATAATCGCCATTATCACCATTAACAGCATTAATCCCAGCATCAACTACAACATTAATTACACCTTTAACAGTAACAATTAATAAAAACATATCTCCCGTTGATCCTACTATCTCTGCACATTGCACCTGTACAAAAAACTATAGTAATACAATGTCAACAAAAACTACTTTATCAATTACTAATCCGCATCAGTTAAGTACCACTGGTCAAGTGACAAAATCAGCGATAATAGCGGATGTAACTAAGGCTATAGTTGAATGTAACAAATATTCAAAAAATTGTAAAAGACCCTTTACATGGGAGACTACTGATCAAGGAGAAACCAGGGACTTCTTTCAGATTCTAAGAGCTAAATTTGGTACTCGTGTTAGATTACTTAGAGCTACAACACATTTTCCTATAAGAGCGCCTTTTTTTATACATAACCGGTTATGATGGTGATGATGATGATGATGTTATGATTAATTTTATTATATACTAGTAACCCGCCCTTGCTTCTTTTCGTGTACCTAAGTCTTAATACCCGTATCTTTGAACTCCCTTTTGTCAGTAAGTAATTTAATTGTCTTCTTCATAAATGTGGCTGTCATCGCTTTCAAACAAACATACAAAAAACTCGTTAGCTTTATTATTATTATATTATGATAGAAAATTTGATTAAAATTAATACTTTATAATATAATTTTAACTTTATAATAATCATCTTAATATATACAGGATGATTCCAAAAGGTGTCTCGAAAAAAAAACCATAGTTTCCGAAGAGGCAACTGAGATGAACTAGCATAAAATTTTACGAATCTAAATCGTAAAAAAAAATACGAACCTTATCACGTTATGTGACACAGACTACCTTATTAATTACTTTGAATTAATATTAAGATGTTTTACAAAAAGAAAAAAAACATAATAAAATTAATATTTTAAATAATAGTTAAAAGTATCATTTTAGTCGCGCGCGCTATACGATACATGAATGAATTTCGCAATGCTTTGTATTCGCCGCTATTCCCGAAGCTCGGTTTTATCGTTTTATGGCACCGCGCCGCCGCCCCGCGCCGTCGTTACTTACTACGTACGTATGCGCAGGCGTTCGCCCGGCCGGGCCTTCCGGGGCCTTCCGGGGGAGCGGGGTGAGACGCTCCCTTGCGTCTGGCCGTCCGAAAGCAATTAAACAAAAAGTCGGTTAATTAATCGTATTGTTTACATTGACAATTTTTAGTTAAACTAGTGATTTTAAATCATGCCAAGAAGAAGAAAGAGCAGTCGTTTACCGTTCTCAAATTAACAATACCTATTAATGTACCGATTAATTAAACGGAGGTGGAAACTTTGAATAATTAATTGGGTAAGTTTAATGCATAGTTTAATGTAAATAGCCAATTGTTGTTAATATCGTAATTCCAACTTTTTAAATACCTACGCCAAGATTAAGTATTATTAAGTTACTTACCTTTTTTTTTTACGGGGGGAAATCCTCATGGACTACCTCCGCTTGGGGAAAGGCGGAGGGGCGTGCCGGACTCTTACCGGCTAAAACCACCACGGTGTCTCCTCGCACGTGCGCGCGGGGCCGCGGGAATCCAAATTCTTCCGCAGCCCCACACTGGTGCTGGCCGGGTCTGCCCGGGCCTCGTCTCCTGCACGGGGTAGTGAGGTGTTGAACTACCCCGTGCATCGCCTCAGAGGCGCGCGCTGACACCCGCGCGCGCCTGCGACTCGGGTCCATTGAATAGGGGGGCGGGGACTTCCCCAAGTCCCTCGCCCCTGGACCCATTCATGGGGGCCGGAAAAGGGCGTTGTCCGCCCTTCCCCTGCGCCCGGTGCGCCTTCTGCGGCCGGGGAAGGGAGTCGAGATCTTCCTCTCCCGTTCCGCAGTTTCCTTCTGCGACATCACGTCCTCGCAGAAGGACACCACCGCACTACGGCCGGCAGCGACAGATCGCCTCCTACTTCATTTGTGAGGACACGGCGCTGCTCCTCCCAAGCTACGCACTCGGCGAGCGTGTGTTGCGCCGTGTCCTCCCCGCAATGGACGCAGTGGTGGCACCGAGCGTCCGGCTCCCTGTCTATGCGGCACAGGTATTTGCCGAAGCAGCCGTGGCCCGACAGCACCTGCGTCACCCTAAATGACAGGGAGCCGTGCCTTCTCCAGAGCCAGTCGTCGAGTACTGGCCGGATCGCCTTGATGGTAGCGAGGCCGGCGGTAGGGTGCAGAAGCCTTTGCCGCCATTCCGCCACCAAGACCTGACGGAGCTCCTCTCGGCGCAGCGCAATCTGCCGTTGCACCGGCCTCGAACCCCGTACCCGCTCTTCCTCGCGCCATCGGTATAATGACGCGAGTACTTTCGCCTCTAGGTCCCAGGGCGGGGATCCGGCCAGGACGCAAGCCGCCTCGTAGGAAATCGTGCGATACCCGCGGACGACTCTGACGGCCATCGCCCTCTGCGGTTTGCGTAGAACGGCGAGAGTGCTGGCCGTCATGTCCGTCGCCCACACAGGGGCCCCATACAGGGCCATGGACCGCACGATTCACACGTACAACTGCCTACAGGAGGCACTCGGGCCCCCCAAGTTGGGAAGCAACGTTGAAAGCGCGCCTGCTGCGCCCATCAGCTTGGGCGCCAGTCGCCTGAAGTGGGGCCCAAATTCCCATCGGCTGTCGAGCACCAATCCTAGATACTTCATGGTGGACTCGACAGCTATCCGGGCCCCGCTATTAAGTTACTTACCTACCTTAAGTTACTTACCTACCTACATTAAGTTACCTACATTACATAAGTTACCTACATTACATAAGCTACTTACCTACATTACATAAGCTACATACATTAAGTTACTTACCTACCTTATCATGTCATGTTTCACTTTAAAATAATAATTTTGCAGGTCATTGTGCAATTGCACATTCTGATATTTTATTTCATTTTAATCGTCCTAAGCGATAAAAATATGAATGAAAAGTTACGGGATAGCGTAGCGCGCTGCGGGATGCGACGCGCGCGGGGCGGGGCACAGCTGATAGAACGCGCGTGGTCATTGAACTACTAGCCTAGCTTACGCCTTTCGTGCCCTATGCGATAAATGAACGTTTCGCAATGCTTTTTCGCCGTTCTATGAAACCGCTCGGGCGCCCGTGCCGCCGTCGTAAATAACGTACCGACAAAGGCCAAAAACCGCCGCGCCGCTCGCTTCGGCCTCCCCCCCCCCGCCCCGCGTCTGCCGCGTTGCCGTGCGAAAGCAATGTAGGTAGGTACACATACACACTACACAGTACACAAACAGTCGTTCCGCCGTGAGCGCAGCAGTGTTTGCGATTTTAATAATTATTGGTGTTGCGATTTATTTGTTAAACGAGTGAAAATAATCACGCCAAGAACAAGGAGGAACGGTCCTTTACCATTCTCAAACGAACAGTTCCTACATAAATGACTGTGCTATCGGATCCTACTTCATCGAGGGCAGACTAACTGGGAGGTGGTATCTTGACATTCTGAGATACGTAGTGACAGAATTGTTGGAAGTACCGCTTTCATTATCTATCTGACAAGTGACATGTACTTCCAGCAGGATGGAGCTCCGGCACATTTCCATAGTGAAGTTCGTGCATATTTAGATCGGGAGTTTACCAATCGGTGGATAGGTCGTAGTGGACCCATTGCGTGGCCGGCACGGTCACCAGATCTAACGCCTCTGGACTTTTATTTGTGGGGAGATATTAAAAGACTTGTGTACGAACGTGAGTGTCAAAGTGTAGAACAATTAAAAGACAAAATTATAAGTGCTTTTATGGTCGTTAAATCGAATAGGTTAGTGTTAAGAAAACTTAAAAGACAATTTGCGCCCGCGCCGGGCTGAACGTGCATCCAAAACGGAGGTGGACACTTAGAACAATTATTAAAATACACTTATAAGTTTAGTTCGTAGTTTATGTAAATAATCAAACGTAAATATCGTGATTCCAACTTTTTAAATAACGCCAAGAATACCATATTAATTACTTTCTTTAAGTTAATTAAGTAGGTACCAACCTAATAAATTATTATGTTTCACTTTAAAATAATAATTTACTAGGTATGTTGTTGTAAATTTCTGATATTTCATGGTTTTTTTGATCGTCCTAAGCCGATAAAAGTATGAAGGAAAATTTGGTCGACGCGGGTCGCGCGGCTCGGGGCGGCGCGGCGCGGCGACGTGGTGCTGAGGCACAGCTGATACCTACTACGCGCGCGGCCAATGAACTTTTACTACTAGCGTATGCGCGGCATTATTTATTTGATACTTTCATTAAATTTATTTATTTTCATAAAATCAAAACAAATACGTAAAATCCCAAAATGATATGCTGTAAATTTACAATGTATCTTATGTGTAAATATACATAAGTATCATTATACCTTTCCAACTCACCCTGTATAAATTACGTGTCCGCGATAGACTTTTAATAAACTACTCAACCGATTTTAGTCAAATTTTCATACCGTGTGCAGTTTGATCCAACTTGAAAGATAGGATAAACGGAAGGTTTTAATAAAAAATAACTTTTGACAGAACGAAGTCTGTCCGGGCAGCTAGTAGACTAATAATCAATTTCATAATTATGTAATGGTTACTGACATGTGAAGAAGTGCCATAGATTTTAAGAGAAGAGAAAACGTCAGAGACATACAAGCAATAAAGGAAAATAACTTTATAGAGACAGAGTACCACCTATATTGTGACCTTTGATTTTAACTGCTACTGCTTAACTGGGCTTTTACTGTTGGGAATTGGGATTGCTGCCAACTTAAAAGAAACAGTTGTGAAAATTCAAATGAAAGCTGTGCCAGAGAAAACCTTTAATGCACGTACCTCACTAAATGGCTTAGGAACTTTCTAGACCCAGAAAAAGCATGCACTTATTTCTAAGCTAATTAACGTTTCACTTGTGCATTTATATTAAACTAGCTGACCCGGCGAACTTCGTATCGCTAGCCGTTACAGTTTCTGTGTGCTTCTCCCTCTCCCTCTCCCTCTCCCTCTCCCTCTCCCTCTCCCTCTCCCTCTCCCTCTCCCTCTCCCTCTCCCTCTCCCTCTCCCTCTCCCTCTCCCTCTCCCTCTCCCTCTCCCTCTCCCTCTCCCTCTCCCTCTCCCTCTCCCTCTCCCTCTCCCTCTCCCTCTCCCTCTCCCTCTCCCTCTCCCTCTCCCTCTCCCTCTCCCTCTCCCTCTCCCTCTCACGCTCCCGCTCCCGCGCCCGCGCCCGCGCCCGCTCCCGCGCCCGCTCCCGCTCCCGCTCCCGCTCCCAAGTAAAAAAAGGAGTCATAAAAGACGCTAATAATATTAACTAATAGCTATCTATCAACTACACATTATACACATAACAAAATTTTACCTTATCCCGCAGGAACAGGTCTATTTTCCGGGATAAAAAGTATCCTATATCCATCCCCGAGCTTTATTTTATATCTGTATAAATAACTATCTATCAACTACATATAACAAAAATTTACCTTATCCCACAGGAACAGGTCTATTTTCCGGGATAAAAAGTATCATATGTTCGTCTCCTGATTCTAAGCTACCTCCCCACCAATTTTCAGCCAAATCGGTTCAGCCGTTCTTGAGTTATAAATAGTGTAACTAACACGACTTTCTTTCTTTTATATATATAGATGACCTCCTTGCATTTCTTTATTTATTTGTACATGTCATGATAAATGGTCACCATCACGGATGCACAATGCAAATATGATATTAACGACATCACCGATGCGTTGCCAGCCACACTGTTAAAACCTACTTGTTAACTGGCTCTGTATATTGTAAGGCAATAACCTTAACTTTTTCGGATTTTCGGTAACTGTGGACTGAATTATATTATTCAGTGAAAATCACCAATTTATAGAACCCGCAAACATACTATACCCTAGATATCTTTATACAAACAAATGTTCTTGATATCTGAATACAACCAGATTTTCTATTGTCCTCTTGTACGATGGACTCGGAAAAGATTTTTCGAATCGTAAAATGTACGTCTCTGGTAAAGTTCTGCTCACATTTTTACATGCAGAGAAAAAGAATTAACGAAGTATCTGCTCTTCCATTTCAAAGCATCTTTATTCTTTGCTTTGCGTTGTATTTTGTCGTCATAATTGGCGAGAATAATGAAGTATGTGTGTATTCTTGGATATTTCATGCGTCCCTATTTGCTGTGTTCAGTTATATGCATCAGTGTTTGTGTACGATAAATTACATTGTCTTAAGAAAACTGCCTTACTAATAAATGTCATGTTATGTAATGTACACAGCTGACGGAAGTAAGTTTGTGATAAAATACACGGTTTATAGTTAAACCAATTGTATCAAAGATGTATACATGATTTTGTTGATTCATGAATAAAACAATTTAATGTTTTCACGATTAAACTGTTGCTTTATTTCAACAAAATGGAAACTGTTTAAAGCAAACCTATTAAAATAAGGGTGAAAGTTTCATACTGAATATTATTTTTCCCTATAATGACGCTAGTCAACACTTTAGCAGCTTACAAAGCAAGGAAAGACAAGACAGTACAAGCTACACACTGCGTAATACGAGTAGTACGTAATGACCACAGCCGTCAATGCACCCAAAATAATGGCAGGTCAAATGTGTTCCGAATAATAACGGATCAGATTTAGAACACGATTCGTATGCTAGAAAGCAGTTCATAAGATTAAAGCCAGTAAGACGCAGTTCATTAAGTTTTAAGAAATACAACCATGAAAACATTGAGGTGTAAGTTGGGGTGTTGATTTCCCTGCTTGTAATGCACTCTGGTGACAGACATCAGAACATTTTGAGGTGTAAGGTGGGATGTAAATTCCCCTGTTAACATCGGACGAGGATGTGACAAACGGTTGCTCCAGTTTCAAGTGGCTGCAGTGTTCATACCATCAAGTTTCATTCCAGAACTCATGGATATTACAATAACCTGAACTAGTATTATAAACAGGAAAGTTTTGATATTTTGTTTATCTGTAATTGATAAACTCAAAACTACTGGACCGAATTCAAAAATTGTTTCATCAGTAGAACGCTGCATATTTCCGAGTGAAATAGGCTATAGGTATTTGATGAAGATTGGAAATATTTTTTATCTATACCAATTATATAAAGAGGAAAGATTTGATTTTTTGTTTGAATTGAATAGGCTCCGAAACTACTGAACTGATTTGAAAAATTCTTTCACTGTTGGGAAGCTACACTGTCCCCGAGTAACATAGGCTATATTATATTTTCAAAAAATTAGGGATCCTTAATAAAACTCCAATAATGGAACCCAAGGTGTAAAAAAATAAGAAAACCGAAGCAAAGCGAGGGCGGTTACTCGTGTTATATAAATATAAAACATGTTGCAGAACAACTTCTGCCGGATCAGTTGGTATACTCAAAATTTTAACTCTTCTGGATGTATAGCTTTTTTATTATCTCGCAAGAAAGGCCTTGAAACAGAGCACGCTTCAAGAGTGTTAAACCAAGTTTTAAAGTTACGTCACAGCCTCACAGCCCAAGAATACCTACATCGTTTGAGAGAAAATCACTTTTCTTCACACTTTTAAGACGAAAACGCTTCTCAGCTTAGTACTGATAATGGACTAAAAAGTAGAACTTTTATCTCGTAAGCAACTAGAAAAAAATATTTTGTAACGTCCTGAGTACCGCGTTTCGCTACTGGTAGTGCGACGGGAAATGCACCTCATGAAGAAACACCTTAGGAATAATGCTACTTGGGAAGTATCACTGAAGTAAATCGATTTTTCAGGACGGTAAACGAAAAATAGGCGACTAATACGTCTACCTATCATATATAATTATAATTATATTTTAAAATATGTTACAAAATATTGTCTAGTGGTCAGTTACTCGTAGTTATAGATAAAATAGGTAATATGTCAATGGTTTTTGACCCTTTTGGTTTTTTGTGATTATAATTATTATAATTTCAAGTAATATCTAAGCTACAAATAATTGAAACTGAACTTTTGTTTATATCTCTTTTGCAATACAAATCTATTTAGATTTTTTTTTGATAAACTCAAATCCTTTCGGTCTCAATAAACAATCGCTGTACATTTCAATTTCAAGTAAGCCTCATACAGGGAACGTAGAGTTAATGTGGATTTCTACTATGTACGAAATCTTAATACTGCAAAAAATACCGAAAACTTTTCACAGCTTTTGAGTGCTTTTATCAGGAGAAATAAGAAAAAAAAAATCCTTTTACGCTTTATTCGCCAAGTTGGCCGAGTTTAAATTTCGGTCAGTGGTGGTCGTCTCTTCATAACTGGCAGTGTTACTGAAGAGTTTCGGATTTGATTTAAAATAAATGACAGATTTTGTGTCTTGGTTGATAATGATTATTTTATAAGTCCGTCGGATAACATACGGGACTGTTTTTATTTTTGTTCGTCTAAGGGCTTGTTTCACAATCTTCAAGTAAGTCCGAAGTAAGCTATTCGTTGGTTAAGTTGACATTTCGTGTATGTAAAATGACACTTTAACGTCACTTTAACCGGTGAATAGCTTATTCAGGACTCTACTTGAAGATGGTGAAACAAGCCCTAACAATATTAAACTTACGCCCCAACTCAGAGTCACTAATAGTTACTTTAATCGCTCCTTAGTAAATAATCTAACGCCCCAACTCAGAGTCACTAACGATTACTTAAATCGCTCCTTAGTGCATAATTTGTATGGAGATTGTTTACTAAGGAGCGATTAAAGTAACCGTTAGTGACTCTGAGTTGGGGCATTAGTTTGTTCAAAGCCAAACTTTATTGTTTGTTTTAACTTAATCGTAAGTACAAATGTAGTCAAAGTCATTGACGTTGGTAAGCTTTGACTTGTGTAACTTATTTAATTACACGGGTTCCTTAACTTTGAGCCTTGAGCGATAAAATTACATTATAAATGGTTTAAAAAACTGTATTATGATTGTTAGTAGCGACATATTAATTTATTTATGTCACCGTTAAAATATATCGACGTGAATATTGACACAATAAAATTGCAATATAGTGCAAATTAACAAATTGTTTTAAAATAAAAATAAAACTACTTTATTGAGACTGTCTTAATTTTATTTTACTATTTTAATTTGTTTGTTCTGATCACCTAATTATTTATACAAAATTTCTTCAGATCACGAAAAAGATCGAAAAGATGCTACGGTTCACTTTATTCACCTGTTAATTCACCTAGGTGACTTAAGACCTTTGTACCCAGGTGAATTTTAAGTCTACTGAAAAGGGTGAATTAAGTCGACTTAGTATACTTAATTCACCTATGCTCTGTTCAAATTGGGTATTTTACTTGTTGATGTGGCTCGTTGTTGTTGAGGTGACTCCTTTGCCAGCTATGAAACTATTATCACATCAATAGCTCTACCATCAGGGCTGATAGACTGGACAATGGACGCAAGGACACGTTTTTTTTATGTAGAATAAGTTGGTGCTTGACCACAAAACCACCTGATGGTAAGCGGAAATGAAGTCGAGCTTCGTATCTTTTGTTTTTATTTTCTGACAATTTTGTTAACCTTCACTAAATATGGTACGCGGTCGTACCTAAGATGTAGTAACAAAGTCCCAGATTAGGTCACAGTGTGCCGTAATATTTAACCTCATACGATCTGCATGCTTGCCAAATGTGATTACGCTAAAAGCACTTACACAATAGGGTATTCTACTATGTTTGAAAAGGTACTTCGAAATGTTGATTTTCCTAATAAAAAGGCACAAAAAATATATTACGGCAAAATGAACACGCTTTCTTGCCGTAAAATTAAATTAAATTTTAAACCTTTTTTATTCCCGCAAAAACCCTGTAGGCCATTTTGGTGACGTAATATTGGTAAAAACATCAGTCGTGTATCGGTCGTACGACCGGCACTCATTCAACGTTAACAGCTATAAATATTTGCTGTATCTTGGGAAAATAATGAATTACAATCGCTGTTTGGTGTGTAGTATCTAGTTGTACAAATACGTATACTAGCATTAAAACCTCAGAAAAGTTGTTTATCAAAGCATAAACTAACACTTTCCAAAATTTTTTTACTACTTAGGTATACCTGGCAGTTACATAGAAAAACAGTATAATATTATATCAATTAATACTTGCAAAGACGTTTTAATTTCTGATATCATCTCATTCGAATTGATATACAAGGATTGAATTTGATATTATGACGCACATGACAGATTAACTTGTTTATGGTGGCGAATTAGGTACCATTATAATACAAAAAATATTACTAATTAAATCACGTTAATAAGCTTCCTTATCGGTTAGCGACATTGTGACATTATTTATGTTGCAGATATGTGTTGCAATGACCATTTGTAGTCACGTGAGTCATTTGTGACCACAGAACATATAAAAAGAGATTTTTTATATGTTCTGTGTTTGTGACAGTGCCCGTGATCGATGGACGGATGGACAGCGGAGTCTTAAAAATAAGTTCTAGTTGGCAACCTTTGTGTGGGCCTCAACCCATTAACGGATCACTACTGAGCACAGGTCTCTCTTCTTGAGAAGGCCGAGAGCATACTCCACCATTCTGCTCCAGTGCGGATTAGTGGGGTTAGTGGCCAACCTAATTGTCCGAAGTTACCATGCCGCCCGAAGGCCTCCAATATTGCTTTACTTCTTCTTCGAAGCACGGAAGCGCCCAAGTAATGCTTGCCATTAAAACATTCCCTTTGAGAACTAAATCCTAAAAACTACACAAGGTTTAAATACAGACGTGAAAGGTTATTCAATCAGTGTTAAGACTAATTGGATGCATTTCTGGTGCAAAGTTCTGCTTGACCTAATAACCGTTAAATTGTAGTACCCATTCGCTTCTCCATTGGCATGAATTTAATGCCAGATTTCGACGTCGTAAGTTGTTGGACAGAACAACTGATTCTGTACAAGTTTAAGCTGATGTTACAAATTTTAATTCCTTGTGTTGAAACTCTATTGTCAAGTTTTTTTTTTTCACATTGTTAATATTAATGCAGTCAATTAGGTACTAATAGCAAGTGGCTTTGCATAAGCTCGTTGATAGACCGTCAATACTTACAACGATTTATTTGAAATTGATCATTAGATGTGGTAAGAACGGAGTTAAGTAGTTAAGTAGATGTAACGTTGCATCTTACGTTGTCGTTTTAGAATTTGATATCCGGGTTGGTAGTGAGTTGTGACCCTATTTGGGTTATGGGTCCCGGGTTCGATTTGACGTCGAAACGCCGAGTCGGCAGATTTGGACATTTCTTACTAGGGCCGTTATTACTCGCGACACAAACATACTTATTGCGATTGTAAAAGTTTATTTACAATGCTAACCCGCCTCGTTTTGCTTTGAGAAAACCGATGCCTTTATAGGTACCCGCACTTAACAGTCTATTATATACAGTGCGTATGCCTCTAACATCCCTTTTGTTTCAAAATTTATTGTTCATAATTTGAGGAAGAAGGTCACATCTAGATTAAAACCGGACCAAACCAGATAAATCCGGTACGCGGTCTTCAACTACAACACCTTGTACAAACGTATAGCGTAGCAACGTCCGATTGCTTCTTCGGTCAAGACCAGACATCTATTGTCTTAACAGTAGGATAGGGAATGATGTCTTTTGTTTTACAGAATAAAGGTGTACGCTCCAGATAGTTCTATTGGTTCGTTTAGTTTTGGGCAGTGGTATTTGGGTGGTGGTAGTTTTAACAATACCTACTGAATATGTCTGAAGATTTGCACATAATTTCTTAATAACATCGTCGGACACCTAATCAAATTTTCGAGCAACTTGTAAAACTGTACTCAATACTCAATACTCAATACTTTTATTGCATTATATATGTAGTAACATGGTATATAACACGGTCACATAACACATCCTACACAATAATAACCCTAAAAGGGTGTTGCAATTTTCTGGGTGGTGGACCAATTCATTTTATTTCCAAATAATAATATATTCTATTCCAATTAAAATTAAATCGTTTAATTAAATAAGATTGAGTTACATTAAGTTACAATTATATCTATTAAACAATATTTAACGTTATAGAGGAGTTTAATTTAATGTCAATTTCTTTATCCAATTAGTTTATTAAAATATTCAAATTCTTACTGGTCATTTTTGTCGCTAAAATAATCTGTTAAACTATAGTAACATTTTTCAATTAAGTATATTTTTAATTTGGTACAAAAAAGATTAGCATTTGTCTCTTCAACTATTGTTTTTGGGAGTTTATTAAATATCTTTGTCGCCATTGCGTTTGGGCCGTCACTGTGTATTTTTAAATTAGAACACCTACATCTAATTTAAAAATAATAATAAATAATAATAAATAATTTAAGTTTATGCGTATATATAGATCTTAAAATATTATGTCTTGGTTCATCAATTTATTTTCTAAAGTATTGAGGGTAGTTTTTAACAAATTTACTTATTTCTAGTATATATATTGACGTTAATGTTAATATGTTATTCTTAATGAAATGTGGTTTGCAGCTTTCAGGTTGTTTAATGTTAGCTAATATGCGGATACATTTTTTCTGGGAAATAAATATCTGTTGTGCATCTACACTGTTTCCCCAAAGTATGATACCGTATTTCATCCAGGAATATGCATATGCGTAGTATGCACTTAGCGCGGTTTTGAGGTCGGTTGTATTTCTGAGTTCCCTTAACGCATATGTGAAACTTGCTAACTTAGTTTTAATTTTTTGGATATGTTTTTTCCAGTTCACGTTACTATCTATTGCCAGACCTAATAACGGGAAAGTGTTAACACATTCTATTTTATTATTTTTATACACGAAATTTATGTCAAGGGGAGATTTCTGATATGGTCTAAATTGCATAATTTTGGTCTTGGAGAAATTTACGTCAAGGTTGTGGTCAGTCATCCAATCAATAATATTAGTGAAAATGTCAAAAAGATGTTGATTTAAATTTAAATTATTATTACAAGATGTCAATATAGATATATCGTCTGCGAATAATACACTAAAGTCATTTATTATTTTCGGGAGGTCATTAATATATAAAAGGAATAAGATACATCCGAGGACACTTCCTTGCGGGATTGAGTTCACTATGGGAATGGTTGCTGATCTGATCATATTAATATGCCCTGTGTCATGGTCAAAATGCTCAATTTCTACTACTTGTTTTCGATTGTTAAGATAGGATGTAAACCATTTATGTGATATACCGCGTATCCCTATGTCATATAACTTGTCCAGTAGTATTTTAAATTGTACTTTGTCATATGCTTTTGTCATGTCAAGTAAAATTCCAATTGCGTAAGCGTATTGCGGAAGCCGGAAGATATTAATTATCAAAGCTAAAATCCAGGAAGGGTGGGAACCCTTGGTTTAATGTTGGAAGGAGACCCATACCAAAAGTTAATAAGTAGATCTTATAAGTAGAAGAACACGTACTTATCGTAATTTGATTTAAAGTAGTATCATTGTTATTACCATTAGGTACAATTAGATACGCAACTTTTGAATGTTCCGCAACTATCGTTCCTCGAAAGCAAAACGAATTGCTTTTAGATTGACTTTTATATACTTAGTTATCATTATTGTATGTAGTTACTTGTATGCTTGATGTACATTCTTGCATTCTAGATTGTCATTGTATACATTTGTAGGTAAACATAATATTAATAAAGAAAAATAGGTAATAGAAAGACGTAGGAATACGATGTCGAATTCGTGTAATGTTTATACGTACTATCTCACACATTAAAAATTCTAGTCTAGTCGTCAGTCTAGCCGAGACGACGATCCGTGCAACTGGGTCAAAATATCGGCGTCTAAATTATACATATATCGTGAGTACCCGTATTATACTAAAAATGTGTTTAGTCCACGATGAGTTAAAATCATACATTAAAAATTGTACGAAATTAGTTAACAATTCTACAACATTCTTATAGACCTACTAATTGCTAGATAAGTATTTAATCGGGCACTGAAGTTATCATACTATCATTTGAAGTAACACTCTCTCTTTCTTTCTCTCACTCACACACATACACTTAAACACACAGCCATACGCTTTCATACAGACAGGCACGTAAAATATATACCGATGACAAATAATTTTTTCACGATTTTTTTTAGTGATCAAAATTTTTATATTCGCTAGTGTAATCAAAATTCAATATCGTTAGCCTTATTCAATTGTAGCTTTTATTAACGTCACGTAAAACGAAAAGCTACCGGGAACTTATTTTTCACTACTCGAGTGCTCTCTACGCGCGGCGAGAGTGTAGCGCGGCCATAACTCCCAGTGTGTCAACCTTGATCTGAATTCCATAAATAATGCTATTACTTTATCACATGACTAACGACATTGTTTTTTTATAAATCAAGTTCACATTTACGAAAGTACCGTGAGAACTACGAGTACCTCTTTTTCTTCTCTTTTCTTTCTTCGGTATTGGCGAACCTTAAGGTGTTAGTGAAGTCTATGGGTGACGGTTATGACGGTCATCAGATGGTCATTATACTGCAGCTACTGCTTCCGTGGATGCTGAAAGCTGAATGCTGATCTACTGTAAAGTTTTATGGAAGCAAATGGACAATTGTGGTTAAAGAATCTTTATTCTCAAAAGAAATTACATTTCACTGTATGAGAATATACATTAAAATTACGTACACTGTGTTGTGAGTATACAGATTAAAGTTTTATATAGAAAAGATGACTTTTGGGTTGATATTATTTACATCTTTGATAACAAGTTAGGTCGGTAGTTCGAAAAATAAAATATTATTTACTCAATGCTAAAGCGATAAGTGCACAGTAAAGAAATCTTGAATCAACAACTAGTGCGACATAGAACAAGTACCAGAGATGGACTTAGCCATGGCGAAATATGTGATGTTTTAATTAAAAATAAACAAACTTTTTGCAGATTTAATTTCTTTTGGAAGTTCATTATATAATTTAGCTCCCTTACAATATATGCTCAATTTGCCATAGTTTGTTCAAGTTTTGGGAATAAAAATATTGTTAATTAATTAATACGTATTACAATTAATTTGTAATACGTACTGTCTTTTAGGAAGAAGAGATGCAGTTTGGATTTGAAGGGCTCCATTCGAGAAACATTCACAACAACAATAATAATTAATCATAGCACTTGGTCTATTAATCATACGCTGACTATGTACGCTGACCCTTAGAGAAGTGAAGTGTTCACAGTTCAGTGGATTGCCTTGCCTTCGGCTATTAGATATTAACTAACTATACAGCTTCGAACAGCTTGCTTCCTGCTTCCTGGAATTAACTGCTTCTATTGCTATTCTACTTGCTGCTTCCAGCTTTGATACTGAAACGACTGGTTATATAAGTTTGTAGTCCATGCCTTTCATTTCAAAACCGAAAGGGTGACTTAACTCGTTAGGTTCCGCGTGATCGCGGTACCTTTGAGTTCGAACGTGCTGGAACGTTCCCGGTAACCGACGGGTTAAAGGTAGTGTAGTATAGTTTTCTCATTGACTTATATTATATAGACAGGCTGTTCAGTACTTACATTTTGTTCACCTGTGTTGACCCCAACTGGGGCCAACTCAGTTTAGTCGGCTGCGAGCAAGCTACACAAGTAAATGTCACGTTAGAAAAACTCCGACTGTTCAAAAACACTTAATAACGTATTATTGTTTATTGAGCACAGTTAAAACGTTCTCATTATTTACGTTTGAACTTTATTTCACTTTATTTAATCATAATTGGTAAGTAACTATATTTTTATTTACAGTCTTAAAAATTATTTAGTGTCAAATATTTAATACCGACATCTTGAACCAAACTTGACAGAACGAACACAGAGTACTTAATCACTACGGAACAGGGTTGCCAGACGTCGCGGAGTGAGAGATCGTACGGTGGGTAAATAAAAGTCGTATTTCCTAAGATGGCTCCAGAAAAAAATTAGTACGATTCATTTAATGTAGGTACTAAAACTTTAATTAGTTTTAGATGGCGGTCTACAAAACGAAATTGAAAGAAAATTAATAAGTAAAACTATAAATTAAAATAAAATTTTGTTATCTTTATATATATAAATTACGTGTCACGTTGTTTGTCCGCGATAGACTCCTTAACTACTTAACCGATTTTAATCAAAGGGCTTCCAACATTTTTGTATGGAACCTGGCATACCTACAAGTCCGCCATTTTGAAAATACCTCGATTCGGCGGCCAGTGATGAAACATGTGTCAATCGATAGAGTAAATGATTACGATCAAAAAGTATACAGTGATGAAATGTCGTAAGTGGTATACTTTCTGAGATATTTGAGTTCAAACCCGTAGAAAAATAAAGTAAAAAACTTTGTTTCGGCGGATATTGATAAAATATGTGTCAATCGATAGACTAAGTGATTACGATCAAAAAGTATTAAGTGATACAATGTCGTAAGTTATATACTTTCTGAGATATTTGATTTCAAAACCGTAAAAAAACTTCGATATACCTATCTTCAGCTTACGTAAGTATGACCACATTTCCCAGTTTGATTCCTAACTTAAATTGCTACCAATTCGACACAGGTGAAACTTCAGAATTCTCTCAACATTTTATGCTATTTTGAATAATGTGTCTTCTCCTGTTTATTTAAAGGAAACCCATAGCACTGCTTATTTCGGGAATTCCTTTGCAATACTGTTCTGGAACTCCTTGCTTGTAGACATCAAAAGACTACCAAAAGTTCCTTCAAGAATCACGTCCGGCAGCACTACCTGAAGCAATTAGAATGTCCTCGCCCGTGGTCTTCAACCACATGTTATATACGTAGTTATAAATATTTATGTACTTAATATATAATATAATATGTATATATGTAAATATGAATAAATATGTATTTATTTAGTTTTGTTAATGATATTGTGATATTTTATATGTATATAGTTATAGTTTTGATCCACTAATAAATAAAAAAGACAATAATTAATTACCAATGTTTTATTTTTCTACGGGTTTGAACTCAAATATCTCAGAAAGTATATCACTTACGACATTTTATCACTGAATACTTTTTGATCGTAATCACTTAGTCTATCGATTGACACATGTTTTATCAATATCCGCCGAAACAAAGTTTTTTACTTCATTTTTCTACGGGTCTGAACTCAAATATCTCAGAAAGTATACCACTTACGACATTTCATCACTGAATACTTTTTGATCATAATCATTTATTCTATCGATTGACATATTTTACATCACTGGCCGCCGAATCAAGGTTTTTTCAAAATTGCGGACTTGTAGGTATGCCAACTAGGTTCATTGCCCTTTGCACACCGTGTGCAGTTTGATCCAACTTGAAAGATAGGATAGCTTACATCTCAATGTATAGTCGCAATATTATTTTATTGCAATTTTTTTTTATAGAACGAAGTCTGTCCGGGCAGCTAGTTATAATATAAATTTACATAATAACATACAAAATTATAAATGTAGAAATATCGGGACATAGGTAATTATAATGTGCGCCATCTATTGATAAATCTATGAACCTATAATAATTATATCATGAACCTATTATACTCGTAAATAATTTTCTAACAATGCATACAAATACATATTTAAGTTATTAATGTTTACTTACGATGTTAAAAAAATATATAGTAGTCACTCCGAGATGAACTGGAAAAAGGCATAAATCGTATGATTGTCGCCATGGATATAATTATAACTTTTAACTGGATACATAACTTCGAGGTACTTGAAGACAGATGACGTCACAACGGAATGACTATTTGACCAATCGCAGACCGGATTGAGATTATCCTTCATAATTGTGGGGTGTTATGTCCTATTTTCCAAATGTTTTCTAATAATTTTTCTGGTGGTAAAAAAATATATTATTGTATTAACACATTTTATTATAATTTCCTCAAAATTGTCCTTACGTCATGAAAACGGATGTTGAAGGTGATAATGAAATGAAACAATGTAATTTATTACGGTACATTTCTTTTATTTTAAGTGCACAACACTTATAAAAAAAATTTAACACAGCTGAATGATATATCCTGGGATTACAGATAACACAATGAATGGATGAACACAATGGCCATTCCGTTATGACGTAATTAATCCTCAGGTACCTCTACAAAGTAATCCAGACAGAGTAATATATCCATGGTATATGTCCAGTTATAGTAATGTATCCATGATCTCTTTCGGAGTAGGGTGTTGGCAACACTGGGCGCATATTGACTCTGTGATTGAGTACTCTGTGGCACGAAAGCGTGACACGAAATTCCTTAGAAACAGCGCGTCCATATAATATAAGTCAATGAGTTTTCTTTATTTACTTTTTAGAACCTTTGGTTTTTACACACTTTTAGAAACTACATAAGTACGTACGAAGAAAACATTTGGTTGACTTTTTTTATAATAATCAACCAATGACGATTGTTGATTTTATTCTTTGGGATAAATGGTTATAATCAAATGGAATATGGAATGGATATTTTTTAAATATTTTTTTAAAGACTTGAGGTCGTAAAGTAGGTACTTTGATTTCGTATTTTAATCTAGATAAAGATGAGTTCATAAGTCTCTAGAAATTTAGATAGATGTGCTTTGTGTCATGGAGCTTAATAATTACCCATCCGTTACGAAATAAACATGATAACCAATAAAGAAGGATATTGCATTCTCTATTTTCCGACTCTAACACCCCAACTCAGAGTCACTAACGGTTACTTAAATCGCTCCTTAGTAGACAATATGTATGGTGATTCTTTACTAAGGGGCGATTAAAGTAACCATTAATGACTCTGAGTTGGGGCGTTAATCTTTGCTTAATGGTTGAACAATAAGGAATGCTTATTGATTTTATTAAACTAGCTGTTACCCACGACTTCATCCGCGTGTTATTTAATATTATTAAATTTTTCATTGATCCTATTTTTTAAATATTTTTTCTTCTAAAATAAAAGTAGCCTAAGTTACTCCTTGTTACATCAGCTATCTGCCAATGAAAGTCTCGTCAAAATCGATCCAGCCATTTCAAAGATTAGCCGGAACAAACAGACAGACAGACAGACAGATAGACAGACAGACAGACAGACAGACAAAAATTGTAAAAAAATGTTGTTTTGGTATTATATACCGTGTATACATCCAAATGCACTTCGTAAAAAGCGGTAATATATTACAAACAGACACTCCAATTTTATTTATTTGCATAGATGTATAGATGTATAGAAAAGACGTTTCATTATTTCCTGACCTACTCGTAGGTCAAAAAGTGAATATCGCATTAAATGCACATTAAAAGTACTTCCTAAATGCCATTCTGAGTAGACATAGGACTCGGACTCCAGACAGCGGCTGTTCCGGAAGCAACAGAAGGTTTCCAAAGGCTATATATATTGCGTTCGATCGGTGCGCACGCGCAGACACTGTTGACAGTTCGAGTGACCGTGACTTAAAACGTAAGTGCTGTGCTCAGTGATGTGCGTTTTAAATACGTTATTTTAGAACAGATAGATTTGTGAATAAAAGTGCGATAAGATCAATAGATTTATTTAAAGTTTTTTTAATTTTTTAACTAAAACATACTTTGATTAAATAGAATTATATCAATAGTGATGTTTATAGTCGTTCATTGAAATAGTGTTGTGATAGGGAAACGTGATAAATTTGAAATCAATTAAGTTTTTAATTACTTCGCTTTTATTAAAGAAAACATAATGTAATAAATGTTACAAAAGTGATTTTAGTTAAATTCAAATAAGGCAAATTATCTAATTCATAAAAATTCCAATTTTGAGATAAATACGAGTAGCATCTTTATTAGCTTCGTCAATCAAAAGCTTGTTTGAACGGAAAATGTTACAATTTTGTACAAATACGTATACAGAATACGTGAGTGATATTGGATTAACGGGATCAATAACATAACTAGTAAAAATAAAAATAAAAAACACCTGCCGTCAAAAAAGCTATTATACCTTTTTGAAATCCTTATATTGAGCTCTTTAATTTGATACCCACATTGCCTTATTCAATTTATTTTTAATTTTTAATACTTCAAACAATGGCATTTCACAGCTACCATATTTTTTTAGTTTCACTTATCTAAGAACACTTGGGTTATCAAGACGAATCTAACTATATCTTAATAATAATTAATAATTAATAAATCCGTTCAGTGTTTTGGATGATATGAGGTAATAAATAATCTAAATTTTACTAACAAAAAATAACCGACTTCAAAGTCTCAAAAACTACTTTTCAGATCTCGTTCAAATTTATGTGAGACCACATGACAAGCACCTGCTTTCGATTAAAAAAAGAATCATTGAAATCGGTTGGCGTGATATTGAGTTATTCGTCAATTTGTCGCGCACATCTTAACACAAATTTACGACTTATGTGGTTTTCTCATGGATGCCATTGTCAGATCTCAATAAAATTTATGTGGGACCACATGACAGCCACCAGCTTTCGATTAAAAAAACAATCATCAAAATCGGTTCGCCCAGTCCAAAGTTCTGAGGTAACAAACATAAAAAAAAATACAGTCGAATTGAGAACCTCCTCCTTTTTTTGAAGTCGGTTAATAATATTACATTCATACATACAAGATACGCGCGAAAAACATATCCCGATTGCGAAGTATCGGGTAAAAAGACGAACTCTCATTTTTGTAGATCTACTCTGAAAGGATAAGTAAGCCAATTAAAAAAGCGACGAAAAAATATCGTAAATAGTGTCTATTGCTGTATGTGTCGTGTTAAGTATATTAAGCTCGCTTATGTATACAAGATGCGATGTGCCTTGAATTTCAAGTGATATGGAGAAAATATGCAAATTATTCGAACTAGTTTCGTCAGGCTCTTCGCGACGAGATTTACTCGAGCTAAATATAAGTTAATTTATTTTATTACATGACATTTTTACTATCGAGCGATAGATTATTTTAAAAAGCCTAATAATATTTTAATTTTTCTTAGGTTTCTTTGACTCGAACACTTCATAAAACTAAGTATGAATAATATTTTTTTCATACTTACGAACCTACTATCAGATTGCTAATCTTGGAAAAAAAGAGAATATTTGTTGTTTCTTTTATACATGTACTTAAAGTACCTATTACTACCTATGTAGTCTTTTTAATAGCGCGGAGGCTGAAGAATGAACAAAAAAATTTTATTAATATTGAACAATTTCGGCGTTTCGTGTTTCTTATCACAACATCAGCTTTCATCGTGCAACTGTACCATCTCAACAAATCAATCATGATTTTTTGGCAGATAATTTTAAAAGCATGTTAATATGTATATGTAATATAAATTTCCCATCTATCTATTCCAGTTTAAAATGCGCTGCATCATCGTCATAGCGGCCATAGTAGCTGCAGTCCAGGCCCGACCTGGTCTGCTATTCGCCGCTCCACTGCAACCCATCGGTATCCAATACGCCCAGGAGTCAGCCCCACCAGTGCACCCTCACCCAGCTGTTGAACTGAACGCGGCCAGCGAGAGTCTACTACCCAGAGAGCTGCTGAAGTCTAAAGACTTCTACGATAACCCATCCATTGCTGAGGGACTAGCTAAAGAGTCATGGTTTACCAATAAGGAAATGCAGGTAGTGGAACGCGAAGCTGAGAGGATCCCACGTGAAAGGATCTATCATATCGTCAAGAGTGCTGGGTTTTTGGACAAACATTGAGAGGATGAATATTACAAGAAGGACTCTGTACTAATGTTTTGTAATGTAATCTTTCAAGGCCTTAAGAAAATATGTATGAAAATAATCTAAATTTTATTAACAAAAAATAACCGACTTCAAAGTTACTCTAAAACTACTTGTCAGATCTCGTTCAAATCTATGTGGGATTACGTGACAAGCACCTGCTTTCGATTAAAAAAAGAACCATCGAAATCGGTTGGCGTGATATTGAGTTATTCGTGCATTTGTCGCGCTTACTTAATACAAATTTAAGACTTATATGGATTTATCATGGATGACATTGTCAGATCTCAATAAAATTTATATGAGACTACATGACAACCACCAGCTTTCGATTAAAAAAAAATGATCAAAATCGGTTCGCCCAGTCCAAAGTTCTGAGGTAACAAACATAAAAAAAATACAGTCCAATTGAGAACCTCTTCCTTTTTTTGAAGTCGATTAATTATGTAATCAATGCCTATATGTAAATAGTATCGATAACTTTCAAAATTAATTTACTTTTGCTTAGTAAGTTCACCTTGTTAAGTTTTGCAAAAACAGTCATAATGTTAAGCAACGCATGTTATCTGTATAAATTATTATTTTATAAGTTTATGGTATCTGGGTAAAGTTTAATTATTATTTTAATATAGTTATTGCACTGTATATAATTGCACAATTTTGCGTCACCTTGTATTAACTTTAATATAATTTGTTGTCATTTAAGTTTTCATTAGTGTGAGTGATTTTGTAAATATGTTTGTTTGTGTTGATAAATAACTATTTAGTTAAATAGTTATGGTAATATTCATTAATTAAGATTAAAATATAAAGTAGACCCGCGGTAATCCGACAAACATTTTGCAGGGTGATGTCGGATTATCGAATTTGTCGGATTATAGAGTACTGCCTGCTATTATTGCCTAAGACCCTCTATAGTCCGGAATTTTTTGAATAAGAGTACCTTGTAATCCGACAAATTACATATCAAAGAATCAATTTTTATGCACAATCAACAGTGATAGGCGTGTCGGATTACAGGGGGCGCTGGATTAGACAGGGGCCGGATTACCGCGGGTCCACTGTATAATTTAGAGATATTTTAGATATAAGTAAATGAACTGTGATCTCGAACAATAAGTACGTTAGGTAAGTTATTGTTCTACAATTATTGCGTTAATTTATTGAAATAAATTGTGTGTTGATAACTTGTGTTTAATTGTTCAAACTAAGTTCTGAACATCGCAGTTGGCGCCGTAGGCGGGTTTCTTAAAACTCCTTCCTCTTTTGCAAGTGACCCAGCATTCGTGTACCGGTTTTTGAGTATAATCTGTAATAAAAAATATGTTCTTAGATTGCAGAATGTTGCTCAATGTTCCAGCTATGTTATAAACAAGTCATAATCAAGTTAATTACACATATATCGTACTCAATTATTAGATTAGTACATAAATTAGCAGTTGTATTTAGATTATTTTGGCTAAGAGTTGAAATATTTTTTGCAACTAATTATTAGCAACATAATTAGCAACATAATGATTTTTTGCTTATTATAATTTCCTGCTAGCGATAGCTAGTGATAGCCTAGTGGTTAGAACGTTGGTCTCTCGAACAGAGGGGCCCGAGTTCAAATCCTGGCACGCACCTCTAATTTTCAAATATTATGTGCGTATTAAAAGTTAATTATCACTTGCTTCGGTGAAGGAAAACATCGTGAGGAAACCTGCACACCGGAGAGTTCTCCATAAAGTTCTCAAAGGTGTGTGAAGTCTACCAATCCGCACTTGGCCAGCGTGGTAGATTATGGCCTGTACCCCTCACATTGTGAGAGGAGACCCCGAGCCCAGCAGTGGGACAATTATGGGTTGTTGCTTTGCTTTGCTTTTATAATTTCCTGTAAACTCCAAAGAATATGAAGTAGGGCTACATAATGTCATCATTGCCCATGCACATCCACTACATTGAGCTGGCAATGGAAGCGGAAATAAACCTGCGGGTTGACTATTGAAAACTGCAAACCAAAGCAGTCAAGAAAATTCAAGGTGCGTTTATTAGGAGTTAGTAAACTTGGCAGGTAAGGACTGTCATCGTTCATAAGTAACCATGAGTACCTTCGTGATTAAGCTAGGCCAGTGATAATCAATCTTTTTTTTCATACGGGCCACAAACACTTGTTAGTCATGCCGTCGCGGGCCGCAAAACAAAGAAATAAAAAAAAATTGGCATTGATTTCTTAGGTTTTCGCGATTATTATAAAATAAAGTGGGCCAACTACAAAAGCCTGGCGGGCCGTACGTTGAGTATAGCTGAGCTAGGCAGTTACAGTACCCAGGGACCTAACGACATTAATTTCTTTCAGTTCTGGGTGCTCCCAGCGTTAGGGGAAGTTTGAAGTGAAGCAGATGACTCTTATTCTCTTCTCTTTCTTGACCGGCAGCGCATCGGTGATGCCTAAGGTGTTACCGATCATGGGTATCTTGTCATCACGTTTAACAGGCCGCAGACAATGATATTATAAAAATAGAGGTAGATATGTCACTAGCGCGCCGAAGATGAAGAGCGTAACTTGGGCTAATTAGCCCAACTGCTCGCAGTCGCTCTGTCAATACTCTGTCGATACGCACGCTTTTATTGTTGTCAGAAGTCCTTGAGATTTGACATACAGCGTTAAAATGCCCTCGTGTATTATGCGTAAATGCACTAATTACACAAGCAAAAGAAATAAAATTCATGGAATAACATACCACTCGTCAGTTATCATGATTTATTGCATTTTATTTAATTTCATTATTTCTCTAACAAAATAAATATGGCGGCATGACAACGCCGGCTGAACGAAGGGCGGACATAGATTAACATACAGAAGTGACGATATATTGATGCTATCCCCATTTGTATGTTTATTGTTAAGTACAAAAGAAACGATGGATAATTTTCTCACGAGTACCAGTATTGTAATAAAGCCGTACCGTATTAGTATCGAGTATTGTAATAGAGCCTAGCAAAAAGAAATTCATAAATAATACTAGCTGCCCGGACAGACTTCATTCTGTCAAAAGTTTTTTATTTTCAGATGTAAGCTATCCTATCTTTCAAGTTGGATCAAACTGCACACGGTGTGCTTTGATTAAAATCGGTTAAGTAGTTTAGGAGTAGGTTCGATTAAAAAAAGAATCATCAAAATCGGTTGGCGTGGTATTCGTCCATTTGTCGCGCACATACCTAATGCAAATTCATGGATGCCATTGTCAGATCTCAATAAAATTTATGTGGGACCATATGACAGGCTCCAGCTTTCGAATAAAAAAAACCATCAAAATCGGTTCACCCAGTCCAAAGTTCTGAGGTAACAAACATAAAAAAATACAGTCGAATTGAGAACCTCCTTCTTTTTTGAAGTCGGTTAAAAAGTGGATCGTTGTTGTTTAAAATTAATGTTTTAAAGAAATGCGTTTTATTATGTACCTACAGAATAAATAAGATGCTATGTAATAATAATGAATAAGACGCCATACCTACTGCTTAGGCTGACTTACACAGGAAAAAGGCTGTGGTCCCTATAAATACGCGTATTTACTTTATTCGTAAATGTGTCACCATATTTAATATTTCATCACCGAAATCCCAAAATATTGCTTTAAATAGTTTTGAAATTACAACTTCCTTACTTAAGATTATTTTTAGGTACTTTCAATCTACTGACTGTACTGAATTTGTTAGTCTTTGCCGAAGCCAGCCAATCAAATCATCTGCACGATAATCTCTACAATATTGTGGAAATGGGCAGAGTTGCCAACTCTAAATTTTTTTCGTTATCTTCACAGTTTTTACTTTAGACCACCAAAATTAAATCTAGTTTAAACTGAATATCAAGAGGATGTGCAGATTGAAAACGAGTCAGTTTTAGTAGAAATTGTTAAGATTTAAAGTTGATTTACGAATATAAGTATAATTTTCTTAACGTAATATTAAGTTGTTTTGCACAATTTCATTTGTTGGCAACACTGGTCAACGTCTGGTGACGCGAACGATAAACACTAGCTGTCTTTTTCACTATTATGGTTTTAGTAAAGCTATCCCTTTTACATAGTTTACCAATGTAGTGATTGCCTGATTAGTGTAGGAAAACAAAACATAAACGTGTGTGTGTTTCGGAACAAATTTTTCGGTTGATTTGTAAGGGCATAACGTATCTATACTAAAACATCATTGGCCGCAGATGCGAACAAAGATAGAAAAAGAATAAAAATCAATTGATGTTCGTTTGTCTAGCTAAAACTCGAGAGTGGCTGGACCGATTTAGCTAATTTTGATCTTGAAATATTTGTGGAACTTCAGGAAGGTTTAAATGGTGAGAAACATAAATAATAAGTAACGGATAATACCTACTGAAATCCTCTTTTAATATTTAAGATCATTGACTAAATAGACAATTTAATTTTCCACACGGACGTAAAAAAAAGAACGGACGTAACCTTGTCTAGTCGAGAGTGAAGCATAGCAATGACAGCTCGCTTACCATGTGTGCGTAATTTTGTAATTTTTGATTCGCGATAGTACGAATACAGAGTTTGTATTACTATGGGTGCTTCACTGAATTTGCTCTTGGGATTACGTCCGTCTTTTTTTACGTCCGTGATTTTCCAATACAAAATGTTCATAGCTGTGAAATATTTGATTTGATGTCTTTTGTCAAATTGTCATTTGGATGTCAAATATTTATAGGTGCGTTCAGAAATTTGTCTGTTT
This sequence comes from Thymelicus acteon, assembly GCA_951805285.1. Classification (NCBI taxonomy): domain Eukaryota; kingdom Metazoa; phylum Arthropoda; class Insecta; order Lepidoptera; family Hesperiidae; genus Thymelicus; species Thymelicus acteon. The sequence goes on from OX638233.1 coordinate 5,794,252, forward strand.
CATAGCTATGAGGTCCGATCTCTGAAAACTTAACGACCATATTAACTTTCTAATGTAACCTTAGCAACATATCTGCCTTTTTATTTTATAACTGACAGTCGAGGGAGAGGGGAATAAATAGGGAAAGGGAGAGGGGAAGGGAGAGGGGAAAGGCGAGGGGGGAATTGTTAGGTGGTACAAAATTTGCCGGGTCGTACGTATATAATAACTAGGGACCGGATTATATGCAACATAAAAAGCTTGTTATATGCATGCAAATATGCATAAAAAATATGTAAAATATGCAAAATTTAATGATAATTTTTAGGAACCCAAACAAAGAAAACTACTACGGAACCCTGCATTGCGTGTGACCAGACACGCCCCCGGTTTTTTAATATTTTATTAAACGCAAACGTATTGTTCCAAATGTTCACTAGTGAGATTGTGTCTTCGATCATTCAAAAAATATTTATTTATACGTGGTCGCTCCACTTCCACTGAGGTGACTGGGCAGAATTTCAACTTTGGTGCTGTATTAGTACCTACTTATAGTTTCTGGCAAAAGTTCTAAAACTATCAATTTGACACGATAATATGCATCATAACTCGATCTTAAGTAAAATATGCAATTACCGCTGAAGATGGTTTAAATATGCAAATGCATATGCACATATGCAAATGCAAATATGCAAATGCATATGCAAATATGCAAATGCATATAATCCGGTCTCTGATAATAACAAAAGATTTCTTCAAAAAATAGTTGAGCAATAAATGTCAGGATCATCTTTCGTCTGATTTATATTCCATTACACGACTTATAGGTCACATATTATATTATGTTAAAGTCTGAAATATGATTCGAATTTTCTTTTACGTAGGCTTTCACTTAGAACAAGGAATGTTATTTAGCAACTCCGAAATATATTGAAAGGGATTTTCTATTGGATTCAAGTATAGTTTATTTACACATAACTTGAGTTACAACCTATATTTATTTGATTGAATGTGTATACCATACCCACTTATTCTTTCGCCATTTCTTCGGATTCATGACAAAGTGTATTAGTGATACCACAGAGTGGTAGACAATATACTAGATGTGTCCATGAAGCATATATTGATAAATGGGTAATTCCCTACACTTCACTCTTTACTCTGATTTTATGAAGGTGTCATGGAATTATTCTTGTTCTTTAGACCCTGGGAGTTATCTCGTTGGCTATGATAGTGTTTATGATTACAGTAGATACCTTTCTTACTATCGCAGTTGAACTCATGCATGTCACAAGTGTCTATGAATGTCCGCATCTCGCCGCAAGAATCGATCCCACATATCGGAACCTGGTCGTGTCGGCAGATGTCTGCGATTTTGCATTCTTCTTCTAGCTGTGGAAATACTTGAGTAGTTACAGTAATTTTTAACAGGCTTAAAAAAAAGAGGAGGTTCTCAATTCGATTGTATATCATGTGTGTTGGACTGGATCAGAACTCCGTCATTTATCAACCGATTTGCGAGAATCTTTTTTATTTGAAAGGGCTTGCATTCAGATAAATCCCATATTTTTTTTCATATTTTCTTTTTTTTTAATGAAATAGCCGGCAAACGAGCTATCGATCCATCCGATGGAAAGTGGCCACCATCGCTCGTGGATATAAGTTATAGCAAAGGCATCACCGACGCATTGCCGACCAAGAAAGGCGAGAAAGTAGGAAGGAAAGAACCGGCACCCAAGCCCTCAGCCGGAACACGACGAGTCGTTTAGTGGCCGACTTAGACAAGAATCGTCAGCTAGCCAGCATGGAGTATAGAACTACAGAGGTAAGGAGAGCCATCTCTGTGTATGAAATGTGTCGGGTGGCGCTGCGGTAGCCAAGGATAAATTTTATTAAACTCAGCAAATTTCACTCCGCACCTCCGTCTCCAACAGCTATGTTCATATCGTACTTATTCTGACGACAGCGCTATTGTCGTAGGATGATGGTGGTAGGTACTGGAACCTCTATTTTCAGTATACAGATGGACACTTTTACATGTTTCCCCCCATATCAGGTGGCTCTTCTTACCTCTGTACTCCATACTAGCCAGGCAGGCTTCACGGCAAGCGATGCCCATAGATAAAATATTTTTACCTTTGCTCCATCGATGTGATTGTGACAGTTCTTGACCAACGTAAATAGATACATAATGATTGGAATTAGGATTTTATCTAACATTTAGACTGGAAATATTTTTTGTAGTCGATTTAAACATGTTACATGAAACCAAACCCAGTTATAAAACTAAAATGTTATTATAAAAAGCAATTGGCAATGGTAATAAAACTTGAGTTAAGCAGTATTTCTGGTTGTTGTCGTTAAGCCATATCGAAGGCGATTCGGTGGGATAAGAAGTTCCGACACTTGTAGCATTTGTGGCCGCTAGACTAGACTTGCCATTAGTTCTGTTTTATCAGGAAGGTTTTTTGATTTTTAGGGTGTCCTGGAGTATCCTGGATTGTTTCTAGAAGCTAGCTGGGTTTTGGTTCACATGTCGTACTTTCAATTACAAATTTATTTATTACGAGTAACCGCCCTCGCTTTGCTTCGGTTTTGTTATTTTTTTACACCTTGGGTTACATTATTGGAGTTTTATTAAGGATCCCTAATTTTTTTGAAAATAAAATATAGCCTATGTTACTCGGGGGTAGTGTAGCTTCCCAACAGTGAAAGAATTTTTCAAATCGGTTCAGTAGTTTCGGAGCCTATTCAATGCAAACAAAAAATCAAAACTTTCCTCTTTATATATTAGTATAGATAAATTGCGCCACTATGTTTTTTATTGCATATACAATATTTTAACCGACTTCAAATAAATAATAGTTAATTTTTTTTATAGAAAAACACGCTTTTATAGAAAATCCAACTAAAAAATAGAAAATGAATTAAGAATCGTGTAATTGTAATAAAATGTTGTAATAAATTGTCATCCCTAATTCCAAATTATTTTGTGTAAGTTTTAGATTATTTTTTAAGTTTGGAGAAGGCAATCTTACTTTAACCCTTTACCGATTCGCACTGGAACATCGTGATTTGCAGTGGTCGGGTTATTGTATCCAAAAAAAATCTGCTACAATAGTTTCAGACATTTGGTTATGTTTTTGTAGAATGAAAACTCCCAAAGAAACATTTGTAGGCGGCATAAAATAATATTTTGTTTGCGTAGGAAGATAATTTAGTCAAGCTTCGTAATGTAACTTTTATCTTTTCCTTAAAGGTTACGCAAATAGCTACGGAGAATTGTTTATAAATAACAAATAAACCGAAGTTAATCTATACTAATATATAAAGAGGAAAGATTTGATTTTTTGTTTGCATTGAATAGGCTCCGAAACTACTGAACCGATTTAAAAATTCTTTCACGGTTGGGAAGCTACACTATCCCCGAGTAACATAGGCTATATTATATTTTCAAAAAAATTAGGGATCCTTAATAAAACTCCAATAATGTAACCCAAGGTGTAAAAAATAAGAAACCGAAGCAAAGCGAGAACAATTAGGTACTCGTGTTAAATATTTTTTGCAAACCAAAGTAAAGGTTATCTGTCATAAATGTGTCAATTACTAAAAATGGTAATGTATATTTCAAGTTGATCAAAGAGTTCGTATTTAGGGTTCCGAAGTAAAATTGGTACCCTTATAATTTCGTCATACATAACTACATGTTACACAACTACCAACTATTGCAATGAATCGCGCAATCTTACATTGCTCCGTGGGGAGAGAGAATAGTTGTAGGGGTTGCAGTGGGCGGAGAGGAGAAAGTAATAGGTCATGGAGAGATAACAGTAATAACTAGAGACCCGCTCTGGGGTCAAACTGCGACCGTAGTATCAAAGGGTTATTTCACATTGACATTTGAGTGTATTTGCTTTAGTGCTGTGCACTGTGCTTAAAGATTATTTTTATTAATTTTGTGTGTTTCCAACGCTATATTTAGTTTTCTGCACTCCTCTATGTTATCTGTACTAATAAAGATTTGATTTTTTGTTTGCATTGAATAGGCACCGAAACTACTGAACAGATTTGAAAAATTCTTTCACTGTTGGGAAGCTACACTATCCCCAGGTGACATAGGCTATTTTCAAAAAAATTAGGGATCCTTAATAAAACTCAAATAATGTAACCCAAGGTGTAAAAAAATAAAAAACCGAAGCAAAGCGAGGGCGGTTACTCGTTAATATTATAAATGTGAAAGTTTGTGAAGATGTTTGGATGTTCCGATTTTGCTGAAATTTAGAATGGAGATAGCCTTTACTCTAGATTAACACATAGGCTAGATTTTTTATCCCGGAAAAGTTCAGGGTTCCTGCGCGATTTGTAAAAAATCGATACCCATGCGCGCGAAGCCACGGGCACAACCTAATATGGTTTTATAAATCTAAATTAATTAATTAAAATTTTCGTTTCAAAACCACTCTACCGCAGGCGAAACCGCGGGCGAAAGCTAGTGTAAAAATATGTCCGCGTAAATGTCGTAATAACTGGCATTAAGTTTTTGCTTCAGGCTCCCAATTTCAATTTGTTCAATTTGGTTAATTCATGATGTGTTGTTGAGTTTTCAATATAAAAAAAAAATCTTATATACTAATATTAAAACGGTTACGGTTTTCGATTACGCAGCCAAGTCTATATTATTTTTTTTTTTAATTTTAACGGAGGCTTTCATATTTATGGAGAAGCTAAAAACATTTTATTTATGTCTGTCTGTCCATTCGTGCGGCTAAATACACAGACCAACCCAAAGAGACAGATATTTAGGGTGCTTTGTTATTTATTTTACCTGTTAGTGGGGTTATATTAAATAAGGAAACATAATATTTACGAGTAATGAAATTCCTGATACAAATTACTACCAATTGTGTTGAATGTGATTACTCTACCTTTGGAGTACTTTAATCAAATTAAATGATTTAAATGAGTTATTTTTTTTTATAACATTAACTTCTATCACGTTACTACTAAGGATTAAGTTAGTAGCTTAACTGCTATGTCAGTGGTCGTAAAACCATTTTTACGACAGAATCACCAGGCTTGTGGTAATAATAAAACACGTGTAAGTTCATATTCTAATGTCTGTTAACTCCTTTGACGTTAAGATTGCAATCAGTTCTGAATTCCGGCTTCTTGAAGGATCGGCCGCGTTTGCAAGTGACCCAACACTCGTGGATAGGACGTTGTTTGAAATCTGCAATATATTAAAATAACAAAATATAACAAAGAGGCATGCAGTGCCAGGCGTTTCCTCTAGTCTATCTATTACGTGTTTTCCTATTTACCTAATTAAATAGGTATCGTTGAATATACAGGATGCCCCAAAGTACGATAAGCTGAATGGAACTGTGCACTGAAATAGAAGAAGCATGAGGGTTTATCTACCAACAAAATGTTAAAAAAAAAATACTTTGTAAAAGTGCCAGCATTTTCGACATTTGTTTGTTTAACTTTTCTGCAATTCGGCTTCTTTATCCTACTTTTGTACCTACTTGTATTGTATTAATTATAACTTTAAATATACTTAGCATCATAACGCACGAAGACCCTTAGGAGAAGGTATTTTATTTCCTGATATTTTAAAATATTACTTATTAGAACAATATTTTTTATTATAAGTTATAAGTAAGTATGTAGATATATTTCACCTTTCTTACTATCGCAGTTGAACTCATGCATGTCACACGTATCGATGAATGTACGCATCTCCCCGCAGGAATCAATACCGCACATGGGAACCTTGTCGTGGACGCACAGGTCTGCAATCTTGCATTCTTCTTCGTTCTACAATTATTATCTCATGAAGTGATATTTTTGTTTCTGATTTTTTCTTACACAACTTTGACCCCGGGTGGTAAAATATATTGGAAATTAAAGATGCCATCAAAAACAAAACTTGTAAAAAAAACCAAGTCTCGCAACTCAGTTCTTCTACCGTAAAAAGTTGTGAGATCCATGTAATACCAAGTCGGTTAATTTATTCAGTTCCTACTTAAGGGTCCTTCTGTCTTAAGTTATTACGTAATTAGCTAACCTAACAAGTAACAACATCTTATAGTGATCATATTATCAATATTAAAAATCTTTTATGTTTTAAATAAATAGATCGACTTGACCATCGCATGAAAACACAATGTATCTCACAAGTAATACCTACATATTATATTAAATTTGATTGTTTAGTGCGATTGCCAAGTCAATCTATTTATTTAAAACATAAAAGATTTTTAATATTGATAATATGATCACTATAAGATGTTGTTACTTGTTAGGTTAGCTAATTACGTAATAACTTAAGACAGAAGGACCCTTAAGTAGGAACTGAATAAATTAACCGACTTGGTATTACATGGATCTCACAACTTTTTACGGTAGAAGAACTGAGTTGCGAGACTTGGTTTTTTTTACAAGTTTTGTTTTTGATGGCATCTCATTTCTTTTTGTAGATAGTTCTATTTTTTTTCCTTTTACAAGTTACCTTTGAACATAATTACCTATATCTAGGTACCTATCTACACTATTATTCCATTATATTATATATAGGTACACTGATTTATTCACTGCAAATTTTACTTTGCTATACAGGTACAGTGATTCATTAACTGCAAATGTAACTTTGTAATCCGATACATTTATATGGGATTACAAAGTTATTTATGCAGTTGATGTATCTAGAAAACTGGATCGAAATTGCAAAATATTTTAGTTTTTCCTTGATCTATACACTAAACACTACTTGTGTTCCAAATTTGAAGCTTCTATGTCTGCTAGAAGTGCCTTAGAGTTTTGATGATCGGTCAGTCAGTCAGTGAGTGACGAAATTAAGAAACCTTGACTAGTTATAATTCTTAAACTACTGGTTCAAATTGAATGAAATTTGAAATATACCGAGTTTATACAATGCCTGCTTGGTTACTAAAAATTCAGGCTTCTAACTTTATCCACAACGAAGTTATAGGGGGTCGAAAATGGCCTGAATTGCTTCGAGAAAAGGATGGTACGGCCGTGCCGCTTTTTTGCTCGACTTGGCGGGGGCACTGCCGTGCCCCCAGAAACGACGACACCAAAGTGTTCCTGCTTGGCTGACAACTAGTGTCACCTTTGCCTTTGTTGTAACTCAACTAACTGATGATCAAGGGAGGCGGTAAACTCTCAAAATCAATCCTCAATGACTCCTCTACTCTTTTATTTATTTACAGTAGATATTAAAACACGCAGTAAACTGATAATTAAACAAAAGCTCCACCACATTTTTTCGCAAAGAGAAGTAAGCTTCGTTGTACAGACAGCATTAAGGCATGAGTGTCTTGTTTTCTAAATAATCAGGACAAAATACTGAAGTTTTACTTTAGATTAATATATAATATACCTACTTACTTTTATCGTCTCACTGTGTGTATTCACTGATGTTAAGTATGACATAAAAACAGCTGAAACATAAGGTACCTAATCAGATTGAAATTGTATCGTTTAAGGAAATATTGGGCAGTTAAATTGTTTCAGTGTTCATGTATATTGCACATTGATTACAATGATGAAAAAAATATTATGATTTGGACTTTGAATTGTATTGCCCACCCACGTCACTATTTTAAATAATACTAAGCAGTAACATGTCATTGTATGTATGAACTATGTAGCAAATTCAAAATAGCAATCTTTTTTTCGTAAATACTCACCTAAAATTAAAAACATTATATACTATCATATTCTAAATATTTATCTCATATTTGGTATTTTTGATATCACAGAATCGATGACTTTTTCGAATAACACTACAATGTTGCTTTATCGTAAAATAATTCAAGTGTAATAAATCTTTATGTCTAAATTTATATAGGCGTATGTATTTTACATGCACGTGAATATAACACATAAAAATGCGATAAAAATCCAAATCCTTTTAACTAAATTGTACGCATTAAATGACGTTATAACAAATATTCCTTTTAACATTATGACCAATTTTACTGACCTTTTAGATCATAAATGAAGTACAGTCTGGGATATCTTTTTAGGCAATATTTCTGTTTTATCCCATTTAGTAGAACGATTAAGGAGACATTATACACTCTAATTTTAACTATTTCCCATTCTGAATCCTATCGGGAGAAATTTCTTTTAGAAAAGGCATTGTTTAATGGTAATTTCCTTGTTTTTTTTCTATCTTATTTTACCGTCGTAGGAATAAATTAAATATAAACAAGATTTACTAAAAGAAGTAAAATAAACAATGGTTTTTAGCTATTCATAAGCTCGTTTTTCTGAACCATAACAGATACGCACTTGAAATTTTTACAAGGTGTGTATTGTGGTAGCCGCTATGATAATAAATTCTTAAAAACTAATAGAAAATAAAGTAGGTTTTTTCGGAGTTTTACGGCTTATCATTTAAACCGCTATTGGTAGACACTTCTTGAACTTTTTAAGAAATGTTTATTGCCATAACTAGCAAAGCAACTTGTTAAAATAAATTAAAAAAATTATAGGGTTTACAACATGTATTTACTATGTACATTTTTCACAGGGGAACGGGAATCTTTTTGTGTGAGTCGGACTCGCACTTGGCTGGTTTTTTAATTTTTCAATGACTATTGTACTCACAATGCACAATAAATTCTGTACCTAGAAATTACTCCAATATAGCATGCTTAATACTAATTCCGAAGAGTCAGTAATCCAATCTAGACAGGCTTACTAGCTATAAATCACATATTCTGATTTGTAGCTCGACTGCACGGTCTTGATCTTATAAATATTGTCAGTAAAATATGTATGTTTTATATTTTATGGAAACACGTACAAAATTATTATTTCAAACAGATTTACATTGTTCACTAAATTGTCTTTTTCTAATAAATTTCCTGTTTTAAAAATAAATGTTTGATAACATTTATTTTGTTATCAAGTTATTTTACTGATTATCTTCATAAAAAACGTATCTTAACCATGCATATTCATTGAATTGCCTTTATTGATTTGCTCCTTTTAATTTTTAATCTCCAGTGAATACGTTATTGAAATATATAGTGTTATCAGAAATAGGTTTTAGATTTTTATAGATATAAGCAATTATTGATATCAAAAATATCGAGCTACATAGTTTTAACCCCCGACGAAAACAGAGGGGTGTTATAAGTTTGATGTATCTGTGGATTTGTATGTCTCTGTGGCATCGTAGCTCCAAAACGGATGAACCGATTTTGATCTAGTTTTTTTTTTGTTTGAAAGGTGACTTAATCGAGAGTGTTCCTGAGGTATGTTTAGTGTCAATAAAACTGTCAAGTGTTTTTTTTTCATTTTAATTTAAATTAAATTTTTTTAAATTAATTTGCTGGTGGTAGGGCCCTCGGAGGGATTATTTTGGTAATATTGATTTTAATTGCTAATTAATACCATTATAATTTCTCCATAGGGTTCGCCTGGATAGCTACCACCCTTGAGCATGAGTCAGCCGCCAAACGACTCGTCGTGTTCCGGCTGGGGGCTTGAGAGCCAGTTCTTTCTTTATTTTTCTTCTCTCTTTCTTGGCCGGCAACGCATCAGTGATGCTTTTGGTGTTGCTGATGTTCATAAGCGACGATAGCCACTTACAATCAGGTGGCTCATCAGCTCGTTTGCCGGCTATTTCCATAAAAAAAAATTCATAAAAATCAGAGATGATGTAATAATTGAAGAATAGACCTCAGCTAACTTTTAATCATTTAAGCATCAAGATTGTTTTGCGCTCTACATTTATTTACACTATATCAATCGAATTCCTTGCACCATGACCCACTAGTGGGAATCTGAGGCGTAAGAGAACAACTCACAACATGAACATCTTAATATTTGGTAAAAGTTTTACATTTTACATCAATGTTATATTCATTTACTACATACTTTAAACATTTGTTTACTCTATTTACTGATTTTCGTATTTCATTATGTAGTTTTGGTTGTATTTAATATGGTTAGGTACATAAAAGAAAGCAGGTATGTACTAGATCAATTTTTCTACGACGCAGATACCAATTTAATGTATTAAAACGTTGACGTGTTTACAGCGATATTTTCAATGCTCAGTTTAGCATATGGAATAACCGTAGAAAAAGTGGACGATACATTGATTTATGCTCCAGAACGTCATAAGGTATGAATCTAGAAGTGTACCTCGTTAAATGTATTGAGAAATTAATAAATTAATTAGAATAACATTTTCAATTTTGCCAGATTGCAAACCGAGAAGCTCCAGCTTCAAAGGGAGCAGCTCAGAATTCCGCGAGACAAAAAGATTTTTATGAATTCGTAGAAGACAAACTTGTTCAGCATTCTCAAGCGCTTGAACATCTTGTCAAATTGGTTAATGAAGCAGTAAGCGCTTTACAAAATCTAGCTGAAAATTTGGGTCAAAACCTTGAAGCACCGAAACTACCCGAGAAAATGGATGCAGGATCTGAACAACAAGACCGAACTGGTGGTGAAGCTGAGGTACATGATCATCCGATTATAAACTTTGGAAGAAAACTTCCACAATATGGTGTATTTTTTAAAGACCTTGTTGTAAGACTTTTTGAAAATCACTCTGAACCTAAACATGTCGTCGCAAAGAACCTTGATTCATGAGACAGGTTTAAGTTTTTTGTTTCAGCTATCACTCGATTTCTTGCTGCCAATTTGGTTCATTTAAAACATTCCTCAATAATAAATACATACTCAAATTCTGGTTTTTATTTAATCTTACTTTTAGGATTGAAGTTTTTAAAAGGTATATCATTATTGTCATATATATTTTGAGGATCAGCAATATTTATCTATGTAAGGTATTTTTCTTTGTTTTCAGTCTCGTCGTTCTTATTGGGGAAATTCTGTTAAGTGGCCTAATATGTTTAATTCTAAACGTTCGTTTAGTGCTTGGTGTTCAGTGGCTATTTTGTGTCGCAGGACGAGGATCCCTGTGTGTGGATACGATGATAGTTACGGCTATGGGAAATTCGATGACTTGTGTCACTTGGTTCAGGTCAACTGCTTTTATAATTACAGTAAGTATTTTTGAAAGGTTTTCAAAGTAGGATTCTAATTTAAGCTTTCATCTATATTCATTATCATGGTTATCCACTAACTTTTTTCAACTTGGAATAATGTGTATAAATCTCAATAACAATAAACTTTTTTTGTAAGGTAGAAAAGAAAAAAGAAAAAAGAGAGAAAAAAATGTCTGCAAAAATACTCTCTAAAAATACTATAATATTGAGTTTAATATCTCAAATCTCTTTTGACTTAAAATGCGAAATAATACAGATATTGTAATGTACGTATTTTCTTTTTCAGATTTTGCACTCGTGCCTAATTGTATCAGATCTTCTTTTTAAAACTTAAAAATTGCGGCACCTCTCAAAATTTTATATTTCACATATAAAATAATAAACGATTAATGTGGCAGTTATGTGTTTTTCTTATAAGTATACTAAATTTAATTCCTATCCCACACTCCTGGGTAATTCCTTTGGATTTGGACACACTCCTTCTTCTTCCTTGACGTGTCTGAAAACTAAAAATATTGACAAGTTAGCATGTATAAAGCTGGATTTTATAAAGCAATTCTTTTTTGTAGAATTTTTATAACTAAAATTAGTACAGCAGTAGAGTGCACAAAATCTTTACACAAGTAAAAAGGAATTGTATTTTTACAGTGGTTTATCAGCTGACCTCAATTTCAGAAGTTTTCAGAAATCTTTAGGGCAATAAGAAAATAGGGGTTTGAAAATAGGAACCTAGGCTACACGAGACGAATGCTAGACATGTTCACTAATTTACACAAGCGTTCAAGAAATTCTGCGAGTGGTTTTAATTTAGGTTGACCCCGTATATGGTTTTGTTTGTTTTAAATCCTCTGATAGCTTTTTCAATTTCTTCTGTTAAACTTAAATATGAAACTGTGCACATAAATATTTACATTGATCTATCGTGAAAGTATAATGTTTTTATGTAAATAGCTGACAACGATCCGATAAGCCACCTGATACTAAGTGTTCAACGGTGCCCATGGTCATCAATAGGTATCACCAAAACCATCATTGACGTTATTTCGGAAAAGAAAGAAGGAACACGATGAGTCGTTTGGTGGCAGCGGCAGGCAGGCCTTACGGAAAGATATCCATTGATTAACTACTCAAATATTCGGCCACAATTACACTTGCTTATAAAGCTGCTTCCGTAAAAATTTATATAACTTTTGGAAGTTTACACAATGAAGGGTGAAGTACGAAGAAATTCCGATAATAACATCCGATAGGAATATTTTCTATGTAATCTAAAATATATTACCCATATTGTACTCGCAGGAGTATTCATACAAATCGCAGAGGTCAAGAAAGGTCCTCGCTTCGTTTACGGATTTCCCGCAGATGATCACGGTGTCGTGGAAACATGAGTAAGCATGTTCACAGAGCTTCTTTAATTCTGTCTGAAAGAACAGCACTTTTATTTATTAGACTAGTAATGTTTCTTTACAATCATGTTCGGTTTACACGTATTAAGTAGTTAAGTAGTTAACTAAATTTTAAGTAAATTAATACGTGTAAACGGATAATTTAGTAGTTTAGTAATCAAGTAGGCAAGTAATTCAGAAATTTCTATTTTCTATTTTCTGTTAAGTAGGTGGGCGGGCGAGGCTTATCACTTAACACGTTTGGACAGGCACTTTTTAGTTAAAATTTAGTTAAAATGTAGTTAAAATTTAGTAAAATGCTTAAGTAAATAAGTGGAATTGTATGAACTAAAGAGCTTTACAAAATTATTACGTGTGGACGCACACTAAAAATTATTCACTTAAAATTTAGTTAAAATTTACTTATCTGATCTACTTAACTACTTAATACGTGTAAACCGGACTTAAGAATCAGTAATTTTTCAACATAGGCACGTCATGCTCCTGAAATTTTACCTCTGGCACACGACCAAAATGACTAAACTTACCAAGTGAGCCTTATCCCCAACTAAATGTGCACTGTTAAACGATAAACTTAACATGTTAAATAATAAAACTATGTAAATATATCTCAAGATCATGCTATCTGAGATAGCGACTGGTCGTGGCATGATGGTACGGGTTACGGGTATTAGCTGAGCCTTGATATTCAACGGATTACAATTACCGGATGTTAAAAGGTTTAAGTTGCAATGTTTCGCGGATGTCTGGGAATTTGTTTTGACCCTGAATGGGTGTGAGAATTTGGCTTCGTGTGACGCTGATCCTGACATTGTGGAAACAAACTATTTTGTAAACACTGCATTATATTTAGTTCTATTATTTCTTCTGTGGTTTAATCATAATTATAATTAGTACATGTCTTGGGTTAGCATGGAAAACGATGATGACCAACGTTCTGATTATGCCGTGAACAGGTAACTTCAAGCAACCTTGATGCAACAGTAACAGAATAGTAATTCAGAATAGTAAATTATATTTAAAAAATGAATAAATGTATAAAAATCATAATAATAGCCACAATAAAATTTGTTACGCAGGAAAATGTGTATTTAAGTATGGAAATTTTCACTGAAGTGAAAATTTTGTATGAACTTATTCATTTGCTTTCATGTCTATCTTATAGAATTTATTAAAACATCTAATTGAGTTCTCTTATTTTAGATGGCGCTACTGCCAATTCAGCAAATAATTAATAACTTACCATATCTATATTATTTACTTAATACTTCTTAATTCCTCTGGCGTTGCTCATAGGTGACGGTGACCATTTTATTATCAGGTGGCCGGCCTTCTCCTTCTTCGTCAGCAATTCAGGGGCCAATATTTGGTCATTGTTTGGTAAATTTTTGATAGAGCTTGACTACATTCAAAATTAGACCTTTAGAACCTCCATTTAAAATATTGTAAGAAGAAAATAACACAATAAACCTGTGCAATTAAACTTTTATTTGTCGGTAGAGCATGAGACAATTAAAAATACACTGACAGACAGTGTAGGTATCCCTGGTAATCTAGACACTTCGTCCTTGAGAGTCATAGAGTCTCAGCTCTTCTAATCTTGAGGCGGATGGCCCATAGTGACCCCACTAATTTAAGGTAAGTTAAGTAACACTGGCAAGTATTAGGCCTCTTCTCTAAGGAGTTACATGGCCCATAGTGAGCTATTAATAAGTTTTAATTTAAAACCTTTGATAATAGGATAAACATTAAAGTAATCACTCTCGTCGTGTTCCGACTGGGGGCTTGAGAGCCAGTTCTTTCTTTCTTTCTTTTTCTTCTTTCTTGGCCAGCAACGCATCACTAATGCCTTTGTTGCTGATGTCCACGGGCGACGATAGCCGCTTACCATCAGGTGGATCGTCAGCTCGTTTGCCGGCTATTTCCATAAAAAAATGTAATTTTATATCAGAATATCGCATTCAAATCCTCTGAAAATGCTTCAACATTGAGCCTTTCCGTATTTATTGGGGTGGAACAAGCACCAGCGAGAAAGCTTCCACGGGAAATATTCAGTGGAAGAATTTCGAAATGACATTTCAGATAAATTAAGCAAATGTATATTGCTTTAACGTTGTTTTAATTGTTAACGAAATTTACCGAACGGAATTTACGGCACTATAATGAAGACCTTAGTACAGATTGTCTTATTTCAAAATAAATGCGCATTGTGGACATAGCTACCGGTATGCTTTCTAGAAACTACTAGAATATTCTCAAGAGCATATTATTTATTATACCTATCTATAAAATTAAAAACCAGATTCTTTACACACATTTACTTTAATACAATACCATTACAATACTAATATTAATATCTAACGTTCCAAAGATAATGATTAACCTGACAATTCTATGAAAATTTTCGTATATAAATAAGACCAAGATTAGTCATCGTAAAAGCTATTAGTCGGACGACGTGACACGGTGAGGAGAGATTTATCCTCTGGACATCCGGTCTGTCTGTAATCTGAAAGACAAAAAGGATAAGTCACTACGTGCGCTGTAGAACTTCAATAAATGAACAAGAACAGAGCAGAGATTAAATGAATAATAACATTAATTGTAAGATGTTTTTTATCATGTAGAGAGAAGCACTTAGAAAGGATTTTGAGAAATCTATCCCCTAGGGGTTGAACTAGGGGATAACAGTTTGTATGAGTAAAAAAAATATATGATACCAGCTCGTTTGAAGTATAAAATGTCAGGTAGAGTTTAGTTAATATAGATAAATGAATTACCAAGAACGCAAAAAAATTATAATGGCATAAAAATTGCTGCAAATTGGACAGGTAATTTCACCTCGAAATGAAATGTTAGGTCTTCTGGGTCAGGGCTGCATCAACTTGAGCAACTTAGATTGAATCTACAAGTTATTGTTATGAGAAGTTGCTTATACGTAAAAGGTATTTAGGTAAGGTGCATCCACACCGCAGTTATTTTTTGGGAGCGATGTCTTCAAATGCTGCGGGTAATATCTGATAACAAACAGTTATTGGGTATGTAACATCTACTTACTGAGTTAAGTAACATTGGACTCACGTTGTCACAATTTCTCTTTGTTATAATTTGTTAATTTATGTTGATGCGATGCGATATAGCCGAAATATGACCAAATTTGGCGGCTGACTCAAGAAGGTGGTAGCCTAGCTATCCAGACGAACCCCATAGAGAAATAATTTATAGTAATAATGATAATAATGAACTATGTATTAAAATTAATATTACCAATATAATGCCTCCAAGGGACCCTCCCTTATCACCAGCGGGACGGATTTAGTCGCTTCTTATGACATCCATGCAGCATGGGTTTAGGGTTAGTATTCGTAAGTGGCCCCCATACGGCTACTGATAAACCAATGTAACATGATTTGTTCCACAATGTTGCTCTACAAAAAGTTATTGCGCGGTGGATGCACCAACGCCAGTGCTTAGGGTAAGATTTTTGTTTGCTAAACTAACTTCTTCTTCGAATACAATTGTAGTCGAACATGTCACACAGGTCTCGGAAGCCCATGACGTCACCCGCGTGGCTCACTCCACAGATGGGCACTCGGTCGTGGTTGCACACCTTGGCCATGCCGCACCACTTTGCTCCCATCTGCATGAATTAATGTAATAAATTATTAACAGTCTCATCTCAATGATTCTTTGATCTGAAACTGTCATGGCTAATAAGAAAAACAGCAACTGTCCATTCTTTTTTTTTATAATAAACAGAAATGCCGGTTTCCCGCGCGAATCTAGCCCGCCCATAATTTTCGTGTTAGAAATGTATAAAAGATGATAAAATTATTATCATCTGATTACGTACAAAGGCAAATTATTACGATTATTATAATTACGTGAAAAATTGGCATGTAAGTAAGCCATCATAATAATTAAAACCTATTTTCAGGATCCAAATTCTCCTCCGATACGGAATAAAGTAGATTTATATTTGGGCTTCAAAGCTTCTTGGTAGACGTGACAAAATTTCTGCAATTCTTTTTTGCATTTCTGTGCTTCGGACGGCACGTAAAGTCATCGATCTCAGTTGTTATTAATATAGTAGTGATTAGCCATGTTGGAGGCATTTGATTGGCATCAAAATTCACTACACTTGGCCAATAACCTCTCTACCAATACCTTATGTGTTGTACACTTGAGCACTTGATGGAGAATACTCTGCAGTAGGCTAATGGCTTGAACTGTTGTAGCCAAAATTTACACAATCAATTTTCTTTGGAAAATATTAATGAATAATTTTATTACTTTTTTTACCTTCCGCCCCATGGTGATGTCTTCATTATCACGCTCTTGTGGTGGTCCGTGGGCGCTGGTTATTGCAGCCATTAAGAAGTTAAGCAGAAGAACTGTAAATATAGATATAGAGTTAATAATATTGTTGTTAGTAAAACGAATGATATGTGCGGTAGACAGGGAAGATTAAAGAATCCAATAACCGTAACCCATAGCAATTCATAGAACAGTAAGTTTATTTGCATTAAACGTAAGAGTATTAGTTTGGTTTGAAGTAATGTAAGATGACCCGTAGGTATCAAGATCAGTTTCGCCATTCAGAGATGATTAAGTAATTAATTTAATCTCACAAATCAATGACTGATCAAATGATTTCGCGTTGGGATAATTATAGTAACCTAATTAAGTGTGCCATTAATCATGCTTAAATCTTGAGTAATAGTTAACTGTAATACATAGTAAGTACTACGTTAGTATCGTGACAGAATTAATTCTGAGATTAACTGTTATGTGAAGAACAATCAGACACTAACGCCCCAACTTAGAGTCACTAACGGTTACTTTAATCGCTCCTTGGTAAAAAATCACCATACAAATTCTGTACTAAGGAGCGATTTAAGTAACCGTTAGTGACTCTGAGTTGGGGCGTAAGTAGTAATTTGTGATTTGTTGTTAGAAAATGATGAATGTTATCGGAAAGAAAAAAGAGGTTGTAGGACTATCGACACGATTTTACCCCTAAATCCTTCATTTATTTATCTATCTAGTATCTATCTAGTTACCAATATTTGTTTTAGTAAATCTACGCTTTGTTTTTGTCGAACTATCTCTCTCATGCGCTCTAGTAGACTGGGAGAAAATGACAATAGATATTGAGTCCGTCCTTTCCTTTCAATACCGTGGAGGTACAATCATAATAACTAAGCATAGTTATTTAGAGCTCCAGAGCCCTAAGTCTACAGCTCCAAAAATACTACAAGAAAATGATTTTCGCAAATCTCCTATCCTCAATGTGCCGTTTATAGCCACAGTGTAAAAAAACTTTGATATATTTACCAACTGCGATCTTAGACACCATTCTGCAAACTAACTTACTCAAAGGTTTAACTACAAATGTGGTTGTTGTGAAGTTCCCTCCTTTGTTTACTGTTTCTAGTGCTTCTAAGTGATTATCAAAACATCCCGCGAATTCCTATTCAGACCTATTGTGTTATATCGGCGGTAAGTGATTACATACGCTTCTGGAAGCTAACTCGAACTCTGCAACATTTATAAACATTGATGTCCTGGTATTGTGCTGGAGATTATTTTTATTACTTTTAGAGCTTTAACATTCTGATTGAGGTGGGTTTGAAACGTAATCCAATCTTAAAGCATTTGGCATAAGACTTAGGTACTGGCTGTAATCGTTAGAAGTAGTTAGGTCACGTCAGAAACGTGGTATCTGAAGCATGAGTTGGCCACTAAAGCAGTAGCACAATTTTAGACCCTATTTACCAATATAGCAGATATTCACTTTTCCTTGTCCAGACTATAATTTAAAAAATGCAATTAAAAAAATGGCAAAAAATGGTCAAAAATACCAATAGAAAAATACTAATTATCAACTAACTAATTAAGAATACTAACTGGTTTTGTATTCACAATTGAACTCAAACATGTCACACAAGTCTAAGAATCGTCTTACTTCACGGGTTCTGGGTTCAAGTCCACAGATGCGTTGTTTACTATGTTTACACACAAAAGCATCTAAGCACGTTGACTGGAAAAAATAATGTATCTATTTAATTTCATTTATATGTATAGGACTTATTAAGTAATCCTAAAAATTGCATAATAGGATGTGACATAATAAGAAGCAATATTTATTAACGCTACTTAGGTAAAATGAGTTTTAAATTGTCGTAGTTTTTCATTTCTACATAAATCTTTTAGACAATCTAGTGATCATCATAACTATTTTTTCTATTAAATAATTAGAGTTTTTAACCATGACCATATTTGTGACCGAAGTTAATTACTTATGCTTTCTTGCTCTGCAATCAGAATGGCGACGGACTTGTCAACGGATTTTAATTGAATTTTTCCGTACAATTTATCCTGTGGCGCTCAGAGCTACGGAAAAATTAATCTCGGAAACTCAATTCTGCGAGATTGCATTGAAGCACCAAAACAATTCCCGATTGTTTTGTATTGAAATACAATACTTTAATCTGCGAAGGGTTTACTTTTAAAATTAGTATGACGAAAAGGCCTTGGCAAATTGGGTACAAAACTTAACCCTTAAATTGTTTGCATATTTGTCTGTTTGTCAGTATGTTCGTCTTTCGGTCTGTCTGTTTATCCTATCTATCATAGGTCTGTCTGCCTTTACGTTTATACATGTTTATGGGTCTGCTTCTGTGGACAAAACAGATTTTCCTCGTTCTTTTCGTCTTCGTTCATACATCTGTTTACCTATTCGTGTCCGTGTATTTATTCATCATGTTATTCATCAGCTATGTTCGTTTCTCCATCTTTCCATCTCCATCAGCTATAGAAGTCCTCAAAGAAAGAAAAGCAGTTTTCTTACCTCATTTTACTATAATACGAATAGGTACTCACGATATTTATTTTGTACACCGATATTGTATCCAGTGTGTGTGTGTGTGTGTGCGTGTGTGTGTGTGTGTGTGTGTGTGTGTGTGTGTGTGTTTGTGTTGTATCCTGTCAAAAGTTTCTAAACGCCACCGCAGTTCATCCGTGATCACGATCTATGCAACTGGGTCGAAATATCGGTGTACAAAATAAATATCGTGATTAGTAAAATGTGTTAGTTCGGTCCACGATGAGTTATTAAGTTTAAAATTTTCTTACCTGTCTTTTAACTCCGACGCTGGTATGAAAACTTAGCATTATAGGGATCACGAGTAATGCGTTTAACACTAATGTCATCACGTCGCAAAAAGTAAAAATTGCCGTTCAAGAATATTTTATATTGATAGTCTTAACTGTTTTAACTCTTTCAATCTAGACTAGATTTCTTCTTTTGGTTTTCTTTCCGTTTCCATTTGTCCTGTTGAGTAGTCCTGTTGACAGTACTAGTGGGAAAAAAATTCCCACTAGTTTTGTGAATATGTATCAGGGCTAGTGGGAAAAAAAATCCCATCATATTTTTTGAGTCAAAAATTAGGTACGTCTTTTACCTAGACGCCGTAAGCCTTTTTGTACCCCTTACATTTACTTTTAGCACGCGTAATATAAAATTTTGTTATAGTTTTATACAGTTTTATACAACACTAAAACTAGTTATTTCATTTTTATTTACAACAACGCTATATGCAAAAAATATTATAGTGAACGAAGTGGAAAAGTCACAGTTTTATCACAGTATTTCTCAATGTTATCACAAATTAGGTAGGTATTGTAAATATGCATTGGTCACGTGCTGCAGCAAATTGATTTCTAACTTGTAAGCCTTTTATGTGCAATAAAAGTCTGTTTTATAAAATGCGAAAAATTCTCTAAAAATTTTACTATTTAAGTATTTTGTACAATATTTAAATAGTATTGTATTGAAACGTTAGTAAAGATGCACTTAAAGAGCTGTTTTCTAGGTAAGGCTAATGAATTTTTGTATTCATATGCGAGTATGAATGTTTCCATTTCACATGTTTCATGTCAATTTTCATATTTTCCAATGGGATATGACGTGTCAATATGTCATAGAAAGTTAAAACACTATTGAAGTTATCTCAGAAGCAGAACAAAGTAGGCATAATCGGAACATGACACCTCAGGCATAATCATCTAGCCTGGTAGACCTCGTACTATTAAAAGTATTTCTTAACAAATAAATCTATGGTTAAAACAATACAAGTAAATACAAAGAAAAACGCTGCTGAGAGAATCCAGGAAAACTGAATTGCCATTTAAATTAATTATGGTTATAAAGAAAATAGTCTGTGTAAATTTGTTCTAAGATGTTCAACAATGAAAAGAAGTCTCCATAATTTCATATTAGGTAATATTTAAGAAGTTAGTTTAAAAGTAAAACAATTTAATTTTTCTTTTCTAAGGCGTGCTTCTGGCGATGTTCGTGAAGCAGTCGGTGGGAGCTAACGTTAGAAAACTTTATTTAATATTTCCTTCTCCGTAATTTAATTTTCGTGTGCGGTATGTAGTTAAACGCTTTAGAAAAAAATAGGTTCATGAGAAATAACGATATGACACAATAATTTTACATCAAAGAGAAGTATAAATACTTTAATTACAATTGTTTTTTATGTTTTATTAACAATTTTATATTCAGTTATGGCTGTGATACATGTGTGATGTGACACATTTAAGTTTCTAGTACACTGTGGTGTATTGAATAAAAGACGGACGATCGCAGAATGAGGTTTATTACAATGGAACGGGTTAGCTTGTACAAGAGGGTTAGAAAAAACAAAATAATTATATCTACACAACACACACAAGCGAAGGAGGCAAAGTTTGGAAGTGTGTTCTTCGGAATGTTTCTAGGACGCGTATCTAATTTCATCTAATTTCATCATCTAATTTATATCATCATTATGCTACGAAAACCCTTTTTTAATATTCAAAGTATTCAGAGGATGAGTTTTAAATACTCCTATACTAGAACATTTATACTAAGTATTTTTGAATTTCCAAACTGGGAATTTAGAGGCTGCTATAAGGATATAACAGCCTAAGTTACCAAGTTCTTAAGTGTGTGCTTGCCTTTAAATAACATTCAACCTTTAAAGTGATTGTCAAGTATCAAGTAGCTCGTATGCCGTTTTGAAATTCTAGATAAAACTACTTAGGTAAGAAATTTATACCTTAATAATTTATTGTTTGATAAAAAAGTAAAACTTAAGGCTTATTTAGTGTTTCTTTACTGTCTCCATTCTTTACAATTCTCATTAAGACATCCTTTTTCTACCACTTAGGCAAATATAAGAAATAAATTACATGCATCGACATTCTTATTTTTTACGTCCTCGTGTTTATACAGACAGATAGACACATATAAAGTATAGTTCATACGTCATAATTCCGCGTATATAAATTTTAAAATGTTATCTTCTTATTCAAGATATGCTTTGAGGCCAAAACATGTCTTCACAATGGCAAAGAAAAGTGTGGCGAGGAGGAGTCAGGGAAAGTTCGTAGATTCTTGGATTCGTGCGACATAAAGGAATACAACTGTTTGAAAGGAACATGTAAACTTTTTTTATTCCTACTTCCTAATAATATTCAAAAGTATATACGACCCGTGTGGCGCAATGGTTACCATGCCAGATCGCCGCACCAAGGGTCCTGGGTTCGATTCCCAGCGAGGCGGAAATTTGAATGATGAGTTTGAATTTCTGTTCTTGGTCTGGGTGTGAATGTCCTTGTCTATGTTGTGTATTGTCCATGGCACCCACGACACAGGGAATCCTTAAATCCTTGAAACACTTAAAAAAATACTGAACAGATTTTCATAAAATTTGGCACATAGGTAGACTATGATCTGGAATGAAAGTAATCTGGAAAACGCGGGCAACGCCGCGGTAGTGCACTCATTAACAATATACTACTAGTCTCATAGTCAGATGAATAAAACCAGGATAAGGTAAGGGGCCAATGCCAATCATTAATTACGTAAGGACAATTTTTGCCATTTTTGACCCCCCTACCCCCAAGAGTACATAAAATTTCGCGGACTCCCCCTCCCACAACTTACGTAAGAGTTTACCTGGTTTTATAAAAGGATCAATTGCACTAAAACTTATAATTTGATGTGAATCAACGATTTTTATTATTAACCGACTTCAAAAAAAGGAGGAGGTTCTCAATTCGACTGTACTTTTTTATGTTTGTTACCTCAGAACTTTCGACTGGGTGAACCGATTTTGATGATTGTTTTTTTTAATCGAAAACTAAATATTTTTTTGCGGTAAACGATTCAAGTATAAATCTTCATAAAACTTTAATTTAATTACGTTTCAGTTTTCGTAAAAACAGATCCAGCAAAATGTGAAGATCTACCACCAATTGACGAGCCAGCAAAGGTAAAACGTCTTCGTATAGATGATGTATTTGATGATATTGATGATGATGACGATGACGATGACTATGACGGTTACGATGATGATGATGACGATGATGATGACGACGATGACGATGATGATGATGACGATGATGATGACTGAAATGGAGATGGAGATGGAGATCGAGATGAAGATGATGGAGACAATTACATCTTGGTCAACTTATGTCTGCAGAGCGACGTATCCCGGCGGACTCAAACCACGCGCTCCTATTATAGTCAATAGTAATAAATAATTTGATTCCTAAAAGCTACTGTTTCAATGATTCCTTCTGGGTTGACTCAGCCGCTAAACTTAGGAATCGCCGTCCTTCACGGGTTCTGGGTTCAAGTCCACAAGTGCGTTGTGTACTATGTTTACACACAAAAGCATCTAAGTACGTTGAATGAAAAAAATAATGTATCTATTTAATTTCATTTATATAGGACTTATTAAGTAATCCTAAAACTTGTATAATAGGATGTGACATAATAAGAAGCAATATTTACAACGCTACTTAGGTAAACTGAGTTTAGAATTGCCGTAGCGGTTTTTCATTTCGACATAAATCTTTTAGTTAATTTAGTAATCATCATAACATTTTTTTCTATTAAATAATTAGAACTTTTAAAAATGACCATATTTGTAATCGAAATTAATTACTTAATTAAGCTTTCTTGCTCTGCAATCAGAATGGCGACGGACTTGTCAACGGATTTTAATTGAATTTTTCCGTACAATTTATCCTGTGGAGCTCAGAGCTACGGAAAAATTGATCTCGGAAACTCAATTCTGCGAGATTGCATTGAAGCACCAAAACAATTCCCGATTGTTTTGTATTGAAATGCAATACTTTTAATCTGTGAAGGGTTTACTTTTTAAATCAGTATGACGAAAAGGCCTTGAAAAATTGGGTACAAAACTTAACCCTTATTTGTCAGTATGTTCGTCTTTCGGTCTGTCTGTTTATCCTGTCTATCATACGTCTGTCTGCCTTTACCTTTATACACGTTTATGGGTCTGCTTCTGTGGAAAAAACAGATTTTCCTGGTTCTTTTCGTCTTCGTACAACCCTCTGTTTACCTATTCGTGTCCGTGTGTTTGTTCATCATGTCATTCGTCAACTATGTTCGTTTCTCCATCTATTCATTAAGCCGTCAGTAAACAAGCTATAGAAAAGTCGTCAAAGAACGAAAAGAAATTTTCTTACCTCATTTTACTATAATACGAATAGGTACTCACGATATTTATTTTGTACACCGATATTGTATCCTGTGTGTGTGTGTTGTATCCTGTCAAAAGTTTCTAAACGCCACCGCAGTTCATCCGTGACCACGATCTATGCAACTGGGTCGAAATATCGGTGTACAAAGTAAATATTGTGAGGACTCGTTAATACGAGTACTATAATTAGTAAAATGTGTTCAGTTCACGATGATGTTCAAAATGAGTTAAGTTTAAAATTTTCTTACCTGTCTTTTAACTCCGATGCTGCTATGAAAACTTAGCATTATAATGATCATGAGTAATGCGTTCAACACCAATGACATCACGTCGCAAAAAGTAAAAATTGCCGTTCAAGAATATTCCATGTTGATAGTCTTAACTGTTCTAACTCTTTCAATCTAGACTACATTTCTTCTTTTGGTTTATCCTTCCGTTCCCATTTGTCCTGTTGACAGTACTAGTGGGAAAAAAATTCCCACTAGTTCTGTGAATATGAGTATCAGGGCTAGTGGGAAAAAAAATCCCATCACAATTTTCACGTCTAAAATTAGGTACGTCTGTTACCTAGATTCCGCAAGCCTTTTTGTACCCCTTACATTTACTTCTCTGTTAGGTAATTGAAGCACGCGTAATATAAGATTTTGTTATAGTTTTATCTATTACAATATGATAAAGATAAAAATCTAATTTACTGTGATTTACATTACTAAATCTAGTTATTTCATTTTTATTTACAACAACGCTATATGAAAATATTATAGTGAACGAAATGGAAAAGTCACAGTTTTATCACAGTATTTCTCAATGTTATCACAAATTAGGTAGGTATTGTAAATATGCATTGGTCACGTGCTGCAGCAAATTGATTTCTAACTTGTAAGCCTTTTATGTGCAAATAAGTCTGTTTTATAAAATGCGAAAAATTCTCTAAAAAAATTTACTATTTAAGTATTTGGTAGAATATTTAAATAGTATTGTATTGAAACGTTACTAAAGATGCACTTAAAGAGTTATTTTCTAGGTAAGGCCAATGAATTTTTGTATTCATATGCGAGTATGAATGTTTCCATTTCACATGTTTCATGTCAATTTTCATATTTCCCAATTGGATATGACGTGTCAATATGTCATAGAAAGTTAAAACACTATTGAAGTTATCTCAGAAGCAGAACAAAGTAGGCATAATCGGAACACGACACCTCAGGCATAATCATCTAGCCTGGTAGAACTCGTATTATTAATAGTATTTCTTAATGAGTTTGTTAAAAACTCAGTTTGAATAATAAATAAATCTGTGGTTAAAATAATTAAAGTAAATACGAAGAAAAACCAACACTGCTGAGAGAAACCAATAAGCATAGTAGAAAAATTAAATTGCCATTTAACTTAATTAGAGTTCTTTGTACAGAATTTCGCTCCTTAGTACAGAATTTGTACTTATGGTGATTTAACTAACCGTTAGTGACTCTGAGTTGCGGCGTTAGTGTTAATTTGATCTAAGATGTTAAACAATTAGAACAAGTCTCCATGATTTCACATTAATAAGAAGTTAGTTTAAAAGTAAAACAATTTAATTTTTCTTTTCTAAGGCGTGCTTCTGGCGATGTTCGTGAAGCAGTCGGTGGGAGATAACGTTAGAAAACTTTATTTAATATTTCCTTCTCCGTAATTTAATTTTCGTCTGCGGTATGTAGTTAAACGCTTTAGAAAAAAAAGGTTGATGTGAAATAACGTTATGACGCAATAATCTTACATGAAAGAGAAGTATAAATACTTTAATTACATTTTTTTTTGTTTTTTATTAAAATTTTATATTCAGTTATGGCTGTGATACATGTAAGTTTCTAGCACACAAGCGAAGGAGGCAAAGTTTGGACGTGTGTGCTTGTGAATGTTTCTAGGACGTGTATCTAATTTCACATCATCTAATTTACATCACTCACTATGATAACAAAACCATTTTTTAATATTCAAAGTATTCAGAGGATGAGCTTATATTCATGCAGGCAATATTGAACAATTTCGTATTAAATCTCAGCAAAAACGAAAGAACTTTTATACTAAGTATTTTAAGGTTTAAGATTCTTTATTTCTCAGAAGATTTACAATCGCTTATTGAGATACTTTTAAACTTCCAAACTGGGAATTTCGATGTTGCTATGAGGATATAACAGCCTAAGTTCCCAAGTTCTTAAGAAATTTGTCCTTACCTTTAAACAACATTCAACCTTTAAAGTGGTTGTCAAGTATCAAGTGGCTCGTATGCCGTCTTGAAATTCTAGATAAAACTATTTAGGTAAGACATACATCCCTTAATAATTGTGTATTGTTTGATAAAAAACTAAAACTTAAGGCTTATTTAGTGTTTCTTTACTGTCTCCATTCCTTACATATTCTCATTACCTTACGATTGGAATTAATTTTACCCATAAAGACATCCTTTTTCTACAACTTAGGCAAATATAACAAATGAATTACATGCATCGACATTCTTATTTTTTACGTCCTCGTGTTTATACATACAGACAGACACAGATAAAATAGTTCATACGTCATAATTCCTCGTATATAATTTTAAAATGTTATCTTATTATTCAAGATATGCTTTGACGCCAAAACATGTCTTCACAATGGCAAAGAAAAGTGTGGCGAGGAGCAGTCAGGGAAAGTTCGTAGATTCTTGGATTCGTGCGACGTAAAGGAATACAACTGTTTGAAAGGAACATGTATTTTTTTTTATTTCTACTTCCCAATAATATTTCTGGACATGAGAAGCATTAGGTCGGATGTGTCAAATGCTAACTTTTCAGGAGAGCAAAAACAAAATTGACAAACATTTTTTCTTCATTATTATTGAACTATAAGTATTTCAGTCAATATTCTTTTTTTATTAGTGTGTAGGCAATAGTACCCTTCGATTTTAATTACAAGCATCACCCTAACTGTTAAAATGAGTTTAATATAATTTTTAATCTATTATTTTTTTTTACATCAGACTTTATGCCTGAAATATATTGGATGAGTGCTTAAAACTGCAAGCCTAAACATTATTATTACAACAATAAAATCCTATATGAAGAACAGACTTTATGCCTTTGTAGAGATAAGCAACATTTTTCAAGCATAATGCTATATTTGAAGTAAACTTTAGAGGCATAAATGCGTATCTGCTGATACTACCAGCGTGTTGGGCCATACATTTTTGATTCATAATAGCTTAAGTTGAAATACGGATCATAAAACTATTAATAATTTGGTGCATAAAGGTTTAAGTTAATATAAATGCTTATGGCTCTCGGGAATTTGAAAAAGTCTGTATAACCGACATTATGCATGAGTGTATCTTTACAACGGTAAGAGATAGAGATACCACGGTCAGATCGTTAGAAAGAGAAACAAAAACATAATATTGGTATACTAAAAAGTCATTTTCGTCGTATGTGCACATCCGACCTAATGATTCTCATGTCCAGATTTCAATAGTAATATGTTTGCTACTCTTTCACTCAAAAAATACTGAACAGATTTTCATAAACTTTGGCACATAGGTAGACTATACTATCTGGAATGAAATTAATCTGGAAAACGCGGGCAACGCCGCGGTAGAACACTTTTTTATAATATACTACCTAGTCTCATAGTCAGATCAATAAAACCTGGATAAGGTAAGGGGCCAATGCCAATAATTAATTACGTAAGGACAATTTTTGCCATTTTTGTCCCCCGCCATGTGCATGAGCATATAAGATTTCTCGGACTCCTCCTCCCACATCTTACGTAAGAGTTTACCTGGTTTTAGAAAAGGATCAATTGCACTAAAACGTACTATTATTTCTTCTGTGCTAAAACCATCCCGCACAAATTCCCGCTAATATTTCTCTGATTTAGGCTGCTGTTGAAACTAATGATCGAGGTCCTAATAATACTATCTAGAAACCCACTTTACGGTCAAAATTCGACCATAATTATACATTCGTGTGTTACTTATTATAGGTATTATTATTACTTCTGTGCTAAAACTAATAATTTGACGTAAATCAAGAATTTTTAGTATTTATTATTAGTATTTCGACTTATAAAATTCTTACATAATAATTACTTTACCCTCTCCCCCTCAGAGATTAGGGCATGTAGAGATTTTAAGGATTCCCCCCTTGAGACCCTTACGTAATTAATGAATGGCCTAATTGGCAAATTAATGTTATGGGTTACCTATAGATATGTAGGTAGGATTTTACAATGCTGTGTATTTACATCACTTTCCGAATCATTATTAGTAGATATTATTTTTGTCCTAATAAAATATTTCAAATTACTGTAAAATTACTATTGCGTTTCTCAAAAGGAAAGCTCATTAACATTCTAGTCATAATATATTTAGATTTTAGGATTCTAGATAGAAGCTGAGATCAAACAGCTACGCTATTAAAGCTTCATTTACATGAATTGCTTGAGTTGTTAATTTGTATCTTCTTACACTCAAAAAAGTTTTTTTTGCGATAAACGATTCTGTACAAATCTTTATAAAACTTTTTAATTACGTTTCAGTTTTCGTAAAAACAGACCCAGCAAAGTGTAAAGATCTACCACCAATTGACGAGCCAGCAAAGATAAAACGTATTCGTATAGATGATGGAGACGAGGAATTGCCAGTAATTATAAAGGACAATTATAGTCAATAGTAATAAATAATTTGATTCCTAAAAGCCACTGTTTCAATGGTTTCTTCTGGCGTGACTCAGCCGCCAAACTACTTGGGCATGAGAGCCAGTTCTTTCTATATTTTTCTTCTCTATTTCTTGGCCGGCAAACTGATGACGCAATCAACGCACGATTGAATGTCCATTGGCGACGAAAGTCACTTACCATTAGGTGGATCGTCAGCTCGTTTGCCGGCTATTTCTATAAAAAATAACATCTTTTATGCTCTTGTAGTGTACGTAATGTTATTGTATTTATAAAAAGAGGTTTGTAAGGCATAATGTTTATGATGATGGTTTTTCAAGAAGTATCAAAGTCTGCAAGGAGATATTCCTTGTTGAACTACTCAAATACAAAAGCTGTTATGTTATAATGATAAAAAATTATATACGTGTGAACTGATAATCAAGATTATTAAGTTTTACTAAGCACGCTCTTCTCAGTGAACTGTCTTTCTTTATTATGTATCCTCTACAAGGATACTACTGGATGTTCTTGTCAATTTTCATATAACGAATACATTATATTTTTATTTGATGTCTGGTCACATTGCAAATTTCTCTCATATATCTAAATATATATTTTATATATTATAGTGGTACAAATAGACCTTTGGTCTGGAGTCATTATTTTCCCATATCGCAATTACAAAATATTCAATTACATATTATTATAGAACAATGAACTCTATTCCATAGTGACATTTGTTTCTAGATCACCCAAAAACCACCCAGAACATTGGAGCCAGGTGTTGTGTCAGTGATCAACGAATATTGGTGCTGGAGAGGAAAATATTGCCGTCCTGACCCTGAAAAAGCCTGCGGCAGAGACCGTCGCCGCAATCAGTACCAGATCTTCAGAAACGTTTGTCAGATGTATAAACACAATTGTCATTTTGGACATGGTAACTTTCATTTTCTAGTCAATAAAAGTTGATGGTAGGTACAGTACGTCCGACGTATCTTGGCGCGTCTGAACTTCGCGCAGAAGGCTGTGCAGTAACACAATTCGACAATGCTCGGTACGCAGCGTATTATGTCTCAGTCACACGTTAGGATGTTCGTGTCGCTATCTCTGTTTTACATGCGCTAAAGTTCGCAGAGCCTGTGTTCAGTCAGACGCGCCAAGATACGTCGGCCATACTGTAAGTACGCTGATGGTTAAACACTTTGGGAATTTTTGAAGGCCAAGAGGAAACAGATTTGTTCATAAATAGCGTTATCTCTTTACTTTTCTTTCACGGGCAGCAATACATCAATATGGCTAAGGTGTTGAAGACATCAGCAACACTAATCGCACCAATGATGCATTTCCGACTAAAAAGCACGCTATAATTTTTTGATTCTAAATTATTTTTGGTTCCCCGGTTCTGCATCCAAAGCACCTTAAAATTAGATAGTTAGCTGCTAGATTTCTGCAAAGTGTTCGCCAGAGATCTGTCTATTGGGCAAAGTCAGCTTACGAGGTTGAAGACCGAGTCCGGCACCATGGTTTCGTCGAAACCGGAAGTTCTGAGAGAGACTGAGAGATACTACGGACGGTTGTATGCCTCCTCTCAAGCTCCACCTCCTAGCGAGGAGAGCGATAAGAGAGCTAAACTGACCCGACACTACACAGAGGATATCCCGGACGTCAGCTTGTATGAGATTGGAGAGGCTCTCAAACAGCTTAAAAACAACAAGGCACCGGGAGATGACGGAATCACAACCGAGCTTCTAAGAGCTGGAGGAAAACCCCTTCTAGTGGCGCTCCAAAAACTGTTCGATTCCGTCATTAACTAAGTGTTATTAACTAAGTGTTATTAACTAAGTGTTGTTAAGTGTATTGCCTATGTGGACTATGAGAAAGCCTTTGATTCTATCGAGACCTGGGCGGTACTAATTTCTCTCCAGCGGTGCCGGGTCGACTACCGGTATATCGAGGTGTTGAAGTGTTTGTACTCATCTGCCACCATGTCCGTCAGAGTACACGACACAGCAACGAACCCCATCCAACTGCAGAGAGGTGTCAGGCAAGGGGATGTCATATCCCCAAAACTGTTCACCGCTGCGTTGGTAGACGTGTTCAAGCTGATAGAGTGGAAACGACGTGGCATTAACATCAATGGCGAATACATCACACACCTGCGATATGCCGATGATATAGTCATCCTGCGGGTTCCCTGGAAGAACTTGGTACAATGCTCGGGGACTTGAACAGCGCCTCAAAACAGGTGGGTCTTAAGATGAATATGGACAAGACGAAAATCATGTCAAATGTCCATGTCACACCCGTACCGGTTGTGGTTGACAGCGCTGCTCTTGAAGTTGTAGACGAATACAATTACCAGGGACAAGTGATCCAGATGGGTAAGTCCAACTTCGAGAAAGAAGTCACTCGTAGAATCCAACTCGGATGGGCTGCGTTCGGGAAACTGCGTCATATCTTGTCGTCCAAAACACTACCTCAGTGCCTGAAGTCGAAGGTGTTCGAGCAGTGTGTGTTGCCAGTGATGACATACGGATCCGAGACGTGGTGCTTTACTATTGGCCTGATCCACAAGCTCAGAGTTGCGCAGCGGGCTATGGAGAGGGCTATGCTCGGTATTTCTCTACGTGATCGCATCAGAAATGAGGAGATCCGTAGACGAACAAGGGTAACCGACATAGCTCAAAGAATTAGCCGGCTGAAGTGGCAATGGGCTGGCCACATAGTGCGAAGGACCGATAACCGTTGGGGAAGAAAGGTCCTCGAATGGCGCCCACGTCTCGGAAAAAGGAGCATAGGACGCCCCCCGACCAGGTGGACTGACGACCTGAAGAAGACAGCGGGCATCCGCTGGATTCAGAAGGCTCAGGACCGGTCAGAGTGGCGCAAGTTAGGGGAGGCCTATGTCCAGCAGTGGACCTCGAAGGGCTGATGGATGGATGGATGGATGATAGATTTCTGCAAGGATGTCGCCTGGATTAAATTGCATAGATCACAAACCAGCGATTTTGAAAAGGAGGGATTAGATAGATTTGGAGTCATTACTGAACCAACCAACCCTGTTGGCTTCTTCTAGGAGCCACCACAAAAGTTCACAAAACAGAAGTGCCTGTTTTGGATTTAAACACAAAACACTTATACATATGTAGAAACTGATTACGGATATTATCATTCAAAAATATTTTTTTCGACTAATTTCAGATTTTACAGCGACGAGTGACGAGCAATGCCAGAAATTATTGTGATTATTTTTTTGGTTTTGAAGATTTCTTAAAAAAACTACTGCTACTAATTTAAAATGTGTTCAACACAGCACATAAATTGATAAAATAAAAATTGAATATTAAGTACAAATACGCTTTGATTTATTATGGAGAAATTTTATTACAGACGTGTTTTTCGTAAAACAAGAGAAAAAAAATGGTTGTCTCTAAAGTCGCTTTACGGACGGTAGTTTAACGTGACAACGTCATGACAAAGTTTCGCTCCACTCAACTACGATCGCTTACGGCTCGCCTACGGCATCGGCTACGATACGCCGATCGTAGCCGATCGTGCCTCTCTCTCCCGCTTTTGCCGCTCTCTCGCTCGCGGAACGGGACACTTTTTCGTGCATGCAGCCCGTGTTCATCGATTTATAAGACGTTATCACGTCAAAAATCAAATACTTATTACAAACACTGACATAAAAATTACAAAACTTAAATGAGATGAGTACTTAGGTCGAATATGTAAGAGTGACTCTCTTACAATCTTAGCAATCATTCCGAGTACTATTGGAGAGTAAATTCTCTTTAAAAATTCCAATATCACACAGAAATCTGAACCTTTAATTAAATTTTAGTATTCACTGCGACGGGCGACAGTAAATACTTGACGTGATCAGAAAAATAATTGAATTTCATTTCTTTTTTTTAACTTACATTTAGTTTAGAAATTAAATATCTTAATAAAAATTTTCATAAGTTATGTTTCACAAAGATACATTAAGGATTTGGGGTGAGCGTATCTACCTAATTAATATGTTTAAGTTAAATCTGATTCGAATTTTTTTGCCATATAATTAGATATTTCATTCTAATTAAATTACAGTTCTTCTTATTATTCAATACTTCAACTTGAATAACTGCAAAGATGTAAGTATACCTACTTATATCTGTTTCAAAACGATTTATGATTGTATATTATTTGCGTTTGATTTGCTTCCGGAGCATAGATTTATGTCACTGATAAAATATCTGTATCAAGTTATGGGTGTTATTTGCGATACATTGAATACTGGGGTTCGAGTATGCAAGCGTTCATTTATATCTTCCTATACCTAATTACAGCCGTATGATGACCCTTCAGTCAGGATGAAGTTTGCACAATTCCACTGCTACAAGCTGAGGACTTGCACGCCAGGTGGAGAGAAAGTATGCGGATTTGATGAGTACTCGGTCAAGTTAGCAGAGTTTGAGGATATCTGTACCTTGCATAAGGTGAACTGCGATGGGATTGGAAGTAAGAACTATTATAATATCTACTTTTGTATTTTGAACCTCAGTGATAACATTGTACTGATGCATGATGATGACCCCGTAGCCCAGATGATAGTAGGTACCTGCCGGCGGAGTGAAGGACCCGGTTTAAATCCCGGCTGGGCATCTGCTTGCATCAGCATTTGCTCCATAAATATCTATTTATGTCAGATAAATATTTAATGCGGCCGTACCTACACCAAGTACTTAATATTATACCTTCTTAGTGGATTAGTAGAGGTACATCAGTATTTACTCTGTTTTAGTCATTGAGGTATAAGTATACATAGAGAAGACATCTCAAACAAAATGTGTGTCCCCACCGGGAGGTTCTATTTTCAAAATTGAGCCCCTGTTCTCCTTTCAAAATCGAACGAATCCATTGGACATTGAAGCCGCGCGGCGTCAATATATTGGAACATACATTGTGTTCGCGGTGTCTGTTCTATACGCTAGTAATAATATTTCAATGGTTTTAGTGTATTTAATCGTCGAACGCCACGTCTGTACAAAACAGAAAGAATTTGAAGAGGAAAACAACATTACTGACGCTCACTTTTCCAAGTTCACAACGAAGCCTCCAAATGAAGCAATAAAGTATATTTTCTGAAAATTTTCAGTGGTCTTGTATTTTTACACGCTTTATATTAGCTTCACCTGTATGTTCGTTTGTTTGTAACTTCTCTTTGAACTTGATTTTGACCCACTTCAACCGTCAGATTCCTTTCCAACTTCGTGGACTTATTGAGGACCGATGAAAATTCAATATTTAAAGAAAAAAAGAAAGAAAGAAAGAAAGAAAGAAAGAAAAAAAAACTAAATTCAATTTCAAAAAATCAAACTAAAAAATGAAATGAATTTTCTATTTTTTTTTAGTTTGATTTCCTATAAGCGTGTTTTTTAGTTTTTTTTTTAACTATTATTTATTGAGTTGGATTTGCTGGAGTTCAAAAATTACGTTTAATAATTTATGAGGTGTAAAAATTAACTTTAATTACTCAATATTTGTGCAGACCTGCGCATGGTTTCTGGTATGTTTTTTACTTCTATTTAATAAATAGAAGATGCTTTTATCTAAAGCTTGTAGGAGTTGTATGAAAGTGAATGAGGAAATGAGTGAAAAAATGAAGTATGAAAGATAGAGCACATATTTTTTTAAGAGGACGAAGGAAAACATAGATATTACAAACTATAAACAAAGATATTAAAACTATAACAATACAACGAAGTTTACATCGTTATTGTATTCACTTAATTAAGTATCTCTCCCTTTTTGATTCTTAAAATTAATCTATAAATTAAAAATATAATTGTTTTGAAAAATGAAATAGTAAGTAGGTATCTATGTATTTTATTTTTGTATACAATTTTTTTTTATACCGAATAAGTTAGTGCTTGACCACAAAACCACCTTATGGTAAGCAGTAATGAAGTCTTGGATGGTAAAGCACACTAACTTAGAAGAAGCCTATTCACTCTTGACTTGAAGACACCCACATTATAATCAGAGGGGAACACCCACGCGGGCAATTATTCCAGTACCTTGCGGTACGTATAATAAAAGACGAAGCAAAGCGCGACGTCCGTACCGGGGGGATGTTGACAACAAAGGGATGAATACCCGCCGTGCGTCTGGATGTTCGATAGTAAAAAGGAGAGGGGGGAATTAAGTCATGTAATTCATGCGCACACTCTCTAAAATGTATCCTATAGAATATAGAATACTGAGAGGCTGGCAGCTCTGCGCCTGTGCTCGAGGCTTTGTAGACTAGACTACCAGCTTTGGGTCACCAACAATATACTATATATCGCTATCTCTTAAAAATTACTTGAACTAAGAAATATACAGCTAGACTAGTTTTGTTTTATTTTATAGAGGGCATTTTAAATATAATGCCATCTAGTGGGACTGTAAAGTATTGCGTTGCGGCTCATAAGACAACCTGAACTTACCAGCAAAAACGAGAGCTTGCTTGGTTACGTGTGTTTTTGGTTAGATGGCGTAAGTGTGCTTGAAACAAAATATTTGTTATTTTAAAAAGTCTAACCTTAATTTCTATAATATAAAAAAGTCAAATAACGAAAAAAAACAATCATTAAAGAAAATAATAACATTTTCATGAATAAATTAATAAAATGACAATTCATAAGGTGCATAATGTACCTGAAGTACCTACCTATATTACAAATTTCAAGAAATCGGACGGAGTGTAATTTTATATTCATTCAAACTTCTAGGTAACTACTTACTTTATATCTTACTCCTACTCTACATTTTGGCCTGGCGCGGGGGGGGGGGGGGGGGGGGTAAATTTTCAATAATCTTTATTACCTTGCCAATGGTGCCCTCTAGGATCATAGAACTCATGTACAAAGTTTGATGTTTCTATAGTTGATTTATTTAGTCTGTGCGTAGTCTGCAACAATAATAGAAAATTATAGGAAATGCCAGGAATTAAAAATGACGGTGAAGTAAAACATGATGAGGAAACATGTGCACCTGAGATTTCTCCATAATGTTCTCAAAGGTGTGTGAAGTCGACCAATCCGCACTCAAAGCGTGGTATGTATCTACACCCCTCACATTGTGAACCCAAGCCCAACAGTGGGACTATTATTGAAAGGTGACAGAGGCGAAAGTTTTACTTTTGGTTCCCGTGCTATTCGTAACATAGCATGAATTTACACGGATTTGATAACGCGAACTAATAAATCTTCTAAGTAAACCTTTTTAGTTGCCTTTAAAAAATCATTGAAGGAGTGGAGAGAAACACAAGTTTAGTGCCATTTAAAGTAAAATGTCACTTTATTGTGGTTCAGATTAGATATTGCGTACTATGTGCAGTAGGGTTGCCGATGATCTGGCGTAATATTGAAGTTCATTCAAAAATTAATACACAAGTTATAATAACCCAGAATAACTCACACGTATTTTTCTGAGTGAAATTGAATTTGAAATATTATGTAGATTCAATTTAAACAATAGGTAGTAAATTAAATATGTCAGCAATGACATCGTACTTATAAAAATTTACTCGATATTTTTATTAATTTACACGTCAAGTACATTGAAAAAGTATTGCATTTAATTTTTTGCTTTATATTTAGCTCAGTAGGTATACAGGTGAATTTTATAAGTGAGCCTTTCCTGAATTTTTTTTCGAAATCAGCGGGTTCGGTTCCTAGGAAGGAATATTGATTTTTCAAAAATCTAATGATGCAGTTTTAGTTTTCATCAAAATCAGCTCCAAGCCCCCTTTGAACACTTTTCGCTATTCCTCATAGTTTCGGATTTCACCATCTTGAAAAATTCACTCTGTATATAGAAATAAGGAGAATTAAGATAGGTACTACTAGTACAGTAGTAAAATTGTCTAGAATTTAAATGTTGTAATATATGATAGTTAGGTCTTATGCAATTGATCTTGAGCCATTTGAAGATTTCTTTTTCTAATAAGAACATGCAGAATTATACTAGAACAGTATGTCAAATTTGAAGTGTCTGAAGATATTTTATTTATTATTTAGGTATTTACTTAAAATCATATACGTACAGTAACGTGGAACCTGACCCAATCTTGTTATACCTAATGCATTGGCGTATAAAAATAATTTTATAACCTAAAATAATAAAATATTGTTCGCAATAGACAACCCTATGTACGCCGCACCTGTTTTTCCCACGATCTCTTTATTGTGGCAAAATGATAGAACCTCTATTGTGCTTTCGTTTACCATATATAGTTTTAGACAGGTACCAGGTTTCTAGTTCATTTTAAGACGTTTTAACAAAGTTTAGTTATAGGACTTTTCTCATTAATCTAGTTTATGTTATTGTTACCTAAACAGCACGTTGACGGATAATAAATAAAACGGTTTGGAAAATAAACCCACACTCTCCAGCTTGTGGTGTTATTTTAATTCTGCTAGTAAAATGAGTTAGCCTGTTAAATTCTATAATTACATATATATTTTATTGATAATAGGTACTAAAGTCGAGACTTATCTATAGCTACCAATAAAAACCTATAATATCGGTTGATAAACAGAGGAGAAAAAGGAGCCAATTATAGATAAATAATAACTAGTTAATATCTAAAAACTCGCTTTGCTTCGGTCTTCTTAATTTCTTTACATCTTGGGTTATATTATTGGAGTTTTATTAAGGATCCCTAATTTTTTTGAAAATATAATATAGCCTATGTTACTCGGGGATAGTGTAGCTTCCCAACAGTGAAAGAATTTTTCAAATCGGTTCAGTAGTTTCGGAGCCTATTCAATGCAAACAAAAAATCAAATCTTTCCTGTTTATAATAATAGTATAGATTAAAGGAAGACATTTTGTGTCTGTGCTGTTAGGCATTAAAGTTTCCTCGTCTGGAGCCAAGACAGAGTAGTTCAATCAAACAGGGTTAGTTAAATTAAACCGTTTTAAAATAATAAATATACTTCACATGTAATGTAACAGAAGTACTAATGTTACAGTATCGTGACTGTCACACTGCGATGCATATCTCACGAATATTAACTGTCACGTCTATCTACACTTAAAATTCGTGTTTTGCACAACATTGTCTTACGTACAAGTGTATCCCATTTGCAGCCTCATTTGTACAGAAAAATATTAGATACAATCAACTTTTAAGTAAGTATGATTAATTTGCGTTTCTTGATAAGTGATTGAAAACTTCGAACGGGAGATTGTTTCTGATATTGTCACATAAATGGTTTACACATTTATCCTTTTTAACCGACTTCAAAAAAGGAGGAGGTATTCAATTCGACTGTATTTTTTTATGTTTGTTACCTTAGAACTTTCGACTGGGTGAAGCGATTTTGATGATACTTTTTTTAATCGAAAGCTGGTGCTTGTCATTGGTCCCACTTAAATTTGAGCTAGATCTGACGAGTAGTTTTTGAGTTATTTTAAAGTCGGTTATTTTTTTTGGTATAATTCAGATTATATCTCTCTGCGCAACGTCGATATAGAAGTTTCACTTCAACAAGAATTTTTCTCTTCCGAAATGATTGAACAATAATGTTAGTAGGCAGTGAGAGTTTACTATGTATTATACTTACTCAGATACAAATTACATGCCATAGTTGTTTAAAAATTGTCAGGAAATCGATACCAGTAGCTGCACTGCGTCATCGAGTTGCTATAAAGGCAGGAAAATCTTCTTATCTCCTTATTATATTAACATTGTTATATGAAAATTTATTTGTCATGTAATGCAGCCAACAAAACAATACATCCCACGCAAAGGGAGTCCCAAACACCGCCACCTGCTTACAACACTACCGTTACATCCTTCCTTTATTAAAACCGATATATCAAAAGACTTTTAAATCTAAGAGAGCCGAAATCGGTATTCTTTGTACCCTAACGGTGCCGTAGGAAACATTGATGTAATCTTTTGTCCACCGTTACCGATCACATCTCATTGTATTTTAATTTATATCAGTTTTTAAAAAATCCATTTAAATTCAGCTGAGGTGGTCGGCACGTGTTGAAGGAGCGTGCATATAAGACGATTAGGAAGGGTGAAAACAAAGAATAATATATTAAGTAATTAGTCATTCTGGGTGTAAGCCGGAGTCGTGTATGCGCGGGTAACACGTGGCTAAAGACATGAAAATCGTGCGTTTTGTGAAGGGTGTAGAGATGAAAATTGTCGATAGATTGTATCGATAAAGATAAAGAGAAAATATATCCCATTTATTTAGTTACTAGCTGGTGCCTGAGGATTTGTCTGTGGAAATATTGCTCATCTTTCAAATTATTGGGTTTGGTTAATGGAGAAGTGGCCAACTGAAATTTAACCAGAAAAAGTTATGCTATCTAAACAAGGCTATGCCGTCTAAACAATGAAGACAATGATGACGGTTTAAAGTCTTTTGGAATGCGGAGGAACGCTGAGTAAAATAAATAGGGTCCTTGAAAATAAGATAAGAGATAAACTTGTACTCCAATGTGGTTACATTTCTCGTGCATCTTACTTCAATACATTTCTACACCATTGTTAAGTCCACGTGTACAAGCTACGTTTACGGTACAGGCTGTCTAAAATATAACTGCTGCTCAGTTTTATGTTGCCCTAATTTAAAAAGTTTGCCCTATTAAACAAGATTATTAAATACTAAATAAAGTTACTTGTTATTACTTTTTAATCACCTAAAGATCGATATTCTATTACCACTTCTCTAAATAAAACCAGTAGTCGTGCACTACCCTGTCAATTGTTTTCAATATCGGGTCATTTCGATTAACAGGAATAAAGAAATCTGCTGTTTCTTTGACGGAAGGCTATCAGGTATTCATGGCGCGGATCTCGTCGTATCAACGACGCATTTTTGCGGCCCGATTATGATTATCACGCATATCATTACAGCGTTTCAGGGTATAATAAAATTGTTGTATAACTATGATATTATTGAGGAAGTTCAAGATTTTTCTAAGTTAATGTGTGTATGATTGTTAAATGTTACTCAAATTGTTGGTGATGGTGAATATTTTCTTTTATTAATTAATTAAATTATTCTTGGACTTTACACCCCTTTTGGGGTTGAATTTTGAAAAATCCTTCCTCAGTGGAAGCTTACGTCATAAGAGGGATACTTGTGCGAAATTTTAAGTTTCTAGCCTTGGTCTGTGCGTCGATACATCTGTCAATCACTTTTGCCTTTTATAGATAGATGGAAGTGAAATTATTTCACATACCTACTCCCGGAAACATAAATTGAAGCCCGTTTGCTTTTTCTGGTTAAAATGTAATTATTTATATCTTGAAAAAGGAAATATTTAAGGTTTTTGAAGGAGTTTTAAAAGATTTTGGAATTTTATTACATAAGTTGAGGAAATTTCCCAATGACTACATTGTAATATGTGATTATGTATTTTTTATATATTTTTTTGCTTTTTGTCTTAAGCCATGCTTTACAACATGTTCATTAAAAAAAAATGTAAGTATGTAGTTAATTACTATATCTACCAAAATATTACAAGTAAATTAACTAAACGTTACTCAAAGATTTTCACAATAAATATAATGAAATATTTATTGTATAAAGCTGCGATAGGAGGAGTTTGTGTTGTAAGGAAGTAACTATAGTGAGTATAATCTTATTTTACCAAGAAAAAATAGCCGACTTCAAAATAACTGAAAAACTACTTGTCAGATCTAGCTCAAATTTAAGTGGGATTACATGTCAAGCACTAGCTTTCGATTAGAAAAAGAATCATCAAAATCGGTTCACCCAGTGGAAAGTTCTGAGGTAACAAATATAAAAAAATACAGTCGAACTGAATCCTCCTTTTTTGAAGTTGATCAAAAAGTAAATTGTTATCATTTTCCTAATGTAGGTACATATTTGGAACTTTGATCAACTTCTCAGTGCGAAACTCATCAATGATGACATTAATACGGAAATAGACATTGCTAATTTCCAACTATATTTGCATTAATTAGTTATTATATTCAAATTAATTGCTTATTATATTTAAATGCTTCTTAGAGAAACGATCGAGTAACAAAGGAGAGAAGAGAAATAGTCGTAAATATTTATTACCTTTGCAGGAACAGGGTATAAACTAAGTTCTTTTAGTTATTTATAGAAAACAAAGACAATTCATTTAATGGGAAGCAGACTGGCTCCAGGAGGTTATAATTGATAGTGTGGGCGCCACCCATACCAATAGCGTGAAAATAATATCATTGTTATAATTATTATTTATTGGAGTCTATTGGAATTCACTCCTTAAGAATTGATTTTCATATAGGTACATATACCTAAGCCCGGGGTATGAAAAATGGGGAGTTAAATCAAACTCTCTCCGTTACGTTACGTTATGCGTTATGCGTTATGCTTTAAGTTCGTGCGCAGCTTATCTTGTTTGTGTTTCCATGACTATGTAATGTATTTTGATGAATATAAATTATATAATTAATTCAAATAAATGTATCAGCATGCTTTCAGTAATATTAAAAATGCGTTCATTTACCCTCATTTACTAATCTATATATTTTATATCGTTCGTAATGAGTAAACTCCACTCGTGCGTCGGAGCTGACACACTCGTTGAAGTATTATCACTAGCATATAGAACCGACACCGCGAACACAATGTATGGCCCTATGAATTGGGCCAAAACGATCGGCTTCAATTTTCAATGGATTCCTTCGATTTTGAAAGGAGAACGGGGGATCAATTTTGAAAATAGAACCTCCCGGCGGGACACACATTTTGTTCGAGATGTCTGTTCTATGACATTATACTTCAATGCACACACAATTTTTATTGACTTTAACAGAGTAAATAGTAGGCTACTTAGCTACTTTGTCTTAATGGTTCATGAATCATTTTTGTATATCTGTAACTCGGATAGAGCTCCCATCATTGAGGCTAAGTTAATGTAACTTAGTCGTGGTGTTAACAGCGTCAAATCTTATCATAATATCTTACTTCTTCCTAGTCATATCTTACTAATGTGAAAGTTTGTTTGTGCAATGTATGGATGTTTGCAATGCTGGCGTTAGAGCCTAGGGCAGGTAAGAATATTGTGGCGCCGACATAAGAAAATAAAAATCGAGCTTTTTTTGCTCGAAAAATTTTTTACTGATTCAATGGGAACGTTTATTAAGAATTTTATTTTTCCTTTTTTTGCTCCTCACCCTAAATGTGGCGCCCCTCCTTTGGCGCCCTAGCCGTCGCCCCACCGCGACCCCCCTAACGCCGGTTCTGAATGTTTGTAACTATTTCCAAAGAACATTTTTCGTGAAATTTAGACACAAGTAGACAATGATCTGGAGTAACATACAGGGTAATTATTGTCCCGGAGAACGTGAGCAAAGCCAATAAAATAATGAAATAAACTACTTTTATTCCGACGGTGTTCGTGTTTGGTGGCATTGAAGTATTATTACTAGCATATAGAATCGACACCGCGAACACAATGTGTCCCAATGACGCCGATCGGCTTCAATTTTCAATGGATTCGTTCGATTTTGAAAGGAGAACGGGGGCTCAATTTTGAAAATAGAACCTCCCGGCTAGACACACACTTTGTTCGAGATGTCTGTTCTATGACATTATATCTACTTCAATGTTTGGTGAAATTGTTTTTTAACAAACCTGGTTATTGAATTGTTAGTATTTACCTGGTATAATATTATCCAATGCTCTGCCCTCGGCTTCCCGTATAAAGACTATATAATATCGACTTTTGAAAGGCAAAAATTGCCAAGCGACATGTTGACAACTTTACACTAGAGCATTTTAAAGTTTTTATTTTAGAAAAAAAATCGTAAAAATCGCTTTATTAAGCATTTAAACTGCATGTAAAATTCATTGGAATTAAGTAGCTATGGCTAATAGGCGATTTTTTACGATTTCTTTTCTAAAATTATAACTTTAAAATGCTCTAGTGTAAAGTTGTCAACATGCCGCTTGGTAATTTTTTCTTTTCAAGCGTCGATAGGTATTACTGTGTGCTTAATTTCATGAAAATTCGTT
This sequence comes from Thymelicus acteon, assembly GCA_951805285.1. Taxonomy (NCBI): domain Eukaryota; kingdom Metazoa; phylum Arthropoda; class Insecta; order Lepidoptera; family Hesperiidae; genus Thymelicus; species Thymelicus acteon. The sequence continues at coordinate 5,836,968 of OX638233.1, forward strand.
CAGTAATTTTAGCGTGAAAGTTTCACACTGTCTTACAACTTTAACATTTATGATATTAGTAGAATCTAAAATAATTTAGGCACTCACAAGGAGTCAAATATATTTCACATTTCTTACGGATGTCAATTGTCGGTTACTCGTGACAAGCTTCCTTGTTTGCCGTCTTTTGAAAATTCAGCTTTCTAATTCTAACGCCATGCACCAGTTAGACATGCGACAAAAAATTTCCATACACAATCACCGGCAGAATGCAGGAACAATAAAACAATGCGAAATAAAGGCTCGTCACCTGTCCGAGTGCGAGATTGTCACTCATTTTAATAGTCAACGAAAGCGGTTATCCGTTCTGACAATGATATAGTTAAAATGCCCGACCATTACGTGAAAGGACACATAACCTATCCGCGTTCTTATTTTCCTTTTTAAAGAGAATCCAGGATGTGTGGATATTTGCATGAATATTTATCAAAGATATTGTCAGTTGTGTCGTAAACAGCATTTTAATGCATTTTTATCTGACACTCGTATTTGCGAGTGCATAGTTGTTGCTTTATGATAGTTTTAGTGTTCTAAGCGGTTTGCTATGATATGGTTTCGGTGTTTATCGGGTATTTTAGTGGAGTTTTATTGTTTCTGCCATTTTAAAATTGAAAACAAGTAGTTATTTTTATGATAACGTTATACTTTTTTGTATACACTTAAGTGCTCATTCTTTATAATTCAATCTTTTTTGTTTCATGTTTATAATCTTTTGGTAAGTAAGTAGGGCCAATAAATAATAAAGGTAATTAAAAAACGCTCACGTTCCTACCGTAGTAAGATCCCGTAGTCAGATCAATCGGTTAAAGTCGCAATGGGCAACATGCCTTCCTATTATGGATTACTTATTATGGATTACTTAACTATGAAATACTATGCACAGTACTATGAACTAGCTAGATCGATTAAGAAGGAGAGTGTTACTTAGGAAGGCGAATAAAAAACCTAACCAGCACGCATTAATTATTTAATGGGATGCTACAGGGTCCAGTGTCCTCCAGCAGGATGGACTTGTCAGGCCTCGTCCGTTGTAAGGGGCCATTCATTAATTACGTAATGGTCCCGTGGGGGAGGGAGAGTCCTCAAAATCTCTACATAGTCTTATGTCTTAGGGGGGAGGGGGTAAAGCCTTTCTTACGTAATATTTTACAGGTCAAAATACTAATAATAAAGACAAAAAAAAAAATTTACGTCATATTATGAGTTTTAGTCCAATGTATCATTTTCTAAAACCAGTTAAAATATTACGTAAGAAGGGGAGGGGGAGTCCGTGAAATCGTATGTTACATGGGGATAGGGTGGGGAGTCAAAAATAGCCAAAATTGTCCTTACGTAATTGATGAATGGCCCCTAACAGCAGAGTGGACTTAGGGGAGATGACTTGGGCTTAAGATGGATGGTGTTTTTAACTTGGTCCTAGCATGATAATGCACCTAAATGCATGAGATCGTCTAAGAACCGATTCCCGTAAAGCGTGCATGATCATTGGCCGTCATACCAGCTCCCACGCAAGCCTAAATCTTTTTTTTATGGAAGAAGCCGGCAAACTACTACTAAAAATCCTACTAATATTATAAATGTAAAAGTTTGTCATGCTGGATGTCTGTCACTCTTTGACGCAAAAACTACAGAACGGATTTTGATGAAAAGTATACAGATAGACCATAAATTGAAATAAGATATAGGGTAGGTAGGTATTTATCGTCGCGGAAAACGCGAGCAAAGCCGCGCTTTGTGCGTCAGTGCATGTCATGCTGCAGGATCATCCAGATACCGCATTACACTACATACATTTGTATGACAGACTAGCTGACCCGGCGAACTTCGTATCGCCTAACAAAGTATAGCCTAAGTTATTCCTTGTTACATCAGCTATCTGCAATTAAAAGTCCTGTTAAAATCGGTCCAGCTATTTCAGAGATTAACCGGAACAAACAGACAGACAGACAGACAAAAATTGTAAAAAATGTTGTTTAGGTATATGTACCGTGTAAACATCCAAATGCACTTAGTAAAACGCGGTTCTTTTAATATTACAAACAGACACTCATTTTATTTATTTGTATAGATAAACTGTGATGTCTTATCTGTATACCTATTATAGTATAGACTATACGCAATACATTTAGATAGTATAGGATAATTACTATGCATGAACGAGCATAACTTACGTATGAAGATCTCAAAGTATTTCGCTGTCTCCTTTACAACTCCATACACGTATTAATTGCAGACCACTTGCTCTCATGTACATAGTACAATGAAGTGCATTTCCCACGCGCTAATAGTATAATTCATTAATTAGTTTTCTGGTAAGCGGTGCCGGTCCGCATTATGCAGGAGGGCGCACCGATTGTTTTTGTAACAAGTTTAAAGAAACGATTGAAGGTATTTTGTTGATTAACTGTAACTATTAACGGAATGTTGTGAGATCTTAAGTTTGTCGTTTGTCGTGTACTTATTATTGTGTTGAAATTGGTGAACAATAAAGAAATTTGTATTGTATTGTATTATATTGTATTGTTCAATGAGGAGATTCTCCGTCTCGGGTTATACCCGGTATAAATGAACATCCCGTCCCGTAACCCACAGGAAAAGAGATGTCCATTGCCCCCACTAAATTAACGTCTGTGTATATGTATTGTATTGTATTGTATTGTATTGTATTGTATTGTATTGTATTGTATTGTATTGTATTGTATTGTATTGTATTGTATTATTATTGTTTTTAATTTTATGTGACTTTAACTAAAATGATAAAGTGCGGTTAATTGTTTGGAATTATGCTAGAATACTTTCTCAAATTAAATTCTCTTATTTCAAACAGCGAAGTAGTTATACAATTATACATAATAAGTAAATCTTGCATAAAGGTTCTCCATTTCTCATAACACCATCCAGATTTAGTGAGCTAATCATTATAAATTCTATAAATGAACGTGTTACATAGATCTGACATCCATTCCAGAAAGCGACACGGTACAAGAATGGGAGGACTTTAATAAATCACTTTTAGCAAATGGACTCAAGCCGATGGAAACGGACAGAAATGGTCCAAAACACTGTTCGATTTCAGAATTATAGAATTGGAGATAAATGGTTGGTATTTGTAACTGATGGTTGGTTGGTGGGTGCAAGGTTTTGTGCCACGTTATAGTAATCCGTGGAAGGTAGGGATCACGTAGGATCTTGGACATCAATAATTCATCGCAAACGCCGTCAGTCAGACTCGTTTGCAATAACAATGGATCAGAGTTAGCTAAAGCGTTCGCAATGCAAGTTAGAAAGGATAGTTAATTCATAGGTTTTTCGCGAGGAAATATTTTGGCTTGATGATAATTATATTCTCAACGCTAATTATACTTATTATAACATTTGGTTTTATCTGTTTCTTAAAAGCAATACATTTTTAGCGCTAATAACTGAAAAGGACATAGCATCGACGTAAAGCCGCATCAGCAAAATAGCAATAACTAGCGATTCTGCTAATTAAAATTCAGTAACCTTTATTTCTGGTGACTGTTTCATTCAGCAAGTTATATTTGAAAATGCACCCTACCCAAGATGCAATAAATCTATAACATAACCATTACAAATAACTAAAGCAAATGCGAAACTGCTCACTTTCTAGATAACAATTGAAGGGGTAAGTATAAAAAGGGTTCAACTGATGAAATTACTGAAATAGAGTTATTGGTATCGTTGAAGAATCGAAAGACGTTCTTAATGTTATGGCATAGATTTTATAGTGGAAAATTCAATATAATATAATGTTATTTAAATCCTTGTTTCGTGAAAAACGCACGGATGTGGCGCATTTTTATTGAGTTTTAATTGCAAAACTGACAATATTTGCTTATTAGAGAGTACCTACTTATTAAAAAAATACTTTATACTTTAATACTTTAATACTTTATTTATGAGAATTCGAAGGTATCTTATATATTTTGGAATCATAAAAAAACAGATTTGAAGTTGAATACTAAGAATATAACAAAAATGAAGTCTTGACTTTCAAACGCATTTATCTCGAATTATTGTTTTGTTACTTAAACCCTTTTTACACTTACCCTTTCTTAAGTATTTAACTTACGCGTTCGTTTATAAATTACACTACATATCACTTGACTTAGCTTTGTCCAATTGACGGCTATAGCGCCACCAGGAAGCTAAGACCCATTACGCGATCAAGTCTACCACAAAATCTTTTAAGCGATTAAGAAGCAATAGCTCTACGTAAACTGGACGTTTAGTAGGCGCATTACATCTATTAAGAAGTTCGATAGTTGGCCTGCGATGCAAATTGTTGCATTTTAAATAATTCGCGAAACTAATGCAAGTTCACAGTGATCGGTTAGTGCACAAGTTCTCAAAGTTACAACTATCACTTACTTTTTGAATTCATTATGTAGCGTCATTTAAATCATATAAATTAATAAATAATATAATTAGATTAAATTAAAGCCTGTAATTTAAACTTGTACATACAACTGCAAAATTTAAACAATTTTACTGTGATTGCCTACATGGTCTTATTATTGTATGGCGTTAAAAATATTATTATAAATTCACGTATAATTTTAATGAACGTGATGTAAACAATTAAGCACCTATTCAAGGTTGAAAAAATATGTCCACACAATTTCTGCACTTATATCTTTTTTGGTTTTCTAACGAAAAAGCAGTTGGGCCTCCTTATGGTAAAAGGTTACGTTATCGCATAAAGATAAGTGCCACAGCTTAAACATCGCCGGCTCTGGAGAAGAGCTCTGAAATAACCTTTGAAGGGACCTCAATCCACAGTTTGTATGTACGCGATAGAAATAATCGTGTTAATTGAACTATTAATGGATCAGCATGAGAGCAAATGATTTACAGAAAATAATTCTTTTTGTATTGAAATATCAGATAACGTAGGTTTGATTAGTAACCGCCTTATAACACATTGTTACCTATTCAGCACTTCCCATTTTTTCCAGGCTTTGCACCCTCTCAGAGCCCTTAACACGAGGACGTCGCGTCGTAAAGAACTTTGAGAACGACTGAACTAATGGATGTCAGCCTCTGTAATACCAAGCATTGGCTATTTACGGCCGAATTAAAATGCACATACATCTAGCAGTTCAGTCAGCTGCAAGTTAATGTATTGGCCGATTGGAGCCACTGTAACAACATCCCTTGTTACCTGAGCGGAATAATTGAATTTCAGGTGAGAATGATCAGACCGATGATTTTATTAAGGAACTAAGCTAGGTACTTCACGTCAAAGTTACTTATCTTCTCTAGTTTTTTATGTCTTCTTTTTCTTTCTTGGCTTGCTACGCATCGGGAATACCAATGGTGTTACAGGTCTTCATGCTCAACGGTGACTTAACATCTGGTCCCATAAAAAAGTGTGCGCGTGTAATCTTTTATGTGCAATTGAAGTAAAACTTCTTTGACGTTGGTGACACATATTACAAAAAATAATAAACTTTATTTAAAATAAATATCATGTTGCAGTTTTATAAATACTATTGTGTCCCGTGGTCGTTAAGTGGAACGGCTAAAGGGTTATTTTGATCGTTGTGAACGTCAAGTGGAATGCACCCCTTGTGAAAGCGGGCATCGTCATCTACGGCATAAGCAAAACCAAAGACATTGTCCCTGCTTCCTTTAGGACACGCATTACTTACTGGCACTTTGGAACTACCATCGCTTCGCATCAAAAATTTACCTTCTATTTTGGAAGGAGGATAGCACCATGCCAGTGCCTTTGTTTTCTCTTTCTTGGCCGGTAATGCATTAATGATGCCTGTGATGTCCATGGGTGACTATGACCACTTACCATCAGGTGGATCGTTAGCTAGTTTGCTGGCTCTTTCTGTAAAAGGTGCCGCCGAGATTGAACTTGTACAGTATCAGATTCCAAGTACATACCTCCAACAGGAGAGACCTGGCGCCTGCCACTGTTCAGAAGTGCGCTGAGCAAGAGAGGTTGGCTTATAGACAAGGTTGAGGAGTCCCATACTATCGTTTTATTAGAATCAGTTAATAAATAGTCGAGGGCGCGGCCAATAGTCCGATGAGAGACTGCTAGTGGCAATATTTCTTGAGTGTTTCCGTGCTTTGAGTAATAAGCACTATTATTTCTTCTGTGACAATACCCAGTTAATTTTCGGTCCCAGTTGTTATTATGCCACGTCGTCAAGCCAAGTTAAGGAAGCATTCCGGTGGCTTGAAAACTTCCGACACTAGGGTAGGGTTGGTCAGTATCCCAGCGGAGATTAGCTTATTAGAGATACATCCTATTTGTATAACTGCATTGTGTATTTATATCGATTAAAAAACAAGATCTTGATGGGTTTTATCGATTAATTTCAAAGTATAATTTTGGTGATTTTGTTGATCAATTAAAAATGTATTCATTATTGATCAAATTTTGGCAGTTAAAATAAAACCATTTGTATCGTAACTTAAGACATATTTTATTGGTAGGTAGTAACTTAGCATACCTAAAACTTAACGTTTTATAAAAATAATATTTATACACTAATATCCCTAATTATTTACACGTATAATTCAGTAGGAAACATATTTACAAGATATATTTTATTATAAACTATTCCTTTGGAATGCAAACATATTTGGACGGAACCATTATCGCTTAATTAATTATTTTTAATTATAAATACAATTGTAGCACACATTTTTTCTTATATTAAAATACTGATAAATTCTGAAAGTACATAATTATCTTATGTAAATATTAAACAATGTTCTATTTAAAGTATAATCCAAAAATATACATTTCAAAGCCTACATGGTTATACTTTCTGGAAATTGTATTTAATATTTTACCTTTATTAATTTAAAATATTGAAAAATCGTCATGGCTTCACTGTTAGAAAATGTAACTAAGCTAATGTCTAAACAAAAGCGTGCTTTTTCTAAATAATCCGTTTTCAGGTTTTCCAAAAAAATATTAATGAAATTAAAATATGCTGATGCACTGAAATTCACTTTTCTCTATAACTATATGTATTTGTACCAATGTTCACTATTAAGGTTAGGTTAGGTTATAAGTAGATACTCGTTGATTTATAATTACATCTAAATTAAAGGTTTTAATAAATGCTGCCAATTAGCTAGTGTTCTTACACTACAAAAATAAATAATGCTGTTATTAAAGTGACTAACTGAAGTTAAAGTCAGGAATGATTTTAAAATATTAATACGGTCTTAAATTTTATGATCAGACTGTATGCGGGTGAACAATTATTGGTAATTTATCTTTTTTATATTAAAAAATGACACACTGACAGACAATTCAATCTAAGTTCATATAATATAGTCTAGGTATACTTTATGCACACCTGTAATGATAGTTATTCAATAAATTGAAATAGCTTGTTGTTATTGTTCTTCTCGCTCTTACATAACTGCATCCTGCTCTTTACTGAAATATTTTTACAGCATTTTTTAATTGCAATAGTAAAGAAATCCTTAAGTGACCATAGCTCTCTCCGGAGGGACTGGTAGCATGTTGTAAGTGAATCGTTGTGCGTAGCTCATCTTCAGGTTCGTGTCTGACCAAGGTGGGCTGGGGTTCCACCGCTCCATACCATCTGTGCCTTCCAATGTGATTGGGGTTGTCATGCGCATGCGCTTCGCACAAGGGTACTCTATACCTGTTGGGTAAAAAGGGTATAAGTGACGTGTGACGGCCATCGTTCACTAAGCTGACTAAAACAAGGGATTTTCAAGTTTATTTATGCTTATACAAAGATTTGTTTATAAGAATTCAAAGTTATGAGGATCTTTTGATCTTTTTATTAACGATACACAAAAATAATGGGATAGTTTGGTCCCATGTTGGGCGCCACAATAATGCTACGAATAATTGTTCTATGTCTAAACTCTAAACTCATACTCCATGTTACTTACTTGCTTTTATAAATTTTTAAAGATAAAGATAATGCATGTGTGGCAATATTAACTTTTCGGCAGATTATATGGATTATATAATCTGCCGAATTATACATGTATTTAAAGAGCGTTCTTACAAGTTTTATAAAAAAATATGCAATAATTATACCTTCAACAGCGGTGCTAGTACAAGGTTCTTGCGTATTGTAAGTGACCCGTGAGTACTGGTCAAAGTAATCCCGTTTGCCGTGAGGGTACATGTACATGTTGCTGTTCACCACGACCTCTGCCGGTACATCGTAGTGGTGGGGTGACCTGTGACAAAACAAAATAAGGCATGAGTCAACGAAATATTTTTGGGGCAACTAATATTATTAGTTTATTAGTATTATACTTGTGTATTAAATCGATATACATCGCTCATTATACGACAAAGTTTCGAATAATAACAGAATAAATGTAAAGAAGTTACTGAATGTCTTGAAAAGTTTACGAACTGCAGACAAAGCAACAGATGTGTTTCTACACTGTAGAATACATATGTAGATATCTTATGGAGGTGGTCTTCAAAACTATGCTAATAATTACTTATACCAAATTAATAAATACCATTTGAAGTCGGTCACAGATTTTGTGTTATTGTTGTTAAAAGCATACAAAAAATTACCAAGTTGTAATTGTAGTCCGCATGTGAAAGGTCCTAAACTGAAATGGAGATTTACTCTAATAAGATTTACTCGTCGTTCAACATAACACGTCTATCACCCGAAGCGACTTCACTTAAACCCTTTTTGATTTGCCCTTTTTATATTTGGTTAGCATTGCACTGCGCTGACCGATTTAACACTATAGAACTTTATTTTGGACTTTATTTCAACGAAATAAGGCTTCGAATTCATGAAACTTGGTTTGTTGGCTTTGAGTTCACAATAAATATGGTAATGAAAGGTGTCAAATTACGCGGACGGACAGACGGGCAGCGATGATTTTCTTATTTATATTCCCTCACCTCAAGGTGACATGACAAATACAAATTGTTATGCATGTTTGTTTTTTTAGTGATTTAGTCACTCAACACGAGTTGATATAGTAAAAAAAATATATTAATAGAAATAACCATACAATCATTATTAATAGTGAATACGATATTAGGGCGCATTCAGATGTTGGATAGGTGACCGCTAGACCAAATGTAGTAAGGCTTAAATGAAATAAATGATTTTAAGTTCAGTAAGCTTCGATTTTTAAGAGTCCAACTGAGCCTAGGGTAAAAAACAGGATAAATTAATCATCTTAAATTACCTCTCCTCGCTGATAGTAGACTGTGGAGAATGAGTCGAGTAATCCACTGGTCCTCTATCCGTGTAAATCCTCTCACACCCCGTGTACTCTTCTAACGGCTTCTGAACATATGTCGACACGTGGTAACCATAGTCCACTTCAGAGCTCTCCACGTATTGATATTCTTGGTAGGGCTCTTGGTAACACTGGTCTCTTCGGAAGAACTTTTGGCACCGAGGGTCTAACATGCCGCAGGGCTGGTTCTGGTACCCGTAGTATTGGTACAGCCAGGAATTAGCCAGCATTATTGATGCTTCTTCTTCGCTGTGGAAAGAAGGGTACGTTATTCGGTGTTCATTTAAGAGGGAGGAAGAGATTGAGAATGTTTCATTTTATTTCTAAGCCCAAAACCATAATTATGATTCACGTAGCACAATTTTCCCGATTGCGATATCTAATCATTATTTAATAATAATTATAGATCTAATGGTTGTGCCTCATAGAATTCCACTCAAAATATCGAATCAAAACGCGAGTAGCAATAATAGCAACATCCACGCAATTACTTTTGTAAAATAAATCTTGCCTTCAAATGCAAATAGATCCAGGTAAGGTGATGAGCAATTACCTTAACACATGGTTAGTGGCCACGGCAAATAGATTCAGGTAAGGTGATGAGCAATTACCTTAACACCTGGTTAGTGGCCACGGCAAATAGATTCAGATAAGGTGATGAGCAACTACCTACCTTAACACCTGGTTAGTGGCCACGGCAAATAGATTCAGATAAGGTGATGAGCAACTACCTACCTTAACACCTGGTTAGTGGCCACGGCGAATAGATTCAGATAAGGTGATGAGCAATTACCTTAACACCTGGTTAGTGGCCACGATGAACTGCCGAGGGGTGTCTGCAGCATCCTTGACCTGCAGCACCATGTGGACCCAGAGGAACTGGCCACTGCGTTGCTGCAGCTTCACTAGCAGGATGCAGCATTTATCTTGTTCTGATTGGGTTACTGTGACAAAAAAAAATATGTTAGAATGAGTAAAAGAGCAGCATGTATATAAATAGGTTATGCTAGCTTCGGATTCAAAGAGCCAGACAAAGATCTTTTTCGATCCTTATTATATTTTTTTTTGGGAATTTAATTTTTCGTTCAGCTGTTTTTGGATCTTAGCTCTGAATTCTTATTTGTTAGATTGAAGTTTTTAAGTCTAAAACCCCTATCTGGCTTAAGTTAAAAGTAAGCAAATGTAAAATCACTTAGTTTTATTAATAGATTATAAGTACTATTATTTCTTCTGTGCTAATAGCAAAATATATTATAACATCCCCCCCCCCCCTCCCTTTAGATCGCCCCCTTTAAGATAACGATTCTGAACTAAAATAGTTCGTTTAATTTGTAATCAAAACATCAATTCATTGTTTGTTATTATTGCTATCCTTATCACACGAGTCGTGCTTATTCGATACTTAATGCTTATTACGTACTAAAGTAACCAATACGTGATATTGTGAGTGTGTGCGTGCTTAACATAATGATAACTAATTTGTAATTTATGAAGCTCACTCATTATTAAAGCTAATATTTGAATATTATATGAATTATACCATCAGATATCATGTTTCTTATATACTTATATCTCATTAAAATTAATTAGGTATGTTTGAAAAAAAAGATTAGATTAGCAAATTGGCTCTTCAGGAATTGTATACTAAAGCTTAATTTGGGGGTAAAGTTTTATTAAGTTAGTATTAGTCTACTTTGCAACAATCCGCGTTTAACATGTATGATGGCATATACTTTAAAATATGCGTGGCACCTCCCTCCCTCCCACAACGGAAACATGCACTACAATAATTAAATTTAATTACAATGGATAACTTAATAACAATGGATTTCCGTAAAGTAACGCCTGATACTATTAACTATGGTAAAGTTTTAAGTTTAACGTTTAATATTGTTTTTAGCCTATTTCATTGTATACTAGGCTGCTTCCACAGTGTAGAGTTTTTGTAGATTTTTCTATCGACCAACGCTAAAGGAAAGAGTAAATTCCATCGTGGATAATATTTTTAAATAACTTTATTTTCCCTTTGTCTGAAAATAAATGACACGCTATGGATAAAGAAATAATAAAAAAAAACCGTTTTTGTTCGCCATTTTGAAAAGCTTGTCTCTGTTTGGCCTGCATGTACATACTTGGATAGCTGGTAGAGAATGCATTAAGCATTAAGCTCGCCAATTGTATCGTAATTAAATATTGTGGTCAATAAAGAGTAAATAAATACATTGCTTGTCATGTGAAATGAGCCTTAATAGTAAATACTCTACGAGTAAACGTAGAAATTATTGTATTACATTGTTCTATTGTCACTTAAGGCTACTTCCGCCACTCTTAAGCAAATCGTGCAGGATTCAGCAACTCTGTATTGAAACGTGATGTGTGTATGTGTGCGTGATTGTCATAATTATTACATAACTAGCCTCTGATTGTGACTTTATCTGCACGGCAATCAGTAGTCCAGAGAGAAATGAAAAGTGTATGATTAGTAGAACAATCTAAATATTACCAAAAAATTTACCGACTTCAAAGAAATAGTAGGTAATCATTAAATAAGGACTAAAACTATTGCTAAAATAGCTTTTGCCCTCGGCTTCGCCCGCGGTAGAGATCGATTTTTAGGGTTCCGTAGCCAAATGGCAAAAAACGGAACCCTTATAGATTCGTCATGTCTGTCTGTCTGTCCGTCCGTATGCCACAGCCACTTTTTTCCGAAAGTATAAGAACTATACTGTTGAAACTTGGTAAATAGATGTATTCTGTGAACCGCATTGAGATTTTCACATAAAAATAGAAAAAAAAAACAATAAATTTTGGGGGATCCCCATACTTATTACTGAAACTCAAAAATTTTTTTTTCATCAAAGTATCTATGGATAGGTCTTCAAAAATTATATTGAGGTTTCTAATATCATTTTTTTCTAAACTGAATAGTTTGCGCGAGAGACACTTCCAATGTGGTAAAATGTGTGTCCCCCCCCCTGTAACTTCTAAAATAAGAGAATGATAAAACTAAAAAAATATAATTATGATGTACTTTACCATGCAAACTTTCACTTAAAATTGGTTTGAACGAGATCTAGTAAGTAGTTTTTTTTAATACGTCATAAATCGTAAACCGCAATTTACCTCGATCAAAGTTACAACGAACTACAAGAACTTTTATATTATGTTACTTGCTGCTACAGAACCCTTCATGGGCGAGTCCGACTCGCACTTGGCCGCTTTTTTTTACAAATCCCGCGAGAACCCTGAACATTTCCGAGAGATAAAAGTAGCTTATGTGTTAATCCAGGGTATAGGCTATCTCCATTCCAAATTTCAGCCAAATCAGTTTACTAGTTTTGGCGTGATTGAGGAACAAACATCCAAACATCATCCCAAACTTTCATATTTATAATTTTATTAGGATTAAAACCACACATAATCAAAATAGCCGTGTATACCTATAATATTTGAACCGTTCCCTTGATTCCCATGGATCCTATCATCAAAACTGGATTTTGTCAATTAAAAAAAGTAGATAACATATTGTAGAAAGTACTTACTTAACCTATGTTTCGTCTGAGCTTCGCGTAAACTGTCCCAGTGCAGGATTTGGTACCAAGATATATCTGTTAGTTCCGCCTTCTTCCATCCTAGGTACCACTCCCCGCTAAAACAAAAGAAACAAGAGTATAGTAATATTATGTTCAAACTGACTTTATTCCTGTCCAACTGCGATGCATAAAAATATTGCTTGACCAAACTATTAAGGGGGGGTTGCTTGACACGAGATTAAAGTTAATGTGTCGGTTAAAGTTACACTTAACCTTCAAAAGATACGAAATTAGGTTGCACAAGTCGCTGTTAGGTTAAGTTTTGACAAAAATTGATTACTTTATTAGTCAAAACTTAGCAGTTACTTATCTTTTGACGGTTAAGTTTAACTGATTTAATTTTTACCTTTACTTTAGATTCGTGTCGAGCAACCCACCGACGGGTGGAGACGAGAATGACATCAGTCATTAAGTCTGCCTATTGTGATCAAATTAGGTTTACAAAAAAGAGTGACCAAGTTCGAAAAGCTGTGGTTATATCGTAAAAAGATTCAAATCAGGGTTGTAGCTTGAGTCGAATTTGAGGTAGGGCAGCATTGGTTACAGGTAGGGCAGAAGTAAAAACTCATAATTGATCTGCTCTCTAGGTCACAGAACAAAGAATTATTATAATATGAAATGAATGTCACAAACTGTGGTTGTGTGGTGTGTTCGGAAAAGTTTAGATACTATCGCTACAATATACAATTCTTTTTATCTCAAACTATGAATAAACAATTTAATTATAATAATTTATCTTAGTTTTTGGTATTTTTAAGGTAGGGCATTGCCCCACAATGCCCCCCCCCCCCTAGCTACGGCCATGATTCAAATATGGTAAAATTTATAGTCACTTTTTGCTTTATTCCCTGAGTTTACTTCAAATAAAGATTTAATTCGAGCCGATAGACAAATAACAGAAATATTGGATTTCACCAATTTTTCACGCTAAGCTTTTTTCTGTATATTTCAGTGTCTACTGGAAAAATAAGATTATGGATAATTGACACAAAAACATCGGAATCATGGGTAAACTCGGCACGTACAAATTCCGACAGCAAAAAATATTGTCTTATTGACGATCGCTAACGAAATCCTTTAACTTTTTACGCGTTTCATTCATAGTTCGAAAATCAAAGTTTTTTGTGCGTAATATTATTGTAAAATATTGATTATTTAGCTTTATTTCATACTAGTAACCGCTCTCGTTTGAGTTTGGGACATCAAAGCGATAAGAATAGCATTCACATTTGAAAAAAACATTATGATAATACAAAAACTAATTATTACTCCAAACTTACTAAAATAACCATAAATCATATTCAAAGCGGTTGAGTTGTTTTTAGATAAGCGGAAACAAACGCACAAACTGGTAAGCAGACAAAAATCCTTCAAGTCGGTTGCTTATGTTACGGAAGCGATAGATGTATAAACTCTTTACTTTGATTGATTTTATCGTTTACGGCTCGCATTCGTACAAGGGTCTAATTTTTGTTGTTCCATTACTTCCATTTATCTACGATGTATCGATTAATCTCAGTCACTAAACTAGATTAAAACTTACCGTTACTAGATCATAACTGATCATGAGGTAGGTTTCGGAAACTTCTTGCCATTTTTTATTCATTAAATTCAATTAATAATAACTTGAATTTGATACAGCAATAATAAAATAACGGATTTAATTAACTTGAAAGTTTATTGACTCTGGTACAACGTCCTTCTATAAATCATGTTTAAGGAAGATAATAACATTTTCAACTACAGTAACGGCAGGCAAATTATTTTTATGATGGAGGAAAGTAAAAACAGTTTACATTATTTAATATTAAATAATTTAAAAGAAACTAGAGTGTAAATACAAAATCTCTACAAATTATATACTTACACATGGGTAATAACATAGCCTGAACCAACCCATTTAGCCTGGACCTAGGTGCATGATATTGCATGCAGGGGTTTCTCAAATACGTAGGTAACTCGATAAGTTTGGATACAATAAAAACTATAGAAGATATTAAAAATATTTATTTTACATTACTTTACCTCTTTTGAATTCACTGAACCATCTAAAAACTGTTGCTCGAGATGGGGCAGACTCCCTTCAAGCTGATTGTAACGTTGAAGGCGTTTTTCAGTTAAACCAAATTTAAAATCATAAAATATCATAGCACGCAAATGTTCGCGGTTACGCGCCATCGTTGCAAAGAAAAACGCGGGAACCGTCGTAGTTAAATGACTGGAACACATTGAGGTAAATACATAGAGAAGACATCTAAAACAAAATGTGTGTCCCCGCCGGGAGGTTCTATTTTCAAAATTGAGCCCCTGTTCTCCTTTCAAAATCGAACGAATCCATTGGACATTGTAGCCGTTCGGCGCCAATTCATTGGAACATACATTGTGTTCGCGGTGTCTGTTCTATACGCTAGTAATAATACTGGAACATCATATTTTCTTAAAACCAGCACTGGCTATTTGTGTTCTATTTTTAAATAAATTTGCTTCTTAAAAATTTATAATACAGGTGAGTTCCATTTTTAAATTACGAGCATCTCAAAACTTATTGAGTGACTTATGTAGTCTGGACCAAGGATGGCTTACGATCATTCTTTATAGAGGAAAAATCCACAGATGTCATTTTAAGACAGATATTTATGGTGTTAATGTTTAATTGGCCTTGCCCATGACACTTTGGTCAGAGTGTGACAGCGTTTATTTATTATTGTGTTGCGAATTGCACTACACATCACACAGTGACGTCACGATCTGAATCACGCTATCGAAATTTTCAGCATCACTTCCATACACAAAATTACAAACGTTCCGACTAAATCAGTTGGAGATAGACCGCTATCCAAGCATGTCGTCTCGCCTGGTGGAAAATTACCGTTTGTTGAAATTTTACTACTTACTTAGGATCAATATGCAGTATCTTCATGTCCATCGCATGTACAGTGGTGAACACATTGGTGGCGCCGTGAACGACACACTCTCGTGTCTCCGGCATCGCTAGAGGAGTACATGAAGCCAGGAACACCGGCTCATTCCGGCTGCAGAGCGGCAAATAGGACACGTAATGTCCCCGAATTAATACTACCTAAAACAAATTTTTATTAGTTTTTATTTATTTTTAAATAGATACAAGTCTGACGGCTGACTTAAGTAAGAAGGGCTTTCAAGAAAGACGAGAACACAGGTTCTCAAACTTATTCCAATCTCTTTGAGGATCATAAAACTTTTAATACCTTACCATCGTTATTATTTTAATTTTACTTTATATATATTAAGTTATTTAGCGTTCACAAGCTTTATAGTTAATAGTCCACTTTGAAAAAAAAACTACTCTGGATTCGTCTCAAAAATTTATTCGTGACACGGCTTAGGAGACCATGATCACATTACTGGAACCTGTGTCCTCTGTCCTCTTATTAGATATTGACACTAAAGGCCATATTAATAAACCGATCTTAAGATCTCTTACGATCTCAAAATTCGGTTTGTGATGCTGAAATATATCAAATCGTATGTAAAAAAACCGGCCAAGTGCAAGTCGGACTTGCGTACGAAGAGTTCCGTACCATTATTTATACAACCTAAATATTCTGTGAATATTTCAGGCGTTCAAGCTGTTGCCGTTATTAATATCGAGCACAAAACGACAAAAAAATCACGTTTGTTGTATGGGAGCCCCACTTTAATATTTATTTTATTTTGTTTTTAGTATTATTTGTTAAAGCGGCAACAGAAATAATTTGTGAAAATTTCAACTGTCTGGCTATCACGATTCATGAGATACAGCCTGATGACAGACAGACAGACAGACAGACGGACAGTGGAGACGTGGAGTCTTAGTTAGGGTCCCGTTTTTACCCGTTGGGTACGGAACCTTAAAAATGACAGTTGTAAGATCTGAGATCGCGCTCATAAGTACGAGTAGAGATCAATTTATTAATAGGGGCCTAATAGAAGAAAGTTTCAATCTTACTATATTTACTTACTTTTTGGTCGCCGAATCTCATTTGTCTTCTGGCGTTTCTCGACACATTCATTCTACAAAAGAAATGCCTGGTCTTTGGTATGTTTTCAGTTTCACCATTGCTTCCCCTGTTCAGTTCCAGTTGTACGGTTTGGTGATCTTGTCTATCTATTATGTCGTAAACACTATCTCCGTGTATTAGTAAATCTTCCTAAAAATAGTTATCACTGCATGAATAACACTATAGCTGAAGTACTTCAAATAATTCGACAATGACTTATTTTGTGTAAAAATAAGACAACAAAGTAAAAACACATGATCCACGAGAAAAATTATCTGTTTTGTCTAAAAGGCATGACTAATATTAAGGTCATTAAAAATTCAATACAAAATATATAGAAATAAATTAATGAAGAATTACACGAGGAAATTTTCATCTGGTTTTAATGCTGGTATTATTATAATATTATTACAAATTAGATTTTTTAAAGTTTTACATAAAACTCAAACGCGATAATTCACATGTGACTTCTGTGACTAAATTATAGAGATGAATGTCTTAACAATAATTTTAAATAGTCAAATAATTTTCATCATTTTATACGAACGAATACGAACCATAGAATGTCCCAAGTACTCAGCAGCATTTTCCGATATGTACAGTAGTTTTCCATTTTGTGTCATCATCATCATAAAACCGTTCATAGCCTGAAAACATAGTAAATGTCAGCGATACAGATTTTAATGGTTTCACGGTGAACGGTCGTAAACTTGAAAAATATACCTTTGAAAATCCAATATTGGGTGTAGGAGTAGGTTGCTCTTCGTACTGATAGCTGAAGTCGTGACTCTTGAACACTAAAACAGAAAGAAAGACGGTATTATGGGTGAAGTAATAGGAACGGGAGATAAGATAGCGAACTAAATGCATTTTAAACGTCTTAATACGCCGTTTCGTGACTGAAGGTGAAACAAAAAAGTTTGGGAGACGTTTTGGTACGAGATGAAGGATAACATCGCACGTGATGAGCTTGGCCAAAGATTTGGACCATGGGAAATTATGGGGAGGTGTTTACGGAACTAGATTGGAAAGAGAGCTACTTAAATAATATGTATACTTCATTTATTATGTACCTATTATTTCGCTATTGTTTTCAATAGACTTTATTCACCTGGGTGCATAGGTGAAATAATATTAAGAAGACTTAATTCACCTGGGTGATTAAGATAAGCTACAAGCGATATTAATAGTTAACTTAATTTAACTATGCAACATGGTGGACTAAGTATATTGATAAGTAGGATTATCGCTGAAGGTCAAAGGTGCTCTAATCAAGTTACCTTGCTGAAAGTAATTCATTTTCCGCACATAAACACACACGAGGGCCATTAGCTGGAGTTGTGAGAGTCTCTGGCGAGTGGAAGGTGGTAGCGGCAGCAGGTCTCGAAGGTTCGATATCTCTGCGTTGATCAGATCCCTGCGCATCTTGCTGGCACCCTTCGTTGATTTCGTTGGTTCGAATCTGTACCAAGGAAACATACAAATAAAGTTTATTTATATGCACTATTTATACCGTCCACCAATCCGCACTGGAGTGGCGTCGTGGTGAAGAGCGCTCTAGGCCTCCGTTAGAGAAGAGACATGTGCTTAGTAGTGGGCCATTAATGAGTTGAAGCTACAGCTGCATTACATATACACCATCGATTTATAGACTTGCAATTCAGTTCAATGTTCAGTGCGTTAGATTCTAATAGTAAGTAAAATTTTTAAAATTACGTCATTTGAGAAACATGCCACTTTGGTGAAAGAAAACATCTTGAGTAATTTATTTATTTTATTATAGTTATTTTAATGATGAAATCGTTTAGAGCTAAAATCGTACTAAACCTATCGATTAATCAATATAAATAAATTCGTCTAATCGATGAGTTACTGTCACAGTATGTCTGTGGTTACTGTATATCTACAGATCAGGTACATACGCACCCACCATGCATAATAATATAATATTTTTATAAAGGCAAAGATCTGTATCTAATAAAAAGAGTATTATTTGACTTTGGATGCAAGCAGGTGTATTCGCAGCATTACGTTGTCACCGCAATATTACGATCAGAGCCGTACTATAAAAATCCTCCTTCGTTAGCACACAGAATCCATTAATACTTTTTCTTCCCACTATTAATCCATCGGCGTCGCTTGTCTCATAGAATAAGCAATGAACTTTTACTAGTTCCTCGACGGGTTTCTAGTTGGGAAAAAACAGTGAGGATTTTCCAGTATTTGTAGACAATGTACGGATATGCGGATCCGGACAGGTGTATGGCGTATCTCGATTGTATTAGAATGTCAAATAGAATGAAAAAGACGCCAAGATCGATTTGAGCTCTAGCTCTCTGGGTTCCATACTAGTAATCTATACTTCTATACTAATATTATAAAGAGGAAAGATTTGATTGTTTGTTTGCATTGAATAGGCTCCGAAACTACTGAACCGATTTGAAAAATTATTTCACTGTTGGGAAGCTACACTATCTCCGGGTGACATGGGCTATATTATATTTTCAAAAAAAAAAAAAAAAAAATAGGGATCCTTAATGAAACTCCAATAAAGTAAACCCAAGCTGTAAAGAAATAAGAAAACCGAAGCAAAGTGAGGGCGGTTACTCGTCAACTATAAAATTTCTTAACGTGTTTCTTCGGAGACTCAATTTGGGTTCGATCCATTCTAGAGTTTACCTCCGACCTCCGCCGCTTATAGAGCACCCTCATGGACAAGACAAGTGTACGGCAAAGGGAATTATTATTGTACACCTGTTGGAGGTTTTACACCAACTAGTACCGATTATTAGTGCAAGTTAGGTCGCAATATTAATGGGCCGAAAATAATGCGGGTTTCTTCTGCTTCCTTTCTACCATCTAAGGAAGATGACAACGGCTATGATGATGAACATCTAAAGTAGTTAATGCTCATTCAGCTGATTCAACAGGTTGCACGGATTTTTTTAAATCAAATAGGTTTGACATTGACTAGAACGGAATCCTAAAAACTATTAAAATAATTGTGATAAAACCACAGCAGGATACAGGATGTATTGATTTATGACTTTACACCGCGAGGGAAATTTATTGTGATGCTAATTTTTCTTGGATGGTCTCCAACGAACATTCTTTGGGCATTCACATTATACTCGCATTACGCTTAAACATACACACTCACTCACTCGCATTATTATGTGGATGTTAAGTACACGAATTAATTGGTTCATATACCTAATGAGTCTTTTGAGGTTTGTGACAGTGTAAGTAATAAGAACTTACGTATATCATGTTCACAAAAGTAGTTATGTACATTAAATAATAAATTATAATTTACTTAGAACAGGTACAAATTACGAAATAAATTATAAGTCTAAAGTTGTACAATTTCATTAATTGATACCTACATAATTTTATTATTTAGTCGGTGGCTGTTTTACAAAATAGTCACAGGTAAGGTGAAATTATTACAATTTTTCGATATTGATTTTGGCGCGTTTTTGCGTTGTAGGATTATTTAATTGTAAGTTAGTTTATTACTTAACTTCTTGCTATGAATCATTATCGCATCATCGCATATCATTATTGCATTATCGTTAATGATTTACTGTTATGTTTATTTTATTTCTTGTTTTATGTGATTCGAATAAATGTGTTTTTTATTAATTTTCTAAAACAATCAATCGGCAGTAGTTCCAAAGGCAAAGGAATCAACTATAAGTGGGAGATTTACATGCGGCTTGCATCCGACACGGCACTGACCACCCTGGGAGCCCGTCTTTAGAAACGAAAATAATTGATTCATTCAAAGGTATAATTTATTAAAAGTTCTAAAATGAAATATAGGTTCATAATAGTAACGCTTCACACTCATAGCCGCATACTAGGATTTCCTGTGTCGTATGTGTAATGGATAACACATAAAGACAAGGATACACACCCAAAACAAGAACAGCAATTCAAACTCATTAATCGAACTTTCACTTCTTCGGGAAACGAACCCAGGACCCTTGGCACCGCGATCCGGCATGGTAACCGTTGCGCCACACGGGTCGAAAGGCGAAAGGAGTTTTAACAACCTTACCCCTAAGCGGTAAAAGTAAAGGTAATGACACAATTACACACATACTCATTCACGCACACAAACAAATGTAGTAAATGAGTAAGTTCCCCAATTCCACGTCCAGAAGTGAAGGAAGTAGCTTTCCTGGCATGTTAACATGCGCCGCCGATCGCATAGCGGGCCCTTTCATCTCACCTGGGAGTCCCTTGCGTAGGGTTGTCACAATCGTGGAAGAATATAGTAGAAGAGTATTTTTTCTCAAAAAAATTAATATAATTTTTATTCATGTAGGTACATTGAGGTACACTGATACGCGTATGTACGTAATTTTTTAAATTTTCCACAATGTTTAACAGGATATCGACTTTTCGTAAACAAATCATTAAAATGATATTATTATCTTACTGATATAAGATATTTGAGTGTGCGATTCTAATTGTTGTTAATATTGTATTTGCTACTTTGTTAATTTACAAAAATAACTAAATATTATTTTATTTAAGTTTCCGCTAATACATAAATACAAATAATGAATTTATTTGTAGAAAAAATACTAATAAGTTAGTACAGTCCATAAGATGTTTAATTTACTAAATACATACATCCTACTAAAGTGAATCACTGGCAACCCTAAACATGAATCCTTTTGTTAAACCGTTTATTTTTATTTGTTTGAGTGATTAGGTTTTTTGAGTATCCTTATGATTGTGGGAAAAAATGAACGATGATTTGTAGCTGTCGTTTAGTTATTCATTTTATTGAATTTACGGATTGACTAATCGCTGTTTGCTTAGATTATTTGACACAATAAATCGCTTTATGGACTTGTCGAAATTGTCTTTTGTTTTTATAGAAGTTACATAAGTTAATCAATCACTAATGACAATTTACAAAATAAAACTGTATCCAGTATAACGCATTTATTCTTTCTAAAGGAGTAGGGAGCCAGAAATTATGAGGATATCTCGGTTCCTTTTGACCACTACCTATCAGTTAAGCAGTTGGTACTGATGTATGGATGATAATGACCACCTACGTCTTATATCATATTTGCTCGTTGCCGGCTATTTAAACAGAAACGAATAAAATCTATTATTACCTATCTGAGTAGAGATCGCCTAGTTAGCCGTATTGGGGCGGCTTAGAATAAGTATTAACCCCAATCCCACGCCGGATGGGTGTCGTAACAGGCGACTAAATCTGGCCCGCTGGGGCCCCTCGGAGGTATTGTATTGGTAATATTATTTTTAATTGCTTATTAATACCATTATTACTATTCTTATTTCTCCGTGGGGTTCGCCTGGATAGCCTACCACCCTTGAGCACGAGTCAGCCGCCAAACGACTCGTCGTGTTCCGGCTGGGGGCTTGAGAGCCAGTTCTTTCTTTCTTTTTCTTCTCTGTTTCTTGGCCGGCAACGCATCAGTGACGCCTTTGGTGTTGCTAATGTTCATGGGCGACGATAGCCACTTACCATCAGGTGAATCGTCAGTTCGTTTGCCGGCTATTTCCATAAAAAGGGTACCATAGGGATATTATTGTTATAACTTATAAATAAATAATTATAAATGTAAAAAAGCAGATATCAAAAAACATTAACACTAAAATGTTATATTTATTTAAAAAAATCAAAACTCAAAAATAATTATTCATCTAGGTGTCATTGATACACTTATGCACATCATTTTTTTAATCTAGCATGTAACAAAAATAAATAATTATAAGGGGCACGTTCATTTTTAAAGCAGGCGATCTCTAGCAATCTCTAATTCGTGTTGCGTTCACACAACTCCTTCCATTCCCATTCCATCACCTCATTCACCTCCCAAACGAATCTGATTGATTAGACCCAAGTTTTTAGTGTAAATCAAGAATGTATCGAGTAATGTAATCGTTTAACGCAGTGGACACAAAAACTGGACATTCCGGACATAGCTGTGGCGTGAAACGACGCGACACTTTCACGGTTTACACCGTGGTAAATTCTCCTTGACATTACGATGTAATGTTAAGAGTTTATTTATTAACTTATATTGTGAATGGAGTATTTGGGAGGTTTTTGTTGCAATTAATAGCAGTGCACTTTATGATAATGGTATAGGAAACGATTTTTCTTAATAGTTAATATTTAGGTTAAGTATGTAGATAAGTAATGATAACCCGTGGTTATAATTAGTATCTACATATTTATGTCTGGATGTATTAATAACTTCAAGCAAACTTCTCAAGAAAGAAGGTTTTAGTTTTTATACGCTTTAAGTATATTAGCTTCACTTGTATGTAACCGACTCTTTGGACTAGATTTTGCCCCACTTCAAACGGTCAGATTTCATTTAAACTTCGTAGACTTATCGAGAAGCGATGACAATTCAATATTAAAAAAAAATAAAAAATTAAGAAAGAAAACCTAAATTTCCTTTCAAAAAATCAACCTAAAAATTAAAAATAAATAATAGTTAAAAAAACTATAAAAGCACGCTTTTAAAGAAAATCCAACCAAAAACTAGAAAATAAATTTGAATTAAGAATCGTGTAATTGTAATAAAAGCGTGGCTTTTTTAAACTATTATTAAATATTTTTATTAAAATTACAATACCGTAATATAGTAAAGATTTTTAGATTATCCCATTACTTAATCATTTTAATTTATTAATAAATTAAAGTAGGGGACACGGACCTGAAAAAAAGATGGACGTAACCTCGTCTAATCAAGAGTGAAGCATAGCAATGGCAGCCCGCTTACCATGTGTGCGTAATTTTTGATTCGCAATTGAAGCAGTATGGTGTCAATGTGTGGGTGTGTGTACTTGTACGAATAGAGAGTTGGTGTTACTATGGGTGCTTCACTGAATTTATTCTTGGGATTACGTCCGTCTTTTTTTAGGTCCGTGTATGGGGATAAATAATTAATTTTCATATTTTTTGGATAGAACAACAAAGACGTATAGTTATTTTTGAATGTTATTATGATGTCTATCATATCAATATATTCATAAGCCTAATTTTATTTGGTAAGACTATGGAAAATGTAAGGAAAAATATTAGCTAGTTACACGTTTTTATGTAAAGTTTCTTCATTAATTATATTTACTAAAGCCGTATTGGGGCAGCTTAGTACAATACTAACCCCAATCTCACGCCGGATGGGTGTCGTAAGAGGCGACTAAATCCGGCCTGCTGTTGGTAGGGCGGTAGGGCCCCTCGGAGGGATTATAATTGGTAATATTGATTTAAATTTTTAATTAATACTATTATCACTATTATTATTTCTCCATGAGGCTCCCCTGGATAACTACCACCCTTGAGCTTGAGTCAGCCGCCAAACGACTTTCTTCTGTCTTTCTTAGCCGACAACGCATCAGTAATGCCTTTGGTGTTGCTGAAGCCCATGGTCGACGATAGCCACCTACCATCAGGTGGATCGTCAGCTCGTTTGCCGGCTATTTCTATAAAAAAACTACTTCACAAAAATAATAATTTTTAGACTAAACAAAGGTGTTTTTAAACACTTTTTCAGAATTGCAACCGAAACACGTTAAACGAAGGTTAACTGTATTTTGTTAACTGCGTACTTCACAATGGATTACTCAAGCTACTTCTACTTCAATACGCTTTTGAAGAGAATAAAGTAAGTTACTACAATAGGCCTCCAATAGCATTTCTGGCTCAGTACGAGGCAGACAGCGACGCATTGTAAACTCAGCTGGTGATTCCTAGCAACGTCAGTTTAACTGATTACGTATACGATAATACTGTCAAAGTCCAAAAGGTTTGACATAATGACGATCGAAATATTTTATCCGATCGATCGCATATTATCGACGATTCGAATCGACGTGCAACAGAACTGAAGCCGATAGAATAATCGATTTTGTTTCTAGGGTTCGGTATATCAATTGATAAACTGTAAGGCTAAGTCCGCACAGACAGGCGGCTTGTTTAGCGCCTAGAGCCTAGTGGTTTGTATTCTGGCTACTTGCTAGGATATAGGGTGGCTGCACTGAGAGGTGGTTTGCGTGGTGGGTCGCTAGGTGCCATGGTCATTTTGCTTGTCGGCATGACGAAATGTCACTTTCAAAAATAGCTCCTAAAACTGCTTCTGACAGAATTACATCGAATTACATCTGTCTGCAATTGAATCCTATTGTCAGAATACTCGATGTAAATTGAAACATATTACGTATACGAATTTATTGATGTTTAACCGAAAGTTTACTGGAAGAAAATAAATGACGGTTTTGTAGAGGCTTTTAATTATAACAACGTGACGTCTGACAATGACTCATGACAAATAAAATGATTAATGAACGACATGACTTAATGAATAGTTACACTCTAAGTAACAAATACAAATAATATTAAGTATAGTTACAATTTCAAAATGAATCGCATCCAACTATCGCCTCTTACCACGAAACTGTAAAGTAATTAAAAATAACGCATAAGGTGGACATTGTATAAAAAAATATAAATTAGAAACCCGTTGTAGTTCATAAAATACAAAAAAATAAGATTTTCCGCAATAATTTTCCACTGTACACGAATTTTTTTTAGATATATTATTATACTACGGAACCCAAAATCACGAGCCCAATTTAGACTTGACCAGTTGGCCAGTTGATTGTATGACTGTATGGGTGAAATACCGTTTATTGAACGCGGCTATCTGAATCTGCTGTCCATTGCAGATGGTCCGAATATTACGTAACTTTGTATCCAATATTAAGCAGGTTCATTACACTTAACAGGTAAAGTATTTGATTATTTGTTTTATATTTAACAGTACCTAATGTAACCTTGAATTGAAATAGCAATCTACACAATATACTGCTTTATTTAGATTTAATTTTTTATCATGTTGTTATCGAACACCTTTAAACGAACAATTCTTGTATAATATTTTCTCAATCTCGGAAACGGCTCCAACGATTTTCATGAAATTTAGTATGCAGGGGGTTTCGGGGGCGATAAATCGGTCTAGCTAGGATTCATTTTTTTAAAATGTCGTTTTATCCGTGTTTTCAGGCAATGAAAAACTGCTATAATAGACTCTTTCTGACATCTATTGGCGAGTAGCAACACTAAAGCTAAACCGCGCAAAACTTGGTCATCCGGGTACCCGGGTACACAAGGGAACCTTTGTACCTATATCTAGTATTCAATGTACATAAAATGTGATAATAATTTTATAATAGCAAAGATGTATCAGGTTTTTAAACTTTTTTAAATGAAACATATATTTTAATGCTGTTACATTTTTCTTAGTTATTAATTATTGCTTCATTTTTTAAAGCCTGATGAGCTGATAATAAAGAGGGCAAGCCACCATCAGGTACCTTACTATCAAATAAGGTGGTATCCGTCACCTATGATCAAGAACCACACCAGAATCCGCCTATATAAACACGGCTCTAGACAACTTAGTTGGTATTGGTGAATCGGCGTAAATAATTTAACTTTTGCGTCTGTATTAAAAAGTCTTATCTATCTTTCTGTATTTTTTTGTGGTGTGTTTTTATTAAAGGTAAGCTTTTATTTAACTTGCTTTGTTCGTTAGTTTGTTAGCATGTAATATGTATGGGTTAAATCTTGAAAGTTAAATCTACTTCCTGTAATCGTACGGAGTTAAAATTCCAAGGGGAGGAGGGAACGCCTTGAAATATTATAACGTTAAAGACTTGAAATTTTATACATCCATTTGATTATGATAGTTCGTTCTAAACTCCATCATAACCCACTGCCGCGTTCAGGGTTTGCTCCATACCCGAATGCTCCTCAGCAAACAACAGCATAAATACAAAAATTGTATTTGTATTTATTAAATTTCCCGCCCAGCTATGGCGTGGATGTCTTCAAGAAAAGAGTGAATAGGCTTTTATTAAGTTAGTACGCTCGCCATCCTGGACCACATCTCCACTCATCATCAGGTGGGATTGTAGTCAAGCATTAACTATTTTAAATAAAAAATATATATATATTTAAAGCTTGTTTTTAAAAGTATTTAAAATTGTATTTATTGATTGCTCGTTAATTTAGAAAATGTATTAGTCATTTCGTTTTACATATACGTATGGCCTCCTCATATAGAGAATACTATGAATACGCATGCAGCAATGCAAATTGAACCTTAAATTTTGCATTTTTTATAATAAGGTGGTTGCTCCGATGACGGACGTCGGTCCGTCATTTTAAAAAATGTATTATTTATTTATATGTTGGAGATATTCGTTGTACATCCTTAGAGTACTGTAAGTTATCTCAGAAAATTAGGTACTGTATATATTTTTATAATTTACAATCTAAATTATTTACATTTTCTTATTCAAAATTAAATGCTCTGCAAACATGTAAATACATTTTAATTATAAACTGAAACGGAGTTATTAGTATATAGAGATGAAGTAGGCAGTGGTAACATTTAAAATATAGTTCTGTACCTGTAAACATTGTTTATAACAATATTAAGAGTAATAAAAAATATAAAAAGGTTACTTTAGTTTAAAACGTGAAGTGTCAATTACTAGTGCAATCACCCTATTTGTTTAATTTTCCCATAAATATAAAACTGCGTAACAGGTTATTTATAGAATCACAATCCTAAGAAAACGGTTTGCGTAAGGATGGAATCACGACTGTACGAGATTAGAGCAAAAGCGTGTATGGTTGAAAATAACCATATTTTACTACTCTCCTATACGTAAAACATTTGCCTCTAGAATTTGTGTAATAGTTCAGGATGGATGGACACATATAGAAACATATATGTATATAGTGAATTTTTTTAGACGAAACCTATTTAGTCAACAAACTTACTATTATTACTTCTCTATTGGTCGTAATTTGTAATTTTAAAAAAAGCAAGCAGAAAATGTAAAGCATTTGAGTATAAAGGAGACGGGGAATTTTGGGCTACTGACCAAAATAAGTAAAATGAGAGTTATAGCTATGCTCATATTTTTCAATTTTTAAATAATAAATATCAGGTTCATCCGCAACTTAGACAAAGAGAAACTCAAAAATGAGTATTTGTGAATTTACGTTACAAAATAAATCGATTTTGTAAATGGAATTGATTTATTACACAAAAGTATTTATAAGGCCAAGTAATAAATCAAATTGCAAGGGATGAGTAATTAAAAAGTTAATTATTATCATCGTATTTTGTAATATTGTAAAATTCATATTACTTAAACGCATATAGGTAAATACCTGAAGAAATATATGAATCAATTTTACGTTTAAAATACGATACTTTTATTCGGCTCATCATGGTCTATTAACAGGTATACATGTCTGTGCCCTTGTCCGATGATAGCTCATGAAAAAATATATTTGTGATTGTCACGTACCTAAACGTCACTCACAGGGGCGAGTGACTTTCATACATAGCTGTCATAGCACAAAGAAAAAAACCAGTGTATTTGACCTATAATCCCTTTAGTGATGGAACACGCCGGAGTTCCTTCTTACTTTGGCAATCAGCAAAATTGGTGACAATCATTGAAATATAATGTCATAGAACAGACATCTCGAACAAAATGTTTGTCCCGCCGGGAGGTTCTATTTTCAAAATTGAGCCCCCGTTCTCCTTTCAAAATCAAACGAATCCATTGAAAATTGAAGCCGATCGGCGCCAATTCATTGGCACATACATTGTGTTCGCCGTGTCGGTTCTATATTCTGTAATAATACTTCAATGGTGACAATGTCAAGAAATCTAACGATTTTTATCGCCTGTTTTAATAACCTCACTTTTAGGAAATCTCTTATTATTTTACTCACAGATTGTCAAAATTCGCTAAATTTTCTTAATAATTTATAATATTCTATAATTATATTCTATAACTTAATAATTTATAAGCTTTTAAACTACCATACTTTAATCTTGTTTCGATCTTCTATCTAGCCCAAGATTGTTAGAAACCATCCCAGTCTCCTTTTTATCTAACGCTCAAACAAATTGTATACTATTGTAACCAATTGTAAACAATCTGTATACTATTACCCCTTTTGTTCTTTAATCTGAGCTATTACCTAAGTAATTATTGTTCTAAAGACTCGTCTCAAAAACGGTGTAACGCTTCACACTCACGCTTTACACTCACAGCTCCACACTAGGATTCTCTGTGTCGTGGGTGCTATGGTCAAACACAAAGACAAGGACACACACAGACCGAGAACAGAAATTCAAACTCTTCATTCAAATTTCCGACTCGTTGGTTATCGAACCCAGGACCCTTGGTGCGGCGATCCGGTATGGTAACCACTGCGCCACACGGGTCGTCCTGTACTATATCAAATATTAAGAACTCTAGGTACCTACATTATGACGGAAGTCCCCTAACCTGTGCTGCCATCTGTAAAATTTTTTACCATTAAAAAGAAACTAAAAACTGAATTTATGTAACGCCATTGTAACATTGTAACATTCCGTACAAGGTTAAAAAATATTTTGTTATCTAACTCAATTTGTCACAACCGACAAGATTGATAATACATAACGTTTACACGCTATTCTAGTTCTTATTAATAGAAGACTTCAGCAGTAAATGCCAAATTTGTCACTTTTAAGACGTCATTTTGTCGTGAAGTCTGCCATGATAGTTATTAGCACTTAAGTCAAAATGAAATTTGATTTCGGCGGTGCCACTCTAATTTACTTCATTGATTTGTTTTGTTTTACAATGTACTATAGCTGATGGCATTTTGTTTTTGTTTTTCATTATAATAAATTGAAGTTAATTAAATTTGTTTTCCTGAATCAATATCGGTTTATGTGTCTATTGTTCATGAAAGATAAATAGATATTATTTGATATGTACTATTTTATATGGACTTAACAGTACCTATATGAAGTAATTAGTAAGTACAGGTAAGGTAAGAATATATAACGTTTTCAGTCCTACTCAACAAATTACTCCTCGCCATCTAAATACTGGCAGAATGACATTTTAACAGTTAAATATCCTACAGTAAAAATGAAAATAAATAAATTGTTATCTATGTAATCCTTTAACCAGTCTTCCATAAAGGATAATTTTTAATTTGACGTTGGTTATAGATGCTCAAGAGTTGTAGTGTCAACATTAAATCTTTACTACAAGCTACATAAAAATTGAGGTTACCTCGTATTGTTTTATAAATGATTAAAGCCTTCTGTCCACGTAAAGAAACGTCAAACGCACGCTATATTCAATTGTCGCTTGCTTGCGGCTTCCTTAAGTCTTGCGTAGAAGGAGTACGAAAACTATCCGGCATCGCATTTGTATATTACTTTTATATTTCGTTATGCATGTCATACATGTTGTATCTTATTCATCGAAGATAGAAACTTCTTAATATTTTTATATCTGAAAATCCTCCATCATGTTTCCATGAGCCCGTCATGGGCAGTAATTTTAACTAACGTAGACACCCCTCACAATATGATAGGAGACTTGAGGAGACTAGTTGTAATTTACAGGACGATAATGGATCCCTCCACCAACCCGCACTGAAGCAGCGTGGTGCAATATGCTCTAGGGCTCCTCAAGGGGACAGACCCGTGCTCAGTAGAAGTGGGTCTTAATATGTTGAAGCCAACGGATTGTGGATAATGATGATGGGAGTGGAATTATGTAATATACAATTTGTATAAGTGCTGATGGTAGTATAACTTAACCTCAAAGGTCGCCTATAAATCTCAAGGTCTAGGCAAGATTCAAAACATTTAAATGTGGTTTTAATTTAATATATAAGAAGGGCAAAGTGTTACATTGATTTTATTTTCTACTTTAGCACTCATACACTATAGCTTTGAATTATGATTATAATAAACGAGTAACCGCCTTCGCTTTGCTTCGGTTTTCTTATTTTTTTACAACTTTTTGGAGTTTTATAATTTTTAGAATTTTTAATTTTTTTGAAAATATAATATAGCCTATGTTACTCGGGGATAGTGTAGCTTCCCAACAGTGAAAAAATTTTTGAAATCGGTTCAGTAGTTTCGGAGCCTATTCAATGCAAACAAAAAATCAAATCATTCCTCTTTATATATTAGTATAGATAAATAAAAAATACGTTATGAGAGATTTTTAGTACCTACTCAAAATATTTTTGAACGTTAAATAATTATAACTTTTAATATTTATAAAATCCGACCTTAATACAATCTGTCCAAGATTACTTCACAAGTAGATACATTTTCAATGTTCTATTTTACTGAATAATTGTATTATATTATATTATAACTAGCTGCCCGGACAGACTTCGTTCTGTCAAAGGTTTAAAAAAAAATTTAGGGGTGGACCACCCTTAACATTAAGGGAGATGAAAAATAGACGTCCGATTCTCCACCCTAGCCAATATGCACGCTAAGATTCACGAAAATCGGTCGAGCCGTTTCGGAGGAGTTCAACTTCTAACACCATGACACGAGAATTTTATATATTAGATTAGCTGACCGGGCAAACGTTGTTCTGCCAAAAATTTTTTAGGGGTAGGGGGATGAAAAATAGACGTTGTCCGATTTTCAACCCTAGCCGATATGCACGCAAAGATTCACGAAAATCGGTCGAGCCGTTTCGGAGGAGTTCAACTTCTAACACCGTGACACGAGAATTTTATATATAAGATATTATTGTATAAAATTTTATACAACTGTGTATAATTTTGCCTTTTGCAGAAAAAAACACTTCTTCTCCATGTAAACTTTTACGATACCAAATTGCAGACTCCTATAAGCTTGCATTATTCTTGAAAAGGGTTTATCTTCACGTAATTAATAAACAACTTACGTTGGAATTGTTATGAATATTTTTTTCCTAATAATTATAAATTAAAATACTAATCACGTTCCTATTATTTATCAACGTTGCAATAATATTCAATTCAAAGCACACATTTTTTGAATATTAGTAATCAATAAATCTAACTATCGTAAATATAACTTAAAAATGTCTTACCTTAAAAACATCTTGATCAAATAAACTCTTCTATTAATTTCGTATATTTTATATGAATATTATCACTTATCACTGCTAATTATATTCCATTTCAAGTTATTTAAATTTTCAAATTATCAATCAAGATTAAAATAAAACGACCACACAGTTCGACAATTGAAGTGTTATTGAATAGACAATAAGAAAATCAACCCTCCACTAAACTTCACAAAATTATAGTCATAATCGAGCAATAAAAATAACCATAAACCGCACGTGTCGAACATAATTCGAAAACTAAACAACCTCACAGCGCGTTTCCGAGCACATTAAAAAAAAAACTTTATTCAAATTTTAAACTAAAGATATCGCGTCAATAGGTGCGTGAGCTTTTTATTAGAATGAGATTAGGAGCGATCCTGAAGCTCCGATACTTCCGTGCGCAAGCGCATCGGGACAACGACTATAAAAAGCCTCCACTGAGCCTCTCTTTCCTGCACGCCTTATTTTCTTTTTTGTCGAAAAACATGCGCTCGCGCCTTAACGAGTCCCGACGACGGGACACATTCAATTTCAGAACGGTTTTAAAAACTTTTGACTTGTCATCACGAAAAAAGTAAACTTTCGTTAGAAAACGAAAAAGTTACTGTCAAAGTACGACTTCATTTCAGGAATCTGATAGCGCGGCAGAGTGAGACGGATAGACGTCGCTACATGCGTTCTACGCTCGTAGTTTAGCGGGAAAGAAATAGAAAGAGTCATCTGTGAGGAGCGTTGCTGGAAATTAATGAGTTCGAAAGAGACGTAAGTAGTGTTAGCGTAATTACTGTCGTTTCGCGTAAACGAGATAGTATAATGATTTAATGAATGACAATTTATTGATATTTCTGTAATGTGTACAGTGACGATTTGCAGTGTTATGTGTAGGTTATGAGTGATAATTGGGTTTTGATGACGAGAGGTCGGGTTAAGATTTGATGTGTTACTTATGGCGATTTAATTGCAGCTATTTACGGTGAATCACATGCTAAATGTAATGTGTGCTTAGTTTCGATAGATATAAAGATTATATCGCATTAACTACGGTTTTTAGTAGGTTTGTCGCTCAAATTAATCTATGTGTGTACTTTAAAGTTATTTTTAAGGATATTAATCTTAAATAATATTAATAAGTATAATACTTATAAAGACTCGCAATAAGAAAAC
This sequence comes from Thymelicus acteon, assembly GCA_951805285.1. Lineage (NCBI taxonomy): Eukaryota > Metazoa > Arthropoda > Insecta > Lepidoptera > Hesperiidae > Thymelicus > Thymelicus acteon. Next base: position 5,870,053 of record OX638233.1, read on the forward strand.
ACTTATATTTAGATATTTTTTGCTTTGTTTTCCTTAGAAGTGAGAAGTGCTTTATAATTTTTGGGTCTGTCCACCCTAGAGTTATATCAACGGCACTTCCCGATCAATTTTCGTTGATCGATAAAGATCAATCCCTTTTTAAACAGTAACATCAAAAATTTTCAGGATTATTTAATTTGCTAAGATTAGTTACCTACCTATCATGCTAAATGCTAAAATGCTCCTCCACCAATCCGCACTGGAGCAGCGTGGAGGCGTATGGTCTAGGCCTCCTCAAGAGGAGAGCCCCGTGCTCAGATGTCCATTTTAATTCATGGGTTGAAAACTATAAAAAATTTTAGTCGTGTAGACTATTTTTTTTATCATAAACTATACCTACCTAACATAATATTAATTTGTTGATTTTAAGACGTCATTAAGTACTGCGAATGATGAGGGTTTAGAGGAAATTAAGTATCGTGGACAAATCTGATTTGCGATTCTGTTAAGATTTATATTAGAGATACAACAAATTATTATGAGAACAACTTCACTTAGTACTGTCAACATTATGTTTAGTGAGGAAGTATGGAAGTAGGGTAGGGTAGGGTAAGGTCCCTACCTTACCTTAAGATAAAATAAGGTAGGGTGGATGGTTCTTTAATTGGAAAACCTGCATTCAGCAATGGGTATTAATAAATTAAACAGTGAGTCTTGTACAGTCTAAAATTGTTGTTAAATAATATTGGGATAACATAAAATACTTTATTCCGGATAAATTATAATAATTTAAATAAATTTCAATATCATACAAGCTTAGGAATGTAGTAAATCAAATGCATACACTTACAATTTTTAAAACTTAGGTATGTCACATGATGATAGAAGTTTCGAGCGCTTGGGTGCGTTTCAAGGAAGAGTTCCCCTTGCTACGGTATTATATCCATGACAGCGAGGGGAACTCTTACATGAAACGCAATATACTTATCTTGTATTGAAAAAAAAAGAAAAATTAAACTATTATTAAATCTCTGTAAACGAACCCGTAGTTTATTCATTAATATTTCGAAAAAAATGTCGCTGGGACTCAAACCCCAGGACAGCTTCGTTTAAGCAACTGACTTATTATTGGCGAATTTAAAATCGCCTAATATTGCTGTCACTTTTACATTTAATTTAATGGCCGTCGGGGTATATTCTCAAACTCGTGAAAAAAGTTTAAAATAACCGCGTCGCCCGCGGCCGGCTCCCGCGCTACGCGATAAACCCCGATCAGCCAATCTACACGCTAATGTGGGAACACTTTGATATTTTTAATCTTTTATCTGTTTTTATTTGGTTCCCAGGTTCATAACTTAGGTAGTCTTTTATGAATTGCACTGGACTTTTTTCCGCAGACCAATTTTAAGGTTTTTTCCAATTGTGTGGTCGGAAGATTGGTTGTCAGTTACACTTGTAAAGAGGCGAACATCGGTCCTCGAGGGTAGCAACGCATTTGTGACCAACTTCTAATGAGACTATTTATCAATAATACTGCCTCTGTAAGAATTATTATATTTGATTAATATATTAACCAATCCGTTTGTAATTTGCGTCGGCTCGTCAAACGCGACGAGTGACGCGACGCGGCGACAGTGATCATTAGCGCGCGAAGCACGCGCGGGTTAAACTACGACACGTGCGCCCGTAGCGGTATACAGGGGGATGGTTTTGGTATAAAGTGTCATTAATCTATACTAATATATAAAGAGAAAAGATTTGCTTTTTGTTTGCATTGAATAGGCTCCGAAACTACTAAACCGATTTCAAAAATTCTTTTACTGTTGGGAAGCTACACTATCCCCGAGTAACATAGGCTATAATTATATTTTCAAAAAAATTAGTGATCCTTAATAAAACTCCAATAATGTAACCCAAGGTGTAAAAAAATAAGAAAACCGAAGCAAAGCGAGGGCGGTTACTCGTATGTTATAAATGGTGTCATAGTGGTACATAGTGAGTATTATGAACCTAACCTTACCTAAGTGTCATGTGGCTGGCTGTTTTAGTATTAAGTCTAAGTCTGTATTTATACTCTAGGTGGTGGGTGAAGCCAGTAGGGCTAAGAGCAACATATCATCTGAAAAAAAGACTGTAAGTGGTCTCGGATTTGATTCTCGGTTCAGGCAGACATGTGAGAGATAAATATTTGCTCTCGAGTCATGAGACTTACTAATGTTCTAGTATTAGTCCGTGTCATTGTTTGATACTGAAATTGCTAAAAATACAATAATATGTTGTTATCTTATGTTAAAACGTATCTTTATTATGTTATAATGTGCGAGTGTTATAAATTTTGACTTTCGTTAAGTGATCCGTTTTTTTCTATGCCGAAATAAGTACATAAATAATTTGATTTTAACTTTGTGTCAAGCCGAGCCTAGCAGTGAAACCATTATGGGTTGCTATGACAATATATCTATTTGAATTGGTTTGTCGACTTTTTAACTATGTACTTACGTAATATTCGGTGTCAATACATACTATCAGTACGATTGAAATAGTTTAAATACCTAGTTATAAAATTGTAGTTATTGGGTTATGAAATCTGATGAGTAGTGATAATAATCCGTTTGCAATTTGCATCGGCTCTTCAAATGTGACGCGCCACAGGTGCGGTCAGAGGCGATTTACAAGATACGGTGTTTAACCTACGACTTGACGTGTTTTTATCTATACAACGTTTACTGATTTTATTCACGAAAATCAATCAATCGATAAAGATAGTAAAAAATCTATTACGAAAGTGACTGGCTTAGTTAGGCCTAGTTTTTTTTACCTTCGCACAATCTCGAGTGATAATTAAAATATAATCGATTACTTACACTTTAACTATACCTACCCGTCACATTATAGTATCATTATTACGGGGTGTCGTTGCATAAATCGCAGTAAAACTGTTAAAAAAAGAACATTTGTCATGGGATGTGAAACATCGAAATGCGTCGCCACGATCACCAAGTCTTAAATCAGGTTACCCCTCGCGTAAAGATGTTTCACATCAAAAATATTTAAGTTTTTATCTCAATACATTTTATTATGCAAACTTACAATGAAATTGACAAAAAATGGACTGACCCCATGTGAAAACAAACCATTTAACTTCACTTCCAACAGCCTAAACAAAATATATGAAGCACCAAATTAATAACTAATTAATTTTTAATAAGCAGTTCTAATTAATGAACATATCAGAACACCCTGTACGCTTCGCCGTCAAAATGACGACGTTAACAGTAACAGCAGGGAGGTCCTGGCAAAGGAGCCGGCGTGACTCCCAAAATCACGTGCCCACCCCAATGTAAACAATAGACAAAGCCCGCCGGTTATTAGGCTCACCGATTATTATCAAGATTATGATCCTTCATACTGGGAACATCGTCAGAGAAAATTATAAAATGGCTGACGTGTTTTACTTACATGTAATGGGAGTGAAGGATGTTCTAAACACATATTCGCACAGAGAGAAATATACTTTAGTCTTGAAGGGAGATATAAAGAGAGAAAGAATTAGAGAAGAATGAGAGAGAAAGAAAGAAGGAGAGATAGAGACGTGTATGGATACAATATGCATTACCATACCTACATTTTAAAGATTACTACCGTTGATGGGATACATTGTGGACGCTAAGAAAGTCAAAGTTATCTCAGAAATAAAAGTAAAAAACAATATATTTTTACGAGCTTATTTCTTATTCCAACCTTGTTTAAATTATTTTCACATCCAAATTTCACTTCCGAGAAAAACGAAGTTAAATAAAAAACGAAAGTTGAAACAGAATAAAGGTTGTTTAAGATTTTTGTTTATGGAATCCTAAAAATTTATCTCTCTAGCAGGTTCATGGTATTTTTTACCTCTTTGCAGTTCATATGCAGTTAGGATCAGTGACCTTAAAAATCAGCAGGAGGTTGAATCCCGCGGAATCAAATTGTTAGAGATCATCACTAAGTAGTAGAAGATACTGTCTTGAGCTAGTCAATTTTGAGGTAAGATATATTTTTATTGATTGTAGCAACTGGAATGTAGGTACCATAACGTTATTTGTGAGTTACCAAAGTATTATACACGAGTAACCACCCTCGCTTTGCGTCGGTTTTCTTTTTTTTTATACCTTGGATTACATTATTCGAGTTTTATAAAGGATCCCTAATTTTTTTTGAAAATATAATATAGCCTATGTTACTCGGGAATAGTGTAGCTTCCCAACAGTGAAAGAATTTTTCAAATCGGTTCAGTAGTTTCGGAGCCTATTCAATGCAAACAAAAAATCAAATCTTTCCTCTTTATATATTAGTATAGATATAGAACATAATGAAATCAATTCAAATCGAATTTGATAGAATAAAGGTTCATTTATCTATACTAATATTATAAAGAGGAAAAATTTGATTGTTTGTTTGCACTGAATAGGCTCCGAAACTACTGAACCGATTTGAAAAATTCTTTACTGTCGGGAAGCTACACTACCCCCGGGTGATTTAAGCTATATTTTCAAAAAAATTGGGGATCCTAAATAAAACTCCAATAATGTAACCCGATGTGTAATAGAATAAGAAAACCGAAGCAAAACGAAGGCGGTTACTCGTTTATTATATTTTAATTTATTTTTATTGTAATCGGAAAAACGAGCATAGGACGCCCTCGGGGACTCAGGTGGACTGACGACCTGAAGAAGACAGCGGGCATCAGCTGGATTCAAAAGGTTCAAGACCGGTCAGAGTGGCGCAAGTTAGGGGAGGCCTATGTCCAGCAGTGGACCTACAAAGGCTGATGGATGGATGGATGGATTATAATTTACGAGAGAAAAAGGTCTCTAATTTTTTTCAATGATGGTGAGTAGTTATCTAACGATAAGTATTTATCTGCTAATAAAGTTAACTAACAATAGTTATCCGAGACATTTTCTTTTTGAAGAAAAACTTCTTTAGGCGTAACTTGAGAGTAACTCAGATTATTTTTCGGACGGAAATAACGCTCTATAGTGTGTTGACGCAGTTTCCATTATATAAAAATGAAAACAAAATAATTAACAAAATTAAAGTACAGATACATAATTCTATTAAGATTACGTTGTATCTGTGACAAGTCTATAGATTAAATAATTATCGTGGAGTAACGAATAAATTATATCTTTATTAACGGAAATTATAGCTTTATATTCGTTTTTGTAAAGTTTATTGTTAATAAATATGAGTCAACTGTAATATGATATTTATTTTCAATTAAGTTTAATTTTTTGGTAATACGTGTCACCAGCGTCAAAGAAGTTTTGCTTCAATCGCGCGTAAAGATTACACGCATACACTTTGCTGTTTGGTAGCTATTTTCTATTTTGGAAAATTTTTAAAATACATATTTTTATGTCTGAAATGAAACTGAAGTGGTGTGTGGTAATTAATTAAGTAGATTAAAAAAATCTATCGTGTGTGATAAAAAAGTCACAAAATAAAACTATTTTTTTTTCAAAAATTCATTATTAAATCATATTCACTGGAAGAGCATTCGTATATTTAAAATACACATTGTATTCAATGGAGTTTATCGTACTGAGAATGACAATATTAGGGTGCACGGATTCTGTCGGTTTTTGGTCTAAAGATCCTTTAGAGATGGTATCAAGCGTTTATGATCCCGGCGCTTCCTTTTGGTACCCTTTCTTGTTATTGTCTTATACATCATACGTGAAAATCTCTGTTAATATTTGACGTGAATATTTATTACGACGTCATAGATCGTAAATGGTCAACTATGCTAATCTATTTAAACCTCGTTTCAGATAATCGAATAAAGTGTACAACAGTGCAAGTGCAAACATCATTTATTGATTTATTGTTACAAAAATAAAGTCCAAAGTATATCTACTAAAATTTGGCGTCGATTTTTCTACGATTAAATATATTATTTTTATTTCATATCCATGATGAGTTGTTATAGAAAAGTAAGCTGTTTAGAGTAACACTCGAATCACTCGATGTTAATTGGTCAACATCGCACTTGGACCTCAATACCCTCATCGGACCCGCATTATTAACTACTGTCTCTCCGACATGACAACCGAAACACGAAGAAAACATTAGCTTCAACCCATTGATAGCCCACTATTGAGCAAGGGTCTTCTCTCGACTCCTCAAGAGTTAAGCCTCCGCTTAGAGCAGAATCATTGCAACATTAATTTTAGAAGCTAGCAGCCATTTTGTCCTAATTTCTTCGCAATGTTACAAAAGAAAAATTTATTCTTCTAGTATTTTTATTCTATAAGTTAGTAACTTTTATTATTTTTTCTTTAAATTAATAAGAACGATTATTCTTTAACGATTTTCAAACCTACATCCTGGATGGAGGCGTGGTGAGCAAATGGCGTGATTGTCGGTCGGTGTCATTGAAGTATTATTACTTGCATATAGAACCGACACCGTGAACACAATGTATGTCCCAATGAATTGGCGACGATCGGCTTCAATTTTCAATGGATTCGTTCGATTTTGAAAGGAGAACGGGGGCTCAATTTAGAAAAAAGAACCTCCCGGCGGGACACACATTTTGTTCGAGATGTCTGTTCTATGATACTATACTTCAATGGTGGGTGTTCGATTTTTGTACACTTCTTAATACGTATGTATCTTGTATCAACAATTTCAATATATTATTATAACCTTTACTTTGTTTTAGGAATCCCATGACTTCAACGCACCCAATGATATTAAAATATATTTAAATGTCATTGAACGAACCCAAAACAAATTGATATGTAGTGTATTATAGCGAAATCCTTAAAGATAATAATATTTATATTATAATAGAATACCTATAGCCTATGCTATTATAATCCTTGACAAAAAAGAAATGGCTGCCTCTGCAGGTATTAGGACTTAGATACCACGAAGCGAAAGCAAGAGTTCTTTTCCGGTAGGGTAATAATATTACAGATTTTCCAAGTCGCCTTAAATTATATTTCCAAAATATTTTTTTATGGAAATAGCCGACAAACAAACTGACGATCCATCTGATGGTAAGTGGCTATCGTAACTCACGGTCATCAGTGACTCTGAAGGCATTACTAATGCATTGCTGGCCAAGAAAGAGTGAAGAAAAAGAAATAACGATTACTTAACTAGCTGACACGGCAAACTTCGTATCGCCTAACAAACTATTTTTTTTTCTAAAATAAAAATAGCTCAAGTTACTCCTTGTTACATCAGCTATCTGCCAGTGAAAGTTCCGTCAAAATCGATCCAGCCATTTCAGATATTAGCCGGAACAAACAGCACCAAGCATCCAAATGCACTTAGTAAAAAGCGGTTATTTTAATATTACAAACAGACACTCCAATTTTATTTATTTGTATATGTTACCGGATATCTGTATAATGCAGGTATTCAACACAATTCCTAGGAAATGTGTATAATACCTGGGTCGTTTTGGCAATGTATTAAATTATATGAATATTATTCACCATTACATACTTTGCCTAGGTAATGTATACGTTTCCCAACTACTGTACAGAATACCTGCAGGTCCACCGGCAATGAATAAAGTTAGATTTGGGTATGTGTAGTCAACTTGTATGGAGGTTGGAATTAAGAATTTACTTAAAAACACACTCAAAACAAATTGTAACCTGCATGAATAGATATTTTTTTATACATTTTAAATTAATGCTTGACCGAAATCACACTTGATGGTAAGGAGAGATGCAGTCTAATGGCTCCTACACTACACTGCTCGCCTACGCAGCTTCGGATTTTTCAAAATTGGTGACAGAACCGACTTAGTCAACTCCGACCCCACGTGGTACTAGTCTGCCCTACCCCTAGAGTGAATGTAAACCCCGGAGGCGCGGAGGGAGAGCAGCCCCCGCCCGCTGTAACCAACTGCAGGCACCATGTGAGCCGAAGCGGCTGAGGCTGGTCGCCGCAGGCGACCAAAAAGCCGAAGCTGCGTAGGCGAGCATGGAGTGCCTGCAGTTTGTTACGCAAGGGCGGAAGGGCTGCACTTCCCGCAGCGCCGGAGACGTTTGGAAGCCTGTTTGTGTATCAAAAACCCCTAAATTCTCCCTAAAAGTGCATATGTCACCGGAAGATAACAAAAACCGCAAATTTACAAACCTAGGTTTATAAACAATATACAACTAAATGAATATTACTGTAACTGAAACATTCGCTACTTGAAAGTTGGCCTTTTGAAAAGTGTTATTATAAAAGGCAGACCAAACGTGCAGTTGGCAACTGTTAGGTTGGGAAATAAAAAAAAATATGTGATAAGTTGGCAAATGATTATTCGGCGAAATAAAATTCTGCGAAACGTTAGTTGGCAAGTGACAATCGGCCAAACAATTTTCGGCGAAAAAGCAGAGAACCGTCTTTTACACACATTACCAACTACGCATGGAGTATTGTATAGAATGCCTGGGCTAAGTATGAAATAAATAATATTCAAAACGTTACCTGAACGTTTTAGATATTCTATTCATTGCCTAGGTATTGTATAGAATGCTGAATTATACAGATATCCGGTAACATATAGATAACTACTACCTATACATAATAACTTCAAAGGTCTTTCAATCGTGGTTCATTTCGTATTCTTCCAGATTGTCCTTGACCCTGGACGGTACACCTGTCCGGCGTGACCTCCGGGCTAATCGACGAAATCGCGGGCGGTCGCTCGCCTGATTTAATGCACTCGCTAATTATGGCTTGTTCAAATTGTACCTTTCTCACGGACTATATGGCCGCATGGCCGCATGGCCGCGCGCATACCGGTTAGGGATGCTTTGGATTGATAGGGGTAGTGTTTATCGTAAAGTTTGTTGATAATAACTGAGAACATTATTTTATAAAAATCATGTCAGCCTGTGCTGTGTGCGTAATTTTTGATTCGCGATTGAAGCAGTGAAGTGTCAATGTGTGGGTGTGTGTACTTGTACGAATAGAGAGTTGGTATTACTATGGTTGCTTCACTGAGTTTGTTGTTGGGATTACGTCCATCTTTTTTTTAGGTCCGTGTACCTAAGCATAAAGAATATGCGACATTTATATGAAGTTTAGATTTTTGTTTGTTCGTCTTACCACGTATTTGGCTAAATGAAATGAAAATAGTTTTTGTAAGTGTAACTTCTAAATGTTACGAGTCTAACGCCCCAACTCAGAGTCACTAACGGTTACTTTAATCGCTCCATACAAATTATGTACTAAGGAGCGATTTATGTAGTTCCGTTAGTGACTCTGAGTTGGGGCGTAAATGTTTTTTTATCACGTTACTGCCCAGTTGATTATTACTATATAGTATTCTTACATATACTATACGTTATCTATGTACATACATATAGTATGATACATATTGTTGCATATCTGTTAAACAGGAAAATTATTAATCTCATGATAAATTAAAATTGTCACCTATGGACCTATTCGTCACTTAAATATTGACAGTTTGTTAACCAAGAAGAAAAAGATAATCACCTTTGATGACAAGTTATCAAACTTTTGCACGTAAAAATATTTCATGGTTTGTTTTAGAAAGACTGAGCCAGCCAGATGGATGTATCTAGCTAGATGGATGGATCTAGCCAGATGGATGGAGCTTGCCAGATGAATGGAGTCAGCTCAATATTATAATGAAAAAGAGGTAGATATGTCACTAGCGCGTCGACGATGAGCGTAAGAACAGGCAATTGACCGTTCTGCTCGTAGTCGCTCTGTCAATACAAGACGATATGCACGCCTTTGTTGTTGTCAGAAATGCTTGATATTTGACTGATAATGCCTTCGTGTATTATATCAATTTGATTGGTGTAGTGAAACAAAAAATAAACGTGTGTGTGTTGTACCTCTTTTCGGAACAGATTTTAAAGGCATAACGTATCTATATTTTTTAAATATCATTGAGTCAGCCAGATACATTGAGTAAGCCAGGTGGATGAAGCTTGCCGCATGGATAGGGTCGGCAGATAGTTTGAGTTAGCTAAACAGATGGAATTAGTTAACCCCAGGTAAAGAACTAAATCGGGAGTAAAATCGATCAAAAGAAGTAACCTGGCGAACTGGCATAAAATCTTACCCGTTCTCTGTAAATTGCACTATTTGGAAATTCGGTTATACTAGTTGGACCATAAATACTCAGATGCCAAGTAATTTTTGGCAAATAATTTAATTAATATAAGACAACAGCAGTTTAATTACATAGTTACATGTATGATAATATTATTTCCTGGATTAATTTACAAGGTTAACCTCCCTTTGGCGCCAATGGACATTTTTTGTTAATTTTTATTGGAATTGACTGAACTGAAACATAAACAAGAGCGATACCTTATAATATGTGGATTGAACCTTACCCGTCTGCCCTAACCTGTTACTCGCTCAACCTTCAGGAACTTTCATCTCGTTCTCACTCATACCATCCCTTATCAAGCTGTCTCGCTCAGTAATCTTGGGTCAGACTGGAGCACATTACCGTAATAGTACTTAAACACATATTTAAGTAAAGATTCTTTTTGCATAAAAAGTTGCGTCTGCGCATGAGTACTTGAGTCGTTTATGGAGAAGATTTAATGGACCCTACCTACATGTGTTATAAGGGGTTTTAAATTCGCTGTTTGTTAAAGGTTTTCGAAAAAATTAATTCTATGTTTATCTATAGCTCGTTGAGTACAGAGGGTAAGAAGAGCCATTTCATATGGGGGGAAAGTTGAAGTGTCCAGCTTTATACTGAAAATAGAGGTTCCAGTACCTACCACCATCCTACAACAATAGCGCTGGCGTCGCAATAACTATGATACGACATAGCTGTTGTAGACGGAGTGAAGTTTGCCACCCCTTATTGGACGCGTTTTATGGACACTTCATACACAGAGATGGCTCTCCTTACCTCTATACTGCTTGGTATAGCTATTGTGAAAACTAAATATGTAGCCTAGTGTAATTTTATTAAAACAATAATATCTTTCCTTTTCAAGTTGTTATGCTATTTTTTTGATTTCATGAAGAGAAAAAGAAACGGTTGTATGACTTATAATTTAACTCTCTAGAAAGAAATAAATTTGAGTAGATAATTTAAATTATGAATTATACTATCCACCATGAAATAAATGATTTTCATTTAATTTTATAGATGATTTCTATAGATGAAATGAATTTAGTAAAATAAAACAAATTTGTGAACTATTCGTAGTTTCGTATATTCATACTATTAATTTTATTATGATCAGGATCTATTCTTAAATACAGGGCAGTCATCCGTATCATCGATGTGAGTGAAAACTGTAAACAATAACAAATAATTATAAATATTTAAATAATTTATGAAAAAGTAGCGGATATCCCGCGTGTGCTACTATCCAAAAAAAAAAATTGTATGGAAAAATCGTAAATATGTCTAACGCATTGTTTTAGTGGTCTCAAACCATCTTCGTAATATTGCCTTTCAAATGAGACGAGTTAGGGGCACATCGGTTAAATGGTTTCAAAGTCTGTAAAGAATATCCTTACAAACATGTTTTGTTTTATATTTATACATTATTTTACAATTTTTTTTCTGTATTGAAATCTATATTATACCAGAAGAAAAAACTTTTTACACCTATTTAATAAGTATGCCCGCACGTAGAAGTCTGAGATTTGGCGTAGTTAGAATTATAATGAAGAAGGGGTGTAGAAAACAAAATTTTCGTATAATAATATGTATTACAAATAGATTTATTAAGCCAAATCATATATTCTGAAACCTCTTCCGAATCAGAATCGTATTTAACTACTAGCGTTCTCCGCGACTTTACCCGCGTTTTTCAGGAAAATAAATCTATCTTATTAACCGACTTTAAAATAAGGAGGAGGTTCTCAATTCGACTGTATTTTTTAGGGTTCCGTAGCCAAATGGCAAAAAACGGAACCCTTATAAATTCGTCATGTCTGTCTGTCTGTCTGTCTGTCTGTCTGTCTGTCCGTCCGTATGTCACAGCCACTTTTCTCCGAAACTATAAGAACTATACTGTTGAAACTTGGTAAGGAGATGTATTCTGTAAACCGCGTTAAGATTTTTACACAAAAATAGAAAAAAAATCAATAAATTTTGGGGTCCCCATACATAGACCTGAAACTCAAAAATTTTTTTTTCATCAAACCCATACGTGTGGGGTATCTATGGATAGGTCTTCAAAAATGATATTGAGGTTTCTAGTATCATTTTTTTCTAAACTGAATAGTTTGCTCGAGAGACACTTCCAAAGTGGTAAAATGTGTGTCCCCCCCTGTAACTTCTAAAATAAGAGAATGATAAAACTAAAAAAAATATATGATGTAAATTACCATGTAAACTTCCAACGAAAATTGATTTGAACGAGATCTAATATGTAGTTTTTTTTTAATACGTCATAAATCGTAAACCGCAAAAAACATCGATCAAAGTTACAACGAACTACAAGAACTTTTATATTATGTTACTTGCTGCTACGGAACCCTTCATGGGCGAGTCCGACTCGCACTTGGCCACTTTTTTATGTTTGTTACATCAGAACTTTGGACTGGGCGAACCGATTTTGATGATTCTTTTTTTAATCAAAAGCTAGTGGCTGTCACGTGGTCCCATATAAATTTTATTGAGATCTGACAATGGCATCCATGATAAAACCATATATAAGTCTTAAATTTGTATTAAGTAAGCGCGACAAATGGACGAATAACTCAATATCACGCCAACCGATTTCGATGATTCTTTTTTTAATCGAAAGCAGGTGCTTGTCACGTAATCTCACATAAATTTGAACGAGATTTGACAAGTAGTTTTAGAGTAACTTTAAATTCGGTTATTTTTTGTTAGTAAAATTTAGATTATTTTAGCTCACGGTCTACCCGTGTTTCAAATTTCATGAAAATCCGAAATGAACCGTGGTCTTCAGCCAGATGTAATATGTATATACATTTATAAATATGTATGTACTTAATATTTATATTTGTACATATGAATAAATATGTATTTTTACATTATATTGTTTATGTGTATGTATGTATATTGTAATATATTATGTATTGTTTTAATTATTATTCGTAATATTTCATATCTGGCATTGTATGCACCTACTACATCTCACCAGCTCCCAGGGTTGACTGGCAGAGAATGCCATCAGGCATTAAGTCCGCCCATTGTACTCTTTGTATTAAGGTTGGAACAATAAAGTATAAATAAATAAATAAACAAAATCCTTTCAGTAGTTTTTGCGTCAAAGATTAACAAAAATAATATAAATACATTACATCCTTACAAATTTCACATTTATAACATTAGTAGGAGTTACTAAATATTTTTACTTACTCTGATTGGTGTCACATGCATACTCTAACATATCACAAACGTCCATGAAGGTTCTCTTCTCGTCCCCCATTCTCCCGCAAATGGGTATCGTGTCATGTATGCATGATTCCGCGAGACTGCAAAATTGTTCTACTTTATTCTGTGAAAAACACAAATAATAATTATTTTGTTAGTGGGAGTTTACAGAGGGATTAACAAAAGTCACCTATGGACGAAGCTACTACAACGCTTTGATGTCGCACAAGGCATCGACGAAGACCAACAACGCATAGTACCGCTTGCGATCGATTTGGTTTGGAGTTTGCTAAGAGATGCGTTTGTGCTTGCTATGGGAAGCAGTCGGATATTTCATATTAACATTATTAACATTACATACATCATAATAGAACTGAAAATATGGGAAAAACATTGACTGATAAAACATTCCTCAACCCAACTTATACTTCAGATATATTTGAGAACATTATGGACAATTCTCATGTTTGCAGGTTCATCACTACGTTTTTTCGTGGTGATAATATTTTGATCCTTATAGGCACATAATTTGAAAACTAGACGGGAAATCGACTTTTAAATCATCAGGTTATCATTGCACAGGTTATCAGGTAGTAATTGCCTTAAATGAATATAGATTCAATATTGTGCAAGTAGTCTGTTAGATGTAAATATGATGCTATTGGTATAATAATATCGTAAAGTGCCCAGATAAACATACTATGACTTATTAAATTGATAGTAAAATGCTAAAATTATGATCTTACCGACGGTGTCACAACATAGTCGGGAAGATGGCCGCGAGCTGATGAAATGAGACACAACCATAACATATCTGAAATATATGTATAATATACATATTTTAAATATACAACAACAAGCAGTTCAGTCTGTGAATATGGCATACGGAAAAATAGTAAGAAAAACAATTTATACCTACTATATTAAAAGGACAGACGGACGGACGGACATGACGAACCGATTTTACTTCGGAGCCCTAAAAATTGAATTTGGAGGTTGTTAAAAATATTAATTTGTTATTGCTTTGTTTTGCTTTGTTGTGCAAGTAAATAAACATCAAATTGTTATACAAAATTGAGCTAATGACGAAAAATGTATCGAAACATATTATTCAATATGTTACACAAAAAAAACGAAAAACACGACATATGTTTTGTATCAGATTTATTAATAAAATACAGAAGGATCAAAATTAAATTAAACTACTGAATTTTTGATTAATTCAGCAGAACTATGGATAAAGACTAGTCATTTGATGCAGAAAATAATTATGTAATACATATGCAAATTATAGAGCATTTATAAATAGTTATTTGATTGCAAATAAAATTTATAGAACGTGCTATTAGATATCGTATGTCAAATTTGTATATGCTAATCGAAACTGAGCAGCTTTTAATTAAGAAAGTGGCGTAATTAATATTCATAGGTTTTAGAATATTCACTTGCGTTATAAATAGAAGCAAGAAATTGTAGTAACTACATCTTGCTTATCATGTGGGTCATATGTATAAGTACCCGGATGACCGAGATTAGCTCGGTAATTTTTTTAGCAAACAACGCCATCTACTGAAGTAGCTTCAGTGTTGCTACTCACCAATAGATGTCAGGAAGAGTCTATCGTAGCAGTTTTTCATTGCTTGAAAACACGGATAAAAGGACATTTTCTACAAATGAATCCTAGCTAGATCGATTTATCGTCCCCGAAAACCCCTGCATACTAAATTTAATGAAAATCGTTGGAGCCGTTTCCGAGATTCAGATTATATATACAAAAATCGCTCGTTTAAAGGTATTAGATTAAATACGGGCAGATGACATGGTCTAAAATCCGAACTAAAAGCCGAACTGGAATAAGATAAGTAATTTTATGATGTAATTATTATTGTTACTTTTTGCGTGAAATCACTGGTGAAAATTGCCATATAGCTAAATGATGGCTTCAACTCAATGATCTACTATAGGGCGCGGGGCTCTCGCTCGATAAGTAAGTATCCTTTGTACCTTATCTTCGATAGACGGAGTGGAGATCGATTCGTGGGAACTACTCCAAGTTTAACCGATCTTTAGTCCTCACGACCGCGACGTCCCTTAATGGGGGCATGTCATTCGCGACACATGAAAATTAGTTTATCTGTTCCCGTGCAAAAATAATGGTATCTACATTATGTATTTCAGGAAATTTGAAAATTGTTAAATTGGGGTTGTAACTTTCTTTGGAAATTCGTCACTTTTGTACTAAGCACTATGAACATTTGAATTAGGGTTTTTGGGTTACCTAAGAATGTGTGGTATGAATTAATATTTTTGTTTTTTATTTGTGGTCTATTTCCGCTGAAGCGGCCACGGTGTCTAGGTCGTATCCGAGGGTTCTTCACTATGGCCAGACGATCAAGGCAAATCGGACGATAATGTCCCTTTCGTTTTAACTGGCCATAGTATAGCAAATTCTATATACTCGAGGATGAAAGTGTAGTAGAAACGAGGATATTAATTCATGGAGCTTATTACATACATATAATCACGCCTCTTTCCCGTAGGGGTAGGCAGAGACCAGACCACTTCTTTCCACTTGCTACGATCCTTACATACTTGTTTCGCTTCGTCCACTTTCATTATTCCCTTCATACATGCTCTTCGGTTTCGGATACTCTTGACCTGGCCTTTTTTCAAGTAGTCCCTGATTTGGTCTCGAAACGTCCGCCTAGGTCTACCCCTTCCAGCACTTTCATTCACACTCGCCTTATACACTTTTTTCGTCAATCGTTCTTCATTCATTCTCTCGACATGGCCAAACCATCTCAGCATATCTTTCTCAATTTTTGTTACTTCATCTTCTTTCAGACATTCAACAATCACAACAACATTTTTAAAACCCAGAAAAGGTACATTCCTTTAGGGTTTGATGTTATTTGTTTGTGAAAACTTATGTACTACATTATTTAAACTAATTTACTGGCTTTAATAGTTTGTTTTTAATGGTTAAAGGGCTTCCAACATTTTTGTATGGAGCCTGGCATACCTACAAGTCCGCCATTTTGAAAAAACCTCGATTCGGCGGCCAGTAATGAAACATGTGTCAATCGATAGAGTAAATGATTATGATCAAAAAGTATTCAGTGATGAAATGTCGTAAGTGGTATACTTTCTGAGATATTTGAGTTCAAAACCGTAGGAAAATAAAGCAAAATACATCGTTTCGGCCGATATTGATAAAACATATGTCAGTCGATAGTCTAAGTAATTACGATCAAAAAGTATTCAGTGATAAAATGTCGTAAGTGATATGCTTTCTGAGATATTTGAGTTCAAAACCGTACAAAAATAAAACATTTGTAATTAATTGTCTTTTTATTTCTAGTGGATCTGTAACTGTATCAGTGTAATGCCAGATAAGAAATATTATGAATATTTAGAATAATTACTATATACATATAAAATCACAATATATATAAACAAAATTAAATAAATACAGTTTTATTCATATTTACATATAAACATCTTATATATTAAGTAAATAAATATTTATAAATACATAATATATAACATTTGGTTGAAGACCACGGGCGACAACATTCTAATTGCTTCAGGTAGTGCTGCCGGACTTCTTGAAGGAGCTTTTGGTAGTCTATGATTTTTTGATGTCTACAAGCAAGGAGTTCCAGAACAGTATGAACTATATTGTGAAGGAATTCCCGAAATAAGCAGTGCTATGGGTTTCCTTTAAATAAACAGGAATATTGAGAGAATTCTGAAGTTTCGCCTGTATCGAATGGGTAGCCATTTAAGTTAGGAATGGAACTGGGAAATGTGGTCATACTTACGTAAGCCGAAGATATATTTAATACAGTTATTAAGAAGGCGCTCCAATTTATTCAAAAGTTCCTCTGACAAATGTTTACAACACACATCAGTATGATCAAGGTGAGGGATGACCAGTGTTTATGGCGTATTTATGGTTAAGTGTTTATGGCGATACAGCAATTGAAGTGTACTGGTCACTTTTTTCCTTACCTCAGTTACCTTGTCCTGTTGTTCCCATATAATGTGTGTTATATGGTTCATGGCATGGGCTGGACTGATGTCCAGATTTCCTGATGGAAACATTGCCTTTATCACCAGCGCAATTTTTAGATTCAGCGGTTGTCAGACATGATATAGAAAACTAAGCCAATAATGAATTTTAACTTTTGGTTTAGAGTAATTGCCAAAGCTGTAGCCGCTGGTGGCAAATAAATTTTTTATAAAACAACCTAGTAGTTTGCTTTTGCTTCGCCTTTTTTTATTCAAACCTACCCGTTATTAATAAATCAAGTACCTATGCAGCACATACACATATGGCATAATAAACTTATTTTTCATTATTGACCCAATAAATTCAAAATAAGTAAATGATAATTTTTAAAGCATTATTTTTGTACGGTTTTGAACTCAAATATCTCAGGAAGTATATCACTTACAACATTTCGTCACTGAATACTTTTTAATCGTAATCATTTAGCCTATCGATTGACATATGTTTCATCAATGTCCGCCGTAACGAAGTTTTTTTGCTTTATATTTCTACAGTTTTGAACTCAAATATCTCAGAAATTATATCACTTACAACATTTCGTCACTGAATACTTCTTAATCGCAATTATTACGCCTATCTAATGACATATGATTTATCAATGTCCGCCGAAACGAAGTTTTTTGCTTATTTTTCTACAGTTTTGAACTCACTTATCTCAGAAAGTATATCACTTACGACATTTCATCACTGAATACTTTTTGATCATAATCATTTAGTCTATCGATTGACACATGTTTCATCACTGGCCGCCGAATCGAGGTTTTTTCAAAATGGCGGACTTGTAGGTGTGCCAATTAGGTTCGATGCCCTTTACAATCAATTATCATTAGCGTCCTACCGCAATACCTATTCAATTCATAAATCTCAACACACGGGCACTAAGTAACAGATAATATTAATCATAAACGATAGGTACAAGTAATTACTCACAGTTAATTATAATCACTAACCACATCCTGATGGTGTTGATGCGAGTTTCGATAATATCCGACAGCCATTATAGTCATGGTTGTGTTGTGGGCTTGTGGCTACTAAGCACGTTTAAACGTCATTCAAAACAACTCGCGTAGTTAAACAGTTAAATACTCACACGGAAAATAGGTTAATATTTAAAGAGGTTTTGGGTTTAATTACCAGGTTGGCCAAATTTGTTTAGTATATCAATGATTTCTATATTACTTTCTGTGAAAAAATAGGGCCAACGCGCAGTCATAACTTTTTGCTTATATGAATAACATTTGTGTTAAATTTTGAAGGGCTCATCCTTCCTTTTAAAATCATTGAGTATAATATCTGATTGTCTGAAGGCCCTCATACACGCCATTCAAATCTTACAGTAAATAGAAATCAATTCCCGTTGGGAAAAACTATTCGAATCCTACATATATACCGCTAATTTTTAAAATGTGCATAAAAGTAAATTAACAATTGTTTCGGCGAAGGAAAATACCGTGAGGAAACCTGCACATTCGAAAGTTCTCGATCATTTTCTTAAAGGTGTGTGAAGTCTTCAAATCCGTTTTTAACCAACGTGTGCGTGGTGAACTATGGCCTGTACCCCCACATTGTGAGAGGTGTACCCAAACCCATCTGTGGGACATTGTGGGTTAGATATGTGTTGTTACAATAATGAAGATGAATTCCTATTGAAACATTTTGCGTTAAGTCTGCCAGATCGTCTCGTAATCCAATAAATATTTTTTAATTATCATCACCTTAATAAATAATTTCACTTCTCCCAAATATTCACTTTTGAGCCAAATGTAGAACACACCTGAGCGCTGTCGATGTTCCACATAGTTTTCATGATATACCTTATGTTTTGGTACAATATCCTGTGCGCTTCTAGTTATTGTACATGTCAGTTCCACGTAGAACATACCAGTACGGAGACTAGGCCAGTTGTGTTCGACTATGTTATTCAGGGGAATTCTTACTAGTAAGTTTGTTGAATTTGATCTACATTTAGGGTCAACAATTTCAGTGTGCAGTTGGAAAATGATTACAGATTAGATGAACTTGTGTGTTACAGTAGGTATAGTTCTACGAAACGGCCATATCATACTTTATGAAAAATATATTGATAGGGCTTGAAGAGTTTAGGGTTTGGCCAAACATCACTTGTCTAGAATTAATTAGTGATTTAACCCCTTATATTCTCAGGAATGTCTTAAGCATATTTCATCATTGTAACTTAATTAGCTTGTGATGCAGAACAAATTTACATTAGCTTCCCATTGATAATAAGTATCAGTTGCCATTTAAAGATGAATAGGATTAATTAGAGAGACCTTGATTAGATCACCTATTATTTCAGGAGTAACGGCAGACTAATAAAAACACTTTAATGTTTAGTTAACTTTTAAATTTATTACTTTGTTTGATCTTCTAGGTGTAATATTCCTTTCATTAAACAAAGTGGTTTGGACCCATGTTGAAATAGAGGCTGAGGATTACTTCTTTCCATTAGAGCCGGTAAGATATAAAATATTGATTATTCATACTTTGTAAATTTTTTGAAATGAAGTTTTGTAAAAAAAATATTTTAAAGTATTCATTGCTGTACTTTATTGTGAAATCTATAATTTAATGCTATGAAGTCACCTCGTTGATAAATTGCCCCCATATTCCTCAATTGTATTGTCCATGAAATCTGCACCATGCACTTAATCATCTGTTCAGTATCTAGTTCACTAGTGTTCATCTGTATTTTTTGTATACAGGTAATAAATTTTTGCAAAATGGCAGACCAGTGTCAGCACGACTTCGTGGCAATCTGTGGGCAGGACTCCTTAGGAATTACTCGAATGTTTAATGACAACTGCGACTTGTACGAGTATAATTGTGATGAAAAGAAACGTACGTATTTAAATTGTAATATTAGTGGTTATTACCTGATAATATTTAAACGCAAACGCTCATAGTTACCGTATACGATTTAAGGAACACTTCAGCGTCTACTTTAAAATAATATATCAGTAAAAATAATCTTTATTAATTATTAGCTGTTGCCCACAGCTTCGCAAGCGGAAATTATGCTTATGATAGTTATCATCTATTTCACCTCCTTGGGGGTTGAATTTTAAAAAATCCTTCCTTATTAGATGTCTACGGCATAAGAGGAATACGTGTGCGAAATTTTAAGTTTCGAGCCCTAAGGGGTTGGCCTGTGCGTTGATACGTTAGTTAATCACTTTTGACTTTTATATCTAATATATAAAATTCTCGTGTCACCTTGTTGAACTGAAGTTGAACTCCTCCGAAACGGTTCGACCGATTTTCGTGAATCTTTGCGTGCATGTCGGCTAGGGTTGATCTATTTTTCATTCCCCTACCCCTAAAAAATTTTTGGCAGAACAACGTTTGCCCGGTCAGCTAGTATACATATATTTAAGTCTATGGCTTTAACTTAAAAATTATAAGTGCACTATGATTTCACAGAATACCGACACGTCAAAATGGTGGTTTGCAAATACGAAGCGGCAGCGGCTGAAAGAGATTCGAAATAGTATTTTAGTGTTATTAAAAAGATTAAATAAATAGAAATGACACCAAAAGTAACTCTTTTTACTTCTTTATTTAATCATCAAGTACCAACCGAATTAAGTAACTGTAACTGTCTGTAAGTATCAACCACTCGATGAATGAAAATGTTTTATTTATTTTTCCATACTATATATTATGTAGATTTTCTACGGTTCATAACATTAAAATCAGGCATTTTTCGTTATTTCAGTTGACATCTGTTGCCAATAGCAATGAAAGGCCGACTATGTCACGGCGCCTAATTTTATTAGGATTTCAAATCCTAGTTGTCCCACCTGAAAAGTATGAACTTACCGCATCTACTCTAGGTATATAGGTCTGTGCTCTTACGTCTACAAAAAGTACCGCTCAGAAAGCCTGAATAAAGAATTCCCATTGCTCTCATCGTCATCATAGCCGGTCTAATTCCCGGCGCGGTAACTGTATCGTTTAGCGTGTCTTTGTAAAGAGTGGTGTCACCTGGACACTGTTGGTTGAATTTCGTCGGTTTTCGTCTAGCCGTATTATCGACTGGACGGTAATAGGCGCGGCGGGTGCGCGGGATGCATCTGTCCAAACATTTTGTATACAGGGTGAAATAGTAATTTGGGTTTAAAGTTTGTCTAAATTATTATAGAT
Organism: Thymelicus acteon; assembly: GCA_951805285.1. Lineage (NCBI taxonomy): Eukaryota > Metazoa > Arthropoda > Insecta > Lepidoptera > Hesperiidae > Thymelicus > Thymelicus acteon. Next base: position 5,891,634 of record OX638233.1, read on the forward strand.
TTACTAGTGCTCTGCTCCGTGACTTTGCCTGCGTTTTTCGGGATATTAATAATAATATAATCTTTACTAGTTTTAAAAGCGTTTTATTAGAAAATCTCCAAATTCACAAATTTTGAGTTACATCTTTTTTTATTAAGCGTGCGATATATACCCTATGTCTTACGAGTATATCTATATATAAAATATAAAAATATTTGTACGGATGTCCTCCATAGACTTTGAAACCATCTAACCGATGTCCCCCAAACTGGTTTCATATGAGAGGCAATACTTAATGCGAAATCTAAAAATCTAAGAAATAGATATGCTGCAAAATTTGTTATGTAGAATATTGACACACTAGAATTAATAAAAGATTGAAGATAAACTGTTTAACATTTCTGGCTCCAAATACCTGCGAAAATTTCATAGCGTACCTGCTGTTCTAGTGTATAACAAAGTAAAGAGGTAAGTAGATAAAAATATAACTCAACTTTGTGGTAAAAGTAGGAGCTAACTAGAGCTTACTACATCATCTAACTTTGTTTTCTCTCTAGTTATTACACTAGCGAATACATTTTGGTTCTGATATGCTGCAGTGAAATGCCGCATTTTTAGCAATCGTCCCAAAAATGGGTCAACGTAATCAATATCATATTGTGTAAACATCCACCTGAGTACGTTCACTCATTTCATGTGCATGCATTATCACACTGTATACGAATATTTGTTTTTATTTGATACAGCCAGCAAAAACATACCTGAGTTAAGCATGATACAAAAACGTTCCATCACGTTTAATATTACCAAAATTTTATGTTATACTTAAGTTCAGTCGACTTAAGTATGTAGAGTTCTAAACAACTCCAACAATTTACTAATTATAATCAGTTAACTTAAGCTGTTACAATTGCACAGTCGTGCAATGCCGAAAAAAACGAATACAACGCAACGTCACCTTTTTGTTTGTAAGTTAACAGAATGCTATTTAGTTATAAATTAAATAGGTACAGTATAGGTAATTATAGAGGTAAATATCGTGGATTTTTATCAACACGACTGAATAATCGAAAACTATGTCATAGTTTTTTTTTTCAATTTTTTCCATTTTAATTTTTTTTCATCCCAATCGTAATAAATGTAATAAATTTAATCATCCCGTATGTGATTTAGTAAGAAGCGGCGTACAAATACACCGGAAAATGTATCAAAGCTCGATGTGCAAACATGTACGCGTGCTTGCGTTACCGTTCGAATGAATCTCAACGACCGACTGGTGAACGGCTATTTAGTGACGTTACCTTTTTATTTTTTATTATTCTAAAACCTGTTTATGTAGTTTTATCATCAGCAGTATCAATATTTAATTGATACACTTTAAACTTTTAATGTATATACTTAATTATGTGAAGATGATATAATCGTATCAGGAATAAAGTAGCTTAACAGTTGATTGTTATGGAATGTGTTAGAGGTTAGGCACATCATGTTTCCCGTATTTTATAAAGGTCAATTTTAAAATAATTAATTCAATTTATATTTACCTAAAAACAATTTGATTATCGAGAGATGATATTGTGTAAGAAGGTCGCTTATTATTTCTCACAGACATTTAATATTACATGTCAAAACGGACAACACAAAGACAACTGCAGTACACATCCCGACCAAAAACAGTAATATAAACTCATAATTAAAATTTTCCCCTCGCTGGGAATCGATTGCAGGACTCTTGGGACGACCGCGGCAGTCAGGCGTGGTATTCATATACTATACGGGCACACTATACGGGCCGTCATTGCAAGAAAACATTGTAATCTATTTGAAATATTTCCTTTTTTGCTATTAAATAAATAATAGTTAAAATAACTAAAAAAACACGCTTTTATTCAAAATCCAACTAAAAAATAGGGTGCATGGATAATGTGAAGGGATAATATTTTAAAAAGCACCCCACGCTTTTAATTCACGATTCTTAATTCAAATTTATTTTCTATTTTTTAGTTGGATTTTGTATAAAAGCGTGTTTTTTAGCTTTTTTGACTATTATTTATTTTTTCATTTTTTAGTTTGATTTTTGAAATAAAATTTAGGTTATTTTTCCTTCTTCCTTTTTTTTCTTTAAATATTGAGTTCACATCGGTCCTCGACAAGTTTACGAAGTTCGAAAGAAATCGGACTGTTTGAAGTGGGTCAAAATCAAGTCCAAAGGAGTCGTCTACAAGTTACAAACAAACATACGTACAGGTGAAGCTAATATAAAGCGTATAAAAAGGTAAAGAAGATCAATTATGGTTGGACTCTTCACGTCCAATTAACTAGTACTTATCGATGATTCAACAATAGTAACCGCCGCAGTGAGAGTGCTATCGAGTTAATTGACCATTGTCTATTCTGCAGACAGCCAATATACGCAGGCTACAGAATTCAACAAGTATTTCTTATTTTATTAATGGTTTGCGAACATATTATGATGTTGTATGGTCTACTATGTAGAAGTTAAGTTGGTTGTTAGGTGTTATTTATATCTCAATTACGTTTGAACGCAGCATTTTAGAAGTTTTGGAAGCTACATAATGGAACATAGTTAATAATTGTTACATGATTATGATGTTGGTACTAACTACTGTAGTGTGGTAATATCCACACATGCTAAATAATTCAATGACACTAGTACCTAACAACATATTATTGCATATAATTCAGTAATATAAAATATGTTTAGTCGACAGAATTATATACAATCAAATAAATTAAGTATATCCAGATTCAAGATAATCCTTCGAATAGTTTTGTTTTTTGGTATTCCTGGATTAAATGATGTATTTAACAAAATTTGGATCATTATGCTTACTACCTTACCTACCTCGGTTGGTCGACTATCATACCACCTAAGTGGTTGGTCCACTATCATAAAACCCAAGCTAGCCGTGGAGCAAGTAGTTAATACGAGCGGTAACTGCAAGTGGGTGAGTTACAGTTGACCTGAATCCACATAATATAGCACACGAGTTTTCATTGTATTCCTACTTGAAGAATAACAAAACAACACGGTTCCGGCAAGCAGAATGCGGGGAAACAAGAGTCACTTATTTTGGAAAATGAATTTTTGAACCTGAATTTGCAATTTCGTAGACTGCATTTTAAATTTACTATTTTATCAATAATATAATTTTAAATGTAAGTATTTGAGTCTTAATACCTACATCTTTTTTTCATGTTCAGTAGCCTATTTTCTTTGTAAATATTAATAGTTCCCCGAGAGTGAGTCGCCCACGCATTTCAAGCAAATATTCATACCGCGAGCGCGCGTTCTGCCTCAAGTAATCCTAGAATGTCTATTTCCAACGATGCAATATTTATCTGACTTAGTTCTGAGAATGTTAAGGAATATGTTAAGTATGTTTGTGTGACATCAAATACACGGGAACCGATGGGTGCAGTTCTCAGTTGTTAGTCAGTTCTATGTTTGTTGGACCGTCGCTTATAGTTGCTTTGTATTTTGCGGTTATCATTATAGTTGATAAGCTTTACATAGAATCCTTCACAATGTAGATGAGTTTTAATTTACATTTTCTCTTTTAGATAAATGAATGATAGGGATACTTATACACAATGAGCAGTCTTCTTGCTTTAATCCTTTCTTTACAATTATTTAACTTCTAGGAACATATTCTTAGGTACTACATTTTGTGTTCCTACATATGTGCTCCTAAGTGCTCATAAAATATATGTTCCTCAATTAATCACAAACTGGCTATATCTATCTGGTTTCTGTAATGTTATGGTAATGAGGACAATCGTCAGGTCTCATCGCTTCAACTGGTGGGACAGTATATGATCAGTAACCTCCTCAGTTACGTCTAAAGCCTGTAGTATTCGTAAAATACCGATCGTATGATCTCTGCGATCTCAAGATTCGGTTTGAGGTGCTGAAATAAGTCAAATCCTGCAAAAAAGCGACATTTGTAAATTCTGAAATGGTGCTCCCACAGACCTAATAAAAAGACGGACGTAATCCCAACAAGAAATTCAGTGAAGCACCCATAGTAATACCAACTCCCTATTCGTACAAGTACACACACCCACACATTGACACCATACTGCGTCAATCGCGAATCAAAAATTACGCACACATGGTAAGCGGGCGGCCATTGCTATGCTTCACTCTCGATTAGACGAGGTTACGTCAGCCTTTATTTCAGGTCCGCGGGTGCTCCTAAGAAATGTATAAAAATATCAATTGCCATAGTCATGTTACAAAAAGGTATTAGGTATTACAAAATCAATAAACATTTCAAATAAACTACGTCGTCATGCTACTGAATTCAAACAAAGTGTAAAAATAGTTTGTGGCAAACAGTTTTATTTACGCTGAAATACGTAGTTGACCGAGTAGGTGTATCTTTGATAATATTTACTCATGTAGTAACAAAAAGGGCAAAGGCGCTCCCGCGTTCGCGTCTTGGTAAATATTTACTAAGGCTACGGCTACAAGCGTACCGATTTCCTAGCAACCTAGTGTTGAAGGTTTTAACATTTTACACAATATAGGTTACTGCCCTAAGGTTGACTGGTATCAAGACTTTTGTATCTTGTATTTTAAAATGTAAAAAATAGGAAATAAAGATGACAGAATTAAAGGAAATACAATTTTATCAGAACTTCAGTTAATGTATGAATTTGTAGCCAATATGGTGTCAGAAAATCTAGTCAAAACTGAGACTGGATGCTTCTTTGGATATGTTTTCCAACGCATTTGTCCTATTTCTTATTATGTGCTGGGCTCTTTCCTCTCACAATAAAGTTTAAGGAGTTAATAGTCTATTAAATCAGTAAATTGAAAATTGGTGGATTTCACACTTTTTTGAGAACGTAGAAGTAACACTAAGGTGCGGGCTTCCTTATTTTTATTTAATTTACCAAAACAACTGACAATAAAAAAACTTTTCTGTCAATATTTAAGCTATATCTTTTATCATTGATATTTCCTTGAACGCATAATGTTGATAGAATATTAAAAATCACTGTCGAGATTTTACAGAAGACACTATTCTATACCGCAGTTTCCTGATGGACCAAGGGCCCAAGGCACAACTAAGTTTTCCCATTGGCACAACTTAACATACCTAATCAGTTTTATCATAGTGTCGATTTACCAATAGATAATATTGTCTCGAGAAAAAACTGATTCCGGTTCGGTTTCAATTCAAACCTGATTGATTCAATATGTTCCTATTAAATTGTGCAAAATTTTTGAATCGAATAAATAAGTCTTGATCCACTTGATCTTATTCTCGTATGATCGTTCGTTTTTAAAATCGATTCGTGTCAAAATGGAAAGGTTATGTCAAAATTATAACATACATACAGAGCTTAATGATAAATATTATTAAAAAGGCAATAAAATAAATTCAAATTCAAAACACCAGTTGGTTATTTTTGTGTTATGAAAAACATTAAGTCATGAACTTTCAGCGGTTTTGTGTGAAAATGCCATCAAGATAAAAGTATTTATTATTAAATTTCATTAGAAAAGTAAATTGTGTCGATTTTTTATTTTAATGAGACATAAAAACATTGTATATTAATTTTGTTATTATTATAATTTAAGTGAAGCTTAAAAGTTGCTTAATGTGAGGGAATAATATTATGTAAAGAACGACCAATTGCAGTCTGATTACAGGAAGATTTAGCACTACTTATATTTTAAATATATTACAGGAATAAAGGTATTGATATTTACAAAATTACTAATTTCGAGATGGATAAACCATCCTGTAATCCGACTGGGAATTTTGTATTCCATAGAGCGAAGGGTCTCGGGTTCGGTTCCGGGATAGAAACATCGATGACAGGTAGTTGCAAAAATTACCTGGTTAATAATATTTATGAGGTATCTATTAAAATAATTAAGGTCTGATTTACAAAATTTCAAAAAAAAAATCTTATGCTTGTAAGATGATTTTGTTTGATTGTCTGTAAGCACGTATTGTATAATGTGTATACGTATCATCATTGATTGGGTTGGGTTTGTATACTAAAGTTACGAATTCAAATTAATTTATTGCATTATTACAGGTAGGCTATGTCACTGTACAAATGAATATAGATATATTCATGTAACATGCTTTATTAGGTGTACATGTAATAAACACGGCTTATTACAAGTCACAAGCTCCCGCGATAACTGACGCCCCTCTCAGCTCGTACCTTTCACTCCACCCTCACTGCCTCCTTGTACCAATAACCGGGCGGCAAACATCGGTCGCCTTGTTAACCTAAAACGTTAACAAGGATCGGGTAGCACTTAGCCGACGCCCGCTAACTCGGTGGACAAAGCCTGGGTGTGTTTACTTCGCCTAGTTGCGGGTTAAGTGGGCTAATTGCTGATAGAATGTCCGTAGCACCTGACGTAGCAGAAGGACGTTTTAAGGACAGTTATATTTCATATTTCATTTATGTCATGTCCGTTGAGAAAGAAGGAACATGGTTCACCTTATACCTAATGGCATTGTCTACACTTGGTGGGGAAATGTGGAAAGAGCTGATGATAGGCGTTAAATTACAAAAATGTTTACATCTACATATCTACGTAAAGAGGCTTGGAAACCTCTAATTTTCAAAGATATTATAAATTATTAATTATATTAACTAATTATTATTTTGTGAAAAATTAATTGACAAATTCATAATCACTTACTGCAGACAAAAAACCTTTCCAGGAAACTTGAATGTGAAATTGCCTCCCTCCAGTCCAGTACAGTTAAATGATACTAGAGAAACAGGAAAGAGGTGTGAGAACGTCTATTAATTGACAGAAAAAATTAAGACTAAAATTAATATTGTTATGGATAAGTTTTCCTGCAAATAAATAAATGGTCTAAGATATTATTTTTTAATTATTAAAATAAAACAGCTTTTAATATATTATTTAAGTATTTAAGTACGTGTATTTGTTTAGCCGGCATCCCGGCCTTGTTCGGAGCCACTTCTTCAATGTAACTTGTTCATGGGCGCCTAATGCGCGCGCAATAAAACAATAACATGGTTGTAACGTATGACTAGTGTGGATTTGCCTTATTTATTTTTATTAGTGTAATGGATTTTTTTCTTTGGTTTAAAGTCCATTAGGTTAAGCTGATTGTAATTTGAAATTAAGTGAAATTTTATTTTTGTTAAGTATTTAATTTTACACAATTAATGGTTACTAGGAGTCAGTACAGAAACTATCTATGGTGATTAAAGATTCTAAAACATAGATTAACAAGTATTCCTTGTTATCTAAACAATATAATATGCTTATGGAAGTACCATCCTCTCGCTTAATAAAGCTGAAATAAAAATGAAGGTGAATTGGATATAGGTATATATTTTAAATATTCATTTGTAAAGTTAGTAAATATATCTTACATCTAGGATGATCTAGGTGATCTAGATTGTGTTTATAACCTTATCAATGCCCATATTGTATTGTTGATATTTAATAAAAAAAATATTTTAAAGTTTTTATTTTATTTTAATCATAACGATACTTTATCTTTGATAATACCAAATCTCATATAGAAATAGCTAAGAAAATACCCTTAAACAGAATAAATCTAAAGGTAGGTCTACATAACCCTCTCGTATGATAAATACATTAAGTATAAATTTTATAAGCCCATTAAAATTGGGGCGGTCTGCCGCGAGCAAATTGTTGTGAACGTCGGCGCGGGCGCACAAAGAGGCCGCCTAATCAATTGCTCCTCGACCGACGGGCTAAGGCGGTAACCCAAATATTACCATTTATTTCAACAAAAAATACGATCAGCTTTATGGCTTATAGTTTGTAAGCGGTGTGAAATTAAGCAACGACTTTCGGGTTAAGTAAGTGTTTCTTGCGATTTTACAAGTTTAGAGAACTTATGAGTGTTACTTTTTGGTTTTGTTAAGCAATTGTAAATGTTTCTCCAAAATACTCAATTATGCTAATGCATTGTAATAAGTTAATCACACAGGAATCACCGACTCGTTTTACAACCGAAAGAAAGTGAAGAAAATCTTCATTTGAGGAGGATTGTACCTAGCCAGGTGGATTAAAATTATAACCGCAAGTTTTCATTGTACTCAAGCGACTTTAATCAGATTCTAACAATTAACTTTACAAATTTTAATAAAAATAGTTGCTTCTTAAATACAACACAAATTTCGTTAAATAATGACTTAAGTATTTTTCTCTCTTACACATTATGCTTGGACTTTCAATATCGACTCTTCATTTATTTTATTAGTAAATTCCGCAAGGCATCGTAAGTCAGTCTTCTAATACGAATTTATTTGTATGAGCCTTGTATTTAATTAAATGAGAACGTGTATTACATACACGTAGGTCTTTGATATCTGACAAATTCTTTGTACACCTCATATATTTGCACATTCTGAAGGTTGACTGTTAAGAGAATGTTGTTTAGATTTAATGCTAAATCCGCCAATTGTACGACTTTTTTGGATATTAATATTAAATAAATAAATTATACAAACACACGAAAGTGTTAAACCATTAGACTATCACAGCTTAGCAGACATTACCTCATTTAATTTCTCCTAACTGGCAGTACACTTACGCCCCAACTCAGAGTCACTAATGGTTACTTAAATCGCTCCTTACTAAATAATCACCATACATATTCTGTACTAAAGAGCGATTTAAGTAACTGTTAGTGACTCTGAGTTGGGGTGTTAGTCCCCTAATAGTAAACTGCTGGTTTAGCTAGCTTCTAGTCACTGATCCTAGAGAAAATCCACCTTAAGTTAGCCTTTTTTATGCCTTTGAATTTCTTCTCATTAACAAATATCGTAATAAAAATATTGGTCCTAACAACCTTATAGTTAGCCGATTTTATAATTTTTCCAGCTTAAACCTAATTCTATGAGTATCAGTTTTGTATGTTATTCGTCCTTATTGGCGTATATTGTGTGCAAATAGCTAAGCGGTTAACTGTGTAAAGGTAATCCGATGTTTGTACTCCTAATTAACGTTGGGTTAACATCTGGACGTCATTATTTAGCGTTATCTGTTTCATTAACTGTAATGGTTAGCTCCAGTACATGTAACAGTTAGTTGACTGCAAAGTTAACCTACTGGCTATTCATTAACTTACTTGGCGACGATTTTTCCGTCAATTAAATGTTGAGTTAATTAATTAATTTTAAATTAAAAATATTTTTATAAGTTACATAAATATTGTTACTTTATTATTTTAAATCAAAGTTTGGAAAGTGTAATTAATTATTTTTAATTAAAATTTACTAGATGACTTAGATGGTAGGTAAGTCGCTAATGAGTTTGTAGGGCGAGCGACTGAGACTGATCCGATTCGATTCCGGTAGACCATTAAATTCTTATCAAAAATCAAAATAATTCAATCATAAAAGCAAAGCAACAACCCATAATTGTCCCACCGCTGGGCTCGGGGTCTCTTCTCACAATGTGAGGGCTATAGGCCATACCAGCCTACCACGCTGGCCAAGTGCGGATTGGTAGACTTCACACATCTTTGAGAACTTTATGGAGAACTCTCCGGTGTGCAGGTTTCCTCACGATGTTTTCCTTCACCGAAGCAAGTGACAATTAACTTCTAATACGCACATAATATTTGAAAATTAGAGGTGCGTGCCAGGATTTGAACTCGGGTCCCTTCGTTCCGGAGACCAACGATCTAAAATCTAGGCTATCACTGCTGTTTTAGTGTATTCAATCATAAATATAAGCACATTTTTTTATCCTATTACCTGTTACCATTTCGCAATGGTGCTTTTATGACAAAAAATTCTTTACTCTACGAATTGATAATATTTTCACTAGGGAGCTTTACGAGCCGTCTAATGGTAAGTCTTCGTCGCGTATGGAAATCATTAAAGACAAGAGAAGAAAGGAAAAATCATCCAACGTTCCAACTTCAAATCTTACCTCCTTGGTCTATTGGCACGAGCTTTAGGGCTATAAGTCCGTTAACCATAGTCTACTTTCACGGAAGGCATGAACTAAGGTATGAGTCAAGGCATGAATCAAGGCACGTGCGGACACACCCGGACCTACCCCACGAGTGCGCCAATCGATGGGCCCACGCAGTGACGCGCATGCGTCGTCCTGCGATGCAGTACTGACGGGTGCGAAATTGTTTGGGATATTACATTTCTTTTACAATGTTAGTATAAAGCTAGGTAATGAAGAGTGCATTTGCCATAAGTGAAATGTAATTGGTTGAACAATATTTTTAATGACGTCTGACGATATTATAGGAGACGTATGTTTGATTTGTAGTTCTTGTCAGTGTACTTTATTATATTGTTTTATGTTGGTCTGCAAAATAAATATAAAATTTAAACGTAAAGCTTTCGTAGTATATGAAGTGAATAAAAAACACGATTTATATAAATATAAAACAAACTATCTTGGACTTACACACTAAAAATATCTAGTAACTTTTATAAAGATTCACACAGTGACAAATCACATACACACACACACACACAAGAATGCATGCCAGACACAAACCTTAACTTAGTTTAGTATTTAATTTTCTCATTTTAAGTGATGTAAAAATCTTATGAGAAATAAGATTCCTTAAACCCAAACCGAAAATATCCAGTTATATTTCTACAAAATTACCTTCTTAATGTAATGTAAATTTCATAGTTACGCAGTATTTTTTATACTTCATCATAATAATACCAATACCAAGTAGTAAAACTGCACAATTAGGTCCCAGACCTATTAATTTGGTTATATATTAGCATCTTCAGAATGACAACAGCCAGCCAAATATCTTTATTATTTGGCATGTCGAAAGGCTGACCTATTTATAGTGAAGTTGTCAGTGACGCAGGCTCAAAAGCTCTTACGAAACACTTCTGCGTGCGATAGTACTGCGGCCGGGTTCATTCGTGCTTTGCGGCATCCGCGTTCGCCTGAAAGCTCTGCTGAGGGCTGGAAGATTCTTCTGCTAATAAATTAATTGAACTGAAATAACACACCACTTCACGGATCTTCTACAGTTCTTCAGACAGAGAACGGAGAAAAGCAGCAATGTAAGTAGAGTTATTCATTATTGCAGTAACAAGTAGGGTTGAAGTGTGACAATATTTTGCGGTTGAAGTGTCGAGTGCTAGATTCAAGAATTATTTTTGTTGAGTGCCTTCAAAACATAGTAGTTTTATACAAATTTAAGAGGTGAAGTTGTTTTTCAGTTTTATGTTGATTGCAAATTGAAGGGTTACGTGGGAAATTAGATTTATAATTTTTTTTTTTTTTTTGGATTATGAAAAAATAATAATCGTGTTCAATCTTCGTTATCGTTTTAGGTCATTTCAGCACCGTTCAGGAATAAATAGTGTATGTCGTGTTTTAAATTGTTCTCATAGGTTTTAAACAGTGGGTCTAATTGCTTCTTGTAGATCAACAATAGTCACGTTTTAATCTTATTTCAATACTCAGTTTAATAATATTCAAAACTTTGGGACTTAGGGGATTGGTTTCGTCTACCCATAAGACCAACCTATTTGACCATGTTTTGGCGCACATTATGGCCAACAACCGAGCCAAAGGTACCTCCTGGTCTCTCCTGTCTATTACTATTTACACGTGTGACACTCCGTTGTATTTTCTAGCAATAAACATAAAAATTCAAGCGAAAATGATCTTGACTAAAATTAGTGAAAAATATTCTCAGCTTCTCAAGTCAACGACTCTCTGTCCACTCGCCTGATGACACTACATTAGATAATCTCTTTGAACACTCTGCTCTTGCCAGTTGATGGATTAAAACTTTTTATGTTGCATTGTAGTATCACAAGAAGGTGGTTTCGTGGTTTCTGATGGATATATTCTGTAGGGTTTAGAGTTCCCTGGAGAAAATGTGACTATTGTTCGTGACTAAAATCTCATCGACTGGTTTGTACCAGTAATTACATGAAATATAATAATTTATTAAGACTTAGAAAAAAAAATTTAATGGAGTAAATATTAATGTGACTTATACATATTAAATTTCTCGATAAAAAGAGGAAAAGGTATCTAATATACCTACTTAAAATCAAAACTTAAATTGTAATTTATTAATTACGAGTATAAAAACCTTTACGTTAGTGTATGAAACATGGCTATTAGCCAGTAGTTCTATTGTAAAGTTTCTTTCAGAGCACCAATCTGTACGAGATAGGTACCTACTTGGGTACAGTTTAGCCCCTTACATGCTATCATGATGTTGTGGCACTTTGCCAACTCTCTATTGATTGGTAAGCTGTTGTCAGCAATACTCTTTGAAGTCTGTGCCCACCACAATGAAAAATATAGTCGTAATATGTTTACTCAAACTTTATTGGACCGACATAGGACCTTTAATTAAGGAGATGAGAATGATTTATTATCATCCAAAGCCGTTGAATTAGAAAACTAAAATAGAAAATAAATAAATAAAATAAAAATAAAATCTGAACACGTAACACGGGATTTTTTTAATTTCCACTAGACAGGAAAGGATTTATATTTTAAGGAGGATACATTTATAGAATTACTTGTTTTCGTAATTAAGTTAGCATATTTTTATGTCCCCACGAGTCATTAGGTTCTTCGAAATATCCTTTGTCAAAGGTACGGTCTCTTTACACGTATAAATGTTCCTGATAATAGGTAAGTAAGGAAACTGATGGTAACGTTAAATTAGTTAAAGCTGTGAAGACTCCTTAGTAGTAAAGGGTTTTGATGTTATGTTCAGTAAAGACATTTAAATGGCTGCTCGGTGTAGTTTTTACTCGATATCACTTCCACGCCGTTTGAGTTTCAAAGTATTTGACTGACGCATAAAAAATCGATAAAACATTCTCACGATAGCTCATAAAGATTATATTACTACAGTACTGAGGTAAGTGCTACTGTTTAGGTAATAAATCACTGAGACACTTAAACTACACTGAAGAATTCCCTGTGTACACCATAAAATAAAATAAATTATATCGTATTGTAGTTTAGACGTTCACAATTAATATCCTTTTTTACATGTCATAATGGTCACGTAATACGTAGATATATACCTAGACGCATAATGGATTTTTAAAAACGTGAATTTTAAAATGATTTTTAAAATTTATAATAGGTACATAGAACATTTCGGACTACCATCAAGTACTATAATTTCTTCTGTGCTACCATTAAAGTCCCTTCTTATAGGTACATTGTTTAAGTACACATTCTAATCATAATAATTCTACATTCCACTAATTATCAGATAACTGTACCTATCAGGTATGAATATGATATTTTAAGTAAATGGAATAATTATTACTTGCGTGATAAAGTACGATTTGTGTTCAATTAAAGAGAATTCGTTACTTAACTCCACGTGACCATTTTGCTTAGTGTTTTTGCCTACATTGCTGTATTTCATAAGTTTCTCAATTACCTACTGTAGTTTCTAGTAGCAATGCTTATCACAAAAAATCATCGTGATCATCAGACCAATATGTAAAAAAAGAGAGTAGGTCTAATTGCAAGATGTGGCGTATACAAACAGGGTACCGAAGTTAAATAAAATAATTTAAAAATATCCAGGTCAGAGCAAACAGGTGCGACTCCAGGAGGCCTGGCACCAGCGGAGCCCCAGACCGGTCCTGATGGAGAGATCATCGGAGGTCCCCGTACTCCGCAGCAGATTGCAGCGCAGCGGCGACTGCAGCAGACGCAGGCGCAAGTCGATGAGGTATGTCGACAACCCACAACCGAGCAAAGGAGCCTGATGGTAAAAGGTCATCGTTGGTGGTTAACAGCAACACCAAAAGCACCATAGATGTATTGCCCAATTTGAAAAATGAGATCAAAGCAGAGGAAAAAGAGTTAAGAGGGTAAATAATTCTTGACAAAAAAATAACCGACTTCAAAATTAAAGATCTCGTTCAAATTTAAGTGGAACCACATGAAAAGCACCAGCTATCGATTAAAAAAAGAATCATCAAAATCTGTTCACTCAGTCGAAAGTTCTGAAGTAACAAACATAAAAAAATACAGTCTAATAGAATACCTCCTCCTTTTTGAAGTCGATTAAAAAAGGAAGAAATAGACATTGTCATCTGATCTCTAGTGATAGACCGAGCTATCTGAGTGTAGCAAAGTTTTAAGTTAAGTTAAGCAACGATGATTGGATTACTTTTTTAAGACTCCCGAATAAGGTCTTAGTAACTGTGAACAATAATGTTCACATTAACATTGTTCTATAAAACTGTTAGAAACATGAAAATTAAAACAGCAAGGATACAAATTAGAAATATAAGTGGCCAAAATGTTATAATATTATGATCAAACATTGCTAATTTTCAGGTGGTTGACATCATGAAAACTAACGTTGAGAAAGTACTCGACAGAGATGCTAAATTATCAGAACTGGATGATCGAGCAGGTAAAGTAAATAAATGAAACTAAAAATCCAACCAATCCGCACTGGAGCAACGTGGTGGAGTATGCTCTAGACCTTCTCAAGAGGAGAGACCATGCTCAGTAGTGGGCGTTAATGGGTTGAAGCCAAGAACTAACAAGTAAAAAAATAATAATTAAGTAACTACTAACCCGCCCTCGCTTCTCTATGGGTACCTTAACCTTAGTCTTACTTACTTACTAGTATCCCCGAATCAATTCCTTTTTGTCAAAAATTCTAATAATATAGTTTAGAAGTTTCCCATGAATATGGCTAACATATACAAAAATAACTTTCTAAATCCAAGTAGCAGTTCCAGGGGCTTAGAGGGCTTCCATTAATTACGTGAGGCTTTCAGGGAGGGTGGGGGCGAGTCGAATCTCATCTTACGTTGGGGAGAGAGGGGGTCTCGGCAAATCTCACGTATTTTTCCTTCTCTAAATTATAGGACCTTGCATATCTAAAACAAAGCGCACAAAATGAATTATGAAAAAAAAAACACATTTCGATTTTTTTCACCCAAAGTCTATCGAGTGTGGACACTAGAAATACATATTTTGAAAAATAACGTGAAATTAGGGGAGGGGAGGGGATCTGAAAATCGCTAAAAGCGCCTCACGAAATTAAAGGACGCCCCCTTGCGTATTCAAATAAACAAACAAAAAAATCTTCAGTTTATTATATTAGTATAATATGTGAAGAACTTATTGATTATTTAACTATTAATAGATAATTAATTAACAAATAATTACGTTTATAGACGCACTGCAGCAGGGAGCGTCACAATTTGAGCAACAAGCGAAGAGTCTGAAAAATAAATTTTGGCTACAAAATCTGAAGGTGAAATATTTTGTTATATTACCTAATTTAAATCGCTAAACGCTTACACACTCGCTTAAACACAGTGGCGTGGACGACACATATAAACCTGAATACAAATTATCTGTCACATAAATATGCGGGCGGGAATCGAAACAGTGACCCCTCGCCTCACAGGCAGGCTCGCTACCAACTAGGCTACAGCGTCCTCATTTAATTTAATATAATACAACTTTTGGAAAACGTCGAATTAATAATTCTTAAATCTCGATCGAATTAAGAATTAATAATTAGCTGTGCGACTTTATTTGGATTATAGTTTTTGGTATTCGTTAATTAATCTAATTATAATATATAATAATATAATTATAATATATAATTATTATTACAAATTATTGTTACAATATACGTCACTGTTACAGATGATGATAATAATGGGAGTGATTGGAATCGTTATAATTGGCCTTCTCTTTGGTGAGTTTTGTAAATCTTTTCAAATAAACCATCTGTTCTGGCTAAGGCTTAGTTTACGTGTCCGTCTAGATGTTAATGTTATATTCCAAAATAAAAAGAGATGAAAATTGTTTCATTGTAATAATTACAATGAAAATAATGAAAAGTGTTCTTATCGTAATTAATAATTAACCTTCAGTGATTATTAAAGTTACATAATTTTAACATTCATATTTTTTAACATTCATCAATTTTCATCACTTGGCTGGCTGTAAGCCACAAAATATAATATTATACCTAAATAGTTTTTAATCACATTTTCTATATCAATGTGAATTGTTTATGTAAATATTTTGTGACGCGTGTTAGGTAATGATTTATGTTCTGAATTTAGATGAAAAGGAGGATGGGCAAAATGAAGAAGTAAATTACCCAATTTGACCACGTATTTTCTATGTATCAAATCTACTAGTGACACAATATAAAACAATTTAAGATGAATTTTGTTACATCAAATATTTTAATCGCAAATATTTGACATTTTTTACTACACTACGGCGAAGCGAAAGGAGGGTTATAAGTTCAGTTTATTTGTTCCCGTTGGACTTTTAAACTACTTATCATAATTTGATAGATGTATTGGTGTATTGATTAGATTATTCGCGTCTTAATAGGGTATTTGACGTCACACTAAATTCAATACGACGCCCTCTAGAGAATATAAATTTATTAATAAAATCTTTTTCAGTCTGTTTTGCGTATCAAATGAATTATTATTGGTTAACTACAAATATGAAATTAAAATATTAACCCATCGAGAGCTAGATAAATATTTGAAATCGATTTTATCCCAAGAAATCATACAAAATGTCCAACCTCCTTTAACCCTTTCTTGTTAATTGGCGAATTGAATATTTCTTCTGTTGGCTGATCTAATGCTCAACTAGTATGGAACTATTTAATGGAACTGTCTATCAAATTATCGTTTCTATTTAGTTGTACAAACGCGAAATTAAACAATTTGACTAAGTATTACTTAAAATTGGAAAGCCAACGTTAGAGCTAACGTTATAGCTGACGTTAGAGCCAACGTTACAGCCAACGTTAAAGCCAAGTTAAATTTCGCGTTTATTGATGTTGTTCGTTATGTGACGTGACGTGTGAACATAGCGTAGCGTAGCGTCTAGTCGCTTCGTGGCGTTTGTTCTGCTTACGGCTGTTTGCAGGTGATAACATAAAACAAATGTTTGGTTAGTTCGATACCGTGGCACACCGACTATGAATGACCTCCCGAGCGTATCGACCAATAATGGCACTTTGACAACTATTAATAAACATTGTAAGTAACAGCCACTCTGACTTCTTCCGCTTTGGCATGTTTATTTGTAGTATAGAATCTAAAATGATGGCAATTTTTAATTGTACAGACGCAGGAGTTAATTTTTGTAACTGAGAGAATAATCAATGATAAAATTGCTTGCATTTTCCCCATTTGTTCGTAATCAAGTTACGTGTTCATTTTAAGTTGTAATTATTAATTATAATTAACAATCACCATGACCTTAGATATGTAAATTCATGCAGTATGTATGCAGTAGGTATAGAAATATTTTAACAAATTATTAAGGTTACAATTATTTTTTAAATCTGCAATATTCCGGTAAAAAATTAATATTATCAAGTTCAGCAAGTGAATAACTTTGAAGAGATTAACAGTTACTTTGTGGTAGTTAGTAGAATTTTATGGGTATTGGAGTGGACTGAGACCTTAACAAGTTTTACGACAAATATTTAAAAACGGCATTTATATAATGTGCCGTTACGAAATGCCTTAACATTTAAAATACAAATTAGATTCTAAGAAAAAAAGTAAAATTCCTGTAATTCACTTCGTCCGTAAGAGGTAGGTAAGTTGTTTTCAACATGCATGTTCGCCTTTCTACAAAAGTAAGTAATATGAAATATAACCATAATGTGCTGTGTGTACTATAAATGATATTTAACTATGCAATCATACACGTATAATTCTTGTAGCAAATAAAGTTTTACTTCCGATTACTCTACAATAAATTTTAGATTAAACATTTCAAGGAGTAAGTACATACCAATAATGACTCTACATTTTTTTACATCTATCATAATGTACAAAACCTACTATATTGTACAAAAGTGATAACCAAATAAGTATAAAAAAACATTTTTGTTCAAGTATTTTTCGTACAGGAAACTTAGGAAGTCTAAGATTTGATTATCACTTTACATTGTCACGCACCTTGATTCTAGTGGTATATTAATAGTTTCATCAACTTTTCTATTACACAAAGTACTTACCTTACATTCATTAAAATTAAAATAATGACTAACACTCAGATTTTTATTGGTAACTTTAAATCCATTAAAAATAAATAAATAATTAACACATCGTCTACATGACGTTTTTTTGCTTAAGATTGTAGTGGTAAAAGCCCATTTTATTAGAAACCGGCCACATAATTTGGCCATTATTTTTGCAGACATTGATATTTTAGAGCGCTTCCGTGCTTCGGAGGGCATGTAAAGCCTTCGGACCCCGTTGCTATCGTAAGATAATACGTCGAAGGCCCATGGCTGGCAAACCACACTGGAGCAGCGTAGTGGAGATACTCTAGGCTTCCTACAGGAGAGACCCGTGCTCAGTAGTGGGCCAATAATGGCTTGAAGTCAACATTTACATTAAGGCTAGGTTTACCGTATTTTGAGATTTTTAAAAATATCTGAGACATATAATAGTACATTATGATACAAGTGTGGTATGTTGGTCATTACACTCGAGGTGATATTGCACAGCGCGAGCCGAAGGCGAGTGCTGCAAGAAAACCGAGAGTGTAATGACCAAACCTCACGTGTGTCATACGACGTTTTCCAACACACTTACGAGTAAAAAAATACATTCTCGGAAAATGACTGCGCATTTTTGCCGATTTTCCATTGAATGAAGGTCTCATAAACTGCCATGTACTTATCCCTGGATTTTGGAGGCAAAAGGCTAGCACTGGCATTTCGTGCCTCACTTAATATTTCCGGCGGCGTCAAATCAACGTATCGGTCTTCTTCTATACTAGAGATTGACATTCTAAACTTGTTAATCACTTATTCGTACTCAAATAAACAATGCTCACATACCAGACGGAAAGTTTGTTAAAAATGGCGCGCTCCGCGCTGATATTTTTTTTCTGCGCGCGGGGTGTTAGCTATGCGCGCTCAGATTGGAGCGTAGGCACGAACAATTACGCTAAACAGCCAAAACGCAAAATGTAAAAACATCTAATATTTATGTATTTATGAATTAGTTTCACGTTGAATTATTAAATAAAGTAAATAAGTTGTTGAAAATTTATCATATTCAAGGTGGTACACTTCTTTTTTTTTTACAAAAATAGTGTTATTTTTAGTCTTATGTTGAAACGAAACGTATCTAAGTCAAAACTTTTTTCCGAAATTTAAAAATAAAACTATAACCCGGCTAAGTTAAGAGCAAATAGAATGCATAAATAATATCTTTCAGCAAGGTACAAACTTAATTTGATGGAATATAAAATAAAACACTAGTGCGATCAAGAAAAAAAGCACAGGTGTTTAATACCATGATTTATGAGTGTAAAAGCCATGTGATAAAAACCAATTTATGAGCAAGGGTGTTGAAAAATAGGTTTTTTAAATTCTGAAAAAAATTATGTTTTAGTTAGGGATCTAATCTAGGTAAAGTTGCTTTCAGTTACAAAATTTGATGAACTTCACTCGTTAAAAAAATCTCGATGGGAAATACTTTTGTGGGAACACCAAGCCTTAATAAGTCCTAATATTTGAGAACATTATGTTAATTTAGACTCAAGAAATTAGGTTTATTCATTAGCAGTGCATTTAGACTAGTACTGACATTTAGCTGACCTTATATCTTAATTTATGTTATCAGTGATCACTTTACTATTTGGAGAACACTATTTCTTAATTTAACGGTAGTAATGTCGCGCAACTGTGTTATCTGATTATTCTATTTGCTTGTTGATGCTTGTACATATTAAAGCAATGTGAGTTCTAAGAAAATATTACTTATTTTTCTATGATCCTATTTGTAATTATAATATGAGTAATTACATTGTAATCAAAAATACGTCACTGAGTTTTAGTTATTATTTAAACATTTTTACTCTGGTTGTTAGAAAAAGCATACAATGACTTATAAGCTAAAGTACCTACCTAAATTACGCACAACCTTTTACAAAGTTACCAAACACGTATAATTTCAAGTTACTTTAACTTATATAGTTACTTACACGTCTACTACATTACTTTGTCAACTCGCTTTAAAACACATATTAGCGTATTACTATTATATTTCAGTATCTTCATTCCTAAAACCTACATGAACCTTTATAATTCTTACATATTTTAGTAGTATTATTAACGGAAGAAAAAAGACATAATATTTCACATTCTTTTTTTTTGAACATCATGTTATCATTTTGTATATGCTAAGTTGTTTTAATTAAAATTTCAGGAAAATACATGTAATCATCGGTCATCCATCGCAGTGTCTCGGCTGCACTTCAATTAAGAAGATTGTTTAAGCGATTTCCTTTATAAATAAAATACGTACGTATTAACGTAATTCACTAAACCGTAGATTTTAGAATTAGTGATACAAATGAAAACAATTATTACATGATAACTTGAAATTAAAAAATAATTATTTAACTATATATAATATGTATATTGTATACTATTATGTAGAGGTAAGAATAGTAAAAACTCTTTTATTTATTATAATTAACAATAATAATTAATAATGTTGACATGGTTTTACGGCTTCTAATATTTCTAAGTACAAATTGTAATATTATGGCAATAATATGTATGATAGGACTATTAAATCAGTTTACAGAAAATATCCTACGACGATATGATACGACGAAACACTTAGATAAACAATATTACTCGGGTCAACCTTCATACTCGTATATTCATGTCTAAAAGTAGTTGTAAAATGGCCTAATTTAGATTAAAAATAAAGGTAATATTACCTTTTAATTATTGTACAAATAACAATTTGTTCTTTAACAATCTTACTTTAACAAGAAACTTTAAAAGTTAATGCATAGCAACGAATAATTAATTAATTTACTATAGTTTTCGCAGTAAATGACAATTATCACAACACAAAATAGACAACGAATAAGTATAAAATCAATTCCAGCATCAATATAATGTGCCTAACCCATATAATTGAATCTTTGAAGAAAAGCTTAATAATAATGTGTACCTATGTATACTGTGTAAATTTAATGATTGTGCAATTAATTGAGGCGTAATAAATTGTGTTATGTTTAAAAAATATGTTACAGTTGTAAGCATGATCAATTTGGTCAATTACTCGCATTATTATTAATAGAAGAATAATAATAGCCATGCTCACTTGTGTCAATGTCAATTATTTTTGTTAATTATAATTGTAAGTAATAATTAACTATCTAACAATCGTGTTTATTTCACAGTCTTCAATAGGAAATTGTAGTTATTTCAAAGTGTGATATTAAAAGTGTATTAAAAATGAGTTATAGTTATACTAAAGAGACAAAAATAGTACCATTTCTATGAATTTGAATTGGGAACATGAAAGAAGGCAAAGTATAAGAACGTAGGTACTTTTTCCTTTTCAAATTTATTTAATTTAATCGCAGGAATTCTAACAAAATGAAATGTGTATTTTTTTAATAATCAAACTTATTTATATTTTAAATCCAATAATTAATTTGTACCTACTTTTTAAAAATATATTATGTTAAATATAATTATGAGTTATTTTGGTATTTTTTTTACATTAAGAAGTACCTACTGGAATAGAAAAGGTGCCATTGACAATATTAGTTTTTTTAATAATGATAGATAATGGGCTTGGGAGCGACGGTAGAATAGATGGTTGATCCAATTACGATACCGTTCTGTTAAAAAGAGAGAGAATAAACAACGTTTCTTATATGAATCGTAATATCTAGAGGTTTGTGAAAGAATTTAATGTAAGCGGGTGCTATAAATTATAATTTAAAAGTTTCCAAACTATGACACTGAAATATTATATAGATTAATTTACTATACATAATATGGTATAATCACAACTCGACTTTCCTATTTTAATTAGTATCTATATCTCAAATAATTAACAATTCACTTTGTTAACCATAAAGTGACGTCTGATTATGGTTAATGTTATGACCGTTTATAACAGATAATTATAATTAAATAATAGCTTTAAACAATATATTTTGCGAAAATCCATTATTAAGTATTTTAAGCTTTGATCTATAGCATTCAAATATTCGGTGTACATTCTTTAAATATTTGTAATTTGTATAAATCATCTTAATTAACTAATAATTAAAATTTATCCTTAAATGTTGTTGTTTATCAAATAAAGTATTTCGAAATTCAACGAGTGCTACATAAAGAAGAAAATAAACAAGCGCATGCCCCGAATAGTATAGACGGATGCTAATTATAATTGTGTTTTAAAAAATATTAATATTAATAATATGTTATAATTAAGTCTCTTCAAATTATGGCTGTAACTATAAAGCGCGCCAAGGAAACCTTTAAAAATGCAATAGTAAAATGTTATGTTTAGTATTTAATTATTGATTCAAATAATAGATAGTAGTCGATATATAGATAGATATGATGGAATAAATCATGTGACAAATAGATAGGTAAAATCATAATTATTTTATGCACTTATAGAATCACTTACTATTATAACGATCTTTCGAATTGGCATGTTAAAATTTATACCTTATATTATTCTATTAGTGTTGTGATTATTTGAATTTAATTCGAATGTAAACGGATTATTGATAAAATTAAATGTGATTAAAGTACACGGTGTATTACAATGAAAAGTATTTTATTTTATTGTATAAATTTATATTTTAGGCAGAAAATTAAATCAAGCAACTGAAATGTATTATTGCTGAACAGCGAAGGTATGTTGACTATGGTGTTATCAATTGAGTGATTCCTTACCATATTAAACCTTTATTACAAACGGCCATGGCCCGAGACCAAATATAATTTCAGTAAAGTTTTGGTAGTGCCGTTCGTCTTGGCAGCGGAACTACCGCGTCACCCAAATGACTTTTTTAGGGTTCCGTAGCCAAATGGCAAAAAACGGAACCCTTATAGATTCGTCATGTCTGTCTGTCTGTCTGTCTGTCTGTCTGTCTGTCTGTCTGTCCGTCCGTATGTCACAGCCACTTTTCTCCGAAACTATAAGAACTATACTGTTGAAACTTGGTAAGTAGATGTATTCTGTGAACCGCATTAAGATTTTCACATAAAAATAGAAAAAAAAAACAGTAAATTTTGGGGGCTCCCCATACTTAGAACTGAAACTCAAAAATTTTTTTTCATCAAACCCATACGTGTGGGGTATCTATGGATAGGCCTTCAAAAATGATATTGAGGTTTCTAATATCATTTTTTTCTAAACTGAATAGTTTGCGCGAGAGACACTTCCAAAGTGGTAAAATGTGTGTCCCCCCCCCCCCCCTGTAACTTCTAAAATAAGAGAATGAAAAAACTAAAAAAAATATATGATGTTCTTTACCATGCAAACTTCCACTTAAAATTGGTTTGAACGAGATCTAGTAAGTAGTTTTTTTTTAATACGTCATAAATCGTAAACCGCAATTTACCTCGATCAAATTTACAACGAACTACAAGAACATTTATATTATGTTACTTGTTGCTACGGAACCCTGCATGGGCGAGTCCAACTCGCACTTGGCCGCTTTTCTTTCTTGCATCTAATCCTCTCTCTCTCGGGACTCTTTGGCTCTACACACAGGTTCATCAGCCAGCAAACATATAAAACAGCTATGTAAACATATTATACAGTTAAAATAGTAATTTTAATCCTTATATTTCTGTGTTTAAAAAGGTAATGAGTATGTGCGTTATATAATTTAATTCACAGTTGGCATATACTCATAAAACACGACCGTTTCTGAACAACGTTACGAGTATCTGGGCCCATTAAAGCGCAGGCTGTGATGTGTTATCAGTAAGTCACGTAAAACTTCCATAATTTAATATTTAGCAACAACTGCAAGCCTTTAGACACGACGTTAACGTGTTAATAGTGCAAGACAACGAACAATCTTCGTAAATTGATAAATTTAGTCCTGTCACACTAGAACGAATAGTATTAGCTGCAGAATCGCGAGAATATCAACTCTATATACATATTTTTAGGGTTCATTTTAATCGTGGTTAGACCTCTTGGTTCCGCAAGCTCTTCATACTAGACCATGGAGAATGATGTGAGAGCTCGCGAGCTTTCTCTTTGATAGTTGCCCGCCATTTTGACTTACAGTAATAGCAGGTATGACGTGAGTTATGCGTTCGTGTCATTGAAGCTAAGTAATGTTGGTAGTGTTCTTAATGTGGGGTTAAATTAAAAGAGTCTAACGCACATCTCTAATAAAACTAAAATAGTTGTTAATTAAAGACAAAAAATAATATCTTAAAAGTAAAATGTCAAAAATGACGTTTGTGCTCATTGGTTGTCTGTGGTTTCACTTTTTTTTTAAAACTATTTATGCAAAAGTAAAACGAAAAGGAAAAGGTTTGATTTTAAAGTGATACAAAATCAGCCCGCGAACACGATATTTCGTTCAACAGACAGTCAATTATTTTCGCTGTGGGAACTGTCTAAGAAAACAAAGCGTGTTCAGTTACAACTGTTCTTGGATTGCGCGCTGAATCTCTTACCATAAGTTTTCTATCGTGGTGTAAATACTAGGTATGTATGATGATGAATATTGTTCTGTGGCACGATTGTTCAATGCTGAAGAGATTTGTACAGATACAAATTTATTCCAATGGTATTTACCATCCTTTTAAACATCTTCCATTACAATTTGCACAGCATTGACACTTTAAGAAACAATCGAGAATCCTCTCTAAATCCGAGTACATACTTATATCATCTACGAATGATTTTGGCTTCCCGCCCACGTCAGTCTTTTGTAGGACCGATAATCGGGCCGATTTTTCCTGCCATATTATTTCTGACCGACTTTTTGTAGGACGTGTGCATTGCACTATTGCTATCAGTACGTTCTATTTTTCTCCTTCAAAAAATCGGTCACTGATTATCGGACGTGGGCGGGAAGCCTTTGACTGTTTGGAGTTTTGGATACTCATGAAGCATCGTTTGTTGTCCATGTTACCATAGGAAATCTTAGAGCATAAGTATATTATTATGTGTATACGAATGTTTGTTTTAAGATGAATTTTTTTTCACATAAGTGTATGGAAAATACTATAATGCTTCTGGCCAAAGCTGAACCACAAAAAGACTGCTGTTTATTTTAGCCTGAAGAGTCAGCGCCGGAGAAAAAGGAATAATTTCATCGATCCAGCAACTTATGCAGATGTTATTGATTCTGCATCGAGTTGATTCTTAATACCGTAAAGGAGATTCGTTTAGACTCAAGGATACATGGTCCTTACATCCCAACAATCACGCTTTTCGCATTGAATAGTGCTGAAATTAGCGATGCGATGGTAGGTGCTTCATCCGCGTGAAAAAATTTAAGTTTATCGTTCGCCACCAGGTGACATTAGTGTTCAAGAGTAAAAAAGGTTATATCGTTATTGAAGGTAAAATAGTATTACTTGTAATAGAGTATAATCGTGACAATGATTCATATTTATTTAAAAAATTAACTCTCTATCCTTGTAAAATTAAATTGTCATTGTCACGTTCGAGTTTGCAACAACAATTACCAATAGTAGGGGTAACAAGGTACACATCTGGAGCTGTGATGTTGAATGTAGTGTGAACATTCGCAGCATTATTTAATTGCGTGTCGGTGAGCCGCCGTCAGCTAGGTGGTATCTTTGAGGAGTTAATGGGACGGATTGTTTAAAGGATTGCAGATTGCAACAAAAAGAAATGAATCGCAAAAATGTTGAGCTCAGCCTGAAGCAGGTTCGTAGTTAATAAGTTTACTTACTGATGAGTTTTACTTTAAAATGTTCTTTAAGTATTTTCTTAGGGGGTTTATATTGTTTTAGAATGTTATTAGATTCGATAACATTTTCGATAATCAAGTTTCGATAAAATGTGACCATAAAAAATAAAATGTGATCAAGTTTTTGGCATACATAGTCAAAACCAACTATTTGTTAAAAAAATTTTAGTGTACTTAAGCTACTAACAAGAACCAAGCACAACCTAAGTAATCCTAAAATCTAAGATTTACTTACACCACAACAGTATAGAAATGAATGGTGATTCTTTACTAAGGAGCAATTAAAGCAACCGTTACCGACTCTGAGTTGGGGCGTTAACCGTTATTTATTTAAGTGTTTAATTTTTGGACGTAATAAAAAGATGATTCTAAATCTAGGTTATTAGTAAGTCTAGGTTGCGCTGTAGGTTGCATAATAAAAATAGTGCATACAAAACCTCGAATGCAAAGAGATCGCAGCTCGCAGTGCCGCGAGATATTGAATTTAGTGCTAACTCGCTAGCCATCGTGTTAGAGCACGTCAGAGGTGAAGTTACTTACTAAACTATCTGGTTATTACTTTGTATTGTAGTGTTTAAACTATACGTCGTATTCGCTTTGTACTTTTGATTTTAAATATGTCGGCGAGCGACCTCTTTGGTTCTACAATGATCGGCCGATGCAGATGCTGTCATGCAAGAAAAGAGTCATGAAGAAAACGAAATATTTAGATTAAGGAATATGTCAATCTATTTAGAACAATACGTGTGGGACATGGGCGTAGCCAGGGGGGGGGTTTCGGGGGTTCAAGGACTGACATTTTTATGTGCTAATAAACCCTTAAAAAACATTTTTCTAGACGTCATTCCGAATCGAATGAGCTATCGCCGGCGACCGTATAAATTCGCAGGCTATCGCACATATTTTAGGAGCTTTATTTATATTAAACACGTTTTTGAACTTTTTGACTAAACTAATAATAGATGTCACTACATACGTTGTGAGAAAAAATAAAGTCTCAATTTTCTTTAGGGTTATTTTATGTAACTTTAGTCGTTGTAACAACCCCCCCCCCCCCCCTCCTAAACTTGACCCCCCCCCCCCCCCGAAACTAAAACCTGGCTACGCCCGTGGTGTGGGACATTCTATGGGAATAGTGATCACGGAGTAGTAGAGATTGTTATTGATGTGAACGTTAGGAGAACTGAAAATACCTATATCATGGAGCAAAGCAGAAGAAATATTATTGAATAACCAATATCATAGAATACCCCTTCTGCTCCAAATACAAGACTTATTATGACAATTATTAAATTTTTAAGAAATTATGGACATGTAATATAACACGTGTTCTATACTTTAACCGCCCGTGGTTGTATGGTAAGTATTCGAAGTCAATTCGGTTGAGTTATTCAGTTTAATTTACAGGATCGATAGGGGTAAGTGCCAAACGGACTCAGCTGCCAAAAGATTCGTGTTTCTACTGGGGGCTTCACTTTGTTTCGCTCTTCTTCCTTGGCCGATAACATATAGGGAATTCATTTTGTGTTGTAATAGATAGTGACGGGTACCACTAACTGATATATCCATAATTTATTTAGAGAAAACCATTTTCGTCAACAATATTGAAGTGTCTATTCGTCGTAATTAGACTACGCGACACAAAGGAGGGTAATATGTTTATCAGTCTATGTATGTATATATGCGTGTTCCTATGTGGAGTTGTAAGACCAAACGGGTTGACCGATTTTGATGATTCTTACGTCGATTACTCAATCAATTCGTCTTAATCTTGCAAGTGTCACTAAAAACATTACAATAATTTTATTAAAATTCACCACACAGGCAACCAGATGAAATAGTGTTTAAATGAAAAAAAAGAATAATTCGACGAACTAAGTCAAGTGGGGTCCCGACTGTTAATCCTTCTATCTATGATGTAGTTATTCAGTTACTTTTAACAACATTCTGAAGTACTGGGCTCGTTTTTTTTATTTTTTACGCAGTGGGGTTTTTGGTATTTTTTAATATTTTTTTTTTATTTTAAATCTGAAATAAGGCTAACAGTTAACACAAAATGAAAATAACTTAAAGCCAAATAATTTAATGCCAAAACTAATTTCAGTTTAATATTTATTATTTTTTAAAGGAAATAAATAATTCAATAAAAAGTAATGCCAAGATTGTTCTCTAAATAAGACTCGTATAAAGAAATGGAGTGTAGATGGGTTGCCTGCTTTATAACTAACTATATAAAACGTTAAACTAATTCGAGTCTGATTGTTACTTTGTAAGTAAATGTCCCTGACTCCAAAGTTCCTGCAGTTTATTCATCTAGCGAACGATACTCGCAGGTTTTGCCGACGGATAGCTACACAATTGGCAGTTAACGGTTCCAGTATTTAATGCGAACGGGTCAGGTTAAAAGGCATCAGTTCAGCCTTTATAAAACAAAAGCAGTCAGCCGCCTCGGGTTTATAGTTTATTTTGGATGAGAAACAAAGGAATTTTGTTTATTTTGTCTCTAATAAATTCGGTTTGTTGATATAGAGTGCAAAATTGTTGTAGTGATAGGTTAAATTTGCGTAATTTTTTGGCTTATGCTTTATGTAAGCACCAACGATTGCTCCCTCTCTTTCTATGATTATTAGGTTATCTACTTAGTAATAACCTGTAAAATACAATAATATATTCGCTATAATGATTTTAAGGTAATCATCGCGGACACTAAACATTTTAAATGCAACGAGTATCTGTTGAATTTCCGTTTGTCTCATGTTTCATATTTTATAATACTGAAATTTCGACTAAGTTACCTGGATCGTGTCACGGTGAGACTGCGGTGGCGGGCAGAAACTCTTGACAAGGGACACTTGACATTAATGACAGAGAAGCCTGTCTACCTTCCGTCTCTATCGTTTTCCTTTCATACACCACCATACTATTATGTAGGTACTATTATTACACTATACTATTATACTATTGTACTATTATACTATTACTACTATTATGTCTTCTGTGACACGACACACTACACTAACGATATATTTACGCACTGAAAGATCACTATTTTTTATGACACGGGATTCTACGAATGCGCAAATTTATACCCAATTTCCATTGAAGTATAATGTCATAGAACAGACATCTCGTACTCGTATAAAATGTGTGTCCCACCGGGAGGTTCTATTTTCAAAATTGAGCCCCCGTTCTCCTTTCAAAATGGAACGAATCCTTTGAAAATTGAAGCCGATCGGCGCCAATTCATTGGGACATACATTGTGTTCGCGGTGTCGATTCTATATATGCTAGTAATAATACTTCAATGCCAATTTCTGTTAAAATTTTTCGGATGTTTTGTTATCTCTATGGCGTTCTTTGCTTCCATCATACTGAAGATATTCATCTATCGTCTAACAGCATCATAAGGTGCATATTACACCACGTGTGGCCCGCAGGTACAATCGATGACGATTATACGTATTACGGGCCTATAACGAGGTGTCCGAGACTTTCCCTGTAATAGGCCTTACCGATAACCGTTTACAATCATCCACTTACTCTTATAACGTCATGCCTTTACAAGTTTGCTTTTACAAGTTTTATCATTCTCTTATTTTAGAAGTTACAGGGGGGGGGGACACACATTTTACCACTTTGGAAGTGTCTCTCGCGCAAATGATTCAGTTTAGAAAAAAAATGATATTAGAAACCTCAATATCATTTTTGAAGACCTATCCATAGATACCTCACATGTATGGGTTTGATGAAAAAAAAAATTTTGAGTTTCAGTTCTAAGTATGGGGAGCCCCCAAAAGTTATTGTTTTTGTTCTATTTTTATGTGAAAATCTTAATGCGGTTCACAGAATACATCTACTTACCAAGTTTCAACAGTATAGTTCTTATACTTTCGGAAAAAAGTGGCTGTGACATACGGACGGACAGACAGACAGACAGACAGACAGACATGACGAATCTATAAGGGTTCCGTTTTTTGCCATTTGGCTACGGAACCCTAAAAATGAACGAGAATAAGACAGCTGTACCCTTGTTACACGTCTAAACTACGTTAGAGGAAATTTATAAGCTATATTACATTGGATGCCTAAGCGTTCAATCATAGTCCAATTGACCAGATCAGACGCAACCGATATTACAAGGAAACAATTGTAAAAATGATTGTAATTTAGTCGCAATGTAATGCAATTTGTATTGTTCATGGAACTAGGCGTAACTATTGCGTTCATCTGTAACGCGATTCATTCAGTTCATTTTTATCTAGAAAAGGATGAGTGCTACAGGACTCTTCTTGTTCAATAGACTGATAGTTTGAGGGTGGAGTTCTGCTTACTTATGTTTTGCAGAATGTATATGAGGTGGTTTGAGGGTGGAATTCTGCATACCTACCTGTGTTTTGCAGAATGTGTATGAATGTGTGTGAAGTCTCCTAATTTTATTTATTTATTTATTTATTTATTTAACCTTTATGGACCACAATATATAAAAAATATCACGGTACAAATACAAGTATACAGCGAACCATTTGATAACCATTTATAAGGCAATATGTAAGTCTCCTAATCTTCTATTTTAACTTGGTAGACTGGACGCACAAAGCCTCCTCTTAAATCTATATATATAAAAGAAAGTCGTGTTTGTTACACTATTTATAACTCAAGAACGGCTGAACCGATTTGGCTGAAAATTGGTGGGGAGTTAGCTTAGAATCAGGAGACGAACATAGGATACTTTTTATCCCGGAAAATAGACCTGTTCCTGTGGGATAAGGTAAATTTTTGTTATATGTAGTTGATAGATTAGTTATTTATACAGATATCAAATAAAGCTCGGGGATTGATATAGGATACTTTTTATCCCGGAAAATAGACCTGTTCCTGCGGGATAAGGTAAAATTTTGTTATGTGTAGTTGATAGATAGCTATTAACGGGAACGGGAGCGGGAGCGGGAGCGGGAGCGTGAGAGGGAGAGGGAGAGGGAGAGGGAGGAGCACACAGAAACTGTAACGGCTAAGAACGGCTGTACCGATTTTACATTCTTAGGCGATACGAAGTTCGCCGGGTCAGCTAGTTGATAATAAAGAAGAATACACATGAAGGTATGCTGTTATTACGCATAAAGGTTGTAGAAATATTTGTGATTAGAGAGATACTTCTAACTAAATACAGGGTAAAGGAGCTCACTTAAAAACCTATTCATTTTCCTTGCATCATGAAAATTCCTTAAAGCATTAATAAGGGAGTAACTATTAAATCTGGTTGATATCCTACTCGCGTAATAGGAAGTCTACAGAAGGGATGATTAAATTCACAGTTGCAGACAAATTGGTCACAGTTAACTAGACATCAAGAATCATAGTTCAGTTTTTCAAATGTTATGAACCCCATTTGTATCTGAATAGCTACCGAAGCGTGTCGTACGTGCTTCTGTTAAGTATGAGATCATTCCAATACCATCATTGTCATGATTTGAACGCAGTATGGCGTAGTTGGGCTCTTACATGTGGTTAAGTAAATTGGAAAATATCAATCCTCGAAACAATGTATGTAATGGTACTGGAGTGTGTGAAAGAATGTAAAGAAAATATTACTAATATGTATCACGTTTCCGAAAATAGATTGTTTTATTAGAGTACAACAGTGTAGAGTATATACTACTCTGATCTGTACACATTTTTACGGATGTTGAACTCAAAACGTAATTCTTTTGGAAAGCACGCTATCATGCATTGCGAAGCTTATTCCTAGAAATTACAACATGGATTTGTACTGTGTCGGTTAAGATTAAAGTTGTTTATTACAAACACGGACCTGAAAAAAAGACGGATGTAACCTCGTCTAATCAAGAGTGAAGCATAACAATGGCCGCCCGCTTACCATTTGTGCGTAATTTTTGATTCGCGATTGTAGCAGTGAAGTGTCAATGTGTGGGTGTGTGTACTTGTCCGAATAGAGTTG
Organism: Thymelicus acteon; assembly: GCA_951805285.1. Lineage (NCBI taxonomy): Eukaryota > Metazoa > Arthropoda > Insecta > Lepidoptera > Hesperiidae > Thymelicus > Thymelicus acteon. The sequence continues at coordinate 5,923,358 of OX638233.1, forward strand.
GAATTACTATGGGTGCTTCACTGAATTTGTTTTTGGGATTACGTCCGTCTTTTTTTTAGGTCCGTGATTACAAAGAACACTATGAATTGGCTTTCCATTAACTCTAGGTAAGCTGACTGAGTCCAAACCTCATAAGTATCACACATCTCTGGCTTCCGTTTAACTATCTACAAATAGCAACCACATTTCTGTACAAATTCAAATAATGTTCAATGATTGAACGATTTTAATCGTTTAATTGCTAATGTTGCTATTTGCGGTATCGCAGATCGCTGATAAGCAACTGCAGTAGTTTTAGGTTATCCGAGACCTCTGTCTATGCCTGTACCCGATTAATTGGTACAAGAATTAGGTGTGAGCGAGCTACGGTCCTGGTACCAATAATGTTACTCCTAATGTGTACACAAGGCTATTTTAAATTGCATTAATGTCTTAAATGCTAGTTGTGGAACAACTTCTCTATAATTGATTTGAATTTTATGATTGTATAGTCAAATAATTAATGTATTTGTAATGTAGTTGTCAATATTTCATAAATTAATATTAATAAAATGATATTTTTCTCCATAATACTTTCAGTAGTATTTATATTTGCAGTTATGTATTATAGTTTATTTATTTTTACCGTCTCGATGTCGAGTTAATAAATCTTTTAAAGCATGAAATCTTGAGAAATATAATGTAATATCGGATACAATTCTATTTTTTTAATAATGCTATTGTAGTCAGACGTCAGACATTACAGCCAGTAGTTGCAATGGACTCTGAACATAGATATATACTGATATGTTTCGGCTTATTTGTTTTAAGAATAACTCTGGTCGTGGCTGATGATATCCAGAGTCTGATGATTTAACCAGCAGCTATCCAAACCGTTCGGGCTAGTTGCTGGTTAAATTGTGATCTCACAACATGAGAGCTCATTAAGGGACGTCAAGGGACCCTAGCCCAGCAGTAGGACAATTATGGGTTGTGACACGCTTTTATGAAAGTCAAAAGTCGGACTTTCATAAAAGCGTGTTTTTAAACGCTTTTATTTAAATGGTAAGCGCCATGCTTGTGTTAATCAAAATTTGTAAGTTTACTATGACATACAAGTCCCTCTAATCCTCACTTGAGATTTACTGTATATTATTTTAGTTTTGATAATAATGTATTTTTGTGTTAAGCATGACTTTAGTGTAGAACTCAAGTTTGGCTCGAGACGAGGGAATTCCTGAACGGTTAAGAGCACAGTCACAATGACACTATAAAAACATGTAAGTATTTAGGTTTTAGGGTTAAAATTGGAACAATTATAGTTTCGTAATGTCCGTCCGTCCGTCTGTCCGTCCGAAGCAAAGCGCCGAGATCCTTAGTGCTAGAAAACTGTAATTTGGCATGGATATACAATTATACATATATATTTATTAAAACTCCAGAATCGTACAATAAAATATTGAAATACATTTTTTTTAGGGTACCTCCATTGATTTACCACTAGCTAGGTAGGTTAGCAGGCTAGTGGTAAATCAATGGGTACCTCCCCTACAGGTAACGTGAGGATGACTTTTATTCGTCGCGTTCCCTATAGTGTGGGGTATCTTTTAAAGGGTCTTTCAAAAATATTACGGGTTTTTTAAGACCATTTATGGAATTAAGGGTCCGTTTGCGAAATATTTCGCTTTAAAGTGCTAATTTTGGTTAGTCAAGTGCCCCCCCCCCTGCCGATTAAACGGTTGGTGTCGGACAAGTGAAAAAATTCTTAAAAATAGTTTGTATGATGAATTTACAAGGAAAACTGTCACGGCTATGTTAGCATAAATAGTTTATGAGTAATAGTCGATAAAATTACTACTTCGGAACCTTCGATCACCCCTACATTGTGCGTGGCCTGACACGTACTTGCCCGGTTTTAAACTGTCAACTTGTTCGTTTTAAAACAAATATGAATATTTTGTAGTATCTAAGGCTAATATAGGCACTCAATTCATGTGTATAGTCATTCGAACCAGACCAATAGTAGCGACAACATTGAACACCCAATACACTATTTACAGTAACGAGGCAACTATTAGAGCTAAGTGCCTCTGTTTTTGCACTACACGATGAGGTTAAGTGACGGAACGATAAAATTTTACTGCACTACACTGTACTGCGATTGTTATAAAGCTATTCAGTCAATGGCGTAGAGAAAGTAAACTGATACGGACATGGGTGTTGCATTTAGTATTTTAATAAGCTTAAAATTGGTGGATAGCAAAGAGGATCTTTGGTAAAATACAGAAAATAATTCAGGAGTTCCCCTAATTTCTCATGGATTCAATAGAAAAATATAAATAAAATATGGGACCAATCCGAAAGCATGTTTTGAAAAGAAATAAAAATCTTACAATTGGGTTCCATCATCAAATTGAGTCAATAGAATTCAGAACCTCGTCCTTTTTTTAAGTCGTTTAAAAAGAGTAATAGTTTTTTATCGAGTTGTGTATCACACTAAACACCGCCATTTACCATCAGGTGCTTATCATAACTTGAAAACCGGGCAAGTGCGTGTCAGGCCACGCGCAATGTAAGGTTCCGAAGTAGTAGTTTATCGACAAATACTCATTAACTATTTATGTTAACATAGTCGTGATAGTTTTTCTTGTAAATTCATCATATAACCTATTTTTAAACTTGTCCAACTCCAATCGTTTAGTTGACAGGGTCACTTGACTCTAATCAAAATTATAACTTTAAAGCCAAATATTTCACAAACGGACCCCTTATTCCAAAAATGGTCTTAAAAGACCTATAATATTTTTGAAAGACTTTTCAACGATACCCCACACTATAGGGGTACGCGACGAATAAAAAATCATCCTCACGTTACCTGTAGGGGAGGTACCCTGAAAATTTTTTTTTTAAATATTTTATACTACGATTTTAGAGCTTTAATAAATATATATATCCATGCCAAATTTTTGCCATGCTTTGTTTCGTAGGTACAGACGGACAGACGGACGGACGGGACGGACATGACAAAGCTATAAGGATTCCAATTTTACTTCGGAACCAACAAACCAACTGCAACTAAACTCATTGGTAAGAAAAAGCCAGTGAATAATTTTTAAACCGAGAACTTATTCAATTTAAATCATACGGCGGGTTCCATAAAATTTTATTGGCACCGTAAAAGCATTATGAACCGAGGAATGTTAGTCAGGCCGCATTTAACATTTGCCGCGTATCTAAGTGCTAATTTGTTGATGTTAATTCGATTTTATGATGGCGGTTCTGTACACAGCCATATTGTTGTGCTGTTGCGGTATTGCGCTATTTTTATTTGACTTGTTTTCCATAAAGGCATGTGGATTATACTACTTAATGACAGTTGATAAATAATTTTATGAATAGAAAGAATATGCGAGTTTTTTTGACGGACTGTTCCTATGTTTGATTAGGTAATTTGAAGTTGGTCAATTGATTTTGCAATAAATTAAATTCGACATAAGCCCCATCTGAGTTTCTGACTAATTTAGTACTTACGTGTTATAGTTCAAGTTTCGAGCTGTAATATATCTATTAAAAATGGCTGGGTGCCTAGGAGCTAGGTCTTTCTTTTATTTTGTCTCTCTTTTCGTGGTCAACGCATCAGTTATAACTTTGGTTTACCTACTGATGGTCCATGGGCGGGTACTAAGTGTACTAACTGATGGATCTTCAGCTCATTTCTCAGCTAGTAACATCAGAAAACAATTAACAATTGTGTAATAATAGAAAAAAATCGAATATTTCTAAATACTTAGACAAATTTTAAATAATGTAAGTAGTGTGTGAGTTCTGGATTGCATTATGAATAGAAAGTGTGGCTGGCAGTACTGGCTACTGCACATTCGATAGCATCGTCCAAGTGACATAAAATTGTGCCACCGCTCAGCCTGGCTCTAAAAATATACATACTAGATGTGACCCCTTATTTCAATCTGTTGGAAGGCAACCAACTACAATTTTGTTAAGATAATAGGTAGCTACGATTTAGTATGACAAGACAAGACAAAACTGTGAACAAAACTACAAATGCCCAAAACAATACAGTGCTAAAGTGTTCCTACGGTATAAATCAAAATCTATTCACCTTCAAAAATAATAATATGTGCATAATAAATGATTAAAACGATAATAAAGTGCTAAAATTATTTGCGAACTCATTGTCAGTGAACTGTTCATCAGTGTATTCAAACGGCAAAATGAGTCATACTTAACGAACTTTATATCATTTTGCATCAATCTCTTAATGGATACGAAATTTTCGACTCATCATTACAAATACTGCGTGGTATATTTTGCAGTACAACAGACTTAAGCGCAATTGCAAACGAGGTGAAGTGGGTTCGATCCTTGCAACCGGCATAATTTTCTAACAAAAACATTGTATCTGCATCATTTTAATGAAACTTACGCCTAAGGCTTGTCAACAACGCCACCTAGAATCATTTATAACATTAGAAATTGTTAGAAGTCCGTATCCTATATCGAAAACAGTTGTTCTATAACCGACAAAAATAAGGCCCAACGAAGACTACGCAAAAGGGCGCCATCTATCAATACACAAAATGGATAAAGAAAATAATAATGTTACCACCAGGAGAAAAAGGACTTGTCAATCTTTAGAATCTTTACTAAATATGGAAGAACACTCCCTTAACACATCGAAATCTTCTCAAAATACTAATAGCCTGCCAAATCTATCAATGTGGCAAGCAGAGGAAAATAATAGTTTTACAGAGGAGATTCAAAACCTGGAAATCAAATTACAAAGCGCACACAATGAAATAGACAATTTAATATGTGAGAATGAACAATTAAAAAAACAAATTTTGGCTCTTGAAAACAAAATCAAGGACTTGTTAAAAATATTACGCTCCCCTCGAAGCCAAAAAAAAAATTCTTCTATTATAAAAAATATACTAACTAAAAGGAGAATAAGCTTCCTAAGTTCTGAAAATGACGATAATAAAGATCCAGAAAAACAAGACAATGTACAAGAAATTCCTGAGAGCTCGACATGTTCACTCCTTATGAAATCTAAATCTACTATAACGGCGAATGACAACCCTACATCTCTACCAACAATACGGATATTAGGAGGACAGCAATGCACGGGCCTAGCATCACTATTACTCACGAAAAGGAACTATACAAAAATAATAAACTATTCTGTTTATGGTTCGATTAAGCCATTCGCACCCAGTGAAGAAATATTGCGAGAATGCTGCGAGATTACATTAAAAGACCAGGACAAACTTGTTATTTGTATTGGAGAGAATGATTGTGATCCCCTAAAAATGTCATATCATCTGTATAATATTTTATCTAAATTTCCTAACAACAACATATACATTCTTGAAGTGATACAAAACCCATACCTTAATGTTTATAAGCTAAACCGTAAATTAAAATTGATATGCCAGCAATTTAAAAATAGTAAATTTATTGAATTTGATCGACATATTGCACACATCTCTGAATATCAAAATTATATTTGTAATAAAATTAACTTTAATATTGACTCCGCAGATTATGACTATGTATATATACGAAACAGAAAACTTCTATCACATTATATCTTAGGCAAACAAAAAACGGTTAATAATAATAACAAACATATATGGCATACGAACTGTTACCCAAAAAAGCAAAGAACGATTGACTTTTATTTCAAAAAAACCAATACTAAATCTGAGATAAAAAATACTAAACAAATGCACTGCGGACCCACGATACAACCAATGGAAGCAAAAAAGGGTACTATGCCTTACTACTTCCCAAGGATAGAAAAGACGCTCAAACAAAAAAACATCTCGCAAAGTGATTGCAATATAAATCTAGAAAATGAAACCTTTTTTCGATCCTAAAACAAAAAATAACTTATATATTTTACATCAAAATATAGCTAGCTTATTATCCAAAAAGGACATACTAGAGGTAAGTTTATCACAGTTATCTGATAAGAATAGAGAGCCGGATGTTATTTGCCTTACAGAAACGTTTGTTAAAAGGGGACATGAACACAATATAAAACTAAATAACTATAAACTTGCTTCTAGCTTCTCAAGAGACAAGCAAAGAGGGGGTGTTTGTATCTTATCTAAAAGAGGGATAGCTATTAAAGAACTAGAACTCGTCAAAAAACGATCAGTATCTAAGGAGTTTGAATGCTGTGGAATAAAAATAATCAACCTAAATTTATTTATTTTATGCGTATACCGGACCCCTAACTCTAACGTATACTGCTTTCTTAATAAATTAGACGAAATATTGTATATATTGACTACAAAATTCCAGAAAATAAAAATAATCTTAGCAGGAGACACAAATATTGACATCTTGAAGTGCAATAAAATAACACGATACTTTTTTGACGTTCTTAAAAACTATAATCTTTATATGCATATTGACGTCCCAACACGCGGAAAATCATGTATTGACCATATTATTAGTAGTTACAAAATGGCTGAGGGTCAAATATTATATCTAGGACTATCAGACCACGAGACCGGTCAAATGCTCTCGGTTCCCATTAATAAATGCATATCATCAACCCATTATTTTATTTATAAACGAGATCTCTGCAATGATAATATCCTTAAATTTAAAAAGTATGTCGGTAGCCTATCTTTTTCAGATGTCCGTAATATACCAGACTTGAATGAAGCATTTAATGTTTTCCATGAATACTTATATCTTCTCTATACATTATGCTTCCCATTTAGAAGATTAAAAATACTTATGCTACGTAAAAAACCGAAATGGATAACAAACGGTATTAAACATAGCTGTCGAATAAAAGGGAAACTTAGAAGACAATATTACAAACATAAATCACCAAGAAACAAAAACAATTATCATCGCTACTCAAAAATTTTAAAAAAATGTGTAATAATAGCCAAACGGATATGCAATATGAAATATATTACAGGGAGTAAAAATATATGTAAGGCTACATGGTCTTTGATCAAAGAAGAAGCTGCTAATAAGATTGACATTGAAGCTATAGAATATATTATCCATAACAACAAAAAAACAGAAAATCCGACTTGCATTGCATCAACATTTAATGACTTTTTTATAAACAGCACAAGACAGACAATAACGGTACATAAAACTGACAACTACAAAAATATATGTAATTCTGTACCTAACACCATCTTCCTAAAACCATGCACGGAAGCTGAAGTAATAAATGTAATAAAGTCTTTAAAAAATTCGAACTCTGTAGGTTATGACCATATATCGACCAAAGTGTTAAAAGAGATTGTTCTTGAAGTAGCACATGTACTCACCTATTTAATTAATTTATCGTTCGAAACCGGTACATTTCCTAATGCACTGAAAAAATCAATTGTGAAACCAATATTTAAAAAAGGTAATAAAGACGAAATAACCAATTATCGACCAATAACTTTGATTCCAATAATATCAAAAGTATTTGAGAAATGTATGCAAACAAGACTGGTTAAATTTTGGACTACATTTGACGTAATTAAGACGGAACAATATGGTTTTCAGAAAGGAAAATCTACCACTCTAGCTGGATTTGCACTAACTCAAAAAATAATAAAAGCACTTGACAAAAAAAGTAATATAGCTGTTCTATTTTTTGACATGTCGAAAGCTTTTGATCACGTTTCACACGATATTCTACTATCTAAGTTAGAAAACAGTGGTATTAGGGGACTAGCGTTAAATTGGATTTCCACATACCTTAAAAATAGACAACAATGCACGCAAATTACAAAAGCAAATAATAAAAAAGAGGTATGTCAATACACGTCTAAATATAAGACTGTCCAAACTGGAGTACCACAGGGAAGTGTGCTTGGACCCTTATTATTCCTGCAATATATCAACGATCTTCCTGACATTACTACTAACCCATGTATATTATTTGCAGATGACATCTCAATTATTCTGACATGTAATAATAAAATTGACATAAAACAATTCGAATTTAATATTAATAATGAAATAAAAATAATTAATAATTGGATGAATAAAAATAATTTGACATTAAATACTGGAAAAACGAAATACATACAATTTATGACTAGAAACAAGCCTTGTAATAAGTTGAATATCCAACATCAAGGACAAACTATAAATGAAGTTGACAATACAATATTCCTTGGTATAAGCTTGGACAAATATTTAACTTGGGAAACACATATAGACATTGTCTGTAATAAAATACATAAATTTACCTACGCCCTTGCAAGACTTAGACAAAATTCAACATATCATACTGCCCTAGCTGCGTATTATGGCTATGTGGAGTCAATATTAAGATATGGATTATTGCTATGGGGAAACTCTACCCATGTCAAGAGAGCATTCTTAGCACAGAAAAAATGTATTCGTGCACTGTGTGGAGTATCACCTCTTGAATCGTGTAAACCGTTATTCAAAAAGACAGGATTGTTAACACTTGCCTCACTTTATATACTGGAACTATGCTTGTTTGTAAAAAAAGAAAAGCACCTCTTTAAAACAGCTGCTGAAGTGTACCCCAGAAATACCAGACGTGGGCAAAGACTAGTAATAGCAGAGTATGTACGCACTTCTCTTCTTCTAAATAATGCGTACGGAATGTGTGTAAAAATAACAAATAAAATACCCGTACAAATAATGTCCTTACCCACTAAGCAGCTCAAACCAAAATTAAAAAAATGGCTATTGGAAAATAATTTCTACTCAGTCAAAGATTTTTTAAATAATTAAGAGACTGTACCCAATGATAAATTTTATATTTTTTATTTATTAATTTTATATAGGTAATAAATAGATTTATAGAAACAGCTCTGTAGACAATGACATTAATTAATTTATTAATCAACTAACATTCCGAATGTAATTATTGTATTGTTAAAAATTTATTATATTTAATATTTCACGGAAAGTAATTGTAATTTTTAGAAAAATAAATAGTTATGACTACAATTTATTATCAAAATGTTAAATTTTAAAATTTTAATTTTAAGTTAAAATTTGCATGCTTCAATAAGCTAGATGTGCGCATAAATTGTATTTACCTACACTTACCACCATTGTACCACCACACTTATGCAAATAAAGAAATTATGAATTATGAATTATGAATTATGGCAATATTTTTAAATAATAATGTAATATACGCTGTAGGCCTAACAAACTTTAGTGGTTAATTTTGTGTGCTCCAATAAACGAAGTGTTAAAATACTTATAATTATGTTGAAGCTTAATTAAGCTTATAAGTGAAGAAGGTTGGTTGTTTGATTTGATAGAATTTTTATTAACAGACTTATCTATTAGTTATAACAAAATTATATTTTTTAGATTCACAAAGCAGTTTATTTGTTAATTAATGAATTAATCGTTTGTATGTTATGTTTATGTTACCTACCTAGAATTATGAAATCAAATCTACTTAAGTAAAATACGTAATAAGTATTCATTAACAGCCGTTGTAAATATTCTATCTATCCATAAAACTGAAGTAGGTAAGTTGCCAAGCTACATTAATTTACAAGCAAATGATAGTGGTGTAAGTAATTGTCATTAATTTAGTTACTAACTACTAACATATCCATCCATAAATATCCATAAATAATTATGGATGGATAAATAAAAACGGCCGCAAGTCATTTCTAGTTCCACAACATCCATGCCTGGTCTCGTTGGTAGGGTAGTACGATGGCGCTAGTTATAGGTCTTGCTAGGTCACGTTTCGCAGACAAAGTCTATGGCTTATGTCTTAATTAAAGGACCACACGAGCATACACTGCTGTTTGAAGGAATGAAGGAATGCACGCTATTTGAAAGTGTCTTGTGTCAGTTTGTTTGCGTCTAAGGGCTCTAGATGCTTCTATGTATTGGTATGCATTATTAGGGCAGTAAGAAATAATAAACAGTTTTTATGGCAGTTATAGTTTTGGAATATGATGTCATCTGATTTTATTCTATCCTGATCTTTTTAACCGACTTCAAAAAAAGTAGGAGGTTCTCAATTCGACTGTATTTTTTTATGTTCGTTACCTCAGAACTTTGGACTGGGCGAACCGATTTTGATGATTCTTTTTTAATCGAAAGCAGGTGCTTGTCATGTATTTCCACATAAATTTGAACGAGATCTGATAAGTACTTTTTGAGTAATATTGAAGTCGGTTATTTTTTGCTAATAAAATTTAGATTATTATAATCTAATTACGTAGAATTTTAATGAATTTTGATATCATTATCTTCTTCATGTAGGTAAATGACGAATGCTTATTACTTATACCAAGACGTTTTACATCTTCATTTAGTTAGGTAACTACTTATATGTTTTTAGAAACGTGTTTAGAAACCTACTGATTGTCGGTCGAAGCATTTCGTTAATCGGACAATCTACAATACATGCAGATTGAATTGAAAGCTAAGAAACCCATTAATTGAATGCAGAATTTTCATCAATCAATAGTTGCAAGATATATCACCTAATCGTGTTTTAGCTCAAGTGTTGAAACTGTTAGTGAACTCAACGTGGTAAGTGCACCTAGCAATTTACGACACTCCTTGTGCAAATTAACAACTTTTCGTGTTTACACGAAAATAATGTGTTCTTGTGTTCTCTTTGACTGGCTTGCTGTTTGATTTAAGTACGGGTAGCTAAGTTTGTAGATCTATCAATTAAATTATGTCAGGCAAGCGATTAGTCAATTTAAGCAATAATATGACGTGAATTTGGGAGATAATAGTTTTCTAAACGAATTAGCTACTGTCCTTTAAGTAAAACTATGAATGAGCTAATGTAAATAGATACTAATGATAAGTGCTTAGCGTCGTCTGATGATATGTATAAAACCAGAAGACTTGTCAATGTAGGAGGGAACTCATTAGGTTAAAATATTTTTTTGGAATTCCTTCGGTCTTCTGAAATACTTTAGTGAAATCACAATATAGTCACGATAATATATGTTCACGGCAAAAATTACCTTGAAAATATGAAAGGGACAACCAGTGTTTATGAATTTACTTTATTTAACAAGAAATGTTAGGATCATTGGACTGTCTTATAATAACGTTTTGAAATTGAATTAATAAACAATTGGATTAATGCAAAACTTTTATTTATACCCCAACGTCGATGATAGTAACTTACACGAGCAACTGAGTAAAACAATCATCGAATCAGTTGGCCTGGCTATTGTAATACGATATGACATGGAAAATTATTACAATGGGTTCAGAATTTAACTTGAAATATCCAGTACGTTTGTTGGCCCATGTACAGAGGCAAACTTGTTGAATTTCACTTTTAATTTTAAGTAATAAAAATGTTTTTTTTATGACATATTGATTAGTCGATTTTTGATCAATATTTACGCACTAAACTTGAAGCAAAAACTTTTTACGACAATAACGCGCACACCCTGACGAATGATTATGAATTTGGAGTCTATATTTATTTATTTATTTATTTACATGTTTATGTCACCTCTTAAAAAGAAGAAACAAAGGGCAAACTTAATGCCTAATGGCATTGTCCACCAGTCAACCCTGGGTGGATGTGGAAATAGCTGATGGCAGGTGTCAACACGAAATATATATACTCTAGAATAATTACTAAAATTTGCAGAATAAGTAATTTTATAACAAGAATACATACAAATATACATACATACATAAAAAACTATAATAACATAAATATACAGTATATAAATATATAGGGAATATATACATACAAATATAGGGAATTTTTGCACAGCATGCTGAAGAAAGAAGTAAAATAAAAAAAAAAAAATTAGAAGTGACATTAATCAGAACTTGGATTTAACAAATGTTCACGTAAGCGATGCTTAAAGGAGAATCTGCTGGGAGCGTGTCTCAACTCGGCGGGCAAGGAGTTCCAGAGTATATTTATGGAGTATCTATGATAAAAATTTAGAAACACATAAAACGAAGAAAAGAGAAATATAACAGTACCATGCATTTGACACACACAGACATATTACAAACACAAATCACAACGTGAGATAACCCTTTGATCGGTCGATTTTTGTCCGTACAGCCTTAGTTAAAAAAAATGTTTTTGAAGTGGAACAAAGGCTACCGAACCATATGACACTGTTTATAAAATGTGCGATAAATGCTAATCGAATGACGTCACCGCTATGACACGTAATGGCCATAATAGCCGTTGCTTAATTGACCCAGGTGTAAAAGCTAATTAATATGTTAATATTTGTAATAGCAAGTTTGTTCCTACAATATTCAATCATGTTGTGTATTGTGTACACGAATATGATAAATATTATGACTGAGTGTAGCTTTGGAATGGGCTCTTATTGAGATTGTGGTAAGTATATACGTTATATATCTTTAGATATTGTAAGTATAACTTTTCTTTTGGGTGATTCTAATTACTCTTAAAGTTACTATATTATTTGACCGTAGAAAAGGTATGCCATAGTCAAATTGTTACCTATATTTTTTTTAAAACAAGTGATCATATATCCTGTAACTGCCGTATAATTATGTGAATTGAGCTGCAACTTATTCCCATGCATTACTTCGCGATTAACTGGGAAAACCCAGCAATATAAACGAATTAATATCATAACGTATAGGTACATATTCAGTACCTAGTGTGCACCAAGAGTTTTAATAAGTATGTTTCTACTAAACGGATACTTAAAAAACATTGTTAAAAATAAGCACACAACTTACAGAAAAGCTCAAAACAAAATACGTTTACAACATACACAATATTTAAGTGCAAAATATTTCCGTTTATCTCATACAAATTATGACATTGTGGCCGCACAAAAGGGTACAGTATTAGCAGACTTTACAGTCATCCTTTTACGTTCCTTACATTAATTATAACACCTCTTTAACTTTAAATTTATAGCGTTGTTTTGTTAATCATTACTCGGTTTAAGTGTTCCGTCGGTTATCTTTTTTGCGCGAGGCGCTTGCGTCCGATATTGGGTGTTTATGTTGTTATAATTTATTGCTCCGAGCGGTGTTTTTATACTCAGGATCCTTTAAAGGCACGTGGTGGATTTATTACGGAACGTTTCAATCTGGGAGATCTTCGGTGCCTGCGGTTTTTGTTAGCCTCGCAATTTTCTATTTGTGCGAAGTCGGTATTGATTCAGTTTACAATGTGTGTGTGAGTGTTTTGTTGGGTAACGACCTTTAGTGCGGTGAAGATTGGAAAAATGTAGCAATATATGATTTTAAAGTTGCGTGTATTTGAACGTCTTAGTATTAATTATCTATGTTTGTAGGAGTACGTCGATATTTCGACAAAATTGCGTAATATCTTGGTTAGGTTACCTACTCTGTATATCTACATTCGTCGTTGTCGCAGATGTTCACTCTTATCATAAACTATTGTTTAACTTTCAGTTTAATCTAATTCTTCACTATGGCACCTACTAAGTCTATGGGATGATAGGTTTCTTTACCCTGTTGAAGCCTTTACTCGTGCTGACCACGGGTCTCTTGAGGGGGATCTCAGCTCAAGTATCGGAAGTTTTCATGCCGCCTGAAGCCCTTCCACACAGCTTAAACGACAGTTATCTAACGATAACAACCGACACAGCAACCGCGACGGCTTTACGCGTCCTGCGAGTATTCAAACCTAGCAGTTTGTACATAACTAAACAATTTTAAAGATATAAAACTTTTGACCGCGATTTAATAAATAAAATTAGGTACTAAAATTTGTTAAAATTTGGTAAAATTAGGTACTAGGTAAACACGTCAATTAATTTTGTCTAGGTAACTATTTAAATCACATTCAACCTTTACTGTGACTTTAAAAAATGATATCATAGTTTCTGCGGTATAAAATAATTGTAATTGCGTTTAATAATTACACGATACAATTGATTTTGTTATTAAGATTCAGTTTCGTTATCTTTTTAAGTAAGACCTATTATTTCCCTATCATATTATATATTTATAGGAAAAGCCTATGATTAAATGCATATCATAGTACAAGGAAATTTATTATGATAATTGCTTTATAGGAAGGAAGCTTTGGATTCTGCAAAAATTTATATCAAATGCTTATTCCAATCCACGGACCTAAAAAAGATATTTTTCAGGTCCGTGTTCCAATCCACTAGTTACCAACCAACTAGCATCAATAGGAAAGTAAGTAAAAACAACAAGAGGACTTTACTGATTTTTTCATCTCAACGTCGGTTATACTTTGGCTGTTATTTTTGCCATGACTCGAATAGTAATTAAAAAAATAAAGAAAAATTACTATTTTATTTTTGGTTAGTATTAGTTCAATTAGTTTTTTTTTATTCTACATAAATGACATGTAAATATTACTTACAAATATTACGAAAGAAAAATTTAAAAAATCCCAATATGGTTTATTCAGAAGATGAAGTTAGTAAAAAGAAAAAATTAAAGTCTCCAATTTTATATTGTTAAGTTCGTAAATTATGAACACGATCTTCATCTATTTTGTATCTGTATTGTGTGTATTCTGTCTATCTGTCTGTAGTCTGTGGTGTCTCTGTATTGTATAATACAAATCTGGATCTGGAAACAATCATAATAAGACCTACCTAGACTTCAGTAACCTTCTAGTACATTATAAAAAATTCTCAGGTACTTAAGTAATTTTGTAATCGAAACATCAAAACTGACATCTGATAACTAAGTTCCAATAGGCATCTGACTAACTTGTGCGAGAAACCGTTTAATCTTTAAACAGAGTTCAAGCGAGAAACCCATAAAAACCAATAACAACCTTATAAGCCCCGACGACGTATCGATAAATGAACAATTGAATATAAATTAGTGATTCTGAAGGCCTCACCGCGATATATCACCGAGTTACACGTATTGCTGACAACATTTGACGTTAATGGGTATTCCGCGTAACAACCTACAATGTGGGATTTACCGTAAACTAAGTATTGTAGGTTTAGCAGTTGATGGTTTGAAGTCTTGAGGGGAAGTGATAAGACTCAGAAGGTTTATTTACAAAATGTATACGGCATTTAAGTAACTGAATTTGAGGCACTGATTAGCTAAGAAAACATCTAGAAAAAATTCACGTAAAATAATCGGCTTATTAGAGAAAATACGTATATTTTATTAAAAATCTGTATTTCATATTATTATACTTAAAGAAAACTAATGATCTAAATTAATAAAATTAATCTAATCTAATTATCTAAAGTAAGTTCATGTTGGTTATATGAATATTAAGATTATTTGTTGACGTTTGCAAAAAACTCTTAATTCTGCAAAAAGGATTAAGTCGTGTGTGTAAAAAGAAGTTGATGTTCAGCGTTTTATAAGTAATTTTAGCTTTTATTGTGTCATGCAATAACTAAATATAAATCGACGAATACAAAGTCTATTTTTAATATTTTCCTTTTTATTATCCGCAGTCTTAGTTACTAATTCTAAGTATTTCAAATTACAAGAATACCTATCCGCGAAGATAGATATCTCAGCGTTGAATAACAATTATTAACTCCGTTCCAGAATGATACCAAGCTATTATACCTGATCAAGGATATTCGTGCCTAAGATGATACCGATCTATGCAGATAGATATACCCTGTTAATGGCTGTAATAATTAAGTCAGAATAGATTATTTATTACGATTTTGCAGCGTATATTTTGCAGTGCATTTATATGATTACATTGCTTGATCATATATTATTATTACCTTGATGTGTTTGATAACGTACTCGTATTTTATTGTAGGTTTAAGATTTTCTTAAGATGCGCTTAGAGCTTAAGACCACTAGAGATTGAACAAGAGCGTTCACTCTTACTACTAAAAGTCCCATAAGAAACAGTAGGTGTACATTCTCTTTCTCCAATACAGTAGGTATATCATAAAATAAAAGGCATTGCCTCTTTAAAAACCTTTCAAGCTATTATGACGTGTAAACCAATTCTTTAAATAAGATTCATGTGTCTTTATTCCCTGACTCCTACAACCCTAGCATTCTCAGGCATTGAGGCTCAACCAGAAGTTATAACAAAAAGCATTTCGGCGTAGCGCGTAATCTACGAGTACACATTGTTTATAAAGCTGAATGCACACGCGATACGCAACTAATCTAATCTAAGCGATGCGCAAGCGCAACCGAGAACGAATAAGTATACGCCGAGTTATGGTACAAGTAATGTTATATTGGTTTGTCTAATCTTAGTTTCACGCTATGTAGCTTCTCTTTATCTGCTACATATATGTACATATATATCATCTGTTTTAGGAATTATATTTTTTTTAGGTTTTAAGTAAATGCTTATGTTGGTTTGTGGCAAATATCTTGATTAGGCACACTAACTTTTCTATACATCTGATACATCTTCTACACAAATAAATAAAATTGGAGTGTCTGTTTGTAATATTAAAATAACCGCTTTTTACTAAGTGCATTTGGATGCATACACGGTACATATACCAAAACAACATTTTTTAATTTTTTTATCTGTCTGTCTGTCTGTCTGTTTCTTCCGGCTAATCTCTGAAATGGCTTGACCAATTTTGACGGGAGTTTCACTGGCAGATAGCTGATGTAACAAGGAGTAACTTAGGCTACTTTTATTTTAGAAAAAATATTTTGTTAGGCGATACGAAGTTCGCCGGGTCAGCTAGTTGTAAGTAAAATTGTAGTCACGCTTGATTTTAAGAATTACAATGTGGGTGACACTGTATATTGAATTAATGAATACAAAAGAAACATTAGGTACATGAATGAATGGTTGTATGCTCTGTAGAGTATGCAGGGGAAGTAAGGACCTCACTCATTCCTTGAGCCTAAGCTGTCCAAGCCGACCGCACTTGCTTATGTTGAATCTACCTATTTTGTGTGATAAGGATAAAAAACGAGCTTGCAGTGCCACCATTCTTTTTCTCCATGTACATATTATCTATACTAATATTATAAAGAGGAAAGATTTGATTGTTTGTTTGCATTGAATAGGCTCCGAAACTACTGAACCGATTTGAAAAATTCTTTCACTCTTGGGAAGCTGCACTATCCCCGGGTGACATAGGCTATATTATATTAAAAAAAAAATAGGAATCCGTAATAAAACTCCAATAATGTAACCCAAGGTGTAAAACAATAAGAAAACCGAAGTAAAGCGAGGGCGGTTACTCGTGATAAACCTGTGATAACCCTCTTTGTGATAAGTGATAAACCTCGAATAGGACTCTCGGAGGGACTTTAGTCAGATGGTCCTGTATTAATGTAGTGATCATTCGATAGAAAGAGAACTGTGGATGTTAGGACTAGTCACGGACCATAGCGCCAGGTTTCTCCTGCCGACACATAGGCAGACAAGTCACCTGATGATAAGTGGTCAGAAGGTATCACAGCAACTTTGAGCGAAATAAGCGGTGCTCCTTGATAACTTGTTCTCCAAACATCAGACATTAAAGAAGAGATCTTGAAACAAACTTGTTCCTTTTATTTGTTAATGTAAGGACTATTTCAAGACCACCAGCGCCGGCACGGTAGCCCGGGGTCGCGGGTTCGATCCCGCGGAGCATAAATATCGTTTCGTCTACAATAATCCCGATCATTTTTGTCCGAACATGTCTTTGTAATATTTATTGTATGCGTCCGCTACCATTGTTTTCTCCGCTTGCTCTTTTTACTGGCTACTTATGCGATGTTTGGTTTAGGAATTATTGATATAATTCACATGATATAGAGCTTTGGGATGGCATTGTTTTAACGATAGTGTACTCGATTGAATCTGTGGTTTACCTTTATTATTGGACTGGTTTTTAGGGTTCCGTAGCCGAATGGCAAAAAACGGAACCCTTATGGATTCGTCATGTCTGTCTGTCTGTCTGTCTGTCTGTCTGTCTGTCTGTCTGTCCGTCCGTATGTCACAGCCACTTTTTTCCGAAACTATAAGAGCTATACCATTGAAACTTGGTAAGTAGATGTATTCTGTGAACCGCATTAAGATTTTCACACCAAAATAGAAAAAAAACAATAAATTTTGGGGGTCCCCCATACTTAGAACTGAAACTCAAAAATATTTTTTTCATCAAACCCATACGTGTGGGGTATCTATGGATAGGTCTTCAAAAATGATATTGAGGTTTCTAATATCATTTTTTTCTAAACTGAATAGTTTGCGCAAGAGACACTTCCAAAGTGGTAAAATGTGTGTCCCCCCCCCTGTAACTTCTAAAATAAGGGAATGATAAAACTACAAAAAATATATGATGTACATTACCGAGCAAACTTCCAACGAAAATTGGTTTGAATGAGATCTAGTAAGTGGTTTTTTTCAATACGTTAACAATCAATCAATCAATCAATCAAAGTTACAACGAACTACAAGAACTTTTATATTATGTTACTTGCTGCTACGGAACCCTTCATGGGCGAGTCCGACTCGCACTTGGCCGCTTTTAATAATGAAACTTGCGCATGAATGTATTTAGGGGTTTGTAGACAAATTCAATATGAACGCACCTACTCATATATGGTGATAAGGTTTTGTATTTTCGGTTATACCTTTGGTATTACAGTCCTGATGTCCAGTATTACACTACTTGCCATCGCATGTCCATTTGTTTTTATACCCTGCGCGTTTTGGAGCCGAAACAAATGTAAACAAACCATAAAAATAATTTTCTAGGGTTTTCACCAACTGACATGAATTTGTACACCAAATGCGTTTTATATAGACAAACTACTCACTATGTTATTTGTGAATTCTTAAATAAGTACACATTGATCGATAACAATTATAAACTCCGAGTAAACGTGGAAACAAACAAAATTAAATAACTCTGTCATTATTCAAACACATTGTTGTGACAACCTTATTTCCATGATGCGATTTGAAACCTTTTAACATATTGTACAATTTTACGATGCCTATAAATAGAAATGACTACCAAAATCTTTACAGAGTTATGGTGCTAACTTACTTTGCAATTTGGTCGTATTATTTTCCGAAGTTTAGATCGGATGGAATTTACTAATCTGTGGTATGGACGACACGGACGTTTCATTACACACGGTAACTTTAAAAGTATAATTTATTATAATAAATTAAACAATGATAGTAATGGTTTTCTTTGTATAAATGAATTTCGCTACACGATACTTAGGTAACAGCAACTAATCTAACCGGATTTAAATTATTTTAAGCTTCTTTAAAATACCCAATTACAATTTTGGTGTACAATAATTTAAAGGAACGGAACGTAAGAAACGAAATGATATGGCTGATTGGCCAGAGTGGCTGACGTGACGTCGCGCGTCGTCTGCTATTTGTAGCAAGCAGTTACTGATTACTCAAATAGAAATATTTGGAAAGGTTAAGAAGTTATCGTAAACATAGAAAAACGTATAATAGTTATGTGGAGGCGAAAATACTTGTGTCTCATTGCTAAAATGAAGGAAGAAGGCCGTAAAATATACTAATGAAACATGGCATAACGAAGGTACATATTCACTAATTTATATATTATTTAACGCTATATTATTATTCACAATCAATCCTTTTAAAATCAAAGCTCCTCAGAATTAATCCAGACTATTAATGCCCTGGCCAAGTGCGACTTCAATGTCTTTGAGAACTATTAAGCAGGTTTACTTACTATTATGTCTTGATAACTGCAAATCCACACTTGGCCAGCGTGGTGGACTTATGGCCTAAACTTCTCATTCTAAGAGAAGACCCATGCTCAATAGTGGGCCTTGATGGGTCGAGATTATGATGATATATAATATATGTTTTAAGCAATACATTAATGGAGCTAAAGCTGTGAGTAAAGTATTGTAAAAAATATTATATAATTATGTGATAATCTAATTTAAAAAGCATACATTCTTTAATTTTCAGGTCATACAAAAAGTAAGGTCTGGCAAGATTTGAGCATCATTTCAAGCCGTGAAGCTTTCCGAGAAGGGTTGTCGATGGGTTTAAAAGGACCTTTAGGAAAAAGAAAGCGCTTAATAATAGTGCATATTGGTATGTTTTTTCAGTTTAATGAATAATTGTCATGTCCAAAACTGTACAACTGTACAAAAATAAATCTGTAAAAAATTAACACATAGTTTAACATCCATGACCGAAGTATGTACAAATATTTATCTGTGAAATAAATATCTGCCCCAGCTGAGACTCGAACATGTTATCCACAGCTCGGCAGTTAGGGTCACTGATCACCGTGCCACAGCTCCTTCAATATAATGTATCTGTTTTTATTTTTCAGGTAATGAAGATGGATTTTTAGAAGAGGGCCATTTAATTTTTGAAAGCCAAAATGGAGATGGGGATTACCACAAGGAGATGAATGTTACTAACAATCTATGGTTGTACCAACCATACAATTTTCAATTATTGTCCTCGAAGAACTGAACTTGAAGAGTTTAAAACATTACAGTCATTTTACCTTAATAGTCATATTTATTTTGTAAAATGATAATTTTGAAATAAAATTGTGAAGAATACAGTTTTTTTTGTTACTTCACCCTATCACTCTATAGCTGCAACCGTGTGCCACCAACAACTCAGTGGCTCATAACAGGGCACAGGTCTCCTCATAGCTGAGACCTATGTTAACACCTTAATGCTGCTTAAGTACGGGGCACCTCCACTGAGGAGGAAGGTTAGTAGTCAGTCTTCAAGCTTTAATAATGTCGACTATTTAATTAACGAGTATATACTCGTTAATTACTTAGCCCATAAGGTTGATCAAGAAGTTTTTTTGGCACTACAGTTGTTTATTCATTACATATTCCAAATGCTGGCCTTACCATAGCAAGCATTGCTTAACTCTGACGATTGGAGCTCGCCACCTCAAGAGGCGAAGCTCTCGTGGTCCCGTTTTACAACATTATACTACTAAAGTACATATAAAATAAATATTATACTTTATCTTTGAAAGTAA
Organism: Thymelicus acteon; assembly: GCA_951805285.1. NCBI lineage: Eukaryota > Metazoa > Arthropoda > Insecta > Lepidoptera > Hesperiidae > Thymelicus > Thymelicus acteon. The sequence goes on from OX638233.1 coordinate 5,944,270, forward strand.
AACAATGTAATTACGTACGTAAGCTATTTTAAGGTTAGGGTATAAAGGTTTAAATATGAAATCAATATTTATAATACTGTCATTTAATGTATTTTATGCATTAACTTATCAATTAGTTACTTGATTTATTAGTAGCAAAGATTAAGAAATAAAGGAAAAAAAAATATTCTCATAAAACCACAAAAAGTTTTATATCCCTGGTTGTCAGTGGTTGCTAGGCAACGGTTTGTCATTAAACATTTCGGCTCCAAGACGCGCAGAGTATAGGTTATATACTCAATATTAAGATGTCGGTATCGAGCCCCAGTGCCTTGTTCGGGAGGTACTTAGATTCAACTAAGCCACTAGGTATGTTTTCCTCCTAAAGATACGGCGCGAGATTAGATACGGATTCCTTTATAACCTTCAATAGCATTCGTAGCTCAGTAGGTACATAAAAATCTAAATTAGGGGCCATCCATAAATTACGTCACACGTTAGGGGGGAGGGGGGGTCGATATAGTGTGACATTGTGTGACAAGGGGTGGGAGGGGGTCCTTAATTTCGTGATGTCACATTTCAAAATCGAATAATAATTGGTATGAATAGGTAGGTACATATTAAAAAACAATTAATGAACATAAAACTTATTTCGGAACTGCTGTTTTAATTTAATAATTTCTAGGTGTTAAATTTCATAATATGTAACGTCACACTAAAGGGGGAGAGGTCTCACAAATGTGACCAGTTGTGACAAGGTTGGGGGGAGGGGTCATGTCATAAAATTATTGTGACGTAAATTATGGATGGCCCCTACAGGTAAAATGCATCAAAACATACTTACTACAATTGTCTAAAAAGTTTTAAATTACTACGCGCGGAAACAAACAAAAAGAGCGGCTCGCTTTCTACCCTATTTATAAATGTTTTATTTTCTGGTCTCCTTTTAAAGCCACCGGCCATAATATTTCCGCAAACAGTAATTTTAGCACCTCTCTCGTTACGGCGCGCCTAATGAGTAGCCGGTACTCTTCATTACATCGCGACACTGACTCCGAGCGCCGCGATGCATCTTGTATGAGACGGAGGGTTATTCTACTTAAATGTATCGGTTCTTTCCACATTTATAAGTCCGCTGGATTAAGCCTCCGCTGAGGTGTTAATTTAGCTATCTTGAGTAATGTTCGGTTTACATGTATTAAATAGTTAACTAAATTTTAAGTAAATTAATACGTGTAATCGGACAATTTAGTAGTTAAGTACGCAAGTAAAGAAGTAATTTAGATTTTTTCTAATTTCTGTTAAGTAGGCGGGGCTTATCACTTAACACGTTTGGACTTTTTAGTTAAAATTTAGTAAAATGCTTAAGTAATTAAGTAAGTTGTGAAGGATTGTATGAATTAAAGAGCTTTACTAAATTATTAAGTTTGGACGCGCACTAAAAATTATTCACTTAAAATTTAGTTAAAATTTGTTATCTACTTAATACGTCTAAACCGGACTTAAGTCTATCTGGAGATGTCATAATGTTCCATTTGCCTGGATTTCATCATTCGAAGAACTTTCTTTCTCAAAAAGACTTCATGCCTTATTATTTTCACTCTTGTTCGTCTACACATTTCACGATTTCGAATTTGATTTGATGCAAAATTGCTGAATACCTACGCTTCTTCATAGCCTGGTGCATAACTTCGAGCTCGTGTTTTTTTTTATGGAAATAGCCGACAAACGAGCTGACGATCCACCTGATGGTAAGTAGCTATCGTCGTCCATGAACATGAGCAACACCAAAAGCATCACTGATGCGTTGCCGACCAAGAAAAATAGAAGAAAAAGAAAGAAAGAACTGGCTCTGAAGCCCCCAGCGGAACACGACGAGTGGTTTGGCGGCTGACTCATGCTCAAGGATGGTAGCTACCCAGGCGAATCCCATGGAGAAATGATAATAGTTATAATGGTATTAAATTGCTTGTGAAATACCAACGAATTTTTTGCATTGTTCTGTCTATTTGATCGTTTGTTTCGAATTTTATACCTACTTCCTTGAGTTGGGACATTACTTTATTCCAATGCAAATCTTTAAGTTATTCCTTAGTAAATAATAAGTATTATAATGACGTTTTCGTCGTTTTTAACGTTAGTTATTGCAATAATAAAAGTTTATTCATAGGATTCCAAACCGACCACGTCTCTAAACATTTACCAAATATGAAAGCCGACAAATGGTAGTGGAATCACGCAAACATATCCAGTTAGCTCGGAAGATGCATTGCGTATTGTGGGGCTACAAATTGATGGGCGCGTCACAAAAGACGCCGCCATCTGACTGTCACTTTGTCACTCCATACGCGTAAACCTTCACAACCCAACACTTACTCCAACACTCTCAGGAATTCCTAGAAACTGAACCTTATTTCAAGCACGCTAAAGACCACTGGTTATATAGAACACTGCAATGTAAACTTGGTACTCAAACAACCCGGCATTTGCAGTCTTAAAGTATGATCCAACGGGCATTATGAGCAGTGGGTGTACGTAAAAAGGGTAAGGAATCGTTATTGAGAAGCAAAATTGGGTTATAAAAAACAGCGCCCTCAAAATGACAAAAACTGGACGTCGTTACGCTTTTTGTGTGGTCGACGTGTGAGCAAAAACATACATTGATCTTAACAGTGGCGTAGCTAGCCCTAAGGAGGCCCCATATCAATATTTGTTGTGGGGCCCCCTCAACGTCAGCTGTCAAATATAAAAGGAGGTAGAGTCGTAGGCCGCTAGCGAGCTTTTTTTTTGGGAGTGTTAGCGGGGGCCCCTATACGCTGGGGGCCCCGTATAATTGATACGGCTGATACGGCGGTAGCTACGCCCCTGGATCTTAAATTGATTGGTGATTAAAGTCAGAAATATTTACTAACTCGCATACAATGGACGGGTTCTGTCAACGCTTCGCTTGCAGAGTGGAAGCACGTTTGAGGAAAAAACATATTTGTATGAAAATGAAGCGGAAAGGATCTGTGGGCAGACAGGTGCTAAATGGTCATTATTGCTGATTGACGTTCAGCGTTTTATTTATATAACTTACCTATGGCATAATAAACTCTTACTTTCATACATTGACAAATAGGATTTCAGTAACAGTCATCATAATGAAAACAAATTATTTATCGAATATCACAGAAATGCCTGTCCCGGTTGGGAATCGAATCCGGGACCATTCGCTTAGCAAGCAACGTTAATTAAAAAAAACGCTAACACACTCATACCCCCGCAGTAGATTACGAGTATTACCTGTGTCGCGGGTGACATGGACGACCCATATAACACATCACAATCACATCCATGACCCGAGTACAAATATTTATCTATCACATAAATATCTGCCCCGGCCGGGAATCGAACCCGGGACCACTCGCTTCGCAAGCAGGGTCGCTACCAACTAGGCTACAAGGTCGTCATTTTAATTAACTGGGCAATGCTATCTTTTTTTTGTATTTATTGGTAATAGGTTTAGTTAGGGGTTTTCTTTTTTTTCTTGGTTGGCATCGTTGATCCTTAAGGTGTTACCATGGACTACAGTGGTTACTCATAATCATGAAGTTCTTCTGTTAGTTTATCGACTATTTCCATAAAAAACGTATTCAATAGACACCGAGACCGTATAGGTTCGTGACTTATCGAGTAGGATGGTAAGCGCACGTCTTGACAACTGTTTCTCCTGAACACTACTGAAACATATTGGGACATTATATACAGGTATTATATTTAGGTAGGGTATTTTTACCCATTTGTATAAATAACTGCCTTCCCTATACAAAGCTAATAAAAATCAGTGATGCATGAAAACACTCAGAGAAATAAATCGTTAACATCCGAACGTAACTTAATAACAGCTCAATTGCAATAGGTCTTTTAAACAAAAAGTATCTACCAAAAACCGCACGAGCCCTCCATTACCTAGTATTATCGGTCTTATTTCCTCCGACATATTTATTGTGCCTGCACTGCGACTACCGCTTCGGCTCGACCAATAAACTATCAGAACAATACCTCCATCCTCATAATGCAAGAATTCTGTATACAGAGACTTCGTATGAATCGCGGATATTCCTGGCTATCATTGAGGTTAGCTATCATATCATATGTATTCGGGTTTTAAATAAGCAAGTATGACATACAAACTGGTAAGCGGTAGGTACTCATTTCCTGTACTTCAATAAACAGAATTAGGCATTTTAAAAACTACAATACTAGTACATACAGATACAGTAAAATTATTTTGTTTATTTATATATTTTTATTTATTACAACACAGCATGTTATTTTTATTTTTATTTTAGACAACACAATCACAAACACACTACAAGTACACACCAAAAAGTCACGACAATAATTTATTTTTCACATATTTACGCTTCCCGCCCACGTCAGTCTTTTTGTAGGACCGATAATCGGGCCGATTTTTTCTTCCATATTATTTCTGACCGACTTTTTGACCGACTATTGCTATCAGTACGTTCTATTTTTCTCCTACAAAAAAGCGGTCACCGATTATCGGACGTGGGCGGGAAGCCTAAGTGTCCTCAGGAAAATTAAACTTGGAGGAAGTATTTGAAAGGCAGCCACTATCACTCAACTTTTTAGCTTGCTTTTTAACCCCCGACGAAAAAAGAGGGGTGTTATAAGTTTGACGTGTCTGTTTATGTATGTAGGGGAATGTGGGGGGAAACCGGACAGGGGGTGAAAACAGATAGTTGCTATTTTACTAGTAGGCATATAGCTATCTCGTTCTAAATAGTCAAACGTTATTTGGGAACACTCGGGCAGTTTACTTGCAAAAGGCGGACAGGATAGAATTTCATCACGTGCTTATACTCCACAAAATAGAAAAAATTGGTAAGTTATCTAATATTTTGTAATTTTTGACGTATTCTCATTTGTTTTGGCCATGTACAATCATAATGTAACATTCTTTTTATAATATCTTGGTTATTTAAGTTAAAAAAAAAGCATTAATTGTTGCTGTGAGTCTAAGAATAAAAATTTTGTAAGTAGTATTTTAAAAGTGGCACCTGTGGGGTACGACCGGACGGGGTGATATCGGGTATCCGGTGTCACCCCCAATCATTGAATAGGTTATGTCTGCTTATTTACATAAAATCTTAAACCTTTACTTTATTTATTTTTTCATAAGTATGTTTACAGGACCTCAGTATCACTTGAGTTGAAGAGAGACGTAGGCTCCCTATGCGTATTCTACAGTCTGTACAACGGGGAATGTTCTGAAGAACTGTTCGGTTTGATACCTGCGATCGATTTCCGTCACCACGCATCACGATGTATCAGGTTCCATCAACACCACCTTAATACTTGGCTTTCGTCCACAGTTCGCTTTTCATGTAATTTCCTACCAGGCACGTGTAAACTGTGGAATGAACTTCCTGCATCGGTGTTCCCACTAAGCTTTGACATGGAGTCCTTCAAGAAGCAGGTCTATTGTTATTCTTCGAAGCCGGCAACGCATTGGTGACGCCCCCGGTATTACTAATGTCCATGAGCGGCTGTAATCACTTACCATCAGGTGACCCGTCAGCTCGTTTTCTTGCTTAAGGCATAAAAAAAATATCCGTATTCACCCCGTTGACTAAAAACGCGTATCCGGTTTTACCCATAGGTATGGGGTGAATCCGGATTTATGTTTTTTATTAAAATAAATTTCTACTTCTTTTTATCTTTATTGATTTCGGATATTTTTTGCCAAAGTAATGTCTTACATATGTTCTTTGAGAAGTGTTGTTGATTTTTTAAATATATAACATTATAACGAATTTATGGTGTTTTTTTCTTAACTATCCGGTGTCACCCCACATTCCCCTACTATATTTGGGTATCTGTATCTATGTCTGCTGTGGCATCGTAGCTCCCTAACGAATGAACCGATTTAGTTTTTTTTCTTGTATGACATGTGACTTAATCGAGTGTTCTTAGCTATGTTTGGTTAAATAAAACTGTGGAGGTTTTTAAATTTTAACTAAATATTATTAACATTGCAATTAACATTGCAATTATCAAAAGTAATCAAAACATACCTCAAAGCAAAACCACAGTTAGATAAGTTAAATCATTTTACATCACAAGGACACCCTGGCAGAGAAGAATTCAGCGTCAAAGTTTAATCGTTATTTGTACAGCAATAATTGTCACCATTATGTTAGAGACAGGTGAGCTGAGTTTAATCACAGGAGAAATAATAGTGCATATATAATAGTATCATAATTTAATCTTGAACAATACTTATTATAAGTACTATTACTTCTTCTGTGCAATAACTATTAAATCAACATTGGTATTTTAAAACGCTTGAACAAATAAAGTGCGCAAATGTCATTCCTTGGCCAATGTTAACTCAAAGTGACATTTCAGATTCGTTCTGAAATGTCAGATTAAGATTTCAAAACGAGATAAGGTACCTGTTCGTAGCTTATCCATTAGTGGCCTATTAATGGCACGTGTCTCTCCGTGTCATTTAGGAGATATACCGACCTGTAGCCTAGTTGGTAGCGACCCTGCCTGCGAAGCGAGGAGTCCTGGGTGCGATTCCCGGCCGGGGCAGATATTTATGTGACAGATAAATATTTGTACTCGGGTTATGGATGTTGTTGTGATGTGTTATATGTGTTGTGTCGCCCATGCCACCCGCGTCACAGGTGATAACCTACTGCGAGCGTATGAGTTTGTTAGCGTTTATTATTATTATTATTATATCATCGCGTGACGGTATTTACCATTTTAGAATCGAAGTCATATTTACGTAGGTACTACAAAAAATCCAACATCTATCCATAAAAACTCAAATATAACTATAAAAACCGTATAAAATTCGATTTTTATAAGACCAAATCCTTTTATACCGAGAACGACAAAGGCACATTGTTGTTGCATACCGATGTTGGGTATAAAAAGTTGTAATATAGAGAGGAAATGGAAAGTAGGATGGGATGGTGCGCGTAACGCGAGATTCCCTCGTACGCGCCGCTATGCAATGCGATTCTGTTCGCTAGGGATGGGAATTTAACACATCATTATCGATGTACATTGTTAAAATAAATCAGTATTTAATATTTGAAAGCAATAGGGATTTTGTATTTTTTCTCAATAATGTAAATACACTAAATAAACTGCATATTAGGTAAAAAAGCTTTACACCACAGCACAAGTTATGGTTACAAAAAATTAAATAAAAATATGATGAAATTAAATAACTCCCCGTACTCTAAGCCCTATTTAAATGGCTTACTACAAATAACTTTGTATTAAAAAATAATCTAATTCTCGTTTCCTCGACATTTTCCTATGTTATTAAATTAATTAATTCAATAATTTTCTATTCTTATCATATTAAACGATACACAGGCACATTCCTTAATCAAAGAACTTCAGATGTTATCGATAACGGCCACCCGTCCCTAGGCGAGTGTGTTCGATCTTTTATTTGCCTGCATGAGATTCCGTGTGCGTTGAATACTTTGTGCGGTATAAAACAATTGAGAGTGCACGTGCCTCCATCGTGCACTATCTGATATCGCCGATTACTTTATAGATTGAATAGTAGGTACCTACTCGATGTAGATGGACTTTTAAGTAGGTGATGGTTTTAATAAAAATTTAATTCATTCCCCATTGTTCATTTATCACAACTAAATTTGATACCTAAACATGAGATCAGTCTGTAGTAACTAGATAAAGTCAAATAAAAAAGACATTTGACGACCCGTGTGGCGCAATGGTTACCATGCCGGATCGCCGCACCAAGGGTCCTGGGTTCGATTCCCAGCGAGGCGGAAATTTGAATGATGAGTTTGAATTTCTGTTCTCGGTCTGGGTGTGAATGTCCTTGTCTAGTGTGTTGTCCATGGCACCCACGACACAGGGAATCCTAGTGTGGGGCTATGAGTGTGAAGCGTTATTATTATTATTTCCAAATTGGTTGCTAAATTTCAGATTTCTGAGAAAACACATTTTGTCAAAATTAATAATAAAAATACAAAACAATAATAAATAAAAATAATTAGGCCACAAGTTCCAGTAGCCACTTACTAAGCAACCCAACCCAAAATACAGTAGCTCACGACTACGTTAATCAATTCAAAAAAACTATTTCCGAAAATTCCTAACATAGTTTCGAATACTGAATCGATCCGTTCTGATCGCGAAGGTATTTCAGACCAACCATTTGACCTGACCTATCTTTCCCAATAAAAGGTTTGCCTTTTGAGTAATTCAAGAGTTCTAAGTAACTTGGACGACTTCTAAGGAAGGATCGTCAATTTGTGACCGCGTAGAATGCTCAATCAAACGTGCAGATAAAAAATGGGATTAATTCAGAATAACAATTTATTGCGTGTTAGAAGACTTCTACGATACTAGAAGGTATTTTTTAATGATGATGGTGATGAAGTAGAAGTAGTAGTAGATTAAAAAAATGATGTGCATAAGTGTATCAGTGATACTTACATGAATGACAGATTATTTCATTTCATTTCATTTTATTTGAAGCTGTAAGTTATAAGTCTATACGACTGCTTAATTCATATAAAAATCCAAAATATTTTTTTGTAAACATTTTTTTTTGTATGAATGCTGTAAACGCTACTTACTTTCCATAGAAAAACACTACAGATTTAGCAAAACTTCTCTAAACAAGAACCAACATGTTTACATTTGTATTAATAAAACCATAAAAAGTAATTACTGATTTTTTAACCAACTTTACGGTTACAGTTCTGTTACAATCCGAAAGATAAAAAGAAACCTATAATTCACGGACCTAAAAAAAAGACGGACATAATCCCAAGAACAAATTCAGTGAAGCACCCATAGGAATACCAACTCTGTATTCGTACAAGTACACACACCCACACATTGACACCATACGGCTACGAATTTGACACCATCGCCAATCAAAAATTACAAAATTACGCACACATGGTAAGCGAGCTGTCAGCTGTCAGCTTCACTCTCGATTAGACAAGGTTACGTCTGTTCTTTTTTTATGTCTGTGCTATAATTAGATATAATTGAAGCATGGTTGGCATGCCAGGCGTTCGAAGCACGCGGTCACACTCCAATGATGAGCAGCGATGCAGTTTTTAGACGTTCCAGCACTTAATGAATTTCACGCCGCCGTCATTGTAAGCTGTTTTTACAACGACTTAATTGTGAACTCGGAAATAAGTGTTTATGGTTTTATAATTAAGTATTTATATAATTGTTCTATTAGCTCTGTCATGCTTGTTTTACGCGCGTAATATTTACTTTTATTATTTACTAGCAGTTGCCCTCGCTTCGCTTCGGCAAAAATATTAGGTACTTTAGTTTACTTACAGAACATACATTGATCATTAGAACCGCATTACAATGAAAGGTCAATACACCACATAAAGTTTCCATATTTTTAGGGTTCCTTACCTCAAAAGAAAAAACATGGTTTCCATAAGATCACTCACTCTATTGCCCGTCTGTTTGTCTGTCTGTCAAAACCTTTTCTTCTAAGGAACGCGTGAAGGTAACAAATTAAAATTAATATCCAACACTCAGGTCTGCAATCCCTAGGAGCTGTGAAAAGATCAATATTCTGTGTTGTGAACGCAATCAAAAGACACTCGGCTAAAAGAAATGTCTTAGGTATAACATAGGATAAAGAAAAAAATAAGAAAACTATGAATTTGTAAGTAGGTAATAGGTATCACAAAGAAAATGATTTTACACCTATTTGCAGAACTTGGTAATTAGATCGGGACCCATGTCTATGTATGAGGAGACAGTTTTTCAACGGTAAAGTTAGGTTTGTTTTTCGATTCCGTTTATCTTTTCGTCACACGTTTTGAGGCCGGCAACACATGAGTGACACCCCTAATGTTGCTAATGTCCATGGGCGACGGTGATCACTTACCATCGTGACCCGTCTGCTTGTTTGCCTGCTTAAGGCATATAAAAAAATAGCTATATTAGGTTCCACTAAATAGTTAAGTTAGGTTCAACAACCCTAGTTCGCACTTGGTCGATTGCTTTTACTTATTATTATTATTTCATCATATTATTTTCTAAATTTTGTGTTTCCTGGTTAACCTTGGTGTTCTGGTTCCTTGGTAAATTACATTGAATAAATAGTTTGTATGGTGCCTTTTGGCTAATCCATCAGTATTTCACATTATATAGGTACCCAGATTTAAAAAAAAGTAGTAATCCTTCTCCAAGGTACAATCTATATTTATCCCAAACACATCAAGATTGGTTCAGCGATGCGAGAGAGTTAAGGTTAATTCGATGAGTTATGTGAGATGACTTCTGTATATGGCAACACATTTTCACATTTATTACATTGTAGTTTTGGCAAATTCATAATTTGGCAAAGGGAATCTCCACTTTTCCTTCACAGAAAATGAGAAAATTCAGCACTCAGCAGTCTCAACGTGATGTTCCTGAAGATATGCATTATAACAGAACTACAACAATACTCTAACTACTAACAATACTCTAAAAATCATGGAACACTTAGCTATTTCAAAGAACAATCCTATGCTTGATTTAACACGTCGCAATACGCTTTGTATGTGGAGTTATGTATTTTATTATCAATTGTTCAATTTGTTCAATGTCAACTGTTCGTACAACTAAATTACGATTTTCAACCCCTTCCATGGTGAAATATAAAACATGCAAAATTTTTGTTGGAGAGCATAAATAGGAAATTCGTGGTTTAAGAAAAACTGAAGATAAAAATAGATATTATTTAGTCCGTTATAGCTATTTGAATTATTGTAAAAAATTACTTCAGTACCACATTCTGGCTCCATCTTGCAAAAATTATATTAAAAAAAACTAAGAAATGTATGTACCTCTGTGCCTTATTTGGATGAAGAAAAGGTTTCTGTAAGTTTAAAACAAATCGACTCATATTTTATTTTCTCGCTTTTTTATGGAACCCTAAAATATATCCTATAATTTAAGTTGAAGACTCGATATCGTAGAAAAGTCCTGTTGAAATCCTTTCATTGGTTTCAGAGATAAGCGGAGACAAACAGACAATTAAAAATTAACAAAAAAAAACTCTTTTTCGGTTTTGATATCGTGCAAGTAACGATGCAACATGAAAAATTCAGTTATTTCGGAATCACAGACGGACTCTTCAATTTTATTTATTTGTAGGTAAAAAAGAGGTTTGTATGTATTAAAGTCGTTGGCGTGAATCAACAAATACAGCGCCATCTAGTGGCCAAGACAGTAATGGATCGGTTACTCATACATAATTAATTTGCGTTTTTCCACCACTTCCAAGGTGAAATTAATAAAATGCTGAAATTATATTGGAGCACTTAAATACGCAAAAAACATGCTCTTGAAAACAAAATAAGAAAACAGATATCCACTCAGTAATAGGGATTTGAATTATTGAAAAAAATAACCTTTAAAGGCATTTTATGGTCTTTCCATGTCATATAAGTAAAAACTAAGATTTGCATGTATTACTCTTTTTGTACGGAGAAAACGTTTTTTATTATTTAAAACAAATCAGATGACATTTTTTTATTTTTCCATACAAAATATCCCTAAGGAACCCTTTGGTGTGGAATCATAAAAAATAGCTTAAATGCTAAGTTGAAGACTTTTTAATATCTTAATTAAAGTCGTGTTAAAATTTGTTCAGTGGTTTCAGAGATTTGCGGAGACAAACAAACAGACAGACAGGAAAATTTTTTAAAAACTCATTTTTCGGTGTTGGTATCGTGCAAATAACGATTTGCAACTTGAAAAAAACATTTTCAAAATCACAGTTTAACTCTTCAATTTTATTATATGTATAGATTTATAGACTAGCTGACCCGGCGAACTTCGTATCGCCTAAAAACTAGTTTGTTTTTTAAATAAAAGTAGCGTAAGTTACTCCTTGTTACATCAACTATCTGCCAGTGAAAGTCCCGTCAAAATCGGTCCAGCCATTTCAGAGATTACCCGGAACAAACAGACAGACAGAGAGACAAAAATTGAAAAAATGGCATATGTACTGTGTATACATCCAAATGTATTTAGTAAAAAGCGGTTATTTTAATATTATAAACAGACACTCCAATTTTATTTAGTATTTGTATAGACTTGGAAAAAGAATGAAATTTTGTATGATGGCAATTTGATTAGTGATGTGTTTTTTTTACTTAGGTACAATAAGTTAATGCTTGGCCACGATACCACATGATGGTAAGTGGAGATGTGGTCCAGGATGGTGAGCGCACTAACTTAATAAAAGCCTATTCACTCTTTTCTTGAAGAAATCCACGTCGTAGGTGGGCGGTAACGCAGATGTATATTATTAGGTACTTAGGTCTAACGAATTTAAATTAAAATAGCGGAAAGATTGCATTGTAAATACATTAAAATAATAATTGAGTACGCTAAACTTTCACGTTGATTTTTCAAATAATCGTCATTTTTTTTTAATTTCCAAACAAAGGAACGATAAAATATGCTTCTGCTAAAGTAAATGTTTGACAACACATTTTATAAAACATGCATCACTAAACTACAAACTTATATTTATATCTACCGATACAAGTAGGTATCGTACCACACGCTGCTCCATATGTGTAGTTAAACCTCAATCCAAATCGAATAAACAAAAAAGCAAACCAAATCGTATAATGGTTCTAAAATAATCTTAGTTTTCCATCACGTATCGCGAGCGCAATAAATCCGCGTGCGCCACCAAGCTACAATTACCTACATTAAAATAATAATTGAATATGCTAAACTTCCACATTGATTTTTCAAACGACATTTTTTACACGATTTTCGGAATGCATTTTCACAAAATTATAAAGAATATCATACGTCGAGTAGGTATAAGCTACTCCATATTGTTAAACCTCAGTTCGACCAATAGAATAAAGTAAAAACTAAAAAAGCAAACCAAATCACATAATGATTCTAAAATGATCTTAGTTTTCCGCATCAGGTATCGCGAGCGCAGTAAATCCGCGCGCGCCACGAAGCTACAAATTACGCTGAATCGCGCGATATGCCAGTATCGGTTGCCATGGCGACGGCGTGGGAACCCGCCCCGCGACCCGGCCATAGGTGCAATGGTCAATGTGTACAGGGTGTTGTTGGGTTTTGATGTAAGATTATTTATAATAACCATTTTGTATTATGGTCTACCTCAGATTAGCGATTGGATTGTAAGTATGTCTAACCACAAACCATTAGCTGTTTTTATTTATTTATCAGTTGTAACTTATTTTTTTGTAATTAAGAATCGATTAATAAAGTTCAAATAAATATATTAACATAATTATTATAGGTACTTGTCGGTCTGTTTACCTCCTAATTGTAGGAAAATCAATAACATTAAATCTACAAAGCAAATAACTGTAACGTAAAGACTGCTTACCTGATGGGATTATCTTGGAAGTGAAACTATAAATATGGGAATATACATTTAATACTATAGAAAGATCAAAAAGCAGCACAAGAAGACATGTTTTCAAAAACGGAGTGACAGCACTGTCATTTACAGTTTATTTTTTATTCCCAACACTAGGCCTTAAAAATAACTAGGTATCTAAATAACAACAAAGACTCTATAACAAACAACATACTGTAATAGGCCTTAAGAAAAACAATTACCAAATTTTAAAAATCTCCATGATATTATAAATCATATTTATGAACAGTTGATAGGTTTTACAATAACAAACAACCTTAGAAACATTTTAAATGCAACGCGTACTCACGATTCGTATTTTATAAAACCGATACTTCGATGGAGCGTGGTCACTCACCACCGCAGTTTCACAATTAAATCGTCCGTGATGATCTAAGTTAAAATCAACTTTAGAAGCATCCTGTACATCGTCATTCAATTCCCCGTACAGAGCACGAGATAAAAGATGGAGTCCGGACGCAAATATCTCGGCCAGCATTACTCTTCCACTTCATTTCCACTATTTAGACGCTTTAAACTCGTACTGCGGTTACTTCCACTATTTAGACGCTTTTAACTCTGCGGTTATTAGCTAAGAAACGATATTTTGAACTTGAACTTTATGTCTGATTTATTTCTTAGAAGACGTTAGTATAGTTTTAGATTACAGTTCTATGTAAAGTAAGTAATATGTCTGTTGTAAAGAGTAATTTATTAATGTAGATGTATGTTATCTATTATATGTTAATAGTCATGACATACGATTTTCTGCAACATGAATAATTAAAAAAATATAGTTCTTCCATTATAGTAGGTACCCACAGGCCACATAGGTTACATGGTCTGTGACTAACTTGTGTCTTCGTTTATTTATATTTTTTATACCTACTAAAGAAGCTAATGCTTGACTACAAAACCTTGATGGTAAGGTGGCATTATCTATTATAATGACGGTCTAAACTTATTGATACAGCCATATCAGTACCTACTATTAGATTATTTTTATTTATAAATCATAGTTAAAATGTTCTCGGCAAAACAATTACATATAGGAACTGTGATGTAATACATGGGCTTTCTCAACCTTTTCCAGGGGTATGACAAAAAAGATTTTATTCAGAAGTGTTTTTTTAACCGACTTCAAAAAAAGGAAGAGGTTCTCAATTCGACTGTATTTTTTTTATGTTCGTTACCTCAGAACTTTGGACTGGACGAAACGATTTTGATGATTCTTTTTTTAATCGAAAGCTGGTGGCTGTCATGTGGTCTCATATAAATTTTATTGAGCAAAGCAAATAATGGTCCCATATAAATTTTATTGAGATCTGACAATGGCATCCATGATAAAACCATATAAGTCTTAAATTTGTATTAAGTAAGCGCGACAAATGGACGAATAACTCAATATCACGCCAACCGATTTCGATGATTCTTTTTTTTAATCGAAAGCAGGTGCTTGTCACATAATCCCACATAAATTTGAACGACATCTGACTAGTAGTTTTAGAGTAACTTAGAAGTCGGTTATTTTTTGTTAGTAAAATTTAGATTATTAGTGCAAATAGTCATCAAACGGAGATGACCTGTCGGTTGGTTATCGTCGCCCCTATATAGACATCAGCGACACCAAAGAGATCAATGATGCGATGCCCGCCAAGAAAGAGAGAAGAAAAGGAATAAATAATTGAGTATCCATAATTTTATGTACAAACAGTAAGTAGGTTCGTACTGGTAAGCATACAAAGCCGTATTGGGGTGGCTTAGAAGCCATGGGCGACGATAGCCACTTATCACCAGGTGGATCGTCAGCTCGTTTGCCGGCTATATCCATAAAAAAAAATTTCAAAGAGGACAGTTGCCTCTGCTACTCGGTAAATAGATGATGACGTCAATAACTTAGGTTTCAGATGTTACACGACCAAATACAGACACTAACTTTATTTACCTATAGCTGTATACCTGTAGAGAGACTGCTTTTGAAGTAATGGGTCCGGAGTTCGATTTTCGGCTGGAACAGACATTCATGAGACAATGTTTGGTTTCTCGTGGGTGTTCATAAAATAATTTTTAACTCCTAGACTTTTCACGGATTTAAGATTTTACAGTGGGAGAATACGCTTAAGTAGATAAAAAGGTCCTGTTTCTATATAAAAACTTACCTAATGATAAATTTTGCCAATATTATTTTGTGAGCATACATCTATATCTACAAAGTAGAAGTTTGACTAAGTTGATCAAAATTCAAAATATCCAAGGGGTTCATAACACCTGGAGGGTCACATACCACCTTTTCCCTATAATAAATAGATATGTAGGTAGGTACTTACATATTGCATGTAATAAATCAAATTCATAGTTTCATAGATAGAATATTTTTTTCTAGCTAAATTAAAAATATTTTTAGTAACAAAATGTATGAGAATATAAGTAGCAAAACTGTAAACAAAGTCATTCAATTTATTCACGTCGAAAAAACTGTAAACAAAATCACTAGCGTGAGTGATAGCGTGGCGAAAATGCAGCGGAGATAAACACTTTAAAAATGACAAAAAACTTCCACAAAAAATATTTTTATCATTTTAACCCTATACATTACCCGGGTCAACGACATTATTTTATTATTATTTTAAAACTGTTCTATATTTAACAAAAAACTAAACAACAATGCGTAAAATCGACTTACTTCGTCCTTTTCTACGCAGATGTGTAGCTCCCGAGCGCTGCGAGAGAAAGAAACAGGTATAGTTTGCTATTGCGCCTCAAAGTGGGCAGTCTTTCGCGGTGATCCGTGACGACTATTCCGTTTGAAGAGGCAATGACAAACGCCGCGAACACGACGAATGTAGTGTCGTCTCGCTCTCTCATACTTTTTTTAACGATTCAGTGTTGACAGCCAGTGATGTAACATTGTTGTAGAATTATCAAGTCTGTCATTATCGGTTTAGTTGATAGCTCTAATTTATTGGCGTTTTACAACCGCTTCTTAAATAGTGGTACCTACCTATACACTGTGAATTAATAGGAAAGGAATGCCTTGGAAACTGACACTTGTTGATTACCATAAAATTATTTACGATATAATTATGTACCTGTATAAAATGATGAAATTGATTAAGACTTCTAAAGATTAAAAATTATTTTATTTGATTATATTTTTAATTCAATGTCATAATTTTATTATTACTTATGTACAGTTTTAAAGGTGCGTTGATGTCTTTTATACGTAACAGAATATTACGCAATCCTGGACGACAATTTGGTAATAAATACATAGTGGTAGTGCTTTATTTGAATGATGAAAATAAATGCAAATTTGAATAAAAAAAACCACTAGGATGCCACAACACACACAAACCTGAAAGTCATGTATTGCCTGGCAGGGAATCGAACCCGGAACTCTACATTCAGTACTTGAACTCTATCACCTGATATACCTATGTATGTACAGGGTGGTCTACATGATTAGAAAGTCCTCCTGTCCACATGGACTCACGTCAACGCACGCTGCCGTCAGTGCTAGCTTGCTTGCCGTGGACAGATGACAAGCGACAATAGACATGATGACAATAAATAAAAATAACAAAAAATATGTATGTATGTAATGAAACTCTATTAATGGATTACAAAATGAGCATTAATTGTATTATTATGAGCGAGATTAATAAAATTTTGATAAAATAAAACTACAAAATACGACAAGACGCCAGGATAATTATATCTGAACGCTAATCAGAGCGAATTACATACGTCACGTCTGAGTAAACAAACGAATAACAATGACAATACTGACAAAGACATCTTGTCTATTACTCTACTCAGGCGTGACTTTTTGAAGTGTTTTGTTGGGAATTTTAAACTTATAAATTAAAGTGTATGTATTTTATACCAAACTTTTTTTTTGCGGAAATATGATATATGTGTAGTTACGTTGTAATTATAATATATTTCCCATCAATATATGTAGAACAGTATTTCAAAATCTGTCATCATGCCTATTGACAATAATGTGCGTATTAAGTGCGTGTATAGTTCGGCCGCTGTATCTTGGCGCGTCTGAACTTCGCGCAGAAGGCTGCGCAGTAACATAATTAGCCAATACTCAATGCGCGGTGTTTTATATCTCAGTCATACGTTAGCATGTTCGTGTTGCCATCTCTGTCTTACATGCGCTAAAGTTCGCAAAGCCTATGTTCAGACGCGCCAAGATACAGCGGCCGTACTGTACAGGGACAGAAGGCCTATGTTAGTACCTAGATATTAATTTACTCTGGTATTGGGAGTGTACCTATAAGGGTTTGTTCTTGCGGCTGAAGCTAATCTGACGATCTTAAGTGTTTTAACACCGATTGGTGCTGGTGTGTATATAATTTTGGTAAGTTTTTATTTATTATTGTAATGTTACCTACCTTTGTTATATCTAAGGGGTATGCATGTACGCATGTCCATGGACAATCATTGGTGGGCATATGTCGTCATTTATTGTACTTGCATAATGTTACATAGTTAATGACATTTTTAAAATTACAAGATAAACACTTAATTAAAATTCTCGTGTATTATTAAACAGTTATCACGTGCCAATAAGTTTTATAAAGACATTCTATGTCAATTGCAAGAGTCATATGGGATCTGCCTCAAATAATAAACAGTAAAAACTATAAATTATAAACGCTTACACACTCATACCCCCGCAGTAGGTTATTACCTGTGTCGTGGGTGGCATAGACGACACATATAATACATTACACATCCCAATAACACCCATGACCCGAGTACAAATATTTATCTGTCACATAAATATCTGCCCCGGCCGGGAATCGAACCCGGGGACCCCTCGCTTCGCAGGCAGGGTCACTACCAACTAGGCTACAGGGTCGTCAATTATTGGTGTAATTGTGTGTTGTCGATACTTTAATAGGATTTACTACTGTAGGTATTTATACCTACTCTTTAGATATGTTGTAGATATTAGAAGTAGATAGCATGCAATATTTAAATGATTATTTACCTGACTTTAAAGTTATGTTTTTCGCGCGTATTTTGTATGTATGCATGCGTGTAATATTCTTTATTACCTCATATCTTCCAAACCGCTGGACCAATTTATAAAATTAAGTTATAATTATTAAAAAAAAAAAACTAATGTAGTGGCTGTGACATGCCATTGTTTGAAGTATCAAAAAATAAAAATAACTTGAATAATGCAATATGGGTACCTATTAAATTAATGAGCTCACCATAAGGTTTTCAAAAAGGAACATCATGATAGCTTTTTGATAGCAGGCGGTTTTATTTTTAGTTTATATTAGTTTCTCATAAACATTTTGTGGAAGTCAAATCATCGCTTCAAAAACCTCTACCCTGAGTAGTCTCGGAAGTCTAAGCGACAAGAAACTTTCAAGGAGTATTTCTAATAGCTGTTACTAAGTAGTACTCTTAACTGTCCCTGGCCATTGAAGTATTATTACTAAAATATAGAACCGACACCGTGAACACAATGTATGTCCTAATGAATTGGCGCCGATCGGCTTCAATTTTCAATGGATTCGTTCGATTTTGATAGGAGAACGGGGGCTCAATTTTGGTAATAGAACCTTCCGGCGGGACACATATTTTGTTCGAGATGTCTGTTGTAAGACATTATATTTCAATGTCCCTGGGATGATTATTCTGTCAAGCCAGATTTATCCCCAGCATTAAAAAAAAATAATGGCGTTACGTGAGTTACATTGGATGATATCTATCATATTTAAAAACATGATAGTAAACCTTCAGAGTCCTCACTTTTTTATTGAACCAAACAAAAATTTATTTTCTGTTAATGTTATCCAGACCCTTATAACCTCAGACTAAAGAGCCCGCCTACTACTTTGTCAACTAATATAAATCTGAAAAGCAAATATCTATTAATAATATAAATCTGTGTTTAATGTAAACCCTAAGGTTGCTAGGTTAAATAGCTTTATTAAGTTACATTACAAGTCACTTGCGTAAAATATTACAAGTAAATCGAAGGTTAAATATTAGTCGCCGCGCCTATCGGCTACGTAATCCTTAACAGACTAACAGACATAAATCTTAAATCCTCACATAACAATGATTCTCGACGGATATAAGAGTTCATTAAAGCCTTTCTATCTTTACAATTTCCTTTTATCTCGTTATACCGATAGCGAGAGGCCAGATAAGTAGATCTGTCGACTTAGGATCACACAAAAAGCCTCAGCGAGATTCACCACGCTCCATAAACCTCCAGCATCCATAATCCAAGAGGTAATCCCGTTCCAAAAAATAAACTAACCGCTTCAAACGTCAAAACGAAAACAAAACTCGAGACAACATCAGTCAGCGATGATGGTATTGAACCTAGCCGTCGACAGATCTCAGACACTCCTTTCCGTGAGAAAATTGTACCGCATACATCGTACTCGTATACTAGAGAGGCTGTGAAGGTTTCGTGGGTCGAAAAGCGCGCGAACGCAGTGCAGCGCCGAGGCTCGTGCGCTTAACACGCTCACATGCGCATGCGCGCGCAGCTGTCAAACGGTGACAGTTCCGGATTAGACGCGAATTGTCCCGTCGTCGGTTGAGTTCAAAATGAGACGAATGATTTCCGATCGATTCGGCGTTGATCTCACTTAAGATACTTTTTTAGTTAGCTTTTTTGTATTTTTTATACATTTTTTTAATATCCTACAGATTTTTTCCAAACGATATGGGTGCATAATGGAACGAATCATTGTGACACTTGCAAGAGATCCTTGCAAATACATGTGTGTGTTCCGAATTCAGTGCTAAACGTCCAGTAAGGTTGCTTAATTTTGTTTAGTTAGTATTTACAAGGGCGTGAATTTTGACTCGTTACAAGTGTGAACTTGCGGTGTAAAGTATTGAATTCGGTAGAATACGTGTGAGACTATTTATTACTGTAACGCACCTGAAAGGATTGGTTTCGGCTGAACACTTTACGGTGAGCAATATTACATTTATTTATAGATTTGACCTTGAACCGTAACATTAAAATTTTTATGCGAAATTTATATGAATAAAAAAAGGATAGTAAAAATAGGGCATATCTAGGAAGAGCACGTAGCTGTTTTTAAAATAAAAAATGTAGCTATTTGTTTTTATTTTATATTGTAAATAGTTATTTTAGGGACACAAGGTAGGACAATGCTTTAGAGGACACTGACAAACGAAAATGGGTTTGAGTCCCGTCCGTAGCTGCGTATCAAACACTCATCGCAGATGTTTGCTTACAGGTATTATAAGTTTGTGATTTCTGGTTTGTTTTATCTACGAATGATGATTGATGCTAGAATAAGTACCCTGAATATTATTCCAGATCACGGATTACCTGTGTTTTGATTTTCATAAAATTCTAGTCAGTAGCTTTTGCGTCAAAGTGTAAAAAACATCCTCACAATATTATACTACACTTACAATATCTATACTAATATTATAAAGCTGAAAAGTTTGTTTGGTTGAACGCGCTAATCTCAGGAACTACTGGATCGAATTGATAAATTATTTTTGTGTTTGATAGTCCATTTATTGAGGAAGGTTATAGGATAAATAACATATTTTAGTAGTTAGCATTTTCCACAAATTAACGCGGGTGAAACCGCGGGGCACAGCTTATTAATTATAACAGGATTTAGATGAAATGTAATGTGAATGATGTACCTACCCACTTAGCTATAACGCTTGACAAACATAGCATACCAGACCTTTGAATACAAGTAAAATTTCATGATTATTTTTGGTATAAAAAAATTGCATCCGCTCAATGATATTATATAGGTAAAAAAGAGAATAATAAAATGTGTTGTTATAATAGGTAGGTACGTATTATTTGTAGCACTAACATTTAAGAGACAGATTTTGACAGTGCTATTAATAAATTATTCTTATAGTACGTCACTTTTCTAAGGTCACCAATGTATTTATAATAAAGCCCTGAAAGCGAAAGTATTTTCTTATACCAAATGTTATTTCTTGTTCTTGTTACATTATACTCTTTATACTTAGGTAAGGTTCAACTTATTCCCTATTTTGTAATTGTAAAATGGTTTAACCCATTAATAGTCCACTACGAGGCACAGGCCCCTCCTCATTAATATGAAGGCCTAGGCCTGCTCCAGAGCGGATTCCAGTTTTTTTCACTTTTGAACTGTCTTAATTTCGTTTGTCCAATATTCGTTGTTTTGGCTCTCAGTTAAGGATTCATTTGCGTGAAAAAGATTAGGAGGTAGAATGAAAAAGAACCTTCATAATAATAACATACATTTTACTATATGACAAAATTTTATGGTTTTCACGTCCCAAAAGCATATCAGACATTTTAATTGCTGGGATAAATAGAGACCCTTCGAATTTTACAGTGGGGTTTGATCGCGAACGGGTTAAAACCAATACATTGGTTTACTCAAAAGCGCATCGTTGGGTTCTGGCCGGTTCTCTTGCATACGACGACCCTGTAGCCTAGTTGGTAGCGACCCTGCCTGCGAAGCGAGGGGTCCCGGGTTCGATTCCCGGCCGGGGCAGATGTTTATGTGACAGATAAATATTTGTACTCGGGTCATGGGTGTGATTGTGATGTGTTATATGTGTCGTCCATGCCACCCGCGACACAGGTAATAACCTACTGCGGGGGTATGAGTGTGTTAGCGTTTATTTATTTATTTATTTATTTATACATACATACATGCATACAAGGTGTTAAAGTTCTAAGCTACAGAGTCCCATAATACCATGTATCCGTTGCTGCAACATTAATTAATACCGAGTTATTTAATAGTTCATTAGGATAGTTATGAATTGGAATTTTATTTGTATTTGACTGTTATTAATTTAAATTTATTTAGACATTTCATATTGTATACCTATCACAGGTAGGACATAGCGATCTGCATTGTATCTCTCTATCATCTATAAAATTGTACCTATGATCCACAATAAATTATCTTTGACTTTGACTTTGACTTTGATGGTCTATAAAGCTGTCGTTATTTACAAGGATCACCAACTTAACATTTATTTTATGTAACATGGCGTCAAATGAACTGACGGTCCGCCTGATGGTAATGACCATCAACGACGAGTCTGTTGGCTATGGTATGCTATGGGTATTTTATGAGCACAAACAGTTAATGATACTCATCTCTTTTCTTTTTCTCTCTCTCTCTCTAGTTACCCCATTTAAACCATTCAGGAGATAATTTTTTAGGTAGATCTAATTTAATTATTAAGTTACTAATAAAATCACGTGCCTACAAATATCTATCTTTCCACTACAGCTACATTATAGCCGACAGACTATTTCGCAGTTTGGCAGATGTTGAATTTTGTCAACGCAACTATTTCTTAACAGGATTAAATAAATAAAAAACATCACAAATACTAAATGCCTGAGAACAAACATTTCCTTTGTACATAAATATTTGCTTAGGTCAAGAATCGAACCCGGAACCTCTTGGTTAGCAGTGCCACTACCAATAACTGTTAACGTTAGCATTATATTGACAATCATGATTAATTAGAATAAATGAAAACATAGCTACAAAAACTCAGGAAACGTCACTAAGCTATTTCTTACTTGTAAGTACGGCTCGATACAGAAATATGTTAACACCTATTCAAGATAAAGACAATCTGTCAGTTAATTCAATTATCAATAGCTTTATTTATTTAGTCATTCATATTCAAATGTAGTATGTTTTTTTCATTAAATTACCTTCCTATTCACAGTTGATTATTTAATTTATTTATTAATCTTTGTAATATGAAAGTGAGAATTGTTATTTGTTACATAACAATTATTATATAATGCCATTTTTTTATAATAATTATGACATGAAAATGTAAACGGGAGAGTTTTAGTGACATTTTATAATTATGGCATATGCGCAGTAAATTGTTTTCGAAGTTCACTATGTACAGATTTTATTATTAGTAGTAGAGAAAAGTATGATTAGGGTAGCGCTCTGCCCACAGCTTGCACGTACCTAACCGTACCGTAATGGAGGCCATACACGAAGTGTACTTGTCAATTCTGCAGTTTGACTTGTCTTTGCAGTTTGACTTGACGCGGCATCCAGTTTGCATGAGGTAGGTATATGGCCAGATACACAATCAAATTTACTGGATGCTGCGTCTAGTCAAACTGCAGACTTTACAAGTACACTTGATCGTGTAAGGCCTCCATGAAGCGTACCTAACAAACATCCATACATGAACAACACAACAAACAAACATTCACATTTATATCTCGAACGCCCCCGCATGATGGTTAGATTACCTGCTTGTGCTAACATTTTCCTTCTAAAAATAAGTGTACCTATAATCATGAAGTATACCTACACGTAATTTGGTTGTAGTTTTGGGGAGCATTTAAAAAGCGTTTCCCGGACCTTTCTGTCCGGATATGCGCCAGCGACAGCAGTGTGAGCTGAGACTGTGACTGTGAGCGATGACCACTTACCATCCAAATCATGTAAATTTTTGAGTATTAAAGAAACAATAATAGACTAGAGGTTAGAATGATTCATTCCTGAAATCCCCACCAAGGATTGGTGCCCATTGGTGGGAATTTAATGATTTTTTTAAGTGCCTAACTTTTGTCCCATCGGGCTTAGTAAAACCACTGTAGCAAGAAAATGCTCAAGAAATGGTATCCATCCAGCTTACCCAAGTTCATTGCCTCAATTGATAACTTAGAATTTAAAAAGAGTGAAAGAAGATGGAAAGAATCTACTGTCTCTCAAACGAAATACCTATTCCAATCATATGTAAGTTCTTCTTTATCCACAGGCCTTCTTTACAAAAATAACCCTATACACTACATGTATGTAGCCATACCTAAATCCAACTACAATATGAATAGAAATAAAACTGGCCGGCATGTTAGTCTCATTACGTTTAATAGGTCAAACTGATGACGCACTGAGAAGTTTTTGTTGAGCTCGGATTATCCTAGGTCGATTTCAATCACATTACATTTAATATTCTGAGAACACTCAACTTAATGCGTCAGAACCAATAACAAATAATTATGAGGATGAATAACACGATGAATTGTATCTTCCGTTTCTCTATTGGTCTTGTTGCTTTGAAATAAACAGGTGAGGCCGTTTGGAACCCATGTCTGTACATCTAGGGTGTCGTAAAAGCCAACAGAATTCGGCCGCTTTGGTGGTTGGTTGGTTTGATTTCACATTAATATTACTTTCTTTCTTTCTTTTTCTTCTTTCTTTTTTGGCCGGCAACGCATCAGTGATGCCTTTGATTTTGCTGATGTCCATGGGCGACGATAGCTACTTACCATCAGGTGGATCGTCAGCTCGTTTGCCGTCTAATTCCATAAAAAAATAAATATAAAATAATACCTATTACAATATTATTATTAAGCCTTTACATTATTATTGATCTTTCTGTAAAGCCTTCCTCATTAGCTATCACCTTCTTGCCTGAGTCAGCCGCTTAAAAATCCCTGATCGCCGAATGACCTATTGCTAAAAGGACCTCTACGCGAAATGCCTTGTTCTTTAAAATATCTGTACGGCAAATGCCGTGTTTTAGCAACGTCTAACGTCTAACGACGAATCACACAGACACATCAGTAAACCTCCAAGTTCCATTTTGTTTATTGATTGCATGGAACTATAAAAGCGTGTACTATCCATTGATAGAGACTACGATGATGGATCGTATTTATCTGTGTCGCAGTGTCGCCTGGATGGTTTTACAACCCGGCTACTGACTGGAAGTGACTTCGAATCATTTATCTTTTTTAATCAAATTGCTGAGATATGTGAAATGACGTGACTGACCAAACAATAGCGAGGGTTATATATGTTCTTATCTTTTACTAGCTGACTTGGCAAACGTTGTTCTGCCAAAAATTTTCTGGCACCCTAATCATTTAGCGGTTTGAAATATACTTTACGACCAATTCTCCTATCTACCAAATATACTCAAAAAGTTTCATAAAAATCGGTCGAGCCGTTTTGGAAGCGTTGGACCACAAACACCGTGACACGAGATTTTTATAATTAGGTATTGATGATGCTAGTTCGTTTTCAATAAATTATCATTATTATCATCATCGCAACCAATAACGGAACCACTGCTAGGTTTAAGTCTCCTCTCACTATGTGAGGGGTAGAGGCCATAGTTCACCACGCTAACCAAATATGAGAATACGAGTAGAATAGGAGAACTCTTAGGTGTGCATGTGCAGGTTTCTCGATGTTTTCTTTCATCAAAGAAAGATAATACTTATACGTAGGTACATAAGTTTGAAATTAGAGGTGCAAGCTTCGTACCCAGACTCTCTTGTTTGGGAGACCAACGTTGAAAGTCTGTTTTTAACCCCCGAAACAAAAAGAGGGGTATCATAAGTTTTACGTGCCTGCGTGTGTGTCTGTGTCTGTATCTCTGTCTGTTTGTCTGTAAAATTATAGCTTCTAAAGGAAGGGACCGGTTTTGATGCATTTTTTAGAAACATTCTAATAAGTACCTACCTGATTTTTGGAAAATTATTTTTGGTGATGTCGAATCATGAATAGCATTGTATACTTGGATTATCACAAGCATGTGCAATTTGAAGTTATGTAATTTTTCATTCCTTCAAGCATTCCTTCTTTACTTTACGCGCTATCACAGAAGACATAATAGATTGGAACTATGCAAGAATCATAGTATTACCAAAAAAGTACCGATATTAATTGCGTAAACTACTTAATAAATTCACCTGTGCCTTCCGTCTCATCGATCGATAGCACGACACATTTCGTTACTATTTTGGCTTACTATTAAAAACCTGTCACGACTACTCATTGGAACGCACATATACCCAAACACTGAACTCTGACCTCCGTTCTGTGAAATGTAATTAAATTTCTTTGGTCTAAATACTCGTAGTAAAACAGGTTCTATTTTCAATTTACCAAGCTTCATTTACGCGACTGATACGTTATGTTCGCGATAAATTAGATATTTTGACTTTAACCTTTTAGCAGCCCACTGTGCTTAAATCTCTCATTATTAAAGCGTAGAGCAAACATAGTAAGTTGCTTCAGTGCGCGATTGTTAAGAGAGTACCTGGCGTTCTAAAGTCCTCTAAAGGTCCCCAATACGCTGTGACGTGCTTTGCAAAGCACGGAAGCCTTTATAAAATACGAGTAACCGCCCTCGGTTTGCTTCGGTTTTCTTATTTTTTTACACCTTGGGTTACATTATTGGAGTTTTATTAAGGATCCCTAATTTTTTTGAAAATATAATATACCCTATGTTACTCGGGGATAGTGTAGCTTCCTAACAGTGAAAGAATTCTTCAAATCGGTTCAGTAGTTTCGGAGCCTATTCAATGCAAACAAAAAATCAAATCTTTCCTCTTTATATATTAGTAAAGATTAATTGAAATTTGAAGCACTACAAATATTTCCTAAGTCTTATCAAACGTTTCCGATCTCAAGCTATACCTTTTAGAATAACATAATAAATATTAAGATGGCAACACAGTAATCTTTTTAAAAAGAAAATACTCGATGAAGCCCGTCGAGCATCCGCGAGCAAATATTTAAATTTCAATTCGAACGTCGCATATCAATGGGGAGCCATAAGCCACCGAGTTTTGTTAGCTTTTTTTTTCAAAAAGCCGTAGTGGCCGCACAGAGACAATAAAGAAAAAGGTATGGGGAAAAGAGAAAAAAGGCGAAACAGAATCTAGATTCGAAACACTGGCTGATTCGAGGCTGGAAACAAAAGGAATCGGCTCCTGCCTGACCGAGATCTTGGCGTACGCGGTCGTTTCTCGTTTATTTTTTTTCTTTACTTTGCATCCACGTGATTTCTTTTCCCGATGCATCACAATAAGACGGCCTATCGAACGTCAGTAGCTATTTTTGAAATAATTACACGACGTACAATGTACAACTTACTTTCTTAAGGCATTTAGTGTGCGTATCAGTACAATGTTGCATTATAATTTTGTAGTTTATACATATTCCTTTTTTAAGGTTCCGTAGTTAAAACGAAACCCTTATAATTTTGTCATGTCCGTCCGTCCGCACCATAGCATAGCGTAGAGACCCATAGCACATAGCATCACAGAAAGCTCTACATGGGCTGACATAATTTGAAATTACTTTTGTTGAGGCTTATCTCTTTCTTAGAAACCATTAAATATTCCAAGAATAAACTTTACCACGATCAAAAACACCGTGTCTTCGCAATCATTAATAAAATTAATGATAATTTTCATCCAAGTACTTAAACGCATTCATAAAAAAATTAAACGAATGCGGAAATCAATTCAAATTCTATATTTACGCAATTGAATTTACGTATTACTCATTGATGTTATAGGAACTGATAAACTTGAAGATAAGATGAGTAAGCATGCATCCAAACCGGAATCGAATCCTGGTCCGCGTAATGATTTTCCCACAGCCAAAGATGATCTAATCATTAGTTGAGATTACTTTTGTTACGTTAATCTTTGTGTATGTAATGGTTTGTGCGTAAGTGACTATAATTTCTGAACGATTTAAGTGATTGCGATCATAAATATTAATAATAATATACATAATAATAAAATCATAATAATTATTCAAATAAATATTTGTTTAGCGACGATGATGGGCTATAGAGTGACTCGTATAAGACTATGATTCAATTAACCGTTAAGGTAAACGAATTCGTATTTAAAAATGTAATCCACATAGTTATCTAAAATAGCCGTCAAACTAACAGACAAGTGACCTGATGGTAAAAGTCATCGCCCATGGAAGTAATACCGAAGGCACCCGTTACCATGGGTATAGAGGAACAGTTAGTAGTACCTAATTGTGTGACTCAGCAACCAAAAACGTGAGAAACTTTTAACGATTGGTTTAAGGAGGTATTAACTAGCCAGAAAATTGAAATTAATATCGTCCAACCATGGGTGTTAAGTTAAACTGTAAAAAAAAACTTATCTACCTCCAATAATCCCCCCTGGACAGCGACGGAGCCTTACCGTTATTCCACGGGGTGCAACATAGACACCGAATATTGTTGAGCTCAAAAATGGATGAAGCCTTTAAGGGCTAAGTTTAGGTCTTCAAGAAAAAAATTATTGGCTTTTACTGAGTTAGTGCGCTCACCAACTTAGACTGCATCTCCATTGACCATCAGGTGGGATGGATATCAAGCATTAACTGAAGTAAGAAAAAAACATTAATCGTCTTAATCGCTACCGGATCAGTAATATTTATAAATATTTACATTATTGTTATCTAAGTTTAAGTCATCGATTGGATCAATAAATTACCCTTTTACTTGGTTCATGGTCAAGCGAGGTATCTTTGCTAATGAATATTAAAGTATTCCATATTACCGTTCGTTATTTATTACCTTAAGATTGAATGTAGTGATCCCAATAACGATTTAACATAACTTTGATTGGGCACAGTTGCTCGTTGGCTATAAGTAAAGAAAAGATTAACTTGAAAGAGACATGCTGTAAAATTACAATTTGCGTTTTATAAATGGACACTGGTTAAAACTGTATCTGGTTAAGTAATTCTTTAGTATGGATTATTTTGTCTTGATTATTTTTCGCTGTAACTTAAATATAATCAATTCCGATTGACTTTATTGACTAAACAACGACAAGTACGAATTGTTGCAGTTAATGTCCAAAGCATGGCATAGTAAAATAATTGTCAATAGTAGGTGGACCCCATGGCTGAGAAACCTCCGCCTGTAGCATTAACTATACCTTCGTTAGAAGCACATTGACAAGAAGAAGATTTTATGCTTGATTTATACTTGAGTGCAAGTCAAGTTCCCATCATAACGCCCCATAAAGTAATACGGTGATTAGGTAAGAAGTAAATACGGTTGATATAATGCCAGATTACTTCTTCAAAACGACGCTTGGTGGAAAACAAACCACCCATTGTGATGTTGGGATGATAGAGATATTTAAAGCGAGTTCCTTAATTTCTCTTGCTACCGCTAGCAATGCGTTGATATATTTGATACCTGAAATAGAATTCGATGGGTCCTATGTATAAAGCCCAAAATACAAAATCGTAACTTTACAGGAGAGGGTCCGAAAGTTTAAATTTGGTAAACTTAATTCTAAACTGGTAAAACCGAAGTGTATGAAACTTTTCTTGTTTACTAAGATAGCTATGCTCCTTATTTATACAATAGTATTTTATTTGTTTTTTTTTCTTTTTATTGTACTCTGCCATTTATACGTTAGTTTTTTTACATTTATTTTTTTCCAAAAACATGCTAAAAAGGCCAATGTGTCCTTGGCTATATATAAATAGAAAGTAACTCCTTATGATTCTATAGTAATCGTTACTCTTGGCACTATAATTTTGAATTCCTAATACCTAATTAACTAAATTTCGGTCTCAACTAAACTTATCATCATCATCATCATCATAATCATGGGATCAATCCTATGGGACCTATCGAATATTGTTGATATTGACACAAAACAAATTAACGTTTGAGACCTAAGATTGAACACCTTAGTTGTGAGCGTCGCATAACCCCACGTTCTCACTAATACAAGGTTATCGAAAGCAGCTTAACACCCACTATCATGAAATAAGATACGAATCATTTATTGCCTCTTGCTGTAGAACTTACTTCAACTCAGAATTACTATTACACGAAAAGGTATATCCAGGATACTAAATATTTTAATTACCTACTGTGCTCCATATTGTACATATTTTTTTATGCCTTACGCTTCCCGCCCACGTCCGATAGTCGGTGACCGATTTTTTGTAGGAGAAAAATAGAACGTACTGATAGCAATAGTGCAATGCACACGTCCTACAAAAAGTCGGTCAGAAATAATATGGAAGAAAAAATCGGCTCCCACAAAAAGTCGGACGTGGGCGGGAAGCGTTAAGCAGCAAACGAGCAGACGCGTCACCTGATGGTAAGTGATCACCGCCGCCCATGGACATAACAAATAACAATAACAAACGTAACATATTACAGATATGTTACGTTTAATTCCATTTAGACTATTCTGTAACCCAATTCGTGGTTCCTCTGCTTGCAAAGCTACTGGTCCTGGGTTTGATTCCCAGTGCACTACATTTATGTTACAGATAAATGTTTGTTCCCGTATCGTAGGTGATAATGATGTCACATAAATCTGTGATTTTCTTTCGATCGAAATCGCTAATATCGACACGGTCGATTTTTGTGTTTTCCTCCATCGCAAATTAATTAATAACATTACATAAAAATATTTCAATTGCAATTAACGAGTATATCCGGTTGATAATAACAAACAAGCTACCTGAAGTTTATTTTAAATGAATCAAACTGCTAAAGGAATTCGCCACCTTCGAGCACCTTCAAAAATGCTAACGGACTTCAAATATTTACGCGGTTTTAACACCCATATTAACAAAGTAATGTTGAGGGCGCACGGCCACGGGTCGAATTAGCACCAGCACTTAGCGATAGGGTTGGACGCAGGTGGTCCTTGTTTAACTAGGTCTTTTTGACCCCTTATTACCGTTTAAAGGGATGCGTTAATGGACTTCAAGGACGAACTTCATGGTACGGATGTACATATTTACGTGTTTTAATGTACTTTGTGATGTGTTTATGTAAACGTTTGTACCTTTGTGATGGATATATAGCGCAGTTGTAGTTTACGTTATGGGTTCCAGTTCGATTACAGGATAGAAGAGTATTAATTATTCTTATTAACAAAAACATCAGAATAAAAATAATAGTCCAAAACTAATTACTGGTTCAATCCTAACGTTAGCCGTTTTATATTATAGCACGTAAACGTTTTTCTCACTTTAAGATAAACTGTAGATTTTAAGAGTCATGTGCATCACTAATGTTATGATATCTTTAAATGTGTAATCTATACATCTATACAAATAAATAAAATTGGAGTGTCTGTTTGTAATATTAAAGTAACCGCTTTTTACTAAGTGCATTTGGATGTATACACGGTACTTAAACCAAAACCACATTTTTTACAATTTTTGTCTGTCTGTCTGTCTGTCTGTCTGTCTGTTTGTTCCGGCTAATCTCTGAAATGGCTGGACCGATTTTGACGGGACTTCACTGGCAGATAGCTGATGTAACAAGGAGTAACTTGGCTACTTTTATTTTAGAAAAAAAAATATTTAGGCGCTACGAAGTTCGCCGGGTCAGCTAGTGTTAAATAAATGAATAAAATATGAGTTTATAAATTTTTCTTATTAACAAAGTATAAAATCTGGTGGAATTAAATGTTGTTTGATCAAAGTCCAAGAGAAAAGAACTTAGAGTTCTCTTTGTAGCTCTCAACCGAAGATAGTCCTTGAAACTATGTCAAGTGTTAAATAATCCCTATTGCCTAACTGTTAAAAGTACGGGACCTGCGATTTATGCCAAATAATATACACAAAAAACTAACCATTGTAACGCTGCTATGCGTATATTAATTTTTTGAGGCTTATCAAGAGAACTTAGTCCATTTTGTCCCGACCAGATACGGCGCATCATTTCAATGGGCTTGTAAGATGACCGCGATCAATGAAAGTATCTACTAGAATGGATATGGTTTTTTAAACTATTTTATTACCTTCACATCTATAGGTAATTAATTTTGGATTCAAATGTTTACTTATATATTGTTTAAACATAATGTTAATGATTTATTTTTCTAAATATCGGTAGAATTTGAACGTACCTTATTTTATAATATAACTAGCTGACCCGGCGAACTTCGTATCGCCTAATAAACTTTTTTTCTAAAATAAAATTAGCCTAAGTTACTCCTTGTTACGTCAGCTAAGTCCTGTCAAAATCGGTCCAGCCATTTCAGAGATTAGCCGGAACAAACAGACAGACAGACAGACAAAAATTGTAAAAAATGTTGTTTTGGTATATGTATGTATCGTGTACAAAATCGAATGCACTTAGTAAAAAGCGGTTATTTTAATATTACAAACAGACACTCCGATTTTATTTATTTGTATACTTAGATGTATAGATTATAAGATATCAGTGCATTAATTTCGTCTACGTAGGTATGTTTACGACTAGCGTTCTTGAGAAATTCACCTTTTTTGTATGAATCATAATAATTATCAAAAAACGTGAAAGTTTGTGAGGATGTAGGTTTGGACGTTCATTACTCTTTCATACAAAAAATACTGAACGGATTTTTATGAAATTTTGTACACAGGTAGACCATGACGTGAAATAAGTCATAGGGTACTGATTGTAACGGAAAACACGAGCATGGCCGTGGACAGAGAGCTAGTATTATTATATTTTCTGTATATTCTACATAATAAGCAGTGATAGCCTAGTGGCTAGAACGTTGGTCTCCCGAACGAAGGGGCCCGAGTTCAAATCCTGGCACGCACCTCTAATTTTCAAATATTATGTGCGTATTACAAGTTAATTATCACTTGCTTCGGTGAAGGAAAACATCGTGAGGAAACCTGCACACCGGAGAGTTCTCCATAAAGTTCTCAAAGGTGTGTGAAGTCTACCAATCCGCACTTGGCCAGCGTGGTAGACTATGGCCTGTACCCCTCACATTGTGAGAGGAGACCCCGAGCCCAGCAGTGAGACAATTATGGGTTGTTGCTTTGCTTTTTTGCTTTATATTCTACATATAACTTTTTAACCTCCGTGGTGTCAAAATTATTATTATATTTTCTTTAACTCTTTAACCTCTATGGTGTCAACTTTGTGGCACATTGAACACACGAGTGCCTATAACCGTTACTTCAAAAAAGCCTCTACATTTATGTCATAAAACTACCGCATCCAAAATTTCTGAGCTCCATCCAAGGCAGTCTAATCGTTAGCCATTACGTCGTACCAGAACTAATGCAGTCTTATCATAATTTGAATCGACATTCTCGATGGCTTTTGAATGACAAACTTGTGTTTTCTTACGGTTATTAATTTTGTAGCTGCGCTGAGTTCACCGTGTTCATTAAACAGTAGGTCGATCACCTTTACTACTAACGAATAAAACTATAAACGCTTAAGATTAAAATCCCTAATTCCCCGGCAATTTTTTTTTATTAAATGTAAAATTTTGTGTTCATGTAATTTAAATAAAATAAAAATAAAAATACAACGTTCTTTGTTACCGTAGTATGAACAAATTAAAATTAATCTTAAATTAAAGATTCACAGGAATATTTATTTCAATATAATATAAATAAATCTGAGTAGGTTTTATTATACAAATAAAAATTATCAACTTTCTATAGAGCACCCAGAGAGTCGCTAGAGTCACTAAAGTCGATCTTAATGTTTAGTCAGTCAAGTTTACACTCAAACAGAATTACACATAGTCCGTAAAAATAAGTGCCATTAGTTTGAGCATTTAACTACGTACTAGGAAAATCGAATTTTTTCAGCAACTTCATATTCGCAGCCACAAACCGCATTACTTCCATATAAAAACAAATTAACACAAAGCTTAAATAAGTCCGTCCAATTAAAATTAAATTAAAGGAAAATACTTAGATTTTAGATACAATAAGTTCCAAAACCAAACACATATTAATCTTTACTTTTACATGTGTAAGTTCCATAAGTGTTAAGTCAAACAACTTAAATAATTGTCTGGGAGCCAGATAAAACGATGTATTCAGATAAGATTATGAAACAAAACTATACCATAAAACTATGGACATAAATGCGTGATTTGCATAAAACAAATCAAAACGATTCAATAACTCTTGAAATAATCACACAATTAATTTCTCCACTTGCAGTGTTGGCTTATCAAAGTCATCTAAGACCATATACCATGGGTCATCTAGGTATTTAACTTATATCTATTGTTCCTAGCAACCTAAGTAGTTATAAAAGTCACGGCGTTTCCATATTGGCATATTGCGAACCTTACATGGTTGGGACTTGGAACCTAATGACCTACGACATTTCAACCGCTTACTCCGTCCTCTTCTATTTCAGTAAGTGGAAAACGAGTGGGAGATCACCATAATACAATATCAGGCTGTTTTATTCGATTTGTAAGTGGCTAGAATTCAGTATCTACTGTAGTTTCTTATATTGTTTCTTTAGTAGAGCTTTGTCGATTTGGTATTTTTTGTTTGCTAAGTAAGATGATATATTTTAACAGTGGATTTTTTTTCATAGGGTACGAGGCGGGTTACTACATTTTGAGTTTTGCTTGCAGTTCTAAGTCCATTTTGGTTTGTAGTATGTGAATAAGCCTTGAATTTGTAAGTCTAAATCCTACCTAATAGGTAAGTTGAATTGGTATCTCTAAAACACACCTCAATTTAAAATGTGGTGAATAAAAGCAGCCTTTCTTGTTGATATGTTGCTGGATTTGACTCGGTACATTTACGAAATTAAATTTAATAAATAAACTTTTGAGAAATAATATTAAACAGCTATAATATGAAAATGATATTGAATACACGTATTACCTACTCACTTAACGATTATTAAAGTCCAAAACAAAATACAATAATAACAATTACGAAACTCATAAAGATTCACCTTAAACAAGCTTGATTTTAACTAACTTGATTTTAACTAACAGTTACAAGGCTTTTG
Source organism: Thymelicus acteon (assembly GCA_951805285.1). NCBI lineage: Eukaryota > Metazoa > Arthropoda > Insecta > Lepidoptera > Hesperiidae > Thymelicus > Thymelicus acteon. Next base: position 5,979,314 of record OX638233.1, read on the forward strand.
ACAAATAATGGCACACAAATTATACACCAGAATGTGTTCAATCACCGGACGAAAGTGGACGTAATCATTTTAAACACGCCCTTAGTAAGGGCCAAAATTGTCGGTCAACTGAAAACAGTAATTTGTGATGTGGAAAAAACAAAAAATGATCATAAGAGCATGTGAAGAGAAATTAGTGATAGATTTATTGATCTTTGTCTCCTGGATTCAATATCAAAGCAAGACATTATGCAATAAGTAACAAAGGAAGTTTGGCTTATAGACTGAATTAGTAAAATATACCAATAGTTGTAAATAAGAGTCACTGATAACCTCACTATAGAGACTATACACTCAATATAGAGGTGCAGAATGAAATCCTTACGGGTCAGACACTGTCATATATTTAGAAGAAAACACACAATAGATAACAAAAACGTATCAGTGTTATAATTACCGAAGGTTAAAATTAACAAATCAGTACTCATACACCCTAATTTATGTGTAAGTATCAAACATCGAACGAGCATCACAGCGAATCAAAATAAATTAAAAGTAAAAAAGTGTTAATTGAAAAATAATGACATAATTATAAGTAAAAACACAGACACATAAAAGAAGCTGGATGCACAAAACAAACGGATTTAAATTTAGCACAAAAACATGGAGCACTCCGATTTGTCGAAACTTAAAAGGCAAAAACTTGTTAGCACTTACTGTCTTAGGGGCGGCGAATAAGCTAAAAACGAAAAACGAATGTACCGAAAAATACTATTATTAAAAAAACGTTCTGTCTACCATCCAATCTGACGACCCTGTAGCCTAGTTGGTAGCGACCCTGTGTGCGAGGGGTCCCGGGTTCAATTCCCGGCCGGGGTAGATATTTATGTGACAGATAAATATTTGTACTCGGGTCATGGGTGTTGTTGTGATGTGTTATATTGTATGTGTCGTCCATGCCGCCCGCGATACAGCTAAAAACCTACAGCGGGGGTATGAGTGTGTAAGCGTTTTATTTTTTTAATTTTTTTTAATGACTATCTTCTTTCTCACAAGGCTACTGGAAGATATTTTTTAAAGAAATGAGCAGTTCCTCTTTGCAAATTTTGTTATCGTTGTTATTATTGTATGGATTTCCTTCTTGTACAAAACTAAATAAATAAATAAAATGATTCTTCTCCACCATAGTCATATTATAATATTGTAGTTCTTTTCGTTTTTCAAAATATCGTATATATTGAAAAAAAACTTCAGCAATAATTAATACTTTTTGTGACAAAATAAAAAAAATGTCTTTAGTATTTTTTATTTCATAATAAACAACTAACCGCCGCTATCATAAAGTATACATCCTACCTAATGTTATTTCAGAAAATGTCTAAATTCTTGTATCGATTGCATTCTTCGATGCAAGTGTGTTTTTTTTAAATTGGTACATTAAGTATTTATGGAGGGTATAAGTGATGAGCGTTTGATAAGAATATTTTTGTGTACTTACTTTAAGAAAATGTAGTTAGTTCAGGTAGCATGAACATTTTCTAAGACTTTTGTCTTTTAATAAATTTATGAATTCCCAGGATTATCATGTGTAATTGTGTGTAATTCTACCTGAAACATAATTATAATATTTTATTATAGCTTCATTTCGCTTTTTAACCATTTAAGTAATGTAATTATAATTGGGCCTTATCTCTGCAAGCTTGTTTCTCGCTTCTCGTTTGTTGTAAAACAAGTACCTTGTACCATTTTAACTTGACACCTTCATATTATTCGACCTGCCAAGCTTGTAAGTCAGTAGCGATGCTCCACCTATGCCCATGTTGGGAACCCACTGTTTTGTTATTGGTTAAAAAATCATTATCAGATCTTTCAAGTACATATAACACGTTTTTACAACGAATGTTTGTAGTAAAAACATATCACTTACCATTTTTGGTACAGCCAATACAATATCGTGTTATTGAGGGATAGGCATTTAATGTAACATTAATACTAACTAGGTAGGTATATAAATAAATACATTACTAGAGTATAACGTGCTTACAGGATCTTCAGTTGCCTAAATTACAGGTTTCCCACCCAGTTTAGGCAACTGAAGATCCTTGTTTACTACAATGTCCTTATTAGGTAATAACTATGTCTGAAACAAATTATACTTTGAACATTTATATAAAGAGGAAAGATTTGATTGTTTGTTTGCATTGAATAGGCTCCGAAACTGCTGAACCAATTTGAAAAATTCTTTCACTGTTGGGAAGCTACACTATCCCCGAGTAACATAGGCTATAATATATTTTGAAAAAATTAGGGATCCTTAGTAAAAGTCAAATAATGTAACCCAAGGTGTAAAAAAAAATAAGAAAACCGAAGCAAAGCGTTACTCGTATGGAATAAATATATTATTATTATTACTTGAAGCAGGAATATTTAAGTTCTCGAAATATTAATAATAATCGCATCCAAAAAAACCTTTTGATCTTTTTATCAAGCGTCAATTGTATTGGTAAAAACCGCAAGAAATTCGATACAATGTGGTTCCAAACAAAATAAAATCACGAGCTTTTAAAATTTTTGTCCATATTATGTTTGATTGTTTGTATGTTTGTTAAGGCGGTCTTTTATGGAAACGTTTTGAATTTGTTTCGTGTCCATAAGTTCCATTGCTGCATGTTTCGCAACGTGCTAGAATAAACGTACGTTGTACCTATGTTAATTGTTACATCTGTCACCAGGTATCGGTGGCTGGCTGGCTGGAGGGGCGGTTACGGGCGCTAATGATGAGAACTATAGGGGCGCGAGGTGACGCCACTCAGAGCGTACCACACTCTCACCCTAGCCACCATGTTCACAAGGTAAGTTGTGTGTGTATGTGTGTGTGAGAGCATTTTTAAAAGAAAGCATTTTTTTATGATTGACTAAAGGTCGATGCATACGTAAGGTGGACGGGACGGGAACGGGTACGGGACAGGACGTGAAGTTTTGGAAATATCGTTTCATAGAAAATGTAAACGATAGCGCATACACCACGGAGGCACGGACGGGACGGGAACGGGGCACGCACGCATTGAGGTACATGCATAGAGAAGACATCTCAAACAAAATGTGTGTTCCACCGCCGCGCCGGCTTGCCCTCCGTTCTCATTTCAAACTAGAAGCCTCGTTTGCACACTTGCCATAGAGTAACTTTGTATATGACACTTGCCGAACCAAGACGGCAACCTAAGCAAGTTTATATAATCCATTAACAAGCTAGTGGCTTGCCAACTTCAAACGCTCCTTATGATTTTTTCATTCCAAAATGGCGGGAACATTGCACAATAATTTAATTAAATTCGTTTTAGTTGATTTAAGTTAATATTTTGTTTTCTTACCGATGATATTATGTGATACCATTATCTTTTTTGTTTTTGGTCGTGCAATTGTGACACGTTCTTATTACGCACGACGGCATTTTTTCAGTTTTTTCATAAACAATTTTGGCATGCGGCCGCCATGAGCGCAGCCGAGTGACAGAATGAAATGCAGCCGGCCGGCTGCAATGCACACCCCCGAACCCGATGTTCGCGGTGTCTATTCTATACGCTTGTAATAGTAGTTCAATGCGCGCACGTATATTTATGCCCCGTCCACGTTATGTATACAGCGACCTTAACACTGCAGGAAATAAGAAAACAATATTTTATTGTTAATTTTAAGAATGAATCAAATATTTCGTAAAAATAGACGAAGACTGCATGCAAAATTTCGACGAAAGACGTTCAAGTACCTGCCTTTAAATAACAATTTTGTCATAATAAAAGTTTATGTACTGTGACAGCAAATAAAAATGTGTCACTTCTATTAATTAGTCTGTATCTAAGCATTCAAACACAAAGCGCCACCTACCGTTATAAGGACAATATAAGTAACGTTCTGCCGTTCGATATTCAAATATGAGCATGTTACCCAGACACAGGAGCGTCACAAAACACGTCCGGCGATATAAATGAGTTTTTCGTGACTTTACGCCACTGTACGCCGTGAACTGGCGACCGTTAATATTTCGATTGATTGAATTCTCACCCTACTGTTAGAAACGTGTTGTGCAAATGGAACGCTTGGCGTGACAATGTGTCACTCAATGGGTCACATTTGTATCATTATGAAGTAGTAACAATGGAAATCCTTTGCCCTAGAAATCGCACTCCAAATGTAAGTAGTAAGTGGCTCACTCATAATACTATGAGTATTGTCATGCTAATTAACAGACTTATTTACGGAAATAGCAAACGAGCAGACGATCCACCTAATGGTAAGTGGCTATCGTCGCCCATGGACATCAGCAACACCAAAGGTATCGCCGAGGCGTTGCCAGCCAAGAGAGAGAGAATAAAATGAAAAAAGAAAGAACTGACTCTCAAGCCCCCAGCCGGAACACGAGTTGTTTGGCGGCTGACTCATGCTCAAGGGTGGTAACTATCCAGGAGACCCCATGGAGAAATAATATCAATAATAAGAAAAATATTTCAAATAATTTTATGAAGACTATGATATTAGTACATGGTACACATTTGATGATCGAAAGATCGTAAGTACATAGTATCATCAAATTCGGCTCAGTAGTTTAAGCGGTAATTCATAAACAGCTTTATTCAACTCCTTTTGGCTTTGTCGTATATGGCTAGAACTTAAAATGAAGTATAATGTTTAGAATAAAATAGCTTCACTTTAGTGAGATATATATCTAAGTAGTAGATAGTGGAAGGCCTTACGACAAAATTTGCATTACTTTTCCATTATTTTAAGACCTACATAAACCCAGTTTCCTAAGTGTTATTACCTGATTTTCATTTTCTAATTATGAAACATTATGAAATATTTCACCGTCGCGTGTCTGTAGGTACCTACGTAGATACTTTTCACAGTTATCGTTAACTAGTTAAGTACATATTGCCTAGCGAGTGTTAATGACGCTAAATAATGACGTTTCGTATCCAACAGAAAAAATTACAAAATTAAATCTACGGGGTTCGTTTATAGACTAGGAGCTGCAATGTATTTTTTAATGTTTATGAGCTGAATGGTTTCCAGTATTGAAAACTATATTCTGTCCGCGACTTTGTCCGTGTAAGAGTGGTTTCACAAATATATAAAAGTCCAAATCATCCCAAGGGAACTTGTAACCAGGATAAATTGATGAAGAATGATGGAGGTGGTTGTCTCTCAGACACATACCTTAATATTGACGTGGTAATCTCATAGACACCTTTCATTGTTTAAAGACGAGTATGCACGCCAAACATGCTAGTAGCATACTGACCCATGCTTGAGCATGCCCCCCGAAGGTTCTGAGAACGCTGAAGTCAACAGATAAAAAATAACGGCGAAATTGAAGTTTTCGATTTTGTGGTGTCTGCTGGACTACACCGCAGTTGTAGAGGGTTAACATATACATACATATAATAATTCTGCACCTTATACATAGAAGTTACTTACTATTGTAGCAATAATTACAGGTGCAGGACTATCAGTCAAAAATTATTTTCTGCTATATAAAATATTATATCTTGTTACCCTATTATTGACAAAGTTTTGTGATAAAGTTATTTGCATAGCGACTGAAAACGTAGATTTTTATTTAAAAATCATATTATCACGGTCACATTTATTTCACAACTTGACTCCACTTTGTGACGTATGTACGAAAAACGTGTTACTTTGTTAATAGTTTCCAAATTTCAACGAAATGATTAAGTTACAAATCGAGTTTTTACAAGTTTTTACGAGTTACGTACAATGATTTGATCACTATTAGCTCCCTATGTTTATCCCCATATGTGCTGGAATGCACGTGTAGTATTTTTACCTACATTTTTATTTTTATGTAAGTTTATTGGTCGTGTTAAATATGTATACCTACTAACTAATTTCACAGCACATTTTCACAACTGTATTTTAAAACATAGGTCCTATTACCCCTAACAAGTATTCCATGTCATATATTATTTATGATTTATTCTGCCCGTTTGCACATATTCACAAAACTTTCAAAATTGCTATAAAATATTTTACACTACCTATTAGAGCTTGCGTTAAACAATAAACTTCAAAATTTTAATAATCCCATAATTTCAAATATCTAGTTCATGTCATATTAGTACTATGATTTATTCTGTCCATTTGCACATATTCACAAACTTTCTTTTGAAATATTTTCGAATGCTTACTAGCGTAAAGCTGGCGCGGCGGTAAATCGACGTGCCAGGCATAACTCAAATTGTCTCAACCGACTTTTTGTTCTTACGACCGCTCAAAATAACATAATGCGCGTAACCATTACAGATTTAAGGCTTTGGCCACATGGCAACCGTAATAAAAGAAGTGTTTAGTTGGCTATAAAATCATGTATTGTTTTGTAAGTTTTATTGTTTTAATTTACCTGAAATTTGTTTGTATTAAATTTATTGATGTATTATTATTTCAATTCAATTTTGTATGATGCTATAATTTTCAAATCGTATAATTAATATTATTTTCATTATTAGACATCAATATTTTATTATTTTTTAATCTGGGGCAATTTTTTATATATATGTTAATAGAATAATTTATTTTCTGTATTAGTTAATATTATAAATAGATAACTCGTCCTTTAATTACCTAATGTAAGTATTTGTTTTTGTAATGACGATGATGTCTTATACCATGCTGTCGTTGCCTATAATTATTCCAACACTTACCATTGTACTTTAATGTATTGTTAACTTAATATATTATGGTGTATGGAATGTTGGTGACCTAAATAAATAAATAAATAAATAAATAAATAAATTTTTATGACTATTATTCAGAAGTATAGAGGAAAACAAAACTATGTTAATTGTATAAAAAATATATAAAATTAAAAGTTATTAATTTTAAATAAGTCACTATTTTGAAACCCAAGCAATGTCCAATAAATTAAAAGTTATTAATTTTAAATAAGTCACTATTTTGAAACCCAAGCAATCTATACTAATATATAAAGAGGAAAGATTTGATTTTTTGTTTGCATTGAATAGGCTCCGAAACTACTGAACCGATTTCAAAAATTCTTTCACTGTTGGGAAGCTACACTATCCCCGAGTAACATAGGCTATATTATATTTTCAAAAAAAAAATAGGGATCCTTAATAAAACTCCAATAATGTAACCCAAGGTCTAAAAAAATAAAAAACCGAAGCAAAGCGAGGGCGGTTACTCGTGTCCAATAAATAAATTGATAGTAGTTAATTAAATAAGGAAAAAAATAATTAACAGAACTTTTAAATGAAATTAACATAAGAGAAATTATATTTTCATTTAAATCAATACGTCATGAAATCATGTCAAGAATCATGAAATTACAACACCAAAAAAAAAACATGTGTGAACAAGACCTATTACATATTTTATTTAATGCCTGCTATTTATATTAGGATACAAGATGACTTGCTCTTATTGTAGCCAAAGTAACCGAGGCATTTCCAAATTATACCAAACGACATACATTACAGAAAGCGGAAAACTAATGGATTGAATATTTGAGTGACTTTCGCTTTTTATATCTAGATATAAATTTATCTAATTTGACACGTATGTCTGAACAAAATTCTTATGATCACACGTATAAAATAAGCGTGTTTATGTTATGTAGAGCATATAACGAAATAAAAATATTGTGCATATATAACAAAATAAAAATATTGACTAAAATCAAACAAAAGAAAAATTAGCAATATTGTAGATTTTTATAGACCTAACAGGTTCTTTGTATTATTAGTGGTTTTTACAAGCTTATTAATTTTTAGTTAGTCAGTGATAACTTACCATCGGACGGTAACAAAAATATAAACTTGACAAGTGCGAGTTAAACTCGCTAGGAGAGGGTTCCGTACGTTGATTATCTATTTACCGTTATTTTTTTATTTTATTTATTTTTGTCGTTTTACTTTAACACCATAGACTTCTTATAGGTTTTTCTGTAATTTAAGAACTATTTTCTGTATTATTCGCAAAATTGTAGCCTCAGTAGTTACGAAGATAAGGTTGTTTTCTTTATACCTTCGGCTTTGGGTCATAAAGCGCATGAGTAACAAATTTCAACTCATTTGGTTCAGTAGCTTCGAAGAAAATTGGCTGTGAAGGGTCGCCCAGACACACGCTGATCCTATAAGGGTTCCGTTTTTCGTTTTTTCGTTCGGAACCCAAACAAAAAACAACAAAACAGTCGAATTAAGAACCTCTTCCATTTTTTGAAGTCGGTTAAAAAAGTCAAAATATATCAATAGATTCATGATCTGTAGATCTATACAAATTAATCTAATAAAGTATAATATAACGGCATGTTTATTACAATAACACTGGCCGGTACTGGACTCTTCAAAGATTACGATCCGAGCCTTGAGCCTATCGATAAAACATCCCAAGGGTAATTTTACTAACCCTTAATCGAAGATTAAAATTAGCTGTCAGTTAATGAACGTTGTGGCGTTCGCTTTAGGGTTGTCACGTTAACGTCATGCCAAAATCTGCATTGGTTAGGTAACGTTACAATATGTACAACAACTTACAAGTTTTATATTTTTTTAGGAACTCAATGTTATTTAATTACACAAGTTTTAAGTTGATTTTTTCCGCATTTAATAAAGAAGTTATGTATAAGACTTTGAGCCAAAGAGGCAAAGCTATACACTTAAACATTGTGTTACATATTTAACAATATTCGTCTATTTTACTAACCGACTTCAAAAAAAGGAGGAGGTTCTCAATTCGACTGTATTTTTTATGTTTGTTACCTCAGAACTTTCTACTGGGTGAACCGATTTTGTTGATTCTTTTTTTAGTCGAAAGCTGGCGCTTGTCATTAATATATCTTTATCTCCCTCGCTTGAATATTTTCACATAAAGAGCAAATTTCACATAGAACATATGCCCTATATAGGCTATTTCCATAAAAAAATGAAGGAGGGTATCAGAATGGCTCACCTCACGATATTCACGAGCTCATGTTCGAAAATATTATGGATAAGTCTATGTTTTCAACACAGCTTAGGTTTTTTCATGGCATTAATACGTACAATATTATTCAATAGAATATTCGAGATGCGGGCAGGATCCGAAATTCGTCGAATTCGATTAAAAATTTGTCGAGTTAGGTACTGCTTCGTTGTTATAATATATCTGCTTCGTTGTTTCAGCATGATCATTATGGACAGAAAAAGAAACATTATAAATAATTCCGCATAAAGTAAATCGTAATAAATGTAGAAAACCCGTAATTTTTAAAAAAACCTTCTATTTATTACTGTAAAAATCGATTCTTTTACAATTTTATTACTAGCATAGCCGAATATCGCCCGCATTCGATTTCCGATCGTTCTCCGAATACCTAATATAATTCGAATAATAGCATTACAGGTATTGCAACCCTACGCTGTTGTTTACCGCCTCGGAGATACACTACCAATAGCCTTATAATTGTTTTTCACGCTCATTTGTTGTAATTGAAATAAGTCTCGAGCTTGATATTTATTCAGCGGTTTATTGGTTCCAATGCTAAACTATTGGGATGTGAGCCAGTGGGTTTTATTGTTGGGATCAATATAGCTTCGGATTATTTATTTATTGTTATCGAGTTATATTTTTTATCGCTAATAGCCCAGGCAATGCCCCTGGGTGTTGATTGAAGTGCCCGGTTTTGATTCTGAGCCGGTGTAAACGTTTATGACAATTAGGGATTGCAATCCGGAAAACCGGATCCGGTAATCCGGCCGGATCCGGCGTTTTTTACGCATACCGGATCCGGTGGAAATTGCCGGATCCGGTGACCGGATCCGGTTACGTAAATTTTTGACAAAATAATCACCCTGTTGCTAGTGTAGATGCTTTGAATGCCTGGTATAGATGTTGCAATTAATCTAGTATTGCAATCGGGTATTACTAACGTTCAATAGGGATGTAATGTAAGTACTAAGTACAACACTTAGGTACTGAATGGATAAAAAACTAAAAGCAAGTTACAAACCGTAAAATTATAATATTTTCGTTAATATTACTTCTTGTCTATAATTTGTAATATTTGCCCTTAATGTATGTAGGTGTAAGCTATATCTATCTAACAGCCTTTTAAACTCCACTGCTGGACATAGGCCTCCCCTAATTGGCGCCATTCCGACCAGTCCTGGGCCCTCTGAATCCAACGGCTTCCCGCCGTCTTCATTAGGTCATAAGTTCACCTGGTCGGGATGCGACCAGTGCTCCTTTTATTGAGACTTCGAACGATGTGGCCTGCCCATTGCCATTTCAGCCGGCTAATTCTGCGAGCTATGTCGGTAACTTTTGTTTGCCTACGGACTTCACCGTTACTCGTTACTCGTCGAATCTTATCTCGTAGTAAAATACCTAACATAGCTCGTTCCATAGCGCGCTGTGTGACTTTGAGCCTTCGAATGAGGCCAACAATAAGAAACTACGTCTTGGATCCATATGTTAATACTGGCAACACACATTGCTCGAACACTTTTGACTTCAGGCACTGAGGAATTTTGGATAAAAAGATATGTCGTAATTTCCCGAACGCTGCCCAGTCGAGTTGGATTCTTCGAATGACCTCGAAGTTGGCCTTACCCATCTAGATCATTTGTCCCAGAGGTAAATGTACAACTTCGAGAGCAGTGTCGTCAACAGTTACCGGTACGAGTGTGACGTGGACATTAGACATGATTTTTGTCTTGTTCATGTTCATCTTAAGACCCACCCGTTGTGAGACACTGTTCAGGTCCCCTACCATAGTACTGAGGTCCTCTAGCGATCCCGCCAGGATCACTATATCGTCGGCAAATCGAAGGTGTGTGAGGTGTTCACTATTGATGTTAACGTCGAGCCCTTTCCACTCCATTAGCTTGAACACATCTTCCAAAGCAGCGGTGAACAGTTTCGGGGAAATAACGTCCCCTTGTCTGACCCCCCTCTACAATTGGAAGGGGTTCGTGTTTCAGTCGTGTAATCGAACTGACATGGTGGCCGATTTGTATACACACTTCAACACCTCGACATACCGGTACTAAGCTATAGGTGTACTTCAATTGATGAAAAATGACAACAGAAAAACCTCCCTTATACATCTAAAGACGTGTAATTGTATACTTGTACACTTGGTATTGGCTCCATCCTTAAAGAAAATAAAGAGAAAAAGTATACATATTGACATATTTTTAGAAGATAAGTTATATTGATAATCTCTTCTACTTCTAACTAAAAAAAAACAAAACTTTCCTCCTAATAATAAGTATAGATAATCATCATTAGGTACTATCAACATTACCTGACTTGACCCGTGCGAGTATTTATTACGTCTTAGTTGCATTTACTTTTGTCTTAATGCATTTGCATTTTTTATAATACAAAGCACTTTTTTGTTTACCATAAGAACAGTCTATATTGGAACCAGAAGGAAAATTCTGATCACATGACCAATCCGGCCGGATCCGGCCGGATCCGACCGGATTGGCGAAAATCCGGTAAAATCCGGCCGGATTGAAAATGAGACCGGATTGCAATCCCTAATGACAATGCGTTAAGTCTATTTTTAGGAAATACATCCGCATTATAATGTACATTACGTGAAAATATTTGACATAATATATGTATGTACATACAAATACATTTATGAACGTGTAAATAAATATGTGAGAGGGAAATTTTTATAAATAAATTATTATTTATGTACAACTTTCACAGATTGTATAAAACTCCTGAGAGTAATTCATAATTTTCCAGACTTTTATACAATTTGTAATAAGTGTCCACTATTATAATAAACTTAACTTAGACTCGAAAATTTTTGTTGAATCTCCCTAACGCGACATTGGGATGATTTAGAATTTTAGACAGAACCCAAGGATAGCCAAACAATAGACAAACTCGTATTATCTTCAATCAACAACTATGATAATAATCCTCATATCTTACTGAACAATAAGAGGCACTTCGTCGTACGTGCTTATTATGTAACCTTGTGTTCAAAGATGGACTAGGAGTGGCGCATATTGAGGTATTGGCCATGGGTGAACTAAAAGCTTCATAGTATCTTCCCATGTTCTTCATATTTTGTACTAGCACTGGGCACGCAGCTTTTCTGGGATAATAAGTACCCTATATCTTATTCCAGATCATGGTCTATCTATATGCTAAATTTCATTAAAATCCGTTCAGTAGTTTTTGCGTGAAAGAGCAACAAACATCCTTTCAAACTTTCATATTTATACTACCACTTCTCTGGGCATCAAACATTTTAACTTGTAGTGAGATAATAATGTCATACAGGGTATGTAAAAAATAACCGACTTCAAAATAACTCAAAAACCACTCGTCAGATCTCACTCAAATTTAAGTGGCAATATATAAGTATATACGTGACAAGCACTAGCTTTCAATTAAAAAAAGAATCATCAAAATCGGTTCACCCAGTCGATAGTTCTGAGGTTACAAACATAAAAAAGAAAAGAATACAGTCGAATTGAATACCTCCTCCTTTTTTGAAGTCGGTTAAAAATATTATACATATTATTAATCACAATAAAATATACAATGCTAGTCAGAAATAATGTAGCTTTATTGGTGAAAGAATGTTTGAAATCGGTCCAGTAGTTTTTGAGCCTATTCGTTACAAACATACAAAAGTACAAGTCTTTCCTCTTTTTAATATTACTGTAGATTATAGTACAGTAAGCTGCGAACATAAAAAACATAGAAGCATAACTTCTATTAAAAACAGATAATTTTTCGGAACGTCGGCAACTAGAATGAAATGTCAGGGAAAATCGGTAATGATCGGATTTGTATAGCGCTTGCCCGCTCTCCGACCAACGAAAGGATGGTACGTCACAGTAGGATGATGTAATGCGAAATGAAGAACAGCAAATAATTATCATTTAGAATTTAGAATTTTTTATTAAAGATTTATAATATTATCATGAAACGGTATTGTTTTAGTAATCGCAATCAAAACATATTTATGATTATTTTCAATTCCTCAAGGTTAAGGTTGGGTCTTACAAATAAAAATATTATAAAAACCGAACTGAAAACCACAAAATAATAATAATATTAGTATTAAGTATTCTAAGCCGCCCCAATACGGCAAAAAATGGGGATGTGTCTGCAGTAATAAATAAATAAATAAATAATAAATGGTAAGGTGCCGTTAAAATATAACATGCATATTTAATGACGTTTCCAATATATGGACTACGGGTTTGTCACCAAGTGTTACACAAAAATTAGGTCTAATATATAAAATTCTCGTGTCACGCTTTTTTGAAGTTGAACTCCTCCGAAACACCTCGACCGATTTTTGTGAATCCTAGCGTGCATATCGGCTAGGGTGGAGAATTGGTCAATAACTATTTTTCATCCCCTTACCCCTAAAAATTTTTTGGCAGAACAACGTTTGCTCGATCAGCTAGTAATAATATAAAAATATAAAAGGTAGACCGATTTCTAAACTGAAAAAATAATTAAGTATTCGCTTGTTTATACACTTAATAATTTGAATTCAGACTGCCTTTCATTTCTTTGTATCTATACTTGAGGGCCTGCATACACGTATTATTTTTCAGTTTCAGTTTTGAAGTCTGTTTACCTTTAATATTCTGTTATTATTTAATTTCTCCGTGTAATCGTTACGGGACCATCTTCGAGCTTTATTGAAACTAACGCACAACAAACACTACAGATACCTATAAAATTTGAAGATATGCCTCGATTTCCGATTTCGGACTCATAGAAATCATCATTACCAAAATGTATGGAGCATAATTGAGAGTTTATTTGATTTGTTTGATGTTTAGGATCCCAATTACATTCCTGTCTTTCTAACCGAACTGCCTTTGTCTATTCTAGCCTGCGCTTTGTTTTTTTTTTTTTGGAACCTATAACCAGACGATTATACACCATGCTGAACAGAGTTTTGAATGTATGATTTTTTATCACAATTAAACAATTACACTATTCAATGTATGTAGCATTATTACAATTATTATAAGTGTTACGTACGGACAAACCAATTGGACATTAGCATATATAAAGTAAAGAGCTGATTCCGCAAAACTCCGTAAGTAGTAAGTAGGTACATACACTAAACTTAACATAACTTAAATAACTATTTTTACAGACAATGATGCCTCCATTACGTTCGAACAGAAAAGAACGATATTCATTGCGTTTTATTATAACTAAAACATATTTTGTAAGCAACTATCAAGCAATGTATAGTGAAACATGGCGGCTGTCAATATTTGTCATTATTTAAATAAAAAAATAAAAACCCACTTATTTAGGACAAATTCATTTGTGAAATGTGATTCCAATGTTCTTTTGATGAACACCTACACGATTAATACACCATTTCACTTCATACTTCGGCATTTTCGTGGTAAATATCTATAAATGTTGAATGTTTGTTACTACTTCTCTGTGACATGACCAAACAGAGACTGACAGCTCGTCTGGTGTAATTTTTAGGCTCCGCCTACTTTGGTGTATTTTTACGTTGGGTCATTTTCTAGCGTAAGTTACTCGTCTATGTTTTATACGGTCGCCGACAGTAAGGTAGTAATAAAAAAGAACAGCTGTCATGGCTGTCACGGCTGGTAGATGTGAAACATCGAAACGCGTCGCCACGATCACCAAGTCTAAAATCAGGTTTACCCCTCGCGTAAAGATGTTTCACATCAACAAACGCTGATTCATAGGTACGGGAGGAGCTGCTTCCTGTTGCAACCGTCATGTAAAATTATTGATAAACAAACTTACCTTGTGAGTTTGACCATATGAAGTTAGACCATATGAAGTTAGACCATATGAAGTGTTAAACTAAATTATATTTTTTGTCATTTGTTCTAAAATGGTGAGAGTTTAAAAATCTCTTCGAATGTTGAAAAATATTGTCATAGTAACCTGTCTCGTGAATCAAAATGACACAATTATAATACAAAGAGATTCATTGTTGAAAAGAACTTTAAGCTTTCCGCAGTCAAATAAACCGAAAGTTATGTCATCAGTGATGTGATGAGTACACGATGAGTAAGACAACAATGGGACATGTTGCGAACATAAAAAATGACCTCCAACAAATTATGTCATTGAATCGCAAATCTCATTCTCGTCTAATGTCATCACACAATAGATTCAAGTTTTAATTTTGATGAAGTACCGGAATGCTTATGCGGATGTCTGTTCACCTGTGTTATTGACTTGCAAAATGTTTCATTTTGGAAAATTGATCATAAGATAATAATTGGCAAACTGATTATTTTCGAAATTTTTCGAAAATTACTTACAATATAAAAAATAATTTATTAAAATATTTTGAAAATGATAAGAGTTCTCGCAATAGTAATCCATTTCTAAGAACCATTTAACACACGTAAGTTGACTAATAGAATTTGGGATTTCAAAGCCACACCTACCTATCTTAGTTCAGGAAATAACTAAGTAAAAAGCATTTAGTTAGAACTACTAACGGTTATAAAATTATGTCGATCATAATGTGACATGCGTTCACCACTAATGACCATTTGACAATACATCTGTTATCTGTAACTCATATTAGAGACATTTTAATTATGACAGTGAAATAGTGTTTCGCAAAGTGCAATTAACTACACATTCGACAAAAGTTTGTCAAGTGAACTTGAATGTAGACTACGCGAATAATGCCTTTATTGCAAAGGAGTTAAGGCTGAGAACGCGTTGGACTGTTTTGACGATTGGAAGAGTGTTTTGCCTTGCTTATTTTTCAAAGTGACTGACACTGCAAAGAGGTTTTGAAGCTTTATTTCAAATGAAAACCAGCTGGTTTTATTTACTGGGTGGAGATTGAGTAAAGGTCAGTTTCATTCATTGTCATTAGGTAATGCGTTATTTATTACCTGTTAAGAGGAAGCAAAACCATTTTATTACCATTGTATTACCATTACATCCTATAAGTTTCCCACTTCTAGATTCAGTTTGTAGGTTTCTGGGTCTATTAGATATAACTACGTTAATCTTGAATGCGAGAAATTATCTATACATCTATACAAATAAATAAAATTGGAGTGTCTGTTTGTAATATTAAAATAACCGCTTTTTACGAAATGCATTTGGATATATACACGATACATATACCAAAGCAACAATTTTTACAATTTTTGTCTGTCTGTATCTCTGTCTGTTTGTTCTGGCTAATTTCTGAAATGGCTGGACCGATTTTGATGGGACTTTCTATGGCAGATAGCTGATGTAACAAGAAGTAACTTAGGCTACTTTTGTTTTAGAAAAAAAAAATAGTTTGTTAGGCGAGACGAAGTTCGCCGGGTAAGCTAGTCGGGTATAAGACCATTGATTAATAATGTAAGGGTCCCAAGGGAGTGAGTTCTCAAAATCTCTACATGACCTTATCTTAGACAGGGGAGGACGTGAAGTTACTGTCAGGTAGGTAGTGCATCTGTTCATTTGTCAGCCATTTACATAAAAAGCCACAAAAATCGAACTGCGCACAAACCCAGAACGTTTCGCTGGAGGTTATCATCTTCAATACTTCAAACTTTAATCGACGAGCTATGGTACTGAAGTAGGCAGGATTATTATTATTTATCACTACAGCCGCTCCAATTTAAATAGCCTATCGGTGGTATATCAAGAATAATGCCGGGTACTTGGTACCTAGTACCCGATGTACACCGGAACTTGATTTAATGTAGTCACTGTTATTGGATTCGCGTTATTTATTACCGCCGACTGCATTCGTGGGAACGAACCGTGTAAGAAATCGTAATAATGAACTATTTCAGATTTGCTTAATAAAAGAATTACCTAAATTGCAAACTGCACTAGTTTCTATAATTCCTTATGAAATATGTATTTAATTAATTAACAATAAGTAGAAAAATTATAGTTTATTTTTTTTACAAACGTTAAAGAAATATACAAAGTAGTAGTGTGATAGCTAAGTAAGTAGAATTAGTTATTGTAGGTTTTCGTAATAATAACATCGAAATAAGTTAAAACCATAGCAAAATTGATTTCAGAAGTAGGTACTATATGTCACCCCTCCTGCACGATTGTCTTTGCGATTCAACTTAGCAGCAAAGAGATCGATAAAACATGTCAAGTATCGAATGGTGTACAAATTACGATAGTTGTTGCTTCTATTACTTACTTTAAACAACAATAAATACCTTACCTTGGCCTTCGGTTCAATCTATTTTTGAAATGTCGGTTTTTTACCAAAATTTACCCAAATCTCGACAAAAGAACATCAAAAATTTTAATTCCGATTCTTAAATCTGAATAACACAAACAGAAATACATAATTAACAAGGGGCCGCGTATTGCCTTAATGGATTTATGTACGTATTGATGCATCAATCAACAATCGCTCGCGCCCTGATCCGGCTTAATTGATTGATCCATTTCTGTGCGCTCGCAGCGATTGTTCTCATTAAACCGTGGTTGCGTTAATGCTGTCTATTAAAATGAGTGTCATTGATAGACAATATAGCTATTTTTATCCAGTTTATTACAGAAACTTACGCCCCAACTCAGAGTCACTAACGGTTACTTAAATCGTTCCTTAGTACAGAATTTGTATGGTGATTCTTTACTAAGGAGCGATTAAAGTAATCGTTAATGACTCTGAGTTGGGGCGTTATTCTTTAGCTCGAAAATAACTTGGATTTTTTCCCACCTTTTAGAATAAGAACTCTGATTGATTCATTAACGTCCAGCCAAAATGTCCTTAAAATTTTAACGTAACGTAACAGTAAAAAACAGAAAAGCTAGCATGAAACAAATGGTAGCTCGCTTGATTTCCAAAAATGAAGATTATATTTTAAGACTTTAAAGAGTAGATTTAATTATTAAATTCTTAAAATAATCAAATTTATCTCTTTAGCACCTAACAGTAAAACATTTTTGTAAAAAGTCAAATCAATTTTCAGAAAAAATAATTAGAATCATTATCACCATCATTTTAATAAACTTATTTTCAATGAATTTTATTACTGAAATAGATTTTCATCGTCGATAATATTATATATTAAGTTCATAGATACTTTTGTTTTAGAGGGCAAGCAAACGATAACAAAATGGAACACAAAGACCTGTTAATTGACATTACAATAGCTTTTTGTTGTATCTCTCCTCATTTCGTTTGTTACAATATTAATGAGAGATAATCTAGCGGATCATTTCATTTATCTCCCTTTGTTTTCTGTGTAAAATTGAATCTTCGCGATATTTTTATCAATATTACAATCTTATCAATAGTTTTATCAGAAGTCGATTTGATACTTATCGGAAGCCTCACGCGATTAATTTATTTTTAGGGTAAGCCTTATACAATATGTATCATAATGATTTAAAGATCAATCTCCCACGCGGGGCCTAAGTTCGAATTCTGCGTAAAAATATTTCGGAAGTCATATTATAAAGTTCAATGAAGGAAAACATCGTTACATTTCTATTTCAGTTTTATTTTCTCTATCATGTTTGTTAATCGTACGTCTACTACGTTTCTAAATATTTTTATTGAATTGAAATATAAACAATCATTGCACTTACCTATATATTCTGCTGTACTATGTAGTAGGTACATACTTCCGTCCACTTATTTGCTAACTAAAAGCATAAAATTATGTACGTTTAAATTATCATTAAGTTAATGTGTTCACTTCTTATAAAATCAGTATTAAACACTTTAGGATTATCTTAAAGTGTTTCTTTAAATTTGAAACGGTAATGTACACTTATCGTAACCTTTACACCTAATTACGGAATTCAAAGATAGCTTCAATTTGCATAAAGTCATTGTGCAATTATCCCACTTTATAGTATTGCATACTTGAGCGGGTATCCTATAAATGTCCTAACCGGATATACCTGCTCAAACCTTGACTCACAAAGCGTTCGATTTGTATTATGTCATTTGTTTTGACCCTTGTGCTCCTTACTTTAGTATAAATTTATTTGCATTGAATACTAGTTGTAATACAAGTATTAAATCTATTCGAACTATTTATTTAATGAATAGTCATGAACAGTATAGCTGAGAAGTACATTTTTATGAACTCGACCAGCGCTTAAATGCGGCTTTGCTTGCGTTTTCGGGATAATAAGTACCCTAAATATTTTGATACATTTTTGCATGAAGACACAAACAAACATCCATACACATTTATAATATTCATAGGGAGCAAATAGGCAAAGTAATGCAAAACAGTCGTAACACCAAAAGGTTAAGTTTTGAAACATTGCCGACAAGGAAACAGGGTATCAAATATTGGCTTAAAGACCCTGGAAGCGAAACACTTATCGTACCTTCAGTGGAAAAAAGGCACAAGATGAAAAGTGCAATGTTACAGGAGAGCATAAAAACTATTAAAATATCAGTAAGTAGTCAAAGGGATTTACATTACGATTTCTTGCAAAAACCGTCAAGATTAATGATAAATATTTAAAAAAAAATTTGAGCATATTTGCAGCTTTTGTCCCTTTTTTCCATCATATTATTAATTACTAAAATGCGAAGTAACACGACTTATGATTTTTTTCCACTGACGGTGCGTTATAGGTACAAGATCGTCCTCCAACAGGCAAGAACGAATGCCGAAGCTTCGCCTTGTTCAATAGGATGCACAGCATGAGTTTGATCACAAATAAGGATGGATGGATAAGTGAAATCAACAGTTTTAACTTTGTTAAGAATATTCGTTGGTCAAAGGTTAAGATATTATAAACTAGACAATTCTAAACTAACGAGTTATAAGTTGTGAATAATATTTCACTATTTAGTTACTATTAGTTAGGTACTTATTATTAATCCTTGGAAACATAACCTAATCCTTACACATGAAACGGGATCATAACGTGACTTGTACTTTTTGTTAAAATAATAACGCGTTCTAATCATAAAATTGATCCTTCACCAGACCTGAACCAGTTCTGAGATTTCTTCATTACATCGTGTAATAAGTTAATCCTGAGATACAATATTTTAATTAATTCAACCGGGTTCATTAACATATGATTGTGTCAAAACATTCCAATCCTCTACGCGGCTATCAACCGAATGTCAAAGATGTCGCGTATACATTGACGCTCTGGCTCTGGCTGCTTCAAAGCTGGACTGGTGAGTAGAGAAGTGTTATAAGTTTACATTTTTTTAAAGACGCGATTGATGATTGATTCTTAATATTAGGTGGTGAAGTAAAAAAACGAAGTGAAGTAGTATAAATAAAAAAATATAAACCCGCCTGCTATCAAAAATGCTATCAAGATAACCTTTTTGAAATCCTCATGAAGAGCTCTTTAATTTAATGCCCATATTGCATTATTTGATTTATTTTTTGATAAGTAAGTAGGTACTTCAAACAATGGCATCTCACAGCCACCATATCTGTTTTTTTTGTTTCACTTATCTACGAAGATTTGGGTTATGAAGACGAATCTAACGATATCTTAACATTACGCCAAAAATTCCTTAATAAGTAAATATTTAAAGACAATAAAATTCAATTTACATAATCGAGAAAGTAATAATCTTCACAGAACTCTTTGCAGTAATTGCCAGGTATATTAACTCAGATATATCACAAATTAAACGACATGACTAAATAAAGGCAACGGTTTTCTTGTCGAATGTACTGCGTGGACAAACATACATGACGATATTGACGATCGGCTCATGTCGCTCTCAACGGACACTGATACAGTCCACGTGCCCGAATTAAATACGGCATCTGATTGTATAGTTATTTGTAGTGTACCAATGATATTTAAAAAATATAGATACGTTATGCCCTTACAAATCAAACAAAATTTCTGTTCCGAAAAGAGCTACAACACACACACGTTTAGGTATGTTTTGTTTCACTACACCAAATATCACATTGGTATAATACACGAAGGCATTTTAACGCTGTATGTCAAATGTCAAGCATTTCTGACAACAATAAAAGGGTTCGTATCGTCTTGTATTGACAGAGCGACTACGAGCAGGACGGCCATTTGCCTGTTCTTACGCTCTTCATCGTCGGCGCGCTAGTGACATATCTGCCTCTTTTGTACATTATAATATCATTTTAGTGTACATGATAAATGGGACACCAATGCATTTTTAACGCTGCATTCTATTCATCTAAAATTGTCTACGATTCCATAGATTTACCATAAAAAATTTCAATAGCTCTGAGTTCATTTCATGACTAACCTTATAACATCACACGCAAAATGCAATGGCTGCTAACGATGTTTGTGTTATCGTGCCTGTTACATTGTTTTTTTTTTCAAGGAAGTGATGATACGAGATGTCATTTGAGAGAGAAGACTTTTGAGCCAACATTTAAAACGTCAAAACTGCGATCAATTTTTAGCTTTATTTATATTTTTAGTTGCGAAATTAATCCTTTGTAACGATTCGACCGAGTAACATAAATCATGGTCACAGTAAAACCGATCTACATTTTTAGCTTCCCATTCGATTCAGTTCTTCCTTTTAGCTTCGGTCTAACCACCCATCCCTAGCCTAGCTCTTACCTCCCGTTAATCAGAGAACATACGAGGTTACGCAAACTCCATCAAAAAACAATAGCCCGTGAACAATTAAACCGATCTCGATACAGAATGCGTATCCATTAACATTTGAATGAGTAATGATCGTATTTGACACTATGAGAACCGTTTGTACTGTAATGACTGGTATTAGCACGTAATTAACCTTCGGCTGTCATATTGATGTTTGTTTACTAGCGTTTTTTAATGTCCTACTTAGGCCCAGGGCTACGGGTGCAAAAAGTTGTGGGAAATTTTTAATAGGTCTAATGATATTAGTGTTGCGCTTAATGATCTATTCCGGGTTGATCAGAAGGTTCCTAGTATTGGAATATACTTACTAGGTTCTGTCTCTATACCGATGATACATATAAACCCATGAACGATGACGTAGGTATCACTTATTAGTTACCCTGTTAGATCAAACGTTCCCAGATTCGATTTCGCTAGACAATTATAATAATGTGTAATGTTATAAAACTTGATAAAATCATTGAAGTATAATGTCATAGAACAGACATCTCGAACAGAATGTGTGTCCCGCTGGGAGGTTCTATTTTCAAAATTGAGCCCCCGTTCTCCTTTCAAAATCGAACGTATCCATTAAAAATTGAAGCCGATCGGCGACAATTCATTGGGGCATACATACATTGTATTCGCGGTGTCGGTCCTTTAAGCTAGTAATAATATTTCAATTTTAAATACACATTTTTCGACAATACAACAGAACTATTAATTTTTTTCTCACAACCCGAGCAAGTAAGAATAAAATACGTACTCCATTCTCACTTTTGCGGTAAAAATAAGAATCAATAAGCAAAACATTGACACAGCGGCGGTCGTCGCCCGACCACAATGGTACTCATTAGTACTGTATTTGCATGCACTAATTATTGCGACACGAGCCAATGTACGGCACTGACAGCGAACATTGCACATCACTAGTGGAATAGGGATTTAAAGAGGTAAGTTCACACGTTACGGACACCCTTTGTTCATAGGAAGTAGTTTGATTGCTGGTTCCTTTACGTTATATAAATCTTGAAAGAGTATGAGACAGATAGTCTTACTAAATTCCGTCACTTTAGTTAGTCCTATAATAGAATGGATATCGGGAAGATTTTAAATAATTTATGATTAAATAAATGATGGCCATTATGATGGATACCAAACGAAAAAAGCATATTCAAACTAATGTCAGTTTTACTATAATGTAAAATTTGTAATTGTTTTGAATACTTTGATACTGTAAAAAAGCTGGTAGGTAGATGTTGTCTATTCACAAAAAATCCACTTTCAAATAAGTACCTAATTCAACATTTAATAAACACTCTCATCAGAACAAAACAACAAAAAAAATTCAAGTAAAACAACATTATTATTGTTACTTAACTATCTCATATCGCTCACCTAGTAATATAATGGCACATCTGCAAAAACTGCGAAATTTAGCTTATATGGTATACGTGTTTAAAAGTGCATAATCTACATAGTGGTAAATATCTATTAATGTCTATACTAGTAACCAAACCCATACAATCTGTAAGAAACGTAAAAAGATACCATAAATTAATTTTAAACATTTTTATATAATTTTTGAAATTCGCTTCTGTAAAATATGACAAACGTAGATGTGCCGTTGTATTACTAGGTGAGCGAATAATGGAGTCGTATGAGGAAAATTGTTTGCCGCGGGCGTTCTATTCTGCACTTTCCTCATCCAATCGTTGAGACGGTTGAGACTTGTGAGTCTATCATAATGCGTTATAAGCTCTTTATAAACTACTATATAGAACGTACGATAATCTAAATAGGATTAAACGGTAATTCAAACACTATCTAAACACTACAATTCATAATATCAAGAACTACTAAAGGGTTTTTAGCAACTTTTGCTAACATAATCTAAATTTTACTAACAAAAAATAACCGACTTCAAAGTTACTTTAAAACCACTTGTCAGATCTCGTTCAAATTTATGTGGGATTACGTGACAAGCACCTGCTTTCGATTAAAAAAGAATCATCGAAATCGGTTGGCGTGATATTGAGTTATTCGTCCATTTGTCGCGCTTACTTAATAAAAATTTAAGACTTATATGGTTTTATCATGGATGTCATTGTCAGATCTCAATAAAATTTATATGGGACCACATGACAGCCACCAGCTTTCGATTAAAAAAAGAATCATCAAAATCGGTTAGCCCAGTCCAAAGTTCTGAGGAAACGAACATAAAAAAAATACAGTCGAGAACCTCCTCCTTTTTTTGAAGTCGGTTAAAAATACAGTCATACATAAGTGATGTTTAAAACGAATAATAAAAGCAACAATTTCATTCAGACGACCCGTGTGGTGCTATGGTTACCATACCGGATCGCCGCACCGAGGGTCCTGGGTTCGATTCCCAGCGAGGCGGAAATTTGAATGATGAGTTTGAATTCCTGTTCTCGGTCTGGGTGTGAATGTCTTGCCTAGTGTGTTGTCCATGGCACCCACTATGCTATGAGGACTATGAGTGTAAAGCGTTATTTATTTATTTATTATTGTTTAATATGGCTTTTATCCATTGAATAGGATTTCTCATAAACCATAATTGAGGTAGGTACCTATTAGATACCCCACCATGCTGCTATAATACGGATTTCGGAAGAGTAAGTGGTCAGCCTGAATGTCGAAACCTTTTTGGTAGGTAGCTTTGGTAGAAAGGGAGGTGGATTACAATAAAAATCCTAAATTCTACGTACTGAATACAATACAAATTCTTGTAAATATTCTCTTTTTGTTATCATGCTTTATGACTGGGGAAAGCGGAGAAATTATAAGGTAGGTACTGCTCCAGCTATTATGCAACAAAATAATCACAATGAAAACCTCGATCTTTGGAGCACGCGTGAAACTAATTGAAATGTAAAGAATCTCTCACAATCGGACAATATTCAGACATTCTTTCAGTTATTCCGATCGGAATTTAAAATTCCCACGTGAGAGAACGTTTAACCATTCTGTAGGCTTCAATCAGTGGTACAAAGGGGAGAAATCAATGAGTGCATATTCGCAGCCGCTTATTAGCTAATAAAACGGACACGCGATCTTCTTCGTTCTGTACTTGTGCATATGGCTCCCTCTTGCGGCTGGAGTCTGGACTAAAACGAGTTTGCTGGTAAAGAGAGGTTGTACGTAAACGGTGGTAGTTTACCGTACAAAAGGTTAGCAAGAAATATGTTCCAATTTCAAAATTAACCGGTCTGTTTGAATTTGAATCGTGTGGGACATGGATCTGTAAATAATGAGTTTTTATATTCTTCATTTTCATCGAATCTTGACATTGGACAGGAATATATGCAGATATTTTTTTGTTATTTTTGGGAATTTTGTTAATATTTTTATATACCTAAGTCTGCTATTATTTAATAGTTTGTTTATACTTTTAAAACTATTTTCATTTAAAATTGTATTTTTTTTGCAAACACAAAGTTTTTTTCTTTTAGTGCATTAAATACTTAAAAAAACATGTTGTTATTTTACCATTCATTAATTCCCGTAATAGGTGATCAAATTGCTGTTAACTTTATACAATATCTTGTGTATAAAGTTGCAGCTCGTTTAACTATAAAATGTTAAAACTAAATTATTGTTCGTCCCAGCCTCTGTTTTCTCACGCCTAGAGCCGTTGTAAAGGAGTCAATAATTTAGACAATTTTCTAATATCAATTTCAGTTTGTTCCAATTTAAGAGAGGGAGAGATTTTATCGGAATAATTAATCAAATAAGTTGCACGCAACCTTCAACGTGTTTTTGATGCTAATGTGACACAGAGTCTAACATCTGTAACATCAACAACTTACCTAATAATATCATGATATAATATTTAATATTATTATCATAATACCTTTAAAAATGGTAACTACTTAGAATTAAGTGGCTCAAATAATACTGCCTCTAAATTTAAAATGCGACTTACATTGAAAAATGGAAATACAATACGTTATACGATGATCAATTACAACGATATTAAGTATATAATTATTACAAACTAAATTAAATTTCTTCCTACATCTACTTTTTTATGGAATAGCCGACAACGAACTGACGATTCATGTAATGGTAAGTGGCCATTGTCGCTCATGGACATCAGTGACATCAAAAACAGAGGAAAAAGAAAAAATCCCACAGCCGGAACACGATGAGTTACTTGATTTCTAACTCAAATAAGAGTAGCTATGCAGGCAGACTCCATTAGGTATATTAGTAAAACGCTATAGGTTAATAACTTGTATCTCCCACCAAGGCAGAACTAAGAACAGCTTAGAAACCGCAACAGGGTATGGGCCGCCGTCAATACACGGCCAGACCATTCCCAGTACTAGACAACATTACTGGCTAGTTTTCCTACGTATCTATACACAGTACATTACTTGTTAGTGATTAGGGTAACTTCCTTATTTATTTTTAACTACTAGTAACCCTCATTTTGCTTCCATAATTGTTTCTACATTAAACATTGTTATTTTTTTAGGCGCTTCATTACCGTAGGTACTGACCAAAAAAATTCTGTAAAATTAAACATGACGGAACGTTTTTGTAACATGCCCTGCATACGTAACTCTTTTGCCGATTGTACCTACACGCGATAATCCATAAAATTATCAACCGCCTTCACAAGTACCTTTAAAACACGAAACAAGATTATCTTGCTACTCAGTACAACTTGCTACAACTAGACACATTTAATTGACAAAGCTTTTCATTTTCACAGATAATTATTGAAATTATGTCACAGTTAACACTGGCTGGAAACTGTTTGCGACAATATTGTTGTTATCGCAGTAACAGCCATCGCGATATGACACTAGGTGCCAATCACAAGTGCTAATTAGTTGCTTTAAGTTGCTTTTAATCTATTATCGTAACATTGTGTTGC
Organism: Thymelicus acteon; assembly: GCA_951805285.1. NCBI lineage: Eukaryota > Metazoa > Arthropoda > Insecta > Lepidoptera > Hesperiidae > Thymelicus > Thymelicus acteon. The sequence continues at coordinate 6,005,808 of OX638233.1, forward strand.
TACCACTTGTCTACAGGAATAAAATGCCGTGACTGACATAATAATAACGGTTTGAATTAAATCGATGTTGGTGATATCTACAGATACATTTCTGTTCGAGTTGAAATGCTTATGCTACGGAATTGCTGCAGTTTTGTCTTTAAGCTTGTATTTAAATGTATTGAATTGTATTAAAATCGGTTAAGTCAAGATTTACGGGGACAAGTGGGACAGACAAATATAATAAAAAACACTGTTAAAGGATCCATTGCGTTATTTTCCTCTTCTAATAAAGTCATTTGCGTACAGAAAGTCTTTTTCAAATTTGAGAACAGTATAGGTTAGATTACTTGTGAGTAGCAGGATGGCCGTAATATTTCCTATATAATTACCCCGTACCCGCGAAGGCTTTTACTTTTAATATTAAACCAAGGTTGACCAACCATAATTTATAAATCAACTGACGGTTTCATTTATATCAATCAATATCCAAACGAAAGTATATTAATAAAAATATACCAATTGACATTCGTTCACGTTACAACCAAAATGGTTAAAATGGCCGTCATTTTAAAGCATTCCTTTGAAATAAACCTTCATTAATACTATATTGTCTTACTAAGGACAAGAAGCGATAAATGTTTTTTGTTAAAATAATTACAATCGTTTACCTATATGTATATGTTACCGGCAAAACCCGATTTCAGATTAAACTAGTTTGGCCTAGGCCAAACTAGTTTGGCGCGACACGATTAGGCAAAACTAGTTTCTCGTCAATAAGTTTGGCTTATGTTTAACTTACCACCAAATAAATCATTGTTAACCCAAAAGTAGTAAATGATCACCAAAATTAAAACAGCATTTTAATGTAAAATTATAACCAAAGATGGTAATTCATTTTTTAATTCACAAACAAGCTTCCGAACGTCTCCGACGCCTCGGGAAGTGCAGCCCCTCCGCCCTTGCGTAGCAAACTGCAGGCTCTCCCTCCACGCCTTCGTGGTTTACATTCACTCTAGGGGTAGGGCAGACTAGTACCACGTGGGGTCGGGGTTGACTAAGTCGGTTTTGTAACCATTTCGACCTACATCTGGAAATTAAAAGAATCCAAAAGAAACAATATATACGCGAGCAGTTAATTTGGTGATCATTTACTACATTTGGTGTTCGAATACAATTTAAGGTGCAGTAGTGACTAAAATAGCTTTAATTTAAGAGGTTTAAAGCACAAAGATTTGTCGAATAAATATAAATCCGTAACAATTCTGTTCTAATCAGTTTTAGACTGACGAGAAACTAGTTTTGCCTAATCGTGTCGCGCCAAACTAGTCTGGCCTAGGCCAAACTAGTTTAACCTGAAATCGGGTTTTGCCGGTAACATATACACAAAAATTACATTTTGAATGAGTTTTGTAACCTTTAATTACAGTTTTGATGTGAACTGTAATGGTATTTTGAAGACACCTAAGCGCTACGAAAACTAAGTAGGTTTTTGGTGAAAAATTAATTAATTTTATATTTAGCAGGATTATAATCTCTTTGTCTGGACGTTATATTGAAAGTACCGTTATGCCCAAGGCGTTTCACGCGTTTTTTTGGGAATCCTGTGTGCTTTTGATGAAAATCTGCTGAGTAGTTTTTATGTGAAAGAGTTACAAACATCCTTACAAAAGTCACAAACTTATTTATTAATTATTTATTGAACCTTACACAAGTAGGGTAAAATACCCAACGATTGTCACCCTAAGCGTTTTCTCAACATTTTTTGTCATTTTAATGTTGTTTGCTTTAAAAATCCAATATTTTTTTGTTTTAAATATATTGTTTAATTATCAAGGAGAAGATTAATATGAATTTTAGTGCAGTTTAAATAATTTAATTAAGGAAAAATAATGTTTCAAACTAAAAGGGCGCAAAACTATATCGATTGACACCCTGATGTAACGATTGACACCCAGCGAGACTGTAACGATTGACACCTACAAACATTAATTCGCATTGAAAAGCTAAGTATATCGGTATATGGAGTTTTAGAGTTTATGTAAATGAAATGATTATTTTTTGTTACTTTTTATTTATTTATGAGTACACTAGCTTCTACCCGCGACTTCGTCCGCGAGAATTTAGAATTAGATCCAGATCCTACTAAAATTTAGATGTTAGGTTTAGATGTTTGGATGTTTGTGAATTAAAATTACAGTATCCTGCTTTTCATCCCAAAGAATGGATATCAATGATGATGATGAATGGTTATGATGATAATGATGACTGGAAATGATGGCGATGATGATGAAAAATGATGATGATGAATGACGATACTAATTATGATGGTGATAATGATGAATGGTGGTAATGATGATGATGAATTGTGATGATGATGAATGATGATGTACGATGATGATGACGAATGATGATGGTGATAATGACGATGATGGTGATAATGATGAATGTTGGTGATGATGATGATGATGAATGGTGATGATGATGATGATGAATGGCAAATTTCGTACAACCTAACAATCAATCAACAACGTACTCTAAAGAGTAATACTTGGATCTTAATTCTATTTCAATCGGTTTACAAATAAAGTCACCAATTTAAAAAATCGCGTGTAAAATTTTTTTTGAGTAGGGTAGTGTGGGTACTAAGGCATAGGATACCTGAAGCGAAGCGAGGGCAATTGCTCCCTACTGATAAATAAGTGTGTATTTCAACAGTTTCTAATTTCTGCGTAAAAATATTTTGATCCGTACGGGGTGTCAATCGTTACAGCCAAGTACAAAAAAAAATGTAATGATTGGCACTAGCAAAACGTAATATTTCCTAAGGCAAAGTTAGTAAAATCGTGAAAACCACATCTATTTACGATATAATTTAACAGAAACAACACCAAACTTATATATTTACTTACCAGGGGCGATAAAAATCGTCACACAATGTTAGTCCCACCTTCTGTTTTTCTTAATTTTCATCAGTCTGCTGCAACCCACGTGTCCCGCTACTTTTAAAAAATCGACAGATACAAAATGGCGGGAAAATCAACTACGAAAATGTTGCCATTTTATGAAATGAAAATTTTACTAATTAAAAGTAAAGTTACCATACTTAAAAATAATAATTTATGCTTAGTTTAGGACATAATACGAAAAAGGTGTCAATCGTTGGGGGAGTGCCAATATTACTAGACTTTACCCTAATGGAACAAAAGGCGGACTTAATAAGGCAGTAATAACAAAGAGTTTCACATTTATAATATTTGTAGAATAGTAGGATAATAAACTTACTAAGCTTACCTTAACATTTATCCCACATTATGTTCGCTATTCGTATGCACTGTAACACGTGGCTAAGGTACGTGTCTAACTACGCCACAGCAGAGAATTGCGAATCATCAATCACGGGCTTGTTCAATGATACAAGTAGTTTGGTTAAATAACAAGTGTCTAATGTCTGTGCCGCTGGGGGGTATGTCCGATATCATGTTTGGTAGTTAGACGGTTTTAAAACTATTTTACGTTCAGATTTTTTGCTGGGTTGAAACTCGTAAGTGATATGTTGAAATAAATGATTATTTATTTTCTTACTCACTAGGTTTCGGGCGTATTCCTGTTTCTTTCTTCGCGCCCCAGCCTTTTTATAGTCGACTCCATAATCGAAAAAAAATACAGACAATTTTTACCTAAGTATAAAAGAAAAAGAGTTAACTTGAATTTAAAAGACGCAAAAATATTGACGACCCGTGTGGCGCATCGCCGCACGGCGCATGCTGGATCGCCGCACCGAGGGTCCTGGGTTCGTTTAAAATTTGAATGATGACTTTGAATTTCTGTTCTCGGTCTGGGTGTGAATGTCCTTGTCTAGTGTGTTGTCCATGGCACCCACGACACAGGGAATCCTAGTGTGGAGCTATGAGTGTGAAGCGTAATTATTTTTATTATTATTTATTATGTTACTTTTGATACTATCGATAAGAACAGCAATGCAAATGTTCCCAACATATACCACGTTGGGAACATTTATTGTGTATTCTTAGCTGCCAAACATGTGTATAGATTCTACTTTAGGTGTTTTATGCTGCAGTAAAATTATCTACATCTCTGTAATGGCGGTTACACTCGAGGTGCCAATCACATCACATTACTTGGTCAGATAATTGGAATATTTCATGATTATTGATGTCAGTTATATTCCTTACGTAAAGTATTATTAGATAAACGCAATTTTGCCATAAAAATTGACCTTTAAAACAATTGGTTTAATTGTAATTACTACTTCAATTGACTAGCCAAGGTTGTTATAGACATTTCGAACAGAAAAAATGATTTTATTGTGATATAACAAATTAGGTTCTTGGCATATGTAGAGTGAGATTTTAAATGTTTTAATCAATTAACGATATCTGTAACCTTGTGATTCGTTTCGCTGGACTCTGGACTGGACCACGAGAGTAGTGGATACAGGCATAGTGTAGCTAGCTGGCCCAGTGCAAACTTCACACAGCTTTCAAAACATCAAAGAGGAAAACATTGTGAAGAAACAAGCGATTCTAAGGCACTAGGATTACCTAAGTATAAGTATAAAGATAGTTAAACCTATTAATATTATAAATATGAAAGTAATAAAGTTTGTGTGGGTGTTTGTTAAGGTCGATGTATACGTTACGTGGACAGGACGGGGACGGGAAGGGACGTGAAGTTTTGGAAACATCGTTTCATAGAAAATGTAAACGATAGCGCATACACCACGGAGGCACGGACGGGACGGGAACGGGGAACGCACGTATATTTTTGCCCCGTCCACGTCCCGTCCCCGTCCCGTCCACGTTACGTAAAAACTACTAAACGAGATTTCATGTAAAATACACAGAGCATGAATTGCCAAGGAATATCCGCGAGCAAAGTCGCGGACAGAGATCTAGTTCCCCATACGCAAATAACTGAAAAATTTGAGTTGTAGGATTCAACCCTAGAACATGCAGCTACCAAAGAATAACGTTCAAGGTTATTGTAAAGGTAGAAAATAATAGGTTTAAAATATTATTATCACGTTAACATCCGAATCTTTATCTTAAAAGCTCTTGAACAAGTTAATAGCAACGTAACAATATAAAAATGTAATAAAACCGATATAAAATAATTGTTTTATTTAGTTACCTACAGCAAATATTTACCATGTCTAATACCTAGATGTAAAAATCCTAAAAATTAATGACGGTTATAAAAATAATTTATAAATGTCAAGGTTTTAGGTACCTGTGCTTCTTACTCAATGGCTGGGCTAGGTTATATTCTTGGCCGGCCAACTTGGATGGCCACACTTCGATCCCATCTAGCGTTATAAACAATAAAAAAAATGCAAAATAAATTACAAATGTGCCTTATATATATAGTGCCCTATATTTATAGTCTTAATAATTTAATATATTATGTTATCCATCGAATAATAATAAGTAGTTTTAGGTTATAACGGGAACAGATCATTATCATACTTAGGTACATGAGTTAAAGACAAATTATTTCGTCATAGTAAGTCATAGGAACTAACGAATCACTTAACTAACAATTCGGGCTGCAACAAAGCCCTCCAATTTGGCTGTAATTGGCTTGGCAGTTAATAACTTACTGAAATTTATTCATAGTATTTTTTGCCGTATTCGGGCGGCTTAGAATACTAACCCCAATCCCACAAATCCACGGACGGATGACGTACGACTCCATCCGGCCCACTGGTGGTAGGGCCCCTCGAGGGATTATATAGATTATATTGATAATATTATGATTATTTCTCCATGGGGTTAGCCTGGTTCTACCACCCTTGAGCTTGAGTCAGCCGCCAAACGACTTGTCGTGTTCCAGCTGGGGGCTTGGAGTCAATGTTTTTTATTTTCCTATCTCTTTCTTGGCCGGCAACGCATCAGTGATGCCTTTGGTGTTGCTGATGTCCATGGGCGACGATAGCCACTTACAGCCAGGTGGATCGTCAGCTCGTCTTCCGGCTATTTCCATAAAAATAAAGTTAGTTCAAGCAAGTTAGTTTAATAAAATTCAATTTGTCTGGCTGACAATAGGCCATAATTTATTGGTTTAACAAAACACGTTTTTTGTTAATTAATATCAATTTAGATTGTTAATAAATCTTGCCGTGAGCGTTAACCGCATATTATTCATTCGTATCGCTTATTTCAATCAATCAGCGTTTAAATAAAGGAATTGATACATTTTGCAAAGTTAAATTTTATATCATGCATGTTGGTTCTCTATTTTCTTACAGTATTTTTAGTTTTTAACCGTCTTCAAAAAAGGAGGAAGTTCTCAATTCGACTGTATTTTTTTATGTTTGTTACCTCAGAACTTTTGACTGGGTGAACCGATTTTGATGATTCTTTTTTTAATCGATAGCTGGTGCTTGTCATGTGGTTCCACATAAATTTTATTGAGATCTGACTAGTAGTTTTAAAGTAATTTTGAAGTCGGTTATTTTTTGTTAGTAAAATTTAGATTATGGATAAGTTTTATTCAACAATTTTTATGTATTTCATACACCAAAAGTTTTAGTATTTAACTTTTGACTTATTTCCGAACTATCCGAGTAGTTTAATCCGAATACTCACAGTTAATAGATTGCAGTCTCTCATCTTTATATCAATTGTTTTATTTATCAATACATAATATAACTATCGCATAAACGTTTAATTGAAATAAACATATAAAATAATATGAATTATACTCTTTGCATATAAATTTTGTCACATCGACATCGCGTAAATCAAACGAAGTTATTTACATTCCTTTACTTGACCCAGACAGACGCATCATCAATTTAAGGACCACTACAAACGAGCGTAATTTGGATGTAATTATACTTAATTCTGATGAAAGGGTCGAATGTTATAACAATAATATATTAATCAATAATGTTGTTAGTTGTACTTATTAACTGCAGCTTATTATCGATCAATCGAGTAATGGAGTATTCTTCACTACACGGATCCATTGCGGAGTAATTGAAACCACCAAATGAGTCCGTAATTCTCAAGATGCCAGACAAAATTTCTTTTCTAACTATAACTTATACTTTCCTAATTATAATTATAGGTACTTTAATGGAGATTAATCAACAGCTCGAAAGTGCATCTTGCACTTTTTTATGTCCAAGCAGTGATTTTTTATTATATTTATGAATCAATCAGGATTGCATTTTGGAAAATTGTTTGCGTGAATTATATAAGTTATATTTCCACTTCATATTCTTATTTAACAGATATAACTACCACTCACTCATTTGCGATATTAATTTCGTACTTAATCACTCACAAACATGATATTATGCCCTTTACGTTGAACAGATTAAGAGTACATCCGAGTCTATTAATGGGAAAGAAATAATATATAATAATAATAACGCCACACACTCATATAACCCCACACTAGGATTCGCTGTGTCGTGGGTGTTATGGACAACACACAAAGACAAGAACTCACACACCAGTGGCGTAGCTAGCCCTAAGGAGGCGCCATATCAATATATTTTTAACGTTAGCTGTCAAATATAAAAGGAATGCCAACTGTAGAGGTCGTAGGCCGCTGGCGAGCTTTTTTTTGGAATGTTGGTGGGGGCCCCGTATAATTCATACGGCTGATACGGCGATAGCTACGCCCCTGTCACACACCCAGACCGGGAACAAAAATTCAAACTCAATATTCAAATTAGCATGAACCGTTTTTGAAGAACCCTTGGCATGGTGGTCCGGCATGGTAACCATTACGTCACGTGGGTTACAAGTCAACCTATATTGTGATAACGTACAATTTTACGCTTGAAAAACGCGCGTAATAAACGCTACGTTTTCTCTCGCCTAACGACGCGTCGGCGATACGATAGAGCGCGGTGCAGTCTGATTGAGTTTACTATTAGCAAAACTAATTACCCGCGTGCCGATCGATTGAAGCAACACTATATTTAGCGGATCACGTCATGGGAGTCTTAGTACACCTGTTGTGTGACCCGGATTTTTATGAAGATGTGGCATTTATACTTCAGTCATCATCCTGCCCATTTCCCAATTTTATTTGGGGTTTTAGCCGTCATCTGTACACTTACACTCTTGTCTTTCATATCATCCCTGACACAATACATCCATTTTATACTTATTTATTAGAAAAAGAAGAAAAGGAATGCTAAGCAGGTGAACAACAATTTTGAAATTCTGCGGTGACCCAAAATAATTATGACTAATTTTTTTTTATGGAAATAGCCGGCAAACGAGCTGAAGATCTACCTGATGGTAAGTGGGTATCGTCGCCCATGAACATCAGCAACACCAAAGGCATCACTGATGCGTTGCCGGCCAAGAAAAGAGAAGAAAAAGAAAGAAAAAACTGACTCTCAAGCCCCCAGCCGGACACGACAAGTCGTTTGGCGGCTGACTCATGCTCAAGGGCCATCCAGGAGCTATCCAGCCATCCAGGAGAACCCCATGGAGAAAAAATAATAGTAATAATGGTATTAATTAACAATTAAAATCAATATTACCAATATAATCCCTCCGAGGGCGCTACCACCAGGCGGCCGGATTTAGTCGCCTCTTACGACACCCATCCGACGTAGGATTGTGGTTAGTATTCTAAGACGCCCCAATATGACTAATTAATTTCTTTATATTCTTCCTTATAAGCTCACAGGTTTTATTATTAACCATATCTCACTTATAAAAATTTCTCCAGGTTCGACCAAGGCAAGTCGACGAAAGGCGCGAGCAAGCTCCGTCGAGACCTAATCAACGCAGAGATCGCCAACCTTCGGGACTTGCTCCCCCTCCCCCCGTCCACCAGGCAGCGGCTCTCGCAGCTCCAACTCATGGCCCTCGTGTGCGTTTACGTGCGGAAGTCCAACTACTTTCAACAAGGTTAGTAAGAAACGCTCCCAATAAAGATAGACACCATCCATCCATCAGCCCCTATTCACCAACGTATCCACTCCAGCCATTCTTTTAACTTTTGCAAAGCATCGGTGGTAACTAAAATGTTAATATATCATTAACATTTGCGCCATGGGCGACGACAATCACTTACAATCTTGTCGGCTGTTTACGTAAAAACACATAAACGTTTATTTTTATAATACGATGCGGTTACTCGCTTTGATTCGGTTTTCTTATTTTTTTACACCTTATTACATTATTGGAGTTTTATTAAGGATCCCTATTTTTTTGAAAATATAATATAGCCTATGTCACCCGGGGATAGTGTCGCTTCCCAACAGTGAAATAATTTTTCAAATCGGTTCAGTAGTTTCGGAGCCTATTCAATTCAAATAAACAATCAAATCTTTCCTCTTTATAATAGACGAGTAATCGCCCTCGCATTGCTTCGGTTTTCTTATTTGTTTTACACCTTTGTTACATTATTGGAGTTTTATTAAGGATCCCTATTTTTTTTGAAAATATATAGCCTATGTTACTTGGGGATAGTGTAGCTTCCCAACAGTGAAAGAATTTTTGAAATCGGTTCAGTAGTTTCGGATCCTATTCAATGCAAACAAAAAATCAAATTTTTCCTCTTTATATATTAGTATAGATGTAAGAAAAGCGTGGGGTGCTTTTTATTAAGATACGAGTACCCTTGCTTTGCTTCGGTTTTCTTATTTTTTTACACCTTGGATTACATTATTGGAGTTTTACTAAGGATCCCTAATTTTATTGAAATATAATATAGCCTATGTCACTTGGGGATAGTGTAGCTTCCCAACAGTGAAAGAATTTTTCAAATTGGTTCAGTAGTTTCGGAGCCTATTCAATGCAAACAAACAATCAAATCTTTCCTCTTTATATATTAGTATAGATTACACGACTGTAAACTCTTTTCAACCTCGCCCAAATGATTCCTCTGCCCCTAAGTCTTTTCATTTCTGAGTCAGTAGGACGTACTCCCTGTCTATGGTAATACCAACATTATCTATGCGTTAGATATAATGCACAAAACATGTTGGTTCCTTACATATCACTCGCAATAAAATCCTGAAACATGCGTAGCAAAAGCTTTGGCACTTGCAAACCTGTTTATTCTATAGCCTTTTGCTGTTTCTTGCCAAGTAAAATACATTAAACTAATGTTAATATTATGTAAAAGCGAACCCCAATGGAAGATACATGTAAGATTTACCGATGGTTCGTCATGGTATGTTAAAAGACCATAGGTTATACCAGCATTGAGCTAATCGCAGCGAAGATCAACACGTAAGGAATTTATCGAGGAATAAAGTTGTACTTGGGAACTATATAGGTACTTGTGAATAAATACATTTTAATACGCCATTAGAACTTGAACAACTAACATGTGTAAATTAGTTGGCATTTGAGATGCGAAATCTTATTTCCGATATTTTGATTTTAGAAAAGATTTATAAATCATTAAAAATTGTATTAAAGTCAAAGTCAAATCCATATCAAATATTTTTATAAAAGAAATTGTGTCAACAAAACGATTGTGGCACCGAATCATAAAGAATTCTGACTGAAGAAGGACATACTTCTTCGCACAATTTTCACAGATGATTGTAGAACCCGTATAAAATCGTCAATTATCACTTTGAAATGTAACTACAGCGAAATCAAGTTTTTAAAGTAATTAGAACGCTATAAACTGTAAAGTGTAATTAATAAAAATTTGTACGAAAGATGTTTTTGAGGACTGAAACTTTATCTAAATAACAAACAAATGAGAAGACGAACTAACTGATGATACGTGGTACTGTTGCCGTAGCCCAGGAAAATCAGCAACAGCAAATTCATCACCGATTTATTGCCGACTATAAAAAAGAGAGAAGAAAGTAACAATACATCGCATATAAAATAACGTATTATAATTTCTCCATGGGGTTCGCCTGGATAGCTATTACCCTTGAGCATGAGTCAGCCGCCAAACGACTCGTCGTGATCCGGCTGGGGGCTTGAGAGCCAGTTCTTTCTTTTTCTTCTCTCTTTCTTGGCCGGCAACGCATCAGTGATACATTTGGTGTTGCTGATGTTCATGGGCGACGATGGCCACTTACCATCAGGTGGATCGACAGCTCGTTTGCCGACTATTTCCATAAAAAAAGTAATAGGTCTCAAGTACAGCTGAAACACAAAGGGTCATTTGACTTCAGTTCATTTAACTTACAAGAACTACTTGCAAACCATGAATAAATACAATTTAAATGCAGTACGCATGCGTGGCTGTCAACACGTCATACCTGACGAGGATCATAGTTCACGTCCATTTGTAAAGGGAGTGAGAAGTAGTCGTAAATTAATATAATATCAGAGCTATCCTGCCAACCTACGTAAGGTTAGCAAAGATGATTAATTCGATGACCTTGTTGTCCGAGTACCAGTGTAGCCTGTACTGAAGGGTTTTGGATTCGATTCCTGGAGTTGATATTTGCGTATGTAACTAAAAAAAAAATATTGGTTTACAGGCGCTTGTATAAGCATGAAACTAATTTCGTATAAACTATTTGGAATTTGGACTTTACTATTCATAACCGAATGAATAAAAAAGACATATTACAAACTAGCTGACCCGGGGAACTTCGTATCGCCTAACAATCAATTATTCCCTATTTCACCCTCTTGGGGGTTGAATTTTGAGAAATCCTTCCTTGGTGGATGCCTACGTCATAAGAGGAATACGTGTGCGGAATTTTAAGTTTCTAGCCCTAAGGGTTTGGCCTGTGCGTTGATGCATCAGTCCATCACTTTTGCTTTTTATACAATACAGATTTTCCAAAATTCATCTCGTATGGGGTAAAAATAGGAGGGAAAAACTAGTCATAACTGAATATTTTACTTCTTTAGCGCATCAGATAGTTCCCCTTCGCGTTTGTTGGACACACAAACAAATTTCTTGAGTTTAGGTAGGCATAGTACTTTATGTAAAAATTAGTAACATAATTTACTCGAAGCTACGTCGGTAACCTTAATTGGAGTGTCTGTCTTGTAGACGCAACCATACAAGTAATAATGCGTAAAATATGTTCGCCTCAATGATTACTCATTCGCGTAATAACAAACGTATGTTCCAGCCTTGGCCGAAAATACATGGGTATTTAGTATTTTAGTATTTTTAGTATTTATTACAAACTTTCAGTAAAAAATAATAGTCGGCCTTTCTGTACGTAGTTCACACTTCACACCTAGCTCACAAAATTACTTCAAGCTCAATTTAACATTATCACAAGGCCGTTCATACCACACGCTATCAAATCCAAGTCCCAGCCTTGGACCGAGCACCGAAAATCGATAATTACATAACGAAATCGAAGTTCTCACGATCCGAAATACAGTTATGGACACGTCACTGGCATAAACAATGGAGATTCGCTTTTGATAGGAAAATTAGAGAAAATTAGCGAGCAGGACCGGCTACCGTCTGATTGTTATTGGCCCTAATGGTGCCTTCGGGGAATCGAACCTCGGATCGTTGATGTCACGCCCGCACGACACGCTACCGTCTCAGTTCACATGGTATCTTTACTGGACACAGGAAGAGTGCGTGCGAAAAATGTCCGACGGAATTTTAATTCCCTGTCATACAGTAGTTCACACTGACGTGTTGTAAAACAGGAATTTTAAATTAAATTTAAACGTGGGAATTTCGGTTACGAAACTTTTGTTTTGACTGCTTGGTTAATTGATGTTTTCATTAGTTACTAGTGTACTGTCTGCAAAATGAAGAATATTAGGTTCGACGCTTGGCTGTGGTAGAAATTTATATGACTCATAAATGTACCTATGTTATAAAGTCATGTTAGTAACGTCTTATTTGTTTTTTCGATGTTAACCGCGACACAGATTGTCCTAGTGTGGTATATGGTATTAAGTGTGGTAATGCGTTTATTTATAAACAAATAATTAAAAAACTTTCGTCGGATTTTACAATTAGTTACGTAATGGAATCACAGAAGAAAAACAAATGATAGGTTTTATTAAATGAATGTTAGTTTTTTTATGCGATGACCAGAATGGACTGCCGTAAGCCACCAAGGAAAGTATAGCTTTGATAACTATTTGCAATTTTCGAATCATCGCTCGTAGCTACCGGCGTTCTCTTGGGGCTCGCAAGCAGCTTCAATAGCCGATAATCGTGAGAAACACTTATTTTGTTTTTTAAAAACAGTTTTACTTAAGATACATCGTGAACATTGCTGGATAAGGTCTAATATTCATTTGATAAAGCGATATGGAATCCTTTTGTCAGATACTATTCGGATTTTCGACATAATAATGTGACAAATCACAAACATCTTCGACTTAAGAATAAAAATATTAATTTATAACTTACTTGACAAAACAGTAATCATAAAATAATATAATGCTTCCCCCGATTGAAACGGGACTCAGTATTTTTCACTCAACTGTCAGGATACATATGATTGACATTTAAATCATAAGTAAGTATAGTTAATTTAATAATCAGTTACGATATTTAATTATAATCCTTATATTAATAATATAAAAATATAGTTACAGTAATTTTTCGTACCACCTCTCCTGTTTCATAGTTCATTTCGCATTTAAGTTTCATGGCATTTATTTAATTCAGTGTACGGTTTGGAGTTTAATACAAGAGTTTTTTTTTATTCAAATAAGTATCCTTAGGAGCGAGTTCAACGTCGAACGCTATAGTAGCCGATAAGCGGTGGTACGCCAATCGTGGGAAATACGCTTTGCATATCATTTACTGGCTCTATTTGCTCAATCGCCGTTTTAAATTCCTATCGGCTGAGTTGCTTTTTGACCAATAGGTACTCTTTTGATTTCATTAATATTCAATAATGTAAGGAAGATGGAAACTCAAGCTTTGTTCGTCTAAAAATTCAAGAATACATTCATTGAAAAATAGTTTTGAATTATCACGAATTCGAGTTTAAGAATAATCATAAATAAATAACTTCAAATTATTATTATCAAGGCAACGTGATTGTAGCAATAAAAATAATTGGAGTTTCTTTACATAAAGAAAGCACTGATGATAGAAATAAACTTTGCGTTGCATACTAAATATCTATCTAAAATAGTTATATCGCGATAATTGCAGTCACGTGAAAAGTAATTAAAAATAAAACCTACGAGTAACGGTTTTGCAGTTTTTACACTACAGGGCCTATTTTACACAGCTCATTTAATTTATTAAGCCTTTTTCAAGAAGCTTGTCTTGTATGGTGAACCACGTAGGTACTACTGAAGCAATTTAATTACTTAACATCAATAATCTAAATTGTACTAACAAAAAATAACCGACCTCAAAATTACTCAAAAACTACTTGTCAGATCTCGCTCAAATTTATGTGGGACCACGTGACAAGCACCTGATTTCGATTAAAAAAAGAATCATCAAAATCGGTTCACCCAGTCCAAAGTTCTGAGGTAACAAACATAAAAAAATACAGTCGAATTGAGAACCTCCTCCTTTTTTTGAAGTCGGTTAAAAATTGGCTTCTGCCGTAACAAAAACACCTAAGACATTATAGAAGAATACTCCGGTATAAAATAAAGTATTACAACTCATAGCCAATAACTTAAACTATTCTCACACAATCTACGCATCTTAAGCAGTTCACTTACGTACCTATACTTAGTTATTACACAATTTGACCGAGAACTTCTTACGATACAGGGCACACATTACCGATCAGGGCTCTACAGCTTAATTAGGCCCAAGAAAGGCGCATACATTGCTAGTTCCCAGGGTGGTATGCAAAAATTGTTAAGAAAATACCATACGCCGTGCGTGCCTGCTAATGCGGTGTAATTTCAGCATTTAGAATCATGAGCCCGCTGTTTTATTGCCGCCGAGTTACGAGTAGCGAATTGAGACTTGGGTTACCTTTTTTTCGCATGGATATTAAATGCCTTTTTGTTTTTTAGGCTTAAAGAGAAATCACTCCTATTCCAAGCTGTTGACTTTTTATGACTGGGATTTCATAGTGAAATATGTTACAATCTATATTTTTAGAATATAGTTGCAATTATAATTAAAATTTTAAGAGGTTAATAAATTATCTTTGTAGTTTGTTTTTGTAACCAATTAGAACATTCTTTTCAAAACGATAATTATGGCAATAAAAAGAAATATTAAATAGCCCGTTGTGAATAGTGTGCTGTTACCTACTAGTTTTTTAGCATTTACTGATTTTAAGTTTAATATTTATATGGTTTCTCAATACAAAGCAACCAGAAGGACCTGAAAAAAGACGGACGTAACCTCGTCTAATCGAGAGTGAGGCATAGCAATGGCCGCCCGCTTACCATGTGTGCGTAATTTTTGATTCGCGATTGACGCAATATGGTGTCAATGTGTGGGTGTGTGTACTTGTACAAATAGAGAGTTGGTATTACTATGGGGGCTTCACTGAATTTGTTGTTGGGATTACGTCCGTCTTTTTTTTAGGTCCGTGCCGTAGACGAGTAATTTGGAAACGTTATCATTCCTTGCAAAATATTTAATGAAAAAAATATTTTCTGTCAAATTCGCACTAAGTCTGACTATCGTTTATCGTTGGTTCGTTAGTAGTGAAACGTTTCGGTTGCAGTGTGAATTGTAATCGACGCCCATGTTTCTGTTCCGATTTAATTGCGGAATTTATTTGGGTGATCAATACACCCGGGAGTTTATTTGTATCTTGCACTTGAGAAATTTAATCTGTAAATCCTTTGCAACTACTGTAACTTTCAGTTCGAACAAAAAGATAGAATAGAAGAGGTAAGATATTCATAGAAATATAGGTTTTCAATTCGGCATCATCGATATTTTTTATGTATATTTATGTCCACGTCCCGTCCACGTCCCGTCCACGTCCCGTCCACGTCCCGTCCACGTCCCGTCCACGTCCCGTCCACGTCCCGTCCCCGTCCCGTCCACGTTACGTATGCAGCGACCTTTAGTCTGACCAGCTACCACTGTATTAACACTGTTTCAGTGTTTGTGTAACATCTTACATACATTGTCATAATAATACACATGTAATAATAGATACGCTATCAACACGCGACTTGAAATAGGCATACGCTTTCTGTTTGACAAAGCTTTTATTGGTTATGTGGATTTAATCGTAGATGTAGTACTAAATTACCTCGTTTATTGGCTCCTAAAAACAGTAATAGTCTAGCAGTAATAAATACGTCCATAATCATCCATTCTTGAATTAAATATAGGTACGTTTGCCTTCAATTTTCCGCACAGGCTATCTCGGAATGTTACTCGCTAAGTATACTTATGTTACGTTATAAGTTTCGCTTATTTTCCATTCCAACAAATCTTAACATATGCACTTACCTCAAGAACTAAACGTTACACTAAATAATTACGCACTTACGAGCAATTGGAATAGCGAACAACTTTTTCTTTTTCTTGTAAGTGATTGACCACTTACCGGCTGTGTTATCGAATTATACAGAAACAGAATCTCATAGACCATAAAGTATTTGCTGCGTGAAATAAAATAATATACTACTTAAAGGCGTTGCCACATTAAAGCTGTGTGGATAGGCAGCCTATCAATGTGACATAGTAATTATGTGTTGCAAATATTGCAATGTTGTACCTAATTAGTTTATTAAATCAGCTTTTTTATTTATTACGAGGAAGGATGTGCAATTTCATTGCAGAAATGGTTGTGAAACGTAACTTACGGAATTACTCAGAACTTTTATACTTAAACAATAAAAATTTATATGTATACTAGCTGCCCGGACAGACTTAGTTCTGTCAAAAGTTTTTTTTAAATTAAAACCTTCGTGTGCCTTAAGGAAGATGTAAGCTATCCTATCTTTGAAGTTGGATCAAACTGCACACGGTGTGCAAATTTGATTAACATCGGTTAAGTAGTTTAGGAGTCCATTCGCAGACAAACAACGTGACACGTAATTTATGTATATTAAGATTAAGTGGTGGGTTAAACTTAGAAACCGATTCTACACAGACGAACATACAGATATACAGACATTTATGAAAAATGCCAACTTTAGATTATAGTTCTTGTCTTTATGTGTTGTCCATGGCACCCACGACATAGGGAATCCTAGTGTGAGGCTATGAGCGTGTATTTATTATCATTAGTTCATTATTCTTAGGTTTGTCATAGAAATAAATCGAATTAACATACTTTTAATCGATTCTCTGTGGCTTTACTATTGTGGCAATGCCTTTAGGTTGGCTAGTACACGACGGATCGCGCGATACGCCAGCTAAGTGATCGTTTACTACCTACGAGATTTATTACTACGTACGTACTTCGTATTAGTATTATACTATTACTACTTAGTACTATGCTTATTACCTACATACAAGCAATGCAGTATGGGAATGTAAACCTGATCCGGGATATCCGGGATTTAGGAATTGTTATAAAATTGTTTAAATCTTGACTTTTGATTTATTGCGCCAAACTTTTAATTAAGGACCTCGTAGCCTAGATGGTAGTGATCCTGTTTGCAAATCGACGGGTCCCGGGTTCAGTTCCGCCGCGGCAAGCATTTATTTGTCAGAATTGTACACGTGTTTATAGTGATGTCTAGTTTTGTGTTGTCTATGCCACCCGCAACACAGTGAAACCTAGTGAAAGTAGATATATGAGTGTAAGCGTTTATTATTATTATTAATTAGATAATTATAATGTTTTACCAGAGAAGAATACATGAATTTGATGCAGGTAACATTATTATGTTAATATACCGACAATATTAATTTACTTAGTACAGTCCGTCACCCAACTAGAAATAAAACTTGATGCCGGGAAAACACAGACCTTCACATAATTATACAGTCATTTATAATTGCAGTAGTTCTAAGTGCTAACCGAAGAACAGCGATTGTTAAATTGATAATCTTCAGTAAGAACAGGTCATGCCTCGTAAGTATTGCTCGTGGAGACTAATAATACTTATTACTAGGTTTTTCTATGTAACTGAAGAAAATCGAACTAGAAAGAGATCGCTCGATCGTCTACTTAAAAATAAACGTGCCTCCACTAAATTGACAGCATGTAGGTAAATGAAAATATTTATTCCCATTTTTTAATTGGAAATGTTAAATTAAACTTTTTTCAGATTTTTTTCCGGTTCCGATTTTACTTCGGAACCCTAAAAATTTGCATTTGATATATTAAAAATCATCTATAAACTTTAATAAGGTACCTACTATAAAAGACAGTACCTACTTAAGTAGGAGTATCTGTTTTTAATAGATATTATCAAACACGACCTGAGGATTAATCAGTATTAAAATAAATACAATTAAAATAATCCGTACTTCATTATAAAATGCACTAAGTAGTTTACTATCGTAAACACATACAATAAATACTTAACGACAGCTTAACACTCGACACACGCATATAAATAATGTACGTACAGACATACAGACGTTAATCCAATTAGCGTCCATGGTGCAGTGTCTAATTAGCATAAATTTGAATTTTAAAACAGAAAATTACTTCTAACTAGTTACGGAGGTACAGGTGTATGTTCTGATCTTCGAATACTTGATAGCTAATTATTTGTAATCGATTTTATTAGAGTAGTAGAAATCCAGGTGGACTGGCGATCTGAAAAAGGTAGCGTTTAATTCGGAAGGACTAGCCAGTAGTTAGTTAGAAAGAAAGAAACCTTTATTTCGTCATAAGCATAGCACCCACGTTAAAATTATATGGCAAGATCATACTAATATTATAAATGTGAATGTAAGTTTGGTTGTTACGCTTTCACGCGAAAACTACTTAGCCAATTTGGCTGAAATTTGGAATGGACATAGCCTATACCCTGGGTTAAAACATAGGCTACTTTTATCCTGGAAAAGTTCAGGGTTCCCGTGGGATTTGTAAAAATCGATCACTACCGTGGGCGAAGCCGTGGGCAGCAGCTAGTATATTATAAATACAATTTTATTTGATTGAGTTCGGAGTTGCAACTAAGAACATGACGGAAAAGGATCGCGCTCAGAATGTGGCGCAGTAAGTGGTAAGTATTTACTTACTACGTCCTCTGATATTTCAGTGCGTCCGTTAGTCGCGTGTAGAAAGTTAGTAATAATAGTATTAAATTAATTTATTATAGGTTATTAACAAGATTTCCTGGTTACAAGGTTGTTCTAATGTCCTTGTGCTCACAAGATGTTTCTGGATGGGGTATTTTAATTTACCACCAATAATTCAGTTATAATTCAGATCATACAAAGTTTCCATAAAAATATATTAATGCTTATATTTCTCACCCAAAAAACAAAAAAAAAACCAGTATAATATAACATTAGCCTGGATGAAAATGTACAATAAGTTTAATATTGTATTTTTGTTTTTCATAGTTCCATACGGAACTTTAAAAAACGTAGAATCCCGTTACACTTCCGAGAACACGTCGGAATCGCTCACGATCAATGACAAACTACCTCACTTAGTATCCAAGCGTAACAAATGTGCATTTTAAGCTTAGTTATTAAACGTTTTTATTAGGTCACGAGTGTAGGTCAAGGTATGGGTTACTTACATATACCTTGTTCAATTCAACGGACGAGATTTATGGCTGCATTACGTACTGTTTTACAATTGAATATTACTTTTGATAAATACTCGTATGTTTAATGTTTCCAATAGACGCGGCTAACCTTGAATTTGTAATTCTCAGTTGAAGTTATAGCAATTACAGATCCATTAATGAATCAACGCGGTAACTTCGGGTATTGTTACACCAATTCAAATTGGTTTATTTCTTATTGCTTGACTTAAATGCTCGCCCATCTTTTTTATATAAATAACCTCCAAATAAGCTGATCATTAAATGATCATTAAATGACACAAGTTAAAAGTTTAAAAACTAAATAAAAGGTTTTATTGTGTCAATGTAGGGTTCCGAAGTAGTAAGTTTATCAACTATTACTCATTAACTACTTATTCTGCCATAGCCGTGATGGTTTACGATAGTTTTTCAGGGAGACACTCGACTCTAACTAAAATTAGCACTTTAAAGCTAAATATTTTCGGAGTTTTAATAAATATGTATATCCATGCCAAATTACAGCTTTCTAGCACTAAGGGTCTCGGCGCTATGCTTCGGACAGACAGACGGACGGACATGACGAAACTATAAGGGTTCCGATTTAACTTCGGAACCCTAAAAATTTATTATCATCAAAAATCAGAAAAGTCATATGTAAAATTTCATTTCGCTCTTGGAAAAAAAAAACAGTAAAAAAAGCTCCTCGTTTTCGAAACGCTGAAATATAATATTTTCACTGTCGTTTTTAGGGTTCCGTAGCCAAATGGCAAAAAACGGAACCCTTATGGATTCGTCATGTCTGTCTGTCTGTCTGTCCGTCCGTATGTCACAGCCACTTTTTTTCCTAAACTATAAGAGCTATGCTGTTGAAACTTGGTAAGTAGATGTATTCTGTGAACCGCATTAAGATTTTCACACAAAAATAGAAAAAAAAAACAATACATTTTGGGGGTTCCCCATACTTAGAACTGAAACTCAAAAATGTTTTTTTCATCAAACTCATACGTGTGGGGTATCTATGAATAGGTCTTCAAAAATGATATTGAGGTTTTTAACATCATTTTTTTCTAAACTGAATAGTTTGCGCAAGCGACACTTCCAAAGTGGTAAAATGTGTGTCCCCCCCTGTAACTTCTAAAATAAGAGAATGATAAAACTAAAAAAAAATACATGATGTACATTACCATGCAAACTTCCAACGAAAATTGTTTTGAATGAGATCTAGTTAGTAGTTTTTTTTAATACGTCATAAATCGTAAACCGCAAAAAACATTGATCAAAGTTACAACGAACTACAAGAACTTTTATGTTACTTACTGCTACGGAACCCTTCATGGGCGAGTCCGACTCGCACTTGGCCGCTTTTTTATCTAATGTCTTCGATACTACTCTTTATACGGAAATTCACCTTCTAAAACACCTTAAATTATGGTTCACGAAACATAGTTTTGACTGATTGATATTATTTGATATACAACAGCCATCACGCCTTTTCAAGTCAGTTCAGATCAATCCAACTTTAAGAGTCACTGACTTTAAAATCAAAACAAAAGGTTAAATTATATCTTGTTATTGTTTAGTTCATATTTGTATAGAAACAATGCTAATACAATTAAAGATAATACGCATAATAAAAATCGTTTTATTATAGGATTGTGTAAATTGGCAGTATATACCTACTGTTTATTAGTGAACCAGTTTAATTAATTATTAAACAAACACTAAATGTATCCTAAACTTACTAAAATACTTAATAGAATAGATACTGCATCAGAACAAACACAGACAGGTAAACAGACAATTATAAAATTTATACATAAAAATAATTGTCTTGACATTTATTACGTTAAATACCCATAATATTAAGTTTAAATGAAATATTTTCTTTTTAATTTAAGTTTCGTTTTAAGTTTTGTAGATACCGCAAATATCTAAAGAATAAGATAATTTCGTGCCCCTAACTAATTCGCCAATAGAATTGTAAGTGCTGGTTATTCTTTAGTTTATATTAAATACAGTATTATTCCATACTGTTCCATTTTATCGAAGTGAACAACTAAAATCGAAAACAAACGTCTACCGATCAAGTAACTTAACAAGTGACCTTTTACGCCTAACTACTACCACAGAAGAAATAATAGTACTTATACTACCGAATAGTAGCTTATAACTACCACACTATAATAGTATCTTAATTAAATAATTGTCTATAGTTACTCTAACAACGATTAACTATGATTGTGAGGTCGAATATTTTTTTATTAAGATGTTATAAACAAATATACGCATTACTCGATTGTGAATGTATTATTTTTTGTTGATATTGTCGGCATATTTATATCATTTTGTGTATTTAAAACATATAAATGCGTTGTAACTATAAATTTTGATGCTTTTTTAATCTGTCTTTAATTTATATACAAAAAGTCAGTCTAATTAAACGCCAAGTAATATTTAAACTATTAAAGACCGCTCTTGGTTGACTAAACGTACTTATATACATACATACGAGTATAAAATAAATTTGCGATTTGAATTAATTTCGTGAGATAATTCTTGTAATATAAAATTCTTAAAAGAGCTATCTCTTTCAATAGATTTGTGATTAAAATGATAAGTGCATATTGGTTGAAACAGCTACCAGACATATTAAACATTTATGAATATTCATAAAGCTAAACAGTCGTAAAATTTTATGAATCTGATTCTAGATTCAGAAATTCTTGGAGCATATTAACTCATTCATCTTCTAGAAGATTTATATACTGTACATCCATTAAGGTTATCTTTGGAACGACAAAACACCAACGGCACGTGGACGCTCTATCGAATTCTCGTCACTTCATTGCTTATTCAAATCACCTATTCTTATCTCACAATCCACAGATCTCAGAAGGTTTCGTGAAATAGAAATGTACAGTGAAATTATTACTTTTAGTACCCACACTTAATAGCTTAAGTCAAATATAAAGAAGAATTTAAAATTCTATAACTTTTGTCTTTTTTTAATTTCAACGTTGGCTGAAACAAAACAAGACTTTAGTTATCACAAAAAAAAAACTTTTCAATAAAAAAACAAAACTTGGCTTCAAGCTTTCAGTTTCGAATGATAGGATCGTCAGGACGATCGTATGCGTATCGTAATCATGTAGAATTCGTCTCTCGATTTCTATGGATTATCAAAATATGAACTTCTATCGAAAATTGAGTCCATAATTTTTTACTAAACAAATAATATTATTTGTTTTTATCCATTCATTGCCGTTTTCGTTTAAAACTAAAATGTACTATGCCAGCAATGATATTTAAAAATTATAGATACGTTATGCCCTTACAAATCAACTTTTTTTCAATTTTTGTTTCACTACACCAATCACATTGGTATAATACACGAAGGCATTTTAACGCTGTATGTCAAATGTCAAGCACTTCTGACAATAACAAAAGCGTGCGTATCGTCTTGTATTGACAGAGCGACTACGAGCAGAACGGTCAATTGCCTGTTCTTACGCTCTTCATCGTCGGCGCGCTAGTGACATATCTACCTTTTTTTACATTATAATATAATTGTATGCCAGTGACAGTTTCAAAATGGCAAAACTTCCGTCGTAGCAAAACTCTGTCAAAAATAACTACTTGTTTAATTCTAGTGATATGTAGTTTGTAGCGATATATTTTATACACGGAAATATTTGACATACTTAAAAAATTTCCACTCATGTTTCTTTTAAAGATTGTATTTTTTATACGTCAGTTATATGTACCTATTAAACACAAAAATTACTACTTCACTACACAAACATACATCAAACAATAACAGCTCTATTTTTGCGTCAGGGGTAATAATACATTCAAACACAGAAGATAGGTAAAGAGTAAGATTTCAACTTTCATGTAATTTCTAATCATACTCAGTTCTATGTTAGAAACTATTATAAGTTATTCTTAAACACATAAACGTAAACTTTGGCGAATATAATCATAAATAGCGTGAACCCAAACGGGCCGTTGGTAGAGACATCAACGCATTGTACTTTACAAATGTCTGAAATACCGTTTGAGGATACAACATTTTGGTTTTGTAACCGCATTGCTAACTGATTTGCGCTTTGTGGACGGTGGTAGTTAAATTCAGAGTAGTTTAAAGTAGAATTTTGTTTATATTCGAGGAGAGCCCTCAATTCATAATAAATACAAAATCTTTTAAATGCTCACGATTCGCATTTTATAATACCGATATTTCCACCCAGTTACATGGCTCGTAGTCATGGTGAGACTAATCATTTAATATAAAACCTCATTTTTGAAGTTAGTTAAAAATACACATGACATTGTATTATATTTCTTGACAAAAAATAACCGACTTCAAAATAAATTTAAAAAACTACTCATCAGACCTCGCTTAAATTTAAGTGAGACTAGATGACAAGCAGCAGCATTCGATAAAAAAAAGAATCATCAAAATCGGTTCACCCAGTCGAAAGTTCTAAAGGTAAAAAACATAAAAAAATACAGTCGAATTGAATACCCCCTCCTTTTTTTGAAGTCGGTTAAAAATGACACAATTCGCTCGTCAGGCAAGACTTCAATTCAAACCAAGGTTCCGTTAAAGACAGAAGATTTGGCGATGAATTAACAGCTTGACATCGGTAAAGTCTGCACTAATAATGATTTGTAAAGACTACGCTTGACTTATTGACTCGAATGACGCTAACTTGAATTTCTGACTAGTAATTTAAATGTTTGTTACGCCTGTCAGCACCCGTCATTATCAACTCTGTTAACGAAATTGACATTTCAAGTAAAAGAAAAAAAACTATTTATTCTAATCATTCAAATAAAATTAATGTTTTATGTGCTGACATACGAGCCGACATGCCACTTGATAATAAGACACAATCCTTGAAAATCAACAACTAAGGGGAAGATACATGTCGATAATAATTAATATGCCATTGCCTTATTTATTGTATAGCAAGGTGTACTGTGAGCAAGGGAGGTTGGAATACAGAAGTTAGGGAAATCACTTAGTTTTCAATGCAATATAATCAAAATTTTTTTAACAAAAATAACCGACTTCAAAATTACTCAAAAAACTGCTTGTCAGATCTCGTTCAAATGTATGTGGAACCACATGACAAGCACTTGCTTTCGATTAAAAAAGAATCGTCGAAATCGGTTGGCGTGATATTGAGTTATTCGTCCATTTGTCGCGCACATACTTAATGCAAATTTAAGACTTATATGGTTTTCTCATGGATGCCACTGAGACCAGTGATGCCAGTGAGACCACATGACAAGCACCAGCTTTCGTTTAAAAAAAACAATCATCAAAATCGGTTCACCCAGTCGAAAGTTCTGAGGTAACAAACATAAAAAAAAATACAGACGAATTGAGAACCTCCTCCTTTTTTTGAAGTCGGTTAAAAACAAACTGTAATCGCTTAGGGCTGTGCACGTGTGAATTTAGAGATTCCATTCTATGATATAATGCGAAAATGGATGCGGCACTTTTACACATCGTCGTTGCTAGAGATCGTAAAATTAAATTATTGATTAAATTATTATTGGTTCTATTTCTTGTGATTTCATATAGTACGAAAAATGTGATCATGGAGATTTAGTTCAAGTGAAAAAACAAATTCCGCTTCAGATTGTGGTGAGTTTGTAGTCTAGGTATTTTATTTTTGATGTACTGCAAAATCGGGAAATATAATTATCTAAAGAAATATCGATTTACAGATAATTCAGGACTTCAGGTAATGTGGTAATATGGTAATTAATTATACATGTACATACATAGGCAGCATCTACTGCATCCTATTTCAAGTACCTACAACTTCACGTTATGAACACCTTCGAGTTTATTATGTACATAATTTTCTATTATACATAATTTAATAAACGAGACAATTAATTGTTAATTGAAAGGAAATCTCTCACGGAAACCTGTAATAATTCATACTCCTTGAGATATGCAGAAATACAACGTTTCCTTTATTGTATGTATTCATATTGCAATGTTGGCAAAGGTAATGTCATACATGCTGATAGCCTGATAGTTATATCATGTCCAAGCATGGTCCAAGCACGTCTGTTGTAGAATCATACATCATCCAACCTCAAAATTAAAAATTTACTTTGGCTAGCATTCCTTAATGCCTAACGGCCGCACTCAGAATCAGAATCGCTCCTTAGTACCGAGTCACAATACAAATTCTGTACTAACCGTTTAGTATTTAGGTGACTTTGAGTTCGGACGTAAGTCCTCTGCATCAGTCATTTGATGTTCCTTCTCTATTAATATTTTTTGTATATTATACTCTTATTAACACTAATATACAAATTATACTCTTATTAACACTAATATACAAAATATGTTACAATACATGTTTAGAAATAATTTGCAAACGAATAGTGCGTTTAAAATTGATTTTGGAAGATGGATAGGACCAATAGATAACCTGACGATAACTCGAATCTATTGTTAGGTTTATCCTTTTACTTTTGTTATTTTTAGTATAGTCTTATGACTACTTAATCATGTTATTTGGGGGAAATTTCCCTGTCATTGAACTCCTAGGTTTGCATTTTAGTAAATAAAGGTATGTGTATCAAAACATTTCATGTAAAATATGAAGCCAAGACTCATAAGATCTACAAGACAAGAAATTTGTAGAAATAAGTATGTATAATGTACCTATTGATTGCTTATGAACACGCACTGTCTACCTTTCTATCACCTCTCCAGTCGCAGGTCTGCTGGAAGAAATTTCACTAGAGATAAGCAGTACCTTTGTACATTGTATTCCTTCTCTAACTGTCCTGTGAACTCTTGTGTGTACATAAATGATAAATAAATAAATAAAATAAATAAGACTTAACTGTATAACTTTTTCTAAAAAAACACATCTTGAACAAAATTTTGCATAGCCTTGATTGGATTAAAAAATGATTTGATAAATAAATTCCTAATATTTCATCGACAACCAAGTTCAAAACAACAGCACAGAAACAACAAAGTATTAACGACTTTGTTGTTTACAAATGTTAACATCAACCGATTATGTATAGTTGTTGCAATAGAGTCTGGTCCAAACATCAGTTCTAACGACCTCCGTTTCGTAACCGTGTCAATAAGACAATTGAAAGCGAGAATCAATGGGTTTCGATAGCGGCTATATCCTACATGTTGGGCTTGATACATGGGCTTGATAATATTGATATATTTTTATTATTGCCTAGTTCGGTTGTAGTTTTTTATATTGGTCTTGGCAGAAGTTGTTTACACGATTAATATATTATTTTCATACATGCATTTTTTTGGGAATAGCCGGCAAACGAGCTGACGATCCACCTTTATTTTATCCAGTGGTTAGGTGGTAAAGAATACATTGAGCATTAAGCTCGCCATTTGTACCGTGTTATTTTTATCGTGGTTAATAAAGATTAAATAAATAAATAATTAATATTCGCTTTATAATATTAATTCAACATTCTTATTAGGTACATGTCGATTGTTAGCTACAAACGAGCTACGAGGCACCTGATGGTATGTGGTCAGTGTCAATTTTGGATATTGGTAACACCATGAAGACCAAGGGTATCAACTACTGTGAAATTACTGGCTCTACGATATTCCTCGCGACTAAAACACGTGAAATACGTTTAATTTCTATGTTAAGAATTGCTAATGTTATACCCTGAGGTTATATCTACATTTTTGTTTATATTCATGGCACTAAAGGCACATGATATACAGAAGAGAAAAAGGGGTGTGATAACATACACAGTAATATTGTATTAATCTAATCTATCGTATAAATATTTATGACCGAGTATCGAATATGAAACCTCTGAAGGCAGGCTACTGGGCATACATGTATTTACGGGTACAAGTAACACAATTGAATAATTATGTTCTTCTGATTTATGAAATTGTAATTGCAAGAATTCATTAAACAACACTATAGACAAAAGCTTGCTCAATATGAACTGTGACCCCTACATGTTGACTAGAAATAGAACATCGATCATTCATTGATCTAACATGTAATATAACCAACCATTGTATTAGTGTCCTTGTGTCTGAAAGACAGACGGCAAGACAGATTGGACACTTGTATTGGTATTGACACGCCAACGAATACGTAATTAAAATTGATGACTCAATCAAGGTGCTTTAATAATTATTGATAGGTGGATTAATGTAAAAGAAATATCATTTTTCATTCATGTTTACTCCGCAATTTTTATTTGTCGAATGCTGACAGCCAATTTAGGGGGCCATGATGATTTATATGTTAAATGAATGCTTGTGATTGCGAATTTCGTAAAAGTTTGACCTTAAGCAGCTCAGATTTGATTAAATATCCATGCGTGATGATAGTACGACGTTAATTTACGCATTTGACATGAGATACCTATACATATGCTTGTTTAATATTACATTACATTCAAGTACTTGTTGAAGTCTTTTGATGACTTAATCAGTTTGAATTGTACTTACCTATTTAATGTCTTGTTTACTTATGAACCGGCCCTTATACCTTTTCAAGTATTACATTAAATTCACAAGTAGATACTTCAAAGTTTAGTTTTATACCTAATCTTACTTAAGATGTACCTAGTTAGCTGTCTTACAATTTTCATACAATCCCGCTCCCTCCAAACTTTGATTTGCTTCGAGGTATCGTCTGAACTTGCAAAACTATTGTGTCATCATTCAATTTTCAGTTAGGTTAGTAAAGGTTCCATCCATTCAGGTGGTAAATAAATATTTATTTGTTCATACTATCGGTGACGGCTCACGGTAAACTTGTAGTGTATTCTATTTTAGGTTCGATACATGAGCTTGGCTCAGCTGAGCTTATCACAAAGTAGTTTGTATCCTTCCTTTCGTAGCTGTACGAAGTCAAGTTTATTTACAGACTTCTTCTCATAGAACTTGATTATCATAAAGTTGAATTATTCGTAAGAAAAATAATTAGAAAATATTACCTAATGTCGATGGGATTTGGATTTTATTAACGTGTTGTAGTTAGGTTTGGTGAACAATTAACTAGTGTTTGTTATATTTGATCAGTTGCAATCGGTTGTAATCGGTTTGCAAATAAAAAAAATTATACAATTATGTATGTATCAGTTAAGAATCCCACCTAAACACCTAAGCTGTCTCTTGTTGATGTGAAGCGAAGGCGGTTGTTGTAAAGAAATAAAATATGACCGATAAAAAAAATATTCTCGTATTTAAGTCGTTTGGCAGTGCAATGGAGTGTATTTGACGACCCGTGTGGAGCAATGGTTACCATGCCGGATCGCCGCACCGAGGGTCCTGGGTTCGATTCCCAGCGAGGCGGAAATTTGAATGATGAGTTTGAATTTCTGTTCTAGGGGTGTCCTTGTCTAGTTTGTTGTCCATGGCACCCACGACACAGGGAATCCTAGTGTGGAGCTATGAGTGTGAAGCGTAATTTATTTAGGTACTTATTTGTTTATAAAAAAATGTGTTGCTGGATTCAGCAAAGCATTTCTGGCTACGGAAAACCAGTGATGTAACGAGCTTTTATGTGTCTGGCGTGAACTTTTAATTGCGCCATCTGCGCCCACGCATGACCCATAACTTGATCCTAGTCTGGTCATTTCTGATCTCTCCAGGGTATGGGCCTTGTACCTGGGCACGGGTGGCAAGACTCATATTATAAGTAACAGGTTTGTGCACATTCGATATTTTCAACTTGACAATGTGTACACGAAATATGGTTGAAGTCTTTTTAGGGTTCCGTAGCCAAATGGCAAAAAACGGAACCCTTATAAATTCGACATGTCTGTCTGTCTGTCTGTCTGTCTGTCTGTCTGTCCGTCCGTATGTCACAGCCACTTTTCTCCGAAACTATAAGAACTATACTGTTGAAACTTGGTCAGTAGATGTATACCGTAAACCGCGTTAAGATTTTCACACAAAAATTGAAAAAAATAATAATGCAACTTCTAAAATAAGAGAATGATAAAACTAAAAAAAATATATGATGTACATTACCGTGCAAACTTCCAACAAAAATTGATTTGAACGAGATCTAGTAAGTAGTTTTTTTTAATACGTCATAAATCGTAAACCGCAAAAAACATCGATTAAAGTTACAATGAAGTACAAGAACTTTTATATTATGTTACTTGCTGCTACGGAACCCTTCATGGGTGAGTCCGACTCGCACTTGGCCACTTTTTTTCATTTAAATAGCCGACATAGAACAGATGAACCACCCCTTAGTAAGTGGCTACTGTTAAATATGGTATAGGTATACTATATATACATTAAACATTACGTAACATACTGCTTACATAGTACCCGATATGATACTACATTTAATTGTCATTGAAATTACGCGAATAAATAGTCAAGAAACGTAACCCGAAACGAAAGCAAATCAAAATTACAAAAGCTAAAGCGTAACAAAATAGATCAAATTTAACTTCCCAACTGTACCGACCGGTCCCATATATCAGACACCATCGCCGCCCAACGGTTATTCTATCTAATTTCTAATCTAACTACAACTTAATTAATAGCCACTTGTTGAAATCGATTTCGTAGTTGATTTATAAAGCGACCTGTATTTATGCATAAGATTCAAATACATTACGTCGGATAAAAGAAGTATCGTGTTCTGCTTCGTTAAGTTTTGACACGGTTTGGTAATGTTTTATTTGGTTAGTTTGTATAGGTAATATTAAACATTTTGGTTAGTCTAAAAAAAAAATTAAAAACCTTTTTTGTAAATATATGTAGTGGGATAGGTGTGTCAATAGTAATAAACAAAAAAAATCAATCTCTTAAAAAATATTATTTTTTAATCATAGCAGAAAATTTTTTTGATCAAAAGTAATAAATTAAAACTAATTAAAAATATTAAAACTAATAAAATTCGTAAGTAATATTTAAAGAAAATGTAAATATTGAAATTAAGTCCTCGTATTACAATTGTTACACGGCGGTCAATTGTAACAGTAGATACAGAGAGTCGATTGTAAAACAAAAAGTTTAAAATAAAAAGTCAAAACGAAAACTTAACAACTACTGTCGCTAAAGGCATAGGTACATACTATTTTCAAAATTAATATCAGTATATTTTGACAAGCAATTTAAAAATTATAAAAAAAAATGATTTTGCATTGCAACCTATCTTTTGTACTGCTTTTATAATCTTCTAGACATGTAATATTGTAGTAGTCATCGTTTTCATCTTCTATTTCTTCGTCCGTATCATTATTTAGTCATATTCGCTGGTCACTGGTACAGCTGGTTATACGTTACAATTGACACCCTTTGTTTTGTTACAATTAACCACCGTCATCTTTAAAACGCAAGTGTTGCAATTGCCCCACCGTTACAACTGTCATACCTCTTCCCTGTTCTATCCTCTTCCCTATATCTTCACATTTCTCCAGACATAAGGGATTCTAAACAGATACCTACAATATGACTTCTCAAATACCATAAATCATAACAACATTATAATTATTTATGTTAAATTAACAGCACTAGACTTAAACTGCCGTTACAAGTTTAACCTTCAGGTAAACCACAACTAATTTGTTACTTTAAAAACATTTTACAAAAAGGTGAGACGGTTAGTATAATAAACATTTACTTATCATGTCGAAATATTGAAAATCAAATGCCTAAAATAGATAATTATGTACTAATATTAATTGAGCACTTCGTCAAATCACTTCCGAAGTTATAATGGTGGTATTTAAGTTTAATTTTCGCTTTGTACAAATTCATCGGTAAATCGTAAATTTTGACGATAATTGCTCGTTAAATTTTATTGTACAAAATAAATACGTAGGTTTAAGGAAGCCACTAAACTCAAGATCATGTAGGCCGTATTATGTACACAGGAACCAATAAATTTATCAGGGAATTCTCAGTTTATTGATGAATAAACACTCCCACACACTCATTTAGTGTTCTGTGTTGAAAACGTGCAAATGAGATAACTGTTTTAGTACGAACAACCAAGTAAAATCTTTTTCTTCCTAGAAGAGAGTCTTTCTAATAGACTTAGCACAGCATAAACCAGTGGATGCAGAAACATGAAACTTTCCAATTTTGTGGTTAGTTAATCATGAAAATACGAGTATTAGCCAAAATTTTTCGAAGTTCATCGCACGGACCTGAAAAAAAGACGGACGTAGCCTCGTCTAATCGAGAGTGAAGCATAGCAATGGCCTACCGCTTACCATGTGTGCGTTATTTTTGATTCGCGGTTGAAGCATTATGGTGTCAATGTGTGGGTGTGTGTACTTGTTCGAATAGAGGGTTGGTATTACTATGGGTGCTTCATTGAATTTGTTGTTGGGATTATGTTGGGGGAAAGTTTGTAGACTTTTTACTCACATTACCACCAAAGAATTTCAAAATCGCTGTCCCAGCTGACACCTGAACCCTGGATCATTTGTAGGCATGACTAAATGACCTATAAATATACTGATTATAAAAGTTTAATTATACCTTTATGTCTTGAAGCTCTTAGGCCAAGTTTAGGTAAGAACCTAGAGTTTTAAACAGATTAAAGCCCCTTTGAAATGTAAACTAGATTTTGCTAACACTAAATAATCATGAATATGTTAGCTCAGTCTGTAACTGGCGTGCTGTGCGCTACCCAGCAGCGAATGGAGATTAAGCTGTTATCTAAATACCATGTGGGCGGGACTTAGCAGTCTAAAGTGAAATATTATGAGAGGTATGTTCCTAGTGACGTTAAATCGAGAACTTTTTAGTCAAGTCAAAGTAGTTGATGTTTATGACGAGTGTTCTTAGTGAGCAAAATAAACGCTTTAACTTTCAAAAGATAAATTAAAAAAAAACGTTACACACTCATAGCCCCACACTAGGATTCCCTGTGTCGTGGGTGCCATGGACAACACACAAAGACAAGCACACATACGCCCACACCGAGAACAGAAATTCAAACTCATCATTAAAATTTCTGCTTCGTTCGGGAATATAACCCAAGCCCCTTCAATGGCCACCGTTACGGGTCATCAAAATAGTTCTAAACAGCGCAGTGGTGACGTTCGTGAAACATAAAATTGGTTGGATATATAAACAATCTGAACGAAGTATTTAAAAATATACTGGAGTATACTCAAGTATACTTCGAGCGAGCGCATTTCCGAAGCGCAATCGTTAGGCTAATTAATTAGCAGTGGTCCGACCATCGCTGGGGTACGCTCCGTACGCTCGCGTACTGCGGCTATCAATTCTAAGTGGTAGCCATTTATTTCTTCTGGCCCTACTATACCCGAGTTCACTAAATGTATTTAAGCAGATATTTCTTGGAAAGCACTGTATTTTGTCGTAAGCAATTTTTAGTTTTGTATTACGAAATGGAGAAATAATTAAATTTTGATTTGAGTCACGATTTGATTCTTGACCACTCATTATTAATTATATTGTGACCCCGAGAATAATGTATCTTGGTAATGATACTAATGATAAAACTTTAAAATGTGGTCACAACCTTTCGGCCCTGCAAGTACAAAATGTAGAAATAGGCACTTTGGGTATTGACAGTAGGTATTATGTAGTAAGTGCAAACTCATGATTTCAAATTATTTAATAATAGTGAAATATCTCTATTTAAAGATTTATCTATTTAAGTTTCTTATTACACAAACCCCCGCATTATTATTACACTTTATTAGTAGGTGTTGTTCCAAATTTGAATATAGATTTTTTTTAAATTATATAACCTAAAAAGCAAGTTGGATTAATAACTTATGTTCAGAGTTATAGCACAATCATTGTGAAATCTGCGCTCAACAATGTGAAGTTGCCATTAATACACATTTTAGAATTACATCCACGTACGCTGGCTTTAAGTTTCCCATCAGTAAAATATTATGTGTTTTATGGTAATGTTGGCGGCGGTTAGAGTCCCATACGTCTCTGCTAATCGCTTTGCGAGTAGACAAATGTTGGGGCGTATGTTTTGAAAATTGTGCGTCTTTATGATTATACTAGTAACCGATCTCAGGTCGCTTTGAGATTCGAGACATAAACCTTCCATCCATCCATCAGCCCTTGGAGGTCCACCAAGGTCATCCTTACTAATTAACTAACATAATGTTTAATTAACAATGTTTAGTCAAGTTAATAACTTATTCATACAATAGTCTTCAGTATTTATGTAATTTTGTCTGCATCAGGGTATAAATAAAATATGTAAATAAAAGCAAAGCAACAACCCATAATCGTCCCACTGCTGGGCTCGGGGTCTCCTCTCACAATGTGAGGGGTACAGGCCATAGTCTACCACGCTGGCCAAGTGCGGATTGGTAGACTTCACACACCTTTGAGAACTTTATGGAGAACTCTCCGGTGAGCAGGTTTCCTCACGATGTTTTCCTTCACCGAAGCAAGTGATAATTAACTTTTAATACGCACATAATATTTGAAAATCAGAGGTGCGTGCCAGCATTTGAACTCGGGCCCCTTCGTTCGAGAGACCGACGTTCTAACCGCTAGGCTATCACTGCTCTATGTAATATATATAATATGTAAATTTATATAATATGTAAATAATCTATACTAATATATAAAGAGGAAAGATTTGATTTTTTGTTTGCATTGAATAGGCTCCGAAACTACTGAACCGATTTGAAAAATTCTTTCACTGTTGGGAAGCTACACTATCCCCGGGTAACATAGGCTATATTATATTTTCAAAAAAGTTAAGGATCCTTATCAAAATTCCAATAATGGAACCCAAGGTGTAAAAAAATAAGAAAGCCGAAGCAATGCGAGGGCGGCTACTCGTATAAAATAAATCAAATAATAAACAGTCAAGCACAAATCGGATTGAAAATTAAATGCGTATCTAAGTACTATAAACCAAGGCCTAAGTTTAAGTTTGAGATATTTTTTTTATAATAACAAAAGAGCAAAATAAAATCATATTAACAACCAAACCCCCCTTCTCCCTCCCCTCATTACTGACATTACTTTAAATCTACATAATTAATTAGAAATAAAATTTTACCACGTATTAATTACACTTAAAAATATTGCTCCAAAAAACTATAAAATGCACAAAAAGTAACTTATGAATAAAATCTCATAAATAACATCACATTGTATACATCAGGTGTTTACTATATAATTATGAAAATAAACTTAATTACTAACAAGGTGGCATATGGCTTCCATTAGAGAAGGCCTAAGGCCACGTTAATGTGACGGCCGCTTCACACGGTGTTAGCATGACAAGCCAATTTGGTTGACGCGTGTAAAAGATAATTGCGGGCGAGAATACCGCATCACCACATGTTTTGTAATCGTTGACAACTCCGCATTTGTCAGCGAGCGGGCTCATTGGAAAAATGCGGTTTATATGTCTGAATTCTTTATATTATGATATCTTACAGAATCTTATGATGTTATTACCGTAACTGCCGCTTTGCTTCAGAAACCTACCTTATACACTTGAAAAATGTTTACAGAGTATTCCTTGATTGACGATCTTTTTGCTGCTTCTTCTCCCGGGCCCGCTCACAATAGGGCCTTGTTGAAGCATTGGCGTAGCTTGCATGACTCTCAAAAAGTGTTCGTAAACCAAACCAATTTAGAACAAAATATTTGAATTTAGAATTTTTGAATTTAGAATTATATCTTTTTATGTGCGAACCAATTGAAATTTTACAAGCACTAAGAGTTAAACCAGTCTTACTGCAATAGGTAGGTATATCTGTGAAGTGTACAGACATCGATTAGTTTTATTGGCAGGTAATAGTTGTATGTTGTATACGTAATATTGTAGAGATATTGACGTCCGTGTGGTGTAATGGCTACCCATGCCGGACCACGTTTTCAAAGGTCATAGGTTCGATTCCCAGGGAGTCAGAAATTTTAATGATGAGTTAGAATTTCTGTTCTCGGTCTGACTTTGTGTGTTATTACTTGTAGTGTGTATGGTACCTACTTAATATGAGGCTATGATTGTGTAGCCTTGTAAAAATATAAATCAATACTAATAGCTCCATCATTTCTTGAATCGGTGTGAAGTTATCGCTCCTGATATAAGATTATACCGTGGCGATGCTATAAACACACTACAATTCCCACACGCCAATGTGTTAGCACACACAGCTTCATTAATAGACGAACAAACTGATAGACAATAGACTTATTTAAGGGCGAACCCGAAAAGGCATCGCACGACTGAAACCTCGTGCGGTAGTACCATTTCTTTTGTAATTGCCTATAGAATTTGCATACGACTCTGCGGCAGGTTGGTTCCTTTCGGTAGCTTTATGTGGTACTGTGGAGGAAATTTATTGGCAATGTTTGTCACGCCTTTGAGGATGTTGTTTACGCGTTTTATATTTCCACGTTAACTTTTTTAATGTTTTTTCTCAATTTAATAGGAAATTAGAGGTAATATGGTGTTGAGAACTTTAACTTGTCAATTATTGTTATTAATAAGTACTCTGCCATTAGTGCTTAAATAATAAAAAAACTGGTTTACATAATCTTAAATTAAAATTTAAAAACCCCCGACTGTTTGATTTACACTAAATAAGCTAAAAAGCACTCTCGATTAAGTCACAATGCATACAAAATAAACTAGATCAAAATCGGTTCCTCCATTTGGGAGCTACGATGCCACAGACAGACATACAGATACACAGACACGTAAAAGTTATAACACCCCTATTGATTTTAATTGTTAATTAATACCATTATTACTATTATTATTACTCCAAGGGGTTCGCCTGGATAGCTACCACCCTTGATAATGAGTTAACCGACAAACGACTCGTCGTGTTCCGACTGGGGGCTTGAGAGCCAGTTCTTTCTTTCTTTTTCTTCTCTCTTTCTTGGCCGGCAACGCATCAGTGAAGCCTTTGGTGTTGCTTATGTCCATGGGTGACGGTAGCCACTTATCATCAGGTGGATCGTCAGCTCGTTTGCCAATTATTTCCATAAATAAAACCCTCTCTTTTTTCATCGGGGGTTAATAATTGAGTTTGGAAATGTAAAGACGACATAACTTCAACACATCACGCGCAAAACTTTAAGCCAATTAAATTAATAATTGACTGTTTAGCTGACTACAAAACAAACTACAATATAAGAAGACAAAAACCAATTCTACTCTAACCCTTAAAATCTTTTCAATATAAAATTGCATTAGAAAATATAAAATCCAAACGCCCACACTCAATTAACACGTCTGCAAACTTCAAACCAGTTCTACTCGTATTATCCGAGCGTCATCCGACCCAACGTCTGGAGTTTATCCGAGTATCCGAACAAAGCGTCCGAGTAGCCAAGCTCCAGGCAGGTGGCTGGTTAAATTGAGATGTTCGTTAGGTAAGTAATGTATGTATCTCGTCAATCGGGCCCCAGTTATTCTGAGCCCGCCACCGCTGTGCCCATGTGTGACTGGCTTCCAGCCTTAAACGATCTGAAGCCAGATTCTCTGAATACTATAAAATGTTTTAACGAGATTTTTTTGTGCCTATTAAATTGGAAGGAATAGAAGCTAAAAGTAAGGGAAAATTTTTGACGTCAATTGTCTTTCTTACTTCGAAACTGTCTAGAAAATCTAGAAATTTCCGGGAATACGTTAATCGTCTACTACATTGGTCAAACGAACTAACAACATGTATCTTTTAATTTGTTTCTTCAAATAGCTTGTCAAATGTTACCAAGCAATAACGTCTAATTACTTCACAAATAAATACATAAATAATTATCTAGTTAATTTTGTAAAATAGTAATTATTATATTAACCAGAACAATATTTAGGGCCTTTGAGCCGACTTCCCTGATGTAGACCATATCTATAAACGACGACCTATGTAGGTATACCATTGGATGGTCCATCTGCTTTTTCATCAGCATGTCCTATAAAAATATGTAAATTTGCTTAGCTTCAAAATATACTAAGGTTTTATTGAACATAGTAAAACCTGCAAAAATACTGAAATTTAATACGCTTATGTACTAAATCCTTTATAATACAATTAGTTACTCGTCAAAACTAAAACACTGACATCACTTAATATTAAACCCATACGGAACTACTATCACGTATCATAAAACGCATTTAACGATTTGTTTAACTACCCAGGCTAACGTTTTCGTGTTTCCATTAAGTTTAATGTAACAAAATAATTTGTGGTACGAGAGGGCGCTAAGACAAATGTGTGCGCATTAGAATCAGTTAGGGGATCGTGAGGGCGATTTGCGTTGACTCTGACTAATATACAGACGAAGGAACGATTATATTTGTATTAGCCGATAATTGCCCTGTTTCGTCGTGGACAAACTGACTTCTCAGGCTATTTGACAAAAGCTTGGAAACTTTATTTTCTTCATTTGGGACGATGAGCATTTTCTTGGCCGTAAATGATCATTGTCATTTATGTATGCACATAGTGTAGTATTATGATGCAAGGGTACTTAATTAGCACAAGTTCAATTGCAGTCCATGGAGTAAGTAATATGTATTATAGGCGTAACAGGACTAAAATGGGAACCAATTTTCAAGGCTTAACACATAAATACACCAAGAATTAAACTTAAATTATTTGGAAATGTTGGAACAATTCTTGGAATTTCTTGGAGTTAACCTTCGTTGGAATTTTAACAAACATGTATTTTTATAGGCGCATTTTTTTTTAATTCTTAAAGAAAAGAAAAAATATACGTATTTACATGAAAGTAATCTTCGAAGACTAAACCCTAACAATTTCTTTAAACTTTGTAGAATAAGGAACTTCAGTAGTCTCATTCCTTTCGAGTCCCAAAGCGATCGAGCGACACAGCTTGCATCTATAATAACTCAGCTAATGAATGCACTCTAGTTGCGTATGAGTTAGTCTCAATAACTTATCAATATTCCGATCCGTCCTCCAGAACGCCTTTTGAGATAGTTTAGAAAGTGTAAATCTCCTTATACTGCGCCGGGTCCATTAGTGCGGGATCCAAGCGGTATCTTATCGTGGTAATCGGGATTGCCTGGGGTATTGTTTATCGTTCCCGAGCCGAGAAAGTATCGATCGATTAGTCGATTAATTACGAATGTTTGGTGGTCATGCAATGACATGGGATATGATCTATTCATGCTAACTTGCGTATTTGCACAAAACTTCATTATATTTATGTTTGGTGTGTTATGATACAATCTATTCTACAGTGAATATTCAAATATAAAATACTTCGCGATCAAAATTCGACAAATACGAGGGGATGGAAAACGATCACTTACTTGAGAATAAGTTCTATTGCTATTTGAAAACGAAATCAACAAAAAGCGACGGTATCTTTTTATGACGTTTAATTCTGGAAGAAAGGATAGCTAGTAATTTTTTTTTATTTTTTTTTTAGGAAATAGCCGACAAACGAGCTGACGATCCACCTGATGGTAAGTGGCTATCGTCGCCCATGGACATCAGCAACACAACAGCAGCAAGTTTTGCCTCCTAGTGCAACTTATACAGTTTTAAAGCTTTTGCTCTAATTTTTCAACATCACACTTTTTAAAAACAAACTATTTTCATCATACTTCATTTCAATTCACACCAAAATAATTATATTTTTCAAGAGCAAACCACACTTCAAATTACATTATTGTATTGTTGTTACAAATACCCAGACCTCTCAAAGCTGTTATGGCTGTAGACTGTGGTTATAGATATTGTATAAACTTCGCCTCGTTTATGGTGCGGCTATGGCGCAAT
Source organism: Thymelicus acteon (assembly GCA_951805285.1). Classification (NCBI taxonomy): domain Eukaryota; kingdom Metazoa; phylum Arthropoda; class Insecta; order Lepidoptera; family Hesperiidae; genus Thymelicus; species Thymelicus acteon. The sequence goes on from OX638233.1 coordinate 6,045,077, forward strand.
GATTAGATTGCCGATACTAGTGATTGATTCCAATTAGATTATGTAAACATACGGTAACAACGCCTCCCCAGTTTGGTGTTGACTGGCGTATGTGAACGATAGGTTTGATGATGTGCGCGCAGGCGGTACCAAAATAGTAGATGTTAAGTTACTTAGCGTATATTTGGATTTTGAAATGAGCTCAGTTAACTAGTCAGTTAAGTTAGGAGTCATTGTACCAATTAGTTCAGTTTGTTATAAATTATAGTTTCATAATTAAATCCACATTTCAGAATGTAACAAACTTGAAATATTATTTACTCATATGAACGACACAACTTACTTGTATGATAAATGGATATGTTTATCAGTACAAAATAGTAACATACACACAACGCATCACAATAGAGAGTATGAGATTTGAATCAAGACGAGTAGGTCGGACAAAATCGACGATTGTTTGAATTTCGCCTATCTGACTTTCAATGTTAAGAACCTTGCTCACTTAGGTACTTATTTACCTGTATAGGATTTTAGGTTTATAGAATATTTATTCTCAAAAAAGACATACATGGTCACTTACATGAGAATATAAAATTAACGTAAAGTAATTAAATAACATCATTCGGCATATAAGGTATGTTCTATACTCAACGCATTAAACCAGCAACTGTAATATTTATTATTTTAAATAATATTCCACCGAACCATTGTCAAACGAAAAGTTGTGGGCGACCAAATATTTGAAAAAGATATTTTTTTATATATATGTACCTAAATTACTAACTATTGTTTAATAATTAGCTGGAATTTTATTGAGAAAAGAAAATGCAAATAATTATGTTATAAAAATAATAGGTATTAAAAATTTCTAATATTTATAAACATCAAATAAGAACAACAACAAAAATCAAATGAGGTTTTAAAGAAAAATATATTATACGCAAATTAAATAATTGTCTTCGATTCCCATTGTTACTAAATTCGAGTGTTTACATGTACATTTACATATGTTAGAAGCCAAGTTAACTGCACACAACAAGTGTGTATTCCTCTTTACTATCGGCATTTCACATCAGTCTAACGTTCGAGTTCTTATCGAAAGAGCATTATGTTCGTATTAACTGTTTTACAACGCCGTAGGTGTGTAATCTGTGGCTAAACGACGGCACACGACCATTAACTGCATCTTATTGTACCACTGTATTTGGTTTTTGTGTACAATTCCTAGATATTACCTATAATACACTACCGGTCTGGCCGCGTTTGTCGCGTTTTACGGGATAATAAGTTCTCTAGTATATCTTATTTCAGCAAGGCTATTCTGTTTTGTAACTCGACAGCGGAATCCGCGATGAGATTCAAAATTGAAGTTCGAGTTCGAGATCTTGATATGTCATTCTCTAATCATCTAGTATGCACTTGCGAAGTGAAGTGAGTCTCGAACTCGAACGTCAAACGACTAAAGATGGCCTCGGTATGATATTCTTACCGAATACATATAATATGTCATTCTCTAATCATCTAGTACGCACTTGCGAAGTGAGTCTCGAACTCGAACTTCACTTTTGAAACTCATCGCGGATTCCGCTGTCGAGTTACAAAACAGAATAGCCTTGCAGATCATGGTCTATCAGCGTGCTAAATGTCATGAAAATTCGTTCAGTACTTTTTGCGTGAAAGAGAAACAAACCTTGATCAAAATAAACTTTCACATTTATAATATTACTAGGATCCCAAGTATATATTTTTTTTAATGCTCTGAGCAGGCAAATGAGCAGACGGGTCACCTGATGGTAAGTGATCACCGCCGCCCATGGACATTAGCAACACCGGGGGCGTCACCGACGTTTCCGGCCAACAACATGACGATAGACCCGCTTCTTGAAGGACCCCATGTCATGTTCGTTCCACAGTTTACACGTACGAGATAGAAAATTACGTGCGAACCGAACTGTGGACGAATGCCAGGTATGTAGGTGATGTTGGTGGAACCTGGTATATCGTGATGTGCGGCAACGAAAATGAACATGCAGGTATTAAGCCAAAAAAAGAACAGCTATCATGGGACGGCTGACAGATGTGAAACATCGAAACGCGTCGCCACGATCACCAAGTCTAAAATCAGGTTTACCCCTCGTGTAAAGATGTTTCACATCAACAGTTGTTCAGAACATTCCCCGTAACTATCATATCATATCATATCAAATATTGTATCTACGAGTATGTGTGACCAAACGCTCATAGTGCATTGAGAAACTTGTCAGGAGTTAAATAAGCTCTAGTGCTTCTCTACTATTTTTTTTATTGAAATGAAATTTTGTGTCAAGACGTTTTGAAAGCCAACTATGCCATCTTCAAAATAGCCCTGATACTTCATCCTTAAGAGGTTAATAAACCACTGTATTATACTCATCGTTGGATAGCCCTTTAAATCCCCAACTTTTTTTCACGAAGTCTAACGATCATACCTCTTTTGTTTCAGTTTTCAAGCGCTTTGACATCAACCAACAACCCTCTACTGCTCCTAATTTTGGTTTCTCTAAGGTATGTACTAACTTAAGTACCAAATAATGACATAACTTATAATTATACCCATCTACATAGTTTTTCATAAGAACTTCTGGCCTTATGGTAAAATGAAAAGGATATAAATTCAACGTGTGTTTAATAAATATTTTTCTCTATGATCTTTTTTTCTGTAAATCGTATTCGTTATTTATGCTTTTTTGCTTCATTACAATTGTATCCCACCAAAACATTTCATGTTAATTATGTTGCCAAGACTCACAAGCTTCATAACGTTATTGTCGTTAAAAAGTTATAAGAACTCATGAAGAGCCAAACCATAACTCTTAGCTCTGTAAAACCTTTGCCCAAAATATGGAGTTTTATAAGACATTAGACATCAGCTATTTATCAAGTTATAACAATAAACAATACAATTCATTTATGTTTTGTAAAACCCATTAAAACAAGTAAACTACTCTAGCACCTATGTAATACTACTTACTACAATCATTACATCATTACATACGTCGCAATAACAACGCGTACCAGTGGCGTAGCTAGCCCTAAGGAGGCCCCATATCAATATTTGTTGTAGGGCCCCCTCGATGTTAGCTGTCAAATACATATAAAAGGAGTGCCAACTGTATAGTGGTCGTAGGCCGCTGGCCAGCTTTTTTTGGGAGTGTTAGTGGGGGCCCCTATACGCTGGGGGCCCCTTATAAGTGATACGGCTGATACGGCGGTAGCTACGCCTCTGACGCGTACGTTTTCGTCAATACCAATTATTTTTTTCATACAAATAAACACCGCCTCACAATACGAACTCCGCAATTAAACAGTGTTTACGGTTCCATAATTTGTGTTTCCCACGCTTGAGTACCGATTTATGCTGCTTTTACGTATTTTAATACCAATTCCGTCTCGTTTCTTCGTTAGCGCTTTGTAATCAGAGCGAGTGAGATGCAAAATGCGTATTTAAATTAAAGCAAGGCCAGTATTAAAGAGGCGGGACTGGAGCAACCACTTATTAACTCCGGTTTTGGGGAGTTTGATCATAACTTGGAAGTGATTTTTCACAAGAGAAGTTGAAAAAACTTAGACTAATCATCCACAAAGTCAGTAGGATGCAAGACAAAGTCATACAGTACAGCTAAGTCTAATTTACTTAGGCATGTATTGTGACGTCATTAGTTCATTTTATAGGTACCTACTCGTGCTAAATTTAATTGATTAATAATAGAGTCCTTAATATCAAAATAATAAATCATGTTACCGAATTTAACATGATTTACCTAAATAAAAAACGAATGTTTTCTTTCATTTTGTTTTTCCATAATAAGTTTTAAAAATCAACGTTTTATCTTCACAGCATTAGTTGTCCAGTCATCTTAGGAATTCACTGCGGAATGAGAGATACCCAGCTGATTTTTTTGTATAAAGTTGTATTTTGGCATTCTAAAACTTGTCTCAAAACCTGCATATGGTAGGGTGACCGCGTCTATTAAAAATTTGAGGACAAAGGTCATAAAAATCGATTTTTTGCAAATATCTCATTTCCTATGGGTTTTTCGCTATTTGTATCTTCATCATTATTGTAGAGAATTATATTCCCTACAACTTTTGTTTCAAAAATTTTTTTATACGTCGACTTGTTGCAACAACAACGATAGTTTAAACTCAGAATCATTGATTAAATTGCTATTGAAATTACGGGCCTTAGTTACCTATGACTTAAGTAATTTACATGCATCATTTGATAGCGTGAAATGCAAACGAATTTTAGTAACGCCGTCTATTAACAACATCCGGAACTAAATATCTAGCAACTAACAAAATATCGATCTTCCCACATGGGGATGTTTTACCGCGGTAAAAAGTAGCCTACGTTACTCTCCACCCTCCTCACTATTTCCACACACAAAAACCATACCATATAACAGCTTTGTTGCGACGTGAAAGACGGACAAACAAACAAACACACTTTCACATTTATAATATTAGTATGGATTTATCAATAATTAATAAACTTTATATAGCGTGCTTTGACCGGGACTATACCGGTTGACCTTACATTATGCTCTAACCGCGCGCTCTCCGACCTCTATCTCGAAAAAGATTCGACGTATAAAAAAATTTTTTATACAAAAGTTGTAGGGAATTTAATTCTCTACAATATTGATGAAGATACAAATAGCGAAAAACCCATAGGAAATGAGATATTTGCAAAAAATCGATTTTTATGACCTTTGTCCTCAAATTTTTAATAGACGCGGTCACCCTACCATATGCAGGTTTTGAGACAAGTTTTAGAATGCCAAAATACAACTTTATACAAAAAAATCAGCTGGGTATCTCTCATTCCGCAATTCTTACCTAATTTTGACTAAGATGACTGGACTATAGGTAACATTTTTATATGCAATCAAGAAAGAACAATGCCCAAAAATTATTTTTATTTTTTGTAGCGTCTTAAAACGTCAGTTATACCGAAGCAATTCAATATTTTTTTACGTATTTTAAAATTAATATCTGTACCCCTATTACCCAGGGTAAAATAACTTTATTAATAAGTGATGAATTGACTATAATAATAACAATGATGTCGATGTTGTCCATTTTCATTCGGTAAAAATGTTACCATTTCATACTTTTCTACTTTAATGGTAGAAAATATATTTTGATAGTCGTACATATTTTCTGATTTTAATTATTTCATATTGTATAAAGTGAGTAATTTGGGCAATCTTTAATAAATAAGTAACATTCTGCTTGAACGTTTTTATTTTTATATTTAAAAATATTTCTTTTCTTCATGTTCATGAAATTCTTATATGTAATTTAATCTTTTAGTAGTAGTAAAATGGCAACTTTTGAATCGTTTTTAAAATTGACGTTGACGTTTAGTGATCACATCGTGACATCGCATACTCTTCCGGCATCATTGTTTTGTTGTGTACCAGGTACTCTATGTTTATTACTTCTATGCTTATAAAACATTCAATATCAAAATAATTTGGTTCTGAGGTGTGCCTGCTGAAAATTCTTATATATCTAAGCTCAGAAATTAATGCTGTATTTTTTTTAGATTTTTCATTTATTTTAAGACGCTTAAGTTGAAAATTAAATAAAACTATGTATGGCAGTTTGGCATTGTTCTTTCCTAAGGCTAAGCGCAGATTGAGACTTTTTGTCTCGGAGACTTTCTGTCACCCAGTCGAGTGCTATACGTAGTGATTAAGTACTCTGTGAGTGCTATGAAGATATATGGGAGTGCGCAGACTATGGTGACATGACAGCACGGTGACAAATACCTAGTTCATACATCTAGTGACGTGACTGTCACCCGACTGTCAAGTCTCCGAGACAAAAAGTCTCAATCTGCGCTTAGCCTAAGAATTTAATATTCAGTTGCTTACCTCAATTGTAAAGGAAAAAAACTATTACTGTAACCATAGGTAAATAGTCTGCCAAGTTGAGATCTCCAAAATAAGCATATCACACAGATATATAACATTGATAGATGCGTCACTCAAGACAGATAATGAAAAGTTTGAGGAATCTTTTAAGACAAATCACATTCAAAATCCGGTAGGGTAGATGTACGTATTCTCGGTAATGTCCGAGTATCCGGTAACTAGTCAGTTTTTCTATCACTGCACCATTATACCAATATTACATTAAAGTTTGTTAATGGCAACATATTCTTGGTAATATTTTGTACAAATGCTATGGTAAAACTGTCTAAAAAGTACAATGGTGTCGAAACTGTTTGACATGAAAGTTGTGTTAAAGGAATTTTTTACAAAGATCCAAAGTTCAGTTACTGAACTAGGACGTCACCGCGTCATATTGTTGAGCTTTCCATACTGCTGCGGATAATGATACGGTAAGAGGATTACATTACTGTAATATTTAAATGAATTATCTAGCGATATAACCTACAAGTTAAGGTGAATCTAATTGAAATGTTAATATTTTTGCGTTTTACATCTATTGGTACTCATAAATCCCTACTTGACCTAGTACCCGGCAAAATCGTACATTTTCTACCGGATATTGGTACGCGCATCAAACTTGAACCAAAACCCGTTAAAGTACCTTTGTTGAGTCTTATTGCCCTCACATAGGTCTCATTTTAGCTTGAAACTGTATATTTTTCTGCTGGATACTGGTTCCTGCATTAATAGTTGCCCCTAAACCTGTCATAGTCCTTATTGTCTTGAGTTAAAGTCTCACATTCCTTGGAATTAATAATAATTACCTACCTTGTTTATTTTGGTTGTTTTTTCGTTTTCCTGTAGCATTTCTATAATATCATTGGTAGCTAAGATGGATATTAAGGCATGTGGCATGACTTGCAAGAAATATTTCATTTTTTTAATTTCAGCTAAGACTGAGAAGCAGTCAAAAAAGGGGCCTCAATTTCAGCTGCTGCCACGCGCAGTACGGTATCCTACGGTCAACGTTGGATGTAATAACCCGTGGTCTCTATCCCGGCAACTGCTCCAAGGGACCGAGTACAATTTTGTCGAAGGAAGAAGAAAATCATTTTAAAGTTTTAATTAAAAGTCTCCATCCATCCATCCATCAGCTTTTGGAAGTCCACTGCTGCACATAGACCTCTCCTAACAAGCGCCATTCTGACCGGTCCTGAGCCTTCTGAATCCAGCGGATACCCGCTGTCTACTTCAGGTCGTCAGTCCACCTGGTCGGAGGGCGTCCTGTGCTCCTTTTTTGAGAGCCGTGGTCTCCATTCGGGGACCTTTCTTCCCCAACGGTTATCGGTTTTATATGGCCAGACCATTGCCACTTCAGCTGGCTTATTTTCAGCGCTATGTCAGTTAGCTTCGTTTGAGTACGGATTTCCTCATTTCTTATTCTATCGCGTAGAGAGATACCGAGCATAACTCGTTCCATAGCCCGCTGGGTGACTTTGAACTTATGCATTAGGCCACTAGTGAAGCTCCACGTCTTGGATCCGTATGTCATCACTGGCAACACACACTGCTCGAACACCTTTGACTTCAGACATTGAGCCCTGAGGTAACTTTTTGGACGACAAGATATGACTTAGTTTTTCGTTTCAGAAGCTCTGTTGTGATCCCGTCATTACCCGGTGCCTTATTGTTTTTAAGCTGTTTCAGAGCCTCTCTAATCTCATACATGCTGACGTCCGGGATGTCATCGGTATAGTGCCGGCTTAATTGAGCTCGCTTGTCCCTCTCCTCCAGGGGAACTGGAGCTTGCAAGGAGGTATACAGCTGTCCGTAGAATCTCTCCGTTTCTCTCAGAACTTTGGGCTTCATTGAGAGTTAAAGTAAAATTTATGTACCACATATATACGGTACCACATATTTGTTGTTAAGGTATTTCTATCATCCATCCATCCATCCATCCATCAGCCTTTTGAGGTCCACTGCTGCACATAGGCCCCCCTAATCTGCGCCACTCAGACCGGTCCTGAGCCTTCTGAATCCAGCGGATACCCACTGTCTTCTTCAGGTCGTCGGTCTATCTGGTCGGGGGGCGTCCTATGCTCCTTTTACCGGGGCGTGGACTCCATTCGAGGACCTTTCTTCCCCAATGGTTATCGGTCCTTCGAACTATGTGGCCAGCCCATTGCCACTTCAGCCTACTAATTCTCTGAGCTATGTCGGTCACCCTCGTTCGTCTACGGATTTCATCATTTCTGATTCGATCGCGTAGAGAAATTCCGAGCATAGCTCGTTCCATAAGCGACTCTAAGCTTATGCATTAGGCCAATAGTGAAGCACCACATCTCGGATCCGTATAGCATCACTGGCAACACACACTGCTCGAACACCTTTGACTTCAGGCACTGAGGTAACTTTTTGGACGACAAGATATGACTTAGTTTTCCGAACGCAGCCCATCCGAGTTGGATTCTACGAGTGACTTCTTTCTCGAAGTTGGACTTACCCATTTGGATTACTTGGCCCAGGTAAATGTGCTCGTCTACAACTTTGAGAGCAGCGCCGTCAACAACAACCGATACAGATGGACATTTGACATGATTTTCGTTTTATCCATGTTCATCTTAAGACCCACCCGTTGTGAGGCGCTGTTCAAGTCCCCGAGCATTGTACCAAGTTCCTCCAGGGATCCCACCAGGATGACTATATCATCGGCATATCGCAGGTATGTGATGTATTCACCATTAATGTTAATGCCACGTCGTTTCCACCCCATCAGCTTGAACACGTCTTCCAACGCAGCGGTAAACAGTTTTGGGGATAAGACGTCCCCTTGCCTGACACCTCTCTGCAGTTGGATGGGGCTCGTTGCTGTGTTGTGTACTCTGACGGTACTGGTGGCTGATGTGTATAAACACTTCAACACCTCGATATACCGGTAGTCGATCCGGCAGCGCTGAAGAAAATTTAGTACTGCCCAGGTCTCGATAGAATCAAAGGCTTTCTCATAGTCCACATGGGCAACGCATAGCGGCAGATTATACTCTTCGGTCTTCTGTATAATCTGCTGCAGTGTGTGTATGTGGTCCATGGTACTGTAGCCATTTCGGAATGTTCGGGAGGCTGGAAGTTGTCAAGTTTGCGTGCAATGCGATTGGTGAGCACTCTCAAAAACAGCTTATAAACGTGGCTCAGAACTGCTATGGGCCTGTAGTTATTTAAAAGGGTCTTATCCCCTTTCTTAAAGAACAAAGTCACCACACTTCTGCTTCACGCTTCCGGGGTAGTCCCAGTATTAATGAAGGAATCGAACAGCTTTCGGAGCGCTACTAGGAGGGGTTTCCCCCCAGCTCTTAACAGCTCAGTTGCGATTCCGTCATCACCCGGTGCCTTGTTGTTTTTAAACTGCTTGAGAGTGTTGTAGTATCTCTCCGTCTCTCTCAGAACTTCGGGTTTCGATGACACTAAGGTACAGAGCTCGGTCTTCAACCTCGTAAGCTGACTTTGCCCAATAGACAGATCTCTGGCGAACACTTTGGAGCCTCAGTTTCGCTCAATTGTGTTTTTTACACGATTTGCGTTGTTTTTTTTGTAAATCGCGTCGCTTGCACTTGGAGATCTGTTCATTGAGCCGTCTGTACTCCGCCATAGAGGTTGGAGACTGCACACATAGTTCTCGTTGGTCCTTCATTAGACCGAGGGTTTGTTCTGAGAGAACCTGAGATCTACCACTGGGGTGGGTCTTGAAGTACTTCGACCCTACCTCGTGAACAGTTGTTACCATCCTGGTGTTAAACTCGTCCACTGACCTCGTCCTGCATGATTCTAGGCACGCAAAACGGTTTTGTATTTTGAATTGAAAGCTCTCGGACCCCTGGATTTGGACAGGTGTTGGGCGAAGTGTAGACTTTTTTTTTTACTTACAATAAGTTAATGCTTGACGTCGATATTTAATATGCTTCTTACAAGGCGGTGATCGCTTCCGGTTTTAAGCCTGCTGATCACAGAGACATCATTAAATATATACCGTTTGTCTGCCAGAATGAAGTCTATCTCGCTTTTTGTTGAACCATCAGGGCTTATCCAGGTCCACTGGCGATGCGGCTTCTTCTTGAAGAAGGAGTTCATCATGAATAAGTCCTCCTTCTCCATGATATTTGCCAACAAGTGTCCCCGGTGGTTCCGTCGTCCATATACGAAGGGACCCACCTTCATCTCGTTGTCATTTCGCGTGCCTAGTCTTGTGTTAAAGTCCCCCATCACAACTGTGAAATGAGTTTTCCAGGTATGCATGGCTCTACTAATGTCTTCATACATTACCTCAACCTCATCGTCGGGATGTGTCGAAGTCGGTGCATATACCTGTACGACCTTCAACGAATACCGTTTGGATATTCTGAGTGTAAGGTACTCTACCCAGGCCGACACATTCCCAATTTGCACAATGTTGTTGACGAGGGACTTGTGGATGAGAAACCCGACACCACCTTGGAACAGGTGTTCGCCCTCCCGGTGATAGAACAAGTTTCCGGATTTGAGTATTATCGTGTCCTCCTCCTGTCTTCGGACTTCAGATAAACCCACAATACTCCAGTTTAACTTGTCTATCTCTTCTTCCAGCTCTTTTATCTTGTCGTCGCTCCTCAGTGTCCTGGTGTTGTATGTTGCCAGGTGCAGAAGTCATCGTTTGGATTGGTAGTCCGATCTCTGCCGGCGATTCTTAGCACCCCATGCCCCGCCGTTACCATAGCCACTACCGTAACTAGGAATAGCGGGGCTGCCGGGGACTGGGGGCCGAGGCTCAGTTGTGACTGACATGGGGGGGTTTTAGCCGATAGTCACCACGCTTGGCTAGTGCGTGTTGGTGACCGCAGGTGACAGCAAGTTCAATTCTTCTATTTTATAAGCGTATTTAAGTGTTTTCTAGCTAATATAGTGTTCATGTAAGGTTAGTGATATACCTATTTGTTACTAAAGTTATAATAGTTACATTTTCACAAATAATTGCAGTAAGTAGTGCTTATCTAAGAGTTCAAAAATAATGTTCAATGCTGCTTCAAAAATAATGTGATTCTTAAATACCTAATGATAGTTGATTTATCATATTAAAATAATTTGATGATTATGAATTTAATAAAGGAATTACCTATGTATAATTTGTCTTAAATATACATATTTTATTTATTTAATGTGTATTCTTTGGTATGAACCCTGTTTTTACTGCCAATACGGCAGTAAAGACAAAAATGCAACATTTCTGTGAACTTTAACGTCAAGCAATAAAGTTTCAATTCGCGGTAAAAATTACCGGATTCCAGGACTATTTAACGAATACTAGTACAAATCTAACGGGTACTGGGACAAAAGGCTTATTTTGAATATTTTTCAAATTATTGTGCATAAATCTTTTTATTAAAATGAAACGATACAATAATCTGAAAACTAGAATAAATTACCTACCAAGTCATATATATCTCATTTTTCTAAGGTTATTAGTTTTTGCATAACAGACCTGCAAAGTCCGTGAATATCAAAACTTCACGGATATTGGGCCGTTTACCCTATATTTAGTTACACTTACGACATTACCCAGAATTTAAATTCGCTGAAACTGCGCTAATTCTGACACAATGAGCGTTTACGCTAATTCGCCTTTAGAATACACCTAGGAACCAACTCGCTGGTTTATGTGACAAACGCAATTGTGTGCTGCGATCGTCGATGCGATTGTGTTCCGATTTAATATATTCGCTGTGCCTGTACGCACAGAATTTTATATGAGACGACATGAGCGCATTTAACTGGATGTAAGTACCTAATATAATCGTAAAATTTTAAATACCTTTTTAACCCCCGACGAAAAAAGCGGGTGTTATAATAGTGTACCTGTATGTTTGTGTATCTGTGGATCTTTAGGTCTGTCTGTGGCATCGTAGCTTCCAAAGGGATGAACCTATTTTGATCTAGTTTTTTTTGTAAGATGACATAGTCGAGTGTTCTTAGCTATGTTTAGTGTAAATAAAGCTGTCGGGGGTTTTTAGATTTTAATTTAAGATTATTTGGAAAGACATTTTTTATAGAGGAGTATCAACAAAATCAGCGTTAATCTACTAAAAATGGTCTCAACTTAAATAGTATTTCCTCTTCGGACGTTCTAGTTGTTAAAACAGTTAATTACCTATAATATGCCTGTAACAAACATAAATAAAAACATTATGTACTATCAACAGAACAAATATTTTCGAAGGAATTGAGGGCAAAACTTTATATCTTAATTCATTTCATCCTCAGAGAGACCACAAAGGAACCCCTTTTTTCTCAAATAGTGTTAAAATCGTACGGCATGTCGCAAGGTGTAAACCATCTAGTTTAATATATTCCCTCCATAACTCAGATGTATCGCGGTCGCGGTGAATAATAGAAACTGGAGCGAGAACACTAAGCCATAGGAGCGACGTACACAGATTGTGGGGAACTTGCCTCATATACCAAGATTAGACCTTACGAGGCAGAACTCTTTGTTAGATTAGGAACCTAGGTTAGGTTAGGTTCGCTTTTTAGCCTCTAGAGGTAATTTGATCACTGAATCCCAGAAAACTCGAAGTTCTACTCAAGAGAGTACTTACGGATAATATTTAAAGACTAATAAAGTTCTTTCGCTGGATATTAACTTAAAAAATAGCACAGAAACATCTCATCCTATATCCAACTCCTTTGTAACCGAACCAACAACCACATAAAAGTTATTAACATGCAAATAAAATGTCAAACCATTTTTTTTCTTTACAGTTGCCTATACTTATTTGTACGGTGTGCGATTACCTTTATTCTAGCCAGCTATTATCCTTTGCAGCATATGAATTTCGTATGCAACGAAGTACGAGAAGACGAATTTTTTGCTCGTTAATATAAATAAAGACAAAATAATAGACTAACGAAATACGGGTCGAATCTCGATTGACCTTCGATTGCTCATATCATAGCGTATTAGCATCTTCTATAAAATATCTTTATATTCTCTAGATTCTTATAATAAATACCTACATAAAGTTTTTTAGTGTACAATAAAAGTACATATCTCTAATATATAAAATTCTCGTGTCACGGTGTTAGTAGTTGAACTCCTCCGAAACGGCTCGACCGATTTTCGTGAATCTTTGCGTGCATATCGGCTAGGGTTGAGAATCGGACAACATCTATTTTTCATCCCCCTACCCCTAAAAAATTTTTGGCAGAACAACGTTTGCCCGGTCAGCTAGTATCGTATAAATATTAAACGCACCTGAAACTATTTTACTTATTTTGTTACGAACAAAACATCTCCATCATGTTAATCATGATACATTATATTTACGAAACGGTAGTAATAACAAGAATATCTATCAAAATTGTATTGGGGATAAATATTTTTTTTATTTGAATAGACTTTATTTACGAGTAATTAGTTATAACAACAATGGTACCTATATAGTGACGTTTAATCAATGATGTTTAAAAAATATAGATGGGTCAATTTCAACAAACACGAATTTTGCCTAATTACAGTGGCGAATTTAAATTTGCTGTTTCTGATAATTTTTTTTGGCTTAAATAATAGGTAAATATTAGTACTACTTAATCATATACTAGAGATCGAAAAATTTTTGTTAGTTCATGAGATATTTCCATTTGAAATTATCAAATGCCACCGAAATTATTAAAGGACCACCGGAATTAAAATCCAAGCCACCGAAATTGATTAACTTTAAACCTGCTGTTTCTAATACATTTTATTTGGCATAAATAATTTGTAAATAGTAGTAATAATTAGTCACATAGTAGAGATCGAAAAAAAAATTATTAGTTCCGGAGATATTTTGAAATTACACTATCAAATGCCACCAAAATTAGGACCACTGGAATTTGAATCTGATCCACCGAAATTGATTATGCCAATGAGAAATAATAAAGGCAAGATCATATCGCTCACCTAGTAATACAACGGCACATCTAAATTTGTCATATTTTACAGAAGCGATTTTCACAAATTATATAAAAATGTTTAAAATTAATTTATGGGTTCTTCTTACGTTTTTTACAGATTGTATGGGTTTGGTTACTAGTATAGACATTAATAAATATTTATCACTATGTAGATTATGCACTTTTAAACACGTATATCATATAAACTCAATTTCGCATTTTTTTCAGATGTGCCATTATATTACTAGGTGAGCGATATTTTAATACTTTAAAGATACATTTTGAAGAGTAGGAGTCTAGATGAACGGACTCCTTTAAGCGGTGATTAGACACGCTTGTGTTTCTGTGGCCTATTAGACCAGTGCCGATAGCTTCAAAAACGGTAAAAAAAAATATAGTAGGATGAAACCCATTGCAAAAGGAAGAGGATATAACAAAAATTAAAGGAAAAATAATTTACGGGCGATCTGAGGTTGGGAGGGGGGAGGGGGGGTTTAAGGTTAAAAAATGGTATATCTCGATTTACAGCAACACTACAAGTCCTATGGAAAAAGTTAAATGGCAAAGTCGTAGGTAATAAAAAGATCTACAACTTTTGTATTTACACTTTTTTACATAACCTCAAAATTTATGTGAAAAATTCAAATAACCAAGTTTTTGGTACCTAATTTTCAATCGAAAATTCTCACGTCAAAATATCTACTTTTTTAAAAAATCGGTGAGATTTTTGTTCGTTGTAATCTCTACTTTCTAATGGTATATAAAAAACTATAAACTACTAACTACTACTACTACTAACTATAAACTACTATGGTAAATGTTCTCCGAAAATGCAATGAAACGACAACTATTTTCGCATGTTTTTTGCAATCTTTATGTTTTATGGATTTGTAATTTTTGTCTAACAAAATAACATGGAATCTTACGTTTTTCGATTAATTAAAGTGTAAATATTAATAAATAACTCAAAATTGTACACAATGATTGACAAAAAAAAACTCGAATCCGAATTTTTTTTGCGAAAATAGTTTTTGTAAAAGATAGAAATAAAAACCAAAAACTTGGTTATTTGAATTTTTCACATTAATTTTGAGGTAATGTATAAAAAGGGTAAATAAAAAAGTTGTAGATCTTTTTATTACTTACAACACTGCTATTTAACTTTTTTCTATAGGACTTGTAGTTTTGCCGGAAATTGAGATAAACTATTTTTTTACCCTTGAACCCCCCCTCCCTCACCTCCCGACCTCAGATCGCCCGTAATTTTTTTTTCCTTTAATTTTCGTTATATTCTCTTTCTTTTGCAATGGGTTTCATCCTACGATTATTTTTTTTCGTTTCAAAAAATATCGGCACTGGTCTATACACGTCCTTATGCGCTTTGGTTTGCCACCGGAGCCACCGAGATTAGGCCACCGGACTTAGAATTAGAGTCAAAACTTGAATTAAAAAAAAAACCGTTACTCACAGGTTAACTTTTATTTCACAATTATGGTTAAAAACCTTTAATGGAAGCCTCCAAAAAATTTCTTGATAATCTGCTTTGTACTTTTACTAATATACATGACATCGGAATTAGATGATTTTGTATTCCTGCGCCACCGCAGTGAGTACTTACGTGTTTGACAGGAAAATTACGCAGCAAGTCGGTTATCCTAACACGCAGTTTGCAAGAGCACAACTGAACGGTGCGGGGAGAGCCAGTAAGGTGTCTTCCAAATCGTGTTGTAACAAGTTATGAAGTATACAAAATGCGCCACCGGTATTGCTTTTTTTTGTAGGACATTTTTAAGAGATGTTTTAAGAGCTGTTGTACTATCTTAAATTGCTCCGTAAATATATATTAGTTGTGTTATCTAATGTATTTCTAAAAAACATTCCTTTTCAATTAAATTTATTTACCAAAAAAAATTAAATTAATAAAATATGTAAATAAATGGAGTTCGGACAGTACACCGGAATTAGATTTTAGGTCTTAGATATTTTTTTATTAAGAATCTATGAATTAAATACCTCTGAATACTTTACTATCGTGTAGATCACTATTTAAACTACCTATATAAAATTATGCATAATTGTAGTTTACCTCCACACATTAATTTTCAACCTCGCCGTCTCAAAAATGCACTTGGGAAATTCACCCAGATACGTTATGCCCTTACAAATCCACCAAAAATTCTGTTCCGAAAAGAGCTACAACACACACGCGTTTATCTTTTGTTTCACTACACCATTCACATAGTTATCATACACGAAGGCATTTTAACGCTATATATAATTATGTTAAATGCCAAGCACTTCTGACAACAACAAAAACGTGCGTATCGTCTTGTATTGACAAAGCGACTATGAGAAGAACGGTCAATTGCCTGTTGTTACGCTCTTCATCGTCGGCGCTCTAGTATCTACATATCTACCTCTATCTACCTCTTTTTACATTATAATATCATTGCGTTTAATTAAATGTTTCTCCGCAGGCCCTGAACGGTTTCCTGATGATGATGACACAAAACGGAAAACTCCTCTACATCTCCGACAACGCGGCTGAGTACCTCGGACATTCTATGGTAAGTTACGATTTAGATAAACTTAAATACGCAAATAATAAGAACAAATCAATTTAATTAACCCATTTTAGTAATGAAAACAAATCTAATTGATTTTTAATAGCTTGTATTTTTTGAACAATCCAGTTAGAAATATATTTTACCGACACTACTTTCGGTAAAATAATATAATATAGGTATGTACTTGACGTTATTCTACTATATTATATTTTAAATATAGGGGCGGCAAAGTTCATTGGGGGGGGGGGAAATTTTCGGTCGGCCCCGGGCGGCAGGAGCCCACGCTACGCCACTGTACCTACTGATAATATAACAGTGAACAGGTACATGTTACATCTACTCATTTATATGAGAAAAAAAACTATCGAAATGATCGGATAAATTAACTAGACCGGAGCTGGAGCCTTGTCTTGCGAATAAAATTTCGTATCTTTATCCATATCTTTGTACGGTTTGAGGGATAGTTATAAGGAAATGTTATGCGATTCATAATAGCCACTCAATTTCGAAACACTTAGCTTTAGCAATCAATGATAAAAAAATAGATAAAACCAAATTAAAAAAAAATACAAAAACTGATAAAGAAATCATTTATACAAGATTATGAATGGAACATCTACTAGTTAAATAAATTATACTAACACATCGAATATTAAATTATCTACGGGTCTATTTACTATCTTTCAATAAGCCGAAACAATCTGACCTTTTCGAGTATAAGTATCTTATATAAATGATATACAGTATGAGTATGTATATTAATCATAACAAACAGAATAATAAAGCGACATCACCTATTTAGCAGCCGGTAACTTCAAAAAACTTTTTATATTATATTTTATATTGATTGGAATCAGTATAGATTCTAGTTAGGTTCTAGTAAGGTAAATAAGTTACGTCTCAATGTAGAACAGTTTTCGTGTGTAATATATACCAGTATATTAATACATAGAAAGTACTTATAGTATATAATAATAATAATAATAAACGCTAACACACTCATACCCCCGCAGTAGGTTATTACCTGTGTCGCGGGTGGCATAGACTACACATAACACATCACAGTAACACCCATGACCCGAGTACAAATATTTATCTGCCACATAAATATCTGCCCCGGCCGGGAATCGAACCTGGGACCCCTCGCTTCGCAGGCAGGGTCGCTACCAACTAGGCTATAGGGTCGTCGTATATGAGTAATATTCGCATGTAATAATTTTAAATATACCTAATTAATATTATGTTTGGAGTGTTTGGACACAAGTTTGTAGTTGACCACAAAGTCCCGAGGTAACCAATATTTAATATACAAATCCGGCCCTATTAAAATGTAATGTGTAAATAAAGTAAATATTATTTCAATTAAAAGATGTGTTAAGATTGTTTCCCAAATAAGTCTCGTTTAAAAAATGGACTGTAGCGAAATCAATATCAGTTTGTGGGCAATTTTTCAAAGCCTCAGATTGCCGCTTCGCCGCCGGTGGGCCGGACACCGACAGACCGCCGAATAGTTCCTCGTTAAGCTCTGGCGTTGTGAATTAATCACAGCGTTTTATTGTTCGCCGCGCACCGTAGACAGATACCGTAGTATCCGTACAGGTTGATCTGTAATTGGATAATCAGACTGGCAAGCGTGATCAGTAACATGATGGACAGAGTTTGTGTAACCACTTGTCAACTACCAAGTTGGGTGGAGACGAAACGAGATGGAACGAGAAAATTGAACAGTAAATGTGTTTCGTGAATGAAAATATTTGAATATTTTGAAAGTATGATTTTGGCATGCGAGAACTTCCTAAAAAAAATTGGATACGTTAAAATTAGTTTCTCTGCCTGGTCTTATGTTAAGTTTTTTTCGTGTGGACGATTTCATGTTGGCCCTATTTACCTTCACAGCTTCACGAGAATTTTACGTTAAGTGTATGTTATAATACATAAATGTTTATTCGAGTCATTGAAGTATTATTACTAGGATATAGAAGCGACACCGCGAACACGATGTATGTTCCAATGAATTGGCGCCGATCGGCTTCCATTTTCAATGGATTCGTTCGATTTTGAAAGGAGAACGGGGGCTCAATTTTGAAAATAGAACCTCCCGGCGCGACACATTTTGTTCGAGATGTCTGTTCTATGACATTATATTTCAATGATTCGAGTTAGGTTTTTGATAACAATTTACGTCAAAAGTTCAACGTACAAACAGTTCATATCATGAACCAGATACCATCAGTATTTATAACAAAGCGGCAAGAAAAATCATGTCTTCTCACTATACAACAACCTGTGAACAGAACGGTATAACAGCTGAGAACGCCACAGCTATACATTAAACACGTCAATAGCTCAAATTATGATTAATAACTAGTTGCCATCGATCGAAACTGAACTAGTTCCTTATCTAACCTGTTTATAGCTTTAGTTTCCACTCGAATAGTTTGATTCTGTAGTTGCGTTTGGACGGACTGTCAAGTAGTTATAGGTTAGAAAATCAACGAGTTGATCACATCCGGTGAGATAAAGGCATAATCTGTTTGGAAGACAAACATAAATTGGACAGAACTGGTATTCTCGAAGGTATTAACGAATAAAGACCACAGGTGACCTATTAGTGTTTTGTGGCTAACTTAAACTACGCCCATTTTCGCTTCAAACAACATAAGTTGTTCTATCAACATGACTCGTCAACTATCAAAATATACGTTTTAAATAATAATAATAAATAAAATTATTTATTTCAGGCAATTTTAGCCCATAGAGTTATTAGTAACAATTTTATTACTTATAAACTATGTCTTAGTATTAACTTAGTCTGTTACAAATTTAATTTAATTTAATATAATTGAATTCACAGATTCATTGATATTAATACATTGAATTTTATTCAATACATTTAATTTAATGTCAAATTTGCCTATTATACAATTAATATATTATGTCAATAAGTTATAATCCATTATCCATAAATTTATTTATTATCCATTAATTTGCATTACGAGGCATTAGTGATGTGTCTCGTAAAGCTCTATCGATGCGTAGTTCCAGTCTCCACTCAAACAGCTCGATAACTGTGTTGTGATGTCTCGCTAGACGGATTGTCAGATGTCGTGAGATAGGGCAGCGAATCGTAGATACATCCGCCGGTTACGGTGCAGGAGATAGCATCGTTCGCTTTTATTGTTTGCTCGAGCTGCCTTGATTGAGCTCCTGACTCTAGATGGTACTAGCCGTGTGAATCCGATTCTCGTTTGCTAGTGCTGTTTCGGTTTTTGCGGAAAACTATAGATACGAATCCAATGGTTTTTAGTTGAATCATGTAGAGTATGAGTTTTCAGTTGACGAGGCAAACGTTAAATCGGTAACTCGATGTAAAAATGCGTACTTCATAGTTATGAGAATTTAATTATTTAATTGTTTTGCAACACCTTAAGCTGATAACTACGGTATACCTATATGGGCAAAAACTACCAGTCAGCACTGCGTGCTAGGGAGATAGTAACTTAGGCGCAAATTATGGTGAAAAAAAAATATTTTCTGTGATAAAGACGGAAATAATTTTAATAAATATAATTTCAAATTCAACAATTTATTAACTTCGGTTTGTTTCCTACCCCGCTACGTTACCCCGATACAGATTTAGTGACCAATCGATGTACCTATTCGAATATTCTTAAGCTACTCAAAAGAGCTGATGAAAATGTATTATTTTATATACAATAGCTACGGTCCTCAAATGCTTTCCTGAAGCACAGCAGTGACCTAAGTGATTAGCAGTTCAGTTGCCAGTCATGATCCATCTATACATACAAAAGCGCGCGGTCCGAGTTGTCAACGACCCACGAGTCACTCACAGGTTAGGACAATTGAGTTTCAGAAGAGATATCGGTTCCCTTTGCGTGTTCTACCGACATTACAACGGTGAGTGCTCCAAGGAATTGTTCGACTTGATGCCTACGTCTTCTTTTCATCATTGCACTACTCGCCGAAGATTGAAGTTTCATCCACACCGATGGGACTAGTGTAGAACCTCTACGGTCCGATTCTCACGAACTTTTTTGCCACGCACGTGCAAACTGTGGAATGAACTTTCTTCTGAGGTATTCCCGGAGCGCTATGACATGGGGTTCTTCCAAAAAGGTGTAAAAAGAGTTCTCCTTCAGGGCCGCCGTTGCATTGGCGATTCCTCTGGTATTGCTCATGTCCATAGGCGACGGTAACCACTTACCATCAGGTGGAATGTCTGCTTTTACGTCTGCCATTTTAGGACATAAAAAAATCTATCCTTTGGAATAAGCCCGAATTGGTTTCTGTTTTAACATTTTCGTTTGCAGTGTCTAACAGATTCCCTTTTCCAACTTGGATAGCATCTAACGCCTTTGATATTACGGCTTTAATCGATGACAATCGTTGCAAACTTCACTTTCAATCAAGTTGCCCGTTTGTTCATTTACTGACAATGGCGCTCCAAACACAAAAAAAAAACACATTAGTTTACATCATGCTTGTAGAATACATGTGTTATGTTCTAGCTAGATAGATGACATAAGCCTACAGAAGTCTAATTAAAAGGTGGAAGTAAAAGTGTAGGTTCATAACTAAAGGTCACTAGATAAGTAGGCTATACATTAGCATGCCGTAATGTCGATTAGACCAGATAAGGACCATTCACTGCTAATTGAACTATCCATTTAATTTATCGACAAAAACCATATCGGTCGAGCTATCTCCTCTCCAAACATAGTTTACCAAAGTCCATCTCAATCGGTCCCATAACTCAAGCATCGTCTATTCCCACGATACCGTTCTTATAATGTAATGATCGATATTGATCGCCAACCTTACACCATGTACCGATTTAAACCCTAAAACCGATAACATTAAGTCTATTTTCCAACGAACCGATCCTAGACTCCAGGCAATATTTTATTGTTATTCTGCAATTAAGATTAATGATAAGATTTTAGAGGCAGTAAGTGCTTAATCCAAACATCTAGTTAAAAACAATGCAGGGCTCGTTAATATGCCATTTATAAGGGCAAATTATTGTGTGGGAGTAACCTATTGATGCATGTCTGTATTAATGATCTTCTAAATAGAGTGAGCGAGATAGGCGATATTTTATAAGCTAGCATTTATTATGAAGCCTAAAATGAATTCGATTCGAGAGGCGGTACCGTGGTTCGATTGTAGAAGAGGTTTATGGTCTATCATTATCAGTACGTATATGAAATTACCAGCGACTTTCTCTGCAGCTTATGAAGTTGTTGAAGCCCCTGCGCGCAAACCACACACGTTGAGGCTAAAAGCCAGCCATAAACAATAGGGAACGCACAATTCAATATGCAAACCGAACAATGTAATGATAATACCATAGACAATGCTCTTTCGTCGCGCTAACCACCGTGCCGATTTATTGATGCTAACCATTAATACCTTTGTAATAACATAACCATTATGATGAGATCTTCAAAATTAATGCAGCATTTCCTTGCATATGTGTGAATGTTTAAGGAGCGGGGGGCAGGGTAGGTCAGGTTAGGTTGGTTAGCCGGTCGGATGGTTCCGCGCCTACCCCCGCGGCGATACTGTATTTATCACTGTTATTGTGAGACTGCCCTTTTGTGGCTCTGAAGGAATATCAGCAATGACTTCACAAGCGTTGACGTGTCACTATTGTTCGTAATGTCAATTGTTATCGAGTAAAGGGCAGCCGATGCAATGCGAAACGTTTGGTGGTGTGAACGCGAGATTGTAGATCTGTGGTTCCACTTGCCTGTTAAGTGCAATAGTAATATAATACTCTAGCAATAATTCATTTCAGTTTGTTAGATAATAAAGCGGGATATAATGTGTTATAGCAGGATATTATAAGGAATTCCCTAAACGATTCACCAACACACTTTCATTATGGCGCAGTGAAAACGTAACGATCAAACGGTCAGCCAAGCGTGTATATAATGTTTTTTCCCCACAGTTTTTCATCATTCCTCCTTTAGCATAATTATTTGCTTTTGTAATTGTTTCAGTATTATATACAAAACTTTTTTTTTGCAGTAAATAAGTTAATGTTGACCACAATCCCACCTCATGGTAAGTGGAGATGTGGTCCATGATGGTGAGCACATTAACTTAGTAAAAGCCTATTCACTCTTTCTTGAAAACATCTCCGTCATAGGCAGGCGGAACACCGAAGCAGGCAAGTTATTCCATTCCTTTGCAGTGTGTATAACGAATGACGAGGCAAACAGCGCCGTCCATACCGGCGCGATGTACGACATAAGGATGGAGATAGGGGAATTATCTCAAACAATTCCTGTGCACACTCTCCGAAATGTGCCCTGTAGAAAATCGACAAGCTGGCTCGAGGTTTTTCAGATTGGTCTCAACCAGATCTGTGTTACCAATGAGCTTCTTCGCACGCCTCTCTATCGAGTCCAAGGCGGAAAAAACAGTATTCCACACATGGTCGAACCTGAGCACATACAAGGTCAAGAGTTGCCTCGATATGAAGTACCGTCGCACCTTTGCAAGAAAAATTGGTGTCCTTGCCCTTGGCAGCCTTACCCTTGGTCTCAATGAACCGCCCAAAATTGAGTTTCGAGTCCTAATAATAATGAATAATGAATAGGGCAGTTGACTAATTTTTGGAACTTTGTATGAATTTGTAACATAAGTAAACATCCCTATTATGGTTATTATGTAACCTTTTTAATTTAAACTAATGAAATTATATTGACTGATGCGACATGAAAATTTGAATTTTCGTCATTTTTATCAATGATATTATTATAATGTAAATGATTAATTTTTATTATTTTATTGTAATGCGGATTTTACAAAGCATTGATTTTCGAAGCGGAGCGAGGGCAATTACTAGGTACCGTTGTCATAAAACAATCAAACCTAATTTGGGATCCCCCTGGACGTACTTTAAGATCTGTTTTCAATAGCAACATTTTTAAATTGACAAATGTGCGTTCCGCCAGATGAAATTAATACGCCGTAAATCAAGCCATACAAAAACATTCATTTGTAAGGCAATTGGGGCCAACTCTGCACATCATTAATCTACATATCCGGAGGCTTATACTGTTTGTATAACACTAAAACATTTGTTATGAGACCTCGCTCCGTTAATATTATAATAATTAACACCTGGAATCATACGAATGTTGTAGAGTAATGCTTTGTTAATACACTGTTTGATTATCTAGCTTATAAGAGGTATAATTATAACTTTATAAGCGACGATTAGAGATTGATACAACCGTAAAGACCTAAATCTAATGAATAAATAAATATTAAAATGCATTGGGTTTAATTAATTATTTTTTTGTTACGATCGCCAAATGAGCACTAAAAATTAGCAATTCTTTAGAAATCAGTGTTTCTTACGCTTGTTTAAAAATAATTAGCAAGTTCTTAGCAAAAAAATATTTGTATTGATACAAAGTGATTTTGTTGTTGCGATAAACACTTAACTAAGAAAACATCTACACTTCGCAGCAAACCTATTTTAACGACCACATACTTTTAATAATACAATAAATGTATTGTAATATTTATGTTGCGTCATACGTGAATCATAAATCAGTAACGAACACACACACACAATGAATCACAAGTTGACTAAAATATTTCACAATCGTCTATATGTAGAGCAATCATCTTCTATATCACCGACCAATCTAAATGTACTCGTACATAGAACTCTTTTAATACAGAAATGCCTTCTGAGAATAAAAGCCGTTAAATATGTCGTCGTTGCGACAAGACCTCTTATGTGTTATGTGTCACTTTTGGCAAAATCACTTTTTTACGTCAAATGATTCTACATTCTAAAGCACTATCGAATTCAAAAACTCTCATGTGTGTACGACATTTCCATCGTTATTTATTCATCAAATTCAAAATCACCTATGTGCTTGCTAAACAAAACTTAATCGATTTTTATCGATTCCCTCAAAAAGCTGATTTTTTACACATAAGAGATCTTAAAGTCGAAACGACGATGTGTGGAGAGCGTAATCTCTAAACCACGGCACTGATTTTAGAAATTCTTTCACTACTTGAAAGTTACATTATTTCGTTAACGTAATATGAATTATAACAGATTATAATGATATTTGTTAAGTATAATGTAATATTTATTATGATTTTTTTAAAATAATAACTATACAATATCAACTACCGCTACAAATAGATAGATTTTTAAACATAAGTAGATATTCATTAGGTTCGGTGCACATTGTATTGCTTTGGTCCCATACCTTTGAAAACCTAGACATGGATCTACAAATCATAGGTTGTACAAACACGCCTCAATGGCAAGTCCGTGCGATATCTACTCTGTGGTCTAACGGTTAGACCGCACAATACAAGAAATCAATTGAAAATAACGAAACCGAGTGAAAGCTATCTTGAAAATAATTCAGGAGATATAAAGATAAATTCAATGGGCCCACCGCAGCGATCAGGATTGCAAATAAAATTATGTTTCTAACAATGCATTCTACTTAAGTATTTAAATTATTAGTGAAACAGTGAAGATGAATTAAAAAATAGTTTTCAGAATTCCGCGTTATTGATTGCAACGATATTTTATTATACAAAGGTCAATTTAGGGTAAGCACGCATTGCGAATTTTCACCGCGCGATTTCTTTTCTTACGATTTTTAAATCGCGTACTACATACATAACCAACACGATTTTTTTGTCGCAAGTGCGTGCAGCTTCATACAACATCCATATCTCACAGAATTTTGCGGAAAAAATCGCGCGGTGAAAATTCGCAATGCGTGTTAAGCCTTAGTGTCGATAAATATTGTGTAGCATATCCGGGTTGTTATAGTATAGATGAATACTTAAACGACAAAAAAACTCGTGGAAATTACTAACCATGCAACCAGTATTGCTCTGGTTAGGTTAGGTTAGGTTAGGTTAGGTTAGCGACAATGAGGCCTAATATTAATTCTGATATTGAGAACCATCTTTCAATGTTGATAAAATAAAATATTAACAACTTTTACAGATTATTCAAGTACATACAGTAAGATGTAAATCAAACAATATTTTAGCTCACAAAATGATCATATTATATGAAAATCACCCAACTGATATAAAGATAAATTCAATGGGCCTACCGCAGTGCGGTATTAAATGTAAAATAAACAGAAACCCATGAAATGAACGCTATGAAACCGTTTTATTATTCGTTGAATGCAAAACACTATTGACGACTGTATATTATGTTGTATAACTTGTATAATGAGGATAGAAAGAGGTACAATTGACATAATTTATGAAGATCGTATGCGTTGTTCTATAGAAATGATGCTAATGTAGAGTACATTAGATTGATTAGGTACCTAACCTACTAATGTTGCAAGTAAAGTAAGTCGACGACCCGTGTGGCGCAATGGTTACCATGCCGGATCGCTGCACCAAGGGTCCTGGGTTCGATTCCCAGCGAGGCGGAAATTTGAATAATGAGTTTGAATTTCTGTTCTCGGTCTGGGTGTGAATGTCCTTGTCTATGTTGTGTGTTGTCCATGGCACCCACAACACAGGGAATCCTAGTGTGGGGCTATGAGTGTGAAGCGTTATTATTATTATACTATTATACTATAATATATTATGTTAACTATACTACCTAACTATGTTTGATGATGATTTTTAAATTTTTGTCTGCCGTCTCCCTGTGCAACCTCAGAAACGGCGTAAACTATTTGGATGTGGTTTTCAATGTATTTTCAAGGTTGTAATTTTAGGAAGCTTGAAGCTACATTTAGTGTTTCATTTAAAGGGGCTAAAAAAATATGTAACATAAGTCAAAAAAAAATTCAATCGTAGCTCCCTACTAAGTCATAAGTATACATACCGAAGCGAAGGGAGCGCAATTACGTACTAGTACATAGGTACCTAATAAACTTCGTTACACATAGTAATCATAGTTCTATGCGAACAACCCATGATGAGTTAAATTTGAAATTGTATGGAAAATTTATGTTTCGCACTACATTATGTACGATAATAGCTAATGATAACTTGACGCTTGCGCAGCACTGAGCAGTGCCTTGATTACAGTGCTTGAAACTATGATACTTATTTGCATTTGCTTGTTACACGTGGAATAATCTGTGAGATTTGTAACTTCTTTCACGGTATTGAGATGTGGAAACATTGTTAAAACGACTTACGTAGCATATTCACCGCGAGTTTCCAATTCGAACTAATAATCAAACATTAATTGGCGATAGTGCCGATAGTTTAACTGAGCAAAGTTAACGTCTCACGCACCAACGGTTAGTTAAATCGCTCCTTACTACAGAATTAGTATTGTGATTCTGTAATAAGGAACGATTTAAATAACAGTTAGTGACTCTGAGTGGAGGCCTTAGTAGCGATAGACTTCCTTATCGCTGAAGCAGCCATTTCTTTTAATCAACGTTGTTCAGAAAATGCGTAATCAAAGCTAAAATTGTGTTACATATAATACTTTTCAAGCCTCCTTTGGATTTTTAATATAATACGAAGATACGAGTACAAGAAAATTCGTAAAATTTATTACCCAGAACTATTTTATAACCCAAGGCAATTACTCAAGGCATATCCTAGCTTAAAATTTATCCAAGTTCAGGAGATTCAAGTATAATTTTATTAAAACTTTTTAGGCCCCCCAAGCGCTGCGTGGGCGGGCGGCGCGCACAATTATGTCTTAACGCGACCACGCGACAGGTGGGCGGGGCGCGTGACGTGCGCGTGACGTCAGACGCAGGGCTACGAGACGAGATGTAGCTTTTTGCATCATACCATACATAATGCGTTGAATAAATGTGAATACATGTAAAAGAATAAACATTTAAAAAAGGGTGCGTGTACTTTTGTACGCGCGTGAGAAGTTATACTTCTTTGACATAATTAAATAAATATTTAATTTAATAACGTGTATTAGTTTTAATTATCTTTTTCAAAAACTATTTTTGTTCTAAATAAAAATAAAACAGTGGTAACTAACGCCACCTCTGAACATAATATGAAGCGTTGAACGTTTAACGCAACAGTGCTTTCATACTCCCTTAATGGTAGCGTTAAACGTTTAACGCAACCTTGTTGGAAGTCGCATAAGAAGTGTAACTCCAAAAATCAGATAGGGTAACACTTTTATCTGAATTACGGCAAGTCGGGGCTAAATACGACAAATAAGACAAATTCGAATAATACTGCAAATTGTATGTCATTTATGTCATATTTTACCCCATCTTACTCTGTTACAGATAACAGTGTTGTCCTGATTTTTTGACATGTCTTCACATTTATCCGACGAACAATATTAATGAGACATCTCTAACAATCATGACAACAATTATTTATTTATCCAGTTGACGTTTGCTAACGCTGGGAATCGAATCCTGACCCTTCACTAGATACCTTGATTGTTATTTCGAATTAATAGTTGCTGTTGGACATAGAGGCTAGCGTCACGCGGACAGGATTCTTGATCCTTGATAACTTATCCCCTCATTGGGGTGAAAGAGGTTGATGACCACTTTCTCTTTTTTATTAATTGATTTATTTATTAGTTATCCGCAGAGATCTGCGAAGTGATTGAATATTTAATTAAATCATTAATTAATTTCATGAACATAGTTAGGTTTGAGCCGTCAATGTAGACATACACGAAACTTATCCAAACTGATGTTACATGCGTGGAATAAGAGATTAAAACTTACGTAAAAAAATTTCATCTTTGATTCTAAGGTAGTACATGGTAGTTAGTCAGGCAAATAACTATATGTACCACCACGGAGGAGTAAGGTAAAGTCTACGTAAGGTAAGGTAAAGGATTACGTGACTTACACCCCAACTCAGAGTCACTAACGGCTACTTACATCGCTCCTTAGCACAGAATTTGTACGGTGATTATTTACTAAGGAGCGATTAAAGTTAACCGTTAGTGACTCTGAGTTGGGGCGTTATTTTTTAATTCGGGCTAACGATGGAGCTCAGTGAGTGGCATATAAAAAGTAAAATCTTCGGTAAATAAGTTCGTCTGCACTTCTTAAATTCCAACACCGAATTAAATACCTAAGTTACATAATTAGATATGTTTGCCCTAAAATCGGGGTTATACTGGATGATATAGAACACACCTACCTATAACAGAAGGGCCCTGTGTCATAGCCACAGTCATAGTCTATTCTGTGATTCAACAGTACAGTTCCGGGGAGATTGGTTTGTACTCGATGAATTCAGCCTCTTACACTGTTTATAATAATGTATTAGAGTACCATGTTGAACATATACGTTACATTACTTATGTCATTCCAAGCCTTTCAAAGCATTTAATAAAAAAATATATCTATACTAATTTATAAAGAGGAAAGATTTGATTTTTTGTTTGCATTGAATAGGCTCCGAAACTACGGAACCGATTTCAAAAATTCTTTCACTGTTGGGAAGCTACACTATCCCCGGGTGACATAAGCTATGTTATATTTTCAATTTGGGATCCTTAATAAAACTCCAATAATGTAACTCAAGGTGTAAAAAATAATAAAACCGAAGCAAAGCGAGGGCGGTTACTCGTATATTATAACATTAATGTAAAATTAACTACGAGCAAAAGTTAGCAACCCTGAATTATGAATAAAATCTAAACTCTGTATTCTAAGATATTTTCTCGCACGAGCACTATGATTTAATTAAAGTTAATAGAGCGGACTCGGGTTAATTGAAATTTGTTTAATATTGTACAGAAACAAACCGTAATTACAGTACGATTTTATTAACCTTGTCGGACCTGGGGGCCATGTGGCGGAGTTTCTGAACGTTAAATGTGGTCTAACATTAGTTTATGTTATAGTTTGTTCAGAGAAATTATCGTGTAAGTTTAATGTTTTAGATAATACGAGTGGAGAAGGTTAATATTAAATCACAGAACTGAGAAATTATATTTATTTTAGTCTTGTAAGTCTGCTAGATGGCGCTGACCACCCAAAATTTTGCATTATATGCAAAATGGTATTCCATGTTCGCATCAAAGCAGGACAGATTCTTATTTTCTGTTGGCTTTAGAAATCGGTTTATTACACGTTTATTGTATCGGAATTCTGATTAACCAATTGACTATTAGAACTAGTAACTACAGATGTCACTAAGGTGTAAAATTTAAGATTCAAGCACATAATGGCAATTTATTTAAATTACAATGGGAACTTTCATATCCTTAATATTTTAATATCGAAATTGTTTGCTACATTCTATATTACTTATTTCACCGATAGCATTTGAGGGATGTTAGTACCGCGTTCCTCTTCCCAAACGATGTCGCTTGATTTTGTTAAAGCGCAATGTTATTGCAAGTACAAAACAAAAGAAAGGAGAATGTTAATTGCGGAACTACAAACCGTCGCCACAGAGTCAAAGCGACTTTTATTTTTAAAGAGGCGTATACTTAGAGCAGATTGCTTCTACGCTTTCATCAGTGTACCGACCGCAAGGTATTATTTTAATCGCAGACGGCACCTCTGCTTCTACCGTTTGGAAGCCTTCTTGTGATGTTACGAGACGCGTACGGGACGATGTTTTTACCACTTGTAATAGAAATAGAAGATTCGTGTGTTTTACATCTTGCATATACCTGCTTAGAAATATATCGCCTTCTGTTGTTTCATGTAATACATTTTTTATTAATGTTGTTACCAATATTTCGCAGGGAAATGATGAAAACTCTGATTTGAAGCAGGATTTTTAAATAACAAGTCCGTTGGCCATTTCTCTAAAAATTTCAGTGATTTTATCAATTTCCTATTGCGTAAGTGCAATGATGAAATCTTGTTTTTGAGGTTCAAAGTTCTTGTTCAAAGGGTCAGTGCTGTCCACACTTGTAACGTCATAATACCGTGATGATTAGGGATTTAGTCAAATCTCGGTTGTCATCATATAAGTAACTGGGACATATATTATGAGTACTTTCTGTAAAGTTAACTGTAAGACCAAATATTTAACAGCCATATAAGTCTTTGACTCTATTTATAATATCCAAAAATCACCAAGGGAGAGGCCCTGCATGAAAATTGTAAAGTCTAATAGGTCCAACAACTGTCATTCTACAACTGTCGATTCGAAGAAAGTATCCCGTATAACCTGTTCTTGTCCTCACAGGAAGACCTCCTAATCCACGGCGACAGCGTGTATGACGTCATCGACAAGCAGGACCAGCAAGCGGTACGGTCGGAGCTGTCACGAGCTCCGACTGATGGAGAGGATCGGGTGTTCCTCTGCAGGATGAACGTCGCGAGGAATGCGAGGCGGCAGATGCGGTTTGGGGATCAGAAGGTACGACTATATTAGTTCTGTCAAGATTTAAGCCTAATTTTTTTTATACCTTAAGCAGGCAAACGAGCAGACGGGTTACCTGATGGTAAGTGATCGCCGCCGCCCATGGACATTAGCAACATTAGAGGCGTCACCAATGCGTTGAAGGCCAAAAATATTCATAACATGTCTCCTAATAATGTCTCCTTTGACAACGTGATTGCACAGTTCTGTTTCATAATTGCTTCCAGCTATCTACCTAAGATTGCCTGATTAGCTACCACCCTTGAAGCAGCCGCCAAGTGATTCGTCGAGTTCCGGCTGTATTTTGCGAGCCTGTTCTTTCTTTCTTTCTTGCTTTTCATTCTTGGTTAGCAAACATCAGTGATGTCGCGACTTACCATCAGGTGAATCGTCGGCTCACAGTTACATAAAAAATCTAAATAAATGAATATGAGTTATTAAAAAACTAAATGAATAAGAGTTACTTAAAAGCATCAGATAACTTTTAGATTTTGAGTTTTAAATATTAATACTATTAACGCATTAGGTGTGTGTTTCATTGCTACAGTGTAGCGAGAGGGAGTAAAATCAACGTTTTGTATGTTACCTTACTTTTTAAAAGACCCAACAGGCTGTAGAATTACCCATCTACGTGACGATTATTTATAGATTACGATTATAGTGAAAATCGAATACTGAAAGTTTTTGAAAAGGTTTAGTTTTAAGAATTTATACTCATAAATACATCGGTGAATGTATCGTGGAGCAAGATATATGTTTACCTGTAGGATAAATGTTAGTAAAATTTCTTACTTAATTAAATTAATAATAATAAAATTTCCTTGATATTCAGACTCATTTCATTATTTAATGAAAATTAATTTTACTATTGTATTTAACCGTTTCGTTTTTTATCTTGGATATCTATGATTATTTAATTTAATAAATGGCTTTTCGCTCGTTCGCTGCAAGTAGAATAACTCAATTAATACTTGTTATATTAAATATTGAACATTTAAACTTTGACCACATGTTCAATGTCCATATTGAAATTGTAACGTCAGTCAAACAGGTTGAATGTTGAAACATTACACACGGTATTGATGAGAGCGTAATTAACAAGTTTACTTTCAAAATCGTTTATGTTAATATTAAATTACAATATAACTTTCATATCGAACCGGGATTCCGTATAGCTAAACGGGGATTTTTCTTATATTATTTTTGGAAAGTTCTTTTAGGAATATTTTCTATGCAAAAAAAGTCGCTGTTTCTGTTACTTTGTTAATTCAAAGCCGATATTTCTTCACTTCCTATTACAAAGTTGGATATCAGCTAAATTAGAAAAAAAACCTTTAAAATTAGTTGCTATTGATACAATTTTCCTTATAATAAAGTGAGTTTTCGGATAACCTATTTAGTTCCTTTAAAGTGCACATCTTACGACCTTATGTAGATAATACTTTCTTAACACTCATGCCATTAATTATGTATGTAATATATTTATGTATTCTCTATCCATTAACAGCGTCTTTATTACCATAATATTGTCTGTGAAAATTGGCATTTAATAATTTATCATTCATTGTCAATTACTCTAAGCAAACGATGATCGAATCAAACAACGTCATTACATGATCAATTTTACGTCGGCGGTACCCTACACACTCTGTATAATAAAGAGGTGGGATGATCTGACGTACAAATTGATAGGCAATAATGAAGTCAGGTTATTACAGGTAATTGAATGCTCACGTAGAAAAGTGCTGGTGTGAAGATGGAGCTCTGACGTAATTATTTTAGGCTATAAACCCCTGATCGGTGGTAATCAGGCTTATCGTGGACGGCATCGGAACGAGCATTATACCTACTCACCATAGTTTCACACTCAGCGGCTGAGAAAATTGATTGTACACGTGACAGGTCAACTATTTTATTCGCGCTCCTCTCTCTTTTATTTCTATCTCTTTCTATTTATTGGATTTTGTATTACAAATTGAATTTGCGCATTAAAACAAACTAGCAGAACATTTTTGTAGCTAACTTATTGGTATAGTGTAATGCAGTCCGCAATCTGTTTTCTTTTTAATATATACATCTTTCTGCTATCATCATATCTTCAAATATATCATATACATCTATACCAATATATAAAGAGGAAAGATTTGATTTTTTGTTTGCATTGAATAGGCTCCGAAACTACTGAACCGATTTTAAAAATCCTTTCACTGTTGGGAAGCTACACTATCCCCAGGTAACATAGGCTATATTAAAGTTTCAAAAAAATTAGGGATCCTTTATAAAACTCCACTAATGTAACCCAAGGTGTAAAAAATAAGAAAACCGAAGCAAAGCGAGGGCGGTTACTCGTATATCATATTTTCAAACATACACCATTGCCACTAAAATTAATCACATACCTTATTTTTGTGAATCTAAAATGAATAAGTACCATAGCTTAACAGTGAACCATAATTGTATTTTAAATTCAACATGTAGTCACAAGAGCACGCTAAAGTAGGAGAGGATATTATAAAGTAACAAATGTCCTCAATCCGCGCGCACAAAGTGCACGATTAATATCTTAGCGCACGTGCTCTTCAAGAAGGCCTGGTTTGTATACACTAATATTATAAAGTTAATGTTTGTTTGTTTGTTTTAACACGCAAATCTCAGGAACTGCTGGTTTGAATTGAAAAATTCTCTCTTTTGTGTTAGATAGTCCATTTATCGAGGAAGGTTATATGCTGTAGTATATCAATACATTACGACCAATAGAAGCGGAGCATCAATGAAAAATGTTCCAAAAAAGGGAAAAATTTTTCCTTAACCGACTTCAAAAAAGGAGAAGGTATTCAATTCGACTGTTTTTATGTTTGTTACCTCAGAACTTTCGACTGGGTGAACCGATTTTGATGATTCTTTTTTTAATCGAAAGCTGTTGCTTGTCATGTGGTCCCACTTAAATTTGAGATCTGACGAGTAGATTTGAGTTATCCCTAATTTTGGAGTCGGTTATTTTTTGTCAAGAATTATATTACGCGGGTAAAACCACGGGGCACAGCTATACTGGATGTACTGGGAACCTTCTAAATTTTCTTCGCTAGTTGTCGCATATAATGGTCCACGTTTGTTTATTGATAGCCCGCGTGCATTATTTGTAACGAGAATGAACCACTCTTTCTTTTTGTACGCTCGTGGATTTTTTAATTGAGTTACTTTTGAATAGTTATGAGTTGTTTTGGAAATTATGTAAGTAGGTATTATCATGATAGTGATGAGTAATTAATTTATAGTTAATATAATTATGTATAATAATGTAGAACTACAGCTCGGGCACTTTTTGCCTATTATTTTGACTGTTATAGTAATGATAATCTTATTTTACTATTTCATTGATAGAAAAAGTATAAAATATTTTTTCAATTCTTAGGGGTGATTTATCAAGTTTTATTTATTAACTAGATACGTATAGAATCTATAGATAGACAGATAACTTTTTTCAGTCAAGAGAAACGTATAATAAATGAACAGGCTGAAGGGATTTTTGTTTATATGTTTGATCGCGCCATCTCTAGAATTGCCTTTCGGATTTCATAAATTATTTTTGTGTATGATAGCCATATTTATGAGGAAGGCGTTAGAAGGCAAAAAGGAGGTTCTTCAGGATTACGGGGTATTAATATAATTATATATAGGTACCCGAAGCGAAGCGAGGACGGATTACTAGTCTATACTAATATATAAAGAGGAAAGATATGATTTTTTGTTTGCATTGAATAGGCTCCGAAACTACTGAACCGATTTCAAAAATTCTTTCACTGTTAGGAAGCTACACTATCCCCGAGTAACATAGGCTATATTATATTAAAAAAAATTAGGAATCCTTAATAAAACTCCAATAACCCAAGGTGTAAAAAAATAAGAAAACCGAAGCAAAGCGAGGGCGGTTACTCGTCTTAAATTAATTGATATCACAACTAAGTGGTAATTTCTAAAAAGCTCTAGTTTTAACTAAACGTTGAAATATTTTTGCAACAGCAACTTTTTACCAAATTTTTTTTCCAAAGTTCCTACGTCTACAGTTACAATTATATTAGAGTATCGCTCTGTCGACACTACCTCAATCTATACTGCCTTTAATCAAATATTGTACCAAGCTTCATTGCTCATGTAATATAATACTAAAATGGTTACACCGAATAGCAGTACTAAACAAATCCGAATATTATACGGTGTCAATAAAAACAAATTAGTGTTACGACACTCTCCGAAGCAAGTTCTCGTTAAAACAATGAATAACCTATGTCGGTGTGGTTCGGCTTGCTTCCTGATATTGTTGAATAAACAGAAAACAGTACCTGTTTTTGGAATAAATATTCACTTGTTACTCAGTCGCCTACATAATCTGTAGCTAAGCAAAATCGATGCCCATTTGAATATCCTGGCGTACTAAACTGTGGGAATTCTCGAGTGTTTTGTTTTTACAGTCACAAGTTTTGCGGTATTCGGTTTTGGGAATAATCTACGTTTTGTAAAGCTGTCATCATAATAAATTGCGTACGTTTGTTTATAGATACCATTAAGATATTATGCCCCGGCACAAAAAATATGAAAACTTCACTTAGAAAATGACCCCAAAAATGGGCTTCAAAAATAAAATCAAATTCAAATATACCTCTCATTGATTTGCAATTAAAGTCTTCATTTCAAAACGCAATTAAAGGAGCGACGCACGGACCACGGACTACGGACCTCTGATCGGCAACTTTTTCATCGAAGGACACGACAGCGATACGACACCGACACGTTAACGCCACGCTGCAGATATAAAATGTTTATTACACTACTACACTATCACATTAACTGTTGTAGCAGCAGAACTCCGTCATGTCTAGTGATGAACATGAACCGATTTGGATTTTTTTGGAGTTTAGCTAACTCCTTTAGAATCGATTTTCATATTTAAGCCAATGGTATGAAATTTTATGAGGAGTAAAATCAAACATCCTCCGTTACGTTATGCGTTATAACTAAGTTATATTTGTAATTTGTAACACAGAATCTAGATGGCGTTGTTGTTACTGATCAGTGATCAGTTACCAAATGATAATAATAATCTTGCTACTGATTTGGCTTTTCATTTGGCGATTGCAAATTAAACGTTAAACTTCAGTCGTGCGTCGGAGCTGACACACAATTTTTTTTCGTTATTTGACAGGGGATACTTCCAGAATGGTCCCAATGTTACCAAAAGTTCATTTCTGATTATGGGATCCACGCGAATTTAGGGAACTTTTTAAAAACTGTACATAGCCATTTTATAACAGGTTTTTCGAAGATTGTTTCTTCAATCGGCTATTTTTTTATTTAGTATATTATGGAAAAGATGTCGTCGTCGTATCGTCCACTGCAGAATCGGCTGTAGTCTCGCACGCAGTCATCGGCCATCGCTCGTGTCATCGGGTTTGATAAGCCTCATTAGTGGCGTCTGCTTAACTCCATCGGATGCGACGATGTCCCGCGGATTGACTAAATGGCTGAGCTGAGCTGTTAATAGCCTCCTTAACCAGTCAGCTCTTGTAACAGATTAAAGGATTGGAGCAACGCTACTCGCTTTATTACCTTTTATACTTCTGAAACTAAGTTTTATTAATTTAAAAGGTAGATTTTCGTAAGGTTAATTTTTATCGTGTTGAGAATGTGAGAATAATCGAATCTTAAATTGGAATAATTAAACGCATAATTTTATTTAACTTCTATACTAATGATACCTACCTGTAATAGATTAGCAAACTGGAAAACTGGTTAGCGACCTGATTAGTAAAAACCCTAAAAACTGGAATAGTGGATCGCTAATCGCACTTCATGAAAAAAAGGAAAACTACAGGAAAAAAATAAGTTTTTGAATGTCCTTTTTTGGAAGATTTACGCTTAGGTACTGAATGACTAACTATCCTTCATAATTAAATCCATTTAGTTCTGTAGTTCTTATGTGCCGTAAAATCTTTTTAAAAATTATAAATAGGTATTGTGTTTTCAGATTACAAAGAAACAGTAATTAAGTATCTTCAATGATACAATACAATTGAATAAATTACTTTTAATTTTCATTAACATTCTTACGGTCAATCAAATTCATCATTTCTTCCTCTACCCTGCCATCACCATTTCTCACATAAGTTAACTTTAATATCCTACAACAAACCACCATTAAAATTACAAACAAAATTATTACCAGCGATCGCAAAACAAAATCAAATCGTGTCAATTTGTCGTTGACTTGTACAGGCGCTTTATCTTCAAGGAGTTTGAAGTTACTCGTAAGTGCTAATTCTTCATTACTATCGGCAAATGGGTTCTGAAGTAGAGTATCATTAATATCAGTTGCCAGTTGATGAAACACGGTCTTGCCCAACCAATCCGCTAGTTCAATTTTGTTCATTTGTCGAAGTCTGAGTTCGATGTGTATATGAGTGCAGTTCTTGCCTGCCTTTTTATCCCATTCTACAAGTAATTCGATACAAAAATTGTTTTTCTGCTGACCACAGTCAGTTAGCTCACTGAGTGGTTTAGCAGACGTTGATCTGTAAATATGAATAATTTAATTGAGGCAGTCATAACACTCATAGGTCTTCAGTTTGTATCGTCTTGATAAAAGTCAAACAGTATATTTTTGGAACGATGATGATATAGGTACGTCGCTTTTGTAGATTACATTCCTATGTCTATGTCTTTTCAAAAGAAAAGGAAAACCAAAAAAAACCATAGGGAAAACTAAGATCATTGGGGAAAACCCTATGGTTGTAAAGAAGGACCAAGTGGTCACGTCATACAATGGCTTTTTAAAGTTAAAAAGCCATTGTATGACGTGATGATATAACTTGTTTGTATTTTATAGAAAAACAACATACATTAATAAATACTCATCCATAGTTGCAGGAAACTCGTAAATCGGATAACATAAAGACGCAACAAGTTCACGACATTCTTCTAATGTCAACCGAGATGCAAGATTTCTGTAAACTGCTGTATCTACACAGATAGTACGAGAGGCGACACAAAACAGCAACTGGAAGTAAATGAAATCTCTCATTTGAATCGCTTTAAACACTATCACACTTTGTTTACACAAATCTTGGTGAATCATGATGATCAGAGTACTTAAACACTACTTTTCGTGATACACAATGGACAAGGTACTTAAAACACTACGACAATAAATGCATGGCTCGAATCTTGAATCGGCAATCTGATTGACAATGACACTGACATAGTAAACATTTTGATAATTTGAATGATTGGATAGATAGCCAAGTAGGTACAGATCTCTTTAATCAGAGGTACAGATATGATATAAAAAAATATCTTGGTAAAGCCGCATGAAACCCTTTGCATCAATTTTGAGCTGTTCTTGATCTTGTCTGTCTTAAGCCGCGAAACTAAATAGAAAGGGTAAACCATAAAGTCTTTGCGTAGCAATAACAATTTTATAATCATGCAGGTTTGAAAGTTAGCAAATGCCTCAACGTAAGTTTTACACCCCGAACAAGACCTCCGCCGATTTGCTGCCGAAGCACCGAACACGGGTTTTCGCAAGCTAATGTTCGAACAGTCACGATGCCGACACTAACAAATTTTACATCATAATATTAGCTGTACCACGGAAAGTATTTTAATTTACGATGATTTGTGTTAAGTTTCTACTAATGCTTAGTTTAGCTAATGGCTGAACTTAATAAGGCCCGCCTAGATCTATTAATGGTGCTTTAAAATGTATTTCTGTAATTATTGATTAGAAGAAGTGAAAATTAAGTGCAGTTGTTTATATCTTTGTCAATGACTAGATAAATTATTAGTAGGTATCATAAAGCACTACTATTTGTGTCTATCGCCGCAGCGTTTGATACACAAAATCAACTTAAACCACAGAAGAAATAACAGTACTTACTTAAATCTTAAACTTCAAAACATGCTGATTAGTCTTTCGAACCATATTCCAAGCCAACCAATTCAAACTTGATTAGCTTTTCATATCATCATTCTCCTTTTCCTACTTTCCTACAAACAGTGATATTGTTTATTTATCATAAACAAATAATTTTGTAACAAAAGGAAGTACCGTCCTCATCAAACAACTTTCTCTTATCAATTAGACGTTGAAATTTAACAAACATTAGATTTATGAGTCACCGAAACCACCGATCACCCAAACGCATACTATTGACCACATTTGCACCTCAAGCGATCGCCGATCAAATTTTAACTCAGGGTCATTTTAATAAGGTATTTTTTAGTCAAGCGTATTGTCTGAAGGGGTTCAATCTATTTCTCTATGGCACAAGTCTAATCGTAGCACATTCCAACTCACAAAACCTCACAAACGTTAAGCATCATTATACAATGACAAAAGAAACTTGCGCAACTACTTGAAATGTACGATGTGTGTACAGTCAGCAACGTCAATGAGGAAGACGAATGCAGAAGAATAAAAGTAAAGTCTATCTACTCTACTTATATCAGTTTTGTCAAATTCTTTTCGATTGAAGCTGAAATTCTAAACCTTTTGAGTATTAAAAGCGTAACCGTTTACGTGGAAAGAGGAATCAGTAATTTTTGTGTAACAGCACCTATGTGCACATCATCATGATAGGTACATAGTTGCAATGGTAATTCTGTTTCATTTATGGAGTTCCAGTTAACTTATTTTATTTCTTCGACGATTTAACTTCTTTCCTTTTAAACAAAGCCTTGACAAATGAAATTGAGTTTTGGCTAAAATCCAGGGCAAAAAAAATATAAGTACAGATGTTAAATAACAAGATTCATACTAAGCCCCAGTATCTGTCACTTATTGCAGTAAACTCACTTATAAAATGGGTATAGCTGTATAATGCCTGATAAAAAGGAGTAGCAGATTAAGAGTAGATTATTTTTTCCTTTTTTCGACGATCCACCTGATGGTAAGTGACTATCGTCGCCCATGGACATCAGCAACTCCAAAGACAAAAAAGAGAGAAGAAGAAAAAAAGGTCATATTATTAAGACAAAACAATCGATCTACATTTCTCTGCGAACCGTACACCGATCGGTTCCAGTACTAATCTTATTCCATATTACAATAACGGCTCGGCTGCCGGTACATTCCATGCAATAACGACAGTACCACATGCATTACACTTGCCGGTGACGCTCAAGATATTGTTAGTTTCTCGATTCAAGAATATACCATTGTTAACTAACTGCTTTGTGTATTTTTATACGTAACAGCTATGTCACTGTAAAGATTAGGTTTACAATTTTAAGACTGCAATTTTATTGTGGAATGGTAATGTTAAAAATATACTGAAATGCCCATGTGCAAGTTCATGAAATAATTCTAAAAGAAATTATATAAGTGAATCAAATATTTATTTAAAGTTTCAGTTATGGATACGGGTACATAATTACTTCAAAACTTGAAGTAATTCTTTTCCCGTATCCATAAATGAAACTTTAAAATCCATTTAGATGTCCTAACATTACTACTTGTAAAAGTCATAATTATCAATGGAAGCAAAAGTTATTATTTATCCGAAGCAATAAGAAATTATCTACTAAAATTTATATTTATGAGTGCTAGAAAAGCTTTAGCGAAGCTGTTAAAATCTCGAGACTACCTATTAACGTTATCGCTTCGTGAATCTGACCTTAACACCTTGTCTTGTGGGTGCTTCAGAAATAAAAATCGTTTAAAGATTGAATAGATCAAGACGGTATTAGACATGTGTTTCACCGCGATATAGCAATAGCTGTACAGGAAAAAATAGTTGTCAGTAAAACTGTGGATAAAAAAAATCATGACATCCAACGCGATAAAATTGAAAATAGCGAAAAGACAGAAAAACTTTGGAAATTTATTTTTGTTTCTCCTTCCAGGACCACTCGGTAGATATTTTATGATAGGGTGCCTGGTTTGACTCTTGAAAAGAGTTTATAAATTTAAACCTGGCCTTGGAATAAAAATTAAATTTAAAAATGTATACATTTTCCTCTGATTGTTTTGTTCTCTGATTCCCAATAAATTGAAAATACAATGTCAAAATACAAATACAATGTCAGATTAAACAATGAGATTGAGTGGTGGTTTAAAGGACAACCCACTCCGAAGTTCCTTTGCCGTACCGCCACACGAAGAGGTTCATATGGCTTTATGACATTTAATCATTTTTCACTTTAATCATGCCCTCCGAAACATGGAACACCTCAATAAGTATGGATGGATGGATGGATATTTCGACCCAATTACATGGATCATGGTCACGGCGAAACTATGGCTGGCATTTATTTATTTTATTAATTAATTTATTTATTTAACTATTTAAAATGTTTAGTGTCTGCGATGAGATAAGTTTAAAATCATAAGCTGAATAAGTGTAGCCACAAGCGGTCTTTCGTCCAACTGTCGAGAGCTACTTAAAAACTATCGGTCACTTACGATCAATAAAAGTCGTCGGGCTATAAAATATAGCTTGCAATCTTTGCTAACTCACCGCTAGTCATAAGAACATAACATTATCAGTTATATTGACAGAAATATATCTGTAACCTATTAAACTCTAACCTTGAGCATTTTTTTATACTTTTAATAGTTAAGCAGTTAGACAGGCTAGAAAGTCAATTTATCAATAATCGATTAACGTCACTTCGAGTAACGTGACATTCGTTGGCTTGTCACAAAATTACC
The DNA here is from genome assembly GCA_951805285.1 of Thymelicus acteon. Lineage (NCBI taxonomy): Eukaryota > Metazoa > Arthropoda > Insecta > Lepidoptera > Hesperiidae > Thymelicus > Thymelicus acteon. The sequence goes on from OX638233.1 coordinate 6,086,578, forward strand.
GTTATACTAATAGTTTTGTTATTCTCAAACATATCCTTAAACCTTGTTCTGTCAAATCTGCATATTATTTAAAGTGTACACACAATACATCACGTATTTGAAGCTTGTCTTTCAATAATTTAGGTATTGGTCGGAAGTATAAGTCAACTTTAAGCAGGCATGGTTACAAGACTTGCAAGGATGGATGAAGGCTTGGGTAAAGTATTTCGTTTGGCTAAGGGAGGCCATACACGGTCAAGTGTACTTGATCAAGTCTGCAGTTTGACTTGTCAAATTTGCAGTTTGACTTGACGCGCCATCCAGTGTGTATGAGATAGATATACGGGTAGATATCGTACCGTGGCCATACACGATCAAGTATACTGGATGCCGCGTCAAGTCCGCTTGACGCTTGATCGAGTATACTTGATCGTGTATGGCCTCCATAACTTGATAGTCTTCAGGTCTACAGCTCTTTCATCCTAAAAGGAAAGTCATACGAAAAAACCATTTATGGGTTATGAGAATGATTTCCACGATCCACTAAAATGAATGAATTATCCATTAATTGATGGATGTAAATATCCGTTTATGTCCACTTTTTCAACTTTTAATTCCACTTGAATCCATTATCCATCAAAACATCCATATGATTGATACTGAGTGTATCGTGTACCCCATGACGGCTTTTATAGCAGGTTTCAAACACGTTTACTATTAAATTTAAGAGGTTAAGTTCTCAATAAAGGACTAAATATAGCAATTTATGATTATGATATTCTATGAGTATTTTACGTTTCTGGCCGCAGTGTCATTGAGTTAGATATTTCTAACTTTCCGCAGTATTATGCGGAAAACCTCGCTCCTTTTTTTAGTCGGCAACGCATCGTTGATGCATTTGATGTACTGTTGTAATGTTACTGATATTCATGTGCGACAGCAATCAGTTATCAGGTGGCTCGTAAAGTCGTTTGTGAAATGATGGCAGCACATAATAATCTAAATTTTACTAACAAAAAATAACCGTCTTCAAAGTTACTCAAAAACTACTTGTCAGATCTCGTTCAAATTTATGTGGGACTACATGACAAGCACCTGCTTTCGATTAAAATCATCGAAATCGGTTGGCGTGATATTGAGTTATTCGTCCATTGGTCGCGCACATACTTAATACAAATTTAAGACCTATATGGTTTTATCATGGATGCCATTGTCAGATCTCAATAAAATTTATATGGGACCACATGACAGCCACCAGCTTTCGATTAAAAAAAGAATCATCAAATTCAGTTCGCCCAGTCCAAAGTTCTAAGATAACGAACATAAAAAAAATACAGTCGAATTGAGAACCTCCTGCTTTTTTTGAAGTCGGTAAAAAATGCTTAGTAACGGCAACAGATGCAATTTATATTATTTAAATTGAATAGTCTTGTCTGCAGCCGCACATCTGGTTATAGATTTCATAGCTTCACTTATTCGGATTAATGAGTTCTGTATTCGGGTATCATCTATCGCATTATACATGAGATCGTAGAAAAAGTGCTTAGATTAATGATCACAAGACGCGTAAAATCTAATGATGTCCGAATTAAACTCGTCCAATCGATCACATCAAAATAAACACGAGTATTTCTCAACGAACCTTCGACACCGGCCTTCGTAATTAAAGAAGATACTTTACAATTACCGTGGTTTATAGATGCCTCTAATTATATACATTTAATGTTTTCTATACGCTGTGACGAAAGAAGCCTCATTGAGATAGTCATTACGGGAATTAATATACCTACGTGTCAGTTCGAGAGGTTTCGTCTTCTAATGATCGACGTTGGATTTTTATAGAGTCCGTGAGAACAGCCAAATAATAATATGTCTCTGACTGTACGAAACTTTTGCTCAATGGGCTAATTTGTTTGGTGTATCATTCGATACGTTAGTAATTGATACGAATGATAATTTAGTGAGGAGTAATGGCTGGTTTCTTATTAAAGTCGAATCGTGTACAATGGTTCCCGCTATGTCTAAGAGCTAATAAATTTTAAGTGAGGTTTAAGTGCGAATTTATACTGTTGTATTTTTTGTAATGATATACTTTGATGTGATGATACGTCATTATAATAATAAATAATAAACGCTTACACGTCACGGATGGAATGCACATCGCAAAATATAAGACATCAGCAACACTAACAACCCGAGTGCAAACATGACTACCACGTCTGGGATTAGAACCCGGATCCTCGCTTCGCATGCAGGATTACTAAAACAACGACCCCGTATCCCAGACGTATTAAAGCACAGATTGCACAGAACACATAATATTTATTATTTATTTATTTAACACTTTATTGTTTGTACACCATAAAATAATATACATAAGAGCACAATAATAATATGTGTTTAATAAATACTTCTTGTGCCTTTAAACAAGTACTGGAGAGTTTATTATCTGTGGTCCACTTTTCAGGTTTATTTTTGTGTCTCGGGACTCATTAATTCTAGGTTCTTAAAATGCGTATAAAATGACCTGAAGTAGTCACTTCATGAACTTCAGAGCCTGCTTTAATTAACGACAGTAATTGTAACAAGGTAACCTAATGAGGTAAGACAAGAGGTTTTAATCACTGATCTAATTATATTTATTTATAATACGAGGTCTAAAAAGTTATTTTAGAGATAACCCACAAAATATTCATCATTACTAGAAGTCCCAACATCTATCATTGTCATTAATTTACTTCATTATTGTCATTATTGTCATTATTGTCATTGTCATTATTAACATTATAACATTTATGACTGAGCGTGTATGTCCTTTAACGGCCAAAAACTTATCCAACAATCTTCATACGATCTGAAATTCACACATTCGCTCAACTTGGTCTCAGCGTGCCTTATTTAAATTAAGGCAGCCGCACAGCAAAAACATTCAGGCGTCGTTAGGGTACCCGGCTACCAGCAGATGCATTTATTTATGAAATGTAAATTCATCTGATTGTAATAACAAAACCGAGAGCCACTGCTCACTATATTAAGATGTAATATTTGCATACCGCATACTATTGCGGCTACGTGTGAACGTGTGTGTTACGGTCGTCTTAATGGCTTTATTTTTCGCTTTGTCAATCCACTCGTCTGCTCTTGTATCGTAAGAATGAATGCAGGCAATTATGACTGTACTAGATATTACTATTTCAATATGTATCTGTACATAAAAGATAATAGAAAAACTACTTCGGATAATGATGACGCCTTATAAATTTTTGTGTTTATATTTCGGTTTGTCACGCAATTCCTACTCAACCGATTTTCGTGCAGTTTTAAGGTCGATGCGTACGTAACGTGGATGGGACGGGGACGGGATGAGACGTGAAGTTTTGGAAACATCGTTTCATAGAAAATGTAAACGATACCGCATACGCCACGGAGGCACGTACGGGACGGGAACAGGGCATGCACGTATATTTATGCCCCGTACACGTCCCGTCCCCGTCCCGTCCACGTTACGTATGCAGCGACCTTTAAATGTTGGATCAGAAATCAAAATAGCGTAAATCAGGAGTGACAAACGTATCTCTACATTGCATTGGCTTCGACATCACGGCTGGACTGGGGTCTTGCATTTGCATCAGAGTGTACCTAAGTGTAGTTAAAGCCATAGTCCACCAACCTGGCCATGAGCAAACTGGAAGAGTTTACAACAGCATCGTAGGTATATGGTCTGAATGGTCTCCAATTATACCTACGTATACTATTATTATTAAATTGCTGAGAGGTTGCTAGAAAATGTAGTTCAAGATCCTCGCAGTGCAATTTGGAATGTCTAGAAATGACTAAGAAGATTTCCCTAGTTTAAGTATCTTGATCTTGAAAGTTTTTGCTTGTTAGGCAATATAAATATAAAAATTTGAAGTTATTGAATACAATGCACTTTAACGAATTGGAAGGCTCTTTTAATATTGTAGGTAACTCTAGTGGGCCTAGCAGACTTACCTCCGACTATATTAGAAATAGATAGTAGGTACCTATCTATGTTTCTCTAGACATAACAGTGTTAACAGTGTACTCTTTTGTAAATGTTTTTTAGTGTGTACAGTCAATAAAGGGTTTAAATAAATAAGTAAAATACATACTATAATAAAACCTAATCTGATCGATGTCTCTACATAGAAGATATTTGAGAAAAAGGAGGATGTTTATCGAGGCAACAATTTCCGTAACGAGCAAAGATCTCCCGTCTAAGCATTTATTCTTTAGCCCCGGATTTGGGGCTGCGGGGGGCGAACCTGGGCATCCGCCCCGGGCGGCAGTTTTAGCGGGCGCCAAAATCATACTCGTATATGTAGTACGATTAAAAATAAAAAACTTGCTCCACAAAGCGCCTAGCATACGGAAGCCTGGTTGGAGGAAAAAATTTATTAAAGGGTTCCTACTGTCCCATTCACGAGAAATGCCAACTATCATCTATTTGTGACTTTTTATAAGTAATTTATCTCAAACGCTGGAGAGAGGACCACCACTATCAACTTTCTGTCCCGGTTAGAGAAAATTGTAGATCTGGGGCTGTTATTCTTCATGTGCTAATGCTTAAGTTTCCCGTAGCGAAGCGATGATTTTGATCAAAGGACATGAATGTTATTTTCTTACATCTTACCTTACGTTCATAGTTGTAAGCATAATAATTTTCCTACAAGTTTCCATATAAGATTACAGTAATAAATATCACTATAATTGTACAAAAAGTCACCGGGGTATTCCTGCTACAATAATTCTTGCGGCATTATAAAATAGCTTGGCATTGCTGTGAAATCTTTATATTAATTGATTAGAAATAATCACAGCGTCCTTATAAATTCTCATTATTCATGACAGGGATATAAATCACTAGCTTTTTCTAGAATCATTAGAATTACATACAATGTAGTAAAAAATACGATGCATTTCTTTTTTAATACTATATGATTAGTTTAGCAATTCAAAGTGTATAATATAGTAGGTAGTAGGTAGGTATATCACTAGCGTTCTAGGAAATTTCATATTTATGCGGGTTTTGCTGCTATAATATTATTATAATATATGAGATAATGTATTTTCAAATATACCTTACCGGGTAAACTTTACAGATAAAATATGACGTATTTTTCAGAATTCGATTCTAATTTTACACGAACTAGCACTACTACCACGGCTATTAGGTACCTAATACTTAGCATAATGTAACAATATATTCTATAACTGTCATGATGAAGCCTTCATTAAGCACAATAAAACACAAACTAACAAGAAAATACAAACCTATCTCTCATTATGAAGAAATACAAAAGTTGTCCCTAAGGCAGAAATGTAACAAAATGTTAACTTTCCCTGCCCGAACAACATTGCACTTATCACTTAATCTGATCTCTCTGTCTCGTTCTAAACTCTTAAGTATGAATAATCAACAATACATCGATCTAACATAGGAATTCCTCTCGACGGCGGACGCGTGCTCAAAGCGATCGTTGACCGTTATAAAGGATCGTTTAAGAAAAAAGTAAATCAAGGAGGTGAGAGATCCTGCCTAGGGTTATCACTTGTCATCTAACAAACCTTTGTGTATCTATTTATATTATTGTAAAATATAGAGAACAAATGAAATCTCAAACGCTAGTTATTGATAAATTTAACATGCTAGAACAAACAATTATTATCTGAGGATATCAGCGTGAAACATACCGGGCACCTTACGTTCAACAGGCAGAATCATTTGTAACTGAGCTCCAAACTCTTCCAATTTCCGTATAACAGACATGATTAAAAAAGATAATTATATATGTATATTTATGGCAACAGATAAAGTGAACAAAAAATGCAATCTTGAATTATTTTGCGACATTAACACGAAAATTAGCACTATTAATTGATATCGTTAAATTGAAAATACTGATAGTGATAAGATTTTTTCAATTAAAAATACCTTAGAAATGTTAAATTTTTGGCAACCCTACAACTGATGTAACATTTCGTGACTTCATTCGTTCAAGCGTGACTTTTCTGACCGAACTTAAGTGTGTAACTTATTCATAGTAACTTCGCATCTGCTGTATCGATGCCGTGTCTGCAAAAAAAATAGATTTTGACACTTACATTGTTACTTTACGTTACCTTGACATAATCGGTTACTTAAAAGTCATTGCGCACGCGTGCCACAAGTTTCAAATTTAGAATAGCTAAAATGGCATGGACTATTAATAATAGCATGGTTATATATTTCAAAATTTCTCTTTTGTCTCAACCCTTAAACTATTGATTTTCGGCATTCAATTCTAGATGGCGTTTTACAATTTAATTAAAAAAATGTAAAAAGCAACAATAAAACAGCAAATATGAAAAACAGTTTTCATTCAATCTTTTTAAAGCCAATTATCTATACTAATATATAAAGAGGAAAGATTTGATTTTTTGTTTGCATTGAATAGGCTCCGAAACTACTGAACCGATTTGAAAAATTCTTTCACTGTTGGGAAGCTACACTATCCCCGAGTAACATAGGCTATACTATATTTTCAAAAAAATTAGGGATCCTTAATAAAACTCCAATAATGTAACCCAAGGTGTAAAAAATAAGAAAACCGAAGCAAAGCGAGGGCGGTTACTCGTGAATAATAAAGAAGTACAATATAAAATTCGTGTTTTAAAAATAATAAACAAGTGTGCTGTGACGTCACATTTCGTGACTTCGTCGCGTGATTCTTTTGACCGATCTTCAGTGTGAGGTTTTTTATGGGTTTTGACATCATCAAAACATAATACAAATGAAAGTGAGACGTTTGTTTATAATACCCGTAAATCTCAATCCAAATATAATTTGTCGATGTCTTTTTTCTTTCTTTTCGCATCATTCTTGCCTTTCTTGGTCGACAACACCACATCGGTGATATAATATTTGGTGTTCCTGATGTAGAATCTATGGGTAATGGTGACCACTTACAATCAGGTGACTCGTCTGTTCGTTTGTCGGCTATTTATATAAATAAGCTACGATACCCCACACTATACGGTACGTGACGAATAAAAAAAATCATCTTCACGTTACCTGTAGGGGAGGTACCCTGAAAAAAAATGTTTTTCAATATTTTATTCTTCGATTCTGGAGTTTTAATAAATATGTATAATATCTATGCTAAATTACAGCTTTCTAGCACTAAGGTCTCAGCGTTTTGCTTCGGACAAACGGACGGAAGGCCGGACGGACGGACGGACGGACGGACATACGGACATACGGACATACGGACATACGGACATACGGACAGACGGCAGACGGCAGACAGCAGACGGACAGACGGACAGACGGACGGATGGACATGACGAAACTATAAGGGTTCCGATTTTACTTTGGAACCATTTTAGGGTTCCAAATTAACTACAGTCATGAACTAGATTATAACCTCAAACATTGTCAAAGCAAACTTATGTTTGTTGTACGCATCGTAACTTTGCCTATGGCATTATGGCACTATTTGCGTAGTCATGCATGAAATCTAATTAGAATTATTCGCTAGTTGAAACGTAAGGGGCTCGGTTGGCTGGTCAGCCATGACACGTGACGAGGTCACGACGATTTGAATACGTTATCTATGGTAGAAAGTGGTTCGTTGTTCACCTCCCTGGACCGCTGATGGCTTCAGTTTGGAGCAGATAATAAGTCACGATTGATCGCCCTGCGCTGTCATACCTACTCAATTGTGTTGTGAGACAGATTAGAGACATGGTGCAAATTACTAGAGAATTTCTTCCATGAATTAAGATATCCATAACTAATGGATATTGTAAGATCACACGTCAATAACTAGTTTGAAAGGATGACGTAAATAAGGTTCAATTTTAAAGTGAAACTTTTATTCTATCGCCCCAAAATTGTTCGTCCATCTATCGCATGTCGCATTACAGCCGGCCCTGGAGTAAGAATAATATAATAATGGACATTCAATGATTTAAATGAATATTGCTCTTAGTTTTTAATATATGTTTATCATCTAAATGATTGTATTAATTATGTATTTCGTACTTTAATACGCAAATTGAAATTAAATTTTATAATTGAATATTTTGTCTACTATTGATTTCCCATTATCATTCCCATTTTTCAATAATTAAGTTAAGATTAAAAACGCAATTTTAATGCCCTAAATCGAATAATTTTCAGCGTGATTTCATAAAACCATTATTTTATGTTTGTTTTTTTTTTCAATCACGATCATTTGAATTTTTCTTTAATATTTCACATGATTTAGAATATGCACCTACATAGTTCTTTTCCTCCGAATGCGTGTAACCCATCATGGTTTAATGATGATCAGAGTGAAAATGTTGTTATTTCCTGATTTATTTTTCTAACATTCAATAAGTTAATACTGACAAAATTCCATCTGATGGTAAGGAGCGATAAAGTCTATGATGTCCAGCGCTATAACTTAACATCTTAACTCTTCTTTTAAAGACATAAAACACACAAATTACAAATGACAACTTTAAGGCTAAGCGCAGATTGAGACTTTTTGTCTCGGAGACTTTTTGTCACCCAGTCGAGTGCTATGAAGATATATGGGAGTGCGCAGACTATGGTGACATGACAGCACGGTGACAAATACCTAGTTCATACATCTAGTGACGTGACTGTCACCCGACTGTCAAGTCTCCGAGACAAAAAGTCTCAATCTGCGCTTAGCCTAATGCCTAAAAGCATTGTCTACTTGTCAATGTCGCAGACACAGATCTATCTATATCTCGTCGTTGCGACTTTAAGTCCTCTTAAGTTAAAAATGTCAACTTTTTGAGGGTATCGATAAAAATCGATAAAGTTTTGTTTAGCAAGCACATAGGTGATTTTGAATTTAGTGAATAAATTACGATGGAAACGTCGTACACACATGAGAGTTTTTGAATTCGATAGTGCTTCAAATGTAGAAACATTTGATGTAAAAAAGTGATTTTGCCAAAAGTGGCACATAACACATAAGAGGTCTTAAAGTCGCAACGACGATCTGTGGTCGCAGATGAGAATGATTGAAAAGCAAAATCGGTCGGTATCGGGTCGTCGGTCGGTCGATACGGTAATCTGCAGTCGTATCCGGCTGATCGGCTGATCGGCTGATCTATCGTCATTACATTCAGTGGGCGGAGACATGTTGACGCAGTCGGATCCCGGTCCAATCGGAAATCTGATTAGATAATAAGATTTATAATTACTGATCTCAATTTTTGATACTTATCTGTAAAATTGGAGTAGGCGCGATTTTTAAATGCTTAAAGGTAACAAAGTTACAGTCAACGTCTTCTTGTTTTCATAGAAAAATAAATTTTATTGTATTTAAAAGATGTCAGAAGAATATTGCTCATAAAAATGTAAGAAGAAAAATAGAACGTAACGAAAATAAATCTATCCCCACAGAATTAACTTTTAAAAGAAGTTAAGCCAGTTATAATCATATTACTGCTTCAGAGGTGACAAAGTGTGCTCTATGACATTCCTAGCTATGCACATGAATTGTGCATGGACGGGACGGTATCAGGTATGTTACCATAAAAATGAAAGTGATCATAAGGCACATTATAAGATGTTCTGTAGAGTTTATTTTCCTCTATGTTAGGTACAAGAAAAATTTCATAAATGTACAGAGACTAGGTGACGACCCTTTAGCCTAGTTGGTAGCGACCCTGCCTGCGAAGCGAGAGGTCCCGGGTTCGATTCCCGGCCGGGGCAGATATTTATGTAACAGAAAAATATTTGTACTCGGGTCATGGGTGTTATTATTGACATGATATACTATGTGTCGTCCGTGCCACCCGCGACACAGGTTAAAACCTACTGCGGGGGTATGAGTGTGTAAGCGTTTATTTATTATTTACTTATACCTACCATGAATAAACAAATTTGAATCTCACTAATAAAATCGTGATTACAAGTCATTATAAAATAATATACCGCAAGTAAAGTGTGTAATGGAACGAGATAATCTGGGGGCACGGCAGTGCCCCCGCCAAGTCGAGCAAAAAAGCGGCACGGCCGTACCATCCTTTTCTCGAAGCAATTCAGGCCATTTTCGACCCCCTATAACTTCGTTGTGGATAAAGCTAGAAGCCTGAATTTTTAGTAACCAAGCAGGCATTGTATAAACACGTTATATTTCAAATTTCATTCGATTTGAACCAGTAGTTTAAGAATTATAACTAGTCAAAGTTTCTTAATTTCGTCACTCACTGACTGACTGACCGATCATCAAAACTCTAAGGCACTTCTAGCAGACATAGAAGCTTCAAATTTGGAACACAATTAGTGTTTTGTGTATAGATCAAGGAAAAACTAAAACATTTTGCAATTTCGGTCTAGTTTTCTAGATACATCAACTGCATAAATAACTTTGTAATCCCATATAAATATATAGGATTACAAAGTTACATTTGCAGTTAATGAATTACTGTACCTGTATAACAAAGTAACATCTGCAGTGAATGAATCAGTGTACCTGTATATAATATAATGGAATAATAGGTGTAGATAGGTACCTAGATATAATTATGTTCAAAGGTAACTTGTAAAAGGAAAAAAAGTAGAACTATCTACAAAAAGAAATGAGATGCCATCAAAAACAAAACTTGTAAAAAAAACCAAGTCTCGCAACTCAGTTCTTCTACCGTAAAAAGTTGTGAGATCCATGTAATACCAAGTCGGTTAATTTATTCAGTTCCTACTTAAGGGTCCTTCTGTCTTAAGTTATCACGTAATTAGCTAACCTAACAAGTAACAACATCTTATAGTGACCATATTATCAATATTAAAAACTTTTATGTTTTAAATAAATAGATTGACTTGGCAATTGCACTAAACAATCAAATTTAATATAATATGTAGGTATTACTTGTGAGATATATTGTGTTTTCATGCGATGGCCAAGTCGATCTATTTATTTAAAACATAAAAGATTTTTAATATTGATAATATGGTCACTATATGATGTTGTTACTTGTTAGGTTAGCTAATTACGTGATAACTTAAGACAGAAGGACCCTTAAGTAGGAACTGAATAAATTAACCGACTTGGTATTACATGGATCTCACAACTTTTTACGGTAGAAGAACTGAGTTGCGAGACTTGGTTTTTTTTACAAGTTTTGTTTTTGATGGCATTGTTGTTTATAATACGTATCGACAACGATTTTACATTATTTAAAAGACAACTTATACTCCTCTGCGTTTAGCAACCACTATATGTATATAAAATCGCTAACCTTGAAGTTACATGTCTTTATAGGGAACTATATTGTATGACCTGTGCTCTATTTATATGCAGTGATACAATCTGCCGTCACTTCCATTCAATGTATTATCTCGTTAACCAGATTTCATTTTTACGCAACGCCACTGCGTTTCAATATACTGTAATAGTATAATATACGAGTTCAAGATTGTATACTTTTGTACCCTATTCATTAAGACAAATTCAAATCGATTGAGTATTGCATTTTACAATAATGGCATTAATAGATTAGATCGTTAATTATTTAAGTTGATTTTGTAATTAGTAATATCACCGCAGGATGTCAAAAAAAAAATAGAATAGCAAGACTATAATTGCTGGCCTGATCTCATTTCTGTTTTATTTCAGGATTGACTACGTAGTACCTACCTAGTACAGTAACGCTGTAGCAATTTCTCTATTTAGAACATGCACATTGCACATCAGTCGCTAGTAGAGACTTGCATACAGGAAATTGATATAACATTTTTCTACAAAAATGTCCAGGTACCGAATATTCGGATTAACGGTTAACCGGTTTTTCAATAATCCATTAAAGTTTAAGTAGTAACCATTTTCTTGCGGTAACTCGTAAATAAAAGCGCAACCTTTAAAATAATGCTCATTAATACGAAGTAACTAATGGGTTTTACAAACAAACATGACAGTAACATCGCAAACAAAACTAAGATTCGACCATCTGTTACTAACAAAATGTTATTTTAAAATTTAAAGCTTAAACAAATTAAATACCAAATAATTAAGATGATTTTTTTATTTTATTTTATTGATACCGCTGAATAAATTAACGAGTTACCTTTATAGGGCTTTTGACGTAATAAACGTTAATACTTGCCTGAATTAACCGTATGGCTAAGATTATTATAAAACGGAAATCAAGTTTTTAACTAACTGAATGTACAATTTTACTGTTTTGTAATTATTATACACGCTAGTATAAATTTATGTTTTATTGGGTAATAGACGTTATGAATACAAGAGCTGAATGCTCGCGAATACAATAAAATATATACCAAGGCCGATTGTATCCGGATTGAAGACTCCGGTGAGTGGTTGAACTGTGAACTATTGTGTCGAACGCTTATCTATCCATTGTTGCTAAAACTTTAAAGAATGTCTATACTGCTACGCCTACCAACGGATTGAACGTTTTGGGTCAGAGTTAAGACACGTTAAACCGAAAAATAGAAATGATTTTGAGTGTTCACCTTGTAACCTTCATTGACGTATTTCGCAATTACTTTTATGAGCTTTGTATACGTTCAAGTATGTCTGTTCATAATGTTATCATTACAACACACTATGAATACACGTATGGATTATGTTTAATTTTCGTACCGCTTATGTTTGAAAAAGACGACGCGGTTTGCCTCGTCATTCGTTATACGCACCGCGAAGGACTGGAATAACTTGCCTGCGTCGGCGTTCCCGCCTGCCTGTGACGTGGATGTCTTCAAGACAACAGTGAATAGGCTTTTACTAAGTTAATGTGCTCACCACCTTGGACCACATCTCCACTTACCATCAGATGGGATTGTGTTCAAGCATTAACTTATTTGTGTAAAAAAAGCAGTTTTTATGTTCATATATTCATTCCCGAAGTTCAAGAAGACAACAAGGTCACAGAGAACTCCAAAAAATTGTTGAGTTCATAAAATATCTAATGCAGAATATTTCGATAACGTGATTCAAAAACACCGTAGCGCCATTTTTTAGTGTGATACAAGTGTGATACAAGTGTGATAAATTGTGACAAAGTTGTCTTAAGTTTAACATTAGTTTTAACACTTTTAACTAACTGAAATCGGTAATTGAAGCATTTTTACTACACCTAAAACGTACTTAAATAAACGCACTAAACAAGTACTTAAAAACTTAAAAATTACAAAGATTAATAAGCAAACAGACATTCATAAATCCTGATATTCAAAACTAATTCATTACATACCAAATAAAGGAATTTGACTTTAAAAAATGTAGTTCCATTGCCCATGTCATACATGTTTTATTGCAGTTCTGTTTCCAATACACAAACCAATTCTAGGAATGAGATTGTGTCATGTAAAAGCAGTTTGGTACCTCGAAATAAAATGAGCTAGCTATTTGGTATTCGGAAACGGATTTTATTAAAATGTCATGATAACAATACTATTTTTTCAAGTACGGCGAGACTTAAAACGTTCTAAAGTTGTGGATCCTAAGCTGAATTACCTTACAGGTATTAAAAAAACAAAAAAGATTAGGATATTAAGTAATATTAAGTAGGTATAACGAATGATTTCAATTCCACTATTAAATCAATTAAATTTTTTGCTTGAATAATATAACCACCAACAAACATGAAAATCTGTAAAAAAAATTAAACTTATAAATTAAAGTGTATGTATTTTATACTTATCATTATTTTTTTCGAAAATATAACATACGTTGTAATTATAATATAATAATATGTATTTCCCAACAATATAGAACAGTATTTCAAAATCTGTCATCATGCCTATTGTTTATTGATCACGATTGTCTTTCCCCCAGGTGGTGTTAGTTCGGGGTCACTACGTGTCCTACCTGCCGCTCTGCAGCCGGAACGAGCCGGTGTTCCTGGCTGCGTGCACTCCTCTCGCGATGCCGGAGACGCGAGAGTGTGTCGTTCACGGCGCCACCAATGTGTTCACCACTGTACATGCGATGGACATGAAGATACTGCATATTGACACCAAGTAAGTCTGCCTCACGAGGTCTTTAGCCGCCTATACATGGCCGAACCTGAATCAAGCAGCAAGTGCGTAATGGCAGGATGAACCAACGTGTGGATGGCGTTTGCCGAGTGGAGGCAAGCGCCTTTGATTTGTGTACACAAACCGACTGGGCTCCGAAGTAAGGCGAGCGTGGCGAGCGATCCCAAGCGCTGGCAAGAGTTACACCTTGGCGCTTGCCATCACTCGGCAATTTTTATTTTTTATTAAGGGGTTAGTTATAAGAGTAGAGTAGATTTAAATATTATAATAATTGCGATAAAATAACAAAATAGCAACTCCATATATTTTGCTACTACATATTTAAAGAAAATATTTTTTACACTAACGATTTTTAACTTGTAGCTTAATCATTCAATTCAAGCTACAACCTTGCTATAAGGATGTAGCTTGAATTAAATGATTCAAGAATCAACATAATATTTAAGAGGTACTCTAGATATCAAAACCTTAAGTCGCTCATAAAAGGTTAAAATATAACACGCATGTTTTTGTTCATAGTGGCGCACAAAAACATGTGTTGAAATCATATTATACAAACAATGCATATAATTGTAGAAGACCTTCAGAGAGGCCAAGGTATTGTAAAAAACAAAGGCTGATCGTATGATGACATGATATTGTTCATCGCAAATGTAAGACGCTTTTCTTTATAAGTACTTCCTTCTATGTAAACTATAGTAGTTCAAGGCTTGGCGACAAACATAATATCGGTTCTTAAGTAGGGTTGCCAAAGAAAAAAATTAATTAAAATAAATTAAGTTAGTATTAGTCTACTTTGCAACAATCCGCGGATAACATGTATGATGGTATATACTTTAAGACATGCGTGGCACCTCCCTCCCTCCCACAACGGAAACATGCACTACAATAATTAAAAGTATATACCAACATACATACCAGCACCAACACGTGTTTCGCCCCGAAACGGAGCATCATAAGGGTAAGTTGACTCTATGATGGTTAGTCGCAAAAATTAAAATAAATTGCCTCTACAAAACTCAACATTATACACTCTGTACTAAGATTCCATAATTAACCTGCTGCCTATACCATATTATGTACCATAACATGTAACACAAGTTACACAAGTCTATCCAGGGAATAGATCCGGGATTCTTAACATGGCACAAGCCTAATTTTCCTTTCCATTCAGAAAATAGGATAAACTACCCTTTAGCCCATACCTCCGATTGATCTGAATTATGGTATACATATGTATTTTAACGCGCTGATAATGAAAATCATGGGCAAATAAAATAAAATAAACGCTATAAACGCTAACACACTCATACCCCCGCAGTAGGTTATTACCTGTGTCGCAGGTGGCATGGACGACACATAACACATCACAATCACACCCATGACCCTAGTACAAATATTTATCTGTGACATAAATATCTGCCCCGGCTGGGAATCGAACCCGGGACCCCTCGCTTCGCAAGCAGGGTCGCTACCAACTAGGCTACAGGGTCGCCAATACCCGCATATTTCATTTTCAAGGTCAAAAAATTATGTTTTTTCAAGGTGACCTTAAATTGAAATATGCGGATATTTTGCCTATGATATTCGTTATCAGCGCGTCGAAATACATTCTAGGTATAATAAAATTCAGATCAATCGGAGGTATAGGCTAAAAGGAAGTACACCCATCCATTTCTTCTTTGAATTCTAACGTTAGTTTCTCAGTATTCAAGTACCTGCCTACAGGTGGTACCTACGCCCGTAGGCAACAACTTACGGTTCTATTTGAAGTTATGACCCTCTTCATGCTTACAAAAAAGTGCCAGCCCTGTCAACTGTCACCGAGAGCCACCGTCCATCAAAGACAGGCAGATGTATGACAATGTCTCTATTGAAGTGTTTCATATTCATGCGCCGTCACCGCGCCTGCTCCTCGCGGTGGCACGAAATAATAAGACGAGAGATAATATGCAATGGTAATGGTAAACACTAGACATACCTATAGTTCGTCCACAAATCTTAGAGACTAAATTGACGTTTCATGGGTGGCCAGTTTCGGGTGCAAATTAAATAGTGATGACCATAAACCGGAAAGTAAATCGGAAAAATATTCGCAGCATTTATGGTGGATCGACTATTTGTATTATTATTAAAGAGTTCCTAAAACTGGTATTAAAATATATTATATTAAAATATATATATGTATATGTATATTGTATTATTTTATTTTTGTATTATCCTGTATGTATTAGTTTGTAATATTTTTATGTGTGTATTTTATCTATGGGCCTTAGTTGCCTGAAAATAAAATTGAAATTGAAATTGAAAATAAGTTTTAGCAACCATAGCCATACATAATATCCATAATATATTTACCCTTTAGTAACTGAATTAAAAAAGTTATTCTGCTTACAAGAACGAGTATTTGGTTATGGTTGTACATTCGGTATACAGTTAATTTTATACTATTTAACCGAATACTAAATATCTAGGTAGATATGAGTATCGCTTCTAATATGTCACTATTCTTACGACATAGTTTACGATTCAAAAAACCGGAAAAGTAGATCGCATAAATTTAGCTGGTATCATTATTTCGAACTTTGACATTAGTGGTTGTCATTTTAGTCTCTTTTGTGGACAGGGTATACTCATCTGTAGCTTGTCATATGGGGTTCTGTCTTCACTACTTCACGCTCAACCCGCGGCTTTGCTCGCGTTTTCCTGCATAATAAGTAATCTATGTCCTATTCCAGATTATGGTCTACCTGTGAGATAAATTTCATAAAAATTCGTTCAGTAGTTTTTGCGTGAAAGAGTAACAAACATAGCTATATATCCTCATTCAAGAACTACATTTACATAACAGATAAATGTTTGTTGTCCAGAAGTGTGTCCATACCAGTAACGTGTGTGTATGTGAGCGTAAATGATATAAATATTTATGTTCCTTTTAATGATATTACCTAATCATTACCTAGTCATTATTCCATTAATTTAAACAAACCAAACAAAACTCTATGATATGTGAATACAAATTTGTAGTTCATTCATAAGAAATATTCGCGTATTCGATTTCTACGTACATATTATCAATATTTACATCGAACGACTCGTCTGAGTAATGCGTTGCCGTCAAAGTGATATTTATGGGAAACGTGTGAGTATTAACAATTATTAATAATTCTCACAGTACCGTGGCTCGTACGTATACATTGAAGGAATCATCAATTTTTAAATTGTTTGAATTAAGCCAATAAGCATTATCGTAAAATTAATTATAATTTTGCTGGCTGGTTAAAGTTTAAAGAAAATTATGAAAATTCATAGGGAAATAAAAACAATGGAGGGAATTTTACGATTATTTTTAAGGTTTTTTTTGTTTGTCGTAAAATTACAGAACGAAGTAATGTAAGTAAATATACATCATGGATAAATAATTAGCATCGTATTATGATCTTGTATTTTTTATGTTTAAGTCAGGGCAAACAAAATACAATCTGAATGAATTTTAAAGTACAATCTGTGTTGAATGAAAAAATATGTACATTACATACAATGACATACAAGATATCTGAATATATGTTTCCGTATTATCCTCGTGTGTTTTGAAACTCGTCACCTGCTCAGAGGACGGTTTTGCATACAATGACGAGTTTACAAGCCCCTGAGGAGGATGAATAGAGCCTGTCCACAGTTTTGATAAGGCAGCTAGTAATTTTTCATTTCATAATTTCTAGTCGGATTTTCATTGTTAGTTAGAACAATTTGCAGGCAGTCACGATAATTGTTTATTTTCTTGAATTTACAGTTTAGAGGAGATTGTAGCCAGGTCGTTATAGGAGTGACGTAGACAAGGAAAACGAATGACGTAAATTCTTGACCAAATCAGATTTATTTATTTATTCTTTATTTATTCCGGGTTCGATTCCCGGCCAGGGCAGATATTTATGTGGCAGATAAATATTTGTACTCGGGTCATGGATGTTACTGTGATGTGTTATATGTGTCGTCCAAGCCACCCGCGACACAGGTAATAACCTACTGCGGGGGTATGAGTGTGTTAGCGTTTATTATTATTATTATTTTTATTATTATTCTTTATTGAACCTTACACAAGTAATGGAACAAAAGGCGGACTTAATACTAAAAGCATTCTCTGCCAGTCAACCTTAGGGCAGTGGGAGAACAAAGAAGGCGGCAGGCAGTTTCTAGTATTTCATAGCAAAATAACGTCCGCTCCAATGATCTATATATTCAAAAAGTTGAAGTATGCTCAATTGCTCATACCATGGATTTAATGACAATTGATTCAAAACTTTAAACTTTGATGCAATTGATTGTTAGAACAATGATTTCTCAAGCTATAAACAAATGAATCAACAAATGTCCCTTTCTT
Organism: Thymelicus acteon; assembly: GCA_951805285.1. Lineage (NCBI taxonomy): Eukaryota > Metazoa > Arthropoda > Insecta > Lepidoptera > Hesperiidae > Thymelicus > Thymelicus acteon. The sequence goes on from OX638233.1 coordinate 6,104,970, forward strand.
CCCGCCAAGCCACTCCCTAAAGGCACAACAAATACCGCCGATACTTTCACTTCTGTTTCCCGATACCATATTCGGAAACATTCGACACGGAACTAGCCTGAACAACGCTTACCGGGTTACTGCTATCTTGAAATCGATGGCTTTTGCTGAAATAATACGAATGCAGTACAAATATACGTTATTGGTATACACCGGTATAAATATACAAGAAACACGTTCAACGAAAATAAGAGGCGCTGTTGTCGCTAATGCGCTATCTTTTACATACAATCATACTTATAAGCACGGACGTAAAAAAAGAACGGACGTAACCTTGTCTAATCGAGAGTGAAGCTGACAGCTGACAGCTCGCTTACCATGTGTGCGTAATTTTGTAATTTTTGATTCGCGATGGTGTCAATGTCATATCAAGATGGTGTCAATGTGTGGGTGTGTGTACTTGTACGAATACAGAGTTGGTATTACTATGGGTGCTTCACTAAATTTGTTCTTAGGATTACGTCCGTCTTTTTTTTACGTCCGTGCTTATAAGATTTAAATATAATATAATTGCGTGACACGTATGTATGAGTGTGTAAGGCCTACAGTCCATGTAGAGCTACACTCTACATGGACGCCATAAGCACGTCATATCATCAATTGTCGCTTGCTGGCATCTTTCATAGTAAAAGTACGAAATCTGTTCACGAAACGACATCTTCGCGTTTGCCTTTTATATCTTTTATTATGCAGCTAGCTTGCTACGCTTAAATTGCATAATTAAGAGTTAATGTTTGTTATTTGTCGAATGGAATTTCGTATTCGAATCGAATTGTCTAAGCTCGCTTTTAAAAAACCCAGTGTATAACCCATAGATAGAATACAGAGACAAATGGAACTGGTACCTATAATAGTGTTGATTGGTATGGGAAACGCGCTAACAAAATTAACTTAAGTAGACCAATAATATTCGTATCAACAGCTCCCACGCAAGTTGTTGTAACCCCAAAAAAGTTATTTTATAGGAGAGCTATTCAAAGCTTTTCCATTTCTATTTGTCTCTGTGTTCTATGATAGAACCGCATGAACACGTACGGATCCTACGTCATAAAGTCCATAACATTATATTACATTTGAACGTCATAAATATCATTGTGTTGTCTCTATTACATTTTGCTTTTGCGCCTCTCAATGAGCCTAGCGCCTTATTGTAATTATCGTCTCGTTATCTATCGTTCTACTCCATGCATTGAGGAATGAATATGAAATTTATATTGATACTTTACGCACGCAAATTTTTCGCCAATTAAGCAGAAAAGTAGTTATGATTATCATGATATTTATCAAGTGTTTGAAATTACCACACTATCAACAGGAAGGCTATTTTCCAGTATTTTTTATTTAGCGGTTTGACTCTTTGTCTCCCAACCACCAAGTTCGAAACCTGCACGTACCTCTTACTTTAAAAATATGCGAATAAGAAGTTAAAATATTATCACTATCTTTTGCGAAGGAAAACATCATCGATAAACCCATGCCGGCTGACCAGGGTATCGTAAGAGGCGACAGAAGCCGGCTTCCCTCGCCCTGCCTTTAACGGTACCTACAGCTTCGTGTAAGGACTATTGCGTTTTGTTGCGGCTGGCTGGAGGCTTGAGAGCCAGTTCTTCGTCAGGTGATGCCTATGGTGTTACCGATGTCAATGGCTAATATTACCGCTTTGCATCAGGTGGCTCGTCTATTCATTTGTCAGCTGGTTAAATAAAAAAAATTGAAATGTGTGCTGGGACACATAGAAGAAGTGAAACTTCAACGGACAAGTGGAAAAACGAATCGCAACGGACAAGTGGAAAAACGAATCGCAACGGACAAATGGAAAGCAAACGAATCGCAACAAAATTTTTAACTTGTAGTTTTACGGGCAGATTGTTACTGTAACTTGTCCAATTTGAAAACCAAATATTTCCCCGCGATATATCGGCTACGTCTACGTCACGCCGCTTTTTCGTGACAGCAAAATCCTAATACCCCATCTATATAGAAGTTTCACTTCAAAAATCCGATTCTGAATAAGGAGCTCTAAACCCCGCAATGTTTTTCTTGGCTTTCAAGTATTTGTCTTTGTGAACGTTTGTAATATTGTATAGGTAATAAATATCACAAAAACTTGCACAGACGCAATATTATTGCTTATTTAAACTTGACCCAGACGATTGTTTATCAACACAATTCAGTAAGATTGGCTACCACTTGATTTGGCTGACATCCTTACGTTTTCCGACAAGTGTTCGTTTGTTCAGACGAATTTAAACTCTAAGACCTTGTATTTGAGGCTATTTTTTAAAGAGATGTGATAAGTGTAATATTGTCATGGATTAATCAAGCGAATCTATTATGTTTGCATTTGTCTCTAACGTATTATGTATGTCGAGAGTTTTCTTCTTTAACGGGGTCATGGGTCTAGCCTTTGTAATATAATGTTTTATGTACAAGTCTATATGTACTGGGCTTTATATGTTGATTGATCGAATGCAATGTTTAGTTACCCAGTTATTAGCTTAATCTATAAAGGTCGATGCATACGTAGCGTGGACGGGACGGGGACGGGACGCGGACGAGGCATAATTTTACGTGCGTGCTTCGTTCCCGTCCCGCGCGTGCCTCCGTGGCGTATGCGTTATCGTTTACATTTTCTATGAAACGATGTTTCCAAAACTTTACGTCCCGTCCCGTCCCCGTCCCGTCCACGTTACGTATGCATCAACCTTAAGTTTAACTTTGAATTTCAGCGTTGATTTGCTTAAGTGTTCAGTTTTTTTCATAGCGAAAAAACCAGTAGATACAATCTCAATTCGACATGAGATCGAGAGACACATTTATAGCATGTAGTTAGTAGTCTTGGTAGTGATCCTGCATGCGGGAACCAGGTTCGATTCCCGGTCGAGGCAGATATTTATATGACATATTAAAGATTGTTTTCTCGTCATGGACGTATGTGACAGATTATTTATTTGCGTGTGTCCATGCCGGCTGCATTAAGTTAAATGTATCACATAACGAGATTTCGTTTAACAAGCCACATCTTTTAATATGAGAAAAGGACATAAGACGTGTATATGAGTTAAGTCTTATTGAACAGCGTGTAATAAATATAACGATAAATGCACAGAACAGTAAAACTATACCTTTCTAAATATAATTAATGTATTAGCAACTTTCTTAATAAATAGAACAAGTTAAATATTCTGTCAGATGAAAAATAACGAACTAATTTTTATCTAAAGGTCGACTTTTATCTAGATTATGGTATAAATTACAAAATCTAATTGGTATTCTTATCTTGTCAGTGTTTGAAGTACGAAGCTATTAATTACTTATTCTGACCTGTCTGAAAAGTAATAATTACAATCACATCTATTTATTACACTAGATACATTTTTATTACCTATCGATATTATTGTAGAACACTTTGTTAGGTGTGAAGTACACTGAATGCTACGCTAATTGATCGCATTATGATATTATTGTTTCAAGAACGTATAATTTTTTTGTCGTCGTAATTTGTTGCTGGTTAAAATGAGTAGTATACAGTGATGTACAAGATACCTTAAATAAAGTATTTGGAATACAAAATACAAAATACCTTTAAATTAAGTATTTCAGATACCAGATGCAAATACCTTTCTGGAATGGTATCTGAAATACTAGATACAAAATACGTATCTTTTAAATACTTTTTATAGATAAAATACTTTTGTAAAAAAACGTTTTTTAACTGGCGAAAAAAAAGGAGGAGGTACTCAATTCGACACGTATATATATAAATATAATATACTAAAAATTAAAATATAATTACTTTTTAACAAAAAATTGAACCAACGAAAAAAAACTGAAAAGTGAAAAATTAAATAAACCATTTAGTATTATAAATTAAGATCTTAAATTAACATTAAATAAATAATTTTGAAGCGGTGCCAAACAGATGAAAAAACAAACGGCGAAAAGATGTGCGCCGCGCTACTGCTGCCGTGTGCATCGCATGCCGCTGCCCTCATAAAATGAACTTTATGTAATGAATTTTGCTTGTTTGTGTGGCTCCGTCTCAAAATTATTTATTTACTGTTAATTCAGCATCTTAATTTATAATACTAAATGGCTTATTTTTCGCTTTTCAGTTTTTTTCGTTGGTTTATTTTTTGTTAAAAAAACGTGTGACACTCGGGGGCTGCGGAAGAGCGACAGTGATTGAACAAATCCATCACTGCCGCTTTGACAAGTTGTCAAACATCACTGTTTTTCTTGATTCGCTCGCCGCGCTCAAGCCCGCGATAAAACCTAAGCAATAGCTTAAAAGTAATTATTTAATTAAAGTTTATTTTACCGTTTGATCGCGCAAACGTAATATTACATTTTATTACAACATAATAGTTATTATATATTTTTATTGAACTTCGATCCCGCTTTTAGCCGTGCGGTGATTCTGCCAATGTCAAGTATTAAACTATTACCGAGTACTATATTATATGTATATGAGTATACTATTACTAAAAGTATTTTAGCAAACATAGTATCTACAAAATACTAAGATACCAAACAAAAGGTATTTAAATACAAGATACGAAATGAATTTAAAAAAAGTATTGTAGATACAAGATGAAAATACGTATTTTGTATCTTGTATCTGTATTTCAGATACTTGTATCTTAGATAAGTTACATCTCTGGTAGTATATACTCGTAGTATTTATAGGAAATTCATAGTTATAGTAATAATAGTTTAATTTTTATCTTTTCTTACAGTTACAGTAGTTGTGCTTTTACATTATTTAATATGGCCCTTTATATATTTTTGAATTTCCCCTCGTACACCTTTATTATTAAACAATTGATTTAATAACATAATTAAACCCGCGTGAATCTGTAAAGTAAACTTTGAGATTATTATTGAGACAGGTATTGAAAAAGCGGAAGTACGATAAACATTTGATTTTTTCAACAATGTGCCATTATTTAATAACATTATTTGTATTTTTATAACATTTATAAAGACTAAAAAAAAAGAACAGCTGTCATGGGACGGCTGACAGATGTGAAACATCGAAATGCGTCGCCACGATCACCAACTCTAAAATCAGGTTTACCCCTCGCGTAAAGATGTTTCACGTCAATAATACTAAAAACACGCACTAAGACTGTATTCATAATATTACGGTTTCACCTAACTATAAACGTTTAGCTATTAATGTGCGCAAACCTAATCATTTTACGCGTCAAATAGATAGTCGATTTGAAATAATGATAAATGTAATTAAAATAAACTCGACACAGACTAAACAAATATCTCGTAGGGTCATCTCGACGATCAATCATAGCGGCCTTGTCGATTCTGTTCCACTTAGTACAGGGTTCAATTCCGTCTTCTTTATTTTGTGAGTACGGAAATATTTTTATAGGTACTCAGATGTTGTTTTTTGTTATTTCTTTTTTCATAGCAGCCCCTTTGTCTTAGTTGTAACTCTTAATATCAAAATATCCCGAAGTAGATTCTTAGAGAGCGCAGAGAAGCAAAGGTATGACATGACCGATGTATTGTCGACCAAAAATAAATTGGTGGATCCTCTCATTATTGGCTTTCCCACATAGCAGCTAAAACACTTGGCGGATTCTAAAAGGATGGTAGCTAGCCAGCCTGTAAAAACCCTTTAAGGAAGTTCAATTTTACAGCCATTTGCCATAACATAACGACCCTGTAGTCTAATTGGTAGCGACCCTACCTGTGAAGCGAGGGGTCCCGGGTTCGATCCCGGCCGGGGCAGATATTCATGTGACAGATAAATATTTGTACTCGGGTCATGGGTGTTGTTGTGATGTGTTATATGTGTCGTCCATGCCACCCGCGACACAGGTAAAAACCTACTGCGGGGGTATGAGTGTGTGAGCGTTTATAACGGCTTTAATTCTAACTGAATTAAGTGAAAGATGAATATGTCCTGATTAATATTATTACCACCTTCAAGTAAATATACATGATGACAACCATTCTACGAAGGACTGGAATAGCTTGCCTGCGACCACGTTCCGATTTGCCTATAACGTGGGTTTTCTCAAGAGAAGAGTGAATAGGCTTTTACTAAACACTCACCATCTTAGAATACGTCGCCACTTACCGTCAGATGAGATTATAATCAAGTATTAACTTATAATAGGATAACAAAAACAGTGCTCTTATGAAACAGAACTTTCCATCATAATAACAAAGTGTATTTCCCTTTGTCCAGTAGCGAGTGGCACCTGGGCTGGGAGCGGAGTTCCTTGCACGGCGTCAGCTGGTACCATCTCCTGCATCCCGACTGCTGCAAGGAGGCGCAGAGTAAACATCGGTTAAGTAAGTACTTTTATAGTTCTGCTAAGGTATCAGTTTTTAACCGACTTCAAAAAAAGGAGGAGGTTGTCAATTCGACTGTATTTTTTTTTATATATGTTCGATACCTCAGAACTTTGGACTGGGCGAACCGTTTTTGGTGATTCTTTTTTTAATCGAAAGCTGGTGGCTGTCATGTGGTCCCTTAATTTTATTGAGATCTGACAATGGCATCCATGATAAAACCATTTAAGTCTAAAATTTGTATTAAGTAAGCGCGACAAATGGACGAATAACTCAATATCAAGCCAACCGATTTCGACGATTCTTTTTTTAATCAAAAGCAGGTGCTTGTCACGTAATTCCACATAAATTTACAAGTAATTTTACAATTCCACATAAATTGACAAGTAGTTTTAGAGTAACTTTGAAGTCGGTTATTTTTTGTTAGTAAAATTTAGACTATAATAGCAGTGATATAGCCTGGCGGTTAGAACGTTGGTCTCCCGAACGAAGGGGCCCGAGTTCAAATCCTGGCACGCACCTCAAATTTTCAAATAGTGCGTGTTAGAAGTTAATTATCACTTGCTTCGATGAAGGAAAACATCGTGAGGAAACCTGCACACGGGCGAGTTCTCTATAAAGTTCTCAAAGGTGTGTGAAGTCTACCAATCCGCACTTGGCCAGCGTGGTAGACTATGGCCTGTACCCCTCACATTGTGAGAGGAGACCCCGAGCCCAGCATCTGGACAATTATGGGTTGTTGCTTTGCTGTCTGTGACATGCATCTGTGAAAAGAATATGTAAGGAACTTGGCCATTCTTAAAAGAACTCCTTCCAATATCTAATTAATTGTTAAAAATGCACACATATGAATACATTCATATACATACGTAATTGAAGGGGTAAGTGTAAAAGGCTTTAAGTAACAAAAACAATAATTCGAGATAAATGCGTTTGAAAGTCAAGACTTCATTTTCGTCATATTCTTATTATACAACTTCAAATCTGTTTTTTTATGATTCCAAATAATATAAGATACCTTCGAATTCTCATATATAAAGTATTTTTTTAAATTATTACTCTGTAATAAGCAAATATTGTCAGTTTTGCAATTAAAACCCAATAAAAATGCGCCACATCCGTGCGTTTTTCACGAAACAAGGATTTAAACAACATTATATCCTTGTATTATGTACAAGAAGGGATTCTACAGACGCACACGAAGTCGCCGTAAATGGAAAAAGGGTATAATGAACTATGAATCGTACTCGGTTTCCACTGAATCGCAGTTTTAAGAGATTTTGAATCTTTTTTTCATTTATGCTATGAACATTTACTAAAAAATATTGCGCAATAAAAGTTATCTTGTACTTTAAATCCTTATTTTGTTTACAGTGTGGTGGAAGGTGGAAATTCTTAGAGATTTTAAATTCAATAAAGCATTTTACCACTAGACCATTATGCATAACGTGTATTTAAATCCTTTTAAACCTAAATATCTTCGTATACATAGCCTTGCCAGATATACTGTTACAGCCTTGTTTAATTTAAGTACCAAATACTAGCGAGAAATGTTTCGATTGACTACGAATGAGGAAATTGTGCACTATCTTAAAATAAAGAAATAATTGATATTGTGTCATTTAATAAAAATGAGTGGACGTTAAAATAAGACACACACGGGTTATTAAGTTGCACCGCTACAGCTATGCAGCTTGAGGTTTTTAAATTGCTGAAAATTTGAAAAATAACTCATGGATTTTTTTTATCGTACTATCAAATGATTCCCTGAAGTTTCGAGCTTCGAAAACCGTAGAAGAAGCGCCCAACCTTGCACGGTTAGAATGCCAGCGATCACCAAAGAGGTACAGGCGCAAATTAAACGAATTCCCGTCCGGAAGCAAAAAATTTTAGCTCTTCAGGTAGGGTTAAGAAAAACTACCATAAAATGAATGTTAAATGAAGACCTTGTACCCAGAGCTTATCGACGACACGCAGGGAATTTCCGTAATGAACCTCCAAAAAAATTAAGGCTCGAGAGATGACCAGCTTTGTTAAGAAGGTACGCGAGAAAAAAAAACCGCCAAATTCTTATTTCAAACGAAAAAATTTTTGGCATTGAAGAAAGTTACAAAAAACAAAGTGATAAAATATTATGCCCACGTGAACAAAGAAGCAACCAGGCGTATGCCAATAATCCAGCGTGGGCATTATCCTGCGTCAATCATGGTTTGACTTGGAGTCTCATATTCGGGCTCATCTGTGATATTTCTCTGTGAAAAAGAAGTGAAGCCCAGTATTTTTGAGTATCAAAATACTATCCTTGCAAAGATTGTGGAACATCTTCTTCAAAAAATTATCGAAAATCCACAATAAGTATTCCAATATGATTCAGTGCCAGATCATCAGAAAGCAGGATACAAAACTGGCTGATTGGTCATAAAATTTACTTTATAGGGCACAACGAGGGGCCCTCTTAAAGCACAGACTTACATCCGTTGGAAACAAAATATGGCTACAATGGAAACAGAAAGCATGCGCTAAATCTCACCAAAATTTTAAGTTTCTGAAAGCATCCATGATTAAAGCAGTAGCTGATATAGATACGAACCTTGTACATGCTACGATTGACGACTGGCCTAAGAGGTTGAGGCCCTACATTCAAAACCAGGGAGGGTATTTTGAATAACCGAAACAAAACTTTAATTAACATTTAACTACCTTTGTTTTTATATAATTAATTTACAGATATCTTAATTCCAAAAAAATATATTTAGTGAAGTGTTTGTAACAGTATTTATGGCTAGACTAGGTATAAAACCTATGCCATAAGATTAAGAATCGAAAGACGAATTCAACGATACCAATAACTCTATTTCAATAATTTCATCAATTGAACCCTTTTTACACTTACCCCTTCAATTATTAAGAGCACAATTCTATACCATATTAGGTAGGTAATAAAACTGAAATTAATCAGTGTCTTTAATTTTTGTTCGTTTTTATTATTCGTGTTAATTCATTTTTTGAATGCGGTAACTTACTAACAATAAAATAATACACTTTTACTATCCCAATCTACAACTCCATTTACCATCGTACAAAACATACCTCATAGTGATTCACCCAGTACAGACTTAACAAACAGTGCTCTATATTGTTAATGTCAGTTTATTCAATTTCAGTTTTTTTATTAAATTAAACAATTAAGTTTATGGATAATTGACAATACAGGATCAAGAATAAAACTCAGCTTTTAACTGAGTCATACAATTTTCATAATACAAGATAATTTCATAATATCAAGTGTTGTGTTGTATTTAATACACATAATGTTATTTTAATATGAAAACGAATTTAATTACGGATATTGAGCATATTATCATTACCAAACTACGTAGCTTTAAAGTATATTCTGACCTTTAACAATGATAATATAGGTTTAAACAATGACGATGACTCTAAAGCTATTAGGTGTTGTTATTTTAAATTTTAACGCTTAATAAACATTTTATGGGGATCCCAGAATTACCCCCTTATAAAAACAAGCAAAGTTATAGAAGGCTTATAAAGTGTTTCGTTTCTTTCACTCTTATGAAAAACGATAAAGATAAAACATATGATAACAGTGCAATTACTGTGGTGCAATAGCTAAAATAGGTTTATGCCATCAAAAACAAAACTTGTAAAAAAAACCAAGTCTCGCAACTCAGTTCTTCTACCGTAAAAAGTTGTGAGATCCATGTAATACCAAGTCGGTTAATTTATTCAGTTCCTACTTAAGGGTCCTTCTGTCTTAAGTTGTTACGTAATTAGCTAACCTAACAAGTAACAACATCTTATAGTGACCATATTATCAATATTAAAAATCTTTTATGTTTTAAATAAATAGATCGACTTGACCATCGCATGAAAACACAATGTACCTCACAAGTAATACCTACATATTGTATTAAATTTGATTGTTTAGTGCGATTGCCAAGTCAATCTATTTATTTAAAACATAAAAGATTTTTAATATTGATAATATGGTCACTATAAGATGTTGTTACTTGTTATGTTAGCTAATTACGTAACAACTTAAGACAGAAGGACTCTTAAGTAGGAACTGAATAAATTAACCGACTTGGTATTACATGGATCTCACAACTTTTTACGGTAGAAGAACTGAGTTGCGAGACTTGGTTTTTTTACAAGTTTTGTTTTTGATGGCATCTCATTTCTTTTTGTAGATAGTTCTACTTTTTTTCCTTTTACAAGTTACCTTTGAACATAATTATATCTAGGTACCTATCTACACCTATTATTCCATTATATTATATACAGGTACACTGATTCATTCACTGCAAATGTTACTTTGTTATACAGGTACAGTAATTCATTAACTGCAAATGTAACTTTGTAATCCTATATATTTATATGGGATTACAAAGTTATTTATGCAGTTGATGTATCTAGAAAACTGGACCGAAATTGCAAAATATTTTAGTTTTCCCTTGATTTATACACTAAACACTAAGGGCTTGTTTCACAATCTTCAAGTAAGTCCGAAGTAAGCTATTCGTTGGTTAAGTTGACATTTCGTGTATGTAAAATGACACTTTAACGTCACTTTAACCGGCGAATAGCTTATTCAGGACTCTACTTGAAGATGGTGAAACAAGCCCTAATTGTGTTCCAAAATTGGAACTTCTATGTCTGCTAGAAGTGCCTTAGAGTTTTGATGATCGGTCAGTCAGTCAGTGAGTGACGAAATTAAGAAACTTTGACTAGTTATAATTCTTAAACTACTGGTTCAAATTGAATGAAATTTGAAATATACCGTGTTTATACAATGCCTGCTTGGTTACTAAAAATTCAGGCTTCTAGCTTTATCCACAACGAAGTTATAGGGGGTCGAAAATGGCCTGAATTGCTTCGAGAAAAGGATGGTACGGCCGTGCCGTTTTTTGCTCGACTTGGCGGGGGCACTGCCGTGCCTCCAGATTAAGCGTTAATGAACGAGGCCGTAAGTCATTTATATGACAAATAAAATGTTCTCAGGTCGTGGATGTTTACGATGTCTTATTTGTCTGTCCACAGATAATTCTAATGCGAGTGAGTGTATGAGCACTTAGGTATTACTTATTATAAGTAGGTACTACTCAATACTCGATACTTTTATTGCATAAATATGTAGTAACATGATATATAACACAGTCACATATCACATACTACACAATAATAACCCTAAAAGGGTGTTGCAATTTTCTGGGTGGTGGACCAATTCATTTTATTTCCAAATACTTTATATTCCAATTTAAATTAAATCGAGTAAATTAAATTAAATTATGTTACATTAAATTATATTTATAACCATTAAACCATATTCAATTTATTGTTTGATCGTATTTTAGTTATCAGTACTATTATGTAGTACCTATAATTATTTCTTCCGTGGTATTACTTTATTATTATAATACTTTGAAATCTAGGATACTTCCAATAACTTTATATCCAATTATTTCTTCCATCGAAGCAAATTTTATTATGAAAAAAAATATATTCACACAATCATAAGTTAATTATCACTTGCTTCGGTGAAGGAAAACATCGTGAGGAAACCTGCACACCGGAGAGTTCTCTATAAGTTCTCAAAGGTGTGTGAAGTCTACAAATCCACACTTGGCCAGCATGGTAGACTATGGTCTGTTCCCTCCCTTCGTGAGATGAGATCTTGAGCCCAGCAATGGGACAATTATGGGTTGTTGCTTTCTTGCTTTATTCACACAATCACTACTTCACGGGCAGTAGTCAAAACCTGGTCCCGTTACGAAAAACTAATGTCTCAATCACTAAAATGATGACAGCCTGGTGACCAGGCTATCATTACCAACATTCATCTATTATTGCCGAAAATTTAATGATTAATTAATAATAATGATGTATCCTTACTTCCTTAGGTATATGCGTACTTATAAAAACATAAGTCATCTTAAAATGTCGACAATAAGCGAACTATTGAGAAGTTTAGTGTAGTAAAAATAAAATTTAATAGAGGCGTTTAATATACAATTCGGTTTATCATTGCCAGTGGAATAATATTCCCACGTTTGTTGTTAGTGTATCGTATTTAAAACATTCGCTCACAATACGCAAATGTTAAGTTGCAATGTTCCAGCCATAAGCCTAATCGACTTCATGGCTTTATTTCGAAAGTCGATGCAGGCGGTGGCGTAATGCACGTAAAACTAAGTTTGAAGAATTAATAGTTGTTTATAATAAAAATGTACGATACATAATATCTATTAAAGCTCAGTTTTAGAAATGGAAAGCTTTTTTCGGATAGACTTCAACACTAACTCCGATTCAATGTTGTCAGTATGACAGAGGCGACAATGGTGTGCCTCCGGGTGAAGATTTTCAACAATTATATAAGTTTTTAATTTTATTATCTTAAAGCTTTGAAACAGCCGCCAAACGATTAGGCACAAGATGATATTTTTAAATTACTATTTAACGATTTTAATACGCCTTAACAAAATTTCAACATCTATACCGCTATAGCCCTTAACAGAAAGGAATTGAGATGATATTGGCTTCAAAACAGCTTCATGGAGAGATAAGTCTAATGATACTTGACGTTGAAGTGTTAGTAATACGGTTTACACATCTCCGCAATCTCCGACTCAGAATATCTAAAGATCTCTTGTGATTTCGAGTGTTTCATTTGATTTCATTCATGGCTTATAAAGAGACAAAATTGAGTTTGAATAACTTTAAATTTCGTCACATCTTACTTTACGAGTACATCTTTCGTTTCAAAGTGGTCATTTTATAGTATTGCTTAAAGTGTTAAAATATTTGAGTCTTCATTATCAAATTTTGGCGAAGAAATTATAACAATAGATTAAACCCTGAAGTCTGTTATTCAGGACACCAAACCCAGTACTAACAAATTGATAGTTACATGTTTTTTGCACGTTTTCTCACACAATAAGTTGCACGAACGAGATGTAACCTTGATAACAAGTGTTGTAACGTGCTGTCACATCAGTATCACATCCATCTATCCACAGATTACATAAAAGTCATCTTCGATAACCTATGGCAACATTTTGAAGCCAAATCCTAGCAAACACACGTTTTAGAGAAAGTTGACACTAGAACGTGTGACGTGTGAACAGTCCTTCAAATACGTGACTGATTTAATCGGCCGAAGCTCTCTAAAACTCGAAGAAAATTTCTATAAGGATTTTGAACTTTATTCCGTAGAGAATATTAAAAATATTGAAATCCTTTCGTCAGATGACAATACGTAAAGGGCTCGTGACTTTCCACTTTACAGTTCCGGAATCAGAACACTTTCAAATATTGTTGACGTGGAAACAACTGCTTCTCGTTACTAGGACTTATGTGAACACTTGAACAGCTTTGACACGATACTAAGATCGGTTTTTATAATGAGTTTTCAGTGTGTTTTGAATCTTGTGTTTTAGCACGGAGGCAAATCGACCCATTATCCTCATAAACCATTGATGATAGGTAAAGCAAACTATCTTCTTGGTGACAATTGAATCTCAATACATTCATTGAATATGTAACCAAGTCATGTGTCATCCTCTTTGTCTAATTCGCTACTGGTTTATTAACAGAAACGAAAAAGAACATTTAATCACTTGATTTTATGACCCATTAATAGTCACACTGCCTGCTGAGGTTCCAAGTTTGATTCTCGTTCAGTACAAACATTTAATCATTAGTTGTTTTCGATTCAAACATGGCGTTGCTTATGATGTCTTGTCTTCATTTAGACCTGCAAAGAAGCCTTTATTACTAGTGACGTCAGTTACTTCGAAAACAGATTCTTAGCAATAAAGCAAATTTGATGAACATAAACGTTGAAGATATCACTAGACGTAACAAGTGTAGTATGTATTATAAAAATAGAGGCCATTAGCTATACTTGTAGCAAATCAAAGCCAGTTAAACAGAGCACACATAGGGAACAGGGGTAGGGTCCGATAAACGCACTAGCTAGCGGGAGCGCAATCATAGCCGTTGACTATCTCGCAACTTTATAGATACGAGTGACCATGAGGTCAGTTGGTATTATACTCGGAATTATCTGTCAATTAATTAATCATACTGTAGGACTGATTAGGACACAGGATTAGGACGATAATTTATGGTTTCTGCGCACTACTGTGCCGTACCACACGTCCGTGCTAAGAATGTTTCAGGCAAAAACATGTTCTTTAATTAAGGTTCTTTGTACCACAGTTGGACAAAAATTTCATTGTCTGGATATTTTTGTGTTATTTTTATTTATATTTATAAGGCACTAGTGGATACTCGGCATGTGCTACTACGCGAGCAATTTTTGTATGGAAGAAGTCGAAAATCTAAAAATGTGCCAAATTCATTTCAAAATATAAAACCATTTTGACGTTTTTATGTTTTATATATATATAAGACTATATGTTACAAGCAAGGGAAAAGGAGAAGCAACTATCAATGACATGTATCATGTTTTTTATATGTGAAAATGAGATAATTTACCACTCTAAAAAGTAGCCTATGTCACTCTCTAGCCCTCCAACAACCTCCAAACAAAAAAAAACACGTAAACCGAGGCTCTGTTTTGACATGAAAGAAAGACAACAAACAGACAAACGCACAAACATTCACATGTATAATATTAGTATAGATTACACAATTTACAAATACATTAGTCTTCAATATTCAATATGCTACGATACTCAACCTAATCTTAAACCAACATTCGAGATTGCACAAATAACCACCCGCCATTAACCCTCATTACTCTTTCACTAACCTCCCATTACTATATGACGAAATTATGTTTTATTACACTGACATAAAGTCGATAATGTCTTGTATAAGCTATACAAAAATGGACTCAATACCGTAAACGAAATGAGTAAGTATATCTGTTTGGTAGTTTGTGAAGTACGACGATCTAGAATCATCCGTATGACTATAATCACTGTGATATAATAAACATTAGTGATTCATTTTTTATAGTCCAATTGATAGCTCCATTGATGGAATAGGGACATCAGGAAATATTGGATAGGAAATAATAACTCCAGTAACGTTACGTTAAGGATATCCATCCGCACTTTGTCAATAATATATTTGGCACTTTTTAAGTAACGTAATTCAATTTGCTTAAATCGTGTATAAAAGATAATATTGATAGCGTTTGTCCAAAACAAAGTAATCGTAAATAATGTTTTATTTACGATGGGATCATAAGCTTTTATTTATATTCCTGTTCCTTTATTCCAAATAAGGAAAGTTTTAAGCAGTATACCAATTTAAATGGTAATGATTATTCCTGCACTTGTAACAGTATTGAGAACAAAACAGCTTCCAGAAGTATTGTCGAGAGCCGTAACCGTCATGTGTTTCCCAACCGTAGTCATAGATTAACGAGAAGAAAAGATGGAGTGTAAGAAAAGTGACGGTTAATGTGTTTTTATTACTATTGCATGTTTGCTGAGGGTTGACAGTTGTAATGGCATTTGTTGGACATATCAAGCACTGTAATGTACCAAATTGAACTTTGATAAAATGATCTATACTCATGTCAACAACCCTATCCTTGCCTATCTGTCCATGTTTCCAAATTATTTCATAGTTTCAAATATCTCATAGTTAGTCTCAAACCATTAGCGACTAACTGTGAGACACGAATATCTCCGCGTTACTGAGGAGGCCTAGCTTAGTACGTACTCCACCATGCTACCTTACCTCGTTAGAGAGGATTAATAGATCGGTCATCCAAGCAAACTGAAACAGCATTAGCAAAGCAATTAAATGCAATTAAATATACACCAGAATTTTCAGCTTAACGTGTTTTCCGAAGCACAGAAACGCTCAAGAAATGCTCCCACTTATAGGCCACCTGAACTAACGTTCACGCCCATAGTTGCTTAACTCGGTCGGTCACTTAGGATCACTTCACTCTATCTATTCTTCTCATTAATCTATGACCGTTACTATGAAATGAGCCGCACAACGCCAGCGTAACAATTCAGCTGTCACCCTCCGGATTTTATAGTTTATTCACCGCATAGATTATCTAAAAGATATTAGCATTTAATCCTATTCTTTGTCTACAAACTGTCACATTGGATTTATTAAGTATCGCAATCAGATATTGGCATGTTTCGTGGGAATTCCAGTAATTATTAGCATAAGATAAGATAGCATTAGAATTACATCGCTTATAAATTTATTAACGCCTACAAGTACGCGTTAATACCGTCGAATGGGAGTTGTGCGTGATACAGATGCAAATAGGGTTCTTAAGTTAAATTAAATGTCAGAGGGCATTACATTATAAGTACATAATTAGGCACTCGATGAATCGATAAAAACAATTTCATGCTCCTTACAGCTTAAGCTTGGAAGCTTAAAAACGCTATCTATACGTATACATAAAAAACAAAAATTGTTTGTAGGGATGTCCTCTATAGACTCTGTAAAGTCTGAAAGCATCTTACCGATATGCGTCAAAATGGTTTCATTTGAAAGGCAATAATTCGAAGGTGGTTTAAGAAAACTAAAACGATGCATTAACCACATGCAGTCCATTGATAAAGTCGATTTTCCACTTTTCCCACACAATAGTTTGAAGATAATATTATGTAAAGATGGCGCATCAACGTCAACGCAAAAATACTAATCTGTCATTCTCATCAGAAAAGTTTTCAGCGTAGTCGGAACCCGCCGGGTATTCACTAGTAGTGCTATAAAATCATAAATGTTCTTACAAATCAGAGTTACGACTCGTAACAGGTGAGATAAGTATTAAAAGGTTGTGGTAAGTCCCAGACCTTCATAAGAAGTAAACCCGATTACACAAACATTGCAATATTTATAATCCAGTTACATACCTAAGCTGTAGAGTTCAGGTTACGCTTCATTTTTAACCGACTTCAAAAAAGGAGGAGGTATTCAATTCTACTGTATTTTTTTTATGTTTTTACCTCAGAAATTTCTACTTTGATGATTCTTTTTTTAATCGAAAGCTGGTACTTACACGCGAATGCTTGTCAGTCAGGGAGGTAGTATTGTAATGTAATGCTCAAAGACGAATCTATAATGTTATTGTTACATTACACGCGAATGCTCCCGGTGAGGGAGCACCTTAACGAGTAGTTTTTGAGTTATCCCTAATTTTGAAGTCGATTATTTTTTGTCAAGTATTATTTCCTTGACAACCCTAATCAAAAAAGTAAAGCTCACTCTCATCGACACTTCAATTTTATATTTCCGTCACCAAACAGGTACAGATATAAAAACAATAATAAACTTGTCAACAACGTAGTATCGGAATAATCAAAACGATCTCATTTACCGAAGGTCCTCAGCTCGTTTGGTTAGATCGCGGATGTCCTGGAGAGCTAATATAATGCATATTTAATTGCGACCTTAGACCACGCTATCCATATTTATGACCAGCGTTTCATGTCACCGAGAGAACGTTACAGCGTTTGAAAGCTCGTTAATCGCATATTTGCTTTTCTAATTTATGAGGTACGGTTGGACTAAATAACGATTGTAATGAAATTTGTTATGAGGGTCGTAGGTGGTCTAGGAGCTACGTAGTAACGGTGTTTATTACAGATGTTTTGGGATTAACATATTGTTGGGTATTGGAACGATATCTTACTAATATTATAAAATATTGAAATTTCTATTATAGTTAGTTGTATTGTGATAATAATTAAAAAGTAATATAGGTAATTAATTGTGTATAGTGAAACTGGAACACAATGCATGCTGTGATTGCCTATAATTGAAAGAGCAGTTATGTATACATCTACAACGTGCGTAGATTATAAGCTTGTTGCACTATTTCTTGCGTTGGCAATCCAAATACATAAATAAATAAATAAATGTGGAAGTTTGTGAGAATGTATGAATGTTCGTTACTCATACACGCAAAAACTACTGTAATGAACTGAAGATTTTCATGAAATTTAGCACACACATAGACATGACCCGGAATAAGATACTTATTATCCCGGAAAATACAAAACTGCAGGCAGAACGTAAGCAGTTTTTATATAGATTAGAATGCGGCGTGTCTTAAGGTACTTTAGGTCCAGCGCAGTATAGCTACCAACAGGACAGTAAGACAGTTGGCTTACACACAAATACGAGTACCTTATTAACGAGCAGACGAGTCACCTGATGGTGAATAGTCTTTGTCGCCCATGGACCACAACTAGGGTTGCCAGATGGCAAGACTGAAATATCTGGGCAAAAGTTCAATAAGTCCTAATTTGTCGGAACAAAAAATGTTTTTTTTGGAAATAGCCGGCACACGAGATGACAAAAAACGACTAGAGCGCGTCTGGCGGACACGTTCTGTTGAATCGATTGAATTGTCGGGGCATTTTGTATTTTGTCGGGACTCTGGACTCTGGACCCTGGAAATGGAATGGAAATGTTAGTACAATCCAGACGAGGCCCGGCCATCTGGCAACCCTAACCACAACTGAGGCCAAAAGCATTGCTAATGCTTTGCCAGTCAAAAAAGACCCGGGAAACCCGCATTATGAAAAGCTCTTCAACTCTGCAACCAAAACTCTCAAAGTGTTTTCACAAAGAGCTTTAGATATCAATTCTATCATAATGTAGTTTCATAACCAACATTTAATAATTATTTAAATGTGACTAGGCACTATTAGATACTATTAGATTATCGGACTTTAACAGAACTGTGCCCGATCGCTCCCGAACAAAGCGAGCACGCAAGCAGTTGTTCGGCAGTGATTGGGCGGCTTCGCGGAGCCCAGCGAAAAGCGCATCGGATGACACGTTACTATAAAAACAATTGGTTTGTCTGACCAAACATAAATATTAAATTATACATTAAAATTTTGATATAAAATAAAATGTACAAAATAAAAAATACAGAGTAGCTCCGCTACAGAACTAAGTACTATACAGAAATGTTCTCATCACAAAATATGTACGAGTAACTACTGAGTCTAAATGCAAATGCCTTACAATAATTTAAATCAAAACCGACTGAAATTATTCAGTCTCTTTGAAAGCTTAATAGCCAACCCATTAACCTAATAAAAATAAATCTAGTATACAAATTCAGCGTAAAACCGGTATCTTTAAAATGATTTACTTGCGGAATGCATTTCCATATTTCCATACCAGTTTTAACGGTCTATGCTATTTTGTTTGGCCATAAATCTTTGTAATTATTATCGCAGTATCATCGTCGTTGAAGTGTTCATATATCTTAATAATTCTTCAATAATCTTGCGAGACGACGAATTTATCAGTGACTTGTAAACTTGTCAACAGTTTGGTAATAAATGCGTTTTAGTAAGTGAATCATAGAACCTAGTTTGCGCGATACAAAAGCTGACGGAACAAACGATCAAACGAAACAACTCGTAAATGACAAACGTTTAAGAATACTTTGTAGTGAACACTAAATAATACACACTATACATAATACAACACTAAATAATAATAAACACTAGTGCTTTGTAAATATTCATACTTAAATAAAACTCTGGTAAATTTCAATAATATTATATGTATTATAAATAAACATTGACATCCCCGAAGGGTCAATCTATACTGCATTAAATATTTGTATTGATTTATTTTTCCGCCACTACTTATTCCTCCCTAGAATCCTTTGAACGCTAAAAATAAAATAAAAACTTTATCATAACATCAACAAACCAGGTCATCAATGACATGGCGATACAAACTTGAAGCGTTCCGTAAATGGGCATGCGTCAACGAAGCCGATCATCCGAGCGGACCATATCTGGCTAATGTAAATTGTTATTTTAACATCATCGTACTGTACCAACACCAAATTTATCACCACATCAGTCAAATTTGATCTCAGTTGGAACCGTGTTAGGTATATTTTAACTTGCAGCCTGAACAAACGTTTTCACCTTTTTTGGAATGTGTCTATTTAGGCAGTGTACGTTAACTTAAGTCGATAATCTGTTCATTAACAATAGTCCAATATTAGATCCATTCAATTATTACGATTCACACTCAATCGGCTTTGATTTGAAATAGTGATTGAACGTTTGTTATCTGTTTAACAATTGTGAATTGATAGTTTTTGCACGGCGCTTATCGTTTGCATCAACAGACAGACAGCGCAAAAACTTTATTGGATGAATGATCTAATGATATTACAAGATGTTTGGAGTCTTGTAGGTACATCGTTATTAAATTAAAATCTGTGTGACGATTAGGATTTATTCTATGAAAGCCAATGATCTTATTTCATGGAAATTAAAAAAGTATAGAACGTAATAAGTATAGCAAATTCCATATAAAGCACGCCTTATAATAGAGACTAAAATATGAATATGTTACCGGATATCTGTATAATTCAGCATTCTATACAATACCTAGGCAATGTATAGAATATCTAAAACGTTCAGGTAACGTTTTGAATATTATTTATTTCATACTTAGCCCAGGCATTCTATACAATACTCCATGCGTAGTTGGTAATGTGTGTAAAAGACGGTTCTCTAAACTGCCTTTTCGCCGAAAATTGTTTGGCCGATTATCACTTGCCAAGTAACGTTTCGCAGAATTTTATTTCGCCGAATAATCATTTGTCAACTTATCACATTTTTTTTTTAATTTCCCAAACTAACAGTTGCCAACTGTACGTTTGGTCTGCCTTTTATAATGACACTTTTCAAAAGGCCAACTTTCAAGTAGCGAATGTTTCAGTTAGAGTAATATTCATTTGGTTGTATATTGTTTATAAACCTAGGTTTGTAAATTTGCGGTTCTTGTTATCTTTATTTATTTATTTATTATAGGATTACCAACATAAGATACAGTTTCATCATTTGCAATACAAGTTGTTACTTATCATATTAAATCTTACTGTTCCTACAATTACAGGTAACCACAGCATGCTTTGCAAATAGTCATCTTCCGGTGACATATGCACTTTTAGTAAGAATTTAGGGGATTTGATACATAAAAAGGCTTCCAAACATCTCCGGCGCTGCGGGAAGTGCAGCCCCTCCGCCCTTGCATAACAAACTGCAGGCACTCCATGCTCGCCTACGCAGCTTCGGCTTTTTGGTCGCCTGCGGCGACCAGCCTCAGCCGCTTCGGCTCACATGGTGCCTGCAGTTTGTTACAGCGGGCGGGGGCTGCTCTCCCTCCGCGCCTCCGGGGTTTACATTCACTCTAGGGGTAGGGCAGACTAGTACCACGTGGGGTCGGGGTTGACTAAGTCGGTTCTGTCACCAATTTTGAAAAATCCAAAGCTGCGTAGGCGAGCAGTGTAGTGTAGGAGCCATTAGACTGCATCTCTCCTTACCATCAAGTGTGATTTCGGTCAAGCATTAATTTAAAATGTATAAAAAAATATCTATTCATGCAGGTTATAATTTGTTTTGAGTGTGTTTTTAAGTAAATTCTTAATTCCAACCTCCATCCAAGTTGACTATACATACCCAAATCTAACTTTATTCATTGCCGGTGGACCTGCAGGTATTCTGTACAGTAGTTGGGAAACGTATACATTACCTAGGCAAACTATGTAATGGTGATAATATTCATATAATTTAATACACTGCCAAAACGACCCAGGTATTATACACATTTCCTAGGAATTGTGTTGAATACCAGCATTATACAGATATCCGGTAACAAATACACAAGATAGAGAATTGGAAGGGTGGCTATTTTTACAAGGTAAGTCGACTAGAAGTATGAAAATTATGTTCTTAGATAGGTACGTACTTATTTTCAAAAAGTTTTAAAACCTACTTAGAAATTCTTCCCAGTTGTAGCTTTTAATGCTCCCAGGGTTGGCACAGTTTTCTGATGCGCTAATATTTATGCAAATTCTCCTACTAGTCGCAAACATTATTTATTCGTACGATGTAAAGAACATAAACGGTAAATAATATGTTCTCTGATGCGTGACATCATAAGACGCTGGCAATTGGGCTTCATGTAGGAACAGCACAATACTACCTGACTTTCTCAACCACCTGTCAGTAGACTCTTACCATTAGTTTAATATTTTTCTAAACTAACGGTTCATTAACATTATCAGCATCATCAACATTATCATCATCATTACTGGAGCAGTTTTATTATCACACTAAAACATCATGATTACTAACAACAACACTCAATAAACTGCCATACCATCATAAAATCAAAGCATTTCACTCATAGTTATTTTATTTTATGAAGCTTTATTAAATCTACTCTGATATAGAATTGTTGTCGCTGTTCAATAAAATAAAAATACACACGCGCGTACATATACACATACACACACACACACATACACACACGCACATACACACACACACACACACACACACCCGCACACACACACACACACACACACACACACCCGCACACACACACACACACACCCGCACACACACACACACACCCGCACACACACACAAACTCGATCGAAAAAATTCATCGCACCTGATAACTGATATCGTGATAGGCAGGCAAAGCTTCGTAAAGTGATGATTTCTATTGAACCTCACATATTCCATCTAGAACCATACTCTTTATTAATATTAACCATGTATTTCCCAGTAACACAGTCGGAACAAGAGCGCTCCTGCATCGCTCTCCTGAGGCTGCAGCGACGCTGCGGTCAGTTCCTGTGGGTGCATGCCGTCCTGCAGCTTAAGGATAACCTGGAGAACTCGCAGCGACCTGTCATAGTGTGTACCAACCAGGTGTTGAGGTGAGCGAACTCTTCTAAGGCCTGAGGGGCCAAGTAATTATAAAACAGCACGTTCCTAATATTTGTGTTTTTGTGTAGGTAACTAGTCGAAAAACGAGCTGACGATCCACAGTCACCCATGGACTTCAGTAACACCAAAGAAATCACCCTCACTACGAGTACCTATGTGATATGAAAGAAGTTAGCGGGTTTACTTCCTTCTTGGCGTCGAGTGTCAATGCATCTTCGATGCGTTTGGAGACGGATGTATAGGAGATTAGGATTACCTAATGAGGTTACCTAGAGTCATTTGCAAGATATGTAGGCCTAATGCATTCGAAACTGAAGTACAGATGAAACGAATAAACTTCACTCCGTAATACGATCCAAACAAAAATAATGGTCACAGTAAGTGGTCACCGTTGTATAAGCCAACCAGCAATACCAAAAGCATCACAAATTACAATAAAGTTGGGAAACTCGCATTGTTACTGGCCCTCCGACTGAGCGACAGAAATCCGTAAAGACACATTTTACTCATTGAAGTATGTCATAGAACAGACATCTCGAACAAAATGTGTCCCGCCGGGAGGTTCTATTTTCAAAATTGAGTCCCCGTTTTCCTTTCAAAATCGAACGAATCCATTGAAAATTGAAGCCGATCGGCGCCAATTCATTGGGACATACATTGTGCTCGCGGTGTCGGTTCTATATGCTAGTAATAATACTTCAATGATTTTACTCTTGATTTTAGAAAGAGAGTAGTTGATAGCCAAGCGCGTTAACAATATTACAATGTAATGACTACCTACCGTCAGCATTAAAAAGGGTGGTATAGAAGCCAGCGGCCTCTACAAGAGCTCAGGATGGATCAGGCGCCATCATCTCGTCTGTTGTTTAACAGGGTGCACAGGGAGTAGGAGAAGTTGGCTTGGACTCAAGACGGGTGGCTCCCACTTATACCCTAAATAACTGTATCTACCGTATCTAGTTTCGCGTAGCTTAGAAGCTTATATGTAAATATTGTGTATTGACTTAAGAGATATGCTTAGGACTTTCTTTCGTCGTTAAGCTTTTTTCCATAACATTGGCAAAAAACGTGCAGTGAACATTATGTTAACTCTTTACATTAGGTACATTAAAGTTACAAAACATTAAACAAAGAGCTATATATGTATAAACATTAAACAAAGAGCTACATATGTATATATCGTACAAGGCTGGGTTGGAGTATATGCTTTGTATGTTCAGATCATCTCTATAAACCATGTATGAAAGAGCACTTCAGTACTATGAACTATCTCTCTCTGTGGGCGTAGTTATATGTCAGGACTGCCAGGATACTAAATAAAACATACAATTCAACAGGTACAAGGATACTATTCGTTTATTGCCTGATAACACTCGGTTTTATCAATTCAACGTTATATAGTTTTACTTTGATTCCGCGGTCCTACCAATCTGTCTACCGTAATGACAGTTCTTTTTTATTTCTTCATTTGATAGATTACTACGAACTTATTTTATACGAGTAACCGCCCTCGCTTTGCTTCGGTTTTCTTATTTTTTACCCGTTTTTTTGAAAATATAATATAGCCTATGTTACCCGGAGATAGTGTAGCTTCCCAACAGTGAAAGAATTCTTCAAATCGGTTCAGTAGTTTCGGAGCCTATTCAATGCAAACAAAAAATCAAATCTTTCCTCTTTATATATTAGTATAGATGCGCCGACATATATACTATGTATACACACACGCAGCTACGTTGCATTTTATGTGTCACATAAATCGCAGCCTCTGAGATAGTAAACTAACGCGAACATAAAATTTTATTTCCATTGCGAAACGAACTCTAGTATCGATCGCTAGATAATCTTTAATACACGACATCGAATAGGAATTCTTTGATAGTTAAGACATAAACAATTATGTTCATAATTTTTAAGTTGTTACATGACATCATGGTTACAGTAATTGACATCGTAAAAGCACGTAAGCGCAGGTTAATACGATGTATTTATCTTAAGCCAGACGGTGCATTCAAGAGCTTATTATGATTACAGCTTAAATAACACTGGCTGGTATGGCAAATAGCAATAATAATAATTCGTAATTATTATGAACTTACGTGTTATTAGGGTTTATTTACTCGAAGATGCGACTATTGTCGAATAACGTTAACAATCTCTTGAAATTGCTATGCCTATAGATAATGCAATACTTAAATACTTTACTCACAACTTGTACAGTACTTATTTTTTATATTAATTTTACCTACTGGTGTACTGGTAGTCTAGTATGCCATGAAAACATTTAATATCCAAATTTCTTCAAACCAACTTTCTTTATTTCATTTCTTTACTATAATACGAGTACTCAAGATATTTATTTTGTACTCCGATTTTTCGACCCAGTTGCATGGATCGTGGTCACTTTTATGGTGGCGCGTACAAACTTTTGACAGGATGACAGGTGACAGTTGACACTAGTACATGAGTCTATCGACTTTCCGTCTAGTTCGTTTTTGCGTTTTGTTAACCATATTACGACACACTACACTCACCACATCTTGCCGCACGACACTTTGCACTTTTTGATTTTGGATTTATTTATTTCTCTCTTTTGTTTCTTTCTAAGCAACGCATCGGTGATGCCCGTGGTATTACTTATACTATTACCATTCAGCTCTTTTGTCGGCTATTTAAAAAGCCTTTCTTGCTGATTCTGCCCGTTACCCCATGAGGCAATGGCGTACACTGCTTCATGTTCCTGGTCACGAAGGCACTTGGTCCTGCGCAGCTACGCCCTATTTTTAATTCAGACCGTACACGTGTATAGTTATAGGATTTTTCCCAAATCAACCATATAAGAAGAATTTTGATGACTTTCGCTTTCTGTGAAAAAGCCAGTAAGTCTCGCACTTTTATCTTTGTTGCAACGCATCGGTGATGCCTTTAATATCTGTGACTTAATCCACTACTGACACAAAATAACCTATCCCCCTTTGCTTATTAAATAATAAATCAAATAATTTTTCACTTTTGACCAAGAAACTCCTATACCTTTCTATATGCATTTAGATGATACAGATTAACTCCTCCTCGTTTAACTTTCAACCATATAATTCTTTGTGCTAGCATTGTGTATAAAAATACAATCCTAAGTGGCGGTTGTGCGAGCAACTAATTGGCTTTAAAGCTGCTCTATTAAGCCGGCCGATAATTCCCGCCGACCTGTGCTCGGCCGACTTTGAAAAATAGCTGCCATAACTTAACGCGGTCACTTACAGACTTCCCTATTGAGATATCAATACTAGATGACGTCCAACGACGTACACCTCGCGTAAACACAGCCCCTTACCACGACACGGGTTCATTGCGAAGCGTCGCGCGTAAACGTGTAAATCGTTTCATTTCCCCCGGCATTTTGCCTTCGTAAACGCATCAGCGTTTACGAACGCAAAATGCCGTCGCGGTTTCGTGGTGAAGGTTGGCGGAGAATAAATATTGTAAGGGGGTGATTTATTGAGTCGGAGCGGGCCTCGCGAGCCGATCGGCCAGCCGATGTTACTATCGGGATGGTTTGAAATATGCCTGCAGAGGGCTATTGTTGTGATGTGAGAAACGGTGTTTAACAAGCGCGGCGGTTGATCGATGGAGCCGCTCCGCAGTCGTTACTCTCAACTATATTTTATAGCACGAAAATACATGAAAACCCGCTAATTTTCGAACGCTGCAACATAGTTTCTGTTGCGTGAATTTAATCCCGGGGCAATTTTGTTCCTCTTAAACCGTTGAGTAATGATTGACTATTAGAACACGGATTACGTTATGGATTTGGTGTCAGTATTTTAAAACAACACTTTATTTTTTAGGATACATTGAAATGATTAAACAATACCAACAACTTGCTTCAATTGCGTCCAATTAAGTTTTGTTAATAAGATATTACTCCTTCGTTTTCGATCTTTAATTGAAATATCACCATTGTCGGAACTACTCTACCATTGTACATAAGCAAAGATATACAGATAAGTCTAACGTTAATAAGCCCTAGCCTTAGACAATGACAGAAGAGCTAGATAGCGTACAGTATCAAAGCTTACCTACACCAATATATCACCCATTAACAAAGCTAACATTTATTATTCAAATGAAGCAAGTCACGTCCAGCCGTCAGAGGTATTATTCAGTGGATAATTCTGTAACAACCTCATTATGCTCGTACAGTGACTAAGGACTGGGCAAATTAATCGGCAAGTAGGCGCTACAGATAGTAAATCTAAATTAATATTGCAGTGGGTCCTGTTGACCTAAACAATCACAGGACAAAGGGCTCGGACTTCTGATCTCTATATAAATAAACTGGTTAGACTGTCCGTCAATGTCTATATCTCAGGTTGGTCAATTGGCTTCAACTGTCGCGGGATAGGATACCTTTCTTCTGAAAAAGCTGAAACTTACTCCGTTACGCTTCTAAGAGTCGATGGATCTACTAAAAGGAAGTTCTTATGCCGAAGAAGTTGTCAAAAGCCTCTAATATAATATTTTTAAACGAGGTGATGAGCACTCAATAAGTAATTTAGCTAAACTAAGCTGGTTAACTCGTAATTTAGTTTTTAACCGACATCAAAAAAAGGAGGAGGTTCTCAATTCGATTGTATTTTTTTTTATGTTCGTTACCTCAGAACTTTGGACTGGGCGAACCGATTTTGATGATTCTTTTTTTAATCGAAAGCTGGTGGCTGTCATGTGGTCCCATATAATGATAAAACCATATAAGTCTTAAATTTGTATTAAGTAAGCGCGACAAATGGACGAATAACTCAATATCACGCCAACCGATTTCGATGATTCTTTTTTTAATCGAATGCAGGTGCTTGTCACGTAATCCCACATAAATTTGAACGAGATCTGACAAGTACTTTTAGAGTAACTTTGAAGTCGGTTATTTTTTGTTAGTAAAATTTAGATTATGAGTCGATAAGTACGATAACGCTCCACAACTGTTCTCGACACAGAAACAAATTTTTATCTACTTACTTTTAATTATCACTTAACTTAAAAAAATAAATGTACCTACATATAACTCACCAAACCATGAAATAACTAAATTAATCCTATTCATCGTATTTATGTTACGAAGATCAGCGCCTCATATTCAGCTCAGCTGTGAATGATCTGTTTGGTGCAAACAGTGAGTGACTGACCTATTCTGTTACCGGTAAATATTCATTTTGCTTTTAAACTTAGATACTCTATCCATTAACTGAAATGTTTAGTTCGGTAACACTGATATGTACATGGGTTTGCTACGGTGCTACCACATAAAAACGAAGTCCTAAATATCATAATTGTTATCATTAAATTATGAGTTTAAAATTTGACTGAAGACAAAGCTTTTTGGATTTCAGCTGCTACAGCTACTACAGCTGTGAAACAGAAAAATTTCTGAACGCACCGATAAAATATATTTGACAACCAAATGACAATTTGACAAAAGACATCACATGTTTCACAGCTAGGAACATTTTGTATTGGAAAATTAAATGGCCGTTTTTAGAATTTTCCGTTACTTATTATTTATGTTTCTCACCGTTTAAACTTTCCCTGAAGTTCCACAAATATTTTAAGATCAAAATTAGCCAAACCGGTCCTGCCATTCTCGAGTTTTAGCGAGACAAACAAACAGCAATTTGATTTTCATATATATATGTAGGTTACGATTTACTGAGATCAAAATTAATAGATAGTGAACCACGTAAGTCATAGACTACTGATGTAGTTGCAAGTAAACAGAAGAAAAAAGTATAGAAATAGAAGTAAAAGGCATTTCCCAGTGAACACTTTTTCTCATACTGCAGAACTGTGCAGCATAGGTTCTTCTTCAATCAAGTTCTTGTGACAAAATAAGTCCGTAGACTACATAATACCATGACTGCACCAGTCTGAGATAAATAATTTAATATGATATATCCTACTGACAATGTATACAGTTAAGTGTATGTTACATGATATGGGCGGAGAAGGACATATACTTAATACATTAACATTACTTACGTGACATATAAATGTGTCCAAAGAATCATATATCATACATTATTTTATGACAAGAAACAACTTTGCGAACAGTAGGTAGATAATAAATATAAAACATTAATAAGAAGAAAATAATAATAAGAATCATAGCATTATCATAATTTAATGTTAATATGTGCTTTTAGTAAATTGACTGCAAATGAATAAGTACTAAACACTCATTTTAAACGGGTATTTACGTACTTATTTTTCCTAAAAAAAATCCTTCTTATGTTACTATGAGTAGCGATGTCAATCCATTTAAAGCTCTTATTGTCACATTAGGTCTAGAAAAGCCGGAAAACTAAGTAGGTAAAAAAACGAATATATATAATACACGGACCCGAAAAAAAGACGGACGTAACCTCGTCTAATCGAGAGTGAAGCATAGCAATGGCCGCCCGGTTACCATGTGTGCGTAATTTTTGATTCGCGATTGAAGCAGTGAAGTGTCAATGTGTGGGTGTGTGTACTTGTACGAATAGAGAGTTGGTATTACTACGGGTGCTTCACTGAATTTGTTCTTGGGATTATGTCCGTCTTTTTTAGGTCCGTGATATAATAATATGAACGACAAAATGTTTAAAAGCTCAAAAATTTGTACTTTTATAACTTGAGCCAGCTTTTTAAATCCACACTCATACATCTAGCGTGGCCGGCGCGGTTGCATTGTTTGGCCAATTGCGTCATTTGTCACGTTTCTGCTCCGTTGCACAACCAACTCATGTTCCTTCGTGGTTTCCACTGACAAATGCTTGCGCTTTTAATAATGAGCGCAACTTACGTGAATACCGTAGCTAGGTACCTACACGTTTTGTGTCCTACTATTTCTTGGTGACAATTTAACACTTTATAAAGATTAGCGTAAACCTTATTAGGCGTTCTATAGTCACGTTGATCACATGTACTTAGCTATTACTTGTGATTTTAGGAAACTACTGACCGAACTACCTAGGGCCTACTACATAAAACGTAGTAGGGCAATTATACACAAGCTGATTGTCTACTAAAAATAAAGGACCTATTTTAATTCCATGGTATACCTATTTATCAGTATGCAGATCATAAAAGCAAAGCAAAGCAACAACCCATAATTGTCCCACTGCTGGGCTCGGGGTCTCCTCTCACAATGTGAGGGGTATTAGGCCATAGTCTACCACGCTGGCCAAGTGCGGATTGGTAGACTTCACACACCTTTGAGAACTTTATGGAGAACTCTCCGGTGTGCAGGTTTCCTCACGATGTTTTCCTTCACCGAAGCAAGTGATAATTAACTTATAATACGCACATGATATTTGAAAATTAGAGGTGCGTGCCAGGATTTGAACTCAGGCCCCTTCGTTCGGGAGACCAACGTTCTAACCGCCAGGCTATCACTGCTCATATGCAGATCATACTGTCCATGATTCACCACGTTTTTATCACAGTATAAGGAGATATCTATTTAGACTGTGTTTTTATGTACTTTATGTACTTATGTACTTATGTATGGAGCTAGTTTCTTAAGTAAAAGCTACCCTCAAAAACATTAAGAATTTTCTGTAATGGTGACGCGTTACAAAAACCAACAGATAAAGATTTGGGCTACCGTTCATAAAAACTACATGATGTAGAAACGATGATTTATATCTAAATAGAGTATCTATAAAAACAATTTGTGAACACGTGCACAACAACATTACATTAAGCGGTTGAACGACAACAAATTGTCAGCGTGTCGCCGCCTACGTCATGTCCGAGAGATTTATGCGCTCTGACGACGCGGACGCGCAAATTGGCGGGAACTGAGACGTTCTGCTGTATAGTGTATAATATAAGGTTAGTTGAGGTTATGCATACTGAAGTTGAGTGCAGAGAGACGAAAGGACTTACATGTAGTATACTGCATAGTTCATAAATCATAATACAATAAAAAAAAACATTGAAACTTCTTTCGGCTTCTTCCGAAAGGCGGCTTGTGTCAATTCGAAGCGATCCGACGGTTTCGGATCGACACAAAGGTGTAGTTTGATGAGTGACCGCTAGTGGTAAAAAAATCTTGAGCATTTCCGTGCTTCGGAGGGCACGGAAAGATATCGGTCCCTTGAACTATTATTACTAGCGTATACATACCCTAAGGTTTCAGCGTTTTCAACTTGTTGGTAAGTCCGCCATTGGGTGTAAGGGTCACCGTTCGTGACAAAACACTGACAATATCAGCGTGGTAGAGTCTGCTCTATGGCCCTAAAGTCTAGGTTTTCTAAGGATAAGGAAAGTAATTATTACGTTGAAGTATAATGGTAAACGCACATTTATTATACGCATATTCGTCCGCATATGTCATTCGCATCGGGCTCTCATACGGAGTATGATTTCATACAAATGCAATGCGTCCGGCGCGGACGGTGCGGACAAATGTGCGTTCAGCATTATAAGTTCAAATCAAAAATAGGAACCTTTCTCTTTTGGTCTGATAGAAATAATTCACATACTTAGTATTTGTGTTACTGTCCTCCTAATTAAGAGCTATTTAGAAATATCATATAATGTTTAAATTAACTACTTATATTTGACCTAGGTAGAGTAACATACACAAAATAGAAAATGTGTCGTGAAACCTTTCAAACATACAATAGAGCTTCTGTCCGTTCGATGCGTAATGAAGCACGTTTAATTCGAAGGTCGAGCTCATTAATGGTGAACGTGTAAACATGGGGAATTCGTTTATCCGTTTGCCCTTTTGATTCACAGCTTTTATCGATTTGTCGATGTCGTAGTATAACCGAGTGGTTTTATTTTGAACTTTCATTTGGGAATACTGGCTCTGAATATGGTCTTTCACCGAATAATGTTTTATTAACAATCTGTGGCCCTAAGCTCTTAAATTTTCAACTATTGTGCAGTACCTAATCCCATTGTGCTTAGGTACGATTCCATTGCACTATGTACTGCTACATTACACGGTACCTACTGCTAAAATCTGGCAGTTTATTTTCTTTACTTATGATTTTTAAATTGTTTAGAGGGCGTCACACTGAATTTGGCATGATGCTACTGTGACACTTCTAACACATTGGTATTTCTTACGATAGGTACCTCATTTATTGTCGCATTAGGAACTCTGCGGGAAAAAAATAACAGCCTCTTTTTGGCTTCTCCTTAATCGGATAAATACGAGTATGACACTTATGTGTAATGACTTCGATGAATAAGAACAGTGTTCTCATATTTAAAAACAATTAATTTGTTTACTTGTTTAAATAAAATATAGCTAATCTTAGACACCAATTAAAAAAAACTTTGGTTTTGGTCTTTACCAGGCGTATCTACCTACGACGAATGGGTCTCGAGATTGAACAAAAAAGAAGGGATAAAGTAAAATTTCTTTCGTTGCTGTCCATTTTGTTATAAGGCTTTTTATCTTAATCTATGCCTTATTTTAATCAGGAATATCTAAGACTAGAATGATATATTTCTTAAAATAGATTCCTAATTATTACAAAATTAAAACTATTACCTACTTCGATTTACAAAATGATGCTGTGAATGCTAATAATAACTTAAATACTTAAGAAAATGTTATTGAAATGAAATGAAATGATATGATATTAATTTGCAATATGCAATTGATATTCATTTCATTTCATATTGATATGATAAACTGTATAGAAACGTAAATTTTATATTTCAAGTGCTTAAAATACTTTCGAAGTCACTTCAATAATGTATTTACCATGGGAAATTTTAATTTATAAGCAAAATACATTAGTGTATCGTTATTCATATCAACTCCATGTCCGTCTCTGTCCTAAGCTTTTCTCTGTATCTATGTGGGTCCAGGAGTAAGTCCAACTATGTGACATTTCCTGGCATCCAGTATCTAAAGGTTGCCTTACTCAAACCTCACCGAGTTCGCTAAAGGTTACGTTAGGAGTTTTGTAGAAACCACGTACAAATTTAATACCACCTTCGAAGTGGTGTCACTAAGCATTATAGCCGATTGTTAGAATTCTCCCATTCTCCAATTTATATCCATATCCGATTACACAATGGGTTTATTTTCAGTTTACTACTTTATCCTTATTTAGAAGACAGGTACTTACCATCTTGCTGTGCCATCATGATTCATCGTAGTTCACGAGAAAATGAATTAAATAAATGGATCGAACTTACTTGTTTAGTAGAATTTCAATGTTTCATATAACGATCATCTACAAAAAGATGAAGATCAGGGAATAGTAGTCGAAACAACAAAAAAATACACATTTCATTCATCTCATACTAATGTTACCTACCTACAGTATTGCCCACAATTATTTTAAAAAATGATCACAATTTCAAAGTAGGTACCTCAATGCTGATAGCTATAACTAAGTCAATCAAAGTCCCCACTTTTTTAAACTGAGTAGTTCACTAACCTTATAAAATCTTTTAAACAAACAAGCATCCAATAAAAAGTATAAGAGTTAATTCGTTATTTACTTATATAAAAGATAAGATTAACCAAAGATAAAAGCTTGCGCTCGAGCCAAGTTTATTGCGGCTTTAAACCTATTAAAACTTACAATACAAATCTGAACTTAAACAATTATCCCAATCATAGATAACTATTAAGATAAGAGAACGACAAATGCGATATTACGTACACATAATTACATCGCAGTGTCATCAATTGTGATCTTTCTTAAACATACAAGTCGCGGGACTACGATACTACTTAATATAAACATTAAACTTTAGTAGGCCCCATTCCACCGCTCTACTAATGGCCAAAGCATGTAACAAAGTCGTACTGTGAAGTGCGATTCTTTCCTACAATAAAAACGTATGAGTCTCTAAGTTATTGTCATTTCTACATTCCATTATCATAATCACCATTTCACATTAAAGATGCAGATATTTACTTAGAGGTAAAAAAGAAATGCAAGCCATATCTTTAAGCACGATTTTTTTAAACAGAATAGATTGTGCAATAAATAACCAGTAGCCTATTTTTCGGGGATATTAACTGAGGAAACACTGCACATTTTTCTTCAATGGACTTTACTGGGTGTATAAAAATAACTTATTCTATTCGATGTAAAGTGAACTGTTACTATTTACAAGGGTCTTATGAATACTTCCTTGTCAACAGTGAACAAGAAGCAGTAGTGATGAAGGCAAATCCATGGCTTTACCACTACTACGCCGTACAGTCCAAACTCCACTACGGCTTGGCTTACGAAGCGGCAACGAGGATGTATGGACCCCCGCCGCCAGACATCCAGGTGTACCCACCAACTATGCAGTACGCTCCGACACCTCCAGTCTGCATCAACGGGAGCCAAGCAGTCATGATGCCGAACCCTGGTATTCAGCCCCACATACCACATGTTCCTGCTCATCTAACGCCGATCCACTATGCGTATGAAAGACCAGAGAATGGCCCTGTGGACTACTCAGTATCTCTTCAGGAGAACAGGTATTGATATGTATAGAAAGATAAATTAACTGCCTAAATATACTGCCTACTGTTAAAGAGCTCATTAGCACAAGTGTAGTGATAAATCAGTACTAAGGTCGCAAATGAACGACAGTCAATATTACTTGCAGCTGCCATTTAATTAGTGACCGCAACAAAAATATGCTGCGAATTAGTATTCCTATCAAACAGTTCACTTCTGTCTTATTTAAACTTATTGTTCTTTATGAGTTTCTGCATTTTAACTTTAGATTCCTATTCCAGGTACACGACTATACGAATTGAAGATTCAAGAGTTCAGTCAAACGCCAAAAGGAAAGGAAAGTCTGTCGACGAAAAGCCAAACACCCCTGTTCCTATAATGTCTCCGCGTTTTACGCCATCAACTGTAAACTCTAGTGGAGATACTTTAGTTGCTATATCTACGGGTTCGATCGCCAGCCGCCGTCCAGGGTCTAAGAACTTTAATATAACAGAGTCAGAAATGGTTGATCAGTGGAATCCTAGTCCAACGTGGTCTGAATCGGCATTACAGAAGGTTCCAGACGTTTGCCACCAGGACTTAAGTCCTTACGTTACTACTACCCCACCTACCCCATCTGGCACACCGTCGGCCTACACTCATAACTATAGTCATACCTTTGTTTTCGACTGGTCACCAGAACAATATGTTCCTCATACTAACAATAGATGTAGCACAGTAACCACAGAAAGTTCCTATCAGCAAAGTTGGAATAGGAGTCAGAGGACGACTTTCGCAAATACAGCGGATAATTCTGTTGATGAAAACTGCAATCCTAATAGATTAAGCTTACCAATGAGGGTCAGTAGTCCACCGCCAGAATATATCGTTAATAATAGGGAAGGAGAGATTCTAAGAAGGCAAATGGGTAAGTGTACGACATTCAATCATGACTAGCATAGAACATAGTTGATAATATCTAAAGAGGTAGGCGTTTTCTTAATAAATGATTAAACCTCCAATTATAATTAATCTGATCACGATTTTAAGTGTGATTATCTAAATAAGCTTTTTTATATCATCTATGACCTGTATCCAACCAATTTAGTTTAGTAGTAGCAAAGTAATAGCAAAGTAGAATTAAGGTAATTTTATGACAAAAAACATTTTGAGATGACTAACACAACAAGTTGAATGCACATATTTATATAGGTATGTTGTGGTTGCAGTAACTAAATTAAGGAAACCGAAGATGGACAGTGACGTAGTAGATAGAGGAGTGGGTGGACTGGACACTGACTGTAGATGATGACGAGAGAGACGGTAGGAACCGTAGGAATGACTTTTTAGATAAGACTAAATTTACTCTTATACCATTGTTCCAGATCGCCCGCATCCAGATTCACCAGGGGCCAAAAAACCTGCATTATAACTGTAGTATAATTTCCTACACTAGGTACCTATTAATAGTTAATTATTTTGTTACCCCGTATTTAAATAGAATTTATAGATGTCGTAGAGAAAAGCTCTGGAACTCTCCTGTGATCTTTGTGTTTATAAGATTTTTGTAAAGTAGATATAGATGTATAATTTCTGCAAATAATTGTACAAATTACGTTTGAACTATTTAATAATCTATTTTAATACGGTCTCATACAATGCGATCTTTAGTTTATTTAAATAAAATAATTTATGGGGATTTTTTTCACTACAGTATCTGTAGCAACAAAGGGGACATAAAATATAAAAATTAGGAGTATTATACATATTTGTGCACAAATATTTTGATATTTTTTTATAGAAACTAAAACCATTATATGTAAATACCATAACACCATATACACCATTGGAGGGGCTTAGAATTGTGCTAATTAAATTAAAATCCACCGATTTCCATCATTACGCTTCGTCCCCTTACGAAACTGATGTAGTGAAAAAAACCTTGTTTTTAATGCATATCCCTACTCAATTGTAGGAAAACATTTTAGGTATTATCAATATACATACATATATAATACAGCTAGTTGCCCGTGAATTGGACATTCTTTTCTTTTCTTTCTTTCCCAGACAAATTATATTTATACAAATTTTTGGACAATTCGTGTATGAAAGATGTGGAATATGTATTTTATACATATTTGTAAACCTCTGAATTTCTATTTTCATCCTAATCGATAGGGCGGTTTGTGAAAACGTGATTACATATAAGTATAATTTCACAGGGAAATGATGAAAAAGAACATAATATGATCAAATCCCTAAGAGCACAGATTACTTAGATACTACGTTCCTAAGAGATTGTTTATGAGCTGTGAAATCGGTTCATAGGGTCTATTCTGTCCAATAGTAACGTCATAATAATGAGACGAATGTCGAAGGAACACCACTTCACGGGGCCTTCCTAGGTCTAATTCTTAAGGCGTGTTACGACAGGCTATTTACAATTTTTACATAAGGGCCATCCATAAATTACATCACACTAATTTCATGACTTTTTGATCCCTCCCCCCCTCCTTGTTACAGCTGGTCACATTTGTGAGATCTCCCCCCTCCAGTGTGACGTTACATATTATGAAATTTTACACCTAGAAATTATTAAATTAAAACAGCAGTTCAGAAATAGTTTAATTTCCATTAATTGTTTTTTTTTATATTTTTAACTATACATACCAATTATTCGATTTTAAAATGTGACGTCACGAAATTTATTTTAAGACCCCTTGTCACACTACATTGACCTCCCCCTCCTCCCCCTAACGTATGACGTAATATTTTATGGATGGCCCCTTATCAATTACGACCTTAAGAACCGAGCAAAAAGAAAACAAATCAGAATAACGCTAAGGAAAAATTAATGATATCGTGGGCGAGCAATGCAATGCGAGCGATGCGATGCATTGAAGCGCGTTTGTAGGTATACCTACAAATATTGTCTATGCCTAAGTCGAGGGCACTTTCATTTAAATTAAACGGTTAAACAGCAGGGCACAGCTATTTTTTAAATGTGAATGTTAAGCGTAGATTCTTACTACTTCACTCAATTATTTCAACGATTTTGAAGATTCTTTCGGAATAAATTGAACAGTTTTTTAAACAATTAATTTTAATTGTAATATGTTAAATGTAATAGTTTTTTAAACAATAACTTTTAGATAAAGATCATTTGAATTTCTGGAAAAAACAAACCAATTGTTGAACTAGTAAGAATGTACCTTTTATCTTTAGATGTAAATAAAATGTATATAATTAACTTTAATGCATTTTAGAAATCAGAATTTCATAGTCTTAGCAATTATTTATGGTTAAGTGTGTAAGAAAATAAAATGTACAAAAATTCAATTTGTAGTAAAATTTTTATTTGAGTAAATATTATTATACATCCAGATGAGAAGCTGGTTGGATATGCAATAATTTGTTGATTTCATTCTGAAGAATAAATAATTATGACAAATGTGTTTTATTTTATTTTATTGATAAAATAGGAATTTTCACGATATTGACAAGATTGGTAAGCTATAGAAAAAAAAAATTATTAAAAAGAAATTATTTATTAGCATCAAATAATTAGTTAATTGAACATTACCAAAGTAGATTCTTATCCATAATAGTAATGTTAATCTGGTCTTAAGTGCATGTTCCTCAAAAGACAAAGATCTCTTGCAGTGTCCTTTCTGCCATATGGAGTTGACAAATCATAAAGTCTCAGAAGTAATCCTATATTAAAGTTATCTGGCAAAGCTTTAATAAGTGTTGGTACTATTTCAGATGACATTTTCTGTAACACCAACTGTGTTCTGTCTTGTCCACATTGCACCATGAACAAAAGGAAATCAAAAATAAAATATGTCTGTGGTGTAATGTCTCCGTGCTTGGCTACTAATTGAGAAAATGTCTTATACAGAGTGTCTAGCGATGATAACAAAGGCTCCTTTAATATGACCCCTGAGCCAGTTTGTCCCTGAGAGTAGTACATACTTGCATCACTTGAGTTATCATTCAATCTTCTTACCTTGTTTGAAGAACAAAGCGGATCTAAGTCTTCAGCATCATCATGTCTTCGTTTCCTCGAAGTATGCACTTTGTTCAAATTGCTGTGTTCAAGAGCTGCATAAATGCAATACACTGTCAACTTAGCCAGAACTGCTGATTGTGGCTCAACTAAATCTTCACATAACTTAGAATTGTATAGATACTGAGGCAAAACATGCATCAACAGAGCTTCAGTGCATTTTTCTATATCCAAGTGAAAGAGTGCTAGCACAATATCAACTGACCGATCAAGGTCTTCTTGATATCTAAATTTCAGAGTTTCTTTCACTAAATTCTTAACAAACCAAATTGATCCACCAGTACTAAGTAGATTCTCAATGATGTGTGTCGCATCAATATGAAGATATCCTCTGGAGCTTATATCTTCCCACACTGTCTGCAATTGTTCCAAAATTGGTTGCCTGGAGATATGTGTAAAGTTTGAAGCCTTTTTTATTGACAATGGTGTCGTCGGATGTATATCAAACTGCATCTTTCGAACTACCTGGCACATCATAATAGTCCGCTCCTTAAAATTATCTATTTGTGTCAATTCAACTTCAGTAGGACTTAAAAATTGCTGGATCATGTTGAAAGGCTTCAAATACGCATCTTGATGAACAACATTTATGTAAGAACACAACCATACAGATGCACAAACTGCCAGGCTAGTCATTTTTTGTCGCAATGAATCCAACATACGTTTAACATCTGCTGCTGAAATGGATCCTTGCTCCCACGCAAACAGAATCTCTTTCACTGCTCCGGTAACATTTGTGCACAAATCATGCGGCTTCATGTTAGTATTTTTAAAGTCAAAATCTGGGGCACTCAGGTGATGAATCAAAATATCTACCATCTGAGGGTCACATTTCTGTAGTATCTGTTCTGGTGGTTTATGAACCCCCTTATGAGGCATGCAGTCTCTAACCCACTGTTCAAAAAATGAGTCACCATTTTCATCAAGTACTGTCTCCGCACCATAATCTTGCACAATGGAGCAAAGAATTAAAAATGATAAATCAAAAATGTAAACTTTTGATGGAGGAGCCCCCTTTTCACTAGCGCTAAGTAAGCCAAATTCATTGAATTTTATAAGCCTGGATACAAAAAGTTTTAGTTTTCCTTCAACTGTAGCTACTGGCACAATAGTATCTAATGTACAACCGCCGGCTAGCTGGCAAAGCATCGAGTATAAAGATTCTTGAGTTTTATGAAAATCCCCTCCCATTGTTTTTAAGATACCAGCTAGTGTAGGCTCTGCCTTAATTAAAAAATTTGGCACAGGAACTTGGAGACCAGTTGGTTCAAGCTTCTGTAATTTAATATCTTTAGTTTCACGCTTCCGTTTGAAATATACCAATTGGGTGTCCGAGACAACATTCAGTTTGACCAATGCCTCTAAAAGTGTTATGAGGCTGTTGCATGAATTTTTTACATCAACAACGTCAAGTAAAGATGTAGCTTGTAGGAGTTTCTCAAATGCTTCTACCACCTCAACAGAACAATCTCCTTCTTTATCATTTGTACCACAAGCATTCTGAATGTAGTGTATGACTTGAGGTATCTTGAGGAATGTAAATGCTGACCACAATGCTTGCCTCGTAGCATCTTTGCTGGAGTCATTTAAAGATATGAAACATGCTCTTATGAGTTCACAGTAAAGTCTTGATAGTGGGTAACCTTTTATTCTTTGAATCATTATCAATTGATTTGCAAGTTGCTGCATTTCAGCATTAGGGTTACCAACAACATTGATAGCTACTAGAGCTTGCAATATGTGAGTTACTGGCTCCGGTCTTGTTTTTAAAGGTGCTATCTTATCAATTTCCATATTGCAAAGCTTTTGCAGTGTCTCGTGTATAGTTACCGGTGCTTTGAACTGGGTATTCATCATCATAAATGTGGTGATTTCTTGACATTTCTTTGTAACCTCATTGTACTCTTCAGGATCATTCTGCTTTGCCAAATAGAACATAGCAAGTAAAAAGTCCGTATGAACTATGGAATTTAGTAATGAAGTAGATTTTTCTAAAAGTTCTTGACTCTGTATTGGATTAGAAGATGGATATTTGCTGAGGGAGTAGTGATACACTTGTAAAAGCCATAGTATTATAGATGATACTGCGTAAGCCAATATTTCTTCTTCCATTTTGCCTCGACAAGTGATGCTGTCAAGAAAACTTTCCAGGAATTCTAGGAGGCTTAGGATGCAATGCGGTTTGTGGAATGCATCGAATTTTGCGATTCGTTGTAAAACTGCAGCATACGACACAAGGTGTGATGCTAAAGAATGCTTCAGGTATGATATTACCAATTGGTTGGCACCGCAGCCTACCATGGCTTGTTGAAGGATACAGTCTGCGAGGTTGTATAAATCTCCACTAACTCCTCTCGGTAAAATGGTCTTAATATTTATTCCCCATTGAATATCGGTCCATCGCTCCCTCCACGCCTTCAGGATCAAAGCTTTCAAAGAACTCGTTTTGCTCGTAATCTTCGACGCGTCCATTTTCACCATTATAAAGTACTTCACAATGAAATTAATTGTCACATCATTCAATATTTTCCTGTAGAGTGTTCCCCTATTGTTCAACTTAACCCAATTTTGTTATTATATTCCACCATTATAAAAAGTAAAAACAGTGAAAACTGAAAAAATCCAAGGCGCAAGCAAAGTAAGAAGTTGTCAACTAATATCAAGACAAGAAGAGAAACGTCAGAAAGTCAACTGTCAATGTCAATTGTCAATTCATTGTAATAATTCAGACTGAAGAATGATATTACGCTGTTGCAATCGAATTATTTGATTTATATTAATTGATGTTTAAATAATAACAACGGCATAAAAATAGTTATATTTTTTATACGTTCAATCATTACATTTTAATGATATAGTTAATTTATCTTTGTGATCTATGGATAGCCTGAACGATTTATTTCAACGATTGAACGATTTCAAAGAATGATTTATTTCTACAACATGCAATTGTCAAAATACTTAAATTCACCCACGGTCGCGGTACTTTCATTATTTCTAATTTTCCAATATTTCAAAAATTTTCAAAATTGCCAGTTAACTGAAATGATGAAGTTGAGGGTTTATGAGACTCAAACAAAGTCAAACAAGCTTGCCCAAGCTTGTGGCTATCAATAGTGTAAATCAATAACATTCTGTATTTAATCGATTAACAAACGTCATGAATCATGATCATGATAGCATCAGCAAAATTTTACTCTGTGTGGATCAATATGACAGGCTGACAGCGTCAAATGTGAATGTGATACGTCAAGTCCATGTGAGACGAGAGATTGTACGAAGAAAAATTTTTGTTTTGTTTACAAACTTTTGTAATTTCGGCACATTGTTTTCTCAGTTTTTAAACATGAGTTTCCGTAATTTTAAAGAAAAAATAGACGAGGATGACACGGTTATTCTGTATATAAGCAATAATGTTTACGCTGTTGATGTGAAAAAGGAAATATTGAATAAAAAAGGAGAATTGGTGGAGAATGTATATCAAACACAATTTGGCGCGTTAAAAGTTGCAAATCTCATAGGAACACCATATGGAAGTCGGGTAATATTATGCTGTTTTTATCAATAAGTGCCATGAGTTTCATGTATATTAATATATTTCATGATAATAGGTAATTTTGTTATAACCTATTTGGGTTAGCCTGTTAAAAAAAAAGCAAAGCAACAACCCATAATTGTTCCACTGCTGGGCTCGGGGTCTCCTCTCAGTGTGAGGGGAACAGGCCATAGTCTACCACGCTGGCCAAGTGCGGATTGGTAGACTTCACACACATTTGAGAA
This sequence comes from Thymelicus acteon, assembly GCA_951805285.1. NCBI lineage: Eukaryota > Metazoa > Arthropoda > Insecta > Lepidoptera > Hesperiidae > Thymelicus > Thymelicus acteon. The sequence continues at coordinate 6,147,392 of OX638233.1, forward strand.
CTTTATTTGAAACTCTCCGTGTGCAAGTTTCCTCACGATGTTTTCCTTCACCGAAGCAAGTAATAATTAACTTATAATATGCACATAATATTTGAAAATTAGAGGTGCCAGGATTTGAACTCGGGCCCCTGCGTTTGGGAAACCAACGTTCAACCATTAGGCTATCACTGCTGTTAACTTAATAAATAATAACATAGGTTATGCATATTTTATAGATTATTAATACTACATTTCCAAAGAAATGTTATTTGAACACCATCTTATTTATCACTATTGTTCAGATAGATTTATACATTTCCTTCCATTCAAGATTTTTTTTAATTATTCTTTTTCTGGATACATATTTCACTTTTTTCTTTGAGTCGCATGTACCTAAATAAGTGCATCATGCTTAGTACAATCAGTGCTCTGTAGCTGTACCACCAAATTTAATATTGGTTGGCGAAATATTGACTTAAAAACTGCTAAAATAAACAATAAAGCTGATAAATATGAAATTTTTAACATTAAGTAAACATTTCAGGTAGAATTGTCAAAAGGTTGGGGTCATGTACTACAACCAACCCCAGAGCTGTGGTCTCTAACCCTGCCGCATCGGACACAGATCATCTATACTCCTGACATTAGCATGATTACATTGCAACTTGATTTAGTTCCTGGCAGCATAGTTGTTGAAGCTGGTAAGTAGAATACTTTCTTTGTCACTGATGAATATTGTAAGTAAATTTATTAATGACGAGTAACCGCCCTCGCTTTGCTTCGGTTTTCTTATTTTTTTACACCTTGGGTTACATTATTGGAGTTATATTAAGGATCCCTAATTTTTTTGAAAATATAGCCTATGTTACTCGGGGATAGTGTAGCTTTCCAACAGTGAAAGATTTTTTCAAATCGGTTCAGTAGTTTCGGAGCCTATTCAATGCAAACAAAAAATGAAATCTTTCCTCTTTATATATTAGTATAGATATATAAAAATATATTAGAAATCTGGAGAATTAATATTTGTTACACAATCTAGCTCTAGCTCTAAGCTCTAGCTCTAGGGTAGCTTAGAATACTACCCTCAATTTCTCGCCGGATGGGTGTCGTAAAAGGCGACTAAATCCGGCCCACTGGTGGGTAGGGCCCCTTAAGAGGGATTATATTGGAAATATTGAATTGATTTTAATACATAGTTATTTAATACCATTATTACTATTATTATTTCTCCATGGGGACAGCCAGGATATCTACCTCCCTCTTGCTTAAGTTAGTCACCAAACGACTCCTCGTGTTCCGTCTGTGGGGTTTTCCATTAAAACAAATGACCATGGCTTCCGTGACTGAAAATAACTAGTGCAATCACAATCTCACTGGATGTTAAGTACTAAAAGCTTAGACACTCTCTTGAAAACTCCCACATCATAAATGGTCTATGTTTTGAGAAGGTTTGCTCATTGCGATTTTTCTTATTTGGTCCCAGTGGCAGTAATTTATTTTTATACCTACCAAATAATAGTAAATACACAGGAACGGGAAGTGGATCTCTAACCCATGCGCTGATACGACGAGTGCGCCCTCACGGGCACATATACACGTTCGACTTCCACGAACACCGCGCAAACGTTGCACGGGAAGAATTCCAAATACACGGCCTTGCTGAGTTTGTTACCGTAAGTACCAATATTTTTATATCGTGAAAGTGTGACATAAAAGCCGTGAAAAATATCCTCAAAACTCAAATAGAGAGTTGGATTACGTTAGGGTTCTCTGTTTATATTCACGCGGTAAAAGGAATCCCGCCAAGCGAGGTTCCTTCGTCAACGTCCGTTGTGACATAGTCACACATTTTGGGCTGGTATAGTGCTTCTCCTATATCTAATTTAGGTCTGACAAGTCAAACTCCGATTTCATCAAATTGAGTTTCGGCGTTTGTCTCTCCAAATTAGTGTCTCCTATGTTTGGCCAAAAATTTGTTAGCCAAAGGCCGAAGTAGTAATCTGTTTTGAGGTTTGCCTAAAGTCGTTGGTCAATCCTGAGGTTTGACAAGGCAACACCTAGAAGCGCCGGAGTTTAGGAGTTTGACATAACACAGATATAACGGACATTTTGTTAGATATTTCTGTCCAAAGTTTAAAAAATTCACTATTTCAAGCACACTACTCGAATAGGAAAACCATGTTTCCTTGCCACATTCAATGATGAGATGTCGTGAAAGAGGGTTGCAGTTTTGTTAACTTAGCATTGACAGAACTATATTGATAGGTATAATACTATGAGTGGTTACTATTTAAATTATTCACCATCTTACAAGATAAACAAAAATGAGATTGACTTGCCAAATTAATTGTAAGTCCTTAGTAGAGTAATTAATCTATATCATATATGATACAATCTTAGGTGCAACACCGCGATGTACTAGCCCAAGGTTTTGGTGAAGATATCAACAACAAAGCTGATGCCGTCTTCCTTGACCTGCCGAGCCCGTGGATCGGAGTTCCTCATGCTGTCAACGCTATTAAGAAAGAAGGTCAGTTTTGAAAATATAGATAGGTATAGGTAGCTACCTATTGTAGAGACAACAAAAGATATAACTATGCTGCGCACACTTTATAAATTATGTTTAAGACTTTATTCTAAGTAGTAGGTATGACGTTAAAATACTAGATCAAATTGGATGTAGTTTTCACTTTTCATGAACCTACAGTTTGTGAAGAAAAGTGCCACATTACATCAATTTGGGAAAGCGAAATTTAAGAAAGCTTGATCTTTGCATGCAGTAAGGGAAAACTATTAATTTCATGTGCACGAAGTCCTAGACAGTATCTAAGATAAATAGATAGGTATAAACAGACTTACGCACTTGCATTAACAACGCAACCGTGCCCTTATAATTTGTGCGTATCTGAATATCACAATCGTTGCCTTTCAGATATTTTAATTTGATAAATACGACGCACCCGTAAATTAAGTGTCGCAACGCGTACCTACACCGTACGCGTACCGAAATGCAAATCGGATATCGACTCGTTAACCAACTCGGTTAGATACAGCTTACTGACAACAACATTGTCAAGAACATTTGCTTAGTTTCTGCCTATTCATTTTTTTCAGTGAATTTTTTTTTCTATCGCCCCAAAATTTTTCGTCCATCTAGCGCATGTCGCATTACAGCCGGCTCTGGAATAATAATGATGATTCAATTATTTTAATAAATATCGCTCTTAGTTTTTAATATGCGTGCGAATCATCTAAATGATTCTTTTAATTAATTATTCCGTACTCTAATACGCAAATTAAAATTAAATTTTATATTTTGTCTACTATTGATTTCCCATTATCATTCTCATTTTTCAATAATTAAGTTAAGATTAAAAACGCAATTGTACTCGTAATACCGTAAATCGAATAATTTTCTAAAAATTTTTAGTTAAATGCCTACAAACCGAAAAAAGTTTCACTGGCATCATGGTTTCATAAGACCACACTTTTTTATCATACAAGAATTTCCTGTAGTGGATGTAAGAGGATACATCCATTAATCATCTTCTTTAGATAATAATGTACTCGTTTAAATAATAGACAAAACTATGGCACCAAATCGTGCTGAAGTGAATGAACCATCCAGGTTCATCCGATGGTGTAAATTTTGTCCCTAAGTTTTACTTCTACCCTAATGTCTAAAAACAAGCATGAAAAATTATACGCGTTTTAGTTGTCATGTCAGAGAGCCATTATTAAGCAACCCCACTTTCCTTACTTCCTCCCATCGTCATACTGGGATGGAACCATGTTATTGTATTGTATGTAGCACCCTAAGGATACGTTGTTTTCTACGTACTTAATCTGATTTTCTCTGTTGATACTTGAATAGCGTCTTCTCTTTCGAGTCCAATATCTATCAGAAGATTTGATTGTCGTTGGATTCGAAACCTCAACTCAATTCTCATTCCCCTTTTGCTATAATTTTCGTCACACGTACTTAAAATATTTCGACCACAAACACACCGATGTTCTTTACTAAAATGTATAGGAAAATGTACAGATCAAAACGACGATAAATGGTTCTATTACTTTTCAAGCGAGCTTTATTATAATTTACACTATAAGTTACATGGAACGAACACACCTTAGTTACAGTCAAAATTTAATACAAGAGATTACAACACTAGCAACAAATTACATTCGTAAATGCTCACTAGACCACCTATTTCAGATAAGAGATCGTTTGTACGTTGCAGGAAATGTATGAGATCCTTATAAATCGGCGAAATCGATAACGATCTGATTGCTCGGTGTCGATTATTCAGATCCCCCGTAAGTTATTCGACTCTATTCATTAAATTCGCTTGTGTCGAACCAGATAACGCGTTCAAAACCGATGCATCGATTTGAAAGTAGCTTAGCTTCATCTGTAGAGATTGTAGGGTTGACAAACTGTACCTATAATTAAAATTAGTAATATTATTATTATCATTTTCAAAAGCAATCAACCCTGATGCAATTCTTATTCTTAAATTCAAATTTTTTATATGTCATAGAAATAGACCTAATAGACGAAAACTTTAAAATATTTTGCTTTTTGTTTCATAAAATTTGGTTCTTTGTGGAAGTCTTAAAACAGTTGACGAATCGACGAGATCTAACGCTTAATTATTTTCATAAAGTTCTTGAACTGAAGACTGATGTTTGTTAAAGTTAAAGTCTATTCTATAGTGTAAGGTCACATGACAAGACGCTATGCGAACTTCATGTTGATTTCTTAATTAAGTACCAAGAATATCTAACATGATGATCATGAAATTTAACATGCATTGCAATGCTTGAGAGGCAGTTAAAAAGCGGGCTAATTAACCGCTCTCTCCATGATTGGTAACGCCTTTGTGTTTACATGGCTGATGAGGTGCTTTACTCTCAGATGATGCGTATGTCCAATTATCGATATTATTAAAAAAAAATTAGGTACCACATGGCTCTTGATAGCATTGATTGTGATATTTCACTTGTGTAGGTATTTAAGTATGCTACCATTCTTTATTTATCTATTTATTATCTCTACATTCATTATCATTTATAGCCAACCCTAATTCCATTTGCCTAATTGGTATCTGCTTACACCCGACAGATACCCATCTGAGTCGCGGTGACCAATAACAAATGACACATTATTTGTTAGTTATCCTCGAAAGTGCCACGCTGTCCCATTGTTGTTGACATTGCCCCTATAAATCCAGTGTAATCTTTGTTGCTGGCCGCTTAGATTATCTGTAACGCTTCAATAGCCTGTAACCTAACAATTCAAGCACTGTTCGCGCTACAAAACGTATCCTTACAACCTTACTTATAGTTGACTTGTAATAAAAAGTGATACTGAGCAGAGCAGAAAGCTGATAAGTGGCAGTGTTATTACAAGAAATGACATTAAGTATTATAAAACTATTAATTGTGATTTATTTTTTAGTATCTATCCAGTGTTGCTTTTTTATATCATCTTATATATCAGTCTTGCCCTGTAGTGTAGCCAGTATAATATATCAAAGTAATTAACCAGTAGAAGAATCTTTACATTCAGTCGGGGATATTTAATACTGGACTACCTCAAGCCAAACCGACGTCATTAAACCGATTCCTATATGGTTACGTAAGTAGTTTTATTACTGCTTGCAGTATTTACGTATCTTTAGTTAGGTCTACCATTTAAAGCGTTTATTGAATCATTGTACTTATGTTTCATTTAATCTTCTTGGATATTTATTGCAAATTCGACCTTGTGCTTTTCTATTTAAGGTATCTAGATTTTTCATTTAGCTCTCAAACTTATGGTAGTTAGTAACTTTCAGAAGTTATTAAGTTATTTTATTTTGACACTAAATAGATGTAATCAGATATTTAAATCGATCGGTTGTAAAGCTAAGAAGCTAATTTAATTATGTTTTTGAATGATGAAATTGAAATTGAAATGATGTCATCGTCCAATAAATAAAAATAAAGACTCATATAAGATTTTAATGTTCTTGGCGAGATATTCATGCGTCGCAGCCTAAAAAAATATAGAAATATTAAAAATATTGAACACTGGGTGAGAAAATTTAAGGGATTGACTGGTTGGCGTAAAGGTTAACCGCATTTTTAATTAACAAACAGTTTAAGTGGTACGATAAGTGCCTGTATAGTACCTGGGTCGGTTTTAGTGAATTATGCTTCTCATTTTGGCCGTCTAAAATCAATCAATCTCTATTGACATGCATTGACTTCGATAGTAACACATTTAAAACTAGCATTAATGGAGTTATGGCTTTCAAGTTGACGTGAACTTGTGTAATGTACGTAATGTTACCTAGTAACTGACGGGCTGAAGTAGTCTTGGGCGTAAAATTGATTCATGTTAAAATCATGTTTCATTTTGCCAGTCATCCAGCGGACATGGGCTTTCAATATAATTTCACCTGTTTTAACCTGTTTCGATGTTTTGGTTAGTGGCAATTATGTTGTAAGTGATACGTTGTAGCTTACTTGTTGTATAGGTAGATAGATGGTCACAATTGAATACCAGGATAGAAATAGAAAAGTGTGAACGCGCTTAAAAAGCTATCATTTTGAAAAGATTTTTTTACGAGCTATTTTGAAAAATTTGACTGCAAGTTCAGAAATATAAAAAAACTGCGATCAAAAATTCTACAAGTGAACCGTAGCTCTGCTCAGTGCGTAGTTCCAAGTTCAATGTATGGACATTGAACGAAATACATGGTCTCGAATGCGCTTACGCATACTGATCTAGCCGTACAAACGCGTCCAATCTCATTTTTTAGAGGATTTAATTGAGAAAAAGGATTTTCCAGTTCAATTTTTTCCCACTCGAATAACTTTTGCTTACTAAGGAAATATTAAAAGACACTAAAATATTACAAATCTATAAATGATTCTAGACAGGTTTTATTGATTGTATAAATTTTTTTACAATCATTTTAACCACGTGTAGTCTAAACACTCAATAGGTGTAGGTAAATATACAGTAGGTACGGTATATTTCTATAAAACATACAGGTGTGTTTATGCGTTTATATGTAAATTATAAGTACGAAGATTTATGCTTCATTATAATCTTAAGATAACACAAGATGTTTGTTATAATAAAATTGAATTCATATATTACCAGGAATGTTTGTAAGATAACATGTTATCCAATTCTCTGTAGAACATTTTCCTGTAAACAAAATTGCTTTAACCATATCTTCAATGTTCCTTACAACTTTACACAGAAATCGAGTTAAAATTATTACAGAAATGCAAAACAGTGAAGCCAAACGCTTCAATTTAATACAGCATGATCGCCACAATTATATATTGCGTATTCAAATAATATATGCAGGCAAATAAGCGTAATGTAAGGTTGACGTAAGCGCCTTGTGCAACTAACTATGCACTTGTGACGTAGGAGATGCACCCAATAATATATGTGCACTGTTTTGCAAGCCATTGTGATTTTAATTAAGTGCAAATTACTACCTGCGTTTTCCTTGTAGTCCATTGAATAAGTGTTATTGAGTTATATTGGTTATTAAATATAATGGATGCCTGATGAGGTGTAGAGTAATAGGTGTGAAGTAATACTATGTATGTATTCATGTGTCGTTATATGGCAATACGGAATACCGCCATCACCGATATCTGCTTGGTTGACTGGTAAGAGAATGCTTTTAGTATTAAGGCGCGGTGTGATTTCAATATTCACAAAACTGGGTTTCTTAGATGCTCGAGTATGAGGAAACCCAATGAAAATATCGCACACAAAAAATACAGAGCATAGAAAAAGGTCTAAAGAAAAATGTTAACTGAATAGAATATTAAATAGTTGTTTAATATTTCCAATAAAAAATCGTAATTTGCTATACAAAAATAAACTTTAGCGTCGAAATTCTCTGTATTTTCAGCGGTAACAACATATATTTTTTTGAGAATATAATAGGTATATGGTTTTATTAAAACTTTAACCGGACAGATATTGAATTTAATGCGTATATTCTGAATTACCTAAGGAAAACCCTCAAATTAAATGTTTAGTCGCAGTCTAGTTACATTGTTAGCAAAAATATGCTTTGCAATTTTGAACTCTATTCAGCGTCGTGTAGATGTAACATTAGATTAGCGCAGATATGCGATTGTGTGAGTGTTTTTAAATCGTAGTCATACCGCGCCTGTCCTTCTTTCGCACTTGCTTAGAAACTGTCAAAAATCACAATAATGTGACTTCCATAGAAAGCTTGTATTATTAAAACATCAAAAAGTTTGTTATAATTCAAATTAACTTAAATCAATACATTATTTAGAAATGTAATCCGCCGTTATGCGGACTATTATGAACTACAGCTCTCTACGGATACGGACCCATTAACTTTCATAATATTAGCTTCAACACTGTAACAATACGATACTAATACCTACCCCTCAATATACGAGCGTAGCTAACAAACACTTTGGTCCAATTTCGAAATTGTATAGGATTATTTATCACACGTCGGCCGTTGTCCAAATATGTCCTATTAATAAATGGCCAGCCGAGGTATGATGGGCCGACAACAATGGCCAACAAATGTATGAGAAATGCTCCATTCTCTTTGTGAGACCCACGTTAATACCTATGTATTATTACTATGTTTGAATACTTTGAATGTATCGCTAATGTACCTACAAGAAACTCACATTGTATAACAATAAATAACTGATTCCGCATTTGGATATTTCTATTAATTGAGATACCGGTTAATACCTATTCAATTGATTTTACAATAATTATTTCATAGGTTTCGGAATTAGAGACATGAAACTGACACAGAGCCTCTGTGTCAGTTTCGTGTCTCTAATTCCGATGACAGAGCCCAGGGACCTCCAGTTAAGTACTTATTTTTACTCTAGATCTGTGTATGGGGACATACACCTGTTCAGGATGGACGAGTGTAAGGTTCATTAAAAACTGGCAACATTATAATGGCGGATCGATAATAAATGTCATAGAGCAAGAAAAATTGTTGTTACCTTTGGAATAAGAATAGAATGGTTAAGAATAATCGGGATATTATAACGTGTTTAAAATGTGATAATTGTACAAAGGCAAAGGTATATTGAGATTATAACATGTGTTGAGTATTTGTGGAGTTTTACTACAAAGCCTCCTTCGTTGTTCATGTACATATGTATGAGGGTGCTAGGGACTGCATGGGGTATCGTTGGACTTGATATGGGTGGGTAGGTGTTAGTAGTAGTTTTGAATTTAAGAGTCAGAAGTTCTAACACCGTCAGATGATCGGCCTACGATGTAAACTAGTGCTTTGCCTGCGTTTTCCGGAATAATAAGTATCCTGTCTTATTCCAAATCATGGTCTACCTGTGTGCAAAATATCATGAAAATGCGTTCAGTAGTTTTGCTTGAAATAGTAACAAACATCCTCACAAATTTTTGCATTTATAATATTAGCACAGAAGTAATAATAGTACTTATATATTAGTAAGATGGTTCTACTCGTATTCTACATAGTTTATTTATTTATTTTATATATATTTTATTTTACATAATGCTTTTAGCATTACGTCCGCCTTGGTCATCTGTACTTTTGTATGAGGCATAAAGTTTTAAATCAATAAATAAATAAATAGTTCTAATTATAAACGGGATTGATGAAGGTACTAATATGATTTTTAGATTTCTGTGTGTTATCTACACCTACGAGTATTGCCGTCGTACTACCTGCGACCTAAATGCCATCGAGTTTTTTTAAATACGGGTACTCCCAGTTCTTATTTTATAATATCGATTTCGACCTAGATAAAACTTTAAACCAAAACGTGAATTAAAAGATAAGTGTGAATTGAGCCTGACAAAGTGACAAACTAAACTGGTAGATAACAGCTAGTAGTATAAAATAATATATTTTTGAGCTAGGTAGCAAAACAACAACCTAAGAGTCCGGCAATCGGTACCCGACAGCATAGCAACGAAAACACAAGAATTAAAAGCGTTTATCTCGGTAAATGCTTTACAAATAATGTGTTACTCGCACACAATCGCGGGAACATTGCTTCAGAGTACCTACACAACGTTGCACTCTCGGGGCGTAATCGTTGCATTTAGAACACTTACAAATGTCCGAGCTTGGAACATGACATATCAATGTAACAAAACCCTCTCCCATGGTGGTCTAGCCGCAGAACGAACGAAAGTCTAATAGGACAGCCCCTTAGCTCAGCTGTCGTACTTTGGACATTATCTGCAAGTGAAAAATCGCGCCTTTTGTACCAGTACCTCTGGCAGAAGGAGCGAGCAGGCACGACACCCGACGGGAATAAGTGTCAAAAATTAAGGCGTAATGACTCGCCAATTTGTAATGGACGCGATTTATGGAGTTTACATGGTATTCTCGATTCGAAAGTAATTCTCGGCCAATAAATGTAACCTAACCTAACCTCCGAATCCTAACCGAATAAGATAAAATAAAAATATTACAAAAATGTTAGTTTTAGTTCCTTCCAATCGTTTATCGGTCTTATATTTAACGAGGTCGGGAATCTAACCCGGGACCGTCTCATCAGGTATGGCAAACAAGCTAGGTTGCAGCTACATTAAAACTAAAACAGAGTACCTATCTTGACATCCACAAAGCTTTTACGCGTTTCAAACGCACACAATCCAAAACAACTTCAATCGGTCTTTGTTATCATTTGATATCATTTCAGCATCGCTTGGCCTTCGCATATCAAATATGCCGGCAATGACAATCAATCAACGACAAATCTGCAGAGTCGTATTATTTACACTCTCACTTATTGTTCCTACATTACTGTGTTACGATTGGCCATGTCCCCCCTTCGAAACTATGAAGCGTGACCGGCCTGGTTGGTCGGCTTCCTATTGTCCGTGTCATTCCCACATTGATAATTCATAATTCATTAGTGTTATGTACATGTGATACATGCTGCGTATGTAAATCGTTTCTTGCGACGACAACGCAAGACATAGAAATGAGAGAGCAAATCAGAGCAATTAAATGGCGTCGTAATTCATATGAATTGAGTGAATTTTTATCAAGTCTGAAAGTTAACTGTTTCAGCCCTTATTGTCTTTTTATCAAACTACGGTAGTGAACGAGAAGAAAGAACCTTAAAGAGGTAAAAAGCGGCGAAAGAACCTCCACGGCACTTAAAATTTAGTGTTGTTACCCATGTTATCAAAATAGTTGAATTTTCTTTTTCTATCAGAATAGTTAGTAGCCGTTTTGGAGCGGCATAGAAAACTAACCCCAATCCAACGCCGGATGGGTGTAAGAGACGACTAAATCCGGCCCGCTGGTAGTAGGGCCCCTCGAGGGATTATATTGGTAATATTGATTTTATTTGTTAATTAATACCAATATTACTATTATTATTTCTCCATGGGGTTCGCCTGGATAGTTGAGACCCCTGAGCATGAGTGAGCTGCCAAACGACTCATCGTGTTCCGGCTGGGAGCTTGAGAGCCAGTTCTTTCTTTCTTTTTCTTCTATCTTTCTTGGCCGGCAACGTCTCTGTGATGCCTTTGGTGTTATTGATGTCCATGGGCGACGTTAGCCACTTACCATCCGGTGGATCGTCAGCTCGTTTTGCCAGCTATTTCCATAAAAAAAAATATCTTCCGCGTATTAAATCTCAATAAATTATTGAGTAGATACACATAAGGATATGTTTCCCAGTAGGCATTAACCCCTAAACCTTTAGTCACCAACGCGATCTCAGTTATCTGCCAATAAATTACCGAGCTGACAATAACGTTAGCGGTAACCGGTAAGGACTGGGTCGCGATATTAATAAACTACTTCAATTATGAGTTACGCTGCCCGACCGTCTAATTGCTTGCTTATGATACAATTTCTACAGCCGTAACTATCAGTGGCTACAACTTATTTAGTTACTTATTATCAGTTAGTTACAGATAATTTGTACAGTATTTCAGCTGAAGTGCACTAAGCAAAAGTAGTAGCTAAGTCGCTACAAGGATTAGAAATAATAGATCTGAGATGTAACCGCATTCAAATTGGTTTAGTCGTGACGTGTGATTACTGTTTCGCGGTTTTTACCAGTTTTCATGTGTAACTGTTTATAAAGACAGCTGACAAATGAGCAAAAGTGTTAGCCGATAGTAAGTGACTAACGTCACACATTAGCATAATCCAAAGTAGTACCGATGCGCAGAGTCAGCTAAGGAAAAAGAGGGAAGAAAGAAATAAAGTAACTAAGGTTCTGTAGGGTCTGTGGGATGTAGGGTTGCCAATATTTCTTCAGCGAAGTATATTATAATAATAATATAATTTTTTACACGAAGCTATAAAAATATAGTACACTTAAAAAAATAGTATTTTACGGAAAACGCAAAAAGTAGATGCTTCACGCTATTGCATCAGTCAAAATTTAATGAAAAGGCTCGTTCATAATTTTTTTAAATAAAAGATTTGTTTGTTAGATTTCGGTGTTGAAAATATAGTATTTTTGCGTACTGTGTTTCATCAACAGTATACCCACTAGGGTTGGCAACCCTAGTGGGTTGAGTTATTGTTTAGTGTTGGTGGCTATTTGTTTGTTTAGAGACCAATGGGGAAGTTTCATGATGCTGAAAATTATATATTTAACATAATGAAATCAAGATATAGATCGAATCTAAAATCAACGAAATTTTTTGGAAATCCATGATAAAATGTTACACGTCTCATCTCCTTTTTTTAGTATAGAACACTTACAACGTATAGATAGATCTTCCATACAGCCCTTAAAAAGACTGTGGCGACCAGCGTGGCGTAATGGTTACCATGCCGGACTGCCGTTCGAGAGTCTTGGGTTCGATTTCCAGCGAGGCAGAAATTTGAATGATAAAGTTTAAACTTCTGTTCTCGATCTGGATGTGAATGAGTGTCCTGTTCTAGTGTGTTGTCCGTGGCACCCACGACACAAGGAATCCTAGTGTGGCGCTATGAGTGAGTAGGGTTTATTATTATTATTACTACGTCACAAACATTTCTATTTTGACCCTAGCGTCGCAAGCTTGTCATTGCATGCGCATGCGCTCACACCGTCGCCGCCGGCGCAGCACGCTACACTCGATTACTCTATCTCGCATCTTAACGAAGCGTTTAATTTGATTACTGCTAACTACCCGGTACATGATTGATGAGTCAACTGTGTTTCCATGAGACGGAACGTAATGCCCGGCGGTTATCTCAAGCTGATATCGCTGATATCAATGTTTTATTCAAAACTAGAGACCAGTCTGCTTCGCTTCGGGGAATATAATCCTTATAACAAATAGTAGTCGCACTCGAAATAATTGCTAGTAGTTAAACATTTTAATTTTTAATTGGAGTTTCAGCATTTACTTGTTTGCCCTATTAAATTTATTGTTTAGTCAATAATGTGTTAAATGTTTTGTAGCTCAAATAATCACTAAAATATACTTATTCTAAATAATTATGAATATTATTTTAAGGGTCGAGTCATTTTAATTTTATCCCATATCCCACTGATTTCTACGTGATGAATCTTTATCTGGGGGCAATAATTTCCTCAATGTTTACAAAGCTACTTTTCCTCGCTTCGGTTCAGAAATGTTTTCATCATATATCTAAATCTTCCTTATGTACCTAATACTCTGTCTATTGTCGTAAACCGCATGACAATATGTGCAATAATTAATGTTATTGAAATTACCGTATTCAACACTGACAGATAGACTTTGTTTTATACGCACCGGTGTAGTTTAACATAAACAAGCACCGTTCAAAGCAATTTACCGACATTTTATAAAACTTAAATTCTGCAGTTATGGTGAAAGCAATTGAGTTATTGTTGGCCCGTTGCGCCACAAGTCGGCAATATATCAAGCCATGTGGCTTAACAGAACACCGACTTAAATAAATATCGGCCTACATAACACCACGGGCACTCAGCCCACCGATTAAACAGCGTTTGATACGTAATTTATCGCTACATTCCTAACACTATTAATTACCAAAAACGTATAATTACAGATAACGATCAAGGAATTGTCGACAACGTTGCTCAATACTATCCTGAACTTAGTCGAATTCCCTTAGGCGAGATAACAATCTAACATCCTTGTTACTTTCTTGCATGTTATACGTGAAATAGTCACACGTCATGGCTTGTCCCCCTAGGCAGTACTGGTGCAATTTACCACAGCCAACTTACTGATACGGCTCGCACTAACAATGTAGCTGTACGATCTTGTGAATAAGATTAATAACACAATAAGGGGCTTGTCGCTGCCGAAATATTAAATTTGTTTATGTTATTTCAATAGCTCTCTGATATTGCCGCTGAAATAGGGAATGTTACGCGATTTTGATTCCTGTTTTTAAAGCAATAGGGTCAAGGGTGTACTTCAAATGGTTACAGTGTAAATTGTCGATGTTTGCGCTACTAAATCAAATAGTAGTCAATTAAGATAAAGCTCAGAGTCCGACAGCTACGGACAATACAGCATATGACTAATCCCCCGTTTTGTTTGGTTAACTGAATTACAACTTCGCTGGACAATGACTTAAACTGTTGTTTAAAACTTAAATCGATAATAACGATTGCGAATAAAGAACCGATTATTTTTATAATCGGTTATTTATTGATTATTTTTGTAATTGTTAATAGAATTATAAGTAAGACATAGAGGAAGTGTTGTCATATTACACAGCTATAGTCGCATGTAGAAAATTTCGGTATTTGCTGTGCTCCCTAAAAGCCTACATCGTGGTAATATTTAATGATGTCCTTCGAAGACACAAGAATTAGGGTCACCCATCCAACTACCAACTGTGCTTAAAGTGCTTTCATCGTCCTTTCCTTCCTTCCTTTTCGTAGTTCTGAATAATATAAAGTGGGCGTCTTCAAGGCTACTTACTACGTCAGCGCGCTTAGCTAGACTTAATCTTTACTTAACATGTAGAATTGTGTTGCTCTACGTTATAAAATTAAAACCTAGTTCTTCCTGCACGTATGACAAAAGTTGTAGTTCTACGAAAGTAGATGTTGTAGTGAGTTTAAAAGTGTTAGGGCGACGAGCTCCACTTGAGACAAAAGAAAAATAGCTTGTACAAAATTCTAAACTCGTTTTATACTACTCGTATTGTTACCGATTAAATCAGAGGTCAATGGTAACTAGGTTTAATAATTCTGATTAAAACTAAACCAAAACATTTAATAATGATTATCACAGACACAACTGCAGGCCAAACAGGAATTAAAATTAATGGCATCTATTTCTCAGTACATTTAATTGCTCTATCAATTAGATCTGATGCGGAGATTATTCTCAATAAATCTTAACGGTGCCGATTAATTATATCAAAATTAAAATATTGATATACAAGATAACGGACGGTGATATGGTGTTTTGATTGCTTGACAAATTGATATGAGTTTTTTGTTGTGACAAACATTGATTTCTGGCATTCCGCTGTTTATTTTATAACTCTAGAATTTATTTTACTGCACAATTACAGTTACAGAATATTATTTTATATTTTCCTTACAATTAGTCGCATTTTGGCCGCTAGTTCAATTATAAATGACGATGTCTTTCAAATATAGCCCATAAAATATTATATTATGAAAGTTTGGATCTATGGTATGCAGTCACGCAAAAACTGCTGAAAAGATTTGGATGAAATAAAAAAAATGCTTTGGCTGCTCTCATGTATTTACATAATAAGTTTGAAACTGTTATAAATTTTTTCTCTCTTAAGTCTACTCAAACGAAGTCGCGAACAGAGGGTAGTTAATTAAGGTAAAATCTGCGATTGAATTCAAAAAATTAGACCTACCTCATTACGTTACAAATATTCGTATTACAGTACACAATTTGACAACATTACTGTTATCAAGGAACTGTTTTGACGGTTCTGCATTCCGCTAAGATAATGCATGACGTCCTTGTTATTTTTTGCTCTATGTCAGCTGGTAATGGTCACGTCTGGTTAATATTATCTATGGCTGTGATTATGTTAACGTCAACCCTATTGTATAGATCATGGCAAAGTTTTTAATGGAATCTGGTTAATACTGAATTGGTATTTTGTGGACTGTTTCTGAATGTGGGACATTGAATTTCTTACTGTAAATATGTATTTTTAAAGATATAATTAAATTCGTGTTCATATGAATATTTGTCCCGTAATCTGTAGGGAATAGGTAATACGTAAAACTGAATTTTTCCTCAATATCTTTCAAAGTATAAAAATACGTAGTGGCTTCATTAATGTGTCTGGGATCTTAAAATTTTGGAATAAGCTTTTTTGTAAATAAGCTAAGAGCTATACAAACGACCCTGTAGCCTAGTTGGTAGCGACCCTGCCTGCGAAGCGAGGGGTCCCGGGTTTGATACCCGGCCGGGGCAGACATTTATGTGACAGATAAATACTTGCTTCATTAATGTGTCTGGGACCTTAAAATTTTGGAATAAGCTTTTTTGTAAATAAGCTAAGAGCTATACAAACGACCCTGTAGCCTAGTTGGTAGCGACCCTGCCTGCGAAGCGAGGGGTCCTGGGTTTGATACCCAGCCGGGGCAGATATTTATGTGACAGATAAAATACTTGCTTCATTAATGTGTCTGGGACCTTAAAATTTTGGAATAAGCTTTTTTGTAAATAAGCTAAGAGCTATACAAACGACCCTGTAGCCTAGTTGGTAGCGACCCTGCCTGCGAAGCGAGGGGTCCCGGGTTTGATACCCGGCCGGGGCAGACATTTATGTGACAGATAAATACTTGCTTCATTAATGTGTCTGGGACCTTAAAATTTTGGAATAAGCTTTTTTGTAAATAAGCTAAGAGCTATACAAACGACCCTGTAGCCTAGTTGGTAGCGACCCTGCCTGCGAAGTGAGGGGTCCCGGGTTTGATACCCGGCCGGGGCAGACATTTATGTGACAGATAAATACTTGTACTCGGGTCATGGGTATGATTGTGATGTGTAATATGTGTCGTCCATGCCACCCGCGACACAGGTAATAATAACCTTCTGGTATGAGTATATTAGCGTTTATTAAAAAAAAAAACTTTAAATTCATCTCTCTCTGAAATGGAGACTTCCATTTCAGGCTAAAGAAAACTAATTTCTACTCTGATTGTCACCTTCGAAAATGTTAATATCTACAGAATCGCTTAATTTCATGCAGTAGCGAGTTAAATAAAGTGAAAAAAAAAATAAAAGCGGTCAAGTGCGAGTCGGACTCGCCCATGAAGGGTTCCGTAGCAGCAAGTAACATAATATAAAAGTTCTTGTAGTTTGTTGTAACTTTGATCAATGTTTTTTGTGGTTTACGATTTATGACGTATTAAAAAAAAACTACTTACTAGATCTCATTCAAGCCAATTTTCGTTGGAAGATTGCATGGTAATGTACATCATATATTTTTTTTAGTTTTATCATTCTCTTATTTTAGAAGTTACAGGGGGGGGGACACACATTTTACCACTTTGGAAGTGTCTCTCGCGCAAACTATTCAGTTTAGAAAAAAATGATATTAGAAACCTCAATATCATTTTTGAAGACCTATCCATAGATACCCCACACGTGTATGGGTTTGATGAAAAAAACATTTTTGAGTTTCAGTTCTAAGTATGGGGAGCCCCCAAAATGTTTTGTTTTTTTCTATTTTTGTGTGAAAATCTTAATTCGGTTCACAGAATACATCTACTTACCAAGTTTCAATGGTATAGCTCTTATAGTTTCGGAAAAAAATGGCTGTGACATACGGACGGACAGACAGACAGACAGACAGACAGACAGACAGACAGACATGACGAATCTATAAGGGTTCCGTTTTTTGCCATTCGGCTACGGAACCCTAAAAACTAGAATCAAGGTAGGTATTTCCTTTACCACCTATATAGAGTTATTTTTATATATAACATAATTATAATTTACACCGAAAACAATGACACTCTGCAGCAATATGTTACCGGGTCCTGTCATAACGTCTAAGTTATGTCTTGTATTAAATCTCATTGTTTCTAGGTCAACCGCGTATTTACGACACAACGAAGAATTTATGACGTTTTAAAATTATGTTACTGTAAGTAAACTGTTATTATAATTGGACTGAATTCCTTTGTTGTGATTGATACGCCATAAAGTTTGTCATTTTGCGTTAGGTACGTGTTTAATTTCAACTGAATGGGTTACTTTATATACTAGTAGTAAATGTATTCAGTTTCAGACATCTTAATCGAACAACCTACGTCGATTGTTTATGGCAATGCATAAAAATCGTGTCATATTGTCCGTCCACTTATAAACCTCCCTTGCTATTAGTTATGTTTGATGAAAATAAGAGGTCTGTTGAGGGTTTTTTTAATCTTAAAATTCACAGTTATTGATTAGCTCTTGGCAATCTTCGTTCTAATTTCTTTTATTTTTAAGTTAACTCATATTGTTTTTAGTAAATACGAGTAACCACCCTCGCTTTGCTTCGGTTTTCTTATTTTTTTACACCTTGGGTTACATTATTGGAGTTTTATTAAGGATCCCTAATTTTTTTTGAAAATATAACCTATGTTACTCGGGGATAGTGTAGCTGCCCAACAGTGAAAGAATTTTTCAAATCGGTTCAGTAGTTTCGGAGCCTATTCAATGCAAACAAAAAATCAAATCTTTCCTCTTTATATATTAGTATAGACAAAGAAAACATACCGTATCGTATCATTTGCATATTAATTTGGCTACATTGTAAACCAATAAAGTACTAATACAACCCACTATATACATACAAACGAAACAAGCTACGTCAGCCTATGACGTACAATTCAATTGGTCATTAGACGCCTAAATGGGTTCAAGCGTTGTACCCTCTAAATCTACGGTACATTGTTTGAGCGTGCTTCTGTCAGCCTACCGTGTATACATTGTTTCATTAAGGACTGATAGCGAGGTATAAAATTAATACAGACGTTAGGTCTGCCTTTCTCTCTGTGACCCTTTACCTTGACTCGCCGCGCCCTGCGGCTTGCATACCGTAGCACACATCGCTGGTTTGGTAAACAGTATCCGAAACAGATGTAGGTATATTTTCGTATTTATGTTGTGTTATGTCATGTTGGTTTTTTCGTATATTTCCGCGTGGAGTTTTCATCATGTTTGATAGCTGCTACATTATTTTTCAATGACAACTTTTCATCGTGATGTCCTAGGGGCCATCCATAAATTTTGTCACACGTTAGGGAGGAGGGGGCGGTCGATGTAATGTGACATCGTGTGACAAGGTGGGAAGGGGTCCTTAATTTCGTGACGTCACATTTAAAATTGAATAATTGGTATGTATAGGTAAATATTTAAAAACAATTAAAGGAAATAAAACTTATTTCGGATCTGCTGTTTTAATTTAATAATTTCTAGGTGTAAAATTTTGTAATATGTGACATCACACTAGGGGGGGGAGGTCTCACAAATGTGACCTGCTGTAACAAGGAGGGACGGGTCAAAAAGTCATGAAATGAATGTGACGTAATTTATGGATGGCCCCTTACCTTATTATACTATGTTAGTAACTCACCTTAACTTCGGTTTAGGAATCGTAGTACCTATGTCAATCAATTTTGGATTCATCCATCAAATGACCTATCAGCTGTTAGAAATTCCCTGGAGAGTTCGTAGTATCTGTACGTATACAATGTACCATAACCGATTTGACTCTTATCAAGTTATCACTGTTCATCAATTGTATTGGGAGGCTAAAGCATTGGTCTATCTATCAGTTCGATTTTAATACTAAACCTTCATACTACTAAAAGTTGTTGGTCGATCTTTGAGTGATCACTCAATGTTTTACTGCGTCAACGATATGTGCGTGTTTGTTTGTGTAGACATAATAGTATTCTTCCTTTGTAATCTATTTCTAGTTTCGAGTTTTAGATTTCGTTCATTTATTTTAGAAATAACTACCATAACAACTATAAGATTACATGCAAATAATATCATATTTTACCCGTCGCATTAGTCGCTTGTAATCGATAAAAATAATAAATCAGTTTTTAATCAAAGTTCATTAGTGGAGTTATTTGTATTTCGCGATGGCGGCGGGTCACGGTGGTAAGATTTATTTATTTATTTAATAGATTTGATTTAGTTTCAATATGGCCAGCTATCGTCGTAAATGCGCCTGTCAACTATACGTAATTTATACCGATTGCCGAGTGTTCATTATTGTGCTGTTTATGTAATAAACTCGTTGTGCGGACTCTATACTGTATATAATACGTCTGCTCCGGTTAAGACTTCTTGCTATTTTTAAATTTAACTTAAGCTCGTATTCACTGTACCTATATGTATTACTTGAATATAATATAATAGGTATGTCTGTGGTTTATGCCAAAAGCGTACTTACGGTCCGTCTACAATGATACAATGGATTTTTGACTTATAATATACAAAAAAAATTCCAAGATTTGAACTTGCTGCCAATTTCAAAAAAGTATGTATTGACGATAGCAAAACTTTGCTTACAATTAGATTATAATTTCCAAAATATATTTAAAATACAGATTTGGCTCTGGTACAACATTTTAATTTTAGTATGTTAAAATTAAAATATTTAGTATGTTACTTTACAAAGACTACTATATTAAAAAAGCCAGACAAAAGTAGAACGAAATAAAGATTAATTAATAAAATTAATTAGAACAACTGTTAAGCAATACAAATAATGAGGCAATGCGATTAATAAATGTTTTAATCTATTATGTACACAATGTAATTTATTATTATTAAGTAATCCAAAATAAACCAACAATGATTTATGAAACCCTGCGGCAATCATCGAATCCTAAACATTCCATGTCGATTGATACATCGAATGTGAAAATTAACGACTTAATCTAGTCCAATTCAATGATTACCACGCCTCCTCATCAGCTTTTCCGTTACATGCGCAGTTTTGCTTGCCTATTTTAATATCAACCAAT
Source organism: Thymelicus acteon (assembly GCA_951805285.1). Lineage (NCBI taxonomy): Eukaryota > Metazoa > Arthropoda > Insecta > Lepidoptera > Hesperiidae > Thymelicus > Thymelicus acteon. The sequence goes on from OX638233.1 coordinate 6,168,362, forward strand.
AAGTAAAAACTGTAAAATAAATATTTACAGCTTTATTGTATAAATCTAGAACTAGATAGTAATTATCTAGTAAAAGGCGGACTTAATGTCTAGAGGCATTCTCTATCAGTCAACTCAGTAGTTTTTAGTAATCAAAAACTTGTTACAGGAAGTTTCAACTTTTAACCAGTTTCAACTTTTTAAGGAACTGAGTGTGCAGTCTGCAGTCTAACAGTTTGAAGTTTTTTTTAACTTAGGTAAATAGCTGATGAACCATAAGACGAGCCTGATGGTGAGTGGTCTCCCTCATCCATAGACTTAAGTAACACCAAAAACATAACTGGTTGCCTATTACGTATAAAAAGGAAGCAGGGGAGCGCATTATTTCTAGCGCTCCGACCGAAAGATTAATAATAAATACAAAATACAAAAAAAAATACAAAAACCTTTATTTGTCTATTACCGTTAATTAACAGTATTCAAACAGTTGTTGAGACCACTTATTAAACATATAAAATGATACGTTTGTGGCACGCTCTTCTTTAATACATCATTCTTATAACAGACGCAAGTGCGTGTGTGTTTTTGTGTATGTGTTTGTGTGTGTGTTAACACATACCTACATAAAACCATTTTCAGGTTGATCGTACGAGGTAGGTAGCTAACTAGTCTAGCAAACTACCTTACAACCATGGAGGTACAGGATTAAACTGGGTGGTATATAGAGTTACGATACCAACGACCTTCAATAGAAAAGACCTGAACCCCCACGTCCACCAGTTATTCACCAGGGTTCACAAGGGGAGGTTGGCTTTGACTCAGTATGGATGGATAGAAGGAGCCCTTTAGAACCCAATCAATACCCATGTTATGAATCTTCAACGTAGGTTATCGTTTATTTCATGCGTAAAATAATGGAATGATTTTTCAATAAAACCGAAGACGTCACCGAGGAGCAACTAAAGGTTGAGCGTCTTCAAAATTTGTGTATCAGGTTTATATTTGGATTGCGTAAATATGACGTTTCAGAAATTCGCACTAAGCTCAAATAGCTCCCAATTCGCCTTCGCCGGAATACTCATGTTATTTATACACTCTACTCTGTTCTTTTCAATCCACTAGCCCCAGATTACCTTAAAGAGCGATTTACTTATCTCTACTCGCTACACGACAGTAATCGCTCTCTTCGCTGTAACTCTAACTTAGTCTTATCTACTCCCAGCTTTTCTTGTAATTTCTATAAAAAAACTCCTTTTCCGCTTTCTCAGCTCATCTCTGGAACACTACCGGTTCCCATTAGATACGCTCAGTCTTAATTATTCCTTTAAAAGACAGGGTAAAGTGCATTATACGAGTATGTCGCTTTGAACTGCTCTTGTTACCTTCTATCACTACTCGTTATTCCTAATAAAATTATAATCCATAATATGTAATCTATCCTACCACAATTTTACTGTATCCCTTTCTTCCTTCATTTAGCGTTAGTTTCGGGGACCTCGTGAACATCATACGTAACATACATATGTTGTGCTTGTACACCTTTACCAGTCATTTATTTGTATACTTACAATTAGATAAGTTTTCCACTTTGGGCTATCTGGAAGAGATCGCTTTTAGCGATATGATTGCCTATTTGTGTACTATACTTTACATATATTGTATATTATGTTATCTACATGTACATTTTTATATTAGTGTGCAATAAAGAGTATTGTATTATATTGTATTATGTAACTTTTCATGATTTTAAAAGATGTGCGAGGAGTTTCTTTCGGCTTTTCTTCTCCTCCATGACAAAGCACCCTTCCGAAAAGCTGGTAGATTAAAAAATGACGTGCATAAGTGTATCAGTGATACCTATATGAATAAAAGATTTTGATTTGATTTGTAAAACCCCCTCAACATCGTTTCAAAGCACAGGAGATGCTTCTGCATAACACAAGAAAGCTACAAACAATTACCAGACATAATATGTATATCAGTCACGGACAAATTACCCAAATACGTCATGCGAGGTGCGAATCATTTCTACCACGCTCCCACACTAGAATAGTACTTGGTAGAGGTTACGTACATTAAACTAATGGTACGCATTAAAATCATTTATGCTGGCAATTAATACGCGCTGGAGGTTTTAAAACAATTTGGAGTTGTCCTCGGGCGATCGCGCCTGGAGTGAAGCAAATGGGCGCAAGCACGCTAACCGACGTACAGTCAGCACAGCAGTTCGATATGCAGGGCATGATACAAAAACATTACATAATTCTTAATATTATAGAAAGGTTTCTGTTATTATCAATTTTGAATTCTACCAATATACGTAGGGTCCGACTTAACATTGTTAATAACACAATCATTCTGTTATTTTAAACATTACACATCTTTTTTGTATCATGCTGCATACCGAACTCTTTTGCTGACTGTACCTAACGAATTATTGTCTATTTGTACGAATAATTATCGCGAAATGCGAACTACTAACTAAGGCGAAGCGTGTGCGCTGTGTGAAGTGGGAACTGATATTTTATAACCGTGTACTATAAATTTAATTACGTGTGCTAAAGTCGATAATATATTGATAATAAATTACACACTCATAGCCTTATAGAATTAGACAAAGCAAATACCCAGACCGAATTAAAGAAATTTAATGTCATCGTTGACATTTTTGTCTCATTGGGATTCGAATACAGGACCAGTTGACTCAAGTAATAGTTTATTGTAACCAAATACCGTGGTCACCATTTTTATTCCAAAAAATCCGAGACCGGAGCTGAAGTTACTTTCAATAAATTAAAAAAATAAAATGCTTAAAGTTAGTGTGCGACCTCAGTACCGCGTTGATGTCTAACGTAAGAGTTATTGAACCGATTGAACAAGACACCATTGCTGGTTTTATATGGAGAATTTATTAAGTTAATTAGTTTAATGACGCTATGTATTACAACCTTATACAGATAACGAGATAATAACGCTGATGAATACGGGTATCCCAAACCAGTTCGATGCAAATCGTATCGCAATAGAATGGGGGCATCGATTGAAGAATTCAACGCATAATTTCCCATTGAACTGTTACATTAGTCGAGGTAAATGATAAAATTCATTTAATCAAGGCTTTCTTTCCTAGCTAAGGAAAGTTCTTAAATGGAATGTTTTATGATGTTGGTTTCGCTATGGAGTAATTGGTAGGAACTAAAGGCAGTTAATCCTTCACATTAAAAATCCTACCATTGTTTGATATGCGCTATTTAATCTGATTTAATATAAAAAGTAAGAATAAGAATATGCTAATAACAACCAATAAAAGAGTAAACGAGGTATCTAAAAGAGGTCACTCCTGCCTTTAAACGTCAGGAAAGTTAAAAAAAGAAGGCAGAGGACCCGGATATTTAAAATATAATGACAAATTCAAAGATATACTATATTAAAGATACCTAGGTCCTGGATAGGACAGATAATAAATAATAAATGAAATGAAATAAAATAATCTTTTATTCATTTAGGTATCACTGATACACTTATGCACGTCATTTTCTGGGGGCACGGCAGTGCCCCCGCCAAGTCGAGCAAAAAAGCGGCACGGCCGTACCATCCTTTTCTCGAAGCAATTCAGGCCATTTTCGACCCCCTATAACTTCGTTGTGGATAAAGCTAGAAGCCTGAATTTTTAGTAACCAAGCAGGCATTGTATAAACACGTTATATTTCAAATTTCATTCGATTTGAACCAGTAGTTTAAGAATTATAACTAGTCAAAGTTTCTTAATTTCGTCACTCACTGACTGACTGACCGATCATCAAAACTCTAAGGCACTTCTAGCAGACATAGAAGCTTTAAATTTGGAACACAATTAGTGTTTAGTGTATAGATCAAGGGAAAACTAAAACATTTTGCAATTTCGGTCTAGTTTTCTAGATACATCAACTGCATAAATAACTTTGTAATCCCATATAAATATATAGGATTACAAAGTTACATTTGCAGTTAATGAATTACTGTACCTGTATAACAAAGTAACATCTGCAGTGAATGAATCAGTGTACCTGTATATAATATAATGGAATAATAGGTGTAGATAGGTACCTAGATATAATTATGTTCAAAGGTAACTTGTAAAAGGAAAAAGTAGAACTATCTACAAAAAGAAATGAGATGCCATCAAAAACAAAACTTGTAAAAAAAACCAAGTCTCGCAACTCAGTTCTTCTACCGTAAAAAGTTGTGAGATCCATGTAATACCAAGTCGGTTAATTTATTCAGTTCCTACTTAAGGGTCCTTCTGTCTTAAATTATCACGTAATTAGCTAACCTAACAAGTAACAACATCTTATAGTGACCATATTATCAATATTAAAAACTTTTATGTTTTAAATAAATAGATTGACTTATCAATCGCACTAAACAATCAAATTTAATATAATATGTAGGTATTACTTGTGAGATATATTGTGTTTTCATGCGATGGTCAAGTCGATCTATTTATTTAAAACATAAAAGATTTTTAATATTGATAATATGGTCACTATAAGATGTTGTTACTTGTTAGGTTAGCTAATTACGTGATAACTTAAGACAGAAGGACCCTTAAGTAGGAACTGAATAAATTAACCGACTTGGTATTACATGGATCTCACAACTTTTTACGGTAGAAGAACTGAGTTGCGAGACTTGGTTTTTTTTACAAGTTTTGTTTTTGATGGCATTTTAATTTACCAGCATTTCGCAAAGGTACTTTATCATGGAGGAGAAGAAAAGCCATGAAATGAGAATGAAAAGCAATGAGAGAAGAAACTCCTCAGCACATCTTTTAAAAATAAAACTTATATTTATTACAAAAATAGATATTCTCTAACCTGAGCAGAACTGGTTGCCTAGCTGGTCATTTCCATGCATCCTTATCATTTAAATATTCATCTATGTTATAACACATTATATTATAAGCATTCGAAAAATAGGCGAGAAATAACCACTTTATTATATTGATAATATATTCGTATTCAGTTCTCGTAAATCAATTAATAATTCAAATTGTATGCAAAATACTTTGTTTTATGAACTCGCTAAACAAAATACAAGTGGTGAAGTTATGCAGCCGTTACGATTTTATTGAATAATAATGAGCTATAAAATGATTATGAATATTCATAAAATTAATGACGTGTAAGTAAACTCATTAGCGGCCATTATATTGCTGTGATCGAAGAATATTTAAGTTGAATTAAGGCGTTATTCAAACGTAGACACTTTTTGTTGCCCAGAATATATGTATAGAAGCTGAGGGTGCAGTGCTGTTAAGGGCAACCAGACATAGTTACTGATTGATTAAGCTTGACATTGATTGGTATTCAGTACTTATTTTTTTAATTTTCAGGCACATACCTCAGTCTGATACCCAGTGTCCTGTGTGCAGGAAAAACTATTAGTTATCTTTTCCAGATTACATTCAATTTCCTCATTTCACATTTATCTTTTTATTAAGTTTTGTATTAAGTGCAAACCAAAAAAGTAAGGTGTATTTACTATCAGTCGCCTAAAACCGCTTGCTAATAACAAACACATAGTAAGTATTACAGACACTAAAGTTTTTACGTTTGTACGGTGCCTAAATTATGACATTCCGTATTATACGCATAATGGTTGACAATGTCAAATTGAAATTATAATTAACATACAAATTACTACTTATGTACAATTAACTTACATAAGTTAAATTATCTGGTACTTTAGATAATTAGCTTTTAATTCAAATGTAGCATGAACACCAATCAATAAATTGCAATGTAATAATTCTGACATTGCAATAGTTTTGTTGAAATTGAAATGCAGTCGCTAAACTTCAAGGAAAAATTCCTTTACTAAAGATAGCTCACGCATAGACTGGAAATGCGTTATTTATGGATTATGATCCATACTTGTAAGTGTCTACTACATGATTGCAATAAATAATTTGAATTTGAATTTGTCCTTAAATGACCCTTTCTTTGTAAGCTAGTAACCTAAAACTATTTCTATTCACCAATAATCTTAAATCTATATTATGTTACACCCAAAAAAAATCTATATATAACAAATTCCAAAAATAAATAAATAAAAAACCGCGTGAATATTCGCAACTTATCGTCAGCTTTAATAATGTTCTATCTCTGTAACCGGGACGCGTGTCTAACGTCGCATAATAACAGTCCGCGCGTCTCGACGGTCGTCACGCGACTAATCAATTGGCGCGCACCGTGATGTCTTCATCAGCCGCCTGGGGGCGTTACGCCCTGCGCTTGCGCACCTAGCGAGCGAGCTTTGCGCTTTGCGCGAATGCTGCGTTTATGGTAACGTTGAACTTTGTACCCTCAACTATTATATGTGATATGGAAATATCTTGGTTTAGCGGGGTACTATAGAGAAAGTGGGAATTTTTTAAGCAGAACTTTTGGGACAACTGAAACACCTGATAGACTAGAGTGTCTGTTAAATTCGTTTAAGAGAACTTGATTAAAACTCAACTTACGACAACGACATACATACATGTATTAACTTATAAGATATATAAAAAAAAACATAATACCTCAAGAAACTAGGTCAATCATAATTTTGCGCCATGTAATGCAGAATAAAACAATGACAGACGATGACTAATGAACGATTGGCGCAACCTAGACATTGTACGCTACATATTCCTCAATGCCAGCCTGTGCGATAAACTCCGCTAGGCGACTTTGTAAAAGCTTTCGTTTTGTTAATGCTTTTATTTCGTATTTTCTTGGCTTTATACGTAACTAGTTTTGGTTCAGCTGCGATTTTAGTTGGTGAGAATGTATTTTGTATTAATAATTACAAAATATCAGAATGTATATTTCAGAATATTTGTTCGTATTTTACCTGTGCCAAGTTAAATTTTATAGAATGTGTATTCAAGGAGGAACGTGTATTTAAAGGAAGTAGACAGGACTTTGGTAGGAGAAAGTAGGCAATTCAGCGTATTCACGACTTACAGAAGCTTAAACTCGGCTACAAAATTGGCTAAGACTAAACAGACTTGTGCACATGTTTACCGGGTCGATATAGTAGATGTGGGCTGCAATGATGTCTTTTCTTCTCATTTTACTTCTGCCACTAATAAACAAAGCTACACTCAAAATTATCGCATTTTAGACATTAGAGAGTATTGTACCAAATAAAACACCAGGAATGTTCACACGCGCAGCAAATCGTTACAGCATACAGCAACAAAATGCAAAAATAATAGCGCGCTATACGAGTATTTACCATAGTAGGGTTCCATGGAACGCTTAGGAGGGTAAACGCGCTCGGGATTTATTTAGCCAATTGAAAGGCCACTTAAAGGAATCACTGCGCGGAGAGGCAACAAATCCAACAAATTGAACAGGATCGGCAATTACCGAAGACAATGCGTGCGTGAGACCGGGCTGGGGCGCACGCAGCCCGCGAATTAGACTCGTTATCTGGGGCTCGGGTAATTAGGGGAGCGTTCCCACGCGCCGACCCCCGACAGGTGGATTCCTACCTTATTATTTCTAACGGAGCCCGCCAACCGGTCAATGACTTGGCGAATCGTTCCTTTAACCCTTCTCTCTTTATCTGGGTGATTGGATCTTTATTCAAATTGAGCCATGATACAATGTAATGTTCTTTGACTATGAGTTCTTGGCGAACTTGGACAATTGGAAATTGATTGCGTATTTTTTGTTTTTGAGTGACGTAAAGACGTAGTAAAAATGTGGATCTAATAAACTAAATGTTTACTCCACGATCTTAACGTGATGATTCTGTCTGTTCACCGAGGAACCTAATTAAACGCTGATCCCAAAACCTTATAATTTGAAGGTTTTCTTTTTCTAAATTGAAGAATTAATTTCTATACGGATTCCCTCATTTCTTCTGCAAGAGGTTTGAAACATCAGAGTTATATCGCTCACCTAATAATATCTGCAAAAAATGAGAAATTGAGTTTATATGGTATACGTGTTTAAAAGTGCGTAAGTAATCGACATAGTGGCAAATATGTATTAATGTCTATACTAGTAACCAAACCCATACAATCTGTAAAAACGTAAAAAGAACCCATAAATTAATTTTAAAGATTCTTATAAAATTTTTGATCCTCGTTTCTGTAAAATATGACAAACGTAGATGTGCCGTTGTATTATTGGGTGAGCGATATGTAGAATTGTAGACCCAAAGTTGGGCCACCCATGCAAAGACTCCCGATCAAACCATTATAAGTGCCTTTACCTATTCTACATAATGGTTTCAACATTAACGTGTCTCTCTTGAGGAGGTCTAGAGCAAACTCCACCGCTGCTCTAGTGCGGATGCGTCTTTTCCTTGTATACAACGCCAGAACGCAGCCATAGGAAACTGCTCGCGTATATATTGTAATGCTGTTTTTAAATTTGTTATTACAAAGCATACACGAATTTTGCGTACTGATCGCGTATAGTTGTATCGTAAGATGCTCGCGTCTTCGTTCCAAACTATACTACACTTCGGGAACTCTGCCTTTTCGCCGAATATTGTTTGGCAGATTATCACTTGCCAACTAACGTTTCGCAGAATTTTATTTCGCCGAATAATCATTTGTCAACTTATCACATAATTTTGTTTTATTTCCCAACCTAACAGTTGCCAACTGTACGTTTGGTCTACCTTTTATAATGACACTTTTCAAAAGGCTAACTCATTCATTTAGTTGTATATATTGTTTACCAAATGATGTATTGAGTAAAGTAAAATGACAAATACAATGTTAATTACAAAGTTGCATTACAGCGGGCGGGGGCTGCTCTCCCTCCGCGCCTCCGGGGTTTACATTCACTCTAGGGGTAGGGCAGACTAGTACCACGTGGAGTCAGGGTTGACTAAGTCGGTTCTGTCACCAATTTTGAAAAATTATCCGCCCCCCACTCCCCCGTCACGAGGGTTCCGATACACACACGATTAGTCCGTATGCGTAATGGCGCTGTACATTATGGAACAAGATATACTTCTACGTCTTCTACGAAGTATACGCGATTATTTGCGTACTGCTCGTGTATGGATTGGAAGAACTTAGTAAAAAAGTTAGTTCCAATCTATACGTGGTTAGTTTCATACCCCTGCGTTCTGGCCTTGTACAGAATGGCAAAACGCAGTGCGGATTGGTGGAGTGGTTAGTGGCCAACAAAAGTGTTGGAAGTTTGCATGCCGCCCATAAATCTCCGACATGGCTTAACAATTACTATTCTCTTACGATAACAAACGGGACCGATGGCTTTACGTGCCCTCCGAATCACTAGCGGTCACCCAATCGATCGCGCCCACTGTTGCTTAACTCAACCGATCACTTAGGATTGACAGAAGCCGCCTACTTATTATGAATTTACATCATGTAATCGAATACGCTTCAGGGTATTACCATTTTAAAGGAGGCTCATGCAAAGCAGTGATACCAATTAATACAAGTTGCATAATGGTAATCATTCTTGAAAAGATTAATTGTTTCTTACTACAGAAGTAGTAACTTCGAAGCATTCTGACGTTAATATGAATATTTAACAGCCAGTGTTAAACGCGGTGACCCTAACTAAATCACATTCAACTGAAGTTTTACACAAGGCGTATACATAGATTGGAACAAGAATTACTTTGAATACTAACGCGAAATCTAAATCAACTCGGGCGCGTAAACGCAGCTGGCAGTGTTAATTTCAATCGAGAGCATCGAGAAATAAATCGATAAGTGTGGATCGAAATCGATTCAGAAGTAAACGGCAAGTTTTTAATAAGGCATCTATTACGTTGACGAACGTGTGAATGAGTTTTATTGCCTTATCCGCTCGGTGGCGAGCCCTGAGGCATTGGCACGTCCCTTAATGATTTACTGAAGCTGGGCTCGAGTAACGGACTGTCAGCGAAGAATATATAACGACGAATTAAATCGTTAATCTATATCGAACCATTAGCAACACTTATCGACAGCGTGACAAGCTAAAAGCACGACAACAACAACAGTTCACAGCATTCACCCGGTAACTTACACGAAATTATTTATCAACTATTCAACTAATGCTTTAATTTGTTAGTTAAGCAGCAGTAGGTAATATCGTGCCAATTTACGAAATTAGCATGCGATTCGCGCGTGGTCAATAAATAAAAGTAGAGATTTCCTAATTACACGGGTATATTCCGTTTACGTTCCCCTACAGTGTAGGCCTTACACGCACACTGGGCCCATTCATTGCGTATAAGGAGCTCGCGACATGTCGGTGCAGTGCGGCGACGCGCGACACAGACCGGCGTCGCATTCGGCTACTGTGCGCCTTGATATACGACACTCTGAATTTGGGCGGCTTAATATTCGCTCCAGTTTCATTACAGCCCAAAGAGAAGCGTGTAGCGGGTAACGTTTTGCGATGCGATTTAATTTGAGCGGAAGCAATTTGTATATTTCAGAAGCCATAATGAAACATTTTCTTCTGTATAATCGTTGATTGAATGAAGATCGCGCCGCGGTAAAAGGAGCACTGGACACTTCCCGTTCAGATGGACCCACAACCTGAAGAAGATAACAGGTATCCGCTGGATTCAGAAGGCTCAAGACCGGTCAGAGAGACTTATGTTAGGAGAAGCCTATGTCCAGCAGTTGACATCATAAAAACTCTACATAGTATGGTTAGAAATACGTCTAGTCTCAAGATGGTTTATAGGCCTAATTGTAAATTGTATGTTGTACTTGAAGTAAATTATTTAAATATTAGAGAAATTAAATTTGTGACAAAATTACAATAAGCGCTTTCCCCAAAAGCCATTAGCTCACCTTTAGCCGTGCTAACAACTCTTTCGAAATCCATTATAACGCAGGAAATTATCCCTAATATAAAGTTGAGCGGTGTGCAATTCCTCGAAGGCAGAACACCCAAACCCATATTGATGAGAGCGGGCTGATTTCCAGAAATAAATAGCGCAGTATTTATAAAGTTAAAGCCCCGAGAGATCCGGCTCGCCGATTGGCGTACTCTTGTATCACTTGTAAAATACTTTATTGGCTCCGTAATACGCCCGCTTTAGAATGGTCAGTACAAACGTGGTCTTCTAAGACTCTTTTAGGAATCAGGTCCAAAATACCTGCCTCCATTACTACCTGAACTACCTTTTCATAAATTCAGTATTATTTTGTTTTATGTTTCCTGTTCGGGGTTTGTCATAAATTATTATAATACTTCAAAAATTTTACTGGATGTTTAATAACTTACCCATTCCTGTGTAAGTAGTAAGTACCTACCGCTACGAGCGTAAGCTTGTTTGTAACCAATTGCGTTGTTTTAAGACCGCAAATTGCTTTTCTATTCATAAACATAGTACCTACCTATATTGTGATTGAGAAGCAAGAAAGAGTATTTGAATAGTTTTTTTTTACACATTTTTTAGATATCGCCTTTTTAGAATCAATCGTTGTTTAACCGTGTTTTGGTGTGACATTGAAAATCCAGTATTAAGCTGGTCCGTCGCTTTTTTACGATTACGAATGTCCATGGGTAGCGAAGACCTCTTACAAAACTCTTCTGTCGCTCCGATTCAAAAAGATCAGCGAAAATTTGCCATAAAATCTTGGAAAAAAATGTAGACTTCTCACGCCAAGTCTAAACAATCCGACTGTACCTTAGAGCGAGAGATCGCTAACGCAACCCCGTTAGTTTAAAGTGAGAAGGAATGAGACAGAAAGTGAGTGTTTTGTTCGTTTTGGGGATGTATACCCGCGCCTCCCCGCGTTATCTGTATCGGCCGTGCGCTATGGAGCTATCGCGGGCAGCGCCATCTGCTTCGGTTTCAACTGCTAAACACACTACCTGGTTTTCTACTTCAATGCTTCGATGATTTTTATGAGGTTCTACCATATTTATTGCCCCAACATGCAAAATGCACTTACGCCCCAACTCAGAGTCACTAATGGTTACTTAAATCGCCCCTTAGTACATAATCACCATACAAATTCTGTACTAAGGAGCGATTTAAGTAACAGTTAGTGACTCTGAGTTGGGGCGTTAAAGTAGTATGTTTAAATGTATTACTTGACAATATTGAAGTGATTAATTCAAAAAATATTACTTGACAATATTGAAGTGATTAATTCAAAAAAGATACTTACTAGGGGAGAGGGGGGCACATTCGAACACTTTTTAAATAAATTATTATATTTCTCGTATAGTATTACCAATCCAGATTTATTTTATTTTAGTATTACATATGGGGTTTATACTACATACTAAAGATGATATTAATTTATTTTGACTTGTTAAAGTAACACAATTTCGTTTTTCTTTTTAGGTCTATTTTGTTCAAATGTGCCCCATCCGCGGGGCACATTTGAAACCCCTAGGGGCAGTTTTGAATAACCAGGATTAAATGGAAACCATGTAACTTAGAATATAATCAACAGTATATTTATGTTATTTGTATCTAATATTATCATAGTACACTGTCATTTATTTCTTACAATAACTATTAATTGAATAAACTTTATAAAATTCCTAACGGCCTGGGGCAGTCTTGAACAAAGGTAACAAACTTATTTCTATAACCGAGATCAAATTAGATATTCCGAAACAATATTAAAAAGTAATAACATTCATAAGTATCTTAAAAAATATGAAATTTTAAAGAGCCTTAGGAAGATACCTACTTTAAAAGTGTTGAATATAAAATAAACAATCTCAAAAAGCGGTCCTCAATGACTGTAAAGACAATAAAAAATGAAATCGCTTCCTTATATTTTTATGAAATAAATACCCATATGTTATTTATATGTATGGGGCACTTTGAACATTTTATTCAAAAGTGCCCCAGTGATTTTGTTCAAATTTGCCCCAATACCAACCTACAGAATTAAAAATTCCTAGACGAAAAAGTAACTTGTGTTTAGTGATCTTATATTTGTAAATACTGAGTCTATAATATATGAAACACTATGAAATAATCACAACTTGATAATAATACTTATGTTTTCAGTAATTTGCTTACAAGCAAAAAAATATTTGTTTATTTTGGTCTCCGTAAAGTAACCGGCAATTTTTTTGTAAAATTACCCTGACGTTGACGGTAGTTGGAATCTGACAGATGTGTAGTTCGGATTTACCAGTATTAAAAAGGTTATGGAGGTTGGGAAAGATAAAGAATGCGTTTATAAATCGAATAATTCAAAACTGCCCCTGTACTAAACTGCCCCCCTCTCCCCTACTTAGTTAAATCTTAATTTCAATGGCTTAAAGTTTTTTTTCATTTAATTTTATAGATGTCCAAATTATGTCCGAATAGTGTTAAATCATCAATATCACAATAAATACAGGATACGTCAAAATTCTCCGCCTACCCACATTTTTCGTTCCTACCGACAGATCTTGTGGCTTCAATTTATACATAACGGTCCACTATAATAGGGAATAAAATCACTGGTCTCTACTTATACAGTTATGTTATACAGCGTGGTATTATCATATTCTAGGCCTACTCACTGAGTGAGTAGGCTAGAGTACTACTCAGTGAGTGGGCCCAGAATACCTCTACCTCTACCACGCACTCCAGTGCGGATCGGTGAACGATGAACGCCATCTACTTTCAGTTCTGCACTTTTTTCATTTTTATATTGTTGTGAGATCCCTGAACTATCCATACTAACAATACGTTTCATACGGTAAAATCGTTGGGTAAATTCTAGAAATATATAATTAGGGGCCATCCATAAATTACGTCACACGTTGGGGGGGGTCGATGTGACATTATGTGACAAAGGATGGGAAGGGGTCCTGAATTTCGTGACGTCCACATTTCTAAATCGAACAATTGATATGTATAAGTAAATATTAAAAAACAATTACTTAATGGAATTAAAACTTATTTCGGAACTGCTGTTTTAATTTAATAACTTCTAGGTGTGAAATTTCATAATATGTTACGTCACACTAGGGGGGAGGTCTCACAAATATGACCAGCTGTGACAAGGAGGAGGGGAGAGGTCAAAAAGTCATAAAATTAGTGTGACGTAATTTATGGATGGCCCTTTATATTGATTCAGAGTGTATAAATCTGCGCCTCCTCTATTAATGTAATGACTATTCATATCAAAACTGCTATACTCATTGCTTTTTAAGTGAAACAAATATCATTGAACGATCTTTAGGTTGTCAATTAGTTCCAATAAGGTACCAATTTAATGCAATTTGATACCTACTGATTTAATTTAAATTATTCAATTCTAGAAATGAAACTCACGATTATTCACGGCGTGATTAGTTACCAGTAGTTGGTTATGCTCTTCAGCCTGTCATGTTCGTGGTACAGAATAAAGGAATTAAATCATACGTAAAATTTCATTAGAAAACTAATAAGGAAATGTTTACAAAAGATTGCATTGTCGCTTCATTAAAAATAGACATTTATCGTAAAATAATGGGATTGCTGATTAAAATATGAATATGAAAATAAAATTAACTGAGGGTTTTGTTAAACCACATCACCGTTTCGTAATCACATCTAAAGAATGGAATAATATATAGTTATTTACAAGGCTCTAATGATCAGTGAAAATTTTAATTAATTATAATACGATTCGAGAGATACAGCGTTTTAAAAGTAAAAAAGATGGACGAATGGACGACGTAGGTACTTGATAATTTTATTTAAATTAATACCATCATTAATTTAATCTTAAATCTAAAATTATATTATGAGAATGACATGCCAAAGTAGGTACTATTACGAGTATTACGACTGACATGATTCTACTTAATCTTATAAAGTTTTTACTGTTTATTAAAAAGTTTGTTCAAATGTTTGTTATTTTTGCACGCAAAAGCTACTGTACATATTTTCATGAAATTTTGCACACATGTAGAGCATGATCTGGAATAGAATATTCTTAGTATTAATAGGGTATTAATATTAATAGGGTACTTATTACTCGGAAAACGAGAGTAGAACCTTCGATCACTAGGTAGAACGGTAGAGCACCGGTGCGTTCATGAGAGATCCCGGAGCCTCACCATATGCAGCAGATGGCTGACGAGGGGGTTTTAGTAGGTAAAAATCCTACATAACCCTCAACCTGGGGTTCGGGTATCTTCCGAAGATTTCCCCCTCGAAAAAAAAACATAAAGAAAAAAAAAGGTAGAACGGTAGTATATCTCACACATATTTCAGTACATATAGATGCCGTATGTATGTATATGCAAATGTATCATATTATCTGTAAACTTAAATTCGATTAGTGTGAATTTGGAGAGCTAATGATACACTGATTAACAATATTCGGCGCAGATAGTAGTGAGTTACTCGCGAGGGGCGGGGCGCGATGCTAGATTGCGCGCGTCGATTTATACCGGCCCCGCCGTATTAACTGATATTGCCTGCTAAGTATTAGAGATGGGACGAAAGAACCATAATTGGAATATTTCGAATTCTTTTGTACGATTGTAAATTTAAATGTTTTCTATAAAAATAATTAAGTTGATGCTAGATCTATTTCAATAAAACTTGATAGCAAAATATGTTAGTTTTTATCAAATTATTATGTTACAAGAGTGTTGAAATCACCTACTTTCCTTGATAACCTTATAGGATAACATTTTAATTACTTACCATCAGGTATGTTTAACATTAACTTGAAATTAATAAAAAAAGATACAGAGTTTAAGAAAAATACTTGATCGCTGTATTTATACCGTACATCTCTAGCAAATATGGCCATTATTATATGCGAAACAAATAATGTTCTTTAACAGTTATGACCACGATTGTGCGATGCCTTTTTATTTATTGCTGGGAAAGGAATCTCGATTTATTGCAAGCGGTGTACCGTAGATATTTTCTAATAAGTTCGATTAGCTATTTTTGATGGTGCTGATAAAAATATGAATTGTTGGCCTCCTCTATAGTTACAAATTCATTGCCTCGCTAAATAAACTTTGACCTAGTAATATAAATAGTTAAGGCGTGTGGAGAATGTGTGATTGTTGCTAAAGTTTTGACAGTTCGTTGTATTGTTGAAACAGATGAGTAGGCTTGGTTACTGCTTGGATACAATACATTAGAAGTCCGTCGTAATATGTATCTAATTGAATATTTAGTTACTAAGAGGACGAACATGTAACCCAACTGTACTAGAGCTGGTAGGGCTTAATGTCCCGGACAGGCATGTCAGGGTGCGACGTCGGAAATTGTTTACAATACCTACGTGTAGACTCACCCTCGTAAAAGAGTCTCCTTTAATAAGAGCTTTGACTTTACTCAACGGATTAGTAACTTAGGATGATACTCGTAATATCGACATATTTTGTACACCACCTGCTGCATTACGCAGGATGGCATAATACCTAGAAAACCTGTAATGTTTGTTAAGTTTATTATATATAAATAAGTAAATGAATAAAATAAATAATACATTGCTTAGGTACCATAGAAATCATAGTTTCATTCTTTTAGTAGGATTTCCTTCTTTCCTGTCTTTCTTGACCGGAAAAGTATCATTGATGCTTAAGGTGTTGCTGATGTGTATGGGCGATGATGGCCTCATACCATCAGGTGGATCGTGGATAATTCTCTATAATTCAAAAAGTGATTCAAATAAAAAAATATATACTAGCTATATGCCGTAACCACAAAGTCCGTCTCAAAGTAGTAACGATCTCTACGTTTTTACATTATTTAGCTTATCTAATCTAATGACTATTAGATAAACTAAGCGCGATATTTATTTGCCCTAAAATTTTATTATTATCTATTAAAAGCTCTCATAACTCAGTTTTATCCAAGTCTTAGATTTTACTCCACGCTGCGCCACTGAATTTTGGTAAAGAATGAGGTTTATACAAATAACATTTAAGTATATTATAATAGCGAGAGTCGCACCCTTTGTTCCAATTGGTTGAAGTATGTTAATAGTTGGACCATGGTCGTTAATATCGAATACATTCCATCACCTTGCGTCACGCCAAAGTTCACAGTTTCTATTAATAATTTCCGCGCACTCGATCAATCTCTGACAGATTTCCTTTGGGGCGAATTTATGTGAGCAACAGTAGCCGATTACTGTTTGCTTCTGACAGTTTACTTACTTACTCATATAAGTGCTATTCGATAGTGCGATCAATCACTTTCTGGGCATACCTCAGGCTCATTGAATGGCTTGTTATGAAATCAATCGATTATTAAGTGTTATGATTGGGTAAATCAACAAAGTATTAATCGTAGTAATATGATTAGTTTACCGTTCAACTTTGAAAGGTATTAGATCTGTAGTAAAGTTACAGCGGCTATCAGGAGAAGCTTTCGTCGAGCTAGAAGCTTTTTGGGTGAGATATATATATTCGCACTGAAATAGCTTATGAGGTATAATAATCCAATATCGAATCCAAATCTCTTATTATAGAGAGACCTGTTCCTAGGACTGAGCCAAATGACTCCCACAAATTTTCCTTCGCATAAATTTCATAAAGTATCAGCATTGCAGTAATTATGTCGCTGCGTAGATGGATTATCAGTCGTATCACGCATGTCCCACCCTTTGTTAAAACGGAATAAAGCCAATTTATAAATTCGTCTCCGACACGAGCGTCATTAATTATGTTGCTGGCTGGGTGGCTGAGAAAAACTTACTTCACTCATTTCGCTATCATTTCCATCGCATGCTGGCCCTTTCGCACTCTTACCAACATATAAGATCGTTTTCGAACTACCCGCATAAGTTACAATTTCAAATCATTGCAAGTAAAACCTTATTCTCATATTTGTAAAGTTGGATTTTCTTTGCATTGGTTAGGCAGTTGTAACCTTTTGTGTTGTTGTCTCCAGAAGTTGTCTCGCTCCTTTGTTTTGTCCAGCAGCCTCCCGGCGTTAATGGTGTTATCTTGCCCCTCGAACGCAGCACCTCTCCGTATATTTCTTTATCTTGTCCTCTCTGTTGGCGGTTACCAACAGTTTGTTTTTTACTCATTTGCTAATTTCGAAAATGAGAAGGCGCTCCCGATCACATCTACGCCGATCGTAGATTTAGGCTGGCGCACATTAATAAAATTAACGAATGCTCTTTAAATTAATTGAACTCACCCTACTCGGAACTCGGTTATCCTGGATCGGGTATTTTATCCAGCCAATGACCTGCGTGTGCTGTACGGGCTTGTGAACGTGTAGTAATGTATAGAGGCTTTACGTGAATTTACTAGCGGTTACTGGGGCTTTATTTGTAATAATTTGTTTATAAATAATGTTAAGTCTCATTGCTGCCTGAGAATCAAACTTTGTAATGGAATGAAAGATCTTTTGCGATTGTAAAATTGAGCTGAAATTTTGCTTATGATTATATTATGACACATATACAAAGGAATTAATGAAAGAATGAATGGTATACTCAAGTATCCTCTTCAAAAGATTAAAGGTCCCTCACAGTTTGATTTGCACAGATGCGGTAAATATTGAATAGGAGGCATGAAGCCAAATTTGGAATCTTATTGAAGACCATCGTTATAATTTCCCACGTTTCGGGTTTGATTTTCCAACGATAAATTCGTAAGTATCATCGTAAGATAACTTGATCAGTAGACATAACACATATAATTTCTAAGGAAAAGGAACCAGTTTTCACAATGTAAGATCTTAGTTTTAATGATAATATTAACATTAAGAACGAGTACACTGCACATTTAAATGAAGGAATTGAATACGAGAAACCCTTTCATTAAGCAATAAAATGGTAACGTCATAATGCTTATAAACAAACAAACGGTTTGTAAGCGTCTGAACATTGAATAGCGCATGGTGTGGTGGTATTGCATGCCCTCGGGCGGGGGCGGCGTCCGCATGCGAGGCCACCCCGACGACGACGCCCAGGCCTCCACGGCTAACTTGTAGCTTAGGAAGTAGGAACGTAATAAATAATTCAAAAACTGTTTCACACACACACGTAAGTTAGGTTCCATGTGTAGCCTGGGTGGCTTACATACGTCATCGTTCGACTCGGATAGGATATTGTCCGTAATGCCAAATATTTTTGACACGTTCCTATTTTTATATAAGGTCATTGATCAGTGGGCATGTCAGTACCAATAAATATTGCTGTCTATTATAATTTTTATACAATGTAAGTCACAGATCTTAGTAGCTTGATTTTTAAGGACAATTTACCGTTGAGTCATTTCCATTTTAACCATAGTAATATCACAGCTGTGTGATGTTTTATATTTGCATTTTGAATCGATCATAGGTTTGAGTCTATCATAGTGATTCGATAAATTATGAAATGCATCGATAGTTGGATGGATTACACTAGTAGCAAAATTATTTTAATATCCATTTACGAGCTTACCGACTATTAACTTGGCCAGTAGGTACCTTAGTTCTCCATCAGTACGCACTGACGTACGCAATTTACTCTTTGAGTTTTATGTTCTGTCATTTTCCAAATAATCACAATAAGCAAATAAGCTCAGATGATAAAACAATACAAGCATCTTAATGGATACTACACTTATTCATTCGTTTATTTGTAAGGCGCCCAACACAGACAACACTAGCATACAGCTAGAAGTATTGTTTATGAGTCTTAAATATTTTGTGCATCCATAATTATAGGGCCACAATGTGCACTATGAAATAAACGCTACACACAAGACATACGTCCAGACTGAGAACAGAAATTCAAACTCATCGTTCAAACGTGGATGTCTTCAAGAAAAGAGTGAATAGGCTTTTATTAAGTTAGTACGCTCGCCATCCTGGACCACATCTCCACTTACAATCAGGTGGGATTGTGGTCAAACATTAACTTATTGTAAGTAAAAAAAAAATCTGCCTCACTGGAAATCGAACCCAGGACCCTTCGCACGGTAATCCGGCATGATAACCATTGCGGGTCGTCATTTCTCTATGAAATAGTCTTTCATGGGTCTTTGAAATAATACCTCATTACACTCGTTCGTTTATTTCTCTTACGATTTGCGATTGCAATTTATCATGAAGCTTCACTGCCTGCTACTTTCATCCTCGTAGCTATGTAAAATAATATTTAGTTGAAGTTTCGACGAAATATTTACAAGAGCGGGTAAACAATGGCCGTTAGTCATCCCTCGGCACAGAAGCGGTTGCGTCAGAGTAGGTCAGGGCACAGGAATGCTGGCTAATTGACAGATTGTCGAGGACATCAGCGGGTCAATTAGGGCACGTTCAATGGCTTCTATAAATGCACCATTATTTTGATATTAAGCGAGTTATGGAACAAAATACCTACTAATTGTTAGTCTAATAAATCAATCGATCGATGCTGATAGATGTATACTACTTCTGATTTATTAGAAGGTGTAATTTGCTCTGCAAAACAATAATGTTCGATTATTGTGTGATGCTGATATTGCTGTGAATGTGATAATACCTACATAGTACAGGCGGTTTGTAAATGTAATTAAAATTCTTCATGTAATATATGTCCTCAAACTGGTAAGAGGATAGTAAAATGATTGGTGCTCTTGCAGATCGATATGCCTACCTATAAAATCAAACACATTTTTATTGATAACAACCGAAAAGTGTTCTACGAGAAATAAAGTTTACTTATTTATATCTGTTTATGTCACCTCTAAAAAATTTGACTCAAAGGGCGAACTTGCGACCTAACAGCATTGTCCCACAGTCAATTCTAGGTGTACCTATTTCGAAAAGGCTGCTAACAAGTGTTAAAAATCATAGAAATCTTTTACAATAACCGTACTTATATTAAGTTACACCACACCACCACACAAGCATATAAAAAAGTGAACGTACATTCGCCAAGATCACAACTTTCGGCCACAGAGCAGCTGAAAGGCCAGGTATGAGTGGTCTGGCACGGGCCGAGGGTAACAATAGCCGATGATATAGTTAGATAAGCCGCGAGCCTCATTTGCATTATGCTCGCGGCGACGCGGACAGACGTGTAATTTGTAGGCAACTCGCGAGCCTACGACCAGAGCGGATCGGTCACCTTTTGAAAATTCACCTATGTATACGATACGCTATACTAATATAATAAAGCTGCAGTTTGTCTGTTTGTTTGGTTCTTGAACGCGCTAATCTCTGGGACTGCCAGTGGGATTTGTTATGATAGCTACATTCATGAGGAAGGCTATAGGCTAAAATTTTATTAACAAAAAGGAGTTCTTTCAGGGGTATGGGTATTATGACTTAGCTAGGTACAAGCGAAGCGTTTTCGGGTTATAGTGGGTAATAAAATATGATCGATGTGTTGTTTAAATACCTTTCGTATTTTAGAAGAACTACTAGGCTATCTCGGAGGCCTTCAGGTGTGATTTGATATGATTATGATGTAACCCTTCCACCAATTCGCACTACAGCACAGTAGAGGGCACTAGAGGGTGCTCTAGGCCTACTATGTTATGAGGCGAAATTTGTATCTTGAAACTTCAACTTTAATGACTCCAATCCACAATCCAAAAAATCCACAACAATAGTTTTTAGAATTTTTATCTGTTAATTCTGTGCGAAGCAACTATAAATTTAACTTACTTCCTTTCTAACCATTGCGGATATTTACAAAATGTAGGTACATTATCTGAGAAACTATTTTCACGTAACATTATTAGTTAAAATTAATACAATATGCATAATTAATGTTGTAATACTGTCCCACGAAACAGCTAATAACAAAATTATCTCCGAACTTAGTAATTTACTTGTCTAGTTATCTTATAAGGCATATTGAATTTAGCCAGATAATTATTTCTCCTAACACGACGTTACAGGACGCCACTGTAAGGTCAGGTGGTAGGCTTACCACACACGTTCGGTTCATGGTTCACGACAAGATTAAACACATGAACGCTGGATTATGCTGGCGACATCGACCACCTTTTATTGTATGCTATATACATACATAAAATACATTCAACATACATTTTTTTCAGTTATTAGTACAGTAGATCCTCAGGTCTATCCCACTAGTCTAGTCCCATTGAGTTTTTCCATTATGGGGAAACTGGCACTATTTTATTACAGTACATTTACAGTATTCTCAGTAGTTCCGTGAAGTCCAGATTCCATTTTTAATTTTAAGCGATTAGTATACCTGTATACCTATTATTAAGCTAGTGTGCACTGTGCACGATCCACGACAAATTCATTTAGGTAAATGAAAATAAACGTTTATAATCGCAGCATATTATTGAAAACATTGCGCATATCTTTTTTTATAAAAAAATGATTATCTACTTATATTTCTATCCAGTATTATTTCGTCGGGTAACGTTGTAGCCTTTTAACCTTATCGTGATTATTTTTTACTTAAAATAGAAGTAAAAAAAAAACAAAGTTAAAACTTTGGTGTTATTCATTAACTCGCTCATTTGCTAATTTATCAGTTATTGGCATAATAAACTAACAATAGATTAAAGCTCGCATTGAGAATTACATAAGCCCTGTTATATAGAAAGTAATATCAATTTGTACATTATGTTGACCGCCGGCTTAACACTTCAGCTGCAAGGGTGACGGGTTAGCGCACACGTGCTCGGGTCACGGTCGGTTTAACAATTAATTTGTTCATATTTAGCGAACACTTCAATATTTATTATAAGGATTTATTTACAGTGATAAATGGCTTAAAGTTTTGTAGATGTAAAATAACTTAGATAACCTGTATGACTCATAGACAAATGCGTGTTAACCTTATCACTGCGTAAGTACCTATGTACTTAATATGTTAACTATTTAAATATAAAAAATTTGGTCTGTCTGTTATGAACCGACTGTCTAAAAATTGTAATTTCTACAACTAAAATCAGAGATTTTCATGTAGGCACCGTTAAAAATGATCGTACGCAGATCTGGCCACGATTAAGCAGGAGCATAGCACTGCAGGAAAACTTACCTTCGTACTAAAATAACATAATATATACAACAAATTCGAAGAAAATGAAGAAATAGATATAGATATCCTAATAAATTTATTAACAGTAAACACTTAAGTTGTATTAAAATGGACATAATTTTGTGCAATGACAAGTCTTGCAGCTATGCTTTAATAAGCTTTACCTAAATTACCTCCATTAAAGATCAGATTGTATAACATTCTTTATTAATGTATTCAATGAGAATAATTATGGTTAACACAGGTTTTAGCATTTACGACAATGTTTAATACATAGCACTAAGTATTAAATCTTCGAGAGGTCATCAAGTTAGATCCTGGTTTAGATTTAGTAACGAATTAGCTAAACCTTACGCAACAAGGGCTTTGTGTTTAAGTATGCACTCTATTCAATCACGGGGCCTAAGCATGTGTAAACGTATATCGATAGTCGATAAATTTGTATCGTAAACGTCACGTGGCTCCATTCCAATTATTCATGGAACTACGTCATTGCTAAAGTAAACAGTGAGTAATTTCTTAATTGTTTGCTGAAAATACATAAGCTTAATTGAAAACTAAGGCTGAAAATACTCTTGTAGTGACCAGTCTTCTCTTTCCGTCAGGAAACTAATGGTCTACACCCGAAATAATTGTTTTCAATGTCGATTTAATTTATGTTTATTCGTGTACATGAGATTTAAAATAAAAAAAAATAATGGTTAGGTATTCATTTTATCAAGCATTATACAAATGTGTTTAGTTGTACGTCAGGCCACGCGCTATGTAGGATTCCGTAGTTGTTCGACAATTACACATTAACGTTAATTGAGACATATATTTTTATTTTTTAAGATTTAATCTGATTATTTTATCTTTATCTTACCTTAAAACGTAGAAACAAGAAATGTATTTAAATTAATTTTTCTATGTTCGATTTAAAGTTTAACTGAAATATGTATTATCACGAGTCATCAATATATCTCGGATGCAATCACAGCTTGGTTGTTACACTTGTCTAGACAAACCAATTTCAATTAACAGTCACAAAATCTATCGATACTAGTGAGAGTACATTACTAGGGCCCGTACGTATCACAATGGTAGATAGCTGTGTCGCGTCACTAACAATACCGGACAACGATTTGATACATTAGCCGAGATAAAGTAGGAATCTTAAGCAGAGAAATCACATACGGGACGTAACGAGGTCGGTCGCGTGGACCATATTGTTCCATCATGATCGGATTGGAAATATCTCAATCTTATCTTTCACATTACATTAAAAGTTTGATTAGTTAGAAACTGGATATGTCGTTCAAGTCAAGGCTTAATTTTTACATATCAGTTATTTCTGCCATTTCTTTGAACATTTGGGCACCTCTATCTTTCCTCATTATAATTCGCTCTTTTGCGAATAACGACCCAATAGCTTTGTATTTCGATTCAAGACATCGATTTGATCTAGAGTCATCGATTCTATCTCGAGTCATCTAGCCACTAGGTTATCACTTCCTTGCATACTATGGGTATGCATTCCTTGCATACTCATAGTAACTTCCTACCTATACGTAATACCTACAACCATATTTGCTTCGAGTATCTTAAGTGATTGGCCAACCCCAAAAAAATATACCGGTATAGATCCTATCGGTTATCCAACTTCCGACCACACCCTACGTTGCTTCATTTTGAAGATCACTCAAGATTGACTCAAGCCGTAGGGCTATGCACGTAACCTTTACCTAAGTACAATGATGGCCATCAAATTCAATTAGCTAGCCTAATTGAAACTGATGTCCTCAGCAATCTGTCAATTAGGCAGTGTACCTGGCGAGTGCGACCTATCCAATATGTCGCAACCACCTTTCTAAACGAGGATGACTAACGGCTATTGTTACCTTTTGTTGGTACTGTACATTAATCTTTTTATCGAACTATACCTGGTACTTCGTATCAGTAGTGGTGGGAACAATACTGAGATATACCGAAATAAGATGGTTGTGATCTATTTATGGCGAACTGCGATAATTTTGTATTCGTATGAAGTGTGTGTTGATAAGCAGGTAGAGTCATGCCGTTAGCAACGTAGTAGACATTCAACGAGGATGTAAGTAAAATTTTAATCTAGGGCCATCATAATGCCTTTTTTGTATAAAAATAGTGGGTGGTCTCAATGAAAATGATGTTGTTTTCTAAATGGCACAACTAATTGTACATAATATATGAGTATCAATGTGCATGTGAAAAGTTAAAGTAGTAATTACGATAAAATACAATAAAATATAAAATAGATACGATGCGTATCTATGGGTACGCAGACGATAGCACAGTGGTAGAGAGATACCTACCAAGTTCCAGGGCCAGTCGGGACGAAATTCAGTCTGAAAGAGAGGCCATGGTGGCTCGTGTGAATCTCACACTTCGGGCTGTGTCCGAGTGGGGCGAAGCCAATCTTGTGAGATTCAACGCCACTAAAACGCAGACGTGTCTAATCACCGCCAAGAAGAGCCCGTTCACCTTGGCTCCTACTTTTCGGAATGTGTCCTTGGATTATACCGACTGCCTTCAGTTGTTAGGAGTAGAGATATCCTCGAAACTCAACTTTGGGCGGTTCATCGAGACCAAAGCTAAGGCTGCTGCAAGGAAACTTGGTGTCCTTGCAAGGGTGCGACGGTACTTCACACCCAGGCAACTCTTAAGCTTGTACAAAGCTCAGGTTCGGCCGTGTGTGGAGTACTGTTCGCACATTTGGGCAGGCGCAGCCAAATGTCACCTTTCTGCTTTGGACTCGATGGAGAGGCGTGCGAAGAGGCTCATTGGTGACCCAGATTTGGTTGAGACCAATCTTCAAAGCCTCGAGCACAGGCGCAGAGTAGCCAGCCTCTCGGTTTTCTACAGGGCACATTTCGGAGAGTGTGCGCAGGAATTGTTTGAGATAATTCCCCCATCTCCGTTTCTCCATCGAACGACACGACGCACGGCGGGTATCCATCCTTTTGTCGTGAACATCCCGCCGGTACGGACGACGCGGTTTGCCTCGTCATTCGTTATACGCACCGCGAAGGACTGGAATAACTTGCCTGCGTCGGCGTTCCCGCCAGCCTACGACGTGGATGTCTTCAAGAAAAGAGTGAATAGGCTTTTTCTAAGTTAATGTGCTCACCATCTTGGACCACATCTACACTTACCATCAGGTGGGATTGTGGTAGTATTAACTTATTCGTGTAAAAAAAAAAAAAAAAAAAATGAACAAATCAATGTGTTTCGAAAAAACTCGAAAGCTCAAAGATTATAATATGTTTTATTTTAGTTCAGACACTAAATGTAAATTAATAACTGTGTTGAATGAATAATCAGCATTACAGATGAACCAGGACCTGCATGTAATTTATGACGTAAGCTTTCCAGTTCTGTAGAACGTAGTCAATACTGTGTTTTCATAAGATTTCAGTGATAATACTCAGACCTTTCGTTAGTTCATCTTTCTTGTGTCAATTATTATTCTTGTCATTTCAATTCTTACCATGTCTTACACATGCTCAACCCACAGCTACTTGCCCGAGACAGAATAAAGTCACACAGATCACCTCTGACCTTTCTAACTAGGATTTCGCCGGCATCTGAGAAAATTATCCTTTCCTAATTTAAATATCAGTATCTCGATAGTTATCCGGTCGTCATCAGCGATTAATTAACTTTAATTAAACATAGCGTCTGTGTTTAGGCGCCGGGAGGCGCAATTCTAAATGCCGCCGAGCGCGTTGATCGACACGAGACCCGCTACGTGACTAGCGATGCATTAAGATAACGCATTACATATTTCGCCACCTATGTGCACGCGAACCGGGCATGTATCCTAATGTCTTCATTACCCACGCTGTAAGACCAGCTGGGGCGGTTATCATAGACACGCGATACACATTTAAAAATGGAACTATTTGAAAATCGCCCCCCGCGGCGCAGCGCCCGCGTTCGCCCGTCCAGATTGGCAGAGTGAGTGACGTCCGCTGTCCTTATTGGTCGATAAGATTTGACAGATAAGAGTTCGGCGGTAGAATTAAAGTGGATGTTTCTCGGTCTTCGGCTTGTAAAAATCTCGAAACGGTATCACTGTTACAAAAAGTTGGGTGCGCAGTGCCCTATCGTTCCCGTCCGCTCGATCTCTCGCATCTATCATGTGGGATTGGAAACATCTGTCGACATTCTTATATCGGCAGTATAACAATAATATGTAACATTTGAAATAGACGTACCATATTAAAGATACGTAACTGTACTGTATGTAAGATTATGTAATAATGATTTTCGTCTTTCATCACAGTCAGCTCATTGTAACACAATGTAATAGCTGATGTACATCATCATTATTACATGTAGGGTCGTCAACAATACGTTATTGATATAATCAACTAAATTGAAGTGAAGTTTTGTAAATATTTGTTTCTATAGGTTCACAATGAAATAATGAAAAGCAAAAAGTTGTTATTTTTTTAATTTTCTCAGTTGCAAGTTAGCCTACACAACTACAAGTTAGGTTTACATCGTGTACTAATCTTATTCTACTATCGAGACTATGTCCTCCGGGGGCAAAAGTATTTACCTCGTCTGCGCATCCTATAATGTGGAGTTGAGGATGTGAACATTTATTTATTTACCATTGTCACCAGGTGGTCGATTCTGCTCGTTCTCTCCTTGCATCGAACAAGTGCAGCGGACCTGTCTCGCGCTCCAGCAACATGGATTCCAGGATATCGCCACCATGGAAGTGCTGCAGACAGAGTTGAAGATCAGCCGCAGAACTGTGCCCGTTAGGGACCTGTCGTTTCTCAAGCATAAGGTCAGTACTATCCTGGCAAGTCAGATTAAACAGACTGTACTATGTCAATGGATATATTTACTATAATTTCTATCTGTAACCTGCCTCATTAGTTCACATTATGAAATCAGTTGCAGATTTATTACTATTGCAAGGAAATTCTTAAATGTGATATATCAAGTCAGATGTGAAAGTGGTTGAACTACCTGAATCGTAGAAGAATTTGACGTTCAGATTCGAAAAATGTCTCAGTATTCACCAGGCTTACACGAGCAGACGTGACGTCAAATATGAACTGTGTGGGTTGACACTCGCCTGAAAACAATAAGAATTTCTCTAAAGGAACCTGCAAGTTCGTTGCAGTTGTTCTTCATTGTCGTTGCTTTAAAATGCAGGTGGTATTTCAGTCCCAGTTATATTTTATTCTTGACAATTACGTACGACCGTTTACGAAGGCGTTTATTATTATCGACGTATTCACGTAAGCTACTTAAAGCTAGATAATCAGCCATCAACTAGATCAATATCGTCACTCGGGCATGTCGTTTTACCCATTTTAGTCTGAGCCTTGCTTTTAATACGTAAATTTCTTGAACTGGGCCACCTATTAACCTCCTCATTGACACTTTAACTCAAGTAAGTTACGCTTACGACGTCACTTGACACTACTACAGGAATCGATCAGAGGCTAACAAGCTGATAATTGACAGGACACTAGGCTATCTCTAACGTACAGGTGTACTGTACTGACAAGGTTAATGTATGATTCTGCGTATGGTTCATGCGTCTAATATAGCAATCCCGGACCTTAGTTTCGAACTTGGTATGGTGATTATTATTAGATGTTAGGACTTTGTGACTAATTCGTATATCGCCATTGATCTGCGAAATTGCTAAAAAAACCTGTAAATGAAACATACACATCTCATGGATGAATCAAATTGTAACTATACATCTATTCCAAGTACCTAAGTAAGTTAAATGACAAAGATGCATGGAAATGACGAGTTCTGCAACCAGTTCCACTCAGATTAGTAAATATTTTTGTAATACATATTTTCTTTTTTCTAATATTTTTTTAAAAGATGTGCTGAGGAGTTTCTTTACGGCTTTTCTTCTACTCCATGACAAAGCACCTTTCCGAAAAGCTGGTAAATAAAAAAATAATGACGTGCATAAGTGTATCAGTGATACCTATATGAATAAAATATTTTGACTTTGACTTTGACCTGATAGGTACTTTCTAGTCTGAAAAAGCATTAAAAAGAAGTCGAAATTAGAATTCGACGACAAAAAAACATAGAATGCCAATAGGCATCATAAGTTCGCCCGTTGTATCTCCTAGTGTAAGGTGAATGCAATAAAGAATAAATAAATAACTAAATAAATAAATGCCGGGATGACTTAATACCTTACCCGCAGTGTCATATACCGATAATACCGATACCGATACCGATACCGATTATAACTAACATTTAGTTATAATTATATGTTATACGAGTGGATACTGAGTGATTGTGACTCAGTAGCGACAGATTCTGAGAGTGTGGGTGGTATATGCGTCAAGCTGAATGCCATACAGGATTACGCATGGACGCCATGGAATAAGTATTCCAACATAATATTATCTTTTCTGTATGGCGCAACTTTTGTGTTTTAAACCGAATAATTTGGTTAATAAGACGAACAGGCTTTTGGTTACAGGATTTTACTGTTTATTTTTGTCTCATTGTTTCAATTGTTACAAACACAAAGCCTAACAATTAATCGATTAATAACTATGATGTTGATAGAAAAATTTGTTAAAATATAGAGTTAAAAGAAAATTCAATTGGTTTATGTTTCTCTCTTATAAAGGTATTCAATACATGACTAATATCGAAAATAAATTTACTTTGTCTTTCATTTTGAATGCAACTAATAGATCAGACTAAATATTTTGATGTTGCAAATTTCGTTGACATGCGTTTTAAAATAATTTAAAATGTTTGAACATTTTACTTTCAACGTAAAGTTCATAGCTTTAAATTGATCCATGCTTACCTGCTAATGTGAAGCGATTTAAAATATGACCTTTTCTCGTCGTATTAAGTAACGTCCATCATGGGATCACCATGATGTTTAAAAATAATAATATTTTAATTAAACATAATGAAAAGAAACAGCGGCGGAAGCGTGGTAAGAGTATTGCATCGTAAGCGCGACTAGCGACGACGCCGGAACGTGAAATGAGCGTTAATAGAATGAAAACAATTTAGTCTTCGTTTTTTTTTCAAAGATTATTAAAATATATGAAAATCTGGAGGAACAGATACATAACCAAAACTACAAAGATGCGACTCGTACGCACGTCGAAATCGACGCTCTTTAGATCTGGTGCTGAAAACGCATGCTTAGAATATTATGGACTGAATTTCGAAGTAACGTTTCCATACTCCAAGAACTCGGCCTTAAACAAAGTATTTCGATGTTAGTGTCCAGTCGTATATTAAAATTATTTGGACACGTCTCCCGAAGAGGAAATACCTCCATCGAACGCATTATTGTACAAGGAAAGGTTGAAGGCAGCAGACCGCGTAGTCACTCTCCCATGCGATGGACCGGCCACAAAGTCTGCAGTGGTTCGTCCCTTCCATGAGTGAAGTTCCAGATTAACCACAAACAAGTAGAAGTGGCGAATGCTCGTGAGGCAATTAACATCTGCCCCAAGTACTACCTCATAAAGACCACGATCGCTCTGGCAAGAGCGATGTGACGCAGAAGAAAACCTAGTTTGACACTAAAACCGTGTATTTAGTTTTTAAACCTAACTTGTTGGCTCTGTACATGGACCTGAAAAAAAGACGGACGTAACCTCGTCTAATCGAGAGTGAAGCATAGCAATGGCCGCCCGCTTACCATGTGTACGTAATTTTTGATTCGCGATTGAAGCAGTGAAGTGTCAATGTGTAGGTGTGTGTACTTGTACGAATAGAGAATTGGGTGCTTCACTGAATTTGATGTTGGGATTACGTCCGTTTTTTTAGGTCCGTGGCTCTGTACAAAACAATAACACATGTAAAATATTTCACACAGAATATTCGTTGTCAGGTTGTAATAACTAGACCTTCCGATAAAAGCCTAGGTAGCACGCATGTTATGAAACAGGCGGTAAAGGTCAGGTAGAGACCGTGGCGAAACTCATCATTCGGGGCGCTTGTCAACGTCGCTCACTTGTGAATGGGCAGGGATGTGTGAGGGTCCATTATGTTCGAAGAGTAAACTTAACAGTTTCGTTATATAGTGAGTTTGATACGCAATATCTTAAATAATAATAATAAAGCACTTACAGGCACGTGTGCACAAGTTTGAGGTCAATAACGTGAACGAAGTGAACAAGATCAGAGAACTTATTTTGTCTGTCATTAACATGGCCTGTAATAGGATTCCCTGTGTCATGGATGCCATGAGAAACACACAAAGACAACAACACACACCATGACCGAAAACAGAAATTCTCACTCATCATTCAAACCGCCTCGCTGGGAATGGAACCCAGGACCCTTGGCACAGCGTTCCAGCATTGTAACACACTTTATTTCTTAGCATTAATGTTATATTCCTTATTTTAATCTACGTAAAATAAATATTAAATCCATAGTCAACACTCACATGCCTGTATGTTTAGTAAACGGATGCCTGAATACACTCATACATTCAGTAATCGTCTCGGAGTGACGTATGTTAGAGCCGAACTTGCGATCGATTGATGTGCTTCGGATTCTAAAAGGCCCATCAATTCACTGTTTTCTATTCGTCAGAGTACGCATTGAATCGGGTAATGTATTGAGAAGTGTCTAATTGGATGGTAAAGTTTGTTGCCCGCTCGTTTTATGGGTAAAATGTTATTTCAAAAATGTTAAAAAAAATTATTTCAAAAATAAATATCCAAACATTAACATAAATATGCTAAAAACACCGGTATACCGCAACATTAATGATTGTTTATACAAAAAAAAACAATCAGTGTATGAAGTATTTGTTGATGATTGATTAAATTATTTATTGATTAATGAATTCGATTTGCAGTTAATGCCAAAAGTTATGGATGACGCAACAGCTGACGCATTCTCTTTTTTTTTGGAAATAGCCGACAAACGTTTGGAGCACACGGATTGTTATTTATATTTTTTGCATTTATCTATGTTACTGAAAAGTACCCATATTTCAGTTAATCTTTTCCAAATGCAAATATATTATTGCACTGTTAGTATAAATAATATAAGTTAGCGTTCGTTTAAATGCCATCTGTGAAGTGTGAATCGTCCTCGATATCGATTTATAAGCGTTGATTTATCGAGTGATGGATTGAAGCTGATGAATATAAATAGTCCATCACGGAATCCGGTTGCGATTCTATTTCGATATACTATTGCTGTACACGTGCAGTTATCGACTAGTTCGGTACTCGGTAGAACAATAGGCGTGGGATAGGATGTGACAAAATATGGTCAGTATTTTTACGAGTGTAATTAACCAGTAAATGAACAGTCAGACAATGAAGAGGTGAAGGTTTTGTAAGGCTCAGGAGTTCAGCTCTAGGGTTTCCATAATCGCTGCGTTAGCAATCATGGAAACATGGAATCCATAGTCGTTGAGTGCTAGTGACACACGGTTGAGCAGTTGGTGTGGTCGTTTCAGCAGGACTTATGGACCAGGGTCGATAATTTTTGAAACCAAAAAAAAAATAGTAGGATGAAACGACGACCCGTGTGGCGCAATGGTTACCATGCCGGATCGCCGCACCAAGGGTCCTGGGTTCGATTCCCAGCGAGGCGGAAATTTGAATGATGAATTTGAATTTCTGTTCTCGGTCTGGGTGTGAATGTCCTTGTCTAGTGTGTTGTCCATGGCACCCACGACACAGGGAATCCTAGTGTGGGGCTATGAGTGTGTGGCGTTATTTATTTATAAACCCATTGGAAAAGGAAGAGAATGTAACGATGGGCCTTACTACCTGTTATTTCGTAGCAGCTACCACACAACATTTACCATAATAATGTATATTTTTTATACAATCAAAAAGTAGAATTTCAACGAACAAAAAGCCCACCGACTTTTTTTTAAAAGCAGATATTTTGTAAAAGAAAAATTTTTTTTTGAAATTTTTATTGTAAAAGAAAAATAAAAAACCAAAAACTTTGTTATTTGAATTTTTCACATAAATTTTGAGGTTATGTAAAAAAGTGTAAATACAAAAGTTGTAGATCTTTTTATTACCCACAACTTTGCCATTTAACTTTTTTCCATAGTATTCGTAGTTTTTCCGGAAATCGAGATAAACCATTTTTTATCCTTAAACCCCAACTTCCCGACCTCAGATCGCCCGTAAATTATTTTTCCTTTCATTTTTGTTATATTTTCTTCCTTTTTCATCAACTGTTTTATTTTGATATGTTGATACATTAAAGAATTAAAGAATTAAAGAATTAAAGAATTTTTATTGGTCCAAAAAACATTACATTTTTACATGTTGTTGGGACCCACCTTTTAAGCATCAGTAATGCCTGTGTTAGGGAGTCCCGCTCTTCCAATTTGTACATCAAGATTTATTGGACTAAAAACTTAAAATTAACACAATATAACAAGTTTACTAATTTCAAGATAGGGTTGGAGTTTTACAATTTGTATGTGCTGTCTGTATAATTGTGTGTAAGTGTGTGTGGGTGTGTGTGTATGTATGTATGTGTGCAAGTGTGTGTGTGTGTGTGCGCGTGCGTGCAAGTGCGTGTGTGTGTGTGCGTGCAAGTGCGTGTGCGTGAGTGTGTCTTCGTGTATGTGTGCGAGTCTCTCTCTCTGTGTGTGTGTTTGTGTGTGTGTGTGTGTGTGTGGGTGAATGGGTAGGTGTATGGATGTGTATGTGTATCTGTTTATTGTTTAAAAATAAAGCCTATTTCTTAATTAATTACTTGTAACAACGCTTCAGTATCATCATAATTAAGTTTCAAAAGCCATTTGGTCAACTCTTTTTTAAGTTGATAAGGATTCATATTAATTATGTTTAATACCTTATTTATGTTTTTATACACATGTGCAGATTGTTTAGCGTATTGTTGTCTAGCAAAGTTTGTCTTAACATTGACTGTTTCAATTTTTATCCTTCTTTTTGAGTAGATATTTTCATCTATTTTTACATGCCTATGTTTTTTCAGGAGTAAATTTAAAATGTATAGTTTTCTCACACTCAGTACGTTCGAAGTAGCATACAGTTGCTCAGTAGGAAATCTATAGGGCATACTATACATTACTTTTAATAGTAGTCTTTGGCTACGCTCTAACCCCAAAAATTTCATTTTTGAAGCACCCCCCCATACTGGAATACAATACGTTAATATCGATTGTGCTAGTGCCAAATAGATTTGATTTAGTAATTTAATTGTTGCTACATGTTTCAAGCTCTTAAAAAGCCAAATTAGTTTTCTAGTTCTGCTGCTTAATAAATCTAACTGAGCATGCCAGGAGAGTCTCTGGTCAATAATAATACCTAAGTATTTTATTGTTTCAGTTTTCTCAATTTTTGGACAAGCACAGTTAGATTGGTTGGTGTCACAGCTGTGGATGGTTATATAATTTTTATTTGGTTGAGTTCTCTTGTTTATTGAAAAACATATGTAACTTGTTTTGGCCGTATTTAAAGATAAAGAATTTATGTTTAGCCATTTTGCAATGTCCTTCAGGTTAGTTTCAGCCGTGCTATAAACCTCATCCCATGTTTGGCCATAATATACTATTGCAGTATCATCTGCATAGGCAAATACGTGTCCATTTTTTATTTTCTGTTTACATAAGTCATTAATGTATATCAGAAAGAGGGTAGGTCCTAAGACACTACCCTGTGGAACCCCAAAGGTTATTTGAAGGTCAGAACTAATATATTCTCCAATCTTAACTCGTTGAGTCCGCCCAGTGAGATAATCCTTCAGTAAGTCTAACTGTAAGCCTCTTATGCCTATCTTTTCTAGTTTTTGAACTAGAGTGGGGATCGATACAGTGTCAAATGCTTTTTTTAAGTCTAAAAAGACAGATAAACACTTATTTTTACGGTCTAGTTGGCCCACAATAGTTGTTGTTAAATCTAAAATGGCGTCTTCTGTACTTTTCCCTTGCCTAAATCCATACTGTGAATCTGACAATATATTGTATTTGTTATTATTTTAAAGTAGCTGCCATTCTATTCTGTAAACACGCATCTTTATATGGCAAATTTAAGCATTATTAGGTTTTTGATAGTTTGTATTTAGCATCAGTTACAGATATACGAAATCAGTTTTTATTACAATTAAATAAGGTGCAGATTTCTATAACGCATGCGGTCAGTATCGGACACATCGGTTGTTCGCAAACGTCACGTTTGCCGTTTGTCGCGAACGGTCACGCTTCAGACGGTAGCTGAACGTAGAGTTGAAGAAGAGATGATGTATCGATAAACAAAATAAGTCTAAAGGCAACTGAAACTTAAAATTAAGCTAAATTATGAGTTAGGGACGTAAATAGGTATGCGAAAGACCTAGTTTATGCAATTATTTTTAATTTTGCAGTAGTCAAAACACAACTACTCGATAGTTATCAGAGCCAGATGGTTTGTGGTCACCCATGGTGACCCGCTTATATTGACCCGCTAATGGTAAATCTTCTTGAGTGCTTTCGTGTTTCGGAAGGCGCATTAAGCTATCATTATGAGCTGTTATGGTTAGAGGTTTTTGAGCCTCAAAAACTCTCAAAATTTAACGCATCGAAATTTCCCAGATATTATCAATAATAGAAATGTTTATTACCAAAATTCTTTATCTTTTATGAATCGTACTCGGTCGCATAGTTGTATTGAACAGAATTATATAAATAAACCGTAATATTGTTTAAACGTTTATTAGCTCAGTAATGTTGTTTAATCTGTAAAATCAGTATGCTATTATAATTCCTTACCATTTGTTGTACTAATTTACAGTTATCGATACGTATCGAACAATTATTAGTTTTCGGTTTATCGATAAAATCGCCAGTCGACATGCCTAAAACAATGGGTCGCAGAATCCGTGGGAAAATCTAGAGGGGTTTTTAAAATCTATCGCAGAGAACGTCCATACATTTGTGGTACTATTAGATTATGGCTTGCATTATTTTACGCCATATATGTAAAATTACCTATTTCGGGGTGGCCCAGATAAGATCGTGGTCTAATGAATAGATACTGGCGAGTTATCACGTAAAATTGCGACCGGAATTGTGAGTGAGTTACACCGCTTAGATTACGAATGTTAAGTGCGACCTGTCGAATAAATTATTCCGGATTTATTTGGGTGTAAATACATTTGCACTGTTACAGTTGGGGACTCGTTTCTCACAGTGGGTTTCAAAATGTATCTGGTAGATTTCTGTAAGATATACTTAGAAAATATAATGATAACGCTTAGTTCATACGTTTCGGCTGTATTTTAATTTCTAGTCATTGGATACACTGTTAGATAGGTATAATATGGGTTAGTTCAATCACACACCTTTATAATATAGTTTATATCATGTCTTTAATTTTAAACTCATAGAAGTGGTATAGTTTAATTTTATCTATCCAAAATAAAAATACTTCATTTTTCATTTTTCTTGGCCAGGGTTCCATTAATGTATGTATGTGTATTATGTACCGCAAGGTTTAGTTGTATACTTTAATAACAAATTACAGTTTATCTAATAGAGGCGTGTAAGAACAACAATTTAATTAGATCAAAGATTTTCGCAAGCGCTAAATGTTTTCACAGATTCATTACTCAACGAAAACATGGAGTAGGAAAGCCGAAACATACTATGTAATATTTGTATCCAAATTAATCTGTGTTGCCTAATTGAAATCTGAACAAGATTACCTGGTCACAAGACTGCCTGGTCAGGCAACAGAAGGTTGTTAGACAACATAAAAGATTATTTTATTTGTCGTTTGTGATTGTATGATTTTCGTTTGTTATAAAGGATTACAAGATCGTAGCGAGGATTTTCCTTATCCTTCCGTAACCTAGTCATTTCTAAACGTTGCGGCAAGCAACGTTGAAAGATTGAAAAAATATTTTTAATTGATGTAAAATATAAAACTTAATATTAAATGTTTTAATTAAGAAATCACAGTTGTACTATTTGCTTTACATTTAGGTTACACTAAATTTTAATGTATTGTGTCGACCGCTTCTAAAGTAGATGTAGTTTATAAATTAACAGTAGGTATACGTTATAACTGAAACAGTCCCCGTAACATAAATTTACAAATTAATTAAGGTCTGGACAAGCCCCAAGATACAGATCGGCCATAGCAATAGCATAGATCTATATGATTTATGCGCGCGCGCAGCTGCGATAGAACAAAGCCGACGATCGTTCCCACATTAGTTACTGTGACTGATCGACGCAAAGATGCTTGTTGGTTGTTGGTACGTGGAGTAACGTCGGTGCGGTTATGGTCCCTGTAATGTTTGGTTGTTTATGTGTTCACGCTCTGTTGACACACACACATGGTTGTTACATGCACAGAAGGTATACATGTCTGTGGTTACATGTCGTTGTGTGTAAGCTTTACGTACTACGCTGTAATGTTTGTTGTTGTGTTATTTGTGTGTTCACGCTCTGTTGACACACACAAACACGACATGTTTGTTACACGTGCGTACTTACTAATATAGAGTAGAAAGAGTAATATATTATTTTTATCCTATTTTTCATAATGGTTTGATTTCATCGAACGGTGTATTTTCATCGAAGTTATTAGTTAAAGTTTAAATCTAATCAGATAACACGTTTCGCTCCTTTCGCTACACGTTTTACGTACGTATTGATTCGTAATTAGAATTATTATAACATTATATGCATTAAAACTAAGCTTACAGGAAGGAAATAGCTACGTTTTCGTGTGACAATAATTATGACGTCCTCATTTTAACAGATATGCGTGAGACGACGAAGACTAAGATAAAGTCAACCATTAAAATATGTATCCACCCGTACTTCGTTTTGTAACCTTAATTGGTTTGACCCTAGGTAATCTATTAGTTCAACTTCACGTTTAAGAGCCTCGAAAGATTCATCACTGAATAGCGCAAAAAACGGACAATGATCGGAAGTCGCTCGAGGAACCAGGAACTTATTCGAAGTGGTTCAGTAACTCGGAGCAGGGGCTAACTACCGCTGTAATAATCAACCAAGCGCTGCTATGCAGTATGCAGCATTTCAAACAGCACCCATCAAAAAAGCTCGCAAGCCGCCCTAACTCAGCTACTGTTGCCCCCCCCCCCCCCTCCCCTTCTGCAGAAATTACAGTTGAATTGTGCAAACTACGCTACTGACTCCATATAGAGGTCGCATTGATCGCTTACCAAACGCAATGGACCAGGAACGGATCGAGGGAGTTTACAACATTGTCGCTATCTTGTACCCAGGCCAGGACTAGCTGAACTATGTAAATTCTGCCAACCGATCGTAAAGTACATGCGGGCTTAAACGAAAATGTTCTTCAACGAACATCCTTTAACTACATAACAGGTTTGGTTTCAAAATCTACAAAATCTAATATTTGGTTGGTGTAAAGTCCCATGTTCAATTCTTATTTGAGGCAACTGTTGATGTCCTTGGACTCTAAGAAGTGCAAATTTCGTCAAGATATTTTCTTTCATCGAAGTGATGTGATTCGAACCCAGACTTCAACGTTCAAAGCATTAATTTAGACTGGACTAATACTGTTTACGAAGCACGAAGCTTCTTTCTGTCTTTTTCTTCTCTCTTTCTTGGCCGGCAAGCAAGGCCTAAAATTTCCCATGAAAAAAGCAAAGTGTAGAATAGGCTTTTTTATGCAACTCGTCTACAAAAGAGCATACGAGCTACCAGATTATCACTGTCGCTCACTTATTCACCCTGGACTGAGATTCTGACCAACAGCTTATATAAATCATATGTCATTCTTGAAATTCTGGACAAAAAATAACCGACTTCAAACTTAGGGATACTTAAAAAACTACCCGTCAGATCTCGCTCAAATTTAAGTGGGACTACACGACAAGCACCAGCATTCGATTAAAAAAGAATCATCAAAATCGGTTCACCCAGTCGAAAGCTCTGAAGTATAAACATAAAAATAAATACATAAATCAATTAATAAAATACAGTCGAATTGAGTTATACCTCCTCTTTTTTTGAAGTCAGTTAAAAATAGTTGCGAACAATACAGTGCTAGAGTGCCTAGTTTAGCTAAACCAACAGCTAAGGTAAATTATGTTAGGTTTAAGGCCACATCTAACTTTACGGTTATTCCGTAGAATTTACATAGGCTTGTACACACGCTCGCACAAGATACGAGAGTGTAGCGCAGTGTCGACACTTACATCGGTGACACATGCGACACTTGCGCGATCTAATGATCGGCGGGGCGGGACTAATTCCATTTTAAACTGAAATATTTTAGACTTACGCCCCCAC
The DNA here is from genome assembly GCA_951805285.1 of Thymelicus acteon. Lineage (NCBI taxonomy): Eukaryota > Metazoa > Arthropoda > Insecta > Lepidoptera > Hesperiidae > Thymelicus > Thymelicus acteon. The sequence goes on from OX638233.1 coordinate 6,207,526, forward strand.
TCAGAGTCACTAACGGGTACTTAAATCACTACTTAGCACAGAATTTGTATGGTGTTTCTTTACTAAGGAGCGATTTAAGTAACCGTTAACTCTAAGTTGGGACGATAGAGTACATAACCATCAGTGTTTTTTTTGTTTTTAAGTGCAGCTGTTGCTATGACATAGTTTAGATGTTTTTGATACTATAAATATATGTATCTTTGGGATAATGGTCCATAATATAAGTAAAACATATGTTTACTTAGTGAGCGAACATACTTATCATACAGTTACAGACAATACTTAGATGGGAGAAGTTTAAAAATAATTAATGATGGATATCAGTAAGAAATTTTTGTTAATTATTATCAGTTTGGCCCCAGTAATAAAACGTGATAAAGTTACTGGATAGATATCTAATATTTATGCAAATAATAATATAATTTACAAATGATTTCCCCATAAACCAATTATGGCTTGGGACATATAAATTTGTACAGGGTCATCCATTATGAAGACAACGCAATTATTACCATACAGTACATTGCGTGACATAGAATTTATATTTAACGCCAGGAATAACGATCTAAATATACATATTTCACCGATTGAACTGAGGTATAAATGTCGGAGATATAGCTGTCGCAATGAAATATACCCTGTATTCAATAAAGAAAGTTATTATTATGCTTGATGGGAATGTTAGAATTGTAAACTGTCTTTACGGGACTTTATCAATTTTTATTGCGACAACTAATTTATGGGAAAGAGCCAAGAGTTTATGTTTGTTCACCAAGATGAACACCTAAGATAGTTAATCCTTCTGAGTAGCTAATAATATCACAAATTGCTAATAAATCAATTTGAAATTTCTCTCATTACCTCATCTCAGTAAATCCAGTACCCTGGTAGGTTGGGCGAAACGTGCCATTTTATAATCTTGCAGACTTTATTACTACACTTTGCTTTGCATGGACAGTTGCTTTTGCTCTAGTGGCCTTTACAGCTTCACACGACAGACACATTATGCTAAGAAGTTTAGAGCACCAAAATAAATGTTTATTCGTATTATAACCGCAAAATTCTAAGAATTAACTTCGATAAAGTTAGGCAGTGCGATTATTTGAAGAGAAGCGAACAAGGGTCCTATCACGTCATCACCAGCCATAATTGTCCCACTACGTCTCTCCGAGCTCCATCCAGTGTGGTGGTGGAGTGGTACATCCTGCTGAATAACGGACAACGCGCTGTGGCCGCCGCTTTTTTATGGAAATAGCCGGCAAACGAGCTGACGATCCACCTGATGGTAAGTAGCTATCGTCGCTCATGGACATCAGTAACACCAAAGGCATCACTGATGCGTTGCTGGCCAAGAAAGAGAGAAGACAAAGAAAGAAAGAACTGGCTCTCTTGAGAGCCTTGGAAAAAGATTGGGGCTTGCCCCCAGCCGGAACACGACGAGACGTTTGGCGGCTTAGGTACTCATGCTCAAGGGTGGTAGCTAACCAGGTGAACCCCATGGAAAAATAATAGTAATAATTATATTAAATGACAGTTAAAATCAATATTACCAAGAGAATCCCTCCGAAGGGCCCTACCACCAGCGGGCCGGATTTAGTCGCCTCTTACGACACCCATCCGGCGTGGGATTGGTGTATGTATCTAAGCCGCCCCAATACGGCAAAAACTTAACGGCTTAACTTTGAAAAATGTGCACTTTTAATCTAAGAGCGTTTATTTGAGATTCAAATTGAAATACTCGTTTCTCACTGACGTCTTAACCATTAGTCTATTACTGCTTTTGATAGACAATAATTAAGCACATAATATACTACCCAGTTGGATCCAGATTTATTTCGTTGCCACAACAGCGCCCCGATTAACTTTAACCTCACGCTCATTAATCTACATCGCATATATTATGGCCGTTAAATCGTTTCTCTCTTAATAAACATTGGAAAGTCAGCCGATAAAAGATTGCACCGATACGATGCAAAACCGCCATCGTCCTATTGTTGTTCTAATCGAAATTATCTTGAAATCTCGCAACGAAGAGAAATTTCTATTACGACGCGGCCTGTATTAAGGTATCTGATTGAGAAGAGTAGACTCAATATATCTTTCTGGGCGTTAATAGCGTCGAACTATCGACTCCCCTATTATTTTGTCAAGTGGCGAATTTATAGTTCGCGGTTCTAACGGTAATGCTGTGTCGTAGGCCCGGGAACATTCGCCATCGCTCGCCATCCGATGGTGTTGTAAAGGTCGTCTCGGAACACCAGCTGATGATGTTATCAGATTTGTACCATTGGCAGAAGCGGAACCGTGTACTTTATTGCGGCTCTCCGCGAATAAATGTACAACATTTTTGATTTAAAGCAAAAGGCGTTGCTCACAGAACAGCGCTGTGCTCGAATCAGTCTTTGAATAATTCATCAAGATTCTGAGGAACCGAAGTTTAGCCATCGTGGGACGCTGCCAGATCTTAAATGTTTACCATGAATTTACAATTATTTACACATTTTTCACGTATCATTGCTTACGTTACTATTAAAAAGCAGATGTTAGATATACTATTTCAGTACCATGGAATGCTGTTACAACAGGTACACAAATGAAATGAATAAAATTACGATAGTTTAATGTCAGTATTTATTGACATTAAGAAGGTTACTTGTAAATAAACAAAGACTTAAACTACTACACATTTCATCGTTTTACTTGTGCACCTTGTGTTGTGTCGATGTAGACACATTTAAGACCTTGACGTACATCACAAACAACTAAAGGTGGTGAACAGACAAACGTAAAGGCTCCGGTCCGGGAATCAAACACGGGGTTCTATGCTGGAAGTTATCAACGGGATCGTCAACATAATAATTACCTAGCTAAAGTAGTCTTATTAGCTTACTGTAATTATTTACTCCCTAGCATAAAAAATAAGAGGTTGTACTTTTTAATTTAACCAAACACAAATCCATGAACAAAGCGAATGGGTCTGTGCAAACATCATAAAATTCTTCAAACAAGCGGCGAGTTAACACATAAGATTTGCTCGCATTGCTCCATGGGCCGTAACGAGCGATTTCACGGCGCAGGCGCATCCTTTATCCACGGCTGTCGTCTCTCGATCACGCCGCCGCCATCTTGCCATGCGACAGATTTGTTGCGTCATACGACAACAATATGGAGGATCGTGTTACACTGCCCTAAATCTCTTTGTTCTTCGATTTATACCTTCCACGAGTGGTGAATGGTGTTGGTAAACATTATTGGAATTATCCCCAGCGTTTAGTATAATGTCAGCCGCGCTTTATAAATGATAGACTGCTTTCAATAGGGTATTGGGTAACGTTGCGAGTTAGCATCTTTTCTGTTGTTATGAAATTTTGTTCAGAAAATTTGCCTACATCGGCGTTCCCATCTGTTATTTGGGGTTCTTGAAGAAAAGAGTAACGCCTCAACTAATCGCTTCTTAGTAGAGAATCCCAATATAGTAGCTAACTAGGGAGCGATTTAAGTAATCGTTAGAGACTCTGAGTTGGGGCGTAAATAGGTTTACTAAGGGTAAATAGGTTCGTACCTACCTAGCACGAGCTGTTTCCGAGTCTAGCGCCATTAGCTATTTCCCCAAAAAGTACAAACAAACCCACATTTCGATAAAAAATGCTGATTTATTGATGCTAAAGTTTACATAATTATGAAATTTTCAGAAAAGTTGCCTACATCGGCGTTCCCATCTGTTATTTGGGGTTCTTGAAGAAAAGAGTAACGCCTCAACTAATCGCTTCTTAGTAGAGAATCCCAATATAGTAGCTAACTAGGGAGCGATTTAAGTAATCGTTAGAGACTCTGAGTTGGGGCGTAAATAGGTTTACTAAGGGTAAATAGGTTCGTACCTACCTAGCACGAGCTGTTTCCGAGTCTAGCGCCATTAGCTATTTCCCCAAAAAGTACAAACAAACCCACATTTCGATAAAAAATGCTGATTTATTGATGCTAAAGTTTACATAATTATGAAATTTTCAGGACCGAGGGGCTAAAATCAAAATAATTATTAGGAGCATTACTACTCTACGTAAGGTGGACTAGACCATTTGCAACTTCCATATCAATAACATAATAAATCAACTAATAACCTCATCTGATTTATGTGGCTAGAAGAAAACTGTACATTCCTATTAGCAAAGCATCTTATCACCACGCTAACACGCTCCGACTAGCTGCCATCATAGAATTGCAAATACGTCCCTATTTAAAGAAACATCAATATATCGGGAGTGACGTTCTCCAATAATTAAATCGGAAGCGTTTCGCGTGCAAATTAATCGAGAAAGCCATTAGGTGTAGATAAATCGGTTTCAATTTCACGTCGCAATCCGGACCGGATCGGGCGCGTGCGGGGCGATCGTATCTTATCGTCGATCGCGACGCGTTTTGTCGTTGTCGGCGATGTCGGTCGCGGGACGCGTGTCTGACCGGTGTCCAAACACTGTCCGCGCCTGCCCCGGACACGCACGAGGACTTGCGGACACTTGCGGAGCAGCTTCTACCGTAATCAATCGCCAGTCTTTCAAACGGGTGTCGGGGCGATAAAATGAGTTTATACTCGAATGCTGGCGGGTTGTTACTGATAAATGAACCCAAGATACATTTTCAGGAAAATTGGTTAAGAAAAGTTTTTTTACCATTACCTACTTAATAAAACAAAATATGTACTTAGGAAGTCCTTCATGAAATCACATCACGTTTAATTGGTTATGGTTGAAATATTCGTGACGTGCCTCTAGTGATACATGTACCTACTATTATGTCTTCTGTAATACGAGGCTATCGAGCTTTTAATCCAAAGAGAGAGGCTACAGTCAAACCTTCGTAGGGACTTCATGGTTTGTGCTAGATAGTTGACATCACATACCTACATTACATACTTAAGGAAATAATTTACTGCTAATTTTATTTAATAGTGAGCTAACAAAGATATATGTATAGATAACTAACATGCCAATATTGTTGTTTGTTTATCATCTCTTATTTAATTAGTGTCCAATGAGTGCCCGCCGTAATTACTTTTCATTTGTATTTTTTACAAGAACATAGAACGTTGTGTAGAATATTTTGGCATATACGAAAATACTTGTGATACGTTATTGTTTTGTTTTACCCATTTTTTTCTACGGAATCCGATACACAACTGCCCCTGACAAAGATAAGAAAAAATATAAAGTATGCTTAGACACGGGTGCTTTAAAAATCAAATTATGTTTTCAGTGCTTCTTTACCAAAGCTTTACCAAGAAACAGACAAATAATCTCTCACATATAAACTTAATAACTCGGATGAATCGCGTGAATCTATAAATTTAAACTTTTGCAACACCGAAATAATTATTCAGTTGGATCCTTGTGAGCTCCAGTCTTATTAAACGGAGAATCATCTAGGGCACGCCAACTATATTTCTAAATTCGTGCATCATTTAGCACGCCTCGTATTTATTTATGCCACCGCTAAGTGAGCGGTTAGAGTCAATTTAGTAATCTGATTTACTGTATGCACCGTGTGAGTGAAATATAACTGGATGTCATGATTGCGCAATGGAATAAAGGCTCCAATATGCTCACTGGAACGCCATCAATTTCGAGGAGCTTCTAAGTTGCACTGGAGCGTTCTTCTTCATCAGTCTGTCTGCCTCTGACTTCACTCAGATTCTTGTCTGATCGATTGATTATAAGTGCCAATTGTTGCAGTATCAGGCTTTTGACTACCTCAATTTTGTATTAATGTTCAACTGCAAAGGCAAAATAATAAGTTAATATTTTGAAAAACAAAAAATACTCTTTACATGTTAGTATAATTGTGCTCTTTGCCGTTGAGGACTTCCACTCATCTAGAGTGAACTCTGAGTGTAGTATCAGTTCATGCATTGTCATCGACACGAAAGCAACTTGTGAAATTTCAAGTTCTTGGTATAAGAGGAAATATCTTTATACCATTATACCTTTCTTCTTTAATCTGAGGCCCACATAAACATACCAACCAAATAACAGCTTTTAAAAAAATAAAGGTTGTACACCTAAAAGTTCTTAGCAATATTGTAGTAAAATTAAAGCAATTTGCTTAATTTCATAACGATATATTGTGTTGCAGGCGATGAGTTAAATTCAATTCATCAAGTCCAGTTAGACCACGCCAAGATTTAATGAAGTAATATGTAATTAAGTGGGACTAAACACACAGACACCAATCCGCACTCCACCAATCCGCACTGGAGCAGCGTGGTGGAGTATGCTCTAGGCTTCCTCAAGAGGAGAGACCCGTGCCCAGTAGTGGGCCATTAATGGGTTGAAGCCAAACACACAAATAATAAATGCTTAACAAATGTTAAACAAATATTAAATGTTTACTTCTTTATAATCTTTGAAATTTTTTGATTTTACGAACTTGTAGTTTTTTGTTGTTTCAAACTTGCTTAATTTTGAGGTATTGAATGTCAATATTGATTTTAGATTAAATATAGCTAATCGACGACCCTGTAGCCTAGTTGGTAGCGACGCTGCCTGCGACGTGAGGGGTCCCCGGGTTCGATTCCCGGCCGGGACAGATATTATTTATGTGACTTATTATGTGTTATTGTGATTTGTTATATGTGTCGAAATAATCTACAGATCGACGTCATGGCGCTCGGACTCTAAGCTTAATTTTTCATGTAAAATGTGGCGTTTGTCCTCATAACGAATAATTTTCTTGTTAAAGTATACGATATTATGCAGGGGTAATCTAAGCTGAATAGTAACAACGTCACAAAAATAATCTACTTAGAGTTAAACGCAACTTCAGACATAAATCAAATACAATCACAGTGTAATGTGATCGATTCAATTTACAATTCAATTTTAATGCCTTAATCTTATCGACTAATAAATGTTTTTAGTTGGGTCGTTTCAATGATAGTAAAGTTCTATACTAGTAGGTATACTGTATAGAATAGTCGTTATTATTTGTAGAACAAGTCCCTATTGATACTTTACGTTTCCAACGAGTACAAAAGCGGCGCAAACGAATGCCTTGTAACACAACGCCAATAAGAACAATGTAACGTCGGAATAATTCACTCCGTCGCTGTCGCACTCATATTAGATTTTGGCGCGAGTTCTCATTTGCGAGTTGGATTTACGACAGCTGCGGGTAGGATAGAGTCGTCAGTCGCATGTAGTGAGGCTGTGGGCAATAAATTAGCACGGAGAGAGGAGTGCTCGGTGTTTCCCACGAACGGGACGGTATCAAGATGCGCTGTGCTCGCGTTGTAGCGCGTCCGAGCTCGAAACGGGGACAGCGAGATGCTTTATTTTCTCGCTCGATTTATTCCAAGTGACAATCCCTTGCGTTTTGTTACCTGTCACTCGGGCACACCCGTAACGAAGTGCCTTTAGTTTGTTACTACAGATTTTGTGTTAACTTATCCCCTCTGATAGGGATGGTTTGTGATTTATGGATATGTTTGGTTTCTCTTAGTTTTTTGGATTAGCCGATTTATTTTGACTGATATTTGGTGTAAGGAGAAACGAGGAGACCGCAAAGTACGCTTATGTAACTATCATACATAACATGAGTTTGAGCTGTGTATTGAGGCATGTCTGCAATAAAGCAGTCTAAGGTACAATATGTCTCGTTGCAAACACGTATGTAAATTTCAACTGCGGAATTATTTCTACATTCAAAACAATTCAATCCAATAATTCAACCTGCTGCTGATGTCACTCATGTAACGTCAGAGAGCATGTCTAATGTGAAGCAATCGACGTAAAGTGAACAAGCTAGTCAGCCGAACGTGATAATAAGTTTAGGAAATGTGACATCCTAGGACTTTACCGGTTACTCTCAGAACCCGCGTATGTTAAGATTTGGGTTGATAGAATATCGATATTGGATTCAACCTAATAGGTTGGCCAACTGCAGGCCACGGATCTCTCCACATAATTGGAGGAGGCCTTGAAGCTCCAACAAGTTGCTCCAGCGGGCAAATTAGTAGTACAAATCGATATACCTTTGTATAATTACCCTACTTTGAATTGCTTCTTGTATGCGTCTATTGTCTATTTGATCTATTTAGAATTGACATTCATGCCCGCTGGGTGTGACCAGTCTAAAATGACCTATCACTAAGCAAGAACTTACTTCCAAATCTATTTTCATACAACATGGTGCGTGTACAGAACATGGCAAAATAGAAACACGTCGCCTACATGGCCCAAGCATTCCGTAATTAAACCACGAACGAAACAATAGCGATCACCTTGGCCGTGTAAATGTTAATTAATTGAATAAATATGATTAAGCACGACATCCGTAATTGTGATAGATCGTGCTCAGTGTCCGGCGTGGAATTCTACGTGGGCCAACCGGATGGAAAGATATGTATAGAGATACGAGATCACGACACCGAATTGCGACTGGTCAGCATGTCAACACGGCCTAACCAACTCTCTTTCAGTAATTCGACGGTGCCTACTTTTCCATTCCATCATCACTATAATCGATATAAATATCTATATAATCGATAAAAAGATAAATTAATCAATCAACAATGATACACACTCATTGCTCCACACTAGGATTCCCTGTTTCGTTGGTCAAATCTATCAAAGTATGAATAATATGTACAATTAACAATACAATTAGTACAATGTATTAGTATTAGTAATTAAAATTTGTAGATCGTTAATACGAGTAGTAGAATAGATTCTGAAATTGCAAATCCCCGTGATTTAGCTACAGTGCTTCATGATGACCCAGGGATAAAGGGTTCAGTGACCAAGTGCCTGCTAACAATACTGAGTATACGTCACAACACTCACAACAATGTCGTCATAAAAAAATTCGCCTGAGAGGTCTTCTTAATTTGTCTGTTATTCCTAAAGTAATAAACGACTAAGTTATTGATATTAAAATTATTAATATTGTTATTAAAGTTATCAGTCATATTGTAGTGTTATCAGTCATATGATTTTGTTATATTCTGTGATTAATGATTATCTACTACAAGTTATATTTTCCAGAATAAGCTCTGACATAAACCGTTCATAATTGTTACGTGGTCGTTGTATGCTTTATTATATTCTAATTAAAAGGTACCTACGCACTGTAGCATATTGTTAGTGATATTTATTACAGGATATTTTATGTTCACATAAATATCAAACTGATTTATAGTCTTACTTATCTGTAGTAGGTAGTGTTAGACGATCCTATTATAAACCTTGTATTCGTATATTTTAAATTAGAGTAGGTGCCCAGACTTAGGCATCTTGCGCACTGGACGACAACGACTCGGGCTATACGTGGACGTAGTTGCACCCTTGGTCGCAGTAGCTCCGGTAGAGCAGTTAACTGTCGAACTGCTACACTTGTTGTTCTATGTTTGAAAAGAATGGACATAGAAAAGCGTGCTTGTATTTGTTGCGAAAAATATGTTTCACTCATGAACTATCCTCACAGCAATACTACGGTCGGCATGGACGGTGTCTAGTGTGATTGTAATTTGAATCACGCTGTCTTCATCAAACAATGCGTTTGTGGCGAGAAGTCATAAGGGCTTTACCAATTTCTGAGTCACGTTGTTGAGATTTCTCGTAAATTTATAAGTACTTTCGTTGCTGTCATCGGCCACGCGAGCACTCATATCATAGCAAACTATCCGGATCGTTCCGGTTCAGTCTGCGCCCGGTTTGCCGTTGCGGCCTAGTGTACGAGGTGCCTAAAGTATATACGAGTTATATGACCATGTACTGCATCAATTAAGTTTTTATATCAGCTTCTTACAATAATTTTACTTAAAAACCATGACCGTTAATAAAATCGTATTTCGAAATAGGCATGCCTACTGCACCTGCCTGATATAGTAAGAATCGTCCGAAAACAAATACATTCGAGTCTGTCTCGGTTTTTTTAAAGCCTAAAAAAGTGCGCCTGGTTTTGATCATAAAATCAAAAACTTTGATTACATTAGTATCCTACTAATAATATAAATATGAAAGTTTGTTGGTGAAGAAGTATGGATGTTTGTTACGCTGTCACGCAAAACTACTGAATATTTTCATGAGGGATTTTCATGTTTAGCTCACAGGTAGATAATGATCCAAAATAACGTATAAGGTTCACTAATTATCCCTATAAACGCAGGCAGAGTCGCGGGCAATGCGCTAGTCAAGACGTAAATTAATTACATTTTATTATTATTTCATACACGACCAACATAATAATATGTCTCTTAAATGTCTTCTATCACCTTGTCAAGTTACTCCACACAGTTGAGTCGTGGCCACAAAACAATTTCATTCAACTGTACAATACATATAGAATTCACGGACCTGAAAAAAAGACGGACGTAACCTCGTCTAATCGAGAGTGAAGCATAGCAATGGCCGCCCGCTTAACATGTGTGCGTAATTTTTGATTCGCGATTGAAGCAGTGGAGTGTCAATGTGTGAGTGTGTGTACTTGTACGAATAGAGAGTTGGTATTACTATGGCTGCTTCACTGAATTTGTTCTTGGAATTACGTCCGTCTTTTTTTAGGTCCGTGATATAATTGTACAATTTAAGTGCATCATACAAAAGATACGAGATGTCCAATATAACATTTATAATGTATAGATATGGTCGTTACACTAAAAAGCACCATAAATGTATAGTAAATCCATAATTTCTACATAGCCGGCGCGGAGGCAGCTGACCCAAACTGGTGGCAGTCAGTTCGTGACCCGCCGCGACCCCGATCTACTAACCGTCCGGTACCATTGTCTTTGCGACTCGGCCCAATTTGTACGCTTCTACTGCTTATAGGAAAACCTACTATGTAAAATGCCCTTTTTAGTAATAGGCAATATAGGAAATAATGCAGCTCCCCTCCCCCTTCCTACTTTTTGGCTGTCAACCCATAGAGTATGGTAAACGTTTCGTAGTATTGATCGCGGTTTCCTAACGGACTGATGTGTATGGGTGACAGTGTCCGCTTAAGTAGGTCTCCCGCAAATATCGATTAAAAACATCGATCTGGTATTCTTATAACAGTTTATGGCAAATAAAATACATATTGTATTCTTCAAAATCTTATCGGATTATGTCATAGAAAGCAAGATCTAATAACGATGACCTTTAGTTGTTAGTTTGAAGGTATTTCTAATCTTTATCTCTCGATAATCTGAATCTTGAGATAAATTGGTGAATAATCGATTTGATGCATCGATTTTTTTGCGCTGAATTAAATTGACCATAACTATTTACAAAAACTAATACATAATCTCAACCCACTTGTGACTTAGGTCCGTATTAACTGATAAGGGTATCTGACGAATGGCGCGTTATTATCTGCCACCTAATTGATACGTCCGACTGACGTATGGCATGCGCCAATTGCACTCATAATAGACAGACAATGAAATATTACTGCGTATAATATGTTTGAATTATAGTGGTCCAATTTCGACCATAATCATTATTTGAAGTTAGAGTAAAACATGATTATGCATTTTTCGAACAATTTTTTTCTATTTTTGTACTCCGTGTGAGTGAATTGTTTGTCTGAGAACATACAGTTTTCTGTGTACAATACAAAACAGTATCATTACAATGAATTAAAAAAGAGAGGATTAACGTGGGACACCACGTTGGAACGAAGTTCCTTATCATTTATCCACCACAGTAAATATTCGTTGAAATCTGTAATATGTACCCATATCCATATGTATCCATCTCAAGCATGTAATTTTTATTCATCCTGGATTTACACCAATTTGTCAGGCACAATGTCATAAAATTCATAAATTAACAACGTTTAAATAAAATAAGTATCTATATTAAGTGTAATAGGATAGGAATCCAGTAAGAAGTGTCCAAAGAGTGATGAGTGCGCACGTCCGGTGCAAACCTTAGAAGAAGCGGGTTCAGCTGGCGCTTTTTTAGAAACAGAGAGGACAGGAATTTGAATTAGGAATGGTTTGCTCTATAATTGAAAAATACATACTACTTGAACTGTAGAGAAAATATTGCGAGTTGTTAAAGAAGTAAGTATGTTAGTTTTGGCGGAAACAAACAATTGGATTTACGGAATATGCCCACTTTTGGCAACTAACTTTGTTTAAATTACTTTTGTAAAACTATGTAAATTACACAAAAATATTTTTAGTAGATATGATTTGGAAAGGTATTTTTATGTTTTAAAAATCTAGCATGTACAGTAGACGATTTCTCCTATTTCACTCCTGCCGCAAATCGCAGCACTGTTAAAATAAAACTAATAATTTTCAATAGCTATCAATCATAATAGATGTAAATAAATTGTTGGCACAGAAAGGAAACAAAGAGGTGACTGACTTCTCTTAGCGTATATTTATAGACAGTATTGTATGATAACATAAATAACATTACGAGTATAAAAATTGCAACGTGTATTTCATGACTTACAGACTTACGACAGTGATGCCTGCAAGTAGTTTGCAATAAAAATGTATCTGACATGTTGAACATTGGCCACATACTATCAACTAGTTTAAATAACCTTAACATCAATATCCATTGATCGGCAACAATAGTTTTGATTGCGGACTTTTGTCGAATATTTTCTAACGTGTCGGCAACACGCAACGAACAAAGAGATAAGTCATTGCGCAACGTTAATGAGCACATTTGGCAAGCATTGTCTCAACTCGGAGCCGATTAATGATATTATTGGTCGCCTTTCGACCTCGCGGTGGTACTATGAAGATTTCTATCATGAGCTTATCTTTGATTATGATTGTTTGTGTCATAGGACTCACAGGCAAGCTTAGTGAACTACTGAGCCGATTGCCTCTGGTTACATGACTCATGCAAGAATCTCGCCTTGTTAGTGCCACTTTAATATTATTGGACCTTCTCTGTGCATGGCAAAGTTTACGATTTTGAAGCCTCAGGTTAAAGTATTGTTTGGTGCAGGAAGCAGGTTTCATTTTGATATTTAATTTGACATACTTGATTCATATTTATGAATGATGATGGTTTAGTTTACCAATTGGGGCAAAATTGTATTAACCATATCAATGCATGCCTGATGCGGTATCGGCGTACGGAATTTCTTAAAACAAAGTTAGGTTATGTTTGCGTTAGCAATTTCACAAAATAAACCCAACGCGACTACAAGACTTGTTTACAATTTATGTTTCACTTGCAATGAGTAAACCCTAAATCTGTACGCAAGTTAGTTATGGTAAACGTAGCCGTAAATTGTGAATTATATTCGCTGATTTATATTTTAATGTTTGTGGAATTTTGTGGAAATATTTCATTTATTCAATTAAATGTTTGAATAACAGAAACAGTTGGTACGGAGGTTGATTCATTTTATTTAGTAGTTACAATAGGTTGTACTAATGAAAGGTGGCAGCTTTAGGATTTTAATAGGACGATTAGGTGGTACACTTAGCACACCTTTACACAGATTTCTGTGACATAATGTATTAGTTTTCCCAGTACTTTGTGGAAGGAATTCCAACAGAAATGACAATCTTATGAAAAGGTTAATTAGTGGTACTTATGCAATCGAATCCCACGGAAACTGGGTCGTGTTATAGTAAAATTTTATTTTTCTCAATTACTTTGCTATGATTTGGCTTTGTTCTGCCCATGTTCTGTGGGGAACTCACCACTACCTCGCTTGAATTCGCAACTGAAGAGTATGTAAAGAAAAGACTAGAATTTTATAAATGACCTTAGAGACCTAACATCTTAGAAAGCATAGATGATTATAAAGCTTTCATGTTTTGTGATAAGTAAGACTCAGTAGGTATAGATTTTCTTAAATTCCCAAACTAAACTAAAGTACCTACTTCAAAATTATTTGCGAACTTAGAAATGATAATGTAAAAAAATAAAATATAACTTAGGAATAAGCTTAAAAATAGAAATACGAAGCTTAAGAATAGAATTACGAAGTTCAAAACAAAGAACACCAATAAATCGGTTTCCAAATAACCGCTTCGCAACAGAGTTCAAATAAGATCAAGCGAAGTAGCAATTAGGAGGTACAGAAAACAGCCCCGCAGTTTGTACTACAAGCGATAATATCTCAATACTATCTGGCATCCATTTAATAATAACCGCGCCAGCTAATCATTTCAGTGTTAATCTGCCTGCTGTTAATCTGCCATGGGGGCCCCATTCGTTATGTTAAGACTTAAGTCATTACAATTTACAGGTATCAGTAATTACGTACTTAGTACGTAGATTGACTTTGTACAGTCTCTAAATCGATAACGGTCCTTGTATTTTATTACAAACATGATATTTTTTAGATAATGTAATTATGATATTTTTTGTCATAACGCCGTCGGATCACTTTTAGAAATCTATACCATAGTGCCGTAACTATGTATGTGTACCAGTAACTTACATACGAAAAGTTTTACCAAAAAAATCAACCAACTTTTATGAAAACAGTCTTCGAAAAGGACCATTAAAACTATTACTGACCAATGACCATAATATATCAAAATCATCAAATGTGTACTATCTATAATATTTGAGAAGCTCCCCCAATCCTTCATAGATCTCGTCATCAGAAATTAACAAATATTAATATCTATAGGAACAATCTTAGGAAGTTCTAAGTAAAAATTAAAATTAAAACAATGAATGGAATCGGTTAAGCCGTTTATTTCTGAGATTAGCAGGAGCAAACACACAGGCAGAGTTATAAGGGATTTTCCATACTTCCCATCCCACTTGATATTTGGAGACATAATATATTATGCAGATCTAAATGATAAAACACAGTAAAAAATATACCATAGGCGACGGTGACCACTTACCATCAGGTAATGTATGCCTGTTTGCTCGTACTTAGCATAAAAAAATGCCATTAATAAGTTGTTGGTTATAGTAGTATTCATATATACAGTAACGCCATCTATTATCGAATAGCGAAAGTTCGTTACACTATAAAACTCGAGACTCGCGGTCTTTCAACCGTATGCGTCAAAGGGTTGTACAATATTTGTTGTTATTAATTGTATGCGATTCTAATGCATATTATCTATATATATAAAGGAAAGTTGTGTTAGTTACACTATTTATAACTCAAGAACGGCTGAACCGATTTGGGTGAAAATTGGTGAGGAGGTAGCTTAGAATCAGGAGACGGACATAGGATACTTTTTATCCCGGAAAATAGAACTGTTCCTGTGGGATAAGGTAAAATTTTGTTATATGTAGTTGATAGATTAGTTATTTATTCAGATATAAAATAAAGCTCGGGGATGGATATAGGATACTTTTTATCCCGGAAAATAGACCGGGAGCGGGAGTGTGAGAGGGAGAGGGAGAGGGAGGAGCACACAGAAACTGTAACGGCTAAGAACGGCTCTACCGATTTTAATGATTTCTGATTTGTTACATTCTTAGGCGATACGAAGTTCGCCGGGTCAGCTAGTATTAAAATATTAGCTTCTGCACTCCTTCTCCATGCCAACTTTAACTGTGTCAAATTTCATACTCCTCCGTCCACGTAATTGTCGTACAAAGAGGTACATTTTGGCTGCACGTAATAGATATCCAGCACAGCACTAACAGTGAAGTGTAAGAATTCAACGGATTAGGAATTATAAAAATCGTATTTTAAAATAACACACAGATTCGAAAAAATTGCGTAATAGATCTGTAAATAGTAAGTTATATTCGTCTAGAAATAATTCAGTCGAAATCGTGAGTGCACGGTTATAAGACAATGACGAGGAATAGTTTTCACGGGCATTAACTATTTGATAGTTTTTGTGAGGGACTATTTGTAAAGGACGGTTCATTGAGAATTTTGGAAGTGGGTTCGTGACGGTGGAAGCAGCGATGCCCCCAGCCGGGTCACGACGAGCTACTGATATTCTGATGACCTGACCGTTTGCCATAGATGTCGGCACAATAAATTACATACCAACATAAAACTTACATTTCTTATAACACTAAAGTATTCGTAACTTTATAAATGCAATAAATATAAATAAATGCGTTAAATCTACAGCAAACAAGAACAATGAAATATTTGAAACTATTCTTCTAAGTTACATAATCCAGAAAGATTTTAGGAACCCAATATCTTAAGCGTCAAGTATGTTACTGGCGCTATTTTGTTATTGATGATTTTTCTTAATGTTAATCTAAATAAAACAGTTCTGTGATGCGGAGGTGGGAAATCATAAGGATACAAACAACTAGGACTACGAGATGAAACAGAATAAAAATCGGAAAAGAATACTGTATGGATGCAGCTACTCTAACGAAACGAAAAATAACTTTTATCGCCTAGTAAACAGTAAATAGTCGATAACATTGGACAAGCGCCCAAGTAGTCGACCTCCGACACGGAAGGCCCCGTGGCCACAAAAAATCGTCACAATGAGCATCGTGATGCCGCGGGGGACCATTCAAGAAACGATCTGAGAAAACGCTACGTGCAAGTATTTTCGCAGGACAGTAGTAGCGAGACTGGTGGGTATTTAAAATGTTACCTCATAGAATAGACCACGTACTTTAAAAGAAAAACGATAATAATATGGGGTTGAAGGTAATTTCAGGATTTTTTTAAATCTATAGATACAAATAAATGAAATTGGAGTGTGATATTAAAATAACCGCTTTTTACTAAGCGCATTTGGATGTATACACGGTACATATACCAAAACAACATTTTTACAATTTTTGTCTGTCTGTCTGTTTGTTCCGGCTAATCTCTGAAATGACTGGACCTATTTTGACGGGACTTTCACTGGCAGATAGCTGATGTAACAAGGAGTAATTAGGCTACTTTTATTATACAAAAAAAATAGTTTGTTAGGCGATACGAAGTTCGCCGGGTCAGCAAGTATAAAATAAATCTTGACCACAACCCCGCCTGATGTGGTCCAAGATGTTTGATTAATTTAATAACTTAATAATCCAATTATATCAATGGATCAACTGGCAATAAATAGTCAAAAATTGTATTGCAAGATTTGTCCCATAAAACTCACATAGAAAGAAAGCAACGACTTTGTCTGAATGCAATGAGTAACCACAACCATAAAAACAGGATCCCTCTGTTGTATGGGAAGTATAATAATATAGGAACGCGTAATATGATTAACAGACGAAAGGGGAATCCATTTTGTCCAATCAATGTATAGTTATCGTATGTGTCACCTTTTATGAAGACCAAAATGCTTCAATCATTTCCAAAAAATCAATATAATCATCATGATTAATCTTTTGTGATTTTCATAATATCATCCATGAATGATACATGTTTATGTTTATTCATTTTATATTTTTTGTAAGATCGATACTCTATAGGTATTTATATTTTTATACTTACATATCTTTGTAATTTAGTGTTTTATTAAATTTTCACCTGTCTTGAACGTTTGTAAAGGCGTAGAAAGCGCAATAAATTGATAAGATGGTAATGTTTGTTTATCAAACACATCTTTTTATTTGTAGTAGTAATTTTTATAAGTAAGTAATTTTTATTTATTGTAGTAGTAATTTTTGTAATTATTACGGATGCAATAATTACAAAACCGAAGTAATTGTTTTTGCATAATATTTGATATAATTATAGAATCTTATGACTCAGCATTCAGCACGTCTTGTACTAAGGTGACGTAACCACCTCAGTAACATCATCGCTCAAGAGATGGCGCTGTACGGAAAGCTGAATCGCGCTAACAAGTTCGTCATGGAGTTTCTATAAGTGCCGCAGATTTTTTTACTTGGGTTAACTTTGCGCAGAGGCAATATCGTAACCAATGAGGTTAATCCGAGGTGCGATTATTGCTAGTTGAAAACTTTACCAATACCCCGCCTTGTGGTCGTGAAATACCGACCGCGATGGCAATTTTTGAACGGCCGTAAAGGCCATATAATAAATGTTGATGAAGAGTATAGGTGCATGCATTGTATTGCAAAAATTTATTAAGTCAATTTTTTATAAAATAAAGCTTACATTAATAAAATATCTTTAAAAGTATAAATAATATTCATGTTTAAAATATAGTTTACGACTAGTCGACTGGAGTAGGGATTACCAAAATAAAAAAAAAATACAAATGGTGGCATTAAATATCGTGATTTTATTATAATACTTCTGATGTTAATTTATTGTGTTGTTATTGTCGACGATTGTTTGAAGTTGTAACTTAAATTTTTCGCACAATTTGCACGCCTATCGGGAGTAAAAGTAACCGTTTCTTTATTTTATAATTAGAACATACAATCAGGATAAAATATTATGCTATTTCGTAACCTATCTGTGTGCCAAGTCTCATTTTAATCAGCAAAACGGTTAGCATGTAAAATGGAAAGACAAACATCCGAACATATTTACAAACTTTCATATTTAAGTAGGACTGGATAGTAGGATTAATTTTTAACGCAGTAGCCGGGATCAGCAATACAGTTACATTATGGCTACACACATTGCTTTACACTTTGAAAGGGTGTACATTATAATGAGTGTACTTAAGTACAATTAAAAATTATGAACGCCATACAGCTATACTTATCGGACATTGAGTGTCCATGATCCCTGTAAATTGCCCTAAAACAAATGGCCGTGACAAAAAGGATTGTGCTAGGGCTGTCGCGGCTGGTGTAGTTTTAATGTTGATATTAATATTAAATATTGTTATGTTAATATTAAATTATTAACCATTTTTGAAGTGAAACTTCTATATAGACGGGGTATTAGGATTTTTCTGTCACCAAAAAGCGTTACGGTTGCGTGGAGGGGGTAGACGATATATCGCGTGGTGAGAGGTGGCAGCGGCGGAGGGAGAGAAATTAGATGAGAGAAATGAGTGATAGGGAGAGAATATTTTTTTAGAATTTCTTTTTTTAATAACTTTTTGAAATATGAAATAAAACAATTTTTTTGGAATATTTTTTATTGAAATATTTTTAAAACAAAATTTTATTGAATTTTTTTTTTTGAAAATTCCTGTTGTCCGTTGAAGTTTCACTATGTGTCCCAGCACACTTAACGATTTTTTTGGAGGTCTAATACAAAATTAATAAGTTAATGTTGTGCGTCGCTAATACGAATACGAATAAAAAGGATTTGAATGTGTAGGTGGCAATCGTGAAGCCGTACAAATACTGTGCTAACTCTGCTGGGCCCACAACACACCCATAAATAATCTTCTAAATATTATGTTGCTTTAAAAATGATATAATATGTACATTGATGTTAGGTGGTAATTTGATTTTGATGCAAAGCACGTTGTGTCTAGGTACCTGATTAGGTATCTATATGATTTTTTCGTTCATTACAGATCGATTCGATCATTACATCACGGTAGCCTAAAGCAGATACTTTACGAACATTCGAGAACTTATAGAGAATTTTTAGTACCTATGCATGTTTACACCGCCACGCCGTATCAATGATAACTCACATGCTCACTCACTCAATGATTAAGTTTGAAATAAAAAGAGTAATGAGAAAAGAAAGACTAGTGATCTTTAAGAAACTTTGTGAGAAGAAAAAAAGATTATTGCATGCAAAAATATTTCCAATTAGCTGACCCGGCGAACTTCGTATCGCCTATTTTTTTCTAAAATAAAAGTAGCCCAAGTTACTCCTTGTTACATCAGCTATCTGCCAGTGAAAGTCCCGTCAAAATCGGTCCAGCCTTTTCAGAGATTAGCCGGAACAAACAGACAGACAGACAGACAGATAAAAATTGTAAAAAATGTTGTTTTGGTATATGTACCGTGTATACATCCCAATGTACTTGGTAAATAGCGGTTATTTTAATATTACAAACAGACACTCCAATTTTATTTATTTGTATAGACAAATTGTTGGCCATGTAGTTTTGTAACATTCGACTCGTTTCGAGCAATCGATGCGTGCTTTTGTCACATTTAATTGATCCGATAGCAACCCTGACCGTAACTCGAGCACTCGAGATTATGTTTGATCCAGATTTAATAATGTCACGTGGTTTTGACATTTACAGTGGGTGAAAGTGGGCTTATTATACGATTCGATTGTTAATCGATCGGTCGGCACGCATAATCGCTTTACCGAACGCGGGGGGTCCCGGTGTACGAACAAGGATCAATGAGTGTTAATAGCGCGATTGGTTCTTGAATAGATGTATCGATTTGTTGTTATGTTAATTTCGTTATGTTTTATGGTTGTATTAACAGAAATGATAACCTTGAATTAGACTATGAGGTTAGACACTACTGTAGTAATTTGAAAAAAGTTGGCTCGTAGAAAGGGTACAAGCAAGTAACATGTTTTTTACTCATAAGTAAAAAAACTACACTCTTCAAGTGCATCTCTTAAGACTTAATCAAATCTTGTGAATACATCCACTTTGCAGCCTCAGTTCTCAAAGAAAAGCGTATCTACGTTAGCTTTAAGGTCCACTCTTATGAACAACCATAAGCAATGATAGCCTAGTGGTTAGAACGTTGGTCTCCCGAACGAAGGGGTCCGAGTTCAAATCCTGGCACGCACCTCTAATTTTCAAATATTATGTGCGTATTAGAAGTTAATTATCACTTGCTTCGGTGAAGGAAAACATCGTGAGGAAACCTGCACACCGGAGAGTTCTCCATAAAGTTCTCAAAGGTGTGTGAAGTCTACCAATCCGCACTTGGCCAGCGTGGTAGACTATGGCTTGTATCCCTCACATTGTGAGAGGAGACCCCGAGCCCAGCAGTGGGACAATTATGGGTTTTTGCTTTGCTTTTTTTTTATGAACAACAGTTCTTGACTTTGGCTCGTTCAAGTGGCTGGATTCATAAAAATAAAAGAAAATTCGTAATAATCCATTTGCATCAGGAGCGCTTTACTTTTATTCATATCTTGAACAGACATTTGACATATAAGTTCGTTGATAAACGTGTCGTTAAAACCCAAATCAATCAATGTTATTATGTCTTGCAGTACGAGACCACGGCTGAACTGAATATGTCGTTAATGTCCTTACGTCATCTCTTTGTCATACGTGATGATTCTTGTATGTAATATTGTATAAACTACTGTACAACTACTGTAAAATTGTATAAATATAATATATTAAGCTTCGGTTTTATCAGCTTTCTGCCATTATCTGCAATGACCACGGGAATACATCATCGATACATCACCGCAGGTAAATTTAAAAATCGCCTGAAAATACGAAAAAATCACGTTTCCTGTAGTGAAAATAGGGAATGTTATTTAGCACAAACATAATATCAAGTATTGTTTTATTTGTAATATTGAAATGAAATGAAAACACTTTATTGCTTTAAATAAAAAAACCAGGCAATGTCAATGTCAGGCCACGCGCAATGTAGGGTATCGAAGTAGTAAGTTTATCGACTATTACTCATTAACTACTTATGCTAACATAGCCGTGATAGTTTTCCTTGTAAATACATCATATAACCTATTTTGAGATTTTTTCACTTGTCCAACTCCAACCGTTTAGCCAGCAGAAGAGGAAGGGACACTTGACTCTTACCAAAATTAGACCCCTAATTCTAAAAATTTTTTCATCGATACCCCACACTCATAGGATAGGGTACGCGACGAATAAAAAATTTATCCTCACGTTACCTGTATGGTACGATGAAAAAAAAAATTTTTTCAATATTTTATTCTACGATTCTAGAGTTTTAATAAATGTATATCCAGGTAAATTATAGCTTTCTAGCACTAAGGGTCTCGGCGCTTTGCTTCGGACAGACGGACGGACCCGGGACGGATGAACGGACATGACGAACTATAAATGTTCCGATTTTACTTCGGAACCCTAAAAAGGTACAATAGTATTGGCTAGCAGGATATTCTTCCCACTAATGAACTAACCAACGGCGAAGAAAAAACATATGAGGGGTGGTAGTGCATAATAAATAAGATGTGTATTAAAAATAATATTGTAATAACACGAGAATATACCAGTATCATTTAGGTACTTCTGCGTATCTTCACCGTAACCTTATTAATTTTACGGCACTTGCTTTATTCAATTGATTGACGATGATTATTGCATTTTAGAATGGAATTAAAACAACTAAAAGCTCTGTAACATATCGCCGCCAAGCTCGTCTCTACATTTGACAGGCCGCTGGTGTGGTTCCGTTTCGGACATTTTTACAAGTAAATCATTTTCTGATCAAAATAAAGCGCTGACATAGATAACAAATGCTTTTCGTTTTTTTACTTCATGTTGGGTATGAATTTATATTTTTTTTATTTCAATTTTGTTTCAACATGTGTATTCTGTAGTGAAGTACATATTAGTTATGTTATACGAGTACAAAACAATTTTTGTTCAATTATAAAAAAAAAATGTCCAGGAGGCCCTGAAATCAAAACCTAAATATATAAAATAAATAAAATAATATCACTGTTTACTTTTATTCTATTAAACATTTAATAAAACTCTATACGAAACGCAACAGTGCATTAGGAAGATTGCACACTCGTGATTCATACGCTCTCCTTACTGACAGATGGCGGCGTAATGGTGCGATTGATTTACGATAGCGCTCGATAATCGTTGCGTAATCGCTGCGAGCGTCGAGCGATCGCGGCCGCCAGCCACGTGTCATGTGACGGCGATATCGCGTGCACTCTGTTATGGTGATTTTATGCATATGTGGACAGTTGTTATCATGACGATTTCGGCGCGGTTCATTAATCGCTGGTTTTAGTTAAATTTTATTGCGTTCGTCTTAAGAAGTTAAATATTGTGTAGTTTTTTATTTATTTATTTATCATTTAAAATTATGATCTATTGCTCCTAGGACCTACAATTCAAGCAAGAGTAAGTTGTTTGTTAATTCTAAAAAAAACGGACTGCAGTAAACGACACAATAAGAACCGGTTATAAGTAAGCAGGTATTGTACGCACTAAAATAAAGTTGCTTATATAAAATTGAGTTTTGTTGTGAATTTCATCCAATAATTAACATTCTTATTCAGCATCCTAGGATTTAATTCTTAATAGTAAAATGTATTGTTGGCTAGCCATTGTAACAATTGAAACACCAGCCTCCCGCTCTGCGTGTGTGGCACACGAAAACGTGTCTCGATCGTAATTAAACAATAAGGCAACGAGAATTATCTCTTAATTTGAATACAGCCACAATTTATTGTGCACCGGGATGTAATTTGTAGAGTAGTCCCAGCACGGTGCAATATCTCAAGCCCCGGCCGGCCGGCCGCAGCGCGACACGGCATTCGGAATGTTGTAAGAATTTTGCAAATTTTATCACCCGTAATATATCACGATTAATTTTGGAAGGATTAATCTAGTTTTATACAAATTCGAGCGCACAATTTGGTGCGATTCAGGTGCAAATTGACGTCTGGCTCTAGTCTGGCCGCCTGTGATATCAAGTCTGCGTAGGGTTGGTAAGTGTGAAAGGTATTTAATCATTCATTTAACAATCCATGACAACTAATATAATATTAATGTTTCGCATTAAGGTCCTATACGCGGGTCTATTCCTTTTGGTCATTAGAAGTTAGTTTAAATTGTAAATTGTATTTTACAGCAAATGAATATGAAAACGTAATTTACCACAAAGTTTACAAATACAATCTACCAAGTAAGTGAAGAGGGAGCATAAACTTGTAAAACTTTTACGCCCCAACCCAGAGTCACTAACGGTTACTTAAATCACTCCTTAGTACAGAATTTGTATGGTGATTCATTACTAAGGAGCGATTAAAGTAACTGTTAGTGACTCTGAGTTGGGGCGTTAGAACATTTTAGATGCAAAATAAACGCTCACATACCCGCGGATTTATAATAATAATATAACGTGTGAATAAACACACAAATAAAACGTAATAAACACCGAAGATCCTCAAACATTTACAGGACCTGTCACGGACATGCACCGGGAATCGAACGCTTAACTCTTCATTCCGTAGACACTGTAGACAGGATCTCTCCCTACTTTGCAACAGGATCGTAACTTATTTAAATATTACAAAATGACATTATATTCTAAAATACTGAATTCTCCCTCAATGTGCAAATACGGTATTAAGCGAGGCGCGTGTCGAGTTTTGACCGCTACCGATGCTTTTTACGATATCTCAAGCGTTCAAGGATTTCTTTTATTTGTTCATCATTGTGTATGGCCACTTATATCTTTACTGTGGTATGGCGGCTGGGCCAATGTCTAAATTCAGAGAGGGTTATCTCGCAGACGGCCCGACGACAGGATACATGCCCCCGAGATAAAAATGTATTTTGTCGCTAACGTTTTGGCAGCTGCGTCATTTTATCGCCATTTTTTTGTATTGAGGTATCATCGTCTCATTTACAGAAATGCACTGTCGAATTGTTTGCATTATTGCTCTTTTGTGTGAAATATTGCTTTATTAAATTGTTTAAATCGATATTTAAAAAACTTAAATAAAGATAGTTAATAGAGTCGATGTGTTAATTAATCTAAATTACATACTTATTACAAAAATAGTTTTAACCACAAATCCAGGTAATACGGATTTTGTAATTATTTTTATTAAATAATTAAATCGATTAAAGACTAAATACAACAAATACATTTTTCTCTTGCTCCAAGTACATTATTACATTCAATATAAAGTCTATGGTCATCTATATCTTTCAGTATTTATAATATAACGTATCAATCAGAAATCAATGGACTTCAAAGCAGAATTTATCTATTCTGTGGCAGTACTTCAATCAAAAGTTCGAAAGTGTTTGATGCAAAGCGGCATTGACACGATATACTACTATGGCTACGCTGAACCGGCACACTGAGCTTATAAATAGACTGGATAGGCTACCTTCATTATTACCTATATTTTCTTGCCACTTATATTCACAACATTTTGGCGCTGATTGAATGAAATTCAATTTGTGAATTGGAAAGGTGGAATGGAATATAACTAACGTAAATAGAAAGGTAGAATAGTAATAATTTCTTCAACTTTCAAGAGATAAAACTGTATTTATAGGAGACCACTACAAGAAGAAGTCTTATCATTAGACATTTCTTCTAGTGAACCTTTGTCTGATAGTCACCCGAATAGAAGACACAATAAGAAAATTGAGTATTAAACCAAGAAAAACTTAAGAAGTCTACTGTTAATAAGCGTGAAAGTCGACTAAAGTTTTAGTGACGCGTCTGGAGTTATTAGATACAGTAGATTGTTCATATTAGCTGAATATCATATAGGCTGCAGACGCTGCAGTGGACATTATCATTAAATGCCGGCTGTTCCAATAAAAGAAAATTGTTTTCCTCCACATCGCTACGCGGCGCTAGTGGTCACGCAATAAGAAATAAAGCTATCTAGTATGTTTGTATTCTAGAGATCAGTGTCGCTCCCACAACGAGTATTCTGATTCGAATGCGTTTCGGCACGAGCTAACGAGTAATTATTTTGAGTGTCAATAAATAATAAACGCGGCCGCGCTGAGTGCTCGTCCATCTCTCTTATCTCAATTCTTAATGTCCCTCTTTGCTGCCCGTTCGTTTTTCAAATTTCCATTTCTTTTTTTTTTTTCTACGCCGAGCGAGTGTTTGTTACGTGTTGACAGCGTGAAGGTTTTATGTTTTAATCTGGACTTTTATGTTCTTTTAATCGACATCGTATTATAAGATTATTTTCTTATTCTATGTTTAATTTGTGGTCTTATCTACTTTATGAGCATTTTAGTTTGTTTTATAGATATCTATTCTATAGTTGAATATTTTTGGAGAAACAGAACATAGAAACATTTACACAGCCTGCTTGAATTAGAATTAGAGCTCAAAATTGACCAGCCAAGTTATCACATTCATCTTCGCTCTTTCGCTAAGCGTTAAGATAAAGAATTGTCTGCAAGTATTTTATAAAAATCGTAATGGAACCTCCCGGAAATATCTCTGAAGGAATGCTGAAGCCACATTAAAATTAATTAAGTTTCAATTACTTTGGCGATTTATCAAAATTGCGTTATTAGTATTATCGTTCTGTTAAGTCTGCCTAGTGCCTTGATAGTTATCGTAAAATATCTTCTTGCTTGATTCAGCCACAAAATGACTCGTCGTGTACCGACTGAGGGCTTGAGAGCTAATTCTTCCTTTAGTTTCTCTTTTTGACCAGCAATGCATCGGTAATGCATTGTTACCGATATCCATGGGCGAAGTAAACTCGGACCCTCAGATCGTTTATCAGCTTATCAGCTATTTACAAAAAAGGTCATACTAAGTCGTCACTATCTTGCATTAAATGACATAACGTGATTTGAATGTTTTTTTAACTCGCACAACCGGACTTAATAGCATCTCGGCAAGGGTCATTCTGGTAGTTTCCTCGCGAAACGAGCGAGGCCGCGGCTAAGTTCAACTTGCGGTTTCCATCGAGCTCCTAAATTAGTGTAATCTTCGCCACCAGTCAAGGTTGCGTCCATCTTAGCTTGATATATCTACTCGTAGGTATTTTGCTTTAATGATAATGCCTGGTCTTTAAATATACTCGTACCTATAAGTAACTGGTGCCCGCGACGTCTATAATCTTTAAGAGTAGTCCCAAGTTTAGTTTGGATGAACTTTAATATTATACCTACTCATACTAAGTTCCCAATATCTATCTCTAAAGATCCCTTCAGGGGATGTCTTCAGATTCAAAGAGCCAATACAATGTAATCACTTCTAAATCCTTTACGAAAATACTATGAATTTTTACGTCGCAGTTTCGGAGAGCTAGACATATTATGCCGATGGGGCTTCAATTTTAGCTGGCAACACGTCGGTGATTATCTGCCTTTAGCATTGCTGATGTCCGTGGGCGAACTGGGCGACGATATCCACTTACCAATCAGCTTGTCTCCTTTTTTGTCGGCTAGTTAATAAACGCTTAATAAATAAATGCTTGTTTACACACTCATACCCCCGCAGTAGGTTTTTACCTGTATCGCGGGTGGCATGGACGACACATAACAACATCTCAATAAACCCATGACCAGAGTACAAATATTTATGTGTCACATAAATATCTGCCCCGGCCGGAAATCAAACCCAGGACCCCTCGGTTCGCAGGTAGAGTCGCTACCAACTAGGTTACAGGGTCGTTAACATAAATAAACTAAAGTGAAAGTGTACTTATAGGCACTTTTATGACATGCTATCATGTGTAGGTAGATATTCTATTTCTACGTCCACACATTAATTCACACTGTTAAATCATAGCGAGATTGCGGTGGCGCCCGGGCGCCTCGCGGCTTCTAATGACAGAGCACCCGATGTCGCCTCTCTTTGACGGAGATTGCTAATTACACCGCCAAGTTCGTATTGCTCTCACCTGGCTTTGAGGCGCCGCTCTCGAATCAAACGGAATAGTTTAGTTTTACGGCTGAAATATTTACCATTGTGTGTTTTGATTGGTGAGATATAGAAACAGTTATTTGAATCATAAAAGCGGTTTATTTAGCAATGTACAAGTTACGTTGCGAGTGCGTTTCACGTAAGTTTACTCTTCGCCAAGGCCGTCTTTAACCTATTGGGGGCCCTAGGATAAGCAAGCCTCTAGATATATGCATAAGCTAATAGGCAATTAGTATTGTGGTCCAGTAATTTAGGTTCGATTTATTCTAATTAAAAAAGTTTTTTGATAATAAATATCAGTTATCGTTTAGTGATCTGGCAGGAACTAGGGGGCCCCTATCGATCGGGGCCCTGGGCACGTGCCCAGAGTGCCTAGTGGGAAAGAGCTCTTCGCTATTATGTTGGTTGCATTGTTTTTTAAAATTAGTGCAACAGTGATTAGTTTTCTAATCTTCTGTTACCAGCAGCCCGTATGCCAGAACCCCCAGGTACTCGAGGGTCCCACTGGCGACGCAGACCATGATATATATTTATTATATGTTTATTTGGTCGCTGCCGCGCTGCCACGAGCCGCAGTCACCGTGACATCGGTAATGCAGCCCTACGGAATAACGCGACGCGCGACGCCCTGACCCGCTTCGAGTAATGTTGTGGACATAAACGTTTATGTAAACTAACGCCCCAACTCAGAGTCACTAATGGTTTCTTAAATCGCTCCTTAGTACAGCATTTGTATGGTGATTCTATACTAAGGAGCGATTAAAGTAACCCTTAGTGACTCTGAGTTGGGGCGTAAGTCTGCTAATATTATAAATACGAAAGTTTGTGTAGATACATATTTTGATTTTTGGGTCTTCATCACGCGCTAGTTATACGGATTAGGATTAACTTGGTACAGACAAACCATGTCCAGGCCTAAAAATAGGACTATGAAGTTTGGATGACTGTTACTTTTGGCAGGTACAGGTAACAAAAATGTATAAAATTGGACCTAAAATTCGTTAAAGTATAAAGCTCAGTTTTTTGATATAGTTTTTGGAATAATATTAGAAATTTCGTTATTCATTTGCCAGATACTTAGCACAGTTTCAACCCCCTGCCAGACACCTGTAAACTTAAACATTTATTTATTTAATTTCTGCAACACCTTAAGCGACTTAAGCTAGGGTATACAAGGGCAAAACTTAATGCCTAATGGCATTCTCTACCAGTCAGCCCTGGGTGCTGGTGAAATAGTAAGGTAGGCGCAAATTATCGTTTTAAAAGTTAAAAAAACAGTAGATTTAATAAATACTATTTATATTACTTATCGTACATAGAATAATGTATATACAGATAAACATACACATTATATATATATATATATATATATATATATATATATATATATATATATATATATATATATATATATATATATATATATATATATATATATATATATATAATAGATATTAAAAATAACTTTTTGCATAGTGACTTCCGTGCGCGAGTGTCCACCCCATCAAACACGTACGGCAACACCTGGCCCGCTGCAGTCTGTTGATCTTACACGTTTAGCAGCTGGTGATGAGATGACGCCATAGTCCTATCGCGGATACTGCGAATAGTAGCCATTACAGCGCCATTATACGGCCAATGATGAACGCAATTACACCGCGAGTGTACCTGTACCCCGCATGGGTTCGAACCGATGATATTATCAAATACCGATGTCATTATCTTTGCGCAAACAAAATGCAATGCCGGTGTGTGTTTGTTATTAAAGTATATTTATGTACTCGTATCTGTAGGATATCTTTGAACTGCTATATTTGATACCTATTCTGCGTTTCCATAATAATTTAAAATGCATTTTAATTTTTGGAAGTACTTGCCAACCTTCATACCTACTATACTAGTAGCCAACATAATATCAATTAAAAGTGTAGGTAAAGCTAAGCTAAGTAGGCGAAGGTACCTAATAATATTATTAAGTGTTGCAACTATTTGATAGTTAATAGGATAGATCTCGCCATGTCAAACATCAGTGGCGTAGCTAGCCCTATGGAGGCCCCATATCAATATTTGTTGTGGGGCCCCCTCAACGTCAGCTGTCAAACATAAAAGGAATGCCAACTGTAGCGGTCGTAGGCCGCTGGCAAACTTTTTTTGGGAGTGTTAGTGGGGGCCCCTATACGCTGGGGGCCCCGTATAATTGATACGGCGGTAGCTACGCCCCTGTCAAACATGTAGGCAAGTACTGAGCACTGGTCCAAAAGTCTTGGACCGCATTAAGCATATAGGTCAAGTGAATGACATCAATATGTAGGTAATGTTGTTTGCAGAGTGCAGAGAGCCCGGTGGAAGAGAAGCCGAGCGGCGAGACGAGCTACCCGGTGGCGGCGTGGCCGGCCAGCGCCGCGGGACACACCGGGTACCTCACCGTCGCCACGCTGCCGCCAGACTTCATACGGAGTACGTACCCTCATACCAAACCTTGGCTCGACACTGTTGAAAGCTACTTCTTTCGTTCTTTTTCTTTTCTCTTTCTTGCCCGCAACGCATCAGATTACTGATGCGTCATCAGCCTTTGGTGATTTTTAAAAAGTATTATAAAATATTGTTTTTTCGACAGATAAAACGATTGCAGCTAAATTGGAAACAAATGAAGAGTTGAATGACAAACCAGAGGAACCAGAAAAAATGTCAACAGATTGACAAGTGAATTAACATTTAGTGAATGGAATTGTAAATAGTAATTATAAATTCCGTTTTATATAAATAAAATATCGTCAAATCAATGTTTATTTTATTGCTTTAATGCTCATTGCAAGATATTTATTGAAATAACAACCGATTATGGATTACGTAATACTTTATTAAATAAAAATAACTACGACTCTAAACGCATTCTCACATAGATTTTTAAACCACATTGTTCATACCATAATTAATAAATAAATGAGATTACATTCACGACAATACAGCCTTTCAAATATGGGCAGTGGAAGAAATTATAAAGCAGACACATTTTTATCTATTTTTATACACAATAATAAAATAAACACATTTTATGTAAAATTTGGCAAACTGGATGTGAAACTGTATAAAAATTCCTATCACAGCAAGTCACGTATGTTTTATCGTCTTAATGATTTACAATTACACTGCAAGACTTATATATAAATGTAGTACTTGAATAAATCAATAAAACATTTATAACATCGGACCTTTGAAACTCCGCGACTTTTAATTCATAAATCCAATTGGTATCCATTTTAATTTTATTAGTAAATTCAACTAAATCATCGCTTGCTCAGATAAAATAGGATCATACTTAAAAATAAATGTAGACTCAAGAGCATAGTTTAATGATTTGTAACCACATTTCCTTTATCATTTATTTTGTATCTAAAATTTTAAATATTTTTACACTACAATAATTCTATCGCATTTCATAAAATTAATGTGCGACTTTAAAACTGTGGACATGTTGTATATTCGTGTAAAATGCAAATGTAATAAATTGTAACCTTCTAAATAGTTGCAAGTTAAAAATTTGTTACTGTTACTTTTATTAAGGAACAATTTCGTCGCCTTACTTATATAATTTGTCTAAAGATATCTATAAATCATTATATAGTCAATTCATATAGTTAATAGGAAGTTACGTATGCTTTAAGTAATATAATTTAAGGTCATTCGTTTATAGACACGTCGTGTATACCTTTATATTGTTTCGTTCAATGAGAAATGCTATGCTTTCTCCATGTAATATATTTGCTTAAAATCTACGTCATAAATAATTCTTACATTATACTTTAATCTACTATTATAATAGTCTTACATATTAGGATAGCATAGTTTATTGATATTAGGGAGACGCCGATAGGGTTCATTCATAGAACCTAAAGTTAAAATTATTTTGTGCTACATTGCATAATTATGTATAATATTAGATATTATTATATAAACGACACTACAAACTTATTACTTGCTTTAAAACATATAAATTACAAATACAACCTAATTATTAGGAATATTTGGATTTGTTTCCAATAAGGTACTACTCGATTATCTTTTTCACGTTGATTTGTTTCAATACTAGTTAATTCCAGAGATTTTAAAAATTTATATTTTTGATGAATGTAGCAAATACACTACGATCTATTATCTATCAGCATTTAGAAAGATCATGAAACGGTCAACATGACACCATTCTTCTAACTAGACAATTTCATAAAACAAAGCTGGTTGATTAAAAAAAATGACGTGCATAAGTGTATCAATGATACCTACATGAATAAATGATTTTGAATTTGAATTTGAACATATTTTGTAATGCCGTTATATTAATCTTAACTAAGTGTATAGTAACAATAAATATGTATTGTCTTATAGCACTACTACATACAATCATAAAGGAAATATAATATTCATAATATTTAATACACCCAAACTCAGAAATAAACGAAAAAGCTCGACGTGCAACATTTATGAAAATGCATAATTATGGAATGATATATAATATAAAACATTTCGGAATCAAAAATGGTCCAATCCCAAAAGTTTACAATTTAGGAATTTGGAACTATTATCTTGTTAAATATCAAATGAGACGATAGAAATTCCCGGTTAGTCAGTGTAGAGGAATAAGTTAAACAGAATTTATAAGAAATGACTAATTGACTACTGACTAATTCCTCTACTTTATTCAAATATATTTAACGAGTAACCGCCCTCGCTTTGCTTCGGTTTTGTTATTTTTTTACACCTTGGGTTACATTATTGGAGTTTTATTAAGGATCCCTAATTTTTTTGAAAATATAATATAGCCTATGTTACTCGGGGATAGTATAGCTTCCCAACAGTGAAAGAATTTTTCAAATCGATTCAGTAGTTTCGGAGCCTATTCAATGCAAACAAAAAATCAAATTTTTCCTCTTTATATATTAGTATAGATAAGTTCATCAAAGTGATTTTCATTTACAACTGTCAATATCAACATTATCGACCCATTAGGGGTGTGAGAATTAAAATTTCGACTAACTCTTTCAATGATATTATGTCAATTAAGACTTAAAAAACCATTAAGAAATTGGATATCGTTTACCGAAAATCACTGAAGTCAGTCTTCAGCTGTATGATAGGTTTGGCGGGCCGGGAGTCGAACACGGGACGCTGCTGCGTGTTGCGGTTCGTCCTGTTGGCCTGGTTGGTCTTCACTGCGTTTTCTAGCTTCGTGCGAAGTTCCGATGATTGCTGCATCATTGTTTTGAATTCCTGTGAAATAATTATAAATAAAAAAATTTAATAAGAGAATTAAAATATACGTTGATTGTTGCTTTTGGTGTAAATGTATTTAAAGTTTAAAGAATAATGAATTATTTGCTGAAAACTTAGCCTATGTTACAGGTATAATACTTTTAATAGTTATTGTTCTTATTCAAGGACGGCTAAATTGTGGACAGAAAATGTCCGACTACCCCCAATCTCATACTGTTATTTAACTTAATTTAAAGTTTCATATTCTCATGTTAATTTTACAAGGAAAGATTTTTATTTTGCCTTAGTGACAAAAATGGCACTTTATTACGATATACTTCGTAGATGTTCTCGACATGAATTTCGTATGCTATTATTTAGACCCAGTTGCGACAGTTAGTTAGATGATTTTTGCGATGATGTTTTTTTTATTTTATAATTTTTGCACACATACCAATGAAACAAATCAATAATTAATAACATTGTACATACTTACGGTAAATTAATTTATTTTTTACATTATGTTCTGTATATTTTGTACCTACTTAGGTTATTGTATTTATCTGAGTTTAAACGTTACCTGAGGGTACTTAGGCCCGACACGCATGAGCCAGGTGAGCGCGAAGTCATGCAGCGTGCGCACGTGCGCGCCCGCCGCCGCCAGCTCGCCGGCCTCGCGCAGGTACGAGATCACGATCGGTACCAGCAGCCATAAGAGTTGGATACCTAGTGTACAATTACACTGGTTATAGAGGTATTATAATTCGTGTCTTATGACGTGGGAATAAAGGTCAATATGCTATATCAAGTGTTGGATACAATTAAACTGGTTATGGAGATGGCAATGGAATTTGTGTCTTATGGTGTGGGTATACAGGTCAATGTGCTATATCAAAAGATTTTTTATTGGACTCCTCTAGTGATTGAGTATAAGAGAGTTGTATAGCTTCTTATATTAATAAAAAATATAAATAGTATAGTGTATACGAATACATATATAATACATGTTTACCAGTTAATAATTCGAGTATTAAAATCATATCAGATGTAGGAATTTTATGTAAGGGAATACGGACAGACATACTATTAAGTAATAGCTACAAGGACTAATAAATAATGTATTTCTACTTGGTAAAACTAAACTACTATTACTACAAAAGTAATATTAGTGGTACAGTAGCAAGCTTTAGTTAGATGGTGAACATTTACAGTCAATGTATTCTCACCTTTGTGAGGATCCTCTGTGCAGCAGGAGGGAAAAAATAAGAATAATAATTTTTGGTTATGGATTCAAAAAATAAAATGGAGTAAGAAATGTATTCTTAGCTTAAGGGAGATCACTAGCGAGAAAGTAAACCGTTTTCGAGCCTTAAAGAATACATAGATTTCGAATTCTTCGTATGACCAATAAATGAAGGGCATCCAAGCGGAATCACTGATAAACTAGTTTGCCTAATTGGCATTATGTTAGATCTAGACGTACAGTTTCAAATTTTTAATTAGATTCTAGATCCAAAGTTCACGTTTACTACTACCACCGCATTCCTATTGCGCTCAGTTTTATCGTCAGTACCAGCTGTATGCATGACAAAATATACACGAAACTCATTTGCAGACTTAAGCGCGGCGTCCACAAGGTTGTCTAGCGCGGTGGCGGACGATGGCGGACACTACTTACTGTACTTTGTTGTCATGGTATACTCATGCTTGTAACTTTTGGCGTCTCCACAACATCGACACATGCCGACGCTTGAAAGGCAAAAATTACCAAGTGACATGTTGGCAATTTCACACTTCAGCATTTTATTTTTTAATTTTAGAAAAAAAATTTTTTTAACGATTTTTTTTTTATAACGATTTTTTTTCTAAAATTAAAAACTTTAAAATGCTCTAGTGTAAAGTTGTCAACATGTCGCATGGTAATGTTTGCCTTTCAAGCGTCGCATGCTATTCCTTCAAAAACAAACTCACGCGCAGACTCCGGCGCAGCGTCCACGAGGTCGTCCAACGCCGACACGGCGGCGACGGCGGCGCGCGCGTGCGACGCGTCCGTCACGTGTCGTGCGGCGGCCGCGCGCGCCACGAGCCGGGCGGCCAGCGCGCGCGCCCACCACGACACGCGCTCGGGGGGCGCGCCGCGCGACCACACGCGGCGGACTATTGTGCAGCAGCGGGCGAATACCTGGAGGATCGAAATGCGATATCGTGTTTCGTTAAAATGATTATTATTCGCAAACTATTGAAGTGTATAAATAACAAATTGTCAAAGTGCAAATTATCAAATACATTGCGAGTTATGTACAGTCAGCAAAACAAT
Organism: Thymelicus acteon; assembly: GCA_951805285.1. Classification (NCBI taxonomy): domain Eukaryota; kingdom Metazoa; phylum Arthropoda; class Insecta; order Lepidoptera; family Hesperiidae; genus Thymelicus; species Thymelicus acteon. Next base: position 6,242,428 of record OX638233.1, read on the forward strand.
TAGGTATGCATGCAGGTCATGATACAAAAACCTTACGAAATTTTTAGTATTACAGAATGTTAAATACTACCCATATACTTTGCTTTGGTAATAACGTAAATATTCTGCAATATTAAACATTACTGATGGTTTTTGCATCATGCCTTGCATACCTCTTTTTCTGTGTGTACTATCTGAGACATAGTTTGTGTGTGTGTGTGTCCGTGTGTGCCTCACGTCATTGTCCCGTGTGTCGAGACACTGTCGGAAGTGGTTGATGCAGGGGTAGTGCAGCGGCGGGGCGGCGGCCGCGCGCGCCACCACGGCCGCCATGCCGCGCGCGCCCGTCACCGCCTCGATGCGCTGGTCCGCTTCCTCTGTAATATAATAACATAATTATTATGTTTAATTTTAAGGGAAATAGCCGGCAAATGTGCTGACGATCCACACGATGGTAAGTGACTGCGTTGCCAGCCAAGAAAGAGATAAAAAATAGAAAGAAAGAAAATATGTGTTTTTAACATTCAATATCAATATTGGGGAATGAGGATATTTGTATTTTATAGCGATATTTATGGTAGACAATGGCCTGTATCCAACACATTTTTTAATAAGGCTACACACTCATAGCCCCTCAGTAGGATTCCCTGTGCTGTGTGTGCCATTGATAACGCACAGAAATTGAATTGAATTTATTTAAATGCATCATAACGCGCGGTGCCGGCGTTAGGGTGGGGCGCGGTTGGGCGACCGCCCCGGGCGCCAGTTTTGTAGGGGCGCCGCACGTAAATCATATGCGTCTGTCTGTTCGCAGCTTGGCGTCGAGACCCATAGTGCTGGAAAGCTGTAACTTGGCATGGATTTACATAATGTATTTATTATTTGTGTATGGGTTTTAATGGCAGAAGGAGGGCGCCGTAGAAATCTCGCCCAGGGCGCTGGTAGTGCTAAAACCTCCACTGAGAGTGCGCGTTAGTCCTGTCCCTATGCATTAAAATCAATGCAAAACAAGATACCTAATTATAATTTGAAAAACTAAAAACACGCTTTTATAGAAGCTAAATAAGCTTCTAAAACTATCCACCCACCAGCCCGCACCCGCTCCACCAGCTCAGCCAACGCGCTCTGCAGCAGCAGCTCGTGCTGCGCGCGCGTGTCGGGCAGCAGCCGCGCCGCGCGGCACTCCGCCGCCTGCTGCAGCAGCAGCACGCCTGCTTCGCACACCGTGTCGCTGTCGCCGCTGCTGCTGCTGCTGCCGCCCTCGCGCAGGATGCCCGTTGCCAGGTAGAGTAGCGTTGGGAGGAGGGAGAGCGCGCCTGCGAGTGGGAGTGTGTATTGACTGGGAGTAACAAGGCTGTACAATCCCATATTATAATCTATACTAATATTATAAAAAGGAAAGATTTGATTGTTTGTTTGCATTGAATAGGCTCAGGCTCAACAGGCTCAACTAATGGCACGTATATTGTATTTGATTATTTAATATTTGATAATATATGAAAATTATTATTCATTATATTATTTATTTATCAATAATTAATAAACTTTATATAGCGTGTTTTGACCGGGACTATACCGATTGACCTTACATTAAGCTCTAAACGCGCGGTCTCCGACCTCTATCTCGAAAACGATTCGACGTATAAAAAAATTTTTTGAAACAAAAGTTGTAGGGAATTTAATTCTCTACAATATTGATGAAGATACAAATAGCGAAAAACCCATAGGAAATTAGATATTTGCAAAAAATCGATTTTTATGACCTTTGTCCTCAATTTTTAATAGACGCGGTCACCCTACCATATGCAGGTTTTGAGACAAGTTTTAGAATGCCAAAATACAACTTTATACAAAAAAAATCAGCTGGGTATCTCTAATTCCGCAGTGAATTCCTAAGATGACTGGACTATTATTACTAACGCCACACTCAGAGTCACTTAAATCGATAATTAGTAAAAGAGTTACTTAAATCGCTCCTTAATACAGAATTTGTATGGTGATTATTTACTAAGGAGCGATTTAAGTAACTCTTAGAGTTGGGGCGTAAGTGTTGCCATATAAAACTTAATTTTGGTAAATAAATACGCTGTTGTTCGTAACTACCTAGGCGCACTGTAAATCAAGTGTCAACATTTTTTTTTTTTGTATATAAATACCGAGTGTTCTCCCAGCAATCTTTTTTCTCCTTCAAATCAACAACAGATTTTCTGTATTTATAAAAATAATAATGAATTCGACCACTGGAAGAAAACTAGTATTTACAAATCTGCTAGTCACATACCTTGCGGACTCGTAAGCGTAGTCAACTCCGACATGACAGCCAAGCTCTTCACCAACAACGTATCCCCATGAACCCCCAACCCCTTGCGAACCCCTATGACCCCCACGGTCCCCTCCTGCTTCAGCGGACTGAGCGCGGGCAGCCGCCTGACCACGAGACACACGCAGACCTCCAGGCAGGCGAACACCAGCGACTTGCCGGGGGGCAGGTCGCCCGTGGGACCACCTTCTCCTAGAGTATGCACCACTTCGAGAACGGATTGGGGTATGCTGCCGTCTGTTGATTCGTCTGGTGCTAGTTCTGAAAGAGAATTTTTTCGTTGTAACATGTTTTACTTTTAGTTCAGTACTTTTAAAAAAAGAAGCATTTGACGCAGTAAATTCAATTAAGAAAACAAGCTAGTAGTTAAAAAAAAACTAAATACACGGTTTTGTAGATAGTAAAGAAAAAAATTAGGACTGTGCTGTTAACCATTCAGGAGATCCTCGGCTGGAGCCTGTGTGTATCCAACGGCAGATGCATCCAATGTCACGTGATACGGATAACGAACGGCAATGAATGATGAACGAATGAAGACGGCTTCAGGTACATTCGACGCGTGGTCTCCTGGTCAGTGAGTTTACCTTTGATCTTGGCCTGCATGGCGGCGTGCAGCTGCTCGCGTGCGCCGAGCACCACCAGCCGCAGCACGTCCGCCGCCAGCAGCAGCGCCGCCACGCTCGCCTGCGTCAGCGCCGCGCGGTGGATTATGTTGCACAGTTCGATCGCCAGCGCCCTGCCCAACGATAGGTACTATATGTACATATGTAAATATTGTAATAAGTAGTATTAAGTGTTGTCTGTAACTGTGAGTAGAAAAAAATTTTATCCCGGGAGTTTCTTGCCGCTTCTTCTCCCGGGACTACTCACGGTAGGGATTTGTTAAAGCGATGGCGTTGAGTGACGTTCGAAAAGTGTTTGTAACAATTAACAAACCTACTTTGAATAAAACTTATTTCATTTCATTTCATATGTAAATAACAGTATTGACACAGAATACTTAATAACAATAGGTAGTTACAGAAGAGTCACTCCGCAACATCACTTAAATAAATAGCGACACTTGCTCCGACACAATAAAGTGTAATTCAGGTCGCACAGCGCTAATCGTCAACAGACGTTGACATCTAGACGTTCTCTCTTTCTTATCATAACTCTTATCCTCTCTGACAACGTCAGGGTTGTCTTATTCTTTGTAGCCCGAATTTCTTGGCAGCCCTTCTGAAATTGGCCCGAAACGTCGAACGCGGCACGTACTACAAGTAATCATACCAAAAGTGCGGAGTGCGCCGGGCCTGATATTGAGAGCAGCCTAACAAGAACTGTAGCTTTTGGACACTACGCCGTCATAAGTTATACGGGGCCCCCAGCCTACAGAGGCCCCGTCTAGCAGCTTAATGGCACCCCCTCTAACCAAGCGCCCTTTTTTTCCCCATATTTGACAGAGCTGTTGAATGTTGGAGCGGGAGCCGCGCAATAGATATAAGGCCTGCTTAAAGCAAGCTACGCCACTGCTTCTGGATAGTAATAATGTGCGTTATCTCTGACACTACAGGATAAAAATACTTTTTTTGTGTTTAGGTACGTATGATTATTACATAATATGTTAATGTTTTCAATGCAAGGGTGAATAGGCTTTCAATAAGTTAACTAATAGTACTATACCTGTCCTTGAGCAGTCTTGCGCGGTTCCCGTGCGCGTCCAGTAGCGTCACCAGCGACAGCAGGACCGAGATGGTGTTCTCCACGCTCATGTCGCGCTGCGCGCACAGCGCCTCCATGCAGATACCTACCAACAAACATATAAATAAATAAATAACGCTTCAAACGCATAGCCCCACACTAGGATTCCTTGTGTCGTGGATACCACGGACAACACACTAGACAAGGACATTCACACCCAGACCGAGAACAGGAATTCAAACTCATCATTCAAATTTCCGCCTCGCAAGGAATCGAACCCAGGACCCTCGATGCGGCGATCCGGCATGGTAACCATTGCGCCACACAGGTCGTCAATATTTGACGTTATGATACTAATGAAACAACAACTGTAAACTAATATCCACCGGACCAAATTCACGTTTAGTGTTACCAGTTTTGGAAGAAAAATAAATAGTGTTGTAAACAACCAGATTCTGATGTGAAACACTGATGTATTGATTAAGAAGTTTCTGAATTATGTTTATTAATCGATAAAAATATTAAAATATTATGAGCAGCAGCGATCATCTCTGCTTACATAGGGGCTTCAAATATTAGTAAAAAACAAAATATGCAATAAGACCAAACACTTACCAAACAGTAGATGGAACCTCTCATCAACTGGCTCAAAGAATTCAAAGTTGCCATTCTCGTTCTTAGCGGCCCGGTTGTCAGTTTTTTCTGATTAGAAAGAAAAATTTGATAAATTAGATTAAAGATTTTGTATGGAAATGACTGACAAACGAGCTGACGATCCACATATGTATATCCATGCAAAATTACAGACGGACGGACGGACATGACGAAACTACAAGGGTTCCGATACTTCCGATTTTACTTCGGAACCCTAAAAAGTAAAGCGTAGGTATTGCTGCTGAACGGTAGAGAAGGTGGATTTCCATGACTGTGCTGCTCAAAAGGGAGGCTGCAAACATAGCGTAGCATTTTTGATGTGGCTCCATAGACGCAGCAAGGAGCCATCTGCCACTGAAAAAAAATGTTACGGAGCCCATCCACAGCTGGCTATATAGATACAACTACGAAATTTATATAAGTTAAAGATATGGTTCCCAGCTCAGTTACTATTGAAGATAAATCATATATTGTCTTTTTACAACGGAATACCATTTTGTACGAAGTTTTGAGTTTTTCGGCACGTTAAAAAATAGTTTTTTTTTGGCGTTTTCATAGAAGTGTTTGAACGTTTAAGCACTATACAATACTGATACATAGTTAAAAGGTAAATTAGGCACAAATGGGACACTTAATTTGTTTCAAAGTCACAATTATCCAAACAAAACATTGCGCGCCGTATCGCTGCCAGCGGCTAACTGGCGGCGACCGATATCGTGACGTCACACGCGCCCGCGTAGTTTGAATTTTAGCGGCCGGAACGGCAATGTTTATTACTTAATATCTTCGTAAGTAATGGTCCGATTTGGATGATTCAAAAAGATATATCATTCATATGCCATAAAGAATCGCGTGGATACTAGTTCTATAAAATTTGCTATAACTTTACTGATCCTCATTTATCCTCACCATTCCCATCATCCTTAGCGACATCGTTGATGTTAGCGTTGAACCGCAGCGACGCGGCGTACAGCAGCGAGGGCCAGGCGCGCGCGTAGTGCTCGCGCGACGCCTCCGCCGTCTCCGCCGAGTAGAACGCGCCGCCGCCGTGCGGCAGTTGGGACGCGAACTCTGTTATGAAACAGAGTTATAAATTACTAGCTGACCCGGCGAACCTCGTATCGCCTAACAAACTTTTTTTTCTAAAATAAAAGTAGCCTAAGTTACTCCTTGTTATATCAGGTATCTGCCAGTCCCGTCAAAATCGATCCAGCCAATTCAGAGATTAGCCGGAACAAACAGACAAAAATTGTGAAAAATGTTGTTTTGGTATATGTACCGTGTATACATACATCCAAATGCACTTATTAAAAAGTGGTTATTTTAATATTACAAACAGACACTCCGATTTTATTTATTTGTATAGATATAGATGTATATGTAAATAAATAACGCTTCACACTCATAGCCCCCACACTAGGATTCCCTGTGTCGTGGGTGCCATGGAAAACACACAAGACAAGGACATTCACACCTAGACTGAGAACAAAATTCAAACTCATCATTCATTCCGCCCCACTGGCGAACCCAGGACCCTTCGTGCGGCGATCCGGCATGGTAACCATTGCGCCACACGGGTCGTCAAATGTTATGTTATTCTTACTTTTATATTTTACTTTTATATCTTTTATATTTTACTTTTATATCAGGCAACGAGAGAAAAACTGCCTAACTACATTTTTACAATTCAGAATTTTTGATTTACCTTAAATAGTAAAACTTGTTATTTTAATTGGAACAGGGTGGAATTATGTGTAGTCTAACTTTAAAAACAAGATAGTGTAAAAATTTAGTTGTTTTATCTGTATGGTTCAACAGAGGAGGAGATATACAAATCGACTGTACAACTTTCGAATGTACGACTGTACTTTTCAATTGTCAAGGTGACAATTCGACTGTGTTTATTACCTCAGAACTTTCGATTGGGTGAACCGATTTTAATGATTCTTTTTTAATCGAAAGCTGGTACTTGTCATGTAGCTCCACTTAAATTTGAGCAAGTATGACTAGTAGTTTTTGAGTTATTCCTAACTTTGAAATCGGTTATTTTTTGTCAAGAATTTTATTTATAACCTCTTTGTGTTTTGAATGTCATTTTTTTCAAGCATGCCAAAAAATTACAGATGTCACTTTGACGAACAGAAACATACCAGGCGGCAGGCTCAGCAACGCATGATCCTTCAACGCAGCCAGCCAGTTTTCTCCAAGATTCTCCAACTCAGGCTCCACTAACTTGAGCAGACTCTCGCCCTTAGACTCGAATTCTCCATATTCCTCGTCTACACCAGCCTCAGGGCTCGCATTATCAATCTCGTTGTTATTCTGCATGACTTGCGTGCGCCATTTGGCTAGTTCCACGGAACTGTTCAAGGATTTCGTGTCAGTATGTAGTTTCTTGACGTAGCTACCCGGTGCGCTGTCGTTGCTAACCATCGCCACTATGTATACCTGAGACAGATATATGGAAATAAATGGAAATAAAAGACATGTCCGTCCCACTCAGGTCTCTTAAATAAAGGTCAGTGAACTAAAGCTGGCTGAAACTCACAGCAATGCAATTCTATTACACAGTATTTTTTTTTTGCCCGTTGACAGACAAAATGATCACGCTGTATTTCCCAGTAGTAAAAATAAAACAATAACAATCCCTGTTACGCTCATTGGCAACGCACGAGAGATCGATTTTTCGTTATTTAGGTATATGCAGTGCGACGTCACCTGTATTCAGTTACCACATGCATAATATATTAAAATGTTATTTGTGCTAAGCTAGCTTTACTTCCTTAAAATGCACAATAAATGAAAATAAATAAAGGTTCATAGGCGTAAATTATTTTCTGATTAGAAATAAAAATTTAACCAATTAGATTAATGATTTTTATGGAAATGAAGATTAATGAAAATTCACGCTTTGTGTTATTTCCGTCAAAAGTGTCATAAATTAATAAAATCCATTTCCGTATCAATAATGTACTCACTTCAGCCCACGCCTTGAGAATGGAAAGCTTCTCGAGGGTGGCCATGCTCTCGTTGTAGATCAGCGTGGTGTTGCCCTTCTTGTTCAGCTTGTCCAGACTGCTCACCAGCAACTGATGGACCCTACAAACATATTTCGTCATTGCGACTTTAAGACCTCTTATGTGTGATGTGCCACATTTTGCAAAATCACTTTTTGATGTGAAACATCATTACGCGAGGGGTAAACCTGATTTTAGACTTGGCGATCGTGACGACGCATTTCGATGTTTCACATCTGTCAGCGGTCCCATGACAGCTGTTTTTTTTTACGTCAAATGATTCTACATTTTGAAGCACTATCGAATTCAAAAACTCTCATGTGTGTACGACGTTTCCATTGTAATTTATGCACCAAAATCACCTATGTGCTTGCTAAACAAAACTTTATCGATTTTTATCCATTCCCTCAAAAAGCTGATTATTTACACATAAGAGGTCTTAAAGTCGCAACGATTATTGAGCACTATATACATTTTACGTGCAAATGATACTTCCGATTACACGGCGAGACTCCAATAGTAAAAGGTTTTTTCTAGCAAACCTTGACAACTGCGGGTACTGATTCAAATTAACTGAGCACCAAATGTATGGTTTGTGATTGCGATCAATTCGAGATGTCTTTAAGAAAAAGTTAATCTCGTTAGCGTTTGGATTTTAATTTTCTTGATCACGACAATCGCTACTCAAGGTCCGAATATCCAGTAGCCGGATATCCGGCACACCGGCCTAGTTGCCGAATATCCGGTATCCGGTCAAACCACTATCCGTTTCATCTCTAAAGTCCGTCCACAAATCTTTGAGATTAACGTTTCATGGGTGACCAGTTTCGGGTGCAAAAATAGTGATGACCATAAACCGGAAAGTAAATCGGAAAAATATTCGAAGCTTTTATGGTGGGTCGACTATTTGTGTGATTATTGAAAAGTCCCTAAAACTAGTATAAAAACAAGTTTAAGCAACCATTATCATTCATATATCCATAATATATTTACCCTTACTAACTAAATTTTAAAAGTTATTTTGCTTACAAGAACGAGTATTTGATTATGGTTACATTCGGTATATAACTAATTTTATACTATTGTCGAATACTAAATATCTAAGTAGATATAAGTATCGCTACTTATGTCACTATTCTTACGACATACTTTTCGATTCAAAAAACCGGAAAAGAAGATCGCACAAAATTTAGCTAAGTATCATTATTTCGAACTTTGACATTAGTGGTTGTCATTTTAGTCTCTAAGATTTGTGGACAGGGTATAGTTATTATTGTACCTCGTTACCTTCTCAAGTCGTTGATGTCCCGTGCGACGCCGCAGCCGATCCACGCGGAGCACACGTCGCACGCGGCGGCCGTCACGTGCGACGCCGTGTCGCCGGAGAACGCGGGCCGCACCGCCGCGCCCACCTGTCACGTCATGACATATTTTCTATACTTTTGAGATATTTTGATTTGACACTCTTTTTTTATTTTATTTTGTTTTGTTCTGTTGGCTAATATTTTATTTTCTTTTGTTCGTGTATTAATTAGTGTAATTGGTGTTTACCGTACTAATTAAATAAATAAATAAATAAATAAAAAAATGACCTCACCGTTGGCATGGATTATACGCTAATGACGCAATTACAGACGAAAACTTTGTGATATTTTAGTAAATCGTAAATTATTTTACTTATTTGAACTTTCGCATTTTCATCATCTGTCAATCAGGTGATGTAATGGAAATGCTTAAGCTTCATTCGTAACTCGAAGACACCAAAAATACCCGAATAACCATTAAAAACCACTTGTGATATTCAAAACTCACCTATTCTTTACTATAATATCATACTATAATATCATTGCTTGGCGTCATATAGGTACGCCTGTACCCATTTTTTTTTCATACTATTTTGTCTACTATTGGGTTGTTTTGTATTCCTTCCTTCTGCACTTTACGTACATTATTTTATGATGTACAAACAATAGTGTTAAATAAAACTATACACGAACACACCTGCGCCTGATACTGTTCCAACAGCAGATGTCCGGGGAAGTCTGGCTCGGGTGCTCTGGCGTACTGCTGGATGATCATCTGCAGCGTCTTCAAGCCGCACAGTCTCAGCGCGTCGGACTCCCCGGTAGCCCCCACGAACGCCATGCGGACCAGGTCTGACAGGTGGAGTGATAGGTAATCACCTGTCATATTAAAAAAAATGTTTGTGACCTGGGTATTATAGTAGAATCCATAATTCGACGGATCAGTTTGACAACTTAAAATGTACAAATGTTGTCAGAACATAGACATTGCTGTTCTTATCGATATTATGTAAAGCTACATAGTATTTTTGTGTGCATTAAAAATCAAATTAACTGTAACTTAATGTACAGGATACATAATAGTACCTATTGGTACAGAAAAGTTACTCCGCAAAATTATTTAAATAAATAGCGACTCTTGCTCCGACACAATAAAGTGTAATTCAGGTCGCACAGCGCTAATCGCCAACAGACGTTGACATCTAGACCTCTCTTTCTAATCATAACTCTTATCCTCTCTGACAACATCAGGGTTGTCTTATTTTTTTTGTGATAACAATATGTATGATAGATTACGAATGTACAGCACGCGCGGCGCGTGGCAGCCCTTCTGAAATTGGCCCGACACGTCGAACGCGGCACGTACTTGTAACATTATACCAAAAGTGCGGAGTACGCCCAGGCCTGCTTAATGTCAGTTTATTATAATGCAATGAATGTTTCTTACGTTACTAATAAACTATATTAGTTTGAAGAATAATTAAACAAACAACTACGCACCGTTTGGATCTTCCTCAAGCTTTTCTTTAGCCTTGACCAGGTCAAAATGGGCAGGGTCGCCGGTCGCTTCACATGCCCCCATTATCTTCTGAATACATTCCATTGCGAACACCTGACACGAAAATGTAACATAAGGTAGAGTACACAGGCACAAAAAATAATAACGTTGTCGTTAAGTATACTAAAAAATACATATAACTTATTTCTAAATATAATAAAACTCCTATACACTATGACCACCAAGAAACGGCCAATATATAAAGTCCAATCTATGATCACTTGCATATTGTGAGTGGGGCCTGGTCATCTATACTACAGGTTTCGGCTTAGTTTAGACACCGGATCTCCTATAAATTACTGATCTATGGACCTTTTTTGATATTAGTATGATTTCTGTAATCTGTGGAGATAAATACATTATTATTATTACACTGAGTTTGTCGCTGAAAGTCTTTGCACATAACACAGACTATGCAACTCTACTCTGAATCAATTCATTTAAAAGCATTGAAATATGAACTTTACATCAAGTTCCTAAACCCCTCCCCCTCTCTTTCTCATTTTCTATCTCACCTCTTAGTTATGTTATAGGTAATTTTTGTGAACAAACGTAACTGGATATTCACTACAATATGCCTACAAAAGAATAACTACAAAAGAATGGTGTTTGTTACTCTTTCATGTAAAAACTACTGAATGGATTTTCCTGAAATTTTGCACACAAGCAGCCCACGAAAACGCGGACAAAACCACGGAAAAGCAAAAAAAAAACATAATCGTCCCACTGCTGGGCTTGGGTCTACTCTCACAATGTGAGGAGTATAGTCTACCACGCTGGCCAAGTGCGGATTGGTAGACTTCACACACCTTTGAGAACTTTATGAAGAACTCTCCGGTGTGCAAGTTTCCTCACGATATTTTCCTTCACCGAAGCAAGTGATAATTAACTTGTAATACGCACATAATATTTGAAAATTAGAGGTGCGTGCCAGGATTTGAACTCGGGCCCCTGCGTTCGGGAATCCAACGTTCTAACCGCTAGGCTATCACTGCTTGCAAAACCACGGGCAGAGTGCTAATGACTAAACCCTCGCTACATACCCTCGTGGGCCAGCGCGACTGCACGGCGGGGTGCGTGGACTGCTCCGACTCCGCGTGGAACTCGGCCTGGTCGTCGTCGCCTTCCACGTCGAAGTCACTCTCAGGATTGTTGTTGTCCTCTATCAATTACCAGAGCGAATTGATGTAACTTTTAATACAGTAATTTTATTAATATTCGTGAATTACGATCTTATATAGTCCGTTTTACACGAAACTTATTTGGTAAAAATCTTGGGACTACTTTTTATTGAAGTATTAATTTAAATTAATGAATAAAAATTAATTTAAATTAATGAATAAAAATATATCGCTCACCTAGTAATATAATGGCACATCTGCGAAAAATGCGAAATTGAGTTCATACGGTATAGGTGTTTAAAAGTGCATAATCTACATAGTGGTAAATATGTATTAATGTCTGTACTAGTAACCAAACCCATACAATCTGTAAAAAACGTAAAAAGATACCATAAATTAATTTTAAACATTTTTATATAATTTTTGAAATTCGCTTCTGTAAAATATGACAAATGTAGATGTGCCGTTGTTTTACTAGGTGAGCGATATATGAATCATAAATGCAAACAGAAATTATTGTTGGCATTAAATTAATATCTGTCTTTAAATTCTTTACATTCTGTGTCATTTAAATTACAAATTACGATAACAAGACACTAACTTGATTTACTAAAACGGGCCCCGTCTATAAAATGAACTATAGATAATGCATTTTTTATTTAAAAAACCGATACATCCAAAACCGTTGACAAAACCGCCCTGCACTCACCCAGTCGCACGGTAAGCACGCGTTTAGCGAGCACGAGCCAGTCGCGTACCGCGCGCGCGCCCGCCGCCGCCAGCAGGCAGCAGGTGAGCGTGTCGCGCGCGTGCGACAACGCCGTGACGTCACGCTCCGTGTCTAGGTACGCGAACAGCGCGCCCGGGAGGCCCGTCTCCGTTATCACCACACCTGTTTGAAATATAGACATTTAAATAGTTACTGTTGGTCAGTGGACACAGAGGAGAACAATTTTTGTGAACAGGAAAGAATAGGTCCGAAACTAGTCTGGCGAATTCGACATAAACTAACGTGAGTACGCCGCTATACACATATGTGTTTGAATCACTCAGGAATCATTAAATGCTAACCATGGGATCGTTACTATATAACTTATATAACATATCTCAAATTCGCCCTTATTTAAATACACTTTTATTCGTACACTTTTTATTATGATATGGGTATCCACTCACGATAACATATTTTGTTTGCCGATATTTCGACCCAGTTGAATGAATCGTGGTCCCGGCTAAACTGCAGAGAACCGCGCCACCGAAGTTTAGCCATGACCACATGTTTATGCACACGGCTTACATTCGCGTCGCTTACAAGGACGCGCTTCAAAAATACGCCGTGTGCAAAGGCTCTTAAGTTTAAAATCACATACGGTGTACGGTACGGCACGTACGGCGCGCGCCCGTCCCGTACATCCGCTTCACACGTACCGCAGTAAGGCTTGGCAGGCACGTGCTCCCGGGCCAGGAGCGCGTACTTGCACACCGCGCCCGCCTCCTTCTGCGACAGCTGCCGCAAGCAGCACAGCGCCGCGCGCCGCACCGCCAGCTCCGAGCTTGATAGATCGCGCTGGAAACATTCATACAATAAACTGCTATTTGCTAACATACACTAAACTATAGTCTGTTTCTAACACGAGTCCTATTTGGTATTTTGTGTCTGCTTTATACCGACTCGTCGTTAAATCGGAGTATAGAGTAGATCATTACACGCACTAGTTTGACAATTCAATATAAAAATCCTACTAATATTATTAAAAACGAGTAACCACCCTCGCTTTGCTTCGGTTTTCTTATTTTTTACACATTGGGTTATATTATTGGAGTTTTATTAAGGATCCCAAATTTTTTTGAAAATATAATATAGCCTATGTTACTCGGGGATAGTGTAGCTTCCCAACAGTGAAAGAATTATTCAAATCGGTTCAGTAGTTTCGGAGCCTATTCAATGCAAACAAAAAATCAAATCTTTCCTCTTTATATATTAGTATAGAAGTATAGATAAAATTTGTCACACTAGTCAAGATAAGAAAAACAGGTATATTTTCCCGTGCGATGATTGAGGCTTGTATATTATTTCATTTTGTGAATATATAAATAACTATTAACTGAAACGAACTTTCTACTTGAATTCCTGAATTTCTAATGATATGCATTATTCAAACATAAAATAGTGTATCGTTCCACAGATGACTCACACATAAATGCGGCACGAGTGTGTGCAGGTTGATGTGTTTGGGCGCGAACATCTGCAGCTGCTGCAGGCAGCCGATGGCCTCCGCGCGCGCGCCGCCGCCGCCGCCCTCGTGCAGCGCCGCGCACGCGCAGATAAACCGGCCGACCGCTGCGCCGCCGCACGCTGTTATACATACTTGTTTGTAATAACTTATTTATAAATTATATTATGTATGTATTTTTAAAATAATATGGTGAAAAATAAGGAAAATTAAGATTTACAAATATGTATACATAGTGAATACATAGGAGGTATAATTTAACATAATCTAAATTAAATGCATGTTGTGTTCACCGTGTTGCGGGAACACGAATTTTAGACTTAATTTAGCTAGATTAGTTAGCGAGAAAGAATTGTATATCCTGTATTTGTAGTTGCTAAATAAATTATTTTAAGTATAAAACACTAAATAAAGCTAAGAACCATCACGATCAAGTCAGCTTTCAAAATAAAATATGCATCATAATCGGTCTATTCGTTACATTCTAGGGGCTACGATGCCACACACAGACACAAACATGTACGTCACTGGCCGTATTAAGCCGACTGACCCATACTGACCGAACATTTGCCTCGCCTCGGCTACTCGCTCAGTCAGTTAACAGCTCTGCAGCTTAAAGTATGTGTGCGGGATTATGAATGAAAGTTTTTAACCCCTGATGCAGAAAGAGATATGTTATAAGTTTGACGTGTCTGTGTCTATGGCATCGTAGCTCCTAAACGATTGGACCGATTATGATGCGGTTTATTTTTGTTTGAAAGCTGACGTAATCAAGATAGTTCTTACCTATGTTTAGTGTAAATAAAACTATCGGGGGTTTTTACAATTTCAAAATTTATAATTACGATTATATACATACCTTGTAACTCCGGCCCAACAACAGTGATCAGAGCTGACAGCAGTCGTCCGATGCTCCTGTGCAAGTCCTCCAAGAACGGTGGGGAGGTGAAGAGCAGCTTCAACGCCAGGTTGAGGGTGGAGTCCACGTGCCCTCGGAACATTGGCCCCGAGGCGTCCACCAACACTGATAACGCATGGAGGGACCACACCTGCGGGGAAAATTATCATATTTTTTTTATATGGCAAGTGACATTTATTTGTCAATAGACATAATTATATATTAGTTTTAATAAAAAAACGCAAAGCCCAGCTAACTTCGAAAAAGTATGTCATTACCTTATCGACAATAAAAGAAGTAGATTTAAATATATGGTGTAATTTAAAAAACAAACTTGTATGTCTATCGGACTACAGGCAAAACAAGACAGACATGTCGCCGCTATCAACATTGTATGTACATTTTTTTGCTCGAATGCACTGGACGCAACGCCGCATCACGTCGCACGGCCCCGACGGCAGTTACCGCAACGGCTCGCGTCACCTCACCACCGTGATCCTACGCCCGCTTAGCACTCCACTACCTATACTAACAACCACAAACCAACCTGCACTTCCACAGCCGCCGCGTCCTGCGCTAACGCCCGCAACACCGGCAACGCAGCCGCACTGGACGCAGCGCCGCGCGCGCGTTGCACGGCGCCCACGGCCGCTGCGGCTGCGGCTCGCGTCGCGCGGCCCGCGGCGGTGCGGGCTAGGGTTATCACGCGCTCGCTCAGCGCCTGGCTCTCGGCTTCAGTGATACAGCCGCACAGCCGACCCGCGCATGAAGCGGCGGCCGCGCGGACTGTGCTGCTGTTTGATGATAGACCAGCCTGCGGAATCAATTGCCTATTAGTATAGTAATTCAATAACAATAACGCTTCACATTCATAGCCCCACACTAGGATTCCCTGTTTCGTTTGTGCCAAGGACAACATACAAAGGCGAGAACACTAAACCCAGACCGAGAACAGAAATTCAAACTCATCATTTAGTTAACTGTTTGCTACACGCATAGCACGCATAGAAGCAACTATGGCAGGGACAATAAAAATACATTACAGGCAGTCCTCGTACTTACGGCATGTTAGGTTCTCGAAATACGCGACGTAAATCGAAACGACGTAAGTCGAGACATATTTTTTCATATTATGTTTACATGTAAAACTCAAGGGTTAGGATCCACATGGACTTGAAATTAAAAAAAAACTGCATTTATAACAAAGGATATACATACTTTATTATCAAAAGTAAGTTTTAAAAATAATTATATATGCACTTGTGAAATTGCTAGTTATTTTTCTTATGCCGGAAATCGAAACAAATGACGTATGTTTGAGGAATAGTGGCAAAACATTGTTGGACGTAACTTGAAACGACGTAAATCGAAACGACGTAAGTCGAGGACTGCCTGTATTTTAGTAAAGTGTATGTGATTTACGGCTGAATTTCGACTACAGAACATGAGTCACTATACCAGTCGCAGTATCTCGCTGCACTCGTTGACATATTGTGCGCTCACTCGCACATAGACCTAAGACCTAAGTGCGAGTGAGTCGACGAGTGCAACGAGATACTGCGACTACTAACAGTACAAGAATAGACTATAGTCAGCAACTCACAATAATCAGATCCGTGGCGATAGTCTTGACGGCCTCCTGTCCGAGCGAGCTCTTCTGCTCGGCGAGCGTGCGCAGCGCCAGCAGCAGCCCCGTGTAGATGTTGATCTGGATCGCCTCCTGACGAGACCCCTTCGACATCTTCACGCACTCCGCGAAGTGTTCCAGCATTTGTTGACTGTGTGTTTTGTATTATTTTATGGTTAATTACACCATATGCAAGGGCGCGTTTATGTAATTTACGTTATCAATACAATGCTTAGTTGGACATTACTGGACCATTGTCATGACAAAAAAATGTTGTTTCTGCCTAATAAACTTGTGACATCAAAAAACGTTTAACCAAAATTAATGTACGCTTTAATTTAATTGAATACTTTTTTAATGTTTTTTTTTTTTGCGAAGTACTTATCTGGTGAAATAACAACCTTATGTGCCAGCTACATCTGCGTTAACGTTAACTGCTGCGACGGAATGCACTTTACTTAACGCGTTAAGACACAGGTGTATCACATACATTAGACGCATCAAAAAAAATAAGCAAGTATGGCAGGGACATGTATAAATTCATTACTGGATAACACCAACCGATGTTTATTAGCAGCTTTAGCGAATATCAGCGGGAAGAGCGCGACGGACGCATCAATGACGGCCACGCCCAGCGGCTGCGCGCCCGCACGCGACACGAACAGCCCGCACGGGTCGTGTTCTAACGCACTCGAGCCCGTCGCGCTTAGTGGTGATATCAGCTGCGAACACATTGTTATAGTGGTTGGACAAATTATTTATTTAATTAATTTATTTATTTAATTCAATAGAACGGCTTAGCCAATTACACTAATGAATTTATAGCCACAAATTAAAATATAAAATAAATAACAAAGAATAGCAATTACAAAAAAAAAAAAAAAAAAAAAAAAAACAATTATAATGTGAATATTTATGTCAAATTTTAATAAACATTAAAAAATCAGATAGAGCAATACTCTTATCTGAAATAGAACAAGTCAAGGCAAAATATGACAGATAAAAAATACAAATACTGCTGCAAATGTCACATAACATAATATTATGTTGTGTTATTGCAACCCAACTTACTCTATTACAGATAAGAGTGTCGCCCTATCATATATTTAAGAGTTTATTAAAATTTGCTTCATATTTAACCGACAAACTAAATTAATCTATACATCTATGGAGTATAGATTATGGAGTATCAATAAAATTGGAGTGTCTGTTTGTAATATAAAAAGAACCGCTTTTTACTAAGTGCATTTGGATGTATACACGGTACATATACTAAAACAACATTTTTACAATTTTTAACCGACTTCAAAAAAAGGAGGAGGTTCTCAATTCGACTGTATTTTTTTATGTTTGTTACCTCAGAACTTTCGACTGGGTGAACCGATTTTGATGATTGTTATTTTAAACGAAAGCTGGTGCTTGTCATGTGGTCCCACTTAAATTTTATTGAGATCTGACAATGACAATGGCATCCATGAGAAAATCATATAAGTCTTAAATTTGAATTAAGTATGTGCACGACAAATGGACGAATAACTCAATATCACGCCAACCGATTTCGATGATTCTTTTTTTAATCGAAAGCAGGTGCTTGTCATGTGGTCTCACATAAATTTAAACGAGATCTGACGAGTAGTTTTTGAGTAACTTTGAAGTCGGTTATTTTTTGTAAGTAAAATTTAGATGTCTGTCTGTCTGTCTGTTTGTTCCGGCTAATCTCTGAAATGGCTGAACGGATTTTGACGGGACTTTCACTGGCAGATAGCTGATGTAACAAGGAGTAACTTAGGCTACTTTTATTTTAGAAAAAAATAGTTTGTTAGGCGACACGAAGTTCGCCGGGTAAGGTAGTAACAAATTCATGGTATACAAAAAAAAACTGACCTGTTCTTCAATTTCCGCATGATCTGTGTCATATATCCATCCTTCTTCACCCAGCAAGATGGTATCACGAGGGTACATGGCGCTCCTCAGCATACCTAAAGAACAAATTAAACTATTTAGTAGTGAAACGTTTCCCCACAAAATAATTCTTGTATATTGTATATTCATTTATATCTGAACAGCCAGAAAAGTAGCAAATTATTGATATCTATCTATTTATTAACTGTCGTAACTCCTCAGACTAGGGTAAGGGAAAGGAAAAAACTTAATGCCTAATGCATTCTCTACCAGTCAACCCTAGGTGCTAGTATCTGTGAGTAATCTACATGTTTTTGTCGTTCCAAGTTATATCACAACAGTTATCAAACCAGTAGCAACAGTAGCACCACTCGGGTCAGCCGACCCGGCCAGCTCAGCGGCTAGCAACCGGAGCAAGGGGGCGGCAGGGGCGGCGCCCGCTGGACCCAGGGCGCCGCACGCCTGGTACAGCCGCAGCCGGAGTAACGCCGCCGGGGCTTTGAGGGCGCCGCCGTAATTGCGTACTACACCGCCGACGCTGCAAAGATATTGAGTGTGAAATTAATATCATTAAATCTTTATTGCAATATCCTAAACATAGGCTTACAAACGGCGGAGCGGTAAACTTAAGGAAAATGAATTTTTTCAGTGACACTATCGAATGGTGTAATAATACAGGGTGTGTTTATTTTTTTTTATATTTAAGGGTTTGATTTCTGGCTAGGAATATTGATTGTTCAAAAATGTAACGATGCAGTTTTAGTTTAAATCAAAATTGGCCCCGAGACTCCTTTGAGCATTTTTTGATATTCCTCATAGTTTTCGCTTTGGCCATCCATGCACACTTGAAAAATTCACCCTGTATATTGAAGTAGCATTTAACATTGATAACACATACATTCTGTAACATTGAACATTAGGGAACGTTTGTATTACAACATGCATACCTCTTTTTCTGACTGTACTAAAACACAACATACTTGGTAAGTACAGCGATAGCTCCATCGATGGGTTGGGCCAACCGTTTGGCTGTGTCGTCATTGTTGACCAGCGATGGACAGTGCACTAACAAGCTGTGTAGCGCCGACAGCGCCCCCGCGCGCCCCTCTAGAGTAACCTGGTACAACAATGTACTATTAACTCGTATAAATTAAAAGAAGTAACACAATAATTTGTTTGTTAGCCATACTAATAATGATTAAAAACTGTCTATCTATTAAATAAAATATTATGCTTTGCTGTGCTGTTGCGGGAATGTAAATACACAAAAAAGAGTTGCAAAATGTGCCTAGGTATGCATTTAAATCTTAACGTCATACAATTAAGCTATATTTTTCATCGAATACAAATCCCTACGCATGTCGTGCCGTCAGTAGATGAAGGCCCTTAGACACTACCTGCCAAGTGAAGGCATCTCCTCTAGCCTTCTCCGACTCCAGCTCCTTGGCGGAGCGGGGGAAGCTGTTCCGCCACAGCAGCAGCATCCGCGGCAACAACCCGCGCACCACAGGCACACCTGGATAAAACAATTGTCCATTTAATTTTGAATTAAGTAGCTACGGAGTCCATTAAGTTTAGTATCTGCGATTTTTTTTATTTTACATTATAATGTTAGTGGACTTATTACAGGCGCGCATTGCGGAAGCACCGCTGCAGTAAATTGTCGTAACTCGGGAATAAAACAAAATTTTTTTTTCGCTGCATGCAATTCAAAACCGTTATAAAATAGCTGACAAACTAGCTGACAATCCACCTGATGGAAAGTGGCTATCGTTGCCCATGGACATCAGCGGCTCCAAAGGCATCATTGATGCGTGGCCGGTCAAGAAAGAGAGAAGAAAAAGAAATAAAGAATTGACTCTCATGCCAAATGTGTTACGGAACCTGCAGGATTTCGTCGCGCAGCTGTGCGACTGTCTTGAGCCCAATGCATACGTACCGGGGTTTTTCCCGTACGGGACGGGACGGGAAGTTTTGGTAACATCGTTTCATAGAAAATATATACGATAGTGCATACGCAGCGAATCACGTACGGAACGTGGCCCGTACGGGGAAAAACCTGTTACGTATGAATTGGGCTTTGGTCGTCGTTGAATTCAAGTCTGAAGCCAACCATGTCATAGTGCCTCCAACTTATCTGTGAATTGACGGAGGGCGCTGTCGGACGCATTGGACCAATCACTGGACGCAATTCGAGACGTAGTAAATATAAATGAATGAACACAAAGAACTTATGAATGGGGCGGCATTAGTTCCAATTTTCGCCATTTCACAGATAAGTTGGGCGCACTGTACATACCTAGTGTACAGATGGCGGCCACTATGAGCCAGCCGGCGTTGGTCCGCGCGGCGGTCAGCCGGCTGCTCTGGCCGGCCGAGCGCAGCAGTTGCTCCGCCGCGTTGAACGCCACCTTGCCCCGCCCGTGCGGCACGCCCAGCGGGGAGAGACGCACTGCGCCCAGGATGGCTGACAGGGCTGCCGAGTAACCTGTGTACACATAATATATTTTAATTTAAAGTATGCACAGATTGGGTACAAAATTAAACTACGTTTTTTTTGCGTATTAAATTAATGCTTTTTTCTTTTCTCAACTTTATTGAACTTTATATACTTATCAATATACTCAAGATTAGCATAATACAGTCATAGTTATAGAAAGTACCTACCCGCCAATTACGCACTGGAAATTGAGAAATGTGATTTTTTTCGGACGAATCTTTTCAGATAATTATGATAGAACTTCACTGAAGGTAAGTTCGTTAAATCATCAATAATGGACTACCGGAGATCCGATGCGGCGTGGGGCGCGGCTAAACGCAACGCACGATAAGCAACGCACACATCCATCGCACAATGCACCAGTGCACCTACCGGAGATGCGATGCGGTGTGGGGCGCGGCACGTCGAGCGCGTCCACGCAGCGGTCGAGCAGCGGCGTGATGAGCGCGGGCAGGGCGACGCACACGCAGCGCGCGCTGCGGGCCGCCGCGAGCCGGGCTGCCACACACGGGTGCTCCAATACCTGGGCGTAACAACGATATTGTAGTATTTGTGGCATGGTTTGATCTAATGTGGCCTCCTCACTGACGTTTACATGTGAAGCAGTGTATTTACTACACATTCAGGTAACTATTATAAATTTAAAAATAAAAAAAACTCGCCTGGTACCAAAAAAGCATGGTATACCTTTTTGAAATTCCTATGATGAGCTCTTTAATTTGATACCCATATTGCGTTAATCGATTTATTTTTATTTTTTGATACTTCAAACAATGGCATCTTACAGTCACCATATTTGTTTTTTTTTTATTTCCCTTATCTAATAACACTTGGGTTATCAAGACGAATCTAACGGTATCTTAATTATATAAATCCGTTCAGCGGTTTGGAAGATACGAGGTAATAAAGAATATTCCAGGCATACATACAAACATACAAGGTACGCGCGAAAAACATAACCCTTCCTGGCAGTCGGGTAAAAAACATAACAGGAATGAGCTTTGTGAACAAACTTTTACTTAGTGCGCTCCTGGACCACATCTCCACTTACTATCAGGTGGAATTGTGGTCAAGCATTAAGTTATTTTAATTAAAAAATATAACATTTATGTCAAAATTATCTAAGATGCCCATAATGATAGCTGCTATTTATTAATATGAACTAACCTTGTATGGGTGTCTTTGAGTGAAATGGAATATTCATTTACTTGACATGAATAGTTGAATACTTACGGACAAAGGATTTTGCCAAAATTTGTTAAAAATCCCTGCTCATTTTCATTGCCGTTGATTATAAATCATATTATACGTTAAAATCTAGTAAAAATCCCATCACATCATAATATATGCAAAATTTAATAAAAATATATGACGTCGAAACAATCTCATATGAAGAAGCCTAAATCTAATTTGACGTAGGGTGATGTGACGGCTTGAAACCGTTTATAAAACCAATCATAATCGATACATTACTATAATCGGAATTTAAAAATGTAAATTGATTAATATAATTACATTGTTAAAAATGATTTGCTTGCATTTATATTTAAAATTAGGTACGCAATAATACCACGACGAATTGGATGCTAACAAAGGACATTTTCCATTATGTATGGGCACTTCGCCATCCATGGACAGTAACTGCAGATAATATGTTATATGTAATTATGTATTTAAGGTTGCGGTAAACATTTTTTTTTCAACAAAATAATAATTATGTATACATGAATGTTCTTACGAAATATGCACGAATTTATTTACTGTAATTTTTTCCTTTCCTGATGCTCATAATATAATATTATGTCAAAATATTATTATGAAACTGAGCGAGACTTTCATTCTATCATGATCTATCTTTCTTTCTTTTTCTTCTCTCTTTCTTGGCCGGCAACGCACCAGTGATGCTTTTGGTGTTATTGATGTTCATGGGCGAATGGATAAAAGAATATTTTATTGTCGTAAATAGATACATATTGAGAATACGCGGTACGAGATAGCTCAATCGAGGTAGTAGGTAGGTAACTAGGCACCTAAATATTACGGTTTTTGGTTTAAAATTTATTTATCGAATCGATTAGAAGGTCTTATAATTTTGAATCGATTTGTTGTAAAAATTGGTTTCTTTCGTGAACCGATTTTTTTGTACATCTCTAATGTCACTGTGATGGCAAACGACAAATTGGGCTTCTTAGTTCGCGGTGACTATAGATACATTTTCTACCTAACAAGTTACGAGTGCGTTTTCGTAACGACGCTTGAAAGGCAAAAATTACCAAGCGACATGTTGACAACTTTACACTAGAGCATTTTAAAGTTTTTAATTTTAGAAAAAAAATCGCAAAAAATCGCCTATTAGACATAGCTACTTAATTCCAATGAATTTTATATGCAGTTTAAATGCTTAATAAAGCAATTTTTACGATTTTTTTTCTAAAATTAAAAACTTTAAAATGCTCTAGTGTAAACTTGTCAACATGTCGCTTGGTAATTTTTGCCTTTCAAGCGTCGGTATGTACATTAAACAGAAATAATACAAAATTATTAAACAAGCTACAATGCTTTAGTTATTCGAGTAAACCTACCGTAAATATAGTGTCAATCATATTGAGTGACGTGTCAGACACCAAGTTCTGGACCGAGGTGCCCAGCTGCAGCGCTAGCTCCCCGGCTTCCGTCAGAGCGCACACTAGCAGGTGTTGACTGAATAGGGTTTCCTGAAATAAATATTGAATTAAATTAAACCGCAAATTAAAATCAATCATATGACAATTTGGGATTTCTTTATACCGAATAAGTTAGTGCTTGACCACAAAACCACCTGATGGTTAGCGGTAATGAAGCCTTGGATGGTAAAGCACACTAACTTAGTAGAAACCTATTCACTCTTGACTTGAAGACACCTACATTATTCTTCAAATGAACATAACCAATTAGAATATAATTAAGTACAAAATAAAAAAATCCGATAGTTTTATTTTCATAAAACATAGCTAACAACCATCTCGATCATGTCAGCTTTTAAAATGAAACCGCATCTAAATCGTTCCATTCGTTAAGGAGCTACAATGCCAAACAGACAGGTCAAACACCTCTTTTTTGCATCTGCAGTTAAAAACAACACAAAATTATAAAATAAATAAACACTAAATATAACTCAGGGTCTTTAACCAAATGAGTGATTCCCTTACCTGGTTGCAGTCCTTAGCATTCTCAGGGTTAAAGTCGATGCTGTTCATTTGTTTGGCAACTATTTGTATGATCTCCTTGCACGCCGACGCCTGAGCTTTCTCCCCCAACATTTTCCCTAGTGTATTCCTTAAAATGTAGTTAATGCATTTCCTGCAATAGATGATGTCAATATTTATTTCCAAACTATAAAAAAACAGTTTTAAATAACAAGCTGTTTCAGTACTTTTTATTTAATAACCAGAGTAGGTAAAACTGATAATATTCCCAGACATGAAAGTCAAGTCACATTTCTCTTTAGGTTCAAATTTGTTTTAGTAAAAAATAAGAAATTAGTTTTTCAGAGTTTCGTAGTCAAAACGGAGCCCATATAGTTTCGTCATACCTATCCGTCCGTCCGTTCGTCAGTTCGTCCATCCGTCTGTTCGTCCGTCCGACCGCAGCATAGCGCAGAGACACGTCCCCACTCAGAGTCACTAACAGTTACTTAAATCGCTCCTTAGTACAGAATTTGTATGGTGATTCTTTACTAAGGAGGGATTAAAGTAACCCTTAATGACTCTAAGTTTGGGCGTTAGTGCTAGTTTTATGTATTTTTACTAAAAGTAGCTTTAATAACTATAAATAATCAACCCAAAAATACTACAACCCTAATAAGTTTATTGTGACCCGCTATATTTATTGCGACCTGCAGTCGCAACATTTATCTAACCCGTAAATGCAAGAGTGTATATCAATAAAAACTCCATTACCTAGAGTAAACGGCATCGACATGGGAGCTAGCGGCCTTGGGGTTAGCGACTAGATCCAACACGTGCGTCAGAAACGTTGTCATGTTGCGCTCCAGCCAAACTCCGCCCATGTTTTGAACGAACGTCACGTATGCCTGTAATCGGGACAAGCAAAAAATATATGAATAAAAATCTTGTGTGATTTGCTCATTTATTCACTAATTCCTATCATAGGATCACAAAAAAATCATAATATCATAATACATACTGCTCGAAAATTTTGAAGTGATCATATTATTGTCTACAATTTACAAATTTTGATTAAATTCAAGAATTTTAAAATGAACTCTCTATATTAAAATAAGTAATACAATATTTAAGATACTTACATGTGTCACACAAACTCGAACTTCTCTGTTGACTCCGGAGCCAGATTTAATAATCTCCCCTTTCAGAAACGAGGTCCCGCCCCGCAAGAATGCTCCCATCAGCAAATTTAACGCCTCATCCAAGGAAATCACATTTTTTGGGGGATCCTTTTTATTTTGTTGCACTGTAAAATGTAGTCTAGATTTAACCTATTTTTACTAGATCCATCTCAAAGTTTTTACGAATAGCAAATGACATCTACGAATCCAATTCGCAGATTACAAAATGATGGAGAAAGAATGATTAAAAAACCCAATATAAAGTAGGTACTTACCCAATAGTCTTTCTAACGAAATAAAAGTACGGTTTAACATTAAAAATATGACATTACCTGACTGCATGCCAATCTTTGTTTTACTATTCAAGTTGGTCACTTCCCCCGCCTGTGTGGCGGCTATCAACGCGCCCAATAGATCTGCCACCGCGCATCTGCGAGGGAAGTTTATAAAATTGATCATTTTGATGGGGATGAATCGAGTTAACGGGTGTTATCTCTTTGTACAACGTAACGTGATTAAGGTAAGGCACACTGAAAACCAGTAGTCATATTTCCGTCCTCGCGAAGCTGTTAAGGCCACTAGGGCTAACAAAAATGTGTGTTCGATAAAAAAGTAGTCAAGAGTTTCTCATTATTTCATATCACAAATGTTTGCAACGTTGTTGTATATACCAATATAATGTAACATTTTCATATGTAATATATTCCAACCATATTACTTGCAGAAAACTTGACCCCCCCTTCCCTCGCAAGCAATACTTTATCCAACACTCCACATACACACAGTTCCAAACCTCGCCAGCATACCTTAACGCATAATCACTCGGATGCGCCGCCCGCAGACACGCCGCAGCGATCGCGTCCACGTCAGCGGGCGTCAGCCGCAGCAGCGGCAGCACGCGCCGCAACGCGCCCGCCGCGGCCGCGCGCACCGGCGCCGCGCGTTCCGACAGTAGGGCCGCGCGCGCACAGCGGGACACCTCGCGTAGTGCTGTGCCTGCTGCTGTGCCCATGCCCACGCAGATCTGGGATAAACGTACAGAGGAGGTTAAAATTTACCAAAAAATTACTACAAGGAAACAGTCCTCAAAAACATATTGAAATCCCTCTAGGTATAACTCAAATGTTTGAAGAATTTCTTCATCCTCACGGAACTCATCATTAGATATGGATTTAGAAAAATATGGGACCAATCTGGTAGAAGGTATATCCATTCAAAAAAAAATTTCCAAATTGGATGATAAATGAAGTAGTTCTGAGGTAAAAAACATAAAAAAATACAACCAAACTGAGACCATTTTTTTAAGTTATCAAAAAATGAGGCTATATCTTTAATCTTATTTATCTACAACAGCTAGCATAATTATACAAAGTTCCAAACTAGAATAGTCGGAGCCCCATCGCACTCCAGGCATTACACATCACCTGGCAAGAGATCTCACTTTCAAGTACACACATAACAGAATAAGTGTTCACACATAACAGAATAAGTGTTCTATATAGAAATATTTTAAGCAGGTTACATTTACCTTCTCTAGCGTGTTCATAATCTCGAGTCTCGTCTGCGATTCGGCGCTCTTGAGCGATCGCACGAGCGTGGTCACTGTTTCCTCGTATGAGCGACCCATCATCCGTCCCAACTTCTCGTACATACTTCCTAGGCAACATATCGCCGCTCTAAAAACAATTAATTTCCTTGCAGTGGCTGTGACAAATATTTTTTTAATTATTATACATAATTAATTAATGGAGTATTAAGTTTGAAGTACAAGTATATGGCAGTACCACAATAAACTATTTTAGACTAATTCATAAAAAAACATATAATCAACGACCATAGCCTTATTCGTAGTAACCCTGCCTGCGAAGCAAGGGGACCCGGGATCGATTTCCTGTCAGGACTGATATTTTATGTGCCAGATAAATGTTCTTTTGCAGATCATGGTTGATAGTGATTTATTATTTGTGTTGTCCATTTCACTTGCAATGGGAATCCTAGTGCAGGAGGAATGAGTGTGTTAGTATTTATTTTAATTTAATTATCCATATTCTCCACTTACAATCTTGTTGGCAGATATGAAGGTGAATCATCCTTAACTTTGATGATATCATTGCACTTGTTGACTGTATCGAAGAGCAGAAAGGTGTCTCCAACTGAGAACAGGGTAGCGAGGCAGCGTGCTAGTAACCTACGAGCTGGAGCTCCCAAGTTCTCTCTCAAAAGGTTCACTAGTTGCGCTACTAGCTTCTGCTGACAGCTCTTTATGTCGGACTGAAAAAACAAAAAATATTACATTATTTATTTTATGTTTTGGTTATGTACACCATAAGTAACAGTATAATGCATTCTGCTTGTATTAAAGGAACTAAAATAATAGAACAATTTATTATACTCAAAATAGTTTTGTAACATTGTAAGATGAAAACTTTTTTACCTCACTTGATTGTTACATTTAAGAACAATAACTGCTATAAGTGGAGTTTCCAGGTATTATAATGTAAGAAGCTGACAAAGAGCTGATGAGACATCTCAGCACCAAAGTAAGAATTGTCGGCCTAGGAGGAAGTGGGGACTTGCTTTCTTTAGTTAATATAGGTACTAGAGTCTACTATAGGATTACTGGAAGTTTTTTAAACTTACCTTGTGAGCAGCAACCAGAACTTTATCTAGAAAACGAAGCCACTCAAATATGAAGTGTGGTTTCTTGTCATCAGGCAACTGCTGCAAAGCAGTCTCGTTGAGGGTTAATGAATGGGAGACTTCCATTTCTGCAACAATATCACATGAAACTCTTGAATAACATGTATTGAAAACCAAAACAATCATAGAACACATAAAGTATGGATGGTATAAGTTAGGGCATAATTAACCTTTAGTTGCAAAGCTATAGCTTGACTTTATCTTTTCATTAGTAGCCTGCCCTTTGAACCTTCACCTTGGGTCACATTGGCATCGCTAACCCAATATTTTTTTGTCACATTAAATTTTTTTACATATTCAAATCATGAAAGAGTTTTTGGAATAGTTGCAGTGTTTCTGAAGACTCCTGCCCGTGTAGTTGTGCTAACAATATTCATCCGGATATTAATATACTCTAGATATATAACATCACATAATCTGTTATATCCAAATCAAGGCCAAACATAAAGGGCAAAGCATTATGTGTGACATTATGCTGACCTTCTATTCTTCTTACTGTGTTCCAGTAAATATAAATCCATAGATTGTTATAGGTGTCAATTACTTCTCATGTAACTTCTGAAGACTTATAAAGATTAAAGTCATATTCACACAATTTGCTTTTTCATGTTCACTGTGTGAAGTAACCCTATGTTAGTTATTAATATTTGTTGTGTATTTTTGGCTGATTAACTCGTTAGAATCCGCGTGGCGGCGGTACCTTTGAGTTCGAACGTGCTGGAACGTTCCCGGTAATCGACGAGTTAATATAATTAATATTGATTTGTTTTTTATAGTATATTAAATAGTGAAAAGTTAGATAAAGTAGTAATTTATATAGCCTACCCAGACTACATA
Organism: Thymelicus acteon; assembly: GCA_951805285.1. NCBI lineage: Eukaryota > Metazoa > Arthropoda > Insecta > Lepidoptera > Hesperiidae > Thymelicus > Thymelicus acteon. The sequence continues at coordinate 6,271,107 of OX638233.1, forward strand.
TCTAATGCCAAAACTACTCCAATACTTTGGGCCAAAACTTTACCCATAGTACAAATAAAAAGATTATGTATCTCAATAATACATTATGCTAAGGATATTTACTCATAGTAATCTCTAAACTGTACATAGCGTAACATAGCGTTTGTACATATGTATTTGTAAAAAGCAAATAAATTATGTTACAAGCATCCTGTGTTTTACTAATTTCAGAATGGCCTTCAGTACTGAACTCGTAATATGAGCTACCCATTTACCAGATGATTACCTGTAAACAATGGCGTCACTCATGAATCATTAACGGGATGATCTGGATGTAATTCCTGTGTATTTAGAGGTGATATAGCGAAAATACTAGTCATTTCAAAACTTGGCTACTTTAAAATATAAACACTACTAACGCTACTGAAAAAACAGATAGAAAACAACTCACCGATAGTTTCTACTCCGTGATGAAGATATTCACATAACACCGTTTGGATTGTTAGCTAAATACAATGGTTCGTGAAGTTAGGGAGACAATAAAATGCACGTAGTACGTTAAATATTACAATACAAGTTCACTTAATCCCAATTCTCACTCCTCCTGATTGATTTTCATTTTCACTTGCACAGCACAGCACTTTGAATGATAGTTGATACAATACAAAAATTACAAAATAGAAAATGGACAAAAAAATTGTTTTAATTTGACATTGACATATTGTCACACATCGCCGCTTCTCAAGAAAAGTGTACAAAGTAAATTTTTTTGCGAAATCAAGTTAAATATACAGAAATACTAAGAATCGCCTACTCTTTCTCCTGAAAAGTATCTAAAGAGGCTACTTTCAACAATTGCCACCAGGGGAGCTACTGTTCAGTTTTGAATTGGCGCGATTTTACGTCCCTTTCACGCGAAAACGTTACAATCTTTAGTTTGTATCAAAGATTCCGCAGATACACTTAGTGTTTGTCGCAAAAAATGTACAAAAACGAAATTACGACATAAAGGTAAATTCAGTTTCTCTTTATTATTGTATTAAATCAAATTTATATGGTTTTTGACAAAAGGATGACCTAACAATTGACAAATTCTTCTCTTAAAGACTATACAATCTCAAAATTGAACAGTTTTTGTTGAATATTTTTTTGCCTAGAAACGTAAATTTATTTGGATTGACTATGATTTGGTTAATTTATATCCTATTCATTGAAAGAAAATTGTTTTCTTTATTTTATAAAACCCGACCCGATGTATAATTGTTTCACTGAAAAAAACGCCATTTATAACTGCTTTAATACTTAAAAATAACTATCGAATATCCAAATTATGAGCAATTTTTTTCTAGAAAAGTAGCTAAAGTCAAAACGACTTAATTTTAATTTTTTTTTTAAATACTTACTTACAATAAGTTATTTTATGAGCTAAAGGGTTGTTTGAACTATTTTTTAAAAATAAGAGCGACTGTCGAACTTTATAAATAATGCTTTTATTAACGGTTCAATTTTCAAAACGCTCTCCTGTAAAGTTAGCTGACTTTGAGATTGTACAGTATTCATGAGAAGCGACGACATGTCATCACATCATAAGCACGGAATATTGAGGTAGAAGGAGGGCCATTTCATATGAAGGGAAAAATGAAAAAGTGTCCAGCTGTTTACATAAAATAGAGGTTCCAATAATGGCCAATTCTGAATGGCGCTAGTGTGTGACAAATAGCGATATGAACTTAGAACATAGCTGTTGTATACGGAGTGAAGTTTGCTGAGTTCAAATATCTCGTCGATTACCGGGAACGTGGATTTACGTTCGAACTCAAAAGTACCGCCGCCGCCGCGATTCTCAGGTAATATTTAAAAAATTTCATGGTACCCTCAATAATGCCAGTATACAAAACCTCAACTATTTACGTAGTCAAATGCTTAAAGCTGAAAACAAACTGTCGGACGCGGCTTAAGCTGCAAACATACTATAAGCCGCGGCTGATCGGACGCGGCTGATAGTGTGCACAGTCTTTGAGACGTGGCTTCCGGACGCGTTCCAACGCCTATTCCACAGAGTACTATCACGCATATTCCACAAAGAACTGTAGACGAAGAAACATGTCGAGTAGTGCAAGTGAGGACGATTTTCTTGAATTAGCGGTGGCTGCTTTATGTTGTCCACCCAAAGAGAAAATAAAAAGAAGCGTTTGGGTCCATGAGATAAATAAAGAAAGGACAGAGTCTGGTGAATTCCATACTTTGTATCCACATCTGTTAAGAAATGAACGTCGGTATAAACTTTATTTAAGAATGAATGAGGACCGATTTAATTTTTTGCTAAGTTTAATCGAAAATGACATTGAAAAAGAATTAACACAGTTTAATTTAATTTTAATTCATAATTTTAAAGTAATTCCCTGTTGCGAACATACTCAATAATTCGTTCGTCCATTTTTAATAGATACGTACGTTCTTCCTTCTGACGCAGATTACTAATGCCTTCTGATGCATGGACGCGTCCCGCACCCCGTGCATATTATGAAATACCGTCCGCGGACGTTTTCGGCTGACAAAAACATCCAGCGCACCAGATAGCTCTTGGACGTCCGAACGCCTCAAGGTGCCTCAAGGTCACGTCCGCGACTTACCTCCGATAGTTCGCACAGCTCAGTGTATATTCATTATCTAGATACCTATTACGTCACATCCTTCAGCCGCGTCCGTAAGCCGCGTCCGACAGTTTGTTTTCAGCTTTAGACTTATGTTCCGTTTACACGTATTAAGAAGTTAACTAAATTTTAAGTAAATTAATATGTGTAAACGGACATTTTAGTAGTTAAAATTTAGTACGCAAGTAAACAAGTAATTTAGAAATTTTTCTATTTTCTGTTAAGTACGTGGGCGGGGCTTATCACTTTTGTACAGGCGTTTGTACATACTTCTGGACAGACACTTTTTAGTTAAAATTTAGTAAAATGCATATGTAATTATGTAGGTTGTGAAGAACTGTATGAACTAAAGAGCTTTACTAAATTATTACGTTTGGACGCGCACTTAAAATTATTCACTTAAAATTTAGTTAAAATTTAGTTAACTACTTAAGTATTAAATACGTTTAAACCGAACTTTACAATGTTTTAGTAAATATAACCAAAATACTTCTGTGAGAAAACGTAATTTTTAGTAGTGTGAATTTTTTAAAATAATGACTACGATATGAACATAGCTGTTGTAGACGGAGTGAAGTTTGCTGAGTTATGCCTAGTGCATCCGCAGCGTCGCTCGTAATGAATGGCGCTAGTGTCTGAAAAATAGATATTCGATACCCGTAATTTTACGCGCTTTTACGGACATTTCTCAAATACAGAGATGGCATTCCTTCTCTCTATCTTCCATCGTTGTTTTTTACCATCATAGACAATCATAGAGCAAAGTGTGTAAGTACCATACTATATTCAGTGTTTTACTTTTCTGCGGCTGTAATATTCTGAATCTGTGACATCTCGACCATCATGTCAAGAATCGGCAAAATTGTCAACTTGTCAAGTTTTGATCAAAAGCAATCGAAGCAGATTTCTTTTTCTAAATTTTTTATGCAATTCATTTGGGAATAATTAATGTTGCTACCCAATTTTAACAAAGTTGATTTAGTTTTGACCAACTAGTTTTAGCTTAGTAGTCACTTTACTCAATACATATCGGAGTATAAAACACACGCGTGTACACGCATAGACTATGTCTCGGCAGCAAAAGTTTGTGTACGTCAATGAATAACAATATGAGTGCACAACAAAGTCCGGCCAACATGCAAGCGGTAGTAGATAGAGAGAAGATTTACACTTGGATTTTGGAGCTGTGCAATCCAGAAACTCGCGAAAATGCGCTCCTTGAACTTAGTAAGAAACGGGAAGTCGTACCTGATTTGGCGCCTATGTTATGGCATAGCTTTGGCACCATAGCGGCCCTGCTGCAGGAGATCACAAATATTTATGTGGCTATGATACCTCCTACTCTAACGGCACACCAAAGCAATCGAGTATGCAACGCGCTAGCTCTGATGCAGTGCGTGGCGTCACACCCTGAAACGAGATCGGCATTCCTCCAAGCCCACGTACCGCTCTTCCTCTATCCTTTCCTCCATACAGTGTCCAAGACGCGACCTTTCGAATATCTGCGTCTCACTAGTCTTGGTGTGATAGGAGCTCTGGTTAAAACCGATGAACAGGAGGTTATAACATTTCTTTTGACCACAGAAATAATACCGTTATGCCTTCGTATAATGGAAAATGGATCTGAATTGTCAAAAACGGTAGCCACTTTCATTTTGCAGAAGATTTTGTTAGATGATAGTGGCCTATGTTATATTTGCCAGACGTATGACAGATTCTCCCACGTAGCAATGATACTAGGTAAAATGGTGTTGTCTCTGGCCAAGGATCCCTCGGCACGTCTGTTAAAGCATGTTGTCAGATGTTACCTTCGCCTATCCGATAATCCCAGAGCCCGGGAAGCTTTGCGTCAGTGTCTTCCCGACCAGCTGCGCGACGCAACATTCACGGCTTGTCTTCAAGAAGATAACTCCACAAAGCATTGGTTGGCGCAGCTGATCAAGAACTTGGAAGCGCAGCCTCCCCCAGCGAGTCCAGCTCAACAGAACATGTGAGATTCAATCTTGTGGCTATCAGCCCTTTGCAAAATATGCAAGTAGTAGCGTAGGCTTCTCCTATGCAATAACTATATTGTCGTTTTACTGACTGACAGGTTGTGCAGATAAACGGGTACCTGGTTTGGTGATAGCAGTGGAAAATTGGAAACTAGAAGAAATTACCAGATGAGACTTCCAACGATTTGTTGACTGTTAATTTAACAGAGCGAAAATAAATGAGTGATGTACTAGCAATATACATTTAAAGCATTTTGTTACAATGAAATCGTAGTACCTACTTTTTGTATTTTTTGTAGTGGGCTTGAAAGCTAATTCTTGTTATTGTCTTGTCTCTGCTTTTGTTTATCAAATGTTTACACTAATTCACACTTAACTGTCCTTAACAGATATTTACTATAACAGTTGCTCATCTATGGATTATATTGAATGTTACAAAAGACAATTATGTCATAAGTAGTCACCGTAAATTAAAATTATATCTTGGGCCGGGCCCTTAATCCCTTGGGGTTCTGGGGCAGACCTAGGCCCTAAGCAATGTATAATTTGGCTGCTCCATTTCAGCTAGTGATTATGTTCCATAAATTATCTAAGGTAGCAAATTCTTAATAAATTAAAAGGACTTCACGTTATTAGTAACATATCTTATAGGTTGACGTAATAAACAAGTTATTTTTTATTATCAGATGTATTACGCCATTTTGTCTTTACAAATAACATCAATTTATTGGTCTTGTACTACTATGAATTATTTTTTAGGTACAAAACAAGATGAAACCACTAATTTTGTATGCTGGTGTAGTGGACTGGACTTGAAATAAAGGTTTTCGTAATTTCTTATGTTTATTATTTTAACATTTTACCTTTGCATTGTAGAAGTACAGTTAAATTTATGGTAAACTATGTATATATTTATAGTGCATGATGAATCTACTTGAGATTTTTTTTTCTTGATCTTGGTAATCTTTATAAATGTATAGTTTTCCATATATGTCTTTAAAAATCAGGTCCCCTGGAATGATAGTTTGATAAAGCCCACCTTTTTGCGTTTTGGCACATTGTTTTACTTATTCTATTTGTTGAATGGAGGTTACTAGTTCTACTTGACATCTGTGGAGTATTTCTATAACCAAATTGTGGATCAAATTCATTGCTTTTTTTCAACAATAATCTATTACTGATTTGGGTTCTAAGTTTACTATTGAGGTTTTCTATGAATTGGGTACCACAGTTGTTGGTGTCAATGCAGCGAGCACAGGCTTTATCAGACCGTGAACCACTTCTGATAAGAGTCTGTACTTGTCTGGAGCAGGTTTTTTTTAGATTAATTCTCTTTTGACCATGTTTACAACTGCAATGGTTCTCTCTTCTACGAACATTTGTAACACAGTTGTTATCACTTCTCAGAGGACCGGATATCAAAGTGTTTACCCCAACATCTGTCAATTCCTGCTTTAAAACTGTCTCTTTTGATTTTATTTTATTAATCACAGTTTTACTGGAGGGCTCGATCTGGCTAATTGCTTTCTTCTTTTCTATTATTATGGATTTTGTAGGCTTAGCAAATCTTATAGTGGAATTACCACTCACAGACTTCAATGACTTTCTAGATGGTAAAGTAGCTGTAAGCTCATTAGAAGATGGGGCTAAAATGGGTTCTACAATTTCATTGCAAAGTTTTTGAGCAATAGTAGGCATCTTTTGAAATGATGAACACATAAGTCATGTAAGAATTTTCGCCATTTCTGTAATTCCGCTATTTCTTCAAGACCATTTCATAGGCATTGTCATGGCCAGTGGAGCAGTAATGGTAATATTAAAATATCCGTTAAAAGTTACAATTTATTTAGAAAAACACTATCATTTTGAGGTAATGGGAAATATCTTGATCTTTGTTTTGTGATTTTTATTTTTAAATTTACCACCCACATTAGACCACAGAGTACATTACTGCGTTCAATCACAGAGTACTTAATCACTACGTTCAATAAAAAACCCATAGAGTACAGTTCGGCCGCTGTATCTTGGCGCGTCTGAACTTCGCGCAGAAGGCTGCGCAGTAACATATTTCGCCAATACTCGATACGCGGTGTATTTTGTCTCAGTCATACGTTAGCATGTTCGTGTTGCCATCTCTGTCTTACATGCGCCAAAGTTCGCAAAGTCTATGTTCAGACGCGCCAAGATACAGCGGCCGCACTGTACATTTACTATATTTTTATACATGGATGGATATTGGAATAGTTGGAATACCATGGATATTATACGCTAACTGGATAACAGACTTCGAAGGAAGACGTGACGTGACGTCACAATGGAATGACCATTTTCGACCAATCACAGGTTATTTTGATTTAATGGTTCTTCAAAATGCAAAATGTTTTATAATAATTTTTCTGGTGGTAGGTAAAGTGTGAAAAGGTGATGTTTCTATATTATTGGTTTTATATGAGGTGGTAATGAAATTAAACAATATTTTTTACTACCGTACATTTCTTTTATTTTACGTGCACCGCACTTATAAAAATATGTTAACACAATCGAGTGAGAAATCCAGGGACCTGAGACTATAGACATATAACATGGATACAATAAAAAATGGTTGTTTGTAAAATCGGTTTACGAACGGTAGTTTAACGTGACAACATCATGACAAAGCTCCGCTCCGCTCCGCCACGCCAATCGTAGCCGATCGTGCCTCTCTCTCGCTTTTGCCGCTCTCTCGCTCGCGGAACGCTACATTTTTTTGTGCATGCGCCCGGCGTTCATCGTTTTAATAGACGTTATCACGTCAAATATGGTAATTCTCTTGTGACGTCATTGGTCTTCAGATACTTCTACTACCTCCAGGCTCTACGAAGGTATGTATCCAGCTACAATATCCATGGGGAACACAGATTATATAACAACTAGAAACCACTGACAAATTCGTCTTCAGCTGTTTGTTTATTCTATTTGTGTCAAAATTGATAACTTGACATGTCACATGACACAGTCTTGACAGTTGACATGACAATGCTGTTCAAAATTCAAATAAAAATCAAAATATTTTTTAAACAGAGAGGATGTTTCCTGAAAATCCTGAACATTTTAAAGTCTAAGCAAACAAATAAATCATGATGAAATTGCATAGTATTTTACTTATAAAACCAAATGCTGAGTTGCAAAAAAAATTATAGGTAGTAACCATGTGGGTGTTTGGGTATGGATCTTTAGTGTGGAAGGTCGACTTTGAATATGAAACAAAAGTAGTTGGTTATATAAAGGGTTTTTTGAGAAGATTTTACCAACATAGTATTGATCATAGAGGAACTCCTGAGAAGGTACAGTTGCATTTTAACTGCTGGAGCCCAATTTTTGTACAGATTGTTGTACTTCTTTCTGTTCTTATTCATATATTGTTTTCAGCCTGGAAGAGTGGTGACTTTAATACCTAGTGACGATCCACATAACACTGTGTGGGGAATAGCATATAAAATTAAATCTGAAGACATAGAACAAGTCACAAAACATTTAGACTTTAGAGAAAAAAATGGATATTCCAAGAAAACTGTTACATTCCATCCAAAAGACAACAGTATGGAGCCTTTTGTCTTGACATTGTATGTGGCAACACAGGAAAATGAATCTTTTGCAGGTAATAACATAATAATAATAGATCTTTAAATATTAGCAAAAAATCCCAGACCTACAGAAACAGAATAGCTAAAGGCAACGGTTTAGAATGGAGGGTACTGTTGTATCAGTCATATTAAATATAAGGAGTCCCCAGCCTTCAGGGGCCCCAAGTAGCAGCTTAGCGCTCTCCTCTAGTAACCAGTCAAGTGCCCTATTATTGACATAATATACTTCAAAATGTACCGCCCCCTTCAACAGATATTGATATAGGGCAAGGCAAACTATGCCCACTGCTGGAGCTGATCCAGTAACAACCTAGTGTGTAAGAATTGTGCATTCTATAAGGAAATTCACCTTTTCAACATTTTGAATCTCTATATCTTAAAAAAAAACTAAGACAGATGAGCATGATCTATAAATTATTGTCTACCAACTTTTATCTTAAAAGTGCAATAAACCCATGTTTGCGAACTTTGACCTTGAATTCTTGAAGACGTGGGATTGATGGGGACGATTCAGATTTCACTTACACAATTGTAGTGTTCACAACATTCATAACAAGCTCTATTTGAATTATTATAAGCTCACCCCTATTTTTGGGATAATTTAATCTGACTATAAATAAATGTAACATTTACTGCAAAGGCAACAACATACACTGATCATATTTGATGACTAGCTGGCCCTGTGAACTTCGTATCGCCTAACAAACTTTTTTTTCTAAAATAAAAGTAGCCTAAGTTACTCCTTGTTACATCGGCTATCTGCCAGTGAAAGTCCCGTCAAAATCGGTCCAGTCATTTTAGAGATTAGCCGGAACAAACAGACAGACAGACAGACAAAAATTATAAAAAATGTTGTTTTGGTATATGTACCGTGTATACATCCAAATGCACTTAGTAAAAAGCGGTTATTTTAATATTACAAACAGACACTCCAATTTTATTTATTTGTATAGATAATTTATCTATTTACTCTTTTATTTCAGGTCCAGCCTCAATAGAAGATATAGCCAAGCAGATTATCAGTTGTCATGGGCCAAGTGGCCCCAATAAGGAATATGTATACAATCTGGCAGAAGCTATGCGTCAGTTGGCCCCTCACGTTCAAGACGAACACCTTTTTGCCTTAGAAGCTGCTTTACGCAGGCTGGATCCAGATAATAAATAATCCAAAGAGTATTATTATTTTACTAATAATACATTAATCCAATAAGAACTGTTAATATTATTTGTTATTATTTTATTAACATTTTTATAAAGTTACTGTAGGTATTTATTACAGAATTATTTAATTTTCTTCTCATGCCAAATTTTAAGCTTTGCTTTTGAGGAAATCTCATTAAAATATTTCATATGTAATAAAGGAAATTGACAGAAATATTCCTAAAAGACTTCTTTTATATTTTATATTACTCATCTATTATTGTTATGAAATATCACACATTTGGTAAAAACCTAAGTACCATCACAATTCCCTATTCTTACGTGGCTGAATTACATTTTGGATAGAAGTATATTCAATGCCAGTGTTGGTAAACATAATTTATTAAGTTCTTAATAGAAATGGATTTCTCAAATCATTCTTATATAAATATTGTTTTTAATCAATAACATAGCAATGTAATATTTGTAATTAATGAATGCCAAAATGCCAAAAGTTAAACAGATTGTCGCTTTGCCTTTGGTGAAAGTATACCATAGAATAAATATTATACCATAGAAGAAAAAAGATATTAGTACTTATTTGTCAGGAGTCAGGAGTAGTATACTATATTATTATATAATTACTCAAATTTATAGGTGCCCTTGTACAGAATAAAACATGCATATCTAATATAATAAGTTTCCCTAAAACAAACCAAATAAAATATATGTTATAAAATTAAAACTATTAAAAGCCCTTGGTCCATAATATAATATATAAGAGCAATCATATAATTACTTCATAAATGAAATGATTGCAGTTACATGGAATGATTGAACAATAACAAGGACAGGGGACTTCAATCAATTCAGCATACAGGCATAAAGGGTTACAAAGAATTACTGAAATGAATTCCTATTTTTCATTATTATTATATACTTGGAATTGGTACTTAAGTCATAATTTCTTTGTCTGCTTATTTTAGCATGATTGAAAGTTTATGTATGGAACAATGTATTTTTATGAATAAATTTTAAATAATTATATTTTTGTAAGTAGATAATAACTACTTTCACTGGCATTAAGTTGTTAGTCTAAAAAGGTAACAGGAAAATGGTGTTAAATACTTCCTATGCTAATCAATTATTTTTGCTTGCCTTACATCGTGATCATTCATGATGCAAATAAGCATATTTATGTATATGTGACAAAAATAATAGTTGTATATTTTATATAGTTCATTGTATTAAAAATAATAAGTGAATCTATCTGATATAGATCTGATTTCAAAATTCATTAATTATTTTCACTTGGACCCAGTTATGTAAGAACTATCGCGGCCTCGGGATAATAAATACCATATTATGTTATTCCATCCAGATCATGGTCTAGGGGCCATTCATAAATTACGTAACACGTTGGGGGGGGGGGGGGGGGGTCGATGTAGTGTGACAAGGAGTGGGATGGGGTCCTAAATTTCGTGACGTCACATTTCAAAATAATTGCTAAGTATATTTACCTATAAATATTAAAAAACAATTAATGGAAATAAAGATTATTATAGGTTCTTAGTGAAAACGGAACCCTTAGTGCTAAAATGCTGTAACTTGCCATGGATAAACATTATACATATTTTTAAAACTAGCTGTTGCCCGCAGCTTTGCATACGGAAATTATGTTTTACCTTATTTGTACCTCTTGCAGAAAAAATAAAAAAACTGTGAATTTATATTGAAATAAGTACTTATGTTTAGTAATTTATATATTGAAACCCACGATAAAATCACAAAGAATTCCTCCAGGAGCGAGTTTTGAAAATAAGCAATATTCACATTAATTTGTATTTTTTTTTGCAAAATTTTGAAAAACTGAAAAATATATTTTTCCTCAATTTAAGCAAGGAACATTTGTTGCTTTGAAGCAAATCGGTTGATGTTTTAAAAATATTCCATACAAATTTTCATTCCGTTTTCCGGGGAAACCTTTTAATTTCCCGGGATAAAAAGTATCCTAAAATATGACCCAAAGTATTAGTAACAGCTTTACCAATTTTCGTCGAAATCCGTTCAAGGGTTTTCATGTGATGCCCGGACAGACAGACAGACAGACAATAATTCTAAAAAAAAAAATATATTTGTGCTCTAACACGTTACTGAAGTGCCCCCTAATCAAAATTAAAAAAAAAAAATTCAATGTACAGAAAATTTGCCCTTTGTTATATGTAGTATAGAAGACTACGAAGTGATGAAATAAAATCTTTAAAAAAGCCTTCCCTCCTACTGGTAAAGTAAAGAATTTCTCGTCGTTTAAAAGGTTTTTCAAAAATATTATGGATTTACATAGATCATTTTTCGATACAGAGTTCCGTTACATAAATTCCACTGCGACTCACATCATACAAAAGTATTCAAATGTGAGCTTCAATTTGTTATTTAGGGTTTAATTGTGAGTTTGTGACGTGTCGCTTAAAAACCCTTATTATAACGCGCTAGAGGTGGTTTTCGAACAGCAAAGTAGCTAAATATTTTAGTTTCCTACCCATCTGATCTGCATTCATGTAATTTTTCCAGTGTCATTCTTACGTAACACTTGTCTCATTGAGTAAAGGTTTGTGAGTGAATGAGTAATTGAGTAGTGATTTGTTTACTCAAAAAAATTTTTACAATGATATTTTTTTTCTTGCGATAAAAAACATGTTGGGATTGTTTTGTTGATAACAATTAAAAATAGAAATATATTTCAAAACATTTATTTATAAAACGGTCTATCATTTACCATTGCAAAGTAATTATGTAAACAAATATATAATAGTAATACAAAACAAATAACAAAATGTAACGGAAAATTATTGTGGCTTTAAAATTATGGTAACTAAGTCTAGCAGTTATTATAAATAATAATTATGTACTTTGCGTAGGTACATAATTATGTATTAATAAACGAAAACAATGCGAGTCAAATTGATTAAAACTTAAGAGGAAAATTCATCACATATTGCGGCAAAGGCCAACAATTGTTTACTAAAGGTACTTATTTAAATAACTTGTTCAATAATTTAAATATTAAAGTTAGGTACAAAATTAGATTTTGTTATTACAATTTCAATTCGGTCGATAGGGAGTGTCACATGGCACTTGCTTTTATCAGCTAGTGATAAACTACTATTGCATTAAGATAAAAAATATAGGAAGTCTGGCCTTCGCCAGTTTCGTATGCCAATGTAATTACCTACGTGAAAAATAGTAGGTGGTATATTACAATACTATAAAGTCGCTTCAATCATTATCTTTAGATTACAAATCGTTGACGTCATTGTCAAGCAGTAACTATACAGTGTTTTATATAATCTTTGGCACGCCCAAGCAATGCAATGAGGCTATGTAGTACTCAATTCATTTTACTTTTTGTTTCCCTTATTACGACCTAGAAGTTTATCTAGGAAACTTCTCTTTCTTTTCACCTTCTTAACGTCCTTTTTATGAATTTCCACACCGTCACCGTCTGCGGTCATTTTTTCAATCATTTCTGGAATGGTTAAGTCTGTAATTGTCTCAATCGGTGGCTTTTTGGAGGTTGGTGACTCCCTGCTTATTTGCCTTTGAATAACAAACAACTCTGGAACGTGATCATTTTCTTCCGCTGCTATCAAGGAAGCCCTCGAATCCTTTTGTTTTTCTCCGTCTTGGTTTGTTCCTACATTTGTTTGTGTAATTTCGGGACCGTTATGTATAACTTCTGTTTTTAGTTTTAGGTCCTCAGTAACATCCTTTTCCAAAGGTTTATCAGCTTTTTCTCTCTTTTCGAAAACGTCATCGTTGTCTGTGCTATTGATTCTTTCATTGGAAATCTTATTGCTGTCGATAGTATCGCTAACACTGGAAATCGACTTGGGAACTGAACCGACGACCCTCGGTCCCGCTTTAGTGGGTGGCAAAGTCCAATCAATTTGTTTACGCTGAGGAGAGTAACGTTTTACGAGCTCTTCAAAGAGTTTGTGATGGTCGACTTTGGTAGGACTTCCTTGGACATCGTTGGGCAGGCTCTCATGTTTTGTCTTGGTTTCAGGATCTTGATTTTCCTTACCTTCGGAGAGGCTATCGTCATCATCGGGACCCAAATCGACAATTACCCGGCGCACAGGCTTCGGTGTAGTATAAGGTTCAGCAAACGGAAACTTGTATAAATTAGGACTTTCGATTTTATATTTAATTGGCGATGTGTTATTTACTGGCATTGAAGCGCGAACTCCGGTCCGGGTGAATGTACTCCCGTTCGGCTCGTGTAGATTTGAATTTAAAAACTCTCTTCGCAATTTAGATAAGCGTCTAGTTCTTTCTGTCATGGTGTGGCGATAGTCGACATCGTCGCTTTGATTGAGGTCCGAAGTGAAGTTATCGGAGTACTTTCGCGGTCGGAAGTCGATGTGGTTTCGGCCTTCGCTTCTCGTCTCGCGCATGCTGGAGTAGCCGGCGGTGTTCCGCTTGAAGTTGGAGGTGGTCTTGCCGTGGTTGGAGGTGACGATGGGGTCCACGTCCCGGTAGACCGACATCACCGCGGTCGGCGACGGCAGCGGTACGAACGCACTGTCCTGCCTGTCGAACACTTCGCGCCGCTGACTGAACTGGTCGACACCGATCATCTCTCGCGACCTCACACTCGTTGGCGATTTAGTCGTCATTTCCGTTCGATAACAAACCACAACACTTTTGTTATTGATACTATTTTCCTACAAACACTGTATTTCTATTTTCGTACGGCACACATTATGACTTCACCGGTAACATCGCTCCTATAAAAGAGTACACGTCTATACGTTAAATTGGACAATAAAGGTAGTCCGGTCGTCCGTATAAGGCGGGCCGTTCGCGATATAATGATGAGTGATCAATAGAGTGGCACCGATAAGATACGAGCGCTGGCAGTGCTGTACTAGGTTTCTTTATCTTTTAGCAGTCGAAACAGTTGTGTAAATAGAACCGAGCGAACACAATCAAGTTCGTAATTAATAGCGAATGGAGTGAAAGCAACACTCCAGTTGTCTGCCGGCGAACACTCATTATATAATGAATATTGAAACAAATGTTCCGAATACGATACACTGACTTAGTCCCCGGTTGCTAATCTTGAATATTTAATTGGTATTTTGTTACACGCGGCTCTCTGACGGCTCACTATTATACACTTCATTAGACTGGGTCACCAAAAATAATTAGGTACATTGTCCACTAATTAGGTTTCGCGCACAACAGCTCTTTTCAAGGAAAGTCGTTTATTTGAAATAACAAAATCATTACCAAATTGGTATCATTATTTGCTTCACTTAAGCCACTCCGCAACGAAATATAAGTTATTACCGGTTAACTGCGTTTGCTATGTCTAATAGATATTAACTGAATACCTGAGAGTTAATAGAACGAGTTTCACGTTAATTTTACAGTTATCTTAAATGCACGTTAAGTGGCAGCTAGCTCACGCGTTACACAAACTTGATTTTCGCGACGGAATTACAAAGACGCCTGTACTCGACGGTCGTAATTTTGCAATTTCAGCAACAAAATAGACTTGGCAGAACAAATGAACACACTGTATTCAGCTGTAGGTACATCATTCGTCCTCATTGCAGATCGGGGAGTTCACATTTTCTTCACGTTGTGCGCCTTCAGTTTCCGTAACCGGATGTAATGAATCTTCGTGGATTTTGGTACATTGTAAAATAATCCGCCAAACTTCATTTGCAAGTTAGAGGATGACACGCGATTTCAACACTTCCTTGAGGCAGCACGGAGCACCATCACGCTTTCGACTTGTTTGAAGTGTTGTTTGTAAATATCAACAGAGCGAGTCACCAAACAATCACAAAATAGACGTACGGACGCTGTGTGGGTTCTGTCAAGTACTACGGATTCGTGCCGCTTTATTTTTAAACGCACTAACGTTTTTTTATCTTTTTTCCCGGGATCTGGAGCTAATTTTATTTACATACCTACTATGAATATCTTTACAATCGATTCAGTACGAACAAAGATGCCTCGGGATATTGAATTGCGTTTGTTCATTGGAATGGTTTGTGTTGAAGTTTATTGGACCCTAGAATGTGGTAGAGCTATTTGTTTGGAATTTCGGCAATGATCTCATTCAATTTGCATAGGTTGGCGTAATCTAACCATACATGGAATTGGAGTGGGAACGTTTTATAGGTATCGGACTCCACCTTTTCACAGAAGTTGTTTATTACTTAGATTAACTATGACGAGTGAAGAGACCTAGGTACAAAGTAGGTAGGTAGCTATACTTTTTACTAAGTCTATAAAATAATTTACTGACGAACTACCTGTTAACCATCTGGTTTATTGAATACTTATTTACAATTTTTACAAAAGTATTCTAATAGGTAGTAGGTATGTCAAGATCTACTATAATACGAGTTCATATCACTGGTTTTGTGTAGTGTTGTGGTTCCGTGTAAAAAGCTATCTAAAAGATCAAGACATGTTGTTGCTATGTGGCCGCAATAAAAAAAAACAAGACTTGATGTTTGTTTGATCTTTAAAAAATCTTATGGCCTTGCATAAAGTCTCGAAATGTGTCACATAGCCAGAAATGTGAAGGCGAGGCAAATGGTTTCTTTTGAATGCGTGACTCAAACTTAAATGTTCGTTTACGTTTTTATTAGTGTTTGAAAAAATAGTATGTTTAGATAACTTGTTTTAGGAAATAAGTACCTACTCGGAAAGTTTTAAATTGGCTACTTAGTTATAACCAATGCTTATAACTAACAACACATTTTAATGAATCATCAGTCATCAGTTGGCGATTATGATCAAGTGCTACATCATCAAGCACCTAATTCTGTTATCTCAGTAATCACACAGACAAAAACTGTTCAAAATCCTTATCTCTCGATGAGACTGCCATCGCTTCAATTCAATAAATCCTCATCTTGAGAAATTCCGGAAGAAGAAACGGCAAGTAACTCCCAAGGAATCCAAGTCAGTAACCAACCTTGTAACCTTGTGGTTGTAACCAATCTTGTTTCAAAATAAATATTATCTAATTAATATTACAGTATTTCAGTGTAGAAACAGGTAGACCGCAACAGCCATGTTTTTTCTCCTGTTCATACGAAATAAGTAGCGCTATGGCTTGGAAGATTTGTCTGAGTAGTAAGCGGGCGTAATAATAAAATTATGCAACTTCTTTGCGGTCAGTAGTTGGATGAGTGACCGTTAGTGGCAAAATTTCTTGAACGCTTCCTAGTCTCGAAGGGAACCACAGACCTAGTTAAACACTACTTGGAGGGAACGATTTTACCAAAGCGCCTCAGCTCAGATGTTGCTAAAACAGCAGTTGTTAAAACATGTCTGAACTAAGAGATCTTAAAAAGCATAACTCCAGCACACGGTATGGTCACTAACGCCCCAACTCAAGTCACTAACGGTTACTTACAGAATTTGTATGGTGATTCTGAGTAAGGAGCGGTTTAAAAACTGTTAGTGACTCTTGAGTTGGGACGTAAGACCATCAAGCAGTGTACAGTTCGGCCGCTGTATCTTGGCGCGTCCGAACATAGGCTTTGCGAACTTTAGCGCATGTAAGACAGAGATGGCAATACGAACATGCTAACGTATGACTGAGACACAATATACTGCGTATCGAGTATTGACGAATTATGTTACTGCGCAGCCTTCTGCGCGAAGTTCAGACGCGCCAAGATACAGCGGCCGAACTGTAGGTACTAATAGAGCATCGTGATAGGATACGCTTCATTACTCAGTACTCTATAAAGTCTGCTGACTGATCTAGCGTAATGAGGACAAAAAATGCAAGCCACATTTCATAATCTTTGCATAACTGTTGTTGACAGTTTCCCACACATATTATCACCAAGACTGTTTTGAACATATTTATTTTATTATGAAGGCGTTAAATTTTAATTTTAATATGAAATGAAAAAATATTAAAAAGAATCGTAACTGTTATCTAGATTCGATACTACTGTATAAAAACTGAAGCTGAACAAAAACCAAGTGATACTAATTACTTAAATGTCCGACCAAGCGTTAAATTGCCGTCTGATATCGATACCTAGGTAGTCTAGATACACTCCGTACTCTGAAAGTATAGGATAATTACGTATATTATGTACCTAGTATTTTATATATAGATTTAATAGCAGTAAGTCCAGTTAGATGTCAAACACTATCTAAGGAGATATCAGCGCACCCACGGTCACAGTTCTCACAATACAATACAACCCTGGTAGCTTAGGAAAGCTTGCGTGCTAGTTAATATCATCGTCATATTGATTGTGTCATTATTTAGGCAATTTATTTTTAATGGAAATAGCCGGCAAATGATCTGACGATCCACCTGATGGTAATTGTGGCTATCGTCGGCCATGGCCATCAGCAACACCAAAGGCATCACTGATGCGTTGCCAGCCAAGAAAGAGAGGAGAAAAAGAAAGAAATAAATGGCATTAAACAAAACTATCACAAGATAGGTATGATTTGATTTCAAAGATGAGTTGGAGGGGGATTCGCAAATATTACTTGAATTCACACTTAAAAAAAACATTACGTTACGTAGAACTCTACATTTAATTGTGATGCAAGCGTTAATAAATTGCTAAAGCACTTTCCAATACAAGAAAAAGTTGTTTCTTATGAATCGTGATACGCAATTCACTGTTATTTCATTTAAAAAACTTAGTGTGTTAGTTCTTACGCTTTGGCTATGGTATCGTCGTAGTATAGATTTCTTTCATCGTGAAGGCGAACTACTGAAATATTATTCCTTTTGGTCTGGGTCACCGTAAAGATACCGTGTCTGGGTATAATTCATTGATCACTAAGCAACGCAGCTTCTTCGTTAGTCAACGAAAAATTTCGGGTTTTATTCCCACCTTGGCAGATCCATAAATTATTATACATTAATTACTTACGGTTGTTGTTAAGTATTAATTACGTGTTGTTGCTACACGTGATGGGGGATATTATTTAGCGGGCGTAAGAGTGAGGTTTTTTGTGTGAAGTGCGCTAAGTTAACTCGCCTTAGTCAATGGAGTATCCAAAGGTTTTAACACGTTTTAACCTAGCTCCTATAAGTCTTATTCTGAGTGATGTGAGTCTCCTACTACTCCTACAGTATAAGTGGAACTAGTGGACGGCAAATTACGATAATGATTAGTCATTACTTCATTAGGTATTCAAAGTAGATGCAATGACTATTAAAGTAACGACACATAATTTTGAGTTCTAAACCAAGCTCCATAAGTTAGTAATTGTTCTGATTCTGAATACAATTATTTTCCATACCGTGGTACACTGTTCTCAATGGAGTGGAAAGTAAAGTGAGTCATAGTTAAGCAAGGCTTTTCGACAATGGTAAATCTAGGTTTAAATTAAGGTTAAACGAATCTAGGTGCTGAGGATAAAACTTTTATTCTTTAATACGTACACAAAATAAATATAGGTACTATAGGTACCTAGTTCGCCACCTGTTTTATTGGTTAAGATTTAGATTAGGATTATGAAAAAACCTCATTAACTTCGTGTTTATTTAGCTATCGAATTCAGTGTTTTTTACTCATTAGGTACAACTCTGATATTGAGTTATTTACCTACGAAGTAGGTGGGTACCTATATTCGATATAATCTAAGGTACTGCGAGGGTGCAGATCCTCGACAGTAGTAATTGTAGGTAGCTCAGGGCGGGGTAAGAGATTATTCAATTAGGAACAACTCAGATTCTTCAAGGTATAATTATTTTGCAAGGTATAAATATCCTATACAATCACTATCAAAATATTTACATAAATAGGCTATAAAAACTTAAAAAGTATTCAAAATAAAATAAAATAAAGTTTTTACATGATTCCCAAAGGGAACCCAGCTGACAGATCCTTTTCTCCAAAATCAACCTGATTGTCAATATTTAAAAATTTAGAATAAAAATGAATCTGCCAGCCAAGGAGTATTGAACGAGGTATTAGTACACCTCGTTACAGTACTTGTGACGATAGTTAATCGAACGAAAGAATAAGATAACAGCCCGCATACATACCTACCTAGTTGTGCAATGAGGGTAGTGATAAACAAGTTTCCTATTGCCTACTAATTATTCAGGACCTTTTATAAAACAACATAACACACTAAGCCATCCATAAATTACGTCACACTAATTTAATGCCTTTTGACCCCTCACCCCCGTCCTTGTCACAGCTGGTCACATTTGTGAGACCTCCCCCCTAGCGTCACATATTATGAAGTTTTACACCTAGAAATTATTAAATTAAAATAGCAGTTCCGAAATAAGTTTTATTTCCATTAATTGATTTTATACATAACAATTATTCGATTTTAAAATGTGACGTCACGAAATTTAGGACGCCCTCCCACCCCTTGTCACACTACATCGAAATCCCCCTCCCCCTCCCTCCCACATAACGTGTGACGTAATTTATGGATGGCCCCTTATCTCGATTTATTGAAAGTAATTGAAAGATTCGAAGAATTTAATATTAGATAATAATATTATAAATCGGTATTGATTTCGTATAAATATAACTAGATGTAGGTAGATATTATCTTGACCCGTGTGAATTAACCTTGATGGAAGGTTAAAGAGAAGTTTAGATACTTATAAGCGATAGGCTATCGCGAAATCTCTAAAAGGTCACATTAGGGATGTGCTCGTGCTATTAAACCTTTATTTTATCCAACATTAATAATTTTTATAGATGTCCGCCTGCGCCTGTTCGGAAGGGGTAACTAAAAATATCCGGGTAAATTCATATCAGGAAAACACATACTTACCTACTTAAAAAAATGGTTGTCTGTAAAGTTGGTTTACGGACGGTAGTTTAACGTGACAACGTCATGACAAAGCTCCGCCCCGCTCCGCTCCGGTCTGCCCCGCCCCACTCCGCTCCACTCAACTACGATCGCCTACGGCATCGGCTACGATACGCCGATCGTAGCCGATCGTGCCTCTCTCTCGCTTTTGCCGCTCTCTCGCTCGCGGAACGCTACATTTTTTCGTGCGTGCGCCCGACGTTCATCGTTTTAATAGACGTTATCACGTCAAAAACATCCTAAAATTTATGTACATATTCATGTTTTCATGTCACAGAGGATGAGAGGAGTAGAAATGGCAAAAGAAACTCCGCAGCATAATTATCTAAAAAAGATTTCAAGATAGGATAGTCAAATATTTGTTTTTAATTTAATAATAATAATAAACGCTTACACACTCATACCCCCGCAGTTTTTTATTACCTGTGTCGCGGGTGGCACGGACGACACATACAACATCATATCACACCCATGACCCGAGTACAAATATTTATTTATCTTTTAGTTAAATGCCTACAAACCAAAAAAAAGTTTCACTTGCATCGTGGTTTCATAAAACCACACTTTTTCTTTTTTTATATTGTTTTTTTTGATTCCAAAGAAGTATAATTACTCGCGCGCATACATACCTAAGTATTTAAGTAGCAGGTATGTTATTATATGCAGGTTTTGTTTTATATTTTAACAATGTGTCGAAAAGTAATTCAAGTAATTGGACTGCTCGACTGTACTCTGTCACCTTTCAAGGCTTTTGCTAAATGTTCTAGCGTATTTTCACTGACTTTTCGAATTACAGTCGAACATTTAGTGCCAGATTCTTCCATAATTATGATTCAATATGGATTCAATACATTAAATCACATGCATTGCAAACGTGCAACGTATCTCAGATAATTTCAGATACGTGTATGTTAATCTATTGATTATCTTCTCATTTTTCCACTTATTTAGATATATTTTTAAAGCGCTCTTTTGCCATGTGACTGCAATTGCAACAAAATGCCGTAGCCATATTGGGGCGGCTTAGAATACTAACCCCAATCCCACGCCGGAAGGGTGTCGTAAAAGGCGACTAAATCCGGACCGCTGGTGGTAGGGCCCCTCGAGGGATTATACCTATTGGTAATATTGATTTTAATTATTAATTCATACCATTATTACTATTATTATTTCTCCATGGGGTTCACCTGGATAGCTACCACCCTTGAGCATGAGTCAGCCGCCAAACGACTCGTTGTGTTCCGGCTGGGGGCTTGAGAGCCAGTTCTTTCTTTCTTTTTCTTCTCTCTTTCTTGGCCGGCAACGCATCAGTGATGCCTTTGGTGTTGCTGATGTTCATGGGCGGCGATAGCTACTTACCATCAGGTGGATCGTCAGCTCGTTTGCCGGCTATTTCCATAAAGAAAAAAAAGAAAAAGAAAATGTGGTTGATATCCGGGTCTTCTCTCATCATAATAAAGTATTATTTCTGCACTGAAATCTGGTAGCCACATTGGTAAGTTCACTTATATTAGTCATATCGTCAATAGATCTTACAGAGAGCGATATGACTTGTGGTTTTTAATCGATAAAAATTTAATTAATTTGTTCATGAAAATTGTTTGGGGGTCAGTGTCGGTATTATTTAATTATCAGGTTGACCACAGGAACCAACCACACTTTGTTGCAATCTGATGGGAAAGGGCGCAGGAACTCAAACAAGTACCTACGTATATTTACAGAGTCCAACTGATACGAGATAGCAGAATAATCAGAAATCTTACATTAAATTACAAAGTGTGCAAAAATATTCACGATAAACTGATAAGATGGCGATTTTTGCTAAGCTACATAATATTTACTAACACTTGTAATGTATCCGTAATAAAATATACCTTTCTAATATTACCTTCTGTATTTTTAATAATGAAATTCATAAGAAAATTTAAAAATATCGGAAAGGTGCGAAATAAAAATACTTAAATGTTGATGTCAATAGCTTATAATATTTTATTCGATATAATTATCTGAATATTTTTCAACCAGTCTTAAAAATAAGCCGTAAACATCAAATCAAATCTGTTACATCGAAAATGCGCCTTAAATGGACTAGATACATACAAAATCTTAACAGTCACTTGATTTATGATTGGAATAAAAATCAGTACTAATGTATCAAAATAATCTGGTCGATTTCACATGACTTGGGTACAATCATATTGTATTTCATTCACTGGTTATTGTTACAAGACACAATCTCATACAGGGTCGTTTTTTAAATCGCCAGTTAAAACAAATATTTAATTTAGCATTTCATGAATCCGAACATTATTTTGAAACTAATTATCATATTTAATTTCGAATATAATAACAAGAATTAATTTAATCATACTATTTTATTTTAATAATATTTTTCCTGTACTGTAAACTGGAAAATTGTTTTAGGTTTAAAGAATATATTTATTCTCAAAAAAGACATACAAACGTCACTTACTTGAGAATATAAAATTAAATTACAGTAATTAAATAACATCATTCGTCATATAAGGTATGTTCTACACAAGTACTCAATTAATGCATTAAACCAGCAATTGTAATATTGACAGAAGCCAGTCTATTTTTACAAATCATTATGAGGGTGGTTACTTAAATTGATTTTTTTTATGTTAGCTGTCTAACTGGCGATAAAGAAACCAACCACTAAAATATATTTCTGTAACAATTAACAAAGCTATAAATTAAAATAAATATTATATATCTTATATCGATATTATTAATAATACATAAGGGACTAAATATTATATTTTGTGCCTATTTGATTCGCGCCATAGGCGTTGCATTGTGATGTTGAAAATCTTACTTTGAGATATTATATTTGCTCATGATATTTCTAAAGAAAGATGCCTCATCATCGAGAAAGATTATGTTTTTTTAGTTTTTTACTGCACATATACAACAGGAAGTAACACCGAAGGTAGGACAATGACAACACCTTTAAAATAAAAAATACTAAGAGAATTATAATTTAGTTTCTTTTACATCACAATAGGTGGCGCTGGTTACGCATCGAATCATCCTACTAATCAGGATTTTCCTAAGATTTTTTTCTGTAATCCTCATTAATTTCGTGGAGTACAGTTAGTCTATTCGTCCTATGTATATTTTAGATATCCATCAATCTCTATATTGTAAATGTTGACCTTAAAACAAATGCGTCATAATAATTATGACTTTGACAG
The DNA here is from genome assembly GCA_951805285.1 of Thymelicus acteon. Lineage (NCBI taxonomy): Eukaryota > Metazoa > Arthropoda > Insecta > Lepidoptera > Hesperiidae > Thymelicus > Thymelicus acteon. Next base: position 6,294,572 of record OX638233.1, read on the forward strand.
GATTTCCTTCATAGCTAGCTCTATTTTTAAGTGTATGCAAGCCACTCTCTCCTGGAATATCTGATTGACCAAACTCAATCTCTTCTGTTCCAATAAAGCATTTTCCTTAATCAGTCTTTGTCTTAACTCTTGTTCCTCAGGCGTGTATGTCGTTTCCTTAGTTTCCTTATTCGGTTGCAAGTTGCCCTCTTGCTTATTCTTTAAGGCAACATGACTCCTAAGTTTGACTATCTCAAACTGTTCAGAGTTGATTTTCGCTTGCAACAGTGATTTTAGCTGAAGATATTCTGCGTTCTCTAGCTCCAATCTCAACACTTTTAGTTCCTTATCAGTGAATTTGGGTTTTTCTTTCACCGGTGCGACTTGAGGTGTTTCGACTGGCGTTACATCTTGTGGTTCTTTTAGGTCAGTGGGTTTAAAGTCGAAGTTGTCTTCGAATTCGACTGGGAACGTTGGATCTTGTAAATTGGGAGATTCATCATGTTTATTATCCTGAAATGCATCCGGAGCTGGAATAGGTGTCTTCACTTCTAGTTCTGTTGGTTGTGTTACTTGTGTTGTTGTTGTTGTTGTTAGCGGTAATGGTTCAGTAGGCTTACAGTATTGGTGTATAACTTCTGGTTTCTTCTCTTCTTTTACATCTTCTTGCTTGTCGTCCATTGACGGCTGTGTCGCTGGCAACGTGTTCGGTTCAACTGACTTTTGAACCGACCGAAGCTTTCGCTGTGGAAGTTAAATTAATAAAACATTAAAAGACAACAGTTGACATTATATTCGGCAATTACAGCCAGTGTCAATAACTTCAACATATAGGTTTTCTTTTACTCAGAAGTACAGTACTCAGCACTAAGTAAATGTCATAGAAACTAGCCATAAACTCCGTACGCACACTACGCACAACAAGCCCCGCCCATTTTGAGTTGTGTGACAATCCATTGGATCCCCACAGCTGCTGGTTTCCTAGTAAAACTACTATTCTTTCATTCACTACTCTTTTAGGTAATTGAAACGGTCCAGACATCCCCCACGCACACCTTCACACTACGTACAAGACAAGCCCCGCTCACCTTGAGTTGCGTGACGATCCGCTGCGCCTCCCACAGCTGCTGGTCCCTCGCAGAAGTAATGAACCCGGCGTGCATTTCCGCGTGTATCTGGCTGAGGAGCGACTCCTGCTTGCGGAGCTCCGCGCTCAGCTCGTTCGCGCTCTCCGGGAAGTCCGCCGGGATCGACAGGAGGGGCGGGACGTATCTGTGAAGGGTGCAAACGCTTATGAATATACGCTTTTATACAAGCACTCACAACGGAGATATATTTGTCATATAAATTTGTCTGTTTGCACATCTTAATAATATAATTATGTACAAGAATTCCTGGTTTAAAAGTAAAAACAATTGCAATTTTCATGTTTTTGAAAACCATCTTGACAATTTCGATGAAAATTGCAAGTTAAGTAGTTTCAAGTTCAAGTAATTGACTTATCAACATATAAGTTAATTGTATGACGTTAACGCGCCATCTAGAAGCTAAGTTTGTACTATCTAATAATGTGCTGGCACTCTACAACTAATTTATTGACTGAACTACAAACCGACCAACTGGTCTAAGAGGTTGCTATGACGGTGGCCTACTATCGGTTGGGTCGTTAGCTCTGCTTTTAGTTATTTAAATAAATACTCTAAAGCTGATATCAGATGAGTCATTTCTTGTTCATTTTTGTCTTTCATTCTGCACATTTCACTCCAAGTGTCACATCTGAACACAAAATGAAACATTAGTGCCGAATGAATTCATTAGTGAATCGATCCAACAGTGTTGGATATTGGCATTTTTCCTCTTTCACTCCCACTCCGAATAAACGAGAAATGAACGGTCTGAACACTGAGAGAATGTTCATTCGCATTCGAATAAAATAATAGAAGGAGATTAAATAAATAAGAAAAAAAAAATAAGAAAAGAATAGAAGGAGGGCCATTTCCTATGAAGGGAAAGTTGAAAAAGTGTCCAGCTGTTTACTGAAAATAGAGGTTCCAATAATGGCCATTCCAGAATGGCGCTAGTGTCTGACAAATAGCGAAATGAACCATTAACATAGCTGTTGTAGACGGAGTGAAGTTTGCTGAGTTATGCCTAGTGCGTCCGCAGCGTCACCCCTAATGAATGGCGGTAGTGTCTGAAAAATAGATATTCGGACATAGCTGTTGTAGACCGCACCGCAGCGCTACTCGTAAATGGACGCGTTTTTACGGACACTTCATACACAGAGATGGCCCTCCTTCTACCTTCTATACTCCATGGTCTCGAGTAAACTTATTCCAAGAGACACGACTTCATTCGATGACATTATTATGAAAAGAACAGTGAATGTTCTTTTCTATATCATTCCGTATTAGCCGTATGAACATAGAATGAAAGAAAAATGAAGCATTCACTCGAGTGAACCGTCTGATATCACCTTAAGATACATTTACAATCAGTCTTTCCTACTTACTTAGTAAGTTGAATGTTCGGAAACAATTTCTCAGCCTTAGTGACGAAATACGTGAAGAGATTCAAAGACATGTTGAGCGCCGGAAGCATCACGTTCGCTATTGTCTGAATGTTTGCGTGGTTTATCTGAAATTAAACAATACCCATATATGAAGCTCAATGTACATAATCTATATTTTACTAACAAAAAATAACTCAAAAACTCAAAATTACTCAAAAACTACTTGTCAAATCTCGTTCAAATTTACGTGGGACCACATGACAAGCAACTGCTTTCGATTAAAACAGGAATCGTCAAAATTGGTTCACCCAGTCGAAAGTTCTGAGGTAACAAACATAAAAAAAATACAGTCGAACTGCGAATCTCCTCCTTTTTTTGAAGTCTGTTAAAAATAAGCGTGTATTATGGTGGTGTTAGTATGATGTAAATCACAAGCCAGCTAAGCAGTATAGCGCTAGGGCTCTAACTTTACAGTCATTTGCTCGAACTCTCCGTGCAGTACCAGTGAAAAACCAAAATCATTTATTAATCACGTGGGAACTTTTTCAATATACTTATGAACGTATTTTTTTCAATAGCGAAATGGCATAAAAAAACTCCTCAGCACATAGTCCCAGTACGCATAATAAAAGACGAAGCATCGTTTTTTTTTACTTACAATAAGCTAATGCTTGACCACAATCCCACCTGATGGTAAGTGGAGATGTGGTCTAGGATGGTGAGCGCACTAACTTAATAAAAGCCTATTCACTCTTTTCTTGAATACATCCACGTCATAGGTGGGCGGGAACGCAGACGCAGGTTAGCTATTCCAATCCTTCGCGGTGCGCATAATGAATGACGACGCAAACCGCGTTGTCCGTACCGGTGGGATGTTCACCACGAAAGGGTGGATACCTGCCGTGCGTCGTGTCGTTCGATGAAGAAATGGGGAAGGGGGAATTAATTCAAATAATTCCTGCGCACACTCTCCAAAAAATCTCCAAAATCGTTACCTGTTCATTGCTAACAACGCTCTCAAAGTGCCGCACGAGCCAGCCCAGCAGGCTGTAGTTGATGGCGGGCAGGCGCGCCACCAGCGCCAGCACCGCGGCCTCGCGCTGGGGCTCCGCCATCGCCGTGGCTTGCTCGAACTGGCCGTGGAGCTCTTGTGTTAGGATGGATTCGGGTAGCTCGCTGGAATGGAACGATATAATATATAATGTATAGTTAGGGTTCGAAGCATCGGCCTCTGGTATCGATACTACTCAGTATCGAGTACTTGCGAGCATCACATTACAAGCTAAAAAAAAGGTCATCGGCACTCAATTTCATATCACTTTGTTGAGAAATAGAAGCCCAATGGCCTTTTTTTTTCGTTCGAGCGCTGAACCGATACTAAATATTGGCAGCGGCCTTTGACACGGCCCACGGTAATGTACACGACCGTCTAAAAACTTGCATTGACAACACTGAAAAGTACTCGATACCGTCGTTTCATATGAGTACTTGCGAGTGAGTACCAGGTGAGAGTATCGAGTACTCGGTATCGAGTATCGTGAACAAAAGTATCGATACCTACTCAGTATTGAAAGTATCGTTCGAACCCTATGTATAGTCCGTTTTTTAGACGAACAGCTGCCATTGCCCGTTTCCCGTACCCTCTAACTGTCTAGCGTACCTCAAATGGTATGTGTACCCCACTGTAACCTATATCTCTAAGAAGTGACGTCATAAACTGTTGCAGATTATTTATGTATAATTTTGTAATCTTTGGTTTATCTCTACTTTAAGTATATCTTTACTTATTGCTCTTTTCGTGTACAATGGTTAGAGGCCATCCATAAATTACGTCACACTAATTTTATGACTCCCCTCTCCTCCGTCCCTCCCCCCTCGTCACAGCTGGTTACATTTGTGAGACCTCTCCTCCTAGTGTAACGTCACATATTATGATATTTTACACCTAGAAATTATTAAATTTAAAACAGCAGTTCCGAAATAAGTTTTATTTCCATTAATTGTTTTTTAACTATACATACCAATTAATCGAATTTGAAATGTGACGTCACGAAATTTAGGACCCCCTCCCACCCCTGGTCACACTACATCGACCCCTCCCCCTTCCCAACGTGTGACGTGATTTATGGATGGCCCCTTATAATTTAAATATAGCCAAATAATTTAACCCACGGCTATGAAGTTAAGCATAGACCTAAGTCAAACTGTAGCCTAGACTAACTTACCTAATATAAGTCTTGAGCATAGCGCAGGCAACAGCGACGTCCCAGTGGTAGGGGAAGGTGGGCGCGCGGTCGGTGTACAGCTTGCGGAGCTGCTGCAGCTTGATCTTGTCCGGCTCCGACCGGTATATCTGGGTCGACTTGATGCCGTGGGCCTGGGGACATGAACAATTAAGTTAGTTACATCACTAGAATACTTGAATTAGATTGTGTAGTCTAGTTACGAGATATACTGAATGGAAATCGAGGGGTGTTTGTTCGATTCCCAGTCTGCGTTCCCAGGTCGTGGGTATTTAAGAATAGTGCGATGAGTGTGTGAAAATAATAGTGCGAGATTATATATTGTCGCAAGAACATAAATAAAAGTAGCTAATTATTACTTCTGATAGAAACAGATTGAATGGACTAGACATCACCACTGAACATCAGGTAAGATTATTAGGAGCATTTATTGTACGCAAGAAAACTCCCTAATCCTGCGTGCAATAGGACTGCTGTGATAAAAACTATTTCTATTTTATCAATAAGGTGGATTAGCCGAAGAAATCCTCCATGAGTCCAATCGATGATGAAATTTCATCTCAACGTTCTCTTTAATGAAATGTTACATTTATTTTGCAAACAATACAAGTAACTTAAAACTTTCCCAAAACACTCAACTAACTACCTCGTCGTTTTCTTAACAGTTAACTTAATGTAAAGTACATGTTTCCATAACAATAAACGTAGATAATAAGTGGAGTGGGTTCAATGCTAAGCGTAGGTACTCGTAATGGTCGAAGTGACAGCGTAGGTTGATCATTAATCATGGCCGACTCTTTGTCCTTTAGTCATTTTTGTACATGTTTTTTACGCTGAGTAGCAAACTTCAATAGACTTTATTTCAGGCTTGGCTTGTTTGTTACAATTATGTTCTCCGGTACTTAAGTATATGTACATTGTACACTAACTACTTTTGTATGTACGCTACTTAACTATGTACACTTGAGAATACAAATGAGATGATCAAAAATGTTCTTTGATGGATGGTCACAAATTAGTAATTAAGGCGTGGAATGACTACGATTTAAGACCGTTGATTTCACTCACACAACCGCATATCTGCGCTAATCTAATGTTACATTTACGTGACGTTGAATAGGGTTGAAAATTGCAAAGCATATTTTTGTTAACGATGTATAATAACTAGGCTGCGAATAAACATTGAATTTGCGGTTTTTTCTAGATAATTCAGAATATACGCATTAAATTCAACATTTGTCCGGTTAACATTTTAATGAAACCACATATCTATTATATTCTTAAAAAAAAATGTTATTACCGCTGAAAATAAAGAGAAATTCGACGCTAAAGTTTATTTTTCTGAAGCCAATTACGATTTTTTGTTGGAAATGTTAAACTAAGATGTTAAATTAAAAAATTAATTTAATATTCTATTCAGTTAACATTTTTCTTTAGACCTTTTTCTATGCTCTGTATTTTTTGCGTGATATATTTTCATAGGTTTCCTCGTACTCGAGCGTTAAAGAAACCTAGTTTTGTTAATATTGAGGTGACATCGCGCCTTAATGATAATAATTAAAGGGAAAACAAAGGCAAAAATATTAATTGATCTATCTATACCTACATATAATCAAGTTTTTTGATAGTTGTGTTATAGGTATGTAAAATGCAAGCTTTAAGCAATCTATACTATGATAAAACTCTAGGGGCAAATTTTCTGTACATTGATTTTTTTTTTTAATTTCGGTTAGGGGGCACTTCAATAACGTGTTAGAGCACAAAAATATTTTTTTTTTTTAGAATTATTGTCTGTCTGTCTGTCTGTCTGTCTGTCCGTCCGGATATCACATGAAAACCCTTGAACAGATTTCGATGAAAATTAGTAAAGTTGTTACTAATACTACGGGTCATATTTTAGGATACTTTTTATCCCGGAAAATTAAAAGGTGCCTACAGTTGGTTACAGCGGGCGGGGGCTGCTCTTCCTCCGCGCCTCCGGGGTTTACATTCACTCTAGGGGTAGGGCAGACTAGTACCACGTGGGGTCGGGGTTGACTAAGTCGGTTTTGTAACCATTTCGACCTACATCTAGAAATTAAAAGAATCCAAAAGAAACAATATATACGCGAGCAGTTAATTTGGTGATCATTTACTACATTTGGTGTTCGAATACAATTTAGAGTGCAGTCGTGACTAAAATAGCTGTAATTTAAGAGGTTTAAAGTACAAAGATTTGTCGAATAAATATAAATCCGTAACAATTCGGTTCCAATCAGTTTTAGACTGACGAGAAAATTGTTTTATTTAATCGTGTCGCGCCAAACTAGTCTGGCCTAGGCCAAACTAGTTTATCCTGAAATCGGGTTTTGCCGGTAACATAATTATACATTATTATAAATATTTTATACACGTGTGTAAAAGAAAGAAAGTTTGAGTATCATAGACTATCGAAGGAATGATTTGAAAAGGCAATCTTGGATAAGCAACATAAATCCTTTACCAGAAATTGGACATAATTTTACTAATCTTACTAATATTATTAATTTTAAAAATTTATGAAGTTTGCATGTTTGAGCTTTCATCTCGCGCTAACCGTTATACGGTTTAAGATGAATGTTTAATCTTAATACACTGAAGCCCCAACTCACAGTCACTAACGGTTACTTAAATCGCTTCTTAGCACAAAATTTGAATGGTGATTCTTTATTAAGGAGCGATTTAAGTAACCGTTAGTGACTCTGAGTTGGGACGATAGTGTTGAGACTTTAAGCTTTGTTGGCGTATTTTTGACATTTTTGTCTATGTTTACTTGGCAATAATTATAGAAAATCATTGCTGTATAGTTATCAAATAATGCTTATTAATTTGCTTACTTTAACAGGAGTAAGTCGCCGCAAAAGTATTTTTTACTAGCTGATAACTTTAAAAACTTCTCATTACATTTGAGAGTAGATACTATCAATACAGAACAATATTTTTTCATGCCTCGTAAACAAAAACAACTTTTAATAAATGTATTTTAAATACAAAGGGCCAATCATTGGAGGGGGTGGGTAAGATTACTGCTGCTTACAGTACGGCCGCTGTATCTTGGCGCGTCTGAACATAGGCTTTGCTAACTTTAGCGCATGTAAGACAGAGATGGCAACACGAACATGCTAACGTGTGACTGAGACACAATACACCGCGTATCGAGTATTGGCAAATTATGTTACTGCGCAGCCTTCTGCGCGAAGTTCAGACGCGCCAAGATACAGCGGCCGAAGTATACCTTATATTGTGATAAAACTCATTGAATCTGAAGCCCGGTTTACATGTATTGAGTAGTTAAGTAGATAACTAAATTTTAAATAAATTAATACGTGTAAACAGACAATTTAGTCATTTTTAGTTATCTATTTAGTTATCTACTTAATACGTGTAAAACGAACATGACTGATGTTTTTTTTTCTAATTTACATGTACATCCTTCTACTGTTGTGCAGTAAACTGTTTTTGTATTGTATTGTATTTTACCTGTAGGTAATCGATGGCATCGCGTACAACTAGAGGTAACCCGGTGTCGTCGTGGCATCGTGATCGCTCCACCGACTGCTGAAGTGGCACTCCGAATATGGGCAGAGCGACTGGAATAAAATCACATCTATTTATAGTCTGTATATCAGTACAAAATTTGTACATAGTATAAAAGTGCAACTGATCGATGTACATGGAAGATATTTGAAAAATCTACTATTACCTATTGCTATCCATTTAGTATCGAAATAGATCAGAAAGATGTTGAGTTTTGGTCCGTTTGTTAGTGCGTTTCTTCCCGCTAATCAGAAACAACTTAACCGATTTGGATGGGGTTTTCAATGAATAAATGTTGTAAAGTTGGACTAATCATGACTAATGTTTAGTGTTTCTTATTTAAATTAATATTCACAAATAAAAACAAAGTAAGAATTCTATATGTCTTTATCGTGGATACTAAGGCATATGTTTCCAGACGCCAAGCTAGAGCGTGTTACTAGTTATGTAGTTCAATATAAACAGTCGTAACATTGACTAATAACAACGTAACCATGAAAATAACACGCGAGTCAATCAACTTCTTTTACCATTTTACATGTAAATAAAAAATAGCCCGACTGAAGTTCGTGTTAACAAGAGTGTATTGTGTATTTGTGTTGTGCAAACTAGTTGAGAGGAACTCGAGATCACTTGACACATTTCGCTCGGCAACTAATGGAATGGAAGGCTTCAAACTTAATGTAGACTTGGTAAATTATATATCATTGTATATCTATTGGCTTAAAGCTTAACGGCCCAGTAAGAGACTTTTGAGATAGGAGCATTTCATTAGAGCATTCTTCACCATGCTGTTCCATTGCTATGTGTATTAAAATATAAAGCTGAAGAGTTTTTTGTTTGTCTGTTTATTTGAAAACGCTAATCTTTGGATTTGCCAGTCGGATATAAAAAAACACATTCGTAGAGGCCTCCTGACCAAACGAGTTGTTTCAAAGTAGTTATGAGGTACACAGGTAACTACACATAATAGGCAAAATAAGGCGCCCAGAGCAAATCTCCACTTACCATCAAGTGGGATTGTGGTCAAGCATTAACTTATTGTAAGTAAAAAAAAATATTAAGGTGGCTATTGGTACGAAATAACAGAGCGAATAATTTCTGATATCAAAATATATAATTAACTAATAATTTGAACGTTCTGTCATAGATGTGGCCCCTGCGAATAATGTATTAAAGTAATATTAAGCAGCTTTTGCATTAGAGACACGTATTTAAAAATCATTTCAATCATTCATACAAATTAAATTTATAAAAGAATAACAATAACTATTATTAATTAAATCATAAAGCAAACCACATAAACTATCCTTATATTTATGTGAATAAAATAAAACAAAACCAATAGGTACAAGAAAAAAATTACATTTTCATATTGTTCTTTCAGAATGTCTGAACTCGTGCAGATAATGTAGTTAGCTAACTCAGTTCGAGTAATAAAAGTGCAGTTAAAATCTTCATAAGGAAAATAAACAACGATATTATAGGAAAACCATAATATTTTAACGAGATTTTCATTCAAATATATGGTAATTATGGTGAACAAAACACTAGATAAGATACTATATTTTCCGTTGACCGTTTAGCAGATATCTATCACTTCGTTTGTCACTAATACAAATAAATTAAATGTACCTAATACGATTGTAAATTTGGATTTTTATAGGTTTATTTAAGCATTACATCTGTCCGCATGTAAGCTGTAAGCTTTAAAGGCCGCTAGGGCCAACGGCAACTTCGAAAAAAATACCCAGTGCTTTGGATAGTTTGCATCTCATCTGGAGCCAATAAGAAGCACAGTACCAGTCATCGGTAAAATGCAATCGCATGGTCATCGGAACGGAGCAAAGCAATGAGTAAAATTTCAATCCGTACAATACGAGAAAGAAGTTCTGCTTTAGATTTCAACATTTCAATTCAATTCAAAATATACGAACAACAAACATACTTATTAACTAACAAACAAACACAGAAGGCAAACAAGACACGAGCATTTTTACGTGTGTAAAGTTACGAAACATTTGCCCAATTTTATGGTTCATTTCTTCAATTCTTCAATGAAAACTAACATTTAAGGAAAACCAAACTTGGGAGATGACCATACGTTTTCCAGTGCGTTAGCAGCCTGGCACTTGACTCACACGAAAATCTAACTGGAAGATAATTTCTGAATTCCAGAGGAACACACAGACAGAAATAGTAACTGATATAATGATAATCCAAAAAGATATAATAATTTAGAGGCATATCTTACCACCTATCGTAAAACCATATAAGAATGGATTCATAACAAAAAACAGCACCACAAAACACGAACATGTAATACCAGATGCAGATCACATTACCAAAGTTAGACTGTTATCAGTTGCCTAAAACGTTTTGTTTTACTACGATCACACACAGATAAGCTAAATTTTTTATCAATGTTATCACCATTAATATTTGGCGTGGGAACTTGCATAACTTTATACTTTTATTAATCTGTAGAATGTCACAATTTTAAACGTTTCTGAAAATACAACAGTCAAGAGATGGGAAAAACGTGTTTTTAAAATTTAATTATTTTAGAGGACATTGCTAAGGCCAAATAAATAATACTGTAACTTTAAAAATTAGTAAATGAATCATCCTACACTGACATACAAATTATTCATTTTTTATTCTTCTTCACGTTTTCCGTGTATATTCTGCTGACGTATATTCATGTAATCCTGGTGTATCATGAAATCCAAATTATGATATGTAAACAGGCACGCGTCTCCGAAAATCCACCTAAGAGTGGGTCAACAAGCCCATCATGGACACGCGCTTTATAATGACCGGCCGTCATAATTTCCCGGACGCGAGATTAATAGACGCGTTCCAAGTAGTAAGCAGACCTATAAAGGTCTGCACTCTGCGGTACCTAGATCTAACACTGACGCAGCGCTTATTTAGGGCACGACTTTAATTACTTATGCTAAAAGCGTAATTCCGAAGCAATTATGTAGTTGTAGTCAATCAAATCCAAGGATATGATGCGAATTTAACACTAACCGCACACAGTATAAGTCTCAAGCATACAATTACAAATACTCGTATCAACATCCACTTGTGACAAACAAAAATCCTGGACCCACCAATTTTGAACACTAAGACATAACGAACTATTGTGTTGAATCGAATGAATGGTTGCTGTTGGCTTTAGCGGCCTTACAGCTTCACGCGGACAGGGAAAATTACTGGATTACTGGATTATTGGATTGGAGCCGAAATACGCCCATTCGCTGTTCCTTTAGTTTGTTTTATATTCCATTGCGTCTATATTTTGTTTGAAATAAGACGAAATTATTTTAGGTAAAAATCTGTGCTAAAGCATGCAGTATATTTTAAATGTGCTAATTAATTTTGTATTTAATACCCAACATGGAACTTTTCAGTTTCATGTTGAATGTAGTATGTCACATCACTCACATCACTTGCCGATAAACAGCAGACGACCAAGACGCTTGTTCAAAATAAGTACCACAATGGCCACAGTACCATCTGATGGTAAGTGGGTGGTGGTCAAATAATAAACAAGTAGTTGTATAAAGTCACCGCAGTCAGGTAAAGAGAGTAACTTAGAAAGTTTGAGACCAAGGCGCTTTTTAACTGACTTCAAAAAAGGAAGGGGTTTCAATTCGACTTTATTTTTTTTTGTGCGTTCCCTCGTAACTATATATCGTTTTTGATGATTCTTTTTATATTCGAAAGCTGCTTGTCATGTGGTCCTATTTAAATTTGGGCGAGATCTGACGAGTTTTTGAGTTATCCCTAATTTTGAAGTCGGTTACTTTTTTGTCACGATTTATTTATGTCTTGTGTCTAAGGATCTTCAATGCCTTTTATGGCCAAATTAAAATGAATGCAATATTTCTTTCAATCTTTCCACAAAATATTTTAAATCGGGAAATATAATAGAAACTATTGTGCATTGTTACATTTTTTAGCTACGGCCACCGATTTATCTAAAAAGCGGCCAAGTGCGAGTCGGACTCGCCCATGAAGGGTTTCGTAGCAGCAAGTAACATAATATAAAAGTTCTTGTAGTTCGTTGTAACTTTGATCAATGTTTTTTGCGGTTTACGATTTATGACGTATTAAAATAAACTACTTACTAGATCTCATTCAAACCAATTTTCGTTGGAAGTTTGCTTGGTAATGTACATCATATATTTTTTTTAGTTTTATCATTCCCTTATTTTAGAAGTTACAGGTGGGGGGGGACACACATTTTACCACTTTGGAAGTGTCTCTCGCGCAAACTATTCAGTTTAGAAAAAAATGATATTAGAAACCTCAATATCATTTTTGAAGACCTATCCACACGTATGGGTTTGATGAAAAAAACATTTTTGAGTTTCAGTTATAAGTATGGGGAACCCCCAAAATTTTGTGTTTTTTTTCTATTTTTGTGTGAAAATCTTAATGCGGTTCACAGAATACATCTACTTACCAAGTTTCAATGGTATAGCTCTTATAGTTTCGGAAAAAAGTGGCTGTGACATACGGACGGACAGACAGACAGACAGACAGACAGACATGACGAATCCATAAGGGTTCCGTTTTTTGCCATTCGGCTACGGAACCCTAAAAATGAGTAAATTAATTTGGCAGTTTTTGCATCGGTATTTCGGCCTCGCCTTACAATTTCAACACGTAATCGCGAAATCGATTCACGATTCGACTATGCAACTGTGTACGTCGTGATTCCAAATGACATTTATTTATTTACTACTATTGTCAGCTGGTACTTTCACGATCAATTTGAACTTAGGGTTAAGAGTTCTTTAATGGAATAGGATTAAGGATATAAAGATGTTTCAAAAGGTGTTTCGGACACTGTTGAGTTACTGAACCGAAAAAGTTTCTTTACATTGGGTAAACAGAGGTTGCGTTCATTCATAGGCTATGTGATGTGTACATAAATTGAAAGATGAGCCGAGTTTCTCGTAAGCAACGTGAACGCGGCCTTGGAGGTGACAAGAGGATGAGGAGTGATAATCTAGATTTAATTTACTGTAAGTTGAAGTAATTTTCTATATCTAATACATAAAATTCTCGTGAAACGGCTCGAACGATTTTCGTGAATCTTTGCGTGCATATCGGCTAGGGACAACATCTATTTTTCATTCCCCTACCCCTAAAAATTTTTTGGCAGAACAACGTTTGCCCGGTCAGTTAGTAATCTTATAAAATCCTTCAACTTGCGGCTAAAGGCAACCATGGTTATGATTATTTTTTGCGAAGGCAATCTAATACTGTTGAATAAGTAATAAAGGGACCTTGGACCTTTTGAAAAAAAGGTTTAATTAACGGTGTGCACCCTGCACGGTTTTTAAAATATCTGGCAATTTCATAGTTAGCAAGAAAATTAGACAACCTGTAGGCCCGCTGTCCATTTATCTGTAGTTAAGACGCATGTCATACGCACGCTATCGTCAATTAATATTTTTCAATGAATAATTTTTAAATTTTCAACTTTCTCAGTTTTCAATTTTTCAATTTTTTATTATTGCTTGCTTGCTTCTCTCGTAGTGAAAGAACGAAATCCGTCCACGGAACGTCATCGTCAAGCAAGCTGCAAGCAAGCGACAATTGACGATAGCGTGCGTACGACTTGCGTCTAAATAGACAGCGGGCCGTATTTTTCCAATTCCTTGAGTCATTCTATCAGTTAATATTGGATTTTTAGGGTTCCGAACGAAAACAAGAAAAAAACTTGGGACACTACGGCATAAAAAATAAAGCCCTTAGCTTGATCGCGTCTTATTTGAGTGATAAAATACAAAAAGTTAGCATAGATGATATTAAGTCATCGGGGTTACCGGCGATGATGGGTGTACCACAAGACTCGATTTTGGGTACTTTTCTTTTTCTGGTATATATATACATACATGAATGATTTGCCTCATTATGTAAAAAAACCCAGCGGATATTGTACTATTTGCTGATGATACATCATTAACATTTAAGTGTAATAGGAATAAAGAAAATTTCGACGACGTAAATAGTGATTTTTCGCATGTCTCGCATTGGTTCACTATTAACAATTTACTATTAAATGCAAAAAAAAAAACTAAATGTACAGAGTTTGTACTACCTAATGTTAAAAAAGTCAACAAATCTCTTAAACTAAATAATGAAACATTGAATATGAATCCACGGTCTTTTTAGGCGGTGACCGTAGATAATAAACTTCAATGGGGCCCACATATAACAAATCGCGCGACAAAACTCGGTAGGGCTGCTTATGCTGTTACAAAAATAATGACGTTGAAACTGCTAGGATGGTTTATTTTGCATATTTCCACAGTATTTTGTGCGCCATCTTGCTGTGGGGCAAGGGAGCCAGTACAGAACAAATATTTATAGTAATGTAGTTTTTATACGGAATAAGCGCGTATAAAAAAAAATGCGATATTCATAATTGCCAAACAAGAAGATTGCACCAATTAGTAACGTCATCTTACCGTCTTTGTAAAGTATAGCGATTTATTATGGGGCTTGATGTACAAATTTATAATAAAATGTGTCTAGGCGACCGCCCTTCACAGCCAATTTTCTCCGAAATTACTGGACAAACTAAGTTGAAATTTGGTACTCATGTGCTTTTTGTGACCAGAAGATGAAAGTATAAAGAAAACAAACGAGTTTTGTAAATGTCTCACACATTTTCAAAATTCGTTTCAAAATTCAAAAAAGAAATGGCCATTGTAAGGATTTCAAATATATTTTTCTTATAGTACTACAATGGATAGTTTTAAAGTTATTCATGAAAGAACGAAAATTTACCATTTCCCCCTTTATCTTCGTAACTACAGAGGCGAGCATTTTGAGAAAATACAGAAAATTGTTCTTTACTTTTATATTACAGGAAAACCTATAAGAAGTTTATGGTCTTAAAGAAAGGACAAAAATGGAAAGATATCAGTAAATACATAAATAATCAACGAACGGAACCCTCTCTAAGCGAATTTAACTCGCATTTGTCAAGTTTTTATAGATAACAATTCGGGCAAATTGATCCAAAAAATTACCATTTATAATATTTACCAATATAGGAACGTAATTTTTCTTGATAACCCACTTGCAACTTATATTACGATCAATCGATCACTTGCAATAATGTTTGTCATAGTCAAATAACAGCTTAGAGCTAATTTTTAATACCTTCTTGTAACTTTAATGAACGAAATCATTTTCACGATTAAGGATAGTTTAAGCTACTGCTAAGTAAGATTCAAGTAGGTAAGTGGTGTTGAAGAAAACAAATTCTAGTATATTAAAAAAAACCCTTAAGTATTCATCGGAATGTTTGGTAATTAAAGAAAGAGTGCAGATTGTAAACCCAATTTCCATATAAAATACAAAATTATTAAAAATGAACAAGCTAAATATAATAATTAAATTCTTTCCTACCTCCCAAAGTAAATATCTCTTCGAAAGGAACTCCGGAAGTGACAGTCGACGGGATTTTGGTCAACTTTTTATCTTTCTTATCTTTATCCTTTTCTTTCACCTTCTCCTTATCTTTGTCCTTCACTTTCTCCTTGTCCTTTTCTTTAACTTTTTCCTTTTTGTCATCTTTTAACTTTTCCTTCGATTCGAGTTTGAATTTCGCTTTTTCTTCTTTTTCCTGCACATATTTCTGTTATGAAAACCAAACCGGTATTTTTAACATTATATTCACTGGCGCAAAATAATAAATTACTTAATAAATAAATAAAAAAATAAGAGAACTTCGAACACAAAACGAGTCAGATATTCACAGATACAAATTAAAAATACAGTGAAAAATTATAATGAATGACACAACAACTACATTAATCGCTTAAAATTCGGACACCTTCGTAAAAACGCTGCGCAGGTGATTCATGTCGAGGTTTCAAAACTCAACTGAATAAACTATGACAGACTATGACTTTGTCGTGTTTATCCATCAAGGCCGCGAGTGCCTACTGTTTATTATTAAAGCTAGATTCACGATACTCCGGGCCGGGTCCGCTGGTTGGTTGGACATTTTTACCTTTAATTTACTATGAGGAACAAATTGGGTTAAGCCACGGAAAAAATAATAGTACTCATAATAAGTAGTTAAACATAACTTTTTTACTGATTTCTACCCTAAAAAAAATACAAATATGTGGTTATATACCACATTGTTTTTAGGGTTCCGTAGCCGAATGGCAAAAAACGGAACCCTTATAGATTCGTCATGTCTGTCTGTCTGTCTGTCTGTCTGTCTGTCTGTCTGTCCGTCCGTATGTCACAGCCACTTTTTTCCGAAACTATAAGAGCTATACTGTTGAAACTTGGTGAGTAGATGTATTCTGTGAACCGCATTAAGATTTTCACACAATAATAGAAAAAAACACTAAATTTTGGGGGTTCCCCATACTTAGAACTGAAACTCAAAAATGTTTTTTTCATCAAACCCATACGTGTGGGGTATCTATGGATAGGTCTTCAAAAATGATATTGAGGTTTCTAATATCATTTTTTTCTAAACTGAATAGTTTGCGCGAGAGACACTTCCAAAGTGGTAAAATGTGTGTCCCCCCCCCTGTAACTTCTAAAATAAGAGAATGATAAAACTAAAAAAAATATATGATGTACATTACCATGGAAACTTCCAACGAAAATTGGTTTGAATGATATTTAGTAAGTAGTTTTTTTTAATACGTCATAAATCGTAAACCGTAAAAAACATTGATCAAAGTTACAACGAACTACAAGAACTTTTATATTATGTTACTTGCTGCTACGGAACCCTTCATGAGCGAGTCCGACTCGCACTTGACCGCTTTTTTTCAGTGGGAAGCTTTCGCTTCTTCTAAAAAATCAGTGAAAAGTAAACCTATTATGAACTTTTAAAAAAACCATTAATGTTTCAGGCAATTCATTTATCGGGCCTTGAACGACGTATGATTGGCTAAAAAGTAAAAAGTTTTTATTAATTTAAATTAACTTAAATTCGTATTAATACGAATTTGACGTTTACACTGGAACATGGCTGGAATTAGGATTTCATAACAGGCCGCCTGGTCATAAAAAGGTCAGCTATTTTAAATTTTTTTGTACATGGAAATTTTGCAGTGCTTTATATTCCGGCCAGGCGCAGCGTAAATCATTATTAAGTTAGTAGTCACTGAACCGATCCTTCATTACCCACACTTCATTTGTGTACATCTGAATTCATCGTTACGTACATCGTATCGTGCTTGTCAATTTCGATTAGACACTGATTTTAACCGTAATTTTCCTGCCTTAATTAATTATTCATCGAACATGTTTTAATTATGTTCGTTTATTCTTACTATACTTATATACAGTACCTAAATAAAACTACATGTATTTTAAAGGAATGTGAAAGAAGAGGGATTGGAATAAACTCCATCAGAAAAATAAAAGATGAAACATGATATTTGGCGAGAGCAGCACAGAAGGTCAAGTAGCAATTAATTTCGTTGTATAACTTTTATTTCTGTTGCCAAGATCAGTTGATACTGTATTTATAAAGGCATAAGGTATATTACAAATATGTTTTGTGGGTATATTGAGGCTTATTGAATAAATAAGTATGACATTAAATACAAGATTATGCGGAGTGAGTAGATAATCCACAATCAGATTATCTTAAGGTATGTATGACATAAGCATTTATACCAATGCACAATTCCTTGCAACACTGTTTCATACTCGTAGTCAGTTGTGGGACTAACATATGCATGCATGCATAAAATAAATGGCTTGTTATAGTTATTATTGCGCAGTACATAAGATGCAAATGTGTATTGAAGTATGTTCTTATTTTATTAACATAACAACTACCCACATTGTTATGTAAATAACGAAAACTAGCGGAACCACCTGATGGTAGGTAAGTGGCCGGATTGCAAGTACCAAATAACTGTGACCGAGACATAAAAAACATTTCGCGGTCCATTTTAGAAGCAGGGTAGTAGGCCACTACGCATACTATTAGCTAATACTAGCTAGCAAGCTAGCCAGGTTTAGAAACGTCCTATCACCTACCACCATGCATGAGTATCGCCGGAATTAAAGTTAAACTGCGAGGTACAGAGCTAATTAATTGCAAAGTAGGGACTTGGTGGCACATAGGGATTGCAATCCGGAAAACCGGATCCGGTCATCCGGCCGGATCCGGTGTTTTTTACGCATACCGGATCCGGTGGAATTTGCCGGATCCGGCGACCGGATCATATAAAGATGTGTAGTTGTTACATGTACATTTGTTATTGGCTCCTTTCTTAAAGAAAATAAATAGAAACAAATACAGCAACTGATATATTTTTAGAAGACAAGTTTTATTGACAATCTGTTCTACTTCTAACTAAAATTACAGTTTTCGGACTGTTTAAATCCAGACGCACGTATAATATAGGGTGGCGCAAAAGTTATCACAATATCGGAAGATAGCTATTATTTTTTTAAATAGCGGTAAATATCAATTCTGCTGTGATATTTGTGTACAAAACAGATAAAATACACGCCAATAATACACGAATCGCTATACTCCTCAAGAACGCGGAATAATCATAATAATCTCTCGTTTTAGTGATTCGCACTAGCCGGCAAGATCGCCCGTTTTAACCGCTCTAGATTTTTGGGTTCTTGGTGGGGTTTCTTCAAGTCACGAGTCTATGTCAACAAGCCTCAGGACTCTTGAAGCTCTCAGAGAGAATATCAGTCATAAATGCGGAAACCTTTCGCCAGAAGTTCTGACAAGAGTGATGGAAAATGCCATAAATCGTTCTTGTATGGTCACCTATTCTAGCGGCAGCCACTTGGCTGATATAATTTTTTCTACTTAATGAAAAAAATATTCAGACATCAAATAAACACAATCCAGTAGCAAAACTAAAGTTTTACTTTTATTTAAAAAAATACAGTCTTCTTTGTCTGTATCGGATGACAGCCTTTGCGCCCCCCTATATAATAATCTAGCTGAAGCGTACCCACTTCGCTGGGCGTCAAACATTTTTACTTGTAATGAAGTAAGTAAAATTATTAATCACAGTAAAATATAGCCTGTATCACTAAGGAATAATGCACCTATTTATTGGTGTATTTTTTTTTTAATTGGTCTAATAGTTTTTGAGTTTATGCATTATAAAAAAATATCAAAACTTTCCGTTTAATAATATTATGATATTCATCATTGTGTGCTACCTGACATGACACGTGCGAGTATTTATTACGGCTCGGTTTCATTTACTTTGTTTATTGTATTTGCGTTCCTTTATAATACAAAAAAAATTATACCTCAAAAACAGTCTATATTGGAACGAAAAGGAAAAATTCTGATCACGTGATCAATCCGGTCGGATCCGGCCGGATTGGTGAAAATCCGGTAAAATCCGGCCGGATTGAAAATGACACCGGATTGCAATCCCTAGTGGCACAGCCTCGGCGCCTCGCAGTTCGCACACAACGATCAGGATAGGTTAGGTTACCCCCCAAAGTAAAACAACTGTTTTTCTAATAGGGATTACTTGGGAATTACGGATGTCTGAGCATTATTGATTTTAATCCAGGTTATCTTGGTTACAACACAACAATCTACAGATATTAACAAAGATATAGATAATATTTTTGGTTGAGGTACCAAGTTATCCAATCTATCAAAAACTAGCTCGAGCGCTAAAATAAATAACATCAAGAAATGTTAAAATTGTGATGTGATTGGCAATTGAGTTGTTTCCTAAAATTTTTTTTTGTTATAAATGGAAAGTTCATATATAAGTTTTATAACAAAGTTATTTTAGTTTTTTTTTATTCGCTATAATTTAAAAGTTACATCAAATCAAAAATACGTTTTTGAATCCAGTACCGAAAACACGCCGACAATTCCCGAATAGACCCGAGCGCGCGTGTGACGTCACTTTGTTAATTGCTATTCATTGCAGCATACAGCTGATACTGTGATTTGACTTTTAACTGATAAAATCTTGATATTATCGTCAATATATTGACAAATATATCAAAAATGCTAAACCTTAAAAGTTATCGTGCTTGTTTTGTACCATTACGTGTAAAAACTACAAAAAAAACACCCCAAAGATAATGTTAAATGTGTATCTACCTGTGACCTTTTCCCGAGGAATAAGAGGTAAAATCTTAGTTTTCGTTCATAGATTCGCTTTTAGGGTTCCGAAGTAAAATCGGAATCCTTATAGTTTCGTCATGTCCGTCCGTCCGTCCGTCTGTCCGTCTGTCCGTCCATCCGTCCGTCCGTCTGTCCGAAGCAAAGCGGCCAGACCCTTACTGCTAGAAAGCTGTAATTTGGCATGGATATACATATTTATTAAAACTCCAGAATCGTAGAATTAAATATTGAAAAACATTTTTTTTCAGGGTACCTCCCCTACAGGCAACGTGAGGATGATTTTTTTATTCGTCGCCTACCCTGTAGTGTGGAGTATCGTTGAAAAGGTCTTCCAAAAATATTATAGGTCTTGTAAGACCATTTTTGGAATTAGGGGTCCGTTTGCAAAATGTTTGGCTTTAAAGTGCTAATTTTGGTTACAGTCAAGTGTCCCCCGCCCAACTGTTGACTAAACGGTTGGAGTTAGACAAGTGAAAAAATTCTCAAAAATAGGGTACTTATATGATGAATTTACAAGGAAAACTATCACTGCTATGTTAACATAAGTATGAGTCATAATCGATAACCTGACACGCACATGCCCGTTTTTTTTATAAAACAACTCATGGTTTTATTTTATTAGGTTAGGAATTTTGCAACGTTGATCCTACTCAAATTCAATGAGGATCTGTTGATGGGTCCTGGGGCTACAAAGTGGAACACGTGGTAGAACAATGGTAGGTAGAGTAAAACGGAACCGTGTTTGAAGATATTAGATAATATTATCGTTAACATTGTAAAACCAGTAGGTACATAAATAAATAAATAAACGCTTCACACTCATAGCCCCATGCTAGGATACCCAGTGTCGTGGGTGCCATAGACAACACAAGGACACACACTCAGACCAAGAACAGAAATACAAACTAATCATTCAAACCATCTCGCAGCATCCACCTCGCATCGAATCGAAACCAGGACCCTTGACTTAGCGATCTGGAGTGGTAACGATTCGCCACACGAGTCGTGATCATTGACCAACTTGGCGTATTTCGGAGACAAAAAAAAATTATATATTGTACCAGTTTTATGTATAAAGCGCGTACAGACCCATACCACCGCAGTAGGTTTCCCTGTGTCGCGGGTGGCATGGTCAACACAAATAACACGTCACTATAACACCCAAGACAAATAATTATTTGTCACATTTTATTAGATATGGCCGGGAATTGAACCTGGGACCCTCACTTCGCAGGCTGGATCGAATCGCTATCAACTAGGCTATAGGGTCATCATATGTATGTTGTACCTACTACTAGCATAGAATTTCTGTAGTATTGCATTGTGCATTTTTTTATTAATCACATTCTTCACTTCTCTCAGGATCCATATCTGAAATTTAGGTAGACGAAGTCGCGGGTAGAAGCTAGTTGTATGATAAATGAAATATAATTTTATCATACAACCCTGATTTATACCCCTAACACCTTGCCCTGATTTCTCCCAGACACGATTTACCAGTTAACAGTGTAACCTTATATAAATTTATTTAGTGTGTACAACCAATAGAGAGTTTTATTATAATATTTAATGAAGAATAAATCATTTAACATTTAAATTTACAATAAAATTACGTGTTATGAATATCTTTTTGCACTAAATTCCGGATATTTTTACTCAATTCACGTAGAAGCTTCTAACACTGTGTAATTGCTTTAACAAAATGACGTCACTAACATGGCGACCAAATCTGGCGCGTTTGTAGTCACGTGATTCTTTTTGAACTTTTATCAATTTTGAATTCATTATTATTAATATTAAAAATAGTTTTTAAGCGTTTTTAACAATGCCAATTAATATAATTTGTGTTAAAGATTTAAAATACATTTAAAAAATATATATATTTTTTAAAATGAACAACTCAATTGTTTACACATGCATGGAGCGAATGCGTAGAACTTTATTTCGCGTCTATTTATATTTAGTGATTAGCACTAATTAGTTTTTATTAGATTAGCCAACAGAATGTTCTACACACGTTTAGAAACCATCATCGCACCACCTCCACATCGCCTTTAGACCACCTCCGCCCCCGTGTAGTGTGTAAACAACATTAAGCTATGTATACACTAGTGCGTTTTCATCGTCAATTTTCGTCTTCATCTTTCAGATCTTCTTGGATAAAGCGTATGCGATATTGATCGCCATAAAACGCAAGCAGCTTGGTGTTTACACCTAAGCGTTTCGCTCAGTCATCAAAACGGAAGCGTCTAAAATTGTATCTATCGGTGTTGCTTATTTAGTTGCTTATAAATGCATAAAAGAAATGCAAAATGTGGATAGAAATAAAAATCTTAATAAACTGTCTATTTTTTTATTCTGTTCCAAGAAGATCGACAAGAACAAAACATTTAATTTTCTTTTATTATTTTAGTTAGTTATTGCATAATACTTGATAATATGTACGATAATCTTAATATATATATAAATTACGTGTCACGTTGTTTGTCCGCGATGGACTCCTAAACTACTTAACCGATTTTATAAAAATTTGCACACCGTGTGCAGTTTGATCCAACTTGAAAGACAGGATAGCTTACATCTTCCTTAAGGCACACGGAAGGTTTTAATAATTAAAAAAAAAACTTTTGACAGAACGAAGTCTGTCCGGGCAGCTAGTTTTCTATAAAATCTAAAGTTTTCATTTTATCTTCCGCCATTTTGTTTCAAAAAAGGCGCGGAATGACGCGCGGGAACCACCGGTGATGGATCAGCGTGCGCTAGATTTATGCGCTGTTTTCAAACCAGTTTTAATGCATGTGTTATTGCATGCGGTATGGTTTTCAAGCATGCATATGAGGAACTAGTATAAATTTAAAAATTAAAAAAAACTGTCTGTTTAAAAAAAACTTTTATGATATACTCATACCTATTTGACATCCTTATGGTGAGCTCTTTAATTCGATATCCATATTGCGTTATAACGCAACATTCTCTTTACTACCTCGTGTCTTATAAGACACGAGGTAGTAAAGAATATTACATTCATACATACAAAATACGCGCGAAAAACATAACCCTTCCTGGCAGTCGGGTAAAAAGGAAAATGATCATGAAAGCGCACTGGTATAGGCATAGCTTTAGGGCTTCTTTTGTTTGGCAAATGTTGTTTATTACATTTTTTATCAGAAATTGAAGTTGCTGAAGCAGACATAAAAAATTTGGTTTGAGTACCTTACTACACACCTTATCTTTTTCTCTTAACTTCTCACGCTTTTCTTTTTCTTTCTTCTCCTTTT
Organism: Thymelicus acteon; assembly: GCA_951805285.1. Taxonomy (NCBI): domain Eukaryota; kingdom Metazoa; phylum Arthropoda; class Insecta; order Lepidoptera; family Hesperiidae; genus Thymelicus; species Thymelicus acteon. The sequence continues at coordinate 6,318,293 of OX638233.1, forward strand.
CTCTTTCCTTTTCCCTCTCCTTCTCCTTCTTTTTCTCCTTCTCAATTAGCTCCTTTTGTTTTGTTGCATCTTCTAACACTTTTTCTTTGTCTCTTGATTTCTCGCGTTTTTCCTTGCTTTTTGAGGGAAATTTAAAAGATTTTGTCTTCTTTGATTTGGAGGGACTTCTAGAATAAAAAATATCTTTAAGTAATATAGTACATTTTGTTGAAAGGGTGTACTCAACAGGAACATAAGCAAAGCATGATAAACTTTCCTTGCCAGTAAGTCAGTACAGTAGAATGGATGTGAGATTTTTATACCACAAAAAATAATATTTTGACTAACAGTAGTACAGTAATCTCCAAACTTATTGGCCAGGATGAAGTTGGCACAGCTGCATGAAGGGAGCGCTCGGGTGACCGTATTCCATCGTAGTTGATGTCCCATCCACCCACATTTATTTTCTGACAACTGATTTATTTTAAAAAATAATTTATTTATTCAAAGTAACAGAGTTTTATGCTTACTGAAGTTAAAACAATATTGAATATTGTCCGCTGATACCTTATTTTACGTTCTGCACATCAACTCGCACCTAACTTCAGCCCGGCCAATAAGTTTGGAGATTACTGTATATTGTTACTTTCAACAAGAACCCAAAACACCTCAGTAGTGATGCTACTACATAGCTTCACCTTTGTCATGAGATATTGACAAACTGTGTAGTTCAATGGTTAACATGCTGGATCGCCGTACCAAGGGTCTGCCTGGCTCTGTCTAGGTGTGTTCTCGACTTTGTGTGTTGTCTATGGCACCCACAATTTAGGGAATCCTAAAGTGGGGCAATGAGTGTGTAGCGTTATTTTATTTATTTATTTATATTTAAATGTTACAGTGACACAATGTTAATAATTTCTTGGTAAACTTGATAGTAAGATTGAAGGCATTAAATTGTCTCTCGAAGAAGAAAAAAAGGTATTGCAATTATAAACTCATCGCTAAGTAATAATAAGGGGCCAGCCATAAATTACGTCACATGTTAGGGGGGAGGGTGGTCGATGTAGTGTGATATTGTGTGACAAGGGGTGGGAAGGGGTCCTAAATTTCGTGATGTCACATTTCAAAATCAAATAACTGGTATGTATAGGTATATATTAAAAAACAATAAATGGAAATAAACTTATTTCGGAACTGCTGTTTCAATTTAATAATTTTTAGGTGTAAAATTTCATAATATGTGATGTCACACTAGGGGGGGAGGGGTCAAAAAGTCATTTTCATGAAATTAGTGTGATGTAATTTATAGATGGCCCCTAATGGGTGTACCAAAAATCGTAGTTTGGTGTTGCCACTAAAAAGAAAAAAGCAGCTAGACAGCTGACAGTTAAAGGTTAACTCGTCGATTACCGGGAACGTGGATGCACGTTCGAACTCAAAGGTACCGCCGCCACGCGGATTCTAACGAGTTAATAGAAATGGAAACTTTAGAGCAACTCATTTTCAAAGCTGAACATATTCAAATATGATGAAAGTTTGGGCACTGTTTGCATGACTTCTCCCCATTAGTGGCACTACTGATCATAGGTCTGTTCTCTTGAGTAAGCCTGGAGCGGAGAGGTTGGTGGAAAATCCAAGTGTTAGAAGTTTTTATGTCACCTCCAACATGGCTTTACAAAGCTGATATCTTATGACAACAACCAGGACCAAAGGATTTACGAGCCATTCGAAGCACGGAAGTGTTGAAAAAAAAATTGCCACTAGCGGTCACCATCCTACTACCAACCATGCTCAGTTGCTTAACTTTGTCGATTACTTCAGAATTACACAAGTCCCCGGCTATGAGTTCTTCATTTCATGATTGCACTGTTCATATGTTTCAAACATGATAGCCATGCATTGATGGAGCAAGGGTTATGAAAGCACCTTGAAATACAAGCCTCTTACTTCGTATCTGTGTCCTCTTCAGGCGAACTTTCTCCTTCAAGCGCAGCATACCCACGATCCTTCTTTGATTCTTTCTTCTCCTTGCGTCTGCCTAATAAATCTTTCTTACTAGGCTTTTCATGTTCCCCACCATCACTGACTGTAAAAAAGTAAACAAAACCGAAATTTGCAAAAGGTTCAACGCGAAATACATAATGTCTGATACAGTATTGAACTAGAGGTTATCATTTAAATCATTATAGATATATAATTAATCGTAATTATTAATATTTACTGCGTATGATGTGCCTGATGTCCAGTTATGGATACTTACAGTCACTTTCATTACTCTTTCGTCCAGATTCGGAAGCATATAATCCTGGAAAGTCTTTTTCAACATCTGGACTTTCAAAGTCCATAGCTATTTAAGGAAATGTTATAAATAAATCGGCAAATTGATTTCAAACAACTATGAAATCCTTTTTAATTTTTCTTCAGAGAAATTCGGAAGTTTCGGAACGTCAATAATTAATTACGTTGCGTCAAAGTCGTCAAAAATGTCAAATTTGTTGTCACATTTACAGACTATAAACAAGGCTTCAAAGCACAGATTCTTACTCTGTGGCAATAGCCCGTTGGCCAAAAATGACCATAGACAATGTGTGAAGCACAGACTATATCAAAGGCACAGACTGATTATAGTCCCATGTCAATGTCATCTGTCATATCCGTCAGCAATGTCAAGTGTCAACTTATAAATTTCAATTTCAGCTGACGAGTGACGATGACGATTGTCATTTCTGTTTGGATGGATTATTTTGGCAAAACAATTTTCTAAAATTATAAGACAGTGATTTTTAATGTGATTTCCTCATGACCGGTATTGAATTTGAATATAGATCTTTTAATAACGCAGTCATTAATGCTTGTTACTTTTGATGAGATATCGATTTATTAAGTTTAGTGGCTACTGGTCAATTTGTTGATTTCAGGCATAAAGCAATAATTCTAAATGTCATGGTTCGCGGATCTGGCCGGCAAGGCGGAAAGCCTTCTCAACAATCTAGACGAGCAGACCGGCGCGGCTTTGCGTAACCATAACGTATTGAAGCATCCAAAACATGAATTTATGCAACCGGAATCATCAGGCCAGAGACGGCGACCATTGCCTCGTAGTGCCAAGAAAATAATTCCTGCAGATAATAGATCCATAAACGCTCCTTCTAGAAAAAGTTCCCCTACATCTCATCAGTCACGGTCACCAGCTAAGGATCCTGTAGATTACCCAAATGTGAGGAACCGAAAGTCGCCTCAAAGAAAGCCAAACACTCAGTACACTCTCAACAACTGTCCCCGAACTTTAATTGAGGAACATATTGACAATGTGTGTGTTGACCAATTTGGGTTGCGACAGAGAAGTAAGTTTAATATGTCAAGTAATATATTGTTTATCGTTTTAATTAATATGATAAACGCCCCAACTCAGAGTCAGTAACAGTTACTTTAATCGCTCCTTAGCAAAGAATCACCATACAAAATCTGTACTAAGGAGCTATCTAAATAAGTAACCGTTAGTGACTCAGAATTAGGGTGTTAGTATTTCATTTATCTTTTGATAACAGAAATCAATGCATTATATCAAGTGGCAAAGCTGTAATCATATTTCATTACTATCAATTCAGATTATTATTATTTTTATCTTATATTTTGATGACCTTGTTTTGTTTACTATGTTTGTAGACCTTTGTCCTGGGTATTCATAAGACAGATAATGTTTTTACCTTTAGGTTTTGCTTTTGATTAAATGATGAAAAAATTGATTTCAGGATACAGCTTGCCCTCTGACTTGGAAATTTTACACAATCAAAGTTATACATATAAGATGCAAGACTTGGAAGTAGAGAATGCTATGTTGAAAAATGAACTCAATGTTGTGCACAGGGAGGTATCAGACATGCTCAACAGGTTACGGAAGACAGAAGATGGTAGCATTATTACTATATTATTAGTAGATATTTTATTTTCAACTAGCTGACCCTGCGAACTTAGTATCTCCTAACTTTTTTTCTAAAATAAAAGTAGCCTATGTTACTCCTTGTTACATCAGCTATCTGCCAGTGAAAGTCCCGTCAAAATCGGTTCAGCCATTTCAGAGATTAGCCAGAACAAACAGACAAACAGACAGACAAAAATTGTAAAAAATGTTGTTTTGGTATATGTACCGTGTACCTATCCAAATGCACTTAGTAAAAAGTAATTATTTTAATATTACAAACAGACACTCCAATTTTATTTATTTGTATAGATGTGCTTAATACTTTTTCAATATTGCATGTTAAATTTACCCACCAGAATTCAGAGTGTACACTGCTGAATAAGAGAGCATCCAAATCTTCTCATTTGATGTTACTTGGCTCTGAATTTGTTTCAATCTGAAACACTTATAAAGACTTGATATTTTCTGGTTACTATTCTTGGAGTTAGGATTTTTTAGAGTTCTTCCTTTGCCTCTTTTTATTGAAATATCTTTTCCGTGACTGATATGGTTCAATTTAAATAGATCAAAACAGTTTTGTGATAGAAAATTGAATAAGATTATTTTTTTATAATATAAATGTGATGGTGGTGTAGGGGTCCACCATTAACTGACTCCGAGTGGTCTAGTGGCGGATGTAATGAAACTACTGATCTTGTTGGTGCTTACTATGTGCAAGCGAATAGGAATGTTTTATTTGAGCACCCCTGCCTATATTTATATGCCTGGCTAAACTTACAATTGACCAATAGCAATTAATTTTATTTTCTTAACCAATTATAATACATAAATTTTGTCCAATGAGATTAAAATAATAATAATATTATTAAAACATTATGCACATCGTTAATAACAGACGAAACGCATAATAGTTCTGTCGCGCTCTAACCGACGATGGGCCGGTCGCCGGGCGGTCGTGCAGATTCGTGTGCGGCCTCTCGCAGATGCTCCGCCGGACGGTCTTATAAAAGCGCGCAGGACAGCGCGCGCGCACACTCGGCGGGCGGCGACGGCGCGGAACACATCTCCGGAACAGCAAGAAGAACTCGGAAGAAGCGACTGCGGCGTTGAAGAAACTTGCTCGAAGATGGTCGTCGGATGCATGAAGATTAATTGAAGATAGTCTGCGTGTGAAGACGATGCGGCGCTGATGATATTTGCGGCTGTTTCATGTTTCTAAACGGAGACGTTATACGTTGAATTATCTCGCTTCAATATGCAGCTCGCAGTATCTCAGTAGCCGGGGGTAGATAGGAAATAAATATTTTCTTCAGACCTTCGCCTTCTGCGTTATAATAGTAGCAGGGTGTATATTATTTATTTACCCTTATTTGGCTGCTACATCACTCTCCCCCTAGCGAAAGCGTACCGGAGGCTTGACGACTCGCCCATGTCTTGTAGTTTTCAATATAGGTTTGATATGGGTTGATGTTGTAGATGATGGGTTTTCAATCTTCCTCGCTGATTGTTGAGGTGATAATGATGATGATGAGTCCTCTAAAGTATCCTCGTCAATAATGTAGGCAGGCTTTAGTCGATCGATTGATATTATAGTAGATTTCCTTCCGGGTATTTGTAATTTGAAAGTCTTGCTATCTCGCTCTAAGACTTTATAAGGTCCATCGTAGGTAGGTTGAAATTGTTTTTTCACCGCGTCGTTTCTTACGAAGACTTGTTTGCATGTTTTCAAATCTTGATGAATGAATATAGATTTCTTGTTTTCATGTGATGATATGCGTTGCGACGATAAGACATTGTTTATCGATTCTTGTAGTTGAGTTACAAAATCGTAATTCATTTCTTGATTGTTTGACGATGTTGAAGTGAAAAAGTCACACGGTAGTCTTATGCTGCGGCCGTAAGTTAACTGAGCGGCGCTAAGACTAGTGTCTGCACGCGGTGTTGCTCGTAGTCCCAATAGCACTGTAGGTAGCTCATCAATCCACTTTGTATGTTGAGATAAACGAGTTTTGAGTGCGGTCTTCAATGTACGATGCCATCGTTCGACTATTCCGTTTGCTTGCGGATGGTATGCCGTTGTGCGTGTTTTTTGTATACCCATTGTTTGAAGGAGTTTGAGAAATAGGTTGCTTTCGAAATTTCTTCCTTGATCCGTTGTGATGGTTTTAGGTGATCCAAAACGAGTAATCCAATTTTCATATATTATTTTCGCGATGGATTCAGCTGAAATATCATCGGCGGGAATTGCTTCTGGCCATCTTGTTGTTCTGTCGATCATTGTTACGAGATATCGATGTCCTTGCGGTGACGTAGGTAATGGTCCAACGATGTCAACGTGCAGGTGTTCAAATCTCTCCGTAGGTGGAAATGAAGCTAGGCTGCTTGATGTATGCCTATGTACTTTGCATTTTTGACATTGAATGCATTGCTTCGCCCAGTTTCCAACATCCACTTGCATTGAAGGCCAAAAGAATTTTTCAGTGATGAGTTTTCTTGTTGTTTTAACACCTGGATGACTTATGTTGTGTAGTGCATTGAAGACTTCGCGACGACATTCTTCTGGTAGGTATGGTCGCATGGTTGACGTTGAGGCTTCACAGTAGATAGGTAGATGAGTCATTGGTATTGTAACTTGCTTGATGGACAAGTTACTTTGCTTCGATAGTTTCTTAATGTTGTCGCTATCTCTGTCTTGCGCTTCGGCGATCTTGCGATAGTCGATTGATGTAGGGCACGTTACACTGTCGATTGGTATGCGACTGAGTGCGTCGGCGACTATGTTGTCCTTCCCACTGATGTGACGTATGTCGGTCGTGAATTCACTGATGAAAATGAGTTGTCTTGCTCTTCGTGGTGTTTCCGATGGTGATGGTTTCTTCTGAAGTACATATGTTAATGGCTTGTGGTCGGTAAAAACGATCAGGTTTCGACCCTCGAACGTTTTTCTGAAGTGTTTGATAGCCATATAGATAGCGAGTAGCTCTCTGTCGAATGTACTGTAGTTACGTTGAGTATCGGAGAATTTCTTCGAAAAATAGCCAAGTGGTTGCCATTTCCCGTTGATATATTGTTGTAGTACAGCTCCCGCTGACAAATCGGACGCGTCGCTGAAGATAGCAAGGGTTGCTTCGTGCGATGGGTGAGCGAGTAAAGCTGCATTTTGTATCGCAACTTTACAAGCTTCAAATGCCTTCGTGGCTTCGTTGTTCCATTCGATTGACGTTTTATCTTTTTTCTTCGTGTTGTGAAGGTAGGCGTGAAGTGGTGCTTGAATTTCAGCGGCTTTGTTTATGTGTTCTCTGTAGAAATTTATCATTCCAAGAAATCTTCTTAGTTCTTCGATTGTTTTTGGTTTCGCATAATCGACGATTGCTCTGACCTTTTCAGTAGGCGGTTTGATTCCTTCCTTACTGACGGTGAAACCAAGAAATTGAACTTCTTGTTGTCCAAATATGCATTTCGAAGGGTTGATTGTGATTCCATTTTCTTCTAACCTCTGTAGCACGGTGCGTAAATGGGTTTCGTGCGTTTCTTCATCAGGGCTTGCAACAAGGAGATCATCGATGAATGCGAAAACGAAATCGAGTCCATGAAGTACTTCGTGTATGAATCTTTGAAAGGTTTGACCAGCGTTCTTCAGTCCTGGTGTCATTCTTGGAAATTCGAATAATCCCATTGGTGTAATTATTGCTGTCTTCTCTATGTCTTCATCACGTACTCTTATTTGTTGGTAAGCTCGGTTGAGATCGATGGTGGAGAATATAGTCTTGTTTGACAGTTGATGAGTGAAGTCCTTGACTCGCGGTATTGGGTAGCGGTCAGGAGTGGTAATAGAGTTCAGTCTCCTGTAGTCTCCACAAACTCGTAATTCTCCATTCTTCTTCGGTACGACGTGAAGTGGTGATGACCAAGGGCTTTTGCTTGGACGGCATATTCCTTGCTCGATCATGTTTTCAAATTCCTTTCGAACTTGCTCGTATCGGTGTGGTGCGATTGGACGTGCACGGCAGTGAAGTGGTGGTCCATTGGTTTCGATAAAATGTTCAACGTCGTGCTTCGGTGTTAATTTCATTGATGTTATTCTTGTGATTCCAGGATATTCTTCAAGGATCTTGTGATATGATTGTTGAACATCTATGCTTCTTATTGTGGGTAGATTGGTTGCTTGGACGAAAGACTGAGATGCAAGATTGGTTTTCCCATCGATGAGTCTTCTATTTTTGATGTCGACGATCAACTGGTGATGTTGAAGAAAATCAGCACCGATGATTGGTTTACTGACTTTAGCGATGATAAATCTCCACTTGAATGGTCGGCGTAGATTTAAATCTAGTTCCATTGATTTTTCTCCATATGTCGGAATGGTCGTATTGTTTGCGGCGTAGAGTTGAAATTCCAGTGGCTTCATCTTCTGTCCTTGTCTCGGCGGTAATACTGAGATATTCGCTCCGGTGTCGATAAGGAAGGTGAGCTTGCTTTTTTTATCGGTGACAAAAAGACGGTAGGATTTTTCTGTTACGCCGGATCCCGTCGCATCAAGCGTAGTAGTTAGTTTTCCGACTTCGTATTTTCAATTTTGAATGTACACGGCGTTGTGCATTTTCTTGCCTCGGAACCGAAACGTCGATGATAGTAGCAGTAAGGAGATCTTGTTCTTGAGCTTGTTCGACTTCTACTTGCAGAGCGGTCGCGACGAAAAGGTGATCTTCGATGTTGGTGATTGCGCTGATTGTACTGTTGCTGGTAACAGGTTTGATGCTGGGAAGCTTTGAGCGCGGCGACTTCGAATGATAGCTTCCGAATTTCTTCGAGAAGAAATTGGGTATCATTGGTCTTGGTTGAAGTGCCTTCGATCATCGATATGTGTGAGCTGCTGCTGTTTTCGATCATCTTGTCCGCCAGGAGTGCCAGTTCATCGAGCTTCGTCTGCGTGCTGAATGTTTCACTCACTGCTAGTACCGATCGAACATGTGGGGGTAGGTGGTTTACCCACATTAGCCGTAGCGTCGAATCTGGGACTTTATCTCGCGCCAAAGTACGCATTCTGCGTAGGAGTTGTGTAGGCTTCTGGTCTCCAAGTTCTATTTCTGATAGAAGTTTCTGTAGCTGGCGACTGTCGGATTCTTCGTATGCAGAAATCAGACGATTCTTCAGCGAACTATACTGGTCGCTTGCCGGTGGGTTGTACAACAGGTCCGAAATTTGTTCGATGTCTTGCTTCTCAAGTTGGGCGATAACCATCTGTGCTAATTGTGCTTGACTCTTCTTCAAATCGTTTGTTGCGGCTTCAAAACTGACAAACCAAAGTCGTGGTTTATCTCTCCAAAACGGCGGTATTCTCAATGACAGAGATATACTGGCGATTTCTTGCTCCTTGGCCGGGTTTGATGTCGATGCGTCGGATTTCTTCAATGCTCCCTCCATAGTGACGTTTTGATTACACTGATTTTATATACTGAAGTCCTTCGATGCTCTTCCCAAGTAGCACAAATGCGCTGTATAACAGTATTTCAACAGAGCACAATGGAAACGCTAGCTGATAAGTTGCAGTATAGTAGCGTTATAAGCGCTTAAACAGCTGATATAACTCTAATTTGGGCACAAATTTGACAGCACATAGCTGTATAAGAAATCCCATTAATAAAATAATTGGGTTATATCAGCATTATATTAGCATTTTATGTGGGTAACAGACATTACAAGAGCTGAACGCTGCCTGATTAACAAACCACATGTTACCCTATAAACACAAAGTGAACATTTCTAATGTTTTCATAGAGCTGAAAGTAAACGTCGAGCGAACTTGTGATATGCATTATCTTTATTTTCATTAAAACTGTCAGTATAGTGTCAATCCTTAAAACTTGTTGTGTGCAAGATCCCATGGTGCCATTTTGTGACATGAAAAATATAATTTAAGGTAAGTAAAACTTCGATTTCTTACTAATATATTTGAAATCTTATTGGGAAGGTAACTTTATCGTGAAATACCACATATATATCGTTTAAAATTTTCACGCGCCCTCATAATAATACAGAATACGAAAAAAAATGTAACTTAAATTGATTGTAAACAAAATAAAATATATTGTTTTGGCATATTTATATGCATGAAGGGCTGTTTATGTGTTATTTAGTAGTATCTTATTTAATTGTTGTCGATATCTTTTAAAATAAACCAAACCAAAAGGGCCAAAATTTTATAATGATACACAGTCAGGTAGTAAATATGGCGGATAGGCAAGTGAATAGTTGTAATCTTAACATAGTGCTAAGGGCTGCATGAATGCTCGCATGTGGCCTGTTATTGTAGGCTGTATATTATTTCCCGCATCGGCCATATCATCATGAATAATCTTCAAGTACTCTGCATTAATTTTACGTCGTATTCCACCAGTTCTTTTTTTATCTTTCCACATTTTGGAAAACAACACTCACTAGTTCGGAAATTGCCACACGTTATAAAATAATAAAATTCATGATTACATATAACTCAATCAGCAGAATAGATGACCACACAAGTTCAAATATTCTGCTCAAACAAGAATTACGAGCTTAAAAGTGAACTTTTTTAAGGCAGCGGGCTGCTATGTAACTGCATAAAGTTCACAATTTAGGTCTGACATGGCCTAGACAAATGCTGTTATACGAGTATATACTGACACCTGATTAATAGAGTAAAAGTCCATCTGTGTGCAGCGTGAAGCATTTAATCATTGTTAAATAACTTCACAAAGTAACTGTTTGCGTTACAGTAGTTCACAAAGTTCTCTCTTAAAATGCAACAGTTTTAGAGCACACTCGTGGCTATTTATTCAGAAGACTGCATTGCTAGTGTTCCACAGCATACGCTCATGCAGCAGATAGAAGAAAATAGTACCAAACGCTGCATAACAGTGACGTCTGTGGCATGTGTGTGGTGCCTAATAGAATCACAAAACAGAATAAAGCATTTTAATTAGCCTCGCTTCTTTTTATACAGCTGTTACGGATTGAAAGAACTCTTATAAGTAATTACAAATGCTTAGATTGACGATGTGGGCCTTGAGTGAAAGTTTATATTGCTATTTTGTGCTACTTGGGTTGATAGGGTTTCTAACGCGTGGATCTTCCTTCTTGATATTTTCCTTGCAGAGATTTAGTACGCGGTGCTCGTAGCGGGGTCTTCCTCGTGTTCAGACAGGGGCTTCCTCCTCGGTGCTCGTTCAGGGGTCACCACTGTGATGGTGGTGTAGGGGTCCACCATTAACTGACTCCGAGTGGTCTAGTGGCGGATGTAATGAAACTACTGATCTTGTTGGTGCTTACTATGTGCAAGCGAATAGGAATGTTTTATTTGAGCACCCCTGCCTATATTTATATGCCTGGCTAAACTTACAATTGACCAATAGCAATTAATTTTATTTTCTTAACCAATTATAATACATAAATTTTGTCCAATGAGATTAAAATAATAATAATATTATTAAAACATTATGCACATCGTTAATAACAGACGAAACGCATAATAGTTCTGTCGCGCTCTAACCGACGATGGGCCGGTCGCCGGGCGGTCGTGCAGATTCGTGTGCGGCCTCTCGCAGATGCTCCGCCGGACGGTCTTATAAAAGCGCGCAGGACAGCGCGCGCGCACACTCGGCGGGCGGCGACGGCGCGGAACACATCTCCGGAACAGCAAGAAGAACTCGGAAGAAGCGACTGCGGCGTTGAAGAAACTTGCTCGAAGATGGTCGTCGGATGCATGAAGATTAATTGAAGATAGTCTGCGTGTGAAGACGATGCGGCGCTGATGATATTTGCGGCTGTTTCATGTTTCTAAACGGAGACGTTATACGTTGAATTATCTCGCTTCAATATGCAGCTCGCAGTATCTCAGTAGCCGGGGGTAGATAGGAAATAAATATTTTCTTCAGACCTTCGCCTTCTGCGTTATAATAGTAGCAGGGTGTATATTATTTATTTACCCTTATTTGGCTGCTACATAAAGATAAAATGTCTTACAATTTTTTTCAGGTCTACAAGTATAATTATAATTAGTAGTTGTGACTTGTGAGTCATGTTCTATTTATACATTCCATTAATTTCAGAATTAACTGAAACGCAAACCAAACTACAGAAAGAAGAGCTATTGAATCATACAATCAATTTAGAGAAGGAGTCATTGGCCGCGCAGTTGAATCAGGTCCAATTAAAGCTTCAGGAAGTCAACAATGTTGAAATTACTAAGTATAAGGAGTGTAATAGAGATTTGGAGACTGAGACTAATGCTTTAAAAGAGAAAAATAGGGAGTTAGAAGAGAAGTATGTGTATTATTAACAATTTACTTTTATAGATAGATAATCATACAGTATGTGTATTGATTAATATAACACTAATCAATACACCTTTTTAACCAACTTCAAAAAAGGAGGAGGTATTCAATTTGACTGTATTTTTTTATGTATGTTACTTCAGAACTTTCGACTGGGTTAATGATTCTTTTTTAATCAAAAGCTGGTGCATGTCATGTGGTCTCACTTAAATTTGAGCTAGATCTGACGAGTAGTTTTTGAGTTATTTTGAATTAAGTTATTTTTTTCATGGTAAAATTAAGATTATTTGGTATTGAAGCGGTTTATTAAATAATTAGGTAGTTAAATAGAATTATTTATTGGCATTGATGTAAAAAGTTCACAGTTAAAACAAACAATAGGTTGAGGTTAAAAGATAGTTTATATTATCTGGTTGTTTTATTGTAATCAGATATATCGCTCACATTGGCACATCTGCAAAAATGGCATACATGTTTAAAAGTGTATAATCTACATAGTGGTAAATATGTATTAAAGTCTATAGATACTAGTAACCAATTCCATAAAATCTGTAAAAAAACGTAAAAAGAACCCATAAATTAATTTGAAACATTTATAAAATCTTTGATCCTCGTTTCTGTAAAATATGAAAAATGTAGATATGCCTATTACTAAGCGAGCGATACTTGTGTGGACAAAAAGCCTATGCATGCGAAAGAATATGAATTTTACATGTTTTAGTATTTTGAAGTAGTCAAGCAACTGACCAATTCCAATATGTTAACTGCCCACATGTAACTACCCATTTATTCATTTAAGTGTCCAATTTTATTAATAGGTTTAATCTTATAACTTTCGACTTTCCATTGTACCATTGTAATGTGTTAACCTTCTTACTATACATGTAGTCTTGTGAGAACTATAGATAAAACAGGTCCTAATAATAATACCCAATAAACCTTTTTAATTTCTTCAAGAACTTTTTATAACTCTAAATCCTCTTCGTTTGTAGAGTAAAGAATCTCACCGAGCAGTTAACAAGCACAGAAAACGCACAAACTAGACTAGAAAATGAACTACGTCACGCACAGTCCGTAAACAGCGAGTTACAAGGGGATCTAGAGAAGAGTAACGCAGAGTGTCGGCGATTGGAGACTGATTGGGAAGCGTACAAGCTACGGGTTAAAGGGATGTTGTTTGCTAAGGACAACGAAATTAAGCAGCTGAGAGAAGGTGCCAACGTATCTGAAGATACCAGGCTGTTGATGGAACAGGTGGAAATGCTGAAGTGAGTTTGGGAAATTGAGACTAAGACTAAGGCGGTATTAATAAACTGATCTTAAGATCTCTGTGATCTCAAGATTCGGTTTGAGATGCTGAAATATGTTAATTCGTATGTAAAAATTACATTTGTAAGACATACAAACAGCCGTGCTGTAGGTTAAGTGACGTAATGGAAACTCTCGATATAATAAAAATCTATTCATAAAAGAATCCGGTATAAATGTGTCTGATAGTTCTGGATAGGATTAGACTCTAAACATGCCGACTCAATTGACACTGTAATTGTCCATGATATATTACAGAGAAGAACGCGACGAGCTATCAGAAGCGATACTGCAAGTGCGCAACGAATGCACGGCGATGCGAGAGAGCATGTCACAACTGGAAGTGCGTCACAGCGCGGCTGAACGCGTGGTGACGTCATTGAGAGACGCCTTGAAGGAGGAGCGAGCGGCCAGGAACCGGGCTGACTCACAGTGTAGCGCTATTAGCAAGGTTGGTCGATCTATATATGTTTTATTAGGGTATGGGTACTCACGATATGGAATTTGTACCTTTGGTTACCCTTACCATGCTCCGGGATGCTTTGAAGGAAGAACGCGTGACAATATGCGTGCAAATACGTTTCATAATATACATAATTATAATTTAATTATTAATTTGTGACTTCCTGTATGCTCTCAACTGGTTGTTATTAAATAGGTTCAATCAACTAATTTCAATATCTGGATGACCGAGCTTAGCTCGGTATTTTATTATTTAATCATTTAATATTTAATCATTTTATTTTTCATAAGTACAAATATGGTTGAAGTCCCTGCCTTCAACTTTAGTTTGCACTGTGTTGTAGAAGGCAGTGTCTTCCCAAAATTATGCACTATAATTTTATTATAACATTTTATTGCATAACAACGCCATCTACTAAAGTAGCTCTGTGTCGTTAAAACAGTTAGTTGCTCCTAATAATAATAGTATTATTACACGCTAATAGATGTCAGGAAGAGTCAATGATATTGTTCCAGTTTTTCATTTGCCGAAAACACGGATAAAACGACATTTTCTAAAAATGCAACCTAGCTATAAGATTTAACGCCCCCTAAACCCCCTGCATACTAAATTTCATGAAAATCGTAGGCGCCGTTTCCGAGATTCCGAGGATATCAATACTCAAAACTGCCTTTTCATCTAACAATAAGATGTCTTACCAATTAGAGTCCAAAAAACACTTGAAAAAGCTTTTTATTTTTCCTCTGTGTCAAACTTACAAAAAAATATTGCCTCCAAAAATTGTATACAGACTTTACTTCCAGGAGTTTAAAACGATGCAGATAGAAATGGGTCAGACAATAGCCAGTCTCCGCACCGCCTTGCAAGACAAGGAAGATGAACTGCAACACCTTCGAGAGACCAGTTCAGCTCCCACCTCCGATACCAGTGCCTTGAACGTAGGAGACTATGACGTCACGCACGACAGCATAGAAGCTGACAAGATCAACTATCTCACTCAGACGCTAGTGCAACGACAAGGAAAGATAGATAAGCTGCTGGCTGATAACAATATACTGAGGATACAGTTGGAAAAGTTGGAGGTAGGGTTGGTCATAATGATGACAATGACGTAATTTTTTTAATTTTACCATACATTACGCTTTTCGTACTTGATTGTAAAATTATTATATTTGGAAATTCTTTCCGAATTCTAAATGAACTTAATATTTGAAAAACATTGATTAACAGCGTAGTGCTGTTTCCATATCAGAAATTTCTTTCTGTAGGTCTGATATATTAATAGAGTAGCAATGATACCTATAAAGCTGCAAACATACTATAAGCCGCGTCCGATGGGACGCGGCTGACAGCCGCGACTGATAATGTGCACATGACAAAAATATCCAGCGCGCCAGATAGCTCTTGGACGTCCGAACGCCTCAAGGTGCCTCAAGGTCACGTCCGCGACTTACCTCCGATAGTTTGCACAGCTCAGTGTATATTCATTATCTAGATACCTATTACGTCACATCCTTCAGCCGCGTCCGACAGTTTGTTTGCAGCTTAAGCGTCGATGTGATTCGCTATGGTCATTTAGGGTTCCGAAGAAAAATCGTAACCCTTATAGTTTCGTCATGTCTGTACGCCCGTCCGTCCGAAGCATAGCGCCTAGACCCTTAGTGATAGAATACTGTAATATATTAAAAATATTTATTAAAACTCTAAAATCGTAGATAGAAAATATTGAAAAATATTTTTTTTTCATGGTGCCTCCTATACAGGTAACATGGGGATGAATTTGCTTTCGTCGCGTACCCCATAGTGTTAGGTAAAGGTCTTTCAAAAATATGGGTCTTCTTTGAAGACCATTTTGGATTTAGGGGTCCGTTTGTGAAATATTTGGATTTAAAGTGCTAATTTTGGTTAGAGTGAAGTGTCCCCCTCCTGCCGGCTAAACGGTTGGAGTTGAACGAGTGAAAAAATTCTCAGAAATAGGTTATATGATGAATTTACGAGGAAAAATATCACGCCTATGTTAGCGTAATCAGTTAATGAGTAATAGTTGATAAACTTACTTCGGAACCCTACATTGCGCATGACCTGGTACGCATTTGGCCGGGTTTTTTCATCGTGCATTCGTTATCTTATCAGTTATTCATGTGGTATGTGGTAAAATACTTCACATGGCTTCGATGGTATGTACTTACGGATGCAATTGATAATAAAGTCATTGTCATATACCTATAATGTAGCTTTAAAATCAATATAATCATGAAAATAATTATGTCACTTTAAATAATAATAAACGAATTATTCTTCCGTAAACTGAGCAGACTAGAGTTAGCCATCAACGACAAGAAACATTCAGGATGTCAGGATACTTCCTTTTTAGGGTTCCGTAGCCAAATGGCAAAAAACGGAACCCTTATAAATTCGTCATGTCTGTCTGTTTGTCTGTCTGTCTGTCTGTCTGTCCGTCCGTATGTCACAGCCACTTTTCTCCGAAACTATAAGAACTATACTGTTGAAACTTGGTAAGGAGATGTATTCTGTAAACCGCGTTAAGATTTTTGCACAAAAATAGAAAAAAAATCAATAAATTTTGGGGTCCCCATACATAGAACTGAAACTCAAAAAAATTTTTTTCATCAAACCCATACGTGTGGGGTATCTATGGATAGGTCTTCAAAAATGATATTGAGGTTTCTAATATAATTTTTTTCTAAACTGAATGGTTTGCGTGAGAGACACTTCCAAAGTGGTAAAATGTGTGTCCCCCCCCTGTAACTTCTAAAATAAGAGAATGATAAAACTAAAAAAAATATATGATGTACATTACCATGTAAACTTCCAACGAAAATTGATTTGAACGAGATCTAATAAGTAGTTTTTTTTTAATACGTCATAAATTGTAAACCGCAAAAAACATCGACCAAAGTTACAACGAACTACAAGAACTTTTATATTATGTTACTTGCTGCTACGGAACCCTTCATGAGCGAGTCCGACTCGCACTTGGCCGCTTTTTATTGATTGACTGCGTGGCACTGTTTGTTTCAACTCCCCTCATACCGAGGTAAGATGAAACAGGGGTCGAAGAGAGTTGAAACATAACAGTTTACGCATTAAAATAGTGGACCATAACTTTTTGTTCAGAACCCTGCCATACCTGCCTCCTAACGCAATAATTAACGCGTTAAGAATGATGTTACGCAGGTGCGTCCACCAATTAGCATAGTAAAAGGGGCGTGTCCTTATTTGTAACATTACTCGTTAAGCGAAGTTGCGTGGCGTTTTCTTTGACACATCTAAGGAATTTCATTCTGTTGGCCACGCGTTAAGGCGCAACCGTTAACAGCAATGAAGTAGCAGGGACATTACACCTTTTACCTCACATTTTTCAGTCGAAGTACAAGACAGAAATGGCGTCTCGTCGAGGGAGCCCGCACAGCGTCATCCACGTACAAGACGAGGGGCGGAGCCGCGCGCGCCACGCTCCCTCGCCGCTCGCCAAGCTGTCCGTGCGGCTCGGGGTCGCACTGAAGAGGTTCCCGATTTTCAGGATATTCATTATCTTCTATATGGTGAGATATTCGTATATTATTTTTAAATGAAATAGCCGGCAAACGAGCTGAAGATCCGCCTGATGGCAAGCTATCGTCGACTATGGACATCAGCGATAGCAGAGGCATCACTGATGCGTTGTCGGCCAAGAGAGAAGAAAGAAAAAAAGAACTGTCTCTTAAGCCCCCAGTCGGAACACGACGAGTCGTTTAGCGGTATTATTTTGGTTTATTTGTTTTAAAACCTAGTAGTTTCAAGAGCCTCGCAATGGCCAGTCACCGCCGTCGTTCAATTAAACAAATTACTTTGGTTGTAAGTGAAGATATACTTTGTTGATGTGACATAAAGTCTAAAATAGGGTAAACTTTATTTTGTACTGCATGGTGGTAGAATATTTCAACAGACTGGCTAGCCTACCCTCCTAAATTCATATTTTATATCATCATGAGTACTTTAAACGTAATTGATATTTTTGTAGTACATACTGATATTTGGACATACATGACCATGGTCATTGCGATCTCGTCATAATTCGTTACTACCTGCTGAATTTAAAAAGGGTGCAATTTTAGGGCACTTTAAGAAGCCCTATCATTTTGTAATTTTGTTGTTACTTTTTCAGATAGGACTACACTTCTGGGTCATCACGGTTCTCTTCACAAGCAAACCGGAAGGCTACGTCACAAGACCAATCAAATCTTGAGAAACTCTTTTAATCAGTTTCCTCAGGAAAAACCTGTTATTAATCACAACGTACCTTGAAATCTATGCCTAAAGCAATAAAGTTATTTTCTTAATACATAATATTGTTTACGTAATATAGATTTGTAGTTTTTATTTTTGAATGTAGAAATATATATATATATTTTTAGTTTTTTTTTACTCGAAGAAATGAGGAAGAACTGTGCAGAAAATACGTCGTTGTGCCAATTTCATTCTTTTGATTGAAACATTTATTTATTTATTTTTATTTATTAAGTCTTTATTGTAACCTACATATAGGCTTACAAAGGGCGGACTTAATGCCTATTGGCATTCTCTACCAGTCAACCCAGGGTGATGGAGAGAGCATGTGGCAGGTGACAATACATTGATCAGTAAAAAAAAAAATTAGTTTCATTCCGCAGCAATTTTAAATTAGTAATTAAGAAATGAAAAAACAAAAAAAAATTATCTATCATAGGGCATAATTATATAAACATAAGCAAATATGAAATACAATACATAAATAAATTATAATATATATATATATATATATATATATATATATATATATATATAGATATATAATTATAATACATACAAAATTACCTTGTTATATAGCTATATTATTTCCTTTAAGTGACAGATGATTTTAAGTAATAATCCCGGAGTAATCTCTTAAATGCGACTTTGGAAGGGGCTTTTCTTATTTCCACTGGCAGGGCGTTCCAGAGTAGTGTAGCCTGAACGGTAAAGGAGTTGTGATAGAAACAGGAACTGATTGATGGAATATCCAATTTAAGATTTTCAGAAGATCGCAGTACTCTATCGTGAGTTGTGCAGCGGTAATGAAAACTGTTTTTGAGATATTTTGGCGTTGCGGCATCATTTAGGATAGAGTACAGAAGATGAAGTATTCTAGAACTACGCCTTTGGCGAATTGGGAGCCATTTTAGCTGAAGACGGTACTGAGAAATGTGATCATATTTACGAAGGCCAAAAACAAAACGAATACAATTATTTTGAAGGCGTTCTAGTTTATTCAGAAGTTCTTCTGATAAATCCGGATAACACACATCCGCGTAATCTATAATGGGTAGTATCAGAGTTTGGACAAGCATAAGCTTAGTCCTCAAAGGAAGGAAGTGCTTGAGACGACTGAGTGAACGCAGTGAGGCTACAACTTTGCGGCTTACTTCAGCTATTTGTGTCCGCCAGCTTAAGGTTCTGTCTATGTACAGGCCAAGGTTTCTAACTGTCTCTCTTAATGTGATTTGAGTTTTATTGTAACATATAGTTGGCAATTTATCATAGTTAACTTTGACCAGTAATCTCGCGCTTCCCACCAGTATAGCCTGACATTTTGCGGGGTTAACATTTACTCCATATCGAAGACACCATTCATTGAGAATTACCAAAATAATTCAATGTGCAAACATGTTTGTGCAATTACATCAAGAAGTGCTTAACTACTTTATATACTAGTGCCGATAATTTTTGAAACGAAAAAAAATTATAGTAGGATGAAACCCATTGCAAAAGGAAGAGAATATAACGAAAATTATAGGAAAAATAAATTACGGGCGATCTGAGGTCGGGAAGAGGGGGAAGGGGGGGTTTAAGGGAAAAAAGTGTTTATGTTGATTTGCGGAAAAACTACAAGTCCTATTGAAAAAAGATAAATGGCAAAGTTGTAGGTAATAAAAATAGTAGGTAATAAAAAACCTCAAAATTTATGTGAAAAATTCAAAAAAACACGTTTTTGGTTTTTTATTTTTACAAAAAATTTTTTTTGCTCACGAAATTTGGTGAAAACTTACCTTTGTATGTCCTTAACATACTGTAATTTTTTTGATTCAAAAATATATATTTTTTTCACCTTATTTTGACCTTATATCGAAAAAGCACCCTTCACTGAACTTCCTAGTTCAGTTTTTCATTAAATTATTTTTCATTTTTTCAAATTTGAAGGTGGACGTTTTATACAAGTTTTTATTTTTAAATTTTTAAGTTTTTCCCAAAACTCAAACATTGAAATTGTCCTTAATTTTATTATAAAAATACATAATAAATGTTATTATAAAAATACATAATGGCAACTTTTCGTAAATACAAAAAAGAATCACTTGTACTTGTGACAAACAATATACCTATGTTTAAGTATAATGTAATCGGCCACGGTGACAGGGACAATAAAAAGCGGCCAAGTGCGAGTCGGACTCGCTCATGAAGGGTTCCGTAGCAGCAAGTAACATAATATAAAAGTTCTTGTAGTTCGTTGTCACTTTGATCAATGTTTTTTGCGGTTTACGATTTATGACGTATTAAAAAAAACTACTTACTAAATATCATTCAAACCAATTTTCGTTGGAAGTTTTCATGGTAATGTACATCATATATTTTTTTTAGTTTTATCATTCTCTTATTTTAGAAGTTACAGGGGGGGGGACACACATTTTACCACTTTGGAAGTGTCTCTCGCGCAAACTATTCAGTTTAGAAAAAAATGATATTAGAAACCTCAATATCATTTTTGAAGACCTATCCATAGATACCCCACACGTATGGGTTTGATGAAAAAAACATTTTTGAGTTTCAGTTCTAAGTATGGGGAACCCCCAAAATTTAGTGTTTTTTTTCTATTTTTGTGTGAAAATCTTAATGCGGTTCACAGAATACATCTACTCACCAAGTTTTAACAGTATAGCTCTTATAGTTTCGGAAAAAAGTGGCTGTGACATACGGACGGACAGACAGACAGACAGACAGACAGACAGACAGACAGACATGACGAATCTATAAGGGTTCCGTTTTTTGCCATTCGGCTACGGAACCCTAAAAAGTAATATTTTTGTCTCTGTCTTTCACGCAGATTTTGTAACTGGCGATCACAAGGTATACAGGTCTGTGCTGGCGATCAAATGTATGGTCTGTCAAATGTATGGGAGAATCTACTGGTTCTATTTTTTTTTATGGAAATAGCCGGCAAATGAGCTGAAGATCCACCTGATGGTAAGTGGCTATCGTCGCTCATGGACATCAGCAACACCAAAGGCATCACTGATGCGTTGCAGGCCAAGTTAATGATATTGTATGTATAAAAAGAGGAGGTAAGTGGAAATTAAGTCAAAGTATGGGACACTTTACAATCTTTCCATATACCTACTTATGTAAAAAATTTTACCCGCGGAAATATCACTCGAAGAGCCGCAGCCACACACAGAAATGGGAAGATAATAAATAATTTGATATTAGTAATGCTATGATTTCAAATGATGTAAAACAGGAAAACTGCAATGTAGTAATAAATCTACCCACGTATGTCGCCGGGAAAAGCAATAAAAATACTCAAATACCTAATACTAATTACAGAAGTAATTAAGATACTTGGACTTTTAGGACTGTCTTATCACATCATAAACATTTAATGGGTATCACAAAATGTAAATAAAAACGTGTGGGAAATTCCTTCTTGAAGAATGTCATCGGAGATGTCAAACGGAGAGATACCTAATACGGTAATTGTATGCCTCCGCTCAAGCTCTGGGTCCTTGCAAAGAGAGCTACAAGCGAGCTCAACTACACGGAAAATATCCCGGACGTCAGATTGTACGACATTTCACATTAGGGGCCATCCATAAATTACGTCACACGTTAGGCGGGAGGGTGGGGGTCGATGTAGTGTGACATTGTGTGACAAGGGGTGGGAGGGGTCCTGAATTTCGTGACATCAAATTTCAAAATCGAATAATTGGTATGTATAGGTAAATATAAAAAAAAATGGAAATAAAACTAATTTCGGAACTGCTCGTCTTAATTTTATAATTTCTAGGTGTAAAATTTCATAAATATGTGACGTCATACTAGGGGGGGAGGTCTCACAAATGTGACCAGCTGTGACAAGGATGGGTCGGGGTCAAAAAGTCATGAAATTAGTGTGACGTAATTTATGGATGGCCCCTTAGAGGTTCTCAAACAACTTAAGCCAACATGGTCGCGGCACCCGAAAATGACAATCACAACTGAGCTGCTAAGAGCTGAAGGGAAACCTCTCCTAGTGGCGTTCCAAAAGCTGTTTAATTCCGTCATCAGTACTGGTAGATACTACTCCGGAAGCGTGGAGCAAAAGTGGTGACTCTTTTCTTTAAGAAGGGCGATAAAATCCCCAAAAAACTACAGGCATAAAAACTGCACTTTTTAGTATGCCTAATATTTAAGTCTATGGTTACCTATAACATCATTGCATAGTGTATTAAAGGAGTCGGCTTCGAGTTTGATCTATGAAATTACATACTCGTAGTTATGTAGCAGAGAATTGCTCACAATGCAGTTTGTAACTGCACGGACGAGGCGTAATTAGGATGCGCCAGTCGTCACCCGGGCACAGTGGTAGATAGTAGGGTATAGGGCGTATATATGTATATATAACCAGTATAGATCGCGAACAGGCCGTTAAGGTTGATGGGATGCTCTCGGACTGGTGTAACCTGTCCTCTGGCGTACCACAGGGGGGAATCCTCTCACCCTTGCTTTTCTCCATATTTATTAACTCACTTACCCCCCTTCTTGGCTGCTCTTACCATTTATACGCCGATGACCTACAAATGTACACCCAGGCTGACGTAGATGATGTTATCGAAGATGTTAATGTTTTAAATATCAATCTGGATAAAGTAAGAGATTGGTCACAAAATTCTGGCATCAAAATTAACTCGTCTAAATGCCAAGCTGTCATCGTTGGTAGCTCACGACAACTGGCTAAGTTAGATGTTACATCAATGCCCCCTGTTACGTTTGAGGGTTCGATAATTCCTTACTTTCCAAGCGTCAAAGACCTTGGGCTTTATATTGATAGCGATCTCAGTTGGAGCACCCAAGTCACGGAAATTTGTCGTAGTGTCATTGCCAAGCTCACATTTCTCAACCGCTTGAAAAACTTTCTTCCTATCACAACTAAGGTTCATTTGGTGCAAACGTTAATATTCCCAATCATCGATTACGGTGACGTGTGCTATTTGGATCTTACTGAAGCCCAACTTAACAAGCTGGACCGATTAATAAACAGTGCCGTTCGTTTTGTTTTCTGCTTACGTAAGTATGATCACATTTATAGCCATCGTTCTAAGCTTAAACGGCTCTCGATCCGCGAACGACGGCATCTAAGAGCCCTCTGCTCACTCTCCTCTATTCTTTTTGATCCCCTTGTGCCAGACTATTTAAAGTCAAAATTCCAATTCCTATGTTCTTCCCACGACCGTCAACACCGCTCCTCAGAATCTCACCTTTTATCCTTTCCTTTACATCGATCTGGTTTTGTGTCTAATTCCTTTGCTGTACAAGTAATTCGCTTTTGGAATGCACTTCCTAAAGAAATTAGAGGGCCCGCTAGTAAATTCACATTCAAAAAAAGGTTACAGGCATACCTGCTAGAACGTCGCTCGTCATCATTTCTATTCGTGTACTGTCAAGTTTTTTGTACCTGAATTTTATGTAAGTATAGTTTGTTTATTATATTATTTATTCATATAAATATATTTTATATGTATCTGTATATATTACTTACACTTATAGATAGCATATGTTAGTTGTTCCGTAGCCAAATGGAAAAAAACGGAACCCTTATAGATTCGTCATGTCTATCTGTCTGTCCGTCCGTATGTCACAGCCACTTTTTTCCGAAAGTATAAGAACTATACTGTTGAAACTTGGTAAGTAGATGTATTCTGTGAACCGCATTAAGATTTTCACGTAAAAATAGAAAAAAAAAACAATAAATTTTGGGGGCTCCCCATACTTAGAACTGAAACTCAAAAATTTTTTTTCATCAAACCCATACGTGTGGGATATCTATGGATAGGTCTTCAAAAATTATATTGAGGTTTCTAGTATCATTTTCTTCTAAACTGAATAGTTTGCGCGAGAGACACTTCCAAAGTGGTAAAATGTGTGTCCCCCCCCTGTAACTTCTAAAATAAGAGAATGATAAAACTAAAAAAAATATATGATGTACTTTACCATGCAAACTTCCACTTAAAATTGGTTTGAACGAGATTTAGTAAGTAGTTTTTTTTTAATACGTTATAAATCGTAAACCGCAATTTACCTCGATCAAAGTTACAACGAACTACAAGAACTTTTATATTATGTTACCTGCTGCTACGGAACCCTTCATGGGGGATTCCGACTCGCACTTGGCCGCTTTTTTATACCGCTCATCGTGTTTTTCTGTTTGGCCTAATGGTTAATGGTAATTGTGGTCAATAAAGTGTACATAAATAAATAAATAAATAAGGACAAACTTACTAACTAGGTTATCTAGCAATAAGTATAATTAAGTAGAAACACAGCTATACTTATTCACAGAAATGTACTATATTAGTAGGTAGGTACCTAAAATAATTTTCATTTAAGGTCATTCAGTTGTTTGTTTACATAACCCGGTTATCTTTACTCTTTAGCAACACGTATTATCCCTTTCGTAGTGTCAATCATTATTAGATATTTTATCGACATCGTTTCATCATTATGAAACGGGTAAACGTAATGTTTTGTGATGGGGATATTACATCGTCTGGAAATTATTACGTTTAGTCTCTAATAGTAGGTTAAAGGTTTCGTCGGCCCGCATCAGGTATCAAAATCTATACAAATAAATAAAATTGGAGTGTCTGTTTGTAATATTAAAATAACCGCTTTTTACTAAGTGCATTTGGATGTATACACGGTACATATACCAAAACAATATTTTTACAATATTTGTCTGTCTGTCTGTCTATCTGTTTGTTCCGGCTAATCTCTGAAATGGCTGGTCCGATTTTGACGGGACTTTCACTGGCAGATAGCTGATGTAACAAGGAGAAACTTAGGCTACTTTCATTTTAAAAAAAAAATTAGTTTGATAGGCGATACGAAGTTCGCCGGGTCAGCTAGTACTTAATATGTACGAGTAATAAGCAAGCCCCCGCGCCCTCGTTAGCGTAGATGGCTTATAATATTTTATGATCGATTTAATATAATTATATCATTGGAACATTGAAGTATAATGTCAGACATCTCGAACAAAATGTGTGTCCCGCCGGGAGGTTCTATTTTCAAAATTGAGCCCCCGGTCTCCTTTCAAAATCGAACGAATCTATTGAAAATTGAAGCCGATCGGCGCCAATTCATTGGGACATACATTATGTTCGCGGTGTCGGTTCTATAATTGATGATTAAACGAACTTACCTGTAAGTGAAGTTCAATCCCAATTATTCGAGAGCTTCGTTCGAAGATATTAGCATAGCAATACTTGTAGTAGCCACGTACCACTCGCCATTTCGCACTGAATTTTAGAGGTAGATAAAAAATAAAACATGAAATTATCAATTTTTGTAGGGTAGATTTGTAAAACCTCACTTAGCTGGGGCGCTCTCCTCCTTGGTTCGTCATTCAGTTCAGAGATTTGCTGAGCTGTTTCATGTTTCACGACTAGGGGTGTAGTGTATATGACATTTACACTAGGGAGGGAGGGATGCTAATATCTTCGAACGAAGCTCTCGAATAATTGGGATTGAACTTCACTTACAGGTAAGTTCGTTTAATCATCAATTATTCTTCGAGTTTCGTTCTCGATATTAGCATTGCAATACTTGTAGACGTTTAGAGAAGGTAGTCGTGAAACTAATGATGTTATTAGCTTATCATTATTTTTAATTGTAATAATGATAGCAATATTTTACTCTTTAATTTCAATCTATTGAACAATATATTGGTGACAACAGTATATACTTATGTAATACCGTATATATAACACACTCGGTAATTATGCTACTGATAAGTAGTTAACTGTATTTGCTATGAACATGACGAGTGTAATGTTAACCGAATAAAGTGGAATATCCACTGAATTCTGAAATTTTTATGTAAAATATTCATTAAAATATTTAAGGATAATAAGTAAATTACTTAAATGAGGTAAATATAGATTTGGCAATATTATCGATAATATATTTATATGGTATCCTTTCTATGTAACCCTTGCCAGTACTAAGAGAGTAAGTAATTTGATGATAATTGTGTTGACTGAAATTTGTTCTTTCCCGAAAGATCCATTTTTTTTTGTAGCTTTTGGTCACACTACTACAGCGAGTGTAGCAACGAAAGCAGCAACTATGTCGCCAACCACAAGTAATTCCAAACCTGTAAGTAGGAATAAAAAGTATCTATAAAAACACTGTTTTAATTAAAACATTATCTATCTATATATGTATATAAAAACATAAAACGTTTATACGGATGTTTTCTATAGACTGTGAAACCATCCAACCGATATGCCTTAAAATGGTTTCATTTGAAAGGCAATAATCCGAAAGTGGTTTGAGGCCACTAAAATTCATCCATTGATAAAGTAGATTTTCCATTTTTCCATACAACAATTTGAACAGATTGTTAACACAAAAAACACTGATCTATAATTGTTATCAGAGATTTTGTAAGTGTAGTGGAACACACAGAGCATCCACCACCAGTCCTGTATAAAAAACGAAATCAATGTATTGACTTCTTTTAGAGTTTTGCGGCCGAAAATCAGCTGAAATATATGTGCTGTAAAAAATACTAAATTGAATAACATTGGATATTATTATGTTCTAAATTAATTAGTATTTAAGTAGTAGGCCGCAATGAAAATATTTTCTATAGAAAAATATATAAAATATAATCCTTATTTGTCTATACTGATTTGACCAATTAGCAAGGACCTGGGTGAACTGCGGTAACCTTATGATCTGTAGAATTAAAACTTGTGTGAAACAATAAGGGAAATTCGATTACAAAGTATTGTAAGGATAAAATTGTTTTCGTGGCGAATTGACGATACGCAAACTACTGTATTCCATCACATATGAAGTAATATGCGTAAGCAGTTGGGATGTTTTTATAAGTGAAACAATATCCGGACTTCAATCCGGTAACGATAGTGTGATTAGTTAAGTATATAATACCCAAAATAAAATTACTCAATGTTAAAAAAAATTTTGGGTGGAGGCCATTAAGAAACAATCTCATTGTTAAGTTTATAGGATGACAGATATACATATAGGCGGACTGCAGTCGTAAGACTTGAATATAATAAAATCAAACCACAATACCCTAAGTGTACCTCCGTCCTAGAACTGACACCTGCAACATTAAAAACAAGTAAGTAAAAAATAAGTACGTTGAGAGTACGTACTCGTATATTGTAATCCACGAGAACTACTGGCGACAAACTGCTTTGCAGTTTGACAGACGTGTAAATCATGCAATTGTACTTGTTTGTTGAAATAAATAAATAATAAATACATTATTGTTTGTCTTATTTTACAACATCACTTGATGGCAAAGTTTACCGCTCATTTGTTGAGTATAATTTTGTCATAGTGATAATGTCTGGTTACTTTGGAGGCGGAACCCCGTTGTTGAGGCATGCACATAAGGAGCATAACATTGTATAATTATACAATCTACGGTATACATGTATGTTTTGCATGTATAGAATATGTTTGTATCTCTAGCCTAGTATGCAAAAATGAATCAATCGTCCGCTAGCACGGAAATATTCAAAAATACGCAATATTCAAAAATTTTACTTTTAATGAAGCAACAAATAAATTAACTAATACATTAAGCAATGGTTAATACAATTAATCGTAAATATACAGGGGGTATACAGTGGTATACCTACTATTTGTAATTGCATTATCATTGACCGGCAGGCCAACCAGAAAATAATTCACTCAAGTTTGTTTATTATTATTAAGTAGAAAAAAGACAACTGTTCCGTACGCCTCAGTAAGTTAAAAACCCGTTGAAAATATTAGCTATAGGTAATAAGCCAAACGGTATGTACCTACGGTGTACAAACAGGATGTAGCTTAGTATTCTCTTCAATTCGGCTGAAACTGAACAACTGATCACATCAATTTATAAGAGTTTATAAAAACTTGAATTAAGTTGTCCTCAGATAATCAAATATAATTTGAAATTCGGAATTAGTACTCATAATTTCATATGCCTATATAGGTATCAATTTGTACACATACATTTATTAGTTTACTTTCAGTCTAATTAAACCCATACTACATTATATTTCATTTACTGAATTGTTATTGTCTTTTTTATTGAAACATGTGCGATGTTATTGTACTTATAATTAGGTACATTTATGTCAATTGCTCCACGATGACATAAGAATGGTATGTTCCCGAATTTATCAATAAGAGAATCTTTCGTGAATCAACAATAGATTTGATAGATAAAATCTCTTAGTTTTATTATTATTATATATCCATTTAGAACTTACGTCTACGGCTGACAGTTTTAGGCGGTTTTTAGGCTGGCTTTGTGTGAGAGTCACATGCATCATTAGACTAGCATGTCGAACAATTTTTACGCCCCTTACTGCGGTTGTCGGAAACATTACTGAAAAGTTACTGTTGCTTAAAAGCCTGATGACAGGCTTAGCTGGTTATTGAGTCGCAAACTTTATTATCAAAGAGGAATTTAATTCACAAGCCACGAAAAAAAAACGGCGTCACCAACGCGTTGTCGACAGAATAGACAGCTACTGTTGTTAAGGTATCACCGTCGGTATTCAGTACCACCGTAGCAGTGGTGCGGTTAGCAAAAAACTTTTAAAAGTTGATATTATAATATTTGTTATAACAACTTCACACTACTTCGCCGTCGGCGATAACACTCCGGTGAACTTCAAAGTTCTAGATCGATGAAAGTAGTGCAATTGTCACCCCGATAAGCGCGTCGACGAAGGTTTTTGGCAGTACTAAGATGCAATTTGCAGTTGGCGAGAGAATCCCCTTGGTTGGTGTAAATTGTAAATTACATTTATTGTGAAATAAATAAGTAAATAAATAATATACAGCTATTGCTCATTGAATAGAAATCCTTCGCAGTTTCATGCGAATAAATAAGTACTTGTTTCAGTTCACCGTATGTTTTCCAGCGTGACGTGAGTTCCTTCATAAATATATATGTAAGTATATTTTTTTGTTTGAGTAAACAGTTACCCCAAAGGTAGATCCGGTTATCTAGTACTTTGTTTAACGAATAGCGTACAGTATTAGTTCCGTATGGAATATACGCTAATCAGCTGCATAATGCGGTGAAGATTCTTTCTGGAACACATGTGCAATGTCGTGGAAATACCCCACAAATAGATCCGAATTGCGAGTACTTCTTGTTGCAGTTGTCTGCGTCACACGGTGAGGATTCTTCATGGAATACATGTACAATGCAGAGGAAATACCCCACAAGTAGATCCGAATTGCGAGTACTTCTTGTTACAGTTGTCTGCGTAACACGGTGAGGATCCTTCATGGAATACATGTACAATGCAGAGAAAATACCCCACAAGTTGATCCGGATTGCGAGTACTTCTTGTTGCAGTTGTCTGCGTAACACAGTGAGGATTCTTCATGGAATACATGTACAATGCAGAGGAAATACCCCACAAGTAGATCCGAATTGCGAGTACTTCTTGTTGCAGTTGTCTGCGTAACACTGTGAGGATTCTTCATGGAATACATGTACAATGCAGAGGAAATACCCCACAAGTTGATCCAAATTGCGAGTACTTCTTGTTGCAGTTGTCTGCGTAACACGGTGAGGATTCTTCATGGAATACATGTACAATGCAGAGGAAATACCCCACAAGTAGATCCGAATTGCGAGTACTTCTTGTTGCAGTTGTCTGCGTAACACTGTGAGGATTCTTCATGGAATACATGTACAATGCAGAGGAAATACCCCACAAGTAGATCCGAATTGCGAGTACTTCTTGTTGCAGTTGTCTGCGTAACACTAATTCGAATGTAATGCGAGCAGTGAGCCCCACAGGAGTCCCCAAAGGACAATCCGATTATGTTATGTATTTATATACTATTTCGATATAAATTCATTACGGAATACTAGTACTAGTACATATTAGCGATGGAAGAACCCTATAGGTAATTATTGTTAGAAGGTACTTTTTTATTTTTCTTTCCTTCTAAATAAGAAGGGCTTCAAAAAAAACCCGATTAGGTTTTGTATTTGTACACTACTGCAATATAAATCCCTTATAGAATACATATACTAGCTATTAACAGGTACTTTTTTATTTGGAATCCTTCAAAGGATAATCCGATTGTTTGTATTTATATTCTTGCAATATAAATTGATAAATTCCTTACGGAATACATTTACTAGCGACGGAAGAACCCCACAGGTAACTCCGGTTAGCAGGTATTTATTTGGAAGCCCCCCAAGGACAATCCAGTTATATATGGTATTTAAATAATATTGTAATATATTTTTCATACGAAAAAACACGTGCTAGTAATGGAGTGAAAAAAGAGGAATCCTTGAAGGTATCCATATAAAAACCATATATTCACGGATATATAACAGATATTCTGTTTCTGCTTCGTAATTGCGTGTAAATTCCTTGCGAATTAAATTTGCAAGCAATTTTTAACCGACTACTAAAGTAGGGTTATTTATGATTTTAAGTTACTTGCTGTATTCTTTAAATACTGGAATCCACCTACCTGCTGATTACAAGCGTTGATGAATCGCTATCCAATCCAATCCAACGATTTCCTGTACGGATCCAACAATACACACTGCAGATCACTTTTACTTTGGTAAAATTTTTCGTTCTAAACTTTTTATTCTTTTACAAAAGTAATTGATTTCTTCCTGACTATTAAACTATATTTTAAGCATTTCACTTTTAACTTCAATTTTGCGCCCGTGCGAAACAGCGAAGCACTGAAACGTGAATGACGAACCGAGGAGGAGAGCGCCCCAGCTAAGTGAGGTTTTACAAATCTACCCTACAAAAATTGATAATTTCATGTTTTATTTTTTATCTACCTCTAAAATTCAGTGCGAAATGGCGAGTGGTACGTGGCTACTACAAGTATTGCTATGCTAATATCGAGAACGAAACTCGAAGAATAATGCTAGTCATAATACTTCAATGCATTGGAATAAGTTATTATAAGGTATGATCAAAAAGTATTCAGATCGGAGTTCACAGTCGTCGAAAAAGAATACTTTATTTTTCTTGTTGTGAACGCAATGGGTTGTCGTAATGCAGTTTTTCAAAATAGCGAACTTGTACTATTTTCCAACCAAACAATTGGGGAAATATTCAACGCTCTTTCTTTGCGGCAATCAAAAATATCAAGTTTAATTATAATTATATCTAATAATGATATCTTACGAGAGGAATAATAATTTATTTGCGTAAAAAGAAATAGTACAATAGGTAGGTACTTAGCAGGATACGCAGTTCCCACAGTAGAATATCCTGTTTTGTGGGTAACTATCTAAGTACTAACAACAATCTTCCAAATTGTTACATCAAATTAGCGTGGATCAATTTTTCTATAGAATACTGACTTATAGAACGTTTCGTAATTTTTTTGTGGTTTGAAATTTCTAAACGCATTAAGTATTGTTTGTGTTCAGGCGCGTGATCGAGCGACCTAAAACGAACTTTCAAATTAGGTACTCGTACATGTGCGGAATACAAAATGCCATAAAAACGTTTTCTCCTACAAGTAGAATTTCCAAAAACTTACGATGTCTTTGAAGATTTCCATTTATTGGGTTGGATGTTGGATCACTACTATCAGAATTGGACTTGAACTGAGTTTTCAGGATTTATAGGCTCTTGACAGAATTAGGTGCCGGTATTTAGTAAACTCTATTTTCTATTATCATACACCGACCACGGACCTAAAAAAAGACGGACGTAATCCCAAGAACAAATTCAGTGAAGCACCTATAGTACCTAATACCAACTCTCTATTCGTACAAGTACACACACCCACACGTTGATACTTCACTGCTTCAATCGCGAATCAAAAATTACGCACACATGGTAAGCGGGCGGCCATTGCTATGCTTCACTCTCGATTAGACGACGTTACGTCTATTGAGTATTGTTTTTCAGGTCCGTGACACCGGCATATTAGTTGAAATATTATTGTTGATTGTTGTAATCACTGTTATCAAGTAGCATACAGTAACGTAGTGTTTTTTGCGAATTAAAATTCTTTAAACATAAATAGAATTGACTTGGCGTTTCCACAGAATTATTAAGTATATTTGCGACAGTATTTCAGTCACTTTCAGGGAATATCAGGCCTATTGCCAGGATTTTTTATCTGGTAACCCTAGGTGGGCGTCAGGGGCGTCCGGGGCGTCCCCTGCTTTCTTCTTATCTTTCTCATATCTTTTTCTTACAGAAGTGCATGGGCAACTGTGTCCTATTACCATCAAGTACTTTGCATGTTTATTTTCAGCTACTTATGTTAAAAAAAGTTTGGGGAAAAATAAATCATGAGTAACTTGTGACAAATATAAATTGGCCTCAAAATACCCTCACCTTTCACCTTACCCTCAATTTGTGCGTTTCTTTGCTCAGTAGTATAGCCTCGAATTTATATTCAAGCTTTCCGTACATTATCTACATGTGAATCAATGTATATGTGTTACCGGATATCTGTATAATTCAGCATTCTATACAATACCTAGGCAATGTATAGAATATCTAAAACGTTCAGGTAACGTTTTGAATATTATTTATTTCATACTTAGCCCAGGCATTCTATACAATACTTCATGCGTAGTTGGTAATGTGTGTAAAAGACGGTTCTCTAAGCTGCCTTTTCGCAGAATTTTATTTCGCCGAATAATCATTTGCCAACTTATCACATTTTTTTTTAATTTCCCAATCTAACAGTTGCCAACTGTAAGTTTGGTCTGCCTTTTATGATGACACTTTTCAAAAGGCCAACTTTCAAGTAGCGAATGTTTCAGTTAGAGTAATATTCATTTAGTTGTATATTGTTTATAAACCTAGGTTTGTAAATTTGCGGTTCTTGTTATCTTTCGGTGACATATGCACTTTTAGGGAGAATTTAGGGGTTTTTGATACACAAAAAGGCTTCCAAACATCTCCGGTGCTGCGGGAAGTGCAGCCCCTCCGCCCTTGCGTAACTAACTGCAGGCACTCCATGCTCGCCTACGCAGCTTCGGCTTTTTGGTCGCCTACGGCGACCAGCCTCAGCCGCTTCGGCTCACATGGTACCTGCAGTTAGTTACAGCGGGCGGGGGCTGCTCTCCCTCCGCGCCTCCGGGGTTTACATTCACTCTAGGGGTAGGACAGACTAGTACCACGTGGGGTCGGGGTTGACTAAGTCGGTTCTGTCACCAATTTTGAAAAATCCGAAGCTGCGTAGGCGAGCAATGTAGTGTAGGAGCCATTAGACTGCATCTCTCCATACCATCAAGTGTGATTTCGGTCAAGCATTAATTTAAAATGTATAAAAAAATATCTATTCATGCAGGTTCCAAGTTGACTACACATACCCAAATCTAACTTTATTCATTGCCGGTGGACCTGCAGGTATTCTGTACAGTAGTTGAGAAACGTATACATTACCTAGGCAAACTATGTAATGGTGATAATATTCATATAATTTAATACATTGCCAAAACGACCCAGGTATTATACACATTTCCTAGGAATTGTGTTGAATACCAGCATTATACAGATATCCGGTAACATATGCACAACAAAATACCGATGTGACTTTGGTAAAGCACGCTATCATCATCCAGCAGCAGTCTACACACAACCGGTTGCTATAAGAAAAACTTCCATATATTTAGCAGTAGCGGACTGGACCTTGCCCAGTACACACGTATTCGCGAAAATCAACATAAATGTAAAGTTTAATATAAATTGCTTAAAACATTAGTTCAGTAAATAGGAATGTGATTTTAGTTGTCTGACGATAATTAGCATTATAACTCCGGTTCTTCGGTTTTTATGTTGACATAATAATAAAATCATTTTTTTCCTCAATCACTGACTGCTATTGAAAACAAGAGGATGTTTTTTAGTATAATATTTCTTTTTGGTAAGTTTTATAATACTGCTGCTCACGCTTGGCTATTTTTAACAATACCTAAGTGGTTACAATGTTATTAATTTGGGTTTTTGATACTTTTAACTATTTTAAAAAGATAACCAGATCAAAGTGTTTATTTACATAGATTTACCTAATTATTTTTTAATATGGTTTTGATGACTTAAGTGTTTTGATCGTTTGCTTCAAAAAATAAAGGGGATCGTTGTGTATACGTCACCATTTTCTTATCAATGGCTATATTCTAGATGAAAAAAAGTGTATTTTCCCATGTAGATTTACTTAGCCTAGCCAATGACGTCAAACAAGTTATTTGTATCAGCTATCAGCTTCTATGTCGTAGACTCATTTGTGGTCGCTTATTTTGTTTGTTTTCCGCAAGGCAAAATTCGTAGTTCTCTGTAATGATTGCTCAGACAATGGGCAAAGAAACGACGTAAGGTCACTCGCTGTTATATCCGCCAATTCTTGGTAATATTCTTGTAAAAATACAAATCACCTGCTCCTTTTTCTAAAGCAAAAAATTATTTTACGACACGTGATCAAACTTGATTGTATTTACATACAATTACAGGAGATATCTTAATATATATTATATAAATTACGTGTCACGTTGTTTGTCCGCGATGGACTCCTAAACTACTTAACCGATTTTAATCTTTGCACACCGTGTGCAGTTTGATCCAACTTGAAAGATAAAAAAAAAAATTTTGACAGAACGAAGTCTGTCCGGACAGCTAGTCTTTAGATAAAATCAAGTTTTGATAATATGATGAGGTTAACCTTTATAACTTTTAGAGGTTAGTCGCATCGTAAAGAAATGTAGGAATTTGTCAATATGTAGCCAATTATTGAAATTAAACGAGAATAATTTTATTAGACTGTCGGATATAATGGGTTCCAGATTTAAAAGAAATCACTTGACCTGCTTGAACGCACCAGCAGAATGGTCACATGAGACTACTGGGTAGTGGGACCTTCCTATGATATAATCACAAATCTTATATCTCAGGGTTGAGCATTGAAGTATAATGTCATAGAACAGACATCTCGAACAAAATGTGTATCCCGCCGGGAGGTTCTATTTTCAAAATTGAGCCCCCGTTCTCCTTTAAAGATCGAACGAATCCATTGAAAATTGAAGCCGATCGGCGCCAGTTCATTGGAACATACATGGTGTTCGCGGTGTCGGTTCTTTATGCTAGTAATAATACTTCAATGGGGTTGAGCTCTTTCTTTACAACGTGCGGGTAGTCATAAAGTTCAACTTGGAAAACTTGAGCGACATGAATCTCTTAGTTAACAGAGTTCTTAATTATTGGCTTCCTTCACTGAAACGAGCGATAAATTATTTTCTAAAATAAGAATATCATTTGAAAATAAGATTCGTGCAGGGTTTGAACACAAGTCCTTGCGGGAGGTCAACATTGACACTACAACGCTATCACTGCTTATATCACTGAATGAAGCTAAGGTTATTTACCTTCGTGGAATCCACAGACATGATATGTCTGTGGTGGAATCCCTCGTTCTAAAACCGAATAATGGGTTTATAGGTATGTACGGTGTATCGTTTACAATATTAAAAACATATTGCGGGGCATTGAGTTATAAGTATACATAGAGAAGACATCTCGAACAAAATGTGTGTCCCCGCCGGGAGGTTCTATTTTCAAAATTGAGCCCGCGTTCTCCTTTCAAAATCGAACGAATCCATTGGACATTGAAGCCGCGCGGCGTCAATTCATTGGAACATACATTGTGTTCGCGGTGTCTGTTCTATACGCTAGTAATAATACTTCAATGTTGCGGGGGTATTTTTTTTTACACAAATAAGTTAATACTTGACCACAATCCCACTTGATGGTAAGTGGAGATGTGGTCCTAGGTATGAATATGTAAACGTTTATTTATTTATTTATTTATTTAGTTGTTCCGTGACGAAATAACTGGTACTGTTTAGCACGAAGACTGTCACATCATAGAAAGACGTTATTTAAATTTTTATTGTTTTTTATCTTATATACCGGGTGTACTTGAGGTTGTGCAGTAACTTTACCAAATGATTCTATAGCATTTCCTAAACATATCTTATACAGGTACTAGTGCATTATAAAGCTTAGTTTTTAAGTTATTGGTAATTCCATTTAATATGGGTGTACATTGTAAAAAGGTCGTTATTTGTGCTATGTTGCCGCTCAGTACGGTCATAATCATTCAAACTATACTTGTTTAATTTTAAATGTCATGTCATTATTGGCTTGAATTGTCAATAAAGGCCCATTTAGACGAGAGCTTCTCGTCTCGAAGAAGCCACGATCGAAATAATAAAAAAATCTTTCTTACATTTACACCTCTCGCTATTTGACGACAATTTCCTCGCAATGGAATATTGATTGTAAACTTAACTCCAATGACAAATCTCGCACTCAAAACGTTTTCAACCGTCTTGATATACCGTCGTGATGATACACGTATGAATTTGAAAAATGTAACTCGAATACAAGTCGAGATTGTCGTAAGTAATCTTACGTACAATGTGTACCTAAATAGACGTAGGAAATTATCGCCTTGATCGATAAGTTACGAATGTCATATGAGATAATCGTAGGTGAGAATTTAGTTCTTTCCTGTATGTAAACATTTGATACGATAATGTTATGGCGATTATTACTAGTGATAGTAGTGTACGATAGATACTAGAAACTCTCCGTCTAAATGGGCCTTAAAGTAAACAAACATCGTAAAACTTTTCGAACTAGTATTATTACCTATTTGGTTTTGTTAATGTCACTGGTCGCACAGAGAGCAAAATGGATGAGAAATAATTGTTGACGTCAATAAAAGTTTACTAATGTCAAAGTTTCATATCAATCATAATGCGACGTTGCCAGCTTGCGTAAAGAGATTACACATTAGGCAATTTACGTTCAAGTATTTAGTTTGTATGAAAATGAAAAAAAAAAAAATTAAATAATGAATCCCTATCGAAAGATGACCAATGTAATGGTCTGAATAACAGGCCGAAGTTCGTGCACAACCTCAGGAACACGGTGTATAAAATTCTCGTGTCACGGTGTTAGAAGTTGAACTCCTCCGAAACGGCTCGACTGATTTTCGTGAATCTTTGCGTGCATATCGGCTAGGGTTGAGAATCGGACAACATCTATTTTTCATCCCCCTACCCCTAAAAATTTTTTGGTAGAACAACGTTTGCCCGGTCAGCTAGTATTTCTATAATCAGTTAAACACTAGACTATGTTTAAAATTTAAGAAACTAGCGAGCAACGCCTTCTGGCCTTTGAGGAAAACATTGGTTTATTTATATCTACCTATTATTATTATTTCACGCAGTTCTGAAATAATACGATCGAGATCACTCCGATAGGAATAATAAAAAATGCAAATTAATCTTATCGCTGCGGATATATAATAATATAACATAATAAAATAATGTTGGTCGATGTACATAAACAGAGATTGAAGGAAATATGAGGGTTCTTTGATAAAAGCAAAACAATGATTTTTGTCTGTCTGTCTTGTTTGTAAAACCTGTATGTTTGGATGGGCAACACCCAAAAACTACTCGACGAAATTGGATGCGGTTTTCAAGATTGTATTGCTAGAGGTCTGATAGAAACTGTTGCATATGATACGTCGCTTAGAAGCCTATTTATCTCAATAATTGTATATTCCAACGCGCTACGTTAGGGGCAAAAGCTAGCTATAGTAGGTATATTGTATAATATGTGTATATAATAAATATGTATAACAAAATTTTGGTTATTTTCGATCAATACAACTTTTTTATCTGCCGACTAGCTAACTCTTCTCAGAATTTGTTTAACTAAAAATAACTACTTAAATTTCTGTAACTAAAAATGTTTAATAAATAAAAATTGTTACTAAAATGACATCAAAATTGATTTTACGCTTCCATCTTCGACAAAGCGTCGATATTTTCTTGGTGGTTAGTGTGGTTGTTGTTGTCATACGGATGTTGAAGTTGCTTAAAGATCTGCTATTATGATGTTTCTAGTATGATGAACGCTTCCCGCCCACGTCAGACTTTTTGTAGGACAGATAATCGGGCCGATTTTTCCTGCCATATTATTCCTGACCGACTTTTTGTAGGACGTGTGCGTTTCACTATTGCTATCAGTTCGTTCTATTTTTCTTCTACAAAAAATCGGTCACCAATTATCGGACGTGGGCGGGAAGCGTAAGCCCGCTTATCTACTGTACTTTTTTTAGTGCAATAAAAAGTGTTTTCATTTCATTTAATTTTTTTACCCTTATTCTTTCAGTACCCGCATTATGTGGTGCATCAACCGTACAATCAGACATCGAGAGTGTGTTCGGTATCCCGGGGAAACCGCCTCCAGCATTCCCCGCGGTGGCCCAGGCTGCTCCAGCTCTTCCACCACTGAACCTGGACCAGGCCCAAGCCACAACCGACCTGGACTACTGGGACACCGTGGATGAATATGTTCCTAGTAATGCTGATTATGACAAGTTTGACCTCACTCTGGCAAAGGTAAGTTTTATTTTAAACTAGCTGTTGCCCGCGGCTTCGCACGCGGATGTTATGCTTATCATATTTGTACCTACCCCTCACAGAAGAAAATTTAAAAACAGGTTTATTAATATTGAAGTACTTATATTTAGAAATTTATATACTGAAACCTACGATAAAATCACAAATCATTTCTCCGGAAGCGGGTTTTGAAAGATAAACAACATTCACATTAATTTGTTTTCCTTTTTCATGAAAAAATTTGAAAAACTCGAAAAGTACGAAAAGTTTTCTTAAATATGACCCAAAGTACACAACTTCACTAATTTTCGTCGAAATCAGTTCAAGAGTTTTCATGTGATTCCCGGACAGATAAACAGACAGACAGACAGACAATAATTGAAAAAACATGTTTTTTGGTGCTCTAACATGTTATCGAAGTGCCCCTAACCGAAATCTTGAAAAAATATTTAATTTACAGAAAAGTCGCTCTTGAGATTTATTATAAATAATGTAGCTTTTTCCTGATGAACGATTTTTCGAAATTGGTCCAGTAGTTTTTGAATATATCCATTACAAAGTAACAAACAACTAAACAAAAACGAAAAATTAAAATATTCATATCAGTTCACTTTATATGTCGCTATTTATTGATTATTTTCAATATTAATCGCTCTCCCTCTCCCTCTCCCGCTCCCGCTCCCACTCCCGCTCCGAATTCCTGTCCCTGTCCCTTTCTCTCTCCCTGTCTCACTCCCTCTCCTCCCACTTCCTGTCCCTCTCACGCACACGGTCCCTCTGCCGCTTCCTGTCCTTCTTCCTCTCCCACTCCCTGTCCCTCTCCCTCTCCCTCTCCCGCTCCCACTCCCTGTCCCACTCCCTCTCCTTCTCCCGCTCCCTGTCATACACCCGCACTCTCTCTCCCTCTCCTACTTCCTGTCCGCTCTCTCTCCCTCTTTCACTTCCTGCCCCTCTTCCTCACCCTCTTTCTCTCCCGCTGCTTCTCCTTCTCCTGCTCCCTGTCCCTCTCTCTCTCCCGCTCCCAGTCCCTCTCCCGCTTCCTGTCCCTCTCCCCTTCCCCTCCCGTTTGTTAAGTCCCCCACATTAATTTTTTGTTTCTCACTATAAGTTTCCATATTAATTGTCAGATTTCTGAGTTTTAAAACGACGAACTTCTGGAAAAATTTTCAACCCCTTTATCCTTTAAGGGACGACATTCCTAAAAAACCTGTTACAATATTTTTTTAATGAATTTTCACATTTCTGAGTTTGATATTGATGAAGTTTCGCACAAACTTACATCTCCTGCTTTTTTTACTTATTGAGAGGTGAATTTCCAAAAAACCTTTAACAATTAATTTTTGTTCCTAATTATAAGCTTACATAGAAATTTTCACATTTCTGATTGTGAATTCAAAAGTTACGTAGTTCCTTAAATATTTATAACCCCTAAATATTACCCCTTAAGGGTATGAATTTCGAGAAAACCGTGATACAGTTATTTTTTGTGTTCAACTATAAGCTTATATACAAATTTTCACTCTTCTAACTTCAACACTGACGAAATTACCATACTAACTTGTGCCCTCTTAATTAACCCTTTAGGGGATGATTTTCCAAAAGAACGCATTACTGTGAAATTTATTTTTAATCTGGAGCTAATATATAAATTTTTATGTTTTTAACTTCAAAAATAACGAACTTGCGTACTAAGTTCCATCCGTTAAATTAACCCTTTAATAAGGGATGATTTTCCAAAAAAATGTGTTAAAGTTAACTTTTGTTTATTACTATAAACTTACATCAAAATTTTCATATTTATAACTCTAAAACTGACGAAGTTAACTTGTATGTAAATGACTACCAACCCCTATTTTTAGGGGACGAATT
The DNA here is from genome assembly GCA_951805285.1 of Thymelicus acteon. NCBI lineage: Eukaryota > Metazoa > Arthropoda > Insecta > Lepidoptera > Hesperiidae > Thymelicus > Thymelicus acteon. The sequence goes on from OX638233.1 coordinate 6,358,897, forward strand.
TTGAGAATACCGTGATACAGTTATTTTTTGCGTCTAAATATAAGCTTATATACAAATTTTCACCCTTCTAACTTCAAAAATGACGAAGTTACCATACTACCTTGTGCCCTCTTAATTAACCCTTTAGGGGATGATTTTCCAAAAAAAAAACTTAATACTTCCAAAATTTGTATCTAATCTGGAGCTAATATGTAAACTTTCATGTTTTTAATTTCAAAAATGACGAACTTGCGTACTAAGTTCCATCCGTTAAATTAACCATTTAAGGGATGATTTTCCAAAAAAATTATTAAAGTTTACTTTTGTTTATTATTATGAACTTACATCAAAACTTTCATATTTATAACTCTAAAACTGACGAAGTTTATTTGTATGTAAATTACTACCAACCCCTATTTTTAGGGGATGAATTTTGAGAAAACCGTGATACAGTTATTTTTTGCGTCTAAATATAAGCTTATATACAAATTTTCGACCTTCTAACTTCAAAACTGTCGAAATTACCATACTAACTTGTGCTCTCTTAATTAACCCTTTAGGGGATGATTTTCCAAAAAAACACATAACTTTTAAATTTTGTTTCTAATCTTGAACTAATATATAAATTTTTATGTTTTTAACTTCAAAAATGACGAAGTTGCATACTAAGTTCCATTGAAGAAATTAACCCTTTAAGGGATGATTTTCCAAAAAAAATTGTTAAAGTTAACTTTTTTTTATTACTATAAACTAACATAAAAAATTTCATATTTATAACTCTTAAACTGACGAAGTTGGTTTGTATGAAAGTGAGTTCTAACCCCTATTTGTACCCCTTAGGGGATGAATTTTCAAAAATCCGTTCTTAGTGGACGTCTCCTTAGCGGAAACTATCTACCTGCCAAATTTCATCTTAATCGGTTCGGTAGTTTCTGAGATTTTTTGTTTAATCAGCGGTGTGTCGCTTTTCAATTTTATATATATAGATAGCTGACCCAGCCAAGTTCGTATCGCCTAACATAATATTTTTTTTTCTAAAATAAAAATAGCCTAAGTTACTCCTTGTTACATCAGCTATCTGCCAGTGAAAGTCTTGTCAAATTAGGTCCAGCTATTTCAGAGATTAGTCAGAACAAACAGACAGATAGACAGACAGACAGACAAAAATTATAAAAACTGTTGTTTTGATATATGTACCGTGTATACATTCGAATGCACTTAGTAAAAAACGGTTATTTTAATATTACAAACAGACACTCCAACTTTATTTTCTTGTATTTGTATAGATATATAGTTAGCTAACTCGCCTAGACTTCTATGCGGCAAGTGTGGCAAGTGGCAACGGGTGGGTCATACCTCTCGTAGCTACGAAAGCAACAACTATCCCTTTCGAAGGCAATTCGAAGTGCTTGAACTGCCATTTCAGTGGTAATTTCGGAAAAAGTTTTCTCAATGTTTTATTTCAAAATACTAAAACTGGTCAATAGCTATCAAAGAAACTTTTTCTTTTCTCTTCTTCTTGGAACTTCTCTTCTTCTTGGTCACTTGGCGACGATAGCCACTCACCGTCAGCTCGTTTATCGCATATTCCCATAAAAAGACGATGATTTTATTTAGAGAGTTAAAGTAATAGTTATCTATTGATATTAAATGTAGGTACTTTGGGTTGTGTACTGAAAACATTCAATTAGAGACACAGCACAACTCAGTTATGAGGGCAGGATGCATTTGAGGCATATTTTTGTCATAGCTAATTAGCTACATACTTAAATGTCATTTCAAGCAATATGACAAAACTGACAAAGTCTGGTATAAGATTCTATAAATATCAATAGAATAGAAAAGATAAATCAATAGAAAAGGCTCATCGCTAAGTAGCGAAACGGAGACAACAGCCTTCTTATCTCCAACTAAGTAACGAGTGATGATGTAAATTCTGTGGCTAGGTGCTGGTCTTTAAAGACATGCAATAATGTATCATGGACCTAATTCCAGAGAGTAGCAAGTCAATCTGCAGAAAACTTTCTGCTGTCACCCCTGGGTCTGAAGCTGGCTATGGCCATCCTCGATGAAGCTGCTACAGGAGCCACCCAGAGGGAACTCGATCTAGTCTTGGACTTCAGCAAGAACAAATCTATGGTCAGAGATAAATTCTCCAAGATATTGGATTCACTGCAAGTAAGTATAAAATAATTTCGAATGATTCTATTATAAATGATTTGCTTTAGTCGCGATCGCATCGAGATCATGAGGCATTTTACAATGCACATTGAATTCATGTGGAGACATTTTTTATTATGCGCAACACTAGTTAGTAGATAGATTAGGTTCGAATCCCCATGGTTACGCGTGGGGATCCTCTCGATAAGAAGATCTAACTGTGCTCCGGAGAACTTTGAACGTTTTGTAAAGCAGGTTTGAATTATACCATCTGCGATTTTACGCCGATGCTCCAAGACATATGATTAGCTTAATCAGCAAACTTATACAATATGTGATACAAGGAGTAGAACTAACTACTCTTAAAAAGGTGGGAGCTACTGACATAGTTTTGTTCAGTACGGTGCATCAAGAGCACGGGGAGTTCGTTTGGACTCAACAATGATTCTTTTACGCCCCTTTTGCAATTTACAACTCCTCTATACTTCTTCTACGAAAAATGTTTTTTAATTAGTTAAAAGACTTTATTTAACTGCATTTTATTTAATTTGCAGACGAAATCATCGCAGTACATTCTTCACTTAGGCAGTAGAATTTATGTTGGGAACGAAGATATTGTGTCGCAGCGATTTGCGGCGATAGCCCAGGAACATTACAAGACTGAGATTGTCAATCTCGACTTCAGCCAGCCCCAGATTGCGAGTAAAAGTATCAACGCTTGGGTTGCTAACAACACTGGCGGACGAATCAGTGATCTGGTCGATGAAGGTGAGAAAAGTTGATGTTAAGATTCTGTATTTTTTATTTTCGATTGAAATAGTCTATACTTTGGATCCTGCTGTAGTGATATGATGTGACCTGAATTAATTTAAGATGATTTGTGGCTGCGTAGTCTCTAATAGATGTCTTTCCTATTGTAAATGCAGAAAAAGCGTTTTTGCCAAAGAAACGACAAACTTAGGCCAAATTCGATATTATTCCGCATGAAACATTCTCACGCTGATCTTTAAAAGAATATTTTCTGAAGACGCTAAACTTATAAATATAAGATGACATTAAAAGTATAAATTAACAGATGAGTTTAAATTAAAATTATTATTTTTTTCACCTTGATGTGTCTTGTTTATTCCAGATGACGTAGCTCGAGCACTTCTTATGGTCATTAATACCTTGTTCTTCAAAGGAACTTGGCGCCATCAGTTTATGCCAAACGAAACGCAATTCGATCAATTCTTTGTAACGCCTTTATTGAAGAAGGAATGTCCTTTCATGACACTTAAAAATAAGTTCTATTACGTAAATTCAGAAAGGTACGGCGCGAAGATTTTAAGAATGCCATATTTGGTAAGTTTTGAAACTGCGAAAATATTATAGGAAATTTTACTAACTGTAAGTTCATTTTGATTGAATTTAATCTCGATAAATTATAGAGTCAATAGATTATGGCACGATAATTTTAAGAATCAAGCGGATAATGAGCAAAGGTCTTTAAAAAAAAACGAATATTTATTAATTAACACATTTTATCGGGTGCACAGAACACATCTTGCTTAGCATTTAATGGGGAACTACACAGACTTAAGATTGTTTTAGCAAAATGTAGCAAAAATTGTCACTTGTAATTTTTTTTGTAATAGATACTCACAAGGGAAAAACAATACCAAGGGCATTCTCTACAATTGTGTAGCCTAATCCTAAGCCATTTTTAGGGAGCTGTAGGTGACAGGGGCGACACGTTTTGAAATGTAGCGAAGTACGTCACTATGAGGGCGCTTCGTTTGTCACGGGCGTCAGAGGCACGGGCGGCGGTAACTACGCCCCTGATTTTCTACAAGTTAGCTTCGGACGGGAGAGAACAGCACATGCGCTTATTAAAGTTATTAAAAGTACCTACTGATAATAACAATTAGGTACATTCTTTACACGAATTGTTAGGCCTGAATGATTGAGTTCATTTAGTACGTTAATTAATTCTTCAAGAAAAGAGTGAATAGGCTTTTACTAAGTTAGTGCGCTCACCATCCTGGACCACATCTCCACTTACCATCAGGGGGGATTGTGGTAAGGCATTACCTTATTGTAAGTAAAAAAAAACGATAATTCTAAACTAAGTATGGGACTATTATACAATGTCTGATGTGGTATGGGCACATACATAATATACAATATTCCCATAATTATAATGTCAATATTATTGTATTTTCAGAGCAACAAATTCGCAATGTACATAGTAGTGCCCAATGCGTTGACTGGTCTGGAGCAGATCTTCAATGACGTCACGAGCTTGCGGCTGGAGCTGCAGAAACTGAGGGAGCACCTAGTGACGGTCACGCTTCCCAAGTTCCAGTTCGAGTACACTTCTCTATTGGATGACACTTTGAAAGAGGTAATTTTGTTCATCATTGTCACTGCCCAAGAATATGACCATTTAATCGATTGATTATAACTCAAACACTACTTGTCAGATCTAGTTAAAGTTTAAGTGGGACCAAATGACAAGCAACAGCTTTCGATTAAAAAAAGAATCATCAAAATCGGTTCACCCAGTCGAAAGTTCTGACTTCTGAGGTAACAAACATAAAAAAATACAGTCGAATTGAGAACCTCCTCCTTTTTTGAAGTCGGTTAATAAAAAGTTAGGTACAATGAAACATGAATTTGAAAGAATCGGTGGAAAGAATCATCAAAATATGTTAAGAAATGGAAAAGTTTGAATTTTTGCTTGAATGTTGGTCTCTGAAATGGCGCTTTTCAAGAATGATTTTGTGAAGTCACAGGACACAGACCTGTCTTATTATATTTTCGCGATATTTTCCTTCCACCAAGAGTGATTTATTATTACAGATGGACTAGAAATAACTAGTACTAGCTATGACCAAGTATATCCATAGGGAAATAACGCTCTACTTATTTTAATATGTATTATGTTAAGTGGGTTTTCCTAGCCTATTGTTTGAAATGTAGGTAAGTACTATGGAATTGTTTGTTTTGCACATAATAATTAATGAGGTAAATATTGACGCAATTATGGTATCAAATAAAATTGTGCTTTAATAAAACAAACCACGACTATGGCCTAGTTGGTATTGTTGTAGGCAGGACCTACAAAAGCTCTTAAGTTCCGAATTCGATTCCCGGACACGCTAAGTGTTTGTTCTCGGGTGTTTACTATTTACAGTCCACTACTGAGCATGAGGAACAAGAGGAGAGACCTCTCCTCTTGAGGAGGTCTAGAGACTAGAGCACACTCCACCACGGTGCTCCAGAGCGGATTGTTGGAGGGGTTAGTGGCCAACCCGAGAGTCAGAAGATTTTACGCCGCCCTAAGGCCTCCGATCTGGCTTAAAGACTGTTATGTTACGTTACGTTACGTTTACGAACCCTCCGAAGCACGGAAGCGCTCAAAAAATTTTTGCCACTAGTTGTCACGCATCCAACTACCGACCGTGCCGTTGCCTAACTTTGCCGATAACATAGTACATTAGTAATTTGCCGATCACTTAGGATCGGCGCAAGCCGCCGGGCTCTATGAGCGCCTGATGGTACCAAACATGAAAATTTCTAGGGAAGTTGTCCAAAGTGTAAATCTCTGCTTAATTATTTTTACAGATGGGCATAAGGCAGGCATTTGAGGATACTGCATCGTTCCCTGGCATATCTAGAGGCAGGCGTATGGTGCAGAGACTGAAGTTATCAAAGGTTTTGCAGCGATCAGGAATAGAAGTCAATGAGTTGGGCAGTCTGGCGTATTCAGCTACTGGTATGTCCTTCGTCTATCTATGCTTTTAAAGGACTAATGTTATACAAAATGGAAATTACATTTTTTTTTGGTGCGAAAATAAAACAAGACGCAAAACGAATGTACATAATTAACCATAACAGTTTATTTGAATGCGCTATAAACTCTACACGTATGTATGTATGCTATATTATTATACTTACGTAATTCCTGACGAAAGTCGCTTTGGGGGTACTGATATTAGGACACAAAAGCACATTTATTCATGGGCGCCTTAGACGTAGCCAGCCTTTGGCCCGGAGTGGTGGGAGAAGGAGGGAAATCAGATTTTTTTGATGGGGACCTTTTGACTCGCATTGAAATTGGCACCGTAAAGCTCAAGATGTCCTCAGTTATCCATGCCCTGTAGGGCTTGTAGTGGACCAGCCAGGACTAAGAGCTTCTGAGCTAGGCCGCGGTATAACGGACAGATGGAAATGGTGAAGCTATAAATAAGGGTTCATAGTTTATCCAGTCAACCCGAGGAACTTTGTATTTCATGTTTTTTTTATTGCAAATAGCCAACAAACGAGCTGACGATCCACCTGATGGTAAGTGGCTATCGTCGCCCATGGACATCAGCGACACCAACGACACTGTTGCCGGTCTAGAAGGAGAGAAGAAAAAGAAAGAACGAACTGTCTATCAAGCCAAGTGCCTATGTATTTTGTTGCAGAAATATCAATCGTTAACAAGTTTGGAGAAGAATCGACGAGCAGCGCCGAGGTGGTCGCCAACCGTCCATTCATGTTCTTCATCCAAGACGAGGTGACGAAGCAACTGCTCTTCATGGGCAGACTCAATGACCCCACTTTATTGGACGGCACCAACAGGGCTAAGAAAAGTTAACCTACAATTTTAATATGCCATATTTTTTTACCAAACTTACTGTTTTTTTTTCAAAGTCCATGCAGTTTTTATATGTTGATCGAAATTTAATAAAATTGCTTTCATAATAAAATGGAAAAATACATTTTTGTTATATTTTGTGTGTTTAATGGTATTCTTCTCCTTTTTCCTCGTTAATTTCAGAAAAGCTGATAATGTTAACTACAACTACAGCTACAATTATGTATTATTGTTCCCTGTGCTACTTATAATTCAGTTTATAGGTAAGAGCAATGTTCGATTCGACAAGTTTTTTTTTATGGAAATAGCCAGCAAACGAGCTGACGATCCTCCTGATGGTAAGTGGCTATCGTCGCCCATGGCCATCAGCAACACCAAAGGCATCACTGACGCGTTGCCGGCGAAGAAAGAATAAGAAAAAGAAAGAAAGAACTGGCTCTCAAGCCGCCAGCCGGAACACGAGGAGTCGTTTGGTGGCTGACTCATGCTCAAGGGTGGTGGCTATCCAGACGAACCCCATGGAGAAATAATAATAGAAATAATGGTAATAAATATCCTTTATTTATAAATAAAATTAAATATAACATACACTAAAATAAGGATAGGTACTTGACTCTAATATAAGCACTTTAAAGCCAAATATTTCGCAAACAAAGCCCTAAATCCAAAAATGGTCGTAAAAGACCCGTAATATTTTTGAAGGACCTTTTCAACGATACCCCACACTATGGAGTACGCAACGAAAAAAAATTTCATCCTCAGGTTACCAGTAGGGGAAATATCCTGAAAAAAAATATTTTTCAATATTTTATTTTACGATTTTGGAGTTTTAATGTACCTATATCCATGCAAAAATACAGATTTCTAGCAATAACGGTCTCGGGGCTATGCCTCGGACAGACGGACGGACGGACAGACATGAAGAAATTATAAGGGATCCGATTTTACTTCGGAACTCTAAATATGAACGAAGGACAATCTTATATATAAAATTCTCGTGTCACGGTGTTAGAAGTTGAACTCCTCCGAAACGGCTCGACCGATTTTCGTGAATCTTTGCGTGCATATCGGCTAGGGTTGAGAATCGGACAACATCTATTTTTCATTCCCCTACCCCTAAAATTTTTTTGGCAGAACAACGTTTGCCCGGTCAGCTAGTATTACTATATTTATCACTATAACTAACGACTGTACAGTCAATGTACAACTGACGGTTACTGACATAACATAACGTAACGAGTTCAAGTCTAGCGGTCGCAATTCGTTGAGATTAATGAAAATCCCCGTCAGTAATAAACTCGTTTTACTTGTTACATTTCAATGTTATTTAATTGATCGCTTTGCCCACGTTTTCCGGGATCATAAGTACCCTATATCTTATTCCAAATCATGGTCTACTTGTGTGCTAAAGTTCATGAAAATCCGTTCAGTACTTTTTGCGTGAAAGAGCAATGTTATTTAAAAAACAATCTTACAAATCTTACAAATCTTACAAATCAACCAAAAAATCTGTTCCGAAAAGAGCTACAACACACACACGTTTATCTTTTGGTTCACTACACCAATATAATACATGAAGGCATTTTAACGCTGTATGTCAAATGTCAAGCACTTCTGACAACAACAAAAGCGTGCGTATTGTCTTGTATTTACAGAGCAACCACGAGTAGAACGGTCAATTGCCTGCTCTTACGCTCTTCATACTCGGCGCGCTAGTGACAAATATCATTGTGAAAGAGTAACAAACATCCATATTTACATACATACTAACTTTCATATTTATAATATTAGGAAGATTAAGAATATTAGGAAGATGCAAGAAGTACCTAGGTACAACATGTGATTTTAATACTACCACAGAATACATAATAGTAACTATTGATATTACTTAGTTGTAACTAAATTACATATACTTAGATAAATACTAGATACCTACTACGAAGATATATACCTACTACTACACTAGATAGGTAACCTATCTACATTTAAAGAATAGACAACGGCGCACGTTTCATCTGGTCACTTGTATAGCATTACTTACTGCAAAATGTTGTTGTTAGTTGCGCTCCAAACGAACTGTACAAAAATTATACAAATAATATTCTGATTTGGTACAAAAAATATTACTGTACTTACTCTGTTCTTGTTGTGGTTTACTCAATTATTCATGCAGCCGTGGCTGTTACAATTTTGCCACTTTGATGGCAGATTGTTTATTCCTTTACTGTAGAAGTCTGCCGGACGGGAGGCGACGAAGTCAGCGAAAGGATTTTGTACTGCCTCTCGGGTGTTGAACTTTTTCCCACATAAAAAGTTGTCAAAATTTTGAAAAAAGTATAAATCTGTTCGGGTAAGGTCTGGTGAGTACGGTGGATGACGGAGAGCTTCCAGCTGTAACTCTTGTAGCTTTGCGATGGTCTGTCGTGAAGTGTGAGCTCGCGCGCTGTCGTGGAGAAGCAATGAGGAAGAGCGACTGACCAGTCTTGGTTGTTGAATTGCGAGCTTCTTCATCATTGTTTGCAATTCTTGGCCATAGACATCTGACGTCACTGTTTTGCCATTCGTTAAGAAGCTGTGATGTACAAGTCCGGCACTGGTCCACCAGACATTCACCATCATCTTCCTATGAGTTATCTTTTTTTACCGCACTGATTAGGTGCTGTACCCAGGTCCACCCACTGAGACGAACGCTAATGGTTGTCGTACAAGATCCACTTTTCATCGCATTCGATTTAGAATTCTCTCGTTTCTATCCATCCATCCATCCATCCATCAGCCCTTTGAGGTCCACTGCTGGACATAGGCCTCCCCTAATCTACGCCACTCAGACCGGTCCTGAGCCTTCTGAATCCAGCGGATACCCGCTGTCTTCTTCAGGTCGTCGGTCCACCTGGTCGGGGGGCGTCCTGTGCTCCTTTTACCGAGGCGTGGTCTCGTTTCTATGCCGATTTAGTAGTGTTATGCATGCTTTGACGCCCAAGTCTCGTTGTTGGTCGCTTAGTTCGTGTGGCATCCACTTATCTAGATTTTTTATCTTTCCGATTCGACGCAAGTGCCTCATTGATGTTTTGACACTAACTCCAAAGCCCGCAGCAAGCTCAGCCGTAGATTGAGTCTGATTCGCTTCCACTATCGCCTTCAATTCGTCGTTGTCGACAATGGTTACCGGCCGATCACGAGGTTCGTTCTTTAACTCAAAATTTCCAGATTTAAAACGATTGAACCAATAATGGACCGTTTTTATGCAAGCGGTGTTAGGCCCGTACACGTCGTTAGTGTTTCGTGTTGGTTGCGCAACGGTACTATTTCCACGCAGGAACTCATATTCAAAAATTGAATTTTCAGTTTGTTGATGGCATCAAAAACTACCACAATTTCACAAAAACAAAATACTATATAAAAACAATGACTGAATTTGAAATTAAAATAACACGGTTTTCGAATAAAATTTATTTGAATTTCAGATTACGCGCCAGATAATTAAATCTGAAAATGCTGGTCCAAATTTATAGGTAGGTATCTGTTATTACAAGAAAACGTACGTACTCGTATATTTTTTATGTCTCTCATCTCCACAAAGTTGATAGGTAAGTATACAAGGTCCATTTCAAAACATTCTCCAATCGTCATATTTCGTACTTATAAAAAACAGTATACAAAACAGTAGTCAGTCAGGTATGTACATATATTATATGAAACCAGTTCTGTCAGATAAAATTTATCCTGAGGACCTGACTGCGTTGTGCATCAGCATCGAGTAGTATACTTAATTAATGCAAAGACGCTCGTCTATATCTAGTAAAGCACTCTCTAGTGGCAAGTAGTATTTTGAAGGAGACAATATAAAAGATGGTAAAATGAGAAAAGGGGATTTCTTTCACCATAGACAATTACACAATTTTATTCGTCGAGTACATCACAGGATTAGATATTATAACATTCAGGCAAAACGTGAAAAGAGCAATTTTGATTACTTGTCGTTAGGAATAGTCGAAAAGAAGTAATAAAGTAAATCCAAGTAGTCATCTGAGAGCTTTTATGTTATGTTATTGTAAGCTAAACGATTTCGGATTAGACAAATTCTAAAAATGATTGCCTCGTAATGATGACGTCACTTGAGTCGAAGGAAATTTGATAACTTCAAGGAAAATTCCAATACGTAAAAACTTCGAACTATCCATATGAAACATCCTATTCCACTAAACCTCTCTCGCCCCGGGTCTCCCCGCTCTAGTATGAATCACGCTTTATATTGTGACCGGCGACCGCTACAGTTCGAAGCACAATCCATTCTCCACTCTAGTAAATCGCATCATATTTGTTTACGAGTTTATTTACGAAAACATTTCTGGTCTGGCGCTCAATGTAAACGTTTATTCTGCTAAGTAGGTACTCATTTAAAGTTAATAGTTCAAAGTGAAGTGATTTAGAGATAAATAGTTAAAATGGATTTGTCTACATTTATTAGTGAGTAAATTTCCTTATTATTTATAATTCCAATTGAGATTACAGGTAAGGTAAAGATATTGTAACTCCTTTTCAATGAGATATATTTTTAGTAAAACCTTCATTATTTGTTTTTGTTAATTGTACCACAGTAAAGAAATCGAATTCCTATATTGTGCTTGTACGTAGTAAGACTCCGTTAATATTTCTAAATTATTCGTTGCATACCCATTTGGAGACGATTTTACACCTAAAAAAACTACTAAACCGGTCTTGTTTAATTACAATATTAGTCAAAATATTCCACACCCAGCAGATACACATCCTTGGCGATCTTCAAATCTTGTTTTTAGATTATTTAGGGTATTTGGACTCCATACTCCTAAAATAATTACAAATTTCTAATTAGACAATATTTTGTGTATAGAGATAGTGGCATGATTATTTTTACTTTTTAACCCCCGACACAAACGGAGGGGTTTTATATTCATAGACCTATATCTATATACATACTATTTTATATTATGTTTATGTTTGGATCTGTGGATCTATGTATATGTCTGTGTGTGGCATCGTAGGTTTCAAACAGATGAACCGATTTTGATCTAGTTTTTTTTTTGTTTGAAAGGTGACTAATTAATCGAGTGTTCTTAGCTACGTTTAGTGTAATAAATTTGACGGATTTTTTAAAGGTCAATTTGCTATCTAAAATGATTCCCATGCCTTTTATCTCAGAAACACGAGTAATATTAACATTATTAAACTGGTAATCTGATATAATTCGGGCTCCTTGAAAATGAGATTATTTTACTTAGATCATTTTGCAATTCAAGACAACTGTTTCGGAAACAGTTTTAACTTTTCTGAGAATTTTCATGTCATCTGCATATAATTAGAAATTAGAATTTGGAATATATATATAATTTCATTAATCTATACTAATATATAAAGAGGAAAGATTTGATTTTTTGTTTGCATTGAATAGGCTCCGAAACTACTGAACCGATTTCAAAAATTCTTTCACTGTTGGGAAGCTACACTATCCCCGACTAACATAGGCTATATTATATTTTCAAAAAATTAGGGATCCTTAATAAAACTCCAATAAGTTGTAAAAAAAATAAGAAAACCGAAGCAAAGCGAGGACGGTTACTCGTAAATAAATAAAATAATAGAGGAGCCAAATGCGATCCCTGTGGTAAACCTGAGGTTACCGGGAGAAATGAGGAGCAATGACCTTTGATGGTGATCGCTTGGCTACGCTCCCGAAGATAGGAGATTAGCCACCGTAAAAGATCCCCGTGTATACCAATAGCATCAAGCTTACGCACCAAGACCGAATGTCTGATTTTGTCAAAGGCTTTCAAGTAATCTGTATAAATAGCGTCTAACTGAGAGCCGGATTCCATTGTAAATGAATGCCACGTGGTGTACAAATTCGCACACATTGCTTTCAATAGATTTTTTATTAACCCATGTTGTTCGCTGATCAATGAAGGCCTCAACAACGGAAAGATGCAGTCATAAATATTTTTTTCGAATAATTTTGCTATGATGTTTAGTTTGGATATTGGCCTGTAGTTCAAAATGCTATGCTTGTCTCCGGAGTTGAAGATAGGGACTATATACGACTTTTTCCAAATAGTAGGCTTAACACCTGATGTCAGAGATAAATTAAAAAGGGTAGCAAGATTTTTATGACATTCTTTAAGAAAACAGGAGGTACAGGTGTACATCCTTTTTTATATCTTTTTTTATCATCTTTTGTATATAATGTATTTATCTATATTTTTTTTTTCAGTATTTATCTTGTCCACTCTGCAGACTCTTAACTGTCAAAGTGTACGAATAAAGGAAAATTCACGCCTAAATTTTTTTGACATTGATCTTCTTCGTTATACTACAGAAGATAAAATAGGTAATGTTATGGTATCACCTGCCAGTATCAAATCTACGTTAGCAATGATATTGGAGGGTGCCCGAGGAGACACAGAGAAGGAAATTAGAAATGCTCTAAGATTGTCACCGAACAAAGACGAATACCGGGAGGAACTTAATCTATATTTATCTCTACTAAAGGTAACTGAACATAAAATATATAAGATATTAAATTTATTAGAATTTTATCTTATTCTCATTTTAAGCCCAAAACACATCCAGAATATTTATTTATACAACAGTCAGTATAAATTATGTACCTATAGGATCATTAGAAACGTTAAACTGAAACTTAAACTTATCAAAAACGATGAGACTAACTTGACTGTTTAAACTTTGATGAGTATCTAATATCTAATGTTTTTTTTAAACGATTATCATAATAATAATGTCTCATAATATCTTTTTCCACACTGATATCTGGTTTTGTGAAGTGTCATGGGCTGATGGTAGACTAATAATTTTAATACCTACGGATTTTTTCGTTCGCTGGCGTGATTTGATTAAAAAAAATGTGTTAAAATTATTAACATACAATACAATATAACAATTGAATTCTCTGTATCTTGTGTAATCAAAAAAAACTTTAAAACTGCATTTAATTCAAAGTTGTAATTGGATTTTAGTTCTTCCTCTACCTTACAAGAAGACGTTTTTTTGACTTACCTGCACATTTATCACATTCAAAGTGTATTTAAAGTTTTATCATAATGATTTTCAAAGGCCTTTTCAGATTATTAATTGTCTATTTAGTGTAGAGGATTAAGATTTTTTGTTGTAATTAACTTTAGCCATTAATCTAAGCTAAAACAAACGAACTTTAAACCGTCGAAATTATTTTTCAGTCAAACAAAACAGGTACACTGTTACATAATGCCAATGCCATATTTGTATCTGATAAACTGAAATTGAAGCGAGAATATGATCTGACGGTGCGGAAGGTATACGATTCGGAGATACGTTACGCAGACTTCAGGAACCCACCTGCAGTGGCCAATCTGATCAATAGTTGGACTAGTGCTAATACCAATGCGCTTATCACCTATGTTGTTGCACCAGGTAAGGTTCAAAGTTCGCGTTAAAGAGCCATCGGAAATCATGTTAAAGTCACATGAGAAAGTATTTTTAGAACTAATCTGCATAGTTATTTCGTTCCAAGTGATGTGAACAATGTTGCTCCATGGACGAGATAAGAACAATCAAATGCATGTACCTATTGTTACGTCACTAATTGATCAGCATGTGGTATGGCAAGCCTAATAAAAAGTGGTAAGCCCAGGACCAAAAATTTTTTATTAAATTCCGATATTTCTGCAACCCTATACAAAATTGTGTATCTTGATTCGACCACTAAATATTGGTACTGCTTGCTTACTTCATTGGATACTTATTCAATTTTAGCCGACATCAGTCCAACATCAGATATGGTGTTAACCAACGCCCTGTTCTTCAAGGGCGCCTGGCAACGAGCCTTTGACCCTCAGCTCACCCGTAAGGACTGCTTCTTCAGCAGAGGATCCTGCATTAATGTCGCCATGATGTCGCTGTCAGCAGAACTGAACTACGCTTACGTTGACAATCTAAGGGCTCATGCTATTGAACTGCCTTATGAGGTAATTGATAATGTAAAATACTTAATTTTGCTATTCTGTTCATATTTAACTAGACAAGTCTATAATAATAACCATCATATTGAAAACTATAGTTTATCGCTCTCATGGAAGAAACTCTAGTCACGAAAGTTTTTGTCAAAGTTAAGTTATTAAACTTTAACAATAGTTTTGTTAAAGTAGGTGCTTTACAAGAGTTAAATACTGTACACTTAGGTAGAAGTAAGTTATACCATGGTCCTTTATTCATGAGTATTACTTAATGGGTTTTTTAGGTACATAAAGATAACGTAATAAAAACGTACCTAATATAATTAGGGTATGTCATGAATTTTTTCTGATTATTTTTATGGATAAAATAAGAGATTGTTACCGAAGAGATTTGTAAAAATCATAAAATTGTATGAGGCTGTAATTTTTTTCGTTGATCTAAATAAGAGGAATTATTATTTTTTACACTGTACCTAAGAATTCCCTTGACGATTTTTAGGGTACCGAAGAAAAATCGGAACCCTTATAGTTTCGTCATGTCCGTCCGTCCGTCCATCCATTCGAAGCAAAGCGTCCTTAGTCCTAGAAAGCTGTAATTTTGCATGGATATATATAAATATTTATTAAAACAAAGTAAAGTAGAATAAAAATTGAAAAACATTTTTTTTCAGGGTTTTGTAGGGGAGGTCCCTGCAGGTAACGTGAGCATGAATTTTTTATTCTTTGCGTACCCTATAGTGTGGGTCTTCTATCTAATATTATGGGTCTTCTTAGACCATTTTTGAATTAGCGGTCCGCTTGCGAAATATTTGGCTTTAAAGTGCTAATTTAGAGTTAAGTTTGAGTCAAGTGTCCTCCCCTCTGCTGGCTGAACGGTTGAGTTGGATAAGCTATGTTAGAATAAGTAGTTAATGAGTAATAGTCAATTCAATAAACTTACTACTTCGGAACCCTACAGTACGCGTGGCCCGACACGCACTTGCCCGGTTTTTTTACTTTAATAACATAGTCTACTTCAGTCAAGTGATTTTTACATTGATCTTTACTATGTAGTACATAGTAGTAGTGTCTTTACTATGTAGTAAAGATCAATATAATTTTAATATTTCTATGATGCTGTAGAGCATAATCAACTTAAAATTTACATATTATGTTATGACACGAAGATTATGACGTAGATAAAGGTAATTAAACCACGAACGTCGGCTAGATTGTCATTCTTCAAGGTTTTCCTCATTCTAAAAATATTATTCGTGTTTGTTTAATGTATTGGTGCCTTCCTACTATGTACATGAAGTAAACTTGATCGTCAATTGATGGGAAAACATAATGGACAAACGAGGGAACTGTGACGAACAGTTATCAAAAAAAACCGTGTGCGTGTCAGGCCACGCGCAATGTAGGCTTCCGAAGTAGTAAGTTTATCGACTATTACTCATTAACTACTTATGCTAACACATCCGTGATAGTTTTCCTTGTAAATTCATCATAATTATAACCTATTTTTGAGAATTTTTCACTTGTCCAACTCCAACCGTTTGTCCAACTCAAGCCGGCCCACGCAGGGGGGGGGGGGGGGGGAGGGTGCACACTTGACTCCGCTCTAACTAAAATTAGCATTTTTAAGCCAAATATATTTAGCAAACGGATCCCTAATTCCAAAAATGGTCCTAGAAGACCCATAATATTATTGGAAGACTTTTTCAACGATACCCCACATTATAGGGTACGCGATGAATTAAAAATTCATCCTTACGTTACCTGTAGGAGAGGTACCCTGAAAAAAATGTTTTTCAATATTTTATTCTACGATTCTGGAGTTTTAAAAAATATGTTTATCTACAAAGTACAGCTTTATAGTACTAAGTGTATTCGAACGAAGTGCAGTATCGGGGTCATCTGGAGAAGAAGGCCAAACTTGCCTCCAGAAAGCTGGGTGTACTGAACAGGGCAAAGCAGTACTTCACACCGAAGCAGCGCCTGCTGCTCTCAAGGCCCAAGTTCGACCACATATGGATTACTGCTCTCACCTTTGGGCCGGTGCACCCAGTTACCAACTAAGCCCTCTTGACTCCGTACAGCGGCGTGCTGTTCGAATTGTCAATGATCCCAACCTTACAGACAGCCTAGAGGACTTAAGTCTCCGGAGAGACGTAGGCTCCCTCTGTGTCCTCTACCGTCTCTACTACGGTAAATGTTCCGAAGAACTTTTCAACCTGGTGCCTCCAACCACCTTCCTTTGTCGCACCACCCGCAAAAGGTTACGGTTCCACCCGCATCACCTCGACTCGTGGCAGTCGTCTATCACTCGTTTCCCGCGCTCCTTCCTGCCACGAACCTGCGAGCTTTGGAACAAACTTCCCTCTGAGGCATTCCCTGCGCGCTATGATATGGGGTTCTTTAAGAAGAGTGTATACCGTATCCTTCAAGGCCGGCAACGCACTTGCAGCTCCCTTGATGCTGCACGTGTCCATAGGCGATGGTGACAACTTACCATCAGGTGGGCCGTATGCCTGTTTGCCCGTCGTTAACATAAAAAAAACTAAGTGTCTCGGCGCTTTGCTTCGGACAGACGGAAAGACGGACGAACAGGACGGTCATGACGAAACTATAACTTAGCGGTTTGAGCGGTCTACCGAATGCGTGGATCGAATCCTGCCGCACCTCTTAATTATAATTAAATTTCAAAAAGTTTTATACCTACGTACCTAAAAGAATTTAATTAGTTGCTTCGTTGAAGAAAAATATCTTGAGGAAACCTGCGCACCTAAGAGTTCTCCGTAATGTACTCGAAGATGTGTGAAGTCTGTGTATCCGCACTCGACCACTACAGTGGACTATGGCCTGTCCTGTTCCCCTCACATAGAGGAGATCCGGACCCAGCAGTGATACAGTTACGGGTTGTGCTGAGTTGGTATCTGTAATTTCATTTCCAGGGCAGACGTTACTCCATGTTCTTGCTGGTGCCAATAGACCGTGATGGGCTCTCCTCAGTTGTGAGAGACCTCCCATACATGAGCCTTCCTCAAATCTCACAACTACTCCAGCCAAATGAGGTGTTCCTGTACTTGCCGAAGTTTAGCGTGGATTATAACGAAAACATGGTCGCTGCTCTAAAGAGTGTAAGTTGTGCTAACTGCCCTATAAAGTGCTGCTGTAAAAAATGTTTCATGGTATATATGTTATTTTGAATAGGATGAGAACTGATTTTATTCTTGCTGTAAAGGAGCAGACAATAGTAATTTATAAGCTGTTTCTATACAATGTGACACACATGGTTATGTATCACCATTTATTCTTAAGCAAGATATTCTGTAAAATATATGTATTTAATAATGTTGTCAAAGTTTCCAAAAAGGAGAATTTATTTAGTAGATATAATGCATTTCAGTAATATGTATTGATAACGACCACCGCAGATTAAAGACGTACACAATATTTTTCAATATTTGAAATTTTAGAAATATCAGAGGAGATGTTTGATTATACTTAGTCTAATCTCTTTAATACCCAGTCAAAATGAATACAGTTTTCTGCCACGTTTTGTTAGAACTAGAATTAATTAGAAATACAGTTAGACATAGATAATAGACAATCCAAAGTTTACCAAACTTAATACCAAACATTCTTTCCAGATGCGTATCAACACTTTGTTCACAAAAGAAGCAGATCTCTCCGCGATGTACGAAGGAGGATCACCCACACTGAACAGCGTCCTCCACAAGGTACAGATGACTGTGGACGAGCACGGCACAGTCGCCGCAGCAGCTACATCCGCGATGGTCATACCACTCATAGAAAACGGTGTTAACCTTCGTGTGGACCGTCCTTTTCTGTTCTTTATACGGGACAACGACTCTGGTCTAGTTCTGTTTGAAGGAAAGATTGAGGAACCTACGGTGTTTCAGGAGGAGATTGTTAATCCAGGTGATTTTTTATATAAGAATAATCCTACTTAGGTGCTTCTTTTTCCTGTTCACCAAAATAATCGATGTGGTCTTCGACTAGGTAATAGTACTGTTATAAACAACAATCACTGAAAATCGTTAAGGTTTCCTATAGAAAAATAATTATCATGTGATGTAATTTCCATAAACATAAAATCTTTTGGCTAACATTAAAGACTGATAGAATGTGAGTGTTGTGACTAAAAAACCTAGTTTGTTGCAGAACCGGAGCCGGTACAGCCAGCAAAGAAAAACAGACGGATATTTTCTCCGAGAAGATTTTACGGCTGTCACTAGTTTAAATTTTCTGACATTTTAGAGAAAATGAATTAAAGTAATAAAAAATTTAAAAATTCCACCCGTTCTTATTTTTGCTAGCGAATGAGTTAAACAAGAAAGATTTATATGGACATTGCGTTTAAAAAAGCAGTGAACACACTATACGGCGAAAAGGTTTTTGCTCGTGGCATAGCTGCATAGTACCGACTCTGCTTTTAGTGGCTACTGTGCCATGGTCATGTGAACCCAGCCTCAATCTTACTAATATTATAAATGTGAAAAATTGTATGGATGGAAACTGCTGACCGGTTTACATGAAATTTAGCATATGGTCTACCTCATGATCTGGAATGTTACTTTATTTTTATTTTATTTATTAAGAAACAAAAATTCTGAGCTTTATTAACTTGGCGTCAACGTTCAAATTTCTAAGTCGTCGAAAACACGAAATGTCCATGGACGTCGAAGAACATCAGGCAGCTCTTCACTTTTTTGTCGGCTATTTACATATACTTAGGCAATGCAAGGTAGTTAACCAGGTCATGTACAAACAGATGTTTTATGGTGGATCTACTCGTATCTCCTGTTTGAGTATCATACTCGTACCGTGAAATTTATATTAAAACGACAAATTAGGTCAAACTATTGCTTAAGATCCTCAAAAAAATTAACGTGTTAAAGAAAATAATGGTATTTTCTTATAAAAACGGTTTTATGCTATTTTAAACTTAGGTATGCCCTGTATGAATGTGTAATGTCTAGTTTGGGAGAAATCGGTGGAAAAAAAAAGACGTACATACGGGGCATCCATTAATTAAGTATCTATTTGAGGCGTTTTTAGCGATTTTAAGACCCCTCCCTCCTCCCTGGTTAGATGTCGGGAGATTTGGCTCATATCCCGCCCCATCCCCCTAATCTCACGTAATTTTTCAAAATATGTGATTCTAGTTCTTTGTTCACTTTGATAGATGTCCTAAAGTATGGAGTGGTAAGTATTTGATATTTCTGTTAAGGAACATATTTTACTGAATTTAACATTATTTTCTCGCAATTTTACTGTTTCTTGCAAAAAAAAATTACGTGACATTTGCCGAAACCCCTCTCTCCTCAACGTAAGATTTGATGAGATTCGGCTCGACCCCCTCCCTCCCTGAAAGCCTCACGTAATTAATGGACGCCTCCAAACTGCATAGACACTTTTTTTTTGTTAGGGAGCTTTATAGTTTACGCAGTTCTAATAATGTTACATGTGTAGAATAGAATTGAAAAACCTTCCATTTTTGCAGTCAGTTAAAACGAATATAATATTTTATGTAACAGATAAACAGTCTTTAACTACTTATTGTTTTCTGTACCTATAGTACCTATACCCAACAAACATTCTTTTCTTACTTACCTCACCTTACCTCTAAACGTCCTCGTCATGACAAAAGAAACAAGCTCACGTCTAGACGCTAAAGTATTTTTGGAATTCTTTTAATTGTTCATTTGGTCCTGGGTTTTGTGTAAGAAACGTTACGATGCGTATGTCAAAAAGTTTACTGTTTTTTACCTCAATAAATTGTTAAAGGGATCAAGTCCAGCGTTTGATAGGTACTACATTGTTCTAATTTTGTCATGTTTGAGCTGCTTTACTATTAAGGGAAACTGACATGAGACATGATTGCTTTGCTGATATCTCGATCACGTTAATTTTAGTTACGGTGAATAACTCCATGGATGTCTTCGATCTATGGATGTTTACTGATTCTATGGACTATTATGGTATATATAACACAAGGCGAATGCTCGCGCCCTCACTATTTACTACGTATCGTTTAACTATGTGATATAACTATAAATTAATCAGTAGAATATAATTTCAATAAAGTCATCATTAGACAAAAATTGAAGAGAAATATGAAAATTAAATGTTTTAAAGTTAAAATCTAAATGAACTGAACTAGCATAAAATGATTTGATCATCTAATCTGGCTGCAAATGAAATCTGTACAACTTATCCTCCAGAGGCCCTAAAATATACATTAATTAATTCTTTTAATGCAGATGTTCGCTAAAATAAAATTTCCTATAATAAAAAACAAGGACTGGCAAGTAGGAAATCGCCAAGTGAAACCGATTCGTATACAGATTAAGTCGTTGGTTAACTAGATTGAACGGATGGCGAGAGAAACAAGCTTCGATTAAAAATGTTCACTTTTCCAGAGGTTTTTTATTTATTACGTGATTCTGAGTTTCTGACAAATACAAGATATAAGAGTTACACCTATAGCCGTTATTAGCACCATTGATACAGATAACTAGCATTATTTATCCGATGACATTCACTTACTGTTTTCAGCAATGAAACGTGAGTATAAAGAAAAACACATTATCATTACTAACAAGTAATATTAAAAAAAACTTTGTTAACAACCTTTTCACACGTGTTATGTACCTACAGTGCTACCAAGTTATCTGTGAAATGGCGAAAATTGGAACTAATGCCGCGCCATTCATAAGTTCTTTGTGCTCATTCATTTGACATTTACTACGTCTCGAATTGTGTCCAATGATTGGTTCAATGCGTCCGACATCGCCCTCCTCCAATTTACAGATAAGTTGGAGGCACTGTAAATAGATAACTGCATTTGGAAATCTATTCAGAATGTGTGTGGACTTAGGATTGTCGTCCACCACGCTGCTGAATAGTATTGTGACTATGTTACCTACTGGATATAAACTTAGATATCGATAGCTTACATTAAGTTAGGTACTTATACTTTACCTACTCATAGGTTTACACCTTCGTAGATTAACTTGCCGTGTTTTTCTCTTCATTAACCCCATTTTGCCGAATCTATTAAGGTTCTGATTATTTATGAGCGTAATAAATAGCAGCCACTTTAAATTTAATATTAAGTTTTGTTTATTTTGTACATTATAAAATTTTACTGTGACTTAAAAAAATTACATCGACTATGAAATAATAAATTAATATTTTTCAGCTAACTTTTTTGAAGTCGACTAAATTTTCTTAACACTGTTTTATTTCGTATTCTTTAGTTTTAACCTAAAAAAATAATAACCGGTAATTTTTATTTTCAAACAACGCACATACGTTATTTGGTGTAACTTGGTATTAATTTGGTATAATTTTCAAATTGGCCTCGACTTTAAGAACTTCGTGGCATGTCCTAATAAATCCGGCATACTAAACAAAACCAAAACCCTGTCCTCTTCATTTTATTTCGACTGATAGCTAAAATTAGATTTCGCTACAGAACCCTCATCCGTTCTTTTAAATAAAAAATAAAAATGCAGTTTAAGCTTTCATTTTATTAAAAGTTATAGAAAAAACACAAAAATGATAAAGAAGTAGAAATTGAGTTTTATTAATCGTCCAAATTTTACACTATAAAATGAATTAATACTTACTTCGGATCGTTTGTAAGTCGTCATAAATCTGCATATCACGCTTAAGCATATTAATTTATTGGGCTATTAAACTTAATTAAGTGGCCGGGCTGTCGGCTGTTAAAAGCCAATCGACGCCATGCGGCGCCACGCATCTGGGGCAAGTATTCGCAAATACAACCTTAACTTTTATTCGAATATAAACCTTATTCGATGCATTTAATTAACGGTGAAAACTGTTAATATAATCTCAGGTAAATAGGCGCTTATTGTCAACTTTCAAAAATTTACTGAAACTTACACCCATGTGATAAGATAACGGTACTTTCATTTCTTATTGTGTTATTAAAAATCATTATGTATTTTACATATCGTCGTTGCGACTTCTAAACCTCTTATGTGTTATGTGCCACTGTGCCACTTTTGGCAAAATCACTTTTTTACGTCAAATGATTCTACATTTTGAAGCACCATCGCATTTAAAAACTCTCATTTGTGTACTACGTTTCCATCGTAATTTATTCACCAAATTCAAAATCACCTATGTGCTTGCTAAACAAAATTGTATCGATTATTATCGATTCCCTCAAAAAGCAGATTTTTTACACATAAGAGGTTTTAAAGTCGCAACGACGATTTACCTAAATATTTTTCCTGAAATGATACTTAAGAACCATACGGGCCTAAAGTGTACTTACTAGTATATTTTACTGGCAGTTAATTTGGGGTTGGGTTTAATGCTACTCAGTAGGTACTCATGTATCATTTAATCTATGTGTATCATTAATTCAACTTAATACTAGAGTTACCTACTTCTCAGATAATAAATAGGTCCTACCATCGTCCACTCTTCTACGGTACAAATTATAATATTTGTGACTCTTCTGTTCGTTTCCCTTTATCGAAACAAGTGGTAATTCATTTCTCGTATGGTAAGCAAATAATTTTTTATATTCATATTCATATTCATATTCAACTTTATTGCTTCATGCGTAAAAACATGATTATTGGAGCTGTTTGCAGGATTCGAATTAGAGTCACTGGAGACCGTAATTTATTCAAACCACCTACGAGATGAGGGTATCAATGATTACTGGATTAACTGTAATTTACTGGAGTAATAAAGCTCAGAAATATTGGGCTTTACCAGACAGGTGATAGTCTATGATAGTCAAATTGCTACGTCCAAGGGCTAAATTAAGGTCTAAAATCCAATGGTCATTCATCCCAAATTATACTAAATTATTCAAAGTTTAAATCCTTGTTATATTTTCATTTCATTCAGCATTGGTAAATTAAATTTAACATTAATCTTCAACTTGCGATTCTAGACAGAAAACGAGAAAGTCATACCTACCTATGTATGAGAGCTCGAATACCTAAATCCCAAATTTTTCTTTTTATTTTATTTTGGTAATGTATCAATAGCATGTATACCATGTACACAGTATATACTGTTTTTGACATAATATAAAAATGTTCTTGATTTATTTGCATTTTTTGTGTTTCCTCTACTACTACTATACCTCGATTAATTCTCTAGCTAATGTTAACTGAGGACCCAGGGTTATAGGAAATTCATTCTTTGGTATCATAAATAAACTCATAAAAGCATTCTTAATCGTGATCATTATTTTAATCATTGATTGAATATTTATGAACTACTTTAAAATGTTTTCAAGCTGTGTTTTAAACACTCCGTATTAAATTAACATCGATGCGACCTTTCTTCGCCATTTCTTCGTTTTCTTTTGTATTTTATTCGATTTCGCGCGCTCGACATCGGCTTGGGGAAAGAGTCATGAATCATTAGAATTTCCTTAGTAATATAATAATAATTACATAATAGTACATAACAGTCAACATAACCTGCCTACTTATGCTTAATTATAAGTTTCATCATGTAAAAGAAAAACAATTATATTATGTAATAAAAACGCACATATACCTACTTAATATAATTATAACTAAAATTATACAAGCATTTGATGTTGCCTTTTTGTTCATCCTGTTTCCAATCGTGCCAAGTTGATGACACCATTCAAATTTTATTGAAACCCAAAACCAGGTAAAGGTTTAATGTTACTTTGGTGAATTATATTTAAGTATACTTCCTTTGGGTAGGCATTTTACTTCATTGAAATTCCTCTACAGGCTGCGTTGATTTGTAATTTATTAGCAGCGACTTAGAAATTATACACGAAGGTAGTATCTTCGCTGATTTTTGGGTACAGTATTCTGGGACGTTCGTCACTGCATTTTCCATGCAGTGTTGTATAGCAAGTTTAGTGAAGTGCAACCACGTGCTCATCAAATAAAAGTAATAAATTGTACACTCAAAACACAAATTTGGTTTTAGTAAAAAAATAGCAAATATATTTTCAGGCACTAATTGATTTTCTTGTTAAGTTTACCTAGTTAGTGTTAAACCAAAACCGCTTCAAGTGCCTCATATGTATAAATATTTCATACAGATGACTCTGTAGCTCTGTTGGAAAGAAGAAGAGCATAGAAGACATTTTATGTGACACGCTGGTCACACAGATTCCTTCTTCCCTCTGCACTATATGTATGTGAACGTTAATAAATTGAATAGCGTACTATAGCGTTAGATTCACTTTTCAATTTTCACCCAGCAAAGAAAGCGAACATTAGAATTGGAATAAAAAATTAGAAGCTACTTTTATATTTTACGTAAACAATGTAACGGAGAAAACGTACTACGTTAGTTTTACGGTAGCCACTTCTGCACGTACTATGGTACCATCAAACATAACTGTTAAAATGTTGATATAAAGCTTGGTCGGCCGGCTTCCGCGCACGTCACTCTTCATCGTGCTCTGCGCATGCGCACCCGTTTTTGTGTTTATGACGTTACGTTTAAAAACTGTGCAGTTATAAGTGCATTCAATTGTTAAAATAATAATATCATGTAAGTATAATCAGTGATGGGGATATTTAGTATGCTTATTTTTTATTACTTTCTTACTTACGTCGCTTTGGTAAACAACGTTCGTGCCACTTTTTTAATATGTATGCCATGCTGTTTCTAAATTCTAATATGTACGAGTGTTTAGTTATCATGGACATGTTTAATATTTTATAAGCAAATCTAACTTGTTTGCTAATACGAATCATGATCGCACATAAGCAGGTTTTGCACATGAGATCACTAATAAATCTAAAAATAATTATGATTAAGATATAAAATATTTTGAATATTTACCAAAGCCTCCATTTTTATGAAGTGAAAATAAAGCATGAAAATCTAATCTTAATACCAAAGTGTAGATTGTCATAGTGTAGATTGTCATGTAGTAATAAGTATTTAATTGTACAATGAGGAAACATGTCGTATTAATCTATGCGGGTATCGTACACATCAGTTGCACGTAATAATATGATGTCTGCAATGTGCATGCAATAGTACTAAATATAAAAATTACGAAACAGGAACTATAATATAAACAAAAGCTTGTACAAATAAAGTAGCTTGCTTACTAGCTCTAATAGCTTTTCTGTTTATAATAGATAAAAAACCAAGGTCACTTTTTGAACAAAGGTTTTGAATTTAAACATAAAGATAAGTCTAAAAGGATTAGAAAACTGTTTTCACAACAATTTTGGACTTCATCAAGGCAAGCAATTAGCTAAGTTTGTCTATTCCCTAAAATTTGTGTTTTAATAAAATAATTATTTGAAATCATTGACGGAAATGTCAATAATTTATGCTCAAACTTTTATAACAATTTTCGACTTTATTAAGGCAAGCAACTAGCTTAGTTGGTCTAAAATTTGTGTTTTAATGAAATAATTATTATAATCATTGACGGAAATGTCAATAATGTATGCTCAAACTTTTATATCTTGATTGTATTTTACATTTTCAGCTTACACAAAGGGTTCATCATCAGAACGATGCGACCGTTCATTTTTGGTAAGTTTTAATCATCATCAGTCATTGTCTTCATAGCTAGGGTGTCCATATAAAGAGTAGTGAGAAAGAAAGATATCAGCAGAGTCATTAGTGTTAACTTCCAAATGATTACAACTGTGAGAACTTTAGGACTTCCAGTAATTTACTTATCGTTCCAATAATCTTATCAATCAATATCTTTCCAATAATCACGTTATCTTTCATATTTTATATTAAAATCATTTTACAGCTGCTCCAAGATCTATCTCTACTTGTTTCTGTTCTTTTTCTTAGACTTTATCTTTTATCATCTTTCTTAAGACGTTTTTACGTGACACGAGTACATCCAATTCTTTATCTTTGACTCTTTTCTGGATAGGTCTATCCGGTTCTGTGTTTCCGTATCGTTGTATACCTACTTGAGGGCTGCGCTATTTCTAGATGACCGAGCATATCAAACCTTGCGATTCAGATTTATAACGATTATATCGGATTCCAACGGTGTCACGAGTCACGACCAAGAACTGTTCAATGGCAACTCAATAGCGACAAAAGCTACTTTTGATTATGATTATTAAACATTTTAAAATTTAAAACAGTTTAGTTTTCTAAAGTTAAAGAAGTAATGGATAAACTCAAAAACTACTAGACCGATTTCAAAAATTCTTTCACCAATCTAAAGCTCGATTGTTTCTTAGTGACAAAAGCTATATTTGATTATGATTAGTTATATTTTTTTACGTTATATATGTAAATCATGTTACAGAACAACATCTGCCGGGTCAGCTAGTTTCAAACATAGCTAAGAACCATCTCAATTACGTCAGCTTTCAAACAAAAAAAAACCGCATATTAATCGGTCAATTCGCTTAGAAGCTACAATGAACCATGCAGACACACAGACACGTCAAACTTATAACACCCCTTTTTTTGGGGGTTTAAAAGTGTTACAAATAAGTACATTTATTTACGAAAATGACATAGATTAGAACAGAATAAAATTTCGAGCTCTAAGCACGGACCTGAAAAAAAGACTGACGTAACCTCGTCTAATCGAGAGTGAAGCATAGCAGTGGCCGCCCGCTTACCATGTGTGTGTAATTTTTGATTCGCGATTGAAGCATTATGGCGTCAATGTGTGGGTGTGTGTACTTGTACGAATAGAGAGTTAGTATTACTATGTGTGCTTCACTGAATTTGTTGTTGGGATTACGTCCGCCTTTTTTTTAGATCCGTGGCTCTAAGCTGGTTTCTAATAATTTTGTAATGAACTTATCGGGATATCAGATAGGCTTCTATCATCGCCCTGGCTGTGTTTCATCTATACCTTGGCGGACGTGGGTATTCTGGCTAGGAGAGTAAAACTATAGCTTTGCCTAATAACGTGTAATACAATATTAAACCTTGTTTACAATCGTACGATTATTTAACCATTGTTTTCCAGAGTGTAGTGCTAAAGTGCGTGACAGTTTTCCTTCTCATTCTAAAATCGTGTGGTCAAATGACTAACGCAGATTTCTTCAGTATTACAGTACTTTTAAGTTTTAAGTACTTAAGTTGCAATCTTATAAATTTCATTAATTTTGGTCCTGTTTTGAAACGTGTATACATTAATTTAAGACAAGAATTTTATTAATGACTACAAAACGATCGATTCGCTGATGCTTGATATAAATTATTAAGCAAATCATCATTATGAGTCGAAATTAAAATCGATCGCCGAAACTATTTTTTTATTTAATACATTTTAGCTCACGAAACTACCTGGTATACTTTGAAATTAGAGTAAAATCACCACTACTTTAAAACTTTTTCCGGAGTTATCAAGAATCATATTAGTACTTGCGTGCTGTAAATCAATAAATAGCATTAATGGCCTCATAAATTTACCACCCTTTTAGAGGTCATAATGTTATCTTCGCAGGCCGCGGAGTCGCGAAGCTTTGACTTATTTTGAGACGCTAAAACCTTAACACTACCCATCAATGTTTCATTTGATATCTTTTGTGTGATGATTTATGGGTAATTTGTATTGAACCTGTTTTTTTATTGGTTGGCCAGGACACCTGTTTTTACGATATAGTATTTTGCTATGATTAATTTATTTTGATTTAAGATAATTTATTAAATTATTTTGGTTCTCTTATATCATAAAAAATATATAATTATAAAGAATTTTTTTTTCTTTTTCATTAAAACAAAATAATTTCATTAAACACAGTATGGCTGCTTTTGAATATTTATTATTTTATTTGCTTTATGTACAATAAAAAAATCTTGGAGAACATCTAAAAATATTCCCTGATAATTTTGAAAGTATTATTTTCTTTAAGGTAAATGAGGTAATGATTATAAGGTAATTATCATGTTATACTTTTATTTTTAATTATTTTTATTTGACAAATACAGCGAAGAAGTTAAGTTTCACGATAAACAAACGTTCTATTCTCCAAATTGCTATGCGAGAATACATAAGTTTCATTCAAATATTTATAAAAAGAGGAATAAGTCATGATTATGCTTTGGCGTACTCGGTATCATGAGGCAGATGGGATGCCTTTGCGAAGTGATTTATGGTTAATTTGAATTTTTGCTTGTTTATTTCCATCCGTTGACGTGCTGCATCGTCTGTCGAGTCATTGTCGGTGTTTTACGTGAGAATAATAAAAATGACAGCATGTTTCCATTCATGTTAGCGAAGAAAGATAATGATGTTCTTACCTACTAATTCACTGGTATTTTAATATTGATGGTATTAATTATTGTATTTTCGTGACACAAGGCCAAGAGCTGAAACGATACATACAATGAAATATATAAATGATTGATTAAATTGAATGATTGATTGAAGGTACTATGGTGAAACCAAAAGAGCCCGTATGTGTGCATGTTCACGTGTTTCTGCTGGACTTTAAAAATCCTTAATGTGAACTGATGTTCAATAAATTACAAAATTCACCGTTTAGGACATGAAGTCATAAAAGAAAGAAAAATATTCTGTTTAGCATATACAAATGCCGTTTTTTCAGAGCTTTTCAAAGCGCAATGCTTGGGTAATCTTGTTCTGATAAAAAATTAATTCAGTAGCATTGAGTTATTCCTCTGAGCAAGCAAGTGGTTACTTGAAACAGTTGGAACTCTTTACGAAACTCTCTAGCTAACCCCCGTATTCAAGAATAACACTGTGTGGTGTCACAGTGTTTGCGAGTGCATAGTGGCATTAAAATCATTTCGTAAACAATACTTGATTTAAGTCCTTCGCTGTGCGTTTGTCAAAATCGATAAAGTAGCTGCCGAGCTACTTTACCGAACGCATAGTGTTGGTTTGACTTCTATCAAAATAGAAAGAAAGGATCGATTGTTTGTATTGTTATCTTTGTCTTTTGCTTGTGTCAAATGACTAGAGTGAAGTTAGCCGCATCAAATGGACCAATAAGAAGGCTGTATACAGCCTGTGCGTCCGCACAGCCAAGTGATACTTAAGGGTCGACTGTGAAACAGAAGGGTTGCCATGACGAACGCACTGAGAAATGCCTTACTTCGCATAGTATTGCTTCTTTACTTAAACAAGTATTGTTCTTGAATACGGGGGTAAGTTTTATTGTAAATGTAGCAAATTATCACCAGAATTTATTTATGCAAAAAATATATTACTTAGCTTATACTACTTATTATAAGTACTATTATTTCTTCTGTGCGTTACGTATTAATGTAACTCAATCATCGAATTCAACTTTATTTACTGCTGATTTATAAAAAAACTGTATTAAAATACAGAGACTGCAATGAGATAGTTTACAAAACCTGTGTACGTTGTGATCTGTATTAGGAAGTTACTAGAGGAGAAATACGCAGAATGGGTATTGCATTAGAGTTATAATTTTATTTGACGCTGGCAGCTAGATTACTTTCCCAGGAGGTATGCGCTGAATTGCTGCAGATTGTAAGGTCAACAAACAAGTACTATATAAAATAAAATTATATGATTTTTTGAGAAGTGTCTTTTTATACAATGAAGATGGCTATAATTAAAATATGATAAAAAGTATTTACTTTTCTATACTAATATGTAAAGAGGAAAGATTTGATTTTTTGTTTGCATTGAATAGGCTCCGGAAATACTGAAGAAATATATAATTTATTGCGTGTGGGAAAATTATAAAGTAAAATTAATAATGCCTCAACTCAGAGTCACTAACGGTTATTTAAATCGCTCCTTAGTACAGAATTTGTTTGGAGATTCTTTACTAAGGAGCGATTTTAGTAACCGTTAGTGACTCTGAGTTGGGACGTAAGACTTAAAAACAAACTAAAAAATAGACAGTTCTATTTACCGAGCAAGTTTAATAATTTATCGATGAATAAATCAGTATTAATAAATAATGCAAATATTACTTGTACCACGCAATAGCGTACTGGCTTGTTCTTTGAATATTATTATTTATTGTTATTTTTTTTTTGTATAAAAATAAACTGAGAATAAGTAAAGTATTAAAATATAATCGGATTTCTTTAATTAAATATGTTTTAAAACATTATTTAAGTACTACCTCTGCTAAAATAAAGTAAGCGGAATGTATATTCTTATTAAATACTAGCTGACCCGGCGAACTTCGTATCGCCTAACAAACTATTTTTTCTAAAATAAAAGTAGTCTAAGTTACTCCTTGTTGCATCAGCTATCTGCCAGTGAAAGTCCCGTCAAAATCGGTACAGCCATTTTAGAGATTAGCCGGAACCGGTATATGTACCGTGTATACATCCAAATGCACTTAGTAAAAAGCGGTTATTTTAATATTACAAACAGACACTCCGATTTTATTTATTTATATGTAGTATATATAGATTGTTTGTAATAGTAATAGTAATTTTTATCACAACGTTTTTGCTGTCGGTACCCAGAGTACAATAGCTTAGGGTCAGTGCAGTGCGTTCACCGCTTGCCTGTGCCTTACTTGAGTAAGTCTGTTTTATTGCACGGAAATAGTTAAGTTAATTTGTTTAGTTTACCCTACAATTAGCTTTAGCGCATACCGTTTTATGTTAATAGAGCGATGCAATGGAGCGCAAGGAAATGTCAGGCATAAATCGTGTAACGTAAAGTCGCCTATTCTGTTTCTGCATTTTTCTTGGTAAACACTAGACTTCACTTTTTAATGCTGTTTGCCGTAATTAAGAGATTTTTTTCCGATTGATAATTATTATACCTGAAGTATATTAAAAGACGGTAAAGGAATATCTGTTACGTATATTGGACGGGTTACACTTTGTTAAATGGGTAGTTCTACAAACTAAGGAAGAATTTGAGCCTGATTTCGGCCCGATATTTTTTAAACATTCTGGTGACGGAATTCAGTCTAATAACTAGAGTACAGTGTCTTTTAGCTTATCCTAAAGGAAACAGACAAAATATTTTTTTATTTTTATTTATGGCCATTTAAAAAAATCGAGCCACAGGAAACTGAGAATGTCACCAAGAAGCTGAGGAAAACTACAAAAATAAATCGAGATAATTCATTTATTTCACATATTTTCTTTTTTCTTTTTCAGCCGCTAATCTTTGAGGGTCGTTCTTAATTTTTTCATATCTATTTTTTTCAGCTATCCTTTTCTTTTCTAATATTTCTTCTTTAGTTTGTTTCTTTTTTTGGCGCCATTTTCCCTTTGTAACAAAATATAATATTTGTAAGACCGATTAAATATTTGTTTATTTTATACTTTTAATCCGATTTTTCGAAACGATAATTATAAGAATACTTTTACTTAAACCACCACCAAAACTAAAGAACGGTATGAAACAACGGTATAGAACAAATAACGAGAATAAGTTCAAATTTATTTATTTAATTACTAGCGAACGCCCGCGGCTCCACCTAAAAAGTAGCCTATGTGTTAATCTGTAAATCCGGGTTTGAAGCTATCTATATTCCAAATTTCAGTCAAATCGATTCAGTAGTACCGGCGGAAAAGAGTAACAAACATCCAAACTCACAAACTTTCACATTTATAATATTAATATAAAAATATTAATCGGATTATATTTGTAGTTTAATGTATAAACATACATACGTGTAAAAAAATACAATTATTGCACAGAAACAATATTTTTAATATGATTTGGACAGGATCCTGAGACCAGGTTCCTGATAATTTTTGTCTAAAAATAAAATAAACACACCAATTTATAATTTTCAACAAAAATTAAGCTAAACCAGGCCTATGCGCTTGCATCTTACATATCAATACGCTAAAATTAGTAATATTTATTAGTGATTTCGTAATTAAAAATCTTACCAGGAAACTGTGAACTTCACTGATTACGGCATCATTTCACTCGCCGAACGCACTGAGCTCACTAAACACCACGCTAGGTGAGAATAGATAGATGATACTCTTTGTCCCTTTCGTAGGTACTATCGACTCAGCGGATCGGTAAAGACGCACGGCAAATAGTCTAGTGAATATTTGCTAATCTAACAGCGAACAGGATACTGATATAAAATCGTGGGGACAATATGTAAACAAGATTTATTCAATATTTTTTAAGGAAATTCTATAGTCATTGTGCTACCTAGCCAGGAAAAATAGTAAGCTTATTAATTTAGGATTCTTTTAAGACCCTAATATAGAAGAAAATTTATCACGACGCACTTTGAACTAAAATTTGTACGAGGGACACTGCAGGATCCTGAGAATTCGGCACTTTGAACAGTAATTTTGTTCAGATAAGAATTGTGAATCTTAATTATTTTTAGTGACCATCTAGAAACAATTGCAATTAATAGTATTCCATCCAAAAAAATTTGTTATTAACAATTTTTTTATCATATTTTGGCTGAGCCGCCAAAAATTCCTTAGTATGTAGAACTACCCAAATGCAACAAAAATAAATAAAACAATTAGCCGTTTCTAACAACAACGATATAGGTAACACAAGAGCCTCTAGCCACGGACCTGGAAAAAAGACGGACGTAACCTCGTCTAATGGAGAGTGAAGCATAGCAATGGCCGCCCGCTTACCATGTGTGAGTAATTTTTATTCGCGATTGAAGCAGTGAAGTGTCAATGTGTGGGTGTGTGTACTTGTACGAATAGAGAGTTGGTATTACTATGGGTTCTTCACTGAATTTGTTGTTGGGATTACGTCTCGTCTTTTTTTGAGGTCCGTGCTCTAGACAAACTTCTTTTTCTGTAAATGCCCACGTCAAACGCGTTTTCAAAATGTATAAGAATGGTAGGTATTACGTGCGGAAAAATTGTCAGAAATAAGGGTTTTGTCTAGCTAGTGGCTGTGACCTGACTTCACGATCCTAGGGTCTATTTGGCAGTGACTAGATGACTGACCAATAACTTTCGTCATCCATGTTTTATTCCGGGCTTAAACAAAAATTTTCTTTCCCAGATTATATCTTTTAGTCTCAAATAAAGCACACAAAAATAAGTACTTAATTAATATTCACTTAAGTAATTTTCATGGTGGCTGTTTATCTACTTAAAATTTCGTAGTAAAAATTTACCTAAAAGAAAAATATCTATAAGTATAACATATTATAATTTTTATATTATTGATACAACAGGTAATTATAGGTACCTCTTTGGGTATAAACTAACTAATGTAACTATAATAATTAACAAGTTATAAGTTAAAATATTGAGTTAATTTTATAAGGATGTTAAATAATGTTTAGTATGGTAGGTATACCTACTTACGCCCCAACTCGAGTCACTAACGGTTACTAAAATCGCTCCTTAGTAAAAATCTCCAAACAAATTCTGTAATAGGGAGCGATTTAAGTAACCGTTAGAGACTCTTTGTTGGGGCATTAGTATTATATGAAATCAAATATGTACTTAATTAATTTATGATCTTTGCGTTTACCTACTGTCATATAAAAAATTATATAAGATATGTTCAGTTAATTAAACGCCATAAAATTCCATTATAAAATGGTTTTCATAATAATGGATTTCTTATTGCATTTTATGTTATTATTATGATAATGATTACAGTAAGTATAACATATAATAAAGCGCCGTGTCATACGTTATAATTTGTTAATTTATCGTACGTCCGACATTAAATATCGTTAACATTGGAATGCTATTTATTCATGGAATAACAGTTTATATTATTAAATGTCAATTTTTTTTTATTCGAAGTAATAAAAAAGAATCAAAGTAAAGTAATGAATGATCTGCCTATAGAAACCTTTGGTAAGTAGGTTGGAGTAAACTTATTTGTTTTCCGTCACAACATGTTATTCAAGGCTAACCTCCGTTTTATACCATTTATACCATACCATACGATTTAGGTTAATTTTAATATGCGACACTTTCATACTAACGTATGCATGTGGGTGCAGAAGATAATATATGTATTGAAAGTCAAATTCAGTCAAAGTCAAATCAAAGTCAGTTACGTAGTACAAACTCTATACATTTCGTTTTTTTTTTGCATTTAGAAGTAAATTATTGATAGTGAACCAACGCGACACATGCGAAAGAGTACTATTTACGTCGTCGAAATTTCCTTTATTCCTGTTACACTCAAATATTAATGATGTATCATCAGCAAATAGTACAATATCTGCTTGGTTCTTTACATAATGTGGTAAATCGTTAATGTATACCAGAAAAAGAAACAGACCCAGCATAAAAGGCTTAAGAGTACAAAAAGGTGACAATGAATAAACTCTTCGCATACATTGCTTCTTTATAACTGCTCATATTGAGCAGATTCCTTAGTGTAATGTGGCCTTTACGTGGACAGCCGTCAAACGAGCGGACGAGCCACCTTACGCTTCCTGCCCACGTCCGATAATCGGTGACCGCTTTTTTGTAGGAGAAAAATAAAACGTACTGATAGCAATAGTCGGTCAAAAAGTCGGTCAGAAATAATATGGAAGAAAAAATCGGCCCGATTATCGGCCCTACATAAAGACTGACGTGGGCGGGAAGCGTTATAGTACCTAAGTGGTCACAGTCGCCCATAAGACAATTCAGTAACTGAAAAAACCGTTATCACTGTTGCGTCGCCGATTAGGAGGAAGATTAGAAGAAAGAAAAAAAACATGTTGCCTTAAAAATGCGTTTATAAAACGCTAGTATGAAAGCAGTTTGCAATACGTTTGAAAGAGGCGAGTCACGGTCAGGAGCGGCCGAGCGGCTAACGGCGCCAGTGTGCACGATGCATGCGAATTAAGGCTCGGTTACACCACTTACTTTTATGAGCCCAATTTATAAACTTAGCCAATTTATTTATAGTTTACATTTATAAAAGTCTTTATTTTTATTGGGATCCGTTTTATTTATTTAATTAATTCAATTTAATAGTTGATGCACACAGTGATACATTTAAATTAGAATTTAATTCCTTTTAAAATTAAATCTCTATTTAGGAAGATGCAAATTACATTTATAAATACTTGAATGAATTGTAACTTCAATCTACAGAATAAATCAACAAAACATTTCTTATGTAGACACTTGTCTGCTATCTTAAAGTCACGTTCTACTTGTTGAAGTTGAAGTTACATGGATTAAAACAGCCGCTTTTAACGATCTGGCTCCAGCAAGTTATAATGAGGTATTGCATTTGATACAGTTATGCGGGTAAATGCAAGTATACCGCTACATGGTACAATCGACCTACTTGGCCGTGGACTTGGCTTGGCTTGGCTTACTTGGCTCGAGAACCAGTCCCATCGATGACCTAGATACGTCGAGATGCTATCGGCTATTAACAAGGATATTTACCTCGATTTCATTTACATAGAGAAGTTTTATTGGTTTTATCGACCTCAATTTCTAACATCTTTAATCGTCCATTAAAACTGTGAACAAGTAAACAAGTTACTGAAAGAAAACATCGACTAAATGTTACCTACTAGTGAGTTCTTCGTATCCTCAAAGCTATTCGATTACAACAAGGGTGTCTTCAAGTCGAAGAGTGAATAGGCTTTACTAAGTTATTTATTGAGCTTTACCACTCAAGGCTATTAAAATTGCCACTTACCATCGCATTCCAACATCACTAATTGCGATGACTAAAATGATAGGTTAATTAAGTCTACTTATATCAATTCACCTCGATCCGTAGATTTAAATCACCTTGGTGCATAGGTGAATAAAATACATTAAAATTAGATTTAAGACACCTGGGTGAATAAACACAGGTGAATAAAGTCGACGGCACCTCTGATTGTAGCTAAGCATTAACTTATAATAAGAAAAAAGACAAAAGTTGCAACTTCAGATTAACCCATTTATGATAATTTCATTGAGCTATAAAATTTAGCCACACAAAAAGGGGATGTAATGAATAGGGTCATTTTGACCCTCGTAAGTGTGTTCAACATGTGTTTTGTGACAGTCCTACAATAAAGTGTAATTCATTATTTAATAGATAATTATCTGTTTTATACAGTTTCTAAGACAATAAGTTAACGGTTTGGTTCAGTTAATTAGAAACCGCAAGTTATTGTCATCGCATCGCTTCAATGCGACCGTGTGAAGAAGGTTTTGTGAAGTCTGTTTCAGTACAGATCAGAGAAAAAGTGATTAATTATCTCGAGTTTTATAAGTTCATTACCCCTCGAAAGATTTCCCGATATTTTAGTGTACCTTCTGAATCACGGAAGCGCTCAAGAATTTTTCTAAATATCGAGCGAAGTTGCGTGATGTAATATAGGCTTTGAAGAGAGAAAACTACGAAGATACTCCGTATATTTGTTTCTGAAAAATTTCAAAAGTAGTTGAAAGATTGACTTGAATTTTCATACAAAATAATATTTTAATAGAAGTGTTTTTATATTCGTTTTTATATTGAAGCTCCCAAGAAAGAAGTAAAATTAAGAATGAATTAGCTAATTACACTTATGAGTAACAATTGTTGAAGAAACATTTGGATTAATAGAGTCATGTATTTAGGTACATTAATTGTTGTAAAAATAAGAATGTTGTATTCTTGTTTTAGTATTGTTTGCTGCCGTGGGACTGGCCAATGCTGGATGGCTTCGTCGTGGGCGTTCAGACCAACCCAAAGAAACCAGCTTTGTTGGTGAAGCGACTAATGAGTTGTCTACGGCTATTATGCAGGTAAAGTTAATAGAATTTGCAATGAATTATCCATCTATCAGCCTTTGGAGGTCCACAGCTGGACATAAGGCCTACCCTCAGCGCCACTCTGACCGGTCCTGAGCCTTGAATACCTTGTAATGAATAATGATGGCTAATAATGGACAAATAGTGTACTATACTACGGAAGACTCTTGGATAAGATTCCTACTCTGAGCCTATTTATAATGTCTATACTAATATAATAATACTGAACAGTTTTTCGTTTGTTGGTTTTTCTGGATGCGCAAATCTACGTATATCACTGTCAGTCGGATTTAAACTTTACTTTTAACTTGTTTTGTGTATGATAGATGATCAAGGTTATTTGTTATTATAATTCTTGACAAAAAAGAGTTGACCAGGGGCAGGTACGGGTTTAAACTTAGGTACTGGAAGCGAAGCGAGGACGGCTTTCTGGTTCAAGATAATATAAAATAGAAAGGAGCGCCAAAATGGACATTTTTAATACATAGCATTTCTAAATCATTTCAGGGGTACATCGATGATGACACAAACATCGCGTTTTCACCACTCGGATATTCCGCTATCCTCGCAATATTGGCTGAAGGATCACGAGGTGAAACCCGAGAACAACTGGTCTCAGCATTACATCTACCCGATGATCCCAACTTAACAAGAAAGACATTCCGGTACATCATGGAAAGGCTTAAATTCAGGAACCAGTACAAATTCAATCAACCAGAGTTGAAAAATTACTTCTACATCTACAAGAATTACACGATCAATGATGAATACAAGAAAATCTTGGAAGATTATTACCTCACAGAGGTAAGATCGGTAGAAAAATACACAGAAGATCATGACAATGACGATGAAAAGGTGAAAGAAGACAATGTAAAAACTGAGGACTTACCCGATGTAATGCCACCTAAGGGAACTGAAGAAAAACTTATATCCTTCGCTGTAGAAGACAAACCAGAAAAGGTAGAATATAAGCCTGCTAAAAACATTAAAGAAAAAATAAAACTAGTCAAAACTTATCCCAAGAAAGAAGAGTTTGGTGAAGAAGAGGAAACAATGGTTGCTGTTGAAGCGAGAAATCACGCAAGAAGTCTCAGATTATTGAATGATAAGAATGATATTACTTCAAGCATCTCAGTAAACAGTGTAGGAAAAAAATCCAGTAAAAGTAAGTACTTAGTTACATACATTTCTTCTTATTTGACTTTTTAAAATTTTCTGACTTAAAAATTTCTACATTTTAACCAAAATAAATTTATATTCCGCCATGTAAATAAACGTCAGATAAAGTCATCTGACAATCACAGTCATTTGACATCAAAATCAGTTTCTATGGTATACGAGTACTTTTAATCAACAAACAATTCAGACAATAATATTTATTTATTCTGTTCCAGCAACTAGCGCACTAATGCTTCTATTCAACGGTATGTTTTTCCGTGGATCCTGGAAGAAGCCCTTCGACACCATCGAACCCGGTGTTTTCTACAAGTCTAACACAGAAAAGAAGCAAGTGCCTATGATGAAGTCTCGTGGTACCTTTAAGACAGCGTTACTGCCTGATTTAGACAGTGAAGCTATTCTCCTACCTTACGACGTAAGTCGCTATTATAAAACAGTTTCAGAAAAAAGTTTGGTTGGACCACAAAAATGGAGAAATAATATTGTTTGTTTTTCTTGTTAAACTTATCATTTCAAGAAAAATATATTTTGCCTTGCACCTATCACATACGCATTACGCATATACGCATTAGCACAAAACATGTTTATGGCAAACTAGATAAGGCATGTTTGAGCCGCGACAGAGCTATAATACATAGAACTACTATCTAGCCTAGTCTTGAATGTCAAATGAATGTTTCAGCAAAAAACTTTGAGGAAATTTTAGTTTTCTGAGATCTTGTTCTAAATACTTATCACGATTATTTTTAATAATAATATTTTTACCGTATTGGAATTGGGGGGGGGGGGGGGGCATAAAATACTAACTCAAATGACAATGCCAGCATACCAGGACGTTGTAAACGGGAACAGACGCCGGCCTGCCTGGATTAATTTATTATTAGTGTTACCTATCCGTGAAGCTTGTCTGACTACTCACCCTATTCTAGCTGGGGGCTTGAGAGGCAGTTCTTTGTTTATTTTTTCTGTCTTCTTTATACAAATCATCAAGTAACTTCAGTTGCAGTGGGTTGGTCAGCTATTTCTATGAAACAAAATCATAAAATTCAATTCAAAATTGCTGTATAACAGGGCGGTCGCTACGCTCTCCTGGTAGTCACTCCACGATCCAGAGATGGATTGACTCGACTTATCGCTGACTTGCCCGCCGCTTCCATCTCTGAGATCCAAGAAAGTCTCCGTGACGAAGAAGTCGATGTCTCCATCCCGACATATTACGTCGAGACCACAACAAAACCTGTCGCGGCTTTGGCTAAGGTAAGTTATATTATGATACTTATAACCTCTCATTTAAAGTTCATCTTCATAGCTTAGCAATAGTTACACATCAGCACATCTTGGGATGGTCAATGTTAATGATGTACAGGGTCAATGGTGTACTCTATACAATCTAATTAGTCCTTCAAAGTGTACAGGCATGAAGTTATAATAATGAATGGTGAAACAGCACATCTTTTTTTTCACCACACACATCATAGAAATTCGGGTCATTTGTTGTTACTTTAGTCTATCTACGAAGGTCTTCATCAGATTCTATTATCTTTCCTGAGACATATGCATTTGATGAAAAATGAAAAAATGAAAATGAAATCCCCAGAATAAATGAAATTATCATACCGCATTGTATTCATTGCTTGGATTGCGGAAACGAAACATAATTTCAATATTCTTCAAGGAACTTCTCAAGGAAAACCTTTGATATCGAGTTACATACATTGATATACAGTTTAAAAATTATTTATTTGCCGGTATAACTTATGTTTTTATAAAACGTGAACATGGATATAATAATAGTTACATAGATTTGGAACAAGAATAGATGAATCAAATGGTTTCTTGCAGCCGTGCAAACATCTCATTAACAGAATGTCATTACAGTTTGAAGACAGAAACAATTATGTATTAGGTACCGTGAAATCACATTTTGGTTACAAGGATGTTCAATTCAAATGTTACAAGAATATAATACGCTATTTAGAAAACATGTGAACGTACAAAATAACTTCGCACATGATAATATCTGTACAATATTACCTATGACCATTTCGAACGAATTACGAGAGTTTGATGTTGGTTTTTCTTTCTGTAAACTTGCTTGTGTTTTTGCAGTTCGGTGTTAGCAGTATTTTTGGCCGTGAAGCAGAACTATCGGGAGTGTCTGCAAAGGAAGGACTCTTCGTTCAGGAACTGGTACAGAATGTAGCTGTGCGAGTTGACAACGCTGGAGCTACTACTACTTTGATTGGTGGTTAGTGATACTGTTATATTACGTAAAATCATTTTGATAGATTATAAAGGAGACAAACTTATGTAAGCTAAAAGTTGAGCGGCTAATAAAAAAATAAAGAAAGTTAAGAAATAGTTGACTAGATCGTACAGTTTCCAAAGACCTTCATAAGGAGGTCTGAAGCCGTGCTCAATTCCATTGTTCATAGGGCACGATCAGGAGGGGTTCACCTGAACTCAAAAAGTAGCCCTTGCGCCCAAACAATTTTCACAACATCCCATCATTTTGTTCGATGGTCACATCGGGCGTTAAGGATTCCGTTTTACTCCGTCTTGCTCCTTAGGGTCAGCTCACACCAAGATGCGACACGACTCAACGATGCTTGATGAGGCCAATTATTTCATGGTGCCGCGCCCTGCATTGTGAAGTATAATAATCGTGCCTCTTCAATCATTGACATATCTTGATGTGAGCTGAATCTTAACGTTATTGGATTTATCTTCTCCAGATTCCAGAGATTACTCTGGTCTAGTCTATACAGACATGATTTTTTACCTGTTTAGGCTGTTTATTAGAAAATATTCTAGATATCATTATTTTTTACAGCTTCAAACGGAGTAGTGGAATCACTGAAGAACTTACCACTGTCGGAGACAAAGGCACCTCGACGATTCTGTGTGGAACACCCATTCTTATTCTTCATAGTGGATAAGCTGGATAACCTCGTGGTCGTCGCTGGAAAGATCATGGACCCTCAACCGCCTTCAGATAATTAAATCAATATTGGGGTCCAAAACAATTACTATCCATTACAAATGAAAACTTCTATGTAGGTATATTCTGTCATAAGTGTTAAATCTTGTATACTGTTGAAAAGAGGTTTATCTTCGGGAGCTTGCGACAAGTAACATCAGATAGGCACTCTGTTGACCAATTTATTTTTTACATAATGACATTAATTTGAGGTTAGCCCTTTACTCTTTCATGTCTGAATTATATGCTCCAGGCATGTTTGTAGATTTTAACAAACCAGAAGCATTTGATAAGGAAAAAGTACACAGCTTAGAATTAAGTAGCCTAGTCTTAAGTTTATTATTTATTTTATGTTCGTTGTGATAGGTTTAAGATTAAATTATTTTATTTTCGTACTATACAACGTTGTTTTTTTTTTTCATTTTACTACGATTGCTTGTATTACTTAATACATTTTGAAGTTGGTTATGCCGTATAAAGTTCTAACCGCTATACTATACCAATGTCAAAAAAATCCTACGGTATGGATAACAACTAAGAAAATTCAATTTGATTTATGAGAAAGATTCAATATTATTATAAAATTAAGCAATTTAATATGAAAATAAGCGAAAGAGGTCATAAAACTATTAACTTACGAATAATTAAATATTTGAAATAAAACATTGAATAAATAAGAGAACAATGCACTCGGTAGCGAGCACCTATCTGTAGATAGGTACTTTATTCAATAATTTATTATAACGACTGCTATATAACTATAACAACCACCGACGGCTTTCCGTGCCCTCCGAAACACGGAAGTGCTCAAGAAATTATTGCGTTCACCCATAGGCCAATTTCATAAATACACATTGTAAATACATAATAAAGATTTACTAGAAACAGAAGACTAAATACGTCTGTGCTATTAGTGAAGAATATCATAATAGGAAACATATCACGATAGTTTTATTTTGAATATATTTTATTACATAGATTTTCATATCAATCCAATGCTAAATTGTAAACTTTTTTGTAAGATTTAAAAGAACTCGTTTGAAAAACGATTTCAAAATCAAACACTTTAGAAATAAGCATGAAGGTAGTTACAAAAAAAGCGAAACACTTGCAAATTTTATAATAAATTAATTTAGTACATTAGAACGTAACGGTCGCGCTGGTCGCGGTCGATTACAAGTAAGTGTTAAAAATGAATACGGATAAAGAAAATATAAAGAGAATGCCTATAACATCGAAAATACCTTTGACGCAAGAGCCTTTGCCGGGTTTATCAGAAAATGTGTTGAAAAAAAGAAGAAATAGTGAATCTGAACATAGACCTCCTCTAAAAACGATCAACAACCAACAACCAAATCTTGTCGGATCTGCGGGACCAAGTAAGAAGACTAAAAAAGTTTTAAATAAATCTAAATACTATACAATGCAGCCTTTGAAGCTTGATACGCGGCATGTAACTCTTAGACAAAAAAGCGAAGACTTAGATTGGGACTACAAGGTATTTAAAGATAAATCTGAAGAAGAAAATAGTAAAGATAGTAGTATTATACCAATTAGTGATGACGAAAATGACAATGCACAGAAGAATTGTAGAGATAACATTCAATTTATTAAACCCAACCAAAGAATCGGTCTCCAAGAGTCAAGGAAGAATGCAACGCCAGTTTTGAATGCACTGGAGCCAAGTGGAGTAAGAAAT
The DNA here is from genome assembly GCA_951805285.1 of Thymelicus acteon. Lineage (NCBI taxonomy): Eukaryota > Metazoa > Arthropoda > Insecta > Lepidoptera > Hesperiidae > Thymelicus > Thymelicus acteon. Next base: position 6,402,147 of record OX638233.1, read on the forward strand.
GTAAAGAAAAGCCTTAGAAGGCCTCATAGCAGAGAACTACAAGGTATTCCTTCTTCTAAACAGCAAAGAGGAGATGCTAAACATTCTAAGCGAATAATTACTGATTGCCTGCACGATAGACTCCAGTCACCTGACGTTTGTAAGTATCATTTGAATGTTAAATTATGCGTTAGTTATTTAATGCGAGATAATTATTTAAGCTGCAATATTTAGTTCATTTAAACAGGGATTATTCAGTGCAATGATTTTGTGTAATTAAATTGAATACTGTATTACTTATATGACTATCTACAATCTGTATACCTATGGATTTTAAAGTTTAATTCAGTCACTAGAAATTACATAATGTCGACAATATCTCCAAGTATACGAATACATGAAACGTACCAGGATTTAAAGCTTTTTCAAATGAAGGTTACTATTATATTGTAAACAATGTAGATACAGTATAATAATTCAATGTGTAACATTAACGTTAAGTACTTAGTGCTGAAAATTTTCGGTCACCGGTTTCCTGTTTTGACGATCGTCGTGTTTGTAAATTGGAGACACGCAAACTGATAAGGGATATTAATAAGTAGACGCATGACATTATCAGCACACATATCGGATTTTTTCATTGTTAAGTGAGCGAGTGAGCATGGTTGGTAGTTGAATGGGTTGATGGCATCCGTGCTTCGGAGGGCGCGTTAGATTGGTCCCGAATGCTATCGTTTGATAGCGATCGTTAAGCCATGTCAGAGAACTTTGGACGATTTTTAAACTTGTGACAATTGAATTAGCCTCTCCATTAATATGCGCTGAAGCAACGTGGTGGAGCATTTGTGCCACCTTCTCTATAACAGACCCGTGGCTTGTAGTGGGCCCTTAATGAATTGAAGCCATTATTATACAATTTTAAGGTTAATTAACGCAAATTTCTATTTGAATATGCTTTAAAATTTAATTATGCATTCAATTTGGATGACAATTAGCAGAACACAAAGTTTAACATGAGTAATTTCAATCATCTAGTCTTGACTTGAACTACCGAGAACCAACTATTTATTATGACAAAAACTCGTTGTTTATACAGGGACAAGATCAAAACATATTCAAACAAGTAATGACGATAGCTAACAAACGAGGTAGAAAAACTATGAATACAAATAGAAACCTTTAGCCACGCTTAAAAATTTAGAGTTACGTATTATAGTACGTACGTAGTGTAGTTTATTCTTCCAATCCGCACTTTTTATTAATGACAAATTAGTCATGGATAGGATAAGAAACGTAGGGAACAAGTGATGGTAAGATTGGTGAAAGATTTTTTCAACTAGTTTTGTGTCGCTACAGATTTTTTAACTAGTGTTTTTGTGTTGTAGTTAAAAAACTCTATATGATATGTCTATCTCGAGACTACACGAGTGACATGTTTATGTATTTGCTGAGCGTTGAGGATAAACCAATAATTCCCCGCATAGCAAGCGTTACAAGAGCCTGTGTCATAAACTGGCTGATGAAAGTCAATGTAAGTTTACAATATTTTACTCATAGCTGTTATTTTATCAATTATTACTTGTATTATTACTCGTATGTCTCTATGAAGCCTGCTTGGTTAACAGCCAATACCAAACGACTTGTCGTATTGTAGCTGGGGACTTATTAGTATGTACATATATATGTACATTCTTTCTTGGTCGGTAAATCATCGGTGGTGTCTTTCGTGTTGCTGACGGTGGGCGGTAGTGGTCACACTTACTATCATTTGGGTAGCTATAATAAATTCAACTGTTATTGTTGTTATTGTCTTGTTTACAAAAGGTTACCTATTTATTAATAGGGATAGGTGGATGGATGTTACTCTTTCATGCAAACACTACTAAACGGAAATTGATAAAATTTAGCCCACAGGTAGAGCATAATCTAGACTCTAGAGTAATTTATGTTGTATTTATTATCTCAGGAAATGCAGGCGAAGCCACGCGCGGATCGCTAGTATGATATTATGGCAATCTTGCTTGAGTCAGTCAACGAATCAGTGATGTCTTTGGTGACGATAGCCTTATCATGAGTTGGATCGTCAGCTATTTCCTATAATAAAAAACAAATTTGTAGGGTGCCGATGGTGATCCGACCACAGTTCAAACAGCATGCTGGTATCTCGACGCAGTTCTGGGCGTGGGCTATGTTCAGCTGGACAACTTACAGTTGGTAGCAGCGGCGTGCTATTGGATAGCACAGAAGTTGCATGGACCCTCGGTGCAGGCCTCCAAACTGGTCAAATGTGCGAACAGAGCCTTCAGTGGTGAGCAGTTGATAGCTGCTGAAAAAGCTGTACTGAAAAAGTTGGTAAGGCTTAAATAAGTTAGTAATAATACGGGCTGTTTCATGACTGGTAACGCGCTGATAATAACGATGATTCCTTTGGAATTACTGATGTAGGTAGGTATAAGCTATGAGTGATGGTGACCGTTGGTTCACGAATGGCTTGTTTGCTTATTTGTCAGCTACTCGAGCTCCTCAAGCAATAAAAAAGTGACGAATTAAAATATCCACCACGTACAATCTTCGAAAACATTTTATTCTTTTATGATAATCTCAAATCCTCTTCCACTGTTTAAATCATTATTATGTTTATTTTCCAAAGCAGACAGGTCACCGACCAGTAACATTTTGTAAGATTTCCTTTTCGTCTCACCTCACAAAATCCTGCCATCTCTTGTTTTAACATTTATCTGCTACGTGTAATTTAACCTTTGTTAGTACATGGATAGCAAACACTTGATGTTCGGTCTTAAGTATTTTAGAAGTATTCATGGAATCATAAATACGAGCTGTCATACAACGCACAGTGGACCTAGAAGCACGTAAATTCATTCCCTTAAGGAGTTAAATGAGGGATAAAAGTTTGTTTGAAAATTAAATATTTTTTCCGCGGACGAAATCACGGGCACCAGCACGTTATAAAAACTGGATTTTGGTATTTGACAAACTGGTTATATCGATGAGAAGATTAGAATTTTGTGTCCGATGCAAAATTATTTTGCAAAAAACAAAGTAACAGGTTTTCTGGCCAAAGTTGATAAGCGGTTATATTCGTAAATAACTTTTTATGCAGTAGACAGACCACCTATTTCTCATATATGTAATAGGTTTATGAGGGTCTGCGGAGACTTCACGCCCCTTTTTAATAATAAGGATTCAAATCTCACGCACTTTAGAAAAACTATTTTTTTTTTTACTTGGAACAAAACAGCTAAAAATCTGAATAGCAATTGAAATAGTGTAAGTAAACTACTTACTTAATTCCATATTCTAAGGTAAATGAAAGATTTTCAAAGATTATTCAAGTTTACATTTATAAAATCAGAATATTTGGGAAAAATCTTAAAAATTGTAAGTAGTGTGTAAAAGTTTAGGAAATACATTAAGTTTTACAGATATTTGATATTATTATTTTGCCATTTGGCGTTGACCTATAGTGACAACTATAGAATAAGATATTTCAAATCCATAGTAATAGGCAGTTAAGTTATAGAAACATTAACGTTAACTGTGTCCATTTAAGGATGGTCTTTACTCAATATTCTTTTTCAGAAATTCCCTCGTCACCCCGTAGTACCACAAGATTACATATCATATCTGTCATGGTATTGCGACAACGAACATCCAGGGGAAATCGAGGTGGCTGCCACATTCCTCTGCATGTCTGGTGTGATGGTGGACAGGAAACTGTGTGAGGAATACCCCTCGGTGATCGCTGCAGCAGCGGTACAGAACACTTTGCTTCTGTTGAAAAAGACAGATCTGATGAAGCGTCTTCAAAGTTGTTCTGTGTAAGATATCAATCTTCACATCATCCACATCTTAATAATAATATCGAGCTTCGTCGAGATTAAAATATGTATTGGACGCCGAAAAATTCCGATCGTTGTTAATCATCGAGCACTAAGAGCGAGGGAGGTTGCTTTGCCTGAAGATGGATAGAGCTTACCTACACCACGTAATTAGTAAGTGGCCACTGCCGCACATGCCTACTGACTTTGATCCAATAGTAACTTACCAAGAAATAGCAACATCGGAGAAGCAGAAAACTAGGTGATTACCGTGTCACAAGGCGCAACATAGCTTAATAATTATTGTCATCTTTTGATTACATAATACATTCAAGCTCGACGCCTAATAAGGTAAAGCTAGAAAACGCTCTAGAAAAAGCTTTTACTAACGTTCGCCTACGTTCGGAAATTCTATTTTAATGAAACTTTAATTTTATTTATTTGTTTTATTTTCGTTGGATGATTTCATCGTTTGATATTTATCCTTAGCAATATGTCATCAATAGTATTTATTTTATTATCAGGTTTGAAGAAATCCAGAAGAAATCTTCGAATATGTCGTTCGTGTGTTCCGTGCAAAGAAAGGCAGTTCGTCTGGTGTGGGTCCCTTCATACCAATATAAGGCGCCTTTGGAACAATATGGATGTGCGCCATATTACATTGCGCAGAGGGTGATAAAAGCTGCGATTGACCTGACTAACGTCCGTGGACATGAATTGAGCCATAGTTTAGTACCCAAGGCACAAACGCTACACTTTTAAAAATACTAATATCTAATAATAATTTATTTTTGATATTATTTTGTAGGTTTTAACATTAGGTAAGTATTAAAATAATATTAAGTAGTTGCACATTAATGTTGTAAATAGCGTTATGTTCGATGATAAGTGAGCAAATTTTAAACAGCTGAGAAAATATTGTTAACTTACCTCTTATCGTTTAGTTCTCTTTAACATTTAAAACCAACATTTTGACGGAATTAATGTTTCTTTAATGCTTGTGGTGATATTTGGTGAACTTGTAAAAATATTTTTGTAATTTATTTTTTTAAGCTAATTGTATATACATTATTTTCAATTTTATATGTATTATTCATCTGATTAGTTTTTATATCACTCGCTAATGCGTGGTTTTCCGTTCTGTTGTAAATAATGCTTTTGGAAAACATTATGATTTCTTAGGTGCGCTGTACATTTAGACGCGCGTCATTGTCAGTTGCCGGTTGTTTGTTTGCATCTTGCGTAGTGGAATGACAATCCGTCCACGGAACGGCATCGTCACGTTTGCTTTTTTTAAATTGTGTTTTGTATACGCATGTGCGACGCGTTCCGTGGACGGATTTCGTTCTTTTACTATGAAAGATGCAAGCGAGCTTGAAGCTAGCGCCACGCAAGCAACAATTGTCGATGTCGTGCGTGCGACGTGCAGCAAAATGGACAGAACGCTTTAATGACTTTATAAATATTTCTATTTGTCTATCAGAATCTACATTGTCTTATTTCATTCAATTATTAGGTATGTACCTAACGCTTGTTAACACCTTAATAATGTTAACTACCTACTTACTATTATCTTCGTAATTGTAACTTCCAATCAGAACATAAAGTATCTGTTTACCACGTGATCATAAATGGCCGTTACCTTTTTAAATGTATAAATCTCAACAATCCGTGTGCATTCCGTCTGCATCTGTATTGTTCTAATTATATTTCCAACAGAATCAAGTAAATGTAAATAAATAATTCTTAATAAATGATTTTTTGAATATACTTATGTTTGATTATAAATTATGTTTAACAACGTGACAACATGAAAGCCTAAATTATCTAACTTTTGAGAGACTATAATAGGAAATAGGAAGGTGTATGAAAATGATGATCATTTAAAAAAATATTGAAATAACAATGTTATGTATAAATAATGGGAATAAGATAATAAGTAAGCCTTGCGTGTTTCCTTTAAAACGATAATTTTTAGTGTAAGTACACACAAAATATTTCGTATAGTAAAATCACACAAACATAATTACATACGAAATAAATTGATCATGAGCGATATGGTTCATAGTTATATTAGACTAGACTCCAATGAGCGTCACTAAAGTGAAATAACATAAAATTTTACTTAAAAATATTAAAAAAACTATGTATATACCTACACCCAAGTCAATGCAAAAAAAAATTGTCTGTACTGTTAACCGTTAATGTAGTAACTATCATGGAGTGAACGGGTAAACACGAATTACTCATGAAGCCAGTGGGTGCACGGGTAACGGCCCTAAATTAATATGTATCTAAAATTTCAACTCGTTGATAACACGAAATAGGCCTTAATAACATTGTAAGATTTGACCCACACAAGCATTTAACATGAAATAGAATAAAATACAAAGAATATAAATATATCAGTATGAGCAGTATGACAGATGATAGATTATAGATGATAGATGATAGATGAAAGATGAACGATGAAAAGGAAGGGAAGATAAATATGTAACAGACGATGGACAAATAACGAAGAAAGAAGGACTACATTTTATGAACGATGAATACTTGCATACATGTATAATTTTTTTATTGTCATGTGTTTTATCTTATTAACAAGACCGGTCAAAGTATACTTAGTTAGGGAAATACAGATCTAGGATGCAGGTCACGGGTGATCATTGGTAACTGCACCATGATAGAAAATAGCAAATATATATCGGGATATGATAGGCGGTTTGAGAATCACCAAGGTGAAAAAACCGGCTGTGATGGAAAAACCAACTTGGGTTGGTAGGATAAAAGTAAAGGTCTTTACTATAATTTGTTGTCGTTCAAAAATGCGTTTTGTTGCCACCACATACGACTGGTATTAAATGTTGATTAATCGTTGACTAATTGCCTTTTACATACATCTGGCATATTATCTTGTTTACGGTCATTCGAGATTCGAAGCACAATACTCTGTGGAGTCAGAGTATGGTGAACTTTGTTTTGTTGTGCAGTGTATAAATGTAAATATTTAATAAACTATGAAGCTAATTATCAGTAAGTATTTTTTTTGTATATAGGTTATGTTAAAAAAAAAATCGTGTGATACTGTCGCGTACCCAAACAGGAGGAGCTTAAATACTCGTCGCGTATTTTGTTATGAACTATTTGTCATTTTTTTATTTTTTTTCGGTTACTCCTTTCCGATTAGCTACTCCATCATCATCAGTCTTAGCTGATAGCCGTACCAAGGGTCCTGGTAGCAAGGTACCAACGGTCCTTCCAGTGAGGCGAAAATTTGAATGAATAGTTTGAATTTCTGTTCTCGGTCTGTCTGTCTGTATGTGTTTTTGTCTATGTCTGTTGTCCAAATCCTAGTGAGTGTGTAGTGTTTTATCACAATTTACTATTCATATGGGGTCAGTTAAATATATTCTCGCTTATCGACGTCACGTGAGATATGATAAGGAAAACGAAGAGCGTATCTCTGCTACTTCGACATAAACATCGATTTCAAATCGAGTTTGTTACCAGACATAATCATCATCATCGAGTTTATTTTATCAATACATATTTATTATTTCTCTTTATTTAACATAATGACGAGTCTTATTTATGATGAATGTCGAAGATAATTAAGAAGAATATCTTTAGTATGTAGATATGGTTGCCAGTCTAAACATAGGTACTTTAAGTTTAATCCATTTGAGAAAATAACATTCAATATTATATTATTAAATTGCATTAAAATATTATTAACTAATTAAATCCTATTCATACAAGTATTTTATAATTCAATTTATAGTTCAACTTTATAGCTCAATTTTATTTTATATAACATTTTTGCAATTTCAGCTGTAGCAATATGTATCCTGAGACTACGAGCAGAATGTCAGACATACTATGGTCAACGAGGTCAACAATACAAAGAACAATACGATCAACTAGGTCAACAATATAAACAACAATACGATCAACTAGGCCAACAATACCAAAAACAATATGATCAACTAGGTCAACAGTACCAACAACTATATACTCAGCTAGGTCAACAATATCAACGACAATATGGACAGCAATACCAACAAGATCAACCACAATATTATCAACAATACAAAGAAAGTAGCGCACCAGTTTTTCCTACAACCAAAGCTGAAAATGTTATTCCATTTTTAAATGAAACTTCGAATGTAAATGATATAAATCCGACACCAAGTAATCAGTTCACAACAAACTTACAAGAAAACAAACGACACTTAATTACAAGAAATCCTAATTTACCTCCGCATCAATTTCATAATATTCAACAAACGGCTCGTTATGACGACCGTATTCATTTCTTACAATCTAACGAAGAACAGACAAATCCAACACCATTTGGTGAAAATTCTAGTCCTAATTCCTTTTCAACACAACAAAATATTGCTGCTCCCTCTCCACTTACGACTCAAATAAATAGTTTCGGAAACCTACAACAACAGGCGACAGCTGATCCAAATACAATAAAAAAAACTGTGCGCAGCTCTGTATCAAATTTTGGGTTGAATTTGATAAAGGTAAAATATATACGAGTAGTAATATTAAGATTAAGACACTAAATTGTTAACTTAAAAGTGTGTCGTCGATATAAAATTTAACAGCAAAATCTCTCTGTATTTTATAAGAATATCATAAGGCAACAAAAGATGGGAAGAGATAATAACTAAAGACTGAAGGATGAATAGACCGCCTTGATCACATTAAAATCATTTTTTCACATTTCCAGCTAGCAAGTCAGTTGATGCCAGGAAATGTTATAATGTCCCCAATCTCCATAGCCACCATGTTGGCGTTACTACAGCAGGGAGCGACGGGAAAAGCTCAGCACCAGATCTCAAACTCTTTAAATATGGGTCCAGAAGAATCTCAAACCTATTTTGGTCCTATTGCGGAAAATTTGACGGTAAGATTGGTTTTTTGAGAATTTTAACAAGTACTAACTAAACTGATTTATATTGAAAGAGACTTACGTTATTTTAGCTTCTGTTTTGGGTTATAATGAGAAATAAAATAAACTGCCTGGGAATACAGAATTTATTTGAAAAACATGAAAATTGACCAGCTCCTCTCACAAGCTCCAATAATTGGTTGGTATGATAACTGGAATTTTAATAAGTACTGTCTATAAAGTAATGAACCCAGGTTCTTACAATACGATAAAAAGAAATTTTGTTAATACCTGTAGTAAGTATTCGTATTCTACCGTCTGTATAACGGGGAGTGTTCTGAAGAACTGTTTAGTTTAATACCTGCGGTTGATTTCCGTCACCGCACATTACGTACCAGGTTCCATCAACACCACCTAAATACCTGGTGTTCGTCCACAGTTCGGTTTTCACGTAATTTTCTGCCACGGACGTGTAAACTGTGGAACGAACTTCCTGCATCAGTGTTCCCGCTAAGCTATGACATGGGGTCCTTCAAGAAGCAGGTCTATTCTTTACTTCGAGGCCGGCAACGCATTGGTGACGCCCCTAATGTTGCTAATGTCCATGGGCGGCGGTGATCACATACCATCAGGTGACCCGTCTGCCCGTTTGCCTGCTTAAGGCATAAAAAAAGTATATAAAAAAATCTTAAAATGGGCTACACAAATCGTTATTAAAACTTTTTATCGCGATCCCTTTCAGGTAGACCTATGAATAGGGGAAAGAATGGCGGTTTAATTAATTTAATTATTAACAGTAGTATCCTGTAGGTATTTAATCTGCATGTCCGTCATTGAGTCAACTATTTTATCACCATCATCGCTACTCATAACAAGTTCATAGCTGGACTTGGCTTTCTCCTACAATAACAAGGGTTCAGCCCATATGTGTGACTGTGGAATACAGAATGCGCCATTTTGGCTTTTTAAATTTGGCCAAGTGCTAAGGCCAATATTTTAGGTGCCTTCACAAAATTTTCTGTTACAAGCAAGAGATAATTCATTTCTAATTCAAACTCAAATAGTCTTAGGAGTTTGAATTTTATTTGTAGGAGAGTGGAACTCTGCTGTAACGGACGAGGAAATGAAAAAGTAATTCAATTCAACTTTATTTTATTTTATTATTAACCAAGTTCTCCTACTTTTTCAGAAATATTCCCAAAACGTCTTATCCTTCGCGAACGGTGTATTCGTATCTGACACTTTTGACTTGGACAGAAATTTCAAGACATCAGCTATCCGAAGTTTCTTTAGCGAAGTACGGCTGATAAATTTTGCACGATCTTCACCAGCAACTGAAGAGTTGAACCAGTGGATTGCATCAAAAACTAACTACAAAATCCAAAACTTGTTAGCGCCAGGTAAATTGGGAGTTTTTACCTTAAATAGCAGTTAAGTTTTTAAATTGAATTAAAATTTTTGGAAAAGTATCAATTTCTTGTTGCTAAGATTTATTCTGTAAATTAAAAGGAAAGAATAGAAAGAAATAGAGAGAAATGCTGGATTGGATGTGTAAAAATCGACAATTACTATAGTGAATATTTACTACGAGGTAATAAAATAATTTCAGGTTCAATTTCCACGGCTACACAGTTAGTTCTACTAAACGCGGTTTACTTCAAGGGGCTTTGGGCGACAAAGTTCAAGCCAGAAAGAACGCAGACTGACACATTCTACCTCAGTGACGGTCAGAAAAAGCCTGTGTCATTTATGTACATACGGCATACCTTCCAAGCGGGTTACGATCCGAAAACTGGAGCTGTGGTCACCATTCTTCCTTTCGAAGTAAGTTATCTCTTAACAAGAGCGTCTTTATTAGATAGCATACTTCAATTACGCTGGGGAGATGAACATTAACCTTACTGGTATGTTCACAATCAGAACATGTGCTTTCCATACAGACCGTGTTCATTGTGCAGATTATACTTATACTTTAATGTTATTTGTTCACAATGTCACAAAATTATATTTTAACTAATAATTTAGTTACATGTCTTTGATGTGTTCGATTTTATAATTAGTTTATTTGATTTTATAAGAATCAACGAAGCACACCATTATATTCTGGTAGATATCTTATAACCGGCTTTTACTTTGCAGCTTTGTTTAAGGTTGATTTCAGGTTTATTAACTTTAGCTTGAATTCTGTGAAAAACTAACGCCGGGCTTGAAACGCTGTAGTATTATTAACTATTCAACCTCCTGTTCTGACCTAAGTGGGTGGAATACATTTAATAAAAATCATTTTCCGTAATTTCCAGGGTCAACAGTACTCATTAATATTAATTTTACCAAAGAAGACAGACAACGTCAACAACGTGTTGTCTACTCTAACTGCAGAACAATTATTGGATTATCAAACATTTAACGAGAATGAAGTCACACTTCACATACCCAAGTTTACCCTCAAAACTGAAACGGATCTAACTCCTGTACTGAGAAGTGTAAGTATAAATGTATTCAACATTAACAAGTCACACCCATAGTATCACCGACGTGTTGTCAGCCATTAAAAAAGCGGAGATTCCCTAATTACTGGCCTTGAAACAATGTTATTTATTATTGTATATCTAGAAGTAAACTCATAGCCCGCCAGGTACAATACACCAGTGCCGTCGGAATTATACTGGGTAGAACACAACTCAGTGACTTCCATGGGAAACATAACACCATTTGCTCGTCCAAAATCGTCGTTGTTTATTAGGGCCACCGCACAAGACAAAGAAGAGAATTTGGCATGGTCTCAAAAAAGATTGACCTTTTATATCGGTAGTAAATAATCGTTTAGGTAATTTACGTTTATAGTTAATTAAATTTGGATTACTACCAAACCAAAGATGGACGCTATGCCACCAAATTTTATACAAGATTCTGTTGATAAGTCACTTGGCCGTGTTCAGTTCACCAGGACTAAACTGTGTAAGCCATGTAGTAGGTCCTCGAGTATTACTTCAAAATCAACAGAAATATCAACTTAATCATCCTATGGTAGGTTGACGACCCTGTAGCCTAGTTGGTAGCGACCCTGCCACTGAATCGAGAGGTCCCGGGTACGATTCCTGGCCGGGGCAGTTATTTATGTGATAGATTAATATTTGTACTCGGGTCATGGATGTTATTGTGATGTGTTATATGTGTCGTCCATGCTACCCGCGACATAGGTAAAATCCTAATGCGCGGGTATGAGTGTGTAAGCGTTTATTTATTTATTTATGGTCCATAATGTAAATTAGTACACATGACATTCAATTGAAATCCAGTAGCTTGGGGTGCAATAGCACACAAGATAGAAGATTTACAGCAAGACTATGAACCTTCTTAAACGATTTTACCAGTAGCAGTCAAAACAAAACCCGGTATAACTTGATACCTATAATATGTATAACTGGATGATTGTCTCTGTTTAACTCGGTTTCATTTTCTGTCGTCTATTATGTTGTGCGAAGTTTCGTGTTACTTAATATGGTTTTTCATATCTATTTTAGAGTTCTTTTACATAAGAAGGTTCTAAAAACGAGATATTGCAGCTTTTCTTTTACATAATATAAAGAATTTTAAATGTGTGACTCATAGTCTATTCAATATTCGTATTCCAAGGGCTACTGCCATCACATTAGATTTACCTATCTGTATTTTTCTCATTAATTAACAACATTTAACACTTCTTATTTCAGATGGGCATTACAAACATTTTCGGTTCACAATCAGAACTTTCTAAAATTGGTTTGTACCGCAAAAATCCACCGCAAATATCGAAAGCAGTGCACTCAGGCTACTTATCCATAGATGAGCAGGGAGTGACTGCTGCTGCAGCCACGGGATTCGTCGCTATAGCCCTGTCTTATGATGACTCTTCAATTATGTTTAGAGCTGACAGACCCTTCTTAGCTATCTTATGGGACAGACAGGTTTCAATTCCAATCTTCATATCTAAGATTGAAAACCCATCGTGATAATAACTTTATTATATTTTAGTAATTAGTAATACGCCATCATCAATAAATACGTATATTACAAATTTAAGTCTGTAAAGCTTTACACAATAACTTAAGTGATGTATATTATTTATATATCTATGACTGCTGTCTCTTGATTCTCTTGAAGAAATTAATAAAAGGATCATCAGCGAAAGTCCGTAACTTGCCACTATAGTAGGATTCGATTTCTTGTAATGTTTTACCTTCGGTTTCCGGTAGAAAAAAGTATAGATAAATTGTACCAATGTAGCCAAATCCCGCGTATGTGGCAAAAGTTCCATACAATTTGGTGCCCATTTCAAGGTTTATAAAAGTCTTTGCGCCTATAAAAGTAAAGACATAGTTGCTAGCTGCTGCAAAACCTTGAGAGGATGCACGGCTCCTGCAAGAAAAGAAAAAGTAAATAAAAAAATATTATAATATTAGTGTCTTTTAATCCATTTACTAAGAATCCTTAATACTGAAATTCAAATGAACTCTTTGGCAAATTGTTTGTTACGAGCTAGCACCCGTGACTTTGCGGAAATATTAATTTTATACCCAAAAATATCCGCAACCCCTTTAGTACATCCTTCATTTCATTCTATATGGTAAGTTGGCTCAAGTCGTTAAGTCTACTGCAATGCAAACATGTTTATTTCCTTATGACTGATTGCAAGATTAGGTACTAGTTAACTAATTTAGAATAAATCTTACCTAAAAGGAAAAACTTCACCAAGCAGCACCCAAGGCACACTAAATCCCCAAAATCCAACGAGAATATAAAATAGTACTAAGGGTATATAACTTTTCTCCACCGGGAAAGTATTGACGTCGTAAGAGAAGACTGAATCATTAAGTGTCTTCTTAGCGTAAATACTGATGGCCGTGCAGGAGACGGCACTGCCGAACATTGCCGATACAGCCAATTTGCGTTTACCGAGAATCTTGATGAGGGCAACCGTGATGAAACTGGTGATTAAACTAATCACGCCAACAACCAACTGAAAATAAAATGAGTTAAATTAAATAGGTTTGTAGTACTTAGTAACTAAATAAAAGTTTAAAAGTTTGGCATATCTGGTAGAACGAGATTTTTGATCCCCTTTCTGCAATTTAAGATCAAACTCCATTTAATATCTATTATAAAGTCCCTATACAAATCATACGAAAAGACGAGCGACACCAAATGTAGATATTTCTTTAAAATTTTTGGGTGTTTTTATGTCTCGTTGTATAATAATGCCATCAAAAACATAACTTGTAAAAAAAACCAAGTCTCGCAATTCAGTTCTTCTACCGTAAAAAGTTGTGAGATCCATTTAATACCAAGTCGGTTAATTTATTCAGTTCCTACTTAAGGGTCCTTCTGTCTTAAGTTATTACGTAATTAGCTAACCTAACAAGTAACGACATCTTATAGTGACCATATTATCAATATTAAAAATCTTTTATGTTTTAAATAAATAGATCGACTTGACCATCGCATGAAAACACAATGTATCTCACAAGTAATACCTACATATTATATTAACTTTGATTGTTTAGTGCGATTGCCAAGTCAATCTATTTATTTAAAACATAAAAGATTTTTAATATTGATAATATGGTCACTATAAGATGTTGTTACTTGTTAGGTTAGCTAATTACGTAATAACTTAAGAACTTTTACAAGTTATGTTTTTGATGGCATCTCATTTCTTTTTGTAGATAGTCCTACTTTTTTTCCTTTTACAAGTTACCTTCGAACATAATAATTATATCTACAGGTACACTAATTCATTCACTGCAAATGTAACTTTGTAATCCTATATATTTATATGGGATTACAAAGTTATTTATGCAGTTGATGTATCTAGAAAACTGGACCAAAATTGCAAAATATTTTAGTTTTTCCTTGATCTATATACTAAACACTAATTGTGTTCCAAATTTGAAGCTTCTATGTCTGCTAGAAGTGACTTAGAGTTTTGATGATCGGTCAGTCAGTCAGTGAGTGACGAAATTAAGAAACTTTGACTAGTTATAATTCTTAAACTGCTGGTTCAAATTGAATGAAATTTAAAATATACCGTGTTTATACAATGCCTGCTTGGTTACAAAAAATTCAGGCTTCTAGCTTTATCCACAACGAAGTTATAGGGAGTCGAAAATGGCCTGAATTGCTTCAAGAAAAGGATGGTACGGCCGTGTCGCTTTTTTGCTCGACTTGGCGGGGGCACTGCCGTGCCTCCAGATATGTTCAGTACGGAGATCTTCTATTTTCATATACAGGAATATAGCCGTTACGAGAGATACCAAAGTACAGTGAGAGTAAGCATAGAAGACTATTATCTCCTCTCCACTTTGATGGCTATGCTTCGGTGTCGCTAATGTGAATAAATGGGTAAATAATAATAATAATACTAAATGGGTGACGACAGCCACTTACCATCAGGTGGATCGTCAGCTAGTTTGTCAGTTATTTCCATAAAAATAAATCATACTGATAGTAAGTGATTATCCATAACCTCAAAGAAGTCAACAAGTTGAACTCAAAAAGAGAGGAGGGAATCAGTTATTAGACTGTCTTTTTTACACTGATCCAATACATGTTATTTTACTTTACTTTTTACCATCAAAATTACTCACTGCGATTTGCTTTCCATCTTGCGCCATTCCCAAAGCACCGCAGACGTTGACTAAGTTTGGGCGTATAGGACTGATACCGCCCATTACATAAAATAGGAAGTACATCACCACAAGGGTCAGAGGCCTCAGTGTCTCTTTTGCTAGCATTACGTAATTGATCTTCAGAATAGCCCTGTAAATGAATATGTTTGATATTAGTAGAAAAATTAACGTTGAGCTTTATTTATTAACCGTCCAATCACCAGTCAGGTAGGCTAAAGGAAACAGCAACAATATGGACCCCTATTTTAAAGTCTGCTGGCTTGTGTCTTGCGACACCCGGATTTTCCGGCGAATTTGACACCTGCTAAGCCTGATATGTCAGAGATAAATGACTATATAATGGTGTTAATTATGTGTCTCAATGTACACGTGATACATATAATCTTCAGCGTTTTTCAAAGTAACAGCAGAAGTTCTTTAAATATCTGAAGATAATTACTTTTTAAATCGATTCATATCCTCGTGTGGACACTTCTGCGTGTCGGCAATGCCAGTCTGGTCGCAGATGACACATCTCTGCAGTTTCTTCACGTACACTGTTAGTTCTTGGTACTCCTCCCTAACGTTGTCGGGAGTGGTCCAGCCTCGTAGGTAGCATAAGGATTTTAATGCTTGCTTCTCTCTGCCCTTTGATAGCAACCACACTGGTGTTTCTGGAACCTATATGATTTATGTAAATAGTGCAGTCATAGCCTAGTAAAATAGTGAACCATTGCGATTGATTTCAGTTTCATTACGTGGAAATTTGAAAGCAGTATCATTGCCGTCGGGATCAGCGAATATTGAAGCAGGAAAAATTTTAATAGTTTCTCAGGACGACAATTAGCGTACAGAATAAGAGAGACAGCCTCTCCACAGACTACTTGGAATTATTGACAGCTTGAAAAGCGATTTTACCAAGCTATCACTGCACCAGGTCAAATGGTCACTCATAAGGACTAATAAAGATGCCCTGACCCAGATGTGCGGTTCTATCGGTTAAATGTTTAATATACATGTAATGTAAGTAATAATGAGCTTACGAAGAGCACCAACATCATGGAAGTAATTGGAGCGGCGAGAGAGATAAGCGCTGCGTATCTCCAGTTCACCACCGTCCCAAGGAAGTACATCAACAGTACACCGCAGGAAGTAAAGAACTGTGTCACTGTACACAACGCTCCGCGGATACTTGGCTCACTGGAAATGTTAACAAAAATAACTTTGTAAGCAGGAAGAATACTATTAATGATGATGATGTGTTCATGAAATCATGATTATCTTCGTTCGCGGTCTGTCAAGTGATCGTGAATAGTGCTAGATAGTGTAATACGAGTAGACGAAGGATAAATAGAAAAGGATAGCATCTTTTAAAAGTATTCAATGTGTTTTTGCAAGATATCTATATATATAAAAGAAAGTCGTGTTTGTTACACTATTTATAACTCAAGAACGGCTGAACCGATTTGGCTGAAAATTGGTGGGGACTTAGCTTAGAATCAGGAGACGAACATAGGATACTTTTTATCCCGGAAAATAGACCTGTTCCTGTGGGATAAGGTAAATTTTTGTTATATGTAGTTGATAGATTAGTTATTTATACAGATATCAAATAAAGCTCGGGGATGGATATAGGATACTTTTTATCCCGGAAAATAGACCTGTTCCTGCGGGATAAGGTAAAATTTTGTTATGTGTAGTTGATAGATAGCTATTAGCGGGAACGGGAGCGGGAGCGGGAGCGGGAGCGGGAGCGTGAGAGGGAGAGGGAGAGGGAGAAGGAGAGGGAAAGGGAGAGGGAGAGGGAGGAGCACACAGAAACTGTAACGGCTAAGAACGGCTGTACCGATTTTACATTCTTAGGCGATACGAAGTTCGCCGGGTCAGCTAGTCTTTAAATAAAAAGAAAATATTAAATATTGTATCGTCAAAAGTAAATAGGCGTTTATTAAGTATTATTAGTGGGCTTTACCATCATCGATCTTCAATCATCATCTAAATTTGAGTTTTTAATCAAGCAATAATAAAAATATATTATGTATGATTATATAATATGTATGTACATATAAAAACTTATTACAATTTCGTGGCTTTATTTAAATGGGAATCGTTATAGTTTTCTCACGTTCAGAAAGTTTGTAAACACACGGTCGTATGAGTGAATTTGACATGGTTAGCTCTTAGATAATTGTTTTCGAATGTTTCGTTAAATGGAAAATGCGACTTTTCACGCTTAAATATGGCATGACTAGACTAGTATGAGTTTTCTTTTTTATGGAAATAATCGACAAACAAGCTGACAATCCACCTTATGGTAAGTTACTATTTCATAATGGATATTAGCGACACCAATTACATCATTATTTTCATTTCAATATTTCTTAGCTGATGCTCTGGATGGCTCATTCACATCAGATTAACATGTAATAACTTAGTTTTTACACTTGAGTCCATTCTACAGGGTGCAGAATAATATCGAGAGGAATCCGGCTTGTCTGAAGATTCCCCATAACCTTATGCAGTACTAACTATATATGGAGTAGTCTTCTCCACTCAACCAGAGGACTAAGCTATCCGTGAAATTAACTTATTCAATTCATAAAGTAAACCAATGAAGGTCGTGGTTTACAAGATATAAATAATTTTGAAATAATATTTAGTAAATATTTTTTGAGAGAACAAGATCTGGGACCTAATCTTTAATTTCTACGATTTGTTGAAATTATGAAACTGCAGATAATGTATAGATTATTAATGATTTCTTGATGATTTGTGTAGTTTTTATGTCAGTAAGAAGTATACATAGGGGATTAATGAAATGAAAGGAAGATATGAACTTGCATTGGTAATAAGATATACTGATCTTTATGTAAACGTAAAACAGCGTTACAAGTTTTTGCTACTATACGGTCCAGTTCCTTTAGCAATAAATTATAGATTATTATGGTGTAATATTATGAAATACTATAAAAGTTAATTTACGACTACAACCACAACCAATATTGAAACATAGTAAAAGGACAAATCTTATCTACGCAGTCAAGGTGCAGTTTCAAAACGTATGTACCTGTCTTCAACATAAACATGCACCACCTACAAATATTAGTAGCTAGATTCAGCCCGCGGCAGAGTGATTACACAAACATATATACCCTACGTCCATATCATCCCACAGGAACGTATGGTGTCGTGTAAATAAGAACGCCAATGTTTTGGTATTCTCTTAAAATTGTTGATAACTAATTTTTTCCAGTAACGTTAATGTTGATTAATTAATGTTAATTCTTTTCTTCTGTTACTGTCCTTGTCTTCCACCTAATGATTGTCACCTTTATAGGTATACATACGAGTACAAGACCATCTTTTGTCTATCGTCTCTAATAGTATGTGACTATCCCCCGTATTCAAGAACAACACTGTGAGGTCTCACAGTGCTTGCGAGTGCATAGTGGCATTAAAATAATTTCGTAAACAATACTTGATTGAAGTCCTTCGCTGTGCGTTTGTCAAAATCGATAAAGTAGCTGCCGAGCTACTTTACCGAACGCATAGTGTTGGTTTGACTTCTATCAAAATAGAAAGAAAGGATCGATTGTTTGTATTGTTATCTTCTTCATTTGCTTGTGTCAAATGACTAGAGTGAAGTTAGCCGCATCAAATGCACCAATAAGAGGGCTGTATACCTGCGTGCGTGCGCACAGCCAAGTGATACTTAAGGGTCGACTGTGAAACATAAGAGTTGCCATGACGAACGCACTGAGAAATGCCTTACTTCGCATAGTATTGCTTCTTTACTTAAACAAGTATTGTTCTTGAATACGGTATGTTTGTAATCTTTCGTTTCTGGTGTACAATAAAGAGTTATTGCATTGTACTAATGTTGCAATAAAAGTTGATTGCATTTGTACTTTCTTCTATTAATTTTAGAGTGTTTTAAGTTAGGTGCTCACAATTACTCTACTTTCACTTAACCATTAAGTGTAAGTCGTTTCTGACTATCAGGACAAAGATTACTTTAAAGTTTCAAGCCCCAGATTATTAGAGAATAAATGTAGATATTTCCCAGTATAAGAAGTATTCTAGATTTATACATTATTATTATTATAAATAACTTACACGTTAAACAGTAAAATTAGTATTTTATACCAAAAAATATATGTTCAAAATTCTGTCCTAATAATTGAAAGGAAACAAACCTGATTTCTCCTACATAGGCGTTAATTGGCGCTTCCATAACGCCCGTGCCAAATCCAAGGAGAGCATTGGCTATGAACAGAGATGGAAGGTTCCAGGCGAAGTACATCAGAGTCCATGCAATCAGATGTGGCAAATTGACTAGGAAAGTTGCTTTCTTTCTGCCAAAATAATCTACAATAGGACCGGAAAGCAACGCACCTATTGGCTGAGACAAATATGATATACTACCTGAAAATAAATGTAAGTAATGTAGGATAAATGGTAATTGTATTACAAGGATTTATTATTATAGTTTTAAGAAATCTATCTTTTTTTGAAACAAAGTCATAGTCTGAATAACAACGAGCCTATAACTAAAACATCAATTCCATTACGAGGTCGCCAAACTTTGTACTAATCAGTTTAATACTGATGGCATTTTGAATGGATGCATGACTGCTTGTGAATTCTGTGATACACATGTGTGTTCTAGAACACGAGCATTCGCAATGCAGCCCACTAACAGTGGTATGGACGGAATTGAGCAAGCTCTGAGCGTGTGTTTATTTAAATATATTGACCGTATTGGGGCGGCTTAGAATACTAACCCCAATCCCACGCCGGATGGGTGTCTTAGTCGATAATTAATTGGTAATTTAATATTGGTAATATTGATTTTAATTGTTAATTAATACCATTATTACTATTATTATTTCATCATGGGGTTCGCCTGGATAGCTACCACCCTTGAGCATGAGTCAGCCGCAAAACGACTCGTCGTGTTCCGGCTGGGGGCTTTAGAGCCAGTTCAATCTTACAAATGAATGATCCATTAGTCACGGACCTAAAAAAAAGACGGACGTAATCCCAACAACAAATTCAGTGAAGCACCCATAGTAATACCAACTCTCTATTCGTACAAGTACACACACCCACACATTGACACTTCACTGCTTCAATCGTGCATCAAAAATTACGCACACATGGTAAGCGGGCAGCCATTGCTATGCTTCACTCTCGATTAGACGAGGTTACGTCCGTCTTTTTTTCAGGTCCGTGCCATTAGTTTATAAATTTACCACGAGACGTAGCAAATTGATAAATTTGCGAAAATGTGGGCGTAAAATAACACAATTTATCTCTCGTTTAGAATCCTACGAAGGTTAATTTATTTTAATTTTTAATTTTCCTAGGAAATTCTAGGAAATTTATAAATTTGCGGTTCTTGTTATTTTCCGGTGACATATACATATAAATGAGGAAATCGTGATTTGTGATCCGTTAACCTCGTTCGTTGAAGTCATTGTCAAAGTCATTCAAATATGAATGACTCCAAATTCAAGGTTCTTCTATTTTTTTTCATTAAAATAATGAATTTTAAATATATTTAATTATCGTTTATTGAAATGAGTACGCAATCTATATAAAAAAGGGTTTTTTTTTTACCAAACCAAGATGCTTGTGTTTCATCTAAGGATAGCCCACTGCTGGAGTTTAAAAGATCTGGTACTGCTATCGTGGTAAACCCGATTGCCATTCCTAAGTCCAATAATAGTATGTTCGGAGACATACATGCTATCACCTGAAATAAAAATGACTGAAATATATTTTTAGCAAAAATCAAAACGCAGCATAAAAATCGACTCCGGTAAAATCACTCGGGAAGCTAGCCATAAACAAAATGTTATATTTGAACAACAAGGAAAAAATATTTTTTCTAGGAAGTTATTGCAGATATCGTAACTATAATAATTAAAGGTCGATGCATACGTCACATGCTTCTACGGGACGGGACGTGAAGTTTTGGAAACATCGTTTCATAGAACGGAGGCACAGACAGATGTGTATTTATGCCCCGTCCACGTCCCGACCCCGTCCCGTCCACGTTACGTGTGCAGCGATCTTTAATGTCAAGGCTTACTATCCTAAATACTGTAAAAAATTTAATGCCAACACCATATACATATTTATGTAAACATATTCTTGATGATGATGAATAAATGATGATATACCTTTTTGAAAAAAATATACTATGCGTTTTTTATTTATCATAACTGATTTTCTTTAATTAGATATTTAGTAATCGTAAATAGTTCTATAAACTAGTGCCACTACTAACCGAGCTATTGTTTATATTTAGTATAAGTAAATATAAACAATAGCTCCGTGTTATTTGAAAAGATAAAATTTAATAATAATTATTGGATATTAATTTAACATAGATAAAACGTATTACTTATTGTTTACATAATGCGCACCTTCTACAGCCTTAAATTCTTAATGAAGTTTTTTTAAAGTTTGTTTAAAGTTTAGTTAAATAGATAACATTATTTATGTCTTTTTATGTTTATGTATTTCTATCGTTGAACAAATGGACAAAACGTGTTCCGTCACCTGTCTTCACACATAAACATCAAGGTTAGTTTTACCACTGTTTTACCTTCAATATTTAACTTTGAACTTAACATATTTTTTTTTCTTTCAAAATAAATATTAGTTATACCATAGAAGAAATAATAGTACTTATAATATACATGTATATAATGTATACCTAACCTACTCGCTATATAACACGTAACGTAAGTGTTCTTTCTTTTTAATGTTTATGCACTTCTTTTAGGTTCGCTGTAATCAATGCATGCTATTTCATATTTCATATATCAAACCCTGTAGGTTCTCTAAAAATAACTATTTCAGAAAAAAACTATTGAAAATATCAAAATTGAATTATAAGTTTAATTTAGGCACATAATTAATGTTCCTTAATAATTTATGGCCTTATGCCAAGCTATGTTTAGTTTGGTAATGATGTTCTATTGAACTATTTTTGCTTTATTTAAAATTGGGAATATTTTATTTTTTTTTCTTTAATTTTCTTCTGTTATAGATTTATTACTTAAAAATAATTACATTTGAAAAAAATACGTAATGTGCATGCATTTCTAGTTATAATTACTATAAATTACTGATAAAACGGTTGTTTTCAGTTAACGACTTTTTTATGGCATGTCAAAGATGTGTAGTGACACCTTTAAGAAATCATTATTCAAAATCGTTAACACTAAAACAACGCCTAGTTTTATCTTAATAAAATGCCTAATAAAAAAAATTATCACTTACTTGAGATGCCACAGATCGTAACCGGTTATTTGGAACCGTTCTTTCAATGTTAAATTTATGAACCATATTTACGGCTAACTAACTTGTAAAGTCACAAAAATACGTTGTTAATTCACTTCGTTATTCTCATTTTGAAAAAAATTAACACAAAACGACACTGTCCGTTAACGTTTTAAAAAACAAAACTATTTTTTTTTGTGAGCACAAGTTTTCACGTGTATCGGCTGGCCTCCTTTACCATAATATAAGACTGAATACTGTAAATAAGTATGTACTGTAACTGAGTTCAATGTTTCTGTCAATATTTAACTGTATCTAACCTCAACGTTGCTAATCGTAAAGTTTAGTTAGTTGTACTAGTTATCATTAGTCATGGCGTGAGAGCAAACTTTAATTGTTGACTAAAATGTAGGTAAAAGATTAACTTCGTTGACATTCTTGTACACATCAACTTAGTAATCTGAATGACTAACTATGTTACCTACATTGTTAAACATAGAAAATCTAAAGAAAAAACATAAAGATTTTATATTCCTTTAGTTCAGGTATACTCAACGTGCGGCCCGCCAGGCTTTTGTAGTTGGCCCATCTGGGGTTACTATATTTTTAATAATCGCGAAAACCTAAGAAATGAATACCAATTTTTTTTTCTTTGTTTTGCGGCCCGTGACAACATGACCAACACGTGTTTGTGGCCCGTATAGATACGCTATACCAATTAACCAAAAAATCTGTTCCGAAAAGAGGACCTACAACGCACGCATGTTTGTCTTTTGTTTCACTACACCAATCACATTGGTGTAGTAATACACGGAGGCATTTTAACGCTGTATATCGAATGTCAAGCACTTCTGACAACAAAAAAAGCGTATCGTCTTGTATTGACGAGCAGAACGGTCAATTGGCTGTTCTTACGCTCTTCATTGTCGGCGCGCTAGTAAGTAGTAACATATCTATCATTGGGCCCGTATGGAAAAACGGTTGATTACCACTGCTTTACTTTTATGTAGTGTAAAGCAATTTACGTACGAAATAGTTAAATGTAACATTTTCGAACAAAAAAACATTGAAACGGAATAATGTTTCTTACTGTTTTATGTACAATTTTTTATTGTAAGTAGGCAGAGACATATTAAGATATTTTTGATACATAATTTACTTGTTTTAATAACATTGTTACCTACGTATTTTCATAACAATGTGTATAACATCTGTATTGTCTCAATGGCTCAAGGACTATTTACAATGACATTATAAAGGCTATAACGTCATTTTTAATATACAACTGTGCTACTTATTAGTAGATAATTACATTAATATTATAATATTTTTGTAACTCGTAAAATATATATTTTTCAGTGCTTCTAGCGGTTCCTTGGATGGAGACACACTTGACATACGTAATTGATATTTTTATCTAAAAATAATGAAACCCCTGGTTGTGTTAAACTTTCTTGTGAGTAAAATACCAACTTAAATCTGGCCTCTGGAGAGTGACCTAAAAATTTCTGAAATCGTTGAGATACGTCATCGCGTCAGGATCAAGGAATTATAATAAAATCCGTGATTTCTGATCTGTGATCTGTAATAAAAGGACATCAATGGTAGAAATGGAAGATTCATTTGGATGAGTCAGACGTAACTATTAACGTACATAATATCACGGTGTAAGTAAATGAACTTCTTGATGGGACAGCATTAGAAACGCGACCATTATTGATGATTATTATTTAAGTGCTTCCGGGTTTATGAGAGCTCGTTATGTTGCCAGTTGTACCTATAAGATCAGAGAAGAGTAATTTTACATTTTTAAGGGAACAAAAACAGTTTTGGACTTAAGCCTAGAAATGTTAATTGTAATTAGGCCTACAGTTAATTACAAGTATTCGCCAGTCGATAACTAGAGTTTAGGTAACAGTTATTTCCACCCACAAGGACAACTTTTTCCTTTAGTTAACACTTGAATGATAATACTCAATAC
Source organism: Thymelicus acteon (assembly GCA_951805285.1). Taxonomy (NCBI): domain Eukaryota; kingdom Metazoa; phylum Arthropoda; class Insecta; order Lepidoptera; family Hesperiidae; genus Thymelicus; species Thymelicus acteon. Next base: position 6,426,792 of record OX638233.1, read on the forward strand.
CAATATTTATGAGTAATTGGAGATATAGACGTATGTTCCAATGTTATTGAACTTCTTCTTCAAGGCCTGATTCGTCGAGAGCCGTCATTTAAAAGTCAAATTAAGGTCGATTGATTGTCGATGACTTCTTTTTTATTACACTTGTCTCCGAAGTATTTCATAACATATAGTAGGCATTGTAACATAGCTTAGAAATCGGATTAGAAAATGCATCTTGTTGTGAGGAATTTTACCAACTAGCATTTTGACAAAGTGGAAGGAATTCTTCGTGAATCAGGTGTTGCGAACGTCCAGGTACCTTCTCTAGGGACTCTGACCACGGTTTAGGGCATCACTAGGTAAAGGATTTCGGGGCGAGAGAGCTGATCACGCATGCTCGTGGTGGCCCTGTAGAAAGCGACCCGGTAGATTACGGAACCTTGACTGGAACTGTGATAGTGCGTTCAGCATATGGAATGGTTAGAGAGGAAGGGAATATGAAGTATTTATTGGATTGCAATGGAGTCGTTGCGTTTTTTCAAAGGTTTATTAGTTATTACTTACGCGGTCACTAGACGATCGTGCAGAATGATCATGCACGCTTTACGCGGTATCTAGACGATCACATACATTTACGTGAGTAATTGAATAATGAACGATAGACATGCAAGCCTTAACATTATAATGAAAAGGTCACATGCTGTCCGTAAATACATGTCATGCTGCAGATCGTCTAGGAATCGCATTATCTGTTGACAGCCAATAAACTACTGCAATATGGCGTCGACCTGCACCCACGACAGCAACACGGTGTGCGGGACCTCATCTGACGGCTGCCATCGACGTTCCTTCCTCGACCTTTGCGACATGTACGAATACAACTGCGACAATAATTGTGGTATCTATATTTTCGTTATTGTTAGTTTTTTAACCTACTTCAAAAAAGGAGGAGGTATTCAATTCGACTGTATTTTTTTAACGTTTGTTACCTTAGAACTTTCCACTAGGTGAACCGATTTTGATGATTCTTCTTTTATTCGAAAGCTGGAGCTTGTCATGAGGTCCAACTTGAGCTAGATCTAACAAGTAGTTTTTGAGTTATTTTGAAGTCGGTTATTTTATTCTTGGTAAAATTCAGATTATTTGTAAAGAGCACGCTAACGAAGAGACAAGCCTCTCGATGGTAGTTATCGTCATTTGTCACCCATGGACATTGGACGTCAACGTATCACATTAGGCGTGATGCCTATGTGATACCTATGTGATGCCTTTGTAATGCCGATTTGTTGTTGTTGTTGCCAAGAAAGAAATAAGAAGGAAGAAATACATAACTCTATACATGATATCTTTGTTGACATGTTTTATGCTTCAAAGAAGTAAATGGGTCACATTGTAGTTGTACATTGCCCATACCTATCAGTATCATGAACAGTGTCACAGAATATCAGCCAAGAAGGAAACTGTTGTTTAATGTAATGATTATAATAAGCGTATGTAGCAGTTCTTAGAATTCTTCTACTTCACGTTTAGCCTAATATCACAGAAGAAATAACAGTACTTATAATAAGTACCTACTAATAGAATAGTTAACATTCATGAGTTGATTATTATATTACCTTGCAAACAATTAGGTTATCAATTTTCGGTTAACGGTGTATCTGTAATCGGTTTAAAGTAGATTTTATCAATGTCAAGATATTGAGAAACACCTAACATTTTATCTGTTCCCTTTCAGAATTCGTGACGAAAGCATCAAGTACGTGTAACGGACAGCAAGATTTCACGTGCTGAATGAAGGATTTGACAAGTGACAACGTTTTATTATAGATCTTGTGGATAATATAATTGAGTTTTTTGTTAAATTAAATATCTTCATGTTTGTAATACCCACCTGAATGTTCAGCAGAGTCAAATGTATAAAGTGCATCCAAAATAACTTTATCTGCTAAGCACAGACAACATGTTTGGACCAACAAATATGTGAATAGGAAAATAATCGGCCTAACCGTTTCGAATTTACACGTTTATATATGTAGACGCATTCACAATTATGCATAAATAACTAATAGGTACCTGTTTTTGATAAAAGTCGCGCACATTTCCAAATGTAGAAGCCAACAGCACTAAGTTTCACCTGAGGTTTCACCTGACAGGGGTTCTTTAGCGTGTCAGGATAATATTGTTGGTCTGGTGCATGGTGGTAGGGCTCTTTACCTGCCTAACTAGCAAGATGAATACCAGTCTCTTTGTAGGACATACTCCTGCTAGATAATTTAACAATCGTTCGTTAATTCTCCGTTCCTTTTCAGCTCGCAAAGCTTTCTATCCATAGCTTATCTATATTAATATTAAAAAGAGGAAAGATTTGATTGTTTGTTTGCATTGGCTCCGAAATTACTGAACCGATTTAAAAATTCTTTCACTGTTGGGAAGCTACACTATCCCCGGGTGACATAGGCCATATTATATTTTCAAAAAAAATTATGGATCCTTAATAAAACTCCAATAATGTAACCCAAGGTGTAAAAACCTAAGAAAACCGAAGCAAAGCGAGGGCTGTTACTCGTGGTTTATAAAGAATTTGTAAATTTGACTATCCCACCATCCATCCAATTTTCGGACCTTAATGTGAATAGGAAATCAACCGGTTAAACCATTTCGAATTTACACGTTCATTAATAGACGCATTCACAATTATGCATAAATAACTAATACCAGTTTTTGATAAAAGTTGCGTGCATTTCCAAATGTAGAACGCAATAAATTTTAATTAATGATACGAATACTAGTGAATAATGTTATAGATAATGGTATCACCAAACTTGTGGTGGAACTTTTTCGAGCTAGCACGAATGTAAATTATGCAAAAAGCAGTTGATTTGAGCAAATTATATCTTTATTCAATCGATCTATTGATTTGGAAATCGTTAGACAAATAAAATATAACTTTTGACAAAAAATAAACGACTTCAATGAAACAGTCTTCGAATAAGTAATAGGAGAACATCGTCAACGTAGTCGAAGTCAAGGAAATACGCATTATAAAGGATAACTCATAAACTACTAGTCAAAACTCGCTCAAATTTAAATGGGACCACATGACAAGTACCAACTTTTGAATATAATAAAAGTAATAGTTTAAAAAACTAAGTACACGGTTTTATATTGTCAGTATCTACATATGAGTATGTCAGTAACTACATACTGAAGAAAAAAATTGGGACTGTTAAGGAGTTCCCTCGGCTGGAGTCAAACCTGGGTGTAGTGTAGTATCAGGTCAAGCTTGTCACAAAAATGCATTAAATAAATAAATAACGCTTCACACTCATAGCCCCACACTAGGATTCCCTGTGTCGTTGGTACCATGGACAACAAACAACATAGACAAGGACATTCACACCCAGACCGAGAACAGAAATCCAAACTCATCATTCTAATTTCCGCCTCGTTGGGAATCGAACCCAGGACCCTTGGTGCGGCGATCCGGCATGGTAACCATTGCGCCACACAGGTCATCAGAACTAAAGCATTGTCGTCAGAACTAGAGCAATGTGTAAAGTTTCAACTCTTAAGGAAAAATTGAAGTAGGTCTAATTAGGCTTGCAAGATTTGATCTAAACAGGCAAAGCTAAATAAAACCCTTTAAAAAGAATCATCAAAATTAATACACCCAGTAAAAAAATATAGTGGAATTAGGAACCTCCTCATTTTTTTAAGACGGTTAAAAAAACATAGATACCTCATGAAATCTAGTTTATTTGTTTGGAAGTCTTAATAGATGACTCATTATGTAAATGTTTTACAGTTCTTATGATATGTATTACATACATTCACGTGTCGAATTGATAACCTCCTTTTTTAAGTCGTAAAAATATAAAGATGCGCTTAAAATCACATTCATTAAACTACATTTTTTTTCATATTCGAGTGCAAACCTACCTGGTATTTACATATATTATATATTACATATATTATGACTTGAAGTAGTTCGTGGAGAGCCACTTCATGTAATGACCTATGCTGGGAAGCTCAAGATTGCGATGGAGATCTACATTACGTACGAATTTTGAATCAGCTTCCCTCCGCGCAAAGACCATGCTGGCGGAGGTCATAAAGCGACGGACGCAAGTCTTATAAAGTGTCGTCTTGTTACGGAGCGACATTTTACTTGTCTATCATCGGATACAAATCTTCCGAAGTACATGACATTGTAGTATCACGACATTCACTATCCTTTTAGCCTAGTTGGTGGTCGACTGGTGATATCGCTAAACCCTGTCTCCGAAGCGACGGATCCCGATTTCGATTCTCGGCCGGGACAGATATTTATGTGACAGATAAATATTTGTACTCGGGTCATGGGTGTTATTTTGTGATGTGTTATATGACGTGTCGTCCATGATATGAGTGTGTAAACGTTTTTTGTATTGTGGGAAATAATAAAAAGTATATCATGAAGAAAAACATGCTTATTAGAAAAACGGATGTCATTATAATGAATGGGCTAGGTCCAAGGAGAAAAAGTGATCGTATTTGAGTCATATTAACGAGTGCACCCCATACAATCGACAGGATGTGAACTGACATTTTAATGCAATGTGAACACTACCTAAGCTACCCCTTATCTTATACCAATGCCATTCCTTGGAAATTTCCGGTATTAAAATTGTATTGCTGGAAATGATCTTGCTGATCCCAAGGTATTTCTTATGATTTTTTCTAAATTACTTTTATTTTATAGAAATATTTTAGAAATTACCATAATATTATGTATTACTTAAGTATTTATTTATTAGGTTAATTTAATATAACGATGTAATTTAAATACGTAAGTAAATTGTGTTATTTATTATTATGTAAACTGCGTTAGTCAATATTAATTCCTAAACATGGTTCAATGGCTAAGTTAGTAAAAATTTTTGTAAATAAAAACACGAAAAACTTTCAATAAAAAAATATAATCTCATCTATGAAGTAATGTACATTTTGATTTGTACTTACAATCTTTTAAATTTAATTTGTTTTTGGACAAACAAATTCCTAACTTAGAACTAACAATGCGTTAACCAGTCATTCGCACAAGTCATTTCCCTTAGATATTACCTGAATACCTACTATAAAATCATATCTAATTGATTGTACTTTCGTCGTTATTAATGACTATTCTTATTAATAAAACATTAAAAAACAATACTTTCTCTATAAATAATATAGTCATTATGCATCTATAAGTTTAGTATTCGCAGTATCTCACTGTACTTGTTGACATATTGCGTGCTCATTCGCACTTAGATCTAAGACATAAGTACGAGTGAGCGCGCAATATGTCGCGTGCAGCGAGATATTGCGGCTACTATAATGTGGAGTTAAGTCCTAATCCAATTTTTTTGTGCAATTAGGAAATTTATTGCCATTTTGGCATAGTAGGACTCTGAGGACGATGTCATGTATGACGTCTTGCGGAAACCACTTATGGTACCTTTCTATTTACTATTATTTTATTTGAAAAAGAATCCAGTCTATTCCATAAAATAATTTAAATAAAATAAAATGACGTTTGACTTGGCTGTAAATGACAACACATCGGTAGATGCTTTAATAAAACCATTTTTAATGTTATAAAACCAATAGATAGCGGGAAAATTTTATGACTTTTAAATTTGAGCGAACTTTTACTGCTTGTCTGTAAACGTAAAATTATGAACACAAAAAATTGAACAATAAATTATTTATTAAATAATGAAGACATTCATAACCGTTGAACAACTTAATTATAAAATAGGATATTCTAAGAGAGGGAGGGACGTGGAAAATTGCGGTGGACGGGTTACATTTAAATTTTGTTTTCATTCGACTTGCTTCAATAGATTGTTATTTTTTAAGGCTTATTCAGAAAAATAAGATAACTTCACTAAATTATGTTACATGCTACTTCAGAAGATAATCTTATATCTTTAGTTTCAAAACTAACATAAAACAAAGTTTTTGTTTCTTTAAGCAACATTGAAGAAACAATGTATATTTAATGAGTTAAGTCGATACGCGATGGAGCCTCGCTTCGTTATCTATTCGGCCCATCTGAATATTTTAACTGATTTATATAATGACCCTTCTCTAAAAATAAATCCTCATCTTCTAAGATATTTTGGTTACGTAATTTTCCTATAGCGAGACATAACCGAATCATTCTAATGGACTAGCATTGGACTGTCATTATCCTGATCACGAAGTTTCTTCTTCCTGAAAGCATTGATGAGGAAGTCGTCGGCAAATATCTTTCGATTGCCCTTATAGTAGGCTTCTATTTCAACAAGAGACTTGCTTTCAGTCTCAGGTAAGAAGAAATACATATACACAGTACCGATAAAGCCTATCGTGGAATACAAAGCGAATGTGCCACTCAATTTGAGATTCGCCTCGATATTGTAGTTAGTTTTTGAAGCAACAAAGATTATGACGTAGCTGACAGCGGCTGATAATCCTGTTGCCATCCCGCGACTCCTGAAAATAAATGTTTTAAAATGTACATTTGGCAGAAATTCTAGATTTTTATTTTCTATACTGTGTTAATTCTGTTAATACTAACATTTGGCTAGCTTTTAAGAATCATATTGATTAGTTATGATGAAATTGAGAAGATAAATTCGGACTATGCTACATAAGTATGCTACATTCGATAGTAATTCTATACTACCCTTACAAGAAGAAGTAAGAAATAAGTTCTACAATGAATACCTATACAGCAAAACTTATTACATTAAAGAATGAGAAAGAAGAGAAGTAACATGTTTACAGCCATACCTGAAGGGAAATACTTCGGACAACAGCACCCACGGTATTCCCATGCTAGTGAAAGCTACCACCAACATGAACAGCACGACTGGTAAAATCTCCTTCTGGTCAGTGAACGTATGAGTCTCATACGAGAATACTTCAGGAGGTATGGAGCTTCCGGCGTAGACGCTCAAAGCAAGGCTGGAGCAAGCAGTTGCGAAGAGAGTTGTCAGTACCAGCTTCCTCTTCCCAATTACCTTCACTATGGTTGCAGAGAGCATGTTGGTCAGGATTAAAACACCGCCTACTGCGACCTAAAAGTTAAATTTGAGGAAAGTTTTGAGGCTAAGAAGGATGTACAGGCGTTAATCAATATTACGGTTTGTCATAATATAAAAGTATGGAATAAAATGTTATTAATTTAAAGTAAGTGGTCACCGTCGAACATGGACATCAGACACACCAAAGGCAACACCGAAGCGTTGTTCATCGTAAACGAAGTGAGAGACCCAAATCATTATCAGGTACTTGACTCTTCGACACTGCGTTTCACAATCGATTTTAGAAGGAGGATTGTAGCCAGGCACAATACCACTATGCTGCAACGTGCAAGTGCCTCCCACCGTAGGCAACATAACCTTCTTTGTTCAACAAGATGCAGCATGAGCAGGAGAAGTTGTTTTTACTCAACGACGGGTAGAGCACCTTAGATTAGATCCCATAAAACAAATTACAACAATACATTTGATGACGAAATAAATCACTCACCACAATAGTTTTGGAATCATATTTCATTCCTAATGCCTTGCAAACATTCACCATGTTAGGCTTAAGTGGAAGCAAGCCACTGAAGGTGTGAAAGAAGAAGTACGCCATAACAAGTTTAAAAGGCCTCATTGTTTCTTTCACGAAGAAAATATGCTTGAATTTTAGGACAACTTTTTTGAAGATGTTAGCCGAAGAATGTTCACAAGGATACTCGTCGGATTTTCCTTCTTTGGCGCATATTACACATTGTCTGATGACGTCATTGTATTGAAGGAGCTGGTCGAATTCTTCTTTCACGTGCTCAGGCTTAGCCCATCCTCGTAGACGGCAGAGGGAATGCAAGGCCTCTTTTTCTCTTCCTTTTGACAGCAACCATATTGGTGTTTCTGGGACCTGGAAGTAGATTCAGCTCTTAGAAATCCCTTGAATGCGGATTTATAGTTATTACTGAACAATACGTAGTCTTAGAAACAAATATGTATTAATATTGGCACTGACTTATTTATATTATTTAAATTCACGAATAACATTATTATTAATGAAATTATTTGCTACAAAAAACAACCGAATATATAATTAATTATTATAATTCTTGTATGGTATATTAAATATGTCTTATTCCGATGATTATTATTATGTTGATGGTGATCTTAATATTGGCAATATTAAAACTGAAGTAAGTTTCCATTCAATGTTTATTTTGAGAATAATAACATATTTTTGTGTAGGTATTTTTAATTTCTAGAAAAAAAATAGCAAATTCCAACTGAGTCGCAGTTGCAATTTTATTTTTGTTAAAAAAAATATTGTGCTTACGTTATAATTTTTCTATAAAATATTTATTTTTAGTGCCAATACCTAAAATTCCAAATGGAAAATATAAGATGTTTAAAGGTCAAACGATAAATAGGTAATATCCGAGGTCACGTGTACTAATATTATGTTGTTAGTCCTCGCTACGCTAGGGTTGCCAACCTCAAATTAAAAAAAACCAGGATTTGAAGTTAGAGAAACCAAGATAACTCAGTTTGAAAACAGGACGCAGTAATACTTAGAGTTGCAAATTGCGAGCCGTGAGGCCACCCGTAACGTAAGAATTTTAAAAGAGGCGCGCAATTTTAAAATTTAAAAAGCCAGGACGCTGCTTAAAAACTACGACGTCCAGGGACGTCCCAGGACACTACAAAAACTAGGACATGTCCTGAGAAAACAGGACGGTTGGCAACTCTACGCTACTCTAACCTGTTAATCATACCTATTACTAAATTCCTAATACAAAGAGTGAACGTTGCTTATTACTATTTTATTGCACAATACGACGCAAGAGCAGACATGAATAAATTGCAAGGATATAGCATGAATAAATATTATTTAAATATAAAATTAATATCAATGTTATGATATGACAACGTTCCTGCAAGATATAAACAAGAACCAAAAATCTAGTAGTCTTACGTACAGGTGGGTAGGTACCTTTCGAATAACATTCGGTGATGTGACGGCAATGGCTTAACAGGTTGTTATAAGTAGGTACCTACTGATTTGTGTAATTAATTCAATCCTTACTTTTAATATTGGCTACTAGTAACCCACACGACGTTCAAAAAATATACTTCATTACCACAAATACCCGAATTAATGATTGTTATTCAAATGGTAACTTGTCTTCGCGTAAAATTATTATGTAAGCTCGAAACAGCTTCTTATGTTTTTGTAGTCTAATGGTAAAATTAATTAATTTAAATTATCTAATGTTTGATATTCTTCATCATTTAAATACCTTTGTGAAAACAAGTTATTTTTTATACATGTTTATCATATCGATTTTTGATGGATTGTAAGGGTGGGAGAATCCTTAACTTTGATAAGATTTTTAACGTATGGAACTCAGAATAGAACGCCATTGGCTTTGATCCGAATCATGGAGCATAGAAGGTAGAAGGAGGGGCCAGCTCATATGATGGGAAAGTTGAAAAAGTCTCCATGTGTTTACTGAAAATAGAGGTTCCAATAATGGCCATTTCAGAATGGCGCTAGTGTGTGAAAAATAGATAATATGTATATGAACATAGCTGTTGTAGACCGCACCGCAGCTGCGCAGCGCCACCCGTAATTGGACGCGTTTTTACGGACACTTTTCATACACAGAGATGGCCCTTCTTCTACTCTATCCTCCATGATCCGAATGAAGAACGTATAAAGATAAACAGTGATTATTGGCATTGGCTACTATGCTGGACCGCGCCGCCATTCAAAAGGCCCTGGGTTTGATTCTCAGCGAGGAAGAAATTTGTGTAGGTATTTCTTGTCTTTACTTTTTGTCCATCGTGTCCATGAAACCCAAGACACAAGGAATCTAATTGTAAGTGTGGGGCTATGTATGCTATAGTATATAGCGTAATTTATTTATTTATAATTACGAGATAAATATTATTATTTTTATGAAATAACAACGAAAATGATAATGCTTCATTACATTGTAACTATTTATTATTTCCTTGACATAATATTCACTACTTATCTATCATGACATTGTTTATTACGCAAATTTTGTAACATTATAAATTATAATTAATTAATGTAATAGTCACTGCATTAATATAATTGCACGCACAATCTATCTTTACTAATTATAAAGTTGTAACAGGGTCAAATCTATTTGTACATTATGTTTTTTTGGAATAATGAAGGTAACCTTTTTTTAAGATACTCGTACCGAGGTCATCATATTTTTTTGGATTTTTTTATCGGTCAGTCTGAGCTAGTATCACGCGGAAACAACTTAATAGATCTAGATAATAATACCTATATTATTATAGGTGACTTCTAGTATGGGTTATTGTCTGCCTATCATCATTATGGACATGGACGCATAGGAGGTATAATTTAGTATGGGGCCTCTTTGAAAAGGTTATATGAGTACATAATTAACGTTTTGACTGCTTTTATGCAACTGTTGCAATAAATTAATGCAAAATATGCAATTTATAGACTTATTGAATTCAAAAATGCTCATTTTTAGGGTTCCTAAGTAAATTCGGAACCCTTATAGTTTCGTCATGTCCGTCCGTCTGTCCTTAGTCTTAGAAAGCTGTAATTTTGCATGGAAATACATATTTATTAAAACTCCGGAAAGGTAGAATAAAATATTGAAAAACATTTTTTTTCAAGGTACCTCCCCTACAGTTAACGTGAGGATGAATTTTTTATTCGTCGCGTACCCTATAGTGTAGGGCATCGTTGAAAAGGTCTTTCAAAAATAGTATGGGTCTTCTCAGACCGTTTTTGGAATTAGGGGTCCGTTTGCGAAATATTTGGCTTTAAAGTGCTAATTTTGGTTGGAGTCAAGTGTTTCCTCCCCCTGCTGGCTAAACGGTTGGAGTTGGACAAGTGAAAAATTCTCAAAAATAGGTTATATGATGAATTTACAAGGAAAACTATCATGGCTATGTTAACATAAGTAGCTAATGAATAATAGTCGATAAACTTATTACTTCGGAACCCCACATTGCGCGTCTTATTCGTATTTAACTATTTATAAGTTTCCCGAAGCCAAGCGATAGTGGGTTAGGCTGGGTCCACACAAATAAAAGTCACCGCTAATTATTTATTATACATTGCTGTATTAATAATAAAGCTCACTTTGTATATTGGTTTACGAGTATACAGGGACGTATGATGAATTACGAATTCGTGAGTCTGTGAATTTTGGAAAATGTGTAAATGTAATACTTACAAACAACACAAGGGCCATCGTCGCGAGCGGTACAGTGAGCGACACAAGTGCTGCTTGTCGCCATGGCAACACTGTACCGAGGAGGTATGCCAGGAACATTCCCGTCGAGGTGAATAGGTTGGTCAACGTAGTCAGGATGCCACGGATTGAAGGGTCACTGAAACGACACATAAAATAATATACTCGCTAACTTTGCAACTGCTGGGGGCTTGCTTGAGAGCCAGTTCATTCTTTCTTTTTCTTCTCTCTTTCTTGACCGGAAACGCGTCAGTGATGCCTTTGGTGTCGCTGATGTTCTTGGGCGACGATAGCCACTTACCATCGGGTGGTTCATCAGCTAGTTAGCCGGCTATTTCCATAAAAAAATATGTGGAGTATTTGATATGACATAATTGTACAGATAATTATAGATAGAATCTGTGCATAATTGTAATATCTACGTTTTGGATTAGATTACACTAACAATGATACGGATGTTATAATAAAATATTTTCAAACAAGTTTCAACGTGACGATGAGATACATCATGTGACCGAATAGTAATAAATAATTGTGATAATAAATCATGCTAAACTACGTGTTGAATGCAAATTACTACCTCTAACTAATAGGCTCCGTAGTAACTGAGGTTTACTTTTAGAAATGCCTCATTCTCAACTTGAATAAATAATTATTAACAAAAAAAATATTTTAGGTTTAAAAATGGAACAGGTTGGTTCTTCGATAAAAACACATATAGGTAAAAATTATACAATTATGGTAAAAATACACATAGGTACATAAAATAAACCTATAAATCAAGGCTGGGTTAAGCCAGAAGATTCAGATATAATATAACAAATCATATATTAAATTTGTTATACAATAAGACAACGATAGTTTGCATGGTGGATGGGCGAGACAATCATCAAACACGTTATGATGTTAAATGCGATTTGATTGTAGCAACCTTGTATTTGGGATTCAAGGGCTAGCAGCCAGTATTAATGAGACGAAGCATCATTTGTTTCAAGTTACAAATAATTTTTAATCAATAAAAGACAAATGAGTTGACGGAACCGATGATAAATGTTCGCCGTCGTCCATAAATGTACAGCCTAACAGCAAGTGATATCGACATATATTTGAGGAAGTAAAAAGCGTTACTTCTACATTGAAGTATAATGTCATAGAACAGATATCTCGAACAAAATGTGTCCCGTCGGTAGGTTCTATTTTAAAATTGAGCCCCCGTTCTCCTTTCAAAATCGAACAAATCCATTGAAAATTTAAGCCGATCGGCGCTAATTCATTGGGACATACATTGTGTTCGCGGTGTCGGTTATAATAATATAATATGCTAGTAATAATACTTCAATGTACTTCTAGTTTTTTTTAACTATTACACTACTATAGTCGTTGACCACGAGTTTGAGTTTGAGCGCAGACCGAGGCAAATATTTATGTATTATACTTAATCTTTGATCACTCATAGATCGATGATTATAATGTAAAATGTTTGCTCTGGTCGTGGATATTCTTTAACGATGATGTCTCAGTGTTATCAATGCTACCTGCAGGGAATCTTAGGGGAAAATCTTCGAAAGATATCCGAACCCGAAGGTTGCGGGTTATGTAGGATTTCAACCCACTAAAACCTCTTCGGCAGCCATCCACCGCATATGGTGAGTCTCCGTGATCTCTTATGAACGCACCGGTGCGTGCCTACCCTGCGTATTAGTTCGTATGTTCGATTGCCTAATAGACTTTTATTTGCATTAATAAATATCAAAGTTTAAGCGTAACCTCACCTGACTTCTCCAACGTATGTCACAGAAGGTGCCTCCATAATCCCCGTGCCTATTCCCAGGAGTGCATTAGCAATGAATAAGGAAGGCACGTCCCAAGCATAGTACATCAACAGCCAAGCGACTAGATGCGGTATATTGACTAAGAATAAGGCCTTTTTTCGCCCGAAGTAGTCGAGGAGTGGTCCCGAAAATATGCTCCCCAACGGCTGACATAGAAAAGCCGTACTACCTGAAAAGAAATAATAAAAAATGTTAGCTAATTAGTTAATGTTATGCAATCATACACATATTTTGGTTTTATTACGTGACTACTTAATTAGATACCTTTTATCGGTTGACCAACTATTTCAATGTCATTTTGCGACCACAAAAACCAGATGAAATAAGGAATTCCAGTATTTTAATCACATATTTATTTTTATTGTGAAATATTGTAGGGTAAATAGGTACTAGGTATTGTATCGTGGGATCAAGTCGACCGAGACGGAATCCAAAAGAAACTAAGAAACATCTTTGTTCATAAATTGTTGACGAAAGAAAGGTTTCTTTAATATCGACGTTATTTATATTTTTACGCGACTGCCAGGAAAGGTTATGTTTTTCGCGCGTATCTTGTAGTATGTCTATATGTTTGTATGTATGCATGTAATATTCTTTATTACCATGTATCTTGCTGCTGAACGGATTTATGTAATTAAGATCATTAGATTCGTCTTGATAGCCCAAATGTTCTAAGATAAGTGCAATAAAAAACAAATATGGTGGCTGTGAGATGCCATTGTTTAAAGTATCAAAAAATAAAATAAATCAAATAATGCACTATGGGTACCAAATTAAAGAGCTCACCATAAGGATTTCAAAATGGTATATCATGATAGGTTTTTTGATAGCAGACGAGTATTTAGGGTTCCGTACTTCCATACGAAAAAACGAAAACAGGAAACCCGCGTCTTTGCGACCACCGTTCACAGCCAATTTATTCCGAAACTACTGGACCAAATGAGTTGAAATTTAGTACTCGTGTACTTTTTTGTGACCCAAAGACGTATAAAATAAACAAAATGAATTTTGATTTTTTTTTATCGAAATCAAATTAAACAAAAACTGTTTTGCAAACCGTATCGTGTCGTATGTCAAACGTAATCAAAGGCTTGTTGTAAGGATCTCAAATATATTTTTGTTATAGTTCTACAATGAATAGTTTTAAAATTATTCAAGAAAGAATGAAAATTAAAGCCAAAAATAGACCATTCCCCCTTATCTCCGAAACACGAGAATTTTGAAAAAATACAGAGAATAGTTCTTTACTTATATTACAGGAAAACCAATAAGAAGTATATGGTCTTAAAAAACGGCAAAAAAAAAGATAGAAAAATAACAGTAAATACATAATCAACGTACGGAACCCTCTCCCAGTGAGTTTAACTCGCACTTGTCAAGTTTATTTAATTTTTAATTAAATAATATATCCTATGTTTTACTCAATAACAATAGAGCATAAAAAAAGCAAAGCAACAACCCATAATTGTCCCACTGCTGGCTCGGGGTCTCCTCTCACAATGTGAGGGGTACAGGCCATAGTCTACCACACTGGCCAAGTGCGGATTGGTAGACTTCACACTTTTGAGAACTTTATGGAGAACTCTCCGGTGTGCAGGTTTCCTCACGATGTTTTCCTTCACCGAAGCAAGTGATAATTAACTTGTAATACGCACATAATATTTGAAAATTAGAGGTGCGTGCCAGGATTTGAACTCGGGCCCCTTCGTTCGGGAGACCAAGGTTCTAACCGCTAGGCTATCACTGCTTAAATAGAGCATGCTATTGCTGAAATAATTTATGAAATCATTATTAACCACTTTATTTAAGTATGTTTTAGCCATAAAATTGCTTAAAAAGTCTTCAAAATATATTTTTTGGGTTACGTGTAGAGGACTTGTGGGGATGATTTTTTTATCTCTATGTCTATATATATATGTTAAATCTTTCTAAAATGTTGTTGCGGAAAACAGATCTTTAATAACTGGGAAATTAATTTTCTCTATTTTTACGCAAAAAGATTTGCCAGCGCGTCGCTCGCGAGCAGAGCTCGAGAACCTACCTAATATAATGTCAGACACCTAAATACGCAAGCTTTATCATAATTTAAAAATAAACTTTTCTCAGTCTCTTATCACCTATCATTATTATCATATTACCTATCATTATTATTTCTTAATTGAATTCGGAATTGAAGGCCTCCAAGGAGCTAGTTAAACAACTACATTGCGAAAGGGAGGACAATGAAAAGGAATTGTTGGATGTGTTAGATAGAAATAATTCATTAAAGAAACAATTGTCAGAGTTACATACACAATTATTAGCAACCTCCACTGAACGTGACAGACTTCAGTCAATAGTTGACCGGTTCGACCAATGCAGTGATGAGTATGAGCAGGCCCTCAAGCAAATTGCTGCATTGGAAAAACAGCTTCACGAGGCTAACAATCTCATCTGCCAATTAGAGAGCAATCAGACACAAATAACAGCCTCCCAGAACCAAAGTCTGTTCGAGGAGTTGGTAGTTAGTGCACCCAATCTGGTTTCTGCTTCATGTGCTTTTACTCCGATTGCAACAATCGACTTGACAAGAGAGGACTCCCCTTACCGTACAGTTGCCAGGAGCACAGTTTCATGCAGCAGGAATAAGTTGAAAAAATATATTAAAATTAATAAGTACATAAATAAAACTAAGAAACTAATAAACCATAATAAAAAGCAAGCTAAATACACCAATTGCATAAAAGAAAAGATGCAATTACTCGAAAAATTACATACATTCTCATCCATTATTGAAGAAAATAGAATTACTTATGAAGAGAACATTAGCTCATTAAATTGTAAATTGTGTAGTTTACAAGAATCCCTAAAAATTATGACACAAAATTATGAAGGATCTAAAAAAGAGATTAGGGAATACATACTGGCTTTAAAATGCTTGTCTGATGTCTCTGCAAACAATGAGACCATCTCCAAAAGACATTCTATGGCACCCGGCCTAGGTGCCACAGAACCATTGACATATGAGGATGCACCAGTGTGTGAGCCATTAATCTCAAAAAATTGTAAAACCTTAGAAGTAGCACACAACAATAATTCCTTTGTGCAAAACGATTGTATTAAAAATGTTATATTTAGTGATGAAATTGGAAGGAATTTTGGCCAATTAATAAACATTTATTCGGGGCTCAGCTGTGTTAACCATTGTTTTCCTGGGTTATCGTTAAATGATATTTTTGAAAAAATTCTCTCCAGTAAATTAGACAGTACTACAAACTTAATTATTTTTGTTGGAAATAGAGGTAAAATAAACAGAAAAATGTTAATATATTATTATAATAAACTATGCACACTAAAAGTTAAAAGTATTGTAATGTTTACTTTACCTTACAGTGAGTGTTTGCCACATGAAGAAAATAACATTAGGTATAATGTAAATTTAGCAATGTACACTATGTCTTTACACAGTGATAAATTTTTAGAAATAATTGACATTAATAAATTAATTTCTAGAAGTTATATGACTAAAGATAATTACTATCTGTCTAAGTTTAATAAAAGACAAATAGCATGTTCGCTATCATATTTTTTTGACAATTTAGCCAAGAATTTGGCTGGTACTTCTGCTTTTATTGAGCAGTCACTTAATGACATTCAGCATGCATCGTTGGAATACGTTCCAAGTAATTTAAATTAGTCTGTAAGACAACAGAGAACTACTCTAGCAATATAGTGACAAAAGGAAAGCACTATAATTTAAATATTGTGCACCAAAATATACAAGGCTTTTCTGGCAAAGACTTAGAATTAACTTTATTATTAAATGAGAGGAATATTGACATTATATGTGTTACAGAGCACTGGCTAAAAAAACATGAATTAATTGTATCTATAGATAATTACAGCATAGGCAGTTCATTCTGTAGGCAAAAATTGATTAGGGGAGGGTCATTAATAATTATACATAATAGTTTGAATTATAAGGAACGTAAAGACATAGTATCCCTCTCTATTGAGCATAATATAGAACTTTCATGTATAGAGCTTGCAAGGGTTATAATTGTATGTGTATATAGACCACCTGCAGGCAACTACCCATTGTTCGAATCCGCTATGGAAGATGCTCTGAAAATTTTATGTAAAAAAAATAAAAAAGTAGTTGTTTGTGGAGACTTCAATATTGATATTTTAGTTTCAAATTCTACCTCAATAAGGTTCATTAATTTATTTAAATCATTTAATTTGAGTTATGTATATTTTGAACCGACAAGGGTTACTCCATCATCGGCTACTTGCTTAGATAACATCTTTTGTGATTGTAATGTTATCAATAAGTCAATATTAAATTGTATTTGTTCAGACCATAGCGGACAATTTGCCACCATTGAGTACCATCATGACCTATCACAATATAGTATATCTTGTAGACCAATCACACAAAGACGTGTTAGTGATTTTACAAACAATATTGCTAGAAAAATTCCATTCCTACAAATTTCAAATGATGATACAACTGATCAAGCATACGGTAATGTGTCTGGATTAATTAACAGTGAATTTAATAATATTTTTAAGCAAAAACAGATTAAATGTGAGAACCTAAAAACTAAATTTAGTGATTGGGCAACTCCTGGTATATACAAAAGCAGAATTAAACTTTTTGAACTTTATGCGGAAAAATCGACTTCCACAGACCCTGAATTTTTAAATCATGTTAAAATTTATTCAAAAACGTTTAAACTAGTCTGTGCGAAAGCTAAGTCAATTTATATTGCTAATAAGATTAAGAATTCTGATAACAAAATCAAAACTACCTGGAACATTATTAATAAAGAAACAGGTAAAGAAAAATTTAAGGATCATGAGTATACTTTAAAGGTCAATGATAAAAATGTTACTACTGATAGCGCAGTTGCTTGCGCATTTGAGGATTTCTTCTCGAAAATACCGCATGAAATAACAAAAAACTTAAATGCGAGCCCTCAGCTTGCTATGACTTTAATGGAATCATGTGTTGAAAAATGCCTGACTTCATTTAGCTTCAAATATATTAATTCCGATACAATTATAAAGACTTTTAAGTCTATAAAGATCAAGAAGTCAGGTGATCTCTGGGGTCTCTCTACTATGATAATAAAACCAATAATTAATTCCATAGCGCCACATCTAAGTCACATTTTCAATAAATGTATTGACGATGGTAGCTTCCCCAATCTAATGAAACATGGTAAATTAATCCCTTTATTCAAATCAGGAAATAAAAGCGACCCCACAAATTTCAGACCCATCTCAATGTTACCAGTCCTTAGTAAAATCTTTGAAAAAGTTATTTATAACCAGCTGCTGTCTCATTTCTACTTAAACAAGTTGTTTCATGTTAATCAGTTCGGTTTTTCAAGAGGAAAAAATACCACTGATGCAGGTATAGCACTCCTTAAGCAAATTTTTGATGCGTGGGAGTGTAAGCAGGATGCCATTGGTATATTTTGTGATCTCTCAAAGGCGTTCGATTGCGTTGATCACAATATACTGATAAATAAACTTAGGCATTATGGTGTCTCAACACAATCAGTTGGCCTTATAAAATCCTACCTATCCGACCGTATCCAGAAAGTAGTTATTAATGGCAAGGAGTCCCCAGGAGCACACATTACTATGGGAGTGCCCCAAGGATCAATATTAGGACCACTTTTATTTTTAATATATATCAATGATCTTCCTTATTTCACAAGGGACTTGTGTGAAACTGTATTGTTTGCAGATGATACCTCATTACTTTTTAAAGTTGATAGGAAAAAAAAATGTTTTGACGATGTAAATAATACTGTTTCCCAAGTGTTGCAATGGTTTACATGTAACAACTTAATGTTAAATGCTAGTAAAACGAAATGTATGAAATTCACATTACCAAATGTGAAACAGGTACCAACTCAAATAGTTATAAATAAGGAAGTACTTGACCTTGTAAATTCAACAAAATTCCTTGGCCTTACTATAGATTCACGGTTACAATGGAGTCCTCATATTGAAGCCTTGTCTGGGAGACTGAGTTCAGCTGCTTACGCGGTTAAGAAAGTAAGGCTCTTAACTGACGTAGAAACAGCACGGTTAGTTTATTTTAGCTACTTTCATAGTGTTATGTCCTATGGTCTGTTGTTGTGGGGCTCAGCTGCAGATATTGAGTCTATATATATATTTTACAGAAAAGAGCAGCCCGTGCCATTTACAACCTCAGGCCTAGGGACTCGCTTAAGGATCTCTTTAAGGAAATTAATATTTTAACTGTGGTGTCACAATATATATTGGATAATGTTTTGTATGTTAAGAAATATTACGACAGTTTTCTTAAGAAGAGTGACATCCACAATATTAATACGAGGAACAAGGCTAAACTGATTGTACCAAATTTTAGACTATGTAAAACTGGTGGTTCGTTCATGGGTACATGTGTAAAGATTTATAATAAAATTCCATCGAAATTTACAGAAATGCCTTACCTTAAATTTAAAACTCATATTAAAAGCATTCTTATGAGGAAAGGATATTACAAATTAGATGATTATTTTAAAGACAAGACTGCTTGGACATGAGTTTTATGAATATAGATTGTAGTAGATGATAAGTGCTATCTGTAACTGTGAGCAGGAAAAAAACAAACCCGGAAGTTTCTTGCTGCTTCTTCTCCCGGGCCCTCTCACAGTAGGGCTTTGTCTGAAGCATTGGCATAACTTGCATGACTTTCAAAAAGTGTTTGTAAACCAAACCAATTTTGAATAAAAACATTTGATTTGATTTGATTATTCATTACTTGGATTTTTACTTCTCAAGATACGTGAAAGCAGTATTATTTTGATAAGTTATCAAAATAACCATACCATACATCCAATACTTACGCTTACGAAGCCGTCTTTATTAGATAACATTCTTTTTATATTCGTAATGAATGAGGACTAAGATAAGGAATTAGTGATCAAATAGATGCCGATGAATAGGATTCTGAAGTTGTTATATAATGTACGTTTATGTTCAATGACAGTAATAAGTTTCCATAATTTTTTGATGTGAAACATCTTTACGCGAGGGGTAAACCTGATTTTAGACTTGGCGATCGTGGCGACGTATTTCGATGTTCCACATCTGTCAGCCGTCCCATGACAGCTGTTTTTTTTTTTAATACGGATATCAGTATGCACGCTAATAATATCTGACAACGTAGAATAAAGAATAAACTTGAAAGTGTCATGGCGTCGCTTGTGACGTCACGTCTCAGGAAAATAATAGACAAGATGTCATTATCAGTATGGTCATAATCGTTTGTTTAAAGAAGCGTGCCGTAATTTGCGCAGATTGAGACTGATTGGCGTTTAAGATATCATGACGGCTTGCCGTATTTTGTAGTTTTATTTTATCAAAAATATTGTTAATCTCGCTCTTAATAATATGATAAATACGTGTTTTGTAATCCATTAATAAGGTTTCAATAAATAAATACATAATTTTAGTGATTTTTACTTACTGTCATCATGGCTATTCGACTGCATTTTTTTATGTTTGTTACCTCAGAACTTTCGACTGGGTGAACCGATTTTGATGATTGTTTTTTTAATTGAAAGCTGGTGCTTGTCATGTGGCTCCACTTAAATTTGAGCTAAATCTGACGAGTAATTTTTGAGTTATTTTGAAGTCGGTTATTTTTCTTGGTAAAATTCATTATGTTCCTTATCATTGAATAATAAATTTGACAGAAACTAAGTAATATAGAAGCCACCAATGTAAAATCCAAATAGGTACGTTGTTTGTATATAATGTATGTATGTATCTATAGTAACTCCATACTTAAGTAACAAGATTAATCAATGGTCTTACAGTTTCTTATCAAACTTATCAACAAATATTTGTTGTTTTGATTATCTTGAGCGAATATCTAATTGTATTCATTTTATATGTATTAGTATGTATTTTATATGTATGTAAGTAGACACCTATTATCAGAGATGTTTATATGAAACTTAATTATAAGTATCATTAGGTTTTAGGAGCATTAGATTATCCTATTTAATAGTTTGAATGTTTATTACTCCATCAAGCAAAACATGCTGAATGAATTTTGATAAAATTCACAATCTGAACTATACAAATAGAATACTATTTGTGAGTTGGGGCGAAAGAATTTCAAGATAAAGACATAATCATTTAATTAAAAACTAATTTCTGTTTATTATTAATTATTTTTATTTGAGTAATTTACATTAATATTCAAATAATAAGTAGGTGTCAAGATTGTTAATTAGACTCGTCTAAAGATATGGACCATACCACGGACCTAAAAAAAGACGGACGTAATCCCAAGAACAAATTTATTGAAGCACCCCTAGTAATACCAACTCTCTATTCGTACAAGTACACAAAAATTACGCACACATGCTAAGCAGGCGGCCATTGCTATGCTTCACTCTCGATTAGACGAGGTTACGTCTTTTTTTCAGGTCCGTGGACCACACTTAGTTGACCTAGTGTTATGCAATACCTTTGACTTTACGCCACTGATATTGTTTACGCTACTGAAGACTGCTACTTATTATGCTCGTCTGTTCGAGTGACATGAATTAGATGCGACTTTATTCATGATGTGATAATTTATCTACACGTAACACGACTAGGTATAAGTTTATAATTTAATTTATGTTTTATGATACACTATAACTGACATGTGGGAAAACCTATGCCCCCGTACTTGAAAAATGAACAGCATAATAATATACATAGAACTGATGAATTGACATGATCTTTTTTATTTTTTATTGTGAACTGATTAAAATAAAGGGCCTTAGTTTTATACTTGCCATTGCTCCATCGACGCATCATATCACGGAACACAGACCGTGCATCATATATACCTACTGCCTTTTGTTTGTATAAAGAATTAAGATATAAGTATACGGACAAAACCATTGTTACTACTACGTGTGTCAAAAAACTTTGCATTCAAGGAACTACGCTGTGGTAATAATACTTAGCTACTAGCAAGGCCGTCTTAACTTACCTACTGGAGGCCCTAGGCATATTAGGATAATGGGGCTATGACTTTGTCTGAACACTATTTTGTTAGAAGAAACAAAGAAAGTAGATAAGCAAGCCTCTAGATTTATACAAAAGCTAATAAGCAAATTGGTATTGTAGTCAGTAATTTAGGTTCGATTTATTCGAATTAAAAAAGTTTTTTAGTAATAAATATCGGTTATGGTTTAGTGATCTGGCAGGAACTAGGGGGCCTCTATCGATTACGGGGCCCTGGGCACGTGCCCAGATAGCCTAAGATCCGGCCGCAAAATTCTGTGCTCATCTGTTTTTTAATACAAACCAAATTTTTATGAATATTTATAATGAGGAGAATATAGAATGACTGGGTTGCCTATCTAAATTTGGCCGCTAGTATTTTTAATTAAATAATTTTTAATTTATTTTTGGGAAAAAATTTCGCTCACTTGTTTTTGAAATAAAACCTCATCTACGTCACGGCCACTTATATAAAGATTCTAAAAAATCACGGTTGCCTTTGCGCAAACGGCCGCAACCTCTTCGCAGCCGAGTGTAAACAGGTATGATTTCGACACGTTTATACGTTCATGACGTACATTTATAAATTATATCTCAAATTAAAGCTAATTTTTTTCTATTTACTATCGTATATGGTTGCCTACTTAAATCCAGCCGCAAATAAGGGTTGCCGGCTGTTAAAGATATCCGGCTGCAGGATTAGTGCGCTCATCGATTTTTGCTCAAACCCGAATTCTTATGCTTATTTATAATTAGGAGAATATATAATTACCAAGTTGCTTGTCAAAATTTGGCGGCTAGTATTTTTAATTAAATAATTTTTAATTTATTTTTGGGAAAAAATTTCGCTCACTTGTTTTTTAAATAAAACCTCATCTACGTCACGGCCACTTATATAAAGATTCTAAAAAATCACGGTTGCCTTTGCGCAAACAGCCGCAACCTCTTCGCAGCCGGGTGTAAACAGGTATGATTTCGACACGTTTATACGTTCATAACGTACATTTATAAATTATATCTCAAAGCTCAAGCAAATTTTTTTCTATTTACTATCGTATATGGTTGCCTACTTAAATCCGGCCGCAAATAAGGGTTGCCGGCTGTTAAAGATATCCAGCTGCATTTATAAATTAAAAATAATTTAACTAAAAATACTAGCGGCCAAATTTTGACAGGCAAATTGGTAATTATATATTCTCCTAATTATAAATAAGCATAAGAATTCGGGTTTGAGCAAAAATCGATGAGCGCACTAATCCTGCAGCCGGATATCTTTAACAGCCGGCAACCCTTATTTGCGGCCGGATTTAAGTAGGCAACCATATACGATAGTAAATAAAAAAAAATTGCTTGAGCTTTGAGATATAATTTATAAATGTACGTTATGAACGTTTAAACGTGTCGAAATCATACCTGTTTACACCCGGCTGCGAAGAGGTTGCGGCTGTTTGCGCAAAGGCAACCGTGATTTTTTAGAATCTTTATATAAGTGGCCGTGACGTAGATGAGGTTTTATTTAAAAAACATGCGAGTGAAGTTTTTTCCCAAAAATAAATTAAAAATTATTTAATTAAAAATACTAGCGGCCAAATTTAGATAGGCAACCTAGTGCCCAGTGGGAAAGAGGGGTCTGGCTACTAGATATTAAATACTCGTAACAGTTTTTAGTACTTACCAAACCATGAGGCTTGTTTTTTGTTGATGGAGACTCCTTCCTTTGCGTCGAGTACGTCGGGTAGAACCATGGTGACGAAACTGATGGACATGCCCAGCCCTATCAAAAGGCAGTCCAGGGCGAGGCATGCTTGAACCTGTCGAAAGAAAGATTTATACGGTTTTGGCTAAAAACTAAACTGCTTTTATTTCTTCTATCTTCTTTCTTGCTTCTCTTGGCAGCAATGCTGCTGACAATTGTAGTCGGTAACTACTTAACTACCATTGGGTCGGTCATCACATCAGCTTGTCAGATGTTTATAAAAAATAACTTCTTTACGTTTATTAATTTTATTATACACTTAATTATTTTGAGATGAAGTCCGTGTAAAGTTGTAAAAGCCGCCAGAACTAACAGAGCTATCCACTCAAAAAAAAAAATACTATAGCCATCGTTAAGTTTGTTAGCAAAAACTTTTTACAGTAATAAATTATAAAAAAAAGAAAACCTACTTCGTTGACAGTACGATTTATTGAATTTAATTTATCGCCAAGGTTTAACATTAAAATATTATTTTATAAGTGAATACAAATTTATTTATTAGGATATTATACCAATATTACTTTGAATTCAGGTACTTTACATTATCGAAGTAAAATATTTTCTATGACTTGCTTCGTTTAATTTTAGATTTTGTATTTTTTTAAATTATATTATCACATGTTTGGTTTGGCAAGGGAATCACCAAAACAATGCCCATAAATTGACCCTAACACCTCATTATGGTATAACCAATTTTTAGATAACTTAATCCTTGAGTACAATCCCACCTGATAATAAGTGGACGCATGCTAATGTCTTCGTATATATATGTACCTAATGCCCATTTAAATCGCCGTATTCAATATATCCTGCAACTTTTTCAAAAATATAAAAAAAACATACCTGAGATAAAATAACCTTCGTCCGACTGGCTGGTTTGTCTTCATTTTTCTGTGTAGTCATATTAAAAAAAAACACCACTGTTCTATATTTAAATATGCATACGTTTTACCACTTAGCTCTTTTTGAGACCAACGGACGGATTCAGGTACTTCAAGTATCAATACTCATTTTATACTGCGTTTGTTATATAAATCTGGATATGGAGAGATATTAATATGTTTGCACTAGCGTGTTATTGTAGGCACCAATTGTTTGTACGAGATTTATTTATAAAGTAGTTCACTTTATCAAATAACAATGGTAATCAAATAGATGCGCCAGCAAGAATTATATTGCAGTCTGTTCACACTCATAAAGGTCGAGAACCTAGATTTCTTTAAAAACAACAATAAAATATATTTTATGGGGGTTTTATTGATACTCGTATTTAATAAAAAAAAAAACAGGAAATATTATGATTTTAGCCAAATGGTCAAGGGAATATAAAATTTTAAAATAATAGATATATTAAATTTAAGAATTAAAAGAAATTGAACACAAAGTGTGTCATGTCTAAATGGCGAGAAGTATAAATACAAAATAGTAGGATAATAATAGATGATGGAATGAAATTATGTCAGAATGTACAATAAAAATGAAGCTAAAAAATATGCTTTTAACGACCTTTTTAATTGATACTGTAATGTAATTAATGATAAAAAATTAAGAAACCTATTATATCAACGACATTAATTTGTAAGAACCACTATTAATAGATTTAAATAGATCGTGTGAATTATTATCATTGTTCATTATAAAAAATAGGCCCAGATTTATTTTGACAATCTGTCTTTATCCTATTCTTCCTTGCTTTCGAGATTCTGTCCTTTTACTAATAAACCATAGTATTATCTGTGCTTGCGCCCGCCAAACGTTCGAAAATATAAATATTAGCAAGCAGTGGCTACAAATAAATAAATATATCGAATTACGAAATGTGAAGCACGTTGCCACGGTAAAGTAATATGTACAAACTTTAGCGTGGCGTTACTTTCGTAACCAACTCCAATTTTAATGAATAAAAATAAAAAGCGGCCAACTGCGAGTCGGACTCGCCCATGAATGTGTGTCCCCCCCTCCCTGTAACTTCTAAAATAAGGGAATGATAAAACTAAAAAAATTATATGATGTACTTTACCATGCAAACATTCACTTAAAATTGGTTTGAACGAGATCTAGTAAGTAGTTTTTTTTTAATACGTCATAAATCGTAAACCGCAAAAAACATTGATCAAAGTTACAACGAACTACAAGAACTTTTATATTACGTTACTTGCTGCTACGGAACCCTTCATGGGCGAGTCCGACTCGCACTTGGCCGGTTTTTTTACCATTTGGCTACGGAACCCTAAAAAGGCACTTGAAGTGATTCATTCTTCAACTTTTTTCGGTTTCAACATAGATCCACTTTTACAACTTTTACAGTCCGTGTATTGCAACATTGTCAATTATTAAATCTGTTTTATGTTCCTTACGTGTTAATCAAGGCTTAAGTGAATCTTACCTTTTTTAAAATAAATCGATCGAAACGATCGAAGCTCACCTAGATTCAAGACATTTAGCATGGATGTTGGAACAGGATTATGTTTAAAGAAAAGACGGAAAAGTACTACCTAATTAATGAATGGTGTTGGTCTGTTATTCCAGTACTAGACCTAAAATTATTAAGTGTGTTTAATTATTGCGCGTGGTTAATATTACATAATTTATTTATTTATAACATAGTTAATACGTTTAAAACCGAACTACTGCCACTAGACCAATTTTTCAATAGCCGGAAATTGAACATGGGACCCTCGATTGGGCAGTTGTGTCTTTCGTGTTTTCATAGGTTATATTATCTTCGGCAAATTTCTCTGTTTTTGCGACAGTTTTCATTGATGCTTCGCTTCTATGTGTGTATACTATAGATTCTTTATTAACTCATTTTGTTTTGTTTAGGTATTGCGTTCATAATGGATTTAGCATTTGTGAACCGGCCCGATATCAACTTTTTGAGCGAAAACATGTTTTGGATTAGGTTTTGCCTCACTTTACTTATCGAATTAAGAATCCATTTCTTAATTCGGTATCAGTACCAAATCAGAGACAGCTTGCAAGGAACATGTTTTATTGCCTGCTAATAATATCGCAAAACAAAATGATTAAATCATTATTTAGATACAATTATTTAACACCAACTACTAAAATTTTTAAAGAAACTAACCTTATGAATGTATCCCAAATATATAAATACAATACATGCATATTAGTAAAGAAAATTTTATCTAAAAATATACACTCTCAAATAATATTTACAAAAAAATTACAAGTCTCAAAACGATCATCTAGAAGAGCAAATAATATTATCTTGTTATCTCCGAGAAGTGGTTATGGAAAGAAAAATATAATGTACGAAGGAGCTAAACTTTATAATGAACTACCGAAAAATATTAAGGAAGCTAAAACATTTATTACTTTTAAAAAATTATTAAAAGCACATATCTTACAGAATTTCTCAACACTGTGAAATAATTACGTTAAAATATAAATGTAAAAAAAGCAATATAATATAAATATTTTTAATAGATATATATATTATATATTATATACTTAAATACTTACCTTTTCAATATGGTATACACAAACTCATACATCATGCATACATACATACTCATCTACCTATAAAAAAATATACACTCATACAATATGCAAAATTGTTACTATAATTATCTACACAAAAACCTACATGAAATGTAAATAAAGTTCAGCTAAAAGGAATAAGAAAAATAATAAATAAAGGACAATAAATAAATTAATTTTATTTTACTCGAACATACTATTACTCACTATGGTATCAGTCTTAGCAAACATTTTTGCTTTACGCGCCTTGTGTTATACTTGAATTGCTTAGTGTTTTGTTAACTACCCTCAAGTAGACTAAAACCACAGTATAAATTATACTGTGCTAAAACTTAGTTATTTGTATTTAAAAATAATAGCACTTGGTTAATAGAATATTGTCAATAGTTTTAACATCTTAAGTTAATCGTATTTGTAACTTAGACCATAAGTTTTGTCATACGTGTCTGGCCTGCGTGTTGATGACATGACACTTTTTAATGTTTAACTTACCAAATTTTGTATTTTCTCTTATAAGTGAATTTGTTAAATCTTTTGAGAAAATAAATGTCTTTAACCGTAATAATAAAGGTGTAATGGACTGAATCCGCTAAATTAATTTTAGATTTTTATTTATTGTACAGATAAGTTTTTTTATCAATAAGTAGATTATTGATAAAAAAACTTATAAATAACAATATATCTACCTAAATAACATTTTTATTTTGATCGGAAAGCATTAATAAACTTAAATTTACTATAGATACTAGGATTAATATAAATCACTAAATAGTATAAAACAAAATCCCCCGCTGCGTTTGTCTGTCTGTCTGTTCGCGATAAACTCAAAAACTACTGAACGGATTTTCGTGCGGCTTTCACTAGTGAATAGAGTGATTCTTCAGGAAGGTTTTCGTGGATAATTTACTAAGCTTTTATATAAATTGGTTGAAATAATTATGACTATTAATGTCGAAGAAGTCGGAAAAAAACAAGCCGTCTGGGAGCCTTAATTGAAACCGCTGCCAAATCCATTTGAAATATCACAAAACAATGTATGGCTGGATTGTTCCTCTTTTATAGATCTACAAAGAATTCCCTGATGGCATGTGTCTATCTTTTAAGAGTAGCACACTATAACCATTTTAACTTCTAAAAAAATGGTCTCGTACGAAATTACGATGCAGTAACTGGAAAGTTAAGTATTTAAACGGATATAGTATTAATCATTATCAATTTAAATACTTTAGTTACATTAAGCATCAGCTAAACCACAGTAAAGGAATCTAATATTTATACTGTGGCTAAACTTAAAGAAGGCTTAAGCTACGGCTTACGGGCTTATCTACTGAATCGTCATCCATAAATCACATGTTCGTCATCTTTCATCTATTTATTAATGTTATATTATTTATAATTATGTATGTATGTTATAAATGTGTATATTTTTATTTAATATATGTCGCGTTTATATAAATACTAACTCATTACTTCATCATAATAAAATAAAAATAATTTGCAATTGAACCTAATAAATTCTTAGTTTCTTAATGTAAGATTATGTTGAAATGTGAATGTATCCCCGATATTGCTTGTACGATAATAATATAATATCTAAAACAATTGATCTGCGCCATCATCAGATTCCAAATTATTTCAAGCAATGCATAAAATAACATGCAATTATTACTGATACTGACACTATATTATGCAAATTATACTTAACTAGCTGTTGCCCGCAGCTTCGTATACGGAAATAATGTTTTACCTAATTGGTGATCTTGCAGAAAAAAAAATCTAAATGTGTGCTAGATCAAATAGTTGAAATAAAATTTCAACGGACCAGTGGAATTTCCAAAAAAAAATAATTCATTAAAATTTTGTTTAAAAAAATATTTAAATGAAAAATATTTCAAGAAAAAACATTCCAAAAGAAAAAAATTCAAAAAAAATGAAATGTGTGCTGGGACACATTGAAGATGTGAAACTTCAACGTACCAGTGGAAAAACGAATCGCACTCGTGACCCCTCGCTTCGCAGGAAAGGTCACGCTGTACCAATTGGGCTACGGGGTTGCCCTGCGTCCAATTAAATAACAAAAGTATTAAAATACCCGTCGTTACATTTGGTGTGTCCATGGAAAACGGCGAATGCGTATTTTGTAGGTTTATAAAGATGTAGATTTTTTGATTTGCAGTTAAATTCTACCAATTTAAATTTAACTGTTAAAAATCACAACTGAACAGATAAGACAAATAATTTATTAAAAAAAATAACCGACTTCAAAATTAGGTAAACAGTCGAATTGAGAATCTCCTCCTTTTTTGAAGTCGGATAGTAACCAAACATATTAAACTTGTGTATCCGATGTCAAATTAAAGGCAATAATACGACCATTAGCTTCCTCATTGGTGGTTTTTGGCTACATCTTGTAAAAAAGAGTCAAAGCCCGTCTAGGAATAGTCAAAGACTATCATAGGGTCATAGCACACATATCAGTTCGGAAAGAGATCGTCTACGTATCCCCTTTCGCCTTGCCGTCAACCTAATGTAAAAAGCGGATCAGCAGCTCCGGTACGTCGACTTGGCTATGGCTATAGGCGACGCGGACGCCACGCTTACGGCTCGCCGACCACGTTTACAGCTCGCCGAACGACAAAGACGTGCCCGGGTATGGAGAGACGTAAGCTCACTTAGCGCGGGGACAACGAGCCGTAAGCGCGGGGACGACGAGCCGTAAGCGCGGGGATGACGAGCCGTAAGCGCGGAGACGAGGAGCCGTAAGCGCGGGGACGACGAGCCCTAAGCGCCGATGCTGCAAGTTGACCACATTCCCTAGCACGCACCGCACCGCGGTTCGTGAGCTTATCCCGATTCCCGAGGCGAGGCAATTACGGTACATTTCCGATTAATGTGCGTTGTAATAGGGAGTTTCATACAAATAATACGTACTAGACGGCTCGAGTTGATACGGCTCGAGGTGACGATCCCTTTCCTGACTGATATGTGTGATATTTGAAATAGATGAGCCGAGATCAGTATATTAATACAGTCCTGAGAACAATACGTCACAAATTCAAAAATATATATGTACAAGCCTGTACAGTGTACTTATACCACCACTTACCATGGTGGGATTGTAGTCAAATGTAGTCGAAGTACGTCAAATAGTATCTTATCACTAGCAAAAAAGAAGAATTACCTATTAGTAAACAATATGAAATGATAACAGAATAAAAAACTTCAAAAATTACGTGCCTGTTATGAATAAATGATTTTTAATATAAATTTTTAATAATCTTGTATTATGATGGAAATCTTATTTACATTATATTTAGTTAACTGATCCAAGTTTTGATTTGTGGACTACTAATAGAGTTATTATAATATTTACGAGCTATAATAATTTTAAGAGCCCATTTGGCACAATTAAAAATGTTAGACGCAATTCATTGATAAAATATTGTGCTAATATTTAAAAAGGGCCGGCTTTTAAATTAAGTGTAGAATAGTTAATGTTAGTATCATTGTAATTGCTTAAACCGGTAGAGGAACACGCGTAACACATAACTTAAAACCGGGCAAGTGCGTGTCAGGCCACGCGCAATGTAGGGTTCCGAAGTAGTAAGTTTATCGACTATTACTCATTAACTACTTATGCTAACATAGCCGTGATAGTTTTCCTTGTAAATTCATCATAATAATAACCTATTTTTTAAGAATTTTTCCACTTGTCCAACTCCGTTTAGCCAGCAGGGGTCAAGTGTCCCCCACTTGACTCTAACCAAAATTAGCAATTTTAGGCCAAATATTTCGCAATTATAAGGGTTCCAATTTTACTTCGGAACCCTAAAAACTTGACTCACATTTCTAAATCCGTGTGATTAACCTTTATTCATGCGCAAGGCCTTTACTAAGTCGCGTCAGAACACTGAATTTTACATAGAGATTCCATCAAATTAAAATAGTTGCACGGCTATCTCATATAGTATATGTAGACTGGTTGTACGCCTACATACCTATTTAATGCTATTGGAAAATGTTTATAGTCGAACGTCAGAGTGAAATATTTTTTTTGTGAAAATAGTCGACAAGTATGTTATATAGCTTTCTTCGCCCATGGACATCAGCGACACCATAAAAGAGAAGAAAACCTACCAAAAAAATGGTTGTCTGTAAAGTCGGTTTACGGACGGTAGTTTAACGTGACAACGTCATGACAAAGCTCCGCTCCGCTCCGCCCCGCTCCGCCCCACTCAACTACGATCGCCTACGGCTCGCCTACGGCATCGGCTACGATACGCCGATCGTAACCGATCGTGCCTCTCTCTCGCTTTGGCCGCTCTCTCGCTAGCGGAACGCTACATTTTTTCGTTATCACGTCAAAAACAGAGAAGAGAAAGAAAGAAAGAAATAGTTCCCAAGCCCTCAACCGGAACACGAGTCGTTTGGCGACTGACTTAAGCAAGAGGGTGGTCGCTATCCAGGCGACCCTCACAGAGAAATAAGAACAGTAGGAAATATGGTAACATCAATTTTAACAACATAATTCCTCTGAGGGGCCCTACCACTAGGGTTTTATTCGTTAGTATTCTAAACGGCCCCAATACCGCTAACAGGGCCGTTTTCTATGTGTGCTGTTGATGAGTTTCTTGATGATTGGTGATGGGGACGTTGATGATGGTAATGTTGCATTTTTGGACTTCTATAGCTAAATTTGTATAACTATATTAATTAGATGAAGTGATTTAAGATTGGAGTTTATCAATCCAAGGCGACGGGTACTCCTTCCCGGTGATTTCTTTAAGTTATTAAAATAATTAAAGGACATTACATATAAAAAATTTGCATATCCAAGAAACATTAGCTGCGTTAAATATGATGGTCATTTACTAAATATATTCTGACAAAGTTTATTTCGGTGGTCATTATACTTGATTCCCGATATAAATACACCTTTATCTAATAATGCACATTCCGAAGATATTAAGTTGGACGGTAGTGGCCATCTTCACGCTAACAAAAAATTATTCCAACATCGAATTAAATTTAAATAAATGAGATAAGAATTCGTTCCCACTTACATTTTAATAGAATATAGATGCGCGACGTTTCCAACGATATAATATATTGAGTCATGTATGCTTTTTAGAACCGCTCATATCACTTAATTCACCTGGGTGCATAATAGGTGAATAAAAATATTCTAAAGCTGAAGAGTTTGGTTGAACGCGCTAATCTCAGGAACTACTGGTTCAAATTGAAAATTATTTTTGTGTTAGATAGTCCATTTATCGAGGAAGGCTATAAGGCTATTAGAACATCACGCTACGGCCAATGACAAATGTTGCAAAGACGGGAAAAAATACCGAAGCGAGGGCTAGTACTACTTACTAGTAGGTGAATATAAGTAGACTGGGTGAATTAACCTAGATGAATAAACTCGACGGCACTATCGGCAACTTGTGTCCAGTGAACGAATATAGTATATTAGTTCATTGCTTGTGTCGATCTTCAGTGATCGACTGAGTTAAGTAACAACGAGCGTGGTTTTAATTGGCTGGGTGCCTGACCACTAGTCACTAACATTTCGTGCAAGCTTCCGTGCTTCGTACGGCACGTAAAACCTTCGGTTCCGGTCGCTATCCTAACATAACAGTCGTTTAGCCATGACGGAGGCCTTCCGGCGGCATCTAAACTTGCGACACTGGGCTTAGCCACTAACTCCTTCACCACCCTCCACCCTTGCTCTGAAGCAGCGTAATGGAGCATGCTCTAGGCCTTATTACTGGGTGATTAATAAGTTGAAGCCAAGGGACTTTTTAGAACTAATCATAGTTATCTAAAAGTACTCTAACGCCCCAACTCAGAGTCACTAACGATTACTTTAATCGCTCCTTAGTAAAAAATCGCCATAAAATTCCGTACTGAGGAGGGATTTAAGTAACCGTTAGTGACTCTGAGTTGGGCGTAAATCACCTTGGATTTTTGTGTCCTCTTCGATTCTTCGTCACAGTTTGGCCGTGACCGTGATTCACGCAAGTCAGTTACAGTGACATTATTAAAGTACACGTATCGTATTAAAAGTGACTTTAAAAATAATAAATAAGTTTGTTATTATAATAGCTTCCCACATAACTTTGGGAACGACGCAGCTTGGCTGTCTTTCTGTAGAAGTTAATTGAAGTTGAGTAACGGAAGCGAAAATGCTTTCACTCTTTCAACATTGTTTACATGCGTGTGTGATTTTAAAGAATAAAATATAAAGTGATTTTTATCCTTACAAAATTATTATGAAATGAAGTCCCCGGCCGTGTCCGTCTGTCTGTCTGTATAAACGCGATAAACTCAAAAACTACGCAACGAATTTTTGTGCGGTTTTCAGCAATAGATAGTGTGATTCCTGAGGAAGGTTCAGGTGTATAATTCATTACGGTTCTATGTAAATTGACCGAAATCCACGCGGGCGAAGCGGCGGGCAGAAGCTATAATAGTTACTCGTATCAATAAAAAGAAAAACCACATTTATTTTTCCCTAACAACAGCAGTATTATTTTGCTATAAATAACATATTATATTACATAAAATAACCTTTTGAAAATATGCAACATAATACAAATGGTAATGAAGCACGATCGCTTAAGGATGAAATTTCATATCATCGCCTCCATTCGTATTATTAGCTGATCCACTTTGGTTTACCTAAATATTAATGACTCAAGGAATGCAAGGTAACTGTAGAAAACTAGTGACGGAGAAAATCAGAAAACTCACCAAGTGAAAGTTTAGACACAGTCGATCAATCAATAATTTCTTCGATCAATCAATATTTTTAATTCGAGGTTAACGTAGGTTTAATTATGTTGTATGACAGTTTTTTAGGGTTCCGAAGTAAAAGCGGAACCCTTATTGTTTCGTCATGTCCGGCCGTCCGTCCGTCCGTCTGTCCGAGGCATAGCGCTGAGACACTTAGTGCTAAAAAGCTGTAATTGAATTTTTTTAGGGTACCTCCCCTACAGGTAATGTGAGGATGAAATTTTTTTCATTGCGTACCCCATAGTTTGGGTAATTGTTGAAAAGCTCTATCAAAAATATTATGGGTTTCCTAAGACTATTTTTAGATTTAGGAGTTTGTTTGCGAAATATTTTTCTTTAAAGTGCTAATTTTGGTTAGAGTCAAGTGTTCCTCTCTCCTGCCGGCTAAACGGTTGGAGTTGGACAAGTAAAAAAAAATTCTTAAAAATAGGTTATTTGATGAATTTACAAGGAAAACTATTACGGCTTTGTTAGCGTAAGTAGTAAATGAATAATAGTCGATAAACTTACTACTTCGGAACCCTACATTGCGCGAAGCCTGACACGCACTATCCTACCCCTAGCTTATTTGGCATGAAAATTAATTAATTTGTTAAAGATTTTGTGGGGGGAATGACCGCGTGGGGAATAAGACTCCAGGTACTGGGTTCAAATCTTATCTTAAAATGCGAAAGTCAAGGACTACAAAAATAATAAAAAATATAATTTAAAATTACATTTATATACTAAATCCAAAGCATGAATGAATTTGAAAGCTCTGGAGAACTTTCAGATAGGTACTTAGATAAGTATCATCCATTTTTTTTATTATTAGATGTCTCTGCCGAAAAATTTCAATTTCTCTAAACTTAAAAGTCCCACAGATGTGAAAGAAATATGATTTGAAAGATAATTATTAATACCATCTATTTATCACAAAATAATTTAACTTTCAAGTTACAAATGTCATTAAAAAAAATGTAATCAAAAATGTCACTGTTTTTTTTAGTTTCTTTTTTTTCAAAGGAGTCATGACTTCATAAAATTATTAATCCTGATTCCTGATTAATATAAGTAGTAACAAAATGACGTAAAGCTTAGATACCTACCTACACGGAAGTTTAGATCTTAAATTTCCGCGTAGATCAAATAACATTATGCTCTATTTTACCTTACGAATGTAAATTACAAACAGTATATCGTTTTTTAACCGAGTCGTACATATTTGGTAAGCAATCTTGGCACTTCTTTTGTTGAAATAATGATTAGAATAACTTTACAATAATAATTAATAGTAAACATGAATTAGTTTTGGCATTAAATGATTATCTGTTTTTAAAATCTTTCCAGTTTGTGTCAGTCTTATTTTTGAACTAAAAATTACGATAAAAGGACACTAAGATTATTTACCAAATAGGTCTCGTCTTAAAAATCCGGCCAAGTGGGAGTCGAACTCGCGCGTAAAGGGTTCCGTACCATTATTTATACAACATTAGACACTATATTATAACTTTTTTTAGTTTCACGTACAACACATTTGCATCAAAAAATCACGTTTGTTGTATGGGAGCCCCACTTAAATATTAATTTTATTTTATTTTTATTATTTATTTTTAAAGTGAATGTACAACTAAATATTTTGTAAATATTTCAAGCGTCTACCTGTTGCCGTTATTAATATCGAGCAAAAAATGGAGTAGGTAGGGTGACATGGTAAACAGTGAACCACTAAAAGTTTAAACATTTATAAATCCACCGTATGTGAATGTAATTAAGAACTATTGACTTTAAACGAAAGGAAATTTATTAAACTTGTGTTTTGCATATCAATTTCAGCACCAATTCTAATAGTTTATTGGTAATATTATTTTTTTTATAAGATGACGAATGGTTCACTGTGTACCAGTGTAAGTACACAGTGAATTGGGGGGTGAGTCGACAGTGGACCAATGTGTATACAGCGAACCATCAGTTTAATTACCTACCTTTATCGCATATTTAAAAAGATTTATTGATAGAAATGTCGTTAAATAAAACAGTAATGTAGTATTTAATAATTTAATATTTGTATTCGTCAGCAACAACCACATAAAAACAGTACAAACAAACTAGTGTGTACAAATTAAACTTATAGATCAAATTAGGGACACTGACTATATTAGTTAAAGCTTGGCTCTTCATATTCTACATTACAATTAACAGTTTTTAAGAGTATTACCACCCTATTAATCAAATTTCAAAAGAATTAAAGCTTCTTATAACAGTTACCACCAAAAAAAAATAAATTATATGACCCCTTGTAATGTAATCCAACATTATCTTGAGTCTCGTGTTTTTTTTTTCACATATCTTCTCACATTAAATATTTTAAATTACAATCTTGTGCTGCTTTGTGTACCTATACTCATTCCGTTCTTTACAAGATCTACAGCTTTGTTCATATCTTTTGCATCATGTCCGCCAATTTTACGGTTTCTGTTGTAGTTCGACCCATTCTAAAACAAAAATATTATTATTATTATTACTATATCTTCTATTAACGCCTTTCTTGTTTATTACAATCACAGTTGAAAAGTTTATGCATAAATTGTATCGAACATAATTAATAAAGTGATTGGTACATAGTGAACGATGGTTCACTGTGTACCCTACGATTTTGATCCACTGTGTGCAGACACCACTTTTTAACTTATATGGTTACATAACTATTAAACATACCAAATTCAAAGGATATTTATATATCTAAGTTATTAAGGAATAGTTAATTTACACATGGAAATAGTGCAATATAATGTAACTAAATATACAATGATTCTATAAAGAAAATAAATGAAAACACGTGTACTTACTTTTTTTGGCTCCAAGTACAAAACTATGTATTGTACAACCGTTACGGGCGGGAGCCCGCTGTCGATTGGGGAGTGCGGGAGGTGGTTGAAGGCAAATTGTTTCGCGTTTGCAGTACGGTTTGGCAACGACGCGTTTTCGGGATATGAGTGGTGGTGCACTGTGTACTACTGAGCCACTGTTTACCACCTGACCCTATACGCACGCTGTATGACAGCCTCCAGCGAGGGGAACTCTACAATGTAGAGATCGCATTATAATATATGATAGTTCTATCTCTATTTCTTTCGATTAGGCTCATAGACAGAAAATAAAACAAAACGGTTAAAGGGAAGGTTTAAAGTGTTTAATTTAAACTTGACCTCTTTATCATATTACCATAATATTATGTACGTGTCACTCTTCAATACTTGAGATTAATATTCGTTGCTATACGGTAATCCATGTGTCTTATACCTACGTTGATGTTCTAACCTTCAAGGAAACGTATGATTAATTACTTGAAATAAGATTATTTAAAACTAGCTGTTGCCCGCAGCTTCGTATACGGAAATTATGTTTTACCTTATTTGTGCTTCTTGTACCCTTGTGCGGGTTTTGAAAAATAAGCAATATTCACATTAATTTGTATTTTTTTCTTTTTGTTTTTGCAAAATTTAGAAAAACTGAAAAATATGTTTCCATTAATTTAAGCGAAGAACATTTGTTGCAAAATTGAAGCATATCGGTTGATGTTTTAAAAACATTCCATACAAACTTTCATCCCGTTTCCGGGGAAAATCTTTTAATTTTCCGGGATAAAAAGTATCCTAAAATATGACCCAAAGTATTAGTAACAACTTTACCAATTTTATCGAAATCTGTTCAAGGGTTTGCATGTGATGCCCGGACAGACAGACAGACAGACAGGCAGACAAGCAGACAATAATTTAAAAAAAAAATTGTGCTCTAACACGTTATTGAAGTCCAGAGGGCACAATCGAAATTTTAAAAAAATATTCATTGTACAGAAAATTTGCCCTTTGAATTTTATTATAGTACCTATAGATAATTATAATACTGATCTTGTCTTCAATTAACTGGTTCAATTAACCTATTAACTAGTTATTTGTCATTATAACTTCTGCGACAATACGTAGGTACGAAGGTACTACCTTTACCTTCTCTACTACATCCGTAATACCTGCATTCTCTTCAAATCTCTCATCAGTTCAACCTTCCTCTCCAATTTTATTTATGTAAGCATGTTAGGTATAGGCTGTATAGGGCAGGAAATAAAAAAATGAATTAAATAATGAACTGTTTCCTAAAAAACTTAATTATAACAAATATTAATACATCCATTAGGAGCATTTAGTAGTGATTGTAATAATAACTGAGACTATAAATTACAATAATTTAAGCACAAATTAATTTCCTAATAATGGGCTAATTAATTTGTCGTTACCGATTACAAATAGGAAAACTATAGATCATGACCCTGATCTACTCAGCTAAGGTCGGATGGATAATAATATCGTAAGAATTGTTTCTACTAAGGTATGTATGTACCTTTATTCTTTGGATTTAGAGATAAAGTAAGTTTTGCATTTTTAATGACTAATGTGGAATAAGAAAAATCCTAAAATTACCACATAGGCTACACATAAGATAAAAAAGATTCAATTATTGTCTAGAAAACATCTTCATACTTTATACAACAAGATGGGAAGGAAATTAAGTCAACCTAACCAAGCACATCTATCGTGTCGGCGTGCACCTTCGACTTCGTGGCGCAAAGAAATTTCTTTTTGCAATTATGATTGACTTTTTTATACCATTCGTGAGTGTAATACTTTATGGTTTATTTATTAAAGTAATAGGTAAATGCCCTTACTTTGCTTCGTTAAACCTTCCGATACGCTCACACCCGAATAAATGTATGGACGGTATTCTTTAAATTGACATAACTTTTTTATTTATGCACCCATTAAAATAAAACAATCACTAGACGTTAATTCAAGCACACTGAAATAGATTAGTGAAAACCGCATCTAAATCTGTTAATCCGTTCCTGAGATTAGCCGGAAAAAACCGCACAGATAAACAGACAAAAATTCAAAAAATCATTGTTAAGGGATCCATTACAAGGTCGGATGGATAATAATATCGTAGGAATAATATTTCTACTCAGGTACCTTTATTTCTTGGATTTTGGATAAAGACCCCCCCCCCCAGTAAAAAATTTTTCTCAAAAATCTTCCATGTATCGATCATTTACAGTTTTATTATGTATTGA
The DNA here is from genome assembly GCA_951805285.1 of Thymelicus acteon. Lineage (NCBI taxonomy): Eukaryota > Metazoa > Arthropoda > Insecta > Lepidoptera > Hesperiidae > Thymelicus > Thymelicus acteon. The sequence continues at coordinate 6,466,094 of OX638233.1, forward strand.
TGATGATATTGATGATTAAAACGAAAACTATGAAACTTGTCATTCTATCTCTTTAAAATATTTATTAGAACCGCGAAGACACAGGTAAAAATAGCTAAATTAAATGAATTAAAAATATAGGTACAATATTTTCGCAGACTACGTTACATTGGGTAGGTACATACATGTTCTCAAACTTGATACCTTATCTTAAGTAATACTTGAGGTTTTTCATTCCAACAAAAAAATCGACACCATACGAGTTAATTTAATTACTAAAGAGATTGTCGCATCGTTCGTAGGCCGTTCTAAAGAAAGCTGACAAAGTGAGTGTGTGAAAAAAACTATCGCAAACAAGTATGTTAAAATCATAAAATTATTCCTACCTAATTAACGCAAGTGATTGACATTTAATCTGTACTTCTAAGAAGCAATCCGGTTTATAATATTGAAATCTTATCAAGAACAAGACATAATAGTCTTGCTATATTGTAGGCGTCGATTTTAGATTTGGTTAGACTATTTTAGATTCACTATAAAAGTTTTAATGTAGCCACTATGCATCCGATTTTCGTGAGAAATAGCTTTGAATTGGTGTTGACGAAATGTTATTCTGCAACATATTTTACAATCATTTTGGTAAATTTACACTAGCAACCCAAGTCTCTTCGTTTCGGAAAATTTGGTCCACCTCACTAATCCTGACGCGCCTTTGAGAAAAATGAAAATTATCTACCCCGTATTGATTAGATACTCGTCTAGCAGATACCTGCAATCGCTAGAATATTCTCATTTCTGGCAGTTTACATATTGAAAGAATGTTCCCTCGTGAGCCTTGTGGGTGAATGAATGTGAATGAATGGTAATGAATTATTATTCCGATGACAACTATGCTACCGTCTGGCACATATGCTTGCAAGTTGCAACCCTCAAAATAGTTTAGTCATTTTTTGACACAGAAACATAATATGTAAATTACAAAATACTAAAATTGTAGCCTTGTGGGAGTAGATTAAAAAAATATTTTTTGGCCTTTATAAAAAATTAAAGGATGATGAAGCAACCACGACACACCTGCAAGAACGGTATTTTCTTAATTGACTGATAGGTAATAAAACATCATTTAAAAATTCTAGCTTTGTGGGAAACGAGTTAGTCAGATGGTTCACCTTATAATTAATAAAGTATGTACCTACCCCAAGTTCACCAGTACACTTAAAAGTAACAAGTTAAGTTTAACATAAGTACTATTATTTCTTCTGTGGTTTAACTAAATAACTGCTAAAAGCTAACCAAATAATAAGATAGTGTATGATAAATAATCCTGTGTTTTATTCAGCACCCTAAAATTCTGCGCCCCCAGTGAAAAATATGTCTACTTGATTACCTATATCTAATTGTAAATAAAAATCTCATAACTGCTTCAATTGTAAGAATAAAAATAATTGCAATCCAAAATTACACATTTGGTTACCTTACGTAACGATGAAATTGTTGTACATAATCTATCGTTACATAAACGTAATACCGATATGAATGTGATTTTTGAAACACAACTTCATTTTGTCAGTGGCCCGCAATGAATAATTTATTCACTTTTCCTAATCTATGAGAATAATAGATCTAAATTGCTGCGATGCGGAGTGGTTAATGGCCTTCCTTAGTTGTCCGAAGCTTTTGTCGTAAACCTACGTCATGGTTTAACGACCATCTAACGATATCCGCCGTGAAGCTGTGACGGCCGATAGAACCAACAGCAACCATTCGAAAATAAACGATAACAATCAGGTTTGAAGCACGAAAGCTCTCAATAAATTTTATCGTCAACCGACACCTATCCAGAAACAGCGGTAGAAGTTATGTAAATAAGCTGTTGGATAATGAAAATGAATATAACTCAATTTTAACTTAATAATGACTTTGTCCATAATGTAATTTAGTTATAATCTTTAATTAGATACTCAAGAAAAATGATCAAAAAAGCAGGAAATCGTGAAGTGATCACAGCTTACCTATATAACTGAATTGTAACTAAAGATGTTCGTCAAATGTTCTAGTGATAAGGCTATAATTATTATTATAGCCTTACAAACTTCCTTCCAATTGGAGGTCGGGGCTCTGTAAAAGCTAGTTTGTCTTTATTCATGGTGACAGAATTTTGTTTCCCCCTGGCTAGTAATACCTTCCTCTAAAAATCAACCGTAGAATCTTTTTCGCGTGTTTAGGTCGCAGACAGACAGACGGAGAGAGTTACCAGTTTTTTGGTTGCTATGAAGGTGCCTTTTGCTAATTATGTCCAGTTGCGAAGGTGACCACTTATTGTTACGTGATTCCTCTGTTCGGTTGTCAGCCTTACATAAAAAATGGTTAATCCAGATTGTTATCCCGATTCTTCGTATAATCGTCCAAGAAATGAAACCCGTTGAACCGGTAGACGGCTGTTAACTGTTGTTTTCTTTTTTAACAGATCCCAGAAAAGGAGGTTAAATTATTAGCCGAAAGTTCTGGATAATTAATGAGTAGAAAGAGTTTTGAAGAGCATTATTTAACGTTCTTAAAATACTGTGTTTTGTCTTAGTGAAAATGGCAATTTCAATTAAACACGTGAAGTTATGTAAGATCGACTGCAAACTACTTATTTTAATTATATCAAAAGCGTCAATTAATGAACAATGTAATGTACGTATGTAACTAATAGAAAAAAATAAAATATAGGTATAAGAATAATTTTGCTCCACGATGCTTTTTGAAACCGGTTTTTCAAATATTTGTCATTGCATAGAAACTATAAAACTAAGCATGCACTAATTCTAAGAATTTTGAGATAATAGAGAATTTATTGATCTTTTGTGTAAAAGCGGTTAATTTTTAAAATTTATATTTCTCAATGTTGCGCAATAATCATAAACATGTTACGAATGTTACGATCAACAAGTTTACTTTAATTATTCCTCTCTCACTTATACCAGTAGATATGTGCTTATAAGGCATAATGCCGCCGCAAAGTCTATGTGAATGGAATAACTCGTCGGTGACAATTGATTAACGATAATTAACAATTATCTTGCAATTACGGTACTGTAAAATATTTATAGGACAAGGGTTTTATTATTTTGTGGATAATAATATGCCTCAGTATTGTTAAAAAATACTGAATGTAAGAAAGTGTGCATTAATCTAGTGTAGAAAACAAAGCTTAAACTTACTTAATATCAATATTAACTTACATAATGATATTTTAAGTAATGACTAAGTATCAATCAATTATTAATGATAAACTTAGTTGAAAATTGGTGCCTATAAATGCAGTCAAAAATATTAATATCCCTAAAACTTCCAGAAGTTATGTAAAACAGTTGGTTTTCACTGCAACACTAAACTTTTAAAAGTTTACACGCCGGTTAAAGTAGATCACGTATTATTACCGATGTATAAATCGATATTTAATGTTAATTTCTCACTTTTTCAAGACTTGATCGCGAACGATCTCGCGTGTCGCCTTGCCGGCGGTTCAGCGCGATGGTGGGTCGGAACTGAATCTTGACCACACGACTTCAATTCCACTTACCTACGATGGATGGCACGGCCGGGCGGCCACAGAGCTTTTGATTAATTTATTCGTTGATTGAAACTATTGGAAGGACGCGGACGCTTGTTCAATGTTGAGATGAAGGGATTTTATTACCCATTTTATGGGCGTTATATAAGGCGCTACGCAATTTGTTTGTTTCCAGAATTAAAACAAGTTACCGTTTTATAGTGTCAACGTTGGTACTAAAGAAAAAATTGTGAATAACCTTTAAAGAGTTCCCTCGCCTGGAATCAAAGCTATTTGTATAACAAAAAATGCATTGTCGTCAGAACTATACAAATATGAAAAATTTCAACTTCTGAGCATAATCTGACACTTTTTGAGTTATCCCTTATTGCGTATTGATTGAATTGACTTCGGCTACGTTGATGATGTTCTCATTAGGTATATCTATTACCTACTTATTCGAACACTGTATTTTTGAAGTCGGTTATTTTTTTGGTAAAATTTAGGTTATTTATCGGTTTCTGTCTCGAGACAGACCTGGACCAGAACCAGGGGTGCTTCTTTTTGGCAACGCAACGGTCATGCCTTTAAGTAACACCAAAGTCATGATCACACGAGTACGCGTGACTCGTGTCAGTCGTGTCCATAGCTGACTGAGTGACGGTGACTACTTCTACGTAACCATTACATGGCGTCTGCTTAGGTAATTGTCGTCTATTCATTGCCATAAAAATACACCCAAGCACCTACTTACATTTAATTCGGATAGGAAAATTAATAAAGATAAAAATTAAACGATAAAGCAATTAAGAACCTCTAAGAAATACAATCAGAAAAGTATCACGTGATAGATATAGATTATTTATCTTAATATAACCGATTTTTAACGGAAGTTTTCAAATAATTTTATTAGTTGTTTATGTATTCTTCGGTCAAGGTGAAATGGTCCATTAAGTTATTACGTGTTTATGAGGTTTGTTACAGGGCAATAAAGAAGTTGCTTCACAAATAAATTTTTATTATTCACCTTCCAGAATTTATTCAATATTATGCAATGTGTGATACGATAAAACCTGAGGTTAAAACGTACTTTAATCCTAGGTTACTCCCATGCTGCCATTTAATGTCCTTTTCAGAGATTTGATGATGATTAGGTATAGCTTGATTATATTATTAAACATTCTTCAGTAATTAATACATATCGTCCAATGGAATTTCATCAACGCCTACTCAAACTGGAAGCGTGCTGGTTTGATAAATTACTTTCTAGGTGCAACCGTACGTAAACATTTACGCAACGAAGGAGTAAGGGCAGCTAGTTTTAACATAAAGCATTTAATCTATAGGACCTGGGTCCTATAGTATATAGTATAGTTATATAGTATAGTATATAATATTTAAAAATAAAGGTAAGCCCCGGCGTCGGAACATTTCACACTACATAATATTAAATATGCTGGTCATACACGATCAAATAGTACTTGTCAGTGTCAATAATTTTAGTTTCTTTAAAAGCTCTAGCGGCTTGTGTCTGGGGTAACATACACATATCCTTCTATGTGTAATGTTACAATCTTCCCCATAAAAGTTTAACGTAACATTTTAAGGCTGTTGTCATATACTTATTTTTGGTAGGCGCCATAAATAAAGACGAAACGAAAAATTTTTGTACAAGGTTCTACGTGTTCTTTCCAAGTAAAAGATCGATATATACAAAGTTACTCTATGATCTATATTAATGCCTAGGAATGTAATGGAGTTGGTTTCTTCTATCGTGTTGTTATCGTAATGTACTATTAAATTGTGTTTTTTTTAAACTCTATTTCCAAATTGTATATAAGTATTTCGTTTGTTTACATTAATTTTAAGATTATTTTCTTTAAGCCATGTCTATTGTCTTTATGCCATTATTATAATTGATATTAAGATTATTATGAAGAATTACTGCAATATAGTCCGCAAATAAGGAAAATTGTTGATTAGTGATTTTAACAACGCCATTTGTAAATAATAAAGAGTGGCGGGCAGCGGCCCTAAAATGCTTCCCTAAGGAACTCCAACTCTATGATATTTAAGGTCAGATTTAAAGGATTCCTCTTCTCCGCTAATCGAATTGCTGCTCTGAATTCTAATACTTCAAACAATGGCAACTCACAGCCACCAAATATTTGTTTTTTTTTTTCACTTATTTACGAACACTTGGGATGTCAAGACGCCTGTAACGATATCTTAATTTTTTATAATTTGGTCCAGCGGTTTGAGGTAATAAAGAATATTACACACATAACTTACATACAAGGATACTACGCACGAAACATAACCCTTCCTTGGAAGTCCAATAAAATATTATTACATGAAAATAATTAATATTACACACATAAGTACATACATGGATACGCATAAAACATAACCCTTCCTCCGAAGTCCGATAAAATAGTTTTACATGAAAATAATTATTATGTGCTAAATAAAAAGTCTTTAAATGAGAAAGAATCAAAAATAAAGTGATAAATGTTAGGTACATAAACAACAGGCATATGCAACAACCTAATAACATTTACAACTCATTGAATGATTAAACTAGAATTTGAATGATTTTAAAATATTACAACAATCTAAAATAGTAACATATGAAATAGGCGAAATACAAACTCCTTATACCGCCATCTTTCAAACGGCATTACTGCTAATTTATCAACAAGCGCACCAAGTGGCCAGTATTATTGTACAACAGAACGCATTCTCAACAAATAGTTATACAGATCTGCGATAGGTGGCGTCGAAAACAATCGTAACAGTGCCTTATTATAATTTTATATAGTTGAATTTAGCTTAAATTGTTATTGCAAAAATAATTCACATTCTAGTTCTTTCTTTAATCAAACAATTTTAAATGTTATTAACTCATTGCATATTGTTTATGTAACTAATATTTATCACACCTATTGCCAACTTCCATACCACGTTGAATACACCGGTTCTCGTCCGATCACCGAAGTTAAGCAACGTCGGGCGTGGTCAGTACTTGGATGGGTGACCGCCTGGGAACACCACGTGATGTTGGCTTTTTGATTATTATTTTCTCACTAGCAGCGTGATTCTGGAGTAACATTACACATAGCGTGTATGCATCGTTCTCGAGCAATGAAGACTTTGTTGCAATATGTAGAGTTTCCCCATAAAACTATACGGATACCATACCTTAATAAATTGGAGGCAATATAGCCGTGGTAGGCTTTCAAGGCTGTTGAAATAATTACTTATTTTTGGTAGGCGCCATAAATAAAGAAAAGACGAAACGAGAAATTTTTGTACAAGCTTTTTCTACGTGTTCTTTCCAAGTAAAAGATCGATCTATATTAATGAATAGGAATGTAATGGAGTTGGTTTCTTCTACCGTGTTGTTATCGTAATGCACTTTTAAATTGGGTTTTTATTATACTCTATTTCCAAATATTATATATTTCGTTTTGTTTACATTAATTTTAGGAATATTTTCTTTAAGCCATGTCTATTGTCTTTATGCCATTATTATAATTGATATTAAGATTAATATGAACAATTACTGAATTATAGTCCGCAAATAAGGAATATATATTGTTGATTAGTCATTTCAACAATTTCATTTGTAAATAATAAATAGTGGCGGGCAGCGGCCCTAAAATGCTTCCTTGAGGAACTCCAACTCTGTTATATTTAAGGTCAGATTTAAAGGATTCCTCTTCTCCGCTAATCGAATTGATGTTTTGAATTTCAATACTTCAAAAAATGGCAATTCACAGCCACCAAATATTTGTTTTTTTTTCACAGATTTTACTTATTTACGAACACTTGGGATCTCAAGACGCATCTAACGATATCTTAATTTCTTTATAATCTGGTCCAGAGGTTTGGAAGGTATGAGGTAATAAAGAATATTACAAATATAATTACATTACTGGATACGCACGAAACATAACCCTTCCTTGGAAGTCCGATATAATATGTTTACATGAAAATAATTAATATTACACACATAATTACATACAAGGATACGCATGAACCATAACCCTTCCTCCGAAGTCCAATAAAATAATTTTACATGAAAATAATTATTATATGCTAAATAAAAAGTCTTTAAATGAGAAAGAACAAAAAGCCAACATCACGCAGTGTTCCCAGGCGGTCACCCATCCAAGTACTGACTGCGCCCGACGTTGCTTAACTTCGGTGATCGGACGAGAACCGGTGTGTTCAACGTGGTATGGACGTTGGCGACAATAGTGATAAATGTTAGGTACATAAACAACAGGCATATGCAACAACCTAATAACATTTACAACTCATTGAATGATTAAACTAGAATTTGAATTATTTTAAAATATTACAACAATCTAAAATAGTAACATATGAAATAGGCGAAAAACAAACTCCTTATACCGCCATCTTTCAAACGGCATTACTGCTAATTTATCAACAAGTGCACCAAGTGGCCAGTATTATTGTACAACAGAACGCATTCTCAACAAATAGTTATACAGATCTGCGATAGGTGGCGTCGAAAACAATAGTAACAGTGCCTTATTATAATTTTATATAGTTGAATTTAGCTTAAATTGTTATTGCAAAAATAATTCACATTCTAGTTCTTTATTTAATCAAACAATTTTAAATTTTATTAACCTGTTGCATATTGTTTATATACCTTAAATTTATCACACCTATTGCCAACTTCCATACCACGTTGAATACACCGGTTCTCGTCCGATCACCGAAGTTAAGCAACGTCGGGCGTGGTCAGTACTTGGATGGGTGACCGCCTGGGAACACCACGTGATGTTGGCTTTTTGATTATTATTTTCTCACTAGCAGCGTGATTCTGGAGTAACATTACACATAGCGTGTATGCATCGTTCTTGAGCAATGAAGACTTTGTTGCAATTTGTAGAGTTTCCCCATAAAACTATACGGATATCATACCTTGATAAATTGGAGGCAATATAGCCGTGGTAGGCTTTTAAGGCTGTTGAAATAATTTCTTATTTTTGGTAGGCGCCATAAATAAAGAAAAGACGAAACGAGAAATTTTTGTATAAGGTTTTTCTACGTGTTCTTTCCAAGTAAAAGATCGATCTATATTAATGCCTAGGAATGTAATGGAGTTGGTTTCTTCTATCGTGTTGTTATCGTAATGCACTTTTAAATTGTGTTTTTTATACTCTATTTCCAAATTTTATATATTTCGTTTTGTTTACATTAATTTTAGGAATAATTTCTTTAAGCCATGTCTATTGTCTTTATGCCATTATTATAATTGATATTAAGATTAATATGAACAATTACTGAATTATAGTCCGCAAATAAGGAATATATATTGTTGATTAGTCATTTCAACAATTTCATTTGTAAATAATAAATAGTGGCGGGCAGCGGCCCTAAAATGCTTCCTTGAGGAACTCCAACTCTGTTATATTTAAGGTCAGATTTAAAGGATTCCTCTTCTCCGCTAATCGAATTGATGTTTTGAATTTCAATACTTCAAAAAATGGCAATTCACAGCCACCAAATATTTGTTTTTTTTTTTCACATATTTTACTTATTTACGAACACTTGGGATGTCATGACGCATCTAACGATATCTTAATTTCTTTATAATCTGGTCCAGAGGCTTGGATGGTATGAGGTAATAAAGAATATTACACATATAATTACATTACATAATGGATACGCAAGAAACATAACCCTTCCTCCGAAGTCCAATAAAATAATTTTACATGAAAATAATTATTATATGCTAAATAAAAAGTCTTTAAATGAGAAAGAACAAAAAGCCAACATCACGCAGTGTTCCCAGGCGGTCACCCATCCAAGTACTGACTGCGCCAGACGTTGCTTAACTTCGGTGATCGGACGAGAACCGGTGTATTCAACGTGGTATGGAAGTTGGCAATAGGTGTGATAAATTTTAGGTACAGGTCAGTACTTGGATGGGTGACCGCCTGGGAACACCACGTGATGTTGGCTTTTAGATTATTATTTTCTCACTAGCAGCGTGATTCTGGAGTAACATTACACATAGCGTGTATGCATCGTTCTTGAGCAATGAAGACTTTGTTGCAATTTGTAGAGTTTCCCCATAAAACTATATAACTAGATATCATACCTTGATAAATTGGAGGCAATATAGCCGTGGTAGGCTTTTAAGGCTGTTGAAATAATTTCTTATTTTTGGTAGGCGCCATAAATAAAGAAAAGACGAAACGAGAAATTTTTGTATAAGGTTTTTCTACGTGTTCTTTCCAAGTAAAAGATCGATCTATATTAATGCCTAGCAATGTAATGGAGTTGGTTTCTTCTATCGTGTTGTTATCGTAATGCACTTTTAAATTGTGTTTTTTTTATACTCTATTTCCAAATTTTATATATTTCGTTTTGTTTACATTAATTTTAGGAATATTTTCTTTAAGCCATGTCTATTGTCTTTATGCCATTATTATAATTGATATTAAGATTAATATGAACAATTACTGAATTATAGTACGCAAATAAGGAATATATATTGTTGATTAGTCATTTCAACAATTTCATTTGTAAATAATAAATAGTGGCGGGCAGCGGCCCTAAAATGCTTCCTTGAGGAACTCCAACTCTGTTATATTTAAGGTCAGATTTAAAGGATTCCTCTTCTCCGCTAATCGAATTGATGTACTGAATTTCAACAATTCAAACAATGACAATTCACAGCCACCAATTTTTTTTTCACTTATTTACGAAGACTTGGGATGTCAAGACGCATCTAACGGTATCTTATTTTTTTATAATTTGGTCCAGCGGTTTGAGGTAATTAAGACACACATAATTACATACAAGGATACGCATGAAACATAACCCTTCCTCCGAAGTCCGATAAAATAATTTTACATGAAAATAATTATTATATGCTAAATAAAAAGTCTTTAAATGAGAAAGAACAAAAAGCCAACATCACGCAGTGTTCCCAGGCGGTCACCCATCCAAGTACTGACTGCGCCCGACGTTGCTTAACTTCGGTGATCGGACGAGAACCGGTGTGTTCAACGTGGTATGGACGTTGGCGACAACAGTGATAAATTTTAGGTACATAAACAACAGGCATATGCAACAACTTAATAACATTTACAACTCATTGAATGATTAAACTAGAATTTGAATTACTTTTGCGATAAAATTATAACGTACTTACAACAATCTAAAATAGTAACATATGAAATAGGCGAAATACAAACTCCTTATACCGCCATCTTTCAAACGGCATTACTGCTAATTTATCAACAAGCGCACCAAGTGGCCAGTATTATTGTACAACAGAACGCATTCTCAACAAATAATTATACAGATCTGCGATAGGTGGCGTCGAAAACAATAGTAACAGTGCCTTATTATAATTTTATATAGTTGAATTTAGCTTAAATTGTTATTGCAAAAATAATTCACATTCTAGTTCTTTATTTAATCAAACAATTTTAAATGTTATTAACCTGTTGCATATTGTTTATGTACCTAAAATTTATCACACCTATTGCCAACTTCCATACCACGTTGAATACACCGGTTCTCGTCCGATCACCGAAGTTAAGCAACGTCGGGCGTGGTCAGTACTTGGATGGGTGACCGCCTGGGAACACCACGTGATGTTGGCTTTTTGATTATTATTTTCTCACTAGCAGCGTGATTCTGGAGTAACATTACACATAGCGTGTATGCATCGTTCTTGAGCAATGAAGACTTTGTTGCAATTTGTAGAGTTTCCCCATAAAACTATACGGATACCATACCAGATGCCTTAATAAATTAGAGGCAATAATATAGCCGTGGTAGGCTTTCAAGGCTGATGAAATAATTACTTATTTTTGGTGGGCGCCATAAATAAAGAAAAGACGAAACGAGAAATGTTTGTACAAGGTTTTTCTACGTGTTCTTTCCAAGTAAAAGATCGATCTATATTATTGCCTAGGAATGTAATGGAGTTGGTTTCTTCTATCGTGTTGTTATCGTAATGCACTTTTAAATTGTGTTTTTTTTATACTCTATTTCCAAATTTTATATATTTCGTTTTGTTTACATTAATTTTAGGAACATTTTCTTTAAGCCATGTCTATTGTCTTTATGCCATTATTATAATTGATATTAAGATTAATTTGACGACCCGTGTGGCGCAATGGTTATCATGCCGGATCGCCGCACCGAGGGTCCTGGGTTCGATTCCCAGCGAGGCGGAAATTTGAATGATGAGTTTGAATTTCAGTTCTCGGTCTGGGTGTGAATGTCCTTGTCTAGTGTGTTGTCCATGGCACCCACGACACAGGGAATCCTAGTGTGGGGCTATGAGTGTGTGGCGTTATTTATTTATTTATTTATTTATATGAACAATTACTGAATTATAGTCTGCAAATAAGGAATATATATTGTTGATTAGTCATTTCAACAATTTCATTTGTACATAATAAATAGTGGCGGGCATCGGCCCTAAAATGCTTCCTTGAGGAACTCCAACTCTGTTATATTTAAGGTCAGATTTAAAGGATTCCTCTTCTCCGCTAATCGAATTGATGTTCTCAATTTCAACAATGGCAATTCACAGCCACCAATTTTTTTTTTCACTTATTTACGAAGACTTGGGATGTCAAGACGCATCTAACGATATCTTAATTTTTTATAATTTGGTCCAGCGGTTTGAGGTAATAAAGAATATTACACACATAATTACATACATGGATACACATGAAACATAACCATTCCTCCGAAGTCCGATAAAATATTTTTACATGAAAATAATTATTATGTGCTAAATAAAAAGTCTTTAAATGAGACAGAATCAAAAAGCCAACATCACGCAGTGTTCCCAGGCGGTCACCCATCCAAGTACTGACTGCGCCCGACGTTGCTTAACTTCGGTGATCGGACGAGAACCGGTGTGTTCAACGTGGTATGGACGTTGGCGATAATAGAGATAAATTGTAGGTACATAAACAACAGGCATATGCAACAACTTAATAACATTTATAACTCAATGAATGATTAAACTAGAATTTGAATTATTTTTGTGATAAAATTATAAGGTACTTACAACAATCTAAAATTTATTATGAAATACCCTTATACCGCCGTCTAACAAACAGCATCATTACTAATTTATCAACAAGTGTACCAAGTGTCTAGTATTATTATTCAACAGAATTCATTCTCAACAGATAGTTATACAGTTCTCCGATAGATGGCGTTGAAACAATAATTATAGTGCACTATTATAATTTTAGATAGTTGAATGTACCTTATAATGTTTTTGCAAAATTAATTCACATTTACGCTAGTAATACTAGTTCAATGTTCACATTCTAGTTCTTTATTTAATCAAACTATTTTAAATGTTATTTACTTGTTGTATATTATTTATGTACCTAAAATTTACCAAATGTGTTGCCAACGTCCATACCACGTTGAATACACCGGTTCTCGTCCGATCACCGAAGTTAAGCAACGTCGGGCGTGGTCAGTACTTGGATGGGTGACCGCCTGGGAACACCACGTGATGTTGGCTTTTTGATTATTATTTTCTAGTAAAATTTGCATAATTAGATATTTTTATGTAAAAATATTATCTGTAAAATGTAACAAAAATGTCGTTTACACAAGTAGTTGTTATTCAATTGGGTCATAGGGTCACAAGTAAAACAATTAAAATACATGAGTAAAATATTATAATTTATAGATACTTAATTAAAATGCGTTATATCCGTGCCGTGATCTGGAGTCAGTTGATCACAATAATAATGGTTCTTGGTGTTCTGTATTGATTACTGCTGTCTCTTTCGTGCACGGTCCAATGTAATTCATTGAGGACATAAGTATAATTATATCATGGAGGTAGTGGCCTCCGAAGTCAAAGTGGATACTTCATCAAAATCTTCTTACAAAAATTCTTCATGAAGTCAACCTCTTCCAACCCGAAATTACTGTGATTTATCTCCTTTAGTAATCATTGAAAAAACCTGGTTTTTTAACAAAAAAAACCCTAAACCTAAAAACATTGTTTTTTTTTTTAACAAGTATGATCACAATGCGTTTTAAATGTAATTCGAAATTTTTGATTTGCAGGATCCGTCAACACTTAAGTACTTCAATTATGAAGTTTCAGTCACGGACGAGAAAAAAAGACGGACGTAATCCCAAGAACAAATTCAGTGAAGCACCCATAGTACCATAATACCAACTCTGTATTCGTACAAATACACACACCCACACATTGACATTGCACCATACTGCTAAGTATGACATTGACACCATGGCGAATCAAAAATTACAAAATTACGCACATATGGTAAGCGAGCTGTCATTGCTATGCTTCACTCTCGATTAGACAAGGTTACGTCCGTTCTTTTTTTACGTCCGTGATTTCAGTATTGAATTCTACTCATTTCTCCTGTATCTTCCGCGTTAATCTATTTGACAGCCCTTGATAAGATCACACTGTCATTAATTGCTTTACCAACCTTCTTATCTTCTAAACAAACGTGAAATTTTATTTATTCTTTCGTTGTTTGGTTTTATAATAGAACTAACCAGATGGGTTCGCTTTTAGTTTAGGCCGGGAAAGCATTGATCCCACTTCTGATATCACAGATCTGATAGTGTAGAGATCGTCTACTGTAACAATGAACTTCGGGCACGTTATATTATATGTAGTTATAACTTGTAAGTGGCAATTTTTAGGAAACATTTACTATAAAATAAATATAAATAAACATTTCTACTTGTATTAAATAAATACAAATAAGTTCCACTTACATTTTGTTACAATAATATTTAGTGGACGAGTTTAATACTAGAATGGTAACAACTGTCCACGAGGTAGGGTCGAAGTACCTACTTCAAGACCCACCCTAGTGGTAGATTTCAGGTTCTCTCAGAACAAACCCTAGGTATAATGAGGGATCGACGAGAACTATGTATGCTGTCTCCGACCTTTACTACGGCGGAGTACAGACGGCTCAATGAACAGAAGTGCAGGCGAAGCGATTTGTGAAAAAACAACGCAAATCGTGTAAAAAACACAATTGAGCGAAACCGAACTCCAAAGTGTTCGCCAGAGATCTGTCTATTGGGCAAAGTCAGCTTACGAGGTTGAAGACCGAGCTCGGCAACATAGTATCATCGACACTGGAAGTTCTGAGGGAGACGGATAGATACTACGGACGGTTATATGCCTCCTCTCAAGCTCCAGCTCTCCTCGAGGAGAGCGATACGCGAGCTAAACTAACCCGACACTATACAGAAGATATCCCGGACGGCTGCCTGTATAAGATTAGAGAGGCTCTCAAACAGCTTAAAAACAACAAGGCACCGGGTGATGATGGAATTACAACCGAGCTGTTAAGAGCTGAGGGGAAACGCCTCTTAGTGGCGCTCTGAAAGCTGTTCGATTCCGTCATTAATAATGGGACTATCCCGGAAGCGTGGAGCAGAAGTGTGGTGACTTTGTTCATTAAGAAAGGGGATAAGACCCTTTTGAAGAACTACAGGCCCATTGCACTTCTGAGCCACGTTTATAAGCTGTTTTCGGGATTGCTCACAAATCGCATTGCACGCATGCTTGACGACTTCCAGCCTCCCTAACAAGCAGGATTCCGTGACAAACCCGTGCACGTTTCGAGGTAGTACTGCCTCCTATTGAACACGTAAATCGAAATACGCTATCTGGTACCAAAATAACCATTATCTTTCTTTTCCTGAAAAAGGTGCATATTTGTTCTAACCAAAGTACACATATGTGTAAATACCAATCAATGTCAATAATTTGGTTTCTATAAAAGCTTTAAAAAGAGGCTAGCAACTTGTGTCTGGGGTAGTATTACACATAGCGTGTATGCATCGTTTTTGAGTTATGAAGACATTTTTTATTTTTATTTATTTATTGAACATAAAACACATGAACACAATTAAATTTGTTCGTAAACAACTGCTATAGTTGGTAAACTGTGTTGCAATTGTTGCAATCTATAGAGTTTCCCCATAAAACTATACGGATACCAAACCTTAAATTAGATGCAACCTAGCCGTGGTAGGCTTTCAAGGCTGTTGAAATAATGACTTATTTTTGGTAGGCGCCATAACTAAAGAAAAGACGAAACGACAAATTTTTGTACAATGTTTTTCTACGTGTTCTTTCCAAGTAAAAGCTTTTAAATTGTGTTTTTGATCGTCTATGTCCGAATTGTATATATTTCGTTTGTTTACATTAATTTTAAGATTTTCTTTAAGCCATGCCACTATTTTACTAATTGTGTCGTTTATTATACATATTATTATAATTGACAATAAGATTATTATGAACAATTACTGCAATATCGTCCGCAAATAAGGAATATTGTTGATAAGTGATTTTAACAATGTCATTTCTAAATAATAAATAGTAGCGAGCAGCGGCCCTAAAATACTTCCTTGAGGAACTCCAACTCTGTTATATTTAAGGTCAGATTTAAAGGATTCCTCTTCTCCGCTAATCGAATTGATGTTCTGAATTCTAATAGTTCAAACAATGGTAACTCACAGCCACCATATATTTGTTTTTTTTTTCACTTATTTACGAACACTTGGGATGTCAAGACGCATCTAACGATATCTTAATTTTTTTATAATTTGGTCCAGAGGTTTGGAAGGTATGAGGTAATAAAGAATTATTACACACATAATTACATTACATAATGGATACGCACGAAACATAACCCTTTCCTTGGAAGTCCGATAAAATATGTTTACATGAAAATAATTAATATTACACACATTATTACATATAAGGATACGCATGAAACATTAACCCTTCCTAGGAAGTCCGATAAAATATTTTTACATGAAAATAATTATTATTATGTGCTAAATAAAAAGTAAAATTTAAATGAGAAATAATCAAAAAGCCAACATCACGCAGTGTTCCCAGGCGGTCACCCATCCAAGTACTGACTGCGCCCGACGTTGCTTAACTTCGGTGATCGGACGAGAACCGGTGTGTTCAACGTGGTATGGACGTTGGCGACAATAGTGATAAATTGTAGGTACATAAACAACAGGCATATGCAACAATCTAATAACATATACAACTCATTGAATGATTAAACTAGAATTTGAATTATTTTAAAATATTACAACAATCTAAAATAGTAACATATGAAATAGGCGAAATACAAACTCCTTATACCGCCATCTTTCAAACGGCATTACTGCTAATTTATCAACAAGCGCACCAAGTGGCCAGTATTATTGTACAACAGAACGCATTCTCAACAAATAGTTATACAGATCTGCGATAGGTGGCGTCGAAAACAATCGTAACAGTGCCTTATTATAATTTTATATAGTTGAATTTAGCTTAAATTGTTATTGCAAAAATAATTCACATTCTACTTCTTTATTTAATCAAACAATTTTAAATGTTATTAACCTGTTGCATATTGTTTATGTACCTAAAATTTATCACACCTATTGCCAACTTCCATACCACGTTGAATACACCGGTTCTCGTCCGATCACCGAAGTTAAGCAACGTCGGGCGTGGTCAGTACTTGGATGGGTGACCGCCTGGGAACACCACGTGATGTTGGCTTTTTGATTATTATTTTCTCACTAGCAGCGTGATTCTGGAGTAACATTACACATAGCGTGTATGCATCGTTCTTGAGCAATGAAGACTTTGTTGCAATTTGTAGAGTTTCCCCATAAAACTATACGGATATCATACCTTGATAAATTGGAGGCAATATAGCCGTGGTAGGCTTTCAAGACTGTTGAAATAATTTCTTATTTTTGGTAGGCGCCATAAATAAAGAAAAGACGAAACGAGAAATTTTTGTATAAGGTTTTTCTACGTGTTCTTTCCAAGTAAAAGATCGATCTATATTAATGCCTAGGAATGTAATGGAGTTGGTTTCTTCTATCGTGTTGTTATCGTAATGCACTTTTAAATTGTGTTTTTTTTATACTCTATTTCCAAATTTTATATATTTCGTTTTGTTTACATTAATTTTAGGAATATTTTCTTTAAGCCATGTCTATTGTCTTTATGCCATTATTATAATTGATATTAAGATTAATATGAACAATTACTGAATTATAGTCCGCAAATAAGGAATATATATTGTTGATTAGTCATTTTAACAATTTCATTTGTAAATAATAAATAGTGGCGGGCAGCGGCCCTAAAATGCTTCCTTGAGGAACTCCAACTCTGTTATATTTAAGGTCAGATTTAAAGGATTCCTCTTCTCCGCTGATCGAATTGATGTACTGAATTTCAACACTTCAAACGATGACAATTCACAGCCACCAATTTTTTTTTTCACTTATTTACGAAGACTTGGGATGTCAAGACGCATCTAACGGTATCTTAATTTTTTATAATTTGGTCCAGCGGTTTGAGGTAATAAAGAATATTACACACATAATTACATACAAGGATACGCATGAAACATAACCCTCCCTCCGAAGTCCGATAAAATAGTTTTACATGAAAATAATTATTATGTGCTAAATAAAAAGTAAAATTTAAATGAGAAATAATCAAAAAGCCAACATCACGCAGTGTTCCCAGGCGGTCACCCATCCAAGTACTGACTGCGCCCGACGTTGCTTAACTTCGGTGATCGGACGAGAACCGGTGTGTTCAACGTGGTATGGACGTTGGCGACAATAGTGATAAATTTTATGTACATAAACAACAGGCATATGCAACAACTTAATAACATTTACAACTCATTGAATGATTAAACTAGAATTTGAATTATTTTTGCGATAAAATTATAAGGTACTTACAACAATCTAAAATAATAACATATGAAATAGGCGAAATAAAAACTCCTTATACCGCCATCTTACAAACGGCATTATTGCTAATTTATCAACAAGCGCACCAAGTTTAGTGGCCAGTATTATTGTACAACAGAACCCATTCTCAACAAATAGTTACACAGATTTGCGATAGGTGGCGTCGAAAACAATAGTCACAATGCCTTATTATAATTTTATATAGTTGAATTTAGCTTATATTGTTATTGCAAAAATAATTCACATTTTAGTTCTTTATTTAATCAAACAATTTTAAATGTTATTAACCTGTTGCATATTGTTTATGTACCTAAAATTTATCACACCTATTGCCAACTTCCATACCACGTTGAATACACCGGTTCTCGTCCGATCACCGAAGTTAAGCAACGTCGGGCGTGGTCAGTACTTGGATGGGTGACCGCCTGGGAACACCACGTGATGTTGGCTTTTTGATTATTATTTTCTCACTAGCAGCGTGATTCTGGAGTAACATTACACATAGCGTGTGTGCATCGTTCTTGAGCAATGAAGACTTTGTTGCAATTTGTAGAGTTTCCCCATGAAACTATACGGATACCATACTTTAATAAATTAGAGGCAATATAGTCGTGGTAGGCTTTCAAGGCTGTTGAAATAATTACTTATTTTTGGTAGGCGCCATAAATAAAGAAAAGACGAAACGAGAAATTTTTGTACAAGGTTTTTCTACGTGTTCTTTCCAAGTAAAAGATCGATCTATATTAATGCCTAGGAATGTAATGGAGTTGGTTTCTTCTACCGTGTTGTTATCGTAATGCACTTTTAAATTGTGTTTTTTTATACTCTATTTCCAAATTTTATATATTTCGTTTTGTTTACATTAATTTTAGGAATATTTTCTTTAAGCCATGTCTATTGTCTTTATGCCATTATTATAATTGATATTAAGGGCTTGTTTCACAATCTTCAAGTAAGTCCGAAGTAAGCTATTCGTTGGTTAAGTTGACATTTCGTGTATGTAAAATGACACTTTAACGTCACTTTAACCGGCGAATAGCTTATTCAGGACTCTACTTGAAGATGGTGAAACAAGCCCTAAGATTAATATGAACAATTACTGAATTATAGTCCGCAAATAAGGAATATATATTGTTGATTAGTCATTTCAACAATTTCATTTGTAAATAATAAATAGTGGCGGGCAGCGGCCCTAAAATGCTTCCTTGAGGAACTCCAACTCTGTTATATTTAAGGTCAGATTTAAAGGATTCCTCTTCTCCGCTAATCGAATTGATGTTTTGAATTTCAATACTTCAAAAAATGGCAATTCACAGCCACCAAATATTTGTTTTTTTTTTCACATATTTTACTTATTTACGAACACTTAGGATGTCAAGACGCATCTAACGATATCTTAATTTCTTTATAATCTGGTCCAGAGGTTTGGAAGGTATGAGGTAATAAAGAATATTACACATATAATTACATTACATAATGGATACGCACGAAACATAACCCTTCCTTGGAAGTCTGATAAAATATGTTTACATGAAAATAATTAATATTACACACATAATTACATACAAGGATACGCATGAACCATAACCCTTCCTCCGAAGTCCAATAAAATAATTTTACATGAAAATAATTATTATGTGCTAAATAAAAAGTCTTTAAATGAGAAAGAACAAAAAGCCAACATCACGCAGTGTTCCCAGGCGGTCACCCATCCAAGTACTGACTGCGCCCGACGTTGCTTAACTTCGGTGATCGGACGAGAACCGGTGTGTTCAACGTGGTATGGACGTTGGCGACAATAGTGATAAATGTTAGGTACATAAACAACAGGCATATGCAACAACCTAATAACATATACAACTCATTGAATGATTAAACTAGAATTTGAATGATTTTAAAATATTACAACAATCTAAAATAGTAACATATGAAATAGGCGAAATACAAACTCCTTATACCGCCATCTTTCAAACGGCATTACTGCTAATTTATCAACAAGCGCACCAAGTGGCCAGTATTATTGTACAACAGAACGCATTCTCAACAAATAGTTATACAGATCTGCGATAGGTGGCGTCGAAAACAATCGTAACAGTGCCTTATTATAATTTTATATAGTTGAATTTAGCTTAAATTGTTATTGCAAAAATAATTCACATTCTACTTCTTTATTTAATCAAACAATTTTAAATGTTATTAACCTGTTGCATATTGTTTATGTACCTAAAATTTATCACACCTATTGCCAACTTCCATACCACGTTGAATACACCGGTTCTCGTCCGATCACCGAAGTTAAGCAACGTCGGGCGTGGTCAGTACTTGGATGGGTGACCGCCTGGGAACACCACGTGATGTTGGCTTTTTGATTATTATTTTCTCACTAGCAGCGTGATTCTGGAGTAACATTACACATAGCGTGTGTGCATCGTTCTTGAGCAATGAAGACTTTGTTGCAATTTGTAGAGTTTCCCCATAAAACTATACGGATATCATACCTTGATAAATTGGAGGCAATATAGCCGTGGTAGGGTTTCAAGGCTGTTGAAATAATTTCTTATTTTTGGTAGGCGCCTTAAAAAAGAAAAGACGAAACGAGAAATTTTTGTATAAGGTTTTTCTACGTGTTCTTTCCAAGTTAAAGATCGATCTATATTAATGCCTAGGAATGTAATGGAGTTGGTTTCTTCTATCGTGTTGTTATCGTAATGCACTTTTAAATTGTGTTTTTTTATACTCTATTTCCAAATTTTATATATTTCGTTTTGTTTACATTAATTTTAGGAATATTTTCTTTAAGCCATGTCTATTGTCTTTATGCCATTATTATAATTGATATTAAGATTAAAATGAACAATTACTGAATTATAGTCCGCAAATATGGAATATATATTGTTGATTAGTCATTTCAACAATTTCATTTGTAAATAATAAATAGTGGCGGGCAGCGGCCCTAAAATGCTTCCTTGAGGAACTCCAACTCTGTTATATTTAAGGTCAGATTTAAAGGATTCCTCTTCTCCGTTAATCGAATTGATGTACTGAATTTCAACACTTCAAACAATGACAATTCACAGCCACCAATTTTTTTTTTCACTTATTTACGAAGACTTGGGATGTCAAGACGCATCTAACGGTATCTTAATTTTTAGGGTTCCGTAGCCGAATGGCAAAAAACGGAACCCTTATAGATTCGTCATGTCTGTCTGTCTGTCTGTCTGTCTGTCTGTCTGTCTGTCTGTCTGTCTGTCTGTCTGTCTGTCTGTCTGTCTGTCTGTCTGTCTGTCTGTCTGTCTGTCTGTCTGTCTGTCTGTCTGTCTGTCTGTCTGTCTGTCTGTCTGTCTGTCTGTCTGTCTGTCTGTCTGTCTGTCTGTCTGTCTGTCTGTCTGTCTGTCTGTCTGTCTGTCTGTCTGTCTGTCTGTCTGTCTGTCTGTCTGTCTGTCTGTCTGTCTGTCTGTCTGTCTGTCTGTCTGTCTGTCTGTCTGTCTGTCTGTCTGTCTGTCTGTCTGTCTGTCTGTCTGTCTGTCTGTCTGTCTGTCTGTCTGTCTGTCTGTCTGTCTGTCTGTCTGTCTGTCTGTCTGTCTGTCTGTCTGTCTGTCTGTCTGTCTGTCTGTCTGTCTGTCTGTCTGTCTGTCTGTCTGTCTGTCTGTCTGTCTGTCTGTCTGTCTGTCTGTCTGTCTGTCTGTCTGTCTGTCTGTCTGTCTGTCTGTCTGTCTGTCTGTCTGTCTGTCTGTCTGTCTGTCTGTCTGTCTGTCTGTCTGTCTGTCTGTCTGTCTGTCTGTCTGTCTGTCTGTCTGTCTGTCTGTCTGTCTGTCTGTCTGTCTGTCTGTCTGTCTGTCTGTCTGTCTGTCTGTCTGTCTGTCTGTCTGTCTGTCTGTCTGTCTGTCTGTCTGTCTGTCTGTCTGTCTGTCTGTCTGTCTGTCTGTCTGTCTGTCTGTCTGTCTGTCTGTCTGTCTGTCTGTCTGTCTGTCTGTCTGTCTGTCTGTCTGTCTGTCTGTCTGTCTGTCTGTCTGTCTGTCTGTCT
Source organism: Thymelicus acteon (assembly GCA_951805285.1). Lineage (NCBI taxonomy): Eukaryota > Metazoa > Arthropoda > Insecta > Lepidoptera > Hesperiidae > Thymelicus > Thymelicus acteon. Next base: position 6,488,467 of record OX638233.1, read on the forward strand.
GTCTGTCTGTCTGTCTGTCTGTCTGTCTGTCTGTCTGTCTGTCTGTCTGTCTGTCTGTCTGTCTGTCTGTCTGTCTGTCTGTCTGTCTGTCTGTCTGTCTGTCTGTCTGTCTGTCTGTCTGTCTGTCTGTCTGTCTGTCTGTCTGTCTGTCTGTCTGTCTGTCTGTCTGTCTGTCTGTCTGTCTGTCTGTCTGTCTGTCTGTCTGTCTGTCTGTCTGTCTGTCTGTCTGTCTGTCTGTCTGTCTGTCTGTCTGTCTGTCTGTCTGTCTGTCTGTCTGTCTGTCTGTCTGTCTGTCTGTCTGTCTGTCTGTCTGTCTGTCTGTCTGTCTGTCTGTCTGTCTGTCTGTCTGTCTGTCTGTCTGTCTGTCTGTCTGTCTGTCTGTCTGTCTGTCTGTCTGTCTGTCTGTCTGTCTGTCTGTCTGTCTGTCTGTCTGTCTGTCTGTCTGTCTGTCTGTCTGTCTGTCTGTCTGTCTGTCTGTCTGTCTGTCTGTCTGTCTGTCTGTCTGTCTGTCTGTCTGTCTGTCTGTCTGTCTGTCTGTCTGTCTGTCTGTCTGTCTGTCTGTCTGTCTGTCTGTCTGTCTGTCTGTCTGTCTGTCTGTCTGTCTGTCTGTCTGTCTGTCTGTCTGTCTGTCTGTCTGTCTGTCTGTCTGTCTGTCTGTCTGTCTGTCTGTCTGTCTGTCTGTCTGTCTGTCTGTCTGTCTGTCTGTCTGTCTGTCTGTCTGTCTGTCTGTCTGTCTGTCTGTCTGTCTGTCTGTCTGTCTGTCTGTCTGTCTGTCTGTCTGTCTGTCTGTCTGTCTGTCTGTCTGTCTGTCTGTCTGTCTGTCTGTCTGTCTGTCTGTCTGTCTGTCTGTCTGTCTGTCTGTCTGTCTGTCTGTCTGTCTGTCTGTCTGTCTGTCTGTCTGTCTGTCTGTCTGTCTGTCTGTCTGTCTGTCTGTCTGTCTGTCTGTCTGTCTGTCTGTCTGTCTGTCTGTCTGTCTGTCTGTCTGTCTGTCTGTCTGTCTGTCTGTCTGTCTGTCTGTCTGTCTGTCTGTCTGTCTGTCTGTCTGTCTGTCTGTCTGTCTGTCTGTCTGTCTGTCTGTCTGTCTGTCTGTCTGTCTGTCTGTCTGTCTGTCTGTCTGTCTGTCTGTCTGTCTGTCTGTCTGTCTGTCTGTCTGTCTGTCTGTCTGTCTGTCTGTCTGTCTGTCTGTCTGTCTGTCTGTCTGTCTGTCTGTCTGTCTGTCTGTCTGTCTGTCTGTCTGTCTGTCTGTCTGTCTGTCTGTCTGTCTGTCTGTCTGTCTGTCTGTCTGTCTGTCTGTCTGTCTGTCTGTCTGTCTGTCTGTCTGTCTGTCTGTCTGTCTGTCTGTCTGTCTGTCTGTCTGTCTGTCTGTCTGTCTGTCTGTCTGTCTGTCTGTCTGTCTGTCTGTCTGTCTGTCTGTCTGTCTGTCTGTCTGTCTGTCTGTCTGTCTGTCTGTCTGTCTGTCTGTCTGTCTGTCTGTCTGTCTGTCTGTCTGTCTGTCTGTCTGTCTGTCTGTCTGTCTGTCTGTCTGTCTGTCTGTCTGTCTGTCTGTCTGTCTGTCTGTCTGTCTGTCTGTCTGTCTGTCTGTCTGTCTGTCTGTCTGTCTGTCTGTCTGTCTGTCTGTCTGTCTGTCTGTCTGTCTGTCTGTCTGTCTGTCTGTCTGTCTGTCTGTCTGTCTGTCTGTCTGTCTGTCTGTCTGTCTGTCTGTCTGTCTGTCTGTCTGTCTGTCTGTCTGTCTGTCTGTCTGTCTGTCTGTCTGTCTGTCTGTCTGTCTGTCTGTCTGTCTGTCTGTCTGTCTGTCTGTCTGTCTGTCTGTCTGTCTGTCTGTCTGTCTGTCTGTCTGTCTGTCTGTCTGTCTGTCTGTCTGTCTGTCTGTCTGTCTGTCTGTCTGTCTGTCTGTCTGTCTGTCTGTCTGTCTGTCTGTCTGTCTGTCTGTCTGTCTGTCTGTCTGTCTGTCTGTCTGTCTGTCTGTCTGTCTGTCTGTCTGTCTGTCTGTCTGTCTGTCTGTCTGTCTGTCTGTCTGTCTGTCTGTCTGTCTGTCTGTCTGTCTGTCTGTCTGTCTGTCTGTCTGTCTGTCTGTCTGTCTGTCTGTCTGTCTGTCTGTCTGTCTGTCTGTCTGTCTGTCTGTCTGTCTGTCTGTCTGTCTGTCTGTCTGTCTGTCTGTCTGTCTGTCTGTCTGTCTGTCTGTCTGTCTGTCTGTCTGTCTGTCTGTCTGTCTGTCTGTCTGTCTGTCTGTCTGTCTGTCTGTCTGTCTGTCTGTCTGTCTGTCTGTCTGTCTGTCTGTCTGTCTGTCTGTCTGTCTGTCTGTCTGTCTGTCTGTCTGTCTGTCTGTCTGTCTGTCTGTCTGTCTGTCTGTCTGTCTGTCTGTCTGTCTGTCTGTCTGTCTGTCTGTCTGTCTGTCTGTCTGTCTGTCTGTCTGTCTGTCTGTCTGTCTGTCTGTCTGTCTGTCTGTCTGTCTGTCTGTCTGTCTGTCTGTCTGTCTGTCTGTCTGTCTGTCTGTCTGTCTGTCTGTCTGTCTGTCTGTCTGTCTGTCTGTCTGTCTGTCTGTCTGTCTGTCTGTCTGTCTGTCTGTCTGTCTGTCTGTCTGTCTGTCTGTCTGTCTGTCTGTCTGTCTGTCTGTCTGTCTGTCTGTCTGTCTGTCTGTCTGTCTGTCTGTCTGTCTGTCTGTCTGTCTGTCTGTCTGTCTGTCTGTCTGTCTGTCTGTCTGTCTGTCTGTCTGTCTGTCTGTCTGTCTGTCTGTCTGTCTGTCTGTCTGTCTGTCTGTCTGTCTGTCTGTCTGTCTGTCTGTCTGTCTGTCTGTCTGTCTGTCTGTCTGTCTGTCTGTCTGTCTGTCTGTCTGTCTGTCTGTCTGTCTGTCTGTCTGTCTGTCTGTCTGTCTGTCTGTCTGTCTGTCTGTCTGTCTGTCTGTCTGTCTGTCTGTCTGTCTGTCTGTCTGTCTGTCTGTCTGTCTGTCTGTCTGTCTGTCTGTCTGTCTGTCTGTCTGTCTGTCTGTCTGTCTGTCTGTCTGTCTGTCTGTCTGTCTGTCTGTCTGTCTGTCTGTCTGTCTGTCTGTCTGTCTGTCTGTCTGTCTGTCTGTCTGTCTGTCTGTCTGTCTGTCTGTCTGTCTGTCTGTCTGTCTGTCTGTCTGTCTGTCTGTCTGTCTGTCTGTCTGTCTGTCTGTCTGTCTGTCTGTCTGTCTGTCTGTCTGTCTGTCTGTCTGTCTGTCTGTCTGTCTGTCTGTCTGTCTGTCTGTCTGTCTGTCTGTCTGTCTGTCTGTCTGTCTGTCTGTCTGTCTGTCTGTCTGTCTGTCTGTCTGTCTGTCTGTCTGTCTGTCTGTCTGTCTGTCTGTCTGTCTGTCTGTCTGTCTGTCTGTCTGTCTGTCTGTCTGTCTGTCTGTCTGTCTGTCTGTCTGTCTGTCTGTCTGTCTGTCTGTCTGTCTGTCTGTCTGTCTGTCTGTCTGTCTGTCTGTCTGTCTGTCTGTCTGTCTGTCTGTCTGTCTGTCTGTCTGTCTGTCTGTCTGTCTGTCTGTCTGTCTGTCTGTCTGTCTGTCTGTCTGTCTGTCTGTCTGTCTGTCTGTCTGTCTGTCTGTCTGTCTGTCTGTCTGTCTGTCTGTCTGTCTGTCTGTCTGTCTGTCTGTCTGTCTGTCTGTCTGTCTGTCTGTCTGTCTGTCTGTCTGTCTGTCTGTCTGTCTGTCTGTCTGTCTGTCCGTCCGTATGTCACAGCCACTTTTTTCCGAAACTATAAGAGCTATACTGTTGAAACTTGGTGAGTAGATGTATTCTGTGAACCGCATTAAGATTTTTACACAAAATAGAAAAAAAACACTAAATTTTGGGGGTTCCCCATACTTAGAACTGAAACTCAAAAATGTTTTTTTCATCAAACCCATACGTGTGGGGTATCTATGGATAGGTCTTCAAAAATGATATTGAGGTTTCTAATATCATTTTTTTCTAAACTGAATAGTTTGCGAGAGAGACACTTCCAAAGTGGTAAAATGTGTGTCCCCCCCCCTGTAACTTCTAAAATAAGAGAATGATAAAACTAAAAAAAATATATGATGTACACAACCATGAAAACTTCCAACGAAAATTGGTTTGAATGATATTTAGTAAGTAGTTTTTTTTTAATACGTCATAAATCGTAAACCGCAAAAAACATTGATCAAAGTTACAACGAACTACAAGAAATTTTATATTATGTTATTTGCTGCTACGGAACCCTTCATGAGCGAGTCCGACTCGCACTTGGCCGCTTTTTTATAATTTGGTCCAGCGGTTTGAGGTAATAAAGAATATTACACACATATTTACATACAAGGATACGCATGAAACATAACCCTTCCTCCGAAGTCCGATAAAATAGTTTTACATGAAAATAATTATTATGTGCTAAATAAAAAGTAAAATTTAAATGAGAAATAATCAAAAAGCCAACATCATGCAGTGTTCCCAGGCGGTCACCCATCCAAGTACTGACTGCGCCCGACGTTGCTTAACTTCGGTGATCGGACGAGAACCGGTGTGTTCAACGTGGTATGGACGTTGGCGACAATAGTGATAAATTTTATGTACATAAACAACAGGCATATGCAACAACTTAATAACATTTACAACTCATTGAATGATTAAACTAGAATTTGAATTATTTTTGCGATAAAATTATAAGGTACTTACAACAATCTAAAATAATAACATATGAAATAGGCGAAATAAAAACTCCTTATACCGCCATCTTACAAACGGCATTATTGCTAATTTATCAACAAGCGCACCAAGTTTAGTGGCCAGTATTATTGTACAACAGAACCCATTCTCAACAAATAGTTACACAGATTTGCGATAGGTGGCGTCGAAAACAATAGTCACAATGCCTTATTATAATTTTATATAGTTGAATTTAGCTTATATTGTTATTGCAAAAATAATTCACATTTTAGTTCTTTATTTAATCAAACAATTTTAAATGTTATTAACCTGTAGCATATTGTTTACGTACCTAAAATTTATCACACCTATTGCCAACTTCCATACCACGTTGAATACACCGGTTCTCGTCCGATCACCGAAGTTAAGCAACGTCGGGCGTGGTCAGTACTTGGATGGGTGACCGCCTGGGAACACCACGTGATGTTGGCTTTTTGATTATTATTTTCTCACTAGCAGCGTGATTCTGGAGTAACATTACACATAGCGTGTGTGCATCGTTCTTGAGCAATGAAGACTTTGTTGCAATTTGTAGAGTTTCCCCATAAAACTCTACGGATACCATACTTTAATAAATTAGAGGCAATATAGTCGTGGTAGGCTTTCAAGGCTGTTGAAATAATTTCTTATTTTTGGTAGGCGCCATAAATAAAGAAAAGACGAAACGAGAAATTTTTGTACAAGGTTTTTCTACGTGTTCTTTCCAAGTAAAAGATCGATCTATATTAATGCCTAGGAATGTAATGGAGTTGGTTTCTTCTATCGTGTTGTTATCGTAATGCACTTTTAAATTGGTTTTTTTTAATACTCTATTTCCAAATTTTATATATTTCGTTTTGTTTACATTAATTTTAGGAATATTTTCTTTAAGCCATGTCTATTGTCTTTATGCCATTATTATAATTGATATTAAGATTAATATGAACAATTACTGAATTATAGTCCGCAAATAAGGAATATATATTGTTGATTAGTCATTTCAACAATTTCATTTGTAAATAATAATTAGTGGCGGGCAGCGGCCCTAAAATGCTTCCTTGAGGAACTCCAACTCTGTTATATTTAAGGTCAGATTTAAAGGATTCCTCTTCTCCGCTAATCGAATTGATGTTCTGAATTTCAACACTTCAAACAATGAGAATTCACAGCCACCAATTTTTTTTTTCACTTATTTACGAAGACTTGGGATGTCAAGACGCATCTTAACGGTATCTTAATTTTTTATAATTTGGTCCAGCGGTTTGAGGTAATAAAGAATATTACACACATAATTACATACAAGGATACGCATGAAACATAACCCTTCCTCCGAAGTCCGATAAAATAGTTTTACTTGAAAATAATTATTATGTGCTAAATAAAAAGTAAAATTTAAATGAGAAATAATAAAAAAGCCAACATCACGCAGTGTTCCCAGGCGGTCACCCATCCAAGTACTGACTGCGCCCGACGTTGCTTAACTTCGGTGATCGGACGAGAACCGGTGTGTTCAACGTGGTATGGACGTTGGCGACAATAGTGATAAATTGTAGGTACATAAACAACAGGCATATGCAACAACCTAATAACATATACAACTCATTGAATGATTAAACTAGAATTTGAATTATTTTCAAATATTACAACAATCTAAAATAGTAACATATGAAATAGGCGAAATACAAACTCCTTATACCGCCATCTTTCAAACGGCATTACTGCTAATTTATCAACAAGCGCACCAAGTGGCCAGTATTATTGTACAACAGAACGCATTCTCAACAAATAGTTATACAGATCTGCGATAGGTGGCGTCGAAAACAATCGTAACAGTGCCTTATTATAATTTTATATAGTTGAATTTAGCTTAAATTGTTATTGCAAAAATAATTCACATTCTACTTCTTTATTTAATCAAACAATTTTAAATGTTATTAACCTGTTGCATATTGTTTATGTACCTAAAATTTATCACACCTATTGCCAACTTCCATACCACGTTGAATACACCGGTTCTCGTCCGATCACCGAAGTTAAGCAACGTCGGGCGTGGTCAGTACTTGGATGGGTGACCGCCTGGGAACACCACGTGATGTTGGCTTTTTGATTATTATTTTCTCACTAGCAGCGTGATTCTGGAGTAAAATTACACATAGCGTGTGTGCATCGTTCTTGAGCAATGAAGACTTTGTTGCAATTTGTAGAGTTTCCCCATAAAACTATACGGATACCATACCAGATACCTTAATAAATTAGAGGCAATAATATAGCCGTGGTAGGCTTTCAAGGCTGATGAAATAATTATTTTTTTTTGGTAGGCGCCATAAATAAAGAAAAGACGAAACGAGAAATTTTTGTACAAGGTTTTTCTACGTGTTCTTTCCATTTAAAAGATCGATCTATATTAATGCCTAGGAATGTAATGGAGATGGTTTCTTCTATCGTGTTGTTATCGTAATGCACTTTTAAATTGTGTTTTTTTTATTAACTCTATTTCCAAATTTTATATATTTCGTTTTGTTTACATTAATTTTAAGATTATTTTCTTTAAGTCATGTCTATTGTCTTTATGCCATTATTATAATTGACACTAAGATTATTATGAACAATTACTGCAATATAGTCCGCAAATAAAGAAGATTGTTGATTAGTGATTTTGACAACGTCATTTGTAAATAATAATTTTAGTGTGTCGGGCAGCGGCCCTAAAATGCTTCCTTGAGGAACTCCAACTCTGTTATATTTAAGGTCAGATTTAAAGGATTCCTCTTCTCCGCTAATCGAATTGATGTTTTGAGTTTCAATACTTCAGACAATGGCAACTCACAGCCACGATATCTTAATTTTTTGTAATTTGGTCCAGCGGTTTGGAAGGTATGAAGTAATAAAGAATATTACACACAAAATTACATACAAGAATTCGCACGAAACATAACCCTGTCTTGGAAGTCCGATAAGATATTTTTACATGATAATAATTATTATGTGCTAAATAAAAAGTCTTTAAATGAGAAAGAATCAAAAAGCCAACATCACGCAGTGTTCCCAGGCGGCTAAATAAAAAGTCTTTAAATGAGAAAGAATCAAAAAGCCAACATCACGCAGTGTTCCCAGGCGGCTAGATAAAAAGTCTTTAAATGAGAAAGAATCAAAAAGCCAACATCACGCAGTGTTCCCAGGCGGTCACCCATCCAAGTACTGACTGCGCCCGACGTTGCTTAACTTCGGTGATCGGACGAGAACCGGTGTGTTCAACGTGGTATGGACGTTGGCGGTAATTGTGGTAAATTTTAGATACATAAACAAATGCAACAAGTAAATAACATTTAAAATTGTTTGATTAAATAAAAAACTAGAATGTGAATTATTTTTAACATTATAAGTGATCTCTATGTAGGTATTCATAAATAAACACTCATAATTTTGCCTCAACCTCATTTACCTGAAGCTGTTGCCTCAGCCATCTAATTTTGCCGTGTATTGATCAAAAAGGGCAAATTGTGGTCATTAGTAACGATTTTGATAGATGATCGCTACCACAAAGGTTACATAATGAGCAATCATTGCACGTACCTACAACGTATATATAGTATGTTGTTTATGTACGAGTAGAGGGCGGAAGGGCCTTGCGTTGTGCGCGTAAGACCTCTCTAGTATGCGCGCATCCGTGCGTTGCACTCACATTTAATCGCACGTGCGTGATAATTTTGTACTCCCAGTTGCCAGCGATTTAGCGAAGCTATACAGAGCTTGAAACTTCACGGAGACTGCGAACTGCGAAAAAAGGATTAAATTTAATGTAGTTATTTCAGATGAATCATCTGAGGTAGTTATCTTATATGGGTTCCATTATTTTGATGTACGGACACTACAGACTTGACAAAAAGTGTGATTGCCCAACCACAGAACATCTAATAATTAGATTAGATGTTCTGTGTGCCCAACCGATTACATGCTTGAAACTGTTAAATATGTATAAGTGCTGTACTTTTGCATGGATACCAAGATGTGATAGAAAATTCGTCACCAAGCAACATTCAATGATGAGCAGTAATAAATTAATGGTAAAAAAAATATTGTGTGGTTTTATGAAACCAAGATGCAAGTGAAACTTTGTTTCGGTTTGTAGGTATTTAACTAAAAAAATTTACAAAATTATTCGATTTAGGGTTTTAAAATTGCGTTTTTAATCTTAACTTAATTATTGAAAATGGGAATGATAAATGGGAAATTAGTAGTAGACAAAATATTCAATTATAAAATTTAATTTCAATTTGCGTATTAGAGTACGGAATACATAATTTTATTAATACAATTATTTAGATGATAGACGCATATTAAAAACTGAGAGCAATATTTATTTAAATTATTGAATCATTATTCTTACTCTAGGGTCGGCTGTAATGCGACATGCGTTAGATGGACGAAAAATTTTGGGGCGATAGAATAAAAGTTTCACTTTAAAAACTTTTTAAAAATAGCTTTTATTTAATTGCCCTAAAAAGAAGAAAATAAACTTTAAATCAAACCAATCAATTTAGTACATGTATTGTCATGTTAAATGATATAAAAGCTTGTCGCGATTTAAAATTCATTTGCAAGATTTCGGAAAAACATACATAAGTACATAGTTATGTATATTGCAAGTTAAATAAAAGCTTGTAATATGAAGGGTGTATGTATTGAGTATTTGAAGCGCGCGTGCACATACGATAGGTAGGTATGTATTATCAGTTATCACCAGTTATAAAGAATGAGTGTCAGTCGTATAACTCGTACAATATTTTCTTGACGTCTTTCTTATGATTCATGTTAGGTCGTTGTTCTTTGAGAGTATAAATGTAATATACAGTTATTGGAACTGGTTTGAAGCTATATAACTTCTTTTTATTTGACTCATTTATACCAAAAGTCTTCCTTTTAAGGTTATCTAGTCAACAAACAACCCTTTTGGTTTCGCTTTGTCCATCCTTCCCTCCTTCCTTTCTTCCTTTTAAGTATTAATGGAGTTATGTATCTAATAAAGTATGTAAACAGCCAACAAATGTTCAGACGAGTTACTATAATTAATTGTAAGTGGTCCTTCGCCCATGGAATTATCACCAAAAACATCCCCAACACGTTGCTATCCAAAACCAAAGCTGGGAAGTTACATTATGCGTCTACATAATTATTACCTAGGCACACAGCAAACTGCATCTTTATAGAGCTGTAATACCGGAAGACGAGTAAAATGACTGTGTCAGATGAATGCGACGTCATTAGAAGGATTCTATGTTAGAAGGATTCATTATCATTTAAGTACCATTTGTATAAAGATCTCATTCGGAAAAATAATAAAATATACAGAAAGTACACAAGAAAGCTTGCATGATTAATCGTTACATGTCTACACTAATGGAGATTTCCTAAATATATTTTACATTATAATATCATTGATATCAAAATCAAAAAAATCAAAATCAAAATCAAAAATTGATATGTTATTTAATATTATTAGGTGTAAGTCCGATCTGGTTTTCGTTGGTTTTTTTTTGACGATAGCCGAAACTGAGATGATAACTAATTGAATATACATAGACTAAGATATAAGGAGATAAAGAAAAGAAAACAATAAAAAAATTATAGGAAATTTTACACGAGCTAAAAAAAATACGACGAGCGTGCATCACCATACTTACTAAGTGTTATGTTAGGTAACTCTGATATTACTCGTAGTATTTATTATCATACTAGCTGACTCGGCGAACTTCGTATCGCCTAACAAACTATTTTTTTCTAAAGTAAATGTAGCCTAAGTTACTCCTTGTAGCTGATATACAGCTATCTGCCATTGAAAGTCCCGTCAAAATCGGTGAAATAGATTGGGAAATTAGTTCAAGAAAACCTGATTTGCTATCGTTCTATCGTGCTATCTATTAGCTATCGCTAATCGTAAGCTATCGTAAAATAGCTTATCTCACGATCACGGGTGTTTTTCGAATATTTTATTATGGTAAAATCCATTTACAATTAGATTTAATGGGTCAGAAGACCTTCGACAAATCAATCAATCAACACCTGCGCATGGCCATGTGGTCAATTGACATCCAATACTACTTAAAGTTTATCTCCTCATTACCATTATATATCATTATATATCATTACCATTAAATAGTTTTTCTCCTCATTACCACAAGATAATAAAAATTCATCACAACCCATTACTGCGTTACCTGTATGTATAGTACTTACCTTACTTAACTATGTATGTCGTTAAATCAAAAGTGCGTGCCACATTCCAACCATTATTTCTCTACTACCATTTTTACACTAAAGATTAAAAAATAAAATTTAATATAAAACAGCGTGTGTTAACCCTACGCATAACATGACGTATTTTAACAGATGCACGTGACCAAATACAAATAGATTTGATAGAACCACTGCTGATGCTGATCAGCGGGAACGGGTGCGGCGTACTGTTACCACAAAATAGGGAGACAACAGAAATATAACTTGATACTAGCGCGTTGTTTCAATGCACACATAAATAATTAAATACGCACCTTTCACGGCTACGAAAATCAAGAGTCAATAAGGGGAATACTGAGCGGATTAACCGCGTTTCTCGTGTCTGTAAACAAATATTTATTTACTCTTTATTGTAAACCTAAAAAATAAATTACATACAATGGGCGTACATTGGACTTAATGCCTGATGGCATTCTCCACCAGTCACCCATGGGTGATGGCTAAAAAGTTGCGGTATGTGTTACAAAAAATTTAAATACAAATTTAAATACAACGTTTACAAGCCATACTTCTGTTGTCTCTTTTTTGTAGCCTTCACTGCGCAGCCGCAGACGCACAACACGCGCGTGGGTAGTACGCCACGTGCGTACGGCACGTGAGCGAACTGCGCACACGCACCTCACGTACCGCCCGTCTCCCGCGGGGAACGACCTTGTTGGGTTCGTAATGTCACTTTTCGTTGCTATTATCACAATATAGGAATTCCCTTTACTGTGCTATTATGTTATGATCGCCATCGATATACAAGCTGCCATTGTTTTATCAGTAGTATTTTTTGTATTATTTAATTAATTATTCCCCTGATTTTATTTTTCAATTTTATTTTCAATTTTATTTTTATTTTACCTTTTTGATTATTATACATTTTTTTATTACAATAAATTATAAAAATATAATAAATAAATATTCATAATATGATAAAAATATGATTAACATTTATCATGATTATATAATGAAAATATACTAAATAAATTATTATTATATTATAATATAACATAATTTATATTTCTATTTATTTTCCTGTGCTTATCAGTAGTAGGTAAAGGTTATAACTATGCATTTAATAACATTTGATTGTTTACTATTTTTTTTACAAAATGTAAAACGTGATCTAAGATATTGAAAAACACTTACGCCCCAACTCAGAGTCACTAACGGTTACTTTAATCGCTCCTTAGTAAAGAATCACCATACAAATTCTGCACTAAAGAGCGATTTAAGTAACTGTTAGTGACTATGAGTTGGGGTGTTAATAAGTAAAGTTAAGTAAAATATTGAGTAAAATGTATAAAAGACATGATTTTATAAAAATATATAGTATATAGAGTAAAATAAATTTTAAAGCCTTTTTCAAATTACGCTTTTATAATACTTTCGCAGAAGAAGTTTTACAATTTATTTTAATGTCTAATTATCTATTCTATATGAACAATATTGTAGTAAGTAGTAATTATTTTAGGTAGATACCTACTTATTATTTACTATCGTAAAAATTCTCTGTGACCCATCTGACCCATAAAATATTTTAACCACAAATGTTATTGTATTTAGATAAAGAAGAAGTTTAGTTGCAAATAGGGAAAAAGGAGTACAGAAGTAAGTCGCATGTACTTCGGTAATTTATTATAACATCACGTGGTATATTATCAATGCCGTTACTTCAATTTTATTTATCACGTGGTAGTGAACATCTGCTTAAAATGTATAACTATAAACTTATCTTTCGGTACTTCCGATTATTAAAATTTGTGTTTGTTGATAAATGGTTTTAGAATAATTATTAGTAGAAGTCCGTCGCATCTTTGATCGCGATTCTATGAAAACCACGATCCTCGGGAGAGTACAATACAATACGAAAACTATTGCACACCAATATAAAATGTATATGTAGATAACACAATACACAATGTATATATGCGTATAGTACACAATAGGCGATCTAATCGCTAAAAGCGATCTCTTCCAGATAACCCAAAGCGGAAAACTTATCTACGTAGACAAATAAATGACGGGAGAAGGTGTACAAGCACAACGAACATACGACATATTAACATCGTACGATGTTCACAAGGTCCGCGAAACTAACGAATGAAGTACGAACTAATGAACGAATAATGAACTAATGAATAAGTATGAACTAATGAATGAAATATGAACTAATAAAGTAATGAACTAAGTAATGAAGGAAGTAAGGAATAGAGTAAAATTGTGGTAGGATAGATTACAATAATATTATGGTTTACTAGCTGACCCGGCGAACTTCATATCGCCTAACAAACTTTTTTTCTAAAATTAAAGTAGCCTAAGTTACTCCTTGTTATATCAGCTATCTGCCAGTGAAAGTCGCGTCAAAATTGGTCCAGCCATTTCAGAGATTAGCCGGAAAAAACAGACTGACAGACAGACAAAAATTGTAAAAAATGTTGTTTTGGTATATGTACCGTGTATACATCCAAATGCACTTAGTAAAAAGCTGTTATTTTAATATTACAAACAGACACTCCAATTTTATTTATTTGTATATGTATAGGTATAGAGTATAACGAGTAGAGTAATTCAGCAATCAGTGTCGGTTCTTATCGTTAAGCTTTGTCGGGGGCATTTTAATTATCCGTCAATGATATTAAAACATCATTGTTAACCGTTAATTTTTTAAGCAAATCGTACTGTAATGTGATAAATTCTGATGCTTTATATCTGCTCAATTAAGAGACCCGTAATAAAGCCGTTCGCTACGCTAATACTTGAAACCAAGCTTAATAAATGAGGAAAATAATAACATTAGTAACCATTGACTTAAATATATTTAAGTCTATGTTAGTAACACAAAAATTAATACCACAAACTACCTATAACTATGAAATCAATAATAATATTTACAACACAACTCCGTAAGCTGTTATCTATATTATGTTCGGGAAATACGTTTAATTTCAAGTCAAGGTTACCTAACCATCATGTTCATGTTGTCACGTGCCATCTAATAAATTAAACAATATCGCCAACGACCAGATCACAGAATAATTAATGAATAGAAGCGAGTGTTACGTAAATAATTGTGAGAACTTTGGTAAATATGCTTATCCTGGTGTAAACATGGCGTATAGGTACACTTAAATAGACATAGATTGCTCATAGATAGATAGAAACGGATTTTGTCGATCCTAAGTGAGCGACAAAGTTAATAATAATAATAATAATAATAATAAATTTTATTTGCATTTTAAAAAGCATGATTCAAATCAAATCAAATCAAATGTTTTTATTCAAAATTGGTTTGGTTTACAAACACTTTTTGAAAGTCATGCAAGTTATGCCAATGCTTCAGACAAAGCCCTACTGTGAGAGGGCCCGGGAGAAGAAGCAGCAAGAAACTTCCGGGTTTGTTTTTTCCTGCTCACAGTTACAGATAGCACTTATCATCTACTACAATCTATATTCATAAAACTCATGTCCAAGCAGTCTTGTCTTTAAAATAATCATCTAATTTGTAATATCCTTTCCTCATAAGAATGCTTTTAGTATGAGTTTTAAATTTAAGGTAAGTTTACAATAAACGTAACGATAACGATGATCCTGCGATAGTTAGAAACTGTGTCGCAGTGATCAACGCCCTCCAGTAACACTGAGTTCCACTATATTTCACAGATATATGTTAGACGTGAGCGTGAGTTAACAACAGCGGGCGCGGTCGGTAGTTGGATGGGTGACCGCTAGTGGCAAAAATATCTTGAGCGTTTCCGCGATTCGGAAGGCGCGTAAAGCCGTCGGTCCCGGTTGTAATAGTAAGATCTGTAACAGTCTTTAAGTCATATCGGAGCATAGGAGGATATCGGGCGATATGAAAACTTCTGATAAAGGGTTGGCCACTAACCGAAGCATGGTGGAGTATGCTCTAGGCCTCATCAAGAGGAGAGATCCTTTCTCAGTAGTGGGCCATAATGGGTTGAAGCCATATTTTATATTTTAACGCTATTTTTGAATTAAAGTGACTAAATAAAGCTGGCCATACATGATCAAGTTTACTTGTAAAGTTTGCAACGGACTTGATGCGGCATACAGTAAACTTGACGGTATGGCTGTCTGGCTATATAGCTATTTCATGCAAACTGGATGCCACATCAAGTCCGCTGCAAACTTTACAAGTAAACTTGATCATGTACCTTTGTATGGCCAGCTTAAGAGTCTATCAGGAACAATATCATCCATAATAGATAATTATGAATTGGTCAGACATCCTGTGCCACCAAATCTATATATTAGGATTAAGAAACCATTTCCTTGGTGACAAATATAAACTAGTAACAGCTTACACCATAATAAAATTGTTAATGAAATAAAATTGGGATTTCAGGGGTCAATAGGGACGGTTACGAGACCCCTGAAAATCGGAACATCCTGTCAGTTCCGCATAAATCAGTAAATCTGGTAATGCTTATCCTACTTACAGTAAGTACGGCCAACGTATTTTGGCGCGTCTGAACATAGGCTTTGCGAACTTTAGCGCATGTAAGACAGAGATAGTGACACGAACATGCTAACGTGTGACTGAGACATAATACGCCGCGTACCGAGCATTGCCGAATTGTGTTACTGCTCAGCAGTGGCGTAGCTAGCCCTAAGGAGACCCCATATCAATATTTGTTGTGGGGCCCCCTCAACGTCAGCTGTCAAATATAATATAAAAGGAGGTAGAGTCGTAGGCCGCTGACGAGCTTTTTTTTTGGGAGTGGTAGGCCTAGTGGGGGCCATTGATACGGCTGATATGGCGGTAGCTACGCCCCTACTGCTCAGCCTTCTGCACGAAGTTGACGAAGTTCAAACGGGCCAAGATATGTCGGCCGTACTGTACTACTGTACTACTTCCTATCTTATCCTCCTACTATTGTTATTAATGTGATCTTTTGTGAGGATGTACCTAGATGGATGTTTCTTACTCTTTTACGGAAAAATGACAGAACGGGTTTTCATGACATTTAAGGATACAATTAGACTAAGATCTGGAAGAAGATATAGGGCAGGTACTTACGAGTATTATAGTTATTATCCAGGAAAACAGGCCAAGTCGTGAGCAGAGCGCTAGTTGAGAAACGATACTAACGTCCCAACTCAGAGCCACTAACGGTTACTTAAATCGCTCCTTAGTAAAGAATCACCATACAAATTCTGTGCTAAGGAGCGAAGTAACTGTTAGTGACTCTTGAGTTGGGGCGTTAGTATTTATTCAACTATTAAGTTACTCGTATGTTTTGCACGTGACTTAAGATAGTCGCTTTCTAACGCAACCGACATTGAGGCCAACGACGTTCAACGCGCATGAAGATAGCTTGGTTTTAGCACAATATTCTTACACAAATAATAATTTTGTATGAAGTATATTAAGTGCATGTGACCAGTATTAATTAATTATGTCAACTGGAGCCGAAGTTAAAACTTATATGTGTCGACTGATATTTAAGACCATCGCGCGCTGGTTTCATTTTTGTTTATTATCCCGGTTATCCCGGTTTATTAGGAGCGAACCTTAAACGTCTAGCCAAGGTGAAAATAATTGCGAAGGAGGCCCGGAGGGACTAGATCACCCTCTTTAAGATGTGGGGTTCAGAGTTTCAGACCTCGACTTAAAATGTCGCGTGGAAACGATAGGAGCAAAGCATTGAAGTATAATGTCATAGAACAGACATCTCGAACGAAATGTGTGTCCCGCCGCCGGGAGGTTCTATTTTCAGAACTGAGCCACCGTTCTCCTTTCAAAATTGAACGAATCCAATGAAAATTGAAGCCGATCGGCGCCAATCCATTGGGACATAGGTACATTGTGTTCGCGGTGTTCGTTCTAGTAATAATTCTTCAATGGAGCAAAGGGAATATTCAGAATTTAATATTGGATTACAATATACAATAGGGGCATTAGGGGCATAACTTCCTCTGTTGAACTATTAAAGACAAACTGTCAACAGTGGCAACCCTATAAAGTCACGTGCGCGTTGAGGTCGTCGCTTCCTAGCATTCACGGATTAAGGCCAACTGACGCGCCGTGGACGCGCCCCGTCGCGCGCCGCTTCGAAAATAGTTGACTGCTAACCGCAACTACTAATACTACTATGTACGAAGCATATCGGTGTGTCGCATCGCTTGTATGATCATTCTGATCAATTATTTCATAAAATGGTTACAGTTCAGAACTTTACACGGTCAGTTTTACCGTTTTACGTTACATTGACTCGCTTCCTTATGCATGTGCATCATATTCACTAGTTTGAGAGTAGGTATTATGGAAAACTATGCAAACTTTTTCAAATATACCTCCACGCCGAACGAAGCAAATTATATTATCCAAATTAGGAAAAAATATATGTAGGTACCATTGATGTATAATTAGAATAGACATCTCGAACAAAATGTCATTGTGTCCCGCCGGGAGGTTCTATTTTCAAAATTGAGCCCCCGGTCTCCTTTCAAAATCGAACGAATCCATTGAAAATTGAAGCCGATCGGCGCCAATTCATTGGGACATATGTAGATTGTGTTCGCGGTGTCGGTTCTATAAGCTAGTAATAATACTTCAATGGTAGGTATCTAAGTATGTAGTATGTATCATTTGAGCGAAGGGAATAAGTGACGTAAATCGTTTTGTAAAATTATGTTTTACTTTTAACACATAAATTCACATAGTATGGTAACAATACAATATTTTAAAGTATTTTCCTATTATTTATTATGAATAATAATATAAAAATCGGATAAATCTGAGTCAGATTCGCGTAGGATTTTGTACTGTTTCGTATTCGTACAGATCTTATCAGATTTTTTGATAACATTTGATAAAATTGGTAAAAGATTAAATCAACGATATTGTAACCAACTGACCATTTTAAAAAACGTGAGCGATAGGGCGCAATAGACACTACATTAGTCTACAGATTTATCGTTTCACTAGAATTTATTTATAATTTTGAAATGTTTTTATTTTGTTTCTGACGCTACTTATATGAAGGATCCACTTAATTTTCATAATTAGTGTGGATTGTGTCGACCTTGTCGAGTCAACCTTGTTCCGGCTAATGCCCTGATTTTTTCGATTCGATATTTGGAGAGAATAAATTTAATTTTTAAAAACCCCCGACAGTTCTATTTACACTAGTAAATAAAACTAAAAGATAACTTAATCGAAAGTGTTAAAAAACTAGATCAAAATCGGTTCATCCGTTTGTGAACTACGATGCCACAGACAGATATACAGATACACAGATACACAGATAGTACAGATACACAGACACGTCAAAATTATAACACCCCTATTTTTTCGTCGGGGTTTAAAAAATAAAAGTCATTGTCGACTTTTAATACATCATTACCAAATTATTAATTTGAAGTTTACTTTAATAATATGAAAATAAAAACAAAATTTTTACTATCTTTGAAATTAAAAATTGTGTTTCAGGATTAAATAAAAAGAAAAAAAAACATTAAGAGAATGGTCTTAAAAAGGACTGATCAGTTTGTCAGTAAAAATAAACCCTTCATCACGGGATGACGAGACCTGAAAAAATTCTAGAAATTTATCAATATTTTATTTTATCATTCATCAATCATTATTAATTATTTATTATTTTATTTCCAACTAGCCTCGTGACCGCGTCTTTTCAACAATAACAACCATCAAACATCCAAACATTTATAATACTGATAAGTAGGATTCCAGATCATGGTCTACCTGTGTGCTAAATTCCATGAAAATTCATTCATTAGCTTTCGCTGAAAGAGTAACAAACATCGATGCAACCTCAAGTATATATATTAGTAGGATATATTAGTAGGATATATTACGCCTCACTAATCTATCACACCATATCCATTATTTTATTGTACTGAAAACGTGAATAATTCATCCAAACGTGGTTACTGTGGCATAACGCGGCGCGTATATAGTGTCCGTGTGATTGCAGCCGCCCGCCCGGTGTCTGTTGTCACACGTGACGACTCAGTCACGCTTCTTGCCACTAATTTAAAAAAACTAAAAAACACGCTTTTATAGAAAATCCAACTAAAAATATAAAATAAATTTGAATTAAGAATCGTGTGGTGTCAATGAGTAGAAGGATTATCATTTTGATAATATCGTAATACCTAAGCACCTCACGCTTTTATTACAATTACACGATTCTTAATTCAAATTTATTTTTTATTTTTTAGTTAGATTTCCATAAGCAGTCTAGCGGTTATAAGCGTGTTAATTCGTTTTTTTTACTATTATTTATTTTTACATTTTTAGTTTGATTTTTTGATGTGAAATGTAGGTTTTTTCTTTCTTTCTTTTTTTAAATATTGAATTGTCATCGGTTCTCGATAAGTCTACGAAGTTTAAATGAAATCTGACCGTTTGAAATGGGTCAAAATGAAGTCCAAAGGAGTCGGTTGCAAAGAAACATACATACAGGTGAATGAAGCATGAAAAATATAAAGCGTGTAAAAACCATTGAGGTATATACATAGAGAAGACATCTCAAACAAAATGTGTGTCCCCGCCGGGAGGTTCTATTTTCAAAATTGAGCCCCTGTTCTCCGTTCAAAATCGAACGAATCCATTGGACATTGAAGCCACGCGGCGTCAATTCATTGGAACATACATTGTGTTCGCGGTGTCTGTTCTATACGCTAGTAATAATACTTCAATGGTAACAACTGAAAAGATTTCAACAGATAACCTATGCATGAGTTACAATGACACTATGTATCACTGTTGACTAACTCTACAAAATTAAACATAAAATTGGAGAGTTAGTCAGGTTGATAAAGAATCACGCTTACGCTGTCTTTCTTTCTTTTTTTCTTGGCCAGCGACACATCAGCGATACCTTTGGTGTCGCTGATGTCCATTGGCGACGATAGCCACTTACCATCAGGTAGCTCGTCAGCTCGTTTGCCGGCTATTTCCATTAAAAAATGCTACCTACTGGTACACACCTATGCAGCACGTCGGAATAAATTTTCGCCTTCCAACGTTGACAAACTTTGTCGCGTGGCTCTCGCACGTGTGGACGGACATAAAATTATTTTAATGCATAATACATTATGTACTGATGTCAGAACGTTCGAAAGCCAGGCGTATCACGTGCAAAAGCACGTTGTTGGACGAGTGGCAAACGGAACAGGCGCGGCGCCGCGGCGCCGGCGGTTCAAAACAGCCAATCCCTGAGTATAATCACAGTGTATAATGTAAACTAATATTATTATAAATAGGAAAGTTTTTATTTTTGTTTCTTCATTTGTTTGTTTGTTTGTTTGTTTGTTTGTAATGCATAAACTTAAAAACTACTGGACCGATTTCAAGAAATCTTTCACCAATAGGATGATTTATTGTTTCTGAGCAACATGGACATTATTGTATTTTTAAAAACTGGCCAAATTCGTGTCAGGCCAGCTACTTTTTAGAAGTTTTTCACTAGTTCAATTCCAACCGTTTAGTTGGCGGGGGGAGGGGGGGGGGGGCGGACGACTTGACTGTATGCAAAAGCACTTTAAAGCCGAATATTTTGTAAACGGACCCTTGAATCGAAAAATTGTCTTCCCACTTTACCCATAGGGCAGGTACCCTGTTTTTTTTTATTTAATTCTACGATTTTGATTTGTAATAAATATGTATATCAAATCACAGCTTTCTAGCACTAATGGTCTCGGCGCTATGCTGTGGACATGACGAAACTTGGTTCCGTTTTGAATACGGAACCCCAACAATTAGGGATCTGTCAAGAACTAAAACCAAAGCAAAGCGAGGGCGGTTACTACTCATAAACTAACCAGTACCTACATATAAATCCATGGAAAACAATTACGCGACATCAACGAAAGGACAACATACTAAAAAGTTTTTCCCCACCATAAATGATATTAACAACGCCTTTACAAAAATCAAACCAAATTTTCAATTAACCCAGATATTTACCGGCCACGGATACCACAGGCAATACCTCCGTAGATTTAAAATAATAGACACCGATAAATGTCCCTGCAATGACACAGAGATACAAACAACTGACCACCTTCTTAAATCATGCCAAAGATTCGAATTACCACGATTCAACCATGAGACTCTATGTACTAATCTAAATATAAATCCATATGAAATTAATGATCTGCTTCGAAAGGAGAGCTGCACTTCCTCTTTTGTTACGTACGCAACACAAATCGTAGACTCATTAAAAGCTTTTAACAACAACTTATAAATACCATGAAATTAAATCATTACCCAAATAGGAAACACATCAAAAAATTAAAACAAATAAAACATAAATGGCAGTAAGCCGTTTCCGTATCAACTAGCGGAAATCTTACAAAAATGTCACCTTAAAAAAAAACCAGTACCTACAAGCTGTTAGGTACTTACAGAGTGAGGGATATGTCGAATATTTCGGCTGTTACTTTATTCATGCCTTCTACACACTAGCACTATTTTTATAATTCTAAATAAGCAAACACTAAAATCTAGTGACTAAATTATTAAATATTGAATCTTTATATTCCATTCTGCATCACAAATCAAATTCAGTCTTATACCTACATATAATTAAAATTGTTTATTTCTTCTTAGAAAAACAAAAACATAAAAATACGATATTGCTTCATTTCCTTCAGTCACGTTTGAGAAAGCGAGACTCGTTCATCTGACGGGAACTGCCGGGATTTATGTAGGTAGGTACTGTACCTACCTACATAATACCTGTAATACCTACCTACTAAGGTAGGGAGGTTAGGTACGAGTTGAACCTACCTACGTGAACAGAAAATCTATATTGTGTCCTTTTTGTGTGTGCAACCCTCGTGACCATGGATTTATACAAAACATACATAGGTACTCGTTGGTTACAGTGTACATAAAGGAGTGCAGAGCAGAATGGAAAAAAAAGAAAATTTTATAAAATACTAGCTGACCGGGCAAACGTTGTTCTGCCAAAAAAATTTTAGGGGTAGGTGGATGAAAAATAGATGTCCGATTCTCCACCCTAGCCGATATGCACGCAAAGATTCACGAAAATCGGTCGAGCCGTTTCGGATGAGTTCAACTTCAAAAAAGCGTGACACGAGAATTTTATATATTAGACTAGCTGACCGGGCAAACGTTGTTCTGTCAAAAAATTTTTAGTGGTAGGGGGATGAAAAATAGATATCCGATTCTCAACCCTAGCCGATACGCATGCAAAGATTCACGAAAATCGGTCGAGCCGTTTCGGAGGAGTTCAACTTCTAACACCGTGACACGATAATTTTATACCGGGTGTTTTTGAGGTTGTGCACAAGCTTTACCAAATGATTCTATAGCATTTAGTAAACATATCTTATACAGGTACTAGTGCATTATAAAGCTTAGTTTTTAGTTATTGGTAATTCCATTTAATATGGGTGTACATTGTAAAAGGGTCTTTATTTGTGCTATGTTGCCGCTCAGTACGGTCATAATAATTCAAACTATACTTGTTTTATTTTAAATGTCATATCATTATTGGCTTGACTTGTCAATAAAGGCCCATTTAGACGGAGAGCTTCTCGTCTCGAAGAAGCCACGATCGAATTAATAAAAAAATCTTTCTTACATTTACACCTCTCGCTATTTGACGACAATTTCCTCGCAATGGAATATTGATTGTAAACTTAACTCCAATGACAAATCTCGCACACAAAACGTTTTCAACCGTCTTGTATGATACACGTATGAATTTGAAAAATGTAAGTCGAATACAAGTCAAGATTGTCGTAAGTAATCTTAAGTACAATGTGTACCTAAATAGACGTAGGAAATTATCGCCTTGATCGATAAGTTACGAATGTCATATGAGATAATCGTAGGTGAGAAATTAGTTCTTTCCTGTATGTAAACATTTGATACGATAATGTTATTGCGATTATTACTAGTGATAGTAGTGTACGATAGATACTAGAAACTCTCCGTCTAAATGAGCCTTAAATTAAACAAACATCGTAAAACTTTTGGAACTAGTATTTTTACCTATTTGGTTTTGTTAATGTCACTGGTCACACAGACAGCAAAATCGATGAGAAATAATTGTTGAACGTCAATAAAAGTTTACTAATGTCAAAGTTTCATATCAATCATAATGCGACGTTGCCAGCTTGCGTAAAGAGATTAAACATTAGGCAATTTACGTTCAAGTATTTAGTTTGTAGGAAAATGAAAAATAAAAAAAATAAAAAAGTTTTAATAATGAATCCATAACGAAAGATGACCAATTTAATGGTCTGAATAACAGGCCGAAGTTCGTGCACAACCTCAGGAACACGGTGTATACATATAAGATTTATGTAATAAATTGATTAAATTTATTATAGAAAATAAAACATTATTTGTGAATTTCCTTGGGAGTTATTTTTATTTTTTGTTGCACTTTTTGATGTTGGTATTTTTTTTTTTGCTTTATACGCACGTATTGTTCTTATTTAAAAAGCCTCGCACGTGTTTCTCATCGTACTTGGGTGGGTTGATTAATTCTTATAGAAATTAATTTAATTAATTCTTATACCAGCAGATAAAGCCACGTGATAAGAGGTCAACGCCACTCGTATTCATGTGCAATAACAGGGGCGTCACCAACTCGCTTTCCCAGGAACCTCGATTATTTATAACTAACACTCTTCGTACAAAATACATATTACCGTATAATAATACCGTATAATATACAAAATACACTAACAACACACAAACACAAACACAAACTAACACTCTTCGTACAAAATACATATTACCGTACAAAATACATATTATCGTAATTGCTCGTACATAACATAAAATGTACATATTATGTACAATACGAAGAGCAATTACGAATATTTAAAGAATCAAGTTAAAAACGCTTAACCATTAAAAACTATTTATTGCCTTTGAAAGTTTTACGAGAAACATAATGACGCAGGTTATTCACAATTATTTATCTATACTTAAGTTAATTCTATACTATAATATTATAAAGAGGAAAGATTTGATTGTTTGTATGCATTGAATAGGCTCCGAAACTACTGAACCGATTTGAAAAAATCTTTCACTGTTGTGAAGCTACACTATCCCCGGGTGACATAGGCTATATTATATTTTCAAGAAAATTAGGGATCCTCAATAAACTCCAATAATGTAACCCAAGGTGTTAAAAAATAAGAAAACCGAAGCAAAGCGAGGGCGGTTACTCGTATTTAAATAAAGGTTAAGAGGTGTGTATGGTAAATAACAAAGGCACATTTGAAAACACGTGCACACATTAATTATACGACAAAAGTTAAAGCGGTTTGTTGCATAAGCATTTTACTTAATGAGGTAAAATAACATTTATATTTACAAAATTTAATAAAATTTTTATATATTATGTCTAAAAGTCGTTAATATGGTTACAAAGTTTTTGTTTCACCTGTAGTTTCACGTAATAACATAATTGGTGTTATTCGTATTCGTAAATTCTAAAAGCGTTGGTTCTAGATCGCCGCGCCTAGGGTCCTGGGTTCGATTCCTACCGAGGCGGAAATTATAATATCTTTGTTCAAACTTTTTATTATTATAAGTTCCAGCTTTACAATTGTATTGATGTAATAATTTGGCGGAAATTTAAATAATGAGTTTGAATATCTTTTCTCGGTCTAGGTGTGAAGTGTTCCGTCTTTGTTTGTTGTCCATGGCACCCACGACACAGGGAATCCTAGTCTGGGGCTATGAGTGTGAAGCGTTATTTATATATCTCAGTTATAATTGTTTATTCTATTCCAATCTGCATTGCAGCAGCTTGGTGGATATGGAAAGTATGCTCTAGGTTTGTTGAAACCTAGCATACTCAACATAACTGTTGAGTTATGAAGCTAGATTTGTGCCTTGTTATAGACCATTAATTAATGGTCTGTTGAACTCAGGATAAGTAGGTACCTATAAAGTTTGTTACTATCGCCCTATAACATACGCGGTTTATTGCTATTTTTACACGCAGTGCATTAAGTGCTAATAGTGCTTTCTTAACTTCTGCATAATACATAATTTGTTTATTGAACATATTGTTATGAACATCATTGAAAGACTGGGAGAGGACGCTGATTACCCGAAACACAGTTTCGTACTAACTCGGGGATCAGAGGCTTCATACACTTTAATGTAAAAAATATGTCAATAAAGTATTATTATTATTATTATTATTATTATTAGTGCTATCCAAATGCCAAACCTGTCCGCGTTATTTTCGTCTAGACACCGATGTTATTCATATGTTAGGTACAATCACCTGCAGAGAAAAGTGACCCGTCTGTTTACAACGCAACAGGCAACGCGGCAACGGAAACGTTGCGTTCGTATATTAATTATAAACAGATGGGTTACTTTTCTTTGCAGGTGACTGTACAAGCTCCGCATGACAGGGGACTTGAGGGGAGACGCATGACATTTCACGTGAGCCGATAACATAAACATATTTGCACGTACCCCACAAAGTGTATTTTTGACAGCTTCCAGAATATTCGACATCGCATTAGTTCATTGAAGCATGTTTGTACACGTTTTGTATATCGAGTGTATAAACTACTAATTGAGTAACTATTTAGTAAGTGTTATGCAACCCTGGTGATAACTGCATTGAATATCATATCATTGTAGGGGTAGGCCTCCAATTTTTTCAGGTTTTTTAAGGCAAGTTACCAATTGTTTTGGAATGATATTTACATTATTTCTCGAGATTTATTAATAAAAAATAATCTTCATTCATCTCGTTTGGGAAAAATAGTGCATTTATTATAAACGAGTAACCGCCCTCGCTTTGCTTTGGTTTTCTTATTTTTTTACACCTTGGATTACATTATTGGAATTTTATTAAGGATCCCTAATTTTTTTGAAAATATAATATAGCCTATGTTACTTGGGGATAGTATAGCTTCCCAACAGTGAAAGAATTTTTGAAATCGGTTCAGTAGTTTCGGAGCCTATTCAATGCAAACTAAAAATCAAATCTTTCCTCTTTATATAATTAGTATATATAGATTACCAAATTAACAAAAGACTTCTGAAATTGTTCAAATACGAAGAAGAGAGAATCAATGCTACGATACCTAGTTGCTATTGTACGAATAGGGGGAGTTAGCTGGATGTCATCCACATACTTATTAAATAAATTTTAAACTAAAAGGTCACTCGACATATTTAATACTAGCTGACCCGGCGAACTTCGTGTCGCCTAACAAACTATTTTTTTTTTCTAAAATAAAATTAGCCTAAGTTACTCCTTGTTACATCAGCTATCTGCCAGTGAAAGTCCCGTCAAAATCGGTCCAGCTATTTCAGGGATTAGTCGGAACAAACAGACAGACAGACTTACAGACAAAAATTGTGAAAAATGTTGTTTTGGTATATGTACCGTGTATACATCCAAATGCACTTAGTAAAAAGCGGTTATTTTAATATTACAAACAGACACTCCAATTTTATTTATTTATATAGATGTATAGATGTCAAACTATATAGGTACGTACTTCATTTTTGTTTAACGTAAAGGTTATGTTTTATTTGGGACCAGGTCTTTTTTCATAATTATTTAAAGCTAATTTTTTTTATGAAAATAGCCCGCATACGAGCTGACGATCCACCTGATGGTAAGTGGCTATCGTTGCCCATGGACATCAGCAACACTAAAAGCATCACTGATGCGTTGCCGGCCAAAAAAGAGAGAAGAAAAAGAAAGAAATTGCCGATTTCGCGAGTTTTCGACCAAAAATCCAGTTTTCGACCAGTGGTGTTCCAGTTCTCAACCACTTTACGAAGCAAGGTAGGTATATGTTGAAAAAAGTATGTGAGTAGGTACGCCAAAAATTGTCCCTTGTCTATGCAGGTTATAAATAAGTGATCGATATGAAACCCTGGACACGGTCGGTACTCGGTAGTTGTGTTAATGACCCCGAGGTAAATGTGCGTCTTGGTTGTTACCAATGGATACAGATCTTGCTTCTTGATCTTGCTTGATCGCCTACTAACAGACTTACTCCTGGGACTAACTAACTTATATCCCCATAAAAAACATTTGAATTCTTTACCTATTAAGACTGATGATGCCTATATTCTGACTAAATCCTCGGAGCTAAACAATTTCACGCCACATGCGTCAAACGCAAAATGGTTATCCAAAACCTACCGCGACATTTGACTCGGCTCAGCACGAGTAGTCGCCGGGTCTTGCCCGGTCTCACCAGGTCTCACCGGGTCTCGCCGGCTCAGCAGTCGGCGCGAACTGTGTCAGGGCTGACACGTGACCGGGTCACGTGCCGGACACCGGTAATGCACATTGGCTGACTGGACATTACTAGGTGACAGTAGTATCTGCTCACACATGCGACATGGATTAAGGATTACGTATGAATATTTTTGCCATATGCGACTGAAGCGACGTTGAAAAAAGGTTTGTGACATTTTTCGCGTTCTGTCACACGTGGAAACAAACTCAGGACCGGCCCCGGCCGGTTTCAATAAACTCTTATAATAGTGATAGCTGGTGAAAGGATAATATTAAGATCCACTGAAAACGCTGACCGGAGATCACCAGATAACATTAATATATGTGCTAACTGTGCCCCGCGGATTCACCCACGTTAATTTGTGGAAAAAACTAACTACTAAAATATATAAAAGTATATCATCGATAAATGGACTATCCAGCACAAACATAATTTTTCAATTCGAACCAGTAGGTAGTTCCTAAGATTAGCGCGTTCAACCAAACAAACTCTTCAGCTTTATCATATACCTAATATTAGTATAGATGAAGAGTACCTTAGTTCTGGAATAATGATTAATAAAATTATGCTTAGTTTCTAACAACAAATTTCATCCTGGACCACATCTCCACTTACCATCAGGTGGGATTGTGGTCAAGCATTAGCTTATTTTAAGTAAAAAAAATAAAAAAATACCAACCTTTACATAGCTGCCTTTACGTACCTACATAGGTTCAAATGATACCATAACTTGTCCTATGCCATAAAGTCTTGTAAGGATGGAATCAAGCAGTTCAGCTTTTTGAATGAAATAATGATAAGGGTGGGTACCTAGCTATAATAATTGATTGAAATATTCATCTTGAATTGGGAACGTATTAATGTAGAGCGTGGTGGTCACGTGTTGCTGGTAGGTAAGTATCATGCAAGTGACTAATGCCTGACGCTTTTGGAGCGCTTGAGGCCTTCAGGGGAGCTATAACCGTTTGTAAGTCAGTAGTTTAATACATTTCGACGCTTGATAGGCAAAAATTACCAAGCGACATGTTGACAACTTTACACTAGGGCATTTTAAAGTTTTTATTTTAGGAAAAAAAATCGTAAAAATCGCTTTATTAACCATTTAAACTGCATTTAAAATGCTCTAGTGTAAAGTTGTCAACATGTCGCTTGGTAATTTTTGCCTTTCAAGCGTCGATTTGAAATATTTATAACGCTAGAGCTACAATACAATAATTGTTTTATGCAAGCGAAGCGAGTAATACTCCCTGTATTTTAAGTTATTCTGTGTAATTGAATGTTGAAAGTTGCCCCTGTTAATTTTCTTTGTGAGTTGATATTAGAAAACATGTTGAAAATAATACGGTTTCGTTATTTGTAGCACCTAACGTAAAGTAACCTAATCCACAAATATTTTCCTTACACATTATTTTCCTTTGGCGCTTAGCATTTCAGTAAACAATAAAGTATTCAATGTCTGCTACATCACTAAAGTTGATGTGAATTATAAAAACAATTAAATTTTACCCGACCCGATGGACAGGTTAGCTTTACAAAGTTCAAGTTTTTTTAAGGTTGTACATATTGAAGTTTGAAGTGAACAAGATGTACTCGTATCTTTGACATTATAAAACCGAAAGTCGCCGTGTCATTACGGACTTACTGTCAAGTAGCAATGCAAGCATTATTTATGTCAGGGGCTGTCTACACGTGCGGAGCAGAACTCGCCGCGTGCGCTCGACCTAGTTCGATGCCATTAGAACATAACACTTGAAGTAAAAACCTGTAGGTAAGTATAACAGCGGAGAGGGACATGATGTCATAATTTTTTTTATGAAAATAGCCGACAAAAAACCTGACGATCCACCTGATGGTAAGTGGCTATCGTTGCCCGTGGACATCAGCGGCACCAAAGGCATCACTGATGCGTTGCCGGTCAAGAAAGAGAAGAAAAAAAATTGTATATGAAGCCCCCAACCACAACACTTGTTAGCTAATCAAGCAAGGGGTTGGTAGCTATCCAGGCGGGTAAATAGCCGGCTAAAGAGTTGACGAGTCGGGGGGGGGGGGGGGGGGTCGATTAATATGACATTGTGTGACAAGGGGTGGGAGGGGAGTCCTTAATTTCGTGAGGTCACATTTCAAAATCGAATAATTGATATGTGTAGGTAAATATTAAAAATCAATTAATGGAAATAAAACTTATTTTGGAGCTGCTGTTTTAATTTAATCATTTCTAGGTGTAAAATTTCTTAACATATGACGTCGCAATAGGGGTAGGGAGGTCTCACAAATGTGACCAGCTGTGACAAGGAGGGGGGAGGGGTCAAAAAGTCATGAAATTAGTGTGACGTAAATTATGGATGGCCCCTAGCCTGCCTGGCTAGCTACAGTAGCTACCACCCATAACCGCTTGCTTGAGTCAGCCGCCAAACGACTCGTCGTGATCAGGCTGGGGCATGGGAGCTCGCGAGTCAGTTCTTTCTTTGTTTCCTTCGTCTATTCTATGTCTTAGCCTGCAACGCATTGTTGATGCCTGAGGTGTAACTAATGTAGTGGGCGACGATGACCTCTCACCATCAGCTGGCTTGTCTGCTCGTTTGTCGGCAATTTATTTTTAAAAACATTGTTAAGTTGTTAAATATAAATGACAATGCCCATCTGTGCCCCAGAAATGCCCAGATAAAGTATATTACAAGATTGCTCTAATAAATAAAAACTAGAATTATGTTGTTAATTTTATATCATATGAAGCACTGGATAAAAAATTAAAAATTGAATTAAATTTATAGAAAATTAAGTTCCTAGTGAAAAACTAATAGCAATGCTGTCTGTAAACGATAAAATGTATAAAAAACCAGTAGGAAATTATCATGTTTAATGTCCAATATCTTTTGAACCTTTGCTTTATATGACATTAAATCTAGATATCATACAAATACTGTTAAAAAGTTATCATATGACATAGAGCTGCAATTTGGGCATTGCATGGCATTGCTGACTTTCAGCTCCATACTAATATGGACATGGTCCTTTTTGCTATGAAAATCCTATATCGAAGATACGCAATCAATTTCCATGCAACAATTTCCATCATATTTCGTGAATATTTTTAACCGACTCAAAAATGGAGGTATTCAATTCGACTGTATTTTTTTACGTTTGTTACCTCAGAACTTTCGACTGAGTGAATCGATTTTGATGATTCTTTTTTAATCGAAAGCTGGTGCTTGTCATGTGGATACACTTAAATCTGGGCGACATCTGCTGAGTACTTTTTGTGAATTATCCCCAAAGATATTTTACCATAGATATGTTATGTCCATACATTTCGAGGTTTAGTTTTCGATCCGCGATGACATGTCATAATTGTCAAAGCATAACATAGAATAGTCAGGCAGAAGGGAATAAAAGAAATAGTACCGATTAGGCCTAATATTATTATTGTGATTTAACATTTTGAAATTATATTGCAAAAACAAATAACTTAAAGTATGTAATTATATAATAATTAAAAATGGCGCGATTACGATATCTCTGGCGCCTTTATTTTAGTGTGGATTACACAAATTTGGCCCATAAAAGACACTTTTATAAGAATAAAAAAATCGCGATTTGGGCTTTGTTTAGAACATTCAGTACATTTTACGAGTTATTCGGGATAAACTTTCGAAAAAATTACAAAGTTACATTAGTTGCACTTTTAGGGGGGAGAATTTAACGGTTTTTGATTCACCAACAGGCTTCCGAACGTCAAACAAATGGATACTGTACGCGCTGAAAAGCGTGACCTTAGTGCGCGTTTAGGTCACAGTGTGTTTACAACAGTGTAAGGTTTATTTTAAAATAATTTAAAAATTGAATTGAAAAAATACATGTGTTAGATTTATTTTTATTTTGAATCCTTTCTCCAACTCGCGTGTAATAAGGAAGTGGCATGAAAATAGTTCTATTTATTTAACCAACATGCTTTAGAAGATTTAAAAAAGATTAAATTGCAGGAAAAGAATATTGTGTACACTTATTACTGATAAAATAACTCTTATAGCGTAGGCATCCAGTTGGCTTCACTGTGAAATTTTTGAACTATGCTTACCCAATAACTTATAAGTAGCTCATCACTTGGAAATCTAGGAAAATTTAAAATAATGAAAGATAAAAGGATATTTAACGTTTTTATTTTACAAACAATCTAAAACAATCATTATATAAAGATTTCATTTGGTTCAATTTACGAAATATGTTCACTACCTAATTTCACTTCTGCCATATTAGTCTATGACGAATAGCATGTGCCATATTAAAATATTTATTTTAATCAATTTTAAAAGAAATATTCTATATTATAGTCATCCCGAACTAAGAAGCCCAATTTGTCGTTTGCCATCACAGTGACATTAGAGATGTACAAAAAAATTGGTTCACGAAACAAACCAATTTTTGCAACAAATCGATTCAAAATTGTAAGACCTACTCGATTCGATAATTAAATTGTAAACTAAAAACCGTAATATTTAGGTACCTACCTACTACCTCGATTGAGCTATCTCGTACCGCGTATTCTCAATATGTATTTACGACTTCAATAGAATATTATTTTATTGTTTCTTCCTAACAACTCATGCTGCTAGGTATGCATGGAAATAGCCGAGCCGGCAAACGAGCTAACGATCCACTTGATGGTAAGTGGCTGTCGTCGCCCATGAACACCAAAAGCATTACTGGTGCGTTGCCGGCCAAGAAAAAGAGAACAAAAAGAAAGAAGATAGACCATGATGGAATGAAAGGCATCCGCTTAGTTTCATAATAATATTATGAGCGTCAGGGAAAAAACTACGGTGAATAAATTCTTGTTTATTTCATAAGACACGTCATTCATGTAGACATAATTATTATTTTGTTAGAAAAAATATGTTTACAGCAACCTTAAATACATAATTACATTTAATATTATATTATCTGCAGTTACTGTCCATGGATGACAAAGTGCCCATACATAAGAGAAAATGTACTTAGTTAGCATCCAATTAGTCGTGGTATAATTCAAATGCAAGTATCTAAATCATTTTTAACAATGTAATTAAATGAATCAATTTTCATTTTTAAATTCCGATTATAGTAATGTATTGATTATATTGGTTTTATAAACGGTTTCAAGCCGTCAATCACTTTACGTCAGTTTAGATTTAGGCCCCTTCATAAAACATTGTTTCGAAGTCATATATTTTTATTAAATTTTGCATAAATTATGATGTGATGGGATTTTTACTAGATTATAATGTTTAATATGATTTACAATCAACGCCAATGAAAAAGAGTAGGGATTTTTAACAAATTTTGGCAAAATACTTTGTCCGTAAGTATCCAATTATTCATGTCAAGTAAATGATTATTCCATTTTCCTTCAAGACGCTCATACAAGGTTTGTTCATATTAATAAATGACAGCTATCATTATGGGCATCTTAGATAATTTTGACTATAGTAACAAAATTTAACATAACGTTTTATGTATTTACCTATGGTATGTAACTCTATCATTATTATTCAATTTGGAGCAATGATTTTTGCAAAATCTCAAAACACAACTCGGCATTTTTATGACAACTATAGACAGCCTCACTCAAAGGCAGCTATCAACTGTCTACAATGAAATCCCTACACTTGACTGGATTCGACTGACTTAATTTCAACGCCCTCACAGAGTACTTAATCACTACGTTAACGCCCTCTCGGCATATCTACCTCCCTATACATACAACATCATTGATTATCCCTAATTTTGAAGTCATTTTTTTTGTCATGAATTATGTTATACCAAATATTATTAGACAACTTATGTGATCTCTATAGTACAGTATGGGTAAAGTCTAGTAATATTGGCACTCCCCCAACGATTGACACCTTTTTCGTATTATGTCCTAAACTAAGCATAAATTATTATTTTTAAGTATGGTAACTTTACTTTTAATTAGTAAAATTTTCATTTCATAAAATGGCAACATTTTCGTAGTTGATTTTCCCGCCATTTTGTATCTGTCGATTTTTTAAAAGTAGCGGGACACGTGGGTTGCAGTAGACTGATGAAAATTAAGAAAAACAGAAGCGGGACTAACATTGTGTGACGATTTTTATCGCCCCTGGTAAGTAAATATATAAGTTTGGTGTTGTTTCTGTTAAATTATATCGTAAATAGATGTGGTTTTCACGATTTTACTAACTTTGCCTCAGGAAACATTACGTTTTGCTAGTGCCAATCATTACATTTTTATTTGTACTAGGCTGTAACGATTGACACCCCGTACGGATCAAAATATTTTTACGCAGAAATTAGAAACTGTTGAAATACACACTTATTTATCAGTAGAGAGCAATTTCCCTCGCTTCGCTTCAGGTATCCTATGCCTTAGTACCCACACTACCCAACTCAAAAAAAAATTTACACGCGATTTTTTAAATTGGTGACTTTATTTGTAAACCGATTGAAATAGAATTAAGATCTAAGTGTTACTCTTTAGAGTACGTTGTTGATTGATTGTTAGCTTGTACGAAATTTGCCATTCATCATCATCATCACCATTCATCATCATCATCACCATTCATCATCATCATCACCACCATTCATCATCATCATCATCACCAACATTCATCATTATCACCATCATCGTCATTATCACCATCATCGTCATTATCACCATCATCATCATTCATCATCATTATCATCCTCCACCATTTCCAGTCATCATTATCATAATCATCATTCGTCATCATCATCGTACATCATCATTCATCATCATCACCATTCATCATCATCATCACCACCATTCATCATTATCACCATCATAATTAGCATCGTCATTCATCATCATCATTTTTCATCATCATCACCATCATCTCCAGTCATCATTATCATCATAACCATTCATCATCATCATTGATATCCATTCTTTGGGATGAAAAGCAGGATACTGTAATTTTAATTCACAAACATCCAAACATCTAAACCTAACATCTAAATTTTAGTAGAATCTGGATCTGATTCTAAATTCTCGCGGACGAAGTCGCGGGTAGAAGGTAGTGTACTCATAAATAAATAAAAAGTAATAAAAAATAATCATTTCATTTACATAAACTCTAAAACTCCATATAGGTACTTAGCTTTTCAATGCGAATTAATGTACACACTAGGTGTCAATCGTTACAGTCTCGCAGGGTGTCAATCGTTACATCAGGGTGTCAATCGATATAGTTTTGCGCTCTTTTAGTTTGAAACATTATTTTTCCTTGATTAAATTATTTAAACTGCACTAAAATTCATATTAATCTTCTCCTTGATAATTAAACATTAGAGGAAAGTAACCAAATATGGGCTACCATTTTGTTTTTGCCTCAAAAATAAAAAACTATTAAAAAATTAACCATTTATTGACGTGAAAATAATCACACATACATTTTTAAAGAGCTAAGGAACAATCTTATGTTCTTAATATTACAATATAATTATTAAATTGAGCATTAAACAAAATATCAAAATAGACGCTAAATATGGAACAGGTACTCAAATATGGGCTACAAGTAGAAACTTATAATATCTTGTACGAAAATAACAATTATAAATATTTATCATATCAGAGATCAAATTACTTTGGTAGATGGAAGAAATCAGCTATCATATCAATCATAATTTACTACAAAAATCACAATATATCCAGGTGTCATGCTCTGGCCCAGCACAGTCATTATGTGCCCAGAGCTTACACATTAAACATCTGACCCACAGTTTTCCTGCTGCGTTTTCGGAAAAAGTTCCTGACAAAACATACACGCTGCATTGGCAGTGTCAGGAGCCTGTATTATATATTATATAGGCTAGCCCATATTTAGGACCATAGTCATAGCCCATATTCAAAATTCTTTACTAAAATCAACTTGATCGTGTACTCTACAAATCATATAGAGCAAGCAATAAATCGACCAAAAATCATACAGTTAAACTTATATTCTGCAATAAAACACATAGTTACAGTATTTAGATCTAATTTTCATTTATTAAATAACACATTGATACGTACTGCAGAAAATTTTTCGACAGCAGTAACGCAAGTATGACCGACCCTGGCGACAGCTCGCGCGCGAATGACGATAATGAGTGAGTGCCATGTTAGAGCGAATGAATGCGATAGACGATCGTCATTTGTTGCGATTTTCGATTGTAGGTTTTCGAGAATTGTTACTAGCCCATATTAAAGCACTAGCCCACATTTAGTTACTTTCCTCTATATTTAAAACAAAAAAATATTGGATTTTTAAAGCAAACAACATTAAAATGACAAAAAATGTTGAGAAAACGCTTAGGGTGACAATCGTTGGGTATTTTACCCTATATTAGAAAACCTAAAGAATAGATAGGACAAATTGCAGTTATTTTACAAACTCAATCCGATAACTGTAGTTACGGAATTCGTTAACTTTGTTCCCTGGCTCAAATGTATTATGTATGAGTCCCACAGGTGATGCATAATGTATGGCAACGTGGTCTTCAAGGCCGGCGCGGCTGGTGCAAAATGTACAGTTTATCTGTTTTGAACTGCTCACCGTGCAAGCCACGTGGATTCATAAACACATTTTATTTATTTATTTATTCTTTACGGTATTTTCCTAAAAGAGATTGTGTAAAAGGCGAGCAGCATTCTCACCAACTAAACTTTGGACAAAGCAGAAATCATCGACGGCGGTTTATGTAAATTGGATGTACACTGTATGAATTATGTCTATGTATATAGGTATAGAAGTAGGTGATAGTCTATGATATTGGTAATCAAATAATATTCCTTTTACTGTGCTACGTGATGTATTTCCAGTTCTCCTAACGTTCACATCAATCATCTTTACTACTCCGTGATTAATAATAGAATGTCCTACGTATGTTCCAAATAGATTGACATATTCCTTATTCTAAATATTTAGTTTTTCTTCATGAATCTTCTTGTATGACAGCATCTGAAGTTGTAGAAACAAACATTTTTATACTTATATGATTATGAGGGATGTAACTATATAATACATGGATATGATATGAAAATATTCTCGATATACATTTTGGAGAGAATGCATAGAAATTACATACGTATTATAATTTAATTCCTGCATCTTTATTACACGACGCGACGTACTTCGACTATCGATCCTTTTGAAGTAAACATCCCGCCGATACAGATGACGCGGGTTGCATCGTCGTTCATTATACGTACGGTGAAGGAGTGCTAGATTGCCCTGTGTCAGATCAGCGTTCCCAAAAAAGGCGCTAAGTGGTGCCCCTGAGCACGTTTCCTAGCAAGCGAGGCACGGGCGGGTGGGCGGTATATGAAGCAACTGTACGTGACACGTGTAAGAAATCTCCAATCCATTTAAATTTCATTTGACTATTTTTATTGCAATGTAATAATTATTTCTGATTTTGTTTTAATTTTAAATTATAATTATTTTATTGGTTTTAAATTTGATTTTATTTTATTCGATTTGATGTTGTTTTGAATTAATTTTATTTTATTATCAATGTATCTTAGACTTTTTTTTTAATTCTAAATTATAACTTTTTAAATTTGATTTGATTCTATTAGATTTGATTTTGTTATGAATTTATTTTGTTTTTATTTAAGATTTTCTTTTGATGGTATCTTGTCATTTTAATGTGTAACTATAACTTTTGATAAAATCAGTAATGGTATAAATATTTTTACAACTGAGCGTATAATGTGAATGTTGTGCTCACCTGTAATTGTGTGTACACGATTGTAAGTTTTATTTATCTTGTAATATTTGTATTGTGAAGTGTAACATACGTTGATGTGCCGAATAAATAAATAAATAAATAAATCCACTATGTTCTCCGCCTCGGTGGAAACTGGCCCTAAGTTATAAATAAAAATGTTCATGTATTAAAGTTCTAAGATCTAAGCGGAAATGCCTGTTTTGTAAACTCCTGTACGCTTCCGATTTTTTCTTCCATATTATTTCTGAGCGACTTTTTGACCGACTATTGCTATCAGTACGTTCTATTTGTCTCCTACAAAAAAGCGGTCACCGATTATTGGACGTGGGCGGAAAGCGTCAGTCTTTACGCAAAGTTGGACGTAAATTTTCTAGCTAAGTAGGTTTTTGTTTAAATAAAATACGTATTTTATAAATTTTAATTAAAAAGAATAAAAATATAGCTTCGGCAAAACTGAATTGCAGAATAAAAAAAGAAAATTATGTATCGCAAGGATTTTCCAAAACATTTTAATTACTTTGGCACTGTATGAAGAGTAACTATATCAAATGTATAACAGCGTTATATAAACCAACTTAACTGTATTCAGTTGTATTCGTCATCTGAACTGAACGAATTCTACTCAATGTACGATGTATGCATGCTTCCTTGTCCCTTGACTGTGTTCAATACGTCCACGTGAGAGTTTATAAATGAACATAAACACTCTATTCAATAATGTATTAATATTGGGAAACAACGTGATAGAACGTCGAATGTTTTCGCTGTCCGTATGTCAATGTGACAAACTGACAACGTGAGGCGTGGTTGGCCATGTGCACTTCCGAATCGTGGCCACAACGTGCCAACGCTAGGGATGCCAAACTGCCAATTGCATGCCTTTTGAATATCCCTCGTTTTATTGACTTTAGACACTAATTTTTAAAACTAAGTTTTAACTTTTTCGTAGAGAAATTAGGGGTCATCCATAAATTATGTCACACGTTTGGGGGGAGGGGGGGGGGTCCGATGTAGTGTGACATTGTGTGACAAGGGGTGGTAGGGGATCCTAAATTTTGGGACGTCACATTTCAAAATCGAATATTGGTACTTATTTCAGAGCTGCTGTTTTAATTTAATAATTTCTAGATGTAAAATAATATGTGACGTCACACTATGGGGGGAGCTCACAAATGTGCCCAGCTGTGATAAGGAGGGGGGGAGGGGTCAAAAAGTCATGAAATTAGTGACGTAATTTATGGATGGCCCCTTATACATTATTCCACAATTTACCACAATTGATTACGTGTTTATTATTTTTAGGAAAGCTTTGCATGCTTCCACTAATGGGACCACTGCTTCAGATCCATACTTCTTTGGGATGGGATGAAGATTTTTGGGATTGGTTAGCGTCGGCTGACATCCAGCGCATATGGAAAGATTCCATATGGAGATCGCACTGCGTTATTGTATTCTTTGAATTTCACCAATACTTTAATATACTCGTAATATTATGGGTCTAATAATATACTTAGTGATTTATTTTTTGTCAGTAATAATTTGATTAATAGATTTAATATAATTTTAGATACAAATCAATTGTTAAATTGTGCACTCTTGTTGGACAACGATTGATTTAAAGAGATCTCATAACAAATCTAATGGCATTGGATAAGTGCTTGTCGAGCCAAGCGTTGCGCAGGGTTCCGTAGTTGGAAATTTGGAAGTTGACGACTCTTCTTTGTTTTCCTAACTATGTTAGCAATCGTCTTGTAAAATGAGCGCGACCCCACTTATTTTAACGTTACAACTAAAACCAACAAAACATCCAAAAACAACCATTCCTTCACTTAGTCAAAGTGACAAATAACATGTATATAAAAAAGGAAAAAAAGAAAGAAAAAAAGAACATGTAGAAAAAAGTTTATCAATTACACACATACACCGGGTATTGGGAGAAGTGCCAGCCCTGATATTGTTTCCATGTAATTCTTTCATAAATGACGCTAATGTAAAACGTAATGGGACACATTGTTAAGCAAACGTCACACGGGCAATGAACTATACTAAGTGCTTGCGAACAAAGAGTTTTAAATAATTACTAAATAGCTTTGTTTGAGAATAATTCATTGCGATGGACATATTTACCGTTTTTTTATTTGTTCTGGTTATTGTTCTTAGTAGTCATCAACATAATCTGTTTTATAAAATGCGAAATAAAATCTTTTTTTTTTTTCAGAGCACTTCGCCTATGGGTAAAGCGGGAATGAATTTTTCTCGTATTCCCTTTAGTGTGGGATATTGTTGAGGTCTTTCGAAAATATGATGGGTCTGCAAAAACCATTTTTCGATTCAGGGGTCTGTTTGCGAAATATTCTGCTTTAAATTTCTAATTTTGGTCAAGGGGGGAAACTATCCCCCCCCCCCCTGCCAAAAAAATAAAGTCTTTTTTTGACTCACAGTCATATCTACATTACGGTGACTTACAGTTAACATCGTATCACTAGTATCCTAGTTCCTGATAAAGAAGGCTTAATACACTTTAAAAAACATGTCACTAAAATCATAGTTTTTGACTGAGACTCTACATATAAAAACCTAGTTTGTGACTGTGAGTCTACAATTCGGAAGATTACAGTCAAAAAAGTAGTGCTGAAATCCTAATTTCTGATTGTGACTCTGCATTCTGAGGAGGATTACGCTCAAACACGTACCTAATGCTAAAATTATAATTTATGACTGTGACTCTACATGTCACAAACGTTTGCGCTCAAAAACGTAATGCTAAAAACTTTAATTCAAATTTCTGATTGTTACTCATATACATATAGATCTATGTGTTACTCTACATTTCGGGGGATCACGCTCAAGAACTTTATGCTAAAGTCTTAGTTTCTACTTGTGGCTCTACATTTTCGGGGCGTTACGTGACGATTCCTTTTTCTGACAGAGACACTAGATATAATTTTAAACTTCTATGCCTGGTCAGGTCGAAGTCAGTGGAAACCCTGATGGAGGACCGTAGTGATTCTGACGTGCAAATCGATCGTCGGAACTGGGTATAGGGGCGAAACACTAATCGAACCATCTAGTAGCTGGTTCCGTTCGAAGTTTCCCTCAGGATAGCTGGCGTCGATTTGGACAGTATATCATCGCGGACACTGAACTGTATTAAATGAAACGGGTACTCACGATCGATACGGACCTCCGGCGGCACTCAGCAGTCTCGCCGTAGCCATGATCCATGTAACTGGATTCTACATCTTGAAGTCTCGGCGCAAACATTTGTCATGAATATT
Source organism: Thymelicus acteon (assembly GCA_951805285.1). Lineage (NCBI taxonomy): Eukaryota > Metazoa > Arthropoda > Insecta > Lepidoptera > Hesperiidae > Thymelicus > Thymelicus acteon. The sequence continues at coordinate 6,528,707 of OX638233.1, forward strand.
TCGAGGTTTCGTTTTGTGATGTTTATTTGTGTATCTCCATCTGACTCTCACTTATTGTTACTGTTTGGTATTGAATAAATAATATCTCACACTATGATACCCGTCGCTTCGAATTTGAGAGATATTGTGTACACAGATTCTTGATCCATGACGAGTACTTCTTGATTGTTTCGTATTTCGTAAGCCTCGTCTTGCAACGTTCCTTACTAAAACGAGACAAAGAAATAGTTTATTTAGTTGAGATCGTATTATAATTTTCCTATGTTGCTATCTATCTATATGTATCTCAGAGGCGATACAGCGCTACAAGCCGAAAAGCTCAGCTTACTCTTATTGCTTTACTATCATCACTCTGCAGCTCTTAACACTCATATTATTTATTGATAAATATTATACGTAGGTATGTAGTGTTCCGTGTGGTCGGAACAAAGATCCTGAGATCCTGGGTTGTATGTAGGATTGCCAGCTGGCAAGACTGAAATATCTGGACAAAACTTCAAAAAGTCGGCATTTGTTTTTGTATTTCACATTTGTATTTTGTTACATTACATACAGTTACATTTTGTATTTTGTCGGGACAATCCAGATGAATCCCGACCATCTGGCATGGCAACCCTAGTTGTATGACACAACTGGGATTGCCTTGTTCTGAAGGCCTGGGCACGCCACTATTCTATCTATCATAATCATTAGGTTTTATTAATTTGTTCATAGCTAGACATATTCCTCTTAGGACCGATAACCTTTGGGGCAGAAAGGTCCTCAAATGGCGCACACGTCTCAGAAAACGGAGTATATTACGCCTACGTCCCCGAGCAGGTGGACTGACCTGAAGAAAACAGTGGACATCCGCTGGATTTACCGGTCAGAGTGGCGCAAATCAGGGGAGGCTTATGTCCAGCAGTGGTCCTCCAAGAGCTGATGGATGAATGGATATATAGCTCTATATCTTTTAAACACTTTGTTATAACGTCATGATAAAAGGCTTAACTTTTTTAATCTAACAATAAAATTCTGCAATCGAGAAACTTCTCTTTGTCCAAAATAACATTACTATGGAAAATTCCATTACCTCATAATTTAATAATAAAAATGGCCGCCCGCGCCGGTGCACACATTGGCCAGAACGTGCAGCAATCAACGTGAGGTCCCGACCTGCCTCAACCTCGTGCCAGTCCACAGTGCTAGCTATGGTAGCCACGGTAGTCACGGGACTAACTTGCCAATAATTCATTCTATAGAACTACGTACTATTTCTTATTAAACGATTTTATTTACCCTTTTGGTGTGGGTCTGGTGAATAAAGTCGCTGATACACAAATGTTGTAAGCTTAGCTTAAGCTAAGACCTGGAAAACCATTTCCCGTAGTGAAAAGAAGGCATGTTATATTCTAAATTAACGAATCGGTACCATCGGCGGCTTATTGGCCCTTTTACTACATAATAACTGTAAATTATAAAATTAAAAAATGCGCCGACACTTTTATTTTTACTAAAAAACCATAAATCTGATAAACTTGAAACGCATGAACACTGACCGCTCATTTACACGCGCGTGTCGCGGACCGTCTCGTGGCGCGTCCGTAAGCCACGCCCCCTACGCGCGTGTGAACACCGCGCGAGCGCTCGCGCGAGCCCCTTTGGCGCGCGCCTACTAAACCGCTGCCGACGCGAGCCCGCGAGCCACGAGACGCACTGCGGTCTGGTCCGCGAGTGCCCTGTTCACACGCGCGCGTATGCGCGCGTCTCGCGGATTGTCTCGTGGCTCGCGCGCGCGTGTAAATGGGGTATGAAAATCATTCATTTTCTGGCCTACTGGACACATGCGAGCGTTACAGACCAATAATGTTGTAAATTTTTGTTAATTCTTTTATTTTGTGTCGGTTTGAAATTTTGATCTATGTATGTTCGTGTGTGTGGCACAAAAATAAACGTTTTTCTTTCTTTCTTTCTTTCTTCTAATTATTATAGCTAGGAATCATCTAGATCACGTCAGCTTTCAGACGAAAAAAAGCGCATCATAATCGGTCCATTCGTTTATGATGCCACAAACAGACACACAGACACGTCAAACTTATGACACCCTTCTTTTTACGTCGAGGGTACAAAATTTATGGATTTAGATATAATTTGTTTAAGTGGGAGTTGCTGAAGGAGTAACAAATATCCAACGATGAAAAGACATTGATTGAAAGGAAATTTATTTAAGGTGAAGTAAGTCGCAAATTAGACTATTTGACTCTACGTGAAAACCATTATAGACATTGAAAACCAGCTACACATCATTAAGAATATATATTTTATGAAAGATAATGATATATTTTAGTGAAGCATCGGCTCTGAAACACGATTGACTAAACTTGACTCGATACAAAAAAATCTCAAAGTTTCTTAAAATATTACAATTTTCAGTGTGCTCACCGGGGGGAAAATCAATGGCATTCGGTCATTGTTAAAGATATTTTAACGATATTTTTTTTACACTTTCTCAATGAAATGTGTAAGTAAACTATCGGATAACATTTTTGTAAAAAGAAATATTTAATTTTATTAAATTAAGTGAGCATGTAAAAGCAGTCATTCAGTTGCGCGCGAGCCAGACGTATCGCTGGGTCCGCGCCTCCCGCTTCGCCGCAGTCGGCCGTAGCGCCTTGTGGAGAGCAGACCTGTACGACTTTTTCTCAACCTTCGCGCGCCTTTTCTAGGGATGTTCGGTCCAGGTGCCTTGTATCGATACTCTGGATCGATATGGATCCTATCGCAGTGTATCGATCCAAGTGATTTGATACGATAATCTGGATCGATCCAGTATCGAATGATTTTTTTTACACGCTTTATATTAGCTTCACCTGTATGTTTGTTTGTTTGTTTGTTGGTTTGTTTGTTGGTTTGTTTGTTTGTAACTTCTCTTTGGACTTGATTTTGACCCACTTCAAACGGTCAGATTTCTTTCAAACTTCGTGGACTTATTTAGGACCGATGACAATTCAATATTTAAAGAAAAAAAGAATGAAAGAAAGAAAGAAACCTAATTACACGCTTTATATTAGCTTTAAATGGTCAGATTTCTTTCAAACTACGTAGACTTATCGAGGATCGATGACAATTCAATATTTTAAGAAATAAAGAATAAAGAAAGAAAGAAAAAAAAAACAACCTAAATTTCATTTAAAAAAATCAAACTAAAAATGAAAAAATAATAGTTAAAAAAAACTAACAAACACGCTTTTATAGATCATCCAACTAAAAAAAAATTAGAAAATAAATTTGAATTAAGAATCGTGTAATTGTAATAAAAGCGTGGGGTGCATGGTGTCAATGAGTAGAAGGGATAATATCTTTAAAAACACCGCACGCTTTTTTTACAATCACACAATTCTTAATTCAAATTTATTTTCTAGTTTTTTTTTAGTTAGATTTTCTAAAAAGGCGTGTTTTTAGTTTTTTTTTTAACAATTATTTTTAATGGGAATAGCCGGCAAACGAGCTGACGATCCACCTGATGATAAGTAGCTATCGTCGCCCATGAATATCAGCAACACCAAAGGCATCACTGATGCGTTGCCAGCTAAGAAAGAGAAGAAAAAGAAAGCAATTTTAAACAGGAATGTTTAATCCGGGTGTTTTATGTATCGATACTCCGGATCGTCATGAATATCCCAATATAACTTCGGAAAGGGAAGACCTAGACCCTGCGTGTTTTGGCTCCCCTGAACCAGCCCGTCGAGGAGTTTTCACCAAGTAAGGAGCCGCCACCCCTAACATCCCCATAACCCCCCCCCCCCCTACCCCCAACCAACTTAGTGGTGACACCGAGCCCATCCTGACATTAAGGAACATCACCCCCTCCCCTACAATCCTGTCACACCCCTATCACACACTCCCCCCCGCCACAAAAAATTAAACTCCACCAATCTTACCCCCACGAACCCCCCCCCCCCCCCCTCCCCCCGAAATTTTTACCTCGCCCCGCGGGCTATATCTCTTGAACCGGAAGAGATAGGATACCCGAGTTTGGGTTCAAACGACTCGTAAGGAGATTTACCATCTTTTGGCTCCGACGGAATTAATTAAATCTCCTCCTGGTAAATTCCTCACTCCCCCGGAAACCAATTTTTGACCCAGGCGAGATAGGATACCCGAGTTTGGGCTCAAAGTACTCGGAAAGAGATTCTTTACCACCTCCATCTGACAGAATCTCGCTATCCTATCACGCACACATCAAAATCACAGAAGGAATCGAGGTTTACTCCGGCCAAGATACGCCGCAAATACAGGACCATCACAGTACTTTTAAGTTAATATCGTTATATAAACTATCGACATGCTTAATTCATTGGGTTTCTAAATAAAGATATATCACTCAGCCAATATTATGGTCAATCGTTTTAGATTAAATTTTATAATAGATTAAATTTTATTCAAAATATTGCATATTTAAATATTGAAAAGTCACTTAAGTTTTTTTTTTAAAACAATGTGGTATGCAGTAGGAATATCATATTATAAATAATAAAATCTCACTTTGTAACACTATATTCGAATTAGAACTCTTGTGTCTTTTAAACTAAATAATCAAATAAATTCATATCATGCAAAGCTTATAAATTACATTTGCCTATCCTTAAATTTTAATGAACGCAGGAATAGTAAATTGGTAAAACGCTCAGGATCCAATCGATTACGACTTTCGCAGTGCTATTTGCTCGTTAGCAACTAATATATAATATACTATATACTATACTATATACTATACTATATACTACTATATTCGTATGCGCATCATTAAAAGTACCCTAAGAAAGGTACTCGATACTTTGAAGTATCGATACTTTTATGAGCCGGTGGTCCACAACTGTAACGCAAGTTTTCATTCTAAGTACGATACTTTTTTTTCGATACTACTCATGAGTACAGTATCGATACTTTCTATTCGATACGTGTCCCTAGCCAGACGAGCGCGCGGGGATCAGGTCCCCGCGCGCCGGCTGCCCGTACGCGTCTCCTTCACCCCCTCAAAACGTCTGTGAAGTCGATACCACGTCGCCTTAATCAACGTGTTTTCTTCAAGTTTCAAAAGGCTAATCATCCATTCATAACAAATTCTCCACTAAATTACAATAATGTATTCCAAAGAATAAGTACCTATTTCATTTACTTACTATTCATCTAAATATAACTATTATTATTTGAATCGTATTTGCTTATTGTATACGTAAGTATACAAGAAATGTCTATGTCTATCCCAATCTTATTTTTTTATGGAAATAGCCAGCAAACGAGCTGACGATCCACCTGATAGTTCAAGATCCCAGAGCGATCAGACATGACTTTTTATTACATGGATGAAACCTTAACTACTCAGTAGCGTCTAGTGTACTTTGAATACCTTGCGTGCTTGTGAAGCTTGCCCTGTGGCACATGGTCAGGTACCAGGTGCGAAAGGTAACTAAAAATAAGAGTTATTTTACTTAAATTAGTATGGCTGATTTTTATATATATTTTGTAGAATATTATTCTAAACTAGTATCATAAAGTGTCAGACACTTCTCATGGACCAGAGGGATTGTCAGACGCTTTAAATGCAAAAACTGACGAGCCTGCACAAGAGTTCTCCTTTGTTCTCAAAGGGGTGTGCCAATCACAGCGTATTTGCCAACTTGGACTCTATACCTCGCCTTGTAGATGTTGTTGGAGAACGTCCGTACCTATAACCTACAGGACAGTGTTACGGTAATTTTGATGACTTCACGTAGGCAATATTGGTTGTGACGTTAATCAACAGGTTTTGTGACAACACTAGTGACGTTGTCACATCACTAGAGAAAAGTTTTCGGTTGTCAGATATGTCATGTCAATTGGACCTCTCTGGCTTGCTCCCGCGCTTCGAGTGCCGATTACTGTAACCGCTCATCTACACGCGCGTGTCGCGGACCGTCTCGTGGCGCGTCCGTAAGCCACGCCCCCTACGCGCGTGTGAACACCGCGCGAGCGCTCGCGCGAGCCCCTTTGGCGCGCGCCTACAAAACCGCTCCCGACGCGAGCCCGCGAGCCACGAGACTTGCCGCGGTCTGGTCCGCGAGCGCCCTGTTCACACGCGCGCGTACGCGCGCGTCTCGCGGATTGTCTCGTGGCTCGCGCGCGCGTGTAAATGGGGTATAACTGTTTCCTCAGACTGTTATTATAGTGTGTACAAACTCAGAGGGAGACAATAATTATACTTCTCAAAAGAATATAGTGTGGTTATAATTTCAACGTACCCCAGGCGGTAGTGCTACACCATATACCTACATGGTCTTGTCCACGGACCTGAAAAAAAGACGGACGTAACCTCGTCTAATCGAGAGTGAAGCATAGCAATGGCCGCCCGCTTACCATGTGTGCGTAATTTTTGATTCGCGATTGAAGCAGTGAAGTGTCGATGTGTGGGTATGCTTACTTGTACGAATAGAGAGTTGGTATTACTATGAGTGCTTCACTGAATTTGTTCTTGGGATTACGTCCGCCTTTTTTTAGGTCCGTGGTCTTGTCATAGTTTTATAGGAGACATTACCTACTATACTGTATGCTGTATGGAAACAATGCTGTATTTGATAACAGCAGTATGTTAGTAAAACATGCGATCGATGCTTCGTAGATAGTAGGTACATTTTGTTAGTACACTAGCGCTATCTCAATACTCGAGTGTCCGTACACGTGAATATTGTAGCGATTAGGTCTGTGGAAATAGTTACATTGTCATATTAATAGAGTATTAATGATTTGGAATGTTAATGATTTGAAGGAAGGCGGGAGGGTAGATCTACCACACCGCATTAGAAAGCTTTCCCTGACACTGGAAGGCTATTCTGTTTTGTAACTTGACAGCGGAATCCGCGATGAGTTTCAAAATTGAAGTTTGAGTTCGAGAGTCACTTCACTTCGCAAGTGCGTACTAGATGATTAGAGACTGACATATCAATATGATGCAAGTTCGCTTTTGTTTTGTAACTTGACAGCGGAATCCACGATGTGTTTCAAAATTGAAGTTAGAGTTCGAGACTCCCTTCACTTCGCAAGTGCGTATCAGATGATTAGAGAATCACATATCAAGATCTCGGATCTCGGATCTTGCAGACCTGAGAAAGTATTCCACACTGGTCCATACCAGTTAACTTCTGCAGCAAATATTTAACACTATTTTATTTTTTATAATTTTAAGTTTTTTTTTTTTATTTACAGGAAGCTAATTTTAATGTGAGGAACGTATGGACATTTTTATAGCATTTAATTTATAGAGGTTATGAGGAAGATAACTTTTATTCTTTTAGAATATTTTATAGGAATTCGGTAACCTAGAATTATAGTACGGGTTACAATGATCTTTCAATTGCATTTGTTGTAAGTATACCTACTTACAATTCAGATTTTTTTCACTATATTCGAATGAATGTATGTACCCTCGTAACCTACATTCTATGCTGATTCCTTAGCAATCTGATTTTATCTTTATTTGCTGCGCACGCGCACGTGTAAACTATATTATAATGTAACGTGCGATCCTATCAGGTATTCCAATCTCGACATTTACGTTCGTTAAACACCTAACCCTTAGATTAAACAAAGAGAAGTCGGCATCACAATAATTGAGTAAAATGTATCACATGTTTCTCGAGATAACAAACAACAAAAATAATTTATTTTATATTTTTATGTAATGAATGATGATTATTTGTATTTAAAATGTTTAAACTTCGAACATCTAATTCCTTGTTATCAAATTATTCCGTATCGTCAGCGCCTATCACCGCGTCGTAGAGTCACGTCGACACGTTGAGTCACATCGAGTCTCGTTGCGCTGCCTGCCGCCACGCTACGTTTCTGCGTCATCGGCAACGTGCGAGCACTACGAACTACTTGAGTCGCAATTATACGTTATCAAGACAATTTTATTTTCCTTCGGAATTCAATGAAACTGAGAGTGCTGTAAGGACGAAATGACGTCACAAAGGAGTTTAAATGCACTAGTTTTAGCACATCTTTCTTTCAAATTCTGCTACATTAACAGATAATTAGTTAGGTAAGGTACTTACTTTTGTTTATTTGTTTGTTAATTTTACCGACAATATGTCTCTGATACCCTTCGTATAAAGCAGGACCTAAGTGTTATCTTTTAGTTATGGAGTACCACGAATCAACACATCCCTAAAGCCAAGTCGATGTAATTTGTCACGTAACGTAACTCACGAGTCACGCTCGCGAATGGCAACCCACGCGATTCTTTCTCTTACCTAAGTTACTCCGAAAGTTATCGTCATCTGTGCTATTTGTAAAACTTTTTTAAACGCGTTTAAGTACTAGTCAGAACGGTCTAATTAATTATTTTTGGGTTTTTGGTGCAATACGTGGTAAAAGCGTTTTTTTTTTTTGTAAAGATACTTTAATATATTTTAGTACAAACCTACTTCGCAATGCAACTTTTTCAATATTTACTTTATGATTATTTATCTGTAAGTGCTCCTGCTGATGTCACTGCATTTTGGGCCAGAGTTTTGTAATTTTTTCTGTGCACAATAAGAATATTACAGTATTGTAAAGCACTTCATGAAGAGCTTATTTTGTGTTCCAAAATCAATCGCTTTTCCTGCTGACGTACCTACGTACTTATTTTAATTTTATTTTCGGTTTAAATAAATAAATATAGTATATAAATAATAAATAAATAGCACACAAGTATTATAATAATTAACTATAAACAAACGTTAATTTTAATGGAAAATTTGGGAAAATTAAATACAAACTTTTAATTGAACTTTGAATTAGAAATACGACGTGACGAGTTTTCGCCCTTAAATAAAAACTATACCTGCCATTATGTTATTAGAAATTGTATAGTACTGATGAATGAGTTTCATATGAGGACAGATTTTCAGAAGGCCTGAAAAATTTTGTTTGTACGGAGCAAAAAGTTCACGTTATAGGTAACCGAAAAATAATTGAGATATTGCTAACATTTATCATGTGTAACAGTGAAGTAATTTTAACAATTATTGGATATTATCTAACATATAAATATATTACGTTTAAATTTAACTGTGTGGTTTCAGTCAAATAAAAATTGAAAATAGGTACCTTACTACATTTAAAATACAAATTTTTTATTTTTGTATTTTTTCTAAGCATTATCAGTATTAGATTATAGACGTATAGTCAGGAAATCAGGGAGAGTCACTTTGTATACCTGGCTTGTGTAGGGCGCATTTTCATGTAAAAAATTCTTTTTACATTTCCCATTTTAATGAGGAATACGTAATTAATTTTATGTAAAAGAGTAAATATTCGGAACGTACAAATTCATATCTTTTTATCCTTGTTTTTCCTCAAATTTTCAGTAATGACTATGATCAAAATTCGACTGCTGCGAGACTACATTTGATAATGCTACAAGTCTACAAGGCTACAACAAGAGCTACAAAGCGTGCGTAGCCTCAATAGACCGAGAGAGAACACGTTTTTCGAACGGTCTCCGAAGAGCAGTACTGTAGTAAATAGGTATTATGTAATGGTAATGTTTCTGTATACAACGCGATATTTTCGCATGACAGTACAACGTGGTTTGATTTTCCCTCTCTCTCTAGCTAGGGCGACAAGACACGAGGCATGTCGACGCTCAAGCCTTCGATTTCCAAACGTAGACTGTATATTGCTATCTTCTGTTCATTCTACGTTGAGAATTCACTCGGAGCACACGCGTCCTAAATTCTCGCGTCGTAATTTCGATTATCCAAGCATTCCCGTTTACTGAGTGTTGTGTTACAAATCTGTGTCACTCCAGCAAAATGTGTGAAAAAAGAACAAGGAAAGTTAAGAAAGGTGTGTACTATTAATATTTTATTAGTAATCTGTGAAGGTAAACTGAACCGGCGGAGGCACTGACCTACCGCACACAAAGCCTAGCTATTTATTACTTATCTGTAATTGTAGAATAAGTATTTATATTAAATTTCAAGTTTCAAATTTCATGTATTTTTTCAAGAAACTGCAAAATTTGTTGTTTAATCTTAATATTTTTTTTACATTTACATCAGACAACTCTACAATTTTGTTTGATAATAATCTTGTACGGCCCTCTAGCTTAATTGGTAGACCTTTCCTTGGAGTTCTCTCAACTTTCTGTAACAGATAAATTTTAGTGTTACCTGAGCTGTTTGATTGAAAATATCGATAATAATAATTAGGTAGTTACTCCACATTAAAATTGTATAAAAGTGTACTTCGATTTTCTTACCATCATGTCCCGTCTGCTAGATTTACGATACCTTTTCATCCAGTTTTTTCATAACTGACATTAAATTGCTTTCAGTTATTAGCAGACTTCAGAAATAGGACGAGATTATCAATTCGGTTCAATATTGTTTATGTAGTTACCATATTAGATTCTGCTGTATATAAGCGTTTATTTTTGTTTGTTTTCATAAATCAACAGAGGTGTGTTAATTGACAATTGACAACTCAGTAGCCTAGTTGTAGCGACCCTACCTGCGAAGCGAGGAATCCCTGGTTAGGTTCCCGGCCGGGGCAGATATTTGTGTGACAGATAAATCATTGTACTGTGTTATTGTGATGTGATTGGGGGGGGGGGAGTGTGTTATTTATTTATTTAATTTTAAACGAAATTGATTTATGAAAAAACAAGATTAATAGCTAGTTATCTCCTTAAATCTAAGAACACGATGCTGCATTTAAATGCTTATGGGCCTGTCTTGCATCTTCTATCAAACATGATTTTTGGAGTTCAAAATAAAATTCTATTCGCACTTCTCTAAGTAAAATAATGATTCGAAACGAAACGTCAGAGCAATAATATTTATAATGTTTCAGAACAATAATTATATATTAGCATGACCTACTTCAGCGACCTTGCTTACGAATATTAACACAGTCCAACCAACGGATAACTTTATATTTTAGTCGGCTTTTGTTTCCATAATGACAATATTTTTGTAGTTGTTAAAACGCTAATTACGAATAGTAGACGTGTGAACAGTTTGTTCACCTGATGATATCACTTTAGTGAACAAATTGGAGTATACATATAAATACAAAGCTATAAATGATCAACACGCGCTACATAACTTCAGGCAACTATACGTATAATGAAAGGTCATTCACCTCAACGTCTACATATATCCTACTTTGCTTCGCGTCACCTATTTAATCTATGTGTGAATTGCTTTTGTTTAGATTAATGATAGATTTAAAAGTTATTTTCTGGCTATTCTCTTGATTTCAGTTACATTCGTATGACCAGTACATATCCGTAGTTTCAATTACTCAATTCGTTTGCTGGAAATTTTGATTAGTTGTAAAACAACTGCTTAATCTAGCTACTCGCACTTACTGTGCATTCAAGCAAATCACATTTATTTGAGACTAGCTGTTGCCCGCAGTTTCGCATACGGAAATTATGTTTTACCTTATTTGTACCTCTTGCAGAAGAAAATTTAAAAAACGGTGAATATATATTGAAGTACTTACAATATATTCAGTAATTTATATACTGAAACCCACGATAAAATCACAAAGGATTCCTCCAGGAGCGGGTTTTGAAAAATAAGCAATGTTCACATTAATTTGTATTTTTTTATTTTTTTTTGGCAAAATTTTGAAAAAGTGAAAAATATGTGTTCCATCAATTTAATCAAGGAATATTTGTTGCAAATTTGAAGCAAACTGATGTTTTAAGAATATTCGATACAAACTTTCATCCCGTTTCCCGTGGATCCGGAGTATTAGTAACAACTTTACTAATTTTCATCGAAATCCATTCAAGGGTTTTCATGTGATGCCCGGACAGACAGACAGACAGACAATAATTCTAAAAAAATATATTTTTGTGCTCTAACACATTATTGAAGAGTCCCATAATCGAATTTTTTAATTCGAAAATATTCAATGTACAGAAAATTTGCTCTTTGAGTTTTATTATAGTATAGATAAGCACTAAATATCCTAAATAAAAGACGTGACACAGTACTTTATACAAAACCATGACAGCATTGGTAAAGAATTTCTCAATAATCGCATGTAAGATGTAACGTAGCATTGACGTGTACATGATGCCGCATAATTTATGCGTCGCGCTGATTAATATATTTTATACACATGACGCTACACAATAGTTACGATTAAACATTTTGACGTCAGAATCAGAATCGAATGATAAAACCATTACGACATGATTTACCGTAACAGTAACGAATGGAAAATAATCGAATTGAGCGATTCATAATATATCTAATAATTAGCTTTTACCCACGGCTTCACCCGCGTGTTCAAGAAACAATGAATTGTTTAAAATGCATGACACATTCCTGATGCAAGAATTAATAAGTAGTTCCAAAATTTAAAAGATACTAAGAGGAACCATCTGTAAAACCTATGACCCTCTTTAAACCTTCCAACTATAAATATATAGTTATATCAATTCATATTATAGTAAAATATATTTAAATACATACTATATAAAATTAATATCAGTCCATAGCCTTTACGAAGTTATTATTAAAACACTTTTCATTTTCATGAACTTTAATTTTACGTAAAGAAATGGACTGACGCGGAAACTGCATCCTTCTGTTTAATTTAATTTATTCTCGGACAAAGATTAAAACTGAGGATAATGAGAAGCGTGGCCCCTCTACATCCTGCATTGAAAATTAACATAAGCTTTTGTCGCAACAGCTTCGAATGATAAAATCTCTGAATAGAGCACTCACGTGGCGCCTACATGCGTCGGTTTTTGTTGGCGGTTGCTTTTTGAACATGCGCCATTGAAACGTGACTGCAGCGGAAACAATGTTTAAAGTATTTTTAAACTTAAACCAAGCCATACATACGAGTATTTCGGGATAGTTGTTTACTAATTAGATAGCGTTCGGTACATTGAAGCAGTTATATTTATAATTATCGGAAGATTATTTCGAAACTGTTTAACAAGGCTGGAATGCGAAGTTTGCAACTCTATAATTATTATGCTATCGTACGCTATTTCGGGTAATTACACTTATCTTTTGAATTAAAACAAAATAATTAATGTAACCATAGACGTAAGTCTACCGAAAATTTAATATCTTGCAACTTATTTGGTAGTTCCTGCTGCGAAGCGAGTGGTCCTGGCCCCTGGATTTGTTATATACTCGAACAGACACTTATGATATAGAAAAATTTTTGATCTCGGATCGTAGGTGTTTGTATGTTATATTTTTTGTGTTGTCGCCGTTTTCGTTTCATTGTTATCTCTTTTTGCTACACAACACAACTCGAATGTAGTTGCGAGGTTACGGCTACAATCGCGATGTTTGCTATTGTCATTCACACTACATAGTACCACAATGTACGAACTTGCTTAGTTACACAGTATCAACTATTCTGATAAGTAAAAACACGTTCCTAAGCACGTTTTTTCTATAGGGCCTGAGGAGCTAAGACAAACAAATATAAGACAATAATATTAATATTACAATGACAATATAAAAATTCTTAGATAAGTTGGTATATCAAATCCAAAACCTTCATCACGTAACTAATAGAGTTATCTTAGTAAGTAAGTTTTATATTATGAGATTGTGTCTAAAGTTTATATTATTTTGTTACAGGATCCCATTTAAGCCGCCTGCGTGAGGCAAGACGGATCCAGAGATTGCACTTGATCTCGTCACCCGTCTCTACAAGTGACGAATCCAATTCACTACCACCGATAGTACACCACCCGGCAGTAGACAAGGTCGCTCAAAATCGCGTCATATTAGAATTAGCGTGGAAAACAATCGCTCTGATGCACAAAAACAAATTAATCCAGCAAAAGATTATTGCGCTACAGAAAGAGACTTCGGAATTTGTGGCTTCCGTCATGAACAACCCTCAAAATAGACAACAAATTGAGCTCATGCGTTGTGGCGTTGGGCAAGTACAAATTCAGCAAATTGAAAACAAAAATCTGCCGCTTAAAGTAGAACCTAATGTGTAATAAGAACAGAATGTACTTACAGTACTTTAATTCTCGATACTTACTACTCAAATTATCAGTAGTGATTAAGATTCTTAAGATTCGAGAATCACCACACTGTTCGATTCTCAATTAATGAATGTAAGAACAATGCACTTATGAAAGAATGATTTATACTGTGACGTTTGCACTAATTAAGTCTTTAGATCTAATAGGTGTGTATATTTTCGTGAATCTTTCACATTTTACTCTATTAATAGATTAAATTGCCATTCAATGACTGCATCATTTTTATCACACATAAAAATGTATTCCTCTCATTTGACTTTAAACATTTCACCGACATGTAAAACACTGATGTAATTTAAATTTTAATTGGTTTTCGAAGAACTTGTGAATAATGGTTACATGTAGGTACTGTACATGTATTAATGCTATTTAAGTAAACCTACAGTTTTACAATTATAAAATTTTTCTAAATATTTACCTGGACACATGTCCTATAATTTTTTAATTATGTTTGTCATTGATAAGCAATGTTCATAATAAGTTCAGGATCATCCAAACTGTTACTCATTTCTACCGCTAGGGTTAAGTAAGTACTTATTGTAAAGGTAAATAAATGGAACTCTCGTCGAAGTAGTCGTTGTCCACTAGAATTACATTTTACCTTCCAGCAATAATATTTAAATGCAGTGTCTTATTTGAAAATGTTGTGGTTAAAATAGGAAGACGTCTTGTTGTAATCTTATCATAAGGTTGTAATATGAGAGGCTGTATAATGTTTAAATATAAGTTTAATATTAATTCGCTGAATTAAACAACATGTAAATGAAAGTCAGAAAAATATTCTCAATTTTAAACATGGTTTGTTGATTGGGATGTAAATGAACAATTTAAAAATTAAAAGCCTAAATGTACATTAATATAATATACCTTAGTATCTAAGTAGATTTAATTTAATAGACAGTTCCATCTCCGAGTCCATAATTTATTTATTAAGTTCTTACGTAAGTTATTTAATTTGCCTCCTTGTAAATTGTAAAACATAAGAATTCTTTGACTGAATAGATCTCGTGGCTATAGTTAATCAGCATTCATTAAGAAACAGTTCCATTCATAATTTAATAATTATGTTAAATCCTCCTTGTTTTAAAAACAATAGAAATTTAACGCATCAGTGATGCCTTTAGTGTTGCTGATGTCCATGGGCGACGATAGCCACTTACCATCAGGTGGATCGTCAGCTCGTTTGCCGTCTATTTACATAAAAAACGAATTATCAAAACTTTTAGGCCACCCCATGTAAAACATGTAAAAAACCCTGTATACTGTATAAATCTATGTAAAAAAATTATAAATTCGCTTTCCTATAAAATTTATTTAGATACTACAACCAGCTTTGATTACGAGTTAAATAATAAAAATTGTGAACAAATTTCCGTCTCGTATTTAGGTATAAAATTTAATTTTAACTAACGAAAATAAGATTTTCATAATTTAAATTAACTGCTCGTAATATTTGTATAAGTTTGAGTATTTGCCACATTACATTTTATAAGTTACATTTGCATTTATAGACTGTAGTCGATGCACAGATCTACCAAACTGTGTTCATTTTAATACTCGTCCTGGAGTATAGAGCCTCGTGCCTAGTAGTTTAAACGTTTTTGAAAAAGCATTCACAAGATTAATACCTGTTTGTAAGTACTTATATATAATATAATTACAGTCACAGGAATTTCTTTGTAAAAAACCTATTAATTATCTTTCCTTTTGTTATTCACTAAAAGATGACAAGCTCAGTAGCTCGAGCACGAATATTTGCGAGAAAGTATTCGTATGGTTAACGTAATTTGTATGGCATAACGTAACGTTAATTTGTATGGCATTTTTTCAAAAGCGCCCCTATCGTACGTAAATGGTACTAAAATGCCATACAAATTTGACAAATTGCTTACGTTAACCATACGAATACTTTCTCGCAAATATTCGTGCTCGAGCTACAGTATTTACACAGAAGAAATAATAGTACTTATGTATTTGGCAAAATAAAATATTTTATTATTTTTCGCTCTTTATCTGTCGTCAGTGGGTAAGTCGCTACTAAGTACTTACATTTCTTTTCATATTTTAAACGTCCTTATTCATAGTTACGCAATTTTAATAATACCCATACAGTGATAGTGAAAATGTATGTACCTACATATTTTATATTATTATAAAGAATTTCAATAGAATTCCTATGTGGTTTTTTTGAGCAAATTCAGTTATTTTTTCAAAAAAAGTATTATTTTTTAACATTTCTTCATGTATAAATATGTACATTATTTTTTAAATTCATAATTATTTTATGGCATAAGTTTAGTATGTAATTTATGTTTAAGTTTTGAAATAAACTAGTCTTTCATGAATTTATTTCTTTGATTTCAAGTTTATACCTTCATTAGAAATCGTCATAGTCATTGCGACCTATGCTTGACCGCTTGCTGGATTTGCTTAAATATTCACTCTGGTGTTCAAGTGCGGTAACACATCACAATTTTATATCACAATTTTCAAGTGAGAAAAGCAAAAACATACAGTTTCTAAAAGTTTGTCGGTAGAAAAGTGCAAAGTGTTATGCGTTTCATCTCTAAAATACTATTAGGTACAAACTCAGAAATCTATTCAAAACAAAAGCATGTAGAGCAGGTCAGTAACCGGAACCGACAATGCTAGAAATTGTCTACTTTAAAAAGAACATAATATTTTTATATTGAATAAAATAGAAATAAGTATTAGGTACCTACAGTTTGTAACAATCATATTAGTGGAGGCATGTTCATTTTTAAAGCGGACGATCTGTAGTAAAACTTTTATCGTGTTCATGACATAGTTGATGATGGTGATGGTATCTTTTCCAATATTATGAAACGTGGGAAAATAATACCTTTGATTAAAGATGGAGATGGAATTAAAGATAGAGATGGAGTCAATGATTTCAAAAGTAACGTAAAGTAAGTTTTTTTCTTGCAAGCAAAAAGTAATCATTCATACGATACGAATTACGTGAAATCGTATTTTCACGAATGCCATGATTTTTTTTTAATTTTGTGTCATTTGCTACCTCTAAAGAGCGGTCCCGTAAGTAGTGGATCAAACTTGAGGATTGCCTTCAGGCCTGAGGAGTAATCTTTACCAGATGTAAAAAATAACCTCAGTAAAAGTGTCACCGTTTTCGAGATTTTAATCTTTGTTTAACATTTCAGAAATATACTTCAATGGTGTTACTCTACTTTTTACACGCTTTATATTAGCTTCACCTGTGTGTTTGTTTGTTGGTTTGTAATTTGTAACCGACTCCTTTGGACTTGATTTTGACCCACATCAAATGGTCAGATTTCTTTCAAACTTCGTGGACTTATTGAGGACCGATGACAATTCAATATTTAAAGATAAAAAGAAAAAACCTAATTACACGCTTTATATTAAAATACCAAACCAAATGGTGCCATGCCAACGCATTTTAGTCGGCTGCAGTCGGCTGCGAGGAAGCGAGACAAGTAGAAGTCATTTCTGGAAAACCCCGACCGTTCAAGAAACTAACGCTTTGTTTATTGTGCACAATAAAAACGTTTTCATTATTTCGAGGTTCGAACTTTATTTGAGTTTATTTAAAATTATAATTGGTAAATTACTAATATTTTACTTACATTTTTAAAAAATATTTACTTCCTACCCGCCATCTTGAACTGAACTGGACCGAACCATGGAGTATAGAGAAGGTAGAAGGAGGGCCATCTCATAAGAGAGGAAAGTTGAAAAAGTGTCCAGCTGTTTAGTGAAAAAAGAGGTTAAATAATGACCATTCCCAAATGGCGCTAGTGTCTGACAAATAGCGATATGAACCATGCACATAGCTGTTGTAGACGGAGTGAAGTTTGCTGAGTTAAAATATTTAAAAATTTTCATTGTACCCTCCATATTGCCAGTATACAAAACCTTAACTATTTACGTAGTCAAATGTAACATGGTAAATATAATAAAAATATTGCTGTGAGAAAACGTGATTTTTAGTAGTGTGAATTTTTGGAACGAAGTTCCTTATCGCGCGTTGCGAAAGGGGGCTAGGCGGAAAATTTGGTAACGAAAAGTTGTAACGACACTTTTTGCCGTCCTTAGTCGTTACAACTCGTGCGGCGTCGTTACATGTCGTGCGGCGTGCGCATGTTTCTCTGTCTGTCTCTCTCTCTCTCTTATAGAAAGCAAGCCAGATATTTTCATTTCTTGCAGTAAGTACTAGGATAGCAAAAACATACAGCAAGTGTGCCAAAACAAATCTGGGGTATTAAATTTCTCATAGGCTTTGTTCACCTAGTAGCAAGCTACAACTGCAAGGAACTTCGTTCCATCCGGGTGTCCCTTGACACCTCTCAAGTTTTTAAATTATTGTGATCCGCAGCGTCATCTGTAATGAATGGCGCTAGTGTCCGAAAAATGTAGGTATTTTCGAACATAGCTGTTGTAAGGAAAGAAAGAAAGAAAGAAAGAAAGAAAAGTTTATTTCACCTAAATTAACTACAGTAACAAATTATAGCGAAAAACAATACAACACTTAGATGTAAGATAATTAGGTGAAAAGGGTTCACGCTCAGCTTAATGGTCGCGGAAAAACCACGGCCGCTGGTTTTCAGAGTGACCCTCAAATTGTGCAGTTCGGATGACTGAGGGTAATACACATATTAACAGGACAATCCGACTCACTAATAAAAAAAAATCTGAAATTATCTAATAATGTAACTACTTAATTTAAATGACAAAACACAATGACTACCACGAATACACGAACCATTACACGTGTCTCCATAAACCGAATGAAGCGCTGTCACAGAGCAAAGATATTTTGCCATAGATATGTTATGTCCATACATTTCGAGGTTTAGTTTTCGATCCGCGATGACATGTCATAATTGTCAAAGCATAACATAGAATAGTCAGGCAGAAGGGAATAAAAGAAATAGTACCGATTAGGCATAATATTATTATTGTGATTTAACATTTTGAAATTATATTGCAAAAACAAATAACTTAAAGTATGTAATTATATAATAATTAAAAATGGCGCGATTAAGATATCTCTGGCGCCTTTATTTTAGTGTGGATTACACAAATTTGGCCCGTAAAAGACACTTTTAAAAGAATAAAAAAATCGCGATTTGGGCTTTGTTTAGAACATTCAGTACATTTTACGAGTTATTCGAGATACTTTCGAAAAAATTACAAAGTTACATTAGTTGCACTTTTAGGGGGGAGAATTTAACGGTTTTTGATTCACCAACAGGCTTCCGAACGTCAAACAAATGGATACTGTACGCGCTGAAAAGCGTGACCTTAGTGCGCGTTTAGGTCACAGTGTGTTTACAACAATGTAAGGTTTATTTTAAAATAATTAAAAAATTGAATTGAAAAAATACATGTGTTAGATTTATTTTTATATTGAATCCTTTCTCCGACCCTCGTGTAATAAGGAAGTGGCATGAAAATAGTTCTAGTTATCCAGGATTTAACCAACATGCTTTAGAAGATTTAAAAAAGATTAAATTGCAGGAAAAGAATATTGTGTACACTTATTACTGATAAAATAACTCTTATAGCGTAGGCATCCAGTTGGCTTCACTGTGAAATTTTTGAACTATGCTTACCCAATAACTTATAAGTAGCTCATCACTTGGAAATCTAGGAAAATTTAAAATAATGAAAGATAAAAGGATATTTAACGTTTTTATTTTACAAACAATCTAAAACATTCATTCTAAATTCAATCTTAAACAATCATTATATAAAGATTTAATTTGGTTCAATTTACGAAATATCTTCACTACCTAATTTCACTTCTGCCATATTAGTCTATGACGAATAGCATGTGCCATATTAAAATTTTTATTTTAATCAATTTTAAAAGAAATATTCTATATTAGTAACAAAATTTAACATAACGTTTTATGTATTTACCTATGGTATGTAACTCTATCATTATTATTCAATTTGGAGAAATGATTTTTGCAAAATCACAAAACACAACTCGGCATTTTTATGACAACTATAGACAGCCTCACTCAAAGGCAACTATCAACTGTCTAAAATGAAATCCCTACACTTGACTAGATTCGACTGACTTAATTTCAACGTCCTCTCGGCATATCTACCTCCCTATACATATGTAGAGGATCTTCAGTTGAAGGTCTACTAATGTTGTTATCAGGAAGGTTGCTTGAAATGATACTTCTGCTGGTTATCGGAGGAATATATTTTTGGTAAAAATAAACGGCTTTATATACAGAAATTGTAGAGAAGAATGACCAATAGAAATAGCTACATTAATTTACAAGAAAAATAAACACCAATAAGAAAAAGGATTATAAAACACGTGTAAAGGGTAATAAAATTAACAATGATTATTTGCATGCCGTCTCGTTCACTCCTGTAACAATAACGCTATATCTGTCGCTAAGTATTGCCATCTCGTTCTAACATCGCCGCTCTCCTTCGCAAGCGCGAGGCGATGTTATAAATATAGCGCGAGGCCCAAATGGGTGTACATTTCCCAGCGAGCTGCGAGCGCGAACACATGACACGGGCGTGAAGATATATACCTATGAAGATATCTGCCGGGTGCCGGGTGCTTCGAAGATGAGATCTTGTGGCTTGAAGACTGATGAAAAGGAACGAGGAAGATGCTGACGGACTGCGCTTATCTTGTTTCTTAAACAGACGTCATTCGTTTCTTAACAGAACGTCAAAGCAAATAAATATATTTCCCCTGAGGTGTTTGTTTCACTTAGCTTGAAATATAAGTTAGGCTGTTGTATTTATTCTTTCCTATTGGTAATTGGTATCCAGGTAACGTTTCGGTAAGGTAAATATGTAGGTATTGAGAAGGTATTGGTAACTGCGTAAGTATTCATAGGAGGTATTCGGTAGGTATAATGATAGCTGCGTCAGGCAGCTACATGACTCTCCCCCTAGCGAAAGCGTACCGGAAGCTTGCTAGTGCGTCCAAGTCTAGTGGTCTTCAGAATTGATGACTTAACTGGGCTTGACGATGTACTGGAGCTTGTGCAGGTACTTGTAGTTCCATCGTTGGTTTTCGCTGGTGTCTGTGAGTATGTAGCTGAGGTATCCTGAGTGCTTGCTTCAGATGTTGAGTCCTCTTGAGTACTGACAGTGTAAGCAGGCTTGAGACGGTCGATCGAAATAACTGCAGATCGCCTCTCAGGTAACAAAAGTTTAAATGTTTTGCTGTTGCGCTCAAGTACTTTGTACGGACCTTCGTACGTAGGCATTAAAGGCGTTTTTACGGCGTCAATTCGTATAAAAACATACTCGCAGTTTTGTAGATCCTTGTGAATGAAAATAGGTTTCTTGTTACTATGTGCGATTGTAGGTAAGGATGGCTTCGTCGAGTTTATTGTATTACGTAGCTGTGTGACGTAATCATAGTCGAGATTTTGTTCCTTATCTATAGTAGTAGTGAAGAAATCGGATGGTAAGCGTAAGTTGTAACCGTAGGTAAGTTCTGCTGCGCTCACACCTGAGTCGGAACGAGGTATTGCGCGTAAACCCATAAGTACTGTAGGTAATTCGTCTATCCACTTATTACGTTCTGATAGACGAGTTTTCAGTGCGGTTTTCAAACTTCGGTGCCATCTTTCTACCATACCGTTTGACTGAGGGTGATACGGACTTGTACGTATTCGTTGAGTTCCCATGATATTAAGTAATTTGTTGAAAGGCGACTTTCAAAGTTTCTTCCTTGATCAGTTGTTATCAACTTCGGTGAACCAAAACGTATAATCCAGTGCTCATAAAATATTTTAGCAATTGAGTCGGCGGACGTGTCATCAGTTGGTAAGGCTTCTGGCCATCTAGTTGCTCGGTCGATCATTGTAACCAGGTATCTGTAGCCTTCGGGTGATGGTGGAAGCGGTCCAACTACGTCGATGTGGACGTGTTGAAAACGATCAGCTGATGAAAACGATGTAATGTTGCTCGTTGTATGGTGCTGTACTTTACATTGTTGACATGGAATACACTGTTTTGCCCACGTTGCGACATCTGTGTTCATTGACGGCCAAAAAAATTTTTGCGTTATCAGTTTTCGAGTTGTTCGTATACCAGGATGGCTGACATTATGTAGCGCGTTGAAAACGAGTTGTCGATATTTCTCTGGTACGTATGGTCGAATGAACGATGTTGATGTCTCGCAATAAATAGATTTTTGTGAATTTGGTAGAGTAACTAGTTTGAGTGATAGATTACTCTGTTTTGAAAGTTGATCTATGGTACTTTTCTCTTCTTGTTGAGCTTCTGCGATCTTCTCGAAATCAATAGCGGTAGGGCATGTGATACTCTCGATAGGTATTCGGCTCAATGCGTCGGCAACAATGTTATCTTTTCCGCTAACGTGTCGAATATCCGTAGTAAATTCGGTAATGAAGATTAGTTGTCTCGCTCGGCGCGGTGTCTCTGAAGTTGAAGGAGGTTTTTGCAGTACGTAAGTTAACGGTTTGTGATCAGTGAAGATAATGATGCTTCGTCCTTCAAAAATTTTTCGAAAATGCTTTATAGACATGTAGATGGCGAGTAGTTCTCGATCGAATGTACTATAGTTTCGCTGTGTACTTGAAAACTTTTTTGAAAAATATCCCAGTGGTTGCCATTTGTTATCGATGTATTGTTGTAAAACGGCTCCAGCGGATAGATCAGATGCGTCGGTGAAGATAGCGAGCTTTGCGTGATGAGATGGATGTGCGAGTAAAGTAGCGTTTGAAATAGCAATTTTACACGCTTCAAATGACTTAGTTGAGTCTTCGGTCCATTGAATTATAGTTCTATCACGCTTCTTTGAATTATGAAGGTAGGCATGGAGTGGAGCTTGAAGTTCAGCGGCTTTCGGAATATGGTCACGGTAGAAATTGATAATTCCGAGAAAGCGCCTAAGCTCTTCAATAGTTGTCGGTTTCGGAAACTGTGATATTGCCTTTACTTTTTCGACAGGCGGTTTGATTCCTTGGCTGTTGACTGAGTAACCCAAAAACTTGACTTCAGGTTGTCCGAATATACATTTTGATGGATTATTGGTGATTCCATTGTCTTCCAATCGACGTAACACGGTACGTAAGTGTTGTTCGTGCGTTTTTTCGTCGGAACTTGCGATTAAAAGATCGTCAATAAATGCATAAACGAAATCCAGTCCTTGTAAAACTTCGTGAATAAAACGTTGAAAAGTTTGAGCTGCATTCCGTAGTCCAGGTGGCATCTTGGGAAATTCAAATAGTCCCATCGGAGTGATGATAGCGGTCTTCTGTATATCTTCTTCGCGAACATTGATTTGTTGATACGCTCGGTTGAGATCAATAGTTGAAAATATATTTTTCTGTGACAATTGATACGTAAAATCTTTGATACGCGGTATTGGGTATCTGTCAGGCGTTGTGATTGCGTTTAATCTTCTATAATCACCGCAAACTCTGATGTCACCGTTCTTTTTGGGTACGATATGAAGTGGTGATGACCAAGGGCTCTTGCTTGGACGGCAAATACCTTGTTCAATCATATTCTCGAATTCTTTTCGTACTATTTCATAACGATGTGGGGCGATTGGGCGCGCGCGACAATGTAATGGGGCTCCCGTAGTTTCAATATAGTGTTCGACGTTATGAATGGATGTAAGTTTCATTGATGAAATTCTTGTAGTACCGGGGAATTCCGATAAAATGTTGTGGTATTTCTCTTGAATATCGACGCTTCGAATAGTAGGTATGTTTGATGCTTCTACGTATGACTGCGTTGATAGGTTGGTAATACCATCTATTAGTTTTTTATTTTTCAAGTCGACGATGAGTTGGTGATGTCGTAGGAAATCGGCTCCAATGATAGGCTTGCTCACTTTCGCGACGATGAATTTCCATTTAAATAATCGACGTAGGTTAAAATCGAGTTCCAATGTTTTCTCTCCGGAGGTAGGTATGACAGTGTTGTTCGCCGCGTAAAGTTGAAAATTCAAAGGGCTTTGTTGTTGACCTTTGTACGGAGGTATTACCGATATGTTGGCTCCTGTGTCGATTAAAAACGTCATATTGTTTTTCTTGTCGGTAATAAATAGGCGGTAGGTTCCGCCGTGGCTAACGTATGATTCAGTTTTCCGACTTGGTACTTTCTTGCTTATAAGTACATGGCTTCGTACATTTTCGGGCTTCTGAATCAAAACGACGATGATAATAGGAATACGTCGAACTTGACTCGCTTCGCTGGCGTGTAGGTATTCTGTCGCGACTCGTAGATCGATGTCGGTTTTGGCGGGCGAATGGTCTTCGACTATTATTATTGTAGGCGTGCGGCGTAGTACTATTTTGTGACGAGTTGTAATTTTTGAATGAATGGAAATTATTCTGTGAATTCTTGATAGCGGCAACTTCAATTGATAGTTTTCGAATTTCTTCAATTAAAAATTGTGTTTCAGGATTTTTTGATGAATCAACGGCTGAGATGTTATTGTTCGTGTTCTCCATCATTTTGTCGGCGAGAAGTGCTTGTTCGTCGAGCGATGTTTTCGTGGAGAATGATTCGCTGACGGTAAGGACTGAACGGACGTGTGGCGGTAAATGGTTTGACCACATGAGTCGGAGAGTTGGATCTGGGACTTTGTCTCGAGCCAGGCTTCGCATTCGACGTAGTAGTTGAGTAGGCTTTTGATCACCTAACTCGACTTCCGATAATAATTTTTGAAGTTGGCGGTTGTCCGATTCTTCGTAAGCCGATATAAGTCGATTCTTCAACGTGTTGTATTGTTCTGTAGCTGGCGGGTCGTATAGCAAGTCTGATATTTGCTCAATATCTTGCTTCTCCAGCTGTGCAATTACCATCTGGGCGAGTTGGTTTTGTCCTCTTTTGAGTTCGCTGGTCGCTGCCTCAAAAGTAATGAACCATAGTCGTGGCTTGTCTCTCCAGAATGGCGGAATACGCATGGAAAGAGCTATTCCAGCGATTTCGGGTTGCTGCGGCTGTGGACATGCTGATTGGGTCTGTGGCTGGGAAGTGGCTTCGGCGTGCTGTGCGTGTTTCTCCATGACGATGGGTTGACGACAGGTTGCGGTACGTAGGTAGGCCTAGTGTGAAACGTGACTTCAGCAGGGACGGATCAGCAGGGTGTCTTTCGCAGTACTTCGACGAGGGATTCGTCGAGCAGGGATTCCTCGTGTCGGGTGACTTGCTTAAGAGTCACCGGCGTAGGTTGGTCCAGCAGGGATTCTTCTGAGAAGGAGGTCTTCTTCTAGAGTGCAGATGTTCTTCGGAGGTCACCAATGTAGAGGATCTTCAGTTGAAGGTCTACTAATGTTGTTATCAGGAAGGTTGCTTGAAATGATACTTCTGCTGGTTATCGGAGGAATATATTTTTGGTAAAAATAAACGGCTTTATATACAGAAATTGTAGAGAAGAATGACCAATAGAAATAGCTACATTAATTTACAAGAAAAATAAACACCAATAAGAAAAAGGATTATAAAACACGTGTAAAGGGTAATAAAATTAACAATGATTATTTGCATGCCGTCTCGTTCACTCCTGTAACAATAACGCTATATCTGTCGCTAAGTATTGCCATCTCGTTCTAACATCGCCGCTCTCCTTCGCAAGCGCGAGGCGATGTTATAAATATAGCGCGAGGCCCAAATGGGTGTACATTTCCCAGCGAGCTGCGAGCGCGAACACATGACACGGGCGTGAAGATATATACCTATGAAGATATCTGCCGGGTGCCGGGTGCTTCGAAGATGAGATCTTGTGGCTTGAAGACTGATGAAAAGGAACGAGGAAGATGCTGACGGACTGCGCTTATCTTGTTTCTTAAACAGACGTCATTCGTTTCTTAACAGAACGTCAAAGCAAATAAATATATTTCCCCTGAGGTGTTTGTTTCACTTAGCTTGAAATATAAGTTAGGCTGTTGTATTTATTCTTTCCTATTGGTAATTGGTATCCAGGTAACGTTTCGGTAAGGTAAATATGTAGGTATTGAGAAGGTATTGGTAACTGCGTAAGTATTCATAGGAGGTATTCGGTAGGTATAATGATAGCTGCGTCAGGCAGCTACACATACAACATCATTGTCACAGAGTATGAAAAATGTGACACGGATTTTGTTCGGAACAGCCCGCCTATATAAATCGAACACTATTTTACCAACGTAATTATAGGTTTTCCATTGTTCACCTAAACAAAATGTTTTTTCACCGCTCACTTTATCGGTGAATCAAGCGTCGACACTGAAATATCGACCCTTACCTCTCACTTTTCTGCAATAGAAGTAGAAACACTCTATTTTGTCAAAGTGCAGTGTTGGTCCGTCGAATTAAGGAGCAGGCTATATTTTACTAATCTATGGTGCACTGTGAATTTTAAAATATTTGTTATCTATGACGTTATTGATGTTTATGACATATTGACATAGAAATTGACGTTTGACGTTTGACTTGACAGTCTTGAACTCTTGACTCGAAAAATTGATTGATTGTTCCTTGATCGTATTCGTATCGTATTTACCATGCGTAACATTATTAAAAAATAATGGTTCTGCTGCTTAGGTTAATATTTTTCGGATAATATCGAATAATCTCAAAATCTTTATGAACAATAATACTAATATGTATATTGTGCGACTATAATGTGATGTGTTAATTTTAACTTGTCCTTTTTTCAATTGTATTTCTGTAATCAAACATACTAAAGATGAGAGCATTGATACAACGTGTTAAGAATGCAAAAGTTACCGGTTAGTGACATATTTATTATTTAAAAATTGTAAACGTTTTTACAGCTTTGTTATAAAAAGCACCCTTGTTGAGGTACCTGCGAACTATTGTGCCTTGTTGTATTTTTATCGAATCTGGAAAATTTAACTTGTACAGCTAAGCAAAGTATGGGGTTGGATTTAGAATCCTGTAGCTGGAGTTCATACATAAGAATGGTTGAAGCTTATAGCGGTTCATCAGTCGATTACAACGGTATTATCGGCCTCAGAAGTAGCTTAACATTATAGTACTTTGTAATAGTAACTGTTTCATAACAATATCTATGACAAATTCAAGAAATATAATATGACAAGCTACTAAAATGTTAAGCTACTTCTGAGGCCGACTGTACCACTCACAAGTCTCACAACTCTGGGCGACGCATCGTTTTCAAGAAAATTTAAAAAAACTTTCACAAACTTAGTACCAAAATACGTATCTTTATTTAGAACGCCAGAAATGTCTTTTATACAATTCGGAGCTGTGAAATAAGTCCTATGCTTACTGTCAAATTGATCCCAAATGTATGTTCTTTAAATATAAACATTGGCGAAAAAAAAGATGAATGGTGGAAGGGGGGGGGGGGGGGGAGGCGCGAAGGGCCCCCTTACAAGGAGGGCTCGAGGGGCGAAGTTTAGAAACTCAACCAGTTTAGAAAGACCCTTACTGTAAAGAGTCGAATATAAGTCAATATAAATTAATTGAATTGATTTGAATTGAAGAGAGTCAATATAAGAAACCACTAAGAATAAACTATGGTAATCATGTATTACTTTTTTAATTACAGTAAACAATGAAATCATCAGCAATATAGAACAAGGGGCCTGCGTGTTTGTAGGAATATGTAATACAGATACTGTGAAAGACATGGAATATATGTAAGTGTTATTACATTATATGTATAGACTTATTAGTTTTTAAATCTTTATAAATTATATAAAACACAAAAAATGTTTGTATGGATGTCCTTTGTAGACTTTGAAACCATCCAATCAATATACCTCAAACTGGTTTCATTTGAAAGGCAGTAATGTGAAGATGGTTTGAGACCACTAAAACAATGCATTAGGCACATATTTTCTACTTTTTCCATACAATTTTTTTGTGTAGTAGTACATGCTGGGTATTCACTAGTATCAAAAATAAAAGTCCCCCAATGGTTGATGATAATATATTTTTGTCATATTATATCAGATTAATTTTGGAATAAGTTGTTAATACCATATTTATGATTGATATCAGAGCAAGAAAAATCTTGAGTATAAAACTATTTGATGATGAAGATAGCAAGAGATGGAAGAAGAGTATAGTTGACAAACAGTTGGAGGTTCTATGTGTCAGCCAATTCACTCTCTACAATACGTGGAAGGTAATTAACTCAATTATTATAACTAGAGACCATACTTCCATTTTTCATATTGTCAAAGGGTTACTTCACATTAATATTAATAAATGTTTTATTTTTCGTAATAAATACATTATAATACATTTTACTTTCATTAAAATCCCTTTGGAATCTAATGTAATAATACACAACAATCTCTGGTGCAATCTATATGAAATCAGATTGATTTGTAATTAACAGTATAAGGTCTATTATCTCATAATATTTAATTTTCAGGGAAACAAACCAGATTTCCATAAATCAATGCCTGCCGAGCAATCAAAAGAATTCTATGAACAGTTTCTACAAATATTAAGGAATGCGTACAGACCTGAAAAAGTCAAAGGTTGGTAACATTATGTTTAAAGTTCATACCTCTGTTATAAAAACATTGAAGTAATTTAGGTGATCTAATCAAAAAATAAATCTTTATAATAATAATAGCTGCCCGGACAGACTTCGTTCTGTCAAAAGAGTAAAAAAATAAAATTAAAAAAACTTGAGAGGTGTCAAGGGACACCCGGATGGAACGAAGTTCCTTGCAGTCAGTACTAGGATAGCAAAAACATGCAGCAAGTGTGCCAAAACAAATCTGGGGTATTAAATTTCTCATCGGCTTTGATGGCAACAAAGCCCAAGCTACTAGGTGAACAAACGAAGATGGTTACGACGAAACGAATACGAAGATGGTTTGAGACCACTAAAACAAAGCATTAGGCACATTTTCGATTTTTTCAATACAAAATTTTTG
Organism: Thymelicus acteon; assembly: GCA_951805285.1. Classification (NCBI taxonomy): domain Eukaryota; kingdom Metazoa; phylum Arthropoda; class Insecta; order Lepidoptera; family Hesperiidae; genus Thymelicus; species Thymelicus acteon. Next base: position 6,557,663 of record OX638233.1, read on the forward strand.
CGAAGTAGCACACTCCGGGTATCCACTAGTGAAGAATAAAATTAATCAATTGTTTTTAATTCATTTATTGATGAGCTGTTTCATAAAGGTAAGAACCCTGTCTGGTATTGTTTCAGATGGAGCTTTCGGTGCCTACATGCAAGTTTCCATACAAAACGACGGGCCAGTGACATTTTCTATAGAATCACCCGGATTTATCCCCAAGACGAGGAATCCTTCAGCAGTAGTTAATGCAGAGGAGGAAGATCGACAAGAAGAAAAGGGATAGTTAATATCCAAGTCAAATTAATATAAGTAATTTCAAATATTAGATATTAGCATGTATAAACAATTTTTATATAATATTATATATGAAACCAACAAAATGACCTGAGTACTCATTTATTTAATAATAATAGAATGATCAAAATGATTGCAACATTTGGGTATTTTATCAATACACACAGGATATACAGGTTGTCTCAAAAGTAGTACGACAAACAATAGATAGAGATAGCTTGGGGGATGACCTACCAGATGTCAAAAAATTACCTTTGTAGGGGGTCACCGTTTTCGCGATTTTGACCTTTGTTTAACTTTTCTGAAATTCGGCTCCTTCACTCCATCGTTTTATAGGATAACATGATATTGTCACGTGATTAAAATTGTTATATTTTTCGCTATAAACTAGCATTATTTCATCATAAATTAAGTTATTATCAAAATGCTATCCGCGATTATAATAGATTCATTCCGGAAATCCTCACCAGCTAAATAATAGTGGACGTTAGCAACACCAAAGGCACTATAATAAAAGCGGCCAAGTGCGAGTCGGACTCGCCCATGAAGGGTTCCGTAGCAGCAAGTAACATAATATAAAAGTTCTTGTACTTCGTTGTAACTTTGATCGATGTTTTTTGCGGTTTACGATTTATGACGTATTAAAAAAACTAATTACTAGATCTCGTTCAAATCAATTTTCGTTGGAAGTTTGCACGGTAATGTACATCATATATTTTTTTTAGTTTTATCATTCTCTCATTTTAGAAGTTACAGGGGGGGGACACACATTTTACCACTTTGGAAGTGTCTCTCGCGCAAACTATTCAATTTAGAAAAAAAATGATATTAGAAACCTCAATATCATTTTTGAAGACCTATCCATAGATACCCCACACGTATTGGGTTTGATGAAAAAAAAATTTTTGAGTTTCAGTTCTATGTATGGGGAACCCCCAAAATTTATTGTTTTTTTTTTCTATTTTTGTGTGAAAATCTTAACGCGGTTTACGGTATAAATCTACTGACCAAGTTTCAACAGTATAGTTCTGATAGTTTCGGAGAAAAGTGGCTGTGACATACGGACGGACAGACAGACAGACATGACGAATTTATAAGGGTTCCGTTTTTTGCCATTTGGCTACGGAACCCTAAAAATTACGCTATTTAAGACAAGAAAGACGATGTAATTAAGTGGGTTCAGCCCATTGGCGGTCCACTGCAATAATTGAAAAGGTCGAGAAAATTTTATAATATAATTGGTATAAAAACTTCACCGATAAGGGAACGTTCCCAAACCACGTGACCCATTTTTTACCATTTTTTACCCCCCTCCCCCCCTCGGTGACCAACCGTGGTATATAAGAAGACCCCCCCCCCTCCCCCCTAATTTTCACGTGACAAATTTTTTTTTGCAGACAGTTAAAAGAATATAAATTAGTATCTATTGCAGAAGTATAATAAAATACACTTGACAAGAGGGTTTCGTACGTTATGTATTTACCGTTGTTTTCCAATTTTATTTATTTTTGCCGTTTTTTTAAGATCATTTTCCTGTAATATTTAAGTAAAGAACTCTGTATTTTTTTAATTCAAATGTCAGTATGTAGTTTCGAAGACAAGGGGGGGGGGATGGTAAATTTTTGCCTTTAATTTTCATTCGTTCATGAATAATTTTAAAACTTTCCATTGTAGAATTATAACAAAAATATATTATTTGAGATCCTGACAACACGCCCTTTTTACCGACTTCAAAAAAGGAAGAGGTATTAAATTCGACAGTTTTTTTTATGTTTGTTACCTCAGCACTTTCGACTAAGTTTTTTTTTAAATATCTTATAAGTTATGCTTGACTACTATCCCACTAATGGTAAGTGGTGATGTAGTCATGGGTGAAGTGAACCGATTTTGATGATTCTTTTTTTAGTCGAAAGCTGGTGCTTATCATGTGGCCTCACATAAATATGAGCGAGATCTGACAAGTAGTTTTTGAGTTATTTTGAAGTCAGTTATTTTTTGTTAGTAAAATTTCGATTATATTTGACATACCACACGAGATGGTTTGCAAAACAGTTCTTGTTTAATTTTGATTTCGTTAATTTTTTTTTTTCAAAATTCTGTTGTTTACTTTATAATTCTACCTTCGTCTTTGGGTCACAAAAAAGTAAGTATATGAGTACCAAATTTCAACTCATTTGGAGCAGTAGTTTCGAAGTAAATTGGCTGTGAACGGCGGTCGCCCAGACGCACTCGAGTGATCCTATAAGGGTTCCGTTTTTCGTACGGAACCCTTTAGGGTTAATAATAATTTCGTGACGACGTGAGTGATCCTATAACGGTTCGGTTTTTGATTTTGTTCGTAAAGGAACCCTAAAAACAAACTACTCCGAAACTACTGGACTAAAAATAAAATGAGTTTAACTTTGATGCTCAAGTTCTTTTTTGTGACCCAAAGACGAAGGTATTTATTTTCAAAAAAATCATGAAATCAAAATTAAAAAAAAACTGTTTTGTAAACTGTATCGTGTCGTGTCACTTTTGTCAAATGAAAGGGCTTGTTGTAAGGATCGCAAATATTATTCAAGAAAGAACGAAATTTTAAAGCGAAAGTTGACCATTCCCCCCATCTCCGAAACTACTGAGACTAGAATTTTCATAGTCAGTTTTCAATCAGCACTATATTGTACCTAACTATCTATGGGCGTCAGTGTTTCCACCTGTGAGATTTAAAAGCGCTAGAGTAAACGGTCGTATATAAATAAGTAATGTACAGGAAGTTGGCACCGCACTTTTAAGGTATCGCGATTCTGGCGGTTGTTCTATATTGTTCCAAAATATCGCGTTCGAAAAAAAAATATTCTTCACAAACGTAAAAACAAATTAGGAAGTTCTGGCGGTTAGTCTGGATTGTTATAGATTTATTCTATATTAATCCAAAATATTGCGTTCGAAGAAAATTTATTTGTAAGGTGGCATCATGTGGATGAAGTTGGCCCAGTCTTTCCCGTGGAGGGAAATTTGTTTCTCCTAAGTTGATCTCGACGCTTGTGCGCTTTTCATAGCTGATGTGGTACTCCAGGGCATGGAATGTTACATTCCAAGCTCTGTGGTACCCGTTGGGGGTAAAACCCAAGCCTGGTTTGACTGAAACTGTATTAATTAGCCTGAAGCAATCTTCTTATCAGGATTGGGTAGAGGCGCATGAGCTCGGAGGCACCATTGTGAGTCAGCTGAAAAAGAAGTTTAATGCTAGTTCGTGGTCCTCAAAGAAGCAAATCACCAAGGCAAAGTTCAAGCACATACACAGAACCGGTAAGAGACTGCTGAGCTATCCGTGTGGTAGCTGAGTGTTCTGGTCCCTGGCCAAAGCTATTCAAGGCAATTTCTGTGTATCGTCATCGTCGCCAGAATCGCGATACTTTGAACGTACGGTGCTAGCTCAACACTCGCGTTTTTTGGATTTTCTATGAAAGTTTCATTCTCAGCCCTATGAAGTTTTGGAACATTGTAGAAAAAACCTAGAACAACCTTCAACATTTTTGTAACTTCAAAGTGTGGCGCCAACTTCCTGGAGGTGAATAAGTATAGCTCGAGAAAGCGGGAAATTCCCTTAGTGGATATTGACCACGTGACAAAAACCTAACCCCCCTCCCTCCCCCCTGTGACCAAGCGTGGTGTTCGTGTTTTGCAGACCCCCTCCCCCCCTAAATGTGTCACGTGGTTTGGGAACGTTCCCTAAGGGTTAGATATTTCTGATTTTATTTGATTACTATTCATTCGTCTCGCTTCGCCATTATGCATGCCAAATAATTGCTATTAATTTTTGTCAGGCGTTTAGTGTTTACTCCATGTTATTTTTTAGGAGTCTTGATTTGATTATTCAATTAATTACAAACGGTAATTGCCATAGTATTTTATAGTCTTAATAATTATATACTAATCTCTTAACAACGTGAATTTAACATCAATGGCATCACACATCTGCGATATGCCGATGATTTAGTCGTCCTGGCGGGATCCCTGGGGGAACTTTGTACAATGCTTGGGGACTTGAACAGCGCCTCACAAAGGGTGGGTTTAACATGTATATGGACAAGACAAAAATCATGTTGAATATCCATGTCACACCCGTACCTACCGGTTTGTTATTGATGGCACTTCGAGAAAGTTGTAGACGAGTAGGTACATTTACCTAGGATAAGACAAGTGATCCAAATTGATAAGTCTAACTTCGAGAAACAAGTCACTCGTAGAATCCAACTCGGATGAGCAGCATTCGGGAAATTACGTCCCATCTTGTCGTCCAAAAAGTTAGCTCAGTGACTGAAGTAAAAAATGATGAAATCCATAGACGAACGAGGGTGACCGACATAGCTCAGATAATTAGCCGGCTGAAGTGGCATTGGGCTGGCCACATAAAAGAAAATTCCTCGAATAGACACCACGCCTCGGTAAATTTAAATTTTACAGGGTTGCTTGGGAAAAAACAAGAATTGACTGGAACAAGAAGAATGGGTCCCGAGTTCCGACTGTTAATCCTTCTATGGTGTAGTTGTTCAGTATTACTTTTAACAACATTCTAAATTACTGGGCTTGTTTTTTCTTTTTAGTTTTATACTCAGTTGGGTTTTTTGTTATTTTAATTATTTTTTTTATTCTGCAAAATTGATGTGCTAGATTAAGACGCAAAGATAGTTTTTTTTTCAAAATTTCCTCGAGGAAATACGAAGATGAATCATTCATACCAGCATTAAAATCTTTCCGACCTCAAATTCTAACCGCGAAATTCTCTTAAAATTACCTCAAAACTGGTCTAGCTACAAAAGCTCAGCTCAGGATTGGATCGTGTGTAAGTATAGCGTCTTAATTCTAAAAGAGGATAATAAATAAATAAAAAAAACATTTACACTATTAATAAAAAAACTTTATTTTGAAGTAATGGTTATTATCTATTAACATTTTTGTTAAGGTTAGGCCAGTGACAGCGATATTATGTTATTAATAATAAAACGTTTTTACAAAGATGATATGCCTACGCTAAGTCTAAATACGTTTACCAGCTATGCATAGTCATTGCAATTTATACGAGAACGTACTACGATACTTAATTTCATAAAGAATACTGTTAACAGATAATCGACCAAGATTCAAATCCATTTTTACATTTTAATCTAAACGAGTAGAAAATAAACTAAAAAAATTTATAAACAGACAAAATAAATGCAATCTATAAACCCTCTATTATTAAATATTATGATAATGATGTTTAACAAACGAGATAAAAGGTTCCTTAAATAATGCTGAATATTAATTATAAGTAACGTTAATTAATATTATCAATTAGCCGAGTGCCGCATGATTACTATTTCTATACCGTGAAATATAGATAATATAATCACTATCTTGCTATAACCGTTACACGCTTTTTCAATCGTACTGTGATTCTCAAAGAATTTCCACGTCAATCACCGATCAAGGCACTATTCGTTTTGGTATATTGCTGATACGTATCCTCACTCCTAATACAAGATATCAATTCGTAAACATGCGCTTAAAATGTGAATCATTACAATTTTAATGATCTTAATAAAACGTGGGGAAGTTTAAAGATACGAGAGACCATTTGGAATCGCAAACGGCGTTGATTTTGTTAAACGCCGTTTCTAAGTTAGAATCTCAAAAGTTCTTAAACTACCCCTCTCGAATGTGTTATCTATAGTAGCTATCGAAATATTACTATTACAAAAATATCTATAATAATAATCTAGTCTAAATTATTCGAATAAGATGTTACTGGGACAGGCTAAGGATTTTTATAAACAACATATACCCTTTCTGTTAAAATGGACGTTGTGTTTTCAGTGCAAGTTACTAATTGCCAATGCTGCGAATTTTAGTCAATAAAAAAGTAATAATAATAGTAACTTTAGGGAGTAAATGCGTTTTAGTTTTCCACTGCGTCGTTTTTTGAGTGGGTTAACGACACAATATAATTTTGAAGTTCTGCAGCGGAGAGGTCGTTGGAGTGACGGCAGTTGTAGAGTTGTGGTCGGCCGTTTGTGACATTTGGCAGACTTGGCAGTTTACCAGAGGCCGGAGGAGAAGCCGCCGGGCGGGACGCGGCTGTTCATCATATTGCTGTTTCCGTTTATCGACGTCACCATGTTGATCTGCCCGTTCAGCGACTTGTAGCCGTCACCGGTGATAGGGTTGCCTTCTGGAAAATGTACACAGATTTATTAATGACTTGTATAGAAATGTGATTTGCGTGCGGATAGATACGGAATGCATTCGATGCATTTTTCGCTAAATGATTAGGTATGTGCCGTCAAAATGAAATTATACTGTGAAGTGTGTTAAATAGTAGGTAAACTAGATTGCAAAGATTTTTATCAAACAATATCTTCATTCATTTTTTATTACCGTAACTTTCTGATAATTATGCGATAACAAAACGAAATCTTAATAGAATCATAAGACAATACAACATTCAAACTTTTTTATTTTTAACAAACACTCGTTGTAGACATAGACCTATATGTTTGTTGTAGATCCAAAAACCTACGCTTTTCCTTTTGATTTTATTCTTTAGCTCGTTTGAAGTGCAGAATTATTATTCTACAATTATTCATTTGACTATCAAAATAAATTCATTGTAAACTATGTAGAAGCAGGTGAAGCAGACACATTTAAATTTACATTGAATACTCGTAAGAACATTAACATTTACATAATATTGTAAGTTATTATGCGAATATAATAACATGTTAAGATTTTATCGAATCTTCTAGATCTAGAGAAAACACTTTCCGTGCGTAATTACTGACTAGGTGCTCAGTACATTTTGAAATTATGAAATCTGTAGAATTATCAAATTATGTTTAGAATTAATTTTACCTACATCATGCAAAAGTGACTTATCTGACACAGTATCAGTAGGTACAACCATAGATTTCTACACAGGAAATTAACTCGGCTCATTTGGATGTAGACACTGGTATTAAAAACTAGAAACGCTAGTCAAAGTCGCGGTCTACGCTACTGGCAAACCAATTTTTTCAGAACTGACAGCTACAAAAATATTATATCTACAAGAATCACTTCTATACCTACGAAGGTAAAGTGCACAACAATAACAGAATAGCTAGCAGCAAGAGAAAAGAGGCGTGCGAGAGTTAGGAAACAATAGATTACACATTACATGGGTAGGTACATGGCATACATTTTTTATTCTAAAGGTATGTGGGGTACCTATAATATACCTAAGTAGAAAACAGGTTATAAGTATGGGCATTAGGTTCCATATATTGTTCTACTCGGTTTTATATTTTACTAGGCAAAACCCTCATACCAACCAATAAAAAGTAGAAACTTTTAAATTGGTCTGATCAAAAATATGTAGAACCGGCAAAAATCTTAAAAGAAATAAACCGTTACTATATTCTACGTACTTCCAAACTGTCGTGGAAGACAATTTTATTGTAATGTGAACTTTTATTGGCAAAATTTCTTCAGTGCTTTGTTCTTCCGAGGACAGTTAAAGGAGTTTGTAGAGTTATTCTCATGAATCCTTATTGGACCAACATGCTGGAATACTCTCCAGGTCTCATCGATTAGTGAGAGCATCTTACCTACATAGTTTAAATCATGTTTTTTTTTACATATCATGTGACTTTATATTTTAATTTGTACAGCACCTTAATAATACGTTTAATAAATCGGTGTGTAGTTTAATACAGAAAAAAAGCACTTATTACTTTCTTTATGAGATAATGCATGGTAACGATTAATTTCCTTTATGGTTTGTGTGTGGTATTATAATAATATGGATACCTCGATAGGTAGGTACTGCACTTAACTATAAATCAAAACCTGTCCTCTTCGATCTAAAGCTACAAATAGGATTAAATATCAATCGTGAAAAAGATAATTACTGTGGGTACTAAAGATAATTTTGGTATTTTACTAATAATCCAATTAACTTAAAAATATGAAGTTTTCAACAACAGGATTCGCCTTATTTATTGATTAAGATATTATGTTTCCTGGATTTATAAATCGTCGCCTTATTTATTGACCTTTTACGCCTAAACGTAAAAGGTCAATAAATAAGGCGACGATTTATAAATCCAGGAAACATAATGTCTTAATTTGAGCAAAACAAACTTACTGTAATTATCTTTTGAACGGCAAACATCTACATACAAATAAATAGACATTTCACAAGCTAGTAAATACCAACAATACAGAACTATATCAAAGAATACATTCGGACAATAATACATGAAGCTTACAGTAGTTTATGATCTATTTAAAAATAACTTTAAATATCCAATACAAAAAGCAAAATAATAAATTAGCGGTGAATGCTTAATTTGATTGACTTGAAGGAATCGTCACGTAGTTCTTTCAAAGCATAGAAAAATTCTTCAGAAGATGCGCCAATCGGTTGCAAAATACAAGCTTCAATTCGGTGCTTAACATTCTAGCATTATCTTAAATTCAGTGCAAACTCCTTCAGTCTATAATTAAACACCCACCCAAATCTCTTCGGCGAACATAGTCTACATAGTACGTCTTAGGTTTCAAATCCTCTGCATGCCGTTTCACATCGAATAGGTAACCGGGAACGTATTTATGGAATATGGGCGGAAATCCCGTCAAGGTAACCGGGCCTGGAGCCGGGGGAGTTTGGAGCGGAATAACATCCGGTATAGGACCATCGTACTCATATTTAAAAAGGGTTGGCGGTGGATGCGTATTCGCAATAATAAAAGGATCAATGGGACCATCCAGACTGGGCACCGGATTATACTTGTAATCGAGCGTAGGTCTTTCACCCAAAGCGGAAGTCATGCCGACGAAAGCGTATGGCGGCAAAGGATGATGAGGAATGTGGTGCTCGGTCGGTTCTAGATAATGCTGGGCTGGAAACGGAGGCCAGTGCCTATCGAGAACTAGTTGCGGTGACAACGACTTAGGATCGATTATCGGGTGACTTTTCTCAGGGTCGTCTGTCTTCAGACCCAACAACATGTAAGGAGTTTGACGAACTTTCGGGGTAGGTTTGGTGGTCGAATCTACGTAATAGTTAGCTGGCTTTGGAGGCCAATGACTGGTGTAATAGCGGTGGGTGGGTTGGGGTTCTAGGTCGGGTTGGTCTGAGGGGTGGTAGTCGAGCTCAAGGTCGGGAAAATTGAGGGTCGGGTCGGCACCTCTCAAGCTGGCGGCCGGATGGCGGCGGCGCGGCGGTGGCACTACCACTCCGTCACCGGTCACTGGGTTCCTCTTCGGTGGCGTGTATGATACTGACCATTTACAGAACAAACGGTTTTTATATGCACTGCTATAGTTCAGGGCCAACGTTTCAATTCCATCGAAAATATACGTAGTATACTAGGTAATATTATTCCTATAAATAGGAACACCAAGCGATGTCATTAAACTATAATTCCACTTCCAATATTTCGAATATTAGGGCTACCCAGTTATGAAACGTTGACCCTACTCTTACATTAAATCGATCCCTATTCGACAGATTTATTTTAAACTATCCATAGTATTCCATACAGCATTAATGAGTTACTTTAGTTAGATCGCGTGCTACATTCAGCTAATATATCATTCCTTGTTATTGTTTTAAAATCAAACTGGTATTGCTTGTACATTAACATCCAGGCGAAGCACTGCCATGATATTATTCGATTAATTCGATACATTAGTATCCTGGTTGGCAACAGATTAATTCATTATTTATTAATTGAAATGTTTGAGAGAAGAGTATCAGAGCGTAAATCAGTAAATAGTTATGTACGAGTATAGTTAAGAAGCTTGATCATCCTAGCGTGCACGAGTGCCAAATAACGTGTGCTGGGCACGCGAGCGTGGAGTACCGTGACCATTCGAAGAGCCTTCCACGGCGGATTTTTGCTCTCCGGACGGTGCATTATTGTTCGAAAATGGAATGAAATTCACTTATACCCTTCCTGAGTCCCAATTCAACCTAAGCTTCCTATAAATAAACTTTTTCTTTTTGATCACAGCTCATTAGCTATGCATTACCATTCTGATGTGTGCTTTGACAACAGCGATCGAATCGATTAGTCAACTGCCAATGTTAACTCGACTCATTCCATTCGACTTTCGAACGTCATCTCCCGAGCCCCATAGCGTTGCTAACGTGCTGTCATCGTGCCTACATCAGAATCGACTCACAGTGCTCGGAGACCTCCGTCTCACCTCGGCTGGGGGTTGACGAGGCGCTGCCGTTCATCTTGGATGGGGAGTGGGAGGGGCTGCCTCCATTCATCTCCGAATCCCCAAACTGGATGTGGCTGCGGATGTTGTCCGTCACCATTGGCGCCACCGGGGAGTTGTTCACCTGGAATTTATAATGACTCTTATGTAGTGGTAATAAAGATTACATTTAATTGTACATTGGCTATAGAAAGGTACCTTTGTTTTATTCGCGATCACGTCATGTCTGTGGTTTTAATCCAATTGTACTGTTCACAGCGAATGGCTTTATTCCTTAGTAGCCATTTTCTAGGGGAAATCTTTTGTGAGGAACTTCTTAACTAACTGAATATTCAACGGAGCGACTACGTACATTTAATAGAATCAGAAATGCATTTTACAGTACAATAGCGTTTCATTGTGATTTCAGTATGTGCCTACCTACTTAATTATTTGTATTGTACAGCAAATTGTTTTTTATGATACCATACAAATCACTTTAAATAAGTTGGTATAAGATAAAAAGTCTGCAATATTTTTAATCTAAACACTTTGGGGCAATAATTGCATATTTATCTCTACATAAAAAAATCCGTCAAAGTAAAATCAGACTGATTAAAAGTGTACGTCGGAGTTAGCTGTAGGAACGTTAACGTAATTTGAAATTAAACTTATCGTACAGTTCGGCCGCTGTATCTTGGCGCGTCTGAACTTCGCGCAGAAGGCTGCGCAGTAACGTAATTCGCCAATATTCGATACGCGGTGTATTGTGTCTCAGTCACACGTTAGCATGTTCGTGTAGCCATCTCTGTCTTACATGCGCTAAAGTTCGCAAAGCCTATGTTCAGACGCACCAAGATACAGCGGCCGTACTGTACGTTTGGAGAAGCATCTAACTTTAGTAAACTACTCGTACTGAGCCTCACACACCTGTCATAGTCGCAAATTATAAGTAGCTCTGTAATGCTGGCTACATCAGCTACATGGTATCAAAATACCTATTACGACAAGATCTAGACTATGTAGGATGATTTATAATGATTCTACAGTAATCATGGACTGCTTAGGTCTCAGACCGATTAGCTATTTCAGTGCCGCAGATACAAAGTTGTTTTTTAATGACCGTATCATTTAACTACGGGCTAGTCTGTATTTAACTTGGCTTGGTGTGCGTGTGATGCATACGTATTAATCATATTTATTAGTGTGTGAAATATGTTACCTCTAATATAATACCTATTCGAGTAAACCTCGTAATTATTTTACAGTGAGTGCTACTTGCTAACCTTGTATCAGATCAAAATAAAACTCTTCTACTAAAGTAGTGGTAGTGAAAGCAGAATAGCCTTGTTTGAACGTAGGACGCCACTCAGGGGTCTCTGTTCAAATGTACAAACATGGTGCATTACTTTTACTATAAAAATATATTATTATTATTATTATTATTATTTATTATGTAGGTCCCTTCAAGTTGAGAGTGAATAGGCTTTTACTAAGTTAGTGTCCTTGCACCATCCAGGACTTCATTAGGTACCTCTTACCATCAGGTTGGTATGATAAGCGTTAGCTTATTCTACTGATATTATAAACGTGTTATCCTACTGGTACTATAAACGTTTTATCCTACTAATATTACAAACGTGTTATCCTACAGATATTATAAACGTGTTATCCTACTGATATTATAAACGTGTTATCCTACTGATATTATAAACGTGTTATCCTACTGATATTATAAACGTGTTATCCTAATGATATTATAAACATGTTATCCTAATGATATTATAAACGTGTTATCCTACTGATATTATAAACGTGTTATCCTAATGATATTATAAACATGTTATCCTAATGATATTATAAACATGTTAGCCTACTAATATTATAAACGTGTTATCCTACTGATATTATAAACGTGTTATCCTACTGATATTATAAACGTGTTATCCTACTGATATTATAAAAGTGTTATTCTACTGATATTATATACGTGTTATCGTACTGATATTATAAACGTGTTATCCTACTGATATTATAAACGTGTTATCCTACTGATATTATAAACGTTTTATCCTACTGATATTATAAACGTTTTATCCTACTAATATTACAAACGTGTTATCCTACTAATATTAAAAACGTGTTATCCTACTGATATTATAAAAGTTTGTTTACTCTTTCACGCAAAAAGTACTAAAAGGATTTTCATGTTTAGCACACCTACTTATTATCCCGGAAAACGGCTACAGTTGCTAATTATTATTAAAGAAACTCAGCAGCAATACGAACCTGTCCAAAAAGCCGGGAGTGCGTGTCGCGGGGCCTGGTGGGCGTGTCCCGCAGCACGCGAGGCCTGGAGGCGCCGTTCCTCACGGGACTGCCGCCGTCCGTCGCGTCCGAGCTGAATATCTCGGCGATGCAGCTCTTGGGGGCATTGGGGACTCTGCAAAGGAATTATCAAAATATATAAAAAAAATAACAGACTTGAACGAAACTACCTTCGATAAGGATCACTAAAATTAGCGATAATTGGATAAAAATCGACAAATAAGTATTAATAATTGTTCTTATCATCAAATCTCAATTTTGATAAATTCAGGACAAATCTGTATATGTAATTGTAAAATGGTATATGAAAAAACAAATTGGTCGATAAATAACCTCCTCCTTTTTTGAAGTTGCTCTTATGGACAGAGAATAAATAAATAAAAATCAAAATAATAATCAAAATAAAAATAAAAAAGGAACCTATATTGTCAAGAGATTTCACTGATTGTACAAAGTTTCATAACAATCGGTTCAGCTTCTATTGAGATTAAAGCTTTAAAGCTTCTACAAATAGGTAAGTGATTTAAAACAAAACCGGGGTCAGGCTGTATAAAACCATTGTACCTATTAAGAATAGCTCTATCACATCATCAAGTAATAGTATTATTAGCAAAGTAACATCTATTAAAATAAAATATCTATTATACTACGTAATACTTAATAGGTTCACTGGCAATAGCATCACAGCTGTTTAATCCGTCTAACTGTACCCTGCAGTCCTACACCCTCGCTAAATACTCTCCTGTCAAAGAAATTCGATATGCAGGCTCATTAAAATTAAATGCGATAGGATAATAACGGTCGCCCCACACCTGAGTGGTCACGAGCGGTCGGGAGGGGCTCGCTTCCGGGCGCGCCGTGCTGCCCCCTGGTCAGCTTTGCCACAAATCAATAGCTCAATTCCAGTCAAAATGCATAACAGCAACGAAGGGTAAAACGTCAAGAGTTCATTGACATGACTGGAAACTGTTGTTGAGTCAGACGATGAGACTTTTTTTAAATTATTCGGATATGGTTTTTTTTTCAGACAAATCCCACGTTGAAGTCTTTTAAAATGTGCTTTTTAAAAATTGGAATAGCCAAATAAAACAACTTTAATTTTTAAACCTAAAATGAGGTATTTTTAAGCATTGCGGGTACCGCTCAAAATATAAACTGTTCCAAATTTGAAAAACAGTTTTTTTTGGTCTTATAACAAACCAAACATGCGTGTTCATATTCATATTCGAGACTGTTATACCTCATTTACACGCGCGCGCGAGCCACGAGACAATCCGCGAGACGCGCGCATACGCGCGCGTGTGAACAGGGCGCTCGCGGACCAGACCGCGGCGCGTCTCGCGCTCGCAGGGCTCGCGTGCGCGTCGGGAGCGGTTTTATAGGCGCGCGCCAAAGGGGCTCGCGCGAGCGCTCGCGTGGTGTTCACACGCGCGTAGGGGGCGTGGCTTACGGACGCGCCACGAGACGGTCCGCGACACGCGCGTGTAAATGAGCGGTTATGAAATATTTACATTTCATATTAAGTATATAGCAGCTAGAATTAATTAGGAAGTCAGATACATAACTTATAAGAAAATTATAATCATTATCGTACCAACACTTGTAACGGATAACTGCTCGGAAAATTATCCGCATTGAAGCACCTTGGAACCGCTCTGTATAAACGTAGCGATTATAAATCTAGACGGTCGGTTAATTCGAACCCGCGATCGCTAGATAACGTTTAGTTTCAAAGCGCAAATATGTGGATTTATAAGTGGAAACAGTTATCGTTCGCAGCATCTGAGCTGAGCGGCAACCGGCGCCTAACGAAGTGTCTTGTCTCTTGATGGCGAGATGTCAATTTAGAGGTAAAATGAACCACGGCTGACATTTACAGGTTCTTATTCACACGCAAAAATGTTTATTCCGTGATCATTCAGAGCGTGGGATTGAATTAAATAGGCGCATGTGGTTACCGGACTGTATGAGACGAGCGTGAGTCACGATGGTCGCTTATTACTATTAAGTAATTAGATCTCAAGTTAATGTCGACTTCAGTAAATAGTTTCACTTAGCTAAAATATAATGAGATTTCTTTCTGCGGAACAAATATCATGGATGATCGATTAGGTATACCTACTTATTACGTTCTTAGTTTTTTTTTTACTTAAGTTGTGATATTATTGTTGTTCTATCAATGTGGATTTTATTTTATTAAAATTAATATGTAAGTACCTACTTATTTCATATAAGTTAGGACTACTAAATTGAAACAAATAACCCAGAAAGCAAAACTCTGCAACACACGATAACATTTTTAAATAAACTTACAACAAAGGTTTGAATGTGTAAGCCTTAAATATGGAAACTTACTATCGCAGTACTACTGTAGCCTTACGAGTACCTTCAAGACCATAAACGCTTCCCGCCCACGTCCGATAATCGGTGACCGATTTTTTGTAGGAGAAAAATAGAACGTACTGATAGCAATAGTGCAACGCACACGTCCTACAAAAAGTCGGTCAGAAATAATATGGCAGGAAAAATCGGCCCGATTATCTGTCCTACAAAAAGTCTGACGTGGGCGGGAAGCGTAATAATATTCAGTAAATAAAGCCTATGAAGAGATTAGAGTTTCGAGACATATATTCGTGTCGTTTGATCTACATATAAAAGAAGATACCTATCTAATTTTACTTTGACCTTCTATACAGTTAATCCAAATGGAAATTAAGATAGCAAGATCAGCGACATCCACAAACTTCAACCATTCGATGCAAAGGCAAATTATTAATACTTATTAGGTACATTAACACACGCCCTTTCAAGTGACAAACGAGTTATACGTACGAGTAGACCGTTTAGGCGTAATCTTGATCAATCGTTCACTCGTGACACAATACGTGCATCTGTGCACATAATTAATGATCGTAATAATGTGCGACAAGATGAACTGCGTTCGTATTCCGCATTGGGTCGACGGGAATCGATAACGCGCCAGTGCGGCTTCCGACTCAACGCTATGCACCAACCACCAACCATTCGATTGTCACACTGTCACACACTACGACTGATTACCACACCAACCATTCGACTGTCACACTACGATTGATTACCACAGACAGATCTATTAATGTCAGAAAATAATTGACATCTACGTATCTCATTCTTTATTGAAAATAGTGAACGAGACATCTGGATTTCTTTCTTTTTCTTCTCTCTTTCTTGGCCGGCAACGCATCGGTGATGCCTTTGGTGTTGCTGATGTCCATGGGCGACGATAGCCACTTACCATCAGGTGGATCGTCAGTTCGTTTGCCGGCTATTTCCATAAAAAAAAATCCTGAATCTGAAACGGAACAATTCTATCACGTTTTTGAATACGGGAAAATCTAATAATGTAATTTATTTCTCATTTTCAAATTCTTCTATCATACTAATTAATTGTAAGTAAGCAAAGAGAGATGCTCTTTGCTATAAGTTATGATCGATCATAAACAGTTGAAAGCTATACTTCAATAGTTTTACAGCGCCACCATGGAAAGTTTTAAAGGAACTCAATTCCCGTCCACTTCCACCACACCAGGTTAGTTCTTGACTCACTAGTACAAAACGATGTTCATCAACGCCAAAATGGTGCTAATCAAATGGCCACATAATTGTATCTTACAGGCTATCCAGTGTATTTAAATAAATAAATACTTGTCGTACAGAACAAACGTAACTACTCTATTTACAGAGGACACAACGCTTGGGCTATTAAAGGCAATGCATACGTAAAGGGTTTTTCCCGTACGGGATTCCGCTGCATATACTCGTACACTATCGTATACCTCCATTTTCAATGAAACGATGTTTCCAAAACTTCACGTCCCGTCCCGTACGGGAAAAAACCCCGTTACGTATGCATTGGCTCGAAGTCTTTAGTAGATTTGAATCTTGTGTCAAGGCCTCACCCCTGCCCTCGCTCTGGTTCCATAATTTACGGAAATAAGTAGCCACATAAATCTACAGTCTGTCTCATTGCAACAAAAAGTATTTGATTTACTCGTATATTTTCTGTTGTGAAAGTAGACACTAATCTTGTCGGTGAATATAGAATTATATGTAGATATTAACATTATTCACGAAGAAATCGTGTGATCGCAATTCAACACGTACTGTGACTAAATAAATTAGCAACAAATTAGCCATCGATCGTGTAGATAACCTCAACGGCGTGTAATGCGTTACGGGATACTGTAATAGCTTACCCACGCGTTAGCACGCCGGTAGCCGGCGGCAAGACCGGCTCCATTCATACAGCATACTAAACGTGGTGAATTGTCTGCAACTAGCTACACAGAAACATTGCTTTGGCCTCCTTAATAGCAATTTCAGAAGTTAAAGTACACATTTCAATCATAATAGGGTGTACTTGCCCAAGACTCTTGTCTCGAGCCGAGCCCTAGCGCGTGCCACCGCGCATAGCCACGAGCGACCAGCGTAAATTAGGTACCATCACCGTGACCACGTAATAAAATACGTGCCGGGAGCTCATACCTTTGATAGAAATCTACAGTACGGATGTATTGAACTACCAATGTTTTGTGTACAAAAGAATAAAGATGAAAGAACAGATACGTTTAACATTTAATTATAAACATTCAGAATAAACCTCGAACGGTCAGGTCTATAATTAGTTACGAAGAAAGTGCGTGAGAGTAATGTTTTGTAATCCACATACTCTGCGCTTGCGCCACACGCAACCAACCGTTGCGCTGCCGACAGGGTGCTGTTACGAGAATAAACAGCTGTCAAAGGGGGATCTATAGTAAAAACAGTCGCCGGAAGATAATAATAAACTATTATCTACGAATGAAAACATTACATATGTTTAGATTTTACCGTTCCTTTGATGTAAGAATAACCACCAAATGTCTGTATGTGTATATTTTTCTGATATCTACAGACACGAGAGTATAAACAATAGATGATACTGTTAGTACACTTTGGTGCTAATACTACAACATTATTATTTTGAAATGTTGTAATACAGTAACTAATAATAAACTTATTCTCTGTTTATTTCCTATTCCGCAGGTACAGATTCATACGAGATGAAACCTATGCTAAATAATGGGCTAACCACAGTTACAAAATATGCCATCATCAACCAAATCTGTTCAATGGTTTATGTGACATAAGCACCTGAAAAAGTTCTATAAGATTCTATAAAAATGTTATCTGTGAAGAACAATATTTAAAATCTAAATGTGTGCTGGGACACAGTAGAAGTGAAACTTCAATGGACAAAAAAATAACAAAAAATATTTAAAAAAAAATGTTTTTTTTTATATAAAAAAAATTGTCCGTAAATAATATTATATTTTAAATCCCCCTCTCCCTCCGCGACTGCCGCCTCTCACCACGCGATATATCGTCTACCCCCTCCACCTACCCCGTCTATATAGAAGTTTCACTTCAAAAATCAATGGTGTTGCATATCTAAGAAATAGATACCGTAGGGCGTAGTCTTCATAACTTCATAAATGTCGCATGCAGTCATTTATAAGTTACGTAGACGTAGCTGACGTCAGTACCCAGAAAGACTCCGTTAGTAAGATTGTACCAGGATAACGTCGCTTACTAAACAGAGCGGACTATGCATCTCTGGCAGATGTCTGACACAGCGTAACATATCAAAAGCGTTGGAACGTAAATGGTCCCAGTCCCATGTCTCCTTATCACCTCTGATGTGAGCTATTTAGGTACATCAATTTCTAATCCAGTTAGTATAGAGATTGAACATGCACGATGCATTTCGGTTTGACATTAGCTGATGCACTAAACGGGTTAGACCGAACGAGCGAATGTTTGTTTAGTGACTATTATACCAAATTATCTTTTGTGGTTTTAGAGTTCCAGAACTTTCCCCTTAACCCACGTTTAAGTCCGATAATGCTCTTTTATGGTCTTGTCAGAACGTAATATTAGGTATATTTTTCTAGCTTAGATATTATGTTCTACTACGAAAAATTGTCAAATACGCCAAATTTTATACATATTGTAACTGAACGCCTTGATGACGACAGCGACATTGAACGAGAGCGCCCGGCTTTGTCGGTCCGGGGCAATATGTTGGCTCACAGATTTGCACGTAGCACGACACAAGTCAAATTAACGTTATCAGAGCTTATTGCCAATCTTTCTACACGTGCAGTCTGTGGGCTGACTATACGCAGCGGGCCCACGGAGCTCTGCGTGTTCAATACAACAATGTGCTGAGGGCGATGTTGAGGAAGCCTCGACAATGCAGTGCGTCGGCTATGTTTGCGGATGCTTGTGTAGACGATATCACCCTTCTCAGCATTGTGACACCCCTCTCTGGAGGACTTGGAATGGTGCACACACCAGCACCAGGAGAGCCCCGCCTGGTGCGCGTTATGTGAGGCTGTGGATAGGTTAAGTTAGAATATAGTTTTGTATTGTACTTACATAGAATAAGTTACATTGTTACCAACATTTTTATTAATGAAAGTTTTTATTTATTTTTGTAATTACATAGGTGTTGCATTCTAAATGGCCTGTTATAAAATTTATTTATTAATAATTATTATAAAGCGCCATCCGTTAACAATCTGTGGCAATTAACATGACAGCTGTCAGTTATACTACATCCTAAACGCAATAATAAAATCAAATTAAAACACATTATAAATCACTCGCTGACCCGTGCGAATATTATATTATTATTGGCACGATCCAACTAGGTGGTATTCATAAATAATAATTATACTGACGGTTTTATAGGTGTATTAGCATGTTAATTATAATTTTAAATAACCTTTCACAATAACCTATCTTCTACTATTTTAATATTAGTTCTGTAGTACTATAGTTTTATATTACTCATATATTTACTTATGTATAAAAAAAACTTAACATAATTTGATTTTGTAGGTCAAATAAACATTGGTTACCGATACCAAAAATTGTTGACGTTATGACGTCACAGCACCTACTGCAACTACGGGAGCTCCCTACGCTACATCAGGCCCTACTGCAGCAGTAATGAGACCCACGTTAATGATATCCAAGGTAACGAGAGACCGCGTAACTTTATCATACGCGGAACGACAGGAGAAAATGCTCTTCGTTTTCAAATGAAAGGCAATACATTACGATGTTATAGAGAGCACAGATTGTACACTTTCACGCCAATTTGAATTTAATGGTCCTCATGATAAACGGTTCCATTTTGTTTTTTTTTATAGCATTCAATGTTTCCGATTCGCGTTCTGCTGTTATTGACTAATGCGATTTCCTCTCCTAAACGAGTCCTGTGTTCAAATCACGATTTCTTTAACGAATTGTAGGATGAGAATTAAACCTTCTAAATTTGCAACGGATGTTTTATTATTGCGATTTGAAATAAGTTTGTCCCACGGTAATCATGAGATGCAATGCAACCGACTATAATTCTATAAGTCGTGGATCGTAAACATGAGACAATTTGCGTAGCTGATTTGCAGACCGAAATGCGGTCAATAAAATGTTTATCTATAAAGGGCTTCCAACATTTTTGTATGGAGCCTGGCACACCTACAAGTCCGCCATTTTGAAAAAACCTCGATTCGGCGGCCAGCGATGAAACATATGTCAATCGATAGAATAAATAATTGTGATCAAAAAGTATTCAGTGATGAAATGTCGTAAGTGGTATACTTTCTGAGATATTGGAGTTCAAAACCGTAGCAAAATAAAGCAAAAAACATTGTTTCGGCCGATATTGATAAAACATGTGTCAGTCGATAGTCTAAGTGATTACGATCAAAAAGTATTCAGTGATAAAATGTCATAAGTGAAATGCTTTCTGAGATATTTCAGTTCAAAACCGTACAAAAATAAAACATTTGTAATTAATTGTCTTTTTATTTCTAGTGGATCTGTAACTGTATCAGTGTAATGCCAGATTATTATGAATATTTAGAATAATTACTATATACATACATATAAAATCACAATATCATTAAAAAAATTAAATAAATACATATTTATTTATTCATATTTACATATATACATATTATGATATTATATTATATATTAAGTACATAAATATTTATAAATACGTATATATAAAACATCTGGTTGAAGACCACGGGCGACAACATTCTAATTGCTTCAGGTAGTGCTGCCGGACTTCTTGAAGGAGCTTTTAGTAGTCTATGATTTTTTGATGTCTACAAGCAAGGAGTTCCAGAACAGTATGAACTGTATTGTGAAGGAATTCCCGAAATAAGCAGTGCTATGGGTTTCCTTTAAATAAACAGGAGAAGACACATTATTCAAAATAGCATAAAATGTTGAGAGAATTCTGAAGTTTCGCCTGTATGGAATGGGTAGCCATTTAAGTTAGGAATGGAACTGGGAAATATGATCATACTTACGTAAGCCGAAGATATATCAAATACAGTTATTAAGAAGGCGCTCCAATTTATTCAGAAGTTCCTCTGACAAATCTGTACAACCCACATCAGCTTAATCAAGGTGAGGTTGACCAGAGTGTTTATGGCGTATTTATAGTTAAGTGTCTATGGCGATACAGCAATTGAAGTGTACCGGTCATTTTTTTCCTTACCTCAGTTACTTTATGTACCTATTATAAAAATTAAACAAATTCGTCAAACAACTTAAGGGTAGAGATAAAATCGCGGGATGGTACTGCTCATGCATAGTGGGAAAAAGAACCTTGTCCTGTTGTTCCCAAATAATGTGTGTTATATGGTTCTTGGCATGGGCTCGACATCAGGAAACATTGCCTTTATCACCAGCGGAATTTTTAGATTCAGTGATTGTCAGACATGATATAAAAAACTAAGCCAATAATGAATTTTAACTTTTGGTTTAGAGTAATTGCCAAAGCTGTACCCGCTGGTGGCAAATAATTTTTTTATAAAACAACCTAGTAGCTTGCTTTTGCTTTGCTTTTTTTTAATTCAAACCTACCCATTATTAATAAATCAAGTACCTATGTAGCACGTACACATATGGCATAATATACTTATTTTTCATTATTGACCCAATAAATTCAAAATAAGTAAATGATAATTTTTAATGCATTATTTTTGTACGGTTTTGAACTCAAATATCTCAGGAAGTATATCACTTACAACATTTCATCACTGAATACTTTTTAATCGTAATCATTTAGCCTATCGATTGACATAATTATGTTTCATCAATGTCCGCCGTAACGAAGTTTTTTTGCTTTATATTTCTACGGTTTTGAACTCAAATATCTCAGAAATTATATCACTTACAACATTTCATCACTGAATACTTTTTAACCGTAATTATTTAGCCTATCGAATGACATATGATTTATCAATGTCCGCTGAAACGAAGTTTTTTGCTTTATTTTTCTACATTTTTGAACTCACTTATCTCAGAAAGTATATCACTTACGACATTTCATCACTGAATACTATTTGATCATAATCATTTAGTCTATCGATTGACACATGTTTCATCACTGGCCGCCAAATCGAGGTTTTTTCAAAATGGCGGACTTGTAGGTGTGCCAATTAGGTTCGATGCCCTTTATTAATAACTGATTCAATTAATTTTCCGGGTTGCTTACCTTAAATTTTTTTTTCTCATAAATATAATTGTATATCTTGTATTTTTCATTTACCAGAAATGGAGAGTCTATAAGCTAAACTTTATTATATCTGTCATAGCTTTATTAAGTTAGTATTAGTCTACTTTGTAATTGTACAACTTCAGACATGCTTGGAGCTACTCCTCCACTTGTTTCCATTTAACTCCTACAAAGGAAACATACACTTGCTTACAGTAAATTAAATAATACTTTTAGAGTTTATATAATAATCATTTTAAATTATAAATTCTGCTCCACATTTCTCTTACAATTGAATTGGATACGAACCCATGGCACTGCTTCCTACATCCCAAGCATACCAACCTACTTATAGATGGGAAATTTAGAAAACGAGATGGAAATGAGAACAGTAATTGTATAATTGACCACTCATTTCATTCCTCACCTTTCAATCGTACCAGATACAAATAACCACACGCACCGAGAGTACCTTCTAATACAAAAAAATCAAATTGGATGAAATTACACATTCTCTAGCGGAGCTTAAATTACATTAAGCTTCTCTTGTAGGTACATAATAATATTCTTCACACGTTTGAACTATGTGCCTTATTGGAATGCGGATGAAATGGAAATGAATGATATTTGATGTCTTGGAAGCAGGTACCTACTCTTCTAGGCCTGAATCGCATTCCTTAATCCAAAATAGAAGCAGGTTTTATTCCTGGAATATTTTAATTATCTGTCTTGTGAATGTTCTTCCAAATTAAAATTTTGCATTTTTTAAGTTTTAGTCTCAGCTGATAAGGTTTTAGTAATCAAACGTTACAATGCAGCAATGGTATGGCAGTGGTAGAGTTTAGTAGATAGAGTTCATTTCTCGTATCTGGGGATGTAAATATTTAAGTAAATGTATGTATGTGTTGTATACTTATTAAGAAGAAAAAACCTACACTATGATTTAGATCAAAAATTCATTAATTTTTTTAAATAAAGTTTTGTATACATTTGGGCAGGGCATAGGCTTTTAACTGTTTGGATATAGGTTATAATAAAATTATTTTGTATGTACATAAATAGAAAAATTTATATTTAGTCAATGATATTATAATGTAAAAAGAGGTAGATATGTCACTAGCGCACCGACGATGAAGAGCGTAAGAACAGGCAATAGATCATTCTGCTCGTTGTCAGAAGTGCTTGACATTTGACATACAGCTTGAAAATGCCTTCGTTTAATATAGCAATGTGATTGGTGTAGTGAAACAAAATATAAACGTGTGTGTGTTTTAGCTCTTTTTGGAACAGATTTTTTGGTTGATTTGTAAGGGCATAACGTATCTATATTTTTTTAAATATCATTGTATTTGTTAACAAACTGTTACTTTCAATTCATCACGCCTCTACTAAACTGAATAACTAATTAAACGTATAGATAGACTAGTTTACGTCGATGTACGTTCGGCAGTGAATAGAAAATATCAGGCCCATTGTTTCCCGCCGATGGAACGATTAGCACGTTCCTCGTTTAGCACCGAGCCTGGATTAGACAATCCCTTACATACATATATGTACTGCCTTATATTGTCTTCGTGTAAAAGCCATTGTTTTTACAACTACCGAACACACATCAATTTCTTTCCGGCTTGATGAGAAGTGGCGATGTAGTCTTGGGTGGTAAAACGCACTAACTTAGTAAAAACTTATTCTCTCTTGCCATGAAGACGTCCAAATTATAAACGGAAGGAAATGCGTACTGAGCAATATGTAACAATCCATCGCAGTACGCATAATAAAGATACATTTATCGGGATTACCACAAAAACGTCATAAAGTTTCTTCTAAAGGTTTCCGCATAATACTTGACTTGCACGGATAGACACACAAATATTCCGATTCATTTCTTTATGAAATATGGATAACAAAGCTTGCCTATATATTTTTTTTCATAAAAGATCCTATAATAGGTAAAGATAAGATCCGTTTAAAGTTTTCCAGATAACTTGTATTACCTACTATTGTTATTCACATTTCCGTTCGATTTTAATGTAATTGTCTTCAAGGCAAGAGTGAATAGGCTTTTACTAAGTTAATGCCTTTTATCACCCATGACTACATCGCTACTTACCATCAGATGGGATAGTAGTCAAGCGTTAAGTTATAAGATATATAAAAAAAGAAATAGACACAACACTGTTAATTAAATATGAAGTTAAAAGAAACCGTTACGATTGTCGATAAGATTGACGTTACATATGTATTTTCTTGCGTAATTTACGGTAACCACGGAGTACTGTTACCGCCCGTCATTAGCTATCATGCACACCTTGTTACCGGCGACTGCATTCTCTCAATATATGTATGTACATTATCTAACAAGAATTGTGGCTTATGGTACACTATAAGAGGAGGGTTAACAACAAGGGTTTTACAAAAATAAAATGAGAGATGGAAAAGCTACCTACAGTAAACGCTAAAATATATAATACGAGTAACCGCCCTCGCATTGCTTCGGTTTTTTATTTTTTTACACCTTGAGTTACATTATTGGAGTTTTATTAAGGATCCCTAAATTTTTGAAAATATAATATAGCCTATGTCACCAGGGGATAGTGTAGCTTCCCAACACTGAAAGAATTTTTCAAATCGGTTCAATAGTTTCGGAGCCTATTCAATGCAAACAAACAATCAAATCTTTTCTCTTTATATGTAATATTGGTATAGATTAAAATTTGTAACACTAGCTCCCATTTCGTCCATGATTTCTACTCATCAGCGAATATGTTGCTAAGGCTTGACGGTTGTTATCAAGTTATATAGGGTGTAATTTTGTCTGTCATTTGAGGGATCGTCGTCATTCTATACCCAAGCGCTCGATTTTGCTTTACAAATTTGTTAACGATTGGCACAAGCCCAAGGCCAAAGCCTAGGGCTGAGGTCCTTTCATACATCATTAGCAAACTTTAAAACATTAGCACTTCTTGAAAACAAAGACCTTTTGTATTGAATTTCCAGTTTCGCCAGAGGCATGCATACTATTACGTGTGGCTCTCCCCGTATTTACATCTAGGTGTTAATCGGGAGCGAGAAAAGTTCTTTGTTCCTTTGTCTTCTTCATTTTCCCCAAGATTGCAAGTGTTTTCTTAATAGTTATTGCAAAGTGACACCTATTCTTTTGAAGGTAAGTACAATATTGCATGTTGCACATGTAGATTGTGCTTCGAGCTTTGCTATTCTTGTTGTTGTACTCTTGTTCCTATATGTCTATTTTTATTTAACGAAACAAATGTGTCTACTCGTCTTTAAGATACTATTTCAATAATTAATCATTCAATAACGTGTTACGATACAACTATATTTCTCAAATTTTTATGTGACATAGTTTCAATATGGCCATGATTCACGTGAAGGGATCGTCAATCGAAGTATTTTGTAAATAGTTTCGAGCACATTGCAACAAAACTTTACACATTATTTTATCCCGCCATTGCGTTCTCAAATCTCAAGTCAAAGATTGAATTAATGTAAACGGGTTTATTTTATAATTCAGTGTTAAAAACAATAATGACATTTTTTACTTCGAACGCTTACGTAATAACTAGGTATGTGGGTCACATCTATTTTGCTTTACATTAAAATCTATCGATAAATGAAAATACTAGTAGATACAGAGTAAAAATGGAAGAATCGAATTAGTCATTTCAACGTGTCCAGAACAACGATACTCCCTCGACAGCTGAAACAATTCGTAGATCGTACTACAGACAGGCACGAAACACGGACATTAACCCGGGCGATCGTCTAGCGAGCGTCTACGACCTTTCTTCACCATACGTACACAACCAACGAGTACCTAAAAGCATGTTCCATTTCCATTGAATTACTAACACTGTTTTGCCGCTAAAAGCCCGTAAAGAAACTGTAATGTATTTGAACTTTCACGATAGGCTTGTACGATCGCATTATCCTGAACTAGTAATTGTAGCGATCGATGTTTGCCATGAGCATTAGTTCAATGTAGGCTGACGTCTGAGAGATAAGATCGGATCTTGGCTTTGTTACCGATCAAGGCGTTTCATTCTCAAAGGACATGACATGCGATGGTTATCGATAAGAGAAATCGATATATCGTTGCGAATTATAGTCAAAATTATGCATACAATCAAACGGATTTGTAGCGTGATACATATCTATGAAAATGTGGGCGGTATTGTACGCTGCTACTAGAACGATTTCCTTCCTGTCATGCTCGAAATAGGTCACTGAAATCTTCGAGTTAAATCGGAAACTTGATGAGATTCTTTCTACCCGCTAATCAACAAAGGAGCATCATTAAAGTTCTTTATTGAAGGCCCCGCGATTTTCATTTTCTAGCAAACAGCCGCTTTTTGTTCGAGCATTAATATTTAATATAGCTTTATCATTCTGAGATCATCAAGTTTTTCCTACTTTATAGTCTTTATGAGATTTATATTTATATTTTTCTGTTGTTTTATTTTCTCACGAGTAACCACCCTCGCCTTGCTTCGGTTTTCTTATTTTTTTACACCTTGGATTACATTATTGGAGTTTTATTAACTCGTCGATTACCGGGAACGTGGATTCACGTTCGAACTCAAAAGTACAGCCGCCGCCGCGATTCTCAGGTATTAAGGATCCCTAATTTTTTTGAAAATATAATATAGCCTATGTTACTCGGGGATAGTGTAGCTTCCCAACAGTGAAAGAATTTTTGAAATCGGTTCAGTAGTTTCGGAGCCTATTCAATGCAAACAAACAATCAAATCTTTCCTCTTTATATATTAGTATAGATGAGGACAACGACTCTGGTAGTTTATTGTCCTTCATATCTTGTATTTCACTAGTGAGCACTCCATAAACAACTTAGAATGTATGAATATTGTTATCTTCTCTGCTTGAATAAAATATATTTTTGAGTAACATTAGTGACTATTAAAAGCAACATTTCATGAAAACTTTCGTTCTTTAAATTTAGATACAGAACCATTTATTTATGTAGGTATTTTGTTAAACGCTTAAGACCACCATTCACCCATCCGCACCATAGAAAACCTTCTTAATTACGCGAAATGATCTGTGTTCTTTAGTTCTTTAGTAGTAATAAGTTGAAGCTATAGAAATTCTTCATAGGTAATGAACTATCTTAATTATTTAAAATCTAGTTCATATCGAACCATCGCGTAATATAGAGGCTAAAGATCCCACATGTGTCAATATATAAATATCCTGTTCTTCTGAACTTTTTTCGGCAAACAGCCAACCGACTAGAACTTGCGGTTCTGCATTGCTTGCAGTAAACACGTCTGCATCAAATTGCCCAGCCTGGCGATATTTTAATGTACCTACTTTCCAGCTGCGAAACCACGTATCTAGAAAATTAGATGATTTCTCGTAAATTACTTTGCGGATTTGGTTACGGATAAAATTACATATTATTTATTGCGGAATTGAGTAAAATCTATTTATTTTTAGGTCACTTACCTATAATATCTCACGATGTATCCATTTGTTAACACGAGAATTATGTAAAAGCCAAATATTACTTATTTTTATTTTAAAAGAAATCACTTTATTATCACATTTTTATTAAAGTAGAGGTACATGGTATTGTTACTGTCAGAACCTCTAGATATTGTATTGTACACGCATTACAAAATACCATATTATTGATTATTAAAATTTATGTCATTTCAATACCTTTGAAACTCGCTCTTTGAAAATTCCATTCTTCGGATGATACAATAAACAAACGATTGACCAAATAAGATAGAAACATGCAGAAACAAATTGTCCCATAGTTACGCTATTGGTTACATTTAAATAACAACCGTACGATTTTCTCGACAGTAACTTACGAGTAAACGATCGCGTAGGTTGTTGTGTTATCGCTGCGCCAACCATTTAATCGAGTTTCGATTTCATCTGATGTCTCGATTGTGACATTAATTGATACAGTTGTTTTTTTAAATTGCCGTAATTAATCGAATTGCTTCGCTCAATTGTTCCTTAGTATAAAAGTATAAAGAGCCGACGTATGCAATATGCATATCGGGTGTCAGTCAGATAATAATAAAATATGAGTAGACAGTAATTTAATAGAAAGCTTTTGTGCGCTTACGCACGTCCACTTTAATTCCCCTGTCAATGATTTGCAAACCGTCTCTTAAAATAGCTTAAGTATTATATTATCTGTCATATTGCCTTTTAAAATTTATTTTTCCACTGTCTCTCAGTGCTTTCAAAATACCGCCATATTTTTTCTCGACTTGCTGAAAGTAGACAGCTTCGAATGCTTAAAGAGCCTTTGTTCTTTTAGTTGTCGAGTTTAAGTTTTATTAAAGAAAGAGTTAGGTAGGTAGGTGCCTATCTACAAGACACGCATCTGTTGCTGTTTTGCGATTCATACACTATAAAATAAGCTATTCTATCTTTGTTCTCTGTGGCTATTCAACAGTAGGTAATGTACCTAGTTTATTTTAATATTATTTAAGTATTACATATTATTATACGTCCATGTACCACACTGTATAGGTACAGTAAAGCTGTTGATAATATAACAAAAGCAATTACAATGCCGATGTTTACTTACATTTCATTATAACCACGTCACATTGTGAAACCATTTGGCTTCAGTTTAACCAAGCAGGAATCACCATATTGCACTCTCTACAGAAGATGTAAACTTAAAACGGAAATGCAAATATTTGACACGCTCTAATAACTTGGTGCCGGCTTGAAAGGCAGCGGGGATCTAGAGAGCTTGCAATGAAAATATTCTTGGAGTTTCAGCCTTGAGAACGATCCATCTTCTCAAACGTTTATACGAATATACCTACCTACCTGAATAGGTATGTATATATGTATTAAAAAATGAAACTGATTTCCCATATGAGAACATAACTACTTCAGTGAATCATACAGTAGTATCGTCACATCGTTTCTCATCTTGCATGCACCTTTAAGTTAACATTTGTATGAGGAAATTAACTGTCAGTTACGAGTTCATCTGTGAACTTGCATACTTGAAACTTTGACGTAATATTCTCAATCGATGATACTTATTATATAACGAAAAAATCGACTAACTTGAGGTTAGGATAGTGACCTGTTCTATTCTCATTATGACAGGAGTATTAAGCCCATAAGTAGAACGATAATAATTATTTTGTTTGCTAAAGAATGAAGACCTACCGTTATTTTTTTAATCAACTGACACTTGATATTCTACATAACAGACATATCTAACAGCTCGTATAAGAACAAGGAAAGGTCATCTGAGAAAGTCCTATCCTAAGCAATTGCCCATACGCACAATATGCACTTATAACTTTAATATTATCACGTCTACCACCTCAACCTCGGAGTAACGTTGAATTTTGTACCACAGAACATAACTGGCCGCTAGCATTAATGTTGTACATAGTACCTACGACGTGAGAACGTATCGGCATGTCGACAAGGTGGCGAAATTGTGTGCAACTTGTGAACTGCGTAATGAAGACATGCGCGAGATGCGGACGTGTGACCCCGCGCTAACCGCAAGCTCGTAACATGGAATAAGCTTGTTTTCTTGTGTTTTAATTTATTTATTTATTTTTGAGCTTAATGCAGTTTCTGATTTATCATCAGACTATCCATTTATAATGTAGGTACAGATTAATTAATTTAATTGTTTTTACTGTCACTGGATTGTCGTCAAATATTGTTGCTTAATAATTTACCTGTGAAGGATCAGTATGTCCATGTACTCTCACTGTCCATCTAGATTGGTAGTGACATAAAATACGGATTAATTTAAAATCTGCTTAGGTATTTTACTTACAAATGACATAAAATACTCGTAATGAAATGACGTATCTGCACGTGATGTAGTCTTACTTTCAGTGATCTTGTTAGATACAATATCTTTAAGTTTTACTTATCGGATTGTATGGTACTGAAGCAAGAGTTTTCAGCAAATAGCAGCGTGTTTGGAGCAAGCTCTAGGCCTGTTTAATAGGACCTCAACCTTCAAGACCTGTTCTTATTAGTGGGCCATTATTGGGTTGAAGCCATGTACCTATATGTAAATATATGTGACATATACTAATAACATGGATTATTTTAACGTGTTTCAGTTTCAGTATAGGAGGCTGGCAACGCTGCAACGTGTCGGTAACGTTTTTGTTGTCACTGATGGGTACGGTATGGTGACCACACCTTCGACCTTCGTAGCGACCTTAATAGTCCCTTCTAAGCACTGCAAGCTGGTTTGCTGTCCTTAACACATAAAAAAGTTATAAACTAGTAAAATTAACATAAACTACTTCGAAACATATTGTTGTATTGCCAGATTTGCCAGAGCTCTTGAAACAAACTTACTAAAAATAAAAGAATATTCCCACCAATGTGACTAGCTTACACACACACACACACACACAATAAACACAATGTTTATAAACATACAAACAACCAAACCTTCGTCTGGAACCTGGCGCTTGGTGATTAAACGAAGCCTTTACCGTTCCGTGTGGCCTACCGTAATTCAATTACGGAGAACACGCGATGACATCTGACGGTTTAAAGTATGCATAATACGTTCACTTCCCACTTAGGCGTGTTTCCTCACGTACCTACTCGTAATAATTCATAATAATATTTTTAGACTTCTAACTACTTAATATAAGGCTGCTAATGTAGTAGGAGTAGAAATAAAGAAACTTCGGATGCTTCTTGCTGTTTCTTTTCCCAGATTCACTCACTAGGACTATGTTAAAGCAATGGCGTAATTTGACTTTCAAAAAAAGTGTTTGTTACAACTTATTTTGAATAAAAATATTTAATTTGATAGGTTTCATCGAAGGAAGAGAGTGATTAAAAAAACTAAATTAAGAACACTTGGAGTCATAATTGCAAAACTCGATACGTAGAACGCCTGATTTTAGTGAGAGATGTTAATATAAAGTTGAATCGATAAAAAAACGAGCGTTACCTTATCTACGAGCTACGTAGCCATGGCTACGAACAAAACTCTACATAAGGCCAGCGTTTAGTCTTATTTATGTTACTATTTTTATCCCAAACACGTAAATAAAACAATAATATAATAATCACAAATAAATAAAATTAAATAGACATTATACATAACATGTACTCATTTAAAATCAGTATATGGTTTGCGAAATGAAATAATAGAATTAATTCTTATGTACTTTAATTCATCGCAAAAATGTGTTCAAAATAATTATAGATTAAATATACGTATAATTAAGGCAATCAAGCTACAACAACTACTATTATGTCTTCTGTGCTACAACGCAAACCGCTACAACAAAAACCGACCATAATAGAACATAAACACAAAATTTTACTCCATAAGTAAAAACGAACACAGAAATATGGTAGAAAATAAACCGTCCCTTCGCTTTTGACTATCGACATTAAACCCGGCATAACATAACACAATAAACCCGCGATCAAAATATCCCGTAGCGCCGTCGACTCTGATGTCCGCAGCCGTTGTTGTCCGAATGAAATAGGACTAGAAACGTCTCCGCCCAATTCTGTTGCTTTCGTGTGGGTGCTTTCTACGGCATTATATTTACGAGTGGAGGGCCGATGGCCGATGGTCGACCAACTACTGTGTTATCGCAAATTAAACGCCACAGACTTATTTACGACGTCGCAGTCACCGCGGGCCACGTAGGAATTGCCCATCGATATGTATGTGAGAAAATATCTCACTCCCACGACTCAAGATTACTTTGAGGAATCGTCGCTTCTGACTTTCATAAATATAGTATAGTAAATAAGTGAAACTTATTTGAAATGGTTTATTCCACCTGTTCGTACGGTGGTTACAATAAAACTACGCAATTTTCTTGCATGGTTTTAGTGGTTATTTCAGCAAAAGTACGGGCGTCCAACACTATGTAGGTATCCGATGGGATGTGAAAATGAATTTTCCTCCAAACAATAGACTGGTCATATGATAAAAAAATTGAAACTTATGAGGTAGGTAATTAATTAATAATTAGAATCTAAAAGTCATACCGAATGTGATCGCCGTTGATCGGGCCATTATAAAGATATTTGACACGTACCTGAAACAAAAATTAAAAATTATTTTCACGTATTATTATAACACCAACATTTTCAACAGTAAATAAGTAAACAATATATTATATCATATAGACTTCTCGTTTATGCTATTTTAATCATCACAAAAGTATTATTCATAATAAAACAATTGGACTACTAAATCACGAATAAGTACATCTACGACGAATCCATTACATCCAAAATATGATTAATTACTTGCTCAATTAATAACAATGGGCATTAACAGGTAACGATTAGCTACGAATTCTTCAGGAGCAATTTGCGTATGTATATACGGACAAGAATGGAGAATGTAGATGACTATCGGACAATGGTCGCGCATAATCATTATAATAAACTCATTAAGCGGTTCCGTTCGCTCGGTCGCTAATCGGTGACTGAGCATGTGGCAAGAAACGGTACTGTACAGATCCGCTCTGAATATGGCAGAGCAAAAAGCGCCGTGCAAAAAAGATGGAAAAAACGTAGATAATGACAGTCTGTAGAAGAAGGTGGTGTTAATTGCCACAATTGACGCGGTTTTGCGATGGAATTTAACACTCCGGTTTTCACATGCATTTTAGCATTTTTAAGCTTTATCTGATAGAGACCAGGACATGGAGAGGGCTAAGCTGTGGATACTTCTTTCCCTGATTGTATTAGAAATTATGAAAGCCATAGATTTATTATGAGAACCGATGTAGTATGTAAAATTAACTGAAAGATCCTCGAATGGAGACCACATCTCGAAAGAAGGATCACAGGACGCTAGTCGGGGAGCGTGTAAATGAGCTGAAGAAAACAGGGGACACTCGCTTGACGCAGCAAGCTCAGAAGCGATCAGTGTGGCGGAAGCGGTCAAAAGAGTCCAGCTGTGGACTGCTGTGTCAAGGCTGATAGGACAGTAACTAAAGTCATAGCTAAACGGCTCAAGTCATAAATTTCGTTTGTGAAATGTCCATATATCATAGAAAGTTCACAAATTTTGAACAGCAGGGAAAAGCAATTAGTATGATATAATCCATTCGATATCTGCGAAATAACAACGCAACAAAGATATCGCTGACTATCAGTGTAATCACAAGTATCATTACAATATGATATTGCAGTTTTATGGTTGCAGCGTTATCAACTTTCACCGATGACAGAAATCGACTTTCAACCATCATTTGATTTGCTTACATCACCAGGAAAGTCGAAATAACGTTGCTACCGTATTAGTTGCCGCTTCCAATTGCACAAAACCAATTTGCAGATGTCATGGACATCTATGAATAGAGTTTAGCGGCGGTTCTCAAACTATCTAGTAAATTATTTAGGAAAACCGAAAAATTGCATGGAGCCCTAAAGTAATCTGACGTTTTATTATTAGCATCATTAAGCACCTTCTTTTATTACGAATTCCACTATTGTTGTTTTAGTTAGTTGTTTATTCAGATTTTATTTTAGTAATCCCACACTTTTCTCCTTATCGCCAGTATTTTTGCATGGCCCTCACAGAGGCGTTTCGGAATCCTATAGTTCCGCGAAAACTTTGAGTATTGTTGGGTTGAGAGTTCATTGTTTGATCGAGACGGTGGTTTGCATCGTTCACCGTTTATCTTATAGCAGATCGAACGATCAGCGCGGAACTAATGGTCACGAACGAAACGATCGGACGAACGGAAGCCAACTAGACGATTAGACTATTGACCACAACTGCCATTTGCAATGGGAAAGTGTGAAATTATGTCTTGTGGTGAGATGATAATTTGATGCGCGTATAATGAGTTTTACTTTACATAAATACCACTTTAGACTACTTTAAAATGTAAGTATCTCGAATGCTGCATTACAGATAAGTAGCACAAAATTAAAGTAGATCTTGGTTTATTTCTATGTTCTGTAAATCTGTTACTATTAGATGAAAATATACTGTTTAAATTAGTAGATTTCAGATTTTTTAAATTAAGTTGCGTGCAATTGATTTGTTTCTTCCTTTTTCTTCTTTCTTTCTTGGTGGAGACAGTGGCCACTTGCCATTCAGGTGACAACTTCTACTTTCCTATAAAGCTATTTACATAGAAAATCTATAACCAACCAACTGCAAGTAAATATAGAAGTCAAATTGAGGGTAATTAAAATAACGTTTGATGCTACCGTTTCCAGGATTCACGTGTCAGTTCAATGTCTGCAGACAGCCAGACACTCGACACAGCGAGACAGCATAACCTTGGCTCGCGTCTGCTTTTTATCAAACACCGAATTTCGACGGCGTCACGTTGCAAAAAATGTATGACTTGTTCAAATTTGCCGAATTTAGAATGGTTTTAGGTTTCATGTTAATGCCCATTGGAATTAAGTAGTTATATCCCTAATCATAATCCATAATACTTAGAATCACTTTCGATAGTATGTTTGCGTCTGTCTTTTTTTTAAGAGAGCAATGAAAATGGTCATGTTGATTTTGATGAAATCGTCAGAAATTTTCCTGTCTCTCACGTGAATCTAAAGGTTCCATTAGAATATGATAAGGGCAACTACTTACATAAACTATATAGCTTTAGAGATATTCATGTTCTGTAGCAATGAAAATGGTCATGTTCATTTTGATGAAATCGTCAGAAATTTTCCTGTCGCTCACGTGAATCTAAAGGTTCCATTAGAATATGATAAGGGCAACTACTTACATAAACTATATAGCTTTAGAGATATTCATGTTCTGTAGCAATGAAAATGGTCATGTGGATTTTGATGAAATCGTCAGAAATTTTCCTGTCTCTAACGTGAATCTAAAGATTCCATTAGAATATGATAAAGGGAACTATTTGCATAAACTATGTAGCTTTAGAGATATTCATGTTCTATTTATCGCCTAAAGTTTTTATAAATCAGCAATCGATACCACAATGGCATGCAATAAATCGCTTGTTAGCCAAACGAGAGTTTTAATGCAAGTTTGCCGTTAAAGAAATAATTGGTGTCAGAATAAAATGCAATAAATCTCAATATTAATGATTTAACGTTTAAAGAAACTATATAGACATAAGCGAAAGTCTTTAATACATTATTGATTACATGTTGCATAAATTCATCAATCACTGCTGCGTTTTGAGTTAAACCGATATAATTGACAGACGATTAAATATTTTATGTGTCGAGTTACAAGAGATATGAAACATGAAAGTTCATTGCTTAAAATTATTGATTGCTAAATTTTAGCATAATATTTTCTAAGAAGTGAAATGGTTTGCTTCGTTTGCTTATTTTTCTCTTAAATCGATTCTGTTTTATATGGTTGGCACCAAATGGTGCCAACCAAGTGCATTTTAGTCGCCTGCGAACAAGCGAGACAAGCAGATGTCATCTTTGAAAAACTCCGACCGTTCAAGAACACATAATAATGCATAATTATTGTTTATTGTGCATAGTTAAAACGTCTTCATTCTTTACGTTTGAACTTTATTTGAGTTTATTTAAATTATAATTAGTAAATAACTATATTTTTACTTAGTTACATTTTTAAAAATTATTTAGTGTAAATATTTGATATCCGCCGTCTTGAACCGAACTTGACCGAACAAAGCGCTGTCACAGAGTATGAAAACTGCTTGAAAAATGTGACACGGATTTTGTTCGGAACAGCCCGTCTACATAAGTTAAGTCTATGTTTTTAAATACGTTTTTCAGTTATCTTTATTTTACACAGATACTTAATTTTTAATTACTTTCCGAAATAAAACCTTCGTGACCCTTTAAATATCACTAGAAAAGAGCAATCAAACCTCGGCCTCGTAATCCTATCACATGCAAAGGGTTTTTTGATGTACAATTTCCACCGGTGAATATACCGGTGATAACCGGGCCAGGCACGAGCACAGCTGTTTTATCAATATGGAGAGCGATTTTTTTGTGACACGCGACGCATATTCACGTGTGTACTAAGCTGCGTGTGAGCTAAATCTTATGTGTGTCAGCGGTAGGTTTG
The DNA here is from genome assembly GCA_951805285.1 of Thymelicus acteon. NCBI lineage: Eukaryota > Metazoa > Arthropoda > Insecta > Lepidoptera > Hesperiidae > Thymelicus > Thymelicus acteon. Next base: position 6,594,139 of record OX638233.1, read on the forward strand.
GCTGGGGTTTTGTATTTTATATTTCGGCTTATTAAAAACCTCATTACGCTAGGCGAATAGAAGGTGGGTGGATAGTCCATTTTTATGTGTATAAGCGTCGACAGAATATACGAATGACATGTTAAAAATCATGTTTGTAACACGAAAAAGCTTTGAAATATATAGCAAGAGCCGACACTAATCAAAAAATAAAAATCAACATGAAAATAGTTTACACAAAAAAATCCTATGGGTGTAATCTGTGTCTTAGTTTATAGCTATTGCATTACCTATTTATGTAACTTGGCTCATTAAATGACTTGTAACAAAACCAATTCGCGGTTACATCATGACGACGGTTTGCGTAAAAACCGTCTACCGCTCTATTTTTATGAGGTTTTTACAGTAACTTCTTATTTTCACTGTTACTATAAACGTCACTATACATTAAACTTGAGAATGAAAGGCGTGAATAGATATTACCTAGCGCCATGGTTCTTTTATCTCTTAAAGAAGACCGCTGGGATATGTATGTAGGTCCTTAGAGACTTGGACCGGTCAGAATGGTGCAAATTAGGCGAAGCTTATGTCCAGCTTAAGTGCTCCTAAGACTGACTGATAGACTTAACGTTACTTATGTAGTAAAATAAACTGAAACTGTAAATATTTATAACTATTGTATCGAAGTATTATTGTCTGTAATGCAGTTTCTGAGGAAATGTTTACACACAAAAATATAATTTTAGTGAAAACTAGTGTTACTTCACCATAATTAATGATTCCGATGATGACGACCCTGTAGCCTAGTTGGTAGCGACACTGCCTGCGAAACGAGGGGTCCCGGGTTCGATTCCCGGCCGGGGCAGATATTTATGTGACAGATAAATATTTGTACTGGGGTCATAAATATGATTGTGATGTGTTATATGTGTCGTCCATGCCACTCGCGACACCTACTGCGCGAAACCTACTGCGAGGGTATGAGTGTGTTAGCGTTTATTCCATTATAACGAAACCTTGTTGTTTCTCAACCAGCACAAAAAGCACAGCTACCCAACACTCGATATAGCCGAACAAAGAGCACTTAATAGATCAGTCAAAGGACAAAAGACGGCAAGAAATGCGTCCAATATTCCTCTATGAACGAAAATAACTACATCAAAATTCCTTCGCTTCATCCTATACAGAAATGGTAATAGCATATTCTGGAAATAACCACGTTACAAGCATGTGGCGAACATATGCGAGAGGACCGTGTCGGGAAGCTTTGCCTCCTAAATTAGAAATCTCTATTACCAACTAGGTAAATAATAATTATAATTATAATCATTCAATACACAAGAAAAACAACAAAGCCCTTTATTGTACCCCTGTCTTCAGTTACGTAAACAAAGTCTGTGAAAATGTTATAATTGTAATAAGTCTCTAATCGTATATAGACTCAAATTCTTAGAAATAACCGAAAAAATGAATTTAACCCAAATGTCTCCGATTCGCCATGCTGGTCAAGTGTGGATTTAAAAATAAATTTATAATTGACGACCTGCGTGGCTTGTCTACCGTGCCGGATTACCGGACGCAGCGCCGCGGCCGGCCGCGCCGTAGGGTTCTTAGTTCGATTCCCAGCGAGGCAGAAATTAATGATGAATTTGAACTTCTATGTATATAGTTTATATTACTATAACTATTTAGTTTAAAATCGTAATAATATTACCTAATAAATAAATAGGAAGTTAATTTTTTTTAATACCCGGCAAACGAGCTGACAATCCACTTGATGGTAAGTGGCTATCGTCGCCCATGGACATCAGCAACACCAAAGGCATCACTGATGCGTTGCCGGACAAGAAAGAGAGAAGAAAAAGAAAGAAAGAACTGGCTCTCAAACCCCCAGCCGGAACACGACGAGTCGTTTGGCGACTGACTCATACTCAAGGGTGGTAGCTATCCAGGCGAACCCCATCGAGAAATAATAATAGTAATGATGGTATTAATTAACAACTAAAATCAATATTACCAATATAATCTCTCGAGAAGCCCTACCACCATCGCGGCATCGGGCCAGATTTCGTCGCCTCTTACGATACCCATCCGGTGTGGGATTGGGGTTAGTTTTCCAAGCCGCCTCAACACGGCTAATGGTTAATTAAATGGACTAACTTTCAAATTTAATGACCTACTTTATAGGCTGAAGTGCATCCTAACTTTATTACTACTACTACCTACATGTTTTCATACATTGGTGAAAGAAAGTTGAGATGAAAATGTCGTCTACCTTTCGCTTCCTATGTTTCTAAATCTTTAGAAGGTTTCGCTTTGATATCAAAAGGACAAACTGACAAACTGTTGTCAACTTTCCCAAGATAATTATGTGACATTATACCTGTTTTTGATGCGTAGGTGGATGAATATTGATTGATGAATATTTACAACTATCCGGTATATAGATGACAAGTTAGAGGCATTCTAGTGCATATGTTAGTCTCCCTAGGTTCTATTATTAGACTCCAATAACGTCGGAGCGTCTAGTTGGATGACTCTGTCGGTGGTTCGACTTCGATCGACGTTGCATGTATTAGTTAAATCATACTTCAAGGCATCTGTGAAATCTTATTTAACTTTGTCTTTTATATCTATAATCATGTTAATATATGTGTAAACTCTTACACCCTTATTAATAAAAATCGCTTATTCCAAGCATCATCTGAAGCTACACTTGGACTAGTTAATTCTCGATTAACTAAGTAATAACTTCGTAACTGCAATGATATAAATAAACATGGAGTAACCTCGGACTAACAATACATTTCTTAGTCCGGTTTCAACGAGTAAAATATGGCAACCTTTAAAATTTAAAAGTAAAAAGAGTGAGTCAGTGAATGACACTTCATGCATTAAAATGACAGTGACAACACATATTTTGGGATTGACAACTTCCAACGACGTGATCAGCTTTCAATTTCAAGTGCCTAACTTCGCTCCTCGCAGTTTGTTTCGTGCTATGGTTACTTGTTAAATTTAAAAATTGATTTACATGAACCAAAAACGTGCTCGCTCAGTTAACGGGGATGAAGAAAAAAAGGTCAAAGAAAATATCAATGTGAATGACGTTTAGTTAGAACAACGAAGTAGTCTTGTTATGCGTCAAATCAACGTCAATATCGTCAATGCACGCCTAGTCCACGCCTAATTGGTCGCTAAGCTATGTAGCGACATGAACTAACTTTGATTCTGAGATTAGACTCGGAGTAGCTTACTTCTTTGATACTCTATGTTTATTAATACTGAATTTAATTAAATCTTATTTACGACATGAAATCTTGCTTTAGTTTATTAATATGGCCGTTAAAGTGTAGAGTTAGTATAGGTGAGATTAGGTAGAGGAAGGTAAAAATTTGGTAAAAAATTATAAAATTCAGATTTCTTACAAATTACCCTTACCCATAACAGATATTTTTATTTCCCACGTTTTCTTTTCCCAACAAGCTTTGAAATTGTTTTTTTTAACTGAAGTGATAATAATTTTATTTCAGCCAAAAAAGCGCGCGGAAGTAAAATCCACAGACAAAAAAGCAATTTGACAGCTAACCCGCCGACCTCTCGTCTCGAGACTTTCACATCATCAGACGCGAAGCGGTACAATAGTGCACCGAATTAGGCTTTTTACTGTGAGAATAACATTCGCTTCATTCACGTTATGCTGTCAAGTGGTTCAAGAGGCCTTATGAATATTAACTCGGTACCGCTTAACTGCTATCACGTCTCAATCACTTCAGAATGTGCAAATCATCCTTTAACGCTTACAGATTATGCCGCGTGTGATTAACACGACTATATCTAATAGTTCGTTCGATAACCTAGAGACGTATTCAGTTAATGACATGAAGTCTATTTTTTTGTTACGAGATAAAAAAAATATTTATTTTAACTTTTGAACTTTCGAATACATGATAACTTGTATGTTTATCATGTAACATCTTTATAATGTTATCGTTTGTTCGTATGTTACTCATGTTAGTAACATTTGAAAAACTTGATCGATTGAAGTCATATTGACGCAATATATTTGAGTTGTCGTGACCATGGTTCATAGCCCGTATCTGTAACCTTACTTATAGATGGCGCTGTAGTTGAGCTAACAAATTCGACGAGTAACTTATATTTGCACACTTCAATTATTTACATTTACATAAATATAATCCAATCTTAGATGAAGGAATGAAAGGCAGATAACGTCGTTCGAATATGACGTAAGCCTACCAAGAATAATACAAAATAAAAAACTAATACAATCTCGTGTCACTACTAAAGAAAGCGTCAAATTGCATGAACATCGCAATTGTCAAAATTTATTAAATAAATTTATCAGTTATAATGCCGTCTTGCATTTTTAAACAATTTAAAAGTAGTTCGCAAAATCAAAGAAAAGAAGATGGAATATCTTTTCACAGATATCTGTTCATTATTTTATTATTTATTTATAATAATATTTTTGCGGTTTGCTCGGAACACAAAACCTCGACAATTATTCATTTGTATATTGTTTGTATACCAGCTTTATGTGAAAATCGGTTACCCTAAATTTGGGGAAATATGCATGAGCTATTTGAGCACTGGTCGATTTATAAATGTATGTCGAAATAAATATATTTAAAAAGTAAATATTTGAAATATTTGTATTTATTTAAACCTTAAAAATCAAGAAATACAGCCAATGCATAAACACCTATCGCTGGGATATTATAACCGGGTTAATTGAAAATGTCACGTTTGCCCACGATAAAATGCATGATTGAAAGAAAATATTATATTATATTTTAGTTTCTGTTTTTAGTTTAGCCTACTCACTAAAATGATTTCAATTATAATTTTGCAGATTGCCGACAGCTGCTATTACAAGAGAAAAAAAAATGCACTTTGCCTCGTCTTTTATTATGCGTACCACAAAGGACTGGAATTAATTGTCCGCGTGGGTGTTCCCGTCAGATTATAATGTGGGTGTCTTCAAGTCAAGAGTGAATAGGCTTCTACTAAGTTAGTGTGATTTACCATCCACGACTTCATTACCGCTTACCATCTCAGGTGGTTCTGTGGTCAAACACTAACTTATTCTGCATAAAAAATAGGTTAATTAAGACAATTAAATATATTTAAGTATTATTTTATATTAAAAGAACATTTACATATATTTTGATAAGTGTACTTTTTGATAACTAGTGATGAAATTAAAATCAATTATGATTATCAAATTAATTTATTACAACGTAAATTTTTGTCTGGTTTTCTATGCATTTGTTCCTCCTATCTCAGGAACGGCTTAATAAAATATTCGGTTTTCACTGACGTATTGTAATGAGTTTGGGTTAACATTTAGTGTTTGTTTTATTTGAATCGGTTTACAAATAAAAAAATCACGACAATTTAAAGAATACCATCCCTACTTTTATCGACTGTGGGCTTACCGAAGCGAAGCAAGGGCGTTCACTAGACTAGTAATAAATAATTTGCCAATTTAATTGTGCATAAGTTGGAAATATGTCAAACAACAATTACAAAATTGCGGGAGTTTGTGACTTTTCATTTGGCATCCTCACACACACAAAGAATTACGTGTCCATACGGTGCCACTGCTAGCTGACATTAAGGTTGTCACGCACACATAGGGAAAAAGTGACTTCACGTCATTCGTTACATTTCTTTGCGAATGTTCCATCTGCCTTTTATTTCCTTCATCTGAGAATCCAATGACTATCGGTATTTATAGTACTATTTGATTCTCAAACGTTCTCGTAAAAGCACGATATACATAAACCGATCACTATTAAATTGTACTATTCTGTTCTGTTATTGATGATAGCACAATAAAACAAATAAGACAGTAATCCAATCAAAGCATGACTGTTTGAATTATGTGCAGATAGCGAAGGGCCCTGTAAGCATTCGGTTCACATTTCTTGACCAGAGCACTAATCACGAACTCGACATTTAACAATCTGTCGTGATTTCTCATGAAGATGCATTTAAACTATGTACTCCACTCATTTAATTTGAACTGACTTTTATCGAAGGGAAAGAATGGGCAACAGTTCAAACTAATCGAAATCGATCGAAAGGTAAACTTTAAGGTTACCTATTCGTAAAGTAAAATAGTAGTTGATCATGATATTACTTTTATTTGCTCACTACTCTAATACATTTTAAAATGTTGCTATTGCTACTTAAATGTATGATTTATCCCAGGATGAAATAACTAAATTATAATTTAATTAACGATATTACAATTTAAATAAAAATAAAATGTGTGCAATTCACACGTAGTAGAAGTGAAACCTTCAAAAATTTTGTTTTCAAGATAATGAGACGAATGTAAAATTTCGGGAAGATGATAATTGTAGGTATTGCCCCTCCCCCCCTACTTCGAATAAAACTAATTTCATTTCTAATCTCATCTCATCTCATCTCATCTCATCTCATCTCACCTCAACTCAACTCCCCTACCCCTATACAATGCTTCCTATCTCACTTTAGAATTTACTTTTTATTGTGACTGGATAGTTTCGTTTCATCGAAGTTCAAATCACCCCCGTACTAAAGAAGTTTTCACTTCAAAAACTCTTAAGTTACTTAACGTAGCAAACACAGAAGTGTTCCATTTTACAGCGGAACCAACCCTAAAAAAATAGCATGAAAAAAAAGAATTCAAATATTATTATTTTTAAACTTCATAATTCTTAACAACGCTTTTCATTTCAGGTGTTCACAAAATAGTATTTTGTACCATTGAAGTATTATTACTAGCGTATAGAACAGACACCGCGAACACAATGTATGTTCCAATGAATTGGCGCCGCGCGGCTTCAATGTCCAATGGATTCGTTCGATTTTGAAAGGAGAACAGGGGCTCAATTTTGAAGAAATAGAAGAAAATAGAAACTCCCGGCGGGGACATACATTTTGTTTGAGATGTCTTCTCTATGTATTTACCTCAATGTTTTGTACAGATATTATTTAAATTAAAGTACTACCTACATACATGTACTTGCGTACGTGGAAGTTAATTGAGTAAGAAAAAAAATTACTTAGAAATAGAACCAAATCCTGAATTCCATAGCAGATCGTCAGTTGTCTAGCCGTCATACTTTCACTACGGATTTTATTGACGTGACAGGACAAAGGATATAAAAAAAATAATCAATGATTGAGATTAAGTGACTTCAGATAAATATAAATCGGTTAAAGTTTTTCTCCGAAGTAAACAAACATAACTCAGGGAGATATATAGCCCTGATAACAGCTGTTTTTCAATTAATGCCAGCTGGTTTTGTTGACTTAATGGAAGGATGTCAGGTTAGATTAGAATATAGTGGAGAACCGCCGAGTCGTTTATTAGAAACTCTAATTACGGTATTGGCTCGATTGACGATAATTGACGGGCGAATAGATATTGACAGATAAGTGACGGTTTTCTCGCTTCACGCTCGATCACTTTATTCACTTTAGATCGATATGCGTTGGCTAAAAATTTGATGATAGATAAATATGTGGTATTAGCAAACTTTTGTATTTATTCCGTCGTTTTCATAATTTAAACATCGGTTTTTAATTATCTTTACTCACATACAATAAATATTATGAGGTTGGTAGCAAGTATATTTCGGTAATCAATTTCATGTGAATGTAAATAGGTATCTACTAACAATAAGATATCATATAATAAAATAATGGTATACCTAATACTTAGGAAGATGTCATAATGTTAAACTATCAGCCACTATACACGACAGATGTGTTAACGGCTTGATGTAGGTACATCAGTTAAAGCTTTCTATTTGAATTAAAGTTTTTGGGATATGAAGCGAGCGAAACAGCGCTTTCCACTTCAGTTAACAACAATTTGTCAAACAAGCCACAATCATGACTTGTCATGTTCAATTTACTTCAGAGCTGCACTGCACGATCACGCATCGAAATCAATAAAAAAGATAATTCCGCACAATAGCTAAGTAACATGATTACTTCCCACAAAGTAAAAGGTGATGTTGTAAAACATTGAGGTCAATCGTATTTCAATAGACAGTTCACCCGTATATCACTTTCCACTGAAAACAATAACAAGCGAAATGCATTATCAGAACGTCATATATAACACCGGGCAAAATAAACAATGCCTTGTTATCTCGGACACGACCGTTCGATCTCGTTTTTCTGTGAAGCGGACAAAAACAAGGAAGTGGCAACGCCGACCGACGCCGATGCCGACGCCGCGACGGCCGAAGCCGTACCGCACTTGCTTAATCATAATCCATCGGAACCATTGAAAACGTGATTCTGCCGTGATTCGCCATTAAAAATTATAGCGGACGTGTAACATAAATCTACGGCGCCGTCTTGCCTCTTGCTATACCATTATTAGATTCTGTTCACTCGCAGTGATAACCCAGTAAAAGTTTGTACGAAAGTCTATCTCTTGTTTGATGATGTAGGGCGTGAATACTTCTCTTCGACGTTATGACTGCTCTCGAAGTAATGTAGATTGTACTTATAATTTGCTTTATTGAGAGAAAATGTGAAAATCTGTTGACTTAATATTTATGTATTATAGCGGTTTAATAAGTAGGAACAGTCTAATCAAGAACATAGTTCAAGAATGCAGAAGGAAAGGAGAAACAATCCATAAACCCTTTGCTTCCTTGCCTACATACCTTGCAAAGCTAACTATGCAAATGTACTAATGCTGATTCCATTCCAATTCACTGTTAACAAAACGTCCTTGGAACATTTTGTCCAGAAAGAAGATTACTGGATCTCATCTCATCTCAACCGCATCATGGGCTACGCAACGCAACGCAACGCAAATAGCAAACACACGGGAACCGCGCACTGCACATCGCACACCGTGCACTTTGAAAGCCGACCATTAGCGGCGTTACAAATGGTTTGGTGCCGGTGACGCGACCTAATCATTCATGGAACGGAGCGATTCGCTTCTATCTGAGAATCTACACGGAACCGCTCGTTTGGCGTTTGGCGACTGTATCTAGACTTCTTATTTTTGTAATAATTGGTTTGTTTTGTTTGATAGGTTGATTTGCTTCCTATAATTTGTCTCGGTGCCATTCCAATATCGGAAGATTTAGGATAATAAATGAGTTAAGAAATTATTTTCAAGTGTGACCCTGCCGGCGAAGCGACTGCAGACTATATGTTATGCAATTAATACATTATTATTACAATTGATATCTGAGAGGAAACCTGCACAAAAATAATATTACGAGTATAACACACATTCATTATGAAAATAATAGTCATTCATTATGACCACCGATGGAACAAAAATTAATGAATACTTAAACACGGAAGCTGGTTTATTAATATTAATAAAGAAACTAATAAATAATCTTAATTAATCACCAGTCTACTCATGACATGCGCTGATTTCATTATCCACTCATCACCGTGACACTGCTCGATGCGATTGTGAAGTGAAAGTGACTTACGTTAATTCATACATTCATCATCGCTTATATTATGGATAGTCATCATTGACTTTATATTAAGGAGAGGACAAAGGCGAGATAAAAATGTGACGCTTTAATTGATCTGATTGGACCAATGCTCACTACATAATTATTATTCAACATGGCGACGCTTAAGCGGTACTTTTTGCTTGTATGAAGAACGTTTGCTATCTTTTGGAAATCAATGATAGTCATCAATATGTGGGTATATTAAACTACCCAAACGAAACATGATTCCTTTGCTTCAGCAAATCCATTTCATCTGTTTCATGCTACGTATAAACAATAATATTTCCATCACTTTACGTTGTCCCTGGAGAAAGGCCGTGAAAGCAAAGTCCGTTTACGTCACTCCTGGGATATCATCCAGCACAACGGATGAGTGCGTCGTGTTTACTGATGATGAAAATGCATAAAATGAATATCTCTCCAATCCCAAATGAATTCACATAACAATATTTGTTCGCTGTAGCAACATCTATTATGGGTTATAGTTTATTTAATTTCCTCTTTCCTCTTATCTCTTAGAATTTTACATTTGAGTTCGTACATTATCATGTAATCCTCTACTTAGGTAAGGCCTGTGGAAACGTGGTTTTGATTCTCAGAGGAAAAATTCAGAAGAAGAGCTCCGAGAATGTTCTCGGATATGTGTGTATGTGTATATGCGCATGTAGCGTAGGATCATTTTGAAATAAAAAATATTGTCCTGACCGTCCACCCTGACTTTGGGGGATTATGCGTATGGCATTGTAGGTACTTTCACTTTCTCGTGTGCGTTATAAGGTACAGTTGTAAGCGTGTATTATAATACACGGGGACTATAGTTATGGGGATTTCAAGGATGTCCCTCGATTGCGCCGGCCATTTAAGGGTCCTGGAATATTTACCTGAAGAACCTTTTCTACATTTCATCTTTTACCTTTCACTATGTTAATTGTATTTGGTGTACAAAGAAATATATTGTCTAGCAATTCACAACAAATACAAATTGATTGAAAATTTCAACCGTAGCGTTCGCACCAAATTACCTCCGTGAACAAAAGAGTAAACAGGCGTTCTCTAAATCTGTCACAGATCATTGAGTAGAAATTACATGAATAATACGGCCAGCGGAACGTCAATAAATGAATCCTGACATGCGTGAAATATCTCACCTTTCGCTAATAAATCTGGTGCATTTTCTAACGCGATCGAACGTCGCCGCGTCGCATCGTGTCGTGCGGCCGATCTCAGGCATGTCGCCGCCGCGTCGGTATCAGGGACGATAAACATTTTAATTAAATTTTCGTAATTTATAACTCTATTAGAGGCCGAACTAATAGCAAGGCGTGATTGGCAATAAGAAGCACCGTCAACAGTTACTGAAGATCAGTCATCATTGATGTCGTGGTTGGGTCTAAGTTATTATTGAGAGTTATTAAAAGTAACTGTTACTTTAATGGAACTTAATTCTGAAAGGTCATTAAACTGTCAGATTTATTGCTTCGGAGGTCACGGTCAATAGGTTTCGAACAGGTTAATTGTCAGTTTTCTAGTGAAGATAGGCGTTCAGAATCAAAACTAGCAACATGGTGGGGGTTAGCACAGTAAACAAGTAACGACAGTTGCCAGTCACCGACAACCTAGTACAAATGTTTAGCCTTATAGACTGTCCTGGGAATCAAACTCGGAAACCTCCGTGGTACATTACTATGCCTACCGAGCGATTGGTATGAATTGTGCTACAAGGTTATCTATGACGAGTAACCGCCCTCGCTTTGCTTCGGTTTCCTTATTTTTTTACACCTTGGGTTACATTATTGGACTTTTGTTAAGGATCCCTATTTTTTTTTTCACAATATTATATAGCCTATGTTACTCGGGGATAGTGATAGTGAAAGAATTTTTCAAATCGGTTCAGTAGTTACGGAGTCTATACAATGCAAACAAAAAATTAAATCTTTCCTCTTTATATATTAGTATAGAAGTTTTGGTATTGTTGGCGGTTTATTAACTTCGAATCAATAACAGCGACTACAATGAGAATCCCGTGTACACATCTGCTAGAATTCGAAGAACCATCGACAAAGCATTTTTGTTTTGTAACCAAGCAGACAACTTTGAACTACAAAAATGACGGTCGGATCTCAGAAATTTTCCACAGGAATAAACAGGATTTATATTTTCGCTTTTAATAAGACTTCTTACTAAGTACACAAGATAAGTAACGTTAACTAATAACTATTTTGACATTTTCCTACTGGATACTGAATTGATTTTAGAAAGTTAAGTTTCTTACGCCCCAACTCAGGTTACGAATGGTTAGTTAAATCACTCCTTAGTACAGAATTTGTATTGTGATTCTTTAAATAAAAATAAATTAATAAGCCGATCTCGGATCAGATGGTGATATTTTGTCAGCATCTAAAAACCGAATCTTAAGATCGCGGAGATCTTAACATGGGTTCATTAATTAACGGACCTCAGTTACCTTATATCCGCAACGAAATTGAGGCAATTACCACATCAAAACAAATGCCAATAAACTTTTAAATAAACATGAAGACTGATCATCTGAAACGACATTACCATCTCTGTCATCGGCCCCCTGCAATGGTCGAGTCATTACCCTCAACTTGTATCTATTTATCATCTAGATGGCAATAATTTCAGTTTGTGACACGCCACCTCCTAGCTCCTACAAAAACCGGCTCCACTCGTCCGCCTTTATAAATCCTCATTGCAATCTTGTGAACATTAATGAAAAATTTACCCAAGCGACATCTTGAGATAGGAAATGTTGCTGTCAAAGAAATGATATGAAATACTACCTATGAAGTATTGGAAAAATGGGGCCGTGAAAATGTTCATTGAATCATGAAATTGGTGAAATTGGTGCGATATCGAAGTATGTATTCTACTAAAAATTATACAGTAATAATACTATTACCTTTAACAAGTCGAAAAAGAGCAGAAAAGCCGCCTGATATTGATAGATAGATAATAGTTTGGTAAGGACATCAAGGGAAAGTTTGACCAAATGAGGGTTAACCAAATGCGTTTTTGACTTTGAGCGTGTCTGACATTGAGCGTGTTTGACATTGTGCGTCTTTGACGATATGCGGATTTGACATAGTTAGTGTTTGACTTTATGCGTGTTTGTCTTTATGCGTTTTTGACCTTAAGAGTATAAATAATCCAGTAAAACAAACACATCACCAAAATCTAAACGGTCGGTAAGCAGGAGACAGCCATTTTTACTGGCTCTACATTACTGCCCCCGAAATACGGTTTTAGAATGGTTATAGCGAAGGTAACCCTAATACTATGTTAAATAATCAGGATTAAACTGAGTGGTGTAAAACCTAGTAAATACCAACTGAAATGACCTTAGCATCGATCGTTATACAGAAGGGTCCACTAGCTAGGAGGTTGGGTTCGACTTATGGACAAATGTTCCGAAAAGTCGCGTAAAATTATAAAGAATTTTAAAATTTTCCCAGAAAACTCCCAACCACATTTTCCCTCGCATTTCAGATTATCTTATTACAGGTCAACCTCCACATGAGAGGAAACTAAAGTTCTCCTCATATTATCGAGAGACTACTACTTTTCTGCACGTCAAATCGAATTATGGTCTGACCACAAAATAGTCGGCGGTCGCCGTCGGCAGCAGTCTCGACACAAACCGCTGTCCGTACCGTTCCGCCATCGAAATAATCTCTATCGTCTGCGGTCGAATTCATGATCAATCTGATACAATGTAATCAGGACATCTCTAGCGGTTGTACGACTTCTACATTGTATTGCTAACGTACTACTAGAATTAATAGATAATAACGTAAAAAATAAAACGTGACCACAGCCTTATGTTTACATGTCTCGTTATTTCTGGAAAATTAACATAAAAATATTATTTCCTGTCTCTCTCTCTCTCTCTCTCTCTCTCTCTCAATTCCTTAAAATTATTATTGATAGTTATTACTGTATTTTTGCGTTTCGATATAAAACAAGAATAGACACATAATGCGTAACTGAGAAAAGTCCAGTCTATCGTTTATAAATAATAAGTAGGTACCTACGAGTTAGCCAGTTAAAAAAATAAAAACATTAACATACAAGTTACTTGAAGAAGGATACCCTTTCCTTATAACCGGACAAAAAACCAAAAAAACTTTGACACAATTGTGTTACAAAGATAATCCATTACCGGTCAGCGATATTAACGGCCTGTAATGTAACACACCTGTACAGGGTAACTAACGGTCTGCGAGCCGAGTCGTGAGGGCGGTATCGGCAGATTGCACGACGGCGGATCGTCTCCAGCGCTCCAATTAAATGATACCAGCTCGTACCAGATGCTAGATGACCATTGCACCTTATCTACACAACTGCTATTCATTAATCTGTGGCGCGGTTACTAGTTGACAATCTGACACGACTCCGTTGATATAAAGTCTTAGTCTAGACTTCGGCTTAAATCGTTAGAAAGCAAGATGGCTGACCTTTGATTATGCCTGGAAAGCCTGTGGTCCCGGAAGTCTTTTAATGTACATAATATACAATGAATACATTTTCGGAGAATAAGTCATCCGTCAATCAATCATTCATCTTACTTAAATTTGCTGTGGTGTATTTCTTATAAACATGCTGCAGTAACGGCATGTACTAGTAAGCCCGAACTGCGAAATCTCGCCAAACTTTTTTCCTCAATTCGAAAATTCCACACGATTTTTGTCATTTTCTACATTTACCAATGACTAGATGATACAAACTTAAATTGAAACGCGGCACGATGCAGTCCATATGCGGGATTTCCCTGCGATTTTCCGGAAGTGCATACAATTACATATTGTATGTATGAACATTTATGTCACATAATATTTGTGTGACATATTAAGCCCGGATTCTGCGGAATTCTGCGGCGAGATTTCGCAAAGCTTACGTTACACCATAGTCCATTAGTGCGTTTAGTAAATCACATCCAATTTGACGTTTATCTATTGCATCCTGTGACATGACCTCGTACATAATGACAGTAGCAATTATAGGAAATTACATTTACATTAAACTTTATGTAAACATACATTAAGTTATTTAAATTATATGTAATGTTATGACTTCGGGGCATTCATTACGTTTAGTCATTTCAAGGTATATACAGTATATATATGAAATGTTCCTAAATATGGTAGGTATCCCATATTTAGGATATTGAGTAATAGCGGACACCTTATTTGTATATTCTGTAATGGCTAACGCTTAATAAAAGTCATTAACTATTTATCTTTACTGTGACATATACTAAAACTGTAATAGATCCATGTCATGCAAAATACCTTTTTGAGAAAAATAAACTATTATTAAGATTATTAATTAATTAAAACCATAGATCCCCTAACAATCGATTTTTAATACGCTTGGTTAATGTATAGTGGATACCTTAGGACACGTGTCCCTCAGCGAAGCGAGGGCTATACTACATAGTTTTAATAATAAAATTGCATAGCTTGTGTAAATTGAAGCAATTAATTTGTTGAAGCCTAAGCTAATGAATGACTCCCCCGTACAACACAATATTTTTCTCGAAAGTGACTACCTACTACAATATGTAAATGTTTGTAAAAGTAAGATTATTCAATTAAGAGTTTCGCAACATGGACATTGATCGATACTGATGAATTGCCGTTAAATTATGATCGATTATATCCGTCTCGTGTGCCGATTACCGCACGCAGATACCGAGGATTATTAACACTGCATCGTATCTCTACTGCAACTGACTGTACGTAATACCGTTGGTATTTTAGACCTTATGCAGTATTAAAAGCTTTAAAACTTTTGAAGCTTTTAAAGTGTCTGTAACAATATTTATTATGTATATTATGTACGAGTAACGGCCCTCGCTTTGCTTCGGTTTTCTTATTTTTTTACACCTTGGGTTACATTATTGGAGTTTTATTAGGGATCCCTAATTTTTTTTGAAAATATAATATAGCCTATGTTACTCGGGAATAGTGTAGCTTTCCAACAGTGAAAGAATTTTTCAAATCGGTTCAGTAGTTTCGGAGCCTATTCAATGCAAACAAAAAATCAAATCTTTCCTCTTTATATGTTACGAGTAACCGCCCTCGCTTTGCTTCGGTTTTCTCATTTTTTTTTTACAGAGTTTTATTAAGGATCCCTAATTTTTTTGAAAATATAATATAGCCTATGTTACTCGGGGATAGTGTAGTTTCCCAACAGTGAAAGAATTTTTGAAATCGGTTCAGTAGTTTCGGAGCCTATTCTATGCAAACAAAAAATCAAATCTTTCCTCTTTATATATAAGTATAGACTATAGACTATAGATAATGGATTTAAAATACGAATAAAAAAATTGAAGACGAAAAGGACAAGATAACCATAGGTTCATATAAACCCCACTTTAACCAGAGTTGCCAATCAAAAAAGAAATGTGAGTTACACGGGACGCGTATTATAACTGGCTCTCCTGATTTCTAAAGTCGGTAAAAGAAAGAAGAAGACAGTTCCTTATAATTCATAAGTAATTAAAATAAGTTAATAAAACTTTACGATTGTTGAAATAATTTTATATATTTACTATCGTAGCAGCCCTACAAGCAGATGCTGGTCTAAAATTATATCACGAAGGAAACAGCGCGGTGCTCGGGATATAAAGAACACATTTCGAGAGTACAAGTACCTATATACTATAAATAATGGAAGGTCAATGACTCCGTTGTATTCGTATCATAACACTGCCCCTGCTGGCGGCTATTGAAGTCTTAATAGTCGCTTTCGACACCTGACCCTGTGAGTCGACTCGACTCGAGTATCAATCGTGTTCAATGTATCGAGATATTGACATTTCCTCGCGATCTTATCGATGCATCGTACGTCGTGTAAATATGTTAGTATGTTAAGTCAGGTAAATGGGGAACCAGCAACTTTTGTCTCCCGCATAAGAGCTCAGGGAGAAGGGACCGGCTGAAAAACAGCACTGCATGAGATATTTTTCTCGTGTCAGCCTAAGCTGAGCCGTTTCCTTTTGCCTTAATTTTGTTAGTTTATTTTTTCTTGTTTTAAACAAACTGTAATTGTGTTTTAAAGGCAATAAATGTTTTTATTATTATTATTATTATTATAAATTAATACGGATTTTAATACCTACATATTGAGTTTAGTTATTAAAGAATGTGAACATCGGTATTTTCATTAATTTCTTTGCATAAGTTATGGTATACGTAGGGTACATTTCCCACCCACGGGGGTGTTAGACGGGAGTGCTTGAATACTGGGTCGCGGGTGTCATAGATAAACTCAAATAGGACATCACAAACGCCCAGGCCACGACCCGAGAATTCTTATTACAGAAAATTATGTTATGCAGGTTGCACTATTTATTTAACTTCAAGTGAACTGCATACCCGTATGCGAATTGAATAATATATAAAACGTTAATTACAATCACCATACTGAAAATAATTGTAAGTCGTGTTAATCGGGACTCTTATAAAAAAAAACTATTTATCACTATATTTAGTTACCTATTGATAAAATCCGAATGATAATCCGGGAAATTAAAAAAAAAATCGCCTTTAGAGACGGCCACACGTACCTTAATAATAATATTATGAGGCTAGTCTGTCAGTACAGACCCCATTGTTAAGCATAGCTGTAAACCGTTGCACTTTCAAACGGTTATTTAACTATCGCATAACCTTTAGGGAATTTAAAGGCAGCGCATGACAATTGGACGTTGTTTTCAATATTAATTGCTAGACTCGGGTGCCGTTTCACTCATTTCGGTCACGTATCAATTGCATCCTTTACATGAAATAACGGGATGTTTATGGGTCGTTACAATATTGGATCAGTGGCAAACTTTTTAGGTCATGCATGAGGCCCTTTCACTTATTGTTCGGTTCCTCGAAATGTCGCTCCGTGTGACATTAACTTCGTCATTACCCGAAACGAAACTAACGCGTCAATTTGACGACTATCGAATATTAATAGATTAAGTTTTTTTTACCATAGTATTGATAGGTGCGTTTATACATGAGTAAGAATTTTGGTTTTGAAGACGCCGTGGTCTAGTCGGCAGTGACTACTTACGATTCGAGCGTTCGGCGTTTGAATCCCGGCCGCGGTAAATATTTATATGAAGGATGTACTCGTACGATTGTTCTCGGATCGTGGTTGTTTTTTGTATCTAATGTCATCCGCGATGCACAATATATGCGAGGGTTCATACACCTCCACCCCTACAAATACACATATTTAGACAAGTTTTTTTAATTAGTTTCAAATTCCAATGAATTGTATAGACTTTCACTGTGCGTCGAAGAGCTATGAATCACCCCATGAGTTTTATATAACTAGCTGTAAAACTACGTAAAATGTCATCACTGTTCATGAACATGAATAAAATAAAAGTCATCACCGATACGATACCGATATAAGAAAGCGGGGTACCAATTTTATGACTTTCCGACACAATGGAAGCTATGGAAGGCACGTTAAGCTATCCATAAGCTAGGATATATCGAAAGGCTTCGGGCGGCAAAAGAACTTCCGATACTTCGGCTGGCAATTAATTGCTTCACCAATCCGCAATGTAGCAGCGAGATGAAGTGCGCTCCAGGCAAATCTCAATTACGTGGAGAAACCAAGTATAAGCTGCTAATGGGTTGAAGAAAACTAGCCACTGTTCTGACTATTGGCTAAATATATCTATGATTTGTTACCGGAAATTTCATGCAAGGAATACGGTAGTCAAATCAAAATGATCTATTGAGCTGAATTTTAACAATAAAAGAATAATAATTGCGTGAGCGAGCTATCATTCATCTCATACACATAAATCTAAAGTTTGATACATTCAAACTCGCATACAACCAAGCTCGTAAGATCGTAAAATATGTGAGTATCTTAGGTGGTTAAATATAAACGAACATATTCTCAAAATAGATTAGTATTTTCATTCAATATCAACCTGCGTACCTCTATTAAAAGTTCAGTCTGATGTCAATGAACTTCCTACTATTGACAGTGACATTTAAATATTTAGAGAGCGATTACAATGGCTACGTGTATCATGTTTTGAAATGTATTATTAACTGCACGTTATTGCTTTTGTGTTCCCCCTTCGATGTTTGTCAATAGGGAAGTAGGTACCAATAACTACCTGTAAGTTTCAATTGATTCCGCAAATATAGCTTGCGATCATTGAAGTATAATAGAACAGACGTCTTGAACAAAATGTGTGTCCTGCCGGGAGTTTCTATTTTCATAATTGAGCCCACGTTCTCCTTTCAAATGAAATGAAATGAAATGAAATGAAATGAAATGAATTTTTATTCGAAGTAGGTTTGTTACAAACACTTTTCGAAAGTCAATTAACGCCATCGCTTCAACAAATCCCTACCGTGAGTGGTCCCGGGAGAAGAAGCGGCGAGAAACTCCCGCGATAATTTTTTTCCTACTCACAGTTACAGACAGCACTTAATACTACTTATTGCAATATTTAATATAAAAAAATAAAAAAAACTCATGTCCAAGCAGTCTTGTCATTTAAATACTCATCAACTTTGTAATATGCTTTCTTCATGAGAATACCTTTTACATGAGTTTTTAATTTACAGTATGGCATTTCTGTTAATTCTAACGGGATTTTATTATAGATTTTTACACATCTACCCATGAACGAGCCACCAGTTTTGCTGAGTCTAAAACTAGGCACAATCAGTCTAGCCTTATTTCTTGTGTTAATATTGTGAACATCACTCTTTTTAAGAAAAGTATCAAAGTATTTTTTAACATACATAATATTGTCCAAAATGTATTGTGAAATAACAGTTAGTA
Organism: Thymelicus acteon; assembly: GCA_951805285.1. Taxonomy (NCBI): domain Eukaryota; kingdom Metazoa; phylum Arthropoda; class Insecta; order Lepidoptera; family Hesperiidae; genus Thymelicus; species Thymelicus acteon. Next base: position 6,613,485 of record OX638233.1, read on the forward strand.
TATTTATTTCTTTAAACAATTCTCTAAGAGAGTCCCTAGGCCTGAGGTTGTAAATAGCGCGAACTGCTCTTTTCTGTAATACAAAGATTGACTCAATATCTGCAGCTGAGCCCCACAACAACAGACCGTAGGACATTATACTGTGAAAGTAGCTGTAATAAACTAATCTTGCTGTTTCTACATCAGTTAAGAGCCTTACTTTCTTAACAGCATAAGCAGCGGAACTGAGCCTCCCTGACAAGGCTTCAATATGAGGACCCCATTGTAGTCGAGAGTCTATGGTAATGCCGAGAAATGTCGTAGAATTTACTAGTTCTAGTACTTCCTTATTTAGGACAATTTGAGCTGGAATATGTTTCACATTAGGTAAGGCAAATCTGACACATTTAGTTTTTTTCGCGTTTAACATCAAGTTATTACATGTAAACCAGTGTAATACTTGCGAAACAGTATTATTTACGTCGTCATAACATTTTTTCCTCCTATCTACTTTAAAAATTAAAGATGTATCGTCAGCAAACAATACCGTTTCACACTCGAAATCAAACTCAAATCGAACGAATCCATTGAAAATTGAAGCCGATCGGCGCCAATTCATTGGGTCATACATTGTGTCCATGATGTCGGTTCTATATGCTAGTAATAATACTTCAATACTTGCGATAAGTATTTTTCAAATATGGTGAGTATGGTGACTTGGCTAGTTTTCATTGCCCGAAGAATTCATCTCATTGCATCAGCTCATTGAGCAAGGGGTACGCTAGTTCAGCGCTACAAACAAAATACGTCTACAACATTTCAGCTGCAATAGCGGGTATGTATTATAAAATACGAATCGTGAGTATAAGTTTTAAATCATATTTTAGCGATAACTGGCCCATCAATGAACTTTGCCAATTTGATATGATCAGCATTACACTAAATGATTCAGATCCGAGCGATTTGTCGACCCTGTAGCCTAGTTGGTAGCGACCCTGCCTGCGAAGCGAGGGGTCCCGGGTTCGATTCCCGGCCGGGGTAGATATTTATGTGACAGATAAATATTTGTGCTCGGGTCATGGGTGTGTTTGTGATGTGTTATATGTGTCGTCCATGCCACCCGCGACACAGGTAATAACCTACTGCGGGGGTGTGAGTGTGTTAGCGTTTATTTATTTATTTATTTATTTATCTCTAACTACGCTCCAGTTCTTCCTAACTATTATAGAGGGATCTTCTGGCTTGTTTTTTCCATAGCCCACCTGAGTACACAAGGTTGAGACGCGACTTACTTTAGTTAGATTGGACTTGGACCCTAAGACCCTCATAATATAATTGATAGTAGAAAGTGGACTGACTTCATCGCCACATACCATCAGGTGGGATTGCAGTCAAATAGTAACAAAACTTTTATAAAAAAACCGGGCAAGTGCGTATCAGGCCACAATGTAGGGTTTCGAAGTAGTGAGTTTATTGACTATTACTCATTAACTACTTATGCTAACATAGCCGAGATAGTTTTCCTTGTAAGTTTACCATATAACGTATTTTTGAGAAATTTTTCATTTCTCCAACTCCAACCAATTAGCCGACAGGGAGGGACACTTGACTCTAACCAAATGCAAAGTTAGCACTTTAAAGCCAAATATTTCGCAAACGGATCCCTAATTCCAAAAATAGTCTTAAAAAACACATACAATTTTGAAAGACCTTTTTAACGATACCCTAAATTATAAGGTACGTGACGAATAAAAAATTCATCCTCACGTTACCTGTAGGGGAGGTACCCTGAAAAAAATGTTTTTCAGTTTTCTATCCATGCCAAATTACAGATTTCTAGCACTAAGAGTCTCGGCGCTTTGCTTCGGACAGACGGACGGACGGACAGACGGAGGAACGGACATTACGAAACTATAAGGGTTCCGAAATTACTTGGGAACCCTAAAAAGACATTAAAAAATTTAAACCACTGAATCAAAATATGTTAACATATTTGGACACATAAATCGGAGTGACCTATTAAACGAAATAAGAGATAGGACACGAATGTACAACGTAAGCAAACTAAATCCTCGCTGTTTATTTATCCGCAGTTCGAGCACGTTACACGCAAGCGTATTTTACAAGTCATTGTGTATGTAAACGTAACTAACTATTCTAAGTTTAAATCATTCATTCATAGATTAATATAATACTACTGTATATCATTATAATTTACGTAACCGAATTAGGATAGAAATCAAGTCAATAAAAAATATACTGAATGAAAGGACAACAATTATTATACTAATCAATCTTATCACACAAACGTATCATATTTTAATGTATCACACGTAGTAGACAAGTAGGCAGATACAATATGTTTATTAAACCCGCAGTGAAAACAAGATTAAAAGCAAATATAGACTAAGAGAGTGTATTCGCATTCACAATCTATACCGCAGCGAATGTATCATGTCCGTTATCAGATGATATGCCAATCCTCCGAGGCTTTTATCCGACAACATTGTTACTTGTTACCTAACGATGTTTGTCATAACAATCTTGTATGAATAGATGTCCGAACAAAATGTTCACACACGACGCTCCATCGTGAATCGAAGTTAGATCGCTCTCAGAGATATCTGTATTAATACATTAAGGTATTAATATTTAATAATGCTTTAAGCATTCGTAGCAGTGATTTCAATATTGGTCTCACGTTTGTAGTAAGTTTCTAAAGATATAATGCGTATTTAAAATTAATTATCATTAGCTTTACGCACGGACCTAAAAAAAAGACGGACGTAATCCCAACAACAAATTCAGTGAAGCACCCATAGTAATACCAACTCTCTATTCGTACAAGTACACACACCCACACATTGACACTTCACTGCTTCAATCGCGAATCAAAAATTACGCACACATGGTAAGCCGGCGGCCATTGCTATGCTTCACTCATTAGACGAGGTTACGTCAGTCTTTTTTTCAAGTCCGTCCGTGGCTTTACGATAAAAATGTTGAGAATACCTGCAGGCTTGAGAGTTTTACGCTACTGAACAACAGATGAGCCCGGATAACCAGATAATCCCGACGGTACTTATGGTGAAAGGAAATTATTATTCATCCGACTAGCTACAACCCTTGACGACCGTTGTACGTTTTTTTTAACCGACTTCAAAAAAGCAGGAGGTACCTATTCAATTCGACTGTATTTTTTTATGTTTGTTACCTTAGAACTTTCGACTGGGTGAACGAATTTTGATGATTCTTTTTTTTCATCGAAAGCTGGTGCTTGTCTTGTGGTCCCACTTAAAGAGCTAGATCTGACGAGTAGTTTTTGAGTTTTTTTGAAGTCGGTTATTTTTTCTTGGTAATTAAGTGTATAGGTCGCAGTGTCGTAGTTTCAAAAATAATACGGGTTTCTGCATCCCATTTGGTCGATAGCGATACTCTATCGGTGATATCTTCGACGTTACTAATGCCTATGGACGACGGTTACCACCACCAACCATCCGGTGGCTAGGCCGTTCGTTTGTTTATTTACATAAAAAATACGTTTCCTGCGAACCAGTCAACACACCGTATTCCCATTCCAACTAACCTAACCTAACCTAAGCACTGTGTGTGTACAGAAATAGACTGCGATGTACATTAATTCTCATTACCCACAACACTGGTTCCAATGCCATCAAGTGTACACTTTATTTTGTAAAGCTACGTTGTTGTTGCGCCTGCGCGCCTGCTAATGATTGTATCGATTGTTATCAGTTACCGAAAGTGTCGAATAATTATTGCGTTTTACGTTTATAGCCGACAAATAAACAAAAAAGTCAGGTAGTCATCGACGTCGCCCATGGACATTAGCAACTTTCAGCACAACAACATTAAACTAAACAGCACTAAACAATTAATTACTCTAATATAGCTACATTTTCATCTCTCGTAAAAAATAGGCAGTAGTCTCGACTATTGCGGTATCAGATCACTGAATGAGTGCTTAAAACTGAGTGAGATCATAGCATCAGGCTTTGGTTTGGTCCAGATTGTCCGTTGAATAGTAGCCGTAAAGCATTTTCGAAGGCCGTTATTCTTGTGAACTTCTGACTAAATCAAATTATTTAACGAATAATTTCAATAACTTCATAATGATTTGCGTTCCTCTGAAACCTTAACCCTCTCTATTCCTTCTCATCATTCTGATTTCCGGTCCCACTCTTTTTCTGTACAAGCTGTTCGACTTTGGAATGAAATTCCTTATGACATCAGAAAACAAGTATCTAAGTTTTGTTTTAAGAAAAGGCTTCTGGCACACTTTGCAGATTTAGATGTGTAGGTATAGTGAATTCGTCACCTACATTCTCATCGGTTATACTGCTTTTTAATAAATATATATAATTATGTATATATGTAATATATATGATATGTATGAATATGTTTATATGTTTATATTTATTATATGATTATTATTATATATGATATATGTATTAAAACATTTATTTATTAGATATTATTTATTCGGATTGTGTATTTCTTTAATACTTTGTTCTTACGTCAAATATACCGCCATCGTTGTTCTATTACTGTCCTAAGGTTGAGTGGCACAGAATGCTTTTAGCATTAAGTCCGCCTTTGTTTCTATACTTTTGTATGGTACATAAAGAAATAAATAAATAAATAAATAAAATTATAAGTCAAAGTTAAAAAGACTACAATAAAACTAAATCTAATCCGTTGATAGTACCTAATATCGCTACTATTTTTCATATCGTTTCAAATTGAAACATACGTGCTTTCTCATAAAAGTCATAAACCTCATAGTCTTATATCCCGTAAGTGTGCAAAACATTATAAACATTTGCTCAAGAATGTCCTTACCAGTAAAAGGAATGTAGTACAGCCGGCATCTTATCTAACGAACAAGAATTCCTTACCTGAAAGGAGAAAACGATATTTAATAACACGTTAAGTTAACAAATTAATAATGAATACATTTCTAAAGACTGGGTCGGGTTGGAGGTCGCTTTCGGTTCGAGTACCTTGCAAGGGAAATTTGTATTTTGATATTCATTTAAGTACTTAAAGAAAGTAGCTGAATGGCTAACACACCTGTTAGCTTGACGGATGACAAAATATTTAGTTTTATAATATTTTATGGTAATAAACTGACAAGTTCAATTGGATGTTAACCCGAATGGAGCCGTCGCGTTTGTAATGCATATACGCGTCGCGGTCTTAGCATACATCTCGTTAAAATATTAAATATGTAAGTGAAAAGCCAATAAATTAAAATTAATATACCTGTTTTCAAGACTGTATCTTATAGCTGTGACGAAATCTTATGAATAAATAAATCATTGTTAAAACCCATAATTGTCCCCTAGCCATACTGTGATCTGATCTCATAATTTTTTTTATTACTACTCGTCTAGTAATAAAAAAGCGAGCAACCACTTAATCGTAAATATTAACCCTCAATAAATACCAAAACAATAATACCAAATCCATCTGACGCGTTGCCTATCAACGGATTACAACAACAGATAAGTTGGTTTCACTGTATGCAGGTTTACTCATGACGCGATGTTATTCGTTAACTTAGTAAGTGATAATTAATTAATTTCTAACAACGCACATAATGAGAAAAATTAGCGGTGTGTGCAGGATTCGAACCCAACCTCCATGTTGTAGGCCAAGGCCTTAAATATGGTGCCGGTCCCAAGTCCGGATAAATGGGGAGGGCAACGGAATGCATAACTTGGGGCTTTGGGTCGTGTCTCGATCCAAAATGGATTTGGATGGGACTCATGCCCCAGTTATGCATTCCCTACACTCCACACCACACTTACACACCACACCCCACACACACAAGACACAACATCAGGGTGCTTGGCTGGGGTCCCGTTTCTACTCGGCCACGGCTGGGTGGAGTCGGGTCCTCGGCTGAGCACCCGCCTGCACTACACTACACGTCACATACACCACACCACATATACAGCAACACAATACATACACCCAAATTTGAAGGTGTTCACGCCGTGCCGAGCAATCCGCTTTCGCGGGGTCGGGGGGTATAACCCGGCCTCTAACGGTGTCCTCCTCGATACCGGGCGCCCTCGGGGAGTAATTAGCCCGCCTTCTGCATGCGGGGCTCTGCAGAAGGTGTAGTATATTTCCCTAGCTACTCGTGGGATTTACATGGAAGAAGCAAAAAATAAAGATAAAGAAATCAAGCTCGATGAGCTCATTCACGAGGTGGAAAACCTCGCAGCTGAAGGAGGCCTATGTCCTCCCGAAGCAAACAAGCAGCAGGATGGTGCCATGGGCCCTGACAGCTGCAAGCAAAGTCAAGAAGTGAGCAGGCCAACGCCTCGCTTTTACTTCTCAGGTGCAACCAAAAGGCGGCACGCATGGTGGATGGACAGAGGCAGGAGCGAGGAGGAGGCCAATGTCCTATGCCAAAAACCATTCTCGGACCTCCAACAATACCCGGAGGTGCAGGAATGGCTGAAAAGCAAGCAAAAAACTCAGCCTACCAAACGCACACGCTCGGAGGATGAGTCACCCAGGAACCAGCCAAAGAAGACAGCCAAAACAGAAGAAGTTAAGGCTAGCTTCAGTGAGGTGGCTGGTTCCTGTCGGATTGGGATTCGCGACGCAAATCGAGCCATGAGCTCTGAGGAGGTCCAGCTACTGCAGGAGGGGATACTTACCAGTATAGACGCCTCCGGCAGTGGCGAAGGACCAAGGTTCATGGGATACGCTGTCAGGGCGGGATGTTTAATACTTACCTGCGTTGACAGTGCTTCCAGGGGCTGGGTTGCGTCGCGGGTTCCAACCCTAAAGCCGTGGAAGGGGGCAGACCTAAGGTTAGTAGATGAGGCAGATCTACCCAAACCCTACTACGCCACGGCATGGATACCAGACCCGAATCTGGCATCAAAGAACATCCTTCACAGGCTCGAAAGGCAAAACATTGGTACTGCCATTGGCCAGTGGAAGATAGTAAATAGTAAAACCGAAGAAACGGGTCAGACGGTAACCTTTTGCTTTGACGAAGACGCCCTGGAAGATCTGAGAAGGCGAAATTTTAAGCTTTATTTCGGGTTCCGGGACATCTTCGTCAAAGTCAAATCGACGACAAAGAAGGACGGAGAGGAGGTTACAGCGACATCCTCGACCACAACGGTGCCGGTGCAGACCTCCGCGGAACCGACAACCAGCGCGCCTATAGAACAACACGCAAGCACACACACATCCAGTGATGCGCGCGCGGTTGCCTGTCCAAGCGATGGAATGCCCTCTGGCGCCGGTGTGGGAGGGGATGCCGTCAACACTGAAAGTGCAACCTCTCAACACGCACCTTACACACACCTAAACACACCCAGTACGTCGCGCGGAAAGGAGGGGAGCAGGCCTGCCTTGCTCCCAGACCCCGTCCGCGTGACTGCACCACAATCACGCTTCCTAACCAGGGGCAGCGGAGGTGTGTCGCGGGGGCCTCAATGGAGTACTAGAGGCCGATCCCGGCCTACTCCAAGGGGCGCTGGAGCTCTTAGAGGGAGGAAGGCTATGCACCTTCCTACTCTCACAAGAGAACACTCCAGCAAGAAGGCCTCCCGCAACCCACACCTAAACCAAGACCCGGGTTAGCAAGAAACAGACACAACACACAAAAAACTAACCTTCCTAACACTTCACAAAACACTACACAAACTCCCAACACACACGCAAACACACACTAAACACTCAACAAGCACTACTACACAGTCCAAGTTCCCCATCAACAAGTGTCCTATCCTTACCCTTATCCCAAAACATTTCCACCTTCCAATCTGTCCCAAACAACCTCAAAATGATAAAAGCCATTCAAGTTAACCTCCACCACGCGAAAGCTGCAAGCACCATCATCTGCCAAAGGATGCTGGAAGAAAGACTAGATATGGCTTTCATACAGGAGCCTTGGATCCGAGGAAACATGGTAATGGGTCTAACTTCAGCCGGTAAGTTGCTCTTCAACACTGGAGGAAATAGGCCCAGGGCCTGCATTATTTTTAAGAATAACCTAAAATTCTTACCTTTGCCTTGTTTGTGTACAGACGACTTGGTAGCAGCCTACGTAGCTCTTCCGGGATATGAGTCGACGAAAGTCATTGTCTGCTCTGCTTATCTACCCGGCGAGACGCGGGACCCATCAATACAGCTCGCACCCTTGGTGGAGTACTGCCAAGACCAGGGAGCGCAACTTCTGCTTGCGTGTGATAGCAACAGCCATCATACCACATGGGGAAGTACCAATACCAATAGCAGGGGTGAGTTACTGTACGAATTTCTAATATCCAATAACCTCTACACTACTAACAACTCTATTACACCAACTTTTGTAACAGCGAAACGACAAGAGGTGTTGGATATCACCATATGTACGGAACAGCTAGTTGATCGTATCAACAACTGGCATGTAAGTGCAGAAGCATCCATGTCTGACCACAGACACATCAGATTCAATATAAGCAACTGCAAAAACAACTACGTTGAATCATACAGAGATCCCAAGGCAACAGACTGGGCAGGCTACAGGGCCGAACTAAAAACCAGTATGGGAGAAATCAACAAACACGTGAAGAGCTTGGATCAACTCGAACATGCAGCAAGGACGTTGGAACTAGGAATAAACAATGCCTACATAAACAACTGCCCCCTTAAAAAAGTTATTACCAATCGAAAAGTTCCGTGGTGGAGCAACACCCTCCTAAAGCTCAGACAAAAAGCCAGAACTCGCTTTAACAAAGCAAAAAAGAACAATGACTGGCAAGCCTATGGAGAGGCTCTCACGGACTTCAACACTGAACTCAGGAAAGCCAAGCGCAAGTCATGGAGAAAATTCTGCGAGGAAATAAACAGCACCTCACACCTCGCCAAAATACAGAAGATAATGGCAAAATCTCCTGCTACTCAGATTGGGCTACTGAAACGTCCTGACGGGAATTATACAAACAATGCAGAGGAAACCCTAAGCCTACTAGTCAGCACACACTTCCCAGGAGCCATAGTGCTAGGAGAAGACAACCGGATAATTCCCCCATCGCCAACGAAACCCACCCTAGAGAAGTGGAGGATGGCAGCTTCCGTTTTCAGACCCGATCGAATAAAGTGGGCGGTGAACAGCTTGAAACGACACAAGTCACCAGGAGAAGATGGAATCTTCCCGGCCCTACTTCAGGAAGGATTAGATGAAATTCTGGCAGCACTAATAAAAATAATGAGAGCGAGCTTTGCTTGGGGATATCTGCCAGACAGCTGGAATAAGGTGAAAGTAACCTTTATCCCTAAATCTGGTGACAGAGACAAGTCTCTACCCAAATCATACAGACCAATAAGCCTTACTTCATTCCTCCTCAAAGCCATGGAGAAAGTAATCGACTATCACATTAGAAACACCTTCTTGAAGGTAAGACCTCTACATCCAAAGCAACATGCTTACCAGAAAGGGAAATCGACGGAATCAGCATTAATTGAGCTGACCGACCAAATCGAAAAATCCCTAGAAGACAAAGAGATAGCTTTATGCTGCTTTCTAGACATAGAAGGGGCTTTCGATAACACCCCGACTGACATAATACTTGAAAGTATGAAAAACCGAGGTATTGATGACACCACCGTGAACTGGGTAGAATCAATGCTAAGGAACAGGATAGTCCGCACAACAATTTTCGATACCACTCTAGAAGTAAAAATAACAAGAGGGTGCCCACAAGGAGGAGTACTGTCACCCCTACAGTGGACAATTGTCGTGGACTCACTCATTCAGGAACTAAATGAGGCATCTCTGGACACACAAGGCTATGCAGATGACCTAGTCATTACCATCTGTGGTACCTGCCCGAACACATTGTCAAACCTCATGCAATCAGCCCTCCACAAAGTGGAACGCTGGTGCGAGAACACCGGGCTGAGTGTTAATGCCAACAAAACAGTCCTAGTACCGTTCACAAAAAGACGCAATCTTGGAGGACTATGGAACCCATCGCTCTTTGGAACCGATCTACAGTTCTCCACAGAAGTCAAGTACCTTGGGATAACATTAGACCAGAAACTAACTTGGAACCAGCACCTCTCACAGGTGACAAGAAAGGCTAAAATTGCTTTAGGAACATGTTGCCGTCTCGCAAGCTCCAGATGGGGACTAAAACCAAAGCAGGTTAAATGGGTATACACCGCGATAGTGAGACCCATTATAACCTATGGCTGCATAACTTGGCAGAGAAAAACCACCCAGGCAACATGCATCAGACAACTAAACAGCATTCAAGGCCTAGCATGCCGAATGACGACAGGAGCCCTGAAATCGACACCAATAGCAGCCATGGAGGCCGCTCTCAACATTGAACCACTTCACATACACGTTCAAAAAGAGGCAAGGGCGGCAATACTCCGCGCTGTAGAGGGAGGGAAACGGGGCTGGAAATCCCATGCTATGGAGAATCTATATGAAGATCTAGTAGCATGCCCAGTAATGGCGATGCCAACCGACGCCATTCATACACAGCTCAGTTTCAACAAACTGTTCGACGTAGTCATACCGCAACGAGAGGAATGGGATGCAGCGGTACCTAAATCCTTGGGAGGAAGTGACGTCACCTGGTACACAGACGGCTCTCGCAAAGGAGGGAAAGCAGGAGCGGGGGCTTATGGAGACAAGCCTAAAGTTTTAATACACCAAAACCTAGGCACATATGCAACCGTGTTCCAAGCAGAAGTATACGCCATAATAAAGTGCGTACAAGAAAACTTAGAAAAGAAATATGTCAACAAACGTATCACGATACTCTCGGACAGTCAGGCCGCCTTGTTGGCGCTGCAGTCTGAGAAAGTCAGCTCAAAGCTTGTCATGGAAGGAATACAAGCCATTAATCAACTAGGATCCAACAACAAGGTCACCCTAGGATGGGTACCTGGGCATAAAGGTATACGCGGGAATGAAAGGGCCGATGAACTGGCAAGGAGGGGGGCCGAGGCGCCCACCATAGGCCCTGAGCCCATGGTGGGCATCTCGAAAGCGGTTTCTCGGAACATCCTAAAAGCCATAGCCCTAAAGAGGGGAGCTGAAACATGGCGAAGAGAACCTGGAGCAAGACAAGCCAAAACCCTAATGACCGGCTACTCGCAACGATACTCAAAAAAGGTGCTCAACCTGAATCGCCCTGACTTACGGGTACTTATAAGATTGCTCACCGGACACTGCAGGCTCAATAAACACCTTATGACAATAGGTCTGAGCAACACTGCAACGTGCAGATTCTGCAGTGAGGCAGAAGAAACATCCATCCATATACTCTGTGACTGCCCTGCCATAAATCACTGCAGAAGCCGAATCTTAGGAGGACACTTAATCCCACCCAGCCGAGTAAGAGATCTGGAACCCAGGAACATCCTACTGTTCGTCCGAGCGGTAGGACTTGGAGACCAGATCTAACTCAGAAAACGGGTACGGCTACAATAGATCAAATATGGTCGCAGTGGCCCCTGGGACGGTTGTCCCAGGCCCGAAATTTCAAATAATAATAATAATAATAGGATTCGAATCCGAGTCACCCGTGCGGCCGTGCAGTAAATTGGCATTCTAACCACTAGGTGTCCACTAGCACACCAGTAGACAATAATTGCTCGCTTTCTGTCGTGATTTCCATAGCAACGAAAGTAGTTATGCCATTTTAGTTATTTTGGATAAACTTCTTCGCTTCAAGTTTCTGTAGGAACTTCGAAATAAGTAAAAAAAAAACAACAACAAATAGCAAACAAAAGAAAATCGGATGACAAAAAGAGAAGAAGAACTGATTAGTTTTTGCGTTGCCTATTTGCATAATAGGCAAATGTGAAAATTCTTGTTTATAGGCAAATAATTCTACAAATTTCGGTACATGTTCAGTAGTATCAACCTACATCATTTCAAATATCGATTAATTTATTTGACGTAAGTGATATGAAGACGTCTTGTGCACATCCGGGCCTTGAATACTCCCATGCGAATAAGACACTTGAGTATCTACTTCAAAGTACCAGCAATACCAGCATGAACAATTCAATTAATCAAGCAGCCCTTATGAGATAATATCTGCTAATAAATTCAATTAAATTGGATCTTATTGCTGCAAAGGAATTTGCAAAAGTACATTATTTTGGTGTACAAATAAAGCGTATTAATTTGTATTGTAACTTGAGTGCGGTTTTTGTTTTTAAACATAAAAATTTCAGCGTCTGGAAACAGACAAAAATTTAATTAAAAAAAACAAGTGTTGATAACATTATTCTTATTTTAAAAAGTTATTTCACTTAATTTCAACACTCCATTTCTAAACGTCATAGTATCTTGATATTATCTGTAGGCCAGCTTGCTTTTAGTCGAGCATAAATAGCAATCACGGCAAACACACTACATATTTATGCCGGAAAACCGTTTATTTAAACTACGGTCCTACTGTTAACGGGCAATTTAAAAACATTTCTAATGATTGTTTTATGTCGTACATTGCTGTAACGCAGGCACTTTCTTAACGCTGACATAGAAATCTAAACAGCCTAATTAAAATAAAACGTTCGCTATTATTACGCGTGTGTTATTATTTGTAATAAGCAGGTTTTGCTTATTGCAGGATTATTGTCCGTTTGCAAACTTCAGAGTCCAGAGGCATAAGATCTGTTTGCAACTTGCATTGCGTATTAGAACTACTAAAACCTACTATCTACTCTAATCATTTATTCAGTTACTCAATATTGACGCATAGAAATAAAGGATTACCAATGTTTAATTTTATTGTTTTATCTTATATTAAATTAAATTAAAGAAAATAATTCTCTGAAGTGAAATTTTCAGAGAAGTTTACAAGGAATTCGGTTAGATTTGCTGCAGTTTATAACTTGTTTTCACGAAAGCCCATACGTTACAATAAAACTTTATTACCTATACTATCATTACCATAATTATTCTGTACTTTTATGTAGACCACGTACAGTGAACGCAAAAGGTTCCGTTTAGTCTATGAGACTCATCATAGGCGCGGATATAAGTCCATCCAACGTTACAAAGATACTCAACGGAAGACGACCATTACGTTTGGCAAATATCTCTCTAAATCAAACCTCTATCTGGCATTAATCAATGAAACAACACAGCTCTTCCGTTCATTGTTCCCGATGATCCCTCCATTGTCTTTACTCGAACGAGCATTCCGAATTCAATTTTGATTTATGTATATTTATCTGAATGTTATGAATAGGCACTAGTTCGCTAGATTGTAGAGTCGACGCCATAACTTTATTAAAATTGGCATTACCATTCTCAATTCTAAAACTTGCGATACCAGCCGTATTGAGGCGTTTCTATTACGAGTATACGTAGATAAGTACCTAGTTTACTTTCAACACTAACTAAATACTTTTATGAAATAAATGAGAAATAAACTAGTAACAAAACTCTTTGTATACTAACTCCTTACTAAATAAATAACACATTTCCTTTCTCACTGACATTATAAATTGCTTACTCCGGTCTGTTACAAAAGCCTTTTATCAATTATTAAAACGTTCGTAAAAGAGACTTTAAAACTATAGTCTATAATGCTTATATAGATAGATTGCTAATGCAATAGGTTGTAATAATAAAATGAAACTAGGTTTGCAAATAAATAAAAAATTGCATCGCTTTTCAACTATTTATATTTTAATTGTATTCTGTAAATTCTTGGTCATAATATTCAAAATGATATTTCTAGTTATACCAATATTAAAATAAAAAATATATATTTCTAAGATTGTTCAATAGTAAGGTAATTTTATTCTAAGGTAGTTCAATAGGCATTTACTTATTAAGTTATATTATCATGGAGTAATAAAATAATGAAATCTGTGATAGACTCACAGTTTATTTATCAGATTATGTAATTACCATATTACTATCACTGATGGTTAAATAGTAATTACATTTTTAGAATTTCGCCATAACGCTCATAAATTGTTTGTCGCTTTTTGTTTTGTCTATTCATACGGAAACTATGGGCATTGTTGTCGGCAGAAACCTTTTAATGACATCGATCACACGTTGAATAAAGCAAGCTCACTGCTCAATGCCGGCGGCTAAATCAACAAAAATATGCCATTCATGCATAACGCGAAACAATCATGCATTGTAGGAATGGTGCTGCGGTGCCGCTCCCTACTAAAACAAGGTGGGGTACATACTTTTTAATCCTTAAACAATACCTTTCATATTAAATTAACAAAGCAATTTAAACATTTGGTCTATGAATTCAATGAGAAGTATATCCAAAAATTATAAAAATGTGAATTTTAAGGGAAAAATAATCTAATATACATATAAAAATCTCGTGTCACGGTGTTTGTGTTCGCACTATTCTGAAACGGCTCGACCGATTTTTATGATTTTTTTTGTGTATATTTGATAGATATGAGAACAGGTCGTAAAGTAGGTATATTTCATACCACTAGGTGATTAGGGTAGGGTGTCCCTATCCAGAAATTTTTGCAGAACAATGTTTGCCGAGTCAACTAGTAATTGTATAAATAACTTCATATCTACTAGTCACCTTGTCACGTTTGCACGAAATGTAACCCCCTACTTAATTTATCTACATCAGTTAATAAACACGACCTGAAAACCTAATGAGTAACTCCGTTCATGTTACATCCTCTTTACTATATTGGCAATGATTAATTTTAAAGTAGCGCACCGGTCGCCGCGCCGGTACCTAGCTATTACATACTAAATAACATTTAATTAGCGTAAAACAGCATCAATAACGGCGGGTAATTATCTATATCTGGCTTTTATTTCGTTCATAACTTTTACACTTTACGCATTTCCTTTCATAAACGCAAAATTGCGGCAATAGATTACTGGTAATTTCACAACGCAATCTAAGGTAGTATCAACAAATGTCTGAACAAATCTCAGGCCATTTGTGCTAAGTGCAAGGCGATCTAATTTATTTTTATCTAACATCCCGATGAACGATGATATAAAATAAAGTTAGTTAGTTACTAAAGTTTAGTACAAATGCGATGGTCACCACCTGAACCAAAGGGAAATTGCTTCCAATCGCATTCCGTAAGTGGTCAAGTCTGAAATCATGGCTATTTAACCACAAAGTGACCGCCGTAAACCTGGCCCAGCTATTGTAGAGCTAACCATTACGAGACCCGCGACCAGCTACTTACAATTTGAAAGTGATTTCCCTGTTTTATAGTATTAAAATAAATTTTGTTTGTCAGTTGCATGTGCGTAAAGATATTGTGTTGATGTTACACTTTGACATGCGTTTTTGATTTTGATTGGAATCTCTAGGAAACTGGGATTACTTTGGAGAGTCTTCAATCAATCAATCAATGAATCTAAAAATATAGAAGAGAAAGAAATAAGCACTTAAATATTTTAGATATCCTTCAATCTTGAAGAATCACCGAAGAAACCACATGGCTATATGATTCATGGCATAAAATGGCAAAGACTAGCGCAGCCATCAGCAGTCTAGCATAACGGAAATTATTATAGCTTCGTAAAGAACTATGTTAATCATGGCTTAAAAAGCTTAGCTACAAATACATTATCATACGCATACATTAAGTAATCTATACCGCTCAATAGTGCTTACAATGAAAAGCAAAGACTTATTCTCAGATGCTTTGCGAAGCTATGAATCATCAATCTTTAGATCGCATCTCGTGACAAAATCCGAAGCAACAATTGCCAGATAACTCCGGTATCAAAAACTCAGACCGTGAACATTAAGCTATAATATACATAGAGAAGACATCTCAAACAAAATGTGTGTCCCCGCCGGGAGGTTCTATTTTCAAAATTGAGCCCCTGTTCTCCTTTCAAAATCGAACGAATCCATTGGACATTGAAGCCACGCGGCGTCAATTCATTGGAACATACATTGTGTTCGCGGTGTCTGTTCTATACGCTAGTAATAATACTTCAATGACCGTGAAAGTGATAAAAAATCTGCCATATCCACATCTCGATTGCCAATCAATGACAAAGCAGAAAATAACTCCATTGCCCTACTACTTACTTACATAAATAATTTCGATTGAAAATTGCTACGTTCTAATAGAGCTTACCCTCACTTAAAGCTTAAAAGCATTGAGTGCGAAAGAAAGTTTATAGGGTTCCTTATATCCCATACAATAACAGAACCCTTGCATGTTTGTCTTTTTGTCTATTTGTGTCTATTTGTCACACTCAATTTTACACAATCTATTGCGTAGCGAAAGAAAGTTGGTACACGCAACAATATAGTAAATTGACAAAATATTATTATAAGTCCTAATTGTATAGGTAAAGTATCTAATCATTATAAAATAAATTTTCAGCATAACAACATTACATACGGAACCACGTCGAAAGTACGATTCTGACTTCGTCGGATTCTATCCAATTCAATCATATGGTAAATACGTTTCGAGCAAAGGTACTTATCATTGTGCAATCGAACAAATGCTCGCTAGTAGCGTGAACGTATTACCTAGGCGTGTACCTCGATTGCCGTCGATTCGTAACAACATATTTTATTTTATTTTTATCCTAAAAGTTGTTCTTCTTTGTATGTAAATAGCTCACATACGAGCAGACGAGTCATCTGATTGTAAGATTGTAAGTGGTAATTTCTCCTATGGAGATCCTTGATACGAAAATTCGGATGCAATGCCCGCCAAAACAAATGCGGAGAAATTGTTTCTGATTTTCCAACAACGGGAGTTTGTGACGGAAAAACACGATTTTAGGATGGTGATAGCTAGCTTAGCAAGTAAGATAGGTAGCATACTACACAAAAACATTGAATCACAAGAATGTAAAAAAGGTTGATAATGGAAAGAGCCATACTGAAGTTCATTAGGACCTCTCATTAAAGGGTGCTTGATGTTGTGACCTCGTGACGCTTGTCAAGCGATGGTTGATATACTCTCAATCATCCAGGTATCGCGGCCGAAACAAATTGATTTCAAGTACGCATACATTTTCGATATTGAAGTCATTGGTATTTCCCAATATGACCACGATTGCCAACATTAACACCAATTGCCATTTATGTTTCCACAACACACAATTGATTAAATCTATTATTATTATATTGTAATTATAAACAGTTATTAATGTTTATCCTATAATTTAATATCATAAATGTAAGAGTTTGCATGGATTTTGTTACTCTTTCACGCAAAATTTACTGAACAGATTTTCATGAAATTTAGTACTCAGGTACACCATATCATGAAATACGATATACTCGATTGTTTAAAACTAGATTGAAACAATTTTATTAATGAAGAAATGTTATTATACTATTCACGAATTTCTAAAGGATACACTGACATGAACTGAATAATAAATTACATTAATTAAATTGGCTATTGACCTGAAATTGGTTATTCATATATCGTTGACATTCTTATTTTATTTTAATTCAAATGTAATGCATGCTCTAACTATAAAAAATTGCACGTCTCTTGTGCATATACGGAGGAATATTATGACTTAAGACCAGAACTTGTACCTGTATAATGCAATAAAAATTAAGATTAATTATTATTATCATTATAGGTTACTTATTATACATATTTGGACCATCACACCCACAAAGTGAGAACAGATTAGTAAGCAACAAATAAAATTTTAAATGCATCACGCATCGATATGAAATGCATCCGATGCAGTGATACCGTTCCGGAGTTAGCGCACATTATCATAATATCTCTCTAGTCCACCGCACGAACACGCGAGATATTGTGAAAGTACACTATTTACGTTATGACACATTTCCATATGCTGATACTTAAAATATGTACAACGCGGACAGAGTAACAACACAGGCCAACGAAATGCGATGCGCACGCACGCGCGCGCATAAACACATGCACATAAACACAAGGTTTTAACAATAACTAAGTTTGATACACGGACCTAAAAAAAAGACGGACGTAATCCCAAGAACAAATTCAGTGAAGCACCCATAGTAATACCAACTCTCTATTCGTACAAGTACACACACCCACACATTGACACTTCACTGATTCAATCGCGAATCAAAAATTACGCACACATGGTAGGAGGGCAGCCATTGCTATGCTTCACTCTCGATTAGACGAGGTTACGTCCGTCTTTTTTACAGGTCCGTGGTTTCATATTGGTATTTACATTACGTCAATCTACCGGTACCCAAGATCGTTTAAAAGTTAAACGGTCAGATGTATGGACCGAGCGTTATGTTATTATTATTATAGTTTATTAAACCCTTGTTACTTACTATATTATAAAATATACCAAATAATTACAAAGGTAAATTATTATAATTATCGCTTTAAAATAATACTTTCAGTGGGTAAGTAAATACGCAGTGATTCATGCGAGCAGCGCAAACAAATCCTTAAATGTCACGCTATTACAATTACTACGTCTCGTCATAATTAGGTAATTAATTAAAATGATCTTCCTGTTATTTATAGGGTAAACCAAGTTATTGTTTAATAAAGTCATTAAAAATTGAAAATTAGGTATACATTTTTTATTAGTAGCAACTATTTCAAGTCAAGTTTTATTTCCTTTAGTGTTATAGTGCATCATGGTCATCAAGTTTCACTGTAAAAATATGATTATGAAATTTTTACATTACAAGTCAAGTATGATATTATTAACTATTGCTTTTTGCAAGTGTATTACATTAATTAAATTATAATTAAATTTTAATAACATTAAGTCTCCAGTTTAAATAATTATATCCACATTACATTTTTAATTGAAGTAATAATTTGAGTAACGGGACCTGACAATTTATTTTATTCAGATATTTTGAGCCAGTCTCGGATACAACAGACAATGATGGCAATGAGTACCTATCCGTTTATTCCTATTTTCATTTATCTAAACAACTTTTACATCCATAATTTTAATACAAAGAGGCTTGCGAGTTGTGAGTATTTGTATGCACATAAATTGTTGATTATCGTTATTTTTAAATTTAAAGTTCTCTAAACGATTGCAATGATTGTCAAGCAATTTTACAATTAGGCGCCATTAAACAATTTGTTGAAAGCACGCAATTATCGACTGGCTGTATAAAACGAACAGTTCACAAAGCAATGCGTGACTTTATCCAAAAATTCATTTACAGTAACATTGCTTTAGATCTGTTGTAATCAGTTTACTTATCAAGTATCTTTTTTTATACGTTAGTGCTGTCATATAGGGTAACCTAGTACGGACTTTAGACTCTCACAAAGCAACCATCCTATTAAATTATTTTATAGTAAACGAGTAACCGCCCTCGCTTTGCTTCGGTTTTCTTATTTTTTCACACCTTGGGTTACATTATTGGAGTTTTATTAGGGATCCCTAATTTTTTTGAAAATATAATATAGCCTATGTTACTCGGGGATAGTGTAGCTTTCCAACAGTGAAAGAATTTTTCAAATCGGTTCAGTAGTTTTGGAGCCTATTCAATGCAAACAAAAAATCATATCTTTCCTCTTTATATATTAGTATAGATAAATAAATAAGTGCTTAACTACAATTTCGCCTGAATAGTAAAGGTGATGAAATCCAAAAATCTAACCTAACCAAGTAAAGGCCTACTTCATCTCCTAAACAGATTTACATAATCTTAATATGTATGATCTTTTCAATGTTGTATTGTTAATTTAACATAATTATTATTATTAATATGTATGAGTATCTAATCTACAACATAACATAATGTTTGGACAAATTATTGTCCTAATGTGTAAATAATTCTAATTTCGTAAGTTTCAGTTCGTATAATTGAACTGGTTTGTGGCAACACCTAAAAATATAATAAAAATACTATATTGTAACTTGTTTTGACTGTACCAATAGTACCAATTATTGTACCGATGTAGGGAATTGCCTACAATCGAAGCAACGAGAACGGCTTTATGTCTCGTAAGTACGGTAGCGAGATTACAACGGTTAATCGAATTGCAGCGATTATCTACGGCTTGCCTACAGGTTTGCCTAGTGTCTAGTCAAACAGTTAGCAAGTACCGAGTTT
This sequence comes from Thymelicus acteon, assembly GCA_951805285.1. Taxonomy (NCBI): domain Eukaryota; kingdom Metazoa; phylum Arthropoda; class Insecta; order Lepidoptera; family Hesperiidae; genus Thymelicus; species Thymelicus acteon. The sequence continues at coordinate 6,633,533 of OX638233.1, forward strand.
ATATCGTGCAATCAAATTTGACTGTAGTTTAGCCATTTCATAGAACTATTGCACTCAATATAAGGCTTAATTTCTTGCCATAAGTTGTGTGACTGGCTTTGTGACAGTATGTGGAGTTAAAGCTTGTAGAGTCAAGCCTTGTACAGCCGTATTAGGGCGACTTAGAATACTATCCCCAGTCCCATGCCGGATGGGTGTCGTAAGAGGCGACTAAATCTGGCCCGCTATTGGTAGGGCCCCGGAGGGATTATATTGGTAATATTGATTTTAATTGTTAATGAATACCATTATCACTATTACCATTTCTCCATGGGGTTCCCCTGGATAGCTACCACCCTTGAGCATGAGTCAGCCACCAAACTACTCGTCGTAATCCGGCTGGGGGCTTGAGAGCCAGTTCTTTCTTTCTTTTTCTTCTCTCTTTCTTGGCCGACAACGCATCAGTGATGCCTTTAGTGTTGCTGATGTCCATGGGCGACGATAGCCATTACCATCACGTGGATCGTCAGCTTGTTTGCCGGCTATTTGTTTATGGAACGATCCATAAAAAAAGTTTTAATGAGATCTGATAACTTTTTGATTGCAAGCGTTATGAGATTGAGAGTCTTGGCGACCTATCTAACGAGAAATGCGTTAGAGGGATATCCTTTACCTACAAAAAATGTTTTCATACTTTGTATTACTATGTTCTTTTTTACTTGAATTTCTCAAAATGGGAAAGAATTTTTACCACATTATTGTCACATTTTTATTTTTAAACTACAATCATCAATATTTTATGTCATTGTAATCTTGTAGGAACAGTTGAACCAGCTGTAGTCCCGCATTTTTAGAACACAATAGAACAAATGTTTTAAAAATGAAAACAAAAACCTTAAAATCTGAACCTTTTCGTGGAAACCCGTGTCGAATAGTTAATGAGCCTACTAAGAAAATGTTTCAACCACAATCTTCGAAAACAAGAAAGCAATTTGTAAAGCGGTCACGAATTTAGTATTACTACCGATATTTTTTAATAAAAAAAAGTATATTACTTAAAATAATAAATTACTACTGTCGGGATATTGATGGTGATTAATTATTCGGTTTAATTCATTGTTTTTTTTTTCAAATTTTTTATTTATGTACTGATTTCGTTTCCATTATTTAATAATAAGCAATCTTGATTGTGACATTCCTTAACGTAATTTTTAATTTCTACTTATATCACAATCACATTAAGCATAATAAATTCAATATACCGGATAAGAGTATTCAGAATTCAAATTACGTCCATCGGAAAACCTTTTATCCAAATTATTAGTTCAACGCAACAATACCAAGAGCTCAACAATGCATTTAAATTGCGCGAAACGAAAGTACGAATGATTTTCAATAGTACGCAAAGCAGCTTATACAACATTCTATCAAACCATTACGTCACATTAAACGAATTTATTTTGAAAGTGACGTCTTTCGTCATGTTCCAATTTCAAATTGTCAATGAAACAGTCTTTACGGACATTTTCAGTAATCGATCTATCGACGATCTCTAGATGGATGTAGGTAAAGTAATAACAACTTCAAAATATATAATTTTATTGTGAGTTTTTGACAATTACTGGGAAAGTGACTAGGGTTTATGAATAGATAGAATATTGAGGACAACCGCTAGCAGCTAGTGATAATTTCACACGATGTTATGAGTTTACGATAAGCAAAACATCTCAGTGTTGTGCGTTGAGGTATATATATATATATATTTAAATATATATATATATATGTATACGAGTAATCGCCCTCGCTTTGCTTCGGTTTTCTTATTTTTTACACCTTAGGTTACATTATTGGAGTTTTATTAAGGATCCCTAATTTTTTTTGAAAATATGATATAGCCTATGTTACTCGGGGATAGTGTAGCTTCCCAACAGTGAAATAATTTTTCAAATCGGTTCAGTAGTTTCGGAGCCTATTCAATGCAAACAAAAAATCAAATCTTTCCTCTTTATATATTAGTATAGATATATATATATATGTATAAATATATACATAGAGAAGACATCTCAAACAAAATGTGTGTCCCCGCCGGGAGGTTCTATTTTCAAAATTGAGCCCCTGTTATCCTTTCAAAATCGAACGAATCCATTGGACATTGAAGCCGCGCGGCGCCAATACATTGGAACATACATTGTGTTCGCGGTGTCTGTTCTATACGCTAGTAATAATACTTCAATGGTGTTGTGGTATAATATTTTGATGATTAAAATGAACTTACCTAAGTGACGTTCTAACGTTATACCTGCGAACTACGAAGACTTCGCCTGAAGAGATTAGAATACTTGTAGTAGTACGATCCGTGAATAACACTTAATAATTTAACACATCAATCTATCTATCGCTATCTCGTTTGTGTACGAGCACGCTGTCTCATGATTACACGATAAACTTTTACTTTTATTTAATAACTAATGAATGTGTCAACGCCGATCTCAAAAAACTCTGCACGCGACATTTTAATACCACAATTCTATTACTTTTCAATACGCCTTATTAGGTACCGGTTATGCATATTTATTAATGAATTTATAATTCAAAATATTCAATGATAAGTTTCAGCGCAGAATTCCTGTTTTTTTGTAGTTATTCATTTCTGTCTGTCTGTCAGCTGCTTATTTTCTTGAAACTAGTTGTCACAGAGAGTTAAAAATAGGAATAGAGAATGTAGAGTAACAGAATGTTGTTAAAAAATATATCAGAGAAAGGAGAAAAAACAATATCTCTTAGATATACATAGATCGTTCCATCGTTTTTATTTTATTTTATATCCGAGAAACAGACAGGCCACGTGAGCCCAGACACAATATGGACGTCTGTAACACGAAACGCGTCATCGACGCGATGACGACATGTGTCTTTTTATGATTAATATTGCTATTTTAATAATTTTCCCAATTATCTGCACAACTTATTGACGTTCAAGTTAAACATCGCGAAAATTTTGCCAGCGAAGGGAACGATTTTCATGTAAAACCATACAGTTCTGACTACATTAATGGTACTTTAATTGCTCATGTCTTGACGGAAATAAGCAAATAACATTGTTTGCTAAAAACTGAGTGGAGCTTGTGCCCTTAACTGGGCATTAAACCGGGTTATCTGCAGAGAGATCATAGTTTTCGTGCGCCGGCGCACCTGTAAATTTAGATGTCCCCTTACCATGTCCATATCACGTCATGCGCCCGTTAGATCTCATGTATTCGACGATCGACACTTTCTATTTCATGAAATCTTAGTTAGAACCAGTTATCGAAAACTTTAACATAATTATCATTCAAGCAGCTTCACGGTTTGTTTCGCTACAAATAATTAAATTAATCAATTAAACATAATAATATTGTGTAGATTCTTAATAAAATCAAGACCACATCGTCGTCGTGTTCCGGCTGGGGGCTTGAGAGCCAGTTCTTTCTTTTTCTTCTCTCATTCTTGGCCGGCAACACATCGGTGATCCCTTTGGTGTTGCTGATGTCCATTGCATGGGCGACGATAGCCACTTACCATCAGGTGGATCGTCAGCTCGTTTGCCGGCTGTTTCCGTAAGAAAAAACCACACAAATTATCCAGTCCGATTGTCCATTAAGTTTCCGTATTCGCTTATTGTACAAAAATAAATTACCCTTTTACCTAAATCATATTGGAAGAGTTAAAATTACCTCGTCCCTAAGATCAACAACATACAGTGTAATTTTATATTTCAAAACGAAATCATTCTTTATTTAAGACTTTACATTTTAAATTCAATTAAAGAAATAAAGAAAAAATATTAGGAAATTCTGATACCTACCTTTCAGTCACACAGAATGTTAGTATGAAATAATGGAAGTTTTAAGAGCATTTCTACTTCAGCTCGCGATTCTTGTTCACATATCAATGCCAAATATTTCATTTCTATGCATAAGTGCGCACGGAATTCACTTCGTGAATTAACTAAGACGGTTGTCGATACTAAAACATTTCTCACAATTTACAGCGAGCTAAGAAAGTTATATGTCTTGATACCAACGATGTTTCCACTGCATTGCATATTTCATTTCCATTTGTAAATGCCAACGACTCAGCGAAGCTTACAATCAGCATTCATGTTAGCTTCAAAGGCGTCGCATGCATTACACCCTATAATATACCTTTAAATAAGACTCTAAGTAACAAGTAGCCTCATTTCTGTACAGTTCTGGAATGAACTGGAGTGAAAGGGCGAAAAGAAGTAAGCTTTTTTATGCCTTAAGGGGGCAAACGAGCATACGGGTCACCTGATGGTAAGTGATCACCTCCGCCCATGGACACTAGCAACACTAGATGCGTCACTGATGCGTTGCTGGCCTCGAAGAAAACAATAGAACTGCTTCTTGAAGGACCCCATGTCATAGCTTAGTGGGAACATCGACGCAGGAACTTCGTTCCATAGTTCACACGTCCGTGGTAGGAAATTACGTGAAAACCGAATTGTGGATGAACACGAGGTATTCAGGATATCGTATTTGATTTAGATTTTTTTTAGTTTATTATCTATAGTCTAGACTAGACTAGGTTCTAGACTCTATCTAGATTTTCGACCGTGCCTTTGTGCACCTGTGTGCACCGTGCATCTGTAGTACGTATAGTAGTGGTGCTACCGTTCATCTAACGGAAAAAAGTGTAGAGGCCTTCAGAGTATGTCTTAACAGAAGAATAATATTTACACTTCATACATTATTTAAGAAAGAAGACAACGATGACCTTCGTAAAGAGAACAACTATTAATTGGATTGTAACTCCGCTCAAGAATGGCTACAACTTCCTTTGCCCATTTTGCTCTATCCATAAAAATGATATATATTAAGTGCTATTCTATTTAATAAGAACCATTTGCTTAGTTGTTGCGACCAACGTCTTCCATTAGTAATAGTAATTCCCATAACTTGTCTAAGTAAAATGTATAAAAAGGTTAGATAACATCTTTGCAGTAAATATTTATCACATTACGCTGTATCGCTAGTCAAGTCGCGTAAAGCACGCTTAATCATCGAGCAAAACACGCAGGTGTGCGCCAAGATCAAATTGCTTCTTCTTCTATAAAAGTCATTACCATAAACTGAACACAGTCGCAGAAACCCAAGAAATCTTATGAATGCAATGTTAGGACTTAAAGTTTTTGCTAAAAGCATCAAGTTACAGAACTTTCTTTTTTCACTAATGTATTGCATTGGCAATATTTAGTGTTTTATTTCACGTATAATTTCAATCGGTTCAATTCAAAAACATAGCCTATTTAAATAATCCTATCTTCTCCTCCACTAATCCGCACTGAAGCAGCGTGGTGGAGTATGCTCTAGGCGGAGGCCTAGTAGAAAATGGGTCTCTTGAGGAGTCAAGATTCAAGTCAATCATTTTCAGTAATAGTCCATTAATCGGTTGAAGCCACAAAGAAACCCTTTAAATATTTTTTCGGGGTTGGGCACTAAGGCAAATCGCAGAAGTGAAGCGAGTGATGACAGAAACTGATACGATAAAATATGTTACCAACTCCTTATTTAGTGGACCAACTTTGACTCTATCATAAATCTATATACCCACGTGTATAAAAATAAATAAAAAAAACAGTGAATTGAAAGGCACCATAAACGACGCGGCTAGGAAATGGACATTTTATTGGAATAATATTTAGTTTATCAGTTCTGCCGTACAATGCAGTTACCCGCAACACAATTATTTCATATCCGTTTCGAGTAATGGAAATACTGTGTTTTTTACATTGGTTATACTGCAGAAAAAGCAACCTTTTTATAACTGCCCAGTTTATCGTAGTTTAATATATTAAACTGCAATCCACTAACTACTCAGAGAGCGATTTTGTGTTATATCAGTAAAATCAATATAATAATTGCAATGGTATTATTATTATATTCAAAGAAACTAATACCTAACGTATTGACGCGTTAACGGCCAGAAAGGAAAGTTAAATACATATGTATTACCATAATTGGCGTCACAAATTACAATTATTTACAAAAATATTTACAAAAATACACCTGCGATTTTATGATTGACAAAACTCGAGAGTAAACACAAATGACATTCCCGCAATGAAACCCAAGAGGAATAAAAGTCACTTTCAGACGACTTCGGCTAAGAAATTTTATGATGGAAAGTTTGTCCACATGACTAATTAAATCATAAACAACATTCAATCATTTAGAAAGGGAAAACTTTAAACAAAGGTGATAATTGAGGGCCTATTTCGGAGACGAAAGCAAAGTAATATTGGTAAAATATAATTATAGTGTGTGACTCATGATAGTCACGATAATTTTTGTGTTCCGCGTTTGAATGTCATTTGTGAGATTTGTGTAGAAAATACAAAGATAAGCGAGAGAAATGAACTACCTGCTGTAACTGTATAATAATAATTTATATTGGCGATATAAATAATTTTCGTTTTAAAGTTTAATTAAGCAAGTTATCCGACAAAAGATACAGTAGGTGAATATCCGATCTCGAATCATATTACACAGGGATACTTGTATGCATTTTTAACAATTTCTTTTTACTTCGTGTTCTCAATTTTTTCCGAAGCTCAATTAAAACTATCTATTAAAATAATTTATTGTATCTTCTTTTTAAAATATCTCATAAATAACTACTTACAGGTAATTTAGTTCGCGTGCAATCGTAACTTCAGTTATCTTATCATATATTTGCATAAAATTGTTATGTGTCACATGCGGGCTTAACTTTTGCTTACTAACAGAACATAAGTAGTACGACAATAGACCGTTTTTAAGTAATTGAAAAAAAATATATTAAATACTTATTAGTCCACTCTGAAGCGCATTTGAATTTGACTCTATCTGCCGTGCGAAACAAACGTTTATTATACCGAAACAAGGGTATTGTCTAAGCTTCGAATTTCAGTGTAACTTTGAACACAATTTTTTTTTGCCAGAGGGTGGGGGCTAGAAGTCAATAAGTTGGGTTAGGTTAGGTTGTCAATTGAATTAAAATAGTAATAGAAACTCCGTGAAGTTACACTGCAATTCAAAGTTACTCAACTTGTATTGCTCAATAAACTTTTCAGTTAACATCGAAGTTTTCTTGTCGAACTAAAAGAGGAATGCGCAAACTAATTTAAGGCGAACCTAGTCTCAAACCAGGAACCGGCCGATGTGAACGTAGCTGAACGTTAACTGAATTAATTAGCAGGGAAACGATCAACGAGCTAGGGAAGGTACGATACGTATAATTTTACATTAGCAATTAGTCGATGCATCGCAGCTGATATCTGGCGGTGGCAGTCCGGAGCACAGATTGTGCGCGTGCGGTGGTCTAACGGACCGACGATAATCGTGCACAGATTAAAAAAACATCGCGCAGGCGCATAACGGTCGGGCGTTGCGCTTCGCTCGTCAGCGCCCGCGCACCGCGATCTCACAGATTATATACGAGATCCCAAACTACTCATCAAACATCGTTCGAGTAACCCTGCTATGCGATTAGCAAAAATTTTGATTAAAACTCTAGTTTACTTTTTGTAATTAAACGAGTAACCGCCCTGTGCTTCGGTTTTCTTATTTTTTTACACCTTGGGTTACATTATTGGAGTTTTATTAAGAATCCCTAATTTTTTGAAAATATAATGTAGCCTATGCCACCCGGGGATAGTGTAGCTTCCCAGCAGTGAAATAATTTTTCAAATCGGTTCAGTAGTTTCGGAGCCTATTCAATGCAACCAAACAATCATATCTTTCCTCTTTATAATATCATATCAGCGACATAATAAATAAATTAACAGAATATTAACGATGTCGAAATTATACATCAAATAAGTGTAGCAGTTAAATGTTGTTAAACTTAATTAATAAAATCCACTTGTATCCTGTACCAGGAATAATCAAAACTACGGACGATTTAATTTAAACGTAATGAAAATTAAACCAATTTATATTACTTAACCGATAAAACAATAATTAATCCCACCTACAAGTATGAAGTTTATTGATCACCTCATCAGTCATCACCGTAACTTTGTTATATATATGTAACATACATAATAACTGTAATATATACCTACCCATATCTTATATTATAAGGACGATAAGTTCATATGATAAATAAAATACAGTAACATTAAATAATTTCCTTGCTTCTTCAACGCAAAACTACAAAGAATTAAACAACAAACCCTTAAAGTCATATAGCTGCAAGACCGATCCAATATATCACACACTTTTCATCAATAGATCAAGCTGTATAAACCGTAAACAACAGTCAAAATACCAATCCCATGCATCATCGTAGAAAACTAAATTTCTATCAGAGCGGACCACCTCGATCGATTCAGTTCATTACACTCCGATGAAATATTGCAATTTGAATCCAATTCTATTATTCATTTACTGTGATTCATTTACAAGAATCGTTCTGTGGCTCGACATATCGATGAGATATCAACTTATCGATAAAATATCGATCTAACAGCGCTCTAATGGACCATTTGAGTTGAGGAAATCGATAAAAGTTTTAATAGTAATTTCCAAACGATGTCTACGTTAGCCGTAGCAGTAAATATTGTTTAATAACATCGACATAGAAACTGTTCACAACCTATGTGTATGTGAGCAAATTAATGGCCGACTTCAGAAAATAAATTAAATATAGTTATGTTTAAACGAATACATATAATTGCACTATAAAATGTATACGCTGTCCCCTACATCCTAAAAACTATTAACATTTTAGAACAAAGTGGGTAATTCATTATTGTACATATAAAGTAGATAATTTTGTAATATTAAACGAATTAAAAACCCCCAGAAGATGTCGAAAATAGTTAAAAAAGTTCTACTTACTAACATTTCACATGACGGTTCTCAGTAACCACAAATGTACGCGACACACTATAGTAATTACTTGCTTTTCTCCGAGTCCATCATAAAAGTGCCTATCTACGAGAGCATCAGCGATGTAGTACGCAACATAACATTAAGCTTGAAGCATAACTAAATTCCTTTTATGCGTATAATAGGTTAACGTCTCAAAAACCTGTCGAGCCTTTCTTTATTAGAGATATAAAACACATTCAAAGAGCCCTTTGTAACATTAACGCGTTCTCCGTGATTGATGCTATGAGAAAGTCTACGTTCTACTAAAGAGTTCTATCGTCTATGTTCTATTATACGCAAAAGGATTTTATAAGACTAGACCGTTTGGTGATTTGAGATCAAAGTCACAGACCAAAGACAAGAACTCAGCGAAATTATTCTCATTTATGATTTATACATATATTAGCCTACCGTCAACCAGTAACTCGAACGCAATTTGGTAATTTACCATTTGTTTTTATTACGAGTACATTCACTTGAATTGAACGGGCACAATGTTGACTTGAATTTCTTTTAATATTACTTACAATATCAGTTATGAAGTCTCAAGAAATAATTTTATAAATCACGAGTAACCACCCTCGCTTTGCTTCGGTTTTCTTATTTTTTACAACTTGTGTTATATTATTGGAGTTGTATTAAGGATCCCTAATTTTTTTGAAAATATAATATAGCCTATGTTACTCGGGGATAGTGTAGCTTCCCAACAGTGAAAGAATTTTTGAAATCGGTTCAGTAGTTTCGAAGCCTATTCAATGCAAACAAAAAATCAAATCTTTCCTCTTTATATATTAGTATAGAAGTATAGAAGTATAGAAGTATAGATTATGAAACAAACTGTTCTGATTACAAAACAATGAGATCAGTCAAAAGTCAAAACATTAGTCTCCCAAGCACCACGTATTGGTTACGTCTTTTCTTTTACATTCCACGTCTTATCATTCACAAAAAAGACACGCCTTGCAGTAAACGGGTTGATGCCAAACCTTTGTGTAAGTAAATAATAAATAAATAATCGCTTACACACTCACACCCCCGCAGTAGGTTTTTACCTGTATCACGGGTGGCATGGACGACACATATAACACATCACATCACATAAATATCTGCCCGACCGGGAATCGAACCAGAGACCCTTCACTTTGCAGGTAGGGATGCTACGAACTAGGCTATAGGGTGGACTAGGCTACAGGGTAACTAAAATCTTCTGTCTGTTGGATTGGCCAATAGCCTCTCCATCAATCCTCACTAGGTCAACGCAGCACTTCAGCGATTGAGAAGGTTTCAGTTACTAAGATTTATTCCTAAACGAAATGGGCCTCTGGTACATAAAAGGCATGGCTTATCCCTACAAAAACCTTTTTTAATAATATAATTAAACATAACGTGCTCTGCAAAAACTTCGCAATGTATAAAATCATGTCAGTTTCCACATTTTTCATCGTGCCAAATTGTCATGATATAACGTAACACGACATGAAAATCTTATATCCGTTTTATGGAACACGCGACGGCCTTGGACCTCGGGTCGACATTTTTGCCGAATATACATTCAACAATAATGTAAACCGCCAACTTCCACGAAATGTACAACATAGATTTACCTCCAAGCTATGAGTAATTTTCTTGACATGAAATCAATATAGAATCTACGAAGCGAAAGTTTTTATGCCACAACGTACTTATTGCAAACCTATTAGTATTTAGAAAGATTCACGTGAACGATTCCTGTAGAATTCATACATAGAGGTTAGTGATAAACAGTAGTCTCAGAAGTTCTAGTACTGACAAAAGCTTCCAACATGTCATTGTTCTAACGATCGCTGTCTAACGATAACAACCAAGAATGACGGCTTCTCGCATCGTCCAAAACACGGAAGCGCTCACGAAAATTTACCTTTAATGGTGACTCATCCACCAGGTGCTTAACTCGGTCAATTTCTAACGATTGTCAGAAACCGTAGTTATAAGAGTTGAAATGCGTCTAAATCATAAAAACTATTCATAAAATTCTACGTTTCTGTAAGTTATACCTTATGTGGGCTACTCCAAAATGGCTCTAAATCATGAAATGCCATCAGTCGACGCGTCCATGTCATTTTTAAGGCTTAATAAGCGTGGCTCTCACGCAGACGCGTTTAGGTATGCAGTTACGTGTGATTAGAGTGAAATCGTCGTCAAAGGAGCGTTATTTTCCCTTATTAAAACCATTACGTGGAAGAAACATCTGAAGCATCTGAACGGTATCAAACTCGAGGTGGCACGTAGGTATCTTTTTCCAATATTGTTTTAATGTGCGCAGTATGGCTCAATCATCATTTTTTTGTGTTCTGTCGCGCCAAGCATTACCATCTGTGATGCTATTCTGTATAAAAAAGCGTCCGCTTGAAGATTGAATGCATCCCGGCAGGTGACGTTCACATAGCAACGCGCTCGTAACTGGTCAAGCATGAGCCGGAATTTGAAACGTTCGATGTAGAATGAGTGGTCGGCAACTACACTTTTTTCTTCTGCATGGAGAGAACGGCATTAAAAAGAAATGAAAATAGCGATGCGTGTCGGCTAGCGCTTACAACTGCATTTGATTGTTAGCGGCTTAAAAACTTTTTTATATGAAAGGTGTGACTATTTAATGTCATATTAGGTCAGTGACTGTAGGCTTCAGTAACATGTATAATGAATTTCACAGTAAAAATTAATAATAAAATAAACGCTCACGTAAGCACACCCATACTTCGCACTAAGATTCTCTGTGAGTGTAATGAACTATTAAAACATCATCAAAAACCAGAACATAATGTAAAAAGGTAGATTTATGTCGTCATATAAATGTCAACCCGGGTTTTCGCTTGGCAGGCGATGTAAAACTTTATAGCCTATATGATTATAAAATCTAATGTTGACATTATTAACTGTTACTCTTTTTTAATTACAATTAATAGCACTTAAAAATGGTTTAATGTGTAATGTGCTTTCTGTATTTTGTTGTATAGTTAAAGGAAATTATCTAAAATCTTAGTTCTCTTAACACACAAATACTTGTACCACCTATTATACAAGTGTTTACACGCATCTCCTAAAGCACTCAGCCAACAAATCGGAAGTATTGACACTTAAAACAACATCCCAAACGCATGAAAGTTGCTAAACACTGTTCATCTGAACAGCCTTTACTCAACTTACATAATATTAAAATGAATAATATCTATAATCGACAGGTGTAATAATAGTAGTAAAAAGTACATTAGTAGAAAGTGTATGTTTATTTTAGCACGCGCAAGTCTTTGAGCTTTTTATCAACGTACAATGAAAGTTGCAACGTACGAGTATGTAACTAAACATTTCCGTGCATATTTCGTACATAAATTAATGTCGCGTGCCGGAACGTTGAAGAACAAAAATTCTTGTAAACTTGTTTGTTATGTGTAAATATGAATGTTTTATTTTAGAATCTTGTTATCGCTCTCGGGCTTAACGCGGCTTTCACATGTAGTGGCGAGCTTCAATTAAGGCTGCCATTCGTACAAAAGGAAACTGAATTAGAACTGTAAGTATCGCTCCCTAGCCTAGTTCTTGCCCCACTTAAGTCTAGATTTCCAGTTAACACATAAAGGTCGAGAATTAAAAATTCAGTTTTCAATTTATTTTACTCTCATTTACTTTTCTTTACAATCTTTATAATTTGAGGAAAAGAAGACATGCGTTTAAACAACATAATATTGAAAAGAATAAACTGCCGAACTTGCGGCAAAGCTAGTGAGCCTGCCTGGCAAGATTAAACAGGTTCGATTTCTGGCTGGATATAGTAAATAAATTATTTTTCGACGACATAACGCAACGAGCAAACATGAACGCAAGTGTACATGTTGATCGTTTATTTATTTAATATTAAATTGTAATTTTGGTGAACATTTTTGTATTGACCAAAAATAATTGTACACACATTTCACTTCATGTGAATAAAGTTTTACTGGACTTAATTGATAAACCCTGTTTTATATATAATACATTCAGGTTTTATGTCGAAAATATGAACGATTCTGCCCTACGAGGGACATAAATACAGTGCTTACTTATGATAGTTTAATATAATATAACGTGTTACAGTATATTATAGTATAAATTATTTTATGTCACCTTCACCAATAAAATGTCACCTACTAGACTAACATTGTTGTAGGATGACCATAAAGCGAGCTTTATTTATGGGATGTCTTTCAGTCCTGGTTTAAGGGCCTTTTTATGGTTTGTTTGACGGAGAAAACACTGGACATTATTCTGGGGACAATGTCAATTAATTGTATCGTTGCGTAAATTTTGTATGGCAGTTTGTAGAGACTACGTTTTAATGTACTTTACTGTACTTTGATTTTACTGTTAAACAACCAAGGTGGCGCAATGTTTACCACGCCAGACCCAACGTTTGAGCCCTTCAAACCTAGGTTAGATTCTCAGCGAAGCAGGAATTTGAATGATGAACTTTAATTTCTATTCTGGTTTGTATTCTTGTTTCTGTTTATTTTCTAGGTACAGTCGGCCGTAGAAGTAGCTTGACATTTTAGTACTTTGTAATAGTAACTGTTTCGACGGTTTCCTAGCAACATCTATGACAAATTCAAGAAATGTAATGTGACAAGGTACTAATATGTTAAGCTACTTTTGCGGCCGACTGTACGCTCGACATGGAGTTCTAGCGATCGGCTATGCATGTGTTGCTTTGTTTTTTAGAACATATCCAACAACTTGACTCCAAGTTCCAACACCATATAAACCGTTAAACAAACTATAAACTAAAGCTCTCTCTACAAAATTAATATATTGAACATAGTGAACTTAATCAATTAAGTATTAAAAATTACACCAATACTAAAGGCACCAATGATTATAACAATATTATATACGACAGAAAATATTGATTCCCTCCAGTTAACCATTGCGATACCAGATTATTCCACGGCCTTTACACAATTAATTGTCCTTGTGGGAATTTACAAGTTAGTTACCGCGTTGTAGCCGTTTAACATGGTTAAACGATGTCATATATCTTTAGGGCAGACCAAGGACGTCGCCCGCCTCTACAACATTTGGGTTAGTTAGTTGTATTGTACCATAAAAAATAAGGGCGTAACTATTAATTATCGCGCTGAATTTTATCATTTACTACGCTGTAAAAGGTTTTAACAGTGTTGATGAATATAGTAGTCTATTTAATGAAATTCTAACATGATTCATAAACTAAGTTAATGAGGCTAGAACGATGACATTGGTTCAGAGGGATTATAATACAATGTTTCTAATAATAACTAGGATCTCATTAGTAAGTTGTTCCCTAACGCAAAGCTCAATTAGATTAATAGGTTAAAAACCAATAAATGTCAAGTTTTGAGCGCTACTAAAAGGCGACTTTTAGAAAAATCGCAATGTTCATGTTAAGATTCCAACAGTAAATAGCTCTCGAAAAACGTCATACCCAGTTAAATTAAAATATGCATTATGAACTAACTGAAAATAATAATTTATTACATTATAAATCATACATTTAAATTAATTAGATTTACTGTCTCTCTGATCTAGAAATAATGTCGTTTTATTTTACTTTATTAGGGTTCCGTACGAAAAAACGAAAAACGGAACCCTTATAGGATCACTCGTGTGTCTAGGTGACCACCGTTCACAGCCAATTTAGTCTAAAACTACTGGACTAAATGAAATTAAACAAAAACTGTTTTGCAAACCATATCGTGTGGTATGTCAAATGAAAGGGCTCAGAAAGGATCTCAAATATATTTTTGTTAAAGTTTTTTAATTGATAGTTTTCAAATTATCCAAGAAAGAACGAAAATTAAAGCCAAAAATTGACCATCCCCCGCTTATCTCCGAAACTACTGACACTAGAATTTTGAAAAAAAAATACAGAGAATAGATCTTTATTTAAATATTACACCGATAAGAAGTCTATGGTCTTTAAAAAACGGAAAAAATATAATTATAAAATAGAAAAATCACGGTAAATAGCTAATAACGTACGGAACCCTCTCCAAGCAAGTTTATCTCGCATTTGTCGAGTTTATTTTATTTACTGTTTAATGTAATAAACCAGATTAGTTTTTCCCACAGTAATAATTAACTGCATATTAAAAACGAGTCTTTCACTGACTAGCGAATTGAGCTAATTAAATAAAGAAAGTGTAGTAACTGCTTTTACGACTAGAACTTATGCTTTTTTATGGATATGAATGGATGTGGAAAACGTTCAATTACTTTACTATGTAATCGGATAGCTATCTCCTTGGATACGTCAAAAAAATTGTAAATAAATAGATGTCAATTTGAGGCTGGCTACACACTCACAACTCCGCACTAATTTTCACTGTCATAATGCGAAACGGGTTCTCACGATTTTATTTTTAATACCGATATTTTTGAGTGTCACCGTGCTGATAACCAATATGAAAATTAAATAACACAAAAATAGTAAGGAGTAAGTTACATATCAAATTCTGTAGCTACTTTTGTGTAATTGTACTATTTTTGTACGAGTATAATTATTGTACTTTTATAGTGTTGAAATTAAATGTAGAGCATTTGCTTTTATCTAAGTGTCGTATTTATTTTCGTACTAAAGGTTGGTTAGAGTTACATATATTTTCAAATGCTTACGTCAACCGTCTACAACCCTCCGTCTGGGCGTCTAGCGTAATCACAAGGTTTCCTATAGATATGCTAATGCATCGCAGTGGCACGCAATTTTAGGGGCCGCTGTCTCAAGACAGGTAACTAACTACTGCGTTTTGATCGTCTGTAGGTAAATAGTTACGCAATGCGTATGGAGTTAGAAGACGAATATATTATGTGTAAAAAGTAAAAACTAATTTAAACATGTTTTATGTAAATAGTAGACATACGAGAGGGCCTTGGCAAGAGGTCACCGTCCCCCGAAGATGCCAAACGTATCATCAATGCTTTACCAACTCAAGAAAGACGACAGAAGAAAGAAATAAAATTTTCTTCGATGTTTTTTTTTATGTGAATAACCGATAAACAGACGATCAGTAAGTCACCGTTTTGCGTTAATCATTTGTAAATGTTGTCGTTTATAGATTTGAGAATTGATTTTTTATTCTTTTTTACTTCTTTCAACCCCAAATCTAGGTAGATATATAAGTGAAATCAAAAACCCGACATAAAGCGCGCGCTGTCTGGGGTCACCGCGTGGGCGCGCCACCCCTATCTCCCCCATACGGGGTACACTGAGCCCCCGTTATGAATTTTAGGATTAAAATCAATGTCAAACAATAGAATTTATCGCGAAACTGATTTTCAAAAGGCGTGCAATTACACAAGAGCTCTACGGTAGATTAATTATTCGCAGTGGGTATCAATGCTGACAAACCCCTTTTCTCCTAAATATAATTGCTTTTGCTTTATAATTTGAATGCTTTACGACAAATGTTTTATTTGAAATATTTCACCAAAATGGTAATTTTTTAGGAAATATAAATCAATTTATTTCTATAATCCGTGAAATGATATAAAATGTATAAAGGAAATGATAGAAGAATTCAATTAAACTGAATTAGGTCATGAGAATTTAAATTAATCATCTTCAAATTATATCTCAGGTTTGTACCGGCATCGAAAACAAGTAATTTAAGGCCAATGCATACGTAACGAGTTTTTCCCCGTACGTGCCACGTCCCGTACGGGATTTCGCTGCGTATGCACTATCGTATACATTTTCTATGAAAGCATGTTTTCAAAACTTCACGTTACGTATGCATTGGTCTTTTCTTAATTTCTAACTAACGTAACTGTTTTACTCTTATTTTAATTTACTTTGTAGTTAAAAAAAGTAACTACTTAGATTGAAACGAGTAGTAGCAGTGTAGTAATGATTAGGTCATTAGTAGGGTAGATATTATTACTAGGTACTATACGTCGATACACAGATTTATAAACCCTCGCTCCGTACTCAAACATGAATAGGGTACATAAATCGACAGCACGAATAAAAAGTATACCGAAATACCCATCGTTGCGTGTGTTATCGTCCCACTGGATATTACGATTTCGCATGCCCACTTTACGTAATATTTTATTACCTTAACCACAATAAAATAGCAGTTAGTCATGCTTGAAATTTAAGTGTTATCTACAAAAAACCTTGGAAAATCGCGACCCCCCAAAATATATTGCTATCATATACCCAATGTAACATTAATCGAGCACGTATCGAATCATAATCGCTTCCGTAACGGCAAATATTGCCATATAAAATTATATTTCAAATAAATAATGTAGCTTGGATTTTTATGTTGAAATATTGCTATTACAAAAGTAAAAGTGTTAAATCATTCTATGATTTTCGCCGCAATATATAGAGATACCAATGACAATACTTTCGCGAAACACTTAAAATTTGTTAATTCGTTATTCGGTTAGATGATGGTTGATGATTGTTTTCTATATATTTTGGTGTATTATTTCACATTAATAAACTTTGATAAGTGTGAAATGGGACCACAGAATTTGCTAAAAACTTATCCGCATGAAGATAACGGAATATAACGGCCGCTGGAGCCAACAGCAAATACCCTTCTTTGAGTAGAATATGAAGAACTCAGATGTATATTTCTAAATGTAAACTAACACATTGGTCACGTGATACTGTCTTAAAAATTGTAAATATTTTTTACACCCAACGAAACGGACACGAAACGAATATTATTAAATATTTCAAAACGATCTTCACTCTACCCTCCAAACAAAGACATGCCATCAAAAACAAAACTTGTAAAAAAAACCAAGTCTCGCAACTCAGTTCTTCTACCGTAAAAAGTTGTGAGATCCATGTAATACCAAGTCGGTTAATTTATTCAGTTCCTACTTAAGGGTCCTTCTGTCTTAAGTTATTACGTAATTAGCTAACCTAACAAGTAACAACATCTTATAGTGACCATATTATCAATATTAAAAATCTTTTATGTTTTAAATGGATCTCACAACTTTTTACGGTAGAAGAACTGAGTTGCGAGACTTGGTTTTTTTTACAAGTTTTGTTTTTGATGGCATCTCATTTCTTTTTGTAGATAGTTCTACTTTTTTCCTTTTACAAGTTACCTTTGAACATAATTATATCTAGGTACCTTTCTACACCTATTATTCCATTATATTATATACAGGTACACTGATTCATTCACTGCAAATGTTACTTTGTTATTCAGGTACAGTAATTCATTAACTGCAAATGTAACTTTGTAATCCTATATATTTATATGGGATTACAAAGTTATTTATGCAGTTGATGTATCTAGAAAACTGGACCAAAATTGCAAAATATTTTAGTTTTTCCTTGATCTATACACTAAATACTAATTGTGTTCCAAATTTGAAGCTTCTATGTCTTCTAGAAGTGCCTTAGAGTTTTGATGATCGGTCAGTCAGTCAGTGAGTGACGAAATTAAGAAACTTTGACTAGTTATAATTCTTAAACTACTGGTTCAAATTGAATGAAATTTGAAATATACTGTGTTTATACAATGCCTGCTTGGTTACTAAAAATTCAGGCTTCTAGCTTTATCCACAACGAAGTTATGGGGGCTCGAAAATGGCCTGAATTGCTTCGAGAAAAGGATGGTACGGCCGTGCCGCTTTTTTGCTCGACTTGGCGGGGGCACTGCCGTGCCCCCAGATAGGCGGTCAAGTATCTTGTCACAGTGCAAAGGGTGCGCGGTTTTGTTTCCATTCCTTCCCCACTCCCCGCGTAATTACACTCACCTGTGCCAACCGCATTCATTATTATATCTTTGTTGGAACACTAATGGTGCACTACAGGGCACATGTCACTACAACCTAAAAGGCCTGCAGCAAATTCTGGCAGAATATACAAGGACCTAGTATCGAAGTGCGAATGTGTAAGAGTTCATTCTATGTAGTAGCAACTATAAAGAAGTGTAACTATCAGTTCTCTCTCATAATCTCTGTAATAATTCTCTGTAATAATTTCCCACTATTTCGTAGAGACGTACTTAAGTATTTCAATACTAATGATTTCATTGATTCCTAGCTTCTGTGATTTATTGTTCATTAAAACATTCTATACAAACGAGTTTAGTACCCTTATTATTCAATTTAGTCATGTTACGAGCCTATAACCTGCAAATGGTCCTTCGAGTCAAATATTAAACCAAGAAAGTGCAAGACATCTCCGTGTTTACTGCTGCAATAATCGTAAAAACTTATCCTTTTATCTGTCAAGAGTGTAGTAAGTGCATGCTAATCTTTTATCACCGTTTACGGCCTCTCCCCTGTCTCCCCATAGGCCGCGCGCACTCATGCCGAGTTGTTCACCGAACGGTAAGAATTTACAGTAGGAGCAGCATTCTTCAGGTTTTTGTCACGGATTGAGATACAATGCGATCTGGCGCTTCGACAAAATTGTCCAGTCATCGTGGAATGTGGATAAGAATTACTTTTAATTCGTGTTGATGGACACGCGTAGTGCAACGTAAACGTATACCAGTTCTGTGGTAGTTTTACAGTTTTTTATGTTTTTATATGTGGATATTTATAATTATCAAAAACTGTTTAAGAATATAGTGTATCTAGTTGCGGTTGAAGACGCTCCGTTGCTTCGGAGGGTAGGTTCTTCCTGGTTGTTGAAAACATGGTTAGACAGTGCCACCTGTTATCATTCCCTGGATTCAACCCATTAATGGTGCATGACAGGGTGAGGGTTTCTCCTCAAGAGCCACAGAGCATACTCCAAGCTTTATGTGTCCCCTGAAGTTGTCATCTGTTTACAACTAGTGGTCATCCAGTACAATGAGTTATCAGTTCTTATACTTTGTTAGAGAGAAATTCAATTAGCGTAAATGCTTCAGCGACCGCCTAATACCGTCTCTATCAATCCATGCTGGAAATGCGTGTTGCAGTATATAACTACTAATATTATATTAGATATAGATATCCAATAATCCTGCTAATATTATAAATATGAAAGTTTGTGTGAGGATGTATGGATGTTTGTTACTATTTCATGCAAAAATTACCGGAAAACGCGGGCAGAACCGCTTGCAGAGCGCTAGTTAGTTAATAATATATTATCATATCCCGACCTCTATCGCTGGAGATTAGTAGAGAATAGTAGAGATCGATCGCCCGTATGAGTATATTTACAACGGCCGTTTCTTTTCTTAATGTGCAGAACAAGTGGTAAGTTTGTCACAAATTCTTTCGATTTTTAGGTTTCCTAATAAAATAGCAAAAATAATGCTAATAGACGTGACTAACCATAAACAAGTAGTTAACGATTTGTCGGGGTTTAACAATAGTAAGAGCGTGTTAAATACTAAAAAGACACAGTATTATAGCAATAATGAAAGAGAACTAGAACACTGGGTTCAAAAAGACGCAGGCCTAGAAATGCGTGTAGTGTTCGATTTCAGAGCCTTTGACACAATGCCAAAACCTTCTTAGCACTACAAAGGCGGCCTCAATTTCACGCTATACGTAACTTGATGTTTTTTTCTATGAAAAAACTAATAATTATTGGGTAAGATTCATATTTGGACCCGGCACTTGACCAACCAGACAATAGCTTGATAGACAGCGTAAAATTCCTAAAATGTAATCAATAGGAATTGAAATTCGAAACTAGTAAAATGTGACCTAAGGGAGAGGATGTGATTCCGTGTTAAGATGATAATACGAATATAATAACATACAGAAAATTTATGCTTTTTTCTCGTCAATAAAAAAACAGAACTCAAAATAATCGATTTTTAGGAACTTTATTTCGAAACATCTACGATTTATACGGGGTAAAAATAAAACATAAAATAAAATTAATTATCGTTTACGATAATCTATTCTTCTGATATTCTAGGTTATACAGCGAAAATTATGAGTTTAACCATGGGTAGAAGGGTTATTAACCTCTATAACCTTTGATACAAGCCAACTGTTCCGCCCTAACGTTTAGAAGTTCGTGAAAACACCAACAGCTGGCTCTGAAATCTCTAACGCAACCTCCGCAATGAGAATGTGCTTGAGACTCGTACGTCATAATTTTTCCAAGTCGTAATTTATTTATGCGACATATATTTTTCCAAGTCGTAACTCTTATTTATGCGACATATCAAATCGGTACTGACTTTAAAATAAAAACAAAGGAAACCTATGCGGATGAAGAAATTCTGATTTGATATTTCACTTGGTATCACACATTTTTAGAGTTTCCAAAAAATCACTAAAAATATAAAGGGATGAAAGTATACAAGATATTTTAATTCAACCCGTATAGACACACCGAACAATTATTATATTGGGCCTTGTTCTGCCCAATTCAAGAGATTAAACTGTTTTTTTTTTATTTCTATCACAGCTTATATCATTTATTAATTTTTTTAATTTATTTAAGATCGCAAAAACAAAAATCAATGCCAACCATGAAGTCTTCCAAACAAAGCGCTACAGATCCGCTGAAAACTGAAAGCTTCCGCAGCATCCGCGCAGCGCACTGAAACATCTACATACCTGTTCTTTCCATGACCGATCTTGTAGAGCTCGACGTGCTTGAACTGGGCATAGGTGGCCATCGCTGCTGTTGGAAAACACGGGGACTAACACTGAGGACTGTACGGTCACTGCGCGATACCGGCAGGAGGAGATATAGGGAGATATCGACGTGCGTTCGGTGCGGCTGTCGTCAGCTGACTGAACGCGCGCGGGCCGGTACCCTCGCTTAAGTCGATGGCACCACCCTCCGCCCGCGCGTGAAAAGTGAATCGCGCATCGCGCATGCCCGCTTCCGTGCTTGTTTTGCTTTTTTCATGCGTCCAACACCTGGCGACCGATCCTGTCCGCTCGCCGCCCGTGGCATATGCCCGCGCCAGATGACTCGTGTCAGCAGACAGGGAACTGGTTTCGGATACAAAAAGTGTCGATGACTGACATGAAACCGGTCGCTTCCGCGGAAGCCAAATAACGATCCCTTTTTTAATAGATTAATATTTTGGAGTTCCCGACCCTCCGATGTTGTAACTTGTAAGCATATTTTTTGTAAACTTTAAAACAGGTAGACGGGACCTTTGGTGATTTAAGGTCGACAACGTCGTATACAGATATAGGATTCCCTAGAATATATTTTATATTATGTGTGGAATTAGTGAAATATCAGTAGATACCTACGTACCTAATATAAATCGAATCCCGGTTATATTACAAAATACATTATGAGTAGGTAGGTAGGTATCATAAGCATCTCTAAAAGCATCGCAGAGCTCACGAGTGTCGATATCGTTTCAAATGGGATCTTCCTGCAATCATTAATGTTAATTCATGAATCACGCACCGGCTACATAATTGGCTAGCATAATTGGCTATTCAATAAGTACTTATGCATTTTCTTGTGCTCGTGGTACTCAAATTGTTTAATGAGGAATAAATAGGCTTGTTTTTGTATCCAATTTGAACCCTTTTAGACCAGAGAAATTGCATTATAACGTCAACAAAAGAACTTGTTTATTTTTCTTCCTACTTTGAGCCCTACATAATGATGTATGTTGGTCATAAAAAGTTTGAAAAAGAAATGAATTTTTGTTTTGTACTCGAATCGATCCCATTAGAACCAGCGATGTAGATCCATAACTTTTATGAACAAGTCGTTGATTTTATCTTCCTTATTTGTACCCTTTAGGGCAGAAAAGGCCTGAAACATAGTGAATATAACGAGGGATATTATTCGAAATCCAAATCAGCAAAATTAAATTTAATCATCTTATTTACATTCATAGACATTACAAACAAATTTTCTATATACTTAGTGAAACAAAGATTTATGGTAAAGGTGTTGTCAAAAAAGCTTTCGGTGAAGTTAGGAAAGTTATTAGCGTGCCACAGGTCTAAGTGTGGTGGTAATGCATTACTGTGGGAATATGTTGTTTATGTACCTGCACTTAAATCACCGCATGTCCACTCAAGCGCTGAACCGTAAACATCTTCTAATGCGCGAATCAAATCACACACCCTTATGTTTTGCATAAAAACGCTGCAGATTTATTGAAAAATTCTTTAGGTAAGCTAAGAAAGTAAACAAATTCCGTAACGTTACATGACTATACCGTAATGACCACAGTTTTAAAGAACTAAATTTTACCAAAAATAATAACCGACTTTAAAGAACGACCTTGTTTAAATTATTTTGGTTAAACAAAATTGTCACAAACATTTCATCTGTAGAAAGATGTGACTGTCACGTCACTGTCAAGTCAGTCAATGTCACATAAAAGTGCAACAGCAAATTAACGTATGTGTCTCTGTCAAATTGTTGTTGTCAAAATGCAAAAGTAACGGTGTTATAATGCCAAGTGTTTTTTATTTTAATTTTATGTTATTCTAATTTTTAAAGTGAAACTTTTATTCTATCGCCCCTAAATTATAAATTTTAATAACTAATTTTACAATAATTGAGTTGGGGTTATAAACGCAATTTTAATTCCCCAAATCGAATAACTTTCTAAAAACTTTTAGTTAAACTCCTACAGACCGGGAAAAGTTTCACTTGCATCGTGGTTTCATAAAACTACACATTGTTCCTTTTCATTTATGTTATTTTCTGTTTTTTATCAATTATAATAAATATATTATGTAAACAGTCAACTGTTGGAGGATACGTTAATTGTATTAATATTTAAATGGTTTAGCGGGTAATTGCAACTTACATGTTATTTTAGTTTTGTTTTAAGTATTTTTTTTTATTTTATTGAATTTATTAGTAGATATTTTATATTTATAACATTAAATATATAATTTTATACATATATAAATATAATATGTCAGAAGATGAATCTTTTTATTCGGCAAATAGTTCAAGTTCTTACGAATCATGTGCGGAAGAGGATCTTTATCATCAACTTGCTGGAATATTTTGCTCTCGCAAATCTATGCTGAATGTGTGCCACATCAACGCACAAAGTATTCCACAACACTACGCAGAGTTTGAAGCGACATTTAATGTGGATTCTATTCATGCCATTTTAGTGTCTGAGAGTTGGCTTAAACCTTCCTTGCAATCATCAATGTTTCCTTTGCCAGGTTTCGTACTTGTGCGTAACGACCGTACTGGTAAAGGCGGCGGTGGAGTTGCTATATACTTGCGTACATCTATCACTTACAAACTGCTTTTAGCATCCCCGTCGCAATACTCTGAGTCTGCTGAGTACATGTTCCTGGAACTTAATTTTACGGGTACTAGGGTTATTCTGGGTGTTGTATATTGTCCGCCTTCTGTCAACTATTTCACCACGTTGGAAACTGCTTTTGACAATATTGGTTCTGAGTACACACATTACATAATTATGGGTGATTTTAACACAGATTTATTAAAGGGTTCGCCCAATGCTCTAAAGTTTCGCAACATTGTTGAGTCGGTCAATCTTTCCATTCTTCCATTAACAGCAACCCACCGTAACATCCACTCTGAAGATACTTGGATCGATCACATTATTACCTCTTCACCTGATCGTGTAACCAATTATGGGCAGTTATCAGCTCCAGGTTTCTCCAGACATGACCTAATCTATGCTTCATATAATCTGTCATTACCCAAGCACCGACCAGCTATTCTGCTAATGCGCAACTATTCTCGAATGAATGTTGATTTGGTTAAATCTGATGCTGCAAAACTTGATTTTAGTTCGTTGCGGGCAATGAGTACAGTAGATGAAAAAGTGACAAACCTCAATCAATCACTTCTAAAACTGTTCGATACTCATGCCCCAAAACATAAGATTAAATTGAGACGGCCTCCCGCTCCCTGGATGACTAGAGGAGTGAGGATGGCTATGAATCGAAGAAATCGTGCATTCAGTAGGTTCAAGAGGGAACGTAACAATGAAAATTGGTTGTGCTACAAGAAGGCCAGAAATAGATGCAACCAGATGGTACGAACTGCTAAACGCCATTATATCCATAATAACTTAATTAATTCTTCGCCCACGGATATGTGGAAATTTCTGAAATCTCTTGGTGTATGTAAACCCTTGAATATGGATTTTGGTCCGTCACTCACACTACAAGATATAAATAACCACTTCTCCCTAACGCCATCTTTGGACCCTAATATCCGAGCTCAAACGATTGCCTCTATTGTGGCAAGGCAGCCTTCTTCTATCGCAAGCTTCCAATTTTCACCTGTAAGTCAGCAAGAAGTTAAGAAGGCTGTTTTAGGTATTCGATCCAGGGCTGTTGGTTGTGATGACGTTAATAGGATAATGATTGTCACCGTTCTTGAAAGTCTTCTTCCAGTCTTAACTCATATTGTAAATTTTAGTCTCACATCAGGACAATATCCTACAGTCTGGAAGAAAGCGCTTGTACGTCTTTTACCCAAAATACAAAATCCAATACTTCCTAGTCATTTTCGTCCTATTTCTGTTCTCCCTTTCCTTTCAAAAGTTTTGGAGATCTGTGTTCACGAGCAAATATCTAAATTCATCTCTTCGAATAGCCTGCTGAGTTCATACCAGTCTGGATTTCGTCCCGGCCACAGCACCACCACTGCGCTTGTTAAGGTGACAGATGACATAAGGAAGGCTATGGACAACAAAAAAGTGACAGTGTTGGTGCTGGTAGACTTTTCGAATGCTTTCAACACAGTCGACCATGAAATCCTTATTTCCATATTATCCTTTTTACGATTATCTCCTGCGGCCCTGTCATGGTTTACAAATTATCTTGGCGGTCGCCAGCAAGCGGTTACTTCTGGGCAGCAATGCTCAGAATGGGCTAATCTTGACAGTGGTGTACCGCAAGGCGGTATACTTTCTCCTATCATCTTTTCGTTATTTATAAACTCCATCTCTTCTTCTTTCAGTTGTTCGTACCATCTGTATGCCGATGATTTACAGTTATATATTCACTCTGAGGTCGAAAATCTTCAAAGGGCCATTAGTGAAATGAATGAAAATTTGGAAGCCTTGCTTAATTGGTCGCGTCGGTATGGGGTTGCTGTTAATACTTCTAAATGTCAATCTATACTGGTGGGCAGCCCGCGAATGTTGGCTAAGGTGGAGCATCTTTCACTACCTTCTATTTTATACAATGGCGATGTTATCCCCTTAAGCCAATCTGTCAAGAATCTAGGCTTGCTGATTGATAATTCTCTAACGTGGCGCCCACAGATAAATTATATTAACTAATAACAGCTTCACGAGGCTAACAATCTTATCTGCCAATTAGAGAGCAATCAGTCACAAATAACAGCCTCTCAGAACCAAAGTCTGTTCGAGGAGTTGGTAGTTAGTGCACCCAGTCTGGTTTCTGCTCCATGTGCTGTTAATCCCATTGCAACAATTGACTTGACAAGAGAGGACTCCCCTTACCGTACAGTTGCTGGGAGCACAGTCACATGCAGCAGGAATAAGTTGAAAAAATATATAAAAATTAATAAGTACATAAATAAAACTAAGAAACTAATAAACCATAATAAAAAGCAAGCTAAATACACCAATTGCATAAAAGAAAAGATGCAATTACTCGAAAAATTACATACATTCTCATCCATTATTGAAGAAAATAGAATAACTTATGAAGAAAACATTAGCTCACTAAATTGTAAATTGTGTAGTTTGCAAGAATCCTTAAAAATTATGACCCAAAATTATGAAGGATCTAAAAAAGAGATTAGGGAATACATACTGGCTTTAAAATGCTTGTCTGATGTCTCTGCAAACAATGAGACCATCTCCAAAAGACATTCTATGGCATCCGGCCTAGGTGCCACAGAACCATTGACATACGAGGACGCACCAGTGTGTGAGCCATTAATCTCAAAACATTGTAAGACCTTAGAAGTAGCACACAACAATAATTCCTTTGTGCAAAATAATTGTATTAAAAATGTTATATTTAGTGATGAAATTGGAAGGAATTTTGGCCAATTAATAAACATTTATTCGGGGCTCAGCTGTGTTAACCATTGTTTTCCTGGGTTATCGTTGAATGATATTTTTGAAAAAATTCTACACAGTAAATTTGACAGTACTACAAACATAATTATCTTTGTTGGAAATAGAGGTAAAATAAACAGAAAAATGTTAATATATTATTATAATAAACTATGCACACTAAAAGTTAAAAGTATTGTAATGTTTACTTTACCTTACAGTGAGTGTTTGCCACAGGAAGAAAATAACATTAGGTATAATGTAAATTTAGCAATGTACACTATGTCTTTACACAGTAATAAATATTTAGAAATAATTGACATTAATAAATTAATTTCTAGAAGTTATATGACTAAAGATAATTACTATCTGTCTAAGTTCAATAAAAGACAAATAGCATGTTCGCTATCATATTTTTTTGACAATTTAGCCAAGAATTTGGCTGGTACTTCTGCTTTTATTGAGCAGTCAATTAATGACATTCAGCATGCATCGTTGGAATACGTTCCAAGTAATTTAAATTAGTCTGTAAGACAACAGAGAACTACTCTAGCAATATACTGACAAAAGGAAAGCACTATAATTTAAATATTGTGCACCAAAATATACAAGGCTTTTCTGGCAAAGACTTAGAATTAAATTTATTATTAAATGAGATGAATATTGACATTATATGTGTTACAGAGCACTGGCTAAAAAAACATGAATTAATTGCATCTATAGATAATTACAGCATAGGCAGTTCATTCTGTAGGCAAAAATTGATTAGGGGAGGGTCATTAATAATTATACATAATAGTTTGAATTATAAGGAACGTAAAGACATAGTATCCCTCTCTATTGAGCATAATATAGAACTTTCATGTATAGAGCTTGCAAGGGTTATAATTGTATGTGTATATAGACCACCTGCAGGCAACTACCCATTGTTCGAATCCGCTATGGAAGATGCTCTGAAAATTTTGTGTAAAAAAAATAAAAAAGTAGTTGTTTGTGGAGACTTCAATATTGATATTTTAGTTTCAAATTCTATCTCAATAAGGTTCATTAATTTGTTTAAATCATTTAATTTGGGTCATGTATTTTTTGAACCAACAAGGGTTACTCCATCATCGGCTACTTGCTTAGATAACATCTTTTGTGATTGTAATGTTATCAATAAGTCAATATTAAATTGTATTTGTTCAGACCATAGCGGACAATTAGCCACCATTGAGTACCATCATGACCTATCACAATATACTATATCTTGTAGACCAATCACACAAAGACGTGTTAGTGATTTTACAAACAATATTGCTAGAAAAATTCCATTCCTACAAATTTCTGATGATGATACAACGGATCAAGCATACAGTAATGTGTCTGGATTAATTAATAGTGAATTTAATAATACTTTTAAGCAAAAACAGATTAAATGTGAGAACCTTAAAACTAAATTTAGTGATTGGGCAACTCCTGGTATATACAAAAGCAGAATTAAACTTTTTGAACTTTATGCGGAAAAGTCGACTTCCACAGACCCCGAATTTTTAAATCGTGTTAAAATTTATTCAAAAACTTTTAAACAAGTCTGTGCGAAAGCTAAATCTATTTATATTGCTAATAAGATTAAAAATTCTAATAACAAAATCAAAACTACCTGGAACATTATTAATAAAGAAACAGGTAAAGAAAAATTTAAGAATCATGAGTATACTTTAAAGGTCAATGATAAAAATGTTACTACCGATAGCGCAGTTGCTTGCGCATTTGAGGATTTCTTCTCGAAAATACCGCATGAAATAACAAAAAACTTAAATGCGAGCCCTCAGCTTGCTATGACTTTAATGGAATCATGTGTCGAAAAATGCCTGACTTCATTTAGCTTCAAATACATTAATTCCAATACAATTATAAAGACTTTTAAGTCTATAAAGATCAAGAAGTCAGGTGATCTCTGGGGTCTCTCTACTATGATAATAAAACCAATAATTAATTCCATAGCGCCACATCTAAGTCACATTTTCAATAAATGTATTGACGAAGGTAGCTTCCCCAATCTAATGAAACATGGTAAATTAATCCCTCTATTTAAATCTGGAGATAAAAGCGACCCCACTAATTTCAGACCCATCTCAATGTTACCAGTCCTTAGTAAAATCTTTGAAAAAGTTACTTATAACCAGCTGCTGTCTCATTTCTACTTAAACAAGTTGTTTCATGTTAATCAGTTCGGATTTTCGAGAGGAAAAAATACCACTGATGCAGGTATAGCACTCCTTAAGCAAATTTTTGATGCGTGGGAGTGTAAGCAGGATGCCATTGGTATTTTTTGTGATCTCTCGAAGGCGTTCGATTGCGTTGATCACAATATACTGATAAATAAACTTAGGCATTATGGTGTCTCAACACAATCAGTTGGCCTTATAAAATCTTACCTATCCGACCGTATCCAAAAAGTAGTTATTAATGGCAAGGAGTCCCCAGGAGCACACATTACTATGGGAGTGCCCCAAGGATCAATATTAGGACCCCTGTTATTTTTAATATACATCAATGATCTTCCTTATTTCACAAGGGACTTGTGTGAAACTGTATTGTTTGCAGATGATACCTCATTACTTTTTAAAGTTGATAGGAGAAAAAAATGTTTTGACGATGTAAATAATACTGTTTCCCAAGTATTGCAATGGTTTACATGTAACAACCTAATGTTAAATGCTAGTAAAACGAAATGTATGAAATTCACTTTACCAAATGTAAAACAGGTACCCACTCAAATAGTTATAAATAAGGAAGTACTTGACCTTGTAAATTCAACAAAATTCCTTGGCCTTACCATAGATTCACGATTACAATGGAGTCCTCATATTGAAGCCTTGTCTGGGAGACTGAGTTCAGCTGCTTACGCGGTTAAGAAAGTAAGGCTCTTAACTGACGTAGAAACAGCACGGTTAGTTTATTTTAGCTACTTTCATAGTGTTATGTCCTATGGTCTGTTGTTGTGGGGCTCAGCTGCAGATATTGAGTCTATATTTATTTTACAGAAAAGAGCAGTCCGTGCCATTTACAACCTCAGGACTAGGGACTCGCTTAAGGATCTCTTTAAGGAAATTAATATTTTAACTGTGGTGTCACAATATATATTGGATAATGTTTTGTATGTTAAGAAATATTACGATAGTTTTCTTAAGAAGAGTGACATCCACAATATTAATACGAGGAACAAGGCTAAACTGATTGTACCAAATTTTAGACTATGTAAAACTAGTGGCTCGTTCATGGGTACATGTGTAAAGATTTATAATAAAATTCCATCGAAACTTACAGAAATGCCTTACCTTAAATTTAAAACTCATATTAAAAGCATTCTTATGACGAAAGGATATTACAAATTAGATGATTATTTTAAAGACAAGACTGCTTGGACATGAGTTTTATGGATATAGTTTTTAGTAGATGATAAGTGCTATCTGTAACTGTGAGCAGGAAAAAAACAAACCCGGAAGTTTCTTGCTGCTTCTTCTCCCGGGCCCTCTCACAGTAGGGCTTTGTCTGAAGCATTGGCATAACTTGCATGACTTTCAAAAAGTGTTTGTAAACCAAACCAATTTTGAATAAAAACATTTGATTTGATTTGATTTGATTAGCAAAAAAGTGAATGCTGCGCTGCATTCACTTTACAGATTTAAACACTTTTTACCTTTCAAGACGAAACTTATGCTCATCCAATCTCTTGTTCTTCCCATAATTGATTACGGTGATGTGTGTTACCCCGACCTTAGCGAAGAACTTCTCAACAAGCTGGAACGCCTTCAAAACAATTGCATCCGATATATCTTCGATCTGCGAAAGTATGATCACATTTCTGAATATCGCCGCCAACTTAAATGGTTATCTATTCGCAAGAGGCGTAATTCCAGAATTCTCTTTATACTTTATTCGATTTTACATATTATATATATTTAAAGGAAAAATTCCAGTACGTCTGTGACACTCATGACAAAGTACTGCGTTCTTCGTCGAATTTAAAGCTTTATATTCCACCATCTACCACTGGTTTCTTCCACTATTCCTTTACGATTCAGGCGGTATTGCTCTGGAATGCTCTCCCCATAAATATCAGAAAAGCCTCGACCCTGTGGAAATTTAAGAAACTAGTTCGTGAACATTATCACACACTTTTAGACTAATTTGCCATAAAGATAAGTATGTAAACCATTGTTTTATGTATGTATGTATGTATGTATGTATGTATGTATGTATGTATGTATGTATGTATGTATGTATGTGGGATTCTTGAATAAAAATTTCTTGAAAATTGGTTTCACTGTTTATTTTCGTCTTCCTAATTGCTATCGTCTTAATTTTCTAATTAAAAAACTTCTTCCTCGCATTCGCAATTTCGCACCGTTCATAACCTCGTCACACTCCACACTTCACTCGTCTCTCGCTCTCCTGTCAAACGTCCTGTCATCTGTCCTGTCATCCGTCACTCACTCATAACGTTCCGTTCCTACATTCGGCCAATCCTGCATCCATGCCTGTCCTCGGGCATTCCCACACTTACACGTCATGCATCCTTACACACATACAACACATCTTTAGATTAATATACAACAATTACACTTACATCATATACTTATCTATGCAACATAGAACACATCTTTAAGAAAACAATATTACACTTTATATATTTACTTGTACCAGATATGACACATCTTTAGATAAACACAACAATTACACCTTACATAATATGTAATGCTAAATAATTGTAACACAACATCCTTATAGTATACCAAAATAAAATTTTATTTACTTTTAATCTCTTGCACAAGTTATATTTAATTTCTTTAGCAAACTTCAAAAATACAGATACTAATACTCCAATTTTTTACTCCAATATCGTTAGGTTACAACAAAATATTTAATTAAGCTAGTGAATGTCTAGGGGTTCTCTACACAAATGTAAATTATTGTAGGAAAGTTTAGTCATAACAAACAATATCATACAATATTGAATATCAGATCTCTTACACTATTTTACAATATAACATTGTTAGATAAATACAACTTATCAATAACAAATTGCATTATCCTACAGGACAAGTTCAGATGATAATGAACGACCTTTTCATAACACAAAAACATTCTCAAAACAATAAGACATGACACATTATATCAAAACATAACATATCGAACACTCATACCTCTCTTTCATACTTCATCTTTAATGCATCAACCATACATACCTGATCAGTCTGAGGAGTCGCTTTCCTGCCTTGGCCATCTCTTCATCTGATCAGCTGAACTACCAGTTCTCATAGGACCTTCCGCAGAACTGTCTACTTTCTCTAGGTCATAACGGTCATTTCTTTTCACTTTGGTGACTCTATATGGTCCTAGGTATTTAGCCTTCAACTTAAGACCTACGCCAAACTGGGTTCTTTTAATTGCTACTAAATCTCCAATATTATACTTAGAACTCTCCTTTCTAGTCTTATTAAAAGTTTTCCTATTTTCTTCTTGAATTTTAAATATTTGCTCCTTAGCTTCTTTCCTTTTCTCCTCTCTATTTTCATTATATTGCTGTATAATTTCCTGTTCTAGTAATTCAAATAAACGAACGTCTTCTTTGCACCTCATTTTGATACCAACCAACAACTCAAAGGGAGTAGTATTAATACTTCTCTGGTATGTACTGTTCAGACACCTTTGCAATTTACTCACATGCCTGTACCACATAGATGGGTTCTCCAAACACAATTTAGTCAATGTAGGTATCATAATGCGATGAATTCTTTCGACTTGCCCGTTTCCTCTGGGAACACCAGTAGTGATTGTGACATGTTGGATGTCTTCCTCTTTGCAATAATTTTCAAACTCATGACTAGTAAATGCAGTGCCTCTATCAGTAATTATTCGGCGGGGATTCCCAAAAGCCTGTTGGTGTATCTGTAACTTATTCAGGGTTTCGCTGCTTGAAGTAGTCTTAGTTGGAAATAACCACACAAACTTTGTGAATGCATCTACAATAGTAAGTATATAATTATACTGTTTTCTCGTTTCAGTAAGTGGTCCTATATGATCTAAGTGAATTGTATCCAACGGGACTCCACCCTTGTCAATGGGGTTCAAGTATCCTTCCTGTTTCCCTGTTTTTCTCGTTGCTAGGAGGCAAGGAATACAACCAATTATAAAGTCTTCTATTTTTCTATCTAAATTTTTAATATAATAGTCCCTGCTCACCAACTCTTTCATCTTTTTCTTCGAAAAATGTCCATTTCCATGAACTCTTTTTATTATCTCATTCTCTAATGTCTTCGGAATAACTAATTTCTTTTCATCTCCTTTGTATAATATATTATTCTCCAACCAATAATCTTCATATGATTTCTCCTTCAAAATCTCCTTAATGGCATGTAACCCGCTGTCCTGATCTTGAGCAACTCGTATATTATCTTGTAGATTGCATAGTACTGCCACGTAGGGATATCTGCTAAGCGCGTCTACATGGGCCATCTTTGAAGCAGCTCGGTGCTCAATCTGAAAATCAAATTCATTTAGAAACATAACCCATCTCGCTATCTTGGGTGTTATATCCCTTTTTCTAAGAGTCAGCTCAAAAGCTTTACAATCAGTTATAATTTTAAACTTTATGCCAAAAAGATAATGTCTAAATTTTCTAAGTGCCTCAATGATAGCTAACGCCTCTAATTCATAGCTAGAATATCTGCTTTGCACTTCACTAGTCTTGCGACTCATATAGTGCACTGGGTGCAGCCCTGTCTCATGTTGCTGCATGAGAACTGCTGACAACGCCTCTGCCGATGCATCTGTGTGAAGCTCCGTTTCAAGTCGAGGATTAAATAGCTTTAACACCGGAGGAGTGGCTAACTTCTGCTTCAAAGTTTCAAATGCTTGCCGCTGAACATCGTCAAATGAAAATATAACATTTTCTTTAAGTAAGTCTGTCAAAGGTTTTGCTATCAAAGCATAATCCTGTATGTACTTACGAAAATATGAGGTTAGGCCAACAAAACTGTGTAACTGCTTAACATTCTTTGGTTCTGGAAACCTTACCACTGCATCGGTTTTATCAAAACTTGGTCTCACTTCCCCATTTGAAATTCTATGACCCAAATATTCTATTTCCCGACAAATAAGATTAGCCTTTTTCCAATTTATCTGGAGACCATAATCTGAAGCTATTGCTAACACCTGCTTTAGCCGATCTAAGGCCTGGACCTCGTCTTCAGCTGGAATTAATATATCGTCAATAAACACAACTATAATGCCTTGGGCGATGAGATCCCTGAAAATGATGCTTATGAATCTCATAAAATACTTTGGACAGACTGAAATACCAAAAGGTGCTCGTAAAAACTCAAATTGCCCATGATGGGTTACAAATGATGTATATGGTATAGACTCCTCGCTGACCTTGAGATGGAAGAATCCATTCTTAAGATCTAACACACTGTACACCTTAGCATTGACCAACTTATCAATCAAGTCCTCCATCACTGGTAAAGGAAATTCATCCTTGACCATCTTGCGATTAAGCAACCTATAGTCTACACAGACACGGGTTGATCCATCTTTCTTTTTAACTAGCACCAAAGGACTAGAATACTCTGAGTAACTTACGCGAATTATCTTGTTATCCAACCATTCTTGCACTTGGTCTTCTACAACTTTTTGTTCCGCTAGTGACAAACGTCGAGGTCGTTGAGTGACAGGTACGTCATCCTTCAGGACGATCTTGAGCTGGATGGGTGCTTCTTTGACCTGAACAGGCTTGTAGGCACGAATACATCTTAAAACTTCTTTCTTCACCTCTGGACACCTCACCTGATCTAAAACACACACATCCTCACTACATACAAAACAATTCACATTAGCCATCCATTCGTCGCTATCACGCATCAACACAACCGAACCTTCGTTCATTATCATCGTTACATTTTTCAAAAAATCTTGTCCTATAATTATATCGTAGGGCATAACAACCTTATCCACTAAATGAAATGATACACTATCGAAACACTGTCCGTCCAACGTAATAGACATCGACACTACACCACTCGACCGCACTTGGGACTGACCGAGTCCCGTTAACACTATATTATCGTCGCGCACTATGACGTCTGACAGCTGCTCTTTTAAATCCTTGCTCATTAAATTCACGTCGCTTCCCGAATCTATTAATGCTTTCGTTGTAATGGCTCCAATACAGATATTTTTCACCGGCACACAATCTTTGTTTACTTTAGTGACATTCACTCGCATGACATTGACATCTTTCCTTGGCGTTGACGTTTCTGTCTGGTTTACGTCAGTGACATTTACTCGCATGGCATCTTTCCTTGTCGTTGACGTTTCTGTCATAGATCCAATCGCCGCTTGCGTCGTATTTTCTATGGACCAATGAGAATCCTTGTCGTCGGGTGCTTGACTTTTTAACGCTCTGTCATTGGTCGCGATCGCTCCGAACATAGCCTTGCGAACCGGTCCGGTACTAGTACTCGGCGTCGCCGCAGGTGTCGCCACTGCGCTTGCTGTACAATTCCGACCAATATGACCGCTCCGATTGCACCTGAAGCACTTAATGCCCTTCTTACATGCACTCGACAAATGTCCAAGTTCTCCACAGTTGTAACAGCGCCTGATGCCCGTGCTATCACTCCGCTTCTCTTCTTGATGCTTCGTTTTGGACATCTTAATATGCATTTTTTCATAGATTAGTAGCTTTTCTTTGAATGCCGAGTAGGTCGTCACGCCATATAAAATTGCTTTGTTGACTTCGCTGTCCACTATGCCGTCAATTATGTACTGTATCGACACGTAATCCGGAAATTTTGCCCTTTTACCTAATTCCTTCATCGTGAGCATGTACTGGTAACACGTTTCATCTTTTCTTTTCTTGCGGGCCACCATCAATTCGTGCATTTCTTTCGCGTTAATTTGGTCCGGGAATTCCTTTTGTAGTGCCGCTTTTAGTTCATTGTATGTTTTGAATACTTTTTCGGATTTAAGCCATAAAGCCGCCGTCCCCGTCAAAGTCCTTCGTGCGAGGATTAGGGTTTGCTGCGCCGTGAGATTGAAGATTTCGGCATTATCTTCAATGTCCTCACAATACTTCGTGGATGAATATGTTTTATCGTCTCCGCTGAACTTCGTTATGCCATGTAGCGCCATTATATCAAAACTCGGCGTCCCCGACGTCGAACCGCTCGGTGCCGCCGTGTCTTCCGTCTTGGTTTTATTATCTCCCGGCATCTTGTAATTCGTCGTATAATTTCGTCGTAACACAATCAATTGAATTGTATCTTGTGCAACTTTGTGCCCGTGCGCACACCGCACACCACGCCGTTGCCGTCGTCGTCAGTGGTCCAACTTCCCGAAATCTCGCGAATCCCGGACGAGCCCCCAAAATACTTGTGGGATTCTTGAATAAAAATTTCTTGAAAATTGGTTTCACTGTTTATTTTCGTCTTCCTAATTGCTATCGTCTTAATTTTCTAATTAAAAAACTTCTTCCTCGCATTCGCAATTTCGCACCGTTCATAACCTCGTCACACTCCACACTTCACTCGTCTCTCGCTCTCCTGTCAAACGTCCTGTCATCTGTCCTGTCATCCGTCACTCACTCATAACGTTCCGTTCCTACATGTATGTATGTATGTGTGTATGTATGTATATACTTTATATGTATAATATTTAATTTATTTATTATATTTGTAGGTATGTATATTTGTATGCATGTATTTATAGAAGTATGTAGGTATCTATATTTTTCTTTTAGCACCTACCGCAACCTTTAACTATCACCCAGGGTTGACTGGTAGAGAATGCCATATCAGGCATTAAGTCCGCCCATTGTAATCTAGTTTTTAGTTTACAATAAAGAGTGAAATAAATAATAATGAAATAACGGCCGTAGGGATATCCAAGTCACAGCCTAATATTTCAGGAGTTCCTTCAAATCTTATAGATCCCATCATTAGTAAAATATGGGACCAATCTGGAATCTGGAAGCATGCCTTTTTGAATAAAAAAATGTTCCAAATCGATTGATAAATGACGGAGTTCCGAGGTTACAAACATTTTAAAATTTACAATCGAATTAAGAATCTCGTCCTTTTCTGAAGTCTGTTAAAAATAATGATAAACCGACCTGTATGTACTAACTGCTACCGATGTATTTACAAACATACTAAAGAACATTTCCCTCGACCGCGCCGTTAAAGCAGCTAATTGAGCCGCGTATGTTTCCACTCATGGACTAGCACCGCTGCCATCCATCTTCAGAGCGGCACACGTCAAACAGGCAAGAGCTTCCCCGTTTCAACACCACGCCATTACCGCACGTATACAATTTGTACCCGCTATTTCACGCGAATCATAATCAAAAGACAATCAATTCTCAGCCTTATGCATATTAACATAAAAAGTCAACAACGTGTGATGCCACAAATATGGACAAAACGCTTGATGCGTTGAAGGTATGTTTACTGGTTCAAACGAAGATCAAAACTTAGTTCGGGGAATATCGCACAGTTATAAACAATTAGACGAAAATAAAACAAGTTTCTGTAATTTGTGTTTTGATAACGACTCTACCAAGTAACGATTTGACCAGACTAAAGCTTTATTTTATGAAAAAATAAACAACTTTATTTAATTCTTTTATTTATATTGTATACAAAATAAATACATAAATAAAGTAAGTGAAGACAGTTTTTATCTAACATCATAGGAAAGAATATCAATTAGGAGCAGCTTCAGTGACATACATACATACATTTATTCTTTTAATTTATCAGACTCCTTTCAAATCTATCTTTGCAAACATTGTTTTTAGGACACCCGTCCACAAATATCACCGCTCTGTTCCATGAAAATCAATGTTTAGACTGTGTTTCCTGTGTTGCTCTATTACGTTAGATAACATGGGTTATTTGTTTGTAAACCGCGGAGGGACTGGTTTCCTTCATCATCGGGCTCTATATGTGGGGATTTTATATTGGAACATGTTGGATAGCATTAGCATGCTTCCTTCCTTGTATTGAGTGAGAAGCAACAAAATATAAATTATGGATTGATAGTTCAACATGTACCTATAATAGTAGGGGAGCCCACGAAGGGATTTTTGGATTTACTCGAGCGCGGCAGGGAGGATACCTTACATATTGATAAGTACCTCCAGACAGTATGAGCCTTTAATATGGGGAGGTACGCTCAAGGTTCAAGGGTCAAGGTTTGATTGACGATTTTTATTACTTTTGGCTCGCGGAAATCATCAGATTATATATTTTTTATTATTGTGGTCTTATTACCTTTAAAATAAACAAAAAAACGACGGCGCTCGAGTAAGTCGTCTTGACTTATTCATCGTTTTTGTTTGCAAACTTTATTACCCTCCCACTCCCTTAGGTTACGCTCAAATCGTCAGATTAGCAAAATTGACACTATGTAGCTTGTAATTAACCCCCCTTATCCTAATTTGACACACTTGAGTATATCCATGTTTGAACAATTTTGAGTTTGTTTGAACAATTATGAAAATCTGTAAAGGCTTCTTCACCCACCGCTAAAAGTGGAAACATTATAGGACCATTTATTCTTCCTATCATCTAATCTACCAAATCTAATAGGTTTCCGCGACGCTCGAGTAAATCCACATTTAGCATCATGGGCTCCCCTACTATAAATAACTATACAATTTTTTTAAGTTAGGGAACCAAATGTAGCAAAAACTCATGGATGCCCACGACTTTTGATCATGAAGACACGATGATAAAGAAAAGTAAGAGTATTTTACAAGGTTAACTTGAAATATTTTTTATTCCACTTTATAGTATTTATTGGCAATTCTGTTCCTTTACTAGAATACTTATTAGGTAATATAATGTTAATTCAAAGAGTACAAAAAAACTTGAATATGAC
The DNA here is from genome assembly GCA_951805285.1 of Thymelicus acteon. Classification (NCBI taxonomy): domain Eukaryota; kingdom Metazoa; phylum Arthropoda; class Insecta; order Lepidoptera; family Hesperiidae; genus Thymelicus; species Thymelicus acteon. The sequence continues at coordinate 6,672,312 of OX638233.1, forward strand.
TGAGTTTATAACAAATCTGAGATTAATCTAGAAATTTCAGTTTAATTTTCTATTTTTTTCTCAATTTTATAGTCCATCAAATAAGGTACACTCACTAAATTAACATATTGTACATTATACTTAATTACAAGGTGTCCCAAAAGTAATACGATAAACTTAAATGGGAGATAGATAGCTTGGAGGTTAGATCAACCTGAGGTATTTATAAAATTATTTAATTAATATATGTTTATTATTTGAATTTTCCTGTTTAAAAGATGAATTACAATATTAAAATAATTTAACGTTTAAGCAAAAAATGTATAAAAAGATCAGCCCAAAACAAAAAAAAAACTTTAACATCACTTTTACTTAAAGTCACCCCCTTGACACTGAAATGGCTTTAACATTAATAAATGTCCTATTTTGAAATCGCCATTAAACAGGCAAGTTTTTAAAGTAATAAACAACAATTGCCCGGTACATTTTTTTCTACCACCTAGCGTCAAAGTTATGCAAAAGAAAATCAAAAACGAAAACATCCAAAGTAGATTCTTTTTTTTAGGTTTTCCTGATAGATTGGCACCAAATTACGTACTGATATTGTTGAACACCTACCTGAGAGTACTTGGAAAATTATCGAAATATCTGCTCATTTGTAGACTCTGCAATAACAAGAAGGGTGAAGAAGCCGAATTTCTGAAAAGTTAAAGGTCAAAATCTCGAAAACGGTGACCCTTTTACTACGGTATTTTTTGACATCTGGGAGGTCAATCCCCAAGCTATCTCCCATTTCAGTTTATCGTACTACTTTTAGGACACCCTGTATAATTTAATCTTCTACAACTATTTCTATTTCTATTTTTTATTTCTCTCTTCTTGATCGGCATCGCATCGGTGATGCCCTGATTTTTACTGGTACCATAGGCGACGGTGCCAAATTGATCATCAGGTATCTCGTGTGCTCATTTGTACTACTTACTAAAAAACTGAGATGTACAATAATTACTGTAATCTATAAAACTATGTATTTCACGAGTGCTACAGGCCTACGGACGAATTTAGAATGCAATCGATGCGTCATCCGCGCGTCGATGCGAGACCACAAATTTATCATCCTTATCTATGACAAACGATTTGAAGCCGAATTTAATCGAAATGCTCTCGAATTAACTATCTCTATGATTAAAACTTTCTCGTGCTACTGTTCGCTCCTTTTGTTTTAAGAGCTCCATCAACGAAAGTTAATTTCAATTTGAAATAAAATTTGAAAGTGCTTAATTTAATTATTATGAGTAACTGCAAGCTATTGTTGTGATGGCTATTACTCTTACTAATACCTTTAATACTTGATTGAAACCCATTAATTAAAATAATAAACCTACCGTCCGGATTTGTCCGGATTTTTGCCTTCTGTCCGGCTTTTGTGTATATTCGGCGTTTTTTTTTTACAAGAGCGTCAATTTAGAAAGTTGTGTCCAAAGGGTGCTGAAACACCATCTTTTTCTACGATGAACAATGGAGGACGCAGAGATACATTAACATTTTTTGTAATTAAAATGTCCTCTTTTAGAAATGTCCGGATTTTTCTTATAATTTCGACCTAATTGTCCGGACTTTTCAAATTTTGAGTTGGTAAACCCTAGTCCAGCCACCTCCTCTCAAAATGAACCGTCTAATAATGTTGCGTGTCTTGTTTGCATTGCATTATCAGAGATCCAGTAATAAGCGGATCGCCTACTATCTTCAAGTACATATCTTCCTACTTTGCCCAATAGGCGATGGTATTGTCTACACCTAGTATTGTTGACATTCACGGGCGGCAGTGGTCACTTACCGTTAGGTGGTTTGTCTGCTCGCTTGTTGAATATTTACCTACTTAATAAAAGTTCATTGACTTTGATATTTTAATAAAATCATAGCCTAGACACATACAATAGTATATTTCAATTTCATAAAGTTATTATTATCAAGAACTTCTTAAACAAATATAATCTATTCCTAGCAACTATCTTATCTACTTCATGTAGAAATTTCAATCTCACTCTGCAAAAAAATTCAATTTTAAGTGGGCACCCTCGTGACATTCGAAACTAAAATAAGGCTAACACAAAAACGTGCTTTACTTTTAATTCCACGTGCATATTAACTAAATCAGCACAAGATAATAAAAATATAATCTCCATCTGAGAGTAAACACCGTGACTAGGACTTAGGGTTGTCAACAGCTGTAATAGGTAATTTCATTTAAATAAAATGTATTCTTATTTAAACTTAAATCTAAAAATCGTTTTATGTAAACTTTTACTTATTATGCTAGGAAATCGTGATAGAATAATTAACAACAGTTGATAAAGTTAACAACAGAACTGTGAGCAGGTATGCAATGATGTCATTTGTCATTCTATTTTAGGTGCAAGTGAAGAGGGAATTCGTAACAATTGACTGCAATAAAAGAAAATATTTCTAAGAGAATAAAAATTCTAACAATAAAATAATCAAAATCACTTAGGTATACTTTGATAAATAAACACTGAACAAGAAGGTTAAAAATACATAGCGGCATTATTATTTTTCAACCGTTCATAAATGATCTGTCTATGATATAGGTGGTACCCTACCCGTACCACGAGATTATTCTGTGCCACGAGATCAAACTTTTATGGCAAAGTCGGTAATGCCTGTGGTTGTCACGATTAACTAATAGAATACTGAAAAAATACCACCGTCCCGACCCCAGTACCTGGAGTATCTCTTATGTTAACTTTACCACCCCGGTCTACACAAGGTTAGTGTGCATAGTGACCTTTATACTTATATAACTAAAAATATTGTACAAAGGTTACACATAATGCGAGGGATCACGAAGAACTTCTATATTACGTAGTCAAAAAACGTATAGTAACGAAAGCATACTCGTATAACCTATGGTCTACCAATGTTTACCTATTTTTATAAATTTTGTGATGCATAAATTAATGAGAGCTTGACTAAAATTAGGTCAAGTTTTTATTAGTTCGGTATAAAAATTGTTCACCTATTTTCTTAATAAATACTGGAGCATAAATTTTATTTAACATACATGGGGTATTTATGTATATTCTGTTCTTATTTTAATATTTTAATTTGTACACTCTGAAATGGGTTAGGCGCGAAATGTCCGATTCGCATAATGTCCGATCGCCCTATTCGCAAAATGTCCGATTTGCAGAATGTCCGATTCGCAAAATGTCCTTTTCTCAAAATGTCCTTTTCGCATAATGTCCGAATTCGCAAAATGTCCTTTTCGCAAAATGTCCTTTTCACTTATCATTAGGGGCCACCGTCCATTTTTTTTTTCCGTTTGTTTTTTTAATATTGTTTTTCTTAATATTGTTTTTTTAATGTTTTTTTTTTCTAAATATTGATTTTTTAATTTTGTTTTTTTTTTTAATTTAATTACGTTGTTTTTTGAATATTGTTTTTTTTTTTTATTTATTTTTTGAATATTGTTTTTTGAAAAAAAAAGTTTTTTTTTTTAATTTCTTTGATATTCTTTTTTGTTTTTTGAATTTTTTTTAAAGTTTTTGGTTTTTTTTTTGCTTTTTTGAAATATTTTTGAATTTCCTTTTTGTTCTTTTTTTATTGTTTTGATTTTTTTTTTGAAAAATTTTTGATTTCTTTTTTGAATATTGTTTTTTTTTCATTTTTAAATAGTTTTTTGAAAAAATTGTGTTTTTTTTTGCTTTTTTTTGAAATTTTGATTTTTTTGTTAATTTTTTTGAATTTTTTTTGCAATTTTTTTTTAACATTGCAATTTGGAAGTTTTTTTATTTAATATACATATAAATCACATTCACAACACGTACATACACATACACGGACACCGACGGAATCGAACCTCGTACGCTCTGGCGTTATACGTCACACTGTGACGTCATATTATCCCCCTACCCCTAAAAATTTTTTGGGAGAACAACGTTTGCCCGGTCAGCTAGTAATAAATATAATAATAAATCATTTATTCAAAACGAGCGTTTTTAAAAACGCGCGTGACGTTTTTCGTGACCGTCGTTTTTGTTTCACCGACCCTGTTACAAATTTTAAATTTCACTCTCATCATTTTTTTCCATTTATTTCATAACGCGCCTACGATCGGACATTATGCGAAAAGGACATTTTGAGAAAAAGACATTTTGCGAATCGGACATTCTGCGAATAGGACATTTTGCGTCCGCCGGACATTTCGCGAATCGGACATTTTGCGCCTAAACCTTTTAAAAATGTCAGGAAGTAAAAATGTTACACATAATTTGTACAAGGAATAAGATTTATTCCTGATTAAAATGTTTTCAGAAGTTTCTTAAGACTTATGTGGAGAAGTGATTTAGTAATACGTGAATTTTTTTTCAACTCCTTCACGATACCGATTCCTTTGAAACTTTCCTGATAAGTATGTATAAATATCCCGTGACCCTATAACATTATGGTTGTTTGAGCTTGACTACAAGTGTCTGATAGAACTCTTCAACTGTTGATACAAGACTCTTTCGAATTGCTTGGTTTGCTTGCATGGCTACTAATATTATAAATGTGATAGCTTATTTGTGAAGATGTTTGGATGCTTATTACTCTCTCACGTAAAAACGAATAGACAGATTTTCATGAAATTTAGCACACAGGTAGACCATGATCTTCCAGATCGTAAGACATATTACTACCCCGGAAAACGCGGGAAAAACCGCGGGCTGAGCGCTAGTAATTTACACTTTGGACTCCTTGGTACTAAATCGAGGTTCTTATTTTAGTGCAATGCTAAACCACCATTTTATTTGTTTAAAATCGCCTGTCCATCGTACAATAAGGCATAAGTGGGATAGTTTTATTTTGTATACTTAGCTTCTTTATTTTAACTTATTTTATCGATGATTTACTTCGTTATATTGCAGCAAAGGCCTAAAGCCTAATAATCCTATTCGCGTCACTGATGTGGCTCGTGGCCAAGACTTTCTTTACGATAAACCAGAGTGATGTTAATCTATCACTACGGTCATGACCCTGTTGACCATTCGTATTCGGAGATCCGTCACTAAGTTAAGTGTAACAGTGATGGACACCCATAAAAAGGTGTTAGAATATAATATATAGAATACTTAAATTCAGACATTATTTATAGATTAAACACACATTTGCATATATGAATATACCAATATATTACATAATACCTACATTACAATCATATCCTACCTAACTACCGATTTCTGTGTGACTCACCTGCCTTATGTTATCAACTTATAATATGATGAACACATATAATATGGTGTATCACCCAAACATAGCTTAAACTACCTATATCTTATTCTTTATAGAGACAAGCTATAATATTAAGACCAGTGAAATTGTATTATAATTAAAATACTAATCATGTAACATTCCAGAAGAGTGTAGTTACCCACAACACAGGGTATCCCAGTGTGGGAACTACGTATCATGTAAAAATATTTTTGTACTTTTATGCAATAAATAAAATTATTATTATTAAATTAAAATAAAATAACCTCGTACATCGTTTATTTATGTACATAATTTATTTTGTAATGTGTCTTTATGTACTTCATAAGTCTTAAAAAAATCGTAGAGCGGAATATTAAATATATTACTAAAAGTTATCAGCTTTTTTTAAACTTAATTACTTCAAATTCCAATTCTATATTAGTATTCGAGTATTATGCTCTAGCTATCTAACTTTTATAAAGGTTTTATTTAAAATCAAATATAAAACTGTTTTCAGATTCAGATTTTCGAGTAAAACTTTCAGTGCAGATTTGTACACTCTTCTTGCTTATTTATTGAACTTTACTGAATAACTCAATTTATCGAATTCGTTCTACAAAGTTTAGAAATTTCTGACTTACATATTCAAGTAGGTATCTATGGTGAAAACATGAAAATATTACAAGTGTTCGTGTCCAAAACTAGTATTGTCCTTCACTGGTGCTATCACCCTATTACCTTGATAAGTTTCTAATAGTTTAGCATGCATTTAAGGGTAGGCACGCTTGTAGCGCTATCAGAGATGTAAACGCGTTATCGCGGACAGGCTGCGTTATCACGATCGGCGGCGTTAGACAGTGTCCATTAGATATAATTATAGCCTCGAATTATCGATTTACCAATGTTGATTTTACCGAGCGAATCATCATGATTTTATATTTATGATCATTTCATCGATTGATCTTACTTGAATTGGTATTGACTGAAGTATTTGAGGGTTAGATCCCGACACAAGATTCATGTGACACAAACATAATGTGTTACATAAATATATGATCCCTTTCTTGGTATGTCTTGACGGATTTTTAAATATCTAAATTTCTACGTCACTCGGTTTATAAGATGCGTGTATGTGAGCGTTTTTTCGTAAATAAATATAAATTGAAACACCAATTAAATTATACTAAATAGTGTTAATTATACAATAAATAATGAACGTGGACGTGGACTCGTACCTTATTTTTATATATTTTTTTATTACCATAGAAAAAATAATATACCTACCTAAATTACACGCTTACAAATTACTTAGAATTTTGATACCTGAATTCATACAGACAGTTCCTTACCGCCCCCTATAAATTATATCTCAGGGTTGTCCCAATCAAGAAATAAATTTTAAATCAACAATAAGTACATACGCAGCATGCTTCACATTACTATGTTAAAAAAACGTTAAAATATAAATTGTAATGATGTAAATTATAATAATAAAGTTACGACTGCACAGTAAGGCAAAAAAAGGCAAAACAGTTGCACTTACCGTGTCAAGTCATTAAATACATTTAGCATTATATTACACATGTCTCAGGTAATGGAAATTTTATTTAGCTAAAATTATGAGTTTTGTTTGTTTGGAATCGAAATGAAAAATTATTTGTTAAGCACACACGAAATATCATTGTGTTGTTCTTCTTTAAATTTTCCTTCTATACAGATAACTTTTTTACAGTGTCAGTTTCAGTTCATAATCTTCTTAATTTAATCACATATTTCTTAATAACAAAAAATTACAAAATAGTTACATATTGTGTTAAAACAATAAAAATAAATACTGATATTAATTAGCGTCGCCTACATTTTTAATAACGAAAAAATAACATTAGAGGAATGAATTTATTATTTTTCTTTCCTTTGCCAACCCTAATTGAAGCTCATGTCTAAAGGGGATTCATTCATTCCTATACGCGTAAGAAACAATACCCTTATTTGAATAGGGCTGGAGATTCAATCAACAATGCGCAATGTCTGTCCGTCTGGCGCCTTACACAGGATATTAACACTCTGGATCTTATTATCATACAAAGAAACGCCACCAACCGGGCAAGATGAGAAAATAATGACCATGACCAAAAAGGTTTTATCTTTGTGAAATTATTTCATTATTTAATAACTTATGAATGTTAATGAAAGAGACATATAGGTAAATAGCTCGTTATTCATACGATAAATTGTTTTAATATCCATTATATCTACGAGTATAACCAACATTATTTAATCTGGAATGCTGTTGAGGTCAAAATATTGTTCCCGGGTTACCTAATTACAAAATTCCTGAGTTTTATAACAAGTTATTAAGGTAAACTACAAACATAACATGTTTCAAAACGATACACTTTTAAAAAGTTTTTAAACTGAAGTCATGTGGAATGAACATGATTTATTTTAACAACATTGAAATACCGGCATACAAAATCATACAATGTACAAATAAATCATATATTTTTGTAAGCAAAATGTACTGTTTAAGAACGTTGTGTAGGTATGTAAGCTTGTAATGTAGGTATTTATTGTAATATGAGTATGACGCTCAATATCATGTAGATTACACCTATAAAAGAGGTATAACTTAGCACTAAATTATGTTTTATCTACTCTTAGTAAGTTTGTAGTGTATATCTTGTTGGTGTGACAAATAAAATAAATAAATAAATATCATAGTAAAATCCATTTAATAAATAAGATCACAAGTGACAACCCTGACACTCACGGAGCAGTTGTAACAGTAGGACACAGACAGTTTAATGGTCTAAGGTAAATTAAAAAGAGCCAGGGAAAGCCATTCAAATGTCTGTGACGTCTGTCCTAATGTTCTTTTAAGTACATGAAAGATGGACCAACAATGAGTGGACGTGAAAAGGCTTTTCATACCGCATAATACTAAAAACTCACAGTTATATTGAATTGAAACCGTTGTTTATTTAACCTTAAGAAGCTCAAGTTCAAAACAATTAATCATAAGACACAACCATAACTCAACGTTCCGATGTGTGAGAAAGAAAACAAATAAAGAAGTCAAATATACAAATAATTATACCTGGGTAGGTATGTACATATAATTTTTTGTGTAGTATCAAATTAATCTTAAAAAATTAAATTTTAGATATACCGAGACGAAACCAATTCAAGGATGGAATAGTTAAATGAATGAAAGAGATTATTAGCTTTAGAAGGTAATATCGCTTCATTATTGATTAATGAATCGATTACAATAATTCAAATCAGAGTTGATTTTGATCGGCGAAATGAGGAAAACACAAGCTGTGACCCGGTGAAAGGTAATTCTGCAATTAGACGCCGGTCAGCGGACAATAAAATTCACGCTTCAACAGTAGTATTATACTATTATACCACTACTGTATTAATAGATTACTATCGTATCGATATCAATACTGGAGCCAAAATTCGTTACATTATATTTTATAACTAGCTGACCCGGCGAACTTCGTATCGCCAAAAAAATTTTTTTTTTCTAAAATAAAAGTAGCCTTAATTACTCCTTGTTACATCAGCTATCTGCCAGTGAAAGTCCCGTCAAAATCGGTCCAGCCATTTCAGAGATTAGCCGGAACAAACAGACAGACAGAGAGACAAAAATTGTGAAAAATTTTGTTTTGGTATATGTACTGTGTATAACATCCAAATGCACTAAGTAAAAAGCGGTTCTTTTAATATTACAAACAGACACTCCAATTTTATTTATTTGTATAGATTATGTTTTATGTGTGTCTAGAACTATTAGCAATGACTGACTTCCGTTCAATGAATCTTCTTTTTTATTTCTTTTTCTTCTCTCTTTCTTGACCGTCAGAGCATGCCTTTTGTGTCGCTGATGTCTATGGGCGACGACAGCACCTTACCATCGGGTGGATCGTATAAAGCTGGTTTGCTGGCTATTTCCATAAAAAAATTAAATGCCTTACTAATAAATTAAGATGTTTCCGAATACATCCTAAATTATTTTATTAGTTAATAGGTAAATCAAACTATATATAAAACTAGATATTAGAAATTTTTAATTTCATAAGCAAATATGTCAAAGTTAATAATTGTACACTTCTATTAAATATTATTCTTTGCTTATCGCAACCTAGAGAACCTTACGCACCAACCGCGAAACCGCAAACGATTATCAGGCAATACTTAACAATACTAGCTACAGCTTTCATGGACCGTGGTAATTGACTGCTCTCTCCCCCGTAATTGAACAGTTCTTGCGCTTCAACTCGCTACCGTAGTACGGCCGCCATAAGGGGCCTTTCATTAATTATGTAAGGGCGCTGAGGAGGAGGGGGTTCTCAAAATATCTCAAAAAAGATGAGGGCATGTCCCTTATCTTTCATGAGGGGAGGGAGTAAAGTCATGTTTCATAGTTCATATTTTACAGATCGAAATACTAATAATAAAGACGAGATATCTTTGATTTACGTCAAAATATGAATTTAGTGAAATTGTTTTTTTTTTCTAAAACCAGATAATCTTACGTAAGAAAGTCTTTTGCGCTAGAGGGAGACAAAAATGGCTAAAATTGTCCTTACGTAATTATTGAAAGGCTGTCCCACGGGAGGAGCCATCTCGCCCCGACATCCTCTTCCAAGCAACATCTAAGCAGAGAACTAAACTCCACCAAGGGGAATCAAACTCGGGACTCCTCGCTACGCAGGTAGAGTCACTATAGCTACGGGATAACAAAGAGCCATAGATTTGGCATATACTCGTACTTATCCATAGAGGTGCTGAGGTATCATTTAAATAAATAAAACATCAACATTCCGTAATCGTGAAATATTTTGCGTGTCTTGTGAAGAATGTGAAGATTTATATTTTACGCGTAGGTTGAGCTAGGAAGGTTCCTGCAAAATGATAGGTAGGATTTGCAATGCCTAAGAGAATATATTATGTTTGAGTTAAATTAGAGCTAAAATTATTTGTCTCTTTGTCTATGTGTTTCTTCCCGCAACTCAAAACCGGCTAACCTATTTTAATGCAATCTTCACTGATATAATTCACTTGGGTAACGTTTGTATTATTTCAATCGGTTTTCAAATAAAAAAAAATTAAAGAATCCTGAAATGAAAAGAAAAATCATTTCGAATGTGGGTACTAACACTGAAAACACAAGTTTCCCAAAGCGAAGCGAGGGTTAGGTACCAGTTTTATTTAAAGCAAAGCAAAGCAAAGCAACAACCCATAGTTGTCCCACTGCTGGGCTCGGGGTCTCCTCTCACAATGTGAGGGGTACAGGCCATAGTCTACCACGCTGGCCAAGTGCGAATTGGTAGACTTCACCCACCTTTGTGAACATTATGGAGAACTCTCCGGTGTGCAGGTTTCCTCACGATGTTTTCCTTCACCGAAGCAAGTGATAATTAACTTCTAATACGCACATAATATTTAACAGTTTTATTTAACGACATAATAATAAGTAGGATTTCTTTTGTACTACTTTTTTACACACATACACTTCGTATACCTACTAGGTAATCAACAGACCTAAAGCAACTTGAATTTTCAATTCATAATTTCCTTAGAACGTGTTGAAAAATGATGAATGCCGGCTACGGCGAAAGTGGCACTGTTTCAACGATATGGCACTCCATAAAACGTTTAGTTGCACGGAACCTAAATCAATTAGCTTACACTTTAATTCTAGCGTAGTCGTCGACATCAGTTGACGTATAACGCAGTTCACTTTAGAATGGTTGAAGCGTAGTGAATGACTTTGTAGGTGTACAGAGGTGTAATTATATGAAATTATATTGATGCCGTTCATTGTATTAAAAACTATGTAATCACAAGGAATATAGCATTCATATATCTTCGAGATGAGTCGATAATTATTGTAGCAATTACAAGGGGGCCGTGATGCCGTGAAAATGTATAGAGCGTGCCTGTATGTCTCTACGCCCCTTGCTAGCCACAGATAAATTAAAGCTCAGAGACTGCAGCCAACTTATCTGTTGAAATTTGGAATTGGAACTACAATCGGTATTTCGAATTGTTTTAAAATTAAATGTCATACCGTTGACAGCACTTTCTGTGTAGAAGCCATTACGCGCTGTCCTACGTGGGCGAATCAACGCGAACGCGAAGCGACGCGGTGCGAAGCGAAAATAACAAACAGTCGAGATGTATTGAAGTGTCCTACGTGACCAAAAGCACGTAGAGGGCGTTGCGGTACGGCGCGGTTTGAAGCGAACGCGATCAGTTGGTTTGATATTTTCGCGCCAACTTCAGCGGCGCGGCGTATGTCAATGGCGGTGAAGTGACAATTCGCGTGCACGTAGGACAGAGACGCCGCGCCGCTTCGCTCCGCGTCGCACTGAATCCGCATCGGTTCGCTTCGCGATCGCGTTCGCGTTGAATCGCCCACGTAGGACACGGTGTTAGCGAAGCTCTCAACTCATCAATCAAATAAGAATTTTTGTTTTTAATTTAAGAACTTTATTAAGTAAATCTAAATATACTTCCGCAAAATCACATTTTGGAACAATCTATAATATTAATACGTGAAGAGAAAATCTTTATGCCCTTTGACATAGTCTAAGTTCACATGACGAAGAAGTGCAGAAAGCGAAATAATTGTAATAATATTTCTTGACAAAAAAATAACCGACTTCAAAATAACTTAAAAAAAGCGGCCAAGTGCGAGTCGGACTCGCCCATGAAGGGTTCCGTAGCAGCAAGTAACATAATATAAAAGTTCTTGTAGTTCGTTGTAACTTTGATCGAGGTAAATTACGGTTTACGATTTATGACGTATTAAAAAAAAACTACTTACTAGATCTCGTTCAAACCAATTTAAAGTGGAGGTTTGTATGGTAAAGTACATCATATATTTTTTTTAGTTTTATCATTCTCTTATTTTAGAAGTTACAGGGGGGGGGACACACATTTTACCACTTTGGAAGTGTCTCTCGCGCAAACTATTCAGTTTAGAAAAAAATGATATTAGAAACCTCAATATCATTTTTGAAGACCTATCCATAGATACCCCACACGTATGGGTTTGATGAAGAAAAAATTTTTGAGTTTCAGTTCTAAGTATGGGGAGCCCCCAAAATTTATTGTTTTTTTTTTCTATTTTTATGTGAAAATCTTAATGCGGTTCACAGAATACATCTACTTACCAAGTTTCAATGGTATAGCTCTTATAGTTTCGGAAAAAAGTGGCTGTGACATACGGACGGACAGACAGACAGACATGACGAATCCATAAGGGTTCCGTATTTTGCCATTCGGCTACGGAACCCTAAAAACTTCTTGTCAGATCTCGTTCAAATAAATGTTCGATAAATGGGACAAAGGACAAGCACCAGTTTTCGATTAAAAAAAGAATCATCAAAACCGGTTCACCCAGTCGAAAGTTCTGAGGTAACAAACATAAATAAATACAGTCGAATTGAATACCTCCTCCTTTTTTGAAATCGGTTAAAAAGTAATTTTATATAAAAAGTAATTGTGAATTATGGTTGAAATTCAACCGCCCAGCGGGAATCACTAGTTTTTATAAATACCTACTCCTTATAGGTACCTGAACTAAAAGAGGAGGTTATGAATTGAGGTATGTTGTAGTAATGTTAATATGTAACATAATACCATAAGATGCTTGTTGTCAGCTGTAAATATAAAAATACGTAATCAGAACATTTCAAAGTCAAAATCACTTTCAAAGACACTTTAACTACTTACTTCATAACAATTTAATTGAATTCACTTTAATTGAACGAGAGCAAGTCTAATGTTGCTTAATCATGATTGCTCCAGTACAAAGTCCCAAGATTTCTTGTACCTCGTACGCTGAATGCTGAAATCACTACTTTTCTATTTTCTAGTCGGTTGGTTAGGCGGCTTATGAGAGCAAATAATATAATTATTGCAAGAAGCCACGGTCCTCAATATCGATAGTAGAGTTTAGAGTACAACTAGTAAGTAATATACGAGCTACTACTGAGCAAGGGTTTCTCCCCTAGTAACTAGCTCGTGTAATTGAGCAATGGACGAATTCACAGTATCCCATTATGTTCCGTAAGCTGGTAATCACCTGCCATGAAACTGACCATCTATAACTTAGTCATTAAAAAAAAATCATCTTCAGTCTACAAGCAGCGTAATCTGTGAAACGTAATTACCCCCGCATCGATTGGCCAGACGCAGAACTGAAATTACACAATTACAAACTAATACGGTGATAACCGATCAATTTCGAAGTGCCTCTAATTCCTACACACTAGTTGCCTAGCATGAACTAGTATAGTTGACCGTATTACTGCTAAGAGTTTTGAGCTTGCAGTCAGATAGCAGCATACATATAACGTATCAATGTAATGACTGCGGCTATTACATCGGACGTACCGTGCTGAAAATTATATTTTCTATAAACCTATCGGTTTTAATTTTTGTTTATATCGAAATTATTAATAAAAAGTAATATTAAATTAATAAAAAATATAATTTATGTCAATGATTGTTTATATCGACTTTTTTTGATATAAACAATCATTGCTTTATTTTAAGACCTTACTTTGATAGTAAAATAAAAATAAAATAAACGCTAACACACTCATACCCCCGCAGTAGATTATTATCTGTGTCGCGGGTGGCATGGACTACACATAACACATCACAATAACAACCATGACCCGAGTACAAATATTTATCTGCCACATAAATATCTGCCCCGGCCGGGAATCGAACCCGGGACCCCTCACTTCGCAGGCAGGGTCGCTACCAACTAGGCTATAGGGTCGTCAATAGTAAGCAATAGTAAGCAATATCTTCTATTTAATATGACATTTTTCAGTGAAATTGTTTTATAGTCAAGTATATGCCATCAAAAACATAACTTGTAAAAAAAACCAAGTCTCGCAACTTAGTTCTTCTACCGTAAAAAGTTGTGAGATCCATGTAATACCAAGTCGGTTAATTTATTCAGTTCCTACTTAAGGGTTCTTCTGTCTTAAGTTATTACGTAATTAGCTAACCTAACAAGTAACAACATCTTATAGTGACCATATTATCAATATTAAAAATCTTTTATGTTTTAAATAAATACATCGACTTGACCATCGCATGAAAACACAATGTATCTCACAAGTAATACCTACATATTATATTAAATTTGATTGTTTAGTGCGATTGCCAAGTCAATCTATTTATTTAAAACATAAAAGATTTTTAATATTGATAATATGGTCACTATAAGATGTTGTTACTTGTTAGGTTAGCTAATTACGTAATAACTTAAGACAGAAGGACCCTTAAGTAGGAACTGAATAAATTAACCGACTTGGTATTACATGGATCTCACAACTTTTTACGGTAGAAGAACTAAGTTGCGAGACTTGGTTTTTTTTACAAGTTATGTTTTTGATGGCATCTCATTTCTTTTTGTAGATATACTTATATCTAGGTATCTATCTACACCTATTATTCCATTATATTATATACAGGTACACTGATTCATTCACTGCAAATGTAACTGCTATATTTATATGGGATTACAAAGTTATTTATGCAGTTGATGTATCTAGAAAACTGGACCGAAATTGCAAAATATTTTAGTTTTTCCTTGATCTATACACTAAACACTAATTGTGTTCCAAATTTGAAGCTTCTATGTCTGCTAGAAGTGCCTTAGAGTTTTGATGATCGGTCAGTCAGTCAGTGAGTGACGAAAATAAGAAACTTTGACTAGTTATAATTCTTAAAGTACTGGTTCAAATTGAATGAAATTTGAAATATACCGTGTTTATACAATGCCTGCTTGGTTACTAAAAATTCAGGCTTCTAGCTTTATCCACAACGAAGTTATAGGGGGTCGAAAATGGCCTGAATTGCTTCGAGAAAAGGATGGTACGGCCGTGCCACTTTTTTGCTCGACTTGGCGGGGGCACTACCGTGCCCCCAGATTTTTTTCGTCTAACGAGCAGACTAGGTTTCTGATGGTGTGTGGTTATCGTCACATTAATTATTTTATCAAGGTATAACGTTAATACTTTTTATAAACCTTTATGGTAAAATTTAGTTAACATCGCATGATAACAGGAAACAGAGACACGCACAACGAAACAACGACGATATTATAAAACTTGAGAGGTGTCAAGGGACACCCGGATGGAACGAAGTTCCTTGCAGTAAGCAAGCTACTAGGTGAACAAAGCCGATGTGAAATTTAATACCGCAGATTTGTTTTGGCACACTCGCTTGCATGTTTTTGCTATCCTAGTACTTACTGCAAGAAACGAAAATATCTGGCTTGCTTTCTATAAGAGAGAGAGAGAGAGAGACAGACAGAGAAACATGCGCACGCCGCACGACTTGTAACGACGCCGCACGAGTTGTAACGACTAACGACGGCAAAAAGTGTCGTTACAACTTTTCGTCCCAAAATTTTCCGCCTAGCCCCCTTTCGCAACGCGCGCTAAGGAACTTCGTTCCAATAATATATTGTAAAATACCAATCGACGACGTAATGGTATTAACGCATTTGTACACTTAACAGGTTTTCCTCGTAACATTTCAACAGCAAATTGTCTGTACTAAACACCGCTTGGTAGAGATCGCCTGATAGAGACTATTGTGACTCCGTAAATGCACTCAGAGTGAATGTTTGAAATGTTTGAATACTTTATCTGCGCCAGGCCAATGATATTTAAAAAATATAGATACGTTATGCCCTTACAAATCAACCAAAAAATCTGTTCCGAAAAGAGCTACAACACTGTGTGCGTTTATCTTTTGTTTCACTACACTAATCACATTGGTATAATACACGAAGGCATTTTAACGCTGTATGTCAAATGTCAAGTACTTCTGACAACAACATAAGCGTGCGTTTCGTCTTGTATTGACAGAGCGACTACGAGCAGAACGGTCAATTGCATGTTCTTACGCTCTTCATCGTCGGCACGGTAGTGACATATCTACCTATTTTTACAATTTACATTATACTCGTAATATCTTGTGCCAGGCCCGTTGCGTTTACGTAACAATCAGAGTATAATTCATATCTTAATTTTAGGGTTACGCCGTGTAATTATCTGGTTAGATAATGGGAATAGGATTTCCGTAAACTAAATCGTATCGAAAGAGAATGGTCATTATTGTTATTTGCATTTTGTTCTTACGAGTGCGTAAATAAATGCGAAAAAGTTTATAAAACATTATATGAAAACCTACAACGCATTTTATTGTATTTATATGTTTATGGAACATTTAATTATGATGTTCGATAAACCGAGTAGACCAAGAATAGATGAAATAATGTTATTTAATTTTTGTGGTTTCAAGCAAGTACTTAATGTTTTAATTAAGACCTGATTCTAAAAAACAATGTACTAGGTGAATGAGTTTAAATTTCACTGTATTTCAAAGAATCACCCATAAACAATGTTCCTATGTGAAAAGTGACATTAAAGAATATTGCAAATGAGAGAAAATTGCTAATAAACTTACTATAAAACTTATTAAATACCGACAGTGTCTTCACTTGTCTACTTACAGCGGTTTCTTACCTTTCCACAGATTACCCTAAGTCACTGGTCGATCTACGATTAACAAGACGCATAAGCTCTTCATACAAACAAATAAACGCTCAGACAATCTCCATACATCCGAGGCAACGTGTAACCGTCAACAGATTACGCGGTTTCAATGTACGATTACTGGCGTCGTATAATTCACGTCAGTAATTATTAAGATAGATAGAGACTGGACATAGACACAACGCAGTTCGCATGCATCAACGCTATATCTTCACAGGACACTGAGTTATGCATAAAGATGTACAAGACAAACGCCTGTTGGAGTTACGGTCTCTGGTTGGAACAAATGGAAGACGAATGGACCAAAAACACGCGACTAAGTTTCTTACGCGAACTGAGATAACGGATAGGATATAAACAATGGAGCTTGGTGTTTGTGACACTTTGTTATAGTGTCTCCAAACAACGCTTGTATTGTTTTGAATAATGTAACTTAGTCCCGAATGTGGTCGAGATTAGGTTTTCAGTGTACCAAAATTTGTTTTCATGTGTTAACGCACTATATACCAACGACAATCAGTTATATCACTATCAAAAAAAAAACTATAATATAAGTAACTTAACGTAAATTGTAACTCGTGATTAAACTGGATATTAGTAGAAGAAACTAACTAATTTAATACACACCTTCAAAGCTTAGCTACCTCCATCAGAAGGGATGCGTCCCACCTGCAAAATGCCGTCATTGCTTTGTTGCTCATCAGTTCTAGCAAGACAGGTTAGATTGGACTCAAAGATGGATGGAGTCCCTAAGTCAAAACCTAACAATGCTATTATAAGGTTACATTTACAAAGACCCTATTGAACATGATCTGAAGTATATTTAACCCTTGTCCATTTGGATGTACATAAACCACAGTCATTAATGTTGCACGCGATTGTACACATTGCCAGCTATCCTATCTACCAGATGCAGAAATTTCTCTATCGACCTTGTTACTGCGAGAATTGTAATAGCAATTATTGGCCCGATTAACATCTTCTGCTGTGGTTTAATGGCCACAAACAATAATGCTAATTATGTTACATTACTTATTTACTTAAGATTTACATCAGATTTCACTCGCGGCTTCGCCCGAGGAAGAGTGGTTACACAAATTTATAAACCTGCAAATCATCATACCCAAACAATCGATTACCCTATTTTTAGGGTTCTGTAGCCAAATGGCAAAAAACGGAACCCTTATAAATTCGTCATGTCTGTCTGTCTGTCTGTCTGTCTGTCTGTCCGTCCGTATGTCACAGCCACTTTTCTCCGAAACTATAAGAACTATACTATTGAAACTTGGTAAGGAGATGTATTCTGTAAACCGCGTTAAGATTTTTACACAAAAATAGAAAAAAAATCAATAAATTTTGGGGTCCCCATACATAGAACTGAAACTCAAAAACTTTTTTTTCATCAAACCCATACGTGTGGGGTATCTATGGATAGGTCTTAAAAATTATATTGAGGTTCCTACTATCATTTTTTTCTAAACTGAATAGTTTGCGCGAGAGACACTTCCAAAGTGGTAAAATGTGTGCCCCCCCCCCCCCCATGTAACTTCTAAAATAAGAGAATGATAAAACTAAAAAAAATATATGATGTACATTACCATGCAAACTTCCAACGAAAATTGATTTGAACGAGATCTAATAAGTAGTTTTTTTTTTAATACGTCATAAATCGTAAACCGCAAAAAACATCGATCAAAGTTACAACGAACAACAAGAACTTTTATATTATGTTACTTGCTGCTACGGAACCCTTCATGGGCGAGTCCGACTCGCACTTGGCCGCTTTTTTAAGTCTGGACATGGTTGGTCTGTCTGTCTGTCTGTATCTCAAACATTTTCACAAATTTTCGTATTTATAATATTAGTGGGATTTACACACGGACATAAAAATTTTTACGTCCGTGGATTTACATTACAAATTGTGTAGATAGCCGTCATAGGTAAAAACTAAGTAATTGATTGAAACGTTAAACATAACACAAAGCTACTTAACGAAAAGCTCTTCAATTGTTGCATAAGACACCACTTTTGCAAACACTAACACTTAAAGACTTTAGAAATTAAATAATATTAAAGTACATTTTCAATAAATAGCTTTCACGTCGACGTAAAGCTTTCAATCATTCAGTGTGCATTGCATACCAATACCTACCACAAATCATATCAGGATAAATCAGAGCAAATGAATCAATGCTTTTGCTTTCAAAGAGACTCTCTCACAGTGAGTCGACAACTTCGCGCCTCTTATTAGCTATAACGAAAGCAACACTAAATCTTCCGATGAAGAGATTTATAGTTTACAAGGCTGCATTTCTTAGTAATATTGAACTTGTTCTTTTAAAAATCGAAATAGTTATTGGTATAAATACAAAACACTATTTGCATTGCAGTACTAAATAATGTATTGTCTGCTTTTTACCAAGCGCATTTGATTGTATCCACGGTACATATTATACCAAAACAATTTTTTTTACAATTTTTGTCTGTCTGTCTGTCTGTTTTTTCCGGCTAATCTCTGAAATGGCTCGACTTATTTTGACGGGACTTTCACTGGCATATAGCTGATGTAACAAGTAGTAACTTAGGCTAATTTTATTTTAGAAAAAATAGTTTGTTAGGCGATACGAAGTTCGCCGGGTCAGCTAGTAATAAATAAATGCTCGAGTCAGCCACCAAACGACTCGAGTTCTGGCTGGGAACTCGAGAAGTCGCTCTTTGTTTATTTCTTTTTTCTCTCTTTTTTCTCTCTTCTTTCTTAGAGGGTCAACGCATTCGTGATTCTTTTGGTGTAAGTGATATGGCCATGGGCGACGATGACTATTTACCGTTTGTTGATTGTTTACATTAAGAAAATTACTGCTGGTTGGACTCAGCAAACACCACCTGGCCAGTGCGACACAGAATACTGAGACGAATTTGGGTCACGAGTGTCAAAACACTCACAACGCATGCAGGATCCACGATCCAACAGCCTGCTTATAATACCTAGTATCCCTTACCTGCGCGGCCTAACGAAACATTTCAGTTGAGACAACAGATTATTATACTTAAACGTACTATACTTAGACTTTATTAAACGTTATACGTACTCTATTTTCCATTATCTCTCCCACGCATTCATCGCCAGTCGCACATTATAATTAAAACACTAATAACTAAATCTTAATAACGGTTTTAGTCCTAGGATAAGTAAACACTAATTTCTATAAGTACTTTTTTTCTGTATTTGTATTTCTGTAAGTACTTACTTCTTTTTAGCCTTTTATTTGAGGACAAAGGGTTTAATCAATTGTTATGGTATTAAGGAAAAGGTATTGTCTACAAAACTCTGTCAATAGAATTGACTAGACGTTTAAAAATTTCCTGTAGGTACTTTCTACAATTATTATGGCCACAGTCATTAAGCTACTTTATAGTCTATTTAACCTCTTCATGCGGACAGTCAAAAAAGAAAGTTACATGCTACGTTAACCACGGAAATTTTTCTAAATTACAGTTTAGTCGCGTTTTACCCAAATTGCGATTCGTCAAAATCGTAGCATCGAGAGCGAACAACGGCCATGACATGACACCGGCTCATGACAATGACAGTGATTTGGGCGGGAAAAGTGGACTTTCTGTCTGGCTAATGACATGACACCGGTTCATGACAATGACAGTGATTTGGGCGGGAAAATTGGACTTTCTGTCTGGCTAAAATCACCTTCCCGTGTCGATAATGTTATGGTGTTTTAAAATATATTAAAAAAATTCGACACTATCGCCATTGTAGATTAGTAAAAAGATTATACAAAATTTTATAGCCGTGGTCCGTGCCTCAAAAGGAACAAACGGAACTCTTATAGAATTTCTTCACTGTCCGTCTGTCTGTATTTCTGCAGTACGTGTGCATAAATTGTCTAACATTGTATTGTGACGAGTGCATAATTAAGGAATTCTAAAAAAAAGCTACCTGATCATTTTAAATAAAGGCTGCATTCAAATGCGTCGAATGCGATGGACGGATCTAACGGTTCGTGAAATGCCCCGAAATGACAGATAATGACGTGAACGAGATTAAAAAAATAATACCGAAATTAGTCGCCGCGGCATCCGTCGCCGCTCCTAATGACAATGGTCGTACTGTACTCCATTGTACATCGTTTAAACGTACAATAAACTGTCGTTTTTTCGTTCACAAAGACACCTACTTTTCGTAAGCGGAACAATAATAAGCGGTATACTAACCCACTCGTGGTAATGTTATGGCGCTTAAAATATAATCCGAGCAGGTCACACGGTATGACGAGTTTAATCGCACTAATATTATAAAAATTGTGTCAGTGGCGGGCGGTTCCGAAATTTTAAAATCACCTGTACTCACGACGCGTGAACTATATCGCCATTTCAACCCAGTTGATTTTTTATGCTAGCTAGCTCGTGACTTCTTCGGCGATAATAATTCATACTCATACAAACTTTTACTCGGTTAGTTGATTTTCAAAAATCAAAACCTGTCATATTAATTCAGCTGAGAAGGCTAAATTGCAAGCTTCACTTCAGTTTTATTCCAAATTCTGTCTAAACGGACTTTAGACGTGACCTCGATCCATATAACTTGAAATAGCGTAAAATATCCATCTTGTCAGTGTCATTAAGCTTAAATTAAGTTTTTAGTATATTTACCTCATTAATTACTCATTTTGCTTGGCCAACTGTATCTTAAGAGTTTGGCAGGGTAGGGTTTAGTTGATGACTATTTACTGATTGATACATTTTTATTCACGTAACTCATACCAATGATTTCATTATTTCATTAAGTTTTTTGTTTATCATAAGTCAATCAATCAAGTGACTTACATATCATCTGCAATGTTTGATTGATTAGTTATGGTGTTGATTTAATTGACCACAGTTTTAATTAAGTGTCCATTTAAAATTATGTTTGACAGGTGCGAGTGGCTAAAGTCAGAGATAAGACGCAATTATTAAAAAAGCAGTTACAATAGTCTACTGATTTGAATGTCGCGTGTTTTACAGCAAACGAGTTCGAATCTGGTAATCTCGTCTTTTCTTTGAAGCATCCTTTTTTATTATACTGCATTAGAAAAATTACTGATAAAATATTTTTTTTTTGAAAAAAACTGGATTAAATTCAGTGACTCATGTCGATAAAATCTATATTTTTCTAAGTTTAGTTTAGCATAAATTACGCCAACGCCATATTCAGAAAACAAAGTTTCCAAGAATATTTTAATGGAAACATTCTGTCTTATCACATTATTAGTTTCATCGTACATATTAATGCGAATTTATCAATGAATAATGACATTATTTAAAGTACTTACTACTCATTTTTTAGTACTTTCCCCACGTGGTGTCCGGGTTCACTTTGTAGAATAGCACCACTCCTGTTCTTCCTGGGAAAAGGCGACTAATAGGACTAAATCCAGAAGATGGAAGATGGAAGAAGATGCCGAAGAAGGCCCCGCTGATTACGGTAGCGGTCACGGTAACGATGGGGCAGTGTGAACGAAGAATCGCAAGAAGAGACCGGGCTACCACCACAAGCAACAACGACCTCTGCACCTGGCAACATTCAATACCAGAACACTTAGGACCGATGATAAGATATACGAGCTGGAAGCTGAAATAAACAAGTTGAACTGGAGCATTTTGGGAATAACCGAAGTCCAAAGACAGGGAGAGGACACGATATTACTCAAATCCGACAATCTGTTCTATCACCGGGAGGGCGAACAACTGTCCCAAGGTGGTGTCGGGTTTCTCGTTCACAAGTCCCTCGTCAACAACATTGTGCAAGTTGGGAGCGTGTCGGCCAGGGTAGCGTACCTTACACTCAGAATATCCAAACGGTATTCGTTGAAGGTCGCACAGGTATACGCGCCGACTTTGACACATCCCGACGATGAGGTGGAGGTTGTGTATGAGGATACTAGTAGAGCCATACATATCTACCTCTAAATCTCATTTCACAGTTGTGATGCGGAACTTCAACGCATGACTAGGCACGGGAAATGGCGGCGAAAAGAAGGTGGGGCCCTTTGGCATTGAATGTCGGAACCTACGAGGCCTCTTGCTGGCTAACTTTATGGAGAAGGAGAACGTCTATTTGTTGAAGACCGAGTCCGGCACCGTAGTTTTGTCAAAACCCCAAGTTCTGGGGGAAGTTGAGACGTACAGACGTACTACAGACGTTTCTTTACCTCCTCACGCACTCTTGTCTCAGGCTAACGACAAGCGAGTTAATTTGACCCGACACTATACCGAAGATATCCCGGACATCAGTCTATGTGAAATTAAAGGGGCCCTGAAGCAGCTAAAGAACAACAAGGCACTGGGCGATGACGAAATTACAACTGAGCTGTTAAAAGTGAACACGAGAAACGTGTCTAATCTTTGTTAATTATCTAATTAAATAAAATTATTTTAGATAACTCACACTTAGACGAACTATTAGAATGAATGATATTTTAATTTAAATAGTTCTAAATAAAAAGAGGTATAATTCGTCATGGTACACATGATCATTCACTTAGATTGAAAGTGTAATTTCTATTTAAGTAAGTAGCCAACTAAAAGTGGTCTTTGCACACTGCAGTAGTGGAGTACGCTTTAAACAACGTGATCTCTTGACTGTAATTTACTCGTAAGTACAGTCCGTTACTAGACTAGTCTTATTTTGTAAATTAATTTTCAATAAAATTACAAGTAGTACCAAGATTATTTGACGACCCGTGTGACGCAATGGTTACCATGCCTGACCGCCGTACCAAGGGTCCTGCGTTCGATTCCCAGCGAGGCAGAAATTTTAATGATGAGTTTGAAATCTTTAAAGAATCTGCTTGGTATAGCTAAGTAAAACATCAAAATTCTAAACATACCTACATGATCAAAGTAATAGTACCTAGTGTTACCTATTATATAAAGATCAAATCATGTGGATTAACTTAATTAAAAATTAATTTCAAGCTTAGTTCGCGACTACTTCAAGCGAAAAAATGTTCAAGTTACGATATTATTCATTATAATGCGCGGCCTGTCGAATTCATTTATTCGTACACGTCCGATACACGTTGAAAATAAAGCCATATAAAGTGGGTATTACAAGCACTTTCACTGCGCCGTACATTAATCAAACCAAATCCATCTAAACGAGAACTTTTTACTGGTAACGGATTAATTCGCGGATCAGATGTCCGGACAAAAAGAATAGAACATGCATCTTCATTATAAAAGCCTATATAAGCTTGGTTCCGGAAAGAATCTTCACTACAAAGTACTTATCTTAATACAATTTGTATACAAAGTGATACAAAGAATAGTGGAAAAAGTGTATATTTTCTCTGGAAAAAGATACCTATTTGGTCATGATAAATTGGTCACCAAAAATCGAACATCAAATATTTTGGTCAAACGGTTCTCAAAACATTTATAGAAAACATTATAATTCTTGCGTCAAGGGTTTAAGGCAAGCTTCAAGTTGGTTCTTTCTCCCAGGATATACGTACAAAAATTTTTTCTTGAGGCCAAGTTTTCCGCGAAAGAAAATAACGTGTTTAAAGTTAGACTGAAGTTCAAAATTAGCAAAATGAAAGGTGATAAAAAATATATTATTAGTCCCATCAATCATAATCAGAAACATGGCTCAAATACATTGAAAAACTAAAAGCCTTTCGACTCGAGGCATGCTTGCAATGTTGAAGTAAAAGTTGCCCAAAAGACAGGAATCACCTATAAAATGTTGATTGAAACAAAAATGTATTAATCTAATGCTAAGATAACCGTGGCAATAATTATTATTGGCATTACCATCTGTGAATATGTTATGAAATATACTAGACCAAGATTTTAACCCCCGACGAAAAAAGAGGAATGTTATAAGTTTGACGTGTCTGTGTGTCTGTGTATCTGTCTGTGGCATCATAGCTCCCAATCCCAAACGGGTGAACCGATTTTGATCCAGATTTTTTTTGTCTGAAAGGTGACATGTTTAGTGTAAATATAACTGGGCTTTTAAATTATAATTTAAGATTAAAACCGTAACACTGAAAATTTAGTTCTTTTGTCATTCTTCTCAAGTAAAAGTTGAAATAATGACCGGCGCGCAATTTCCCAACGACTTGATCATTTTCTTTACACTACATCCAACCAATGTATTGCACATTCATTCTATACCATGAATTTCCACACAAAAGCGGTGGCCGCAATGCAAGTGCAAGGGCCTGTGCAACATTATACAATACCAAGTGCAACGTATACATTATCGGGAAGTAAAATACATTTGATTGTTGATTTTAAGTTAGTATTTGAATTAAAACTTGAGGTCTAGCTTGATGCACCTTCCTGAAGGTAAATCCTGGCTGATACATTAAATATTATATAGAATATGGCGTTCCGTCCACCGCAAATTAGGGGTAACCCCTTGGTTTCCAACCGCGCATTAGAAAGTACCTATGTTATCTTGTAATACGTGTCCACGGACCTAAAAAAAAAGACGGACATAATCCCAAGAACAAATTCAGTGAAGCACTCATAGGAATACCAACTCTGTATTCGTACAAGTACACACACCCACACATTGACACCATACGGCTACGACATTGACACCATCGCCAATCAAAAATTACAAAATTACGCACACATGGTAAGCGAGCTGTCAGCTGTCAGCTTCACTCTCGATTAGACAAGGTTACGTCTGTTCTTTTTTTATGTCTGTGTACGTGTCATATATTTTTATTTTTTATTAAAATACCAATATTTACATCCTTAATCATTCTTCAAACTCCATCTTCGCCGAAATTTGTTTCACTAGAATTATATTTTATGTTAGTTATTATACAGAACAAATAAAAGCGTTTATAATAAACATTTCGTAGAATGACTTTTAATGACATTATAAAATTTACTCAACTCATAAACAAAATTTCGTCAATAAATTAGTCATGCCATTAATAATTTATTATTCTGAATATGATTGATGATATGATTTCGATAGCAAGTAAATTTAATGAGGCAATTTAAAAACTAAAATAAATAAAGCAAGACGTGAATTGTCAATAAATATAATTAATATTCATGTCATTATGGCTATTTCAGTCTTCCTAAATTTCAAACGATCAAAATTTTTCCTTGATTTCGGCATTCGTTTATTTTACTATTAGGACTGTTCTTTTAATAATGGACACCAATCAAACCTGAAAGTCAGTGGAGATGAAGTCTAAGATGGGAAGCATATTGACTTAGTAAAAGCTAATTCACATCAGCTGACTGTATTCTGTTTAAAACTTCAAAAACTTGGCATCTTTCGGAATAATAACAAGTAGGTAACTAATTCGTTCGATTTCGCTTTCCATCAGCTTTTTAAATTACTCTATTCGTAGGATCAATACTATCAATAGTATACACTGAAGACTGAACTCACTTTTGATTTAATTGTCGATGTAATAGAATTGTATATTATATCGATTTCTTTACAATCTATCCAAACGATGAGCTTGATTGGACGATGGAGCGAGGATGGAACACTACCTTATAATAAAGTACATTGAAATCTATCAATATCGCCTTTTGAACCGACCTATTGAAGTGCAGATAAAGATGACTGAGATTGAATTTCACACGTCGTCAATTGATTTAATAAATCGATTCGTTTATACTGTAGCCTGAAGATAATTTTAAATGCAAATGTCACTTAGTTAAATCTGTTTCAGAAGAATATGATAAATTGTCGTACGTCCACTTGCATAGTTTATTAACACACTCGCTTAAGCATTCAACGCCTCACGCGCCAAATATGGGCAAACACTGATATTCAAGATGTACTTGAATATTTCTTTCTGCCTTTCCCAGTCCATTAACTTCCAATTACTTGTTAGACGTAATCGTAATTAAGATAAAACCTTCTGTCTATTCGTAATTAGTATCGTTACATTTGCAAGTGGAAGCCATTCTTGACTAAATCTCAATTAAAATCTGGTCGTGACGGGTTTATCAGCGGCGAGCGTAACGCCGTAACAGAGTGACATAATAATTATGTTCACTTCCCACACTTTTATTGCCTATGACTGAGAATTGATGTTCGAGTTTAGATGCCTATTCCTAGGTGTTTGCTTAGTAATTCGATACGGTTCTTATGTTCTCGAATTAAATCTCGGAACGCCATACAATCTTTGATGCGTTGCTGGTTGCCAGCCAGCAGAGAAGAAAGAAAATCATATTTTATGTCTCAATTACAGTTGATCACAAATTTCAATATAACATAATAATAAAATCTATCTAAGTATTATCATCAGTTGAGCTTACAACACGTGTCGTAATATAATACCAAGTGATAATTTGTTATAATAGCATGAATTACAGAACGTTTATTGTATATAACACATAGCCATTTGATTAGGCTCGTAAGATTAATGCGCGCGCGACCTAGCCCGCCGGCTAACACTTAAATATTCTCACAGTGCAATTCAAATCTTAAATGCCAGTGTTAATTCTGTATCTATCTCTGTCTATGATCACTTGTGTGACTGAGACGGGGAAACAAAACGAAGCAAGTTAAACCTAGTACTGTAAGGACTGGTTGTAATAAGCGATAAATGCTAACCTCTGCAACAGGTGTTCAGATGAAGACATGATATGGAATAGCTCTTAACGTTCTTGAAGCAATGTTTCGCAAGAGATTTACGAGGCAACTATACTAAAATAATTGCCTTTAATAATACAATTAGTTTGTATTTAACTTCCGTTAAATGACCGGTAAAAACAATTTAAAAAATTACGCTAAATAAATCTAAGGATTTGTTGTTGATCAAATAGTTTTTGAATCTAAAATGTTTTTTTTTTATGGAAATAGCCGACAAACGAGCTGACGATCCACCTGATGGTAAGTGGCTATCGTCGCCCATGAACATCAGCAACACCAAAGGCATTACTGCCGGCCAAGAAAGAAAGAAAAAAAGAAAGAAAGAACTGAAAGAAATATGAGTAATGAGCTACCAATGAAGATCTTTCAATCAATGATGTGCAATTGTGCACCATGTGTGCAGCATAAGAGTATCGTTTAGTCCCTACATACGTACGAGTAGGGTACATTGGGTTAAAACAATCCAATAGGTAATTAGCAACCTTATGCAGGAATACATAAGTTACATTTTATACTAGACAATAACTTCGTATTTTTATCATAGAACAATCTTTATAAAGTAGGTAGGTATTTATTTGAAAATATTTAAATGTATAATGGCAAGCTAGCAAGAGAGATTTATAACGAGATTGCCAAGCCTTTGTTCGGAAAAAAGTGCCTGTGACATACGGACGGACAGACAGACAGACAGACAGACAGACAGACAGACAGACAGACAGACAGACAGACAGACAGACATGACGAATCTATAAGGGTTCTGTTTTTGCCATTCGGCTACGGAACCCTAAAAATGGGATATTGTAACCGATGATCTTTAGTCTTTACCATGTCAGAACCCATCCATCTTAAACTTAAATTACTTGGAATCTGTTTTTTGTCCTTCCGAGCTTCCTAAGTTGATTTTATTGCATGTTAAAATAATAATAATCAAGCTTAGTTTAACTTTCGCAACAATCTATCAGGATTACTGCAGAAATGCACCTATACTTAGTTGAATTTAATTTCATTCAATTGTAATAATAATTCTGCGAAACCGTTCATGTTTTAAGATCTATGCTTTGATACATTTATTGCATTTGATCGTGAAAACGAATTGAGTAATTAAATAACTTAATAAAACTCATTACATTATTATATTTTGCGATAAATGTAAAGGTGTCTGATACACATGAAAAAGATTAAAATGAAACCTGTCAACACAACAGTACTGCTACAATTTTGATGACCGTATCATACGCGTTACACCATACGCACGAAATACTTAATATGTACTATTAAAGCGAGGAGTCCCGGGTTCGATTCCCGGCTGGGGCATATATTTATTGACAGATAAATATTTGAACTCGGGTCATGGGTGTTATTGTGATGTGTTATATATGTCGTCCATGCCACCCGCGACACAGGTAAAACCTACTGCGGGGGTATGAGTGTGTTAGCGTTTATTATTATTATCGTACTTTTAAAAATAGAATGTGTCAGAGTGGAGAGTGGCCAAAGCATGTTTGTTATACCACTTTAAGAGAGATGCTATGCAGCACATATTATTATGCATTTTCTTTTTTATCTATGTGATATTATTAAAAATCAAACGCATATTTCCCGAGAAATGTCGATGGTAACACCGTCCGTGTGTCACTCTCTGAGGACACTCTCTATTTTCTCTTAAATGGCACTTCGTGAATCTTGGGAGCGACGCCTAAACGACATTTAATTGGCACACTGGCGTGTTACTCGTAATAGCTCAAATTAAATAAATGCCAGTGAATGAGAGTATAATTTTCTTAGCGGACATAAATAAAAACAAATAATCTTACACTAGGACATTAAAATTAACTAGACCTAAAATACCTCCATGATATAAAAAGTGTTTTAGCTCTGTATTCTGTTTCTTCTTATCATATGTAGGTACGTTACCTTCAATTTCCTTTCGCTTGGGAAGTAGAAAATGGCAACACGCTCACATTTGCAATTTCCTCACTTCCCGGAATTATGATACTATTTATATATCGACTTTGTCGTCTATGCCGGATAGCCATTCTGCACATCCTACCAATTTTTCATGATAGATAGATAACTTACTTAAAGGATAGATAAAATATTCAATTCACACTGAGATATTTCATTCGTAACTTCTTTAAAATCTGATTTTTTTCCTTATAAGTGGACTGTCACTTTTTATTTTCTTAACTTCAATCACTGCTTATTTGAAATGAGGCCCCAATAGATAAAGCTAATATTCTGACAATTATTAAAGTGGGTACTTCGTAAGTTTGTGGATAAAAAGTTAGAACAAAAATGAAAGGTCGGTACAAACTCAAACTACTTTCTAAACAATAGTTTTTTACAAGAGACTCAGATCTCGTCCATTTGTTTATCTCACGGATCTTGAACCTGCCGCAATATCGATTGGACGGACAATAAATCATTGTCGAAATACTTCCACTACAAAGTATAATATTGTGGACTTTCTTATAAATATTTACTAATTGTAGTCGTTGCGATAGCGTCGTGGATCATCTTATCTTATTTACGGTCATTACATCTAAAGCGTTCGATATTATAGCGCGCGGTTACACTGATTATGTTAAAGCGATGAGCGTTGATTATTCAATGTCTTTATTAAGTTAACAGAGCTTTTACATTAAAAATCTTCTATTTCTACTTTTAGAAACTCGTACCGCCTTCGCTGTTGTCTGTTTAAATCAAAGGTCGACTGGCACAGAATGCTTAAAGCATTAAGTATCACTTGGTTTAAGGGTATAATATAGTGTAAATATACAACTAAATAAATAAAATACTTACTTCTAATCCTCTTTAAGAAATAAAATTATAAAATAAATAATTAATAATGTAACAGTAGTTCAAAGCTGGTGCAATTTTTCAAAGCATATGAAAAGAACAAGCAAGTGGTAAGTAGCAAGTGGCAGTTTATGCAGCGTGTGGCGAATACAAGCGGCAGTGGAGAGCAGTTTTCGTGAAAGAGTTGACATGCGCGAGAAAATACGGAAGTTGATGTGAGTTATACTGTAAGCCTTGGTTATAGTTAGGCCAGGGTTATAGTCTATTCTAAATATCTAATATGTGTACCTGAGTAGTTAATGAGCTTTACATACATGATAGCTAGATTAATTAAGGATTAATTAAGGCTGACCCACTATTCTCTATTTATCATGTTATTTTTGATTTTTTTCTGTTAACTAATTAAAAAAACTCTTTTACTCGCTTATAATATGACATGTTTATACTGCAGTCGTTTTATTTCCGTTACCTACAGCGACGTTGCAAACCGGTTGCGGCTATTCTGCTTTGCCATTTTATTAACCGCTAATAATAATAAAATAATTATAATGAGTATCGTCGCCTAATAGCTGCCCGCATAGAAATTTCCTTGCCCAGTATCTATTTCCGGTCGCATTAGACTGTAAATAATTGTGTTCACACTAAGCCGATTTACGACAACTTCTCATATCGACTTAACGACCAGCCTATCACCCTAAATGATAGCCAAATCAAATCAGAAACAAGCACCTTAATACACTTGTCAACGTGATTATTAATTCTAGATATGATTGAAAATCTATCACGGAGAATGCTTATTATTTTTTATTACAATATCTATACTAATATTATAAAGAGGAAAGATTTGATTGTTTGTTTACATTAAATAGGCTCCGA
Source organism: Thymelicus acteon (assembly GCA_951805285.1). Lineage (NCBI taxonomy): Eukaryota > Metazoa > Arthropoda > Insecta > Lepidoptera > Hesperiidae > Thymelicus > Thymelicus acteon. Next base: position 6,703,467 of record OX638233.1, read on the forward strand.
AACTACTGAACCGATTTGAAAAATTCTTTCACTGTTGGGAAGCTACACTATCCCCGGGTGAGATAGGCTATATTATATTTTCAAAAAAGTTAGGTAAGTATCCTTAATAAAACTCCAATAATGTAACCCAAAATGTAAAAAATAAGAAAACCGAAGCAAAACGAGGGCGGTTACTAGTACTAAATATAGTTTATTGGCTAAATTTTTAACTTAAAATGTTTATTTTACCACTTATCCAACTTCCTTCGTTTACTCATTGAGCGGATGGGTGTCCTAAGATCCAGTCGTCGATCCATTTCAGTGTGGGTATCTATACTAGAGCATATCACGTTGCTTTCCGTGCCTGATACGTTCACAGCACGTTATGTTACGCTGTAGTAAGCAGACTCCCTTAAACCGTAGTTCACACTTTCAAAATTAAGTATTTTATCGCAAGCCTATAGCGAAAATTTCTGTTTATCCGACGTGTGAAAATACGTTGCTCGTGATAGAAATGTTTATTAAGTTCAAAGCTAATGTTTTATTCCGCTCCGTTCACCTACTCATTATACGCATGCTTGAAAGTATGGTAGGTGCTGGAAATAATTTCTCAAGCAGCCGCGTCACAGTCTAACATAATGTATAGCAGGCGAACAGGGACTGTGATGTAATTCCCCAATTTATGTGCCTACATCGAACGACCCGCTTGACAAGGATCCAATCTTTACTACTCTATAACAAATTTTGTGATAGTATAATGTAATATCATGGGATAACTGTACCGAAATTAAGGTAATAACTATACGGTGTCATCTCAGCAATCAGCAACTCGTCATCAACACAACGGACTACTCTTAGTTCTTACACTGTGCTCGCTCCGCTTACCATCGCTGATATTTTCGCTCTGAATGGAATGAAATGTACTTCGTAGAACCACATAAATTCTGTCTATTAAGTTGGTATTATTTTACGCATAGTCGAGTGGCAGCCCTGTTAGTTGCTGTCATTTTAGACCGACAACATCACAAGTTTAGAACTTCTTGCATAACATGTGAAAATAGCAAACACTAATAAAACATACATCAAGATTCCGTGGAAATGGAATGTTTACATTTTTCGTAATCTTTGTAAGAAGTTTTGTATTAAGAAGATATTATTATCTCTCTCATATGCCTTTGTAATTAGCTTACTCTGCAAACGTTCTGCCAAAAAAATTGTGGATAGGAATACCCTTTATAAACCCAGTGTTATGAAATAATTATACTTTACGACCTATTCTCATATGTACCAAATATACACAAAATTTTTTATTAAAAATTGTTCGAGCCGTTTCGGAATAGTGCGACCACAAACACCGTGATACGAGCATATCATATTGTTACGTCCTACTAGTGGGTGGGTTCGAAAAATACCACTGATGTTGCCGAAGGGTACTTTATTTCACTCACAAGGTGGTACAATACTACTACACACTAACACTAACACTAACAACCGCGTAAGAGTCACTCAGTCGTTCACGAACGCGCAACACCCTTACTATCGCCCTGATCACGTATTGACCCGTCTGGAGTCCCAAACCTGACTCCCTTATCGCTCGTATCGCTGTTATCGCTTCGATCGTTCCGAACTGGTATCCCGAACTGGAATCCCCCACGACGAACAATTCGCGTCCTTTTATAGGTGGCCGAACTTAACTCGCGGGCCTTCGAGAAGGTTCCGCGCTAATCCAGATAATTAAACAAAACACAGTCATAAAAGTTAGCATCAAGGTCAAGACACAAAGGAACGAAGGTCATTCGCCCGGAACACAATAGTGCAATAAAACGATTAAAGACGTCTTCGACAATTTAGGGTTCCATTTTTCCGTACGGGGTTCCGTGGTTCGTAACACTGCCCCCTCCTTAATCATGCTCGTCCCGAGCATCATTTGACCCGTGATACGGAACCAACCGATCGACGCGAACAATCTTCGGCCTTCCTTCTTCTCCTTGCCTGTCCTGTGTCGCGCTCGATTTAATCTTCGGCAGCCCGGCCTCTTTACGCGGACCAGACACACACATGGTTCTACACATTCGCGCCTCCGCGACGATCAGCTTGGCTGCCTCCGTGAACCACTGTATCGCCTCCATCCACAGCGCGCTGGCCCTATCATAGGTCCCTCCAAAGGCCTCAAAGAACGGGACCCTCTCGATCCTGAAGGACACGCCGTGGAACAACAGCTGGCGCGCTGTATACATCCCCCGCAGCTTCATGTCCATCGCCACGATCACCATTGCGCCTACGCCTCTCTTTTTCACAGCACTATTAAAATCCATAAACGTGGGGAAGGGCATGCCCTCCCCGCACCACTGCAACAGCTGCTTGAAGCGCGTGCGGTACCTGATGTCGGCCTGCATCTTCCCGATCAGCGCCGAGTATGCGCTACACACCATGCCCCTCTTCACGATGCCGTTCACCGCCGACAAGTTCTTCACGTACTCAAACTTATTCGAGGGATGGTCCTCAACCTTCCCGGCGCCGGTATCGCGCAGGTCCCGCTCGGCGTCGTACTTGAGATCGTTGAAACCAGACGCCCAGATGGCGCGCCTGCGACCCTTCAGGTAGTTCTCGAGGATGATGCCCGCTGTCGCGCGGCCCTTGCCCACGTCGGCACCGTCGCTGATGAGAAACCCAGGCCTTGCCCCATCAGATAGCAGGTGTTCGTGCATCTGCGACGCGCACACCACGGCCTTCAGCTGCAGCGCGGACGGCAGCCCGGCGCGGATGGTGTCGTCGGGCAGGCTCAGCTCGGCCGGCACCACCAATGGTAGCGACGCTGCTACCACGACCGGATCCGAGTGCCCGTGGCCCAGTCCCAGCTCCGTCGGTACGCAATCCGAACATGTCTCGGCCACGCCCATCTTCCTGTCATCGACATCTTCCCTAGTACACTGACTGTCCTCCTTACTTCCGAGACCGTCCTCTTCACTCTCAGGCCTCTCCTCCTTACTCTCCTCAACCACCGCCATAGCCGCGCGGTCGGCCGCTGACCGCGGTGGCATCCCCCCGGTCGCGCCACCATCGCTTCCTTCCTCGCTCACGCGCCGCGACGCCTGCGACACGCCTGTGATCTTCGCCACTCCGACGTCCAAGGCCCCCAATATGTCGTCCTTCAGGGACCGGCGCAGGTTGTTCTCCAGGGACTGGACGGCTGCACGCCACTCCTCCCTGGCTGCCCGCTGCTCCTCCCTGGCTGCCCGCTGCTCCTCCCAGGCTGCCTGCTGCTCCTCCCAGGCTGCCCGCTGCTCCTCCCTCAGTGACTGGATAGCCCCCAGCAGAACCGACAGGTCCAGTCCTCCTGGAGCAGTCACAGTAGTAGAAGCAGGATCAGGAACTGTCGCGGTCACCACTCGTGCGGCTGCCGTGGTCTCCGAACCCGCAGCCGTGGTGGTCATCACCTCCGCCGTCGTCGTGGTCGTCGTTCCCGCAGTCGTCATATCCGCCGCCTGGCATCGCGTACGTACACCTTCTTCAGCCTCCCTCGGGGTCAGTGGCATCCCCATTTCTGACACCAATTGTTACGTCCTACTAGTGGGTGGGTTCGAAAAATACCACTGATGTTGCCGAAGGGTACTTTATTTCACTCACAAGGTGGTACAATACTACTACACACTAACACTAACACTAACAACCGCGTAAGAGTCACTCAGTCGTTCACGAACGCGCAACACCCTTACTATCGCCCTGATCACGTATTGACCCGTCTGGAGTCCCAAACCTGACTCCCTTATCGCTCGTATCGCTGTTATCGCTTCGATCATTCCGTACTGGTATCCCGAACTGGAATCCCCCACGACGAACAATTCGCGTCCTTTTATAGGTGGCCGAACTTAACTCGCGGGCCTTCGAGAAGGTTCCGCGCTAATCCAGATAATTAAACAAAACACAGTCATAAAAGTTAGCATCAAGGTCAAGACACAAAGGAACGAAGGTCATTCGCCCGGAACACAATAGTGCAATAAAACGATTAAAGACGTCTTCGACAATTTAGGGTTCCATTTTTCCGTACGGGGTTCCGTGGTTCGTAACAATATTATACGAGCATAGCATAGCTTTATAGGTTTTTTGAAAGAGTTTGCTAATACCTAAGTAATATGACCGGCTGTCTAGCATAACTCTACGAGTATAGCTACTCATTTAACTTTTGGTGTAAGTACAGTAGGATATATGTACATATTTTATTACTGTATCTACTACTTTAATTTAAGCATTTTAAACATTTTCCACACTAACGCCCCAACTCAAAATCACTAACGGTTACTTAAATCGCTCCTTTGTACAGAATTTATATGGTGATTCTTAACTAAGGAATTGTCACTAATGGACAACTCCGTAATAACCCAAGACTACGAGATCTTACGTTTCTTCGCGGTAATTTTTACATACATACCTACATATAATCACGCCTCTTTCCCGTAGGGTAGGCAGAGACCACTTCTTTTTCCACTTGCTACGATCCTTACATAGTTGTTTCGCTTCGTCCTCTTTCATTATTCCTTTCATACATGCTCTTCGGTTTAGGATACTCTTGACCTGGCCTTTTTTCAAGACGTCCCTGATTTGGTCTCGAAACGTCCGCCTAGATCTACCTCTTTCAGCACTTTCATTCACACTCTCCTTATACACTTTTTTCGTCAATCGTTCTTCATTCATTCTCTCGACATGGCCAAACCATCTCAGCATACCTTTCTCAATTTTTGTCACTACATCTTCTTTCAGACCAATATAATCAAATTTCGAATTATTGTTATTCCTAATTCCATTCAATCGCTGATTTCACTGTAGGAACTGGGTAGTCCCAGTGCTTTATCTCCAAAGCCCAATAACAAAATTGAAATTAACTTTCTGCAATTACTCGAAATCGGAGCAAACTTTCGATTATAAAGTGGCATTACGTGCATTGATTTCGTTACTTATGATTTTAGATTGCGTAACTGTGTAATGAAAATTGCTATAACTCATTTATTTTGCGGGATTGATTAAGTGGAGAATATCTCGTGATTTGTTTTCTTTTCAAATTAAGATTAGATTGTATTGATGTATCCGGATATATGACGCTGCAATTACCTATAGCGGCTATAGCCAATACACCACTCACGACAAGTTCAATTAATAATTGTGTTGCATAAATTTTTGTCTTTTATAAATTATAATTCATTATAAACACCAGGAGAATATGAAAGTGCCGTAATAAGGTAACTTTGCTGAACTAGTTTATCTAATTTTACGGTGAGATGAACTAGTTCAGTTAATCAGTCAACTAGTTCGCTAGTAGTTCAGTGTTTTGTAGGCTGAATTAAAATATTTTGAACGAGTAACCGCCCTCGCTTTGCTTCGGTTTTCTTATTTTTTTACACCTTGGGTTACATTATTTGAGTTTTATTAAGGATCCCTAATTGTTTTGAAAATATAATATAGCCTATGTTACTCGGGGATAGTGTAGCTTCCCAACAATGAAAGAATTTTTCAAATCGGTTCAGTAGTTTCGGACCCTATTCAATGCAAACAAAAAATCAAATCTTTCCTCTTTATATATTAGTATAGATATAGATAACCATTAATAAAAGCCCCATAGCTTTTTAATTTCTAAAGATATTTTGATACCTTCACATTTAAGTACTTTGTATACCGTGATTTTTATAATCAGTCAAATAAAAAAAATGTTAAACTTTTCCATTGCACAGACTTTCCTCTCTTCTCTTGAAGGGGAAAATTTACATCATACAGTGGTCACTAACTCGTTTACAGCGTCATACATTTTATCCAAATTCGAAAGAAAAAGAAAGAAGAAGAGAAAAGAATACTCCATTGACGAAACCACCGGACATCTTTTAAATTAAGGAAATGTTCGTTTCCAAATCAAAGAGCATGAATCAATGATATTATAATGTAAAAAGAGGTAGATAATATATCACTAGCGCGCCGATGATGAAAAGCGTAAGAACAGGCAATTGACCGTTCTGCTCGTAGTCGCTCTGTCAATACAAGACGATACGCACGCTTTAGTTGTTGTCAGTAGTGCATGACATTTGACAGCGTTAAAAGGCCTTCGTGTATTATAACAATGTGATTGGTGTAGTAAAACAAAAGATAAATGTGCGTGTGTTGTAGCTCTTTTCGGAAAAGATTTTTGGTTGATTTGTAAGGGCGTAATGTATCTATGTTTTTTAAAATATCATTGGCATGAATACAGTATTGTAGTAGCGCTCTGCCCGCGACTTTGCTCCCTTTTTGCGTAAGTACCCTGTATCTTAACCCAGACTAGCTGACCCGGCGAACTTCGTATCGCCTAACAAACTTTTTTTTTCTAAAATAAAAGTAGCCTAAGTTACTCCTTGTTACATCAGCTTTCTGCCAGTGAAAGTCCCGTCAAAATCGGTCCAGCCATTTCAGAGATTAGCCGGAGAAAACAGACAGACAGACAGATAGACAGACAGACAGACAGACAGACAGACAGACAGACAAAAAATGTAAAAAATGTTGTTTTGGTATATGTACAGTGTATACATCCAAATGTACTTAGTAAAAAGCGGTTATTTTAATATTACAAACAGACACTCCAATTTTATTTATTTGTATAGATGTATAGATCATGGTGCCTACCTGTGTGCAAAATTTCATAAAAATCCGTTAATTACTTTTTGCGTGAAAGGGTTACAAAAATCCATACATCCTCATAAACACACATCACACACATTTCACATTTATAATATTGGTAGGATGAATGGGCTATGCCTGCCAGCTCTAATTTCTAAACAAAACATGACCAACACGACAGAAACACATTATCATCTTGTATCGCGCCCGCGCGCTCGACATCACTTAACCTCAGCGCATTTACTAACGCACTGCTTCAAGTGTTCGTACCTGGTACTAATGAGAAATACCTGTTACGCATCAGAAATCTGTGTAGATCATATCTTTAAGACTGCAACGACTGCAGCGGAACTTACAAACAGAAACTTCGCGAAAAACAGTAGCGTCTAGTAGCCAGATGTACTCGTAACTTTTAAACTTTATTCTGTTTATGATAGTTTACAGACTTTGTTTTAAAGTGTATGTTTCGCATATTAATCGGAAATTAATGTGTAATTTTTCTAACGTGGATTTTAAATAACCTGTTACAGTTTAGATTAAGTCCTTTCGATCTTAAGTCCAACGTAACCTGTCGTGACTGGAGGAACGAAAATAGTAGATCCAGTTCCTTCTTTATTGGACGTCACTGGACCTCATACAGTTTACAGCCATGCTCTGACGACTGAATATACTGTCAAAAAATGACAACATATTGCCAACACTATGTTATTACTTTACCTACTAAATTATCGTGATTATTGGTAGATAGATTGATGAAAACTGCTGTTAGTCACAAGTGCGATTTCCACGGTAGTGGCCATTTACCGTCAAGTGATACGTTTAACGGCTATCGATATAAAAAAGCGAAGTTTATCTATACTAATATTATAAAGAGGAAAGACTTGATTGTTTGTTTGCATTGAATAGGCTCCGAAACTACTGAACCGATTTCAAAAATTCTTTCACTGTCGGGTAGCTACACTATCCCCGGGTGACATAGGCTATATTATATTATATTCAAAAAAATTAGGGATCCTTAATAAAACTCCAATAATGTAACCCAAGGTGTAAAAAAATAAGAAAACCGAAGCAAAGCGAGGGCGGTTACTCGTTACTAATAAATTATTAGTACTCGTATGTAATTAGAAAACGGCAAAACATCATAAAAAATTAAATTATATTACCCAGTGATTTTAATTATCATTATAAAGATAATGTTAGTTTGTGTGTCTTGTTGAAGCGATACCATTCTATCGACTGGGTAATGTTATGCGAAGATTTAGAAAGAAGGTATCTACATAAGTTTGAAGAATTTTTAAAGTCAATTTATCAAATAGAATTCGTATGATCTACAACAAAATACGAATAAATTCACGTTCAACAGATACAATTAATCATGATCTTAAGTTGGAATTATGAATAAAATATTCGTAAATTAATAGCCAATATAAACATTGTTACGGGTCCCTCTAGCGATTAAACTGTAAATCGGAAATTAAGTCTCCATTAAAAAAAACCGATTAACAATTATAGGAGTAAACCTGGTGTAAATCTATTTCTCTTAGTATATCACATACCTATCTTTAGGTTAGAGGTGCAAGATTCGAACCTCTTCTGATAGACCAAAGTCCAAATCACTAAGCAATCATTGCTTAGCTTTCTAAAGCTAGCAGCCAAGCGAATCGAATGTGAGAACGGGCATAGGTCGATAATTTGTTTCTGTAATACAAGCATAATGGATCTCAATTACTAAGTTCTATTCCATCTCGGAGCGCTTTATTCCAATATCACTGAACCTCATCTTCTACGTACGAGTTATTTAACAACTCGCTCTCCAGTCGATAGCAAATCGGAAATTCGTGCAATTACATTTCTAGGAAGTTTGGATTATTATGCAAGAAAAATTAATCTATACTCTATACTAATATATAAAGAGGAAAGATTTGATTTTTTGTTTGCTTTGAATAGGCTCCGAAACTACTGAACCGTTTTGAAAAATTCTTTCACTGTTGGGAAGCTACACTATCCCCGAGTAACAGCTATATTATATTTTCAAAAAAATTAGGGATCCTTAATAAAACTCCAATAATGTAACCCAAGGTGTAAAAAAATAAGAAAACCGAAGCAAAGCGAGAGCGGTTACTCGTTAAATATATGTTAGATACGACTATTTAGGACAACATTGTAATAAAAACTCAGTGATGCAGAAAAAACAACGACCTGATCTTAGAGGTAATGAAATTATCCAATTAACGGAATGACATTTAATGGACCAATTTATTAGGTAACTGTATAAAGGTATGATACATGTGGAATGCTAGTATGAAGATCCGAACGTGTAAGCAAAGCTGAGTATGTTTATTCGAGCGACTGCATGACTAAATGATATCGAGATTAATCGGATGGAAATGAACATAAATGATGTGTAGTGTACGAACAAAGAATGACCACTGCACTGGAAAGATTCATTACGATTGTGTATGCTGCTAATTAAAAGTCATCTGTAAGAAGATCGATTTTAATTTCGACCGTTCGATCATGGGATTATAATTAACTATTGTTAAAGTTTGTATTGTATGTATGTTTGTATGTTTTTATTTTATATTTGTTACTTTTTCACGCAAAAACGACAGAACGGTTTTCATATTTTAGCACGCACAGGGCTGACCATGATCTAAAATAAGACAGGGTACTACCCGGAAAATGTGACCAAAGCATTAGTAAAATATTATAACACGGACTCGACGGACAAGACGGAGAAGATGTTCACAAAGTGTTCGCGGGATCATGTCACAGAAATAAACTGCTAAATGGTAGAGCTGTATAGCCTGAACAGCTAAGAATTGCTGAATGAACGAAATTACCGTTACCATTAGACAAAAATAAAGAAATTTTTCTTTAGATGTCGATTAATATAGATTTCTATTTTCATGGAGTTTCATTGTTATTTTACAACTCTTGATTTGATTTGAACTCTTTAATATCCAAAAGAACAAAACATACACCGATGCAATTAAAATCACCACTAGTCAGTCTCGTCTCTTCGATCCTACGACGCTATCACACTCACTATAACTTACGAAGACCAGCATAATAACCACCATAACTTTTTACTTCAGAGCCATTTCCTTCTTTCTTTTTCTTCTCTCTTTCGTGGCCCGCAATGCACAAATGATGCCGCTTGTTGCTGATGTCCATGGGCGACGATAGCCGCTTACCATCTTTTGGATCGTCAGCAGTAGCGTAGCTAAGCCCTAAGGAGGCCCCATATCAATATTTGTTGTGGGGCCCCCTCAACGTCAGCTATCAAATATAAAAGAAGTGCCAACTGTGGCGATCGTAGGCCAATGGCGAGCTTTTTTTTGGGGTGTTAGTGGGACCCCTGTACGCTGGGGGCCCTGTTTAATTGATACGGCTGATACGGCGATAGCTACGCCCCTGATTGTCAGCTCGTTTTCCGGCTATTTTCATAAAAAAAGATAATGATACTGTTTCATAATACATCACGCATTGGGCCAAGCATCTCATCAGCCGCTGGGACGTTGTTGGGAGCGATGCGTCCGCTAATAACTACGATTGCAACAGCCGCGCGTCAGAGCCGCTCGTAAAGTTACGAAACGAGAACTGTATACAAATAAACGACAACAAAGGGCTAAACTTAGAGTGACTCTATGCCTTACGTTTCTTGGATTTTCCTGATTAGAAATCTTAGTTTTTTCTGTAAACTTGGACTGTAGAATTGGGGCTATTCCGGAATCAATGGATGTTTATTTCGATCGATTTACTTTTGCTAAAAATGTATGACATATTATAATGAAATATGTCTGTCATTGTTAAAATAAATAATAAATACGTTTAAAATATTTCTTTTGGAAACCTTTTGTATTATGGTATAGCGTAGGGGGTAGTTCTAAGAAATAAAAACCGACCAAGTGCGTCTCAGGCCACGCAAAATGTAGAGTAACGAAGTTGTAAGTTTATCGACTATTACTCATTAACTAGATAGTTTACTATCACGGCTGTGTTAGCATACTTATGCTAACATAGCCGTAAAAGTTTTCCTTTTAAATTCATAATTATATGCTATATACAGCAATGGTAGATTAGTATTTAAAATAGTCTGGCTGGCTGTTAGCCTTTTTTATTGACTTTAGGATTGTCTTCCAAGTATTCGCAACGTGGTCCCTCTAGATTTAACTGAAATAGGCCGGCACGCTTCCTCGTCTTAGCGCGCGACGAGCCCGAATTAGTTACGGAATAGCCGTATATAGCACGCGGACGGTGTTCCCGCTTCCGCGAACATCTGCAAACTACACACATTTCAGCATTTCTGTGATAAACTGACGCTATTTATTGTTATTACCATCTTTCAGCTTCTGTGGCCCCAGTATTAAGTCCTCGACCAGGAGGGCGGACTGAGGTCTAAAGAGTAATCTGTATTCTATATATATTATAAAACAGTAACTCGATAATGTCTGTACATTGAACATATTTAAGAAAATTTGATATCATGGGACTCAATAGGAGCAATAGATTGCAAATCTGTCAATTTTAAAAATCTTGTCTGTCTGTATGTTTGACACCGCATCACGCCAAAACCACTGGATGAATTTGAATGCGGTTTTCACAGTTGTATTGCTGGTGGTATAACTTAAAATCTGGTGTACGTTTTATTGTGATACGTCGCTTAAAAGCCGAGATATCAATAAATAGGGCTTTTTGATACGCCACATAACAGCAAGAAATTGTGAAAGTACCTGATAGAGGGATAAAAGAGACTGTTTAGTATCGGAAATATTCGTTATTTCTTTAAAAAAATCAATGTGTACATATTTTTTTTAATTTATGATTTTGCAGTGAATTAGTTCTGCTAATCAACAACAGATGTCAGGTTAGGAAACGAGAAGCCATAATTAAAAAATGTAAGTAGGTCTGTGAACGAGTCAGTAAATCTTTAATTGAAATTAATGTGTAATTAATGTATATGTTACCGGATATCTGTATAATGCTGGTATTCAACACAATTCCTAGGAAATGTGTATAATACCTGGGTCGTTTTGGCAATGTATTAAATTATATGAATATTATCACCATTACATAGTTTGCCTAGGTAATGTATACGTTTCCCAACTACTGTACAGAATACCTGCAGGTCCACCGGCAATGAATAAATTTAGATTTGGGTATGAGTAGTCAACTTGGATGGAGGTTGGAATTAAGAATTTACTTAAAAACACACTCAAAACAAATTATAACTGCATGAATAGATATTTTTTTATACATTTTAAATTAATGCATGACCGAAATCACACTTGATGGTAAGGAGAGATGCAGTCTAATGGCTCCTACACTACACTGCTCGCCTACGCAGCTTCGGATTTTTCAAAATTGGTGACAGAACCGACTTAGTCAACCCCGACCCCACGTGGTACTAGTCTGCCCTACCCCTAGAGTGAATGTAAACCCCGTAGGCGAGCATGGAGTGCCTGCAGTTTGTTACGCAAGGGCGGAGGGGCTGCACTTCCCGTAGCGCCGGAGATGTTTGGAAGCCTTTTTATGTATCAAAAACCCCTAAATTCTCCCTAAAAGTGCATATGTCACCGGAAGATGACTATTTGCAAAGCATGCTGTGGTTACCTGTAATTGTAGGAACAGTAAGATTTAATATGATAAGTAACAACTTGTATTGCAAATGATGAAACTGTATCTTAAGTTGGTAATCCTATAATAAATAAATAAATAAATAAATAAATAAATAAATAAATAAATAAAGATAACATGTTACGCGCCCTACATGGAGGAGGACCGCTGATTCCGCACACCACCGCGAGTGACCGATTACACGTGTAGCCTAATTTCACAATTCTCAGATCAGCATTTCCATATTTCATTTTATTTTAATTTTATAATAATTGTCATTCATTGTTAGCTCTCAGCATTAGGCAGCAGTGTTTCTTTAGAATAATTATTAAATGTAATAATTTTAACTTTAATTAAATTAGTTTAAAAAGTCTTTGGTTTTTTTTTGAGTCCTCCGGCTGTCGTTAACGTAATTGGCGCAGTCGGTAGGATATCTCGAAGTAGTTAGGCTCAAGACCAAGAATCAGACGAAGACCAGCTGCTTACACTTTCAAGTGTTTCATCGGGGTATCCAGAACATCCAACGTTCAGCCGAGGCCGCACTCAAAAATCAGCGCCAGAAAAGACCAGAGAAGGCAAATACATGTAAGTGCTTTGAATTGCATTTCCTGTTAGTGTTGCCAATCCTTTTCCACCATTTTCCATCCTAAGTCTGATAGGGCCCGGCAGTCTGAACTTCGTCAGGCTCGCCGTAGTGTTAGTGATAACTGATAACATTAGAAATCTAGAATCAGATTTAGATTTAGAATTAGATAATCTTAGTTCAATTAATTTAGAAAACACCATGGCTGTTGACCCAGACACTATCTTTAAAGCTCTTCGTCTTGTTCCTGATTTTGATGGCAACCCCAATATTTTAACAAGATTTATTAAGATATGTGACCAGGTTGCCGCCCAGTACTTAAGCAGTGCTCAAGGTAGTGAATTTTCTAATACTTGTTTGTTGAACGGCATTTTAAATAAAATAACAGGGACCGCTGCCTGTACGATCAATTCTAACGGTATACCAGATAGTTGGGCAGGTATCCGCGCTAGTTTAATCAATAACTTCTCTGACCAACGCGACGAGACAACTTTGTATAATGACCTTTCCCTCGCTACTCAGGGTAATAGATCTCCCCAGGAATTCTATGACCATTGCATGACTTTATTTAGTACAATAATGACGTACGTGACGTTACATGAAACGTTAGAGACCACGGTGACTGCGAAACGGGACCTTTATAAAAAGGTAACGATGCAAGCGTTCGTGCGTGGGTTAAAAGAACCACTAGGCTCCCGTATACGTTGCATGCGTCCCGTAACCATCGAGAAGGCGCTCGAATATGTCCAAGAAGAACTGAACATATCGTACTTACAACAGCGCCACGAGCCCCATAGGTACCAAGTAAATCCCAAAGTCCCTGCACATCCCTCTAATTCATTTCCACCACCACGACCACCACAAAATTTCCAAATACCTGCACCCAGGTGGCCGACACCCGTAGGGCAGCAGCCCATGAGACCCCCGCCTCAACCGTTCAAATTTAATCCACCCATGCAGCAACACCGCATGCCTACTAACACCCAAAAGATGTTCGGTGCGCCACCACCTAATTATAACAATACCGGTTTTAGAATCCCACCTAGAAATCCATCACCTAATCATAATGGTCCTAAGCCTATGAGTGGAGTAAGCCACTTCGTGTCCAAGCCCATACCACCTAGAATCCCTGGACATGACTGGCAACGTTACGGTAATCCCCCTCCGTCTAATTACTTTAAAAGTAGAGAAGTTAACTTTAACGAGACTTATGACGATTATAACAGTTACTACCCCGACTACTATTACGACGACCAGACCAACTACATGGACTCGTACGATTACAATTACTATGACTATGAGAATACACAGTTACCGTACGAAAACGAATCACAGTACTATAACTCACCTCCCAGCCTTCCTATTGAGTCACCACAACCTTCCACCAGTCAGAAAGAGCAGGATTTTCCCAAGAGCCGTCACAATGTAGGACCAGGATAGAGTTAAATTTACATTCTAAGAAAGAACTACCTTTTATTCAAATATACGAGCCTCCTCTTAAGCTTCTTATAGATACCGGTGCGAATCAATCTTTTATAAGTCCTGAAGCCGTTGAAAAATTTTATTCGCACATAGTTAAAAATTATGATCCGTTCGAAGTTACTAATTCACAAATAACTAGTGTTCATGATTTTTCAATTACGATACCCAGTTTCCCGGAGTTTAACGTAAGAAGAGACATCAAGTTATTTATCTATAAATTTCATAGTTACTTTGACGGTCTTATAGGGTTAGATTTATTAGAAAACTGTAAAATAGATCTTAAACATAACGTTTTATTCACCGAGAATGCAAGTATACCTCTACTACGTTACCAATGTAGGAAACCAAGTTCTCACGAATGTATTCCTCCTAATTCTTCCCGTTTAATTAACATCCCTATTTCTTATCCCGATGGTGACATATTAATTCCCGAACAATTCTTATGCAACTGTGTTATCTCTGAATGTATTACGACAGTGACAGATAGGACTTGTATGGTAGAAATTAAAAATGTGACAGACAAAGACGTGACAGTTAGTTTTGACAGTCCAATCCAGTTTGACGTATACAATGTTGAGTGCACGCGAACTGAACAAAGCCCAGACCGTGTTAACGACTTAGTATCTCGCCTTAGAACTGACCATTTGAACGCTGAGGAACGAGCCAATTTACAGTCGTTATGTGGCCGTTACGCCGACGTATTTTACACTGAAGGCGAACCCCTCACTTTTACTAACAAAATTAAACATCATATTCGAACTCATGACGAAATCCCAGTACATACAAAAAGCTACAGGTATCCTCATGTACACCGTCAGGAAGTCAGAGACCAGATTTCCAAGATGCTTGAGCAAGGTATTATCCGACCATCGGATTCAGCATGGAGTTCTCCCATCTGGGTAGTCCCCAAGAAGGCAGACGCTTCTGGTAGACAGAAATGGAGACTTGTAGTCGACTTTAGAAAACTCAACGACAAGACCATTGACGATAAGTATCCCATACCGAACATAACGGACGTACTTGACAAACTTGGTAGGTGCCAATACTTTACGACCCTTGACTTAGCATCAGGCTTTTACCAAGTCGAGATGAACCCCAGCGATATCTCTAAGACAGCTTTCAACGTGGAACATGGCCATTTTGAATTTCTACGTATGCCCATGGGTTTAAAGAACTCCCCGTCCACATTCCAACGAGTAATGGATAACGTACTCCGAGGATTACAAAACGAGATATGTTTAGTTTATCTAGACGATATCATTGTGTTCAGTACATCCCTTCAAGAACACATGATTAATCTTGAAAAATACGCGAATCGAATTTTAAAATACAGATGGACAAATCCTAGTTTTTAAAGCTAGAAACTGCATATCTTGGCCACGTAATTACTAGGGATGGTATTAAACCTAACCCCGACAAAATTAGAGCCATTCAAAACTACCCCTTACCTAAGACCCCTAAAGAAATTAAACAATTTTTAGGATTATTAGGATATTATAGAAAATTCATACCCGACTTCGCACGTGTCACTAAACCCATGACCAGATGCCTTAAAAATCTAACAAAATTACTTTAGATTCCGACTATGTAAACTGCTTTGAAACTTGTAAAACCTTACTGACTAATGACCCCATACTTCAGTACCCTGACTTTACTAAGGACTTCATATTGACGACAGACGCCTCAAACGTAGCCATAGGAGCCGTCCTTTCCCAAGGTTCAATAGGTTCTGATAAACCGATTTGTTACGCTTCTAGGACTCTAAACGATAGCGAATTAAATTATAGTACCATCGAAAAGGAACTCTTAGCTATTGTTTGGGCTACTAAGTATTTTAGACCCTATTTATTCGGCCGTAAATTTAAAATCCTAACAGATCATAAACCCCTTCAGTGGATTATGAACCTCAAAGAACCTAACTCGAGACTGACTAGATGGCGACTTAAACTTAGTGAATATGACTATACCATTATCTATAAAAAGGGAAAATACAATACTAACGCAGACGCTTTATCGCGAGTTCAAGTTAACAATGAGGAGATCGAATCCCTTCTTCAAGAATGTGGAATAGACCTCTCAGTTATACCTGAACCCCCTAGTTCCTCTACCGCGACAATCCATACATCAGCCGAGGATCCCATCCTTGAGATACCCATCACTGACGAACCCCTGAATAAATTCCATAGACAAATTTGCTTTACTATTGTAGGTGACATTAAACGACGAACGACAGCGACTAAACCATTTGAGACTCACACACGGACACATATACAAGTATCAGAATCAACATTAGAACAAGATGTGGTTAATGCAATTAAAGAATACGTCAACCCTAAGATTAAAACCGCCCTTAAGATTACACCACCCTTAGGAATGTATTCTATTATCCCTATTCTTCAACGTAACTTTAAAAGCTCTTCTATGAATTTAGTTTTAGCAAAAACTGAGTTAGAAGACGTTAAAGAATACCTAAGACAACAGGAAATAATTAAGCATTACCACGAAGGGAAGACGAATCATAGAGGAATTAATGAATGTTACCTAGCTCTGTCCCGTCGTTATTACTGGCCCAAAATGAGAGAAGAGATCTCTAAGTATATTAATGAATGCACAGTTTGTGGTCAGAGTAAATACGATAGAAATCCTATTATACCCCAGTTCAATATTGTACCACCTGCGACCAAACCCTTCGAAATAGTCCACATAGACTTATTTACAGCCCAGAACGAGAAGTACTTGACATTTGTCGACTCTTTTTCGAAGTATGGACAAGCTTATCATCTACGTGACGGTACGGCAGTTAGCATTTTACAAGGACTACTGACTTACTGTACTCATCACGGACTACCACTGACTATAGTTACTGACAATGGGACTGAGTTCACCAACCAACTCTTTTCTGAGTTTATAAGGCTACATAAGATCAACCATCACAAGACCTTAGCTAACTCCCCCAATGACAATGGTATCATCGAACGATTCCACTCGACATTACTAGAACACTTACGTATTTTACGACTGAAACAGAAAGACGAACCGACGGTTAACCAAATGCCTTATGCGTTGTTAGCCTATAATAGTTCAGTTCATAGTTTTACTAAGTGTAGACCCCATGACATAGTTAGAGGACATTTTGACCCCAGAGACCCCTTGGACATTGACTTGACAGAGCACCTCATGCAACAGTACATTCTTACTCACTGCGACCAGATGAAAACCGTATATGAGCTCATCAACGAATCTACTATAGCAGAACGTACCAACCTAATGACTAATAGAAATAAAGATCGTGAGCCAGAAGTCGAATACCAGCCAGACCAGCAGGTTTTCATTAAAAACCCGTTAGCCAGCCGACAAAAGTTAGCACCGCGTTACACCCAGGACACTGTACTTGCCGACCTCCCTATCCACATTTACACATCCAAAAAGAAAAGACCCATAGCCAAGTCACGACTCAAACGAGTACCTAAGACAAGAAAATTGTTTCAGGATTCGACTATTGCTGTTAATCTGCCTGACAGTGGCAACCGAGATACGACTTGAGCAACTTGACAATGGACCTGGACTTCTACCTTTTAAACTTGGACAAGCTAAACTTATTACCCAATACCACTCCTTTATACAGTACATAGAACTTTCTGACTTAGAACGACAACTTGACTGTATTAACAACCAACTAGACTTTTTTAGATCTAGATTAGATAACAATACTCTTCCTATATTTGAATTGCAGATAGACTACTTAAATTCGAAGCTAATTAAGATAACTACCCAACTACAGAGTTTAGAACCTAATCGCGTTAAGAGAGGATTAATCGACGGACTAGGATCCCTTATTAAAAGTGTAACAGGTAACTTAGATCATTCTGATGCCGAAAATTATAATACAGCTATTAAATTATTACAGAGCAATGAAGAAAAATTATCGTCCGAATTTAACAGTCATATTAGTCTTAATAAAGATTGGATGTCTCAGTATACTCAAATAATAACTAGTTTAGTAGAAAACCAACATAAAATTAATGATACATTAATGTTAATCTTAGATAAACGTAATTTTTCCGAAATTAAGTTTGCTAAGTTTGCTCAGTTGTTAGCTATTATAAGTGAGAACGCAGATGATTTATATTTAGAATTAATAAGATTAGAAAATATGTTAGCATTTATTCGTGCATCGAGCACACATCATAGCATGTTAAGTGTAGATAATTTAGAGAATATAATTATTAGACTTAAAAAAATATACAGCAATAATGAAATTCCAGATGCTGAATTGAGAGATTATTATAATATAATTAAACCTGGTAGCTATTTTACTGATAAACGGATAGTAATAGTTTTTAAATTTCCCATTGTATCTCCTAATAATTTTGAATTTTACCGACTATCAATTGTTCCTAATAAACTCCAGCAAACCTTCATACCACCCTTTCCCTATATGGCAACCGATAGGAAATCGTTCATGTACATGGAGGCTGAATGCCCGAAGTTTGGTCAACACCTTCTCTGTGAAGAAACAGGCAATCATCATCTGCGGGAACAACCGGATTGCATCCAGGGCATTATAATCAACCAGTCCTTGGATAAGTCATGCCATCCGACCAAGATCAGTTTCAACAAGGAAGCAATGGAGCAGTTGGATGACCGTCACTACACCCTGATATTCCCAATACCGACGAAAGTTGAACTACAGTGTAGCCGCCGGGAGTTCATATCTCTATCAGGAAGTTACCTTGCCACCATCCCACTGGAATGCTCGCTACGAACGGACTCCATAACCATTATTAACACCGACGATGAGATTAAAGGCCAGCCGCTAAAGATAACTGAAGTACTGAATACCCCTGAAGCAATAGAAGATGACGAAATCCCTCACATAACTCTAAACACTATTAAGGGGATTGCCTTGCCCGATGACCTTGGAGATTTGGTCCCTCTACTAGTATTTTTTAACTAAGCGCCATCTACCGACCAACGACTATACTACAATAAAACGAACTGAAGATAAAGCAAGAAAACATGTGGCACAGAGTTTTCATCGTTTTTGCCTATTTATATTCGCTCTCTGAGAGATCTTCGAATACATTTTGTTCCTATAGTTTTTGTAGTCTTGTACGAGTACCTGCCTACATGATAATAATTTATTTTGAACTACACTATGCATTATGACTGCTGACATATTATGTAGCTTTCATTCTACTAAATGATACATTCTGAAGTCTGATGATGACCAGGTAAGTACTGATCAGTTTTCAGTAACGGGAATAGTTAGGATGACCTAGCTTTCAACATTTATCTAATTGAGCACGGGTGCTACTACATGAAACATTCTGAAGGTCTGATGATGACCAGGTAAGTGCTTATAGGTTCTCAGTAACGGAAGTACTTAGGATGACCTAGCTTTCAACATTTATCTAATTGAGCACGGGTGCTACTACATGAAACATTCTGAAGGTCTGATGATGACCAGGTAAGTGCTTATAGGTTCTCAGTAACGGAAGTACTTAGGATGACCTAGCTTTCAACATATATCTAATTGAGCACGGGTGCTACTACATGAAACATTCTGAAGATCTGATGATGACCAGGTAAGTGCTAAGAGGTTCTCAGTAACGGAAGTACTAAGGATGACCTAGTTGATGACCTTGTTTTAATGTTGCCATTGAGGGTCATCCATAAATTACGTCACACTAATTTCATGACTTTCTGACCCCTCCCCCTCTCTT
The DNA here is from genome assembly GCA_951805285.1 of Thymelicus acteon. NCBI lineage: Eukaryota > Metazoa > Arthropoda > Insecta > Lepidoptera > Hesperiidae > Thymelicus > Thymelicus acteon. The sequence goes on from OX638233.1 coordinate 6,723,492, forward strand.
TGTCACAGCTGGTCACATTTGTGAGACCTCCTCCCCCCTAGTGTGACGTCACATATTATGAATTAAGTTCCAAAATACATATATATACCAAATATTCGATTTTGGAATGTGACGTCACAAAATTTAGGATCCCCTCCCACCCTTGTCACACAATGTCACGCTACATCGAAACCCCCTCCCCCCTAACGTGTGATGTAATTTATGGATGGCCCTTTGTGATTGTTTCTAAATTACAATAATTAATTAATTCTATAGGAAATAAGGATTAATCAAGGTCTTTGGTCCTGCCGAAGGAGATCAGTGTATTTTAATAAAAAAAAAAAAAAAATAGGAAATAAGGTTATGGGGGCGTCAAGAAATCTGTAGAGTTTAAATTTTCAAATATCACCATTATATCTAGCAGGTACGCGCGGTAGCGTGTCCAGCCAAGTCCAAGCTAACAGAACTGGCGATCAGTACCGCGTGTAAAATTACACGAACGATTTGGAGCCACTTTTGACCCCCTCATAACTCAAAAAGTATTCGACATAAGCCTGTAAAATTGCTCATTGCTTGAGACTTGCGAAATACATATTTGCTCCAGATTTCATAAACACACCTCAAACGGCTATTAAGATAACGTCCAAAAATCGTCATTTTTATCACTGAATGACCTATAGATCAAAACTCTAAACTAGTTCCAGATGACCTAGAAAGTTAAAATTTGGCTTCCAGATAGGTAGTTGAGTATACAAAAAAAAAATACCAAGGAATAAATCAGAAACTAGCAAATTTTTATAATTTTATTATAATGTGTAATATTATACGAATCATTTCGAGTTACTTTTGACCCGTTCATAATTCGAGACCTATTTCACCTAAATACATGAAATTTGGCACATTTATTAAAACCCCTTAGCTTATTTAAAATTTAAAAGTTCATAGATGTGGCTAAAACTGGTTTTGATACATTAACGTTTAAAAATCCGCATTTTGGTGACTGAGTCACTGACATAGGATTAAAAACATAACCTACTTCCAGATGGCCTAGAAACTAGATATTTTGCATCAAGGTAGACTATCAGGCGTATCTAAAGGAAAAAATCTAAAAACTGAAAGTTATTGATAATTAGTGAAACAAGTGAATTAGCGGTTCCACTGTGTAGAGTAATTTTACAAATAATAATGGGTATATTCATTATCTATAAACACTAATAATTTCTAGACAAAAAGTAATGATATCTTATCAAAAACATAAATGTAAAATGAGAGCCAAGTTAAAAAAAAGATTGAGATCTAAATGGGTTCCAAGTTCTATGTAAAAAAGACTAAAATTTTAGTCACAGGGACATGCAATTCAAACTTTCAAAGCACCATGGCCGCCTATTTCTTGTATTTTGGAAAAAAGTAAGTTAGATCTATAACTCGTCTTCCAGATATATTTTTTGTTTCTGCTTGTGATTCTTCTTCAATAATCAAATCTTGTAAATCTTCTTCATCTTGTTCAACCTAAAACAAACAAACAATGCAGTGTCAAATTAAATTAGCTAGGGAAACTATCTAGTATCTAACAAATACCACAGTGTAAGCAAACGGAATAAGTTACCAGCAAAATTTGCTCTGCTCCCTCATCAACTTCCATCCCAGACAGATCGTATGTTTCTGTTAACGGCTGAAGTTCCTGATTTTGTAATTCTGAGTTTTGCTGGTTCCTGAACTGCCTGAAACATAATAACTTAAGTGAGCGAAGGTAATGTTTTTGCTGCTACAGTCATACACAAAAATTCAAATGAGTCCAAACACGATGGTTCTACGCAGTGCAATCATTGAGATCCTTTACCCACCTTCGGAGTCCACCATCAGGTGACATCATCAGTCACCAAGGTCTCAATGAGACCTTTCAAATGAGTCCAAGCACGATAGTTCTACGTAGTGCCGTCACCGAGATCTTTTACCCACCTTCGGAGTCCACCATCAGGTAGGTGAAATCATCAGTCACCAAGGTCTTAATGAGACCTTTCAAATGAGTCCAAACACGATGGTTCTATCTAGTGCCGTCACTGAGATCCTTTACCCACCTTCGGAGTCCACCATCAGGTAGGTGACATCGTCAGCCACCAAGGTCTTAATGAGAGCTTTCAAATGAGTCCAAACACGATGGTTCTATCTAGTGCCGTCACTGAGATCCTTTACCCACCTTCGGAGTCCACCATCAGGTAGGTGACATCATCAGTCACCAAGGTCTCCAAAAGCCTTTTCAAATGAGTCCAAACACGATGGTTCTATCTAGTGCCGTCACTGAGATCCTTTACCCACCTTCGGAGTCCACCATCAGGTAGGTGAAATCATCAGTCACCAAGGTCTTAATGAGACCTTTCAAATGAGTCCAAACACGATGGTTCTATCTAGTGCCGTCACTGAAATCCTTTACCCACCTTCGGAGTCCACCATCAGGTAAGTGACATCATCAGTCACCAAAGTCTTAATGAAACCTTTAAAATGAGTCCAAACACGATGGTTCTATCTAGTGTCGTCACTGAGATCCTTTACCCACCTTCGAAGTCCACCATCAGGTAGGTGACATCGTCAGCCACCAAGGTCTAATGAGACCTTTCAAATGAGTCCAAGCACGATGGTTCTATCTAGTGCCGTCACTGAGATCCTTTACCCACCTTCAGAGTCCACCATCAGGTAAGTGAAATCATCAGTCACCAAGGTCTTAATGAGAGCTTTCAAATGAATCCAAACACGATGGTTCTACGTAGTGCCGTCACTGAGATCCTTTACCCACCTTCGGAGTCCACCATCAGGTAGGTGACATCATTAATCACCAAGGTCTCCATGAGACCTTTCAAAAATTCAAATGAATCCAAACACGATGGTTATACGTAGTGCCGTCAATGAGATGCTAATACCCACCTTCGGAGTCCATCATCATATTAGGTCTCCATCTGCCGCGGCGCCGTCAAACGAAATTCTCAAGATAGCTAAAACGTTAAAAAAATAAACACACTAGAAATAATGTACTCAATAGGGTAGGTACTTACCAATAGTTTTGGAGAGCTCGGTCACGTTTCACTTACATTTTTATTCATTATATTAGCCACAGTCAGGTTACTCTATGATAGGGTCAATAAACTAAACGAAATTATAATCTACTTTACATATATTTACAAACTTAATTTCTATTGTTCTTTTACGAAATATTTATATTTGTACTATTTACAACATGACTTCATTCAAAAATTTTTCAAAACGTGAGGTTTTAGTTTTTATTTGGAAAAAATAACGCGCGTGCAATCCACCCGTCACAAGAGTCATCGAGACACTGATGTATCGCGTTCCGAGAGTCCCGAGCACGCGACGCAGGGCTTAGCGGGGGCGCTCCAGCGGGGTACTGGTGAAGTTTTGGGTTTTTATTCATTATTTAAAAATATTAAAAGGATTAAGAAAAAAAAAACAATACAAATTGTGAAACACGTCATTACATATTTTTTAGTACAAAATTCATGCCGAACTATTTAACCGTTACAGAGAACATTTACAATTTAGGTTGAAGAAGGACCTATTTAACAATTTTTTTTCCCAATATTTGGGAGAGGTTATTAAAATTTTAAACAATACAATATCATTGTGATGACCTTCAGTATACCATATATTTTTTATATGGAAATCGCACAAAATGATTCATCTACAATCTTCTTCAAACTTACAGTGTTTTTGAGATTTGAGCGAGCCAATCCCCTTAACCTAAAATCCCTGCATCACCTAGAAGACAGAATATCCCTTCAAAGCCCAATCAAACTGGACCATGAAAATTCAACCATATATCATACCACGATACCACTTTATATCATCGTAACTGTTATAATATCTGCACTTATGGTAATTACTTGTATATTGTGTATGTTGTACCGACGTCGCAAGCAGAAGACCAAAGCTAAGACCACCAGCTCAGAGAACCAAAGGAACCAGGACGAGAATCATGCCGTGCCAGGCAAACCTGACATGCCAGCAACTTTTTCGCTAAAGGTTCTCAAATAGTTGCTGCTCTGGGGGTGGAGGTGTTACGCGCCCTACATGGAGGAGGACCGCTGATTCCGCACACCACCGCGAGTGACCGATTACACGTGTAGCCTAATTTCACAATTCTCAGATCAGCATTTCCATATTTCATTTTATTTTAATTTTATAATAATTGTCATTCATTGTTAGCTCTCAGCATTAGGCAGCAGTGTTTCTTTAGAATAATTATTAAATGTAATAATTTTAACTTTAATTAAATTAGTTTAAAAAGTCTTTGGTTTTTTTTTGAGTCCTCCGGCTGTCGTTAACGTAATTAACAAGAACCGCAAATTTACAAACCTAGGTTTATAAACAATATACAACCAAATGAATATTACTCTAACTGAAACATTCGCTACTTGAAAGTTGGCCTTTTGAAAAGTGTCATTATAAAAGGCAGACCAAACGTACAGTTGGCAACTGTTAGGTTGGGAAATAAAAAAAAATGTGATAAGTTGGCAAATGATTATTCGGCGAAATAAAATTCTGCGAAACGTTAGTTGGCAAGTGATAATCGGCCAAACAATTTTCGGCGAAAAGGCAGAGAACCGTCTTTTACACACATTTATACCAACTACGCATGGAGTATTGTATAGAATGCCTGGGCTAAGTATGAAATAAATAATATTCAAAACGTTACCTGAACGTTTTAGATATTCTATACATTGCCTAGGTATTGTATAGAATGCTGAATTATACAGATATCCGGTAACATATACATATTAACAATATTTAAAACATTGGGGTTTTAAGAAATTAGTTACCCAACTCAATCAATATAGTCCGGTCAATTTAGACCAAAAAATGATAGTGAAGTCCTACAATGTCATGGTTTAATTTCGGGGAGGTTTAGTCGAAGTAAAACTGTTTGTTTTTTTCAGTTGTCTTTATTTATCTCAGTATATCTTAATTGTTAGTTCTGCCAGATAAACTTATAACGATGTCTTTAAACTTGATTGAGTGAAAAATTTAATCTTCTTCATATTTTTTCATTATTATTTTTGGTCATTGATTTTAGGTGCTCTACCATTTGTACCGATATAAATAAAGCTAGCTGGGTAAAACTTTGTAAGTGCAAATACTATTCAATGAATAAGAAGACTGAAATGTTTCCCAGAATGTGTGAAAATGCGGAAGACATTTTGGATTGGAGATTTGGTTTAAGTTTTATGAATCTGAGTTAACTATAAAATACTGTTCGTAGGATGTGTTTCATGTTTTTTAATTATTCGGTCCAAGGTATAAAAAAGGTAAAATTAATAGTCAAAATGATCAGGTTATTGGGTCTGATGGTGTATCTTCCAGAACAATTATGTAAATCCTGAACGGACGGAAATAACGTAACCGTTTTTAAAGATATTTGCTGTTGATATTTGCTGTGAAACCAGTCTATCATTGACCAATGCATCCTGAATGTTAGAATAGAAAACAAATATGTAACACTATAGATTGTGTTGGAGACTATAATACACTATAAATATGTAATTCCTGAATTGACGGAAATAATAGAACCGTTTTTAGAGATAGTTTAAGTTGTTCATATTGACATTAAAAAACCAGTCTGATGGTGTATCTTAGAGACAGAATATGTAACACCTAAATGGTTGGAAATAACAGTTCATTTGTTGTTGGTAAAGTTGACTTAAAAAACCAGTAGGTACAACATTGACCAATTCAGGATCTGATGGACCCTATTTTCTCAGGAAAAAGAACTTAAACTTATTTGTACTTGGTTAATTGATCGCTATGTTTATGTATGGGAACGACAGTTTTAAAGCGGCAAAGTTAAGTTTGTTACTGAATCATTTAATATTGCTCTTTTGTTCGGTTCTGTAAGTTTGTACAAAACTTTCGGTGCAAAAAAAACTCGCATTTGGCCGGGATCTTTTTTAATTACTAATTCTCAAGTCTACGCAGACGAAGTCGCGGGTAGAAGCTAGTGTTATGATAAAGGTTACGTACCTATTTCGTATGATCACGTTATGTTCAAAAAAGTAATAAAAAAAATATTAATAAAAACATTCACATTCACAAGTCGCATGTTAACATATTCAGGTGTATTCATATTCACGTAGAAAGCAGATCTCCTTTAATACAAAACTGGCATAAACTCCCAAGTCCATATTCCATTCAAGAAAGTGGTGGTAAAATTTTGATGAAACTCAAACTTAAAACACAACGCTTGTAAAAATTAGTATCACTCTATTCAAAGAAGTTGCATCACAATTTACGTGACGTATTCTTGGAATTAGATGGCTTGTAAAGTATGGAATTATTTTCCTCTTTGGGATTTGTGATTGAAAATAAAAGCTCTAGGGTAAAGAACCAATCAGAGTTCACTAAACCGGAACAGATAAGTGACGCAAGACTAAGTAAAGTTACGCCACGCTACGCCGCATTGTTTTGGTCGTTTGCCAATAAATTCACGTACTCTGTTAGCCCGGTTTTAATATCAAAGAGAATTGAACTTTCTTATCAATCAATAGGTTTAGAGAACCCAACAAACTTTGGCCCGTTTTAATAAAATTTCGGTAATTTTTAGTGGCGAAAGGGCCACCCTTTGCACTGCACTTGCCAAATTGCTTGCACTTGCAAAATTTCAGGTTATGTTTATCTTTCTTTATACATTTTTGTATATCAATACACCGTTTACGCAGTAAATTTGTTACCTCTTCTAAAAAGTAGGTAGGTACTAACTATCTATTCTGTGCCTCTGCCCTCTACTCGTAAACCGACTCGAAGAAATCGCTACCTCAGCGAGCTTTGCAAACTCCGTATCTTAAATACGATACAATAAGGCTTGTAAATAGAGAACATTTCCATTCCTATGAAATACCCGCTTGTATGTAAGTTAACGATTCAAATATCAACAATAGAACTAATTTTATTTAACAACTAGCTGACCTGGCGAACTTCGTGTCGCCTAACAAACTATTTTTTTTCTGAAACAATAATAGTCTAAGTTACTCCTTGTTACATCAGCTATCTGCCAGTGAAAGTCCCGTCAAAATCAGTCCAGCCATTTCAAGATTAGCCGCAACAAACAGACATACAGACAAAAAGTGTAAAAAATGTTGTTTTGGTATATGTAGGTATACATCCAAATGCACTTAGTAAAAAGCGGTTATTTTAATATTACAAACAGACACTCCAATTTTATTTATTTGTATAGATAAATTTAAATGAAATAAATAATTTTCTACTTCAAAAAGTATACTACGTAATAACATCAATCATAATTCTTATTTTAAGCCATACATTCGTTTTGTTGTAATTGCAAACGTATGCAATTAATCATGCTGGTTGTTGCAACGTACCGAATAGCACTCGACCGCCATACGCATATATTTATGAAAGACATTTCAAACTATTGATGTGCATCCGGCGATTCATCTTCTCCTACTAGATCGTAAAAATATTGTAATTCATCTAAAGATAACTTTAGATTTGGTTCATTTCGTATCTCTGCATCGAGTGTATTGCTTGAGGCAATAGCATATAAGTACTATTTTTATACAAGCAGTAGAAATAGTTGCCGGATCTTGATAAATATCTCTTATAATACCTATACCTATATATATTTACTCTGCCTGCGAAGCGAGGGGTCCCGGGTTCGATTCCCGGCCGGGGCATGTGTTTATGTGACAGATAAATATTTGTACTCGGGTTATGGGTGTGATTGTGATGTGTTATGTGTGTCGTCCATGCCACCCGCGACACAGGTAATAACCTACTGCGGGGGTATGAGTGTGTTAGCGTTTATTTATTTATTTATTTAAAATAAAGGTTAATAAAGACGATCTTCATAAATAGTGAAAATAATAAAAATATAATTTCAAAGATATTTTATAATTTTAAACTGCTATTTTTATTGTAACTTTGTAACCCAATATTGTCATCTGCGATTAGGTAGATAGATTGATGGAAGTAATTATTTTGTGTCTTACATCTCAAAATCGATCTCACGTGGGAAAGAATAAGGATTGTAAATTAATTCAGGAATAAGAAGTGTTTCGTCTAAAAGTAAGAATGTAGGTTAAGTAACTGTTATCATAATTAGTTCCAAAGTTTAAAGTGTAGGCCAAGACGTTTTTTTTCAAATTATTGTAGGTACTAAATTCGCGCTTTCATACCTACTACACAAACTAGAAAAGAGAAACGCAGAGAAATGCCATGTAAAATAGAAGTATAGTGCTAAATAGATCAAGTTGCTAATGGCCGAGCAACGGAACTAAATTATGCGACTTAATAAGATACGAATTACAATCGTGTAATGTAAATAATTCATAAATATGTATGAACGGAGATAACACGTAAATCACATCGCCGGTAACGGTTGCTCGTTTTATCTAATGAAATTTAACCCTGTTCAAATATTGTTAGGATATCCTAGAGGTTGCAGCTGAACTCAGTTAAGGTTTGCATAGTTTTAAAAAATTGCACGGCTATTAAGAACCTTATAGCAATCATAGCTGTCAATAGTTACGACCGTGCTATGAACAATATGAAGACGTCCGGCAAAAGTATTATTTGTATTGAAAAGACACTATAGTCCTGTAGACCGTTCCGTCACCGACCAACACCGTCGCGTACCTATCATGCGCAGTGCGTGAAAAATTGTCGACGAAAATGAATATTATAATATGATACAGACATAGAACGTCGTCGATCCTTTTCAGTGAACATGGTAGATTCGTGTTGCTTTCCAACAGACTCCTTTATTCACATCTTTATAAGTACACCTATTAAACTATTTAGTTTCTACATTATTACCATAACACACCTAGCTACAAATGCGTTGGAAGTAGGTGAGAAGACAAAGCATTAAACACATGCAATTTTAATACACTAACCTACAAACACTATCAGATGCAAGACTTAGAAGCATAAACATCTAATCTACATATTCAAGAGAACGCAATAAAAAACTACAGTTGGACAGGAGCACAAGCATTAGAGACTGCACTACTTCACCTACATCATTACGAATGAGAAAATATAATTTATTGCTTATAACCCGTACCCATCTATTAACACGATTAGAATAATTTATTGGCATTCGATTTTAACATCGATACTTAGGAGTAGCCATGATTCATCATGCATTGCGTACTGGCGTACTACTGCCTTCGACGCGCTGGATTTACGTGTATAATTATTGAAGTCGATAGTTTTGTAATTTTGTTTAGAAAGACCAAAAAACATTTTTTATTGACAAAATAAAAAATAAAAACTTAAGGGGATTGGCTCGCTCAAATCTCAAAAATACTGTAAGTTTGAAGAAGATTGCAGATGAATCCTTTTGTGCGATTTCCATATAAAAAATATATGGTATACTGAAGGTCATCACAATGATATTCTATTATTTAAAATTTTAATAACCTCTCCCAAATATTGGGAAAAAAATTTGTTAAATAGGTCCTTCTTCAACCTGAATTGTAAATGTTCTCTGTAACGGTTAAATAGTTCGGCATGAATATTGTACTAAAAAATATGTAATGACGTGTTTCACAATTTGTATGGTTTTTTTTTTCTTAATTATTTTAATATTTTGAAAAAATGAATAAAAACCCAAAACTTCACCAGTACCCCGCTGGAGCGCCCCCGCTAAGCCCTGCGTCGCGTGCTCGGGACTCTCGGAACGCGATACATCAGTGTCTCGATGACTCTTGTGACGGGTGGATTGTACGCGCGCTATTTTTTCCAAATAAAAACTAAAACCTCACGTTTTGAAAAATTTTTGAATGAAGTCATATTGTAAATAGTACAAATATAAATATTTCGTAAAAGAACAATAAAAATTAAGTTTGTAAATATATGTAAAGTAGATTATAATTTCGTTTAGTTTATTGACCCTATCATAGAGTAAGACTGACTGTGGCTAATATAATGAATAAATGTAAGTGAAATGTGACCGAGCTCTCCAAAACTATTGGTAAGTACCTACCCTATTGAGTACATTATTTCTAGTGTGTTTATTTTTTTAACGTTTTAGCTATCTTGAGAATTTCGTTTGACGGCGCCGCGGCAGATGGAGACCTAATATGATGATGGACTCCGAAGGTGGGTATTAGCATCTCATTGACGGCACTACGTATAACCATCGTGTTTGGATTCATTTGAATTTTTGAAAGGTCTCATGGAGACCTTGGTGACTAATGATGTCACCTACCTGATGGTGGACTCCGAAGGTGGGTAAAGGATCTCAGTGACGGCACTACGTAGAACCATCGTGTTTGGACTCATTTGAAAGCTCTCATTAAGACCTTGGTGACTGATGATTTCACCTACCTGATGGTGGACTCCGAAAGTGGGTAAAGGATCTCAGTGACGGCACTACGTAGAACCATCGTGTTTGGATTCATTTGAAAGGTCTCATGGAGACCTTGGTGACTAATGATGTCACCTACCTGATGGTGGACTTCGAAGGTGGGTAAAGGATCTCAGGGACGGCATTACGTAGAACCATCGTGTTTGGACTCATTTGAAAAGGCTTTTGGAGACCTTGGTGACTGATGATGTCACCTACCTGATGGTGGACTCCGAAGGTTGGTAAAGGATCTCAGTGACGTCACTACGTAGAACCATCGTGTTTGAACTCATTTGAAAGGTCTCATTAAGACCTTGGTGGCTGACGATGTCTCCTACCTGATGGTGGACTCCGAAGGTGGGTAAAGGATCTCAGTGACGGCACTAGATAGAACCATCGTGCTTGGACTCATTTGAAAGGTCTCATTAAGACCTTGGTGGCTGACGATGTCACCTACCTGATGGTGGACTCCGAAGGTGGGTAAAGGATCTCAGTGACGGCACTAGATAGAACCATCGTGTTTGGACTCATTTTAAAGGTTTCATTAAGACCTTGGTAACTGAAGATGTCACTTACCTGATGGTGGACTCCGAAGGTGGGTAAAGGATTTCAGTGACGGCACTAGATAGAACCATCGTGTTTGGACTCATTTGAAAGGTCTCATTAAGACCTTGGTGACTGATGATTTCACCTACCTGATGGTGGACTCCGAAAATGGGTAAAGGATCTCAGTGACGCCACTACGTAGAACCATCGTGTTTGGACTCATTTGAAAGGTCTCATTAAGACCTTGGTGACTGATGATTTCACCTACCTGATGGTGGACTCCGAAAATGGGTAAAGGATCTCAGTGACGTCACTACGTAGAACCATCGTGCTTAGACTCATTTGAAAGGTCTCATGGAGACCTAGGTGACTGATGATTTCACCTACCTGATGGTGGACTCCGAAGGTGGGTAAAGGATCTCAGTGACGGCACTACGTAGAACTATCGTGCTTGGACTCATTTGAAAGGTCTCATTGAGACCTTGGTGACTGATGATGTCACCTACCTGATGGTGGACGCCGAAGGTGGGTAAAGGATCTCAATGATGGCACTGCGTAGAACCATCGTGTTTGGACTCATTTGAATTTTTGTGTATGGCTTATTACTGACTGTAGCAGCAAAAACATTACATTCGCTCACTTAAGTTATTATGTTTCAGGCAGTTCAGGAACCAGCAAAACTCAGAATTACAAAATCAGGAACTTCAGCCGTTAACAGAAACATACGATCTGTCTGGGATGGAAGTTGATGAGGGAGCAGAGCAAATTTTGCTGGTAACTTATTCTGTTTGCTTACACTATGGTATTTGTTAGATACTAGATAGTTTCCCTAGCTAATTTAATTTGACACTGCATTGTTTGTTTGTTTTAGGTTGAACAAGATGAAGAAGATTTACAAGATTTGATTATTGAAGAAGAATCACAAGCAGAAACAAAAAATATATCTGGAAGACGAGTTATAGATCTAACTTACTTTTTTCCAAAGTACAAGAAATAGGCGGCCATGGTGCTTTAAAAGTTTGAATTGCATGTCCCTGTGACTAAAATTTTAGTCTTTTTTACATAGAACTTGGAACCCATTTAGATCTCAATCGTTTTTTTAACTTGGCTTTCATTTTACATTTATGTTTTTGATAAGATATCATTACTTTTTGTCTAGAAATTATTAGTGTTTATAGATAATGAATATACCCATTATTATTTGTAAAATTACTCTACACAGTGGAACCGCTAATTCACTTGTTTCACTAATTATCAATAACTTTCAGTTTTTAGATTTTTTCCTTTAGATACGCCTGATAGTCTACCTTGATGCAAAATATCTAGTTTCTAGGCCATCTGGAAGTAGGTTATGTTTTTAATCCTATGTCAGTGACTCAGTCACCAAAATGCGGATTTTTAAACGTTAATGTATCAAAAACAGTTTTAGCCACATCTATAAAATTTTAAATTTTAAATAAGCTAAGGGGTTTTAATAAATGTGCCAAATTTCATGTATTTAGGTGAAATAGGTCTCGAATTATGAACGGGTCAAAAGTAACTCGAAATGATTCGTATAATATTACACATTATAATAAAATTATAAAAATTTGCTAGTTTCTGATTTATTCCTTGGTATTTGTATTTGTATACTCAACTACCTATCTGGAAGCCAAATTTTAACTTTCTAGGTCATCTGGAACTAGTTTAGAGTTTTGATCTATAGGTCATTCAGTGATAAAAATGACGATTTTTGGACGTTATCTTAATAGCCGTTTGAGGTGTGTTTATGAAATCTGGAGCAAATATGTATTTCGCAAGTCTCAAGCAATGAGCAATTTTACAGACTTATGTCGAATACTTTTTGAGTTATGAGGGGGTCAAAAGTGGCTCCAAATCGTTCGTGTAATTTTACACGCGGTACTGATCGCCAGTTCTGTTAGCTTGAACTTGGCTGGACACGCTACCGCGCGTACCTGCTAGATATAATGGTGATATTTGAAAATTTAAACTCTACAGATTTCTTGATGCCCCCATAACCTTATTTCCTATTTTTTTATATTTTTTTATATATTTTTTTATTTTTATTAAAATACACTGATCTCCTTCGGCAGGACCAAAGACCTTGATTACTCCTTATTTCCTATAGAATTAATTAATTATTGTAATTTAGAAACAATCACAAAGGGCCATCCATAAATTACGTCACACGTTAGGGGGGAGGGGGTTTCGATGTAGCGTGACATTGTGTGACAAGGGTGGGAGGAGATCCTAAATTTTGTGACGTCACATTCCAAAATCGAATATTTGGTATATATACATATGTATATGTATTTTGGAACTTAATTCATAATATGTGACGTCACACTAGGGGCGGAGGTCTCACAAATGTGACCAGCTGTGACAAAGAGAGGGGGAGGGGTCAGAAAGTCATGAAATTAGTGTGACGTAATTTATGGATGGCCCTCAATGGCAACATTAAAACAAGGTCATCGACTAGATCATCCTAAGTACTTCCGTTACTGAGAACCTATAAGCACTTACCTGGTCATCATCAGACCTTCAGAATGTTTCATGTAGTAGCACCCGTGCTCAATTAGATAAATGTTGAAAGCTAGGTCATCCTAAGTACTTCCGTTACTGAGAACCTATAAGCACTTACCTGGTCATCATCAGACCTTCAGAATGTTTCATGTAGTAGCACCCGTGCTCAATTAGATAAATGTTGAAAGCTAGGTCATCCTAAGTACTTCCGTTACTGAGAACCTATAAGCACTTACCTGGTCATCATCAGACCTTCAGAATGTTTCATGTAGTAGCACCCGTGTTCAATTAGATAAATGTTGAAAGCTAGGTCATCCTAAGTACTTCCGTTACTGAGAACCTATAAGCACTTACCTGGTCATCATCAGACCTTCAGAATGTTTCATGTAGTAGCACCCGTGCTCAATTAGATAAATGTTGAAAGCTAGGTCATCCTAAGTACTTCCGTTACTGAGAACCTATAAGCACTTACCTGGTCATCATCAGACCTTCAGAATGTTTCATGTAGTAGCACCCGTGCTCAATTAGATAAATGTTGAAAGCTAGGTCATCCAAGTACTTCCGTTACTGAGAACCTATAAGCACTTACCTGGTCATCATCAGACCTTCAGAATGTTTCATGTAGTAGCACCCGTGCTCAATTAGATAAATGTTGAAAGCTAGGTCATCCTAAGTACTTCCGTTACTGAGAACCTATAAGCACTTACCTGGTCATCATCAGACCTTCAGAATGTTTCATGTAGTAGCACCCGTGCTCAATTAGATAAATGTTGAAAGCTAGGTCATCCTAAGTACTTCCGTTACTGAGAACCTATAAGCACTTACCTGGTCATCATCAGACCTTTAGAATGTTTCATGTAGTAGCACCCGTGCTCAATTAGTTAAATGTTGAAAGCTAGGTCATCCTAAGTACTTCCGTTACTGAGAACCTATAAGCACTTACCTGGTCATCATCAGACCTTCAGAATGTTTCATGTAGTAGCACCCATGCTCAATTAGATAAATGTTGAAAGCTAGGTCATCCTAACTATTCCCGTTACTGAAAACTGATCAGTACTTACCTGGTCATCATCAGACTTCAGAATGTATCATTTAGTAGAATGAAAGCTACATAATATATCAGCAGGCATAATGCATAGTGTAGTTCAAAATAAATAAATTATTATCATGTAGGCAGGTACTCGTACAAGACTACAAAAACTATAGGAACAAAATGTATTCGAAGATCTCTCAGAGAGCGAATATAAATAGGCAAAAACGATGAAAACTCTGTGCCACATGTTTTCTTGCTTTATCTTCAGTTCGTTTTATTGTAGTATAGTCGTTGGTCGGTAGATGGCGCTTAGTTAAAAAATACTAGTAGAGGGACCAAATCTTCAAGGTCATCGGGCAAGGCAATCCCCTTAAAACATACATACAAACACACAATAATAAAAAGATTATAACAAAAAGTATTATTAACAAAATAATTTATTTATTTTATTAACAATTTAGAGTCAAAAATTATCTTGTGTACTGCAGACGATGCATTATCCTAATATATATAAATTATGTGTCACGTTGTTTGTCCCTGATGGACTCCTAAACTACTTAACCGATGTTAATCTTTGCACACCGTGTGCAGTTTGATCAACTTGAAAGATATAGAGGAAACTTACAATGTTCCTTAAAAAACTTTTGACAGAACGAAGTCTGTCCGGGCAGCTCGTGATTATATAAAAAGTGCCCCATACAGCATTGTTTTGATTATGCAATTAAGCTGATTGTCAGCGTGGACTTAAAAGAGTGCAATTTAAACGAGCAGGAGATAGATAAAACGACTTACATCGCAAAAAGGACAATCTTTGTAATAACCTAATCAACAGTCAGATAGACAACGGATGGCACCCTCCCAATAAAGTGTTAAAAGATAAGTTTTGAAAGACAGAAAAGAAAAGAAGGTATATAATAATTATTTACCAGCCCATCGATATAGAGCGATGTGAGGATGATGTATGTAATGACATTAGTATCAGACAAGTAGGGCATGGGAACTGCATGGCGATACCCATTCTCGAACTCCGGACACACTACACAGGCCGCGGTAGCTAAGCGGTCGTGACATTCATAAACGAATGATCGATATTCAAACTATCTATTGATCTCACATTGTCATTAATCAGACCACGTCTTATGTTGCTGTCTCTCTCCTATTCCTTGCAAGTCTTGTAACTGATAGTGATTATTATCTTACGCAGTACGTACCGAATACGTCAAGTTTTAATTCAAACCTTCGTAGTTGCGTACAATTTACGATGTTTTAAACTAAACTTTAATATAAAATGAAAAGGAGAAAAAGAAGAACTAAAAAAAATGTAAAATAAAAGTAGTTTCTATTGCAGTTGTCAAATACCGCGCCCACGGACTTACATGGACATACATACTATACATAGTATTGTTGAAGTATTATTCAACAATACTAGCAGTGCTCAAAACATATTACACATTTGTTTAACAATAATATCTATATTACTTATTTCTTATTGTCTTTATTTTAATTAAGATTTAGTTAAGACCAATCTGCAGAGTCTCGAGCAGAGGCGCAGAGTAGCCAGCCTCTCGGTTTTGTTTAGGTCACATTTTGGAGTGTGCGCAGGAATTACTTGAATTAATACCCCCTTCCCCGTTCTTCCATCGAACGATACGACGCACGGCTTGTATCTCCACCCTTTCATGGTGAACATCCCGTCGGTACAGACGACGCGGTTTGTGTCTTCATTCTTTATGCGCACCGCGAAGGATTGGATTAGCTTGTCTACGTCTGCGCTCCCGCCCACCTATGATGTGGATGTCTTCAAGAAAAGAGTGAATAGGCTTTTATTAAGTTAATGCGCTCACAATAGGGTATTTGACTAATTTTTAAATCATTTTAATTTATTCTTTATTACAAAATAAACCCACTCCATTGATATTTCCGAAAAAATTAACAGTATTGTTAATAAAAATCAATGTTAAAGTTTAAACTTCCAAAACCGCGCCAAAAACGCTGTTTCTGTCATGGCGGCGGTCTATGATACGTGTGACGTCACACGCAAGTATCTTTAAGATTCTATATAGGAAAGATTTGATTTTTTACTAGCGTGTGACGTCATCAAAGTTGTCACCAATCACAGGGCGTTTCGGTCACTGGTAAAATTTCCTAAAATTACAGTATTTTAATTTCGTGTTATTTGCAAAAATATACGTGATTTACTTGAAAATAAAGTGAAATATGTTTTTTAGTGCTACTATCTGATAGAATAATAACAATTTGTAGTATATGTTCAATGTTGTCAAATACCCTATTCTGGACCACATTTCCACTTACCATCAGGTGGGATAGTGGTCAAGCATTAACATGTAGTAAGTAAAAAAAATAAAATAATAATAATAATGCTACAGGGAGATAAGCAATTATTCCTAACATAAAATAAATAGGTAGCAGTAAGGTCACTCTATTCAATTCACAGTATAGATTTTTTCACGGACAATACAAAAAAATACCTGTGACATATTCAAATGAACTCTAATTCCACAAATACGATATTTTTTACAAAATCTTCAATGAGGTTATAATTGTTATAAAGTTATGAAATAATATTTAATTAAAGCTTCTAATATCAAAAAATGCCCATAAAGATTTAAATTTTCATTACATTGTTTCGATATTGCCAATGTACCGGTCTTGTTAAAGACGACCGCGACGCGACGTTGACAAGTGGTCCTTCTGTCCATATCTATTTAGTGTTCAAAGTGCATAAGGCTGCGCGGCGTCCGCACTCTGCAGGTCAGCGACCCCGCGCCGGCGCATTGTTCCGCGAATGCGTCCGCGCACGGAAACGGGAGCGAACCGAGAACATTAGCCGTGGATGCGCTCATACACACTTATTGGAAAAATGAAGTACTTTTATGAATTATTTTGTGTAACCTAATACATCAAATCAATAAATGTATGTGCCTGCCTGCCTCATTGCTTCTTATGAATTTAAGAAGCTTATTATGATTATTATATTATGATAGGTACCTACTTCAAAAATATTTAAAATATTTTTAAACATAAAATAATAAATTAGGGACCTAGAATTTGATGTCAGTGTCAGCAAAGCCGTCAAATTCAACTGCAGCGAATAGCGTACTGCAGATCGTCTACTTTAAAACCGGGCAAGTGCGTGTCAGACCACGCGCAATGTAGGGTTCCGAAGTACCATAGTACGTTTATCGACTAACACTCGATTAACTATTTATGCTAACATAGCCGTGATAGTTTTTCTTGTAAATTCATCATATAACCAATTTTTGGGGAATTTTTTCATTTGTTCAACTCCAACCGTTTAGCCGGCAGGGGTGAGGGGACACTTGACTCTAACCTAAATTAGCTCTTTAAAGCCAAATATTTCACAAACGGACCGCTAATTCCAAAAATGGTCTTAGAAGATCCATAATATTTTTGAAAGACCTAACTATAGGGTACACGTAAAAAATAAAAAATGAACGTGGGGGCACGTTATATTATTGTTATAAATTGTAATTGGCAATACTTATGAAACATTTTTTATTACATAAAATTATGAATAATAATTGTCGCTTCAATATTGTATTAAATAAACAAAAGTAAATATTTACAGTTACATGGTGTAACTTTTTAAAATGTGTAATTTTATAAAAGATCTTTACGTATAAAATCTGTACTCTGAATGTAAATATTGTAAATTATAGTTTAATTATTAAATGGACTTATCCAATAGTTTCATCGATCCATGTATCTCTGCATCTGTCGAAAGTTATTTGTGGCGTAAACAAAACTGGTCCACGCTAACTATCTTACACGAAATAATTAGATACGCGCCTGCGAGATCTATCATCGCTCCGCCCGCACGCCCGCGCGCGCCGCACATTAGTTCCGCCACTGTTATAAACAATTGCTTTTACAATAATCTTACACCTGTTTAAAATACAAGCGAAAGACTTTAACACAATTATTTTACGAAAATATACCCCATGTGAATATTGATTATTGATAGTATTATTTTACCATGCAAGCAGGGGCGTAGCTACAGCCTTATCAGCCGTATCAATTATACGGGGCCCACAGCGTATAGGGGCCCCACTAACACTCCCAAAAAAAAGCTCGCCAGCGGCCTACGACTGCTAGGGTTGGCACTCCTTTTATATTTGACAGCTGACGTTGAGGGAGCCCCACAACAAATATCGGTATGGGGCCTCCTTAGGCTAGCTACGCCTCGCTAGGAGTTCATCCTTTCCGTACAAGTAACACTTTCATAGCTCTATGTTATCACGTCACCATTCGCCGACCCTCTAAAACAGGAAAGATAGGCGTTTAAATAACATTTTCAAGCTACCTTCGTGACAAGTGAAGCCCCATAATGTTGGAGTACAATAATTTATACGAGCCCAGAAGAAATTAGCTGTCCTCGCTCGGCCTCGACGTATTTACGATTTGATGTCAATAAGTTTCTTGTAAAAGCTCGACTAATGTCTGTGAAGTTGTATCTGAACATTCACATTTTTCAAAATGGCAATTGATCAATAATATGAATAGTACCTTTATAACCGTAGTATGATTTAAAGATAATAATAAATAAAAATATATAAGTGGCTTATGTAGTTTAATTAAATATTAAGTCTTAAAAATAAATAATACTAGAAAGTCGCTCTACAGTCAAAATTAGACTGCAGATTCTATAGTTCATTTTGTAAAAGGGTTACCTATTGATAAGTACCTACCTACTTATTGCAGATTTGCAGACCCCAATTATCTTCAAACAATGCTTATGCTCTCAAAATAAGATACTTTTATTCGTCATTACTTGCAGTTCGAGAAAGACCTAACTTAGTGACGAGCGAAGTATCAGAGTTACTCGTCGTTCATAGACTCGTAGTGGCAGATATGAAGCTTATCAGGCCCTACTTACCCTAATTATGAATCGAGTGTTGCGCATCCAGTACCGCAACATGATCGATGCTCACGGCGAACCGCGGCGCTTCCAGCGAGATTTCCTACTGAAATGTAGTGTTTTATAGCATAAAGTTAGCTTTTCTACATATAGTTCGTAAGTAGCGATAGATTTTAAGATTTTCAATACGCATTTCGTACGCATATACTTAGTAAAAAAAATTAATTAAGACAGAAAACGCAGAAAACTCCTCATTAATCAATATTATTTTTATTATATTTTTACAGTGTGATTGATTTGCAAGATATAAAAAAATATGCACTAAAATTATTCAGGGACACTAACCCCTAAGGAACTAAAGAAACGAAAAATTAGAATAAGAAAGTCATACAAAATGTAGAACAATAGCAGTAAAATTTATACGAGATTTGTAAGCAAGAAAAAATCCACGAAAACCGTTAAATAACAGACTTTTCGAACATTAAGAATCTTTTCCCAAATAAATCTAATTCAGACTTTGCCGGTTTTCTTTTTCTTACTTTTCTTCGATGCTATAATCGTTTTTACTAGCGTAAGCAATCCAGATTACCAATAGCTGTCTATAACACTGTAGCTAGGATGTCATTGGACTATTTATGGTATCAAATCGGACTTTCAAACAATAATGTTTGTGACAAATTAAAATATCCTTGAACCCGCTACTTATTTCTTTCGGCGCTCATTTTAATACAATACTTAGATTATTTGTCGTGTCAGAGCTGGTACCTGATTCATTTGTATGCTTAAGCATATAAATATCTAATTAAGCTCCTCAGTCCCACGTAAATCAAGCTCTAAGATTCTAAACAGCATAATTTATCGTAAGCTCCACTGTAATCTATCAATTTATTATCTAATCAAATCAAATGTATGGCTTTATTGAATAATGCCCGAGTTTATTAGTCTAAGAAGTCTTAGGACGCCTATCGTTAATATCCATAGCGGTGAAAATAATTTGAATTTAATGCTCCCTCCCAGCATTACCGCTTTCTAATATGATTGTTCTCGCCCGATATAAATTAACTTGTATAACCTTTAAATACCATTTGAAGATTAAAATCTATAATAGTAAATTGGCAACTTTCCCACAAACCATCCGAAATTTCAAGTGTATCTGATCTGATAATCGGAACGGACACCTTTTGATACCGATCAAAAATTTGCATACGGCTTGGTCTTGTTATTATGTTCAATCATAGAATCTGTCTATTAGTAAAGTAGATGGTGATGTGGTGGGTACTTTTAGTAGCAATAAATTTCGCGTATATTATAATTTAATATGAGATTCATGACAACCTATAATTTTTCCATTGCTAGCCGCGGGTCTTTTCTAACAATGAAAGTCATTAGTCCATTGTCTGCATTGGCAAAGTGTTGATTAGTAAACTTCACACACTTTTGTGGACATTATGAAATACTTTCAGGTTTCCTCGTAATGTACAATATAATAAATAAGAAAATAAATAATTGAAAATATATGTGTGTGCAGGCGTGTGTACTACATAGCGTTTATTATAGGAATACAGTAATATGTTGCACATCTATTTTGTGGAAATACATTTTAAGTCGTTAATTATTTATTGCAAATTTTATTATCCTTGCCTCTCCTAAGAGAAATTAGAATTATACTCACGTTGTACTCAATAGTGTTGGTCCTTAGATTATATCTACGAGAAATGTGTTACCAAAAGTAAGAATTAGCCGGCTCCGCGACGCGTACGAAACAAATATCCAAAGTGCAACTGTGTCTGCCGTATCTAGAAAATTGTTGGAGAAGTTCAAACATACGTAGCGTAACGTGTTATAGCGCGAAGTAGTTCATTTATTGTTTATTTTTAACCATCGTTTCGGTTGAAAGATATATTATTAACAACGTTCAACATACACAAAAAATCTTAAAATCAAAGGATTTATTGAGTTAATAAATACCCCTAATATTAGTTTTTCCAAATATCTTCTATGAAATTATAAAAACACATAATATTATCATTGAAGCAGGATCCGTTCAGCTGGTAAATCGGTTTACAAGCTCCGTTTAATCCACTGGAATCTCGATTTTTACAATTTCCCTCGCGACACATAGGCACATCGATAACATACGGTTTATCTACGAGTACAGTGTTAACGTACTGGTTGGTATGTGTTAGCATTATTTTCATCGGTGAAACATTTCTCTGCGTATTATGATAGAACATCTATCATGTTCACAATCACATATCATGATGAGATACCGTTGTCATAATCACAATCGAGATGTACACGGCCAATCGACCGGAAACCTCGCGTCACGTCACGTCTCATCTCGTCTGCCATGCCTAGGTAATGAATTGACACCATAGACTTAAATATATAGACACGCTGTTCAGTACTTACAGTTTGTTCACCTGAGGTTAACCCAATTGGGTTCACCTCAGTTTAGTCTGTTGCGAGCAAGCTACACAAGTAAATGTCACGTTAGAAAAACTCCGACTGTTCAAAAACACTTAATAACGTATTATTGTTTATTGAGCACAGTTAAAACGTTCTCATTATTTACGTTTGAACTGTATTTCACTTTATTTAATCATAATTGGTAAGTAACTATATTTTTATTTACAGCCTTAAAAATTATTTAGTGTCAAATATTTAATACCGACATCTTGAACCAAACTTGACAGAACGAACACAGAGTACTTAATCACTACGGAACAGGGTTGCCAGACGTCGCGGAGTGAGAGATCGTATGGTGGGTAAATAAAAGTCGTATTTCCTAAGATGGCTCCAGAAAAAAAATAGTACGATTCATTTAATGTAGGTACTAAAACTTTAATTAGTTTTAGATGGCGGTCTACAAAACGAAATTGAAAGAAAAGTAATAATTAAAACTATAAATTAAAATAAAATCTTCTTATCTTTATATATATAAATTACGTGTCATGTTGTTTGTCCGCGATAGACTCCTAAACTACTTAACCGATTTTAATCAAAGGGCTTCCAACATTTTTGTATGGAACCTGGCATACCTACAAGTCCGCCATTTTGAAAAAACCTCGATTCGGCGGCCAGTGATGAAACATGTGTCAATCGATAGAGTAAATGATTACGATCAAAAAGTATACAGTGATGAAATGTCGTAAGTGGTATACTTTCTGAGATATTTGAGTTCAAACCCGTAGAAAAATAAAGTAAAAAACTTTGTTTCGGCGGATATTGATAAAATATGTGTCAATCGATAGACTAAGTGATTACGATCAAAAAGTATTAAGTGATACAATGTCGTAAGTTATATACTTTCTGAGATATTTGATTTCAAAACCGTAGGAAAATAAAGTAAAAAAACTTCGATATACCTATCTTCAGCTTACGTAAGTATGACCACATTTCCCAGTTTGATTCCTAACTTAAATGGCTACCAATTCGACACAGGTGAAACTTCAGAATTCTCTCAACATTTTATGTTATTTTGAATAATGTGTCTTCTCCTGTTTATTTAAAGGAAACCCATAGCACTGCTTATTTCGGGAATTCCTTTGCAATACTGTTCTGGAACTCCTTGCTTGTAGACATCAAAAGACTACCAAAAGTTCCTTCAAGAATCACGTCCGGCAGCACTACCTGAAGCAATTAGAATGTCCTCGCCCGTGGTCTTCAACCACATGTTATATACGTAGTTATAAATATTTATGTACTTAATATATAATATAATATGTATAAATGTAAATATGAATAAATATGTATTTATTTAGTTTTGTTAATGATATTGTGATATTTTATATGTATATACAGTCCCTGGCCAAATTATTAGACGCACTATAGATTTTGTGCAAAATCTTAATTTTCATGTGTTCTACTCATCAGAAATTATTATTAGATACATTTCTATACCTTGTGTGTATAATATACTTAATTATCTAATTGTCATCACAAATAAAACATCATTTTTAAAGAAAAATATTTATTTATGAATTATTGAATTTTTTTTAAATTTATGATATACAACTTTAATATTTTGTTGAACCGCCTTTTGCCACTATGAGAGCTTCAATTCTGCGTGGCATGTTGTCAATGCAAGACTGTACTGTCTCCTGCATTTGAGGATGATGGTTCCACACATGTATGATCTTTTCTAAGAGCTGCGTTTTATCTGTGATCATATCTTTAGCTACTTCTCTCTTCATCAGTTTTAACAGAACGTGCTGTGTGGCAGGGAGCGCCATCTTGCATAAAAATAAATGGTTCCCCATTCGGAAACCATTCTCTGAGCTGCGGAACCAAACAATTCTGCAAGACTTCTTTGTACTGATCTTGCCTCATTATACCTTTCACCACGTACAGACGTCCAGTACCTTTGCCGCTGATGACTGACCAGATCATCACTTTCGTAGGGTGCTTAACAGTCTCAACGACGCAGTCAGGATGAAACTTTTCTCCACGACGACGACGCACAAACTGAGCTTTATTCTACAAAATTTAAAATGTGTTTTCATCGCTGAAGCAGACTTGTCAAAAATAGAAAAAAAATATTAATATCCAAGGTACCAATGCTGATTCTTCATTAATTAATCGTAAATGATAAAATTAATATCAACTTACCGATCTCCAGAAGTCCACATCTTTATCACGCCACTGTTTGGCCCACTTCAGACGTTTTGCTTTCATTGCAGCTGTTAATTTAGGCTGCCTGGCGGGTCGGTAGGCTTTAAAATCTAAATCTTTCAATTTTCTACGAACAGTGCGCTCAGACACATTCACATTAGCATCTTCCAGTTGAGATTTTATCAGTTTTGTAGTAGCAAACCCGTTTTCCAGGCAGATTTTCTTCAGGCATCTTTCTGACCTTGGAGTAAAAATAGGCTTCCTGCCGCATTTTTTCTTTCGTTTCGAGCTCAATTCCTGTCCTGATTCAATTTCCTTCTTTATACGTCTTACACTTGCTTCAGACACCTTCAATCTTCGTGATATTTCACGGTTCGAAAACATTTTAGCATTAATGAGGGCTTTTACTTCAGCTTTTTTACGTGGTGAAAGGTCACCTTTTTTACCCATGATTAAAAGGTCCTAATTGATAATTTCTGGTTAGCAAAAACACTGCACATAAAATAAATAAATAGCTGTGCAGATTAATACTCAGAAACAAAAAAATACAGCGACCAAAAGCTCGTAAACACGTCCGCACCTGTAGCACGCGAGAACGCGAATGAAACAGGTTTGTACTTGTTTACGCTATTGTACTATAAAGTTAACACTGTAACACATAAAAAATAAATATAAATTGGAACTAAATAATAAATTTCCTAAATAAAAGTAGTCATATGTAAGGTTAAATGTAAAGAATATTGCATATAATCTAGTGCAACAAATAAAATTATCACTATCCTACAGTGCGTCTAATAATTTGGCCAGGGACTGTAGTTATAGTGTTGATCCACTAATAAATAAAAAAGACAATTAATTACCAATGTTTTATTTTTCTACGGGTTTGAACTCAAATATCTCAGAAAGTATATCACTTACGACATTTTATCACTGAATACTTTTTGATCGTAATCACTTAGTCTATCGATTGACACATGTTTTATCAATATCCGCCGAAACAAAGTTTTTTACTTCATTTTCTACGGGTTTGAACTCAAATATCTCAGAAAGTATACCACTTACGACATTTCATCACTGAATATTTTTTGATCATAATCATTTATTCTATCGATTGACATATTTTACATCACTGGCCGCCGAATCGAGGTTTTTTCAAAATTGCGGACTTGTAGGTATGCCAACTAGGTTCATTGCCCATTGCACACCGTGTGCAGTTTGATCCAACTTGAAAGATAGGATAGCTTACATCTCAATGTATATTCGCAATATTATTTTATTGCAATTTTTTTTTGATAGAACGAAGTCTGTCCGGGCAGCTAGTTATAATATAAATTTACATAATAACATACAAAATTATAAATGTAGAAATATCGGGACATAGGTAATTATAATGTGCGCCATCTATTGATAAATCTATGAACCTATAATAATTATATCATGAACCTATTATACTCGTACATAATTTTCTAACAATGCATACAAATACATATTTAAATTATTAATGTTTACTTACGATGTTAAAAAAATATATAGTAGTCACTCCGAGATGAACTGGAAAAAGGCATAAATCGTATGATTGTCGCCATGGATATAATTATAACTTTTAACTGGATACATAACTTCGAGGTACTTGAAGACAGATGACGTCACAACGGAATGACTATTTGACCAACCGCAGACCGGATTGAGATTATCCTTCATAATTGTGGGGTGTTATGTCCTATTTTCCAAATGTTTTCTAATAATTTTTTTGGTGGTAAAAAAATATATTATTGTATTAACACATTTTATTATAATTTCTTCAAAATTGTCCTTACGTCATGAAAACGGATGTTGAAGGTGATAATGAAATGAAACAATGTAATTTATTACGGTACATTTCTTTTATTTTAAGTGCACAACACTTATAAAAAAAAATTAACACAGCTGAATGATATATCCTGGCATTACAGATAACACAATGAATGGATGAACACAATGGTCATTCCGTTATGACGTAATTAATCCTCAGGTACCTCTACAAAGTAATCCAGACAGAGTAATATATCCATGGTATATGTCCAGTTATAGTAATGTATCCATGATCTCTTTCGGAGTAGGGTGTTGGCAACACTGGGCGCATATTGACTCTGTGATTGAGTACTCTGTGGCACGAAAGCGTGACACGAAATTTGTTAAGAACAGCGTGTCTATATATTTAAGTCAATGATTGACACTTCGATGTTGCGTCCGTCATCACTTTGGTATTACAGCATAATACAGTGCCGTACCTAGTAAAAAATCTTTTTTTTTTCGTTGTGTAACAAATTTATATTAGAAGCCTTTGAATTCCATGTCAAGCAAATTGAATTTTAGATTTTTTTTCTCCAATATATTTATACTTACTTTTAATTGTGTTCATGTGTATGTATCGCTGTGGAAATAAAATTAATTCTATTCTAATCAAATAATGTTTCATTGCACTGCAATTTTTATTTATTTATTTATTCAGCCTTTGATTACTTCCAACAAAATATACAGGGTCAAAAGTATATGATAGTGGTTAAATAATGATTGCACACTCAGTGACTTAAAGCAAGTCAACGTAAATGAAAAATGGCATGGCGATCGATAAACCATACCAGCACACAGCCTACATTATTTAAATAATACCACGGTTTTGATACTAAATGGGTATGAAGTTTCTCAAAAATACATATTTTCTGTCAATAAGTTCTTATGTAAGGAGTATGTATTAACCCCGGACGCAAAAAGATGGTGTTAGAAGTTTGATGTGTCTGTCTGTGGCATTGTAGTTCCTAAAGACCTAAACCAATGGACTGATTTGAGTACGGTTTTTTTTAAGTTAACGCGTTAAGCAACAGCGGAGTTTGAATGGACGACCGCTAGTGGCAAAGTTCTTGAGAGTTACCGTGTTTCGGAGAGCACCTTAAGCTTGGTATCACTAACTGGACTCATTGAAAATCAGCGCCGTAGCCAATGATATTATAATGTAAAAAAGAGGTAGATACACACTAGCGCGCCGACGATGAAGAGCGTAAGAACAGGCAATTGACCGTTCTGCTCGTAGTCGCTCTGTCAATACAAGACGATACGCACGCTTTTGTTGTTGTCAGAAGTACTTGACATTTGACATACAGCGTTAAAATGCCTTCGTGTATTATACCAATGTGATTGGTGTAGTGAAACAAAAGAAAAACTTGTGTGTCTTGTAGCTCTTTTCGGAACAGATTTTTTGGTTGATTTGTAAGGGTATAACGTATCTACATTTTTTAAATATCATTGGCCGTAGCCAATACTGCAGCATTAGACTGAATGAGTTTCATTTTCTGGGCCACTGGACACATGCGAACGTTATAGGACAATGTAAATATAAATACTTTTTTTTGGTTATATATTTTTCTGTGTGTCTTGTAAATTTTGTTTGGGTGTTTTATGGCCACGGAAATAAACATTTTCTTTCTTTCTTTATGATATATGACTATACCATAGTACTCACTCGAATTCTAAAGGAAAATTGAGTAGGTGTACATATTCTACGTACAATTAAACTGCTTCGTAGGTACTTGCCAAACCCTTAGGGCTAGAAACTTAAAATTTCGCACACGTATTCCTCTTATGACGTAGGCATCCACTAAGGAAGGTTTTTTCAAAATTCAACCCCCAAGGGGTGTAAAGCCCAAGGGAGTGATAAGCATAATTTCCACGTGCGAAGCTACGAGCAACAACTAGTGCTAATACATATATTACGCTTCATATACACTTACTGTCACATTAAACACAAACCAATAGAATATATTTCTTACTATAATATGAATTAAATAAGATGCAATGTATCTAATGCAAAAGAAAGTTTGCATAAAGCGAACAACGTTCACGCCTTACAAATTAGATACATTTTAATACTACCTCCATTGCTTACATCACGGCTATTCAGTACTATAACAGTACAAAAATGCAACATCATGTGATCGAGAATATTCGAGAAGAATACGCATAGAGGCGTCCGAGCGAGTGACATCTTGCAATGTAACAGTATTGTCCACTCGATTTAACACGATCATGTCTTAGGCGGTGACTGTACACGGCGCGGCGGCGTCCACAATTTGATGCGATTGAAAATTAACATTACAATATATTAGTACTGTAGTGTGAACACTTTGTATGCTGTATTCTTCGGCACTATTATGGACTTGTATTTTTATATCAATATTCACAGGGGCAAATTAAGCTCATAACGTGGTGTTTAAATTGGTTCTAGAACTAATGCGAATTAATACATAATTATATTATTCAACGCGGCAACTTCGTTCATAAGAGATCTCACGTTGTTCATAAGAGAGAGAGTGAAAGATATGTTACATTTTACTTGTATGAAAATTGTGTAAAATCTTCTTGACTGTCTTCATACATGTCAAAATTGTTAAGAAACATAATAAAATATTATTATGATCAAATTATATTATAAGAGATACGAATATCCGATTATGTGGCTTCAACCAATTAATGGCCCACTACTGGGCACGGGTCTCTCCTCTTGTTGAGGCCTAGAGCATACTCCACCACGCTGCTCCAGTGCGGATTGGTGGAGTATCCGATTATGATCACCATGAATACATGATCTGCACATTTTCTTGCTCATTTTTATTCTTTACACATATACTTAACAGTGGAATAATTCATCGTTTTCATAGTGATGAGCGCTATGACGTCAACCTGACGCTGAAAATGGGGCCCGCGTCAGTTAACGTCCGATGCTAGTGCCTGTAATAGACAAAGGCCTTAGAAAATCGACGCCGCGGTGCCGTGTAGCATCCGACGCATTCCATTCCGACCAAGTGAAACGTATCTACTGAGAGGTGCTCACAAGCTATCAGCTTCTAGTGATAAATGATCGCGTTCAAATACGAGCCGAAATACGAAACTTTTGTTAACTTTGGCTTTCCGAAATTTGATCCATTAACGTTTTCGTTCCGCTGACTTTCGGTAAAAAATATCTATGAGGTTCAAATCGTGAGTAATCGTGACACCGCGTCCCGTTAACTTTGTTTTCTATAACTCGCATCACATTTATTTGAACCGCTATGATGAAACAGATTTATGAATGAGAACTTAATACAAATTGTTGTGATGACATATGGTATACAATACGAGATGTACTTACCTACCTGTCAAGATATTTTTAATGTATTTCGAGAGTTGCTCGTTTGCTATCTCAAGATAGGCTTAAAAGGTGGCAGGATACTAAATAAAAGTCCCGTTATTATAATTTATTACATGCTTCGAATATATTTTTGAATCCCATTAAGTTTTCAAGTTTTAACTGATATTTTTTATAATATATTTTAACCAGCCCTTTCATTTTATAGGTAAGCTTCTTTTTAGTCCAATCGATTCTGAATGTGATTCTAATTTTAAACGCTTATAATAAGTGAACCGTTAAAAATCTATTTTCTCATTGGTTGTGAAGAAATCTAAAAGCGTACATATAATATTTTACAAATCTAACTCTAATCCATCTCTGGACGTGTGTAATGCAACGTGTACTCATTTATTCGCTTGGCTTTTATCAGACGACGTGACGTGATAGTAAATCCCGGTTTCTCTCGAGACGAATGGCCATAGCAGTGACCGTTACCACCAATAGAAATTGTGATCTACAACCATAAGTGTTTCTGGAAGGTGGTTTGATTATTTTAACATAGTAACGAGTGGGACCGATTTCTACGTAATTGAAATGTCTGGTATAAAGTTTTAAGTTATTTGCCGTAACATTTATTCGAATTGACAAGTTATTGCTGGGTTATTTATTTATTTAAAACTTTATGCCCCATACATAAGTACAGATGACAAAGGCGGACTTAATGCTAAAAGCATTCTCTGAGAGAATTTCTCTCCCAGTTAACCTTCAGGCAGTATCAACACAATGATATGGCGGCATGGATAAATATAGAAAAGAATTAAAATACGACTATGTACGGTTATGTACTGTCTGTAGGTAGGTAACTAGGTACTGTCGCTTGATTTAAGTGTGCTCAATTATCAGACATTAAGATTTCCGCTTACAAGCCGGATTTCGGTTTAACGATGATTGATTTAAGCGGAAAGGAATATACTTACTTCTAAGAATATTACGTACATACAACTATTGCGAATAAAAATGGAAAAAGGAAGGGCTTTTATAGTGTATCTTATTCATTTGAACTTATACTAAATAAGTTCTCTAAACATTGAGACATAATTAGCATATAATTATATTTATTATACTTATTATGATCTTTAATTAGGTAACCCTTCGACAGATCCTTAATTGCATTGGAAAACCTAGTGCCTAGCTAGGTGTAATCATAGGAGGCGCACCCAAAACTTTAATTTTATTCCGCTTTTTATAAATTTCCTGCTACCTCACATCATTACGCTGCGTCGGAGACACTCGGGCGGCATGAAAACCTCTGATAGGTACTTAGATTGGGCACTAACCTTCCACCAATTCGCACTGGAACATCGTGCTGGATAATGCTCTAGGCCTCCTCAAAAGTAGAGACCCGTGGTCATTAATGGGTTAAAGCTAGCAGCATGAGAAACATAATACGAGAAAACAATAAAAGTGATTAGGAAATTAGGAATCTAAAACGATCCTACCTCATGTTCCCATTTTTTATTAGGGTTCCGTAGCCGAATGGCAAAAAACGGAACCCTTATGGATTCGTCATGTCTGTCTGTCTGTCTGTCTGTCTGTCCGTCCGTATGTCACAGCCACTTTTTTCCGAAACTATAAGAGCTATACCATTGAAACTTGGTAGGTAGATGTATTCTATGAACCGCATTAAGATTTTCACACAAAAATAGAAAAAAGCAATTAATTTTGGGGGTTCCCCATACTTAGAACTGAAACTCAAAAATGTTTTTTTCATCAAACCCATACGTGTAGGGTATCTATGGATAGGTCTTCAAAAATGATATTGAGGTTTCTAATATCATTTTTTTCTAAACTGAATTGTTTGCGCGAGAGACACTTCCAAAGTGGTAAAATGTGTGTCCCCCCCCCCCTGTAACTTCTAAAATAAGGGAATGATAAAACTAAAAAAATTATATAATATACATTACCAAGCAAACTTCCAACGAAAATTGGTTTGAATGAGATCTAGTTAGTAGTTTTTTTTTTAATACGTCATAAATCGTAAACCGCAAAAAACATTGATCAAAGTTACAACGAACTACAAGAACTTTTATATTATGTTACTTGCTGCTACGGAACCCTTCATGGGCGAGTCCGACTCGCACTTGGCCGCTTTTATCTTTAAAATACCTATAAGGACAAGTTGATTTAATTTGAATATTATAATTGAACAATAAGTAACGCCACGCTACTTTTAAATGCTAATTCACCTATTTGACCTGTAGCGCTACTGATACAAGCGATCTCGCAATAATTATCGTTTAAAAGATAATCCCTGTTATTCAAAATTTATGGGCGTGTCGAATGCAATTACATTGGCAATTAGAAAACCGTCATATATCATTGTCGTCGATGTTGCTAGGGATCGTCAGAGGAACTTACATGAGTCTTAATTACGCCCACTGGCTGGACCATTTATTACGTTCGTTTCGTCTCCTACATTAAATTAACTCTTAACTGTAAATGTATAAGGTCTGATTTCCAAAACCCGTATTCAGTACACTACATAATAAAGGCCCGTGTAATATTTGTGAAACATCGCTACGAAAGCTACTATTCGGTAGGCAACGAGGAAGTATGACCTATGTGACTACCGCTCAATAAACCAATTGAAGATTTCTCCTGTGAGCAAGGTTTAAGAAATCGGAGACTTAATTTAACGATAGAAAATGTATTCACCGTTCTCCAACCAATTTCTATCTGAGTAAGGACAATTACCAGTATTAAATGAGGCTATTCATCAATATAGTGTTTCCGCGGGATCGTGACGTCACGCACTTGAAACAACTGTGTTGGACACCTCTAAACACTATAGAAAATGTCTCCTGGGGGCTTAAAATATTATAATACTAAGAAAACTTAGTCAACTCATATTTGGATGGCATACAATGCACCTATTGTGTGAAGTACTATTGGGGCGTTGGTGCTGTAACGATCTTTGTATAGAACACAGTGGTTAAGTCACAAACACATTTGTTAAGATCGATTACAGTTAAATCGCTTATGCCCGGGGGCTATGGTTTATTTTGTGCAACAAGTGCATACGAACCAGTCACGAGAAGATGTTACATTCCCTCATTAACTGTAACAACGTTGCCACTAAATTTCTTTGAAAACAGTAAGTACTTTAATGGAATATTTAGGAACAAACCCAGGTTCAACTTTTTGGAAAATCATTTTATTAAAAATGGGTTATAGTAAATGCTGATTTACTAATAAAATTCATCTTACACCTACCTGGATCGATACACTGCCATAGAATCCATTGCAATCCAGAGTATCGATACAAGGCACCTGGATCAAACATCTATATTTCAATCACCTCGCGTCAACGTTGTGTCAAAGAAAATCTAAAACAAAAATATCCAAAGTACACGCTATTTTCTCAGGGTTCCCTAAAAATTTCACCAAAATTACATACTGATAATTGTAAAGCAATTATCTGAGATTTGGAAAAAAAAAATTATCAAAATATCTTCTCATTTGTCGACTCGATAGAAAAAAGTAGGGTAAAGGAGACGAATTAATTTTCGAAATTTTAAAAAAGGTCAAAATCTCGAAAACAAAAGAGGTAATTTTTCGACATATGGTAAGTCCACCCTAAAGCTATCTACCATCTACGGTAGATCCATTACTTACTAGACACCCTGTATACTATATGCAACGGGTTACTCAATATTTTATTTGTACAAGTTAGTGCTCTGCCGCGGCTTTTCACGCATTTTCCGGGATAATAGTACCCAGATGTCTCATTCCATATATTGAACTTTTATCTTGTGACTGTAAACAATTCCTTACTTTTTTAATAATATTTTTTTTTCAACCATAAATTTCTCCTTTCGACCACAAGCACCATAATGCAACCGCAATGTATTTACGTGCTCGAAACATCACCATCTTTCACTAATCTGTCAAAATAAGCGGTCAAGAGGTCGTTGATGTTTGGTAAAAACAGGTTCTCAACCCTTTTCTCCAGTTTCTCAACCGATTTTCTTTATTATTTTTCGGTCGGTAGCTATTTATGAGATTTGTGTTATCAAATATTTTTATTTTATTATATTGGAAGTAAAAAATTAAAATATAAGTAATGGATCTCATCAGTATTGCAGAATGTAAGTAGAAAAAAATGTCTAAATAGGTACGTAAATTCATGTTTTCCTGAAGTTTTCATTACCTGATTATGGTCAATTTCGACCACTACTCTTCGATCAAACACTCGTTTTCAAAATTTTATTTCTGTATCTGAAAACTAGGTTTTCGGTGGTAAATTCTATATGCGTTTACCCCCCAATTGGGTATGTGCTCGATGCCCCCTGGTCGTTGTACTATAGCTGTTAAATCGGACGTGAATTGTTACTTCATGCAACTTTATTCTTCCTTGCGCTAATTAATTAAACAAACTGCAAACAAAATTTACGATGGTATTTAGTTCTAAACATTCAAGAATAATTACTTCAAAGTCCATTTACTTCATGCAAAGTCTCAATTACTAAATAAATACAATATTTAGAACCACTTATGTCCGGTCTCAATAATGTACTAACAGATGGAAGACTGTGGATAGGGCTACCATTGGTATGTCATCTGTCATATTTGTCAATTTTTGCATCTGAAATCTCTGAAATCATCTGAAATCTGAAATCAAAGTTAAATACCTTTAGAAGATTGATATATGTATGTATAGGGTACCTAAAAACAAAGTTACCTCTAACGGCCGGTCTCAATAATGTAGTAACAGATGGAAGACTGTGGATAGGGCTACCATTAGTATGTCTTCTGTCATATTTGTCAATTTTTCAGATGCAAAAACTTAACTTTGATATTGAATTTGAGTTTTAAAAAAGTCCATCGCTGACAACATACAGACCACGGGCAGATAAGTGATCACCGTCGCTCATGGACATCAGAGACACCAAAACACATCACTGAAGCCATGCCAGCTAGAAGGAAAACAAGGAACCCATTTGTGAACCGAACACTGCAACCGAATCACTGAATTCAAGGACGTTATTCGTTAGCTGCCATGCTAATGGTAAAAATCTCTACCATACATGGGACCACTGCGAAAAACAACGTACAGCAAACTCCAGTAAGGGCAACCTGGCACCAGTTTTAGTAGCAGTATATCAGCGGCCATTTATGATTCAATAGTCATACTTGAGACAACTGAGGAAAGCAGATATACTGTTACCAAACACCATACAAACTGCACGTCCTTTCACACGACCACCAATTTACGGCCGGTCTCAATATTATACTGTCAGTTGAGCTCTGAGATAACAGAGATAAAAAGTAAAGATTGATCTCCCGGCAGTTAGCCGTCTCTCAAATCAAAAGTAAGCAAACAAAAGTAAGATCATCGGTAGATAATATTTCAGTGACATTTCTGCCTCTGGTTTTTACGTACCTCTCAAAATTTCGTTTTCGCTTAACAATATATTTTTTTATACTTTTATACTTTTTATTATAAAAAGGAACTCAGTGTTTTTGATTATAAACTTATTTTATTTTAATATTCAAATGATAATTTGTTCCAAATGTATTGTGGATTTCGCGGATGAAGTTAATAAAATAATGATAAATGTAACCTGGAACAATGCTTCAGTAATAACAAAACGCAGCATTTGACGTTTAGTACTGACAGGTTTCCTAGACAACGATGACCTGTTATTGTCATTTGACATTCGTTTATGTCGTTTGGTTACCCAAAATATAAACAACGTGTATGTTCTCATAATTTTAGCAATATTAATTAGTTTTATAAATAAATGAAACACAGTTCAACAATTACCGTGAGTATAGACTTTATTTGTTAATAAAATAAAATAAAATATATTATTATTATGTTTAGTAAACAAAAATTGTTGTAATTGTAGCAGTGATAGCCTAGCGGTTAGAACGTTAGTCTCCCGAACGAAGCGTTTATTCATTCCCACTTGTCCGGGGCCCGAGTTCAAATCCTGGCACGCACCTATAATTTTCAAATATTATGTGCGTATTAGAAGTTAATTATCACTAGCTTCGGTGAAGGAAAACAATAAACATCGTAAGGAAACCTGCACACCGGAGAGTTCTCCATAAAGTTCTTAAAGGTGGTTGAAGTCTACCAATCTGCACTTGGCCAGCGTGGTAGAATATGACCTAACACCCCTCACATTGTGAGAAGAGACCCGGAAACCCAGCAGTGGGACAGTTATGGGTTGTTGCTTTTTTTTTGTTTTTAAACAAAAAAATTGTTGCCAAATGTACTAAAGGAAGTTTCTTTTCAGATGAAGTCCAGACCTTTCACAAAAGATGAAGTACATAAGGCCAATAGCTATTGATGTAGCAGGGATACACCATTATTTCTGAAAAGGCGAAATGTTTTTGTTATAATTTCAAAATATATCTAACTTAAAAAGCTTAGTGTTCTTGTTTTATTAAAATACCTACCTACTTACCTAAAACTTTAAAGATAGGAATTGTCCTCAATTCTCATTCACTGCCGTTTTTAACCGACTTCAAAAAAAGGAGGAGGTTCTCAATGCGACTGTATTTTTTTTATGTTTGTTACCTCAGAACTTTCGACTCGGTGAACCAATTTTGATGATTGTTTTTTTAAACGAAAGCTGGTGCTTGTCATGTGGTCCCACTTAAATTTGAATGAGATCTGATAAGTAGTTTTTGAGTAATTTTGAAGTCGGTTATTTTTTGTTAGTAAAATTAAATTATGTTTAATCTGAATATAGGTATATAAACAAAATTGGATTCACACAATTCAGTCATATATTTTATACGAGGATAATTTCGACGATCTTGGTACCATATTAAAAAAGGCGGAATCAAATACACAGGCTTCATAAAATTCATTATCACTCATGACTGATTAATAAATTCATGATTTTTTCATAAATTTTCTTTACAATACGAGAAATCTACCAATTATCCGTCGAAATCGAGCGACATGAAAAACTCAGATAATTGGTAACTTCTATTACCAACAGTTAGCTGTCAAAGCGTTATTGAGACGCAAGTATTTATTTTTGTATGGACCAACATACCTACGGTATGACTTGGCCCTCCGAACGGTAGATCAATGTCATCGGTAGATATTTTCTATCCACCGAAGGTTATTGAGACGCAAAAATTGACAAATATGACAGATAACATACTAATGGTAGCTTTATCTACAGTTTTTTAAATGTTAGTACATTATTGAGACCGGCCGTTAATTAACCATTAAAATTGCGTATGTGAATGTTAAACGTACTGAATCCCTAATCACTCATGCCGATATCTGCCGAAGTAATGGACGAGCGCAAGCCAACGTCATTAGATATCGTAACACGCCACGAGTAATTAACTTTTACTCTCCACAATTAAAGTTGACTTTTTAATCTCACAGGAAGGGATTATTCAATTAGTGGACATGGAAGAGACTGCGATGGATATCGCCGTACGGGTATGAGCGATGCGTCGGATCGTGATGGAGCCGGATTAATGCATCGTATCTACCACCACTTAGGAGATTATCGCCTCGCGATCCTTCACGGCTTACACTTGGACAGCTGAACATTGCACATGGCTGCAAGTTTATAAGCCCGATGAATCTATTTGATTTTATAGTTTTAGCCGTTTATCTGCTCTGAGAAGTTAATAGGGCTATATTAGAAGCTCATTACTGGGTACTAATATTTTTATTCGTTAAATAAGTAAAGAATATGCAGATTATCATATGATAACAAGAACACTGTACAAAAGCCCGATGAAGAAGCAAGTCGCAGAATTTACAATATCACTTTCTACGTACTCCCACAGAAAAACTTTAGATCTCTAGGTATACCTATATATAGCTCATAAATTTACCCAAAGGAATACCTGAAAGACAGAATCCTCCAACTGATCTATTTTTTAATTTTAATAGAACGAGCCACCTGATAGTATTTGGTTGCCTGCGAATGAAACAGGTAAAAAACTATTTAACGCAATATTTTAAAAGGAGGATACCAGTGGTACCAGCATCCTCCTGAAAACTGAAGGATTACTACAAATAAACATTTAAGGAAGATATCTCTTACGAGACCGTTCATATTGATATTTAAGTTTCGGAACCAGGCCACAATCGGTCTCCGTACGGCGCAGCGCAGTACGTCTTCGGAGTCATCAATCAAGAACTTATTTATTTTATCGATCCCTTCGAAATCGCCTCGCAAGTGGGACGCGTACCACTCGGAGACGGGACAGACGCCATATCACGTTCATGTTTCGGTGGAGGTAGGAGGTAGCGCATGGCATGGCGCACGGTTGTGTGCCCCAGTAATGCTTTTCTCAAGACTTTCCGGAGAAGTTGAAATTTTAAACTTGGGAATTATTAATAATAATAATAAACACTTACATACTCAAACCCCCGCAGAAGGTTTTTACCCGTGTCGCATGGCCGTGACCCATGACTTGAGTACAGATTCATTCCGCAACTTAGTATTGCTCGGTAATTTAGGAGTTAGGACCGATTTCAGATTTGATGTCGCACAAAACATCTGTTACGTAATTTGGCTGCTTATAAATTCCAACGTACATAAAGAACTTACGAAGGCACTTTCAAGGTATTCTTACAACATGATTTTATAAATAGAATATTTTTAAATTGTCTACATCAGTACAATACATGTACAACATAAATATAATGAATATTGAATACTATAGAGAATAGAGTACTTTGCAGCGAAATACAAGGCGGAAAGATAATGAATTTATGTCAAAGTTGAACCTAGTCTGATTTGATTGATTGCTTAAAATACTTTCGAAATTCCAACTACTTACTGCATTTATTGGGTTCTGGGCGGCATTAGACATCCTATTCAATGCATTCATCCGGTTTGAAGTTGGAATTTTATGAATTCGATTGTCACTTGGCATTACATACAGTGATCGATCACACAAGCCACGGAAACTTTAAATTATATTTTTGTACATTACCGTGTTATTAAATGTAGATAATAGGTAATAACTATTAATCTATTGATCAATTCAATTAGTTTTAAAAATACCTTGTGAAAATTGTCTGCTTGAGTTTAAATTTTCTTGATTTTCCAGAATTAAACAGCAGCATTTAACACAATGTAGCCGGATAAACGCATAGGGTAAACGTTTTTATTAAAATTTGTTTATAATAACTACCTAATATTGAACCTTCATAACCTTTTAAATAAAGTTCAAGATATTTTAAATTCGACTTACCCATGTTCCGGATTCACGGAGGTGCTTATTTCAGGAACTTCTAAGTCCACTGTCGTCAACCCTGCTATGGAGTCAGCTTCGGTTTCGCAGAGGCCCCTAGGAAATGGAATGGAAGGAATAAGGATAAGTATAGGAGTGGGATGGGATAGGAATAGATTGGTTTACTGGAAATAACTCTGTGTCCTTTTTCATAAAGGTAAGTGGGATGCTAAGGATAAGGTAAGTGTAGGGTAATAATTGCAATCCATTGAGTCCTGTAGATGTTGACCATATATATAATAGAAGAATGGACATGGAACGTCTCGTTTTGAATACGTGATTGACTGACCTCAAAAGCCGTTTTAACCCAGCTAGAATGCTATAAGGATATTTTATCCACAAAAAATTTTTACTGCAGTTTTATTTAATAACATGTCTGTCCCTTAGCGTTTCCTGTAAATACGGCTGAAATCTTCATCAAATCAAAGTGAAACTGAGAAATCGCGGAATATTAATTTATCAATTATGTAGCAGGCAAGCAAGGCAAACTGTGAATAACCAGTCTATTATAATTATATTAAAACAAAGTGTATCAGACACGGCTGCGCGCGAAACTCATTAACAATCCTAAAGGCCGCCATTACTTCGGATTCGAAAACGAATTTCACTAGCATAATGTGTATAGATGTGTGGATAGATATAGTTGTATGTTCATCCAGACGCCCACCGCGCCGTTGCGGAAATTAACGCCTCAGGCGATGAGTTCAGTGTCGGCATGAGGAGCGGAGAGCGTGAGGTTCAGACAACGCACAACCGAATTCCTCCTAATTACTTCCTTTTATAAAACTTTTTTTCATAAAAAAAAGAATGCTATGCCACAGGGAAAATTCGCGTGGTTCAGTTCCTGCACTCAAAACTGATTAACATCACAAACCTAGTGGTCGTTTTTCGGGTTCCGAAGTAAAATTGGAATATTTTCGTCCTGT
Organism: Thymelicus acteon; assembly: GCA_951805285.1. Taxonomy (NCBI): domain Eukaryota; kingdom Metazoa; phylum Arthropoda; class Insecta; order Lepidoptera; family Hesperiidae; genus Thymelicus; species Thymelicus acteon. The sequence continues at coordinate 6,762,822 of OX638233.1, forward strand.
TCGTCCGTCCGTCCGTCTGTCCGAAGCAAAGCGCCGAGACCCTTAGTGCCAGAAAGCTGTAATTTGGCACAGATATGTATACATATTTATTGCAAACCCCAAAATCAAAGAAAAAATATTGAAAAAAAAAAACATTTTCAGGGTACCTCCCCTACAGGTAACGTGAGGATGAATTTTTATTTGTCACGTAACCTATAGTGTACTATTGTCTATATATCGTTGAAAAGGTCTTTCAAAAATATTATTTGTCTTCTATTTTGGATTTAGGGGTCTGTTTGCGAAATATTTGGCTTTAAAGTGCGTCGTCGTCGTCGTCGTCGTCGTCGTCCCCCCCCCCCCCCGTTGGCTAAACGGTTGGAGTTGGACAAGTGAAAAAAATATCAAAAATAGGTTATATGATGAATTTACAAGGAAAACTATCACGGCTATGTTAGCATCAGAAGTTCATGAGTAATAGTCGATAAACTTACTATATTGGATAGTGTTGTTGTAAGTTGATTATTTACAAAACGACAAAAACATTCTACACATTTTATATTCGCTACGTCGCGCATAGGGTTAAGCAGTACTTCACAAGCAGTACTCCAGTAACTCCAGCAAGAGTCCACGTAGAATATTGTTGGTATCACTGGGCTGAGGCGCTACAGCAACAGCTGATTATCTGTGACTATGGCATCAGAATTAGGTACATGTATATTATAAATCAGGTAGGTTACCACCATGCACTTTTTCTTGCAATTTGATGTATGACTAAAACTAACTTTTTGTTATGTTAAGTGTAACCTACCCAAGTGCGCTCTACCATCAAAGTTAAGTTTTACATTTTTGTTTTTTATTTCTTTTTTATTAAATAGAAATAAAACCATAAATATCAAAAGATAATAAAATCATGTTTACATAACTTTTTCTCAAATTGATCATATTTTCATATTTCTCCCCGATGTTCCTCGGCTATTATCAGTTATCACGTCAAACGAAAATTGGGAAACAATTTGTAAGCCATAAAACGCCCTTTAATTTATTTCTCATACCACTCATTTGTTTCCTCGGTCGAAATGAACACAAAGACTTGCTATCGAGCGTTCTACTCTCTAATTGACACTATCTGTCTTTTATAGCTATTGTATCGAACCCTCTAATTAACAGATATCGTAACCGCGATGGGGCGAGCAACAATCACTAGCCTGGCCGAACCACGATCCTTACAGCTACAGCTCTTCCCAACTCACCTAACTGTAACCTAACCTAACCTAACTGTGAACGAGATACGTAGAATGATTTTCTCGCTGATAAAAGAATAAAAAGAAACATTAAAATTTACACAAAAATATTTGTAATAAAGTCCGGATGGAAAGAATGGTCAATGATTGTATATTATTGCATATGGTTGACAGATGTAAATAAAATTGTAACCCGCAATCACGGCTTCGGATACCCGGTAGTACCATAGACATGGTTAGTAACCACAAAATGACCCCTGAAGTAACTTCTTTTTGCTTTATAGGTCATAACTTTCATTGTAATACCACATCTAAGAGTTAGATAATATTGTCAGAGAATTGTTCTATAAGATAGTTTTAAAACATCAGCTTTTTTATTTTAGTTTTTTTTTCCTTTTGCCTTCTTTATCTTACCTTTTGCCTTCTTAATCAGACCCTCGTCTCCATAACCATTAACCGTCAGTTTATTAAAAAAAGTTAAAAAGCTTTAACAAAATAATTATACTGATACATAAAATCGTAAGCCACTCTTATTCTGAGAGAAGACCTGAGCGTAGAAGTTATGTATTGTGAATTATATCCATAACTAACCTTTTCCGTGAATAACACTGCGATTCGATTCAATCAGTTTGAACATTAGTTCGGGCAAAATTAAATAAAATTTGTTTGCACTAACATTTTGTTTAATATTTATCACGTTTTCGATTTCTAGACGAAGCTTTATATAATCGCTTTCACAAAAACTAATATTACGTATTAATACGTATATTTACACTCTACACTTTACTTAGTATACCGTAACACACAATAATAAAACAGCAAGCCTGAATCTAATTCATAGAAAGTACAAAATAGGTATGACAGTTAATAAAAAGTAAGTTTCCGCAACTAACTTGGAAGCCTGTACTCGTACAATGTTAAAAGCGCTGCTCATTTGGAGCAATTTCAAAAGGATGGTGCAAAAACGGTAATATGTCACCGAGAACTGCCGAGGTGTCACATACAACACTGCATAACGCAGCTTATGACCAGGTCTCGTCACAAGTGTCACACGCCGTATCCGTCACTAGGACATCACTGCAGCACTTAGGGTTGCCAGACGTCCGGATAAAGCCGGACATGGTTAGGCTTTTTGAATGCGTGTCCGGCCAAATTTAAGGGTGTCCGGCGTGTCCGGCTTTGTAAGGCTTTTTACATTTTACCAACTTAGGTATACGAAACTTATACAAGGACACAATACAATTTATATTGATGACTGTTAAAAGACGTTCCTGCATGTAATCAAGTTTCCGAAACTATTAGTATCCACGAAGAAAACGTTAAAGTTGACGATAGCAAAGGTTTTGGTCAACTGCAAAACCTTAAATATTTTCTTATGGGGATATTTAAGGTTTGGGGGTAATGGGGATTTTGACGGTTGATTTCAAGAAGCTGTTAGTTTATAAGAAATGAGTAGCCTATTTTAAATCAATGAGAGTAGTCGAGATGGCTTTTAATTTAAAATAATTGACGTTTTAAGATTACTACAACTTTATTTTGAAAAATATTGAGCTTTTAAAGCACGTTTCTGCTAATTATTTAATATTTTTGGTTTGTTTACTTTAAATGTTTTAATTAGTGAAGAAGTTCAAAAAAATTGTTTTAATAATTTTAATATACAAAATTCTTGATAATTTAGGGTGTCCGGCCTTTTTACCCAAATGTCCGGCTAAACTTGCTGGTCTGTCCGGCTTTTTGGTTGGCCGAGCTGGCAACCCTAGCAGCACTGGCGTCAAAACGCTGATTTCTAATTTATGGGATATAATAAAAGCGTACTCGATTCTCACTACATGCATTTTTCACTCTTAAGGGCAATTATTGACACTAATGACGCTACATTGAAGTAGGATCACGGTATTAATTAATTCTTTAGCACATTGGATTATTTTCTTTTTGTGCCAATTAACGTTAAATGGTGGGATGCCAGAAATGAGCAATGAAAGAAAGAGCAGACGCGACACCTGATAGCAGATACATCTATGGACATTTACGTATCAAAAAAGTTACCGACGCATTGTAGCCTAAAAGACAATCTTTTAGGCTACAAGACTTACTACATATTTTACGTAATACGTACGTTTATTTTATTGTACCGCTACGAGTATCTGCCTATATAAAAAATTATGGAACCAGAAAGTTGGTTCCAGCGATCTGCTTTTCTAAAGCTGCAAAGATTCAAAACTAAATTGTAGTAATTTAATTCACAGCTGGCATCGTAACAAAACAAATATCAGCTAGCAATAAGGATTTAAGGAGATGAGAGATGAAAGGCGGTAGTCAAGGTCATTTAAAGCGCGAACCATGACGCCCCTCCTTGGCGGAAATGCGCATATTACACGCTTCGCTACCATTCGTCAGTACAAGTATACCCTGTGTACCTTGTATACCACGTATCTAAGAGTTAATTCTTCGTGCACTTTGTCCGCGAAAACATTTCGCTCATTTGCAACAGAGTTGCAGTCCAAAAGATTGTTTAAGTTTTGTCGCAATTACGCAAAGTGCATGTTTCACCTGGGTCATCAATTCATCATACATACATTTTCTTGCAATTTGTACAACTGAAGTCTAGATGCCTTGCTACTTAAAATTCTAGAGGTAAGCCTGAAGATATAATTTTTATGTTTAGGTCTGCAATAAAAGGTCATAATGTAAACAGATTTCTACCCTGTATAAAAATAAGTTTGGAGCTTTCAATGATTTTAGCCATAGGCAAAAGTACCGAGGTTCATTGTTCAATTGCTACAAAGGTATTATTTTACCCTAATGATTCGTTTGTTACGGGTTTCACGGGACAGGACTGGAGGTAGGAGCTGGAAACAATAGCGGCGCTCCCTCACGGAAACTGAGCTATTATACGCATCGCTACTGTTGCATCTGTCTGTCTGTAGGCGCGGGCTGTACTGTGTACCTGGCATGCTGTATATCAACAAGACATTGTTTTGACGCGCCAAGATCGCTTTATGACTCAGTGAACTGCTAACGAACGTAGAGTTATTTATAAGATTTGAAAATATATTTTACCACTATTAAAGCGAACTAAATTCCTTAATGGAAACGTAATTTGAAGTTACATTGTTTGGAAAAAGGAGTACCATAATAATTTGTTAGAACACACTCCCGTACTAGGGTTCCCAATATGTTGTTGTTTGCAAGGATGGAGAGACATGAGATCACCAGCACCCATCACTCGCGAGTCGAGATGAAGAAAGTAATCATCTATCACATAAATGTGTGCCTGAAAATTTACGGTAGGTTTCAGGAGAGTGGTAGCTAAATTTTTCAGGAAACTAGTACCGTGTAAGAGTACCTACCTAACCTTTCATGTATAAAAAAGGTAAGTACGTGGTACTGTATTGAAATAGAACTACCCACATCTATACTCTATACAAATAAATAAAATTGAAGTGTCTGTTTGTAATATTAAAATAACCGCTTTTTACTAAGTGCATTTGGACTTATACACGGTACATAATAATATACCAAAACAACATTTTTTACAATTTTTGTCTGTCTGTCTGTTTGTTCCGGCTAATCTCTGAAATGGTTGGACCGATTTTGACGGGACTTTCACTGGCAGATAGCTGATGTAACATGGAGTAGCTTAAGCTACTTTTATTTTAGAAAAATATTACAAGGCGATACGAAGTTTGCCGGGTCAGCTAGTAAGGAATATAAACGTATTTAAACAAGCATTATGAAATATTCAGTGAACCAACACACCGCGCCAGCACCCGGCAAGCTTGCGGGGCTTCGCGCTAGGACGAACGGACACACGACGAGCGACCAGCGACGGTCATCCTGTTACCGCGTCCGTCCTGCGGCTGAGCCTGCACTAATCCTGTTATGGCTCGTGTTAAGAGGAAAATTGATTTGTAATACACGCCGGGTACAAATTGTTAAGAAACATACCTATATGTTAAGCTAGTTAAAGGTGGTAATAAGCAAAGCAAAAGCAACAACCCATAATTTTATTGTCCCACTGCTGGGCTCCTGTCCTCCTCTCCCAATGTGAGGGGTATTAGGCCATAGTCTACCAAGCTGGCCAAGTGCGGATTGGTAGACTTCACACACCTTTGAGAACTTTTTGGAGAACTCTCCGGTGTGCAGGTTTCTTCACCGAAGCAAGTGATAAATTAACTTCTAATACGCACATAATATTTGAAAATCAGAGGTGCGTGCCAGGATTTGAACTCGGGCGCCTCCGTTCGAGAAACCAACGTTCTAACCGCTAGGCTATCACTGCTTTTAAAGGTGGTAATAGACAAGAAGTAATTAATGCTGTCCTGTCCATAAGCATCAGTACCCAAAAATTTAAGACAAACTGAAGGTTAGCAGGTTATTTTAAAAACAAAATCAAGAGCATACCTACCTTACCAATCTATCTAACTGGCCATTAAAATGTACCCTGTGTTTACAACAACAACAACAACTGTGTTTGAAACAAAACAAAAAGTTAAAGCACAATGAGAATGATTAAACAATGAAAGTGATTAGAGTAATCCATGTGTTGATTTGAGATTCTGTAACAGAGGTACCTACTTATGTGTAATTGTGAAAGTACTGATGCATAAGAAAGACTAAACACTGACTTGTTGAATCTTCTTAAATGTAAACAGCCTACAAAGAAGCGAAATTTTATATTATTTTGACATTAATCTATTTAAAAATTTTATTAAAAATTTTATTTTTTGTTTGCATTGAATAGGCTCCGAAACTACTAAACCGATTTCAAAAATTCTGTCACTGTTGGGAAGCTACACTATCCCCAAGTAATAGGCTATATTATATTTTCAAAAAAATTAGGGATCCTTAATAAAACTCCAATAATGTAACCCAAGGTGTAAAAAAATAAGAAAACCGAAACAAAGCGAGGGCGGTTACTCACGTTACTGTCTAATAGTAATATGTTCTAGAGATCGTTGATCATACCTTTCACAGTGGTTTCACTAAACTTACGCAACAAGAGCGATGAAAATCTCAACCCTATTAGGAATCCAGTACAACGTAACAGAACGCCAATTCTGCACGCGTCTGAAGGGATACAATTCTATTGTTTCACGAACGGTCCTTTTGCAATGGCGAGACGAATTATCAAAGAAAACACCCAGCAAATTGTTGTTTAAGCCTCTCGTGTCGTAATCTTAACGGCACACCGTGAATATAATTTACAACGGCTCCTTTCAGGGCCTTGTAATTGTCTTTCACTTACAGGATTGGAAGTTGATAATTGGTAGTTGGGATCGAAATCAAAGAGCAGGTTCCAAGTCGATTAGTACAACTACAAAGTATACCTTTATTTAGTACTAAACTACTAACAGAATTTGCATTGTGATTCTGTACTAAAGAGCGATTTAAGTAATCGTTAAGTGACTCAGTGCGGCCGTGTAAGTGCACAAAGATGAATAATGTCGTAACATCTCTCTTAAATTCAATGGTTCTGTGTGGTAGTAATAACACATTTTTATTTCCTTGAAAGAAACATTTGACCTAAGCGCATGTCCTTCTATGAGCCATTTCACCAGTAGCTGTGTTGCAAAACAATACTGAATTTAAGCGAATAAACAAGAGTGTCGACTTCCTTAATTGGGAAGAGCGCGTCGAATCGCCGCCCACGGTGGCCACTGCCGCCACTGGAATAAATCTGGTCCGGCCTACACCTTCAATTAGATCGGCGTCATATAAACACCGACCGACCATCCTTGTACCTTGCACCACTACGCATTTAACAATTCAAATAATTATAAACGTGGGAAATATATTGTTTTAACTGAAATTATTACCTTTTGTTGTTTTGTTTGTCTTTTTAAAATATTATTGGCCTAAGACCATTTTTGGAATTAGGGGCCGTTTGTGAAATATTTGGCCTTACAAGGCTAATTTTGGTTTAGCCAAATGTCCAGCTGGCTAAACGGTTGGAGATGGACAAACGAAAAAATATTGAAAAGGTTATATGATGAATTTACAAGGAAAACTATCACGGCTATGTTAGTATAAGTAGTTGAAAAATGAGTAATAGTCGATAAACTTACTACTTCGGAACCCTACATTGCGCGTGGGTTGACATGTACTTGCCCGGTTTTTTTATTGTTATTCATTGTAAGTTGTTGATTGCCGCGTATGACTCATTAGTGGCAACGGAAGCGGAAGTGGAAGCGGAAAATTCGCTGATTAAATGGCTCTACAAATATGTGCTGCAAGTGAAGCAATGTAAGGAGTTCCATCGTCCATCGTCCTTGGGCAAAGCCCCTGATCGCGGAGCACCCTGTTGAACAAGAGAAGAGGATATCGAACGGTTCCTTCTGTTGGTCACTGACTCATGGTGGTAAGACTAGTCTGCCGTCCTCAAGCTAAAAGGCGGCTAAGTGACATCTGGCCAATTTTTATTTTATTAGTATTTTTTGATATTTTTTTGAAATTTATTAATATTAAAGTTCAAAAAATATCTATCTTTTGACATAATAATATGACAACATTAACAATTGTTTATAGAAAATCACAAGCATCGATTTCAAAATAATCCCGCGTTCTTTAGCTCTACCAAACTGTTTTTGTCATTTAACCGCCTTTTACACCGTGTCCTACGTGGACGATTCAACGCGAACGCGATCGCGAAGCGAACCGATGGGGATTCAGTGCGACGCGGAGCAAAGCGGCGTCTCTGTCCTACGTGCACGCGAATTGTCACTTCACCGCCACTGACATACGCCGCGCCGCTGAAGTTCGCGCGAAAATATCAAACCAACTGTAGCTCGAGCACGAATATTTGCGAGAAAGTATTCGTATGGTTAACGTAAGCAATTTGTATGGCATTTTTTCAAAAGCGCCCCTATCGTACGTAAATGGTACTAAAACGCCATACAATTTTGACAAATTGCTTACGTTAACCATACGAATACTTTCTCGCAAATATTCGTGCTCGAGCTACTGATCGCGTTCGCTTCAAACCGTGCCGCACCGCAACGCCCTCTACGTGCTTTTGGTCACGTAGGACACTTCAATACATCTCGACTGTTTGTTATTTTCGCTTCGCACCGCGTCGCTTCGCGTTCGCGTTGATTCGCCCACGTAGGACAGCGCGTTAGTTTGAGTACAGAAGAATTTACTTAATTTATTTAATACGAGTAACCGCCCTCGCTTTGATTCGATTTTCTTATTTTTTACACCTTGGGTTACATTATTGGAGTTTTATTAAGGATCCCCAATTTTTTTGAAAATATAATATAGCCTAGGTTACTCGGGGATAGTGTAGCTTCCCAACAGTGAAAGAATTTTTGAAATCGGTTCAGTAGTTTTGGAGCCTCTCAACGCAAACAAAAAATCAAATCTTTCCTCTTTATACATATATTAGTATAGATATTTAATTACTATAGAACTTAATAAGTACAGAAGGCGCACTCCACAAAATCATTTAAATAAATAGCGACTCTTGCTCCAACGCAATAAATTGTAATTCAGGTCGCACAGCACTAATCAAAAACGCGTAATGAGTTGCCTTCCTTTCTAACACTATCGCTTATACTGTCTGGCAATGTCAGGGTTGTCTTTTTTAAAAGAATAATAAATTAATCTGAAAGTTTAATGACAACATAAATGCCCATGCTACTTTTATGAAGAAATGAGAAGATGGCCATACGGCATATTATGTTAGTGTCCGTACATACTTTGTCTATTAAGCAAATATTATCATTTCTTTTAGGTGTTTAGGAAACAGAAAAAACAGTCGATCGTCAATCGCAAACATCAAATATATATGTATTCTTTGAATTCTTATTTAATTGTAAGTACCTACTTAGTAACTATACTACAGTAATTAATAATGTGAATATGGGAGGCATAAATAAGGATAACAAATGTCAACAACGTCAACCTAATGACTACTTAGGTAGAAGTTCATTTCTTTACCTTTCGATATCCTTAGGAAGTGTGAAAAACGTGTGATTCAGATCTTTGTTATTGTTTATATGCTTTTGCTCTCATTTTAGTTCTTATCGTAGGAATAGCGCGACGCAGCGTGTTGTATCGAACTAACGTGTGACATGTGTGATGACATGAAGAAAAGTGATATTTATAAAAATTTATTATTTTTTTCTGAAAGTTTAATTTTTAATATGCCGAACGCGGCATGTACTTGTAACGTCATAGCTAAAATGCGGAGTGCGCCAGGCCTTTTGAGGATGGCAGTGGTAGGGTTTTTACATGCCTGGATAGCTACCATGCTTCTCTGGACAGTTAAATGACGCGATCATGTAAATTGCAATAACATCGAGTTAGACCAACTTGTCATTCCTCGGTAGAGCTAAGAAAACGTGTCAGTAGTAGGTACCTAATAAAAGATTTACATAAATCCAATTAAAACACATTTTATCAATATTTCGCACATAAAAAGTATATTATCGAAATGGGCCTAAGTTCAAGATAACTTATTGTCAATGAAGAGTATCTACTGACAACCTCATAATATTCCAGCTCAGTGAATACATCCCGACGATTTACTGTCTGATTATTGGCACCGGAGTTATTCGGTTAGGAGAGAAAACAAACTGATTTTTTTATTTTTATTTTTTATTTATTTACCAATGAAGACTTAAAAATACAGATATAAGTTCTGCCAAACGGGCCAGTTTGTCGACTTTAATATCAAATGCACGTTTGAAATGTTTTTGAACTCTTTGACCACCTTGGATTTCATATAGGTAATTTTATTAGTGTTTTGGCCAAGCATTAATTTTACAAGTTGAATTCTTAACCTAGACCTAGATTTTTACACATTTTAATTGAATTGAATATATTATAATCTAAATTTTACTAACAAAAAATAACCGACTTCAAAATAACTCAAAAACTTCTTGTCAGATCTTGCTCTTCATGTGGGACCAGACGAAAACCACCAGCTTTCGATTAAAAAAAGAATCATCAAAATCGGTTCACCCAGTCGAAAGTTCTGAGGTAACAAACATAAAAGAATACAGTCGAATTGAATACCTCCTCCTTTTATGAAGCCGGTGAAAATTACTGTGTCTACAATTCACCTGTAACTTTTATAAATGAATCTAGTTTTCTAGACACATCATCCCTATTTTGTTTATGAATATTTCACACTATTTTTTAGAACATTGGGTACCTAGTAATATTATTTTAGAACATAATCTATTAGGCTTATATCTATTCAGATGAGGATTTAAGACGGATTTAAATCAGCGTAAAGCGACTAAGAATAACTTATTCTATTGTATGGTAACTGGCAACGCAATACGTACTTGGTTATGGAGCTCTTCGAATCCTCCGGCAGACCAACGAAGATCAGCGTTGAAGACATTGATGCACACTTACACAAATATAGCACAAACACGAATAATTTTAACAAAAAAAAATTAGGAGCACTTTAAAGCTCAAAGAAACCAAAGTCACTGAGCGGAGTTGTCAATAAACTGAGACAGAGTCTATCAAAATTAAAAGAATAATGTTAATTTACGCGCCAGTATGTTCTCGGTTAGTCGTTTTACGTATATGGCGAACAGTCGCTTACATTTAAGTTTTATGACAAAGATGCCGTGGGTGAACCTCATGTAGGTGTTAATCGGCCCCCGCTCTAAACATTTACCTTCATTATTATCTAAAATAATGGCTTCCTGGACTGTTTAAATAAATTCTAGACAGCATCGCAATATAGGATACCTATTTGTTTTTCGTAAATATAATTACTAACGCATCCGCTGATAGGTGCTTTATAATTATATTTTAAAAGGGATGTAAGATTCTATCATGGATGCATGGACATGGACTCCCGTTCTCCTACTGCACGTTGCTGAACAACGGACGAAAATGTTAGTTGCATTCTTTTAGACAGGCCTTCAGATGGTACGAGGTACAAACATCTGCTAACACCAAAGGCTACATGACGTCACCGACCGAAAATGAAGCGGAAAAAGAAGCGGACTTCTCAAGAAGAATGGGTAATGGCTAGCCAGTCGAATAAAATGCACTTCGTGCGAATAAGTCGAATAAAACATGTCGAAGTACCATCGCGATTAACCTGTAGTACAGAGCCCAACCTGCCCAACGACATTCAACATCATGCACCTTAGACACCTGGCGTCATGGCCTCGCTCATTGTTCGCCAAGGTGCAACAGGCAGGGGAGCCAGGGGTTGGTGTGGACTCAAGAAATAACACTTTACCCCAAATACATTGTTTATTACGACCATGTGGCAAAATGGTTACTATACCGTACCGCCCCGTGCTAATAATTTAAGGATCCTGAGTTCGATTCCCAGAGAGGTGCGTAGAATTTCTGTTCTTGATCTGGGTGTGTGTGTGTTCTTGTCTTTGTGTTATCCATGGCACCCAGGACACAGGGAATCTTATTGTTGGGCTATGAGTGTGTAGCGATATTATTATTTAGTTCGACATTTCCGTTAATTTTATCTTCACTCTATTCACAGATTTACTATTCACAACATTTCCTCTCTTCCCTTATTCGTAAACCCCACCCCATTCATTAAAGTAGAATACATAATACAGCCTGAGTTAAATAAGCTAGTTTGTAGCACACGAACATACGCTATGTAATACATTTCCTGAGGTGAGGTGCGGGTAGAAAGGAGCGTGATTTAAGCGTGTGCCCTTGGGTGAATTCGCCAAAGTCACAAAAAAGAGGTTCCGATTGATAAAAAAAATAATTTACTACTTTTATAATTTTTTATTTTAGAAACTGCTTTTATACATATTTTTACATAAAGTCCAATATATTACATTACATTATTTCAAGTAATTTATATAAAAAAATAGAAAAACCATCATTACCATTTGCAGGGAAATTGGTGATAATATTGATATTCCAAAATATTTTTTGAAAAACCTGCCTTACACATTGCGTGTTTAATTTTATATTTTGAAACAATATATAATTAGGCACATTATAACATATAATACGAGTATTATGGAATCAGCAGTGCAGAACTAGTAAAAAACATCAATTAAAATTTTGTCACGAAAATTCGTCAACCCCATGTGAGTACCGTCAAACATTATATTTCTCAAATGTTTTTTGGGCTACGCTATAAAGTACCCCTCGTTTCTCCTCGTCTGGTCCATTGTAAAAAGTGGAACAGGCCAATTTTTTACTGCTTCATGGAGAAAAAATTTTATTCATGAAAAATAACGACGTTCAGTACTTTGTCCCGATTTTGTATCATCGCCATTTACTGGATTTGTAAGGTAAATATAAATTATATATTAATTTTAATATTCCACACGTATGTGTAATAAAAAAAATGATTTTCACTGGCACAAAGAGTTCATAAATTATTGATTATTAAAATTAATTTTAAGCAAAAAAGAAAAAAATATCATTACCATATGCATAATTCCCATTTGTTTTTTGTAAATGGGAATGATTTTGTGTGAATGGTAATGACGATTGGAAATTTTGAAATCAATTTTGATTGCGTAATGAGACCTAGCAATTTTTTTTTCAACGATAAATTTTTGATGTGTATGTTGTAAATTAAATTTTAGCTACAAGTTGTTGGTAAAGAACCTACAAAGCTTTTTAATTTTGCTATATCTGTTTAATAAAATAAATATTAAACGAAAATTAAAGCAGATAAAGGCAAAAACCGTTTAGAGAAACAAAAAAATGCTACACGGAGTAGATACACCGAAATCAGAGGAGATCGTGCATTGTACAAAAAGGAGAACAAAGAAAGAGTTAAGAAGAAAAGTACTGAAGAAAACAAAATAAAGAAAATTTTCTGAAGAGAAAAATAAATTAAAGTCTGCGCAACAAAGAGAAAAAAATGGCGAAGCTACCAAAAGAATAGACACACAGAAAGGAAGAGATAAATAATAAGCTTTAAGGTAATTACTAAACCAGTGGTTCTTGAAGCATGAGACAAGAAAAAAAAATTATGAAATGCAATGAAATAATCTTTTATTCATGTCGATATCTCTGATATACTTATGAACGTCATTTTTTAATCTACCAGTATTTCGGAACGGTGCTTTCTCATGGAGGAGAAGAAAAGCCGCAAAGAAACTCCTCAGCACATCTTTAAAATAATGAAAAATTACACAAGATGTTCTAAATGACGCGAAACTGGATGAATTACTAATTTACAGGCATCTTTGTCAATAATATATTCATTTATACTATAGTATCTTTTGCCCACTAGCTGGGATTTCAGAGATCTCTTAAACATTTGAATAAGCAAATCACGTACAGTTTAGGTAATTTAATGTAAAAACGTACACCAAGCCCCTTAAAAGAACGTTGTACTCTACGTAGGCGAAAAGAATCCGTAACCAAAAGTATGTCTGTTTCAAGTTAGATGATTTTGCGTATCACTATTCTGCTTGAACCAACCTCCGTTGTTTTTTATTAATAAAATATAATTGTAAATAAATTGAGATGTTACTGTTAATATGCCTATTTCTATAAATCTCTCCCGCAGATAGTAGCGTAATTTTAATTTATAGATGGTTCTGATTGCCCTTTTCTGCGAAACAAATATCGCATCAATGTCAGCCGCTGAACCTCACATCAATAATGTCTTATCTTTCTCATGGCATAAACTAACTTACTCTTGGGAGCCGATATATGGTTGCCCCATTGTAGTTTAGAATCTAAGATGACACCCAAGAAAACCGTGGATTTTTCCTTAGTTATAATTTCATTATTCATTGTTCCATGCATTTGGTAGAAAATATTCTATACACTTAGTTTTTTTTGGCTTTTACCAGTAAACCTGTGTAATAAACGAAACAGAACTTTTACATCGTCATTCATTTTATTTATATTCGTCTTAAATATAAGAGAAGTGACATCAGCAAACAGAATAATGTCTGCGTATTTCTTAATATAATACGGCAGATCATTTAAGTATACTAGAAAAAGGAAGGGGCCCAGAAACGAGTCTTGTGGTACTCCCATCACTGATTTAGAACCCGATCATTTGTTATCATTTATGGTTAGCATTTAATCTAACTTAATTATTTTTGAAGACCGTAGGTAAAACAGAAATAGGTTTGTAATTATTAAAGTCTGTTTTATCACCAGATTTAAAAATCGGTATGATCTTTCTGTACTTCATTAGATCTGGGAAAGTATCTAGATCTACACATTTATTTACTATCTTTGCTAAATAAGGGACTATCACATCTTTTATATTATTCATAATTTTAACAGATATTCCCCACAAAATTTCAAATTCATATGCCACCTCTTTATCAGAGGTAATTTTATTTTCATTTACTAATATTTATTACTAAATACCAATCTCGTTACCAATAATACTCTAACGCCCCAACTCAGAGTCACTAAGGGTTACTTTAATCGCTCCTTAAAGAATCGCCATACATAATCTGTACTAAGGAGCAATTTAAGTAACCCTTAGTGACTCTGAGTTAGGGCGTAAGTGGTTTTTAACTTGACATTTTTTTTCTTGATATGCAACTTAAAGACATAGCTATAATACACACGGCTTTAAAAAAAAATTCAATACCTAACGTTAAATTTTATTAGCTTTTATCATTCCCATTAACAAAAAATCATTACCGTTAAATAAAAGTCATTACCAGGCTGCTCATATCATTACCATTTCTTATAAATTAATTTAGGACCCGTTATCTTTTGATTTGCTTAGCGAATTTTGAGGACTTTTGTAGGCTTAGAAAGGAAATTTTATGTGGTAATTTTTTTCATGGTTTTGCACGCATTTCCACATACTTTTTAAAAAACCAACAAAATAATTCAAAAACGCGAATTCACCCCCCTGTGGCCAGTATGAATTTACATGATTATTTACGTTTGTATGCTAAAGTAGCACACATACGTGTGTGTACATGTGTGCTAATTTTAAGCAAGTGAAACAGCTACATGTCTGTGGTGCAACTGATTGTTACTGCACTGCATTCAGCAGCATATGTTGATACACATGCTGCTGAATTAAGGCTTAAACTATAATTTTTACAAGCATGAGTTGATACTCATGCTAGTAAAAAGCATGCTAATTAGCATGCTTGCTATGAGCATGCTATCGACATTTTTAGGGTTCCGTAGCCAAATGGCAAAAAACGGAACCCTTATAAATTCGTCATGTCTGTCTGTCTGTCTGTCTGTCCGTCCATATGTCACAGCCACTTTTCTCCGAAACTATAAGAACTATACTATTGAAACTTGGTAAGGAGATGTATTCTGTAAACCGCGTTAAGATTTTTACACAAAAATAGAAAAAAAATCAATAAATTTTGGGGTCCCCATACATAGAACTGAAACTCAAAATTTTTTTTTTCATCAAACCCATGCGTGTGGGGTATAGGTCTTCAAAAATGATATTGTTTCTAATATCATTTTTTTCTAAACTAAATAGTTTGCGCGAGAGACACTTCCAAAGTGGTAAAATGTGTGTCCCCCCCCCTGTAACTTCTAAAATAAGAGAATTATAAAACTAAAAAAAATATATGATGTACATTACCATGCAAACTTCCAACGAAAATTGATTTGAACGAGATCTAATAAGTAGTTTTTGTTTAATACGTCATAAATCGTAAACCACAAAAAACATCGATCAAAGTTACAACGAACTACAAGAACTTTTATATTATTATTATGTTACTTGCTGCTACGGAACGCTTCATGGGCGAGTCCGACTCGCACTTGGCCGCTTTTTATCAATATCGCTCATTCCTAGTGAAGTACTTAAACTGCTATGCTAACTGCATGCTCACCACTAGACATGGGTCGGTACGCGTTTTCGTAATACCATAACTATGTATTGGTATTGTCGCCGATAAAGGGTTTTAAAACTGTTTATTTTAAAAACTATTTACTGAAACGTTCACTCGGTATATCAGGTATCATCGGTATTCTCATATTCTCGGTAAAGTCGGTATTCAGGATAAAGGGGTTTAAAACTGTTTAATTTAATAACCATTTATTGAAACAATCACTCGGTATATCTGGTATCATCGGTATTCTCATATTCTCGGTAAAGTCGGTATTAAGGATAAAGGGTTTTAAAACTGTTTATTTTAATAACCATTTATTGAAATGTGTACTCGGTATATCAGGTTTACGGTATCATTAGTATACGCTTATTCTCAGTAATGTCGGTATACGAAATAACTGATTAAATGAAATATTTGTGGTATTATACCAGTAAAGATTTATTGAAATATTGAAACTGTTTATAGTTTATAACACGTCTTCATACCTAACCGCGCAATACCTTGTATTCACGAATAAATGGTTTCTCTCAATAAACAGTTTTTATAGCACCTGATACCGTATTTGTGGTATTATGCAAATAAAGGGTTATTGAAACTATTTATAGTTTTTACCGCCCATGTCTACTCACCACACCGCACACTGCTTACCACACCCGCCTTCCACGTGCGCCTTAAACTAGAAAATGAAAAAATCGAAGAGTAATTTTAATAAAAAGCATGCTAATAAAACCAGGCATTTATGAAAAAAAAACCACTGATTTACATGTATGTTTGCAGCAAAGAACTGACCAAACCTCACAAATATATGCCTAAGGGCTTAAACTATAATAACTATTATTATTTTAGAAATTCATTAAAATATCACCAAAATATATTTTTTGTTTCACATTTGTATTTAGTGTCTGTGGATACTTAATGTCATGTCACAGATTTCCGAACGGCTTCTGTCGTTTTGATGCTTGACGGGTGTTTTGTGTAATAACTTGTTATTTGCTTCGAAAGTAGATTACTTGTATTTTCTCAGCGTTATGTTAAAAACTGTGTGAAATCTATTACCATGTTAAACCAGACTTCAACGGAGGCGCTGCTTTCAGCGACTTACGTTGAAAATTATTTAGATTGTGTTGAAAATCTTCCCAATGACCTGCAACGACATTTATCGCGTATGCGAGAGCTCGACGTAACTTACAGAGGTAATTTTCATATTTTTTTGTGTTATCTCACTGTATATCACGATCTGTACACTACAGTTCGATAATCTTTTATGCACTGTTGGTTTACTGAGGCGTTTGTTGGCGCTTACCTCCTGCCGACTCTAATACGTCCATATAATCTTCACAACATCAACTCTCGAATGCTATGATTACCATGGCCAAAAATAACACAAACCTTTTCTATTTTTGCTCTTCCCTTCTATGTCCAAAAGTTACCAACCCCTTCATGTCATGATATTTTTAATCCACTTTTGAACTAAGTACATAAAAAAAATATTTATCATTTTTTTATATCTGTATAATATTTTGATTTTGATTTTGTGGAATTTTGATAAATTACACTTAATCAATGAATAACTTTTTTTGATCTTTATTGAGCAAATTGCTTGACCATGTCAGTTGCTTTTTTAGCTGCTAAATTTGTTTTGGCTGTAATGACCTTTAATATCCGCCTTTAATCTCATTTTGTTGGCATTTACATTGAAAACAAAAAACTTGTCTCTAATACATTTTTTATTAACTTTCGGGTTCATTATACTTTTAATAATATTATACTTGAAAACATTACCAATTCCCTATAACACAATTTCTTAACGTCTATAATATCCATAAATATGGGCATAACCTAGCTCCAATGACACTGTAATGAACTTCATGACATTTATCAATAAATCAAATACTCCACAGAATGCCTTCGAGATGCTGAAACACACCTTGCAGTATGCATCGGTCCCAATACTGAAGAGCGCAGGAGAGGCAGAGCTGCTGTGCGTCTTCAGACCGCCCTGGTGGCTGCACAGGAGATCGGAGATGAGAAGCTTCAAGTGGTGCAGATGCTGCAAGATCTTATTGACAACAAACAGCGATCTCTTGATGCTGATCATAAAAAATTAGGTAACTGAAATACCATTAAATCAGCTATAGTTTAGTCTATAACTTAATTTTTAACATTGCAGAAAAGATGACAAAAGAAAAATGCAATTTTTAACTTTTATCAGACCTGTTTTTCAGACCATTTTTCAGGATGAAAGCTATCTTAAGAATAGACCCATGATATGACCTATAAATAATGCTAAATGGCATATAAATAGATGCAATGGTTTCCATGCAAAGCCCTAACAGACAAACAGACAATAATGCAAAAAAAAATGTTTTCATAAATAAAATGCCATCAAAAACAAAACTTGTAAAAAAAACCAAGTCTCGCAACTCAATTATTTTACCGTAAAAAGTTGTGAGATCCATGTAATACCAAGTCGGTTAATTTATTCAGTTCCTACATAAGGGTCCTTCTGTCTTAAGTTATTACGTAATTAGCTAACCTAACAAGTAACAACATCTTATAGTGACCATATTATCAATATTAAAAATCTTTTATGTTTTAAATAAATAGATCGACTTGACCCTCGCATGAAAACACAATATATCTCACAAGTAATACCTACATATTATATTAAATTTGATTGTTTAATGCGATTGCCAAGTCAATCTATTTATTTAAAACATAAAAGATTTTTAATATTGATAATATGGTCACTATAAGATGTTGTTACTTGTTAGGTTAGCTAATTACGTGATAACTTAAGACAGAAGGACCCTTAAGTAGGAACTGAATAAATTAACCGACTTGGTATTACATGGATCTCACAACTTTTTACGGTAAAATAACTGAGTTGCGAGACTTGGTTTTTTTTACAAGTTTTGTTTTTGATGGCATCTCATTTCTTTTTGTAGATAGTTCTACTTTTTTCCTTTTACAAGTTACCTTTGAACATAATTATATCTAGGTACCTATCTACACCTATTATTCCATTATATTATATACAGGTACACTGATTCATTCACTGCAAATGTTACTTTGTTATACAGGTACAGTAATTCATTAACTGCAAATGAAACTTTGTAATCCTATATATTTATATGGGATTACAAAGTTATTTATGCAGTTGATGTATCTAGAAAACTAGAACGAAATTGCAAAATGTTTTAGTTTTTCCTTGATCTATACACTAAACACTAATTGTGTTCCAAATTTGAAGCTTCTATGTCTGCTAGAAGTGCCTTAGAGTTTTGATGATCGGTCAGTCAGTCAGTGAGTGACGAAATTAAGAAACTTTGACTAGTTATAATTCTTAAATTACTGGTTCAAATTTAATGAAATTTGAAATATACCGTGTTTATACAATGCCTGCTTGGTTACTAAAAATTCAGGCTTCTAGCTTTATCCACAACGAAGTTATAGGGGGTCGAAAATGGCCTGAATTGCTTCGAGAAAAGGATGGTACGGCCGTGCCGCTTTTTTGCTCGACTTGGCGGGGGCACTGCCGTGCCCCCAGATAGAGCCTAACTACATTAAAATAACAAAATAATATCTCATTATTGTTGATATTATACAGTATTATTATTAGGAAAAATAACAACATGATATTAATTTGCTGTGTTAACAATATTAGAATATGTGGACAATTATCATTTAAATTAATGTAGCATTTAGCGAATCACTTCTTAACCAATACAGTATATTACCCTAAACTAGATTACCTACAAATCTATATAACATGACGAAATTTAACATTGCAGTATCATGTTTGGAAGTAAACACAAACAGCACAGCCAAGGAGGAGCCGCCGGCTGTATCCGAGGTAGCCCGCTCAGTGGACAAGGAGCCGAGCGCGCCCCAAGCGCCCCCCCAGCACGCGCCGCCGCCCCCGCCGCCTGAACGCACCGCTGAGAAAGAGAAGGATAAAGGAGAGAGAGATAAAACAGGAGGTATACTCTTAAAACCTTTACAATTTATTTACATACTATATTTTGAACATTAATTGGTCTTTTTACAACAAAGTTCACATTAAAATATCCTTATTAATTATTAATCCTACTGTGTTAATATGTCTCTGCAATTTAACAGCTGAATATTGTAGTCCACCATTGTAGCCAAATGTATGTATTATCATACTATTAATAAATTAATATCTGTATATGCATTCCACATGTGGATGCTTAAACCTACTGATTTACAAAACATTTTAAACCTTATTTATAAACATACCTCATAAAAAAAAAATTTGAGGCTTTGTGTATAGTTTTGCTGCTTGATAAGAAATCAATACAGTGTGTGGTTACAAAATAGTGTACTAACTAGCTACTTTTGTTAGGCGAGCGCTGGTCAAAACGAGCGAGACGGTCGCGGACCACCACCAACAATGCGACGGACGGCGCGGACTCGAGCGAGCGAGACAGCGAGAGACACACACACAACACTACTCACAAGAAAGGTATGCATACACACACACCCCTCATACTACTATATCTACTATTATGTCTTCTGTGCTATAACGCAAAACTGGCTGATTCTCATACACTGTATTAAAATGTGAATAATTTCATTTTATTATATGTATGAATAATTTCATTATATTGTGTTAAATTGAATCTTGGTGTACTACTCATCGGATTTGAGTTTGGAATTAGGATTTTTACAAATGATTTTGTGGTATTGGGCAGGAAGGTATTCTGAAGTACACAACCCAAGTACCCATTAAAAACAAAGAAATTAACATCATATCATTCTATCATATAAGCAATCGAAATGGAGTGTTAAAGTTACGATTGTTAAATATATTTTTTTTACAGGTATAGGGAAGAAGAAAAAACGCAAAGCAAGACAAGCCGCACAGCGCTCTGAGACGCCGCCTGAGGAAACTGATCCCATCGACCCCGACGAGCCTCGCTACTGTCTCTGCGATCAGATCTCCTTCGGTGAAATGATCCTGTGTGACAACGACCTGTGCCCCATTGAGTGGTTCCACTTCTCCTGTGTATCGCTCACTACTAAACCTAAGGGCAAGTGGTTCTGTCCCAAGTGTCGCGGCGATAGACCCAATGTAATGAAACCCAAAGGACAGTTTTTAAAAGAACTCGAACGGTATAACAGGGAGAAGGAAGAAAAGGCATAGTGAGGGATGAAGCAAAAGTGAGGTGACATGGTCCTATGTTAGATGCCTTAGGATTGTGATAGTGTTTACGGTGTGGTGAATTGTGATTTCATATTGACGGCAATAAGATTATTTAACGCAAACCAATCTAAACTTATGATTGTTATTCATTGAAATATGAATATGACAGAATTATTTGATATATGTGGTATAATTCTGGTAAGAACCACAGACAATTATTAGTGTGCGATTTTAAGGAAAACTATGAAGATGATTTGTTTGCTAAAGTATTTTTTAGGTGATGATAAATTGACATTGCCTTCGGTCTTCAATCTAATTTGAATGTCTTCATCATCATGAGCCAGGTACAGTACCAGTAAAGAGCATTTGTATGAGCCTGTCATCCATTTTTGCCACTAAAGTAACTTGAAGCTTGCATATTTATATCTAAATGAAAATAATATTTTATAAAGTGTTGTAACAGTATGTTGTTACAAGATTGTCACTATAGGAATCTCCGTAAGGAACAGAGTAAAATGGGGGCTGTTATGATTAAATCTGTTTTTATTAAATGTTCTTTATTGATAAAGTAATGTATATATGATTGTATATTTTCTCTAGTGGTGAAGTACTAAGAGATTCTAAAAACGTGAAGTACAGCGTTCAACAACGCATTTATAATACTTATGTGTAGAAAAATGTTTTCTATAATAAAAATAATATCGACAGATTTAATTTCGTCATTTTTAATAAATAAGGTTTAACATATTACACCTCTTTTATTAATAAAGAAATTGTTGTCGCTCAGCAGAATTTTATAAATGAAATAAAAAAAAAACTGGTTTCGGATTTCGACACTGGTGCATTGATGCCTTGAAAACGATAAGATTAGCTTAAACTCCTAAAAACCACAATCAAATTCCGAAGAGGTTTTATCAAAAAGAGATTTTAAATTCATAAACTGTGATATCCAAAATGTTTTATTACAAAAGTAATCCACACAAAACTGATTACTGTTAAGTGTTTATAAAAAATGAAAACAGCAGGATTATTTAATTTTATTTATTTGATATACACAAAATCACCTAATAGTAACCATGCAAATAATAAACTAGTACAGTTTATAAATAGTTCTATTTATTCATAATAAAAACTTTATTATGTGATTACTGATTACATTCTTAAAATGATTTACTTATTGGCATACTTCTATGAAAATTGTCTAAACATTGAGATTAAAACATTGTGTTTTTATAAAATATTGCAATGGCTTATATTTCCGACTAGATTATTATTATCAATAAAATTATTTCTATATTGCAAATTTATCATAAAATAATTTGTATTTTCCATTAATACCTATGTCGCAAGAAGACATCTATGGAAACACTATTATCTTAAATGCAGCGTCACAAATGTTAAGTATATAGATAATATTATAATATAATTTCATGCTGATGGCACAATTTTCAAAATCAATTTCAATATTTTTGTCAAACAATAAAAGGAGTAACAAAATTTCACGCAGATCAAAGGGATGCTAAAAATTATATTTTAAATAATTGAAAATTCCATAAAAATCCATTAATGTACAATTCTAAGGCAAGAATCATTAATAATAATACTTACATTAACATAAATATGCTTTAAGTACATAAGTAGGCAGCTTGTAACATTGTAAATAAGATGTTATAAGCAATTTGTGACATTAATTTAGTTATATGACACTTATTTGAACACAAAAACAATAAATACAGCACAATGTAAACATACGACATACAAAAAACTAAACCTAGGTGCTCTTAAAACATTCACACAAACCTGTTAAACCGATAAAATAATATGCGCGGACCGCATGTCCTCTATACTGCTCTGGCTTACAACACCGACACAACTCGTTAATCGTTAATAGCGTGAATAGTGTCGCCATGAAGATTTCGTTCAAAATAAAAGAAACGACGACATTATGCATTTTGTTTTGCATACATTTCTATACCCATTATCATCGGATCAAATTATTATTTATTAAATTCTTACTCTCAACACAATCATTTTAAATGTAGTTCTCAAAATCGAGTTGCAAATTAAAAGGTTTACAAATAAATGTAAAGCCGTCATATATAGAAAAAGATTTCTAGTTGTGTCAATATAATTGCCAACGACCATCAACGACCATTGATTTATTAAATGGCCATAAATTATGCTTAACTTATTACACCCACACGCCATGCGGGTTTTTGTTCGTCGGCGCTGCATTTTCTAATTGTCGCGGTGATCCTATTATTCTCCGTGCACTGCCCGCTTTACACAGTCCTAGAAACAGTACAAACATAACAATTTAATAACTAAATTTGCTTCATCACCTGTTATATCGATTTCAACAGGGGATAGTTACAACGTTTCAGTGTTAATGTGGCAATGTGCAATACTATTACCACACACTACAGTTACTAAACCATACAATATTATATTTATTTTCTCACGGTGTAATAATACAGTATTGTTTAGATAACAAGTATGCAACAGATGAGAATATGTCCTGACCTGAATCTACCTCAAGTTCTATTGGGGGTTGATGGGCCCCATATACCTACAGTATACTCCCGACAATGGTTAAGCATGATGAAATGTTTTATAAGTGTTTCGAAGTTCAGGAGAGCCAGAAATAATGGGTTCCCTGTTACTTTTTTGGCCAGCAACGCTACAATATCCACATTGGTTTTAGTGCTACTCAGTTCAGGGCGGTTAAGATCACATACCGCCATAAGCTGCGTTTTCTGGTCTGCTAGATGTAACGTCGTAACACACAATTGTTATAAACTAGTTGTTACCATCGAGCGGATGCCGCAACTCATCGACGCTGCCAGTCAAGCTCTGCAAGTTAGCCTCCTTCATCTCTTGCACCAGACGTTCCACTTGCCTCTTCTTCTCCATTATAGCATTCTCTAGCACTCCCACCTGTTAAGTAGTTCATTTATTAATTACATTTTTCAACATTATAAAGAAGAATTTATCATGACACTCTCAGAGTGGCACAAAACAAATTTTAGTGCCATGTTAAATCTCAATCTTGGTTAACAAAATATGATGATGGTTTGGAATAGAATAAAATATAGGCATACGGTTTTGTAAGTGTTGTGTGTGTTTAGTATACATACTTCTCTTTTCAAATTCTCAGCAGTGAGATGGTTTATCTCAGTGGCATGTTTAGCTTGCTGGATCTGGGCTTGCAGGTTCTCCATCTCAGCCAACATCGAACGCTCCAGTGCTTGCCTGCCGAATATAATTGAACACTATATTATCACAAAAATATACTGCTGGGAGGAAATAAATTGCAATAAAATTTGTAAACTTTGTGACATCGCAATCGTCTGTTCGATTTTTTATAACAATCGATTTTCTTTATGAAAAAGTTCTTCACAAAATTGATCCATTTAACAATAAATCTATGAACATAACCAGGTTTTCATACTTTTAATTGACTGTGTTTGTACACGTTTATTAGACTAAAAGTTCTACAACAAATGTATTATTATTTGGCAACGACAATACAACTTATTTCAGCCCTTAAAGACACCATACTTACATACTATAGTGTCTTACCTATTCTCCTGCTGGCGACTGCTCATCATCCTCTGCTCATTGTGCACGTCTTCCATCAGCTTCCTAATCTTATTCTTACATTGCAGCAGCTCCGTCTCACAGTTTGCTAGCTTTGAACGCATCAGTACTATCTCCGACCGGAGGGTTTTCTCATTTTGTTTCACAATTTCACTCTCCTCTTCTATGTATGTTAGCGCCTGCACCTGATTGTCAGTATGAAGCAATGTTATTTTTTTAAATAAATAATATTGAATCAAACCCTTTTGCTTTGCAAGTTTAGTAATTAATCTATCAACTGGGCTACGGGACCATGAGCCATACACTTGAATGTATCTTATATCTATCTGAACTAGTATACATTTAAAATTTAAAAAAAAAACCCCACTGCGATCAAAAAGCTAACACCTTTCTGAAAACCTTATGATGAGCTCTTTAATTTGATTCCCATATTGCATTATTCGATAAATTTTTATTGTTGTTTTGTTTTTTTTACCTATCTAAGAACACTTGGGTTATCAAGATGAATCGAATGATATCTTAATTATATAAATTGGTCCAGTGGTTTGAAACATATTATGAGGTAATAAATATAATATCATATTATACATTATACATACATACATACATAAATACATAGAAGATACGCGTGAAAAACATGACCCTTCCTTGGCAATCGGGTAACATTCCCTGACAATGAAGGCTCATAAGTCACCAATTTTATTTCTATGAAAGTTCCACAAAATTAAACAGTTAGTATGTGTTTCAAACACAATTGAATTCCTTTTGTCAGAAAAGGGCCACACCCCTCTTATTCTCAAAATTATTGTTTGTTTGTTAGATAGTTATGCTTTCATTGTGCATTACTACTAGAAAAGTTTAGTACTAGAAAAGTACCTAACTTTTCTAGATGTTTAAGTCAGTGTTAAATTTGATCATGGGCCTTACTTGCTCGGTGCTGATCCGGAGCTGGTTGTCAGCAGAACTGATCTGCTGCTGCAGCAGCTCCACCTGTCTCTCTTGCTCCCGGCCTTTGTTCTCCCAGTAACCAATCTCTGCATCATACTAAAAAGCCATACAATAACTATAGTTAATTTCAGTACACAGTACAATAAAGTTTGCAGTAGTAGAAAACATTTTCTCTAATTATTAAGTCTCTAACGCCCCAACTCAGAGTCACTAATGGTTATTTAAATCGCTCCTAAGTACAGAATTTGTATGGTGATTCTTTACTAAGGAGACTACTTTTGACTAGTGACTCTGAGTGGGGACGAAATTCTGTACTAAGGAGCGATTTAAATAATCATTAGTGACTCTTAGTTGGGGCATAAAAGTCAGTCTCTAACTCTCTACTAGTCATATATGAAAATTATCAACATGATTAAAGTACTTACCTTTATAAGATCAACCTGTTGACTCGACAGCTTTTCTCGTTGGTAGTTGACAAGGGACACCAATTCCCTATATTGACTATTATAGCTAACTGCCTCAGGACTGCGAACATCCAGGCTCTCCTCTGGCAAATTGACCGGTGACATGTGTGAGGGCCGGTTGGCTCGCGTCGAGTGGTTTGGGGACTTCCTTAAAGCTTGGCTAGGCGGTGGCGGAGAGCGGTAGGGGGGAGGGGGCTCTCTAAAAAGTTATTATAAAGTGCATCATTGTTTTATAATATTAACCAGTAGACAAGTTGAAGTCAGTGTTTAAAGGCATTGCCAACCAGAATGGTAACACCGAGTTATCAAATGTCAATATCATTATCTGTAATTTATTCTGCGGGGAACACCATGAGTAAGTAAGATTAATTTGGAGTATAAATTAAAGGGAACCCCATATGAAATTTTTATCTTCATACTTCTATCTCACTGGCAATTTAGTAACATTATTATTAGATTGATGAGGGCTTACCTATAAGGTGGGACATCTTTTAATATAGAACTATCAGATTCAGGTGTTTTGGATTGTTGCACCCCTTTGACCACTCCAACTGGGTTTCCAGGTGACATATTATTTACATTGTTGTTAAAAGTAGGGGTTGTGTTCATTCTATTTGGTGAGTTTTGATTATCTGCTACATTAGGACTTGAAGTGTTATGGCCCCTGGGATAAGACAATGGTTATGGTCAGACATGCACAAAACTTAATAATAATAGTACAAATATCTGTGATGTTAGCAAAGCTATTTAAGTCTTACGCCACAACTCAGTATCAATAATGGTTACTTAAATCCCTCCTTAGAACAAAATTTGTATGGGGATTCTTTACTAAGGAGCCATTAAAGTAACCGTTAGTGACTCTAAGTTGGGGCATTAGAAATCTATTAAGTATATTAAGATAATAAGGTTTATCTTTATATTCTTATTGTTTTAGCTGTTATATATATTCTTATTGTTTTAGCTGTTATACCTCCATTACCACTGACTCATCATGGTAAAGTCTATGCCTCTTCAATTGATAAGAAATTTGTGAGGGAAAGTAAAATTTTATTAGTATTTAACTTATAAACAGCAAAAGTTAATTATCAAATGCAATTAATACTTGAAATTATAAACTTAACATTAGCGATGGGCAACTCGACGAAATTTACTTGAGTAACTCGAGTAAAGTCTTTGGTCGAGTAACTCGAGTAACGATTTTACGTACTCGAGTAAACTCGGCCGATTCAACTCAGCGACGAACGCGAGTCGACGCAGCGACGCGGTTCAACTCAGTCGGTGTTAATCGTCAAGTTCGTCGAGTTGCCGCCGACGCGCTTCGCGTTGCGACGATTTTACTCAGTCAACTCATTACTCGCTCGCGTCGGCTACTCGCTGAGCTCACTGTCGCGTCGGTTCGGTTCGGTTCGGTTATTCGAGTTTACTCGAGTTTTTACTCGAGTAAACGGTTAATTTTGCTCGAGTAACTCGAGTTGTAAAAAGTATTACTCGGCCCATCGCTACTTAACATACTAGTGTTAAAATATTAATAATAATAAATTAATAGCTGCCAGCAAAGTTCATTTTAGATCTCCTGTGGTACAAATGCTACAAACCCATTTCCTATAGGTGATCTAGAATTGTTAGTATGTTGTAGTGGTTTTTGGTTGCTGCTAGATTCTGATCTCCTCAGTATAAACTGTATGTCATTTGAATACTCGCCCCATTTCATAAGTATCTGAAAATTATTTAAAGTAAAATGTTATAACATATTAGGTACACATTTAACATTAAGTAAAAACCTTTATCTTGTAAATAATTTAAGGAATGTAGTGGATATTAAGACTATATTTAATATACACAAGAAACATTTCATATTTTGAATTGTAACCTTGATTACTTTACATTTCATCTAAACTAGCTACAGTACTAATTTAGCTTTATACCACGATATCTGCCAAGAACCCTTAAGGTCAACTAAATCAAAGAAACAAGTTTAGTTCTCATTTTATAAAGAAATTCTAACCATCTGTAAGATGTAACTTTATTCTTAAAATGCATTTGATTGTGAATATCCACTTTGTAAATATAATACTATGAAAGAGTAACTTATTCTATTTGGTCTGAAAATATGAGTAAAAAAAAGTTTTTCATAAATTGAATATAAAAAGTTATTTTTACCTTAAGTGGGTATTCCTGTGGGGCTAAGAGTCTCTCATTGTTCCTCCATCTCTCTATCAAGGTGAATCTGCCCACTTTGCCCGTGGCATGGGCCAAGGCGAAAACTACATCCTATAAAATAATAAAGTTCAAATACAACTTTACTCTTTAAGCTAACCAGGTCATATTTATGTATCATTTTATACGTTTTTTTTCTATTAAAAATGACTTATAACTGTCCTAAAAATAACATTGATACAAAATAAAAAAGGTTGGATTTACTATGCAATTAGTATTAGAAAGCTAGAACTGTGTGATGATTTGTGTTTAAGTATTACAATGAGTGATGATGAGAATTCTTCTGACCTGACAAGTGGTAGTCTCTGTCACCCCACAAACAATCCTTTGTATTCCCTCGACCCAGACCTTTAGCTCCATTAATTTAACCCAATTCACTACACGTAATTAACAATAGCACATTTAGGACACCATTATAAATCTTACTTTTATAAATAAATTGTTTGTTTTATACAAATTAAGCTAAATTGGGATACAAACATTCCAAAAACAATAGAAAAATAAAGTGGGTTATGAGAAAAATCGTTCTGAAACGATGTAAATAGTTTGCACTTTTGACTTTACACTGACAGTCTACGTCAATACTACGTTTAGAAACTTTATGTAGAGTAAAAAAATGTAAGAAAAATGCAATCACTGTATATATGTTTAACTTTTCAGCAGGCAATAATCAAATGAAAGTATTGAAAAAAAACTGAGGAAATGCTTTATCCTCTCAACAGTTGACGCCATTTTATGTAATATGGCTAGAAATAAGCGTGCTGGTTTAGTGTACAAATGTAACACACATAAATTATACACCGGGAGATTGTTGTTTGTGTTCCGTGCATGGAGCACAGAAAAATAGAAGGAGGGCCATGTCCAGTGAACGAATTAGTTCATTGGCCATCTAATATCAGGGGAAAGTAGAAAAAGTGTCCATCTGTTTACACTGTAAATAGAGGTTCCAATAATGGCCATTCCAGATACTCGAACATAATTGTTGTAGATTGCACCGCAGCGCCACCCGTTAATGGACGCGTTTTTACAGACACTTTTCATACACAGAAATGGCCCTCCTTTTATTCTATCCTCTATGGTTCCGTGAGCTCTACCGTTCCGGAAGTCCGGAAGTGCTGAAACGCACCTACCTACATAGCGCGTGAGGTCGCAGATGAATCCACCAGAATTATAATATTTTGATGTGTGAAAGAAATCGCCACCTATTATAAGCATGGAGGATAGAGGTAACCCAAGTTTTAAGACGTATAAAAATACTTAATAAGACTTTCATCCATTTTATCGAGGTTGGTTCACTGTTCACTACATTACATTCCTTTTTTAAATATATCAAAAACTTCATGAATACGAACCGTCAGATCATTGACAGGCAGGATACAGGATATTTACGGAAATACCCATCTGACGGGTTTCTTCCTTGCATCTAGTTATCAAAGTACGTCTAGTTCAAAAGTGGGCAACACGTGTGCAAAAGGAAATCTAAACGTTCCATATCGTCATATAGAAAAATAATTGCTTTTAAGTAAGCAATGGCTCAAGAAGACGACGAAGAGGTCAGTATTTACGATATTTCAAAGAATAACTAACGATTAAGTATTATTTTCTCGAATGCATTACATGACATTAAAGGACGAATATTCGCATTAAGGAAGGTATTCGGATTGTCGTGATAAAACTTCGCCCTTGCCATCAGGTTCTGTCACAATGATTTGCCCATACATAACGCGAATCTTGTTAATGTACATAGCCACTGCAGACGGCATCCTCCAAGTTGCACTGTTAACAGTCACCTACCTACCTCATCATATTTTATCTCGTCAGTGATGGCTTTCTGCAATGTTGACTCTTGCGCCATCTATGCAATTTGTGCGGTAGATAAACAATCGGACGTTAGCATATGGTATGACTGGTATGACCGTATGAGCTTGCGGCTGAGTAGCCACCAGATACGTGCGAGGCTAGCCTACTCGCATTACAGTCAGCTACCAAATGACTCGACATGTTCTAGTGTTGGGGACTTAGGAATCTTGAGAGCCAGTTCATACTTTCCAGACGACTAGGAAATCTACGGTTTCTTGTACCATTTATAAGTAGGAAGATGCTAGTTTTCTGGGTCCATTATAGCTGGTTTCGCGCCGGCCCTAACCCTTGATCAGTGTAAAGCGAGATTGGCTTTCAGCGCCCTTTTGGCGACGCACTTGACAAAATTTTGTCGAGTTTATCAACATTATTTCGACGTGTTGCCCTAAAGCCGCTTGTTTGCGCCTCTTGCCACCTATACCGCCTAGAGCAACTTCTTTTGACGTTCTGACCTAGAGACTGCCTCCGGCTCTGAGTAACATAGCTGCACTCAATCCGCGAGGCAAATTTTCGGTCGGCCCCGGGCGGCGGGAGCCCACGCTACGCCACTGCGCTGAGGCTTTGAATTATAAACTACGGCGATATTACAATTACTGTAAAGCCAAATATGGAACGTAATTATTACAGGATATTACGTTCAACGTTGAAGAAGTCCAAAAGATAATCAGGGACAACATAGAACTTTGCCTCGGTGGCAATATTTACAGCCACTCCCGCGCTCCGCAGTGGATTACTGTTATAACAGAGAAAACTCTAGCAAGACTCAATAAGTTGAATAAACCATTTAAATATATCAGTAAGTACCTTTACCAGTTTAACGATTTTGTAATTACTATTTCCAATTAGTTTAGCTTCAACCTATTAATGGCCCACTACTGGGCACGGGTCTCTCCTCGTGAGGAGCCTAGAGCATACTCCACCACGCTGCTCCAGTGCGGATTGGTGGAGGGGTTAGTGGCCAACCCAAGTGTCGGAAGTTTTCATGTCGCCCGAGGGCCTCCGACATGGCTTAGCGACTGTTATCTTATGATAACAACCGGGACCGACGGCTTTACGTGCCCTCCGAAGCACTCAGTTACAGAGTTTGCTGGCAAGCTTGTTCGATATACCCTTTCTAATGTAGGTAATTATATATTTTAAACTTAAATCATTGTGGACTGAACACGTTTTTAGTATAATACGGGTACTCACGATATATATTTTAGACGCCGATATTTCGACCCAGTTGCAGGGATCGTGGTCACGGCAAAACTGCGGTGGCGTGGAGAAACTACAGGTTCGACGACACCGCATCACCGCAGTCTAGCCGTGACCACGATCCCTGCAACTGGGTCGAAATATCGGCGTCTAAAATATATATCGTGAGTACCCGTATTATACAAAAAATTAGATATTGATTTTCTATTCCATTTGTTTAAGTGAGAATGACCGTAACGCAGAAGAATGGCTGCGGACTCCACACGGCGGCAGCGTATTACTGGGACACGGCCACCGATGGGACATGTACCGTGCGTTGGGAGAATAAGTTTATGTACTGCATCGTAAATTTATGGGCTTTGGCATTACAGTTGTGATTATTAAAGAATACAATACGAAGAGTAGTCTTAGTTTGAAAAATTTGCGAGGTATAGGTGCTAACTTATGCTATTGTTGTATTTCAAATAAAACAAAGTATTAAGCACATTTTAGTATTTTTTATTTTTGGTAAAATTTACCATAATACAAAATAATGATAGAAATAAATAAAGTAATAAAATGTATAGACAGGACATAGAGAACTATGCATTGTAAAATTGGTGCTTTTAAAGCAATAAAATTTATAATAACATTAGGCAAAATGGCATGTGTACATTAAAAATAAAAGCATTATTTTTAACACAGAAAATAATATCAAGAGCCGACGTTTACACATATTTAACGAAAAATTTTATTCATCAATCACTTAGTGATTTGGTCTCATTAATTAAAATTTATATCAAATTATTAAAACTCACATGCACTCATTTAAAGCAACACAGATAATTTGCTACCACATACAAGTTTTTTCATAAAGACTGTTGACAAAAAATAAAATCGATGGTAAGAAGTGGAAACAGACATTACAATAGGCAGAAAGGAAACATACAATCCAATTAAATTATATCTGATAAAAAACTAAACATTAACATAGACAATAATTATAATTCATAGCAATAAAATGATCTGTACTTTTCATTATTATCATATTATGTCGATATAGACTATTCGACTACCCCTTGTATCAAAATGTAGAATCTATGAAGTAAACCATGGCTTGCTACTCGTATGGCCAGATCCACGTTATGATAAAAGACTAGTCTATTGTATTTAGCGGACTATAAAAGTAAAATCGTATGAACAAGTTTTGCAAAATGTTATAGAATGTTATAGTTACCCATTTAAAATAAAAATGATTTGATATAGCGGTGAAGGTCGATTTCTTATAAAATATTTGGGGAATATGTGACATTATTAAAATAGATGGCACTTATAGTCTCGTAGTAAAGCCTTAATACTGACTAAAAGTTAAACAGTACATTTATCAAAAACTACCACTTGATTATATTAATATAGAATGCTAAACAACAAAAAAGTCTTTCAATAGATATATAAGTATGAGACATCTAAATAAATTTGACCACCCATAGAAATGTTATGAAATAATTATCTTGCATTACTTAAGATAACTATAACATTCAAACTCTTATTATCTTAGTTGAATTTACTCCATAATTTGGTGAAATATATATTTATTCTGAACATATTTTTAAATGTTTTAACGTAGATATGTTAACCAGCGCTATTGATTTTAAAAATACTTAAGGACATGACATGTAATATTAATACTGCTTGTTAGATGCAGCCGACGACCATTTGTGGCCGTCGACCAGCTCTCAGCATCCACACCATAACACTGTGTTCACGTCAACACGGCATCCACTGGTAGTTAACTTCATGTGATGAACATTGTGATGCTTAATTTCTATTTATAAATTTCATATACGGTAAACCCGTCATATAAAATAAAATAAAAAAAACATTTGATTTAAATAAAAACGCGATTAAAACTCAAACTGTGCTGAAATGTATTAAAGCTAATAAATGTGCATTTTCATGATAAATCTTGCCTCGTGGCTAGGAGTTCTACAGCGACGCGTTCCCGCGCGATGCGTCCCGAGTGACAACAATCTCTCCAGGCCGCCCCGCACACCAATAACTTATTATGTACACAATAAGTAATGCTCTATAAAGTACAACCTACTACTATGACTACAATAAAACGATTTGTCGCTTAACCTCATTATTATGACAGATAATTCCTCTTATTTACAAATTAGCTATACATACAATACTTAATAAAATTACGAAAAAGTAACATTGTACTTTTAACTTGCTACCCTTTTTTTTCGAATGTACTAATTTCGTTTATAATTAATAGCTTAACTAGCTCATATCGACTATGTACATGTATAATGCTATGTTAGTCGAGACTTAACTGATCACAAGTGAAGAAATAAGAACAAACAAGGAACAAAATAATGTACAGTATGCACTAACCATTGTCGCACCCGCTCGGGTCATCACGTATCACATCCTGGCTCCCCGTAACACCTACGTGCCTACGTCATCTCTTAAGCCTTTTAAACCGTCAAAATCTCCTCACGTTTTCAAACAATATCATACAACTAAAATTATATACATAATAAAATTGTAAAACTTATCACAAAATAAGATAAAACGATATAATATACAATCTAACAACTTTAAACACTGGGCAGATTCAAGAAAGAGATCATAACAAGATTCATGAAAACTTTGCGTCCGTTTCTCTTTAGCGGCACCGAAATGTCAACATAAGAGGTGGACAACTCGATATGTGATTCGGACTTATTGTCTTACATACATATTTACATTTAAAAATTGTGCTCGACCCAGTATTTTACGGCACATATCCACTCGTTAAAATTTTAAATGTCTATTACACACTTTAGTCATATAAAATTCTAAAGAGATCTTACATTTTACAAATCTGTTAAATAACAAACTTTTGCAAAAACTTCCTTATGCTATCTCCTTATCAAGTACTTATTAATAATGTCTAATTCTGGTGTGTTGTGTACTAAATATTATGCTATCCAGAAAATAAAACCCTAGATAACCTGACATGATGTAAATAATGTAAAATGGTTTATGTCTATTAATTGTTTACTAAGCCATATAATCAAAATACATTTTACATTAGTGGATCCTTACAAACTGTTCCATAATCAACAAACACCGTACACAATTTAACAGTGTCTCTCAAGAAAAGTTTGTAATAGTCATTTATGTTCTGTCGGATAACATTACATGATTTCTTAACAGTCACGAGGTTTTACGCCTGTGGTACATAATAATCGAGCGCTAAGTATTTTCTAGTCGCTAGCGAAGTCTAATCATGTTTTTCTCACACCACATCCAACTAACACGATAATAGTATAATTGACACAAACTCACTCACTCATTATTACGTCGAATGTTAGTTGAGGTATTTGCGACACTTTTTCGCGCCGCATGTGCATGGTATCTTGACTTCCTCGAATGGAAATTTGTAGTCATACGTCAGCTCCTCTCCGACCGAGATGCGCCGGAGGGCAAAGATCAAAATATGTTTATGGCCGTGAATATCCACCACACGTGAATAACAGTTGGGCTGCAATAAAAAAATATATATAAAATATTGTGTATATCACTCGCTAACGTACTGCAGTAGTTTGCTCAATAGATCCACTATGTCTACTAAAGTTCATTGAAAAATCCTTTAGTAGATCTCTTTCAAGTTGTAGACATAATTCCACTTTAGTCCATGATCCATGAAAAAATCCATTGTAGAATTTTATTACACTTTTATATGATTACTTTAATACATGATCTATGATTTTTTGTAATGATGATGATGTTTTTATGTAGTAGAACTAAGTGTTTCAAGGATTCTTTGAAGACATGAAAGTGCAAAAAAATCCTTTAAGAGATATTTTTCATGGATCATGGATAAAACTAGACATTAATGTGACAAAAATCAATTAATGAATGTTTTTAATGCATTTTCGTAGACAACGTGAATTTCATAGATCATGATTTATTAATGACCTCTTATGGTTGCTCTCAATATAAAATCTATCCATGATCAAGTTAGTATTAGTCTACTTTGCAACAACCCGCGGTTAACATGTATGATGGTATATATTTTAAGACATGCGTGGCACCTCCCTCCCCCCAACAACGGAAACATGCCCTACAATAATTAAAAGTATATACCAACATACATACCAGCACCAACACGTGTTTCACCCTGAAACGGAGCATCATCAGGGTAAGTTGATTCTACGATGGTTAGTCGCAAAGTGAACATCGTTCACTGAGCGTGGCGTATTTATACTCACAACTCGCCCATTGGTTATCTTATGATGTTGTTGATAATAATTCACGCCGGCAGAAACCGGTTCTGACGTAATCTGGTTATGTTTTCAGGCCAGGAATCGAACCCGTTGATTTTGAAAAAAAAATCACTCGTATTATTGCACCATTCGATAAATTGCTCACAAGGATTAAATTTTGGGCAGTAATGACATACGGCAAACTTTCGTCACAGCCCTTTCCTAACACGAGCCTGCAGATGCCCTTCGACTAACTATAAAAAAGCAAACTCACGTCACACGAGTGGTTGATGAACCTCGCGGCGTTGCCCTTCAGCGTGGCGTCGACCACGAGATTGTCGTCTATTCGGAACATATAGCAGCCGCCTACGCCGCGCCGCCCGCTCATCGCCTCGTAGCGCTTCTCGCGCTGATCGGCGAGCACCGCACGGATCACTTCGCCCGCGTATTCTATTACCATGTCGCCTGAAAAAAAGGAGTTGTATAGTGTAGTTATAGTTATAGTGTAATTGATATTGTCGATGAAAACATTGGCCTCGTTGTTTGCAAATTAGAATGCTGCCATGTAAGCATTAGTTGAGTTCAGGCGGTGTTCGTGGTCCACCTGCTTGGTCCACCTGGGTGGACCACGGACACTTTTTTTTGCCGTGGTCCACCTTAGTACACCTAGGTGAACCACGGACACTTTTTTTTGTCCGTGGTCCACCTTAGTGCACCTAGGTGGACCACGGATACTTTTTCATATTTTATGCCCGCAGCATGAGATTTAATGAGGAGTAAAATAGAACTTTTTCCGTTACGTTATGCTTTATGCGTTATGTTTGTAATTCGTAACACAGGATGTAGATGGCGTAGGATGGCTGATCAGTAACAACGCAATCTAATGATAATAATAATCTTGGGAACCTATTCTGATGATGTAAAACATCATCATCATCATCATCACTATGGCGTTAAACTCCAGTCGTGCGTCGGAGCTAACACACATTTTTTTCATTTGTTCTTTCTTTTACGTGGACCACGGCCCATATATTTTTTGATTTGCATATTACTCATCATTAAGGTGGACCACGGGCAAAAAAGTGTCCGTGGTCCACCCAGGTGGACTAAGCAGGTGGACCACGGACACCGCCTGGTTGAGTTTGGTCTTTTCTAGTTTTTTTTTTGGATGTCATAACTAAAATTGGAAGTGTTCATAGCCCGAGAGTTTGTGTCGATCCTAAGTGATCAACCGATTGGAGCAACTGGGGCGCGGTAACTGGACAGCAAGTAGCGAACATTTCTTGAGATTCCATGCTTCGGAGGGCACGTAAAGCCGTCAATTCCACTAAACCCACCACCAATACGGACTGAAGTAGTATGGTGGAATTTGCCCCAAGCCTCCTCTACAGGAGAGCCCGTACTCCGTAGTGGGCCATTAATGAGATGAAGCCAGCTAAAATTGTAAGTGGAAAACAGGATGATTGTTCATAAACATGATTTTACCTTCTTCAATGTCTCGTTTGCAGAATAATCCTCTTCCATGTATATGAGATCTGTAAACGCCCACAGACGCCTTCGAAGTCTCTTTTAGCTGTCTAAATCTCATTGCCGGGGGTAATGTTGCCAGGCGTCTGTAAATACGACAAACCGTTACACACAAATAATGCTTATTAATTAAAAAAGAAACTAAAAACTACTAACGATAAACATACCGAGAGATTGAGCTTTCGCCTTCTTGGCCGCCGAATGGCGGTGGCTCCTCCCTGAAAGGTGAAGCCATCCAGCTAAACATGTCGTGGTTTTTTTTTCTGGTGACAGGCCCGGTACGCGCGCTGCCCCAAGGACTTTCCTTAAAACCTTCACTTAGATCCAAGTTATTGTCCCAACTGCTAAGGGGCCTGCCCTGCCGTATTTTGTATTTGGTACAACGACTCGCCTGTAAAATGAATATGCAACGTTAGTTTTCAATTTCAAAGCAGTGTTTAATTGTTTTACTACAAAGTTTTTTTTTTTTAATTACTTACCCCAGGAAGTTGCTCAATGAGATATCTCAATGCATTGTTGTTCAGTCCCAGAAGATGCGCTCCAGAAAGAGTAGATGGTAGGTTGTACTGGATAAGTGGGAGACCGGATTGTTTTCGAGCATTCTGTACTGAGTCTATTACTTTAGCCCAGAGGTCTGTCAGAGAAGTAGAGCTATAATTGAATCCATCTTCTGAAGTCACTTCGTAAATTAACTTCGGACCATCATCTTTTGGCGGATCAGGTGCTTGCTTCGGAAGTGATGCCTTATTTTCTTGTCCTTTTACAGTTTTATTCTGTTTCTTTACTGTAACAGTTTCACTGTTTTCCGTTTTTTTCTCTGTGAAAGGTCTTTTCATAACTTTTGCAGAAGAATTCGACAATTTTGCTGTAACTGGAGTTTTATTAGTTTCTTTTTCAACAAGAACCTTTGGTGTCTCTCTTTCTAAATCTGCATCCAAACTGGGTAATGAAGTCATCTTAGGAGCGTTTTGGACAGCATCACTGTTTCGTGGTAAATCCACTTCCGAAGGCGCTGAGCTCGTATTTGCTTCGTGTATTTCCGCCGATAACTGCATAGCTCTTACTGCATCTCGTTCTTCTTTCTCTTTCTTAGCTCGTTCTAATTCCATTATTCGTTTTGATTCTTCAATCGCTTTTTCTAGATCACTGTCTACATTCTCCTCTTTTACGTTTAGGTCAGGCATATCATGACTTACAGGCCTTTGTTTTGGTATGGGAGGTGTCTTGTTAGATGCAGCTTTTGTTGAAGTTTTACTTTGGCCATCTCTGTGCAATGGTAGTACTCTGTTCATTGGCCGCATAGACATGGGATTAACAACATTGGTAGGAATTCCAGATTGCTGAGTCGGTGGTGCTTTAGGCAACATAATACTTGAACTATTCTGCGTTGGCAAATTAATAGTATTGTTTTGAACTGGTATACATATCATATTGCTGGAATTATTTTGATTTTGCAGCAGATTTGAGTTAGCTTGAATAGGGAAATTAATATCTGCAGCTGCTTTAGAAGCAATTTTAGGATCAACCAAATTGTTTTGTACAGTAATATTAACAGTATTGTTACTTGAATTAACATTTATATTCATAGGAGCACTATTTGGGATTGCTTGGAATGGCACATTTATCATGGTGCCACTATTTTCAGTTTTTTGCTGGAATGTCAATGGATCTGTCGTAATTCCTGGTACGTTGTTATTGCTGTTGTTAGTCACCACACGTATATTGTGCTGTTGAGGAACATGTTGGTTTATATTAGGTTCAAGATTTGCATTGTGTATTCTATTCCTTTCTGGTAAATTAATTACTCTGTTATTTTGGGAGTTCATCTGTAGATATCCAATTTGATTATTTACTGATATTGTATGATTTTGCTTGTCAGTACTTACAATATTTACTTTTGCGCAATCGTTGCTTGG
Organism: Thymelicus acteon; assembly: GCA_951805285.1. NCBI lineage: Eukaryota > Metazoa > Arthropoda > Insecta > Lepidoptera > Hesperiidae > Thymelicus > Thymelicus acteon. Next base: position 6,801,944 of record OX638233.1, read on the forward strand.
TATATTATTAGATATTGGCATAGTAGGTGTAGATGGTGGTCCCATAATATTTTTGCCTCTAAGAGTTTCTTGAGTAAATTTAGGCGATTCATTTACTGGCAAAGGAGCTCTATTTATTTGTGATTCAACATTTGATAATTGGTTCTGGGTAGTATTATTTGTATTCAAAGTGCAGCTGTTTATGTTTATTTGGGGGTTAGGAGGCATTTGAGTATTTAGCATCTGATTACTGGCACTATTTGTATGAGGTTGTGTATTATTGATCATCATATGATTTGCAGTTCCAGGCATTAAATTGTTTACACTGTGATCTGTCGTACTATTGCAGTTCATTAATATTTCATGCCCAGTTAAGTTATTTTGGTTATTAGTCCCATACATGGAATTATTACTTCCATTATTCATCACCATATTATTTGTGTTGTTGACTCCCATACCATGCATAATGTTTCCAGTGTTATTAACATTGATGTTGTTGTTTGTATTCATATTTGCACACATATCGAAAGTGGACTGATTACTTGAAAATTGCGACGAGTTATTCGAACAGCTGCCACTACATGAATTCTGAATTTCATTCTTTATGTCCGGAATATTAGGAACATGCATCAAAGGATTACTCATTGACTGGTGATTTGTGTTAGATATTTGCATGTTATTATGCATATTCATATTGTTCATTGAATTTATATTATTCATTTGATGTTGCATAAGATTTGCATGATCCATCTGAGTTCTATTATTTTGCACTTGAGCCATAGTATTGAGGTTTGGCATGGACATTGAATTATTGTCGTGTCGATTACTGTGAATATTGGACATCACATTTGAGTTATCTAATTGACTGTTCATATTAATATTTGTATTTCCTGCTGACATATGATGCAAGTGTATATTATTATCCATAGTTTGTCTATTATGGATTTGAGTAGGAACATGTTGGTGCATGCCCATTAAATTGTTATCGATATGAGAGCGATTATTTTGCATTTGCATAACGTTGGACATTTGATGCTGATGATGGTGCACAATATTATCCATTTGCCTATTTTGCTGCATAGAAATTTGTTGACTTAAATGCATATTGTTGTCAACTTGCGTACGCCCGGTATTATTACTCATATGATGGTTCATTTGCTGCATGGAATGCATTTGTTGGTTGTGCATTGTGTCCATCGACCTATTTGAATGCATCTGGTGATTCATATTATTAAGTCCATGATTTTGCATATTGTCCATTATCAACCTATTATTCTGCATATTATTCATGTTTGACATTGGCTGATTCAAATGCATGTGGGACAATTCATTAAGATCAGAGCGATTTAAATTGTGATTACTAGACATATTATGCATATTTATATTCTGGTTCATAAGACTGTTGTTTTCAGGAGTATTTCGACTCGGAATCATATTCGATTGGGTATGAGTTTGTTGATTAGAAAGAATATTATCATGAAATGATCGGTTGTTCGCTCCTTGACTTAATTGATTCAGTTGATTTGTATTATCTATTTGCCGATTATGCTGCTGAATTTGTCCATTCATTATGTGTATTTGATTAGAGGTCAACTGATTACTTTCATGCGACATCATTTGCATATTTCCATGCACCATGTTGGTGGTATTCATTGAGGAACTCATCATTTCATTCTGTTGATTATTTTGTTGGTTATTATTATCATTCGATACTTGTACATTCGATCGATTTATTGTCATTTCTTGGCATGACATATTCACATTCTGCATTGAATTATTCACGGAATTTAAAATCTGTACTTGTCCATGAGACGAATTATTTGAAGCCGTACACAATTGATTTTGACTACTAGATACAGAAATACTATTTTGGTTATTTTGCATTTGAGGACGAATTACATTGTGAGGTATTATGCTTATAGCTGGTGAATTATTCATATTACCAGCCATCTGGCAACTACTCAGCTTGTGAATATTCAATTGGTTTATCATATTATCCGAGTTGTGTTTATTATTATCACTTGGGCCCATATTTTGGAAACTTTTATCATTCTGAACGTGGGAATGGGATGCCATTATTTCTTGCGAAAAATTCAAATGACCACCTTCAGCCTTTGAAAGCGCATTGATCTTGCTTAATTTAAGTGTCGTATCAGCGTCAAAGTTACTGTTCATAGAAGACGTGGGATAAATATTTCCTGATGTTATTTGAATTACATTATTGGATGAGGAATGTCCTGACGAATGATGATTAACATTCAAATTTGAGTCGAACTGGTGAGAATTAATGCCTGAGACATTTCCACTGTTAGACACAGAAAGAAGACAATTCTGATTTAATTTTTCATTTTCGTTATGAGAATGCTGTCTTGCAAGAGCTATGTTATTTTGAATATTGATAGATGAGCTACTCGAGCTCGCTGTATTTTTCATAGTAATATTATGCATATCAATTTTGTTGTCAGGTATGCTATTATTAGTAGAACTCATTTGTCGCCAGGGTGTAGGTGACTTTATGCTTTGTGTTACGCTTATCGTTGGCATACTCGTACAGTTTGAATTATCTTGCAAGTTTCCACTTATTTCAATCACATGCGAATTTTCAATTTTCATATTGTTATTCATTTTATTTGAGGACGGCGCAATCGAGCTCGAAACTATAGGTTGTGACAATGGTATCGACTGTAGCGAGAATGACGTCGATGAATTCGGCACAGACTGAGATATCGCCATTAGTGGTTGTCCCGTTGATGAAATCAGCGTCACATTTGGAGACATTGATACAATGGTTGGTTTAGATATATTCGTTCTCTGAAGGTTTTGAGATGTGTTCGATAGTGACATACTATGGATCTGTGACGTAATTGGATTAAGATTTTGTCTTCCAGTTATAATAGCTCCAGGTTGTGATCCCCCAATAGATACTGGGCTCATTTGTATCAGTTTTGGTGTTTGTCTATTAGCATTGGCTTGCTTGTCAGGCAAAGGCTGCAGAGTCAAATTGGGAATATTCGATTTAACAGTCTTTATTGTTTGGGGTGTTGATTGTACAGTTTGGGCTGTAACGACATTAGCTGCAGATGATACTGCTGAATTCACACCATCTCCTACATTGTTCACAACAACATATCCGGTAGGAACTTCTACAATAGGTTCTATTTTGCTTGCTTGGAATACTTGGGTTGTTGTTGCAGAGAAACTACTATTCTGTGCTAGAACGCCTTGCATTGCAGTCGATACAAATTGTTGTGATGACATCACCGTATTCTGAACAATTGTCTCAAGGCCATAATATACAGGTTGCGTTGTAGTAAGGTACATACATCCTGAAGGGTCTGTTACCATTTCTAGGGTGGGAGTCGATCCAAGCAACACTTGGTCATTGCAAAATTGAGGCAATATCGTCGTTCCTTGAGGTAATATTGTAGTTCCAGGCGCTGGTGAAATCAAAGTATTGCCTTGTGAAGATAAAGCATTAGGTATAATTGTTGTTTGTCCATTTCCAATTCCACTTTGTGGCACCACTGTTGTACCTGTTTGTATTGTATTATTGGGAAGAAGCGTTGCTGTTTGCGATGTTAGGTTTCCAGACGTCAGGCCTTGAATAGTTCCTTGAGGAATAATTGTTGCACCATTTTGTGTATGAATGGCTTGTGGTAAGATAGTTGGTCCGTTAGGTCCTTGAGAAAGGATTCCTTGTGCTTGTATTGTGCCTTGGGGTAAAATCGTGGCTCCTTGCTGTAGAGTTTGTGGTAAAATGCCAACATTACCTTGAGGCAGCAACACTGGTATTCCTCCACTAGGCACAGCAACAAGTCCTCCAGACTCAGTTTGTTGTATTTGGAATGTCTGAGGCATAAGGCCACTTTGTGAAATAAATTGTGTTGGTCCTGTTTTAAAATCTCCTTGCGGTGCAATAGTGGCTATGTATTGCATATTTTGGTTCTGTTGTTGAGATAAAGCCTCCACATATGACATGATGTTTTGATTTGCAACTGGTTGTACAATGATAGAAGGTTGTCCAGTTTGGTTATTTGTTTGCAACTGTATTACAGTGTTACCTGCTCCTAGCGGAGACTGATTAATAGTAGTGAACGTTTTCTCTAGCTTCGTCTGCTGCCTCTTTATAGTAGCTGGTTTTGGTACTGGTCTGCCTCGTCCACGGTTTGTACTCTGGAAAATTGGTTTTGGCTGAACAGGCGCTGGTTGCTTCTTAGGAGACTTTTGCGGAGTTCCCGGTATTATAATTTGTTGTTTGGTTTGGGAATTCGGTGATGATAGTCTTTGAGCTGTCATTGCGGGCACTACAATAGTTGGGTTTCCTTGAAGTTGAGGACGTATCATTGGTTGAATGTTCTGAATTATTGAAGTATGAGGCATTCCTTGTATTGAGTTTACTGGTAAAGCGATTGACGATGCACTAGCCATATTAGGGAAGTTTGTTACTTGATTCTTTCCTTGATACATTTGGCTTGAAGGAATTGTGAGAACCTGGTTCGAATTTGATGAAATTACTTGAATACCTCCAGATCCAGAGAGCAATTGTGCCATATCAGTTCCACCTTGGATTTGTTGCAGATTAGTTGTTCCATTTCCTGGTTTTACACAAATGTTATAAGGAAGAAGTCCAGATTGGGTAATAATTTGAGGTGTCATTATTTTTTGCCCACTTGAAGAACTCGTTTTAGGCGGAGGAAGCAACATCTGCGGTGTAACCACAATCTGAGGAGATGACATTACTTGTTGATTGCCAGATACTTGGACGTTAGTAGTTTTACTTTGGTCAAAAATTACAGTACCAGACTTCATTTGTTCCGTAATAGTCATTGTCATTTCATTGGATGGACCAGGCGATGGTGTTTCCACTATAGTGCCATTAATTGTTATTTGTCTGGTATTAATGGATGTTCGTCTCGCAGAAATACCTTCAGCTTTTACGGTATTTTCAGTGCCACTAACAACCCCTGCATGGATTATCATGGGTTGCGCAAAACCTCCTTGGAATGCATTTTGCAGTGTTGTTAGTGTTCTATTTTCTGGTGACTTAGGATTCTCACTTTCACTCTCACTGGTAGACATCATATCACAAGATGGAATATGCCTGTCATACGACTCCTTATTTCTATAGGTGCATTGACATCTGTCACATCTCACAAGCTGTTCCATTTGCCCAGCAACAACAGAGCTATCGTCCAGAGGTCTCATAACAAATTCAGGCTGTCCACTTATTGAATTTCCAGCAATAGTTACTGTATATGTGCTCTCCGATCCACTAGCTCTGTACAAAAATTGATTTGTCTGATTCCGTGTTATATTATCATTGCCAGTATTATCTTCAGCACCATCAAGCTGCTGAATGGGAGTGAAATCATTTTCGTTGGGGCTCCCAGGACGAGAACTACAAGAACTTTCAGATCCAGACCAATCAGCAGCTCCATCTAGCTGAGAAATTGGGCTGCATTGTATCTTAGTGTAAAAATCTATCACATCTGGGAAGTAGCCCTCAGTTTTAGTCTTCTCATTTGTAATCTCATCTTTCTCTTTAGGTGATGTAGTGCGATAATTTAGCCCTGAAGTATGAGGTACTTCATCATTTATGCTACTGGTGCTAGTTTCAGCCTTGACTTTTTTATCACTTTGTGGTCGTTCTCCTTCCTTGATTGTCTCTAATGGACTTTCTGATAAAGTTGACCTCTGAACAGGACTGAGTTTACCAGTCACTGTTGAAGATTTGCTCATTTTGCATCGCTTAATTGTTGATGACAAAAAACTAGTATCAAACTTGTTATTCCAGGTTAAGCTAGTAGACCTTTGTTGTCCACGTCCTGTAGTCAAAGTTTTCAAGTTATGATTTTGTAACAACATCTCTGATTTGCTTCTCTTCAACTCCTTATTTCCCGATTCCAAGCGAGCATTTAGAAGATCGTCGATAAAATCTGATGAACGGGAGTCAGATTTATCATCTGACTGGCTTAATGCCCCATAAAATTCATTGTTCTTTAAATCCATTGCAACTAGATCTTCATAGGACATTAATTTAGGGAATATGTCTTGCATTGAAATGCCATCTAATAAATCATGATTCAAATCTTCAAATATAGCATCTTTGACTTCAGGTGGTAAGAGATCTGCTGTGTTTTGAGGTTCTTCATCATCTTGCTGTTCTTGTTTGCATACATTGTCAAGCATGAATTCTACCACTTGTTTTACTGCTAGGTCTTCTAATGTAACAGCATTCCCAAACTTTATTGGAGATTTATCATTTTTCAGCATAAGAACTGATTTGCCAGAACCAGTCTCTAAACTTTCATGCCATGCTCCAATCTCAGCCATAACTCTGTCTACAACTTGTACATCCATTGAGTGATCAACTGTTATGTTGACGCCAAAGTCAAATCCAGGTAGAGGTTCAGCCAATATCAATTTCGTTTTAATTGTGTACCGAACAATCTTAAGAGGTTTCTTGCAAGACCAAAATAGACGACTGCAGGAGAAATCAACTGGCATTAAAAATTCTTCAAAATCTGATACAGATGGTACTATCTTGCCAAGACTATTGACAGCCAATGAACCCATCAGAAATTGTACCTTACTAATTTCACTGTATCTTTTCTTCTTCTTGTCTAGCTCCACATATACTGGTCTGGTAAGTTCAAAATCTGCATCCTTTTGTAAGCATTTCTTTGGTACATCTTTACCATGGGTTGGACAGAACACTCTCTTATCATCCATAAAAGCACAGCTTACTTTTCTTGCACAAGCATAGTGATATGTTTCACTGCAGTTTTTAGCACAACAGCCTACACTAGCACCTTTCATTTCACATACAGCACATTTTATCATTTTGCCCCTTGAGATGGCTGAATGAACATTCTGAAGTGAGCCATCTATTTCTTCAAAAACCTCTGCTGACCAAAGAGCACAATTGGCATGTATCCAGTCATTTTGGCCGCAGTACAACAGCCGACCTTCCATTGCTGGCGCACCATCGGAAACCGCCTTGCAAAGAACACAAATTCGTGAGTCAACTATAGGATAAAATTCCAATAATTCCTCTTCTTCTTTTTGTCCTTCTGATTCCAATTTTGGCACAATTTGATCTAGTGGCCGTGCTACAGACTGAATACACTGTTTGTCACCTTTTACATCAGACATATCAATATCTTTGATAGATTCTGTATCATCCTGCTCTCCTTCTACCTCAAGATTAGGTTGTAAGCAATTATTTTCACAATCAAACCATGGGAATGTCTCGGAGAATAAGTCCTTATAAATTGTTTGAAGATCGGTATTTGATGTTCTTTCTATAACAACTTTCATGTCATGGTTAAAATCTTTCAATGATACATATTCATCCATATTAACTCTTTTCTTTACATCCAATAGTGATGGGGATCTCATCTCATCGAGAGCATCCTCTACAAGAGTATCTGGATGTCTTATAACTGCTGGACTCAAATCTTGCTCACTTCTTTCATGACCGAAATTTTTCACTGGTTCATCATCATCTGATATAGGCTCATATTTGTCGTCTTGTAGCGTTGGTAACATTGTAGTTGCTTTTTCAGCCTTATTTTGCGGCGGGTAGTTTTCATGAACTTCTACAAGTGGGGTATCAAATTCAGTTTTAGTACTGTAGAGGCTTGTCGAAAAACATATTTCTTTGTTTTGCATAAGCGGCTCCTGTAGATTTACAACTTTATGTGATGGATGAGGGATTTCTTCCTTTTCCATTTCTACATCTGTCAGTAATGAAGAGCAATGCCAAACTTGAGACATACTTATATTTTCGAATTTGTTTTGAGCGGAGTAAGTGGTTCGTCGCCCTCTCGCAGTATTTCTGTAAACTTTTGTCTCTGTCGTATTTTTCATAGATTCATCGCCACCATCAAAGTGTAGTTTTCTTATTGCTTGTGGTGACATCAATCTGTAGGGTTTATTTGGTATAGGTGTATTTTTATGAGGAGTGAGCTTTAGTAGTGCACACGCCTTCTTATTCTTGGCCAATAGTTTCAAAAGATGCAAAAGTCTACCTTTGAGATGATCGGTTAACATTTTTCTCCAAGGTGGATCATGAGGCATACACTTACAGCAGATATATTCAATTGATGGTGGCAATGCTGATAGCAACTGATAGCCTTCACCGGATAATCCTTCGCAACTTGCATGTACCCATCGCCCACACCAGCCACATTCCATCATCTGCAAACAAGCAAACATAAAAAGATATTTTTTGTATTCTTTATGCCATAGTCAAGCAATTATATATTTCAAGAGAAAGAAGAAATCAATTTAAAGAATACAATTATCGTATGATACAGTAAAAATCAATCACCTTGCTGTCAAAATCATTATCCCTGTAGCAAGCTTGGCATAGTGGGCAGTAATTCCCTTTTTGCCGTAATTTGAAGCACGGCCTGCAGAAGGGCAAGCTTCCAACGAATTTGTTGACGCGTGGGTCATCGCAGCTCTTGCACTTCAAACAGGCACCACATACCTTTAGAAAGAGAACGTTACATATAATTGAATGGTATGCCCGTTTGTGGCGGATATAGGCAGGTAATCACAGAGTACTTAAACACTATTTAAGGTGATATTGAATTCTACATGAAATTTTATTCTAAACAAATTTAATTGACATATTATAGTACTATGTGGATGTGGCAATCTTTGCAGAAATATTTAACATATGAAAAAGTTGTTCATTGAATCACAATTAGTTAATTCATTGAAAGTTTAATAAGTTTCTTCCTTTACTTTCCACCACATAACCACTTACCATCAAGTGACTTGTCTGCTTGTTTGTCTGCTACTTACATTTTTACACGGTTTTATTTAGCTTGCCCTGTTTGTCAAAGGTTTGGCTCCAGTTGAGGGAACTTCATAACGGTTATTTATTTATTAATTTATTAATTTGCTATAACATGTGTTTCACAGGTGTTAGGATAACATTACGCAATTGGTATCAACATGACCCTGGCAGGGCACAGCAAACTTGTCATGTGAGTTATGGGTTACATTCAAGTTACACCTTAGCCAACTATACAACATTAATCAATTTAATATAGCAAAAGATATTTCAATATTGCATTAAAATCGTAATATTATAAATATCTTAGGTAATATGTTTTATTAGTTATATTAAATATTGTTTCTACTATTAATAGGTCACAATAACTTAAAAAGAGAAAAATATAATCCGAATACAGTATACAATTCTATATTATTATATTGATTAATAAAATATAATATTCAGATTCTATTACATTACATTAATTATATATGTCAAGTGTTTTTTACGGACTGTATAATTTGTATTGTATATATTGTTTATTATAGTGTATAATTATATTTTTTTAACGCAACAATAATATAATGTATATGTATAATTTAAATATAAAAATGTCATAGTTTATTATTATATAATTTTATTAATTTCGTAACTTAATGGCTAGTGCTCACGCTAAAATAGCGTTCGTTAACGTTTCGGTTAACAGCACAGTCTTTTTCTTTAATAACTATCAACTTGTTTATCATTTCTATTTAAGCCAGTCAACGGTATGTAAGTAGCACATGCAACATGCCAGTCCCTTACCTGCGGCCAGTCACTGCGATGGTCCGGCGGCGCGGCGGGCAGGCACGCGGCGTGGTAGTGTCGCGCGCACGATCGGCAGCGCAAGCGCGCGGCGGGGCGCGCGCACGCCGCGCACCACACGCAGCGCGCGCACGTCCATCCGCCGCCACCGCCCGCGTCCTCCGCGCACCAACTGTGGTACCACTCGCAGCAGCTCGAACACACTAGCATCTAGAAAATTATAATTCAATTTGGATGTATGACAATTTCCTTCATCTTACTTCATAAATTGACAAAGCAGTGGTGTCATCGAGGTAAACCTTTGGTGTTACTGGTGTCAATTGGCGACGGTATTCACTGTCAGCTATAATTTCGATCCAAAATAGGGGTACGCTTCACAGGTAAGCTTACAATAATCAGCTTAGGAGCTGAAAATTTATACTAACGACGGAACAAAATTAAATGAAATAGGGAATCTTCCCAAGGATCCGTTTTCTCGATTCAAGGTGAAAGTGCTGCAAATGTGGATTTTTTGCATTTATAAATGTTAATAAAACAACTCGTGTTTTGGCTGGGGGCTTGCGTTGAATTTTCTTGGTCCATGGGTGACAATGGCCACTTGTCATCAGTTGAATCGTCAGCTCATTTGTTGGCTAGTAACATAAAAAGTTAATAATAAAAACCACATACCTTTTCACTTCCTGCACTTCCACATAAAAAGCACAGCTTGGCTACTGTAAACGGAGCCGTTCCAATGAGGCCGAAACCTGAACTGCAAACTTCATCAGGATCATAGCTCTCCCAAAAGTCTACACATATCAATTCTGGGCGGTTCTGGACATATGACTTTTGGGATCGACTTCGAACCTGTAACATAATGTAAGACACAATTTTAACAGTATTCTTCATAGAAAATTAAGTTTAGTGGGTGTTGAATATTGTAAAGTTAATACATACATTTGTAATATTTGTTAGGGGTTTTATTGATGTTGACTTTCTAGGAACAAGATCCATGACAATCTCATCTTCACTAGACTCTGTCTTGCTCTGAGACTTTGTTGAAACTGTTGTCGATTGTGGCGGCGGTGGTGGGGGAGGCGGCGGTGTGGACTCAATCTTCCTCTTCTTAGGTTCAACCTGAGTTTCTGTTTCTTTGTCCTTCTCCTTTGTAATTACGACTTCCGGAACTATTTGTGGGGCTTTGTTCTCAGTATCGACTTCAGAATCACACCCAGACACATCTGTTGTATCTCTGTCTTTCTCAGCAACTGACCGTAAATTGGTTTCTGCTTCCATGGCGCATGGTTTATCTTGTTTAGCTTTCTCTTCTTGTGTTGGGAATGTTGCGATTGGTTGTCCTAACACAATGGAGGCACTTCTGCAGACGTGTTTAACTCGTGGCCCCTTCAGCTCCATCTTCTGTCTCTTAGGATCTTCTGCCTGTTTAGACTCGCCCTTCTCTTTCTTTCGTACCTTCACCCTAGTCAGCCGGCGTTTCCTATTAGAACTGAAATCTTCAGTGGATTCTTTAACTGGCTCTGGTTCTTTTAATGGTTTCTCCTGTAAATTAATATAAAAGCCACATTATATAAAAGTCAAAAAGATTAAAATTGAATATTCAATGCATATTTAATTACAATGGGTACCTCAATTTTCTCAACTTCATCTGCAGACTTTTTGGTGGACTTTGAAGTTGCAACTGTTCCAAAGATATTGGTTTCATTGTCTGGGTTAGATAGAGTACCAAATACTGATTGATTGGTGACAGTATTTGTTGACGAAATCCGTAATGGATTTACAGGTACCAAGGGTCCTACTTTGACTTCAGCTCTCATAAATGGAGGCAGCATAGCAGTAAGTCCTGCTCTAATACTTGGTGGTACTTGGAAGGCTTTTAAGCACATCCTTAACCAGCAAGCAGGACATCGTGTTTTATTAGTACATCGGAGTAATTTCCATTGCTGTGACCGTACTATTGGGGGGACATGACATGTACCTGAAAAAAGAAAACAAAGATTTGCTCAATGGTCATTCTCTATCTATATCATAAACTAATGTAAGTGATATAAAATACTGTCTTACCCTCCCCTTTCAAACACTGCATGACAATAGGACCAGTCCTATGGGAAATTTTCTCTTTTTTCAACATCTTAGATATGAACTTACGACAAGATTCACATGAATAAATTCCAAATTTTCGAGCTTGTTTGACAAATCTATAAAATCGCACAGCTCCACATACACCACATGTTACAGTGGTTGGTAGATTGACAGCTAAAATAAAACGAAATATTAATAATATCGCTAATTATCAATCATTAATTTTTAGTTACATTACAGAACATCTATCATAGTTTAGTTTTAATTATAACTCACGTGAAACTGATGAAAGTATAGAGAAAGGACCATCTAATCCAGATGTTGCCTGTGGTGTAGTGGTTAATTGCAGTCTGGCCTCTCTTATTATAACTTTCCCACTAAGAAGTTGAGAAGCTGATGATTTTTCCTTCTCTGGACTAGGTGGAGGCTGCTTTTCCTCTTCATCGCCACTGCCCGCAGGGCTCTCACTTTCCCAACTTTCTTCTGACTCAGAACCACTACTAGTACTAGTTGAAGTACTTGCATCTGAGATGTCCATAAGTTTTCTCATGGCATGCCCAGAACGCTCTTCCTTGCTTGGTTCTGGGGATTTAAGCTTTTCTCTAGTCTCAATATTTGAATCTTCATCTTGAGAGTAGTCTTGTTCCTTATCATAGGAGAACAAATCTCTTGGAACTTTTCTCAAACCAGTATTGAAACCAGTAAATGAATGGGTAGTCTTATCCTTGAAAATATTTGAAGAAGTTAATGAATTTTTATCTTTGTTCTTTTCAGTTTCATTCACTTTATCAGTATCTTCTTCCAATGGTGAGTCTTCATTGTCATGTAAATTATTAAACACAAGCCTCTTAAGTTTGGGTTTCTTGAGTACCTTTCCTGTGCTTATGCTAGTTGTTAAAATAGTTGGATCTTCTCCATCAATAAATCTCTTGTTAGGTTTAATAACTCGAGAAGAATGGCTACTCCTTACTGGCAATACAAATTTAGCATTACCACTTTCCTTCTCCACCGGTGATGTATTTCTTGGTGGAGGTGATATACAACGACTTTCACTAAATTGTGAAAATTTATTTACTGGTTTTGACAAGGGATTCAGATGCTTTCTAAGATAACCTTCCTGATGTTCCAATGATGATTTTGAACTCAAATCTGTTAGTTTGGCTGGTTTTAATATGCCATTGAAAGTTGAATATTCTGTTTGTTTGAGTGATGACTTCTTCTTTATGATGGATATGAGAGGAGCATGATGTTTGATAGGAACCTTTTTTAGAGGCAAAAAAATGTCTTCACAACTTTCAACAGTACCAAATGTCACAGTCTTCTTGACAGGTTTTGGTTTGTCCGGCTTATTCGGCTCCATTTTGTTCTGTGATCTTGTTCTCACAGGTGATTTTGATGGATCATTAATATTATCTGGATTCTCTTGTTTATTTTTTAACACACTGTTCGTCACTTTATTCTCACAAATGGCATTTTCCTCATTTTCATTATTTTCTTTCTTCTCTTCTTCCTGAAATATTTAATTATTCATCACATTAATAATTATGCCCTACATTATGTTTAAATGTTATATTATATTCACAAGTTTATGAGTTCCTATTGTAAGTATGTTCTTTTTCTATTTTTAACTAGCTGCCCGGACAGACTTCGTTCTGTTAAAAGTTTTTTTTATTAAAACCTTCCATGTGCCATAAGGAACATACAAAAAAAATAAGCTGAATTGGTTGAGCCATTCTCGAATTTTACGCTTAGCAACATCATTTTTATTTATATAGTTTAACATAGCGCCATTTATTGAATACTTACTCAATCCAGTCAACAGATATCGCCATCTGTTAGAATCATTTGGAACTAACAGATTATTGTGACTGTCAAAATATAATAGACAAATAATTTGCAATAAACACGGACGTAAAAAAAAAGACGGACGTAATCCCAAGAACAAATTCAGTGAAGCACCCATAAGTAATACCGACTCTGTATTCGTACAAATATACACAGCCATACATTGACACTATACTGCTATGACATTGACACCATCGCGAATCAAAAATTACAAAATTACGCACACACGGTAAGCGAGCTGTCATTGCTATGCTTCACTCTCGATTAGACAAGGTTACGTCCGATCTTTTTTTACGTCCGTGGCAATAAAATAATATTGCAACTATAAATTGAGATGTAAGCTATCCTGTCTTTCAAGTTGGATCATACTCCACATGGTGTGCAAATTTGATTAAAATCGGTTAAGTAGTTTAGGAGTCCATCGCGGACAAACAACGTGACACGTAATTATGTAAGAAGGTGAGACAAGCACCAATATTCAAAACAATTGTTATTTTTACTAACTTACAATAATAAAATAGTGTTAGCTTCATTTCTTTGGGAATATTAAAGAATTTTGCTATGTATGAAATTGTTGTAGGATTATTAGAATCTGAATTTCACAATTTTCACACTTATGTATACAATACAAAGCTGAAGAGTTTTTTGTTTGCTTGTTTGTTTATTAGATTTTAAATAATAAACTATCTAATCAATCCATTAATGGCCATTCTCAATAATCTATCTATTGATCTGTCAAATGTAATAATTAGGTAAAGTGATAAAAACTTTCATTAGGATGTTGTGACTGTTTGGCAGAGTCGTAATTTCATTTACTTTACCTAAGTAAAGTATATTTATAGTTGGAATGGAAGGTTGAAGAGCATCATAAGTTTTACAGTTGGTTCCTCTAATGCCCCAACTCGGGAGTCTCTAACGGTTACTTTAATCGCTCCTTAGTAATGAATCACCATACAAATTCTGTACTAGGAGCGATTTAAGTAATCATTACTGACTCTGAGTTGGGTGTTAGTATCTTTTAAATTTTGGAACTGTTATTTATTCTTGCACAAGGTTACTTCCCTTTGAACATACGGGTGAAGCCGCAGGTAATAGCTAGTTGTTAATAAAAACAACACATATCTTACCACATATATGCTAGGTATAAATCTGTAAGCTTCATTTCACTGAGGTCAAACATTAGTACTATGCTTATTGTGACATTGAGATAAGGGACATTATCACTTGTAATTTTATATTAAGGCACTTGCAACTAAATAATACTAATAAATGAGCTTAAGATAGTGTAGTCATAGTAACAAATTTTACTACTGTGATTGTCAAAATTAATCAGTTCAAATGATAAGAGCTTTAGAACATAATGTAAGTAACATTAAGTAATTACATGCTGGAAGTGAATATTTGTGACATTGATTTTAAAAAACACAAATATTTTAATTCAGTGATAGACAAGAGATTAATGATTTTATCAAGGACATTAAGCTAAGCATAAATGTCACTCACTTCATTGTCTTACAGTACGAAAGTTAGGTTATAATAACTACAAGTAGGTAGTCAATGGATGCAATAATTCTTATAGCCTTCAATGGTTTACCATTCTTGTTTGGTATAATTCTGCTCTGACATCTTTATTCTTTGTTGACATGACTTACTAGGTACAAGTAAAAAAGTGGAAATCCTTACTGAGTGTAAATATCAAATGCTTACGATTCATTTGGCGCCTGGTTTGTGTTTGTAGTTATTACGTAAACATAATATTTCCTTATGGACACTTCGATATTTTATGTAACTAAATCACAAAAGAGCATAACTTGACGACATAAAAGCATTACCTCCTTCTCCCCAGCAAAATCGTTGGCAGCCGAGCCACGGTTGGCTGGCTGAGTCTCCGGAGCGTTCTCATGATAAACAGCACCCGACAGAACACTAACACGCTTTCTATTCTGAAATTTAAGCGGTTTCCCGGGGAACCTGGACCTTCCCATTTTGTTATGCACGTAAACGAAGGGCATTTAGTGCGTTCCCAGCGATCGCGAGAAAACTGGCGCGCATGCTCCGGGCCGCGCGCTCCGCAACGCCATTCCACTCATTTATGCAATGTGTACGACAAATTACGACGCAGTTTTCATCACAAGCACGCCCAAACATAAACACCAATAGCACCCTTCACATTATTCACTAAAACTACCACTTTACACTGTTTTTGCAAAAGACTACATCATCCATCATTTTAATGGTCGGCTGATCGTTAACGCCGTAGTCGTAACGCTTCCATTCAGCGGAGCGTCAGCGATAAAACAAAAGAGAATGTAGTACTATACTCGAATCGAACACGCGAAGCATCGGTAACAATATCAACGTTTTGTTCCATTTGTTAACTCAAACCGAATTATTGAAATGAATCGCCCGTAATTTGACAAAGATGGCTGTACGACGCACTATAACAATAGCGAACACGAGTGATTAACGAGACGAGGCGCGCGAGGCCGCGGTGTGAACGACACCTGGCTCTCGGAGGCCAGTTATGGATTTTGAACCAATCACGACGTTAATTCGGACCGGTATGAAAACAAACATGTCCGATGTCGCTCGCTACATCTTGCTCTTGCTCTACAAGGTGCCTATCTGCATAGATAGACGCTTCACTCACTCTTCAATGCCTACTTATCCAAAGAGAATATAAACACTACGAAAAAATGATACCTATATTTATTTTGATCTGCGCGTCCGCGATGCGATGTAGATTCACCTTATTCATAGTCGTAAGTAATTAATTAATTTATGGTTATTGTTTTTTTTTGTAATTCAGGCATTACGTGTATAAAATTATCGGTCAATGAATATCAGTACTGAATTACTGATACGAATAACAATGTTACAGAGTTTTTAATGTACATAGGTAATTAATAAAACCGACCACCTTTTTTTTATGTAAGTACTAACTATAATAAAAGGAGATATAAAATAGGTAGGTAAGTTTTTATTGTGGGCTCTGATAAAAATAATAAAATTGAACTAAACGAATTCTTCAAGATTTTAGTTTGATTTATTATCCATGGAGATGACTCAAAACAGCAATTCAATATATTTTTAATTGCTTATTACTTCAGTGTGGAATCCTCACAAAACAAGCAATAAATAATTAAATCAATTATGCTTAGTGGCCCACATGACCCACATCAAAATTTTGCGTCATGGGCATTTGGAATATAAAATTAAATATTTTTACGTCGTTATACGTTCCTATTGTATTAATGTTAGTAAATAGAAGATTTTGTCTTTCTAATTATAAATTATCTATTTCGTTATTAAAACCTGTGAGCAAGAAATAAAACATGAATGCATTATAAATAATAGGTATATTAACGTAACTATATACATACTATACAAACAAATAATGTATGATATCAAAATAGTCGTGCATATGTACAAAGTTTGAAATAAAGAATGTTCAAAACGAAACAATGAACATAATAAGCGCCTATAGGTACATCGTTATAAATGCGTATAGTACCCACAGTCGCACCCTACTTACACTGAACCCCTAAACTCGACCGGTCGATCATGCGTAAAGGGCGGAGAAGGGATGCAAAAGGGAAGAGCATCGGTGCTTGAACCCTAAATAGCTACAAGCATCTATACATAATCGAAATTTTTCTGTATATTTTAACGTTCCTATACTATTAATTTAACGCTATGTTTAATTGAATACTGACCTCTAGCGTGAGTTATGAGAACAAAAAGTTCCTTGCTGAAACGCTTCCTGAAATACATTGAGTAGGCACGGGTGGCATGTCTTCGAACACAGTTCGTCCGATCGAAACTTAAACAATTCACTATTTGTTCGAGTTTTCACTTAAACACCACATGATTTCATAAAAATCAAAAACTTTATCACTGATACACTATTTTTTAAACTTGAAAACAACAATTCAAGTGTAAATATTATGGTAGGAGCAATATTTACATCACTTTCATTGGACTGGTGTTCGTGCGTGAAACTGTAGTAGCGAGACTGGCAAAGAGGCGCCGCGCATGCCGCGAGGGACACGATGTAAATATAAAAATGGACAAACTCCCCTTCTGGGAGCTCACCCAAATGAATCACAGTACTTTACGATACGGGCTCTCACTCGGTAAACATATTTTTTTGAAGAGTACAAGCGATCGTGGGGTGTAGAGTTCGCAATCACAGACACATGAATGCGGCGTTTCAAATTTGAGCGGTATCGAATTAAGGTGCTAACTTCCGTGTACCCCTCTACAAAATATTGATCGACGCGACTCCCGCCGTCTGTGGACATTTTTCACTGAGACGGTCTCTCGGAAGCAGGATAATCGCTGTAGATCAGCCGTTTACTATCCGTATTGTGCCCAAAATGTGAGATCCTTAAGCGAGCAGGTAGAAATTTTTTGTGTTATTTGGGTTGCAGACTAGAGTAGGTAAAAAAATTAGTTATTTATACAAGTTGAAAATATGAAGATGCTTATCTATGATGCTTATTCATCGGGCACATATCCATTGGGTATGTGCTCGATGTGCTTATTACAATAACGTATTATATACGGATAAATTTAATCTATACATCTATACAAATAAATAAAATTGGAGTGTCTGTTTGTAATATTAAAATAACCGCTTTTTACTAAGTGCATTTGGATGCATACACGGTACATATACCAAAACAACATTTTTTACAATTTTTGTCTGTCTGTCTGTTTGTTCCGGCTAATATCTGAAATGGCTGGTCCGATTTTGATGGGACTTTCACTGGCAGATAGCTAATGTAACAAGGAGTAACTTAGGCTACTTTTATTTTAGAATAATCTGAAGGTGGTTTGACACCACTAAAACAATGCATTAGGCACATTCAGTCCATTGATAAGTCGATTTTCCACTTTTTCCATAAAAATGGTTGTCTGTAAAGTCGGTTTACGGACGGTAGTTAAACGTGACAACGTCATGGACAAAGCTCCGCTTCGCCCCGCTCCGCTCCGCCCCGCCCCGCTCCGCTCCACTCTGCTCCGCTCCGCTCCACTCTGCTCCGCTCCACTCTGCTCCGCTCCACTCCACTCAACTACCATCGCCTACGACATCGGCTACGATACGCCGATCGTAGCCGATCGTGCCTCTCTCTCTCTCTCGCTCGCGGATCGGAACACTTTTTCGTGCATGCAGCCCGTGTTCATCGATTTATAAGACGTTATCACGTCAAAAAAATTAGTTTGTTTGGCGACATGAAGTTCGCCGGGTCAGCTAGTTAAAAATAAGATCTTAGGTGAAAACCCTAACATCGTGTAATAAATATTAATTTTTATAACAATATTCGTGTACATGTAGGATACCTAACTACCTAATTTTGTCTGTTTTTTATCAGGCGCTCAGCATTTTAAGCAGTTTTATGAATCAAGTCTTATTTTTATGTCATTTTTTGGAGCTTAATAGCCCCAAGATCCGGCCGCAAAATCCTGCGCTCATCTGTTTTTTACTACAAACCAAATTTTTATGTATATTTATAATGAGGAGAATATATATTATATATGATGTACATATATATGATATTAAGTCATCGGGGTCACCGGCTGTGTTGGGTGTACCGCAGGGCTCGATCTTGGGTCCGTTTCTTTTTCTGATATACATTAACGATTTACCACATTATGTAAAGAACCAAGCGGATATTGTACTATTTGCTGATGATACATCATTAATATTTAAGTGTGACAGGAATAAAGTAAATTTCGACGACGTAAATAGTGCTCTTTCGCATGTGTCGCGTTGGTTCACTATCAATAATTTACTTCTAAATGCAAAAAAAACGAAATGTATAGAGTTTGTACTACCTAATGTTAAAAAAGTCAACAAAACTCTCAAACTGAATAATGAAACATTGCATATGGAGGAATCCACGGTCTTTTTAGGGGTGACCTTAGATAGTAAACCTCAATGGGGCCCACATATAGCAAATCTCGCGAATAAACTCGGTAGGGCTGCTTATGCTGTTAGGAAAATACTGACGTCGAAACTGCTAGGATAGTTTATTTTGCTTATTTCCACAGTGTTATGTCCTATGCCATATTGCTGTGGGGCAAAGCAGCCAGTATAGAACAAATTTTCATACTCCAAAAGAGGGCTATTAGGGCTATTTATAAACTTAAGTCTCGGGAATCTTTGCGTGAAAAGTTCAAGGAAATAGGTATACTTACAGTAGCTTCCCAGTATATCTTTAGCAATGTAGTTTTTATACGGAAGAATATAAGCGCGTATAAACAAAATTATGATATTCATAATCGCCAAACAAGAAGAATGCATCAATTAGTTACGCCTTCGTTCCGCCTAAGTAAAGTGCAGCGATCTTTCATGGGGCTTGGTGTACATTTCTATAATAAAATTCCAAAATCAATACGTGACTTGCCAATAGAATCTTTCAAAAAACGTGTAAAAACACAATTGTTAGGCAAGGGATATTAAAGAATAGACGAGTATTTAAATGACAAAGATGCATGGAAATGACCAGTTCTGCAACCAGTTCCGCTCAGATTAGTAAATATTTTTGTAATATTTTCTTTTTTTGTAATATTTTTTTTAAAAGATGTGCGAGGAGTTTCTTTCGGCTTTTCTTCTCCTCCATGACAAAGCACCCTTCCGAAAAGCTGGTAGATAAAAAATAATGACGTGCATAAGTGTATCAGTGATACCTATATGAATAAAATATTTTGACTTTGACTTTGACTTTGACTTTGACTATAATTACTAGGTTGCCTGTCAAAATTTGTAGTATTTTTAATTAAATTATTTTTAATTAATTTTCGGGAAAAAAATTCGTTCACTTGTTTTTTTAAATAAAATCTCGTCTACGTCACGGCCATTTATATAAAGATTCTAAAAAAACACGGTTGCCATTGCGCAACCGGCCGCACCTCTTCGCAGCCGGGTGTCAACAGGTATGATTTCGATACATTGTACATTTATTAATTATATATCAAATTAAAGATATTTTTTTTCTATTTATTATTGTTTATGGTTGCCTACTTAAATCCGGCCGCAAATAAGGGTTGCTAGCTGTTAAAGATGATGATTGGAAGGCTTGCGTGGGGACCAACACGTAGAGACCCTTTGAGAAACATTATTGTATTGCTGCGTAGTACACATGGTGGATATCATCTTCGATTGCACAATTTGATACATCCGAAAATGATCTCCGCCATGTGCACAGAAACTATTTTAAAACAAAAATCTACGTTATAATACTAATGGGCTATTGGGGTGGAATTTCAAGGGAACGGGGCATGGGTTATGGGCTACTATGGACACCTGCCATTCAGATTGAATTATGAGGTGGTGACTCGCCACTCACTAGATGGGCTCCCATAAAACGGCACATGCCTGGGGGCAACACTGGCGTGAGCAGCTAGAGGGGTGTAGAGCAGTGCGGCACCGATTTAACAATCTAGGGCGGATTGAACCCCCATGAGCGGGTTCTAATCCTGCAGCCGGATATCTTTAACAGCCAGCAACACTCATTTGCGGCCGGATTTAAGTAGGCAACCATGTACGATAATAAATAGAAAAAAATTAGCTTTAATTTGATATATAATTAATAAATGTACAATGTATCGAAATCATACCTGTTGACACCCGGCTGCGAAGAGGTGCGGCCGGTTGCGCAATGGCAACCGTGTTTTTTTAGAATCTTTATATAAATGGCCGTGACGTAGACGAGATTTTATTTAAAAAACAAGTGAACGAATTTTTTTCCCGAAAATTAATTAAAAATAATTTAATTAAAAATACTACAAATTTTGACAGGCAACCTAGTAATTATATATTCTCCTAATTATAAAATTTTGAGCAAAAAATCGATGAGCGCACTAATCCTGCAGCCGGATATCTTTAACAGCCGGCAACCCTTATTTGCGGCCGGATTTAAGTAGGCAACCATATACGATAATAAATAGAAAAAAAATAGCTTTAATTTGAGATATAATTTATAAATGTACGTTATGAACGTATAAACGTGTCGAAATCATACCTGTATACAGCAGGCTACGAAGAGGTTGCGGCCGTTTGCGCCAAGGCAACCGTGATTTTTTAGAATCTTTATATAAGTGGCCGTGACGTAGATGAGGTTTTATTTAAAAAACAAGTGAACGAAATTTTTTCCCAAAAATAAATTAACAATAATTTAATTAAAAATAATAGCGGCCAAATTTTGACAGGCAACCTAGTAATTATAATTTTCCTCATTATAAATATGCATAAAAATTTGGTTTGTAGTAAAAAACAGATGAGCGCAGGATTTTGCGGCCGGATCTTGGGCTAGAAGATGAATCAACTGATTTCTCTGAATATTTTTTTTTAATTATAGAAGATATTGTATCATTTATTTATGAATTATGGAAGATTTAATTTAAATTTATCCATTTTTTAACTATAATGTAAATACTAAATAAATATAATTCAGTTCAATTAATCGTATTCGTTAACATTCAATTGATTTTAATCCGGTAGTTCCAAATCCTATTCAATCGTGAATATTTTTTACGGCAAATTGAGTAAATTGACATTAGAAGTCGGCCATATTTGTTTACTACTTTGGACTCGACATGGACTCGATCAAAAAAATGGACTATACATCCACAGAGTACATGTATACATCTATGAATGATATTCGGAATGAATTGTAATTATGTAAGTCTCTTGATGTAAATCAGATGTTGCCATCTTGCGATAAGCTTTGGAATTGCTTAATTAATTAAAAAGGTTTTTTTGTGTGTTATATTATATTAATGTGGAAAATTTGTCTGCAAATATGCCGGTAGTTTTTGACACCGTAATTACATCATTACGGTAGACGGTAAATCGGAGCTGAATTACTGAATACGGTAGATCTACCGTAATTATGTGGTAACCACCTGGCGACACTGGATAGAGTAATAAATGATCATGATGCCCCATTTACATGTGCGCGCGAGCCACGAGACGATCCGTGAGACGCGCGCGTGTGAACAGGGTGCTTGCGGACCAGACCGCGGCGCGTCTCGTGGCTCACGTCAGGAGCGGTTTTTTAGGCGAGCGCCAAAGGGGCTCGCGCGAGCGCTCGCGCGGTGTTCACACGCGCGTAGGGGACGTGGCTTACGGACGCGCCACGAGACGATCCGCGAGACGCGCATGTAAATGAGCGGTGACAGTTGACAGAGTCAAATGACATTGACGTAAAGTGTCTTTGTTGTTTCTTGGCGCGCATATCATTCAATTAATTTCTGTGGATTCAATTTCGGCATCGGCGTCGCGTCCATTTCATTTAAATTTTCTTAAACCAAACTCAGCTTAAAATTGCAGATATTGCTCACAATTAGGTACATTGACAGGTTAAAACCTTTAAAAAATACTAAATCTGTTTTCTAATTTCCTGAAGTGTTACCAAAGTTTGAAGATGCCTGCTGAAAGCAAGACTTCGTTAAAGTTTACACGTCTTAGTGAAAATGCATTTCCCCCAGTTAAAGGCTCTGAAAAAGCAGCTGGTTTTGACCTCAAAAGGTAAACACCACGTGTTTTTTTTTTAATTTTATTAATGATTCAAATTTAATTCTACATCAATACCCCTGAGCAATACCCTATCTCACTTGAATAACCATTAAGTGCTGGTTTTCATACACCTTAATTTAGAGACTGGAGGCTCTCAATGTTTAATTTCCAGTACTCACATTACTTTGAAAATAGGGGGTGTGTTTAGATTCGAAACAAAATCTGGGTACTTTAGGCAACCAGCGTTCATACCACTTTTAATGAAATTACTCGTGTTTATTAGATCACATCTAAAGATCCTTTTGTAATCAATGTTTAGATGCATATTTTGTTGATGTAGCCAAACTATTTAAAGGAGAACCCCATCTTCCATAGAGACACCGGCCTAGATTAGACAAGAATGAAAATTGGTGGTCAATTAGATTATTGTAAAAGCTTTAATTTCTCCAATTTTCACATCTGCTAGCAATGGCCAACTAATGTAATCCTAGAATTTCCACCTATATATGATTATGTCACACTCATGTCACTCATAGCAATATATTATGCCTGTTACTACGGACTTATTATCTCATACCAAACACCTACTCTAATATTGACAGTATTAGGAATAATTATGATCTTATGACATAGTAAAAATTAAAGTTACATATAAACACTAACCAAATACAACTACTCAAACAGTGGGTAATGGTTGAAATTAAGTAGGTGGGTGAATATTATTATTATTAAAAGCAATTTCATGTTTTAAAGAGATTTTATTAGTTATCATCACATCATAATATTATATTAAGTCACAAAACAGGCGATCTCGGAGTCCAATTTGGTTAGGTTGGTGGCAATATTTGTTTAAAAAACAAATCCAAAAGTTATAGCGAAAACACATTCACCAAAACACTATTACGAAAGGGAATGCAATAGAAAATTAAAATAACTGTGTGCGTTTCGAAATGTTTCAGTAGTAAATAGGACTGCAAATACGATGAAAATACTAATTTAATAATAAAAATACACAAAAGCGTAGAAAGATGCAAGATGAATGACAATGGTGTTATTTATAAATGCAACCAAGGTAACCAAAATGACATTAGACAGGGATTACACCAGAGATCTTTGTTGTCAATCGATTCAAATGTCTCGAAATCGATGTCAAAATACTTGAAATATCTTTTAATTATCGTAACGATTTAATGGTAATTATAAATATATTACATAGTTTAGCTATACAATGAATAAGAAAA
This sequence comes from Thymelicus acteon, assembly GCA_951805285.1. Classification (NCBI taxonomy): domain Eukaryota; kingdom Metazoa; phylum Arthropoda; class Insecta; order Lepidoptera; family Hesperiidae; genus Thymelicus; species Thymelicus acteon. The sequence goes on from OX638233.1 coordinate 6,826,209, forward strand.
CATGTAAAAAAGGAATTAATCTTGTACTTACAATGAATAATAATTCATAAAATATATTATTAAGTTCCGTAATCAATCGATTTAATCGATTATAAAATCGTTTGTAATGAAGTAAATACTATGAAAACTTTTTTGTGTTATTTTGCTCATTTAGCAGATGCAGATGAGGCTCAGATTTAAATATGTTTATTTAGTAAATAACACGAATTTTTTGGTATATAGTTTACTCTTGTCTAGTCTTATGCCTTGCACAGATTACATATAATTCGTGGCCGGAAATCGGGTTTCTCCTTTGTAATACTGTAATATAGTATAGATGATGAATTGTATTTGAGGTAAACAGGAAGAACAATTAGAAGTGAATTTCAACTCTGGACAGAGTCACACATGATTGTTCTATGAGAATAAATGAAATATCTATCTATTTATCAAGGTTCATGGTTGCAGTCAAATAACCTGTAGTCAAGTTAAAATGGGAAATGGTAACTAGTAAGAACACTCTTGTTCTTGTTTATTTCCAGATGGCAAAGTTTAAAACTTACAGATAGATAATTATTTTTAATAGTAACAGTTGACTTTGACAGTTGACGTTGAGTAACAATTTACATATAGTCCATATTTTCTTGAAAGATTATTATAAATTAGTATAAAAAAAAGTCTTCTTTCTTTCTAAATTCCTTCCATCATCAGCCTTATTATTAAATTACAAATGACGATAAAAATAATAATTTTAATTTTCTTTATATAATTGTATGGTGTGCATAAATTAATCAATAAATAAATAAAAAGAAAGCTTAAAGAAGTTTACACAATTGGGACACTTCTAAAATAACTACTATAAATCTTTCTTTTCTCCATTACAGTGCATATGATTACACAGTACCAGCACGAGGAAAAGAATTAATAAAGACAGACCTTCAAATTGAATTGCCCAGTGACTGTTATGGCAGAGTAGCACCTCGATCTGGTTTAGCAGTAAAAAACTTCATAGATGTAGGAGGTAAAGTACACTTTTACATACTCTTTTAATTTCTCCTGTATGTTTTTAAATCTGAAATTGTTTTATGTAAAATTCTTACTTATTATGCACGCACATAGCACAATGAGAATACAAAATACAATAATTATTTTTAAAAGGGGGTGCAAGGGTTTTTTCTCAACATATGTATAGAATCAACTCATACTTTTTGCTGCAAATATGTTTTTAAGTAATGTCCAGAAATTTACATTATGTTGCATTTGTAAAACAAGAAATTTCAGTTGTATTGCAACATGCATCAAAACCTTAAACAAAACGATAACAATAAGGTTACTATTGGATGGGTGCGTGGACACAGGGATATTCATATATTTCCTCAGGGACATTCATATGTTTCCTCAAGTTAACACAAACGCTGATGAACTAACTAGAAGGGGGCAGAAAGGCCCACCATGGATTCGGGTCCCATGCCTTCATTCCCAAATATCTTACTGCAGATTTCCACCACTAGGGAAACAAACAATAGTGCCTGAACACATCAAGGATCTGGAATCCAAAAGCATCTTAAAGTTAATTTTGGCTGGAAATCTTGATGACCAGATATAATAACAATAGGCATGGCACCTATAGATCATTTTGGTAGCAGTGGCTTTTGGGATATATGACCACCCATACTCTCAAATAATAACAGTTGTTTTAATTAATATAATAAAAGTGATTGTATGTTGTATGTGATGTATATTATTGTTTTCAGCGGGTGTTATAGATGAGGATTATCGAGGGAATGTAGGAGTTGTACTGTTTAATCATTCTGATCAAGATTTTACAGTAAAAAAAGGAGATAGAATTGCTCAGCTCATATGTGAGAGGATATTCCACCCTCAACTCATAGAAGTTTCAAACCTGTCTGAAACTAAAAGATCTGATGGAGGTTTTGGATCTACAGGAACTCAATAAAACACTTGTGCATTGTGAAGTGATTTCTTATTAAACATTAATTAAACATTATTTTTAAATATAAATTTCAACGACCATTTTCTTTAAAACTCTCCAAAACACTTGTAAAATTTGTTTTTTCCAATGGTGTTATAACTGTGTTGTTAGGCTGATTTTTCTTCAAGAATGGCTTGAATAAGTTCCTTAATTTATTGTCATTACTTACACCAAAATCTAATTCAGCCTTTTCAACATATTTTTCTATGACATCAATGTTTCCTTGCAATTTCAATACCACTGTATTCAAAGTAGCAATTTTCTTAGATAACGTGTTAATTTCATGTCTGTATTTACTTAAATCGCTTGATACAGTAGTGCAACAGTCGGTGTTTTTCATTTTTATCATATTAACAACACTGCTTAATTCTTCCAATCGGGTAATCATGTTATCTATGACATCTTGAACTGTTTGAAATTCACTTGAGACATCCAATTTAAAATATGCTGCATAGTCTCTTACAATATCTTCCAACATTTTTCCCATTGACTTAAACACCGAAATCTGGATACAAGTATTCTAAAGTGCCCACAATGTTATCGAAAATATCTGTTATCAGTTTCAACAACTCTCCAATAGAATAGTGATAGCGATGAAGTATTCTAACAAATAAATCCATTGCTAACAAATCCACCGTCACTTACTTTTGTGAATAAATTACTCATTGTGAACAGAAACCAACACGGTGAAAAACGTCTAGTCGGCCTTCGCCTCGTCTTATTTCGAAACTTATTTTGCAATACAATAAACCAACGAACAGTTGAGTAAACGCACAAAATTGACTTCATGAATTTCGTACAAAATCAAAGTAGTTCAATCAACTCTGTTCAAACTTCAAATTGAGTTTACATACTCTGTATTTTTGTCTATGGTATATGAATACCACAGACACAGAAGATAGAGTAAAAGGAGGGCCATCTCTGTGTAAGAAAAGTACATGTTCATAAAAAAAACGCGTCCAATTACAGGTGGCGCGATGGCGCTGCGGTGCGGTCTACAACAGCTATATTTGAATATCTATTTATCAGACACTAGCGCCATTAAGAAATGGCCATTATTGGAACCTCTATTTTCAACTTTCCCCTCATATGAGATGGCCTTCCTTCTACCTTCTATGCTCCATGACCACAGAGTATTACTGGTATGAATCAACCATAGATTTAGTACTTATAGATTCTCCCATCCCATACATTTGACAGAGCGAGATCGCCAATTATAAAATCTACGTGAAAGACAGAGAAAAAAAAAATATTTTTTGTCCCCGTCAGCGTGGCTTCTTTTTGGCACCCATTCGTTGATTCGTTGCCCATTCGGCGCCAAATATTATGATTGTGTTACGTCACTTGGCGTATTTTCAAGATTTGTGCGACTTTTGTCAAATTCAGTGCGTTTTGAGACAATAAATAGTTTTATAAAGTTTTGTTTTACTTTAAGTAATGGTTGGTTGCTGCATTTTGGGTTGCAAAAGCCGTAGTGAGAAAAAAGTTGAAGGAATATCGTTCCACCAGTATGTATGAAGAAAACGTGTTTTATTTTATTTGTAATGCTGTGAGATTGCATATCTTAATGTTTTGAAATGAGATTAGATTGATTTACACTAAGAATATAAGATTTTATGAGACGTTTGATATATTACTTTTAAAATGACCTCAAACAAAAGTAAATTCAGTATTGCCTTATAAAAGGAACATAAACTACCCAAGTTTCCCATTAAAAACATTTCCTATTTTAATGCAAAATTATAATGTGCGCTATTGCGTGCGCTTCAAGATGAAGTTATACTGGTGTGAATTAGAAAATATGCATTATTATAGATAAATACACATTACACCGTGATCTGATATATTTTTGCTTTTCAGTTTTCCCCTCGATAAGGCAATAGAAAAAAAATGGCTGGACGCCACTGGACGCCCAAATTGGATACCAAAGAAAAATTCTAGAATGTGTTCCATTCATTTTAACGATAATTCGTTTAAAAAAGGAAAAAATAGAGTTCTATTAAAAGAAAATGCAGTGCCAGAAAAATATATACCCTTTTCTTCTTCCAAGAAAAGAAGCAGAATCGAGACCCTAAGTTTGGTGAGTACATCTATAGTAAAATATGCTTTATTATGTTACAATACTAGTGAATGTCCTCGCTTTGCTTCGGTAAACCCACACACCATAAATGTATGGACAATATTCTTTAAATTGACATAACTTATTTTTAACCAATTGAAATAAAAAACACTAAATGTGCTTACAACAAAACATCAATGAAAAGGCATCAAAATCTGTTAAGCTATTCCTGAGATTAGCCGGAACAAACAAAGATATACAAACAAAAATTCTAAAATAATTTTTTATGGGATCTATTGTGTTAATAAATTCCCTTGTAAAAGTTTTTCACTAATCTTCCATGTACAGAAATCGATCAGTCACAGTTTTATTATATGCATTGATTACTATAAAGTATATTATATGTATATACAATAATAACTGCATTTGATTCACGATTTATGGAAGTCTGCATAAATCTATTATTGTTATTACTATTATTATTTAATTGTCTAGTGTTTGTTTTAGTTAAAATTAAAATTTTATTATTGTGTGCATATTTCTATAGAATTTGATTATTTTAATTATATTTTAATTAATCGATATTTAAAGCAGGTCATCTCACTATTGACAATTGTCTAATATAGCATAATTATATATTTGGCATTAAATATTATATCTATACTAGCTGCCCCGACAGACTTCGTTCGATCGATCGACTTCGTATATATGTATATGTATATATATAAATATATATATATATATATATATATATATATATATATATATATATATATATATATATATATATATATATATATATATATACTAGCTGACCGGGCAAACGTTGTTCTGCCAGAAATTTTTTAGGGGTAGGGGGATGAAAAATAGATGTTGTCCGATTCTCAACCCTAGCCGATATGCACGCAAAGATTCACAAAATTCGGTCCAGCCGTTTCGGAGGAGTTCAACTTCTAACACCGTGACACGAGAATTTTATATATAAGATAGAATATATAAATAAATAAAAATGAATCACCAACTGTGTTGCTACAAAACTCAGGACGGCTTTCGCAAATTCTTTTTTATTTTGTTTGTTATTGTCAGTAGGAAGTTCTTATAGAAGAAAAAATTATGAAAGTTGTGCGGAAAATTAGAAAATTTAAGAAAACTTAATGACCATATTCTAATGTAACCTGTAGCAGCATATCTTTTTTGTTTTATAACTGTCAGTCGAGGGAGTGATATTACTATCATAGGGTTATTAATACTTAATGTGTTTATAAATTTATACTCTTTATTTTTATCCCTCTTAATTTTTTTTTCAGGCAGGTCCCAGTAATATCCAAATATCAGCAGAACCGAGTTCAAGTGCTTGGAGTCAACAACAGAAAGAAAACCTCGAATTACAGTTTCAAAAAGTTGCAACCAGATCATCTATTCGACTTAAAAAAATACGGGCTTTGCGTGAATCTAAAAGAAGGCTGTTAAAGAAAATAGCATCTTTAGAAAACATTATAGCAGAGTTGAAATCTAAATTATAATGCTGCCAGCGTTCTGAGCACTATGCCACATGAACGGATTTGTAAGACTCATTTCTTGAGAAATTAGACAGACTCAATTAAGTTTTCTATATGGTGTAAGAATCTATTCTATAATAAAACTTAAAGGCAAATTTTCTGTAAATTAAATATTTTTTTTTTAAATTTCGATTACTGCGATTACTACAATAACGTATTAGAGCACAAAAATGTATTTTTTAATTATTGTACGTTATGTTGATATTATTGTTGTTTTATTTGAAAATCATACTATTATCTAAAATCAAACGTCGTATTTGTTTGGTCACATCGTGTTTTCACTCGGCGAGTTGTTCTCGGAGTATGTAAATTTTATTGTAAACGGGATATAAAACTACTATTTCCGTGAAGAAAACTCCTTGACTGTTCTTGCCTGCACCTCCAAAGAAAATGGGAAATTTCATCAACCTGGTAACACTAAAAATCTATGCATAACTAGTTCATAAAGTATAGTATACTAACGCTGTCTCATGTGAGGCCACGCCGTGGCTGAATCTATAAGTACTACATCTATGGAATCAACAAAAACTTTATTTAGGTGCAGCGCAGACGCCGCTCTTTTTGTGCGATCGAGTGTGCGGACGCACAAAGGTTTATATGGCGCGCAGCCGCACTTTTTTGCGCGTCGTATGCGTTACTGCATATAATTGCAAAGGTTCTATTTTCACAGACTTAAAAGTGCGTCACGGACAGTGTGCCGTCTGCGCTGCACCTTAAATAAACAACTGGAGTCCAAGCTTCAAAAGGTACTGAAGACAGATCACGTGAATGGTTGAATGCTTGGAGGAATGTTAAACATGGAGAGGTAGTATTAAGTTGAACATTCTATGCGCTATCTGTCTTTCTCAGACTTATGTCAAGTTGGCGTGGGCTAAAAAAAGACAACTATACGTCATCCACTCTGTTTCCAAAACGTCAAGCGGTGTATGATGCCTGTTTTCCGAGCACGAGTTACCAGTCTGGTGACTAATGGCCGGTTTCTGAGGTCCTTTTGACGAGAGTTTATCTATTCAATAACGCTAACGGGTCGATAACTTCCGAAAAAGCGTTTCTGAGCACTGCGATAATACATAAACTCAGCTTAAACTAAGATCAACTTATCTAACCCAACATGGCCGTTTATAGGTTCCATAACTTTATTTGACGTTTCATTTTAACATTTGGGAGATGAAAAAGCATACGGGGGTGAATTCGCGTTTTTGAATTATTTTGGTGTTTTTTTTTTAAAAGTATGTGGAAATGCGTGCAAAACCATGAAAAAAATTAGCACTTAAAGGGCAATGTCCATTTTCGGCTATTCGTGGACAGGATGCTCAGAAATAAATAATTACACGAAAAAATATGTTTTGTTTTTTAACTTATACACGCGAATTATTTTTGTATCAATTTACTTTTGTAAAATAATATGTTTAATAAAACATTCTACTGATAAACTCATTTCCTTTTGTCACATACACAGAGTAGTCACGTCAGTACAATTGCAACATTATTCCGATAACGATAATAAAAACGATATATCGATGTTATTTCGAAGTTTTAATTCTCACGATTAAAACTTAAGTTTGGTAAGATACACGTATAAAAATCAATAAACTATAAATAAGGTATTATTTTTACTAGAATAACATATTATTTTAGGTACGTTGCTTTTATAATAATTCACGATAGTGAACAATCGATGTTTTGCAAACACGCTCGAATCGACATCGCATTGTTTGCATCCCCAACTGTCATACGTAGTGATTAAGTACTCTGTGGTAATTTCAACTGTCAATTATTCGTTGGTTAATAGTGCATAGTAATCTACATTCAACTTTCAAGTCACATTCGCTTTGTTTTTCGCATCAGTTTCGTCTGTGTTTTTCATCATTAATATTATTACGACCTTTGGCTTACGAAAATGGATTTAGACTCTGCTTCCCACGTTGACCTTGGTACTATTGTATGTCATATTACATAAAATGGCGTCAACTGTTGATCGGTTAACTATGGTTGACCCTTGGTTTGTATGGTTGCTCATGTAATGACTGTTTTTTTTTGGTTTCTGAGCTGGGCAAGGTACAGAGATGATATAAATGCACCAGCCCCGTTCTTGGACAATATATTAATAACATACGAGTCAGATTAATAAAAAAAATTCAAGGAAATTGGGCGTTTTCTTTAAAATACCTACAAAATATTTATTCAAATAACCAGTATAATAAACATCTGGTTACAAAACTATTATTATTTTCTTTTTTAAACTGAGTAAAGGTATTAAGCCTATATAATATTTATGTTGAAATGTGGTGTTCACTGATAGCCAAATGTCCATACAAAGTGGACATTGTCCTTTCCTTTCTAAGCCTACAAAAGTCCTCAAAATTCGTTATGCTAATCAAAAGTTATTGGGTCGTCAAAAAATTTATAAGAAATGGTAATGATATTGAGCAGCCTGGTAATGACTTTTATTTAACGGTAATGATTTTTTGTTAGTGGGAATGACAAAATTTAATGTTATTCAAAAAAATTTTTAAGCCGCGTGTATTATAGTTATGTCTTTAAGTTGCATAAGAAGATAAAAAATGTCAAGGTAAAACCACTAATTAGAGTATTATTGGTAACGAGATTGGTAGTAATAAATTACGCAATTCTAAATATGAATTATTAGTTCATGGAAATAAAATTACCTCTGGTAAAGAAAGGCGTATGAATTTGAAATTTTGTGGGGAATGTCTGTTAAAATTATAAATAATATAAAAGGTGTGATAGTCCCATATTTAGCTAGGTTAGTAAATAAATGTGTAAATCTAGATACTTTCCCAGATCTAATGAAGTACAGAAAGATCATACTGATTTTTAAATCTGGGGACAAAACAGGCCTTAATAATTACAGACCTATTTCTATTTTACCTACGGTCTTCGAAAATAATTAAGTTAAATTAAACGCTGAAGCACTTAACCGCTTGTAATTTACTTCACCCTGAGCAATACGGTTTTACCGAAAGCCGTAATACAACAAATGCAGGTGCAAGGCTTCTCAAACTTATCTTTGAGACCTGGGAGAATTCACAAAATCCCATAAAGGGTATTCTGTGACCTGTCTAAGACATTTGATTGTGTTGAACAGTAACATTACTACTTAAGCTACTACTACAGCATCAATAACAATTCACTTATCTTGATTGTGTCGTACTTGACGAGTAGAATCCAGTGTGTTAGTATAAATGATAACAAGTGATCGAGATCTCAATCTGTGATGGGTGTACCACAGGGCTCGTTTCTGGGCCCCTTCCTTTTTCTAGTATACTTAAATGATCTGCCGTATTAAATTAAGAAATATGCAGACATTATCATATTTGCTGATGTCACTTCTCTTATATTTAAGACGAATAGAAATAAAATAAATGACGATGTAAAAGTTCTCAGGTGTGTTTGTCACACCGGTTTACTACAAATAATTTACTGATAAATGCTAAAAAACTAAGTATATAGAATGTTTGCTACCAAATGGAATAATACGAGACAGTCCCCTTTAACACGTACAGCAGTACCAAGCGCGTCACTTCACTCTGCGACTAGTAAAAAAGTCCGGTTTATATTTGATTCACCTTATAAATTAAATAATGAAATTATAACTATGGAAAAATCCACGGTTTTCTTGGGTGTCACCTTAGATTCTAAACTACAATGGGGCAATCATATATCGGCTTAGTTAGTTAATGCCATTAGATAGATAAGACAGTTTACTGATGTAGAAATTGATAAACTTGTTTATTTTGCACACTTTCATAGCCTCATGTCCTATGGTATATTGATATTATTGATGTGCAGTGCAGAGGCTGACATTGATGCGATATTTGTTTTGCAGAAAAGGGCAATTAGGACCATCTATAATTAAAATTACGCCACTACCTGCGGGAGAGATTTAAAGAAATAAGCATATTAACAGTAACATCTCAATTTATTTACAATTATATTTTATTCATAAAGAAACAACGGCGGTTGGTTCAAGCAAAATAGTGATACGCAAAATCATCAAACTTGAAACAGACATACTTTTGGTTACGGATTCTTTTCACCTACGTAGAGTACAACGTTCTTTTGAGGGGATCTATGTACGTTTTTACATTAAATTACCTAAGTACATGATTCATAATTCATAATAATTCATAATTCTTTATTGCGTCAAATATGGTACATAATAATATGGTGGTAACAACAACATGTCAGAGATCAGCATATTTGGCTGGATGCAGCATGCAATATGTATATACATATGTTTATTTATAAATTAATTATTATTATTAACAAAATTATCTAATGTCGAATTTACATTTATTTATTAAATTGTCATTTTTATTCCATTTTTACCTTATGTCAAATAATATTTTTGTTAATTATTATCTTAATTACCTAACATTTCATTACATTATACAATTACTATTTAAAAATTCTTTAATGTTATAAAAATTAAAATGTAGCAAAAAAATTTTCAGCCTATTTTTAAATAATTTGTCAGATGGTATATCTTTTATGGTATCAGGTAGCTTATTATATATTTTAATACACATTCCATATGCATTGTTTAGAAGCAGGGACGTACGTGGAGTGCTGTTATAGACAAGTCTATTTGGTTTTCTGGAAATTCGCGAATAATGTTCTTCTGCCGTTTTAAATAATTTTTTGTTTGTCCTTACAAAGCAACCTATCTCTAAAATGTACATAGAAGTAAGAGTCAATATATGAAGTTTTTTAAACAATGGCCTACAAGACTCATATGGTGGAGCTCCACATAGCGCTCTTATACACTTTTTTTGAATTATAAATATTCTTGTGGTATGAGGGGAATTACCCCATAATAGAATTCCATATTTTAAGCATGACGCTACGTACCCATGATATGCTGCTAGAGCGGTATCTAATGTTGCAGTCTGTCTTAGTCGCGTGAGTACATAAACAAATCTATTAAGTTTTGAACAGGTTGCTTCGATGTGGGCAGCCCAATTAATATCCTTGTCTAATATTATACCTAGGAATTTACATTGATTTACTTCTTCCAGAGCTTGTCCGTTATAGTTTATATTCAGTTTTTTGATTGATTTATTTTTTGTTCGAAATTGAATGTAATTTGTTTTATTTAGATTAATTTTTAAGTTGTTATTACTAAGCCAAATTATAATAGACTTAATTGTATTATTGATATTGTTTTCGAATTCAGAAATGTCAGTATTTTTGTCGCAAGTCAAAATAATAGATACATCATCGGCAAAGAGTATACTTTTATGCTTTGTCACATTAGGAAGGTCATTAATATAAATTAAGAAAAGGAGTGGTCCTAACACACTACCTTGAGGAACTCCGGTATTATTTATACGGTATTGAGAATAATATTGTAAGACATCCCCATTTTTTGTCTGTCTATCAATTTGGACTTGTTGAGATCTATTTGTCAAGTAGGATTGTAGCCATTGTAGAGCACATCCCCGTATTCCATTTCGTTCAAGTTTTTTGAGTAATGTATCATGGTTGACAAGGTCAAACGCCTTTGACATATCTAGGAATAGCACTACTACATTGTCTCTTTTATCTAGATTTTTGAGTACATTATGCATCAGGTTGAATCCAGCTAAAGTTGTAGACTTGTTTTTCTGAAAGCCATGTTGTTGACTGTTAATAACATTAAGTTTGTTCCAAAAGTCTACGAGTCTATTTGCGATTGCTTTCTCGAAAATTTTTGAGAATACAGGTATCAGCGTTATTGGTCGGTAATTTTCGACATTATCTTTATTACCTTTTTTAAAAAAAGGTTTTACTATTGACTTTTTTAATATCTCGGGAAAACTTCCACTTTCAAAGGATAAGTTGATCAAATATGTTAGTACCGGGGAAAACTCATATATGCAATATTTTATTGCTTTAGTAGATATTTCGTCATATCCTACAGCATTTGAATTACTAAGAGTTCTTATAATATTGATAGTTTCCTTTATACTATACGGATACAAGAATATAGAACTTAATATGTTATTATCCATATTATTACAATTATTGGTATTTACTGAATTATATTTGTTATTATTGGTTGTATCATGTGAATTTAGGGAATCATTTAAATTATTACTCTTGGTTATGTCAATAAAATGATTGTTGAATGTTGTTGCAATGTCTACAGGGTTAGTAACTTCTGTCTTTTGATATTTTAATACTTTAATATGATCGAAGTAACTTGTAGAATTATATTCTTCTTTTATCAGTCTCCACGAAGCTTTGCAAATATTCTTACTATTAATTATGTAATTTTTATTACATTTCCTCTTTGCTATATTTATACATAATTTTAATAGTCGTGTGTATTTATTGTAGTCATTTTTTGTCGTATTGCATTTATGTTTATAATATTTGAATCGTAAATTTCTCTTTGTTTTACAGCTTAATTTTATACCTTTTGTGATCCATTTGGGCCGCCTAAATTTGTTACTTATTCTGATTTTTTTTATTGGAAAACAAAGTTTATACAGAAGACACACAATATCGTGAAATAATTGAAATGCTAAATTAAGATCCTTCTCTTCATATACATTATTAAAAGATAAGCTTTTGATGTGTTGTTTAAATAAAGTAAGATGTTCATCGCTTACGTCCCTTTTATAAATAGTGGCATATTTAGGTTTAATTTCAATTTTAATAGACGGAAAAGATATCATTTGCGCGGTCTCATGATCGGATAATCCCAGGGGAAGTATATAAGTTTTTGTTATTTTTATATTACTCATTATATGATCAAGGCACGAATTTCTACGGGTTGCTTCAGTTATTTTCATAGTTAAATTGTAGTTTTCTAAAAGGTCTAGATAGTACTTGGTTATCGTATTATGTTTTAGTATGTTTATATTTGTGTCTCCTGCGATGATAAGTTTTTTTTTCGGTCTTAAAGAAAACTTGTGTAACAAGTCATCAAGTTTAGTTAAAAACACTTCAGGGTTCGAGTTTGGAGTACGATATAAGCATACAATAACTATGTTATGGCCCTCCATTTCAATCGCGCAACATTCAAAGACCTTTTCGATTGATAATTTTTTTACATATAATAAATCGGTACTCTGTAATTCCTGTTTTACTAGTATTGCTACCCCGCCTCTATGTGTATTTCTAGAGAAATGAGAAACCAATTTATAGTTCGCAATATTTAAGTTGTTCTCATGGCCGTTTTTTAAGAAAGTTTCCGTCAAACAAATCACATCTGGTTGCCTTTTTTCCTCTTGTAGTTTTGATAGTGCCACTTCTAGTAGGTCTTTCTTAGATAATATGCTTGCAATATTTTGATGCATTAAATAAAAACATCGAGTCTCATTTAATTTAGGGTCGAAAAAAAGTTGAATTATTTAATTTGGAAGTATTATTTATTCCATTTGATCCATTGTCATTTGATTTATTTATTATAGGAAAATAGTATGGAATTGTGCCCTTTTTTTTGTTATTCTTACTTGGTGTGCTATTATTTTTATTAATATTATTTTTAAAGTAGTAATCAATTGTACCTTTATTGTATTGATATTTTTTTCCGCCTTCAGTTCCCGTATTCCGTGCTCTAAACAATTTTACAGTTTCCAAAAAATTTTTAATATATTTCTTCTCATAGTCAATGGAATCTATAGAAGAGTTTAACTTACTACATAGGTAATACTGAAAATCGTCTAATGTATAATAATATTTGTGTACTTCAATAAATTTACAGTTTTCGAACTGCTGGCAAATTAATTTCATTTCGTAATTAAGTTTGTTTACATTAAGATAGGGATTTTCGACAACTTGTAACACAAATACATTAAAAGTAGCTAACTCTTCGAGTGTGCTATACAATAAGCTTTTAAGATTTAGAGGATTACAATCATTTTCACCTAAAGAGATTATAATTTTATCCCATTTTCTAAATTTACTAATATCACATCCTTTGATTATTTCCTTACTAGGAGCATAAGGTTTGGTAGTAGAGCTAACAATATATTTATTATACTTGTTATTTATTCTTGTATCCTGCATTTTGGTACCCATTCCTATACATTGTTGACCTCCAAACATCCAGATGGTGCTTACGTTTTCATTTTTGATTTCAGATTTATGTTGTATATCTGTTTGCTCAGACTTTGTCATTTCGCACTTATCACTTAATATTGGGTCTGATACTTTATTTTGAGGTTCTGTGTCGCTGTGTTCCTTTGTTTCATTGTAATCGGAGCTAAAGAAATCTATCTTTCTTTTGACTATTTTACTTTTCCGTAACGACTTAGGTCGTTTTTTAGAGCTAGAGGCACCTAGTACATTTAGTAAATCTTTTACTTTTTTTTCTAATTCAAAAATTTTTTTTTTGAATATTCCGTTTTCTATTATTAGATTTTCAATCTCTTGGTGCGCACTCGCTAATTGTGTTTCCAGCAATTTAATTTCTTGTTTTAGTTGACTTTCGATATTGTCTCTTGTGGATAAATCCGGCATACTTAATATGGAGTCCGTAGAAAGAAGTGATTGTTCGTCTGAATCCGTTAAGTTTTCATATGAGCGATGTCTCTTTAATCTAAGTGTAATATTTTGTTCTTCCATTTTTGCAATTTCACTAACAGTGATAATTTATTAGAAATAATAAATTTAGTGAAATATTTTTGAATATGATTGAGAAAAATTATGCTGGCGCTGGGATTCGATCCGACGCTCGCTGCGCTGCAAGTAGCTCTAGTCCAAGTTATAGCCACTGCACTACGAACAGCATTAATGCACTTGACGAAATTTGTCGTTCGGTGATTGTTTATATAAACAGCTGATTCACAGCTGATTTATGTCGGTATTTTAAAGAAGTTTTTTGTCGCCGCACCGTCTTTTTCACTTATCGCACTAGTATCAAATATTGTTTTGTGTTATTTAAATTTATTTTCTGGATATGTTTTATGCACTTTGAAACTTTGATTACACGCCATGTAATTTATATTTTGAGTATTTTTTATTACTTTCACTTGCACTTCGTATTGTAGTTTTTGATCTTGATTGAAATTGCTGTAACACTGTAATATTTTTTTTTTTAATTAAAATTGTTTCTAGTAATAGTTAAAACTAGATAACACCGTCACTTAACTATTGAGTCACTACAAACTAAACAGAATTGTTTTTAGGACATTTGCACACTTAAAACTTATTAACAACATTATTATATACGGAGCCAGTGTTTACCATAAAGCGACCGTGGCGCCATGATTTGCTTATTCAAATGTATAAGAGATCTCTGAAATCCCAGCCAGTAGGCAAAGGATATTATAGTATAAATGAATATATTATTGACAAAGATGCATGTAAATTAGTAATGCATCCAGTTCCGCGTCAGTTAGAACACCTTGTGTAATAATTTCATTATTTTAAAAGATGTGCTGTGGAGTTTCTTTACGGATTTCCTTCTCCATGACAAAGCACCGTTCCGAAATGCTGTTAGATTTAAAAAAATGACGTTCATAAGTGTATCAGTGATATCGACATGAATAAAAGATTATTTCATCTTATTTCATTACATTTTTTGGAACGAAGTTCCTTATCGCGCGTTGCGAAAGGGGGCTAGGCGGAAAATTTGGTAACGAAAAGTTGTAACGACACTTTTTGCTATCATTAGTCATTATAACTCGTGCGGCGTCGTTACATGTCGTGCGGCGTGCGCATGTTTCTCTGTCTGTTCTCTCTCTCTCTTATAGAAAGCAAGCCAGATATTTTCGTTTCTTGCAGTAAGTACTAGGATAGCAAAAACATGCAGCAAGTGTGCCAAAACAAATCTGGGGTATTAAATTTCTCATCGGCTTTGTTCACCTAGTAGCTTACTACTAACGAGGACACTATAATTTATTTTTCTTTTCAGAGAATTTTCTTCAGAAACTTTTCTTTATTTTCTTTTCTTCTTATCTCTTTCTTTGTTCTCCTCTTTGTACAATGCACAATCTCCTCTGATTTCGTTTTATCTCCTCCGTCTAGCAATTTTTTGTTTCTCTTAACGGTTTTGGCCTTTATTTGCATTAAATTTTCGTTTATAATTTATTTTACTAAAAAGATATTGCAAAATTAAAAAGTTTTGTAGATTCTTTACCAACAACTTGTAGCTCAAATTTAATTTACAACACACATATCAAAAATTTATCGTTGAAAAAGAAATTGCTAGGTCTCATTAGTCAATCAAAATTGATTTCAAAATCCCCAATCGTCATTACCATTCACACAAAATCATTCCCATTTACAAAAAAACAAATGGGAATGATGCATATGGTAATGATATTTTTTTCTTTTTTGCTTAA
Organism: Thymelicus acteon; assembly: GCA_951805285.1. Taxonomy (NCBI): domain Eukaryota; kingdom Metazoa; phylum Arthropoda; class Insecta; order Lepidoptera; family Hesperiidae; genus Thymelicus; species Thymelicus acteon. Next base: position 6,842,100 of record OX638233.1, read on the forward strand.
AATTCATTTTGTTAATCATTAATTTATGAACTCTTTGTGCCAGTGAAAATCATGTTCCTATTACACATACGTGTGGAGTATTAAAATTAATGTATAATTTATATTTACCTTGTAAGTCCAGTACATGGCGATGATTCAAAATCGGGACAAAGTACTGAACGTCGTTGTTTTTCATGAATAAAAGTTGTTTCTCCATGCAGCAGTAAAAATTTGGCCTGTTCCACTTTTTACAGTGGACCAGACGAGGAAAAACGAGGGGTACTTTATAGCGTAGCCCAAAAAACATTTGAGAAATATAACGTTTGATGGTACTGACATGGAGTTGACGAATTTTCGTGACTAAATTTTAATTGATGTTTTTTACTAGTTCTGCACTGCTGATTCCATAATATTATATGTTATAATGTACCTAATTAAATATTGTCTCAAAATATAAAATTAAACACGCAATGTGTAAGGCAGGTTTTTCAAAAAATATTTTGGAATATCTATAACAGCAATTTCCCTACAAATGGTAATGATGTTTTGGGTGTGTTATTCAATTTTTTTATATAAATTTCTTCAAATAATGTAATGAAATATGTGGGCGCTTATGTAAAAATATGTATAAAAGCAGTTTCAAAAATAAAAAATTATAAAAGTAGTAAATTAAATTTTTTATCAATCGGAACATCTTTTTTGTGACTTTGGCGAATTCACCCACGGGCCACCTGATAATTAAGTGGTTACGGTCGCCTGTGGACATGAGCAATACCAGAGGAATCGCCAATGAAACGTGTTAAATTAAATAGTTATAAAATTAATGAAATAAATGCAACAATTTTTACAATTTTTTTTTTAATGACGTGCATAAGTGTATCAATGATACCTATATGAATAAATGATTTTGAATTTGAATATTAAATTATTATTAATATTAAAATTATAAACACGTTTCAAAAATATAAACAAACAGATCAATTTTTATTCTACGACTTTGTAGTTTTAATAAATATGTACATCCATGCCAAATTACACCTTTCTAGCTCTTAGGTTCTCAGCACTATGTTGCGAGTGGACGGACGGACGGGCGAACAGACATGACGAAACTTTAAAAAAATTACACTTACCTTTGGAATAAATTTTTTGTTATAAATATTATATCTATGAGAATATAATTATTCGTCGGTTCTCAAAATCGATTAGAATCGAGACAAGATTGGGCAAATGAAAAACACTATAAACTATATTTGACCGAAAAACGACAATATTGACAGTACTACGGAGTAAAGCGTTGCTTAGTAACGATTGTTGTACTTTCATTGCGTGTTCCAACAAAGAAGCCCTACAATTTTGTGACCAAAATGAGCAATGTATTGTGTAGTATGTAGTGCATACTCAGTAATTGCTCGTCATTGTAAAACATGGTAAAAGCACAAGAAACATTAAATAAATTTATTTTAAATAGATAGGAACACAATTTTATAACGAAATTATTTAGCGATGAATGAAAATGTTTTATTTATCTTTCCTTACTATATTTGTAGATTTTATACAGTTCTTAACATTAAAATCAGGCATTTTTCGTTATTTCAGTTGACATCTGTTGCCAATAGGATTGAAAGGCCGACTAAATGACACGGCGCCTAATTAGGATTTCAAATCCTAGTTGTCCCACGTGAAATGTATGAACTTGCCCCATCTACTCTAGGTATATAGGTCTGTGATCTCCTCCGTCTAGCAATTTTTTGTTTCTCATCGGTTTTTACCGGCATTAAATTTTCGCTTATAATTCATTTTATTAAAAAGATAATATTGCAAAATTAAAAAGTTTTGTAGGTTCTTTACCAACAACTTGTAGCTCAAATTTAATTTACAACACATATATCAAAAAATTATCGTTGAAAAAGAAATTGCTAGGTCTCATTACTCAATCAAAATTGATTTCAAAATCTCCAATCGTCATTACCATTCACACAAAATCATTCCCATTTACAAAAAAACAAATGGGAATGATGCATATGGTAATGATATTTTTTTCTTTTTGGCTTAAAATTCATTTTGATAATCATTAATTTATGAACTCTTTGTGCCAATGAAAATCATGTTCCTATTACACATACGTGTGGAGTATTAAAATTAATGTTTAATTTATATTTACGTTATAAATCCAGTAAATGGCGATGATTCAAAATCGGGACAAAGTACTGAACGTCATTGTTTTTCATGAATAAAAGTTGTTTCTCCATGAAGCAGTAAAAAGTTGGCCTGTTCCACTTTTTACAATGGACCAAACGAGGAGAAACGAGGGGTACTTTATAGCGTAGCCCAAAAAACATTTGAGAAATAAAACGTCTGACGGTACTGACATGGAGTTGACGAATTTTCGTGACAATTTTTTTTTCTATACAAGGATCGATTTGCAGCCGAAACAAATGTAAACAAACCATTAAAATCGTTTTCTAGGGTTTTTCACCAACTGACATGAATTTGTACACCAAATGCGTTTTATTTAGACAAACTCTCAATAAGGTATTTGTGAATTCTTCAATAAATACATATTGATCGATAACAATTATAAACTCCGAGTAAATGTGGAAATAAACAAAATTAAATAACACCGTCATCATTCAAACACTTTGCAATGAAAATCTTATTTCCAAGAAGCGATTTGAAACGTAAAACATAATGTACTATTTTGCCCTAATGAGTAGTTTGTCTAAATAAACACATTTGGTGTACAAATTCATGTCAGTTGGTGAAAACCCTAGAAAACTATTTTAATCTTTTGTTTACATTTGTATCGGCTGCAAAACGACTAGAGTAAAGTTCTGCACTGCTGATTCCTTAAGATGATATGTTATAATGTACATAATTATATATTGTTTCAAAATATAAAATTAAACACGCAATGTGTAAGGCAGGTTTTCCATAAAATATTTTGGAATATCAATATCAGCAATTTCCCTGCAAATGGTAATGATGTTTTGGGTGTGTTATTCATTTTTTTTTTCATATAAATTACTTAAAATAATGTAATGTATTAAGTGGGCGCTTAAGTAAAAATATGTAAGTATAAAAGCAGTTTCTAAAATAAAAAATTATAAAAGTAGATTTTTTTTTAAATCGGGACATCTTTTTAGGGTTCCGTAGCCAAATGGCAAAAAACGGAACCCTTATAAATTCGTCATGTCTGTCTGTCTGTCCGTCCGTATGTCACAGCCACTTTTCTCCGAAACTATAAGAACTATGCTGTTGAAACTTGGTCAGTAGATGTATACCGTAAACCGCGTTAAGATTTTCACACAAAAATTTAAGAAAAACAATAATTTTTGGGGGTTCCCCATACATAGAACTGAAACTTAAAATTTTTTTTTTCATCAAACCCATACGTGTTGGGTATCTATGGATAGGTCTTCAATAATGATATTGAGGTTTCTAATATCATTTTTTTCTAAATTGAACAGTTTGCGCGAGAGACACTTCCAAAGTGGTAAAATGTGTGTCCCCCCCCTGTAACTTCTAAAATAAGAGAATGATAAAACTAAAAAAAATATATGATGTACATTACCGTGCAAACTTCCAACGAAAATTGATTTGAACGAGATCTAGTAAGTAGTTTTTTTTAATACATCATAAATCGTAAACCGCAAAAAACATCGATCAAAGTTACAATGAAGTACAAGAACTTCGGAACCCTTCTTGGGCGAGTCCGACTCGGACTTGGCCGCTTTTTGTGACTTTGGCGAATTCACCCAGTGGCTGTAAGCTGTCGTCACAGAGTACGTAAAACACTATTTAAGTATTTACGTTTCGTTTGCTGTGGTTGTGAAGTGAACGACACGACGTGCGTGACTTGAGTGATGTTTGAGTCAGTGTTGCCAATGCTACGGCAATTACCGTGTTCTACGGCTTTCAGGCCAAAAAATCACAAAATCTATGGTCTACGGCTCGAACCCTAGGGCCGTAGCAAATTCTACGGCTTTTCGCAAATTCCACGATCTTTTTGTTATTTATTATTTTTGCAGACATTTAACGAATGTTAAAATCCTTAAAACTGCGCTTATAGGCTAATATGAAAGTGTTCCTTGTTCTGTGGACATCAAATTCACTGCCTTTTTTTTTAGTCCGAGCGCTGAACCGATATAATATTGGCATAATTGGATAGCTTAATATATTGGCAGCTGTGGACACGGCCAGGCGGCCCACAGTTGATCTTTTTCAATAGAAACACGGCTTTTTTTATCTAATGTACATGGCCTTCCAAAAATTTTCATTGGCAACACTGGTTTGAATTAAAATCTTTAGTCTGTGGATGAAAAGTGAAGTGAATAAACCGATGTGACTGATTTAATTAATTTTGTCGTACAATTTATTGTGGTCGTACAAGTTTGAACTTGAAGTCTGAATTACTATCATCGGCGAATACAGTACGATGTTTTGATTTTCTATAACTACAGTTAAAATATTCTAAGGATTTATGTACCGTAAAATTTAATATGCTCCCTTCTACCGGGTATTTTAAAGGAATAAATTGCCCATTTTATGACAGCGGCTTTTGTGAGCGACGTTATTGTCATTTCCGTCATGTTAAAAAAGATTCTCAAAATAGTGATGAAATTGATGGTGGATCAATTCTACAAAAATTAGTTTCGGCAGCTGTGCAGAAAGTTTTTCGACAGACTGAAGTAGGAGCTCAACCATCCCCACAGAGTTCTGAAGTATCTGAGACTAGTAAAAAGCCAAACAATGTCCAGACATTAATACCCAAGCCCACCTACAATCCAACGCCCATAGCAGAGTTAAATAAGATTAATAATAATACAGACGTGGATGGTGATGATGGTAAGGAACAGAGGAGAAAACACATACCTGTGCCATATACTCCTAGAAAACCAGCAAGTATTCCTGTAAAGAGACCTGTGGATGGTAATGGATGTAATCTTTTTACATATATTCCACCAGCAAAATATACCCCTGGTTCCAATGACAATAATCAACTTGAAACTTATACACCAAAAGGATCAAAAGAAAGTGGTGAGAAATATTTACCTGGTACGGAAGCAGAATTACAAGAATACACTCCAAATGATACTCAAACATGTACAAAGCTAAACTATATTCCATCAGATAAAAACTCAAGTAAGAAAAAAGTTTTAGAATATAAACCTACCAAAGTTGTGAAAACATCTAATATCCCCTCTGTTACCTACAAGCCAACACCTCGCTCATTAGCACCATGCTTTTCTAGTGATGAAGATGAACCTGAATTAAAAAAAGTGAAAATATCCAGTGATTTGAACGGCTTGGATGAGCTTGGTGCTGAATTTGATATTTTAGATCAAATTTTAGATGAAGAAAAATCAGGAGGACAAACAGATACAATAGTTAAAAATAATGATAAAAAAGATAGTAAAGACAAAAATACAGAAAACACGAAAAAAGAAAATGATAAAAAACACACAGATCAAACACACAATGATAAAAAGCAAGACAGAAAATCCAGAAGCTCTGATAAGAAGTCAAGCCATAAAAGCTCTCATAAAGATAAGAGTGACAAAGATAAAGATAAAAAAGATAGGAAAGAAAGAAAATCTGATAGCGAAAAGAAATCTTCAAAGAAAGAACATAGTAAAGACAAAGAGTCTAGGCATTCAAAAGGTTCCTCCAAAGATACGAAACATTCAAAAGATTCAAAACATAAGCTTGAGAGTAGCCGTCATAAATCACATAAACATTCAAAAGAGAAAAAAGAAGAAAAGCATAAAAAGAAAAAAGAATCCTCACCTACTCTTCTCTTTGATGACAATGACAATAATGATGCAGATGAAGCAGATATTTATAATAAAGATGGTTATGTATCATCAGAATCTGATGAAGAAACTATTGCATTAGAATGTAAAAGGATATTTGAAGAATATGTCCCTACTGAAAAAATTGTTAGTGAGCCTGATGACAGTAAAATTGAAAGACTTGAAAATGATGAGTATGTTCCAGGTAAAAAGAGAATATCTAGAACAGCTGACAAAAATATTAAAATTGTAGAAAAACCTCAACCAAAACCAGATTTTAAAGCAAATGCAGTTCAAACTATGGCTAATAGATTAGCTAAAGTTAGAGAATTTCATGCTTCTAAAAATGCTCTTCCACCAAAAACTGTAGAAAATAGCAGTATTCAATTGAATACGACCAAACCCATCGTAAGCACTCCAACAGGTGGAAGTTCTAAAATTCGTATTGCTCACGTGCCTTATGTTTCCACCATGTTAAATGCTAAGAAAACCATTTCCATTTCCCCTGTCAGTCGTCCACAACCAGTTGAGCCATCTACAAGTACTACCATAGTGCAGACTGTCAAAAAAGGTGCTCAACGGGTTGCCCATATGCCGAGTGAAAAATTTATTGATCGGCCAGGGGTACTTGAACCACTCGCATCTAAAATTCCAGCAAATATTAGATCAACTTACTTAAATATTATGATAGATAATTGCTTAAATATTTATCTCACTCCAGAAGATGCATATGCTAGAGCTCAGCATGAGGAATTGACAACTAGTAAAAAGTGCTCTACAATACCTATTTATAAAAATTCTGCTGTACTTACTATTAGTAGATTAAAAAAGGAAGTGAAAGAATGTAATGGAGTAAAAAAATCAGGATCTGATTGCAATACACTGCAAAAAATGCCTCAGACAGTTTCAGGTAAAGTGGGTACTACAGGGTCATGGAGCATAGAAAGTAAGAACAGAAATACTGTAGAATCTAATCAATTAACTGGAGCAAAATTGTACAGTAACATAAGTAAATGGATTCTCACTGAAGAACAATTACAAGAGAATGGCTTTCCTAGACCCCATACCAGTGGTGAAAAAGGGCGAGCAATTATATACAATCAGAAAAAACAAACACCACCAAAAGGTTACTTTAGAACCTGTTGTAGGTGTAAGAAAGATTACACTATAGATAAAAAAGGTTTTCCAGTGAATAAAGAGGAGTGTATTTATCATCCCAATAACAAATACAGAATACGGGGTGAAGTGCGATATCAGTGTTGTAGTCAAGATGGGTCATCTGACGGTTGTTGCATAGCATCTTGTCATGTTTATGAGTATGTAGACTATGAGAATTTAAAGGGTTATGTAAAAACATTACCACCAGACAGAGTGCAAGATGATTATGGAGTATATTCATTAGATTGTGAAATGTGTTACACTACAAATGGCTTAGATTTGACTAGAATAACTGTCATAAACTCTTCTTGTAAAGTAGTTTATGAAACTCTTGTGAGGCCTCTACACCCCATCATTGATTATAATACAAGATATTCTGGAATTACTGAAGAGCAAATGTCACAAGTAAAAACTACTTTATTAGAAGTTCAAGCAACATTACTCACTATGTTCACTAGCAAAACAATATTGATTGGCCACAGCTTGGAGTCTGATTTTAAAGCTCTTAAATTAATTCACAACACAATAATAGATACAAGTGTATTATTTCCACATAAAATGGGACCTCCATACAAAAGGGCTCTTAGAAACCTGTCATCAGAGTACTTAAAGAAAATTATACAGAATTCAGTTGAAGGTCATGACAGTGCAGAAGATGCTACCGTCTGCATGGAGCTTATCCTGTATAAATTAAAGGAAGACTTAAAGACAAGGTGAATAGTTATCATAATTTATTTATCACTTGCATCACTGACAAAATATGAGTTAAGTGGTGTGTGTAATCTAGAATCATTATTATCTATTTGTGGAATAGATGTTTCTTTGATTGTTTGTTGATGAGAAATGAATTTTTGTATATTTATTTAATTAATATTTATAGTTTAAGGAGTAAACAAAGCAATTTTATAAACATATTTTTATAACAATGGTTTATTATTTCTAGGCCTGTAATATTATTTTGTCTAGGATGGAAGTGAAGTACTACTGAACTTTAAAGAAAGATGTAGTGGTTAAAATAAAAACACATTTATGAAACTGAAAATAACATTTTACTAAAAGACAATATTACATACCTAAACAAAATAAAGTTGACACTGAACCCATAAATAATACAATTAATCTGTAAAATTATACAAGTATTTGACAATATATTAAAGTGCAAAGTATTATTGCTCATTAAAAAAGATGAAACATTTTGCTGAAGTATTTGCACATTAGTGTAAAGGCCTTGTTAATTATAATTAGACTTTTGTAACATGTTCTGTATGGTTGTAATTTTTGTATTGTATGGACAGACATAAAAAAATTGTATAACTGTAACCAGTTTTTATACTAATATTGATAAATAATCATTATCATTGATTTTGTTGGTCAAGTAGTACACTGGTACTTGCAAATCTTTAATGGTTATCAGTTTCAGATCTTTTTCTATTTTTTAAAAGCAAGCAGAATTGATTAACACTCATTGCTGATGATGAAATATAAAAATAAATGAAAGTATTAGTTAAACTATTATAGTGTTCAGATTCAAACATTTACTAAACATTATATACTAGGTATACAACGAAAAAAGACATTACACCTTTAAAATAATTACAATGACTGGATTAGATATTTCAAGCAAACATGATGTTTTTCTGTGCAGGTGTTATATTACTTTTAAGTAAAACAACAAAAGATGTTTGATAATGTAATAAAGTTAAACTTTCAACTACCTTATTAATAATGGCTTGCAATACACACATTGTTACGCTCCTACATACTTAACGAGAACAAACATTTTGAAATAGTGATATTTATTACTACCAGAAAAACATTTTGCAATTTTTAATAATAAAAGTACTATACCAAAACCTTAAATTTTCTTTTTTGCCTGCCAAACTGAAATGACAGTGAATGATAGGTACATGGTAATTCAATGTGTTGATTTACTCCTGTCCCAATGAGTTATAATGGAGGTAATGGCCAGTACTGCCAATGCACTTGTACGCATGTGATATTGTTGTTAATCACCGCAAGGCTCGATGCTAATCAATAAATGATTGCTCTACACATGCTTTAACTCGTTTTTCATATTCCCGACGGTTCTCTTTGTAAAGTTGTGCAGCCATTGAATTCGCTGGAGAGTTTGGATTTGGGTCACTGAGTAACGACTGAAACAGAATTAGTGGTATTAAAACTTCACAAGGTCTCAATAAAAAACCAGAATCATCCTACTAACCTACTAATAGTATAAATGTGAAATTTTCTTTGAATGTTTGTTACTCTTTCACATAAAAACTACAGAACAGATTTTCATGCAATTTAGCACACAGTTAGACCATGGTCTGGAATAAGACACTGAGTACTTCTTATCCCAGCGAAAGTGGGTAGAGCACATAGTACTATAAAGCAGGATCTCACTGTAGTTCTGATGTTACACAAGTGGGTAGGTATATCTACACTATACTATACTAATATTATAAAGAGGAATGATTTGATTATTTGTTTCCATTGAATACGCTCCGAAACTACTGAACCGATTTGAAAAATTCTTTCACTGTTGGGAAGCTACACTATCCCTGGGTGACATAGGCTATATTATATTTTCTAAAAAATTAAGGAAGCCTTAATCAAACTCCAATAATGTAACCCAAGGTGTAAAAAAATAATAAGAAAACTGAAGCAAAGCGAGAGCGGTTACTCGTTAGTTTGTAATCTAATGGCATGTGTCAATAGGATGAGGTAAACTAAACCAAAATTAGAAATGGTTAGTACTAAATGTGACTTAAGCCTCGTATTCATGGTAAACATTTGTTTAGCAACAGTTGATCAACGTTGTTGATGAACGGCAAGAATACTGCTGGAAACTTTGTTTAAATCAATATAGGTTGTCCACACACGCCAGTCTGCGTTAAAATGTTGCCTGAGGAAGTAGTGTTGTTCTGTTCTCTGTATCTGATGTATAGGATTTCTAATAAAAAAAAGAAAAAAGATTGTGGGTGCGAAACTATTTCCTTCAAAGAGAGAATTTAATGAGTGACCTCAGAATGACAGATGGATCATTTAGTAACTTTACGAGAATGTCAATAAGTGATTTCGAACATCTTCTAGAAATGGTTGGTCCATCAATAGCCAAAAGGAAAACAAATATTCCTCAGCCAGTTTCACCTCAAACAAGGCTTGCAACAATACGGTATCTTGCAACTGGAGATTCATACAGTTTTCGTTCATACACATTCAGAGTTCAAAACAATTGATCAGCAAAATCATATCACATGTATGTCAAGAACTAATTAACTCGTTATCAGGATATGTGAAGGTAGGTACAAAAACAATTAATTGCATAATTTTATCGTTGCTCCACACTACCGCCATGTTTATAAACAGTTGCAAATACGTCCATACACGTCAACATTTGTTGATAAACTGATATTTTCGCTCGTCGGGCGTCAACTCTGCAACATGGCGTGATCAACTCCGCAACACAAGTGTTGCCCGCAATATGTTGACTGCAACTCGGCAACATGTTTTTGCAACCATGTTGCTAAACAAATGTTTACCATGAATACGAGGCTTTATACTGGCTAACATTCTTGAGAACTATGCTTCAAAAGGCAGCATCAGACCGTTTTGCTTATTATTTTATATAGCTGTCATTATTATTTCTTCCGGGTCTTCTGGCAACATGGGAACTTCCAAAAGCGGTTAGTCACTAGCACTTACATCTATTTCAAAGTAAGTTACTGCTCTTACCATCTTACACTTCATCTCTACTTATCATCAGGATAATAATTTAATGTATGTATAGCAAGAGAAGATAACAGACTTTGTTTTATGTATTTAGTCTTATAGGATCCAAAAGTTAGTCTATATAGCATAAAAAGCAGTGGCTTCTAAATTCAGTCTTTAAAATAAAATAAAAGTACAGTACTGAAAGTAGTGAAATTTAAATATTTCTATTTGTGAATGAATGAATCTACATAAATGAATTTGAATGCTTTTTTTAGTTAATGCAATTACCAAAGCGTAATAAAGGTGCATACATATTATATACATTTGAGATGAAATTAAGATAAAGCTTTATCTACTTTATATAAAAACACATTAATTTACCTGTATGGAAGTTAAAATAGCTGAAACATCATAAGTGGGGCTCCACCTGTTTTGCAAGATGTCTAAACAAATGCCCCCATCTGCATAAACATTGGGATGAAACATTTTGGACACAAATCTCACAGTGGGAGGTTTGTTGGGATATTCCTCTGTAAATTCTATTGTAAGTTTGAATGTACCATCTTCAAATGGAGTATCATGAGGTCCAAATATCACAGCATTCCATATCATTATATTGTTGTCAGTGGGAGCACCAGAAACACCAGTGGGTGGGTCTTCTTGTAAGCTAAAACATAAATAAATTGACCCCATTATTCTTATGTTAATCATGTTTACAAAAATACAACCAAATCTGAATGTCTATGACTAGTTCCCAGCCATACAAATTGGAACAAATTCTCATAACCTACTTTCCATACAGACATTAACAAAATCCAATTTTGCCTAATATCAATACACCTGGAATGCAGATGATGATTACATTTTACTGCTTTTTTAAAGTTTCTCTGCGAGATAATATTGTTAAAAGAGAATGTCTTCAATCGATCTGTTGTTCCAATTAGCAATGTCGTCGACATGGATAACGATGTAGGCAAATAGTGATGTAATTTGATGAATCAGCGTCTCAAAAAGTATTGTTACAAGCATATTATACTAAAGGGAAATCTAAAATCTCACCGTTTAAAATCTCTCATGAGACGTCTCCTAGCAGGAGTTGACATTTTGATTGCACAGACTTATTTTCCACCCAACTCGGAAGATTGTTATTAAATTTTTTAAGTTCAGTTTTCTATTTTGTACTAGGTGATTAGCTTAGCTAACAGTTAGGTTTAAAGCAAAGCTTTCTTTGTTGTATAAAATGGATTTTTATCGTCACGACCGAATATGAGGTTGTCAGGATGACCATGAAATTAGCAAAAAAACCGATCACCAATCACTACATTAGGTACAACAATGCAAAGATCAAAGATGTGAAAGATGTCAAAGTGAAAATGTGTCAAATTATTTTCACTATGGCTATGCTCTATGGATTTCACTATGGATCTATGGTTTTTTTTTGACAAAGATGTTTAAAACTTGAACTTTTTTTTCAAGAAGCTTTAAATATCTCACGGAACACAGACACAAGTGGAAATGGTACAAGTGTTGATTAGTATGGGAACCGTGCTAGCCAAATAAACACAAGGAAATCCATAATCGTATTATTTACAACTAAGAAACTCACGTTTTAATTGGTTGTTACTTGTCAACTACGAATAGTCAAAGAAACTCGCTGTTTATAGTTGAAAATGCACCTTAATCTTTGATGTTAATTCTTATTTTTCCATGTCTTATTCAGTGACCTTAAAACCTTTATCAATTATGATCATAATACTTTTCAAGTTTATCTATCCACCGCTAGATGGCAGTATTCTGCGTTACAAGTAATATATACTTAACTTCTTTACTAATAAGGTTGACAATACAATATCATATAATGTCAATCCAATGAACATCATATGGAAAATAATTAAATAATTCCATCTACTGAACGCTAGATGTCGTGACTGGAGTCTACAATAGATTGAATAGCAACCTTACAAGTATTTCGGTAAGTTACATTTTTGGTTAACAACATCATACTGTGTTTGGTTTAGGCTTAGAGATGTGCGTTGTGCTTTTTGCCGCGTTATCGATATTTATATTGAAACTGGTACTGTCCGAGTGTCCGACATCATAAGATGTAGACCCGTTTTTGTACTGCCTATGTGAACACTTGATCATTATTTTGAAAGCTTATATCTCAAACACACGGATCTAAAAAAAGACGGACGTGATCCCAACCACAAATTCAGTGAAGCACCCATAGTAATACCAACTCTCTATTCGTACAAGTACACACACCCACACATTGACACCATACTGCGTCAATCGCGAATCAAAAATTACGCACATATGCTTCACTTTCGATTAGACGAGGTTACGTCAGTCTTTTTTTCAGGTCCGTGCTCAAACATTACGAGGCGTAGAGGTGACCGTAGCAATTTTTTATCAACGTTAGCTATCTAAACAGTCACGGAATACCAAGCCTAGGCATTTTTAGCAACGAAAATAAATATACTTTAATTATATGTCGATAAGTGAAATTTCAATGAAGCTAAACGTAGCTACAAGAACAATGCTGATATGAACTGGGATGCATTTCAACATTAACATTATACAAACACTCGGCCCGATTCTCGAAAAACTTGCCTACTTGTAGCCGCGCGCTAGGGCTGTCCGCCGACAGTATTTTAATTTTATCAAACGACTTGAGTTTCTTTGTAGTTTTGTATTTATAAATGTTATATTTTCTATTTTAATAAATGCAATTCATTGTGAATAAAAAGGAAGTGTTCCATAAAAATCTATGTTGTGTTTTTATTAGTACTGTGAAGGTTCGTAAGCCTTCAGTATTGTATTAGAGACAGAGACTCTTAGGGCAGGGTAAGTTAAATAATAATAATAGTACCTATTAATGGTATTAATTAACAATTAAAATCAATATTACCAATATAATCCCTCGAGGGGCCCTACCACCAGCGGGCCGAATTTAGTCGCCTTTTACGACACCCATCCGGCGTGGGATTGGGGTTAGTATTCTAAGCCGCCCCAATACGACAAAAGTAATAATAATCAACCATTTGATTTTTTTAGCCCCTTATTTATAAATCTAGGCATTTTACTCGGTGGACTTATGAAAAATAAACAATTTAGGTACCTACTTATTGCAATACGTACTTGTTTTTATTTATTTTATTTATTTATCCTACATGCACTGATCTCCTTCGGCAGGACCGAAGACCTTGAATACAATAATTTGATTTCTTATTAATAATTACAATACAATAATAAAGTTAATATTAATCAATAACGCAATAATTATACAATACCTACTACCTAAGTTACTTACCTACAATAATTATATGTACCTACCTACAAGTACGTATTATATATTATATTATATAGTATTATATATACTATATAATACGTACTTGTAGGTAGGTGTATAAAAATAGTGTCTTACCTTTCGGAGTCTCCAGGTAACGTAAAAAATGATATTCCTGGGTGACTTAATGTCGAATTAAAGCACCCAAAAACAGCACAATATTGTCTATTTCTGTAGCTTTTTCTATTGCCATCTTAAATATTTCTTAATCTATTTTCTAAATCTACAGCCGCACACGACCATACAGCTCAACCAGAGTAGAAAACTAAAAAAGTTTGTTATTTGTACCGACCGGTCCGTGGTTCAAACTCCGCTCGTTCGCCTGTCGGCAATCGCCACACGGCGGCCGCAATTGCCTACATATCGCACGCGTATTTCGATGTGCGTAGGTATAACGCGCGTTTCGACCGTTTGTATGAAGAGCGAATACTGTTAGATTCCTATATTGTGATACAAATAAGGTAAATTTATTTTCTTGGAATTACATTTCTTAGACATGCTGTGCCAGTGACGCGCATGCGCTTATATTCCTCGTCAGGATCCTAAATTATGTACCAATGATTTCAAATAAAAAAAATCATTCATATTAATTTTATACATTTTTAAGATACCTACAACACAATACTTTATTGCACACCAAATAGAACTGTACATACATATGACACATATCCCTAAAATAAAAAAAGAATATTATTATTATAATAATAACAATAATAAATTGTAATATTCATATTATGAAATACTTTTAACTAAAAATAAAATTACAAAACTGCCGATATTCATATATTTGTACCCCATCCCTGCCCGAGTAGCAGAAAATGTTCTAGAAAACAATAGCCGAGTAGCAATATTATCTAAAACATAAAACGAACCTTATTGCCAAGTGACTGAGTAGCTTTTTGATCTTAAATTATATTATTTCCTTTATTTGTGTGTTTTTAATTTGAATTATTACAAAATAAATTAAAAACTAGGCTTATTTGTGGTATAAAACACGGCCATTAAACAAATTCATTGCTCGCTATTATTCCTGCCCTCCAAAATTGCACAGTAAGGCATATTTACGTAATAAAAGACAAATTTTATTTTACGTAATGCACAACCGACGCAGCTCAGTGACAGTTGAGTTATGCCGACAAGTATGCGGAGCTCCTCTTAATGTTAGTCGCTGTGCCACGCCCACATCGCACTTCCACTGGTGTCTGTGTTCCGTGAAATATCTACATCGGAGTATTCTGGCCACATTTTGAAGAGGTAAGCTACCAAGTCATCAAGCGATCAAGTGACATTAGATAGATAGATAGATAGATAACTCTTTATTGTTTGCACACCACAAATTATACAATCGTACAAGAATAACAGTAAAGATGGAAGTACAAAACAATAGGCGGCCTTATCGCTACATAGCGATTTCTTCCAGGCAACCTATCAGAAGGATATTAGAAAAACATAGAGGGCATCGGCGTGCGTAAAGTCAACAGAGAATATAAAATAGAAAGATATAAACATAAAATAAACAATAATTAATGTAATTAAAACTATGTAAAGTACAAATTAATACATATCATAGCAGTGATAAGCAAAAATCCATGATTCAATTACCACATTAGTTGGTAATAGGCAGAAGGAGTGAAAAAAAAGAAGAAAATTATAAATAGAGGGAAGAAAGTGAATAGGAGAAAAGAAAGCAAAGTTATGTAGCTAGATAGTGATCTTTTACTAATTTTTTAAAGGTTAAGATATTTGGCGCTTTTCGTATGTGGGAAGGTAAGGAATTCCACAAACGTACAGCAGAAGCAGTGAAAGATTTATGGTAAAAGGAAGTAAAATGACAAGGGGTTTGAAGGACAAGGTTGTGTGAGGAGCGAAGTACATGGTCGTGTGTAAGACAACGATACTCAAAGTTGTTTCTTAAATAACTAGGAGAAGATGGATTAAACAACGTAGTGTACAGAGCAGAAAGTACATGGCTATTCCGGCGAAGACGGATTGGGAGCCACTTGAGTTTAGCACGAAATTCAGAGATATGGTCATACTTGCGAAGCCCAAATATGAACCTAATGCAAACGTTTTGGAGTCTCTCAAGCTTGTTTAGTTGCTCCTCTGTAATATCGTAGTAGCAGATATCAGCATAGTCTAGTATCGGGCAAAGCAGAGATGTAGCAAGGCTAATTTTAGTGGAAGTCGGAAGAAAGTTCATTCAACATTCGTTTTTTTATGGCAATAGCCGGCAAACGAGCTAACGATCTACCGATGGTAAGTGGCTATCGTCAGCATCGTCGCCCATGGACACCAGCAACACCAAAGGCATCACTAATGCGTTGCCGGCCAAGAAAGAGAGAAGAAAAAGAAAAAAAGAACTGGCTCTCAAGCCGGAACACGATGAGTCGTTTGGTGGCTGAATCACGCTCAAGGGTTGTAGCACTTGTAGCTATGCAGGCGAACCCCATGGAGAAATAATAGTATAATAAATAGTAAAATAGTAATAATGGTATTATTTAACAATTAAAATCAATATTACCAATATTATATAATCCCTCGAGAGGCCCTACCACCAGCAGGCCGGATTAGTCACCTCTTACGACACCCATCCGGCGTGTGGGATTGGGGTTAGTATTCTAAGCCGCCCCAATACGGCTATTGAATGAATATCAGTGTGCTTAATACGAGTTTTACTTGACATAACGATGGCGTAAAGTAAACGTACGTTTACTATTAAGTATGTGCCGAAGCAGAGCCATCTAGCGGTAGTGAAGAGAAAAGCTTTAGTCCCAAATATAGATGTAAGGACGGTTTAAAACCAATTAAACCAACCCGTTTAAAACGAAAAAAAAACCGTTTAAAACCGAATTCAACCATTTTTTTTTCGGTTTTAAACCAAACGGCCTTGAAGACATAATGTTGTCTCCTTGTCTCTTTCATGCGTATGATTCATGATGTCTTCTACTCTAGTGTGTGTAATCATAAGTATTACCTATACTTATGTATACCTACGTACTCAACTTTTCGTGTAGTAGGTACTGTAGGTAGGGCATTTCTATTGATTTTCTATATACTAGGTACCAAATTAAAACAAAACATGACGTCAGGTGAGCAAAAATTACCCTTAATGAACAGTTCTTCTATTTTTGTAGGTGAGTTTTCAACCGTTTAAAACGGTTTATTTAGGGTTTAAAACGGCAAAATTTGGTTTTAAACGTTTTAAATCGGTTGATTTACATCTATAGTCCCAAATCCCATACAAATTTTATTACGTGCGTTTACTTTACGCCCACGCCGCCGCCCGTGCTGTTTACCTGTCTAACATGACCAATGTTACAAACCAAAGTTACACACGACATCATGTCAAGTGATCGGTCTTCAGGCATCTGAATCTGATCAAAGCACTGTTTACAGTGCGCCCAACTTATCTGTGAAATGGCGAAAATTGGAACTAATGCTGATGCTGCCCCATTCTTAAGTTCTTTGTGTTAATGTCAATGAATGACATTGACATTTACAGTGCGACCAACTTATCTGTGAACTGAGGGAGGGCGCTGTCGAACGCATTGGACCAATCACTGGGACGCAATTCGAGACGTAGTAAATGTCAATGTCATTCATTGACATTAACACAAAGAACTTAAGAATGGGGCAGCATCATTGATTAAAGAAAAAGTAGAGGATATGCCCTAAATTGCATATACATTTTTTCATTATACATATATTATGCAAATATGACCCGAAATACCAAAAATACATCTGTCCTGTTCTTACACGCGACAATGTAAACTTAAAGAAAGAGTACAATAGATGTAGCATATTTCAATTTTCTGGCAACATTTTAAAGAAATCTATCTAAGCTCCGCCTTGAAGCCGGTTTTCGGACGCCATTTTATGAAAACAGTTGCTTCTAGGGATGATCGATCCAGGTGCCTTGTATCGATACTCTATACAGCCGAAACAAATGTCAACAAACCATTAAACTCGTTTTATAGGGTTTTTCACCAACTGACATGAATTTGTACACCAAATGCGTTTTATTTAGACAAACTCCCATTAAGGTATTTGTGAATTCTTCAATAAATACATATTGATCGATAACAATTATAAACTCCAAGTAAATAAACAAAATTAAATAACACCGTCATCATTCAAACACTTTGCAATGACAATCTTATTTCCAAGAAGAGATTTGAAACGTTTAACATAATGTACTATTTTGCCCTAATGAGTAGTTTGTCTAAATAAACGCATTTGGTGTACAAATTCATGTCAGTTGGTGAAAACCCTAGAAATCTATTTTAATATAGATAATATTTATTATGGATGTATTTCCGAAATAAAATTATTAATATTATTATTATTATTAATCTTTAGTTTACATTTGTATCGGCTGCAAAACGACTAGAGTATAGATCGATATGGATCGTATCGCAGTGTATCGATCCAGTATCGAATGATTTTTTTTAATGGAAATAGGCGGCAAACGAGCTGACGATCCACCTGATGGTGAGTGGCTATCGTCGCCCATGGATATCAGCAACATCAAAGGCATCACTGATGCGTTGCCGGCTAAGAAAGAGAGAAAAAGAAGAAAATAAAATTTTAAATAGGAATGTTTAATCCGGGTGTTTTATGTATCGATAGTCCGGTTCGTCATGAATATCTCAATAAATAGTCCAAATATCGATTCATATAATTAAATATACCTGTAAGGTGGGTATCGCGGCCAATGAATATCAGCGACCAAAGCGTTGTCAGCCAAGAAAGAGAAAAAAAGAAAGAAATATGTTAATAAATGAAACATGATACATATTTTATTTATATTTAACCCGTCGGTTACCAAGAACGTTCCAGAACGTCGTAACTCAAAGGTGCCGCGATCACGCGGATCCTAACGGGTTAATACATATAATTTAATACGATGTTTTGTATCGATTCATAATCGAATAAAAATCTCGAATTCTAAATAAATATATATATCTTTAAGCCAGTATTAAGGTTAATCGTTTTAGATTAAATTTTATATTAGATTTAATTTTATTCAAAATATTGTATAATTAAATACTGAAAAAGTTACTTAAGGTTTTTTAAAACAATGTGGTATGTTGTAGCATATTATAACTACAACTGTATATTTGATTTAGAACTCTTGTGTTTTATAAACTAATTAATCAAATAAATTCATATCATCTTATATTTTTTTCTTAAAATATTATATCGATATGTGTAAAATACAACACTATTTTGTGGGCGGAGTTGACGCCATATTTGAGAAACTTTTGGCTTCAGATCACGTGACCTTATTTCCTATCCTCTCTTTTTCTTTAATCAAAGGGCAGCATTAGTTCCAATTTTCGCCATTTCACAGATAAGTTGGGCGCACTGTACTACGTCTCGAATTGCGTCCCAGTGATTGGTCCAATGCGTTCGACAGCGCCCTCCCTCAGTTCACAGATAAGTTGGTCGCACTGTAATTATTATATCCATCCGTATGTTTGATTAAAGAATCAATGATCCGTATAAAAAATGAATAGCTAATTCTTTTTACTCTGTGGTATATGTCATTGTCAAAAACAAATGTGTATGTTAAATAACAACAATTTTATTTATCAAAGAATTACCATTTTTTCGTTGTGTGTGTAAATTGTGAAGTAATTTTGCAGCAGTAATAGTATTAACATTCTTTAGGATACCAAAATGAATGAACCAAATTCAAAGAAAATTCTTTTCAACAAGTCCACAGTAAGTTACTATTTCTATAACAAAAAATCTTATGTACCTACTTAAAACTAAATATAACATGATTACTAATGTTTCCAGCTGTTGAGTTTGAAGGCAGAACTTTTGAAAAAGCAAGAAGAGGTAAAGGAAAAGAAACAATTACCACAACACCAGGTCGAGTATTTTAAACCAAAATCAAGTGCTTCTGAGCAAACAAATCCTACAGATGATAAAAACAAGAAGAAATTGAAAGATAGGCTGATTGCTCTCGATACTGAGGAGTTGGAATCCTGCCGGAAATCTAAGTAAGTGCTGATAAGTATTATATTATCTCTTATGAAGCAAAGTAAATCTAAAATTTAAGCACTAATAAAATTATACCTTAAAAGTTTGTGACAGAGTATTAGCTGTAAATTTATTGTTATTATCATCAGATTTCAGTCACTTATGCAGTAATGATGATAGTGATATATTTGGAATAGAGTATGTGGGCATATGGCCATATGGTTTCCACAATAGCTTAATACTCGAAAAAGTATGGTCTAAACAATATTTGTACCAATATTTGCTTTGATTTTATTATTGTTAAAATATTGTTCATCAATGAAATTCAGTGGATCTAGCTAGAAATGTTATTATTTTTACAGACCCTAAGCTATCAGCTGTCAAACTGCTTTATTCTTTGTGTGAGCAGCACTTTACCGTGCAAAAGGCAGCAATTTAAAATCATTCATACATTTTGGGACATCCTATTTAAAGCAGATCTTTATGTACTCTAGTATGAATGAATTATTTAGTACCCAGGATTCACATACTTTTGTTAACTACTTAATATATGCTTTTTTAAATATAATTAAGTGTAACATACATTTAGAAATGTGTCAAAACAAAACATGTAAATTACTAACTTGTTATAGGTTGATGTTAGAGAAGAAAGCCGAATTATACAATCACTTGGCTGACAGTGCTGGTGAGTCACAACTAGCCGGTCAGTTTCTTGTTGATTTCAAGCAGAAAAAACAACAAGAGGAACCAAAGCCTGAATCAATCCAGGAACAAGAAGACCAAAGCAATGTACCTTTTAATGATGACGATGATGACTGGTAATTATTACTTATATTTTTAAATTAAAGCTTGAATTAATTTTACTGTTGAACAAATATGTCAAATTTATTTTTGTAGGATTGAATTTTCTGATTGTTTGGGTCGTACACGGGTGTGCCTTAAGTCTGAATTGGAATTCTATAAGAAGAGGGATCAACAGTTAATGAAACTAATGTCGAAGGAAGAAGATACATCGGAGGAACCTGTAAGTAAACTTCGATCCTTTTAATAATAAGTTTGATTTATTTTACAAAAATTGTTGTTATATTATAATATTAACTAGCAAATTTTACTGTGATATAATTTAACATTAAACATTTATTATATATTTTAAAAAGTTTATAATAGAACTTTTTAAAAACTTCACTACTGTATTATGTATTTAATTATTATGTATACATGTAATTATTACTTCCAATTTGTACAATTTGTGATAAATTGGAAGTAATAATAACTATGATCCTTCACTGGCTTCACCATACTTAATAATAATAATACCAAATTTTAATAATATGTGAAAATGAAGTAAAACAGCATAAAATAATTAGAAAATAACTGACTTTGAATGATTATTATCCATAGATAAGCATTCAGAGGAGTATTTGAATTTATTGAATATGGCATTAATAATTTTCTTCTGGTCATAGATTACTGTAATTTTCAGAAGACAGAAAAGCCGTTTTTGGTGCAGAAAACCAATGATTATCTACAGTCATTACGTGAAAAATGGGACGAAAAGGAAAGAGAACTTCTTGCTAAAGATAAAGATATTCATTATCAAGATTTACTTTTCGATGGTATGTATGTTGTGTTCATATTTAATTTTTTCATGTTCCATTCTCAACTTTGGTGAGCCAGTAATAATCCTCCGCTCCAGATGTCTAAGGGTTAATGATTTACCATGTGGCTTCTCTGCTTATTTGTTTACTAGTTATATAATAAAATTGATTTTTTACATTTATGTGGTATTTTTTTACTTAAATTATTGCTTGACTACATGCCCTCTGGATGTAAAAGCCTATTCACTCTTTTCTTACAGACTCCGTAGCTACAATGTTGTAATTACATTTTCAGAGGCTCGTATGCACGGAGTTGGGTACTACTCGTTCAGTACTGACGAGACGGAGCGTCGTAAACAGATGACGGAGCTGATGAAGCAGCGGCAAGAGACCCTGCGCGCGCAGAAGGAAGCAGAGGAACTGAGGAAGAAACGTGATGAGCTGGTGGCGGCGAGGGTTGCGGCGGCGCGTGCCAGGCAGAGAGCGAGGCAAGGTCTACCGCCTGAGGATCCTACTGGTAATTTGAATTTGCAATCCTCTCTATACAATGCGTCTTAGTAGAGTAAGGAATTTCATCAAAAGTTGGGGCTCTGTTGTAGGCTGCTAGAGGTGCATCAATACTAATGGGTAACGCCCCAACTCACACTAAAATTAGTAAAGAAACACTATACAAATTCTGTACTAAGTAGCGGTTTAAATAACCGTTAGTGACTCTGAGTTGGGGCGTAAAAATGATCATAAGATATTGACCTATCATCTTGTTTAATCCCAATGTTAGTTCTGTTGTGCATTTTGGTTGAGTGGAAAATTCGATGAGTGAATGATTACACGACGAATGAATGTATTGCCAATTGTGTTTTCTTGTTATGATGTATGTTGTACCTGTAATATATTGGACCTGTATTTTTTTCCAAATTACTTTTAATTTTATTTTAATTCATTTCAGAACAACAAAAAGACTTCACAACATGCCTTCTAGAGTTCTTAACAGAGCAGAAAAACGAAGCTGACAATAGAGCAAAGGAAGAAGAGAAAAGAATAAAAGAGGTACAAGAGAAAGAAAGACAGAAACTACGGGAAGCGTACGTTCGGGAATGGGATATTGGTAAAGAGGGAGTAGATGAGAAACTTAATAAGTTTAGAGAAATGACTCAAGAAGAGTATGTTGAACAACAAAGATCTAAAAGGATAAAAGAATTTGCTCCACTCGAGGCCAGTAATAGCAAACGTGATAAAAACAAAATATTTGACAGTAGCGGTAAAAGTATTGAGGATTGTGAAAGCGTTTCTAACAAAACTAAAAGTTGGTCAGACGTGAGGCCGAGACCAAGAACACCTCCACCTCCTATTATCAGTAATCTCCCGGAGCAAGAAACGCAGAAGGGTCTCTATTTCTCCTCCAAAAAACCAGAAACTGTTGTCAAGTATCGGAATTATGTTCAGCAACAGGAACCAACGCCTATTGTTAACGAATTAAGTGATGAGAACAATGAAACTGAACATAGGAAATGTGAAAAGAGGAAATTAGTATCGAACCACACAGAAATCGCTCCTCCGCCAACATACGAGTACTATGGGCCTGTACCGAAACAAATGAAATCGCAAAAACCTTTTCATTCTGATATAAGAGAAGCGTACGCGCAAGGAGCCAAGAGTTTAGAACCTAAAACTGGTGAAAGGCAGCTGTCCAAAAATTATGATTTTACATTTGATTAATAAGTATGAAGTCCAATAAAACATATTTGTATAAATAGTATTTTGAATGCAGTAGTGCGGCTGTGTTACTGAATAGTAGTTACTTAATGTTAGTACTAGAGTTGAGAAAAATGAGCTCCGAGTCCCGGACTCGAGCTCCGAGTCGGAGCTACTGAGCCTTCAAAGCTCGAGGCCTAAGGGCTCGCGAGCCTTAGAAGGCTCGAGCCTTTAGGGTTCGAGCCTTAAAGGCTCAAGAGCCTTCAATTGAAGACTGGAGTCGAAGCTCGAGCTTTATTTACTTAGCATTTCAATAGGTATACCAAATTGGGTTCTTTATGAAAGTTTCATACAAACATTTTTACTTTAAAATAAAAAAAAATGTGTGTTAGTTCCGACGCACGCCTAGAGTTTAACGCCATCTAGCTTTCAATCGTCAAATCAGTCAAACAATGGATGATGATGATAATGATGGAGGATGATGTTGATGATGAAGAATGATGATGATGATGACGAATGATGATTATGATGATGACTGGAAGTGATGATGACTGGTGATGATGACGACGAATGGCAATGATGATGAATGGTGATGATGATGAATGGTGATGATGATGAATGGTGATGATGACGAATGGTGATGATGATGAATGGTGATGATGATGAATGGTGATGATGATAATTGGTGATGATGAATGGTGATGATGATGATGAATGGTGATGATGATTATGAATGGTGATGATGATTATGATGAGTGGTGGTGATGATGGTGATGATGACTGGGGGTGATGATGACTGGTGGTGATGATGACTGGGGGTGATGATTAGTGTTGTTAAAAGGCTCGAGCCTTCCGAGTCTAGAGCTCATTGAAGGCTCGAGCCCTCTAATAAGGCTCGAGCCTTCGCCTCGAGTCTTACATGAAGGCTCGAGGCGGGGGTTCGAGCTCTGGTCCAGGGCTCGAGTCGAAGCTCGAGCTTTCTCTTCAGGGCTCATTTTGTAATATTGTATTTTCAGGGTTCCTTGATCAAAACGTACTGTGTTTTGACTACAGGACCCTAAAAAAGGCTTAACCTTAAAATTAGAATTAGGGCGCGCTGCGAATTTCAAATTTTTGGAGTTAACTGATTTTCATATTGAAGCCCGCGGTATGAAATTTTATGGGGAGTAAAATCAAACTTTCTCCTTTACATTATGCGTTATGTTTGTAATTCGTAACACAGAATCTAGATGGCGTTGGATGGCTGATCAGTAACAACGCCATCTAATGAGAATAATAACTTGGTACATCCTGATCTTACGATGTGAAACATTATCATCATCGTCATTCATCGTTGTTATCATCAGTCTTCATCATCATCATCATCATCACCACCAGCAGTCATTATTATCATCATCATCATCATTCATCATCACCGTACTCAATCATTATCATCACCATTCATCATCATCATCATTCATGATCATCATCATTCATGATCACCATCATAAACATCATTCGTAATCATAATCATTCATCATCATCATTCATCATCACCGTACTCCAAGATCATCATCATCATTTTTCATCATCATCATTATTTTTCATCATCATCATCATCTATCATCATCATCCGTTGTTACTGATTTGACGATTGCAAGTTTTGCAAACTAGATGGCGTTTTAAACTCCAGTCGTGCGTCGGAGCTGAGTGAGCTCATTATAAATGAAATAAGCCTCGTTTCTTAGTTCGTTAAATTTTTATCTGTATAAAATTAAATAAAAAGTTTATAAGTACTTAGAGACAATCCGCGATACGCGCGCATGCGCGCGCGTGTGAACAGGGCGCTCGCGGACCAGACCGCGGCGCGTCTCGTGGCTCGCGGGCTCGTGTCGGGAGCGGTTTTTTAGGCGCGCACCAAAGGGGCTCGCGCGAGCGCTCGCGCGGTGTTCACACGCGCGTAGGGGGCGTGGCTTACGGACGCGCCACGGGACGGTCCGCGAGACGCGCATGTAAATGAGCGGTAAGAAGTAACAACCGCCGCGTTGTCCATTGCTTAGTTTTGAGATACAAGACTTATCTATAGTTATACCTTACAATCGACATTCGACGGGACAGATATTTCCCAAGAGACAGATATTTGAATGATAATTTTAAATTTCGGTTCTCGGTCTGGGTGTGTGTCTTTATAGGCGTTGTCCATGGCATCCACGACTCAGGGAATACTCGCTATGACCGCGTATATATAATACTTAATATATACTTACGTTTATTTATAATACGCAGCCCATGTTAACCCTGAAAAATCATTTTTTAAATCGAGGAAAAAAGAGTTTTGAAATCGAATGGCTAATTTCGAAGATTATTTTTCATATAGATGTCATAAATATGTTTATAACGTTACACACTCATAGCCAACGCTAGAATTCACTGTGTCGTAAGTGTCATAGATAACACACAAAGACAAGAATACACACTCAGACTAAGAACAGTTTAAACTTATCATTCAAATGTCGCTGGGAATCGAACCCAGGACACTTGGTACGGTGGACCAGCATATAAACATTACGTAACACGGGTCATCAAACTTATTAAGATATAGTTAGTATAAAATATAAAATATGTAATAATAAAATGAAACAAAATTGGAATAATACTAAATTTTTTTATTGCAATATTACTTTTCGAAAACATTTAGCCACGACGATAAGCACATCGAGGCTTGGATGTTTTTATTACTGAGCCTGTTACGTTTTTTTGTTATTAGGTTTCCTGACTTTGAAAATGCTTGTTCACTAGGAACACTAGTAGCTGGTATGGACAAAATTTCCAATGCAATTTTAGCTAAGGTTGACAGCGATGATGACGTTTCTTTTTGGTTTTTCCACCACATCAAAACGTTCGTGTTTTCTGGCTCGATAGGCATATTAATATATGTATCTACCTCATCTGTAAAATCTATATTATTTGGTTGCTTGTACAGCGTAGCAAATAAACTTTTTTTGACTATGTTAACGTCATTAGAGCTCTCACTTCTTAATTCTTGTATATTGTGATTTTTGTTGTTCTGATAGAGCCTTTTTAATTTTTGTAATGGTTGAGTGTTGTTCTTGGAAATGAAATAATTATTGTTAAGTCGCGGATCTAATAAAACAGCAACTTGTGCCAAATCAGTGTTTAGAAGCTCAGAGTATTCGTTTAGTTTTTCCATCATAGCCAATGCACACAGTCTCATTGGTCCATATTCTTGCGTCTTTATATGGTCGGTTAAAATATCTATTATCGGTACTACGTAATATAAGCTTGGAAAATTCTGTTTGGAGAGCATAACGGTTGCTTCATAGAATGGCTGCAGAAAATCTACTAATGTTTCAACAATATCCCAACTGTCAATAGTGTATGTAAAAAACTCTGGATTATCTAAACACATGCAATTTAGCACCCTCTTCATTTTTAAAGCTCTTTCTAACATTGTGTACGTCGAGTTCCATCGGATAGGCATGTCTTTTATTAGATTTAAATGGCAAATACCTAATGTCTTGCAACACTCTTCATACAGTTGCTTTTTTTTGGGGAAAATGTAATAAATTTAATTAATTTCTGTACCGGTAAAATGATTTCTTTTATTTCTTCAACACCCTTCTTTACAATCAAATTTAATACATGGGACATGCATCTTATGTGCACCACATCCTTAAATTCGTCATGATATAATGTGAGAAGTTGTAGTGTTTTAACAATCTTTATGTCATTATCTGTTGTAATGGAAATAAGTTTTCCTTGCAAACCGAATTCCTGAACTACTTTTTTTACTTTCAAAATAATTTGCTCACTTTTGTGTGGAAACGGTATTAAATCAAATTCCAAAATCATTGAAACTTGCTCACCATCATTAGAAGTATAATGCGCTGTTATAACTATATATGGTTTGTTGGTAATTGAAGTCCAAAAATCAAAAGTTAGAGCGGTCTTGCAGGTTACATTTTGTAATATATCTATAACGTGTTGCTTTTTCTCAGAGTATAATTTTTGGATTGAAGATGAAATTTGAAATCTGCTAGGTAAACGATATGAATTGTTAAGGGCTTTTAAAAATAATATGAAGTCGTGCTCCTCCACTATACGGTAAGAATGATGCCCATGTATAATAAACCTCACCAAAAGGTCATTAATGTCCACCTGTTGCTTTTTTTTATGTTGCAACGATCCTGATGGCGTCGTTTCATTTTGTTCTGAAATATAGCCATGACGCGCACTATGCCTTTTCAGTATAGAATGAGATGTCTTATTTGAAAATGTATGATTGCATATTTTACATGACAATTTATTGTTTAATTTTGTAAAATTGTACCATTTCCAACTGATACGCGCTGATTTTGCCTCGATAGGATTAGGTGATACATTTCCGAGCGAAGCTGAAGACGTTGAAGTTTCATTTGTCAGATCAATATCAATAATATCAACTTCTGTCAAAAATAGATTATTGTTCTCCTCACTCATTTTAAATTAGAATAATAAGAATTTTAGTCACTTACTAATATTAATATTAATTGAATACTTTCAAATTTAAACTTCAAAAGACGAAATCGCGAGCGAAGACGAAAGAAGATATTTACCGCGTTTACAATTTTTTTTATTTCTAAATTCGAAGTGAGCGCGCTTTTTCGTCTCTGTGTCCTGTATTTTTCAATGATCATTTAAAAAGCGATGTTTATGTCAAAATAAATTGATTTGTAAATTAATGATGGTAAAATATTTATATACCTAAAATATTACTTTTTACACAATTAAATAGATAACAAATTAATAAAAAATATTATAAATAAATAATACTCTTAAATCACTTTGAACGCCATTCGAAGCGCATCGTCTTCATTATTCCAAATTCAAAAGCAAGTTCAAAAGACCGCGCGAATCACAGTGGCGCGAATACCGGTTATTGGTGTATGATGTCACGTCACAAGATAATGTAGATTTTGGGAACAAAATTCAATGATGATTTTGATTTATATTTTGTTTTTTTATTATAATATTTTTATGAATATTGAGGTTTTATGTATATTATAATAAAACTGTATCTGAGCGATGGCCGTGCGTCGAAGATATTTGAAAAAAAAAAAGCTTTTAGTAAGGGGTTATTACTTATTAACGCAATAGTGAATAGATCCCTTTCTATTTATTTTTTAAAATTTTATCTTTTTGTATAAAAAAATACGTAAATTAGAATGTGTGCAATTCACACGTGGTAGAAGTGAAACCTTCAAAAATTTTGTTTTCAAGATGATGAGACGAATGTAAAATTTCGAATTTAAACACTCAACTCCACTCAACTCCACTCAACTCAACTTCACTCAACTCCACTCAACTCCACTCAACTCCACTCAACTCAACTCCACTTAACTCCACTCAACTCCACTCATCTCCACTCAACTCAACTCCACTCAACTCCACTCAACTCCACTCATCTCCACTGAACTCCACTCAACTCCACACAACTCAACTCCACTCAACTACACTCAACCCCACTCAACTCCACTCAACTCCACTCCATTCCATTCCACTCAACTCCACTCAATTCAACTCCACTGAACTCCACTGAACTCCACTCAACTCCACTCAACTCCACTGAACTCCACTGAACTCCACTCAACTCAGCTCCACTCAACTCCATTCAATTCCACTCAACTCCACTCAACTCCACTCAACTCCATTCCATTCCATTCCATTCCACTCAACACCACTCAATTCCATACAACTCCACTCAACTCCACTCAACTCAACTCAACTTCCCTCCCCCTCCCCTACCACTCCCCTAACCCTGTACAATGCTTCCTACTCTCCTACTCTCACTTTAGAGTTTATGTGTCTTTCTCTTTTTACTGTCACGGGACAGTTTCGTTTCATCGAATTTCAAATCAGCCCCGTACTAAAGAAGTTTTCACTTCAAAAAGATAGGCGTATCGGTTGACTGCCGAGCTTCGACTCGAGTCTTCATTTGAAGGCTCTTGAGCCTTTAAGGCTCGAACCCTAAAGGCTCGAGCCTTCTAAGGCTCGCGAGCCCTTAGGCCTCGAGCTTTGAAGGCTCAGTAGCTTCGACTCGGAGCTCGAGTCCGGGACTCGGAGCTCAATTTTCTCAACTCTAGTGATGATGAATGGGGGTGATGATGAATGGGGGTGATGATGAATGGGGGTGATGATGAATGGGGGTGATGATGAATGGGGGTGATGATGAATGGTGATGATGATGAATGGTGATGATGAAGAATGGTGATGATGATGAATGGTGATGATGATTAATGGTGATGATGATGATGAAGGAGATTGTAGGCGACGCAATTTAATATCCTACTAATATTATAAATGTGAATGTTTGGATGTTTGGATGTTTGTTTTGCAATCACGCAAAAACGGCTGATCGGATATAGATGAAATTTGGTACACAGATATTTTAATACCTAGAATAAAATATAGGATACTTTTTATCCCGAGATATTGGTGTTCCCGAGGGAGAATAAGTAAAATTTATAGTACCTACTAGGAAAACAGTTTTGACGTTTGTCTTCACAGTGACATTAGAAAACTCAAAGCAGCTGATCGTAAATTTGAATAATTATTATCGTTCATTATTTTAATATGTTTATTAACAAACATATAAAAATTTTACGGTGATGCACATTGTGATAATTTTTGTCATACAATGAAAGCTTTAGTAGCCATCGATTTCGTATAAAATCAAATAAAGCCAACACAGCATTTTGTAGGCTGCTAACACATCAGCGTTTGTCGAGCGTTCCTCGCGCAACGCTTGATTAATCCTACTAATATTATAAATGTGAATGTTTGGATGTTTGGATGTTTGTTTTGCAATCACGCAAAAACGGCTGATCGGATATAGATGAAATTTGGTACACAGATATTTTAATACCTAGAATAAAATATAGGATACTTTTTATCCCGAGATATTGGTGTTCCCGAGGGAGAATAAGTAAAATTTATAGTACCTACTAGGAAAACAGTTTTGACGTTTGTCTTCACAGTGACATTAGAAAACTCAAAGCAGCTGATCGTAAATTTGAATAATTATTATCGTTCATTATTTTAATATGTTTATTAACAAACATATAAAAATTTTACGGTGATGCACATTGTGATAATTTTTGTCATACAATGAAAGCTTTAGTAGCCATCGATTTCGTATAAAATCAAATAAAGCCAACACAGCATTTTGTAGGCTGCTAACACATCAGCGTTTGTCGAGCGTTCCTCGCGCAACGCTTGATTAATCCTACTAATATTATAAATGTGAATGTTTGGATGTTTGGATGTTTGTTTTGCAATCACGCAAAAACGGCTGATCGGATATAGATGAAATTTGGTACACAGATATTTTAATACCTAGAATAAAATATAGGATACTTTTTATCCCGAGATATTGGTGTTCCCGAGGGAGAATAAGTAAAATTTATAGTACCTACTAGGAAAACAGTTTTGACGTTTGTCTTCACAGTGACATTAGAAAACTCAAAGCAGCTGATCGTAAATTTGAATAATTATTATCGTTCATTATTTTAATATGTTTATTAACAAACATATAAAAATTTTACGGTGATGCACATTGTGATAATTTTTGTCATACAATGAAAGCTTTAGTAGCCATCGATTTCGTATAAAATCAAATAAAGCCAACACAGCATTTTGTAGGCTGCTAACACATCAGCGTTTGTCGAGCGTTCCTCGCGCAACGCTTGATTAATGAGCTATAAAAATAATAATTTTACGTAGAAGTAAAAATAATAATTTTACATAGAAGAAATACTGTAGCTTATCAAGGGTTTTCCTAGCTCTCAATATGAGGTGCGATTTAAATTTTATATTATGTACCGTATCAGGTTTAATTAATTGCATAAAATCATCAAATTTAGTTTTTAACGTTCGTAAATATCTACCTATATTTTTTTTATTTACGTTATAGAAATAAATATTAATTTTGTTAACCTATTTAGCAAATCATTATTCAAGTATGTCGGATGAACGCGTACGCTTATAAAATCCTAGTGTGTTGTCGGCCTTAAGTCAAGATCGGCCTTATGTCAAGATTTCTTTATTTTTCTATTGCTGTGCATGCATATATTACCAGTATTTTTTTACCGAAAACTACAAACCTTCAATAAGTTTTTAATGAACAAGGAATAGATTCGTTGTTTATAAATCGATTTTCATGATGTTTTTTTATTGTATGGGGAATTTACTCAAGTTGTACATCAATATAGTGAGATGATGGATTGTGGAGATAATGAGTGAGTTTCTCAATCGTAGGGAATAACTGAACCGTGTTTAAATATATTAGCTGTTGTTATTATTGACACCGCCCATGTTGTTATCATTATCAATCGTTGACATCGCCAGGTATGGTGGTGTGTCTTAGAGACGAAATATGACTCCTCAACGGAACAATTGAAATAACTAAACAATTTGTAAGAATATTTGTTGTTCGTAATATTGTCTTCAATCCATTAATGGCCTACTACTGGGCACGGGTCTCTCCTCTTCAGGAGGCCTGGAGCATAGTCCACCACGCTGCTCCAGCGCGGATTGGTGGAGAGGTTAGTGACCAACCCGATTGTCGGAAATTTTCAAACCGTCCGAGGGCCTCCGATATGGCTTAACGACTGTTATGATAACAGTCGGGACCGACGGCTTTACGTGCCCTCCAAATCACGGAAACTCAAGAAATTTTTGCCACTAGCGGTCACCCATCCAACTACCGACCGCGCCCGCTGTTGCTTTGTCGATTTCATAGGATCGACGAAAGCCGCCGGGAAGTTCGTAATATTAACACTGCAAAACCAGACGCACAGACAAATAGACATTTTTTTAAAATTATTAGTTAATGCTTGACTACAATTCCACCTGATGGTAAGTAGCGATGTAATCTTGGTTTATTATGGGATCTATTTAGTCATTAATATTTTCATACCTTTCATACTTTAAGTACGATGATGATGATGTTTCGCAATGACGTGCGATGATTGCCCAGAAATGACTTAATTTAGCATACTTTTAATTTTAAATCATAGTTTAAAGATATAACAAACTGCAACTTCATCTGCGTAAATAAGGTCCACGGACAAATGAATAATTTGAGAGATGACACATTCACCTTATAGACCATGAATCATATTTTTGACAACGGTATCGTGTAATTTTATCGATATAGTCGAAGTGGTTAGGACGCTCTATAATTTTTAGCTAACTACTAAAAGATATGCATGTGGCAACCTCGCTCTTGCCACTCTATGGAGTACATAAAACACTGAGTCTCTTCATTTCGTTTCATTTCACCGAAATCGACCGACTGGAGATCTTCTAGCGTATGCCACACACATATGGGGCGAGGCCCTCAAGAAAAACGGGGAGGCACTTGCTGTTTTCTCGATGTCTTGAAGGCCTTCGATAGGGTCTGGCACCCAAGCCTTTTAAGCAAGCTTTCAGGTTATGGCACATTCTGAGTGAACGATTTCTCCGTGTTGTCTTCGATGGTAGTTCATCGCAATCGATGGCTACGAACGCTGGAGTTCCCCAGGGGTCCGTTCTCTCCGCCACTCTATTCCTGCTGCACATTAATGATCTGCTTATGCCCGGTATTTATGGGTACGCAGATGACAGCACAGTAGTGGAGAGATACCTGCCCAGTGCTCGAGCCAGTAGGGAAGAAAAACAGTCTGAAAGAGAGGCTATGTTGGATCGTGTGAATCTCGCGCTCCGGGCAGTGTCCGATTGGGGCGATGCCAATCTTGTGAGATTCAATACCACTAAAACGCAGATGTGCCTGTTGACCGCAAAATGGAGCCTGTTCACCTTGGCTCCCACTTTCCGGAATGTATCCCTGGAATGCACCGACCGCCTACAGTTATTGGGAGTCGAAATTTCCTCTAACCTCAACTATGGACGGTTCATCGAATCCAAAGCTAAAGTGGCTGCAAGAAAATCGGGGTCCTTGCAAGGGTACGGCAGTACTTCATACAGAGGCAGATTTTAACACTGTATAAAGCTCAGGTTCGCCCTTGTGTAGAGTACTGCTGTCACATTTGGGCCGGTGCCGCAAAATGTCACCTTTCAGCCTTGGATTCGATGGAGAGGCGTACAATGAAGCTCATTGACGACCCAGACTTGGTGGTAACCAACCCGCAAAGCCTCGCACACAGGCGCACAGTAGCCAGCCTCTCGGCATTCTACAGGATGCATTTTGGAGAGTGTGCTCAGGAATTGCACGAACTAATTCCCCCATCCCCGTTCCTCCATTGAACAACCCGTCATATGGCAAGCATCCATCCATATGTCATGAATATCCCACCGCTGCGAACGACGCGATTCGCTTCATCTTTCATAGTGCGTGCCGCGAAGGACTGGAATAGCTTGCCTGCGTGGTGTTCCCGTTTACCTACAATGTCGGTGTCTTCAAGAGAAGAGTGAATAGGCATTTATTAAGTCAGTGCGTTCACCATCTTGGACTCCATCAGCACTTACCATCAGGTGGGATTGTTATCAAGCGCTAACTTATTATATGTAAAAAAAAATATATACCGATGTTTTTTAAAGAATGCTATGGTTCGTTTGTGTTACGTTTGTGTAAACGTAATTCTCTTAATGGTTCTGCTGGTTGTTCTAATTGCGGAATAACTTTATAGTTTTTCTTCAGAATAATAGTTGTTCTTTTATTTTCTGCGCATCGCAAAATTTACACGCTTTGTTAATTTTGTCCCTTTTTAGAAGCTTGTGGCTATTGAGAATAGCGATTTGTGATTCGCATCATACTCTAGCACCAGCCCGTCTCCGTCATTCTGTTTCATGAGACTCATGAGCATGTTGCTAACGTCGTTTACCTGTCTGTTACCTGCATGTTGCTGGTGTCGATTATGTGCCTGTTTAGGCATATCTTAAGGTAGCCTGCCGCTGAACTTATTTCTCACGACATGCCCTATGATTTTTTTTTTAATCCTTAGCAACTTGCTAGAACGTGAAATAATAAGCATGGTGTCGACATCAATGATATCCATTCTTTGGGATGAAAAGCAGGATACTGTAAGTTTAATTCACAAATATCCAAACATCTATACCTAACATCTAAAACGTCTAAATTTTAGTAGGATCATGATCCAATTCTAAATTCTCGCGGACGAAGTCGCGGGTAGAAGCTAGTTGTATAATAAAATAATAATAAAGTTTGCACTGAACTGCATTTTGTATATTATAAACTATTTAATTGTGAAATTAAATAAAACAGAGCGCGTCCGAGGGACCTCTTTGTCTTGTCACAGCTACTACTGGCAGTTTTCTTAATTTAAATTCAATAGCTAGACAGTGGAACTCTACACAGAGTACTTAAGTAAAAATCTAGATACGAACACGTCAAGGCCCTCGGTCGCGCTGTAATGAAAATTTTTCTCCTAGTTTTACTTCCATCGCCTATAAATCTGGTCCTTCGAGCCGGATCTTACCAGTACTATGTTTAATACACCACCATCTAATAGGCTGATGCCTCGTAAAGCCCGAGAAGAACTTAGGGAACGACTAGAAAGTGCGACCGGCCAAGTACTCGCCGGGGACCGTTGCGAACAAATTGTAGTGAGTAGTTCACAAATATTGCAACAAGATTTACCAGTCCCGGACGTACATAAACTCGCCTCGGCGTCTGTAGTGGCGTCTTCAGTGTCGACATCATCGTCACACGTCAGGCGTAAGAAGCTCGAGCTGGCGGCTGCCGAAGCTAAGGCGAAAATCCAGTTCGAGCTAATCGAGAAAAAGCTCGAATATGATCTAGCTGTGGATGACCACGAGAGCAAACGTGCATCAAAGTGTTCTTCACATAGGAGTGAATCTATTGTGAACGAGTGGTTGGAGCGGAACGAGATGCAGCGGCCACCGCTACCAGAAATGGCAGCGGCAGCGGCGACGGCGACGGAGGCAGCGCGGATACATAATGACAACCCGATCGGCGCACAAGCCCAGGGCCCTCCTGTCGACAGCATTCTTCAACTCGCGAACACCCTGAAGGACATAATGGTGACTTCATCCACCCAGCAAGAGGAACGCTTGCTGACTAGATTAGCTACACCGCGGGAGTTACCAGTTTTCAGTGGAGACTGCATCGAGTGGCTACATTTCAAGAGCGCTTATGAAGAATCCACTCGTGTGTGCAACTTCAGTGACTCTGAAAATCTATGGAGGCTTCGACGAGCCCTCAGAGGGGAGGCCAAGGAGGCAGTGACGGACTTGCTCATAGGCAACACTGCACCAGCGGTCGTCATGGAGGCACTGGAACTGAGGTTTGGCAATTCCAATTTGATTATACAACATTTAACGTCACAGATTAGAAAGCTGGCTCCACTGCCCAATAATTATCAAAGCGACTTAATTGTATTCGCTATGAAAATAAATAATTGTGTCGCAACATTAAATGCGCTTAATCAACAAGATTACTTGCGGAGTCCCGAGCTATCAGTCGCTGTAACATCTAAGCTCCCTTGTATCTTGTTGAGCAAATGGACCGAATACGCGTACACGAGACTAACATCTGATATACCGAAGCTCAATCTGCTAGCTGCATTTTTAAAGAGAGAGGCTGAAATGGTGTCCGTTGTTGGTGTTGCGCATGTACATAGAAAACCTGAAATTGTACAGCCGAGTCGGAAATTCGATGATAAACCTCGTTTTAGTAATAATCGACCCGTATTAGCTACGATTACGGAACCGTCTCCTAGACGATGTAAATATTGTAAAAAAGCTGATCATTTGTTACCGGAATGTCGACCTTTTAAACGAGCTATGAGAAAGGACAAATGGAGATTTGTTAAGTCTAACAACTTATGTTATTGCTGTTTACAAGAGAGACATGAGCGAGATAATTGTCCGGGTCCTGTGTGTGATATAGATAGCTGTGGCCTCGCTCATCACCGCTTGTTGCACTACAATAAGCCACACGGAACGCATGCAACTACAACAGAGGAGTGTGTAGCTGAGCAGACGCCGTCATCGGAAAGTCAACGTGGTGAATCATCATCATCTGCAGACCGCGAGACTGTGGCTCACTCCCTCGCAACGAGCGAGGCGCTGCGGCGCGGGAGCGCCCCGGAGACTTCCCGCGCCCGCGCCCCCTCCACTCACAGTGCTGTATTACTTAAAGTGGTTAAAGTGAATCTGAGTGGACCTAAAGGTACGGTAACTTGCTATGCTTTATTAGACGATGGTGCTTCTATTTCCATGATTGATAAAGATTTAGTGCACGAGTTAGGTCTTACGTCATCGCAAAGCAATCCTATTAAATTTATTGATGCCTTTGGTATTGAAATATTTCAGGCTGATGCACCTAAAATGTGTACTAAAATAAGCAGTTATCATGTAAATAAATTTTATGATATATCATTGCGACAGGTAGATAAATTACAATTGCCTAAACAAGATTTATCATCTATAAATTATATAAATTGTAAACATTTATTACCTGTTAAGCAGGTTGTATGTAAAGAAACTGTTGTGCCTCGCCTACTTATTGGAGAAGATAATTATTATCTTATTGCGCCTTTGCAAATTCTGCACGGTAACAAGCAGGAACCTTATGCTACGCAATGTCGATTGGGGTGGTCAATTCATGGTTGCTATGGTCTCACTCACTCTTCCGTGGATGCTCATACATTCCATCTCACTCACACTGAGGCGCAGGAACAATTATCTGTTATCAATGAACTTAATAACTTAGTTAAAAATTCCTTTGAATTAGATGCAATCGGAGTTTCGACCTTACGAAGTGACAATACGGCGCACTTGAGAGCAGTACGTATCCTAGACGAAACTGCCCGTCAAATAGGCCAACGATGGGAGGTTGGTCTACCCTTCGTCAAAGACGAGTTCTGCATGCCTGACTCCTACGAGTATGCACGTTCCAGGTTGTCAGGTATTGTAAAAAAGTTTCAATCTGATAGTGGTTTCGCGGAGAGATACCGGAAGGAAATACAGAAATTATTCGACAACGGCTACGCTCGAGAACTAAACGATTCTGAACTTTCAGCTAGTCAGGTATGGTATCTTTCCCACTTTGGGGTTCAGAACCCTAACAAACCCGGCAAATTAAGATTAGTCTTTGATTGTGCGGGAAAGGTGAAAGGTGTTTGTTTAAATGATTTCCTATTGACTGGTCCCGACTTATATAATTCATTATTAGGAATTATGTTTCGTTTTCGTCAACGTAAAATTGTCGTGACAGGTGATATTAAAGATTTTTTTCTTCAGATAAAAATTCGTGATGAAGACCAGCACGTGTTTCGCTTTCTGTGGCAAGAGAACCCAGCAGCACCCGTTACGAGATGTGTTATGCAAAGTATATTGTTTGGCGCTACCTGTTCACCTTTCGTCGCACAATACATAAAAAATAAAAACGCTCTAAAATACCAAGACTTGTATCCCGAAGCCGTCGATGTAATTATAAATAATCACTACATGGACGATTGTTTGCATTCGTGTGACAATGAAGCTCAAGCTATTCAATTAGTACGAGATATAACAAATATTCATAAGTCCGGCGGGTTCGAGATAACACGTTGGTCTAGTAACAGTAGGGTTGTATTGCAGTCCATCCCCTCCGATGCACTCGCGCCTACAGCCGTAGAGTTCAAACATGGAGCTACGAACACAACTGAGCGCACTCTCGGATTGATGTGGCATCCTAACGACGCTACATTTGGATTTAAAGTTGTCATGGATCGTATTTCACCTAAAGTTATGAATGGATCAGAGCCTCCAACGAAGGCACAAATGTTGAGCATTATAATGTCAGTTTACGATTTACATGGCTTTCTATCTCCATTCATAATAAAAGGTAAAATTATTTTTCAGCTTGTACATCGTAGTGGTGTAGAATGGAATTGCCACATCCATCCCGAGGAACATGCCTTGTTCGTAACGTGGCTCAATGATTTACAACGTTTGAGCTCGCTTCGTATTCCGCGATTTTATTTAGATGTACAAGAATGGGTCGAGTGTTACTCGACGTTGCCGAAGTCAATGTCGCAAAGCACCGACCACATTATTGATACACAAATGCATGTTTTTTGTGACGCTTCGGCTAAGGCATACGCGACCGTTATTTACTGGCGCTTTACACGATCAGATGGACGTGTACTTATTTGTTTTATAACCAGTAAAAGCCGCGTGAGTCCTTTACGTCCGATATCCATTCCTAGGCTGGAGCTGCAGGATGCGCTGCTGGGCGCGCGGCTCGCGGCCACCGTGCAGCGCGAGCACCGAGACACACATCCTACTAAAAGGTACTTCTGGACGGACTCCAGTACTGTGTTACAATGGATTAAGAGTGACCCTCGCAATTACAAACCTTATGTAGCTCACCGCTTAGGTGAAATTGATGAGCTGACACAGGCATGCGAATGGCGTCACGTCCCTACCGGCCTTAACGTAGCAGACGTAGCCACGCGCGAAGATGCTCCTCCGCTTGTTTATAGTAGCGACTGGTTTCAAGGTCCTTCCTTTTTGCGCCGCACTGAAGATCAATGGCCAAAGGACCTCAAGCGCAACAAACCGCTACTGGAAGCAATGTGTGAGGAACGATCTGTTCATGCTGTGATCGGACATGACTCAGGGTTATATTTGCCTAACGAACATAACATCTCAAGTTGGATCACACTAGTGCGCGCTACGGCAAGGGTTCTGTTATTCATTAGAAAATGTCAGCGCAAACAGTGCAACTTAGACATTATTCTAATGAAGGAGGCAGAGGACCTACTGATAAAAAAATGTCAAAA
The DNA here is from genome assembly GCA_951805285.1 of Thymelicus acteon. Classification (NCBI taxonomy): domain Eukaryota; kingdom Metazoa; phylum Arthropoda; class Insecta; order Lepidoptera; family Hesperiidae; genus Thymelicus; species Thymelicus acteon. The sequence goes on from OX638233.1 coordinate 6,881,164, forward strand.
TGATAGTTTTAGAACCGAATTGTCATATTTGAAACAAAATAAAATCTTACCGACTAGCAGCCGCTTGTTACAGTTGTCACCGTATGTTGATGACTCGCGCATGTTACGGGTTGGTGGTCGCATAGACAACGTCATAGGTGTGGAGCACCAAGCACGGCGCCCCGCTATTTTGGATGGTAACCATAAGATAACACGGTTGTTAGTTGAATATCATCATAAGCAAGCGATGCATGGCGCTAATGAACTTGTAGTTAATAATTTGCGACAGCAATATTGGATTTTACGACTCAGGCCAACCGTCCGTTCTATAGCGTCACGTTGCTTGTTCTGTCGTTATCGACGGGCCACACCTCAACCACAGCGTATGGGTGACCTGCCCGCCGCTAGACTGCAACACAATAGGCGTCCCTTTAGCTTTTCGGGAGTGGATTTTTTCGGTCCATTCGAGGTCACAGTCGGTCGTAAAAGGCACAAACGGTATGGAATGTTGTTCACGTGCCTCACCGTTCGAGCCATCCATATCGAGCTTACAGAAGACCTCACAACGGACTCCACAATAATGGCCCTGCGACGAATGGCTGCTCGTCGTGGCATGCCTCAGGTAATCATTTCAGATAATGGTACGAACCTTCGAGGCGCCGATGCGGAGCTGAGACGGAGCATAGCCGAGGTGAACCTGGATACGATTCGAGATGCCGCCGCTGTTCGTGGCGTGGAGTGGAGATTCAACCCACCAGGTGCCCCAGAGATGGGAGGTTGCTGGGAGCGGATGGTCCGCACAGTTAAGTCTTCCCTTAAGGTCATTCTAAAAGAACGCGCTCCTCACCCTGATACTCTGAGCACATTGTTAGCTGAAGTCGAGGCATTGGTAAACAGCCGTCCTATTACTCACGTGTCTGATGATCCGAATTATCCGGAGGCGCTTACCCCCAACCATTTTCTAATTGGTACGTCCTCAACAGGCCCACAATTTGGTAAGTATGTTGACTCCGATCTATCTTTACGAAAAAGATGGCGAGTCGCACAGAGGCTGGCAGACATGTTCTGGGCTCGCTGGCTCAAAGAATATTTACCGACTTTACTGCCGCGCCAGAAATGGTCTCAAGAAGCGAAGTCTCTCGAGGTAGGTGATTACGTCATCCTTGTCGACCCTAGTCAAGACAGGGGTTGCTGGCGTCACGGAGTAGTGAGTGCAACCTATGCAGGCAGGGATGGTCGCGTCCGCATAATTGATGTACAGTCCCCTGCAAAGAAAAGTGACCCATCTTTATAAACATAAATATACATACGAACAGCAACGTTTCTGTTGCCTTTGCGACGACCTTGTAGCTACGTGTCGAACTGTTTTTGCGGAAACCTGTTTCTGTCACTTCGATGCGGCTAAATTACAATTTATATTTCATTTCACGATGGTAAGCTAACTAGAATCAACAAATCTATATATATGTATATAACGCAAAAAATATTTGTACGGATGTCCTTTATACACTCTGAAGGCGATTTTTCACTTTTCCCATGCAACAATTTGAAGATAATAAGTAAAGATGGCGCATCAACGTCAACACAAAACACTGATCTGTCTTAATCATCAGAATTTTTTTAACCTAGTGGAAAACGCCGGGTTCTGAAATAAATTATAAAATAATAAAAAATAACTAGTTATAAAATAAATGCGAAAACAACAATCATCTTGCCAGGATTTGAACCACCAACTTTATAAGTGGAGGCGAGACCTCCTAGCCACTGGACCAAAGAGCTCTTGGTAGTCGCCGCGAAATTAGTATAGGCTTAGCGATAAGCATTGATTAGCGAGACGTCGTGTGACGTCACACCATTCATTCTCGCGGCATAGGTTGATCATGCGCTATTTAACAAAATATGTGGGTAAGTCAAAGTTTTTTTAGAAATTCTATTTTTGCTTCTTGGAAATTACAGTTCATAAGTTACGCTATTAACATGGTTAATATATCTTCCTTATGACCACAACCTCTCCATATTTTAATTTATATTTTGTTTACAAAATTATAATAATAGCGGAAGAACCAATTAAGTAACGAGTATTTAATTTAATTTTATAATTTATAATTAAATATAGTATGTTCAAAAAATAACGGGAATTTTTACATTTTGCGGATTTGTAGTGTCCGATTGTAAAACAATTTTTTATTATGCTGACACAATTGCCCCTTAAGTATGATAAAATTTTCAGCTGTATTCATTGTGAACTTTTCAAATATCAACCTTAGCGTCTAGACTTGTTTTTATGGTCTCGGCGATTTTTGATTCATGGCTTTTGCACCACGATAATGCTGCACCTGCTCACACTTGATTACTTGTTCGTGAACTTTTGGCCAAAAATGGAATCGGAACGATGCTCTAGCCTCCATAGCTAGCCAGACATGGCTCCTTGTGACTTTTTTCTATAGAGAACCTGAAAGGGCCGTGGTTTTTAAGCACTGACATTAAAACACATCCTATCCTAAAAATCGAGTTTTAAAAGATTATAAGAAGCGCTGGCACTTTATTTTAATGTCTAGTGGGGACTATTTTATAGGCGGACAACACTAATGCAGACGAATAGATAAAAATATTTTTTTCAAAAAACGAAACTTTCTCTTATTTTTTGAACACACTACGTATATATAATTATACCTATAAACAGGTCGACACGTAGCTACAAGGTCGTATCAAAGGTAATAGAAACGTTGATGTTCGTATGTATATTTTTATACAGATGGGTTACTTTTCTCTGCACGGAACTGCAGTCACCTGCAGAGAAAAGTAACCCATCTCACACACACAGTAAAAGATGTACTTGTACACGCATCTTTTACTGTGTGCATGAGATGGGTTACTTTTCTTTGCAGGGGACTGTACGCACACGCACGGGCGTGCTGCGCAGACCGGTCACGCGCGTCGCTCTACTGTCACCACGGGACTGTAGTGCTAACTAGTTAGCACTAAGGAGGCAGAAATTGTAGGCGACGCAATTTAATATTGTATAATAAAATAATAATAAAGTTTGCACTGAACTGCATTTTGTATATTATAAACTATTTAATTGTGAAATTAAATAAAACAGAGCGCGTCCGAGGGACCTCTTTGTCTTGTCACAGCTACTACTGGCAGTTTTCTTAATTTAAATTCAATAGCTAGACAGTGGAACTCTACACAGAGTACTTAAGTAAAAATCTAGATACGAACACGTCAAGGCCCTCGGTCGCGCTGTAATGAAAATTTTTCTCCTAGTTTTACTTCCATCGCCTATAGAGATGATGAAGATGACTAATGATGACAACGATGAATGACGATGATGATGATGTTTCACATCATAAGAATAGGATGTACCAAGATTATTACTATCATTAGATGGCATTGTTACTGATCAGCCATCCAACGCCATCTAGATTCTATGTTACGAATTACAAACATAACGCATAACGCTACGGAGAAAGTTTAATTTTACTCCCCATAAAATTTCATACCGCGGGCTTATTTATGAAAATCTATACCTAAGGAAGAAAACTCCAAAAATTTGAAATTCATACCGCGCCCTAATTTAAAATTTTAAGGTTAAGGCTTATTTAGGGTTCCGTAGTCAAAACACAGTACGTTTTGGTTAGGGGACCCTGAAATTGCAGTGTTACAAAATGAGCCCTGAAGACAAAGCTCGAGCTTCGACTCGAGCCCTGGACCAGAGCTCGAACCTCCGCCTCGAGCCTTCATGTAAGACTCGAGGCGAAGGCTCGAGCCTTATTAGAGGGCTCGAGCCTTCAATGAGCTCTAGACTCGGAAGGCTCGAGCCTTTTATCAACACTAGTTAGTACCCTGATCACTAGTGTTTACTTTTAGTAATTGCATTCATGCTTCTTTTAAAAAGGCAAAGAAAATTACAACATAAACAACCGTTTACAGATTTGTGTGTCATGAAAGTGCTAGTGTGGGGTGACAAATTGATGTTGTATGAGAAAGTCATTAAAATTCCTTTAAGTATGGTCTGGTATGGGAACGGTAATTACTAATACACCCCTCTATACGTACAATATCATTGAATACACCCAAGGTCACTTGTCTTGGTGGCTATGTAATTTTTCACTACAACGTTACAATTAATGGGTTTCTCCATTACCCGTTTATTAACCCATATATGCCCAAGAGCACTAAAACGACCCAAGGGTGCAAGTTCAGTACTAAAGCGCCGTAAATGAAAATTATCAGTTTTTACTTTTGACGCCCTCTATGAGTTATTCGGAGACTTATCTAAGTTTTAAACATGGTGCACATACCATTCTAAAACAATCAGAGTTCAAAAATTTGCGTACAAGTTGGGATACATTTTTTTCGACGAAAAATTTTAATCTTTGGTGACAAAAATGTAAGTATTTAATTTTCTGCTTAAAAATTTGCTCACATTGTTGCTAAATTAGTAAAATGAATATATTTAACATGTAAACAACTTATAAATTTTGTTCAGGACTAGTAATTTTTGTTCATATTAAAACAAATATTTGTCAGGGTATGCAGAATGTATCTATTTCTTCTTAGTGCATGTCGCGTGCTGTCAACGAATCCATTGTTGATTTCTTGGTGAATTTGACTGATGATGATGATTTTTGTGGCGCTGACGTGTATTTTGAGGCGCCTGGTGGAGATACGATGTCTGACGGTGACTCAGGGGACGAAGATTGCAATGATATTGCAAATTTCAACCAGCACCAGCTTTTTGCACCGGATGAAATGGTTATATAATTTCTCAAGGTTATGAAGACTCAAGCCTGCACATGAATATTCTGCAGTTGAGGTATCTGTAACGGATGTCAATCCATGCATTCCCTCCACAAGTTACTGTTACTCATCAAGGCAACAACGCAGTTGTTCTGCTCAACATCATCCAAGAATGGACCAAGCCAGACCTCCAGGAGTTGAGAGCTATGCGTAGTAATCCCACTTACGGTTGGAAGTGCCTATTGATTTCCTTGAGGATTTTTTCATTGTAGAGGTAATCAGACACATTATGAGACATTCAGCTGTTATGAATGCCGTAAGCAAAGACCCAAACACGACCTTTGCTCTTATCAGTTGAGGAAATGAAAATGAATTGCTTGACATGTATACTCATTCTCATTGACTATGCCCCACTGCCTAGACAGCGAAGAGAATGTATTAGAAATTGAACGAGGACAGAACATTCTTGTCATCAAATCTATGCCACGCAATCGTTGAATGAATAGATTTTTGGATATTTTCATGTCGTTGACTGAGAACATGGCAAAAGTACGCCCTTTCCATGACATGATGAACGAAGTTAGTTAGATATTATGCTCCCATTGAAAAAGAAATGTGTCCACGATGCTGTGATTCTTTATTTCAGTCTTCACGTGTGCAAGCACATATTTACGGCAAACCAACCCCATTATATACCCCCATAATACCTCAATATTTATAAAATTTTATTTTTATATTGCCTGGTGTTAATAATGTTGTCCTTTTTTGATTTATATTTCTTTAATAGTAACATAAAAAATAACTTTTATTACATCACAAAATGTGTTTTATTTTATTTATATGTATATTTCTGCACATTATTTGACCATATTTGCTCAAGGGGTCGAGACCCACTGAAAAAAAAGTACTTCCAGGTACTGAAATTAAAAATAAGTATTTTTTAGATTAAGTACTAAGTAAGGATAACAATATCCATAATTCATGAAAATCGGAGAACTAAAACTTTCTGGGCATATTTATTCGAATCTTTCAATAAATATGATCGATACCTGACTGGAAAATATTTTTGGTAAAATGAAAATTACATATTTTCTACTAAAAGTGAATTTCAAATCTAGATGTAGTTTGCTGTTTGTGGAACCCAAAAAACATTTTAGAATATGTATTTCAAATTTGAATTAATAAAAATACAACACCGTCAATTTATATGGCATTTAATTAACTTTATTGATTTGAGGATATTTGACAGAAAACATTCATGATGTTATCTAATATAAAAATTAGACCAGTCGATTTCGAGTAACATTAGGTAAAAAATGGCCAGAAAGTTTTAATATTTCTGGAACATTACACCAATTCTGTTTTCTATTAAAACAATGATGATTTCGTCAGAGTTAATTTGAATCCAAAGTTACCCGAAAGTGACTACTGTTAAAATTTATTTCATACATTCAATTAGCCAAAATGCCAAAGTTAAAGTAATAAATAAAAAAAATAATAATTAGTAATATAATTATTATAATGAACACTAATAATGTCTTAAAATGAAATGCTTACGAAGTCACTAAGTCTTCAGTGTTACTCGATATGACTACGTAACATAAATTTAATTAAATATCATTACAAATAAATAAGAGATCAATTCATTAATACTTATGTACAATTTAAGACTAGGGTTTCATAAATAAATAATCAGGAAGTAACTTAACGAATAATAAAAAAATCGCAGGGTAATGCACTCAATAAAAATAGATAAATAACATAAATTGCACAAATAAACGGATGTTTATATTTTACTACGATGGAAAAAAATGATTATAGGGTTAAAAACTTATTTATGGTTGTAAATAAATTGTAACAGCAATCCGTTCAGGAAGATTAACATATCAATTTTATTGATATGACCAGAATTTTCGCTGGTGTTGTTTGTCTCTGTAGTAGGGTGATGCCCGTCTTCGTCGCTGTCTTCGCCAGAAGTGCCAGACTCAGTCGGCTCGTAGTCCACTGTCGTGTGTTCTGTATTGTCATGGTCATTCTCAGAGCTAGCGTCCTGTTGCAGCGCCTCAGCTGACGGCAACCTTTCGCTAGGTCTAGCAGTATTAGATTCCATAACGTCTCTAGGTTTCGTCATCTTCGTGGTCCCAACGATGACTTTAGAAAACAATACTGCCTTAACAGACGTTCCTGTTATTTCATTTTGTTTTGCTTTAAATTTGTCCACTCCATCATTATCATCGTTACTATCATCTTGTTTATTCGATCCGCTATTTTTCATGTCCTTCGTTTCGGCCATATCGCCTCGGGTAGGTGCATTGGTGACTATTTCATCTTCGTTAGAAATGATATGTACGACTACTTTAGGGTCAGGTATACCAGATACTGTGCTGTCATCTTCGGTTGTCGAATGACCAACTACATCGCTCTGTGCAGCAGATAAGTTTGTCACTATTACCGTCTTCTCACTGCCGGATAGGAGCAAATTAGTATTCTGCGTTTCCCTTTTCTCTCGCGACTCCTTAGCTTCCACTCCCCGGGGAAGCTTAGCGAAAGCCTCAGATTCTCGTTTCGTGATATTTTCATTGCAAAGGTCTCCGCGGCAGGTACACGTCATCCTCCACTTCTTGGTGGTGTTGCAGTACTGCGGGTAACACTCGTCCTGGTAAACTTTGCTGCAGAACCTAGATTCCAGGTATGCTGAAATTAATAACGTTAAAGGATCAAGTTTGTTTTTAAGACAACATTGTAAATAGGTAAGTACTCACTAATTAGCTATACTATACTATAAACAATTATTAATATACAACTGTAAATTAGTTAGTTTTATTGTTGCAGCTGCTTTATAGATGGCGCTTTATGAACAACAGGAAATTATTCTGAATGACATGGATTCAACCCATTGATTGCCAAGAGGGGACGGTCTGACATCATCACTGAAGAGGATTAGATTTATAATAAATACTAAAACAACGTAGGTAACAGCAGATTGGTAGAAGGATTAGTGGCCAGGCCAACCCAAGTGTCGGAAGTTTTTATGTCGCCCAAAGATTTCCGACATGTCTCAACGACTGCTATGTGATGATAACAGCCGAGACCGACAGCTTTACGTGTCCTCCGAAGCACGGAAGCTCTCAAGAAATGTTTGCTACTAGCGGTCACCCATCGCACTACAAACTGCACCCGCAGGTGCTTAATTTCCTTTCTTTCTTCTCTTCCTTTTCTTGGCTGGCAACGCATAGGTGATACTAATGTCCATGGGCAACGATGACCACTCACCATCAGGTGGCTCGTTTGAAATAGCTAGAGATAGACGTCAGAATGGATTTCACAGTTGAGGAGGCAGACAGGGGATTGTAGTTAATCCCATTAATATTATAAATGTGAAAGTATGTGAAGATGTTTGGATGTTTGTTTCTCAATCACGCCACAACTACTTCACCGATTTGGCTGAAATTTGGAATGGAGATAGCCTATACCCTGGATTACCACATATATTACTTTTTATCCCGGAGAAGTTCAGGGTTCCCGCGGGATTTGTGAAAAATCGATCTCTATCGCAGGCGAAGCCGCGGGCAAAAGCTGGTGATTAATAATGAAGAATATAATATGAATAAAGTTGAATTGATCAATTTCGGTATGTTTCCTAATATACTAATAACAGCCACCATTACTCACGTGGCGTAGAAGCAGCAATGGCGCAGTAGTTGTGTCCTTCCTGGCAAGTGAATACCACAGTGTTCTGTGGGCCGCAAGGGGGCGCCACCTCGCTGCGGTGAACTAGCTCAGCGATGGGCCCGCACCAGTAGCACTGCCGCGTCGAGTTCGCTTCATTCGCCACTGCCACTGCTGAAAAATGTAAATGCCATATCGAGATCACTAAAAATAAAAATGAGTTAGGCTCGTATTTTTAACCCCCGACACAAAAAGAGGGGTGTTAAGTTTGACGTGTGACGTGTCTGTGTGTCTGTCTGTGGCATGGTGGCTCCTAAACGAATGGAAAGTTTGGTGAAAACTATCCGAGTTTTTACAATTACGTTTTAATTGATAGATAAAGATAGATAAAGAATTTGATTGATTGATTTATTGATTGATAAATCTTGCTGCTAATTAATTCACTCAAGATTTTCATCTAATTTATCTAATCTGTTACTAATCCTAGACAACGGAACAAGTGCGATAACATAATTCATGTGAGGCGACAGTCGAGAAAGGATTATACCTACTTATAATTAAGTTAGTACCTATTTATTACTGGTAGGTATTACCTAGGAACGGTAGGTGTTACCTATTATCTCTCCGTCTTTCTGCTGGCTATCACCCTTTTAGTTGAGTGTACCGCCAAACCATTAAGGGCTTGAAAGTCAGTAGGTAAGTACTTTCTTCTCTATTCTTTAACATTAGTAAAGTTACCGCGTTATTTTCAATGTTTTATTTTTAATGTATCATACACACCACACACATTACAATTAATTCAGTTGTCGGGAAGTAACATATCAAATATATATTTATTATAAAAGTTTACTCTTGTAAGTGGATATTATTTTCAATTATTACTGACAGCAAGTCTTTTAATACATAGTTTCATATTGGACCGACTTTAAAAATTTAAATGGTTAAGAATACTTTCATTACTGTATACTTTTTATAGGTACATAAAATATCATCTAATATATAAAATTCTCATGTCACGGTGTTAGAAGTTGAACTCCTCCGAAACGGCTCGACCGATTTTCGTGAATCTTAGCGTGCATATCGGCTAGGGTGGAGAATCGGACAACATCTATTTTTCATCCCCCTACCTCTAAAAAAATTTTGGCAGAACAACGTTTGCCCGGTCAGCTAGTTGACTATATATAAATAAATTACCTATTCTGTCTAAAAGGGGCCTCTCAAGTGGGCCAATGCAAAAAAACTATTAAGGCTATGGCGGCGTAGCGAGTGAGGTAGTTTTATAATTTTTTATTATTCATTCAGATGGCGAAGTTTGTGGCTGGCATGAGGTGCTTGCTCCAGTGATCAACACAATATTTTACAACATTTCGTTGACATGAAGTAAATTTTACATAAAAAAATTGGAACGAGTTTCCTTTACGGTTTCATCAATGTCATTTATAGATTATATTATATCAATTATAAAAAATTATATAAAATAAACGTATTCTCCATAATCGTTTGCCTTCTTATTTCATGACCATGGATTCAGCCTTACAGCCTTTATATTACCTACAATTTTTTTTTTGTAATTATTGTTTGTGACATAATAGTTTTTAAATGTAGAGTTTTAATCTGGAGGCACGGCAGTGCCTCCGCCAAGTCGAGCAAAAAAGCGGCACGGCCGTACCATCCTTTTCTCGAAGCAATTCAGGCCATATTCGACTCCCTATAACTTCGTTGTGGATAAAGCTAGAATTTTTAGTAACCAAGCAGGCATTGTATAAACACGGTATATTTCATTCAATTTGAACCAGTAGTTTAAGAATTATAACTAGTCAAAGTTTCTTAATTTCGTCACTCACTGACTGACCGACCGATCATCAAAACTCTCAGGCACTTCTAGCAGACATAGAAGTTGCAAATTTGGAACACAATTAGTGTTTAGTGTATAGATCAAGGAAAAACTTAAATATTTTGCAATTTCGGTCCAGTTTTCTAGATACATCAACTGCATAAATAACTTTGTAATCCCATATAAATATGTAGGATTACAAAGTTATATTTGCAGTTAATGAATCACTGTACTTGTATAACAAAGTTACATTTGCAGTGAATGAATCAGTGTACCTGTTTATAATATAATGGAATAATAGGTGTAGATAGGTATCTACATATAAGTATGTTCAAAGGTAAGTTGTAAAAGGAAAAATAGTTGAACTATTGACAAAAAGAAATCAGATGCCATCAAAAACATAACTTGTAAAAAAAAACCAAGTCGCGCAACTCAGTTCTCCTACGTAAAAAGTTGTGAGATCCATGTAATACCAAGTCGGTTAATTTATTCAGTTCCTACTTAAGGGTCCTTCTTTCTTAAGTTATTACGTAATTAGCTAACCTAACAAGTAACAACATCTTATAGTGACCATATTATCAATATTAAAAATCTTTTATGTTTGAAATAAATATATTGACTTGGCAATCGCACTAAACAATCAAATTTATATAAAATGTAGGTATTACTTGTGAGATACATTGTGTTTTCATGCGATGGTCAAGTCGATCTATTCATTTGAAACATAAAAGATTTTTAATATTGATAATATGGTCACTATAAGATGTTGTTACTTGTTACGTTAGCTAATTACGTAATAACTTAAGACAGAAGGACCCTTAAGTAGGAACTGAATAAATTAACCGACTTGGTATTACATGGATCTCACAACTTTTTACGTAGGAGAACTGAGTTGCGAGACTTGGTTTTTTTACAAGTTATGTTTTTGATGGCATTAAACTTCTATAATACTTTTTTAATTAATTATTACGTATCTAATGTTATATGTATCGTTTAAAAGTTTAAAATTATCAATTACGGGAACAAATACCCTACCATAATTTATTTATATTGCACCTCTCGGGCGGCGGCTCTCGGCTGTTGATTACTCTCCTACACGCTGGCCTATTTGTCCGCTGCAGTAAATATTGACAAATGCGGTTATTCAATTTTGTATGTGGTGGACGGAGGCAATTTGGAGTGGTCGACTTCTCATTTAGGAATATTTTATTTAGGTATTGTCTGATCTTTCTAGTGTAGTTTTTTTTTTTTTTTTTTTCACGAATAAGTTAATGCTTGACCACAATTCCACCTGATGGAAAGTGGAGATGTGGTCCAAGGTGGTGAGCACATTAACTTAGTAAAAGCCTATTCACTCTTTTCTTGAAGACATCCACGTCATAGGTAGGCGGGAATATATGTAGTAATGATTATTTCCCTAATTAACGTAGTAAGTAATCCAGTTTTTATTGAATAGTATAGTACCTAAATAGATTAAAAAAACCGGGCAAATGCGTGCAATGTAGGGTTCCAAAGTAATAAGTTTATCGACTATTACTCATGCTAACATACCCGTGATAGTTTTCCTTGTAAATTCATCATAATATGACCTATTTTTGAGATTTTTTTCACTTGTCCAACTCCTACTGTTTAGCCGGCAGGGGAAAGGGGACACGACTCTAACCAAAATTAGCACTTTAAAGCCAAATATTTCGCAAACGGACCCCGAATTCCAAAAATGGTCTTAAAAGACTCATAATATTTTTGAAAGAGGTTTTTAATGATACCCCACACTAAAGGGTGCGCGACGAATAAAAAAATCATCCTCACGTTATCCGTAGGTGAGGTACTTACCCTGAAAAAAAATGTTTTTCAATATTTTATTGTAGGATTCTGGAGTTTTAATAAATATGTATAAATAAAATAAAATAAAAATAAAAATAAAAAAGCCTTTTATTCCATGCTCGTCATTTACATAGTACATTTAAATTTTCCAATATACTTATTTAAATTAAAATAGATTACATCATGATAAAATAGATTACGTCAATCATTGCATTAATTAATAAATATAAAATAATTTTGTACATTTTTTCTCATTAGTCGTCATTAAAATATTATTAAAGGGAATTATTTTTATTAATTAGTGGTAGATATTATGTTATAATTAATGTATATTTATGTCCGGTTAGTAATTTTTTTTTTTTTTTTTATTTGTCATAGCACGGACCCCTCTCGGGTGAAGGCCTCTTCCAAAGATTTCCATCTGTCTCTGTCTTTCGCGCATGTCATCCAATGTCGTCCAGCTAGCTTTCTGATGTCATCCTCCCAGCGTGTGTATGGTCTGCCAACACGTCTTTTACCAGACGGGCCGTTCCAGGTCGTAACCCTGTGGGTCCAACGGTCGTCACTGAGCCGTGCAACATGGCCAGCCCATCTCAATTTAAGCTGTCGTGCGAAACTTAGTGCATCTATTGCTTTGGTCTTTTTTCTTATTTTTGAGTGGTGGATTTTGTGGATCTTTCTGATATTAAGCATACTTCTCTCTATTCCTCTCTGGCATATGTTAATCTTGTTTTGGATTTTTTTTGGTGAATTTCCAGGTTTGACAAGCGTAGGTTAGACAGGGGAGAAGGCATGTATCCATTGCCTTTTTTTTCAAGTTTAGAGGCATATCGCTTTTAAAAACTTCCTTCAAACCCCAGAACTTATTCCACGTATTTTTGACCCTGCGCTCTATCTCCATTTCATGACTATTTCTTTCAAAGCCTAGTTGTTTCCCAAGATATACATACTGGTCGACGTATTTTAATTGTCCATTATCTAGTGCAATTGGTATTTTAAGGCTATTTGTCATAAGTTGGGTTTTTGAGAGATTCATTTCCAGTCCTACTTCTTCGCTAGCTATCTGAAGTGTATTTAACATATACTGTAAGTCTTTGCTAGTTTCAGAAAGTAGTACAAGATCATCCGCAAAGCGTAAATGGCTCAGAAGCTTTCCACTTATATTTAGACCACAACCACTCCAATTCAATTTATTAATAACAAATTCTAGTACAGCAATAAATATTCTAGGGGATAGTGGATCACCCTGTCTTACGCCTCTCTCTATGGGAAAGCTGGACCCTATTTTTTCTAGTTTTATTTTTCCTATATTGTTTTTGTAAATATTTTTTATGACATTTATATATTCAGTCTCTACATTTTGAGTATATAAAATAAATATGTATATTCCAATTACAATTTACAATTACAATTACAATAAATATGTATATCCAAGAAAAATTACAGCTTTCTAGCACTAAGGGTCTCGGCGCTTTGCTTCGGACAGATGGACAGACTGACGGACGGACCCCTAAAACTAATTTCAAAAAAATTTTAAACACCAGATAAACAATAAACATAATGCACATCACGTTTACACACTCGCACTTCTACATTAGGGCGGCCTAAGTCCAGCAATGGGTTAGCTCTATATAGGTTGATAGAATGATGATTGGTTACATTAAAGTCATTATACAAATTTAGGATGTCTGGTTCAAAACAAGGTTATTACCAAGTTCATGATAGTATGAAAATATACTTATTTAATGTCTGTCTTATTAGTTTTAGACCGGAATGACAATATTTTTTTGTTTTGCCACGCTTTGATCGATGATATTATTACGACCCGCCAAGCTGTCTTGATCCCCTTTGTGACTGGCAACCCACTAACACAATTTGATTGTCGAGTGTATTGGAGTTAAGTGCACTTAAATCATAGGTCTGAATTGTGTCAATACTTGCTAACAAGGATTTATTTGAAATTAATGAAGGGACTCTTTGAAACTAATGAAGTAAATATCTAACTAAGTAGAGATCGTAGAACTATTAATAATCGGGTCCACCGATAGTTTATTGGCCGACAATATGTCAGTGACAACTTACCATCAGACGGATCATCGCTTATAGGATTTAATTAAATAAATTAAAAACTTTAGGTCGGTTCGTACAAATTAGAGTGTTAACTTTTGTACCACGTTGGCGTATTAGTTCATATGGACGACGGTGACCACTGCCACCAGATTTGACTTGAACAGACTGGTTTGTTATTAATTTATTGTTGTTTACAATAATCTAACCTAACCTTCATCATCACACCCCGTAACTGTCCCACAGCTGGGTTCGGGACTCCTCTCACTATATGGGAGCTACAGCTTAGGCCATAGGCCACGTTGGCTAAGATCAGATTGGCAGACTTCAGACACCTTTATTAGAACATTATGAACTCTTAGGTGTGCAGGTTTCCTTTCTATATTTATCTTTTCTTCCTTTTTTTCTTTTTCCTAAGCAAAAATAAAATTAATTTCTTCTAACATAACCACGTTAAGTTACACCAAAGTATTGACGCGATCAATCGAATAAGACCACAGTCCATATGGCTACTTCCCTGACCTACTTACTACGAGTAACGTATAACGTTTAATTTTCTTTAGTTCTTAAACATTTAATATTATAAGCCAAGGCTGTGATAGCTATCAAGCAAGGCTATTTTAAATATGTAAAGTAGGAGGACGTTAGTTTGTATGTGAACGTCTGCAGGTGCTTGAAATATGACGCATGAAGTTGATTACTACGTTGTATCTGTCTTCGTTTACGAGTGTCAACTTATAAGCTCATAGCCGCTTACAAGCACACAAGACATCACTTTTTTTAATGTATGATCACGCCGGAATCGGCACAGGATGGTCCGATTTTGATGATTCTTTTTTTAATGGATGGGATATGTCTTGAAGTTGGTCCCGTTTTGTTTGAAAATTTTATTCTTACCTTAAAGGTCCTAAAATAGGGGATGATTGATTGTTAACCCACGGGATTTTTACCCGTTACTCCAATAACTTTGTACTGGATGATCCGATTTCGATGATTCTTTTTTATTGGAAAGTGATTACCGTGAAATTATTTTTTATTAAAATTTGGAAACAAAATTTTACCCCTAAAGGAACGAAAATAGGGGATGATTGATATAATTGTGCCAAACAGATGAAAATACAAACGGTGAAAAGGTGCGCGCCGCGCTGCTGCTGCCGTGTGCATCGCATGCCGGGCCCTCATTTTACGCTTTATATAATTAATTTTGGATGTTTATTTGGCGCCGTATAAATTATTTATTTATTGTTATTATAGGATCTTAAATTATAATACTACAGTTTTTTTTTTCGTTTGTTTAATTTTTTGTTAAAAAGTAATTATTACTTACAGGTTGTAACAATGATGAAGGGGTGTTCATTTTTTAATTCGATAATTTCAACCGGCTGCGCTGTAGGTGGTGTAATCAAACCTGAGACCTTGCAGTCACTGCTAACTATATACCAACTAGACAGAAGGGTCGTCATCGAAGTTTATATAAACAGCCAATATACAAATCAGTTTAATAGTGTGAATTAGATGATAAATGAACAAGATTTCATACGTTAAGAGTGAGAACAAGAAACTATTCATAATTTTCTGTTTGAAATCCTTGAAGTCCCGATTTACAAGCTACTTCAGCGAGGACGTACGTACGTTATATAGATAGGTACATAAAGCAATGTGGATTGGTTACATAAATCATAATACTCGGGAGGAAACAGCGGGAAGTTTCAGTGCCTTCCCTTCCTCCGCATTCATTTAGTGTGGCCGACGGCCGTTAGGAACCCGCTCAATTAATAAATAATTGGATTCAAAATTAAAAACTTCACGGAAAATATTTTCGACAAACAGACTTCACGGTTTATTTTATTTCTTCGATATTCAAATTTCAAATTAAAATATTTTTTCAATATTATACTTTTCCCTTTAATATTTTTTTTCTGCTGGGGGATTTAATGACACTGAATAAAAACATGTTATATATTTTTTGATTAAGTTAAACCCATTTTTATTTTTCTTTCACTGCATTAATTTGAAATTTTACTACTTAATAATGATGACAAAATCATGGTTTCGTGAATATTACTTATACAAATATATCACACATACGCTATGCATAAAAACAGTTATTATCTAACAGTTATTATATAACTATCACACGAAAAGCATACTTACCACTTAACATTAAGAAGGTAACAACATTCAAAATTCCTATTCTTGATGTTGTAAGCCATAAGTTGGGCCTTGTTGTCGCCATATCTAAATCACAGCAGTGAAATATAAATAAGATAATAATATATTAATTTTATATATCCATAAAATATTACTTATCACACCGATTCTAATATCTTAATTAACTATACATTCTTTAAACGAATGAAATATATATATTTTTTTAATTTTCTATGCTACAGAATATACCTAAAATTAAAACGTTGATTGGATAAAGAACGTTTTAACTCGCGCGTACGCCGTCTACGCGCGAACTGCGATCGGGCGTCCGTTCGTAGCACCGGCGTAGCGTGACGTAGACAGCGTACAACTGATTGTATGAAGTATCTACTATGCTGCAATGTACATAAATAGGAGTTATTTAGTTGACGAGGCCGGACGTCGGACTGTTTGTTAATAGTGCCATTTGCGTATGACACACTTTTGGTCCTTTTAAAAACAATAGTTATGTCTCTTGTTATAGGGCCCAAATCTGTTCTGCGTCCAGATCTGTTTTCCATTTCATTCATTATTTTGGTAGTATTTTTAGAATTTGTTTATATAGTTTGGAACACAGGTTATTCATAGCGTAGAGTAACGTTTTAAATAACTTTGTGTTTAGCAGTTTAATATCAAAAACTTAATTTGTTGTTCATACTTTCAAATAATTTCAAGTAATGTACAATATGTAATTAAGAATATGTTTTTAAAGACGCAATGTGAAAATCTGTTGAACCTGCCTTAATTCGTAATGATTTCATTAATGAATATTGTATATTATACAATTCATTAATGTAATTCGTTGGTAGGTTGCGATACAGAGATCATGCTAAATAATTAATGGATCGCTTCCTCTAAACTGTACGCCCATTGTGTATGTCCGGGTCGCAAATGTTTTGTTCAAATTATATTGTTATTAATGATCATGACATACCCAAATGGAAATTTATACTCGCACTGTTAACAAAGCTAGTCTTTGTATATTCATATTTAAGTTAAGCTAAACGCCCCTTTTCTACAGTACAATGATAAAATGCTATTGAATTTTAAATTCATCTCTTGATCGATAAGGTTTGAAAGTCTTATAACGTAGCTTTAATAATAATCGTAGCTTTAAAAATAATCGATTAGATTGTATTTTGTGATATCAAATCAGTATTAGAAATGGAAATGTTATAAATAATAAATGCATTAATCTCCCCGATGATCGTTATAATTGTATATTGTCACCAATATTTTAATATTTAAGAACATTTAATTTTTTTAAAAGTACATACAACTTTAGAACAATACTTTAATTTTAATCACGTGTATCATTACCTCAATAATTTTTCGTTTCATCTTTTCCGGTATCAAAATAACGTAGAAAAGTTATACAAACCAAACAATCATCTATAAGGTAAACAATTGTATCTTCGATTGCTTCTTTCAAATTATGTTTTGGTATTTTCATTCATATAGTTTAGTTTATTTCCTTCATTCATAATTATTACGAGACGGAAAAACGGACACAGATATTTAAAGTTCTTCAAATTTCGTTTTTGAGTGAGGACATTTCTTATAAATTTTTGTTAAAAACTAAAAACTTGAACTTTTACTTATTGGAAAACAAAATGACAAGTTGGCACATAGTTCCAGGGTAGATAAGTTTCGTAAATAACGGGCTCTCGGCCGGGACGTAGAATGTAGCAATGTAGGCCACTGCATCGCATCTCTTTGTCTTTCTCGGACCGACTTAACAGAGCGAAAGATCCAGTCAGATACCTATGCACCTACTTGTAAAATAAAATTATTAGGTAATCTCCAAACTGTACTCTTCCTTCGTTTATGCATGTATGTTTGTAATGTTATTTTCTTAATAAACATAACACAATTAATTTACTTAAATGGTGCTTTATAATGGAATTAAACTGAATTTTTACAATTTAAAGACTTACATAAAACTTAAAAGTAGCTTTCAAACTTTGAACGAAATTACGAGTAAGTACAAAATAAATGTTTTTTTTTTTATGTTTTATCAGACTTTTCAAAAAAGGATAGATTTAATAGATACTTTTACATATTATTATGAATAATTAGTTAAATTATAACAACTATAATTATTGTATGCTTGACAGAAGTTACCTTTTTAGGGTTCCGTAGCCGAATGGCAAAAAACGGAACCCTTATGGATTCGTCATGTTTGTCTGTCTGTCTGTCCGTCTGTATGTCACAGCCACTTTTTTTCGAAACTACGAGTATAAGAGCTATACCATTGAAACTTGGTAAGTAGATGTATTCTGTGAACCGCATTAAGATTTTGACATAAAAATAGAAAAAAAAACAATAAATTTTGGGGGCTCCCCATACTTAGAACTGAAACTCAAAAATGTCTTTTTCATCAAACCCATACGTGTGGGGTGGGGTATCTATGGATAGGTCTTCAAAAATGATATTGAGGTTTCTAGTATCATTTTTTTCTAAACTGAATAGTTTGCGCGAGAGACACTTCCAAAGTGGTAAAATGTGTGTCCCCCTCCTGTAACTTCTAAAATAAGGGAATGATAAAACTAAATAAAATATATGATGTACATTACCAAGCAAACTTCCAACGAAAATTGGTTTGAATGAGATCTAGTAAGTAGTTTTTTTTTAATACGTCATAAATCGTAAACCGCAAAAAAACATTGATCAAAGTTACAACGAACTACAAGAACTTTTATATTATGTTACTTGCTGCTACGGAACCCTTCATGGGCGAGTTCGACTCGCACTTGGCCGCTTTTTCTTTGATATAATATAAAATAGAATAAAGCTAGTATTTGTTTACCCTATCATTAAATTCGGCTGTTTAACAAAAGACACGTAAAAAACAGTAAATGTTGAAAAGTTTAATTACTTATAGTCACTTAATGGAGTTTCCGGTAAAATGAAATTTTAGGAGTAATAAAAATTTATTTCTGAATATTACGTATAAAATGTTGAATAAATTTAAATTGTTACGAGAATTATTCTATCATAATAATTCTCTCTGTGCCTGAATTTAATTTCTTTAATTAAAACCTTTTATTTAAATTTTTGTTACTAATGTATAACGCTTTCTATAAAGCGGTAAGTGTGAAGGCAATGAATATTTTCCAGCCACGATTTTCCTTCAGACGAGATTTTCCTTTCATTCCATTGGCTTGTTTGGAAGAAATCGCTTGTAAGCGATAAGGCCGCTCATTCTATTGTGCTTACAAGTGAATAGTGGTTTTTATTTAATTTTCTGTTATGACATAAAATCAATACGTAGGTACTTTAAATAAACAGCATAAAAACGGCATTCTATGTCTTAGATAACGAAGTGGAGAGAATTAAACTGGAGAGTTTTGATGTTCATGATATACTTGGTATAATAGGTAGCTGCTTTTGTAGCTTAATTGGATGAAGCTAATTACTTCCCTGGCCCATTACTGCATATTATTTTCTCCTCTTGAAGAAACATAGAGCATATTTACTCCATCACACTGAGCCGGTTTGGATTGAGAGGAAGAAAAAAATAAATGTTTATTTTCACAAAATTATCTACAACACGATGAGTTTGGCAAATTGTAACCAAAAGCCATACAAGATAATAGGAGTTCAAAAAAGGTTTCACCCCAGCATTATGTTTGTGGAAAAATCACGGCCGCTGGTTTTCAGAGCGACCCACAAATTATGCAGTTCAGATGACTGGTGATTGATAACAAACCAAAATATACAAAATAATATATGTAAATAAGATACAATAACGTCACTTACTACTTTAAACTATTCGTTGAGGGGTTATTGGAAAAGCATAACCTATGAGTAATAAAACTGGGTCTAGTATCTGTCCCCGATATGTCCGTTGACTGCATTGCGGTGCATCTCTCATGGAGGTACGCTCGCCGCAAAAAGACTCGTGATATTTCGACGATCTCACTTTATGGGGCCTTTGTTCTATTTTTAGGAACAAGGTTGTCAAGAAAAATACTCAGAAATTGCGATAAATACACGTGCAAAACTCAACATAGGTACTGTGTTGGCAATTTCTGTATTTTTTTCTTTGGATGTTAAGTTTGTACCGTATCATTTAGATATTCATAAGATTAATTTTTATTTATAATTACGTTATACATTTCATAACATTGTAGTTCAATAGATAAGTATTAGTAGGTAGATTTAAAGTACCTACATGCAAAACGCCTTTAATCAATTAAATTCTCAATTCCTGCAATCAAGGCAATCGTTTTCCGGCATGTCTCCGAATGTTTCCCGAACGGGCGCTCCGTCCGTATCTCGCAACGAAAGATTTATTTGAAGGTTACGCAGGTAGGTGTTCCATCTTCATTTGGCACCTCCGGGTGACACCAGTGTAGGACGATTCGCGATAAATGACACTATTTGTAAAGATTTGCACCCTTCCCGTCGAGGGGAGATTTACCTGCCGTTATGGGCTTTTGTTATAAATTATTAATGATAAAATGAGAAATAATCATAAATTTTTACTTAAGTACCTGTGGATATACGCAGGTATAGTCCGATTACTTACCATAACCTGGCACGTACAACACAAAGACAAACTGCGCTTGTGTACTGTCTTAAATAAACATTTTCAGTGACCTCATTCAATAAAAAAATCCAAAGACATCATAAAAATCCAATATGTTTTCTGAAAAAAATTCATCCTGCAAATCATGAAGACTATCGGAAAATGTATAAACTCAAACCAAAACTAAATAACTACGGTGACTCAATAAACTTACCAGAATTTTGATTAATTAAAATAAAACGATACAAATTTTTTGCGAATTGTTTCTCGTTGGGTGGATACACGGATGTTACAAAATTTATGATAAACTAGCTGTTGCTGACAAGGAAGTGTTTTTAAACTATTTATAAATATTCGCCGTAAGATTATCAAAGTTCTCTAAACAATATTTTGAATCATACTGTATGAAACATTGTTTTCGTGTGGTGTCGTACGGTGAACGTCACTGAACGTGCCAGCATAGCAACTACCTAATACGTAGACGTATGCCACTTATTTTCCTTTCGTAGGTATGTCACTTTTACTCAGTATCAAATAAATGAAATTCAATCGTGACAAAGCATAGATTACCCCCAATTTAAATAAAGGCTTTGTATTATCACATTCAGGGTATCGATAAATCATGTCTTGTGTAGATATCATACAAATCGAAAAAATTTCATTAGGGACATTCAAGGCGATTCGTAGTTTGAACACTTAAGGCTACTCAACAATGGATATTTATGAATGTTAGACATTTTGTCGGGAATAGAATAAATAACTGCCTAATGGTTAAATTGACTACTCGCCTTTGTTCAATTATTTACATTTCACAGAACCTTATAAATATATACCAGTCAAAATAAAATTGAAGTTAATGTGAAAAAATTGTACAACAGCAAAATACTTATGTACCAATATTATTTAAAAATTAGGTATATGACGGCTTTATCGCTTACTATCGACCTCCTCTACATAACCAAGAGAATGATTAAGGTGGATTAAGATATCACATATTGCTCTGAAACAAACTGAAATAAAACCTAAATGAAAAGGTTTCCATGCACAACAATGTGTTTCTACATGTTAACAAACTCAAAGAATCATATCGATTTGCCAGCTGCAACTTAGGTAACAAATACAGAAAATAAATTAAGAAATTGTAAGAAGTTAAAAAAAGAGTAATGATTCAATTCTAAATTACAATTTTAATATTTCTAAAGATCATAATATATTTTATGTAAAGAAAACATAGCGTTATATAAAGAATGACTACCGTATTCTTGCCATGAAGGGTTATTACGTGACCTGCCGGTGCATGGTTAAGGCTTCTCAGTGGATTGCATTAAATAATTGCATTAATATAAAATATCCAATACAGTGCCCAGACCCAGCGTTACGTCATAATAACATTTTTCCGCGACTCAGGTTTTATAATTATAGTCTAACTGTGGACGATATACTGTCGGAAGAGGCATGAGTAAGAAGGCAACTTACAATAGTAATAGGCCCAGGTTACATGTACAATAATAATATTATTGTCAATTTTCAATATTTTACTGCACTTTTTTTTTGCACGAGTTTGCCAATATAATAAGCGAAATCCAGACTTAGTGCAACCCACTGTAACCTGGGTTCCTACAAATGACATCCATCGTAATCCCGTTTTAATTTAAAGTATTGTTGACAATAATTAAGTCGACAATAATTATTGTAACTACGTGTAACTTGGCCCTAGAGTTTAACCAACCAACCAACAAGCAGTGCTTTAATCAACATGACATGACAAACTAGCTTATCTAAATTTGCTGAGGAGTTTTTTCGAAAGTTTCTTCTCAATGGCAACGCATTTTTCAAGCAGAATCAAAAAATGGCATTCATATGTGTTGATTGAGTGTTGTTAACATATTGATAAAATACCCATGAATAAATTATTTTGAATTTTAATTTAAGATGTTTAAGAAAGTTATGGAGTTTGCAATTTTTATAACCTCCGACATTGAATTTAGTAAACTTGTTGCAGTACTGTTACACTGCATTAAATTTATAGCAACGTTACGTTAATTTAGTTCTAAAATTACTACTATAAATAGTAGAACTTTAAACAACAAGTATTTCGCTGTGACACAAATAAGGCCCAAATGAGACACGTCCTGAAGTACGTTGGTTCCCCAGAGTAATGCACTGCCACAAAATAGAGAGCGCTTTGCTCAATACTGAGCAAATCTCTCAGTTTTCGTGTTCGTAAACAGTTGCTAGAGCGCGTTTGTATGAAGTTATCCTTCTGACTTCTGTGTATATCTATTTTGTGGCACTACTTAGGCGCGCGTGAGCGCGTGACAGCTCTGCGGCCATGAACTTACCATCCGTTGCAACATGTTTATTTATTGCAATTGGCCTATATCGCGCCCCTCCTGTTGTTGGGCTAGGAACAAGTCGACGGCCTCACCAATTTCGTTATGAATAGGCCCATTCATCGGTATGCCGACACAAAACGTGCGTGCAATTTGCAGTGGTTTGCACGTTCATAAATGGGACAAATCCCTTTATACTCCAGTTAGGGTTCTTGTCGATGATTATTAGGGAGGTCAAACTCATTATATCTATTGATACAAATGGTAACGTTGAATATATTTTAAGGTTATTTAAGCATTTACATTACTGCATATCGCTTTTGTCCATTATGTTGAAAACATCAATAATATGAACTATTGTCAGATTGTTTTTTGGCCGTCAACGCGTCGGAAGTTACCGTTTTGGAGGGCCGTTTGTTTTGCTCGATGTTATTACGTGTTACTACGTTTGATTGTGTTACTACGCAAAAAAAAAATGTGTGGAGAAAGTCGAAAATTGAAAATGTGCCTAATGCATTATTGTAGTGGTCTCAAACCATCTTCGCATTATTGGCTTTCAAATTAAACCGTTTTATGACATATCGGTTGCATAGTTTCAAATTCTATAAAGGACATCTGTACAATTTTTTTTTGTGTTTTATATTAAAGATTGACAGACAAGATTTTATAGGTTTAAAACGTAGATATTAAACTCAGGAACATTTTGTATTCTCTCTTTCTCTCTATAGATAATATGACAAGGAAACATTGCTTTCAGCACTGTATTTGTGTCTGTTCAGCACAAAAGATAATTTAATCAGCATGTTTACTACGGCACCCGTACTCGACGCTACAATAAATTAGTTGCATTCATTGCGCGAATTGAAATTTTAATTAATGCATAACTTGAACCTATTTTATTTGCCCCACGCTGAAAGTTTATGCGCTTTTATTTTTGTTAAGTTTTGACTCGTTTATTATTATTATTATTATATTGAACCCCATAATCTAATTTACATGGGCCACTAATCACTATGTCAATACTTGCTGAACGAAGAGTCCTGGGCTTGATTCTCGGCACATTAATGATCTTGGATACTTATGTTGTTTCATTTCTGTACTTCCATGTCAGCCACAACCATTGCCGCAGGACTGTGAGTAGATGGGTACTTATATAAAAATAATAAAAAAAATAAAAAAAATGTGTGCCATTCACAAGTGGCAGAAGTGAAACCTTCAAAAATAAAGGTATTAATTTAATAACGTGTATTAGTTTTAATTATTTTTCAAAAACTATTTTGTACTAAATAAAAATAAAACAGTGTTAACTAACGCCATCTCTTAACATAATATGAAGAGTAAAATGAGCAGCTAGCGCCATCTATCCAGCCGTAAAACGAATCTTCTATCTTGTTCCTCGCGCCATCTATGAATACAACTAAGCACTTTTTTATGTAACACAAAAACAATACGGAAATCCCGGATATCTCGGAAACGGTGCGTCCTAGACAATTTTTGACACGATGTCCAACCCCCCTGTAGACTCTCTCAGTTCCTATTACATAAACCTTGCTGGAACCACCCCTCACCCCCACCCAAAATTTTAAATTTTTTTTTGGAAAACCGAAAACACCGTATATCTCGGAAACGGTGCGTCATAGACAAATGACAACATTTCCATCCCCCCCGTAGACCCCGCCAGACTATATTACATAAACCTTACTGGACCCACCCCTAACCCCCCACCTAAATTAAAAAACAATTTTTTTAGAAAAACAAGAACCACGAATACAACAACAATGAATACAACCAATAATGAAACACTGTATAATGCTTCCTATCTCATTTTCTCCCACGTTAAATCTTATGAATTTATGTGTCCCTTTTTACTGTCCGTTTTTCGTTTCATCGACTTTCAAATGACAATGATGCTAATGAAGTTTTCACTTCAAAACCCGACTGCGTAAAAAAACTAAAAAGCCTAGTAGTTTAGAATGTTGTTAAAAGTAATACTGAACAACTAAACCCTAAAAGGATTAACAGTCGGGACCCATTTAAATTTTATAGGGCTGCTCGGGAATTTTTTTATAGGGCTGCTTTTTTGGTTTTTTCCGCAGTCGGTTTTTTTTTAATTTTTTAATTTTTACTTTGCAGCCGTAGAAATAATAACTCGTACCTCTCATTTTGATTATTAAGGTTAAAGGTACTTATAGTTCTGTTATAAGTATTCCACCCAAATACATAATTTATTCGTTACGTGGCTAGTATGAAATCATTTGATTAGGTGTTACAAAAAAAAACGTAAATTATAAGAGTAGGCGCTGAGTAATGTATTGACTAACACCCCGCTGGGAAGTAACCTATTGTACATCGTCGTGTTCCTTGCGTGTAATATTTTATCGTCAAGGAAAAAAACAACAGAATCATAAGGTCAGCGTTGAACACTGAATAATCTCGCATCTCCATGATGGCAATTTCCCAAGGGCCTCACATATTTATTACAAACACGAGTACATTCATATCCGTTAACGGGACGTGTGCGAGTCAAACAAGTCCATATTATGTTACATATAACATATAACTCCCGGAATAGGGTACGAGCGGGAATCTTCTGCCTGGTTTGGATAATGTGCTTCACGCATCCTCTTTGCAATATATTCCCTTGAGTTTGAGGAATACATTTGATATTTCCCAGCATAACCTTTACTATCGGCACTTGAAGCAATATTAGTGGCGTGCATATGCATAAGGCATAAGAATACCTGCTAGAATAATATCGAATTTGAATTCGAGCAGGTAACCTCACATTAATACTATTATGTCTTCGGTGGTATAACACAGTTACATGAACTGCACCAGTTTTACTCACGACCTAGTGTTTAAAGTGTCTAATGAATTGGTTTTTACGTCGCTCGACATAAAATATGTTGTGCCGGCATTTTTATTCCAAGGAAATTTAAATTTACTTTGGCATATTTTCACGCTTTAAGTTTTGTTTATTTTTAATCAATTCCGTAGCAGTGATTTCTTTAAGAGAATTGATTTACCCTTTGTCGATTTGTATATTACGTTGCCGTCTAATAATTGGAATCTGTTTATTTATTTATTTTGTATGTAACTATGTATTACGTGACGTGAAGTGCAGTACACGAGGCGCACAAGGGCCGGATGTCCGTGAGGCGAGCGGGCGAGGAGTGTCTTGCATCTTGACCTCGAGCGCTGCTCAGAGGATGTGGCGTTTTGCGGCATCATTCCTATGCGATTAAAATAGACTGGTCCCTTCTGTACTTATAATTAAATAGGCGAGTCCAATAAAATACCGATGGGGAATGCCAAGGGCGCCTGACTGATTGCATAAAACATTTGTATATTATTACATAATTATGTAGATCGCACAATAATATAGACATGTCTCTGGATGCGGGTTTGCACAAATGTATGTAAAGGTATAGTTAAAATAAATGAGACGTCACAAACACTTGAGAACAATCGTTTGTCAGCCACATAATTTTCTCTTCCACCGGAGAATTGAATTTCGCTTCAACCAGCAAGTAGAGTCAGTAATAATTATTAATTGGGTAGCCCAATTTCGGCTATGGGATACCGGCAAACCGGCATACGCGGGCTAGGAGAGTAAACTATCGTCTATATCTATGTCTATCGTTTATGTCTATCGTCGTATAAGTATCATAATTTGTTACAACACTCACTAGCTTGTCTTCCGCGCTAGCATTTGGTCTTCTGTTAAAAGAAGTATCAGTTTTCCTTGACATTCACTCTTCTAAAATTGAACAGGCCTAGCTAGAAAAAAATTGGCAAAGAACGTAAAAGAACACTGGGAAACTTAACGCGAGATTAGTAGAAGATCGTAGAAAATCATGAGCAAATTGTCGATACTGAAACAGTGACTTTAAATAATCAGATAAGATAGGATTCATAGGATACACATCGCAGTCTATATGCAGTATCTTTCATAGAAACCGGTATTATGTGGACTGCGGTTCTAAGGATTTATATGACTGAAGTTAGATATGTACTACGAGAACTATTTAACTTAGCACTATTATTTAACTTAGCAATTGAGTTTAAGACGTCATAATTATACGTTTTAAACTAAAACCAGTCTCTTGAAGTCGATTAATGAAATATGATGTAAGTAATAATAAAAACATTTTTGTATGTTTTTCTTTATCTTGTATGAACTCTTATAATCATCATATTCTCTCCCAGAGTTTACAGAGAGAATGGCATGATGTAGCGAGGTGATTTCTATAACAGATACTTGTCAGATGGGTATTATAAATCAGAAGAAAGAAGAAGACAAGAAGATCGTTGATTAGAATAAGATCTCCATTGGTTGTTATAATACTTATCATATCAATAATGTCTTAAAAGCTCATGCATAGTAACAACAATACATATAAAGTTTAACTACATTAAATTAAAAAATATTTTCGAGAATCTCAAATATATTTTTGTTAGTTCTACAATGTATATTTTTATAATTAATCAAAAAAGAATGAAAATTTAAGAAGAAAATTGAACATTCCTCCCTTTACCTCCGTAACTACTGAGGCTAGAATTTTGAGAAAAATACAGAAAATAGTTCTTTAGTCATATATTACAGGAAAACGGGCAAAAATAAATAAAATAGAAAAATAACTATCAATACAAATCAACGTACGGGACCCTCTCCAAGCGAGTTTAACTCGCACTTGTCAAGTATATAATATAAATATACATAGGGTTGGATGTTGCTGTAGTAACTGAAGGTACCTACTGTCGTTTATGTTTCTACTTTCTACTTTCTCGATTGTACAATACAAAGTTCTACTGTAAAAATTACAAGTTTTAAGAAATACTCTTTTATTATAAGGTCAATTAGGTATTCTATACTTGAACAATCCTCTAGGTAACCAAGCTATTTACACGGTTTTGTAATTTATAAGGGGTAACTTTTTTCCGTCACTTACAAGTCGAGACCCGTACTTTGTAATGGACTGTGTTGTGGGTAGTTGTACAAGAATAATATTAGAGTTACCCATTAAATCAGTTGTCATCCGAGCGTCCGTGTTTTAATGTTATCACATGGTGGCAGCGGTGAATTTTAACAGTTTTACACGTTATATTCGGAATATTTCGGTGTAATACCTACGCGTCGTTTTGTGTTCGCGACTTCGCGTGAAAACAATAGTATGGAACACGCGAGACCACCAGCGGAACTGTGTGTGGATGGCAGCCCCGCCAGCCGGGCTGACGCGTGGAGGCGTTGGAAGACGCAATTTAATTTGTTCTTAAAAGCCTCCGGCGTTCACAAAGAGGAATCAGCGGTTCAGTCGAGCTTGCTCGTCAACCTCATCGGCTCCGATGGTTTTGATATTTATCAAACGTTCACATTAGGCGATGGTGAAAAAGACGATGTCAAAGTGTTGCTGAAGAAATTCGATGATTACTTCGGAGTTAAACCTAACATTACCCTTGTGCGATACAATTTTTTTACCCGTAATCAAGATAACGGTGAATCTATTTGTCAATACGTAACAGCTTTAAAATTACTAAGCAAATTCTGCGAGTTTTCGAATTTAGAAGAGGATTTAATTCGTGATCGTATCGTGTGCGGCATAAGGAGCTCGGTGGTAAGAGATCGTCTCCTCAGAGCTGAGGATCTGACCCTCGCCAAGGCGATAAAAATATGTCAAGCCGATGAATTGTCTTGTGACGGCAGCAGGCGGCTAGAAGGTCGTGAGATGAGTGGCAGCGCGAGCTCGTCGAGTCAGGGACTAGCGACCGTCGATACAGTGGAGCATCGTGGGAGAAGCGGAGGCGCGACGCGGCGGCTTGGAGCCGGCTCGCGGGGCGCCCGCGCCTCCCCGCGTCCTGCACAGCGACGTCAACCGGGGGGTTCGATGTCATGTCGCGGATGCGGCCTGCGATGTGAACCAGGGATGTGCCCGGCTAACAGTGTCAAGTGTTATGTGTGTCATAATTTCGGTCACTACGCTAGAATGTGTCAGATGAAAAAAGGTTCAAATAAAGTGCATGAAGTGCTAGTCAAACATAGTGATTCAGAGGACGATTACAACGATTCGTTTTATATATCTATGTTGCATAACGTTTCTACGGTAAGTTCGCCGTCGGATACGAGGAACGACTGGTGCGAGACATTAACGGGTGAGTGCGGAACGGAAAATTTTAAATTAGATACAGGGGCTGATATTAATGTTTTATCTTACGCACGATTTTTGTCATTGGGATATAATCCGAAGATAATTTTGAACTGTAATATAAAATTACAATCGTATAGCGGTGATATTATACCGGTGAAAGGTGTTTGTCATTTAAAGTGGTGGTATAAAAATGTTATGTACATTTTAAAGTTTGCTATAGCTAATATGGAATGTCAAAGCGTACTGGGACGACAGACTTGTACCGATTTAGGTTTGATAAGGCGCGTGCATAGTATTAATATGTCAGAATTTAATGATTTGTTTACGGGGTTAGGTTGCTTGCCTGGTGAGTATCACATCGTAATAGATGAGTCGGTACAGCCGATGGTCAGTGCATCGCGTAAGGTTCCATTGAATATGAGAGATAAGTTACAGGGGGAGTTAAGTAGGATGATAGAACTAGGGGTTATCAGAAAAGTAGATCATCCCACGAGATGGGTTAATTCCGTGGTTATTGCGGCTAAAAAAAACGGTGACCTACGTATTTGTCTTGATCCCCGGCCATTAAACAAGGCTATTCAGCGAGCTCACTTTCAGTTACCAACCGTAAATGAGATAGCGGCCAAGTTACACGGCGCGCAATATTTTTCTGTTCTGGATGCTAACTCAGGCTTTTGGTGTGTACAACTCGATTCTGAGAGTGCGGATTTGTGTACGTTTGCGACACCCTTCGGACGGTACCAGTACCTGCGATTGCCATACGGATTAAATTGTGCACCAGAGGTTTTTCACGCTAAAATTAAACAGTTACTTGTGGAAGGATTGGAGGGAGTAGACTCTTTTATTGATGATGTGATCTGTTGGGGTAGGACAAAGGCGGAACATGACCAGCGTTTGAATCAACTTTTGAATAGAGCGAGACAAATAAACTTAAAGTTTAACAAAGATAAATGTAAAATTTGTGTGAAAGAAGTTACATATTTAGGTCACGTATTTAATAGGAACGGAATGAAACCGGACCCCGCGAAAGTGATCGCCGTAAAAGATATGCCCGCTCCAACCGATAAAAAATCTTTAGAAAGATTTTTAGGATGTATAAATTATTTATCCAAATTTATACCTTACTACTCTGAAAATGTATATCCATTAACTCGCTTATTAAAAAAAGATACAGCCTGGAGTTGGGAGTTAGGACACGAAGAAAGTTTTAGCAAATTAAAAGAATTAGTATGCAATGCTCCGGTACTGGCGTTGTTCGATGTGTCGCAACCGTTTGTGGTGTCGGTGGACGCGAGCGCGCGCGCGCTGGGCGCTGTGCTGCTGCAGGCCGGCCGCCCCGTCGAATACGCGTCGCGGACGCTCACCGACGCACAGACTAGATATGCACAAATAGAGAAGGAGCTACTTGCTATTGTTTTTGCATGTGAAAAATTCCATCAGTATATTTACGGAAGTAATTGCGTAGTTGTAGAAACGGATCATAAGCCGCTTGAAAGTATATTTAAAAAGTCTTTAGAATCGGTCCCAGTTCGCTTGCAACGAATGTTGCTACGTTTGCAATGTTACGAATTAAAAGTTGTATACAAGCCTGGTAAATTTATGTACTTGCCGGATACGCTTTCGCGTGCGCCCCTTCCGATTTTATACGATGACAATATAAGTAAAGGTATTCGATATCAAGTAAATTTTTTGATTAGTAGTTTGCCGATATCACGTAACAAATTAAATCTCATAAAAACTGAAACACTAAAAGACCCTGAGTTATGTCGTCTTTTAAATTACATAAATAATGGTTGGCCCGATAAACGGAATAACGTTCCTAATAATTTAAAATATTTCTGGTCTATTAGGGATCAATTATTCTCAGTGGATAACGTTATTTTTAAAAATAAATTATTGTTAATTCCTAATTCATTGAGAAGTGAAATGTTAACGATAATCCACGACGGGCATCAGGGGTTGGATCGGTGCAAGCGGCGCGCGCGAGAGGTATTGTTCTGGCCGGGCATCACGCGAGACATTGAATTGTATGTTAAGAGTTGTATAGGGATGTTCGATCCGGATCGATACTTGTGTGGATCGATACAATGGCATACGATCCGCTCGATATTTGTATCGATACAATGGCATTCGATCCACTGGTGGATCGATACACATGCAGGGTGGATCGGATCGGATCGGATCAGAATTATTATGGAACTGAGGTAGATTTCTTTAGATCAGTGTTTGGCGCATCATATTACATGAACAAGAAGGCTTCCACACATTTTAAAGCAATATTTGTCTGAATCTTTGGTGGATAGAAAGTCTGATCCATTAATTAAAGTATTGGTCAGCTAGAAAAGTTTTTTGGGGAAACTCAGCGACATAGCTCTACGGTATTTATCAGTGGTAGGAACTTCAGTGCCGTCCGAATAGCTTTTCTCGTTAGCCAATAGGATTTTAAGTGAAAGTAATTGATTTGATCCTGAGCGCTTATCCAAATTACTATTCCAGCGTTCATTTAAAGTTAAGGATTGGCAAATGTAATTTATAAGCTTTGCATGATATATTAATTTATTTGATTTATAATGAGTTTAAATACACAAGAGTTCTAAATCAAATATAGTGTTATAAAGTGAGATATTATTATATACATGATGTTCCTACCACATTGTTTTAAAAAACCTTAAGTAATTTTTCAATATTTATTTATACAATATTTTGAATAAAATTAAATCTAATATATTTAATCTAAAATGATTGATCTTAATATTTCCTTAATGATCTATCTTTATTTAGAAACCCACTGAATTAAGCTTGTCGATAGTTTATACATGTGTGTTATACATATATATTTAAAATATTTTATTCGATTCTGGATCGATATAAAACATCATATTAAATTATACGGTATACCTACATAAAATATCATCTTTTATTTATTAACATATTTCTTTCTTTTTTTCTCTTTCTTGGCCGACAACGCTTTGGTTGCTGACATCCATTGGCCGCGATACCCATTTACAGGTATATTTAAAAATTATATGAATCGATATTTGGACTATTAATTATACTAGGATATTCATGACGATTCGGAGTATATAAAACACCCGTATCAAACATTCCTATTTAAAAATTTACTTTTTTTTTCTTCTGTCTTTCTTGGAGGGCAACGCAATAGTGATGCTTTTGGTGTTGTTGATATCCATGAGCGACGATAACCACTTACTATTAGGTGGATCGTCAGCTCATTTGCCGGCTATTTCTATCAAAAAAAAAAACATTCGATACTGGATCGATCCAGAGTATCGTATCAAATCACTTGGATCGATACCTGGATCGATACACCTCCATACGATCCGTATCGATCCAGAGTATCGATACAAGGCACCTGGATCGAACATCCCTAGAGTTGTAAGGTGTGTCAGGAGAGTTCGAACGCACCGCATAAGGAACCTATGTTACCTGTCGACATTCCAACGTTGCCATGGAATAAGGTCGGTACAGATATATTTGAGTATGGGAAAAAATATTATCTTATCATTGTTGACTACTTTTCAGGATTCGTTGAAGTCAAGTTATTGGTTAATATAACATCGAGTACGGTAATAGACGCGATGAAGGAAAACTTTGCTAGATATGGCATTCCTGAAACTGTAATCAGTGACAATGGAACTCAGTTTAGTAGTCGCGACTTTAAAAAATTTGCTTCCTTGTGGGGTTTCAAGCATGTAACGTCATCTCCAAATTATGCACAATCTAACGGTAAAAGCGAGCGAGCAGTGCAGACTATAAAGAAAATGTTGATTAAATCTATACGTAGTGGTACCGATTTCCAATTAGACTTGCTGAGTTACAGAAATACGCCGCGTGAGAATTTGAACTCTCCTGCACAACTATTAATGGGCCGTCGATTAAATTGTAGACTACCAGTTCATCCGGATTTGCTTGCACCTCAAATGTGTACCGAACACCAGCATAATGTACTTTTAGATAAACAGCGTAAAATTAAGCAGTACTACGACTTGCATACAAGGGACCTACCAGAGTTGAATGTCGGCGATCACGTTATTATGGTTGATAAGCACAAAAGAGTCCGCGGACAGGTTCATGAAAAGTCTTGTACACCGCGATCATACGTCATTAAAAATAAGTTAGGTATGTACCGCCGTAATCGTCGACATTTAATTAAGTGTTTACCGGAGGAACAAAAAAGTATGCAAGTCAATAAGGATCAACGATCAATTCATAAAAAAGAGTGTTCGCCAGTTACCGATGACGAGGAGTATGAACCCAGTGACGAAAGCAAGCTGGCCGCGGCCAAGGAGTGCCCCAGCGCATCCGGTACTAATTATGAGCCTCCTGTCACTCGTAAACGGGCGAAGACTTTTTTGAATTTTTTTTAAGTGTTTTTTATACTTTTTATTTTAATTTTGTTTTTCAAGTATAGGTATCCCATATTGATACTTTTTTTTTGTGAGAGGAGATGGGTAGGTAATAGGAATGCGCAAGAAAAAGAAATACGCACACTCCTATTATCATTAAACAATTAGTGATTAGACTACATATTAAAATTTATAATAACTAATTTAAGGGGGAGGTGTTGTGGGTAGTTGTACAAGAATAATATTAGAGTTACCCATTAAATCAGTTGTCATCCGAGCGTCCGTGTTTTAATGTTATCACAGACTGCTAGCAGGTTGTGCCGTTTTTAAGCACCGAAATGCAAAGTGCCTTAAGCTCCTTGCAACTCTACGCCGTACAAACAAAGATAAAACACAAATTTTTCGAGAGTTATCCGAGTGTACTATAAAAGCTTAGTGCTGTAGTTTTTACTATTAACTGCCATGAATTTGGCAACAATGTGATGCTGATAACAGGGTTAACCTCGATTCTAAACTGGGTCAGCTCTAAAGCTTCGCTGCCAATAACGTTGCTCTACGTAATAAAAGCTAAACCTAATAGGTATTTTAAACAATGGATAGGCATTTGCAAGGAAAAGACATAATAGGGTATTGTGGACAGCTTGAATAGAGTGAGAGCTTTCATCTCTTATTGTTTGGTGTTTTCAGCAAAAACCAAAATAGTCAATAACTATCAAAACGCTTTTTATTCGATTACAGTCACAAGTGGAATGCAAATTGGCTTAATTTTTTTGCAATAAATTGCTGTGATTCTATATTATGTTATTATACTAACTTAGTAGGTATAGTCCGGTATCTCAATTTTATACTTGTGATTGAATTACAAATTAAAACTTGAGTACCTGAGTCTCAGATTAAAGAACAAAGGTGAGACCTGAGTATTGAAACTGATGATTTGAAAGGTCCATGTGTCGTCGTGTCATTTTGGTGGATTGTAACCTATTAACATGGGGGGTAATCAAACGAATTTAACAAGTTCTAATTGCGTCCAGAATATCAACTTTTGGCATGACAACAAGATTTCGGATTACTAGACGGCTACGCACTACGTTACTTGGATATATAATATGACAGTGGTTTTGGTTGTACCTAAATGTCAAAGATGCTTTAGGTACGACTTTACTGTATAGTGCGATTTCAAAAAATAAAACCACAAAACCCATTGTTTTTGTTGATCCTTCCACCCATCATATCGATATGATGACCTGAAATATAATTATTAAACCTCGGCAAATGGAAATGGTTTGTCTTTTCTGGCAAGTGTTGCCCACAAATCGCAACACCAAATCCTGTTTTTATTAAATTTATCGAGTTCAACGTTCTGGAATGGAAATTACATTGTGACTCAATCATCTCATCGTTATGCAGCATGTCATTCACGGATGGATAGCCGAGCGCTGGAAGACGGGTGACAAATAATGTTAGGATTAGCTTGTCGAATATCTTGATGCGATTCTGATAACGTCAATGGCCGCCGGGCCGGATTTGCACGTCAACGCTAACGGGTGACTGGTGGCGGAAGTTTTTGCTTAGTAAGTGAAGTAATTTCGGAATTTTCTACTCCTAAGCCCTTTTTACAACTGGGGATCCAGCAATTCCATTCTATTCAAAATCATTTATAATATTAATATTTTTATAAATAATAATATATCAAGCGTGAAAGTGTGATTGATTCTCGTATCTGTGTTTACGATTTTGTCGTACTTGTGTATGGAGAGCCAATTAATTTTATTATTATCAGATCTTAGCGAGGGTATTTATCGCTTCTTCAAAATATTCTGAGAAATTATTTATAAAACAAAACGTTACCTACTTATTTGAGATATGTATTGTAGAAAAATTTAATAAAATAATCAGCTTCTTAGAGATG
The DNA here is from genome assembly GCA_951805285.1 of Thymelicus acteon. Lineage (NCBI taxonomy): Eukaryota > Metazoa > Arthropoda > Insecta > Lepidoptera > Hesperiidae > Thymelicus > Thymelicus acteon. Next base: position 6,916,762 of record OX638233.1, read on the forward strand.
TTCCTCGACTCGACTTTATTGGCTTCGCCGGTATTGCGTTAAATTGATAAAAACAGTTTTTGTGAACACTGAACGCGCTGCAACTCTCGGAGCTTGCAGATACATTTTATTCTGGAGCTTAACTTTTTCTTATTTTCTTCGTTTTATTTATTCTAGTGAAATGCTCGTGTGTTTGTATTTTGACTTAAGTTGCTAACGAGTTTTATTTTGTTATAAGTAAGTAAAGTGGTTCCAGAAATTTCCTTATCATACAAAGCAAAGCAACAACCCATAATTACTGTCCCACTGCTGGGCTCGGGGTCTCCTCCAGTGTTGCCGTTTTATAATTGAGCAAAATGCTAACTTTTCGCCGGAAAAATGCTAAAAAATGCTAAATATTTTTTTAAAGTGCTTAATAAAATGCTAATTTGATTATTTGATTATTTGATTATTATGATTAATATTTATGCAAAAGAAAAATTAATGTGTGCAATTCACACGTAGTAGAAGTAAAACCTTAAAAAATTTTGGTTTCAGATAATGAGACGAATGTAAAATTTCGGGAAAATGATAATTGTAGGTTTTAGTGATGCAAAGTTAGAAAATAAAAATAAAACAGTGGTAATTAACGCCATCTCTTAACATAATATGAAGAGTAAAATGAGCAGCTAGCGCCATCTATTCAGTAATAAAACGGATCTTCTATGAATACAACTTAGCACTTTATAAAGTAACACAAAGGGAACCACGAACATTACAAACAGTAAGCTTTAGTGGCATCATCTTGGACTGGTGACAGCCAATCCTTAAACTTGGTCATCTGTTCCCATTCTTTACGTTATTGTTGTGAATATTTGGGGGCCATGATTCTCACAAAACACGTAGATACACACAATTTAACAAAAAAAAAACATTTTACAAGTATGCGCGCGTACTATCTTTCGTTGCCATAAGTCAAGCGTAAGTACTGCTACTACGTAACGTAGTTTAGAATTTAGATAGGTGTGTTCAAAGTTTGAACTTAAACTACCATAAATACTATTATTTCTTCAGTTTCTTCTGTCTGTGCTTAAACCACAGAGTACTTAATCACTACGTGCTTAAGGCTAAGCGCAGATTGAGACTTTTTGTTACCCAGTCGAGTGCTATGAAATATATGGGAGTGCGCAGACTATGGTGACATGACAGCACGGTGACAAATACCTAGTTCATATAGTGACGTGACTGTCACCCGACTGTCAAGTCACCGAGACAAAAAGTCTCAATCTGCGCTTAGCCTAAACGTAAATAATCGTCTCATCGGGAAATCCCCCTTGGGCTAAAGTTGATGTTGCCTTAGATAGGCGATAGTTCAAAATAACTTATTTGTTATAAAATTACACTTTTACACCTCTAGTTTGCTTGGCAAGCAAAAAATGCTAAAATAATGCAATATGCTAAGTATAAATTTTAAATGCTAACTAAGGTGAAAATATGCTAAATTTAGCAATAAAATTGCCAAAACGGCAACACTGGTCTCCTCTCACAATGTGAGGGGTACAGGCCATAGTTTACCACGCTGGCCAAGTGCGGATTGGTAGACTTCACACACCTTTGAGAACTTTATGGAGAACTCTCCGATGTGCAGGTTTCCTCACGACGTTTTCCTTCACCGAAGCAAGTAATAATTAACATCTGATACGCACATAATATTTGAAAATCAGAAGTGCGTGCCAGGATTTGAACCGCTCGAGAGGTTTTCCGTTCGAGAAACCAACGTTCTAACCGCTAGGCTATCACTGCTTACTTTACAATTATCATGGGTAAAACAAACAGTAATAAATGCAGCCCTATAAGTTTTCCGTAACGTTGTGAGTAAAACCATGTAAGGTTAACCTCAGTTGCCACAACTATGACTATTTGTTTTTATATGTGTATTTATAATTAATGACATTACAATCCGTTCTTACAAAAGTATCGATTTATAAGTTACGAGCTCAGTGTACCACCCAGTTAGTACGACCCTCAGGTACGACTATAAGTCATAACGTACGTAGGCTGGTGCCAATATTTCAGGCATTGTGCGGCATTGATATTAGACTGCAGCCCAATGTACAATATTTATTGAAATGCACCTTACTACCAACTGGCAACGCAAACAAGTCTGATGTGCGGTTGAATTAACGGTTATTACGCCACCGACAGGGTTGGAATACCACGCTTGTTTATACTCGCTATATTCTCCGCAACACGCAAATGAATATCGAGTATCTATTGATAAATAATATTAACGAGTGTACTCTTTTTTGGCAACACAATAAACAACTGTAAGGCTATTCAGTTTTGTAACTCGACAGCGGAATCCGCGATGAGTGTCAAACTTCAAACGGTTATAGATAGGATTTTGACACTCATCGGGGATTCCGCTGTTGAGTTACAAAACAGAATAGCCTTGCTGCTCTGGATCAACACAAATGTGACACTGTTCATGCCGGTCAACTGAGCAATACGGCTTTGAAAAAGAGAACTTCGCCATCTCTCGGTATCTAAGTACAACAAAATAATGACAATTTTACCGCCGGTCAAATGAAATATTTGCTGTCTAATGATACAAAGGTGTCAAAAGGTAATTATTATGTAATATGCATTGAGGTATAAGTATACATAGAGAAGACATCTCAAACAAAATGTGTGTCCCCGCCGGGAGGTTCTATTTTCAAAATTGAGCCCCTGTTCTCCTTTCAAAATCGAACGAATCCATTGGACATTGAAGCCGCGCGGCGCCAATACATTGCAACATACATTGTGTTCGCGGTGTCTGTTCTATACGCTAGTAATAATACTTCAATGGTAATATGACACTTTTTTTGCTGGGCAGCGACGTGAAGGTACAACTTTTGTGTCCCTTTTTAAATGACTTCTATAAAGGAGGTACTATGTATGTTTGTATGTCCACAGTTTTCTCAAAATGTACTAATTCGATTTGGATAAGATTTGCTTTTGATTTAATACTGCTTGCAAGCGAGTGACCCCCAATAAATTTATGACTATTTTGAGGATTAGCGAATGTAGTAACCATCGATTTATGTAGAGCAATAGATCTTGCAGCTAGTAATAATATACATTGAAGACAAAACATTTATTTTAGACAAAAATAACATAGATACTTTAAAATAAAATTAAACGAACAACAGCCAGTTGCAGAAAGGTTCTTTTTTTAAATATTATTTTAAATACTAATCTACGTTTAATGGTAGTACCTTAGCTATAAAACGTATTAATTAAAAGCATTTTGTTGTACTTATACATTTAAATTATCGAAGTTGTACTTCTTTAGGCGCGTTATGAAATAAATGGAAAAAATGACCATCAAAAACATAACTTGTAAAAAAAACCAAGTCTCGCAACTCAGTTCTTCTACCGTAAAAAGTTGTGAGATCCATGTAATACCAAGTCGGTTAATTTATTCAGTTCCTACTTAAGGGTCCTTCTGTCTTAAGTTATTACGTAATTAGCTAACCTAACAAGTAACAACATCTTTTAATGACCATATTATCAATATTAAAAATCTTTTATGTTTTAAATAAATAGATCGACTTGACCATCGCATGAAAACACATTGTATCTGACAAGTAATACCTACATATTATATAAATTTGATTGTTTAGTGCGATTGCCAAGTCAATCTATTTATTTAAAACATAAAAAAATTTAATATTGATAATATGGTCACTATAAGATGTTGTTACTTGTTAGGTTAGCTAATTACGTAATAACTTAAGACAGAAGGACCCTTAAGTAGGAACTAAATAAATTAACCGACTTGGTATTACATGGATCTCACAACTTTTTACGGTAGAAGAACTGAGTTGCGAGACTTGGTTTTTTTTACAAGTTATGTTTTTGATGGCATCTCATTTCTTTTTGTAGATAGTTCTACTTTTTTCCTTTTACAAGTTACCTTTGAACATAATTATATGTAGGTACCTATCTACACCTATTATTCCATTATATTATCTACAGGTACACTGATTTATTCACTGCAAATGTTACTTTGTTAGACAGGTACAGTGATTCATTAACTGCAAATGTAACTTTGTAATCCTATACATTTATATGGGATTACAAAGTTATTTATACAGTTGATGTATCTAGAAAACTGGACCGAAATTGCAAAATATTTTAGTTTTTCCTTGATCTATACACTAAACACTAATTGTGTTCCAAATTTAAAGCTTCTATGTCTCCTAGAAGTGCCTTAGAGTTTTGATGATCGGTCAGTCAGTCAGTGAGTGACGAAATTAAGAAACTTTGACTAGTTATAATTCTTAAACTACTGGTTCAAATTGAATGAAATTTGAAATACACCATGTTTATACAATGCCTGCTTGGTTACTAAAAATTCAGGCTTCTAGCTTTATCCACAACGAAGTTATAGGGGATCGAAAATGGCCTGAATTGCTTCGAGAAAAGGATGGTACGGCCGTGCCGCTTTTTTGCTCGACTTGGCGGGGGCACTGCCGTGCCCCCAGATGAGAGTGAAATTTTATGAAGATTTTTGACACAAAATGTGATGAAAAATGTCGATTTTTTAATTTATTATATGTTTATTCGTAGTCTGAACATGTTGTTTTCAAACAATAAGCATGTTACTACGTATACACATGTTGTATGTAACGATTTAGCGAGATGTTTCCATTGTAAGAACACGTTGTATTCACACAACAGACGCCTACGCGTAGTATTACAGCCACCCTAATCCGTTTATTATTGTTGGTATCACGTGGAAGGAGTAGGTAATCGCCCTGATGGGATTATTATCACTCTTAACTGGCTTTGGACTCTGCTACATGTACGTCATTTATACAATGTATCATTGGGAATACCATAGCAATGGCTGATATTTATTAATAATTCTGTTTCTTATTTACATTTTACTATATTACCAATTTGGAATGTAGGTTTACCTGCTAAGATTTTAAGTGTTTAGCTCGCAATATCCGAGAGCCTGTAATAAGAGAGTTTCGCACATCTTTGTTAGTGCCAAACTGCCAATATTGCTATGTATATTTATGTATTTCAATAATCATTAATAATTTATTAATTTTAGCAAACAGTAGGTTACCATGGTTAGTGATGAATAATTTTATTTTATATTGGTAATTTATTTCGAAAATGATTCTGTAGTTATAGATAGGTACCTAACAATTTTGTAGTGTCATTTTCAATGATTGAATAATATCGCTAATTGGTTATAAGTATTTTGATATGTAACTAAAATATTTGTAGGTATAACGAGTAAGTTAGCAAAGCTTTGTAATATAATGTATTTCTGTCCGGGAGCAGGGAGACAAGTGAAGCGCCTGTAATCTTTGTATTGTGGGAACTTATGTTGCTGGCAAGTTTTGATGGTTGTGTCAGTCTCGTAAACAAAATTATTTACGTAACAAAAGTACTTTCTTGGGAATTACTTCTGCAAACTGTTGTCATTGCTTTTGTTACACCTACTATTTGTTATACCTTCTGTATAGGTTAGCTGCCAATACCTACTTATTAAAATACTTTATGCCAAGATGGGGTTTGTAAAGATAAGACTTGAAAGTCAAAGTCAAGCTTTGTAGAATGTCAGAGGCATGACTCTTGTAGAGATCTGATAACTTTTTAATAACAATAACGTTAAGGAGCTTGTGACTCTTGGCAAGCAACTTACCAACTTACATGAAATGTTTTTGACGATTTCTTTTGGTAGGGATGCCCTAGTTTTTATATTTCTTCCGATGGTTCTTCTTGTGGAACAGCTATACCTTTTTCATAGTGCATTTTTATGTTTGTTTCTGTTACTTGTCAGATGGCCGTTTAGGGGTGAAAATACCTAACATATTTTTGATTGCTTTCAAATTTTTCTGGACTTTTTGTGCAAGCCTGCGTACTAAATTTGAGCTTTCCAGAATTTCGGGAAATACCCTAGAGGTTTTGATATATGAGTAAGTGAATTAGTGTTAAATCGGCATATTTTATAGAGTGCAATGTGGCCCAGAACCAAGGGTGGATTTAAAAAAAAATGCTTACACACTCATACCCCCGCAGTAGGTTTTCACCTGTGTCGCGGGTGGCATGGACGACCCATATAACACATGACAACAACACCCATGACCCGAGTACAAATATTTATCTGTCACATAAATATTTGCCCCGGCCGGGAATCGAACCCCGGACCCCTCGCTTCGCAGGCAGGGTCGTTACCAAATAGGGTCGTCAATTAAGAATTCTGTCTGTCTATTTGTCCGTCCGTCCATCCGTCCGTCCGTCTGTCTGTCCGTCTGTCTGTCCGTCTGTCTGTCCGTCTGTCTGTCCGTCTGTCTATCCGTCTGTCTGTCCGTCTGTCTGTCCGTCGGTCTGTCCGTCCGTCTGTCCATCCGTCTGTCCGTCAGTCTGTCTGTCTGTCTGTCTGTCCGTCTGTCCGTCCGTCTGTCTGTCCGTCTGTCTGTCCGTCTGTCTGTCCGTCTGTCTGTCCGTCTGTCTGTCTGTCTGTCTGTCCGTCTGTCTGTCCGTCCGTATATCTGTCCGTCCGTCTGTCCGTCAGTCTGTCTGTCCGTCTGTCTGTCCGTCTGTCTGTCCGTCTGTCTGTCCGTCTGTCTGTCCGTCTGTCTGTCCGTCTGTCTGTCCGTCTGTCTGTCCGTCTGTCTGTCCGTCTGTCTGTCCGTCTGTCTGTCCGTCTGTCTGTCCGTCGGTCTGTCCGTCGGTCTGTCCGTCCGTCTGTCCGTCCGTCCGTCTGTCCGTCCGTCTGTCTGTCCGTCTGTCTGTCCGTCTGTCTGTCCGTCTGTCTGTCCGTCGGTCTGTCCGTCGGTCTGTCCGTCGGTCTGTTCGTCGGTCTGTCCGTCCGTCTGTCCGTCCGTCTGTCCGTCCGTCTGTCCGTCCGTCTGTCCGTCCGTCTGTCCGTCCGTCTGTCTGTCCGTCTGTCTGTCCGTCTGTCTGTCCGTCTGTCTGTCCGTCTGTCTGTCCGTCTGTCTGTCCGTCTGTCTGTCCGTCTGTCTGTCTGTCTGTCTGTTTGTGTCTCTGTCCGTCCGTCCGTCCGTCCGTCCGTCCGTCCGTCCGTCTGTCTCTCTGTCTGTCACCAGGCTGTATCTCATGAACCGTGATAGCTAGACAGTTGTTTTCACAGATTTAACAACAAATACTAAAAATAGAATAAAATAAATATTTTAATGGAACTCTCATACAATAAAAGTTTTTTGCTCGACTTTAATAACGGCAACAGGTAGATGCTAATGTTGTATAGATGTACCTACTAATGTACAATATAATGGTACGGAACACTTCGTGCGCGAGTCCAACTCGCACTTGGCCGGTTTTTTAATCTATCGCCATTTCGTATCGTTGTCAATACCATTATTGACGTGTCACTATTGATTAAAGTTAATATAATGAACCTCCAACAAAGTAGGTACAAGTGTAATAAACAATTACATTTCAAGAACAGCTGCACAATGATGGATGAGACAACGTTAATTTACCGTTCGATATTAAACTTTTGATTAAGTGACAAATTTCCTTGTAACGTTTAGCTTCCAGTAAAACATAGGCCAAACTTTAGTTTGCAATTAGTGCGAAGTTGCCCATGGTTTAGTTTACATAACTACATCGCCCACAATTTTCCATTTAAACACAGGACACAAAAAATGTTCTTTATACGGAACAATAATATATTTGATTAGAAACATGTAGAAATGCATTCTTGTTTTGCTTCAGAAAATCTACGCCTTAATTTTTATGAATACTTCCATCCGAAATTGTTTTGGCAGGCATAAAAATACATAATTATATTATGTTTAAAATAACCAAAAAACTATGTTTTAGCCTCAAATTATAGAAATAATACTGACTCGAAATTGTAATTGATTTTGTAGCTTGTATTTACTGTGGTAGGTTTACATTGTATTCTGTCTTTTAAAGTTATTTAACGTTATTTATTTTCAAATTCAGCTCCCTTGAAGCTTTATTAGATATACCATTGAGTCCGTATATTAGCATTCGGTAAGTGTCTGCTTGTTCTACACAAAGTTTAACTTTAATCCAACAAACAGTGAGTAAATTAAAACCATGAAAATTTAGCGCTGAGTTCTCTACTGCACGTAATTTGTCGGTTTTTCCGCCAGAGGACGTGATGGCGTAATTTGAAGGAGTAATCGCTGTGTAATACGATTTCCTTGTTTTCGAATCGTATTAAGTAATAGGTACCTATTGACTTGTTGCAAACGGGTAATTTATCTTACGATGCTCGGGTTTATGTGCCCATGATAGAAGTGGTCACTTACAATCATGCACACCTAGAGCAGAGGTGTCTTAACGTCGTGCTGTTCAACTAGTAGTGATTAGTTACAAACTTAACTAAAAAGAATTTAGAAAAAAAGTAAAAACTAAGTACAATGCTGCTGCGTTATAATGAGTCACTTCTTCATCCTCAGCTTTAATCTTAGTTTTTATGTGATTTATCTGGTGTCGGAGAAACAAAATCTGTCAAACACAATTAATAACGTAGAGAAACTGTAAGCTTTCGTAACTTCCAGGTACTTGTTCTCTCAGATACTCGAGATTATCAATGGACCTGTCCAGGTACTGAACAAACTGTTGGTCACCCGAGCGGCAGTCGGTGCGGCAAAACTTGGACCGTCTCGCCGCCATCGCCAGGACTCGCCGCTAACCGCACTCGCGTCTCATGTCTTGCTGTTGTTTTCGTTATGACCGTTCATTTCACTTGTTTAGTTACTAGTAACCGCCCTCGCTAAGCTTCGGTTTTCGTATAGATCTCATTGTTTTAAATAAAATATAGCCTATGTTACTCAGAAATATCAGAGCATCCTATTGGTAAAAGAATTTTTGAAATCGGTCCAATAGTTTTGAGTTATTCCATTACAAATAAACCCACAAACATAAAATCAAAACTTTCTTCTTTATAATATACGAGTAACCGCCCTCGCTTTGCTCCGGTTTTCTTATTTTTTTACACCTTATTGGAGTTTTATTAAGGATCCCTAATTTTTTGAAAATATAATATAGCCTATGTTACTCGGGGATAGTGTAGCTTCCCAACAGTGAAAGAATTTCTGAAATTGGTTCAGTAGTTTCGGAGCCTATTCAAGGCAAACAAAAAGTCAAATCTTTCCTCTTTATATATTAGTAGGGTAAAGTCTAGTAATATTGGCACTCCCCCAACGATTGACACCTTTTTCGTATTATGTCCTAAACTAAGCATAAATTATTATTTTTAAGTATGGTAACTTTACTTTTAATTAGTAAAATTTTCATTTCATAAAATGGCAACATTTTCGTAGTTGATTTTCCCGCCATTTTGTATCTGTCGATTTTTTAAAAGTAGCGGGAAACGTGGGTTGCAGTAGACTGATGAAAATTAAGAAAAACAGAAGGCGGGACTAACATTGTGTGACGATTTTTATCGCCCCTGGTAAGTAAATATATAAGTTTGGTGTTGTTTCTGTTAAATTATATCGTAAATAGATGTGGTTTTCACGATTTTACTAACTTTGCCTTAGGAAACATTACGTTTTGCTAGTGCCAATCATTACATTTTTATTTGTACTAGGCTGTAACGATTGACACCCCGTACGGATCAAAATATTTTTACGTAGAAATTAGAAACTGTTGAAATACACAGTTATTTATCAGTAGGGAGCAATTGCCCTCGCTTCGCTTCAGGTATCCTATGCCTTAGTACCCACACTACCCAACTCAAACAAAATTTTACACGCGATTTTTTAAATTGGTGACTTTATTTGTAAACCGATTGAAACAGAATTAAGATCTAAGTGTTACTCTTTAGAGTACGTTGTTGATTGATTGTTAGGTTGTACGAAATTTGCCATTCATCATCATCATCATCACCACCATCCATCATCATCATCATCACCAACATTCATCATTATCACCATCATCGTCATTATCACCATCATCATCATTCATCATTCATCATCATCATCATTCATCATCATCATCATTCATCATCATCATCATTCATCATCATCATCATCCTCCATCATCTCCAGTCATCATTATCATAATCATCATTCGTCATCATCATCGTACATCATCATTCATCATCATCACCATTCATCATCATCATCACCGCCATTCATCATTATCACCATCATAATGAGCATCGTCATTCATCATCATCACCATCATCTCCAGTCATCATTATCATCATAACCATTCATCATCATCATTGATATCCATTCTTTTGGGATGAAAAGCAGGATACTGTAATTTTAATTCACAAACATCCAAACATCTAAACCTAACATCTAAATTTTAATAGAATCTGGATCCAATTCTAAATTCTCGCGGACGAAGTCGCGGGTAGAAGCTAGTGTACTCATAAATAAATAAAAAGTAACAAAAAATAATCATTTCATTTACATAAACTCTAAAACTCCCTATAGGTACTTAGCTTTTCAATGCGAATTAATGTACCCACTAGGTGTCAATCGTTACAGTCTCGCAGGGTGTCAATCGTTACATCAGGGTGTCAATCGATATAGTTTTGCGCCCTTTTAGTTTGAAACATTATTTTTCCTTGATTAAATTATTTAAACTGCACTAAAATTCATATTAATCTTCTCCTTGATAATTAAACATTATATTTAAAACAAAAAAATATTGGATTTTCAAAGCAAACAACATTAAAATGACAAAAAATGTTGAGAAAACGCTTAGGGTGACAATCGTTGGGTATTTTACCCTATGTTGTAGAAGTATAGATATGTGTATAGTGTAGATGAATATTGTTCTATTAATGGGTCACTGGTCATGTATCTCTAATAATTGAAAAGCGTTGTAGCGCACTACTGGCCGAGTGACATGAGTTTCTCTCCTAGTTGTTGTAGGATACAAATAGGGTTGGATCACTTGGATCACACTTCACCACGTTGCTCCAATACGAACTGGTTTTTAGTCGCCCAATCCAATTGTCAGAAGTTTTTTGCCACTTGAAATCTTCCATCTTGATATTTTAATCTTATTTGATGGCAATAACCGGGACCAATGCGATGGCTTCACATTCCCTTCGAAGCATAGAAGAAATTTTACCAGCAACAATACATTATTACACCGACTTCGTCATACATATATTTATTACTAGCTGTTGCCCGCAGCTTCGCATGCGGAAATTATGCTTATCATATTTGTACCCTTGCGGAAGAAAATTTAAAAACAGGTTAATTTATATTGAAGTACTTATATTTAGGAATTTATATACTGAAACCTACGATACAATCACAAATCATTCCTCAGGAAACAGATTTTGAAAAATAAACAACATTAACATTAATTTCATGTTCTTTTTCATGAAAAATTTTGAAAAACTCGAAAACATGTATTCCATCAATTAAATGAGGAATGTTTGTTGCAAATTTAAAGCAAATCGTTGATATTTTAAAAATATTCCATACTAAGTTTCATCTTGTTTCCGGGGAAAACTTTTAATTGTATCTTAACGAAAAGTTTTTTAAAACGTGATCCAGAGCTTAAGGAACAACTTAACTAATTTCCGTCGAAGTCAATTCAAGGGTTTTCATGTGATGCCCGGACGGACAAACAGATAGACAAACAGACAATAATTTTAAAAACAAATTTTTGTCTGTTTGGCGCTCTAACACGTTATTGAAGTGCCCCTAACAGAAATTTTGAAAAAATATTTAATGTACAGAAAACTGGCTCTTGGGTTTTATTAAAAAAAAAAACAAAAAGGTTCCGTTATTTCCATCCATCCAGGACAAGTAACACCACCAGATCCTAAATGGATCAATGATTAACTGGTTTTACGATGTCAACAAGAACACACTCTCTCTCTCCTTCTCTCTCTTCTTCTCTCTCTCTTTCTCTCTCTCCTTCTCCCTCTCCTTCTCCCTCTCCTTCTCCCTCTCCTTCTCCCTCTCTCGCTCCCAGTTCCTCTCTCGCACTCGGTCCCTCTCCCGCTTTCTATCCCACTCCCCCTCCCTCTTCCGCTTCCTGCCCTTTCCCTCTCTCTCCCTCTCCCGCTCCCGGGCCCTCTCCCGCTTCCTGTCCCTCTCTCCCTTTCCCGCTCCCTGTCCTTCTCCCTCTCCCATTCCCGGTCCCTCTCTCGCTTCCTGTCCCTCTCTCCTCCCCCTCTCGTCCGTAAAGTCCTCTCCACAAATTATTTGTTTCTCACTATAAGCTTACATATTAATTTTCATATTTCTGAGTTTGGAAATGACAAAGTTCTGGAAAATTTTGCAACCTCTTTATTTACATCTTAGGGGATGATATTCCAAAAAACCTGTTACAATTAATTTTTGTTTCTAATTATAAGTTAACATATAAAATTTCACATTACTGAGTATAAAAATGACGTAGTTTCTTAAATATTTACAACCCCTTAGTATTACCCCTTATGGGGTTGAATTTCGAGAAAACCGTGATACAGTTATTTTTTGTGTCTAACTATAAGCTTATATACAAATTTTCACCCTTCTTACTTCAAAACTGACGAAGTTCCCATACTAACTTCCACAACCTTATTCAACCCTTTAGGGGTTGATTTTCCCAAAAACACATAACCTCTAAATTTTGTTTCTAATTTTGAACTAATATACAAATTTTCATGTTTTTAACTTCAAAAATAACGAAGTTGCGTACTAAGTTAAATTGAAGAAATTAACCCTTTAAGGGATGATTTTCCAAAAAAATGTGTTAAAGTTAACTTTTGTTTATTACTATAAACTTACATAAAAAATTTCAAATTTATAAATCAAAAATTGACAAAGTTGGTTTGTATGAAAGTGACTTCTAACCCGTATTTTTACCCCTTAGGGGATGAATTTCCAAAAATCCGTTCTTAGTGGACGTCTCCTTAGCATAAACTATCTCCCTGCCAAATTTCATCTCAATCGGTTCGACAGTTTCTGAGATTTTTTGTTTAATCAGCGGTGTGTCGCTTTTCAATTTTATATATATAGATCTTCCACACGAAAGGCTCGAGTTCGAACATGAACTTATATATTTTTTCAAAGTAGTTAGGTATACTATTATTGTGACTTAGATCAGAAAAAAAATTAATTATAATTATTATCATTTGGTTAAGGAAATAGCCTCATTAATTAAGCTTTTGGTTATCGTAATCGATAATTTTGGTAATAGAGTGAGTCTACCTTCAAAATTCAAGTCTCCTTAACAATACTTATGTCAACCCAGTTCTCTTGAAGCAGTGGTACTCAATCTTTTTCATAAGGGCCACAAAGTCGTGTTAGCTATGGTGTTGCGGGCCGCTAGAAAAAATGGAATTAAATTATATGGGTGAATATCAAATCGGCAAATTTTACGTGTCCAGGTTGAGAATCGAGGTGTAAAATGATAGAATGTTTCTAATTTTTTTATATAGTAAACTACGTAACTTTTAATTGGGGCCACATTGTTTTTTTAAATATATGTGTATATAAAAAATCAGGATAAAAAAAATGACTTAAAATTCAAGTTTGGTGGTATGTCCCAGCTCCATTTTTTGATATAATTTCATTCACCACAGTGACAATTGATGTTAAAATAAAAAATATATAATTTCGTTAGTATACCCATAAGACACATTATCTAAAAATGACTAAACCATATTATAAAATCTTATTTAACATCACAGGATACTCGATCAAAGTTTGTCCAAGAAAAAACCAAAATCTTGGGTGCACTTGTTCAACTTACTAAAACATGAACTTTGTTGCGTATGCGATCATTTAAGTTTTATTATTTCGCATGGCACAGTTGTGTGGTAACGTTTTAGTGTAACGGGTATGTGATTAGAGCTGTGACTTCCCTCCAAAACAAAAGTACCCGCTTGGGTGGCACAGGGGGACAAGAATTGTTCAATTTTTGGTGGATCGATTTGCTGTTTATTTTAAAGTGCTTTTATAGTGAGCTACACGTTAAAGGTAGTGATTTGGATTACGCATAAAACAGTTATATACATTTAATTGTAACTTAAAACCCCTATTTTTAGAGATTTTTTTATGCATGGTTCCAAGTTTGGTGGCTCAATTTTGGTGGCTTTGGTGGCGTTTATGCGTGACCAAAATTTAAAACGAGCCACTTGACCGAAACTAGGGCTTCAAAGTGTTCGCCAGGGATCTGTCTATTGGGCAAAGTCAGCTTACGAGGTAGAAGACAGATTCTAGCACCATGGTTTCGCCGAAATCTGAAGTTCTGAGAGACGTTCGTATGCCTCCTCTCAAGCTCCAGCTGCCTGCGAGGATAATAACAAGCAAGCTAAATTGACCCGACACTACACACAGGATATCCCGGACGCCGCCTGTACGAGTATAAGATAAGAGAGGCTCTCAAACAGCTTAAAAAGAAAAACGCTCCGGGAAATGACGGATTCACAACAGCTGATGGGAAACCTCTACTAATGACGCTCCAATAGCTGTTCGTTTCCGTCATCAATACTGGAACTACCCTGGAAGCGTGCAGCAGAACTGTGGTGACTCTGTTCTTAAAGAAGGACCAAAAAGCCCTTTTGAAGAACTAAAGGCCCATTGCATTTATGAACCACGTTTGTAAGCCGTTTGCGAGGGTGCTCACAAATCGCATGGTAGGTTTGATGACTTCCAGCCTCCCGAACAAGCAGGATTCCAAAAGGCTACATAACCAAGGACCATAATATACACACACTGAGGCAGATTATACAAAAGACCAAGGAGTATAATCTGTTGTTACGTGTTGCTTATGTAGACTATGAGAAAGACTTTGATTCTATCGGTATCAGTATCGGTACTTAATTCTCATATCGAGGTGTTGAAGTGTTTGTAATTATCAGGTACCATTTCCGTCAGAGTATACGACACAGCTGCGGACCCTATTCAACTGCAGAGAGGCAAGAGAGTCAGGCAAGGGGACGTCATATCTCCTAAACTGTTCACTGCTGCGTTGGAAGACGTGTTCAGGCTGATGGAATGGAAACAACGTGGCATCATCGTGGTCAATGGAGACATCACACACTTGCGATATGCCGATGATATAGTCATTCTGGCGAGATCTGGAGGAACTTGGTAAAATGATAGGGAATTGAACAGCACCACAATCGGGAGGTCTTAACATGGACAAGATGAAAATCATGTCCAATGTCCATATCATATATGTATGCACGTCCAACTTCGAGAAATAAGTCACTCGTAGAATTCAACTCGATTGCGATGCGTTCGGGAAACTGCATCATATCTTGTCGGCCAAAACACTATCTCAGTGCCTGAAGTCGAAGGTGTTCAAGCAGTGTGTGTAGCCAGTGATGACATACGGCTCCGAGACGTCGTGATTTATTACTATTGGCCTTATTTATAAGTTCAAAGTCACACAGAGGACGGAGAGAGAGAGAGAGAGCGGATGGAGAGAGCTATGCTCGGTATTTCTGTACGTGAACGAATCAGAAATGACGTAGACGAACAATAATAACTGACATAGCTCATCGAGTACGCCGGGTGAAGCGGCAATGGGCTGACCACATAATTCGAAGGACCGATGACCATTGGGGAAGAGGTCCTCGAATGGCGCCCACATCTTGGAAAAGGGAGCATTGGAAGCCCCCAACCAGGTGGACTGACGACCTGAAGAAGACAGCAGGCACCCGCTGGATTCAGAAGGCACAGGACTGGTCAGAGAGGCGCAAGTTAGGGGAGGCCTGTGTCTAGCAGTGGATCTCCAAGGGCTGATGGATTGATAGATGTTAAATAATAATATCATGTTTTTTAATAATAGAGAGTTTTATAAAACGATGAAAGTAATTGATAATTCCCAAGAATTCGTGATATTAGCCACTTTGAGCTTTATTTCATTGATTTTAGAGCCTATGTTCCAGAAAAATCCAATTTAGGTGTCACTGATTTTCAATTTTGGTGGGTACTTTCGATTTTGGTGGGCGATTTTCAATTCTGGTGGCCACACTAGACTTTGAACTTAAATATCTCAAAAAGTTATCCACATATTCTCATACCTCTTGAAGGTTCTTCTAGCTTAGACTTTCTATTCTTATACCAGGTTCTCATTTTTCACGAAAACTGAAGAGAAAATTTCGCCACCAAAATTGAAAAAAAATGCACGTTTCTGATATTCACCCATATTACAAATAACTTAAAAACTAACCTTTGCACTATTTCCTGTATAAAATATATTATTTAAAAGCTGTAGATCATTAGCTAAAGTTTATGCACAACCTCAGGAATACGTTGTGTATTCTATATTCGGAAGTTTCTTGGTGGTCATAATAGCAGGTTCTGTGGTATAAGTAAAAACATATTGATAGTTATTCTGACGGGAAGATAGCAATGTTGTACTCGTATAAATAAATAAGAAGCGACAAACCGGTCACGTGTTGATCGATTGTGGCGAACAAAGCACATTCACTGATGCACATTTCATTTCACACGATGTACAAGGCGTCGAGAAAATGTATTCAGTACACCTACCTACTTAATATTTAGCGCTAGCGTATGTTTTTTTTTTTTTTTTTTACACGAATAAGTTAATGCTTGACCACAATCCCACCTGATGGTAAGTGTAGATGTGGTCCAAGATGCTGAGCACATTAACTTAGAAAAAGCCTATTCACTCTTTTCTTGAAGACATCCACGTCGTAGGCTGGCGGGAACGCCGACGCAGGCAAGTTAATCCAGTCCTTCGCGGTGCGTATAACGAATGACGAGGCAAACCGCGTCGTCCGTACCGGCGGGATGTTCACGACGAAAGGATGGATACCCGCCGTGCGTCGTGTCGTTCGATGGAGAAACGGAGATGGGGGAATTATCTCAAACAATTCCTGCGCACACTCTCCGAAATGTGCCCTGTAGAAAACCGAGAGGCTGGCTACTTTGCGCCTGTGCTCGAGGCTTTGAAGATTCAAAGAAGAAGGCAGTCGGTATAATCCAAGGACACATTCCGAAAAGTAGGAGCCAAGGTGAACGTGCTCTTCTTGGCGGTGAATAGACACGTCTGCGTTTTAGTGGCGTTGAATCTCACAAGATTGGCTTCGCCCCACTCGGACACAGCCCGAAGTGTCAGATTCACACGAGCCACCATGGCCTCTCTTTCAGACTGAATTTCGTCCCGACTGGCCCTGGAACTTGGTAGGTATCTCTCTACCACTGTGCTATCGTCTGCGTACCCATAGATACCGGGCATAAGCAGGTCATTTATATGTAGCAGAAATAGAGTGGCAGAGAGAACGCACCCCTGAGGAACTCCGGCATTTGTAGCCATCGTCTTCGATGAACAGCCATCGACTACAACGCGGAAAGACCGGTCGCTCAGGAAGTTTTTTACCCAGTCGATAAGGCCAGGGGATATGCCGTAAGCTGGAAGCTTGCTTAGAAGGCTAGCGTGCCAGACCTTATCAAAGGCCTTCGAGACGTCAAGGGAGACAGCAAGTGCCTCCCCATTTTTCTCGAGGGCCTCGCCCCATATATGTGTGGCATACGCTAGAAGATCTCCTGTTGATCGGTTTCGGCGGAACCCGTACTGCCGATCGCTAAGGAGATCATTCTGTTCTAGGTATGCCATGAGGCGCCTATTCAATATACGCTCCATAATCTTGCAGAGTATGGAGGTAATTGAGATAGGCCGATAGTTCGCGGGGTCAGCACGGCTACCTTTCTTGGGCACGGGCTGCACGTTGGCAAGCTTCCAGGATTGAGGCACTGATCCAGTCTCAATTGAGAGGCGGAACAGACGTGTCAATACAGGAGACAACTCGGGTGCACATTTCTTGATTACTATCGCTGGAATACCATCCGGTCCGCTGGCTTTATTCACGTCTAGACACCGCAAGGTTTTAAGGACTTCTTTGTTTGTAATACGGATCTCCGGCATAGAGATACCGCAATGAGTCAACTGGGGTGGTACGTTATTGCTGACATCCAGACGCGAATTCTCAGCAAAAAGAGATGCGAATAAGTCCGCTTTCTCTTTAGCTGTATGAGCCAGGGAACCATCCGGTTTTAGCAGCGGAGGCAGTGTAGGCCGACAGAAATTATTCTCGACCGCTTTGGCGAGAGACCAAAAAGCTCTACTACCGGACGGTTGGGTAGAGAGTTTTTCGCCGATGTGAATAATGCGGACGGAATTTGCCTTCTGTAATGCCTTTTTGTAAGACTTGGCGGCTTGATTAAAAGCTTTCTTCTTAGCGCTGACATCCGGAGCTTTGCGGCTTCGAGCATCCACCCAGGCTAAGTAAGCTGAATGCTTGCGCTGCTCAGCTTGCTCACATTCGGCGGTGAACCATGGGCGAGCTTTGCCACCGATGGGTACATCAGAAAAAGGGATGAAATACTCCATCGCTTGACGTACCACATCGGTTATAGCATCCGCGCAGCTCGACGGATCGTCAGAAGAGAAGCAAAGCTGCCGCCAAGGATAAGATGCGAAAAAGTGTCGCATCTCATCCCAATCTGCTGACTTGTATCGCCACATTCGTCGGTTACCACGGGGCTCGCAGTCCGGAGGGGAATATGTCGATACAGATTTCACCAGACAGTGATCAGAAGTTCCCAGTTTTAAGAGCTTTTTTAATCGCAAGAATTGAAGAAATTACTTGCTTAGAGAACTTAACTAAAATAATTGTATACTTACCTTCGTACAATAAAAATATAGTTATGTAGTTTTTGAAATTTTGAATTTTGGGCGACAGGGTAAAATAACTCCCAAAAGGGACATTGAAAGAACATTAAAACTGCGTTCACACATTCATCTCTCCAGTGTTGTAATACAATATACTTTAGTGTTCCATGTGATTATCTTATAAAATGATTTTAGGCAGAGTTTTAATGAGATTTAGTTGGAGTGAGCGAGTACAGCTACACTTGATGATTGAATTATTCAAGCTCGGGTGCCTGTGAGCGCAGAGCTTGCGTAATTTAAAATTGCGGTGTTAAAGTACGGCAGGTGTCTCACCATGCAACTCAAAAATATATCTTTACCTACAAATTTAATATAACAAAGCTGAAGAGTGGTTAAGAATTTTTGTGTTTGTTTGCGTGTTTGATCTGTCTAATTTCAGAGACGGCTTAACCGATTTGAACGTGGTTTTCACTGCGGTATTGTAGTTAGATTAGGGAAGGTATATTAACCGACATTACCGACGCAAATGCAATGTGAGTGAAACGAGTAAGTATAATGTTATTGTTATCTTTGTGTTATTTGCGTCGATACATCCACGAACACAGAGATGTATGCAGAATCGCTAAGAAAATATATCTTAGATACGGCGCCAAAGAACATCTGACCCCGACTGTATTTACAGTCTATAATCAAATTAAGAGACGTGCAATGTTAATGCACCTAAATACGCATGCTGTATTCATCCGTAATTAAAATTACAGATGGATTAACTTTAAGACCTAGTTCTATAAGAATTGCTGGTTTTTGAAATTTTGTGGATGATCCTATAAATAAATAAATAAATAAATAAATTAATTAATTAATACATAGCCATGAATATAATAACAAAAAGTGAAAATTTTTTACAACAATTTAAGCTTATTTTAAAGACTAGATTTCCAAAGATATCGCTCTACGTCGATAGAACGGCACTTGCCTAATTAAGTTTGGACTGCGGCTTGAAGAATGTTAAGATATTTATGAGGTGAAGTTTCAGTTGGCAGCACATGCCCGCAGTCAATGTGGGGAACAATAGCTATATAATGGAGTTTCCTTTCAATGCCTAACTTTGGGAACTTTACCTCAGGAGCTGTGCTTACCGTGCGAGGCGAAGTTTATTCGTTTGGTGTAATTAATAACTTCCTGTATATTTATAACTTACGAACGCAAACTTTAACAAATAGCTTATTGTCAATGATAGTACCAAATATGTACTTAGTTATAAAGCCCTTTGTTGCCCAGACAATGCTTACTTACATGCATCTAACTTCTATATGTAAGTAATACAATTAATACAGTAAGTTTTAGTTATTTAGTGTTTGTTTGTTTTATTTGAATTCGTTCAAACAATGGTGATCATGGTTCTATGTATATACTTAGATATGTACACATAACTATAACCTCATTAACTAATTTTGATTTCATTTTCAACTCAACTTTACCCTGTAGTGGATAGCTGATAAGGATTGAGATTAATAAAATCATATGCAAGTCATTGCAAGTGTCCACATCTAAGAATTAATTAATTTCCCAACTAAGCAGTCCACTGCATTTTCCATGCTAAAGGTGTACCTTGAAGATGAGTCTGGATTTCCTGAGCACTTTGATTAGACTACAGCCAGGATTTAATTTAGCTAATCCTGAATTACGTTGGGTAGATAAGATCTTACATTTTGAATATAATGTCCTGTTTGAATATGTTTGTATGTGTGGGTCACGAAATAAAAAATATGATATAATAAAATGTTATATACGAAATAATATACGAAATAATGTTTACATTAAAATACACAGTATAGAGGTTATTGATTACGAAATATTAAAAACACCTTTTCAGTGTTATTTGTAACCTTCTATAAAAAACCTACAAAACATTAGTAAAATCACATGATAAATGAAATCAACTACAAAAACACTTTCGATTAATTACCAGGTTTAATTTGTAATTTCGTCCGGACGAAGTTAGCAAAATGTAGTCTTTCATATTTAAAAGGATTCTCCAAGTTGAACATTAAAAGTCGAGTAAAACCTTCATAAAGGCTTCAGTAGAGCGTGTTCGTCGAGATTTAAATTAATTAGTTAAAGACATTAGCACCTGAATGTAGGACGCGTTGCGAAATTAATGATTCCGAAGAGATTAGCTCGTAGGACATGGCTTTCCGCGACGAACCCTTTGGGTATTGCGATGAGAAGCGTTCATATAAGAACCTGGATTCTTCTTCTAATATTACACTCCATATGAATAAATAACTATGGATTTTAAAGGGATTTTGAACTCGTATATGAACAAAAAACGCACACGAAAAAATACAAAATGTGAAAGTATTTTGTTCGATGATTACCTTTTGACCTCACTTGACCGACTGGATAGATTATTTTATTATTTACGTATACACATTACCTTAATGTTTCATTAATAATAATTAAGTAATTTTATCAATTTGATTACCTAAAATCACGTAGTTA
Source organism: Thymelicus acteon (assembly GCA_951805285.1). NCBI lineage: Eukaryota > Metazoa > Arthropoda > Insecta > Lepidoptera > Hesperiidae > Thymelicus > Thymelicus acteon. Next base: position 6,937,852 of record OX638233.1, read on the forward strand.
CCAATGATATTTAAAAAAATATAGATACGTAATAGATAGAAAAGAGCTTCAACACCCACACGGTTTCACTACATCAATCACAATGGTATATTATACGAAGGCATTTTAATGCTGTACGTCAAATGTCAAGCACTTCTGACAACAACAAAAGCGTGCGTATCGTCTTGTATTAACAGAGCGACTACGAGTAGAACGGTCAATTGCCTGTTCTTACGCTCTTCATCGTCGGTGCGCTAGTGACTATCTACCTCTCTTTTTTACATTGTAATATCATAGGTTATTACATTACAGTTTTATACATTTACCTATAAGAAGATCTCTGCTTCTGAAAACAGAATTGTTCCGCGCGGGTAGTATTATGAAAAATCTGGAATTGGATAACTATGTATATTATATTTGAATTGTATCACTGTACCTATGGTAATTATACCTAAATGTATATCTGATATTCACGATGAAGCGCAAAGTTCGAGCTGTGGTACCTCGCAATTCAACCCTACGATTCTATTGTTTTACGTCCATAATTGGCTTAACTTAACTTCACAACCAAATGTACGCAACAAATACCAGCTTATACAGTCGTTTACAGGCGTTTTTGAGCTCCTAAAAAAACTTAGTTTTTCCTTTTATTTCTAGGTTTTATACTTTTTAGATACCCAGCCGGAACACGACGATTCGTTTGGCGGCTGACTCCAGCTAGAGGGTGGGACTGGTGGGAGTAGCGGCGGACAACACAGAAAGATAATAATATCAGTAATAATTAATATTAAGAACTTAATAACAATATTGATAATATAGTCCTCGGTAAGATTAAAAAGTAAAGTTACACATAAAGTTTATTTAATTAGAAGCACCTAATTAATTCTTATATTTTGTGGGAATTATCCGTGATATTAAATATTTTATGGCGTTTAATGAAGTCCGCTGTGTTGAGATAATGAAGTAACCTAGATAAACAAACAGAGGGGTTCTGTCCTTAATAATCTCCGCTCATTTTACGTTATGAATTACACTAAATAATTTTTATTGCGACCCTAACTAAGTATTTGGATGTACCTCATTACGCACCAACATATTCAGTCGGAACCGTCCTTGATGTCAGGTAAAATTAATTCGTAGCACCTTTTAACTGAGAGTCACAGGGGCTGTCGTGTCTCGAAGGACGGGAGAAATTTATACGCCACATTACCTATTCAAAAAGGTCTCCCGGCAACAAAATAAAATGAGATCGATGGAGAGCCAAAATATAAATAGCAGTTGTTTCCCGTTCGCTCAACTCGCGTCATGTCAAATGTTTTACAAACGTGCCATTTGTATCATTGTTATCTGTCTACGTGCGTTACCGTAATTGGTTTAACGCAGTATGATATTTCGGCTTAAAATAATATTTTTACGTTCTACTCGATCCAAGAATATTTTTGGCTATGATTCTTTTAATTTACAATTGATTGTAGTTTCATTTAGTTTTATTTGATCACGTCATCAATATTACGATAGAACACGATAGAATAATGGTTCTTACAGTATTTTCACACTCATAAATCATAATCAACTTTGCAAATAATTTAATAAATAAAAGAAACAAATAAAAAGTCCTTATTATAAATGAGTTTAAAAATATTTAAGTATGAAATAATAAATTAGAGATTAATTTTCTTGGAGGTCCATGCAATTTCATAATTTGCTTTGCTTTTCTCCTCAACTCACCTATTTTTTTATTCATACTTTTCCGCGGATTTAATCAATCATGTGCCTCCACATTTACGTTGATTATTTAATTTTATTGCGGTTACGAAACTTTTATTTTTACCTTTGTTTCCCTCATAAAACACGTCCATTTCTAACAGAGAAATGCTTTAATTATGTCGAGGATTAATGCGCAGAGCACCCTGCGTAAACAATAGGCTCAATTTTTTTTTCTTAAATTCTAAATGACATCACGTTCAGTTGTGGAAATTGTTTTTACTGTACTTGCTAAATTTATTATGCTACTTGAACAATTTTCTTTATGCTATATAATTAGCTTCAACCCATTAATGGCCCACTACTGGGCACGGGTCTCTCCTCTTGAGGAGGCCTAGAGCATACTCCACCACGCTGCTCCAGTGCGGATTGGTGGAGGGGTTAGTGGCCAACCCGAGTGTCGGAAGTTTTCAAACCGCCCGAGGGCCTCCGACATGGCTTAACGACTGTTATCTTATGATAACAACCGGGACTGACGGCTTTACGTGCCCTCCGAAGCACGGAAACACTCAAGAAATGTTTGCAACTAGCGGTCACCCATCCAACTACCGACCGCGCCCGCTGTTGCTTACCTTTGTCGATCGGTTAGGATCGACGCAAGCCGCCGGGCTATGAGCGCTTCTATATAATTATAATTTTATTTCTGCTATATAATTAACTACTATAAAAAATATTGACTGTCGATATTTTTGTATCACACACACTTACATAGTGTGGTCATCGGTGGGTGAATCGTCCAATAATAATATTAATACCTACTTATAAAATAATTTATAAGTCTTCCATCCATAAATCGGTAAATTGGTAAAAGGACTAATGTTACTAGCAGGAATAACATTGTCTTCTCAATTCACACACAATTCTCACAATTCACAATCTCCGTGTGTTACATTTAGCTAACAATTTTAAATTTAACTACTTCAATACATAGATTATCTGAAAAGCTTATGCAATAAAAGAATTATACCCATTTCCCGGTGCACTGTTTAAATTGTGTACTTTAGTTTGCTTTTCCAATATAGCCAGGTCTAGCCATTTCATTTCAGGTCATTGTAAAAGTTTAATTTGGTTTTATTTTAGAGAATTCGCGTCGAATAAATTACGGTTTCCTCATTGTTTATACTCGTAGCCCAACTGCCAAGGAAGGTTTATGTTTTTTACGCGTATGTATGTATGCATGTAATAAGTATTCTTTATTACATCATATCTTCCAAACCGCTGTACCAATCTGTATAGTTAAGATATTGATAGATTCCCTTGATAACCCAAGTGTTCTTACTTAGATAAGTAAAATTATGCCTTTGTTTGAAGTATAAAAAAATAAAAATAATCGAATAATACAATATGGATATTAAACTAAGAAACTCACCCTAAGGATTTCAGAAAGGTAGCTTTTTTGATAACATTCGGGATTTTTATTTTTAAATATATGCTACCTAGTTGTTTATACGGAACTAACTAAACGTTAAGTAGAACGATGTTTTATAAACCTAACTTTGTATGTACATAAAAATAAAGTTAACTGGCGTTACTCTGTGGAAATTATTTTGGGGTGCTTGTAACTTCTCAAATTGACCAAATTTTTGTTTATGGTTACTTTATTCGGAAAACATACAGTGACTATAGGTAATACTATGCTAACATACAGTGTTATTCTGAACACCTTAAGTTTTATGTTTATGTTTATGTTATTTCTATGTTTCTGAAGAAAAAATAGCCTATCATGCCATTATATTCCACAATTAAAATTTTCATACTTGTAAGTAAACCTTTATTGAAATTGTTTCAATATTTAAAAAAAATACATTTTTTTAAAATTGTAGCTGTGTTTATAAACAATTTTATACGACGACACTCGACTCAACCTAAGCAGCACTCTAGCGGCGATTTCGCTGTGATCACTGAATCGAGAAACATTGCTCGCTCTAGTCAAGTTCAAACTTAGCTATTTTCATTAAAAAGATGGTTAAATGTCGATCTTGTGGAACTCATGTCCTTTGAAATTTCTACTTTTTAGTGTCTCTTCTTTTTATTCCAAAATCTTAAAAAATAATATCTTTTGAATACTTTTAGGCTCCATAATAATTGTAATTTTACAATGTATACAATACAACAATTAAAATAAAACAATTATTAAAACACTTATGCCCCAACTCAGAGTCACTAACGGTTACTTAAATCGCTCCTTAGTAATGAATCATCATACAAATTCTGTACTAAGGAGCGATTTAAGTACCCGTTAGTGACACTGAGTTGGGGCGTTAGGTATAACTTGTTTTTGTCACTTGCTACAGACAGGAAAAAGTTTAATTATCTTCATTTAAATCTTTAATTTCCTGATTGGACTCCGTTACAGCACAGAATACATAATACTTAGTACCTATTGGTTACACTTTAATTTTATTCGTAAGGATATTTTAATTTTTTTTTCTCAAAACATGTTTCATTTTTTACGTGTTTGTACTATACGTGCACTACGTTCAGTACAAAAATAGGTACTACTTGTTTATTCTTTAAACAATTGTAGAAATTATTTATGGTAAGTACCTACTCTGTAAAGATATTTGGGTCAGTACAATTAAATATGAATCGGGGAACAATGAAAGCCTGACAACCGCGCGCCTGCAGTTGCTGGCTACGGTTTGGGTTGAATAAACAAACATAATGGTAATCAATCAATCAACAATTTGTATTGTATTATAGACAGATTATTCATTAAGTACATACTTAAAATAATGTAGTTGATACGATGGAATATAAGGAACGACCTTCCATTCATTCATCACATATACTATTTTGATTCTGAACATTTTAAATCCAGTAGATTCATTCAGTCCTTTCCATTCTTTTTTACAGCTTATATCTTCAAATTATGTACACTCTGAACTTCTGAAGTATGTCACTTTGCTAAATAACGGACGAGTTTATAGCGAAGGGTCCTGTTGGAGGATGCTAGGCTCTGTAGTATCTAGTATAATCCCGACGGCACTTGCATGAACCACTAATACATAGCAATATGCACCTTTCATACTTTAAAAAAAGTTTAAAAATCTTACAAATCTTTAAATTAATAAACACTGCCGCTGTAGCCTTTTAACTGACTCTCTGAAACTGAAGTTACACAAAATTCTAGTGGTCTGTGTTCCAACCACATCCGACAACAAAATGCCGCAGGGTTGCCGTTGCGATACAATAGCACGGTATTTCTACGTAATTTGCACTAAGAATTTAGGCATGGCCAGTGGAGTGTGGCCGCGCAAGTTATGCTGCAGTAATTTCACAAAAAGCCCGGTGAATAAGTGAAGCGCCCGCAGCGCCGCGTCCGTTGGCTCGTGAAATATCTCGGTCTACCGTTCAGTTCGAGTCGCTCGCCTGCATGGCTCATTTTTCTACGTGTCCAGTACTAATTTATCTGTTAACACCGAAATAAATGAGACGTGTATTCTTTGCTTTTATTCTGTAAAGACCACACACAGTATTAAATTAACTAATCGCTAAGATCCGCTAAAGAAAAGAGCTTAAAGTTTTTTAAATACTCGTACATAATCATTTCTCTTCTTTTTGTCCCCGAAAAAGTAAAGAAAAAAAAAAGTTGTAGCCTGTGACCCGATACACGTATAATTGTACACGTATTAATTATCTAAACCAGAGAACCAATATATTTAATGTTCACTTATAATACCACAAGAGCTTCAAAATTATCGGGTATTTCCCGATAGGTTCGTTGCAAACAAATGAAGGAGTCAAGTTTTTCAGGTTAAAAAATCACGAGCGCGAAGCGCGAGTGATTTTTCCTGAAAAACTTGACGATTTTATTTGTTTGCAGGGAACCTTGAGGGAAATGCCAGATAATTTTGAAGCTCGTGTGGTATTCGGGGGATTATTTTTCCAATTTTCACAATTGAATTCAACCTGTCAGTTTGACGTGTGGTTAATTTGACTGGATCATGTTTTGTTTTTTATATATAGCAACTACCAGAGAAAATTTTCAAAAAATTATCAGTATAATACCATGTAGGTTGTACCACGTGACGTCGAATGGTGCAATTCTATTGGTCGATATTTGGGTCGGAAAAATAATCGATATAATACAACAAAGAGTCATTACGTGCTAATGGGCTGGCGTATGCCAACCTTATTTTTTGCGGTATCTTTCACCTAAAACACGGCGCTTGTTTTACGAAGCACATCAAACCTAATGGCTTCTACAATCTACACGATACACAATAGCTACAAGAAGTAAGTATAAGCTACATGTTGGAATCCATAAGATAACACACACTCACAAGAATTATTGGTAATTGAAACGCATTAAAAAATTATAATGAGAGCATCCCTTTTTTTAACCGACTTCCAAAAAGGAGGAGGTATTCAATGCGACTGTATTTTTTTATGTTTGTTACCTCAGAACTTTCGACTGGGTGAACCGACTTTGATGATTCTTTTTTTAATCGAAAGCTGGTGCTTGTCATGTGGTGGTTGTTGAAATCTTTTTGATGTCAAATGTGATTTGAATTTAAATACATAATAAAGAATAATTTGTAAATAGAACATAAAATATTATTCTTACAAATAATAATAGATGTCGCTACAAATTTATATTGTGAATCACGCTGCTGAGATTCTTTGTAAATTATATAAGTATTCGGCCCAGTGCCAGAAATAAATGAGAAAGTTTACCTGCACAAAGTCTTTACTTATTCTTAGTAATAGTACCTAACCTACCTCCGTGGTTATAATGTCCGTCGGTCGGGTCGAATCGGGTTGCTACATGGTCCTTCGAGCCGGATCCTTGCCGGCAGTCAGTGTAGTGTTCATGACCGGATCTGTGTAACTTACCGGAAGTCGGTATTCAATTACGGATCTAGGGGAATACCTACCTGTTGTTTTGGGACTCGATCGATCAACCGGAGTCTTCGGCAGAGTCCTCGTCACGCGGGTGGAGTATCACGCGAGTGTTGTCTCATCACCAAAGTGGAGGAAACTGTGAGGCGCCGATCTGACGGACGCGGATAGTGGTACGGATAAACAACCAGGAGAGTTGCCGACCACACGTTGCAGAGGTGCCGCAACGTAAGGGAATCACGGAAGGGATGTGACGTAAATGTCATGTCACAAGGTGAAGTGCAGTGAATCAGTGATTAATTTCTCCAAAACTTTTTTGAACGTGGAACTTAACTTGAACTTTTAATTTTTGAAATTTTAAACTGTCATTTTTCGTGTTTGGGAACTTCTTCCTATTTTGAATTTTATCTTGCATAAACTTGAACTTTTAATTTGAATTTTTGAATTTTTAAACTGTCATTTTACGTGTTTGGGAACTTTTTCTTATTTTGAATTTTATTAAAGTTTTCTTCGTGTTTGCAATTTGAAGTTAAAACAAATTTTATATAACTAATTTAATTTTGAAAGTATCCAATTGTTAAATATTATATGTTTTTTGCTAGAAAAAGGCAAATTTCAACTTTGCCTTTTGGCTGGCAGTATGTTGAAATCTTTTTGATGTCAAATGTGATTTGAATTTAAATACATAATAAAGAATAATTTGTAAATAGAACATAAAATATTATTCTTACAAATAATAATAGATGTCGCTACAAATTTATATTGTGAATCACGCTGCTGAGATTCTTTGTAAATTATATAAGTATTCGGCCCAGTGCCAGAAATAAATGAGAAAGTTTACCTGCACAAAGTCTTTACTTATTCTTAGTAATAGTACCTAACCTACCTCCGTGGTTATAATGTCCGTCGGTCGGGTCGAATCGGGTTTCTACAGTGGTAGTTTGAGCGAGATCTGACGAGTAGTTTTTGAGCTATCCCTAATTTTGAAGTCGGTTATTTTTGTCAAGAATTATAAGAACATGTAACCTATTTGTTCACGTTTAGGACTTGTAGTAGGTACTTGAAATAGGTTATCTTTAGCTTATTACTTAGCTACCTTTATTAAATTTATAATACAAATTCAATTTACTGCAAGTATTTATGAGTTCATTATAATCTACCGAAATAAATATAATCATGTCAAATGTCTTATTACATTTTATAACATTACTAGCTGACCGGGCAAATGTTGTTCTGCCAAAAAATTTTTAGGGGTAGGGGGGTGGGGGTTATTTCATTGTGTTACTGTGTCACAAGTTGAGGAGTGACGGGAATCCGTACAGTTTTGTTGTCTCATTCTAAAAAAACCGGCCAAGTGCGTGTCAGGCCACGCGCAATGTAGGGTTCCCAAGGTGTAAGTTTATCGACTATTACTCATTAACTACTTAAGCTAACCTAGTCGTGATAGTTTTCCTTGTAAATTCAGTGAATTTTTTCACTTGTCCATCTCCAACTTGACTCTAAGCCATAGATTACCCCAAGCAAAATTGGCTCTTTAAAACTGAATATTTGGCAACCTGAATTGAAAAACGGTTTTAGCAGACCCATAATATTTTTAGAAAGACCTTTTCAACGATACCCCACACTATGGGTTACGAGATGAAAAAAATTTCATCCCCTGTACGAGAGTTACCCGGAAAAAAATATTTTTCTTCAATATTTTTTTCTACGATTTGGAAGTTTTAATAAATATGTACATTCGTGCCAAATTACAGCTTTCTAGCACTAAGGGTCGAGGTGCTATTTTTCGAAAAGAGGGATGGACGGACGGATGGACGGATATGACGATAAGGATACCAATTTTTCTTTGGAACCCTAAAAAATTGAGATTCTTTTTTAAATCACTGTACAACGAAAGGAAGAAAAATTTTAATAAACGGTTGATTGAGACTGCAGGCTCTTGAGAAATCACTGCTCTTATTTCTTTTTGTTATTTTCATTTTACAAACGTTTAGTATGATTTCATTTATTAATAAAGAGAAGAAAAATATATAGTCGACAAAAAATAAAATCTCACTTCCAGTGAAGCGGCGAATAAATCATTTTTATACAAATCGCGTATTCGAAGGCTTTAATCTTTCATCTAAAGTTTTATAGCTCGATCATCTCTATCAAATCTATGTATGTAAAACAAGATCTTAAAAACCACTCACATATATTTTTAAGTAGGTAGGACTGTTATTTGCAAACATAATTTTAACACCTCTACAATATCTTTGTCTAGCTATTCATTTTAATTGTCATTATTCTTTACTTAATAAATTCTTTACTTAATATATATTATAAATGACAGTGTAAATTGTTGGCGTAAGATCATTAAACTTAATGGTTTTTACGCTAGTGTTGACCATAAGCGCAGTTAGCAGATAGTTTATTAGCCAGCGTGAATTATATTATAGGTCATTAAATTCATAAGGAGCATATTGAATTTAAAGAAATGCTCAAAATAAAGTGCATCCTATTTACAAAAGTCTTTTATATTGTGTTATTAAGCGAAAATTTATCATGTTTATGCTTTTGCTAACTTTGCTTATGTTTTCATAACACAGTCATAAAAGGTACTTGTTATTTTACTCTTCATTTATTTCGACTTAGGAAAAGGACGTATCTATGAATAAAAATGTAACGACGCTTTAATAACTATCTCTCTGTCTTTTTTTATGGAAATATCTGAGCGTTATTGTCTAATTTCTGAGATCGTGTCCATGACTAAGCTTTTTCACCTCCTTTAATAACGTGTAATAAATTAAATAAAGTGAGTTGGCCAGGCAACCCTACACAAACCTATCTCGATCGAACTCAAACTTCTCAAAACATTTGCCTAACTCACCTCACTTGCCTCACTTCTTGCGGAAAGAAAGTTTTTCTCTCCGTAAATAATGTTTTATATGCGTGTTCCGTGGTTGTTTTACGAAAGGCAGTATACACCTATAACATGTTCAAACATATGTTTTGGCAGAATGCGATTTGATTTATTACATTACATCACAAACACGTGGGTGTTTTTAGGTTCCGTGATATGACAAAGTACTCTTTGGTTCCGTGATAATTCGCTTGATGTGTAATGGAATTTAATTTATCAAAATAATAAAAGCAGTGATAGCCTAGCGATTAGAACGTTGGTCTCTCGAACAGAGGGGCCCGAGTTCAAATCCTGGCACGCACCTCTAATTTTCAAATATTATGTGCGTATTAAAAGTTAATTATCACTTACTTCGGTGAAGGAAAACATCGTGAGGAAACCTGCACACCGGAGAGTTCTCCATAAAGTTCTTAAAGGTGTGTGAAGTCTACCGATCCGCACTTGGCCAGCGTGGTAGACTATGGCCTGTACCCCTCACATTGTGAGAGGAGACCCCGAGCCCAGCAGTGGGACAATTATGGGTTGTTGCTTTGCTTTTGCTTTGCTTTTTAAATAATATTAGTGTAATAAAGTTGCGTTTGTATAATATTATAATATAAACATTATATATTAATAACAATATTTCATAGCGACGCAAGAAATTTATAAGTAAGTTTGATTATGGTACTGGGTTCTTAAATATTTTATTATTTTTTCATCCATGAAAAGGAAGCAAAATTAATATCAGTTATCGAACCCAAACAAAGTTGGAATGGTTATTTTCCGGCGCATTCCTTCAGAATAACGATGACTTGAATATTGGCGTCGGGAAACCCGCAAAGTTGAGGCTGAGAGATAAAAAATAGGTATAACAGAAACATGCGCCAGTCGACACGCGGCAGGACCCGCCATTGCGCTAGCCGCCATGGAGTGAACTGCCGGCAAGATTTTATTACGCGCTGTCCTACGTGGGCGAATCAACACGAACGCGCAGCGACGCGGCGCGAAGCGAAAATAACAAATAGTCGAGATGTATTGAAGTGTCCTAGGTGATCAAAAGCACGTAAAGGGCGTTGCGGTGCGGCGCGGTTTGAAGCGAACGCGATCATTTGGTTTGATAATTTTCGCGCGAACTTCAGCGGCGCGGCGTATGTCAGTGGCGGTGAAGTGACAATACGCGTGCACGTAGGACAGAGCCGCCGCTTCGCTCCGCATCGCACGGAATTCGCATCGGATCGCTACGCGATCGCGTTCGCGTTGAGTCGCCCACGTAGGACACGGTGTTAGTGTTTGAATCATGTCATACACGGGGGGGGGTCAAGTTTAAATATTTTACAACTTAACAGTACATATAAAAATGACTTTTAATTAATTAGTATTACTTATTGTTATTGTAGATTAGCGCTCTGGCCGCGGCTTTGTCCGCGTTTCTCGCGTCATAAAGTACCCTGTATCTTATTTCAGATCATGATCTATCTGTGTGCAAAATTTCATAAAAATCCGTTAATTTTTTTGCGTGAAAGAGTAACAAACATCCATACATCCTCCCAAACATTCACATTTTATAATAGTGGAATTAATTAATTTAGAAGTATTAATTAATTAATTAGTTGGTTGTTCTTGACATAACTTTACAGAATTTAATCAATGTAAGTGCTACGATCTGGTGCTTTTTATTCCTTCCTTTTACCAGTTAGAAAAATTCAAAATATTATGATGCAGTTATAGTTTTATCAATATCGGCTGCTTTGAGTTTTTGTCGCTATTCCGTAGTTTCGGGTTTGGCTTCAGCGTTCCTTTAAATAATTTCACCCGATATTTTCCCTTTTGTATGTTTTGTTTGAGTAGTGTTTGAAAAAGTAACACAAGTACGATTATTTAACGCTTACGTATTTTTAACCTCGGACGTAAAAACTATAATTTGTATGCATGTCTGTAACTTACTTGGTCCTAGTTATTGAAGGGAACACATAACAGTTCCTGGAGATTAACTGATGTAACTATTAATTAATTTGATTCAGACCAATCACAAAAATTACATTATATAAAATGGTGATTTGCTTGTTAAATTGCATTTTAGCTAAAATTGTGTTTTTTAAATACACATGGCTACACATTACATACACAAAAATATACATGGTGTAATATCACGTGGCTAGAGAATTGCCATCTCTAGGCGTCGTTGCCATCCTTAGGCACATTAAAGTACCTAATCAAATCTTTTAAACAATTACCTACAACGAAAACACAGTGTTGACGAACAAAGAGTTTGAAATATGTAATAAAAGGGTTTTAAGCTCTTCTAATTATGTTGAATCTATATTTACTTTTTGGGTTGAAATGAAATGAAATAAAAATGCCCACTGTCAGACAGTGACGGGGGAACAAGGGACCGGAGGCAAAAAGGGTAATGGTGAGGGGAATGATTCCGTAAATGTTAACAATATATCACTCTAACGTGACGATTCGTTTGCGAGTCGAATTCGAAATATCTCCATCGTTAATGTCGAAACTCAGTATCAGGCGATTCGGTGCTTCCGATGGATTTTGATAATTTATTGATAATTTCAATGATAAATGCGCCTATTTAAAACGGGGTTTATGCGTTAGGGGTTTATGGGTGTGGGAAATAATCAGATATATTATGTCTTTATTCATTTACAATCTACGATAAGCTGCATCTACAATCTACTCGTATGTGTTTATGTACAAAGGTTTGCAAGTTTTAATTAGAAATTTTAATATTTAATTGAAAATTATAATTAGTTTTGTGAGTAGAATTTAACTTATAACGAGATGTGATATAACATAACAGACACCTACAACATAAACAGTGATTTGATTAAATGTTATAATGTTGACCAGTAATTTCCAAAATGATATTATTATAGTGTTATCATCTTGTGATTAGAACATACCTTCACCATGTGTCACATATTTTCAGAAAGCTCGTCTATATCTATATAAACTTTATTGCAATTTATCCGAAATTCATTGTCAATATGAAGTGCGTATAAAAGTACGAGTATCAACCATCAAGCGGAAATCTCCTTTAAGCGGATTTACATACACATGGTATTTTATTAATTTGGCTAAAGGGATGCGGCGCGGAGCAGCGGTGAATGATTGATGCGATGACTATTCGCGCTTATTAAATTAAATTTTCTCTTACATTATGATTGATTGAGTTTTTCGCCGCGTTTTAAATGACGTCATAATTTTTACATAAAAATGTTTTTCGATACCTAATCAAATACAATTGTTCCGCTTACCGAAACGTAAACTGATTACAGTTTTATTACGTGCATGATAGATATGATTAACTATCTAATTAAATTAATGAAACGAAACGATTTTATGTTCAATTTCAACTCATTATATTATAATTAAGCTTAAACACCCTTACAAAGAACCTAATGGCCATATTTCACTGGAAATTCTCGAAACCTGTATAAAATATCAACAGCCGGATTGCGTAACATCAATGGTTCCGTAGAACCGTACAATTCTAAAGGTTGTGTGTATAACAACATGATAATAGTAATAAGTAGTAATAGCCCATTAGGTCAGGGCATGGATGTCTTCTGGAGGAGGAAAGCGTCTTCCACAAAGGTGATTCAGTGCAGAATGGAGGAGACATTGGGAAACCCAAGTGTCGAAAGTTTTTAAGCCACCTGAAGTACTTCGATAAAAGTTTTAGATTGCAATCGTTAGATGCATCTCCAGACCAACGAACATGATCCCTTATCATTGCTTTTTCTACAGCTCTAAATATTTCTTTCAACTTGAAACCAGAGGAATATGGTGTGACGATGGGCACCGCTGCCGCGAAGTGAAGTGAATTCCCGAAATAACGTCTCGTTGTTGAAAATAAAGACACATTGTTCGCTATTGATTTTAAACTCGATGCCAATCTAGAACAAAGGCTCAACGTGGCCCCAGGATGACGAAGAAGATCATTCTGAAACACTTTTTATCAGATGCACGTATCTTTCTTTGCTTACCATTGACTTACCTTTCCAACAATGACTACTCCCGAAGTTGCGTAACTCAGACAATTACGATGAACTCAAGCCGAATAGATAGATTTTGTTTTTGATTATTACCTAGAAACCATTGTGACAGTACCCTAAAAATGCCTTCCAAGAAATAATAAAGTAACGAAGAAATGAGTAACAGAAGGAAAATCAAACGTGTTTTGCATAATCGAATTACTCTCGGGATAAAAACTTCACAGAGTATCGATTTCTGAGTTAAACTGGCCGTTGAGTAAGATAATTGAGAATATTGGCAAATAAAGTTAATTTTCGTCATCGTTTTTTAAAAATTTTGTTAAACCAGCTAGCATTGTTACTTATTATAATTTCGCTGCTTACCGTTTGTCTATAGGTACTATGATTTTTCACAGTACCTTACCTTCGTGAAATTAATTGTATGTGTTATTATATATTATAAATGTGAACGTTAATGAGGATTTTTTTTATTCTTTCACGCAAAAACTACGGAAAAGATTTCCATAAAATTTAGCACACAGGTTGGGGCCCTTCAAGAACCCAAGGGCCCAATGCTTCCCCATAGCTTAGTAACGCGTTACTATCTTCTTCGGTGGTACGATAGGCAGACATGGCCATTTAACAACAGGTAATCCGTGTGCTATTTCGCCCATTTCATTAAAAAATCAGTACCAGATTCAGGGGAATTATTTAGATTTGCTTTTCATTCATATCGCAAACAGAAAGCCCAAAACAATCAAATTAAAGCTTAATGAGATTGAAAATTCCGTCAATCTGTCTTCGTTAGCGGATAGCGGGCCGCACTCCGCTACACAATACATTTTTAATGGCTCCCCGTTCGCAGTGCTCGGCTCGTATGGTAACTTTGAACGAGTAATGTTATATGAACTTTAATTTTACAAGTACGAATTTTAACTCACTCCAGTTTCAGTTAATAAAGGGGAAAGTGTAAATGGCTGAAAAGTAAACGAATCTTTACAACGTTATTTACATGGTTTTATACCTATTTAATGGGGGAGTTGCGTTACGAGTAGAATGTACATATGATATTAAATACTTTATTCGTTAGCTTTGTGTGTATGTCGATAAAGGAATGTTGACAAGGTTGTACCTACATGCTTTTGTAATTTATGCGAGAGTTACGCTATAACGATAAAATACTTTGTACATTTTCAGTAGGTTGATATACTTAAGTGTCTTCACTTTTTCTTTTTCATTGGCTTCAATAAAATGAAAATTTCTGAAAGTTTTGTGTTATGAACACAAAATGTCAGCGAATTAATTTTATTTAAGTTAATTTCATGCTTCAATAACTGTTCATGTATGCTAGGTTATTTAGTACAGTAAATTATACGCAAGATTTCTTGTTTATTAAAAATATTAGTCATAAAATAACAACATAAGTAGTCGATAGTACATAAAAAAGATAAACTTAACATAATAATTTGACAAAGTAAACGTGCCCGAAGTTTAAGACAAAGGAAATTGAAAATAAATTGTTGTATATTGTTTTGGCATGTTTCCGAAGAACTGCGAAGGTTTCCCGTTGTATGCACCTGGGGTTTAACCGGTGGGTAAGTGCCGCGTCCTTTATTTATTTACGTTGGAAGTCTCTACTAGAAATACTTTAACACTTATATAACAATAATGAACTCTTTCAGTTAGCCATTGTATAGTCGTTTTAATTTTTCCGCGATGTTTTCCTTCACGCAAACTAAGTACTAAAAAGAATTAAAGGCATACGTAACGGGTTTTTTCCCGTACGGGACGGGACATGAAGTTTTGGAAACATCGTTTCATAGAAAATGCATACGATAGTGCATACGCATCCCGTACGGGCGACGGTGACGATGTTTTTCCCGTCCCGTACGGGAGAAAGCCCGTTACGTATGCACTGGCATTAAGATTTTAAAACATAAAATAAGTACATACTGTTTTTTTAAACCGATGTCCGATCTATTTATTTATTTTGCAAATTATGTTTACAACTCTTTTTGATGCTTCCTACTTGCTACATTATTATTTAGCGAGACTTCACTCTATCTTCAATCTAACTAAATCAACACATTATCAACACACTAATAATAAAAATTTCATCTTATAATTATTATTCTCGTCACGTGTAAAAACAGAATACAATAAAATAGCAGAGTAAAATAGAATCCTATAATAAGAGAACATTTGGCAGCGTTGCGTTAGAAACGACGAAAACTGCAATATTGCAAGTCTTACCGAGCAATGCCAAGTCTCTAGCAGAGATACATCCGTGCAGGTAGCTATTCACATTATAGATTTTCAGTAGTGTTAAATGACTATGTGCCAAAATTTGATTTCCCATGTATTAATTTTTATCATGGATGGCTTAATGAACTACTTAGTACAACAGTTGGGTGCATTAAGGTCATACGAGACGATTTTTCAAGGAATAAACGTATTCTGCAAAAATATTAACAGACCAGGACCATTTACTTTTACCATAAAATATAAAACTTAATAGAGTACTCAGGTAGTATCAGTAGTAATCAACATTTTGATTTCCTCAGCGCTATTTTAGATGAGTTCAGTGTAGTTACTTGAGCAAGTCACATATTATAATGTAGGGTTAGATGCACTAGTACATCACAAAGCCTCCGTCCATCATCGAGTACAATCCTCAGCTCGTAGTGCACTTTGCTGAACAACAAGGTTAGCAGACTGTGCCGCCCGGTTTAATCCCAGCGGTCCCCGTGTAATCCGTGTATGGTGGTAAGTATATTTACTTATTTGGTCGGTTACACTTCTTTTACAACTAACTCTGAATTATTTTAATGTCAATATAAGTTGTTGCGGCGATTAATAAGCGGGTTTTCACATTCTAAATACATGGCAGCGTTAATCCCTTATCATCAGATTTTCTCGTTTGTCGGCTATTAATAAAAGTAAAAAACAAACGTATATATAAAGTAACCAATAAAAATGTAAATTTCCAGTCGTTAAAATTAATTCATCTGTAAACTTAATTCTGTCAATTAAGAGCACTCGCATTCAGTTAACGAATTCCAAAAAACAACGGCAATTAAAAAAAGACTTCCTTTGAGCGATTTTTTTAAAATGAAGCAATAAAAAAGATTGGTATTTCCGTTCTGCCGGGAGCCCTCGCCAGATTGAGCGAGGCACCTCCCTTAACGTGTTTACCTCGCGCTAAGCTGCTGATTGAGGCTCCGACGCCAGAATCACATTACTAAGCCCTCTTGACGTGCAAACGCTTAAAATTCGTTAGCTCCATCATCATTTCAATTTGAATAACCTTACTTGCTCTTTTGCTATGCCATGCGAAAAGTATGATAGTGTATTTTAAATGCACAACCTTTGGTCCTTATACCCTTACCGATCGGTCGATCACTTACGATATTACGTACGATTGACACAGACCGTCGCTCGTGTTTTTAACGCTTCGGTGCCATCGGGCTATGAACGCACCTACTTTTACTGAAATGAAAATCGTAATAAAATTCTTGCGAGGCAATAAAAAGGGAGCTACGATCTACCCGGAGGCAGATTCTACGACGCAGACAAGGCACGTTATACGTAATGTGTTTATGTAGCTGCTGATTGGGGTGCGGTGCGGTGGTGGCTACAATCACATTGCCGCCCCCCGCCAACGCAAATAGAGTCGACATGTTGAGTGATTTAAATTTGTTCCGCTACGTCTTATTATTGGTTATTTATTAAGCAATGACGTGTTACTTAATTTTTTTGCGTAGTAGCACACGCCAGGTATCCAGTAGTTGCTGATAATGAGCAAGGATGAAAATGGGTGTGCAAGGTTCTTATGTATAGTAATTCAGTTTTGTTCAAATTAAATAAATATGCTTTGTCGAATTTTATAGTCAATAAAATTAATACCTACTGCTGATTAGATCTGTCGATCCAGTATACCTACAATATTAATCTATCGCCCCAACCCAGAGTTACTAACGGTTACTTTAATCGCTTCTTAGTAAAGAATCACCATACAAATTCTGTACTAAGGAGTGATTTAAGTAACCATTAGTGACTCTGAGTTGGGGCGTAAGTGTCGATCGTAATTAGATCAATCTTTGCTGGTGACTGAAATCTCTGGTATAAATTCTTAAATCCCTGGTATATGACATATAGATAGTTCTATGGCTAAAATACGATAAATTTAATTTTCACAAAATTTACTGATTGTATTTTACACTTTATTTGGTTGTTGTTAATTTGTTTGTTGTTAACGTTCTACGAAATAACGTATTACAACCCTCCAATGACAACCGTATAAAAAATGCATAAGTGAATTTTTTATTTATAGTCTCGGTTCGTTATTTTCCGTCGACAGATTTTTATGATTCCATAAAGTTTAGATTACTTAAGGATTGGCGCAGGTCGACTCGACTGTAGTTTGATAATTTTCATTAAGTATATATATTTTTTTAATTATTAATTATCTTTTTAACCGACGAAAAAAAAGGAGGAGGTTCTCAATTCGACGCGTATATTTTTTTTTTTTATGTATGATCACTCGGCAATCGGCACAGGGTGGTCCGATTTTGATGATTCTTTTTTTAATGGATAGGGTATATCTTGAAGTTGGTCCCATATTTTTTTGAAAATTTTATTCCCACCCTAAAGGTACGAAAATAGGGGATGATTGATTATTCACCCACAGAATTTTTACCCGTTACCCCAATAACTTTGTACTGGATGATCTGATTTCGATGATTCTTTTTTTATTGAATATTGTATACCTTGAAGTTACTCTTGTTTAAATTTGGAAAGAAAATTTTACCCCTAAAGGTACGAAAATAGGGGATGATTTATATTTCACCTACTACATTTTTACCTGGTAACTGAATATAACACCAATAACTTAATAATTTTCATAGCAACTAAAAATTAAAAAATAATTATTTTTTGACAAAAAATAAAACCAACGAAAAAAAAACTGAAAAGCGAAAAATAAAATAAACCATTTAGTATTATAAATTAAGATCCTAAATTAACTGAAAATAAATAATTTTGAGGCGGTGCCAAACCAATGAAAAAACAAACGGTGAAAAGATGTGCGCCGCGCTGCTGCTGCCGTGTGCATCGCATGCCACTGCCCTTATAAAATGAACTTTATGTAATTAATTTTGTTTGTTTGGCACGGTCTCAAAATTATTTATTTTCAGTTAATTTAGGATCTTAATTTATAATACTAAATGGTTTATTTTATTTTTCGCTTTTCAGTTTTTTTTTTCGTTGGTTTTATTTTTTGTCAAAAAATAATTATGACACATTTAATTAGTGATGTCGGTGCGATATCCGATTCGAGTTTATGTAATAATCGATTTTATATGTGAATCACATGATGATTGACATATGATTGATGATATATTCCATATGTAGGTAATAGGTATAATTGTCTCATTATATGTATACGTATTTTATAAATAATAATAATACGTATATAACGTAGTTGGCGAGGTAAGGTCGAACTAAAATTTCTCTGTGGACTTCTAGACATACAAACGGAAACTCCGTTATTTACTTTAAGACCAGTTATTTAATTTAATTAGAAGAGACGTATATCTTAACAAACTAAAATTATGTTTGCAAATAGGTTTTGTTTCGTATGTTGCCTGTTGTGTATATAGACCTTAATTGTATTAAAGTTCCTCAAACTAAAAGAAAAATTACCAAACGATTTACTTTTCGATTCCAGTAGGCGTGCTTTTGGAAGTTTTAATAATTACTATTTGCTTAAGAGTACCTATTAGTTTAATACATAGAGTAAATAAGCAAACCTTATACATACAGAACTTGAGTTAATAAACAAAAATCTTAAAATATTGAATACTTAGACTAAAAGAAATCCAGAAATATTTCAGGTGCAAAAGCCGAAGAAGTAACTTAGGGGTTGTTTTTTCATCGCTCGCTGATTTATAACGGCCACGTTTTCCCTCAGTTTTCTTGGAGAGTTGTGAGAGTTTCCGCGCCGTGTCAAAGATGAATCAGGTGATGTCGGCGCCGGTCAATCGTGGATAAGCTGCACTGCGGCAGATGTAAGACGCCATATATATTGGAGTCTTGGCATCGGCACTTGCCGTTGTAATTTCGTGGTGAGCGGCTAGTTGATAATTAACACGAATATACGAGTTATATGCCATGTGTGCGGCCTATTTGATAGTGTACATACCATAATTACCAGATCTGTTGTGGGTACGCATTATATAAAGGGAACTAAGGTAAACATCTGATAAGATTATATCATAGAGTATTCTAGTGGCTGTATTGTGAATTAGTCAAGTTCTGATTAATAGTTATGCTATCACGACTCTTGGTTCGAGTTTTTACCTACCTAAATTTTTAATAATATTTTTTTACAGGGTGCCTCGCGTACCGGTAACGTGGGGATGCATTTTTTCATCATACAATTACGTGGGGTTCAAAAGTTCTTTTAAAAAAATTATGAGTCTTCAAAGACCATATTATTTCGATTCAGAGGCGACCTCAACTGCCCAAGTGTCCACTCCAACTGCCAGCTAAATGGTGGGTGTTGGACATGTGAAAAATAACAGCAGTAGCATATTTGAATTTGATGAATTTAAAAGGAAAACTATCACTATCTATATTAGCTTAATTAAGTAGTTATGAGAAGTCGATAAACTTACAACTACCGCTACGGAACCCTACATTATAGTTCTGACTAAGCGATTAGCAACGCTCGATCTTGATTTTCTTGTTAAGTTTATATTTAGCAATCTTGTAGTTTGATGTGGTTTCATTAGTTTATGTAACCGTTTATTACCGTAATAAGCTACAGTGCAATTTATTGGCACAATTTCAGTAGATCCCAACTGAGCCCGCACGTGCCAAAACAGGCCGCGTGCCGCTTTGTCAAGTTTATTTTACTTAGAATGCTTTATTGCTGTTCACGTTGATATATTCGTTATTTCCTGACACACCTACTTAGTGGTTCAAACTGAGGATTGAACGAAATGAGTACTTTTTGACTTAGTCGGCAATTGGAGGGAGAACAAAATAGCGGACGAAATCGTGAGCGCTTCCGTGCTTAGCAAGGCTGTTGGTCCCTATAGTTTTCATAAGAACTGCTGTAAAACCATTTAATGCATGCACGAATAACCTCAAGTATGTAAATGTCTGGTGAAAATGAAGTTTTTATTAGAAAATGAAACTTCAAATTTAGTGTTCACAGTGAACTAAAACAATATTGGAAGCAAAAAATAGGTCACCTCGCAAGTACTCTTACATTTACCTGATGAACCTTTTCAAGTGCTTTGAAGTAAGTTCAGGGGGCTTACCATGAACTCTTAAAACAGGTCAATTTTAGCCGATAATTGGCCTGTCCTGCTATATCCTACCATGATCTGGCTAAAACACAGGGCAGCCAGCGACCACGTCACAGTAACAGGACAGCGGTCACGTGACTTCAAAAATGATCTTCTGCCCTGCAATCCGTGTACCATGACGCGATTGTTGACGTATTGACATCAGAAAGTGGCTTATGTTAACGTCAAAATATTACAGCCCACCGAAAGTAACATTTATTGTCCTGTTTCGGCTATTTCGTTGATGATGATGAAACACAACGGGATGCAGCCATGGCGAATTTCAAATACACCATAATCACAAAATAAATACATTTCATTTGTTTGGAATTATTTAAAAAATTCATTGCACTTATGCTTTTTAAATTATCGCTCGTAAATCACACATCTTAATAGACATTTAGACATGTCACTGTGTCAAGTGTCAAGTGGTGTAAAATTACGTTCAAAAATGTAAGCATCACTTATCGATAATTTTTTTGGTAATTTTAGAGAACGAAAGGTTAATAAATCACAGCACTTAGGTATTTATAACAAATCTCAAAATCTTTAATTGAGATTGTTATTTGAAATTTTTAAAAATATCTATATTACGCATTCATTTGAAAACCGGTAAACCGATAAAACGCTTTATTTCAGAACATAATTAGTACAAATCAAGTACCTTGCATGTCATAGACTATAGTCAAAATTATCTAAGATGCCCATAATGATAGCTGCTATTTATTAATATGAACTAACCTTGTATGGGGTGTCTTTGAGCGAAATGGAATATTCATTTACTTGACATGAATAGTTGAATACTTACGGACAAAGGATTTTGCCAAAATTTGTTAAAAATCCCTACTCATTTTCATTGGCGTTGATTATAAATCATATTATACGTTAAAATCTAGTAAAAATTCCATCACATCATAATTTATGCAAAATTTAATAAAAATATATGACGTCGAAACAATCTTATATGAAGAAGCCTAAATCTAATCTGACGTAGGGTGATGTGACGGCTTGAAACCGTTTATAAAACCAATCATAATCGATACATTACATAATCGAAATTTAAAAATGAAAATTGATTAATTTAATTACATTGTTAAAAATTATTTGCTTGCATTTGAATTTAAAATTAGGTACCCAATAATACCACGACGAATTGGATGCTAACAAAGGACATTTTCCATTATGTATGGGCACTTCGTCATCCATGGACAGTAATTGCAGATAATATGTTATATGTAATTATGTATTTAAGGTTGTGGTAAACTTTTTTTTTCAACAAAATAATAATTATGTATACATGAATGTGTCTTACGAAATAAGCAAGAATTTATTCACTGTAGTTTTTACCTGAAGCTCATAATATAATATTATGTCAAAATATTATTAAGAAACTGAGCAGGACTTTCATTCTATCATGAAAATCATGATCTATCTTTCTTTTTTTTTTCTTCTTTCTTTCTTGGCCGGCAACGCACCAGTGATGCTTTTGGTGTTGTTGATGTTCATGGGCGAATGGATATAAGAATATTTTATTTAAGTCGTAAATAGGTACATATTGAAAATACGCGGTACGAGATAGTTCAATCGTGGTAGTAGGTAGGTAACTAGGTACGTAAATATTATGGTTTTAAATCGATTAGAAGATCTTGTAATTTTGAATCGATTTGTTGTAAAAATTGGTTTCTTGCGTGAACCGATTTTTTTGTACATCTCTAATGTCACTGTGATGGCAAACGACAAATTGGGCTTCTTAGTTCGCGGTGACAAGATGCAGGACAGAAGTAGAGGCATTGCAGGTCATCGGTAAACGTTCATGGTACAAAATACACTCCTGTCAGGTTTTAGCTACAAGCTGACCTGTCCTGAACATGACACATTTTATTAGAGTTCATGGTAAGGCACCAGAATACACAATTGAAGTGCTATCCAATTCACTTCAATTGTTTCTGCCTGATCATAGTCGATAGTTTCCTATTTAATTCTTAGATAGATAACGTTTTAATTTAGATTTTCCTCCACCAACTCAGATTCGATTGGACTCCTTGGATAGCTCCCATCGTGGACCTGAACGAAAATCTCTAATGTCCTGAGTCCTGACCCGTTGTTAATTTAAGACGGTCGCTATGCAATAAAGTGACCCATTCTCTGGCTCGTGAACCATACGATTTCTTAACTTAGCTATTAAACCCGACCTTCGAGCACAATCCCAATTAAAGTTTTGCTTAGGAGATAATATTTTCAACCGTTCTATAACACGTCTGTAAGAAGCTATTAACATTATTAGGGCTTAGGAGGATACGCAATATATTTACAGTTGAAAAATAATAGAAGTTTATTTTTGTAAAGTGATTAACTAAGAAGGAGTATAAATCTGGATATAAATAAATTATAATATGAATATAATATTAAAATTAATGGTTCAAACTGATGATTAAACGAGATGAATACTAATAATTTATCTATAATATTAATATTAATCTATAAATTTATTATTAATAAAAGTAACAGTAAATATGACCTGGAACTAAAATATACACCGGTTAAATTGTTTAAAACATATTTTAAAACTTAAAACAAAAATAATTGTTAGATTCAGTATCTTGCTCATTTCTGAAAACTTTTATTGAAATGCACCGGAGACACCGCAGTCGCCGGCACTGATATAAATGCCCACAAAACTTCCCTGAAGTGGCTATATTATAGCGACATAATTTAATGCTCAGAAACTTTATTATGTTCTTTGAATCTCTTGAAAGGTGCACTCTGCAAAGGACAAATTTAAAGCAGGTAATATTATTATGACTACGTCCATTCTGAATTAGTACTTTCTAAAAATATAATTATCTCAAAGTTCTTTTACATTGTAATTTATAACTTTTTTAAAACATAGTAAAGAGACAACATAAAACAAAATACGTAAAAGTGAGAATGGGAGGACAACTGGCACTTAAGCCCCCAGCCGGAACACGACGAGTCGTTTGGCGGCTGACTCATGCTCAAGGGTGGTAGCTATCCAGGCGAACCCCATGGAGAAATAATAAAAGTAATAATGTATTAATTAGCATTTAAAATCAATATTACAATATAATCCCTCCAAGGGGCCCTACTACCAGCGGGCCGGATTTAGTCGCCTTCACGACACAAATCCGGCGTGGAATTGGAGCTAGTATTTAAAAGCCGCCCCAATACGGCTAAAAATGGATGAATTAATAAATGGATGTGAGATTTTAAGGGTTGTTTTGAGAATGTAATCTGTTTCGGTTTCTAATCTGAAATTTTTGACTCTTTTACTTTACTCCTATCCGGAATTATTCAAAATGTCATACAATTTTTTCTATAGCCGTGTGCTGCAAGATATTATTACTATGGCATTTTAATTTCAAGACGTTTAGGCGATTTCGTCATGTTGCTACGTGGGTATTCTGATAGTCACCCTTATTTTTGAATATCCGATAATTAGTTTAGTGTATAGTTATACATAATAATGATGTATTCAAAATAATTCCTATAAATTCGTTTTATAAATAACAAAACATGCATGAAGTATCAAATTATCTCTGTTAGAAACGCGAAGCGCAAAACGTTCATCTTTTTGTAGACCGTCTACAAACACGTAGCGGAGATTAAGCGGAAGTTTCGATAGAAGGATGCACTGGCTGTTGTTTTATTGCTGAATCCGAGAGCTCATTGGATATTGCTGCAATAGCGCCGTTTTATAAAAATCACTATGTTAAAAGTTCTTCAGTGAAGAATATCAAGTTATTTTTTTAATATTGTTTATTGATAAATTGAGTTAAATTTAAGTTATACCTACACAATAAATGATAAATGATATGAATTTATTATGTAAATTGCTTAATTGGCAATAACACATTTTTATTTTATGCATACAAAATATACAGGGTGTCCCAGCGCCAAGTGACCGCCCGGCGTCTATTGATTATTTGGACAAAACTATTAACAAAAAACCAATAAAGTACAGGTCAAATCGGTTTGGTTTTTTTTTATTAGCTATTTAATTTTTTTGGAAAAAAAACCTGACTTGCTGCACTATTTTCGACATATTTTTTTTTGTTTTTATTTTCATTCTGTTTTTTTTTTTATTTACTAGTTGTTATAGATAGTTTATCTATTCGACGTATAAAATCTACCCAAAATTATACAGAATATATTTTTTAAAGACATGAACTGATTTTTTAAAAAAAAAATTACCCTCTTTATTTAATTTCGCTAAAAAGTTGGAAAAATGCCCTATGAATATTATTATTTTATCAATTATTATTCAATTACATGATATTACCTACAAAATCTCATGAACATGTTTGTAGTTATCTAAATCATTTACCGAACTACAAACTCTTGAAATATGCACCCTTTTTTCGATAATAAGAAGAGTAGACTTTTAAAACCAGGCTAGTGGAACATTTAAGTGTCTTACTATCAAAAATACCTTTTGCCCTTTGATAGAATAATTTTAAATGTAAGGAAACAATAAAAACAGGTGCAAATTTAAATCATTAAAAAAAACAGTAATTAATTCATAACATTTTCGAAAGGACCGCCATTGGCGTTAATACAGGCTAAGGCTCTAAATGACATCCTTTCACTCGTTCTTTGCACTTCCGAAAGGTTTGCTCCTATTTCTGTAGCAACAGCATCAATCCTCGGTTTCAATTGCGACCTTGAAGGACCATGCTACTGGACCACCCCTCTCTCGGTCTCCTGATTTAACGCCTCTTGATTATTATTTTTGGGGTTACATGAAACAAAAAATGTATGCTGTGCCAATAGCTACGAGAGAATAATATTCATAGGGCATTTTTCTTACTTTTTAGCGAAATTAAATAAAAAAGGGTAATTTTTTTCAAAAAAATTTCAGTTAGTCTTTAAAAAATATATTCTGTTTAATTTTGGGTAGATTTTATACCTCGAATAGATAAAGTATGATAACAGCTGGTATATAAAAAAACAGAATGAAAATAAATGTAAAAAACAAAAAAAATATGTTGTAAATAGTGCAGCAAGTCAGGATTTCTTCCAAAATAATTAAAAAGCTAATAAAAAAAAAACCAAACCGATTAGACCTGTACTTTATTGGTTTTTTGTTAATAGTTTTGTCCAAATAATCAATAGACGCCGGGCGGTCACTTGGCCCTGGGACACCCTGTATATCGTACTATACTACTAAGTATTTACTTACTAAGGAATAAATAATTTATCTCATTGAGATTTTGTATTTCATACCTTTTACTTAATCATTTTACAAATAATCGAATCAATGAACTTGTCGTTTCTCTAGAGAATCTTGTGTATATCGATGCTATAATTATTACTAGTTGCCAGCCTGACAGCCATTGCTGAGATAACAAAGTTTCTAGTCGAGTTGAGTCCGCTAAGCTATGAACTTATCCGCAGTGATTAACTTATAAAGTCCGTTAGTGCTTCTACATTTAGAACTTCATTATTGAAATAAACTTCAGCTTCGATCATTCAACATTGTATGTATTTCAATGTGGATACTACACACATTCCGAAGTATCTAATTACAATTATCTATAGACAAAGGATACTTCATGAGATGTAGAATAATATATTTTTGCGTTACCGACCTTCAATATTATTTCTAAGTATTTAGATGCTGAAAGGAAAAAAGAAAACGCCTTTACCAGGTGCACTGATGACCTAAAGAAGACAGAGGGAATCCGCTGGATTTGAAGGCTTGATAAGAGTGTTACTAGCTGTGGCACTACACTAGTGTAGTGAAGGCTTATGTCCGAATGTTTCAACAGTTTACTTATAATAGCTGATGGATGGTTGCATGGATGATTTACATGCTACATACACCTAATTTTTACAATTTATATTAGTTGACAAATAAAGTTCTACTAGATATATTTTCCTTAAGTATAATTTCAATTCTAAACATAAACATCTAACGAAACTCTTGGCAACACAAATAAAGTGTTTTGCTGAAACTGGGTATGAAATTTAAATTTAAAGGTGGCAGAGATGCAGTGAGACTACTTGATGCGAGTGAGGCTCGAGCGCACCGCAGCGCTAACCACTTTTGTTGTGAACGAGTATTCAAAGTGATTCAGTTACGAGTAGGTGTGAGGCTTGTTTGTCAACTGTATACAATATTTTAATTACTTACGTTTTCTTTGTATGATTATTTTGATTCAACAACATATCATAACATCACAATCTCTTACTGCTATATACAACTTACAGCAGTAACTCTAATTGCATTTATGGGCGCTACAATAAATAAATTTTAATTGCAATGAGTATTTACGATGATTGTATTTTATGCCGATAGTAGGCCGGTATCGGTATATGTATAGGCACAGTGATCTGCGAAATTGAGTCTTTGGTATAAAATACAAAAATCGTGAGTACCTGTTATGATATAAATGAAATAAACTAGGTATTCTTATTTTCTTTATTATGTAATATATCCCTCTATTATATTAATATTTGTGATGTAAAATTTCATAGTAAAAAATTACTTAAGTAAAAACATACAAATCATTTTTCGAAATATGCCAGCAACAATAATAATAGACATGAATAATAATAGTAAATAAACGTTTTTATTATTCAGAGGTTTCGAAGTAGCGACTTGATGTAAATAATATTATACCTGGCGTCTGCAAACTGAATCATTTAAACGTTGTTATTTCTTGGAAAATAGAAACCGATCGATGATCCACGGACTTTTCATAGCGCTAGTGCCCCTAGTCCGCTTAGTTTAAAATTCAAATTTGCTGCAAGACTTCATTCCAAGATATTATATTTTTATATCTCACAAAAGCGAACATAGAAAATGTAAATTTTCATAATAAAATTATGATTCAATTTATGATAAGTGAGGTTATTAGTGTAACCTCGCCCTCGAATGTAAGTACCTAGCGAAAGTGAGAAATATTACGTTGAATAAAAAGAACCTATGAGTGGTGCTTCGATTACGGATTGGAACCGAAGCAGGTATATCTATACTAATAATATAAAGAGGAAAGATTTGATTTTTTGTTTGCTTTGAATAGGCTCCGAAACTACTGAACCGATTTGAAAAATTCTTTCACTGTTGGGAAGCTACACTATCCCCGGGTGAAATAGGCTATATTATATTTTCAAAAAATTAGGGATCCTTAATAAAACTCCAATAATGTAACCCAAGGTGTAAAAAATAAGAAAACCGAAGCAAAGCGAGGGCGGGTTACTCGTGACATAATAAAGTTATTATTTTCCGTGTGACTTTCATTTGCTTTTGCATTTGACGACCCTGTAACCTAGTTGGTAGCGACTCTGCCTGCAAAGCGAGGAGTCCCGGGTTCGATTCCCGGCCGGGCCAGATATTTATGTGACAGATAAACATTTGTACTCGGGTCATGGGTGTTACTGTGATGTTGTTATATGTGTCGTCCATGCCACCCGCGACACAGGTGACCCGCGACATACCTACTGCGGGGGTATGAGTGTGTTATCGTTTATTATTATTATTATTTGCTTGTATGTCGTTTGTGTATGAGTATCCACATAATATGTATGATAGATATTATGTGTAGGACAGTATAATATTTATATCTCGGAATTCGTTTAATGAATATTGGATACACTAAGCCCCCATTATATGTCGAGTTAAGTGTCGGTGTGTTTGATGGAGGAGCTGGTAGGTGGCCGTAGGAAATTGGAAATGACACGCCGAAACCCTGTCTACACTGTTTTGAGAAATCCTCTGGTCTTAGGTGATATCCAAAGTCTGATGATGAAACCGGAAATTGACTACGACAATAACGTTTAAACTAAGTCAAACTTAGCCACACTTTGATAGACATGATCCTTAGATTCATAAGTTTTCGTACCCGAATTAATTGTTATTCGCATGTTATTTTCAGGCATACAATATTTTCATGTTTTAACTAATATTTAGGTAAGTACCTCATACGAAACAAATAATTCATATTTTGTCCATGGGCAACGGTGACCACTTGCCATTAGAGCTACCATGGTAATCAGATGAGCCGTCTACTCGTTTGTCAACGAGTTAAATAATAAAAGAGTTTTTTTATACCACCTATGCAGGTAATGATGCAAAAGACGTACATTACCCCAAGCTTGTTTACAAAAGAACAAAGTTGCTTGTAACTTGTAAACGAACGTGAGATCATCATTCAACCGTTTGTTTTTTCTTTTACCTTTTATGGATTCCATTAGCAACGCACGAACGAGGTAATTATCACAACAGTCAACAGTAGTCGGAGCGAGGGGGCGGCCGAGCGCCCGGGCGGCCGTCTGCAGCTTGTAATGGTTTTATTGCGGTCTCACAGACGAGCTGTGAAATGCTCAGTTTTCTGATCACTGTTCAAAGGAAAAGTTTACGTATTATTGCCATGTTGCTCTGATATATACTTAAATAGAAATATCGCAGAGAAGGAAACATATCCAAGTCATGCTACAATTATGCCGATACTAGCACTTGCATCAATTGATTGAAATGTTTATGAGGAAAAGTTTGAAATCAGCTTGGTGACAGATTGGCTTGGTTACATATGGGCAATGCTTACCACACCACCAACAGAAACACATCATGCTGGAAGTTCCAAAAAAAGAGAGTTTTATTAAGATCGCAAGATATGCGGGCCAAAAGAGTCGTACGTTTTGGCAGGTGCAGCGAAAGATACCCATGCATACAAAAATGCAATGTTATAACAATTTACTTCAATTCATATCGAAAATCTTTATTTTCACAACTTCAATCTCGCCTTCACTGTATTGATTTTTTATGGCGGATGGAATCACTGTCCCAAAACCAAAAATACGTATCTATTATCTAATATTTTAAAGTGATTCATTAGAAAATGTTTCACCATACGTACTTTTAATTAAATACAGAGTGCGTATTCGATACTGTTTACTATGGCTTACGTGAAGCCGTTATTCTTCATTGTATTAATTAATTAATTGCCTTTAGAAAGCAATTCCGTAATTACCGGCTATTTACATCTATAGACAGCCGAAGGGCCTGCTACTTGTTCAGCGTATCCAGTTTCCTTGCAGGCAAAGCCTTACATTAACCAAATTAAAAACCACCGCTGACGAACTTTTGTTCTTAATATCGAATAAAAAAATTATCGACACCAAATTATTGTTAAGATATATCAGATTTTAAAAATTCATACCAATAATTAAATCCCTTTCTTTTCGCTGTGCGAAGTCCAAACGTTGTCTGGAAGAGACCATTTTATATCGAAAAACTAAATTTTAGACTCTTTTGTAAACTGATGAAATTGCTTCTTTGTTTAAAAATATATATTTAAAGCAGCGTAAACCGCTGACGCAACTATTTTGTGATGGATAAAAATGTTGAGCCGCATGATGAGGGAAGTTTTTATCGCCTTGTTTTACGACTGGTAATGTTCAAACTTAAAGAGTTATTACAGAACATTAGCGGGGTGTTTGCCTGCTGACAAAGGCGTTGTATAACAAATTTCTTCGAATGTGAACGATATTCCCATTTAACCCCTTTTAGTTATTAATTTTGTGTAAACATTTAGTAACTTATCGCCTAACAGTATAGAGGTACAATAGGTAGGTACCTATAGTTGGCAAGTGAGCATCATTACAACCTTTTTAGCAATTACTACAGAAGAAATAATAGTACTTATCTATTACAATATATCTGTTTTATTGTCCACACAGATTGAATTGTCCTTTCTCGCTTCCGACGAAAACCTAAAACAATTTAGGGAAACCATCCCAATAATTTAGGCGCCTGATCGGGTGCAATATTTATTGCCTTTCTCTTTGTCAAATAGGCGTTGAGTGTCTTCAGAAGACAACTCGAGCATCCTTGTTTCCATTTTAATTTTGAGTCCGGCATGCCAATATATACGAGTACAACGGGTTTGATATAAAATGAACATCGTTTTTAATCAGAAAGTTTAAAATTAGTTCCCTTTGAAGTAATGCGCTCCTCCCTCCAAGTTCTTTCAAAGGGAAAACCGACAAAAATCTGTAACAATTACTCGGAATATAATAAAAGGAAAACCATATTAAAAGAAGCAAAACCTTTTATTGTATCTGGATTCGGAGAATAGCGGAATGGCGTATCTACATGGTTATGCAAATGAAATATTTAACGTTATTATTTTATCACGGATAAAAAAGGGTGGGCGAAAACAAATCATAAAATGTTACGTACTATCTGCGCTGATTTCGGAGAAACATCGTTAACATGAGTTATATTTAGTACAAAGCTTGTACAAAGCTCAGGTTCGGCCGTGTGTGGAGTACTGTTCGCACATTTGGGCAGGTGCAGCCAAATGTCACCTTTCTGCTTTGGACTCGATGGAGAGGCGTGCGAAGAGGCTCATTGGTGACCCAGATCTGGTTGAGACAAATCTTCAAAGCCTCGGGCACAGGCGCAGAGTAGCCAGCCTCTCGGTTTTCTACAGGGCACATTTCGGAGAGTGTGCGCAGGAATTGTTTGAGATAATTCCCCCATCTCCGTTTCTCCATCGAACGACACGACGCACGGCGGGTATCCATCCTTTTGTCGTGAACATCCCGCCGGTACGGTTTGCCGGTACGGCCGCGTGGTTTGCCTCATCATTCGTTATACGCACCGCGAAGGACTGGAATAACTTGCCTGCGTCGGCGTTCCCGCCAGCCTATGACGTGGATATCTTCAAGAAAAGAGTGAATGGGCTTTTTCTAAGTTAATGTGCTCACCATCTTGGACCACATCTACACTTACCATCAGGTGGGATTGTGGTCAAGCATTAAAAAAAAAAGTATCATTTTCATCTTTCTCTTCCTATAACTGATACTTTTTAAATGACGCTGAAGTCATATAAAGGAAACGATAACAGCGCAGCGTTTGAAAGATTTCAACAAATTACTTAGCCAACGTTCGAGAAGAGTTGAGTAGACTATGGTTAGTATATTTTTACTTACTAATTGTATTTCGTTGCGACGTATAGCGGACTTCGCGGACTCTACCCACTCAAGCATTGGTGCAAGAAGATCTTACAATACATTACATAGAAACATACTATATGATTATCGAATACATTGCTAGTATAATACGGTCATACTCGTCGAAACACGACGACTCGTTTCGCGACTGACTGGAGAGCAAGATGTGCGAGGGTGCAAGGTATGAGTAGCATATTCTAAGTTCAATTTATTAAATGCCAAAAAATATTACCGAATTCAAAGACCTAGCTTTAGAAAATCATATATCTCAATAGTCATATGTATACTTATAATATTGGAGGAATTCCCGCAATTCCTCATACATCTAATCATAATGTGGGTGTCTTCAAGTCAAGATTGAATAGGCTTCTACTAAGTTAGTGTGCTTTACCATCCAAGGCTTCATTACTGCTTACCATCAGGTGGTTTTGTGGTCAAGCACTAACTTATTCGATATAAAAAAAAACTTCCAAATCGTTTGATAAATGACGGAATTCTGAAGTAACAAACAAAAAAACAGGCCTCACACAGGCAGTCCAGTAAAAATTTACGGTAACTAAATTCTTAATTCCTGTCTCCAAGCAGGGGACCGTCTTCTGTTACCTCTTACGATTCCCTGGTCTGCCAGCACGGGAGTGAGGTCAGGATATAGGTAAGAAGAGGATTCAGGTCCGCCTCAATACACAATGTAACATAAGTTTCTTCTTTTACCTAATTACCTGAGAACATGATCCCAGTGAGGTCGGTAAAATTAGGTAATTACTAGTAATAAATTATTTGTTAAATAGGGTAAACCGTACGGGATATAGAATTAAAATACCTTACCTTCGCGAATTAAAACAACTCACCTATTTTTGTGTATTCGTTGTTTTTCTTTTACGATGGCCGTTTCCGTTATTCCTCCTCTACGGGTACATTCCATACTAGGTATGGAATGCTGAAACTTTTAGAGCGGTTTGTGGGGTCGAATACGTAATGAGATAGTAAGTGTATTGGGTGTAATGTTTCGTATAATGTCCGTTGTTTCTACGTATCTTTCGTTTACTTTTTATATGTATATTTCTTTATACATACAATCTTAGATAATACCTAAGTGATTAGATACCAACAAATCTTACATTATTTGCATTTACGGGATATAATAATCAATAAAGGCATATTATTTACTTTACTAAAGGCTCTCAGTAATCTTTTTGTATTCCGTGTTTTGGTTATAGTGGAGTGTACAGTTTTAAGATATGTATGATATAAGAATTGACATAATGTAAATACTTAATACATATTTTGTTGTACGCATAGAAAATATCTTCAGGACTCAACAGCTACGAGCAAACATTCATGTCCTGCAATGGACCGCTAATAGTCAGAATTCCTGAGAAGAAGAATTCGTAAGTATTCAATGACTTAGGTTCAAGCCATTATGGCCCACTTTAAGGCACGTAAGTTTCTTAATTCAATACATATCAAGTTTATAAAAAACCGTGATTGGCCGCCTTAGGTATTGGGGCACCCGAGCAAACGTACAACATGATGAAATTAGGTCACTGTCGCCTGTGGACAGGTTGTATTCAGCTCAAGATGTTTACAGTCCTTTACAAAGAAAAACCAAGCTTAAAATGTTTACCATCTTGGACTACACCCACACAATAATACCTACTATCAAAATTAAACACAAAATTATCATCATGTAAATCAGAAAAGACAAAACTCCTAGTCTGTGATATAGTACATTTATCTGCTAAGCTAGGATTAACATTTTATTTCCCCTGCCAAGTTCCACTGATTGAGTTGCGAACACGGTAACTTTTGAATAAACTTATGAATTCAATTCTTACGCAAAACTAGTTAGGTAGGCTACATTGCTACAGCAGAAATGTTCTTTAATACAGATAGGTCAATAAACATTACAGTTTGTTGTATTATGTTGAGCAAGTCAAAAAAGTTTTGCTAATAAGCCTGTAAAGTAGAGGGATATAAAATAAATTTAATGATACCTGGGACCCTTATAAATGTCGAGTGATATTTTGTATAGAATACAAACACTTGACATTCTCAACGCCCACTTACCTTTTCAGTTAGGCCTCAGTCTTCACTTTGATCTGATCTCTTTATTAAAATAAAATTCTATTTCCAGATAAAAATCATTATCTACGTTATTTTCATTAGGAAAATGACTTTGATATCATTACATGAAAGTTCATTTTATCTTAGGTTATTATACTTTTTGATCCAATTAAAAAAGGAGGAGGTTATATTATTACGATATTATGTTGGTACCTCAGGTTGGTACATACCTAGTAGGCGCGATTAGACCTCAACAACATAATAATGTTTTTCAGCTTCAGAATAAATTCAAGGGCTCAAATGGAAAGCTTGATTGGAATTAAATCAAAATATTTTTACGGTTTTGAAAAAACTTATAAATTGACATCAGTGGCAAGATTTAGGCTTACGTTAGTGAAGCTCAGTGACGAGCAAGTGCTCCGCATTTATTCACGGAATTACATTTAAAATATTGTAATAATACCAACAAAATTATTACCGATCGATTCTACGGAACAAATTGTAGTAGTAGCAACCATCTTTTACTGAACCAAGAAGAGGATTCAAAAGTAGGTTGGAACAGAAGATACGATCTTGAATGTTCTTAACTTATAAATGCTTTCTTCCAGTGCAGTATTATGAGCGATAGCTACTCGACACGTTCACGAGTTTTCCAATTTGCTTTGTTTCTTTTCTTCAAAGAATTATTTCTTTATTCCATAGATGAAGTTACACAGATAATAATTATGATACCGATAATGAAAACCGTAAATCCGTTCTACATTATACACCAAAATCCCACTGAAGTAGGCCTTATTAGGTATACTAATTCTGTAGCAGACTGCTTTTTAATTCGTCATACTAAAAGTTGTTACGTTAGTATTTGTCGTGTGCGATAAATGTAATAGATAATTATGACTTCAGATAGTAATAAAGCATATTTCACCAATAGTATTTCATTCTCTGACTACGTTTAATATTTCCAAGTGTAGTCCATAGCCTCTTCTGAATGAGGTCTCGATGTCGATTTCTTGGCCAGGGCAAACATTTATGTGACAGATGTTGTCCTGACCTGTGGTCTTGGGTATTCTACCTATATTTATATCACTTCTATCAGTTTTATCGCAAGGAATCCTAAAGTAAATGAGTGTATGAGCGTATTATTTTCACTTCATTATTCTCAGAAAAAAAAAACATGAGAGGTGTCAAGGGACACCCCGATGGAACGAAGTTCCTTGCAGTCAGTACTAGGATAGCAAAAACATGCAAGCGAGTGTGCCAAAACAAATCTAGGGTATTAAATTTCTCATCGGCTTTGTTCACCTAGTAGCAATACTACTACTTACTGCAAGAAACGAAAATATCTGGCTTGCTTTCTATAAGAGAGAGAGAGAGACAGACAGAGAAACATGCGCACGCCGCACGAGTTGTAACGACTAACGACGGCAAAAAGTGTCGTTACAATTTTTCGTTACCAAATTTTCCGCCTAGCCCCCTTTCGCAACGCGCGATAAGGAACTTCGTTCCAAAATTTTTGGTCTACATTATTATGTATGATATTCATACTATGCTTATGTTATGTTGAAATAAACAAAATAGTATCAAAACACGAATGTAATGTTGAAACTTTAAACTTTATTTTCACCATAAATTCGAACCATATTCAATAGTATGAGACATTTAATGTAGAATACTTGACATTTTAAAAGAAAATTACTCATTAACATACCTTTATAGTAAATATAATACTATTATCCTATGGAACTGGAAGGTAAAAAAACGTACAATAGTTTACATTAAATACTAAAAGTCACAATCCGACATTTTAGTATAATTTCTATGACCAAATTTAATTTTACATCTGAAATAATCATACCAGATATTTTATATTACTCTATACTCTACGTTTCTATAAATAATATATTTTGACACTTTGAGCAAATGATATACCTAACAATAGTCATAGGGTTGATTAAAATTTACTGAATATGAGCACTGAAAAACTCACTAACAGTAATAGA
This sequence comes from Thymelicus acteon, assembly GCA_951805285.1. Classification (NCBI taxonomy): domain Eukaryota; kingdom Metazoa; phylum Arthropoda; class Insecta; order Lepidoptera; family Hesperiidae; genus Thymelicus; species Thymelicus acteon. The sequence continues at coordinate 6,973,712 of OX638233.1, forward strand.
GATTTTCATCTGAAGTCAGAATTAGTGCTGCAAATTTCCTCATCTAATTAATGTATTTTAGAACATCTGCAGTTAAGGTAATTAACGTGTAAAGTATTTAAAAAAATTATACTAATTAGTGTGCAACTCATTTCATGCACACCGCATACGTCTTTTACATTTTATTCATAATTCATGTTAGGTTTATTAACTAATGAATGAATAAAAGCTAATCACATGTTTATTAAAATTGTGCAATTTATATTTACATTTCAATAAAAATTCACATACATCGTACAGGTCACTGAATTTTAAAATATTTCTCAGTAAACAGATGTATTGCAATTTTATGTTAAGTATAGTGAGTAGTGATTTTACATTTTATCAAGGCCAACATAATATATTTGTGAGCTCAAAAATTAATTAAACCTATTTATAGGCACAAATTTAAAGAAACTTCAATAACAAAAACTATTTTACATGTTACACGGGTATCATTGACACACAAATAGTAATGTAACTTGTTAAGTCACAAAACCAATAAACCAATGAAAAGTACCTATAGTCAAAATTATCTAAGATGCCCATAATGATAGCTGCCATTTATTAATATGAACTAACCTTGTATGGGTGTCTTTGAGCGAAATGGAATATTTATTTACTTGACATGAATAGTTGAATACTTACGGACAAACGATTTTGCCAAAATTTGTTGAAAATCCCCACTCGTTTTCATTGGCTTTGATTATAAATCATATTATACGTTAACATCTAGTAAAAATCCCATCACATCATAATTTATGCAAAATTTAATAAAAATATAATATAATTATGACGTTCATTGTTGACGTCCAAACAATCTTAAATGAAGATGTCTAAATCTAATCTGACGTAGGGTGATGTGACGGCTTGAAACCGTTTATAAAAGCAATCATAATCGATACATTACTATAATCGAAATTTAAAAATGAAAATTTATTAATTTAATTACATTGTTAAAAGTGATTTACTTGCATTTGAATTTAAAATTAGGTACGCAATAATACCACGACGAATTGGATGCTAACAAAGGACATTTTCCATTATGTATGGGCACTTCGCCATCTATGGACAGTAACTGCAGATAATATGATGTAATTATGTTTTTAAGGTTGCGGTAAACATTTTTTTTTCAACAAAATAATAATTATGTATACATGAATGTGTCTTACGAAATAAGCAAGAATTTATTCACTGTAGTTTTTTCCTGACGCTCATAATATAATATTATGTCAAAATAATAATAATATAATGAAACTGAGCGGGACTTTCATTCTATCATGATCTATCTTTCTTTCTTTTTCTTCTCTCTTTCTTGGTCGGCAACGCACCAGTGATGCTTTTGGTGTTGTTGATGTTCATGGGCGAATGGATAAAATTATATTTTATTGAAGTCGTAAATGGGTACATATTGAGAATACGCGGTACGAGGTAACTCAATTGAGGTAGTAGATAGGTAACGAGGTACTTAAATATTACGGTTTTTAGTTCAAAATTTAATTATCGAATCGATTATAAGGTCTTACACTTTTGAATCGATTTGTTGTAAAAATTGGTTTCTTTCGTGAACCGATTTTTTTGTACATCTCTAATGTCACTGTGATGGCAAACGACAAATTGGGCTTCTTAGTTCGCGGCGACTATAATGTTAATAAGTCATTGCTTTGCTTAATTCATAAAGATGATTAATTAGGTACTATTTCGTGGAAAGGAAAATACATTATTACGATGCTGATTACTACAAAGCCAATTACTACTTCAAAAACAAAAATCCAACTTTAAACATTTATTTATTTATTTATTTAAAGCTAACGCCCCAACTCAGAGTCGTTAACGGTTACTTAAATCTCTCCTTAGTACAGAATTTGTATGGTGATTCTTTATTAAGTAACAATTAAAGTAACCGTTAGTGACTCTGAGTTGGGGTGTAAGTGTGTAATCTTTATGAGTATGAAGTGGTATATTCAATACATGAAATGTGAAGATTCAGTCTTAACCTATTCACTGTCGAAGAATTTTTTATAACAATACATATGGGCTATAGCGCCCAACTGCTCTGCTAGCTCAATGGACAACAAAAAGGTTGATTAAATGAGAGATTACAGAGAATAGCCTCTCTACTCTAGAGCTCAAGTCATGTAATTTAAGTAGATACTATACTCTCGTAAGCTTCAGTTATTAGAATAGGTCGGATTTTTTATTTAAAATTATGATACCTAAATTTGTAAAAAGCCCATTCAATTCTAGGCATCATTTTATGTATTTCCATGACATTGTTTTGCATTTTATCATTCAAATAATTCTTATGTAGTCCGCTACTTGATTCAAGCCATAACTTTGTGATTTCAATGTTCAAAAGAATTCTCTTTGTGTACTTGTACTTTAATAAAATGAAACAGACATACCACTTGAAATGCAGCATTTTCAATAGATATTAAAGTTTTATACCTCGATGAGCATTCGAGTGAATCGGTCTACTTTGATCCCTTGCTTATATCTACGTAAATAACATTAGAATAAAGTTCAAGTTCCCTTATTAATATAATATATTTGATCTCTAATAATTTGCGGAAAAACACAGTATTCATGTATATTTTTACGCCAAAGAATACAGAGATATAAAAGGTATCGTGGCAAGTAAATTTATATGCACGGGACTCGCCGTATTTTCATTTGCCGGCAGGAACGAGCTGGGCGCGGCGGGCGCAGCTGGCACTTGCGGCTTTACTTCTTCAAATGAGCCACTTCCTTCACCCTCGTCCTCGTCGTCGTCAGACGGCACTGTTGCTTCGTGTTTTAAAGCTTCAGCTCGAGGAACATTCGCGTTATTGACGACATTCGACAACACGCTACTCGAAGATATTGGTGTCGAAGAAACCGAGTTAAACTTTGTCGTCTCTTCCGTCAGCGACACCGTAGCTGCCTCATAAATATTATTTGCCGTAATATTCTCAAATACAGTTGAATTCATTAACATTTCTAGCAATTTCGTGTTGTTCGGTGAATTTAGGGTTTGTGAAAAATTTAGTAGTTCATCCCGAATCTCTTGTGTGAACGGTTTATTACAGAGGTGACCGACGCATGTGCAGGTCATTTCGAATGTGTAATTTGCTGTCTGTATTAATGTGCAAGGGCCCTGGCTCCCCGCAGTGCACGCCAACGACGATATATAATCTGCAGAAACAAATTAATTATAAGAACCAAAATACAATATTCATACAGTAGAATGATCTGTAAGTGGTCAAAGGCATTGCGTATTGCTAATCAAGAAGGAAGCAGTTACCTCGATGCCTCGTATTTTAACTAAAATACTACGCAAAAACATCAACCTCCAGCAATACAATGTCTTTAACACGTTCATTTCAGAACAAGGGTAGTTAGGCGGACAGACACTGACTTCGACAGGAAAGAATTTGGGGTCTTTGTTTTTCAGTTGATGAAACAGGAAACCACTTTCCTGTAGCCAAAGGTGAATGGGATTTTTTTCCATTCCACCCATAATTCGATCTTTGATCGGTCACTCGACGACTCGATAAAAATTGCACAATTTTAGCACTCTAGCCTAGAGTCTAATCTACCTGGAATCAGCCCTATCTCGATCATTATTTACTATCCCACATTTTTCCTTCTACTCAATTTTTTCGCTGCCAGTTCGTGCCCAGTTTATGGGCACTCATTTTATCGTCTTACAAAAAGGTTCTCAGAAGCCCTTATAAGCATTAATCTAACTTAAGAGCAAGGTATTATCAAAATGTACTATCGGGCAGTAAATCTTTACTGATAGGAACAAAGGAACGTTTTCAAGTGATTGGTAAGTACATAGCTTAGAGTACGGTAAAAATATCAGTAAAATAATTCAAAACCATGTAGACATTTGCTAATAACGCTTATTAAATAGTTTAAATGGCTATTTTGAATAATTAATGATTGAGTAGAAGGCAAAACGATAACTCTGGCAGTTTAATACTTATTCAGAAAGGCTGTAAGAAAACTTACCGGGTGATTTGGCAGTGGTTCCGCAAAATGGTAAATCCGGTGTGCACTGCACTTGTGACTGATTATAATGCGAAGAGCAATCCGACGTATTGTCCACACCACCGCACATGTAGCAACGTGAAGGTTCTGTAAAAGATTTATTTATGAAAAATAAATAAAAGGACACACTAACTTTTACTGCCTCACCAAACCCTGGTGGTATAGACATATAAAATATGTAAATTGCCTCGATCGCAAACATCCAAAACCCAAAAAGCGGCCAAGTGCGAGTCGGACTCGCCCATGAAGGGTTCCGTAGCAGCAAGTAACATAATATAAAAGTTCTTGTAGTTCGTTGTAACTTTGATCAATGTTTTTGCGGTTTACGATTTATGACGTATTAAAAAAAACTACTTACTAAATCTCATTCAAACCAATTTTCGTTGGAAGTTTGCTTAGTAATGTACATCATATAATTTTTTTAGTTTTATCATTCCCTTATTTTAGAAGTTACAGGGGGGGGGACACACATTTTACCACTTTGGAAGTGTCTCTCGCGCAAACTATTCAGTTTAGAAAAAAATGATATTAGAAACCTCAATATCATTTTTGAAGACCTATCTATAGATACCCCACACGTATGGGTTTGATGAAAAAAAACATTTTTGAGTTTCAGTTCTAAGTATGGGGAACCCCCAAAATTTATTGCTTTTTTTCTATTTTTGTGTGAAAATCTTAATGCGGTTCACAGAATACATCTTCCTACCAAGTTTCAATGGTATAACTCTTATAGTTTCGGAAAAAAGTGGCTGTGACATACGGACGGACAGACAGACAGACAGACAGACAGACAGACATGACGAATCCATAAGGGTTCCGTTTTTTGCCATTTGGCTACGGAACCCTAAAAATACATTTGCCTGACGCCTAATTATCTACTTTGACCAGATGTGGAATCAATTACCAATTGAAAAATGGGGTCGACAATCAAAATTTCATCATCATTTTGTTACTTTTGAAGTCTACGAATGATATATGAATGGAGGGCACGACATATTTAAAGAGCAGACGTGTAGCGCATGAAACCACATGTAAATTATTCCTGCTCTACTCCAAGAGGTATAAATAATAATACTCTGGAGACGTCCAGTCGCCTCGTTACCACCGGTTTGGCGGTTTCATTAAACTAAGTTGTCAGGAGAATTATTGCTTATTAATTTCTTATTAGAAGATATTAAAAGATAGAATATTAGAAGATAGAGAGCATATTCTATATAATTAGTATTAGGGCTTGTTTCACAATCTTCAAGTAAGCTATTCGTTGGTTAAGTTGACATTTCGTGTATGTAAAATGACACTTTAACGTCACTTTAACCGGCGAATAGCTTATTCAGGACTCTACTTGAAGATTGTGAAACAAGCCCTTAGCCTAATAATAATTTACAGTACCTTAAGTTACTTTTCTGCTACACTAAACTAAATAAATCAACGTAGTTTATGAAACATGTACGTAGCTTGCATATTAATGTATCATCTCAATATGACTAGATAACAAAATTTTAGATGCTGCAATATTTTTATGAAAATATTTTTTACGACAAAAGAGCGGAAAGCTAACTTTATAAATAAATAATTGAAGTGCTGTGGCTTGGCGGGTTTGTCTGGTGTTGGCCGCATTCGATTTGCGAGCGCGGTGTCATGTTACACTGACAATATCCATTCCAGTAATTGCTTCGTTTTGAGAATAAACCTCTTCAAATAAATAACTGAATTGTACAGTAGCCACAGGATGCCTTTAAACACCCCACCACGACTCTACCATTATAGTAATTTTCATTTTATTAGTTACAATGCATTTATTACGTACTGAGTAGGTACGATTTACCATCGTGGACTGCATCTCTTTTTTTCCACCAAAGAGGATTGTAACCAAGCACTAATTTATAATAATTGAAAAACATGGGGCACCGGTATCTTCCAAAAATTATTACGAAGTGATTTTGAACCCCTTTGCTAAAATAAGTAAATACTCACAAAATTGCTTCTATAAAGGACATAACTTGATAACTTCAATGAAACTTATTTTTCCTTATCAAATTAATAAATTTTATTTTATTTGAAATTGAAGAAGTAAACATCATGTCAAACCAGAACTCTGCTGATTTTACGTGAACGTAACAAACTGAAATAACAACCGAAATAAAACATATTAAGTTGAGGAGCAAATCTTAAAATTCTATCCTTTTTTTGAGGACCCTGTAGCCTAGTTAGTAGTAAGTAGACCCTGCCTGCTAAGCGAGCGGTCCTGGGTTCGATTCGCGGCCGGGGCAGATATTTATGTGAGAGATAAATATTTATACTCGGGTCATGGGTGTGATGTGTTATATGGTAATAACCTACCGCGGGGTTATGAGTGTGTTAGCGTTTAGCATCTTATCATGGTATAATTTACGTCATATGTTATAGTAACACTATAGTACCCAAGAATAATTTTGGCGCTACAGTTAAACTGAAGTCCATTAAGTAAGTTACTCGGTCGTGAGCGTCCCAAAAGTTTGATTGTTATAAAAGTTAAACCCATTCGTTCGGTTCTATTTAACTGTTACTTTCTTGAGTCTTATTACTCTAGCCTCTTACAAGTTGGTACAGAAAAGTGAATCTTTCCTCAAAGTCTAATCTAAATGATTTGAAATATCTATAGTTTTCATTTCCAGTTTTTATGTCTCCCTACTGTGATCCTCGTGGGTTTATAAAATACATAACTTTTGTAATGAAACATCTTAATATATATAAATTACGTGTCACGTTGTTTGTCCGCGATGGACTCCTAAACTACTTAACCGATTTTAATCAAAGCACACCGTGTACAGTTTGATCCAACTTGAAAGATAGGATAGCTTACATCTCCCTTAAGGCACACGGAAGGTTTTAATAAAAAAAAAACTTTTGACAGTAAGAAATCTGTCCGGGCAGCTAGTAAAATTATATTTCTTTCTGGTTAATTTCCAATTTAATAACTTAACTTTATAATTGAGAAATTTACAATTTGCTCTACGTCCTTATCTACGAAATCATGGAGCTTAAAATTTGCTATAACACCCATATTTTCAAGACAACTTTAAGATCTTGAATCTCAACAGAAAATAGAAAATATTGGATACATTTACAGTATAAAATCTTGCACCAGGCAAGAATGCGCAAGATTTAATTGGTTCCTAATTCAGTTCAATTCTTCCGTTTCCCAATTTTTTGATAAATGAACCACATATTGTTCCCGCTCTCTATTCCGGGCAAGGTACTTAAATATTGGTCTAAAATATTGGTATTTATATGAACCAGTGACTAACAGGAACAGTAAAGGATGAGTAAAGGCAATAGCTGCAACTATTCTGTTATTAACTAACGGGAAGAGTTTCGAAGTGTGCTTCCGGGCAAACACTCCCCAGCGCTCTCGCTTACTACGATGGTCGCTTCAACGACACAATATCGAAATAAGACTACGTCAATAGTACGTAAAGCTACTTTAGTTAAGTTTAATCTTCACTAGTTTCGCAGTTGAAATATGATCACTTTGGTTTTAAAACTTATCTTGCCAACATGACCTTGTTTAAGAGAAATTACTTTAACGTTTATTTTTAAGAAAAATTGTTACTTGTCGCCAAAGATATTTTATAATCGCCTTCATACAGACAATCTTAGACCCTTTTTTATTTCTTGTTCATAAACAAAATCACTTATTTACCAAACTTCATTACACACAATTGTCATTGTCTCAATATCAGTTTCCCTCAATAGTAAGTGGGAATGAACCACCCTCACAACATGGCCATCAAATTTAATCCTCTTTAACACCACTCGTATCACCACGTCAATGCCGCACCTATAGGTACACCCCACAGCCAGTAACTATGATTACAAATACATTATTTTTCCTACCTGTATGTGAATAAATTTTATGTTTCATGTATTACAAATATCTCCTGATTTATGTGTGCGTGTGGATTGAGGGCTCTTTTTTAAAAGTTACTCAGATTTTTTCAAAATCAAGGAGGAATTTAGGAAAAAATTGTGAAAACATCGTGGTGAAGATAAAAAATTTGTGCAACGTATGGTAAAAAAGTTGTGGTCGATTAACTGGAGCTCTCAATCCGCTAACCTAAGAAATTACTGTAACCTCGTATCTCAAAATATACTACGTGTATGCTTAACTATTTTATATGGAAAAATTGTGCGTAATTTGTGAAAGCTATTCACAATTTCTCAATTGATTTTAACGGTTTACTTTGATTTTATAAAGGTTTATTTGGAGCTCTCAATCCTCCAATGTGTGGTTTGAGTGTTCCCAAAATTCTCTAACTTCGGCTGAATATTTGTTTATATTCTTACTCCTATTTCACGAGTATAATTAAGAGTGAATTTGTGAAACAAAAACCGTGACTTAAAACATAATAATTAGAGAGTAAATGAAAAAAATACTTTCTTATAAATGTCCCGTCTGAGAGCTCCATGTTTTAGCGTTTATTTATTGAATCCGAGCTTTTATAGAAATGATGGATACATCAGAAATTGTGAAAATGTTGTCACTAAAATTTAACACGATTAAATTTTTTGTGAATGTTTGATTTTAAAAATAATCAAAATTATTATATTTTCAATAGAAAAATTATGTAGGGTGACCATGCATATAGTACATAAAGAAAGTAAAACGTACTTAAATATAAATATTTTATTACAAAACAAACTAGAAAAAGTAAAACATTAATTATGAAAGAAAGTCTTTAAAATAATCATCTAATTTGTAATATCCTTTCGTCATAAGAATGCTTTTAATATGAGTATGAAATTTAAGGTAAGGCATTTCTGTAAATTTTGATGGAAAGATGATGATGATGATACTGATGATGGTAAGTGGTTACCGTCGCCTATGGATATGAGCAATACCAGAGGAATCGCCACTGCAACGCTGGCCCTGAAGAAGAACTCTTTTTACACCTTTTTGAAGAACCCCATGTCATACCGCTCCGGGTTACGTTTTCAGTTTTTTTTTAATTTTGCATGTAAAAGAAGAAAAAACAAAATAATGTCAAAATGTTTATTATTAAAAAATATTTATAGCATAAAATAATGTTTTTATTGTTATTGCTGTATATGACAGGAATAAAAACAGGAAATCACTCCACGTGCAATGTTGGGTTCCGAAGCTGTAAATATATCGACTATTACTCACTAACTAATGCTAACATAACTGTTATAATTTTCCTTGTAAATTCATCATATAACAACGTATTTTTGAGAATTTTTTCACTAGTCCAACTCCGACCGTTTAGCCGGCAGGAAGGGTGGGGGCAGAGACACGTGACTCTAACCAAACCTAGCACTTTAAAGCTAAATATTTCGTGCAACTGGACCACTAATTCCAAAAATGGTCTTAGAAAACCTATAATATTTTTGAAAAACCTTTTCACGATACCCAAAACAAAAATTCATCCTCACGTTAATTGTAGGGGAGGTACCCAGAAAAAAAATGTTTTTCAATATTTTATTCTACGATTCTGGAGTTTTAATAATTATGTATATCCATGATAAATTACAGCTTTCTAGCACTAAGGATCTTGCCGCTTTGCTTCGGATAGACAGACAGACGGACAGACGGACGGACAGAAAGTTATAAGGGTTCCGATTTTACTTTGGAACCATAAAACGCGTAATTACGTAGACGAAAAATGTGTCCGACAATACTATGTCCACCCTACACGATTTCGTCGCTTGGAAATATAATATTGTGGATTATTTTTAAATCAAGCGTTCACAAAAAAATTAATCGTGTTAAATTTTAGTGACAACATTTTCACAATTTCTGATGTATCCATCATTTCTATAAAAGCTCGGGTTCAATAAATAAACGCTAAAACATGGAGCTCTCAGACGGGACATTTATATGAAAGTATTTTTTTCATTTACTCTCTAATTATTATGTTTTAAGTCACGGTTTTTGTTTCACAAATTCACTCTTAATTATACTCGTGAAATAGGAGTAAGAATATAAACAAATATTCAGCCGAAGTTAGAGAATTTTGGGAACACTCAAACCACACATTGGAGGATTGAGAGCTCCAAATAAACCTTTATAAAATCAAAGTAAACCGTTAAAATCAATTGAGAAATTGTGAATAGCTTTCACAAATTACGCACAATTTTTCCATATAAAATAGTTAAGCATACACGTAGTATATTTTGAGATACGAGGTTACAGTAATTTCTTAGGTTAGCGGATTGAGAGCTCCAGTTAATCGACCACAACTTTTTTACCATACGTTGCACAAATTTTTTATCTTCACCACGATGTTTTCACAAATTTTTCCTAAATTCCTCCTTGATTTTGAAAAAATCTGAGTAACTTTTAAAAAAGAGCCCTCAATCCACACGCACACCTGATTTATCTAAATTGAAACTATCAAGAACGTATTGATTTGTCACATAAATAAACGCTAAACGCTAACACACTCATACCCCCGCAGTAGGTTATTACCTGTGTGGCGGGTGGCAAGGACGACACATATAACACATCACAATCACACCCATGACCCGAGTACAACAAATATTTATGCCGGGAATCGAACCCGAGACCCCTCGCTTCGCAGGCCAGGGTCTCTACCAATAGGCTACAGGGTCGTCAAAAAATAACTGAACTAAACAGTAATATAATCAAACACCGGAACCCTTCGCTGTGTAGGCAATATACAAACAATAAAAGAAGAAAAATATCGGCTGTGACTTAAAAAATAACACGTATAAATCTTTCGTCCGGGTAACAATGATGTTTGATCTCAAAAGACGTATATTTATAGTACATGTGTGTATAGTGAAGAGTAGGTATTCACAACGATTTCAATACTTGATCTAGGTCACTGAAAGGGTTTCCTCGGAAGCTTTTCATATAAGCTTATTCCAGTCATAATGGTTTCCATTTTATAAATCGGATAGATACCCACTTCTCCTTCTCGGGGAACCTTGTTACGTTGTTTAATACAAGTTTTCATCGCATGTATGTTTAGGACAATTGTATATTTATTTAGGGACCAATCTTGTAGCCCGTTGAGAGAGATTTTCACTTGACCTAGTAACTTATAATTATGTAAGGTCTTGTTTATACTCGTAGATCGAACGTTGGTAGTTTGCGTAGTCGAGTCCAGTAAATATACCTACTTTTTACTCAACTACGATGGAGCTGAAAGGACGGTTTTGATGTCACACTAAACTCAATATAGCGAGCGCCCTGTAGACGCTGTAGTCAGAAAAAAATGTAAGGGTATCAAATAAAAAAAACTGGGCAAGGGCCACGCGCAATGTAGGGTTCCGAAGTAGTAAGTTTATCGACTATTACTCATTAACTACTTATGCTTAAGATATTTTTCCTTGTAAACTTATATAACCTATTTATGAGAATTTTTTTATTTGTCCAACTCCAACCGTTTAGCCGGCAGGGGGAGACACTCGACTCTAACCAAAATTAGCACTATAAAGCCAAATATTTCTTAAATGAACCCATAAATCCAAAAACTTTCTTAGAAGACCTATAATATTTATGAAAGACCTTTACAGCACAACGAAAAAAAATCATCCTCACGTTACCTGCAGGGGAGTACCTTAATTTTTTTTTCCCAAATAAGTTAATGCTTGACCACAATCCCACCTGATGGTTAGTGGAGATGTGGTCCAGGGTGGTGAGCATATTAACTTAGTAAAATCCTATTCACTCTTTTCTTGAAGACATCCACGTCATAGGCAGACGGGAACGCCGACGCAGGCAAGTTATTAGTGCGGTACCTCACTTGAAATGTATGGCGGCTACCTCACTTGACGACGCTGTGGCAACGTAGCCAATTTGGAAGCGTAGCCACAATTCAATATAAACTGTTTGGAAACGTGGCCGGCGACGTCGCCTTGGCGTCCCGGTGAGGTACCGCACTTACAGTCCTTCGCTGGCTACTCTGCGCCTGTACTCGAGGCTTTGCAGATTAGTCTCAACCAGATCTGGGTTACCAATGAGCCTTTTCAATAATTTAATCTGCAGTTTTGGAATTTTAATAAAAATGTATATCCATCTATGTCAAATTACAGCTTTCTAGCACTAAGGGTCTCGGCACTATGCCTCGGACAGACGGCCTAACATAAGGAAACTATAGGAAATCCGATTTTACTTCGGAACCCTAAAAAGGCTTAATTACATAAGCCCTTTTGTTTGCAGAGATTTTCAAAGTGCTATTTTTACGCATTTTAAGTGGAGCCAGTTTTGAAACTCGTCTTATATAATTGTTATTTGACAAAGTAACAATATTTTATACTAGCTGTTGCCCACAGCTTCGCACGCGGAAATTATGCTTATCACCACCTTGAGCTTTTTACCCCCTTGGGGTTTGAATTTTGGAAAATCCTTCCTAAGTGGATGCCTAGGTCATAAGATACGTGTGCAAAATTTTAAGTTTCTAGCCGGGTTTGGGCTGTGCGTTGATACATCAGTCAATCACTTTGCCTATTATATAGATAATTATAATGTCTTAGTTGACGAACCGAAAGGTTCCGCGTTCGATGCTCGATGACTGTTAAATGATTGTCCTAGATGGTGTTAGAGGTTATGGCAACCTATTTTAAAACGAGAAAGTGCGACCGTAGTTCTTTTAGAATTTTAGATGATTTCAACGATTCCACACCCCATCTCTACAACCTATAACTGTGCCACTGCCGAACTCGAGTCCCTTCTTACAATGAGGATTTAAAATGTATAATTATGTTCAACCATAAGACCATTAAGGAAATGTTAATGAACCTCAGATGAAAGAATATTTTAATCTGAGTAATGAACTTTTTGTACAAATCGTATATTACCATGACTACCATCCACCGCACTGTAGACAGAAGACATAATAGCACAGAGTACTTAATCACTACTGACATACTGTAGTCAAAGTAGATGGAATTTTTTGCTGTCGGAAAATCTGCACTTTCACTCTTTACAGAAGTTGGTAACACGATATTTAGTGATGGAAAATGTTTTTTGGAACGGAATATTAACAGCGGAAAGTGCAACGTGAATAGCACGACATCCATTCAACGTTCGTTATCAAATTACTCTGTGTTACTACCGTAGCCGTAATTAAAAGACTTACTGAGTTACTAAGTGAGGCAGGAAGAAAACTCCGTGAAACTGTGTCAAAGTTCTGCGCTCGAACTCTACTATAAACCGTTGAAATTGACTGAATATATATACATACATAATACGTACACATACAGCGCGATTGAGTAATTTCCCGCCAGCTTCTTTGGATAAATTAGCAGTGTTTGACAAGGACATTCACAAATGAGTCATCACATCGCATTTTGCCCCGCCCAGAATTTGCACCCGAGACCCCTTGCCTAGTAAAGGCAGGATTACACCAACTGGCAATTTTATAACAATGTTAGACAACAGTATTTTGTACCATTTTTGTATCCAGTAATGATTCCAACATAGACTGTCAACATAATTCACAGGCACTATAGTAATTACTTTTATGGCAGGATATGTTTCATGACTTTTCAACAAGAACGTTTATCATAGACCGTTGAAGTGGATACTGTCGCGGAATTGGAGTAATGTACTGTACTGCTTAGAGATTTAAGATATTTAGAGACAATTAAGCTCGGATTAATATTCTAAAACTACTAGATTGATAATTTTAGACTCCAAATTGAATTTATATCTATTTTATAAAATAACTCGAAATGGAGATATTGTCCTTAGAACTTTTGGGGCGTCATTTTCCAAATCAAATACTTTAAGAAATTAGTTACATCGGCGGCAAAACCATGATAAACATATACGAGTATCTACGTATGCAATCATAATTTTATTAATCTAAATTAAATACGAAAAAAAAGTATTACATTTCCCTACTAATCACGTTGTCTATAACAATTATTAACTAGCTGTTGCCCGCAGATACGCACGCGGAAATTATGCTTATCATATTTATCCCCTAATTCTCCCCCTTGGGGGTTGAATTTTTAAAATTCTTCCTTAGTAGATGTCTACGTCATGAGAGGAATACGTGTGCGAAATTTTAAGTTTATAGCCCTAAGGGTTTGGCCTGTACGTTGATACATCAGTCAATCACTTTTGCCTTTTATACTCTTATATACAATATAAAAAGATAGAAGATAGATAACTGTAGAGCGGTACTCTTAAGAAAAGATATGTATATGAAATTACCTTTATCCTGTGAAGAGCGTGTCCTGACATCGGCGACCAGGAAAGCCAGGATACTCAAAAATCGTATCAGAAAAATCATCTTCATCGTTCACGCACTCAGTTGCTCAATTAAAATTTGTAAATCCTTTTAATTCTTATCTTTTGTGCAACAAGTTATTCCTGTTAAAGGCAAATAAATGCGAGATTATAATACTTATCATTAGGTACAGAGAATAAACTTGTGTATATTTTGCCTATATAGATATTCGACAACTGAGGTGACGAGCCACCTGATGATGAGTGATGAATATCAGCAACACCAGGCGTCTTCGATTTGCTGCCGGTCAAGAAAGAAAAAAGAAGAAGGAAAGAAACTACTGAACTAGCGGCCTTTATAGCTACACACGGACAGAACTGAACTGATATCTATTCAATTGTTAATACAATTATAATTTTATATAACAATTATTTATATCATATTAAATCCATGTAGCTGTTAGCACGTCTCTCTGTTACTATACATACATGGTACGGAACAATGCACTTGTTTGTACAATTGATTGAATCTTAAATGGATTCACGAACAATGGAGGCGATTTAATGGTATTTAAAGCAGGACTACACAAAGCGAGTTTGAATGAACGACTTGACATGAGGGTATATAAATATCATACATTGATAGTAAAATGCTAGGAATTTTTATTCGAAGTTTTACAAACGGCTTTTAAACGTCAAGCTAGGCCTTCGCTTCAGCAAATCCCTACCATGAGTAATATTGGAAAGAGGATAAAGAATATGAATTTGAAATATGAATTCGAAGAAGCGGAAAATCAATCATTATAAAGAGTGTATCATACATACATATGTGTCGTTACATATGATAAAGTATGATTACTCTTTAACTGTAAATGGGATTGTTGCATAAATACCATAGAACTGGCTTAAATACCACACATTTTAAATTACACACTCCCCCCCACACATGGCCTACACTAGGATTCCCTGTGTCGTGGGTGCCATGGACAACACACTAGACAAGGACATTAACACCCAGACCGAGAACAGAAATTCAAACTCATCATTCAAATTTCCGCCTCACTGGGAATCGAACCCAGGACCATTGGTGCGGCGATCCGGCATAGTAAACATTGCGCCACACGGGTCGTCAAATGTTGTAAAATCTTTAAAAATATAATTTAAAACGTGATGAACAGATGTATAGTTCATTTCCACTATATATTCCGTACATGACGGCAAAATAACAATTTGGAACTACTATAATATATTATCACGGTTATAAAACATGAATAAATAATTATTATTATTCAAGATAATTATACTATATCTGAACAAGAAGATTATTAAATACATAAAGCTTCAAGTAACAAAGTCATCCTATTGACAAGAAACTCTCGTAATCAATACTACAACTTGTCGAACATAAATGATTGGCAAAGTTATGAAGGAGCCAAGTCAAGGAATCAAGTCAGGACCGATCAGAAACTTAAAGATTGTAGACCGTTAGTAGCAATAAAATATAGGCTTTTCCGTATTTCAGAAAGCATGTTATAGCAAGTTATTTAACGTTATAACAAATTAAGTAATGGATCTTAAGCGCTAAATAGATATCCTAACACACAAGTTGACAACTAATCGGTCGAGAAATCCACATTGGAATTGGAACAGCGCGGTAAAGAGAACACTGGGTACCCTCTGTGAATATTTACATAAAATGTTTATTTGACATTACTTTCAACCACTGCAATCTAGCGAATATGTAAATATACTTTCGGGATTCACAAAAATCCATTTCATTCGGAGTTTGTACAAATTTACGCGGGTTGTACGCTAATGGAATAGTTGAAGCAGAAAATTGACTTACTCGGATTTTATATTATGCGAAACAACAGATTAGTAACTTAAAATTATATTTTAAATTAAAAGAATTAGAAGATAGCGGAGGTAAACTATTTATGTTTAGAATCAAAGTTCAATTATTATATCATTTACATTTATGATATCAAACAGTTACGATATTATTTTAGTATTAGGAAGATTTTTACATTTTCCACGCACACAAAATGAAAAGGTCTAATTTATACACTTTCAGATGTACTGTGAACTATTTTAAATATTACGTTAACATTATAATACTTTGACACATCTCTTTCATTAAATCTTTCTACCCGTAGCACGTGCTTTCTAAAGTCCAGAGGCTTGCTACGTCGTAGTACAAGCGCGCGTAGCGGCCGCCGCTACGAGCCGTAGGCAACTGCCGTAGCCCGCGCTTGCCGAGAGGGAAACTGGCTCTGGCATCTGTACAAGCGACCCCAGAAATATCTTCTCGAACGGTCCAATAATTTAGCACGATACATATTGCTGGCTCTATTAAGCTTAACAAAGTTTCTATACTATTTCAAGGAGAAATGTAAGCACTTGGCAAAGAAACAAAAAATCTTCAATGTGTTTTCACGCTCAAGTGGATTTATCTGACACTCACTAGATTACCTCGCAATTGAGCTGATTATATTTTCCCAGCTTGTTTAGAGTTAAATTTGTTTCAAATATAATGGTTTTCTTTAATTATATAACAGCTGATTGCAGACCAGGATTAGAACTAGAGATTACTATAGTATGTAGTACCTACTAGTTATATACAACATTACTTTTATTTCCTACATGATCATTTTCAAAACAAATAAAACAAAACAAATAAATGTTAACCCAGACTTAGCTACTTTAATATATTAGCGAAAACCGCATTCAAATTGTTCAAATCGTTTCTGAGATTAGCCGGGAAAACGCCCAGACTGGTAGACCAACAGATAAACTGACAAACAGTTATACACAAAAAACATTCAAAATACTCATGAATTCTATTGCGTTAGTAAATAATCCCATTAAAAGTTTTTCTCAAATAATTTCCATGTACAGACAAGTTACTATTTTAATGTATGATGATGATTCTTTGTTAAACATGTATTTTATATTTTTCTTACGCCCCAACTCAGAGTCACTAACGGTTACTTGAATCGCTCCTTAGTAAAGAATCATCATACAAATTCTGTACTAAGGAGCGATTTAAGTAACCATTAGTGACTCTGAGTTGGGGCGTTAGTGTAAAAAATATTGTCTACCGCATTGCAGGTACAATATGAAATGGAATCATTAACAAACAAATAAGAATATATCCAGCAGGGACTTGTAAATCTTTCCTCATTTCGAGGAAGAGATCCGTGAAGGTTTCAGCGGGTTGAGGTGCGGGGAGGGGAAGGCAGGCGCATTAATTGGCAATTTCCGTATCCAAATGCCGTTCATACCCCATACATTACTCATTTGCACAGATATTATGTAGATAATGACACATTAGCGCTCGTCTTCGGCTGTGAACTAAATTGCTATCCATATCAGATATTGCCTTGATTTGATAGATTTCCATTAAATGTTCGCTAATGAAGAACAAGAATAGAAGCGCTCATAGCCCGGCGGCTTGCGTCGATCCTATGTGATCGACAAAGTTAAGCAATAGCGGGCGCGGTCGGTAGTTGGATGGGTGACCGCTAGTGGCAAACATTTCTTGAGCGTTTCCGTGCTTCGAGGGCACGTAAAGCCGTCGGTCCTGGTTGTTATCATAGGATAACAGTCGTTAAGCCATGTCGGAGGCCCTCGGGCGGTTTGAAAACTTCCGACACTCGGGTTGGCCACTAACCCCTCCACCAATCCGCACTGGAGCAGCGTGGTGGAGTATGCTCTAGGCCTCCTCAAGAGGAGAGATCCATGCCCAGTAGTGGGCCATTAATGGGTTGAAGCCAATGAAGAACAAATGTTTTCTAGACAGTATCTTAAATTTTATTTTATTTTTATAACTATTAAAACAACACGAATTTTAGATACTTCCAAGTTTATTTGATGATGTTCTATACTATACCTATTTCACAGCAAATAATAATTATTCACAAGTAGTTTCTTTAAACATAACTACTCGTGGAATAATTTTTTAACCACTACCTATTTTTTGTAATAACTACACATCTCGCAGATTTTTACGTATTATTAAAGTAAATACAAAAAAGGATTAAAATGTAAACCACTTACTACCTTTACATACCTTTGGCAGCAGCAGAACTTTACGCCGAAAATTGAGTAATTCTTAATTTGCTCTTAGGCTTTTAGGGCGAATTTAGCTTTCTTATGTACAAATTACAGTTAAAGATACTTTGTACTAAAAGGTTATTAATGATAATAGGTACTGCTCTGATATTTTATGATAACTGTGTAGTTTAAATACAATACTACCACATACATACGTTCTCACTACTCCACATCCTTAAAAAGTACCCATTGAAGTAAATGAAGTGATAACGCATTTCGGGAGAAGACGTAAAAGAAAAATTGATTTTGTTATTTAAATATAGGTAGATTGTTTAACTACAGTACTTACATTTATTAATAAAATACCAATTTTTTACTAAAATTAAATAAAAAAAAATTAAATTATAACTTCTTGTGATTCGGACCACGACTATGTGAACCCCCCTAGCGTCAAAGCTGGATCTGCCCTTACCAGGCAGGCTTCATGATAAGTTAATACCACTCAGTAATAATTACTGTAAAAATCTAACGCACTCACTATTCAAAATGTGACCCAAATTTTGATCACCAACCAATTTTCCGAAACTCGAACGCTATTGCATCGCTCCAATTAAAACTTGTCCCCGAACGCGCTCAGTCACCGGTGAATATTTACGCGTCACGGGTGCATGTCTTGCATCGATGTTAACTAAAACTACAGAGCTGCAAACTACTACTTAATCATAAATTTTGTGGTCCTTAATTTGATCAATACCATTTTTTAAATTGTAAAACATTTTAACTTTCTATTTTTTTGTAATAAGCCGCCAAATGCGCTGACGATTCACTAGATGTCAAGCGGAACCGTCACCCATGGACATCAGCAACAAAGAAGTTAAATTAAATTAAGGTCGTATGGAAAGGTGTAAGAAACTCTAAGGGCCCTCGCCGACGACGACTTTTTGTAGCGATGCAGTAGCGATGCTGTCGCGCGTCCGCAGCGATACAGTCGCGACGCGGTCGCTAGCTGTGTGCCCTCGCCCACGGGTCCAGATTCAGTCGCGATACAAACGCGCTTCTGTCGCGATACAAACGCGCTTCTGTCGCGATGCAAACGCGATTCAGTAACGGCACCATGGTAACTGCGATCGCTACAGTTGCAAGATACCGATGTCGTCCGACACGGTCGCGCGTTGAATCGATACAGTCGCGATGTTGTAGCGCGTTAGTAGCGCGTTGACATCGCTTCTGTAGCGCGTTGCAAATGCGACTAACAAGCGTTAGTAGCGATGCTGTTGCGCGTTCATGAAACGCGCGACAGCATCGCTACAAACAGTCGTCGTCGGCGAGGGCCCTAAAAGCGGATCGCTGACACAGTGGGAAGAGAAATTGTGTGAAGGAGTAAGAAGGGCAAGATTTTTTTAGAAGAGCGAATTAAGTGATTATAACCAATAGCATTTCAATATTTGAATTTATGTATCTTGAAGATAAGATGGGATCAACGGATTTAAACCAGGAAGTACAATCTGAGCATTCCGGCGAAGGAAGAAAAGGATCCACTTGAGTTTATTACGAAATATAATCCACTGTTTGTGTACCAATTACGTAAATACCTTTGAGCTTCTTTTAAAAATATATATTCCCGTTCGTTTAAAAGCTTTAAAAGCTAAAGTTAGTCAAAAGATATGGATATAAGTTAAAACGAGATGGAAATGATAAGTCAAAACTTAATTCGGTAGCAATCAGAGGGAAGCGGGTTTAATCAAGCACGAAATGTCCCAATGCAATTACCCCGGCCACGTATGATAACTTTGTACCTATGAAATGTGAAGCATTTTGAATATTACCTGCAACATAAAAATGCTTTACTGATTTTGTAAGTTACTTTAATAAGGAACGTGGGGGTGCGTTATGTTGGGTTGTTGTACATTCGTTACAAAGTGAACTCGTCACGAAAAAAAGTATGTGTAAATTCTATTGTTATAACGTGTAAAGGTGAGATCTATAGACCGTGCTTAGGCTTTGTTCAGACTTAAAATTATTCGAATAAAAACAATGGTCCTAAATCAACCTTAACATTAGCCTTTTTCTGTGGTCGTTTAATACGAGTATTACCTTTCTTTATTCTTTTTATCAAATAAATTATCCGAACAAAAAATAACGGTCCTAAGTCGACTTTAAAGTTAGCCGTTTTGTATGATTTTTTAATTTTTTCATAAAAAAGGAGTATATTTGATATATAAAAGGAGTATAAAATATAAAAGGAGTAAACGTAAAAGTAACATTTTATGTTAAATAGATATAAATAAACATTTCAACTATAATGTTGAATTCTATAAATAGAAATAAATATAAAAAATATTTAGTGGCAGCACGTTCATTTTTAAAGTACACGATCTATAAATTACAGTACCTAAAGTAGTTAGGTATTTGTTTAGGTTCACACAAGGCTCCATACACATTGGAGTCCAAGCACTCCAAGCCAACTCCCTTGCTTGTGGTGCACCGTAGTCCTTGCTTAACAAAATACGAGGTTATGGCGCCAAGTCCCTCCTGTCGTAGCGTCGTAGGTCACTGGACTATGCCCACCCAGTTTAATCCGGATGTACCTACTCATACATAGTGTTAAGGTACGTAGGTACCTAGTGGTTAGCGCCTGCTACCATCTGGACAGTGGTGTAGGGTGGGCTCCGGCCACCCGGGGCAGACCG
Source organism: Thymelicus acteon (assembly GCA_951805285.1). Taxonomy (NCBI): domain Eukaryota; kingdom Metazoa; phylum Arthropoda; class Insecta; order Lepidoptera; family Hesperiidae; genus Thymelicus; species Thymelicus acteon. The sequence continues at coordinate 6,994,715 of OX638233.1, forward strand.
AAAATTTGCCGCCCCCCAATGATCTTCGCCGCCTCATATTATTTTAATTTTTTTTTAATTAAAAATGCAATTTTCTTGTTTTTTTTTTTCAAAGCACAGTTGACATTAAAATTTAAATAAAAAATAATTAATTTTAATGTATAATTTTTGAAGTGAAACTTCTATATAGACGAGGTATATTTAAGAGATTTCTGTCACGAAAAAGCGTTACCGCGAAGTGACGTAGACGATATATCGCGTGGAAATATTTTGAAGTAAATCTATACTAATATTAAAGAGAATAAACGAATAAACCCAAAACTATTTTTTATACATACATACCTGTAGTCAAAATTATCTAAGATGCCCATAATGACACCTGCCATTTATTAATACGAACTTTTGTATGGGCGTCTTTGAGCGAAATGGAATAATCATTTATTTGACATGAATAGTTGGATACTTACGGACAAAGGATTTTGCCAAAATTTGTTAAAAATCCCTACTCATTTTCATTGGCGTTAATTATAAATCTTAATAAACGTTATAATCCAGTAAAAATCGCGTCAGATCATAATTTATGCAAAATTAAAAAAATATATATATCGTCGAAACAATGTTATGTGAAGAGTGCTAAATCTAAACTGACGTAAAGTGATTGACGGCTTGAAATCGTTTATACAACCAAACAAAATCGATACCTTACTATAATCGAAATTTTAAAATGAAAATTGAATTATTTAATTACATTGTTAAAAATGAGTTACTTGCATTTAAATTTAAAATTAGGTACCCGAGAATACCATGACGAACTGGATGCTAACAAAGGACATTTTCCATTATGTATGGGCACTTTGTCATCCATGGAAAGTAACTACAGATAATATATTATATGTAATTACATATGTAGCTAAGGTTAAAACTTTTTGCGGCAAACATTTTTTTTTCCAACAAAATAATGATTATCTATACATGAGTCTTACGAAGTAAACAAGAGTTTATTCACTATAGTTTTTCCCTGACGCTCATAATACGAGTCAAAATATTATTATGAAACTGAGCGGATGAGTTCATTCTATCATGATCTATCTTTCTATCTTTCTCTTTTCTCTTTCTTGGCCGGCTACCCACCAGTGATGCTTTTGGTGTTGCTGATGTTCATGGGCGACGACAGCCACTTACCATCAGGCGGATTGTCAGCTCGTTTGCCGGCTCGGCTATTTCCATGCATAACTAGCAGCATGTGTTGTTAGGAAGAAACAATAAAAGAATATTTTATTGAAGTCGTAAATACGAGAAAACGGTACGAGATAGCTCAATCGAGGTAGTAGGTAGGTACCTAAATGTTATGGTTTATAGTTTACAATTTAATTTTCGAATCGATTAGAAGGTCTCACAATTTTATTTTGAATCGATTTGTTGCAAAAATTGGTTTCTTTCGTGAACCGATTTTTTTGTACATCTCTAGTGTCACTGTGATGACAAACGACAAATTGGGCATCTTAGTTCGTGTTGACTATAGGTACTTTCATTCTCCCTAGATACATCAGGAAGACATACATTTTTTTTACAAAACCAAGTAAAATTCACATTTTAGTAAATCAAATCAAATCAAGATAAAGATAATCAAAATAAGATAAAATAACTTATTTGTTATAATTACACTTTTACAGACCTAGTTTGCTTGGCAAGCAAAAAATGCTAAAATAATGCAATATGCTAAGTATACATTTTAAATGCTATAGAAAATATGCTAAACTTAGCATTAAAAATGCCAAAACGGCAACACTGTATGTGAAACCGTCACGCTGCGAAGAAAGGCAGGAGGTAAACCTATCCTTGTCTTACTTACGAGTTACGCGAATCTCCTTGGTCTCTTTCTCTTTCTAATAGCGTGACGCAAAGAAGGCCCGCTTGTCTAGTCTAGTAGTATTATGTCTATGGGCTAGCGAGCCCGAGACGCGCCGGAGGCGCTGCGAGGGTTTCCGCGCATGCGCGGTGCCGGGCGATGCCTACTTACTTTAACCGTGTGGCAGCGCACGGTACTGTTTAAACCCTAAACTGCGTGGGTTACATGTTTTTATTTTACAAACAATCTGAAACCTGATATCATGTCTTAGATTTCATTTGGTTCAATTTACGAAATATCTTCACTACCTTTATTATGCCTCCAATTTTACTTCTGCCATATTAGTCTATGACGAATGGCATGTGTCATATTAATTTTTTTATTTTAATCAATTTTAAAAGAAATATTCTATATTAGTAACAAAATTTAACATAACGTTTTATGTATTTACCTATGGTATGTAACTCTATCATTCTTATTCAATTTGGAGAAATGATTTTTGCAAAATCTCAAAACACAACTCGGCATTTTTATGACAATTATAGACAGCCTCACTCTAAGGCAGCTATCAACTGTCTACAATGAAATCGCTACACTTGACTAGATTCGACTGACTTAATTTCAACGCCCTCTCGGCATATCTACCTCCCTATACATACAACATCATTGTGAACTCCTGTCAGATGAAGGAATGAAAGGCAGATAACGTCGTTCGAATATGACGTAAGCCTACCAAGAATAATACAAATTAAAAAACTAATACAATCTCGTGTCACTACTAAAGAAAGCGTCAAATTGCATGAACATCGCAATTGTCAAAATTTATTAAATAATTTTATCAGTTATAATGCCGTCTTGCATTTTTAAACAATTAAAAAGTAGTTCGCAAAATCAGAGAAAAGAAGATGGAATATCTTTTCACAGGTATCTGTTCATTATTTTATTATTTATTTATAATAATATTTTTGCGGTTTGCTCGGAACACAAAACCTCGACAATTATTCATTTGTATACCAGCTTTATGTGAAAATCGGTTACCCTAAATTTGGGGAAATATGCATGAGCTATTTGAGCACTGGTCGATTTATAAATGTATGTCGAAATAAATATACTTAAAAAGTAAATATTTGAAATATTTGTATTTATTTCTTCTTCTCAGTCGCAACGTTCTTGACAGAACGGTCGTGGTCATCATGAAGTAGCGGTAAGGGCTGATGTCACTCGCCTCACGATGTTTCGCCATTTTTCCCTATTGGCCGTCATCCTAGTGCATTCATGTAATGGGCCGCCCACCGCAGATTTTATTTGGTCGGTCCAGCGCATGGGTGACCGCCCACGAGGTCTTATGCCTTCCACCTTGCTTGTACAACAAGTCGCTCTATGGACATTCCCCCTCTTCGCGAAACGTGGCCGAAGAACTTTAAGATGCGTCTTTGTACGATAGATGACAGACGATATTTGATGTCGAGTTCTTTGAGTATGGAGGCGTTGGTCCTAAATTCGGTCCATTTATAAGTGTATTTATTTAAACCTTAAAAATCAAGAAATACAGCCAATGCATAAACACCTATCGCTGGGATATTATAACCGGGTTAATTGAAAATGTCACGTTTGCCCACGATAAAATGCATGATTGAAAGAAAATATTATATTTTTAGTTTCTGTTTTTAGTTTAGCCTACTCACTAAAATTATTTCAATTATAATTTTGCAGATTGCCGACAGCTGCTATTACAAGAGAAAAAAAAAGCACTTTGCCTCGTCTTTTATTATGCGTACCACAAAGGACTGGAATTAATTGTCCGCGTGGGTGTTCCCGTCAGATTATAATGTGGGTGTCTTCAAGTCAAGAGTGAATAGGCTTCTACTAAGTTAGTGTGATTTACCATCCACTACTTCATTACCGCTTACCATCTCAGGTGGTTCTGTGGTCAAACACTAACTTATTCTGCATAAAAAAGTCCATAGGTTAATTAAGACAATTAAATATATTTAAGTATTATTTTATATTAAAAGAACATTTACATATATTTTGATAAGTGTACTTTTTGATAACTAGTGATGAAATTAAAATCAATTATGATTATCACATTAATTTATTACAACGTAAATTTTTGTCTGGTTTTCTATGCATTTGTTCCTCCTATCTCAGGAACGGCTTAATAAAAAATTCGGTTTTCACTGACGTATTGTAATGAGTTTGGATTAACATTTAGTGTTTGTTTTATTTGAATCGGTTTACAAATAAAAAAATCACGACAATTTAAAGAATACCATCCCTACTTTTATCGACTGTGGGCTTACCGAAGCGAAGCAAGGGCGTTCACTAGACTAGTAATAAATAATTTGCCAATTTAATTGTGCATAATGTGTTAAGTTGGAAATATGTCAAACAACATTTACAAAATTGCGGGAGTTTGTGACTTTTCATTTGGCATCCTCACACACACAAAGAATTACGTGTCCATACGGTGCCACTGCTAGCTGACATTAAGGTTGTCACGCACACATAGCGAAAAAGTGACTTCACGTCATTCGTTACATTTCTTTGCGAATGTTCCATCTGCCTTTTATTTCCTTCATCTGAGATTGTGAATTACTCAAAAATGGTTGACATTTGGATAGGGGTCATAATAGGTAATTTGGTTGCAAATGACCTCCCCTACATAACACCCTGTATATAAAAGAAATAATGGAGGGCCTAAAACGCTGCCTTGACACCAAAAGTAATTAAGGACTCTTCATTGACATAATCATCAATATTTAGGTACTTTTTGCGGTCACATAGATGGTTTTAAGGAGTTTCAAAAATATTTTTTAATATTTTAAGGGGTCTTTTGACAGAAAAGAAAGCACATTATGAAAAAATATTTTATTTAGTATATCTCTTGAGGAGGGGGTCTACCAAACAACAGTTTCCAAGAGACTGGCTGAATCAATTCAGACATTAAATCACACCCTTGTTCAAACAATGGCAGCACTGCATTTAAATATTGTATCATGTCATATGCATCTGGAATATTATCTCCTTCTGAACAGTATTTATACAGAATAAGGCACGGCATTGACATATCTTCACATACATTATACATTGTCAAGGCAAATCCTCCACCAAATATATGCATTTCTCCACCACCTGTTTCATGTTCTTGCCAATTTAAAGACTTCACTTGGTCTTTATGACCACATAAATTATTAGCCAGATACCTAAAAGGAGAAGTTAAAATGAGTTTCTTTTCATGTGCATAACTGCTCGTTAATATTATGACTTCTTTAACATTCCTCGCTTTGAAAGTTTTGACTGTTTCTTGTAAAAATTCTTTAGAGTATTTATTAATAAGTGGTGCTCTCAATTGCATTACAATTATCTTTTTCATGTCTGATTTATATATTTCACACGATGTAGATGGACTATCAGACTTCAGGTCATATGGGTCATATCCCAAGACTGGAATTATAGCTGGGCTGTACACAGACGCTATTTTCTTCATCTTTAAAGATGATATTATTAAATCGCACGTAAGTTGAGCTACATTTCCAACAGCGACACTAGCAACAATTAAAGAATAATCATTTAAACAGTCTTCACTCATGAATTTCCATATGCTTTCTGTATCAGTATTCATTTTTTAAACAACGAATTTTCTCTTTTACTTCAAACAAAAAAATAGATATTGATAATCCTTAAAAAAATTAATTAACTTTTTTTTCCACTAGTGATCACAAACTTACACAAAACAAAGTTTAATTCACTACGTTTGAGGTTTGACTTTGACAGAAAAACAATGAGATCAATAACAATGACAGAATGACTGTTACAAAAATGAAAATCATAGATAAAATCTGCATTTTATACGACCACAGACATGTAACCACAGAGAGTCTTATCACATGGATATATTACTCTAACTGGATAAATAACTTCGTAGTGGTAACTGACGATCGATGACGTCATATAAGAAGGACCATTTTTGTATTGTGTCCATGTTATCTATAGTCCCAGGATATATCATTAGATTGCGATTTTTATAATGGTTTTAAAAACATCTAAGTATAAGATGAAATTATAATATAGATGTAACGTAATTGTGCACCTTAATTTTCAATTTACTCATAATGCACTTATTTAAATTCGGTAATTTTGAATAAATTTAAATAAAATATTATTATTTCAATAATATACTGATTACTACCAGAGAAATAACCTATAGAAAACTATTTGAAGAACCATATCAAAATAGGACATAATTTTTCTAAGTAAGTATGGACACCCTACAATAGGCATGATGACAGTAAGTAAAAATCACTAAAATTATGTATTTATTTAATGAAACCCTATTAATGGATTACAAAACATGCATTTATCGTATTATTATTAGCGAAATAAACTAGTAAAAGTGGTGCTTTAAGGAGGGCTCGCGAAGTTTATGGACAGTTAACGTCATGAAGCTATTAAAGAGAGGAGACGTTGTATGTAGATTTTCTTATGCAAGAACGCGTGACACTTTGCGGGGCGAGGGCACCCCCTCCAACCCACCAAATCCCGCCCACTTCTTTATTTTCCATCTATCGATCAATAGCAAAACTACTCGCTTCGTTCTATATCGATTTTATTACGTAGTTTAACTATCTCACACTAGATGTCAATAAATGTAGGATGTAACAGGGACGTACTCAGAATATTCATACCACCTCATTGGACATAATTTAGACAAGTGAAAAAATTCTCAAAAATAGGTTATAATATGATGAAATTACAAGGAAAACTATCATGGCTACGAGTATGTTAGCATAAGTGGTTAATGAGCAATAGTCGATAAACTTACTACTTTTGAACCCTACATTGGGCGGGGCCTGTCACGCACCTGCCCGGTTTTCTTATTTTTAAATGGCTTACGTCCCAACTCAGAGTCACTTACTTATCACTCCATATTATAGAATCACTATACAAATTATGTACTAAGGAGCGATTTAAGTAACCGTTAGTGACTCTGAGTTGGGGCGTTACTTTGTTTAAGACTTATAAAGATTGTATACAATGTTAAACTTAAAAAAAACTGATTTTACCTACTCCCGTTCACGTAATTAAATAAATTATACTCTGTTTATTATGGCCAGGGCCTGATTAACCCTTAGGCTAATTAGGCTGCAGCCTAGGGCGCGAGGATCGGGGGGGCGCGCTAAAATCGTGTCTTCGCATGCACTAATCTAGCATCACTGCATCTACCCTACACAGGCTACACATTTCAACTAGACCGAGACAGTCTAGTCCCTAGAGACGAGTCCCTGATTTTAACAATACATTTTAAAATTTTAAAAAGCGCGCATAAAACAAACACTGACTTGTTACTCGAATCGATCGGTGGTCGAGCGAGTGGGTGAGCTGGCAACGGAGTGCCACTTGCTAGGCACTCAGTGCCTAGTGCGCGTTTTGATTAATCCGCCTCGCAATAATGTTCGGTTTATATGTACTAAGTAGTTAACTAAATTTTAAGTAAATTAATACGTGTAAAGTTGTAAACGGACAATTTAGTAGTTAAAATTTAGAAATCAAGTAGACAAGTAATTTAGATTTTTTTCTATTTTCTGTTAAGTAGATTTTTATCACTTAACACGTTTGGACCATTGAACTATTATTACTAGCGTATAGAATAGACACCGCGAACATCGGGTTCGGGGGTGTGCATTGCACTTATCATCGGTAAGAAAACAAAATATTAACTTAAATCAACTAAAACGAATTAAATTAAATTATTGTGCAATGTTCCCACCATTTTTTAATGAAAAAATCATAAGGAGCCTTTGAACTTGGCAAGCCACTAGCGTGTTAATGGACTAAATAAGCTTGCTTACGCGCTGTCCTACGTGGGCGAATCAACGCGAATGCGAAGCGACGCGGCGCGAAGCGAAAATAACAAACAGTCGAGATGTATTGAAGTGTCCTACGTGACCAAAAGCACGTAGAGGAAGTTGCGGTGTCCTACGAGGGAACACAGTGTTAGGCTTGCCGTCTTGGTTCGGCAAGTGTCATATATGTACAAAGTTACTCTATGGCAAGTGTGCAAACGAGGCTTCTAGTTTGAAAAGAGAACAGAGGGCAAGCCGGCGGTTGAACACACATTTTGTTTGAGATGTCTTTTCTATATACAGGGTGGATTTTTGAGACGGGTCAGTAAGGGCAGGTACCTTAACCATTATAGTTATAGGAAAACGTTCCTACGAGACTATTCATAAGTTTTTAAGATATTCTGAACGGCATTCACAGATTTTTGAGAAAATGTACGGTCAGCGAAAAAAGTGCTAAAATTCAAAAAAAAAAATTTATGCGTATCGATCCTACTTCGTATGGGAATCAAAATACTCTATGGGACCATTTAAGGTATGAGCACTAGAAATGTCAGAAAACGCTAAAAACATTTTCCATACATTTTGTACTGAAAAACGATAAATCAACTCCTAATATTCTTTATTGCCAAACAATCCTGACAAGTGTCTTGTCAGAGCGACAGTGATAGATTTATTCTATCCCTGTCGCTCTTCCGCATATTAATTGGCATGACAAGAGAAATAGCAATAATAACTTAATGTGCATGATCGTAATATAGATATCCCTGTTGTGCCTATGCAAAATACCGAAGAGTAAATAAGACAGCCACATACTATGATTGTACAGTATCACTGATGTCGCACCCTCGAACACTTCTGGTCGCCTAGTACTCGCTTTAATTAATAAACGACGACAAAGTGTCGTTACAACTTTTCCTCTTATTTTTTCTGTCTAGCCCCCTTTCGCAAAGCGCGATAAGGAACTTCGTTCTAATAATCTTCACTTATACGCGCGTTTCTGTGACACCGTGTCCTACGTGGGCGATTCAACGCGAATGCGATCGCGAAGCGATCCGATGCGAATTTAGTGTGACGCGGAGCGAAGCGGCGCCTCTGTCCTACGTGCACGCGAATTGTCACTTCATCGCCAGTCGCCACTGACATACGCCGCGCCGCTGAAGTTCGCGCGAAAATATCAAACCAACTGATCGCGTTCGCTTCAAGCCGCGCCGCACCGCAACGCCCTCTACGTGCTTTTGGTCACGTAGGACACTTCAATACATCTCGACTGTTTGTTATTTTCGCTTCGCACCGCGTCGCTTCGCGTTCGCGTTGATTCGCCCACGTAACACCGTGTCCTATGTGGGCGAATCAACGCAAACGCGATCGCGAAGCGATCCAATACGAATTCAGTGCGATGCGGAGCGAAGCTACGACTCTGTCCTACGTGCGCGCGAATTGCCACTTCACCGCCACTGACATACGCCGCGCCGCTGAAATTCGCGCGAAAATATCAAACCAACTGATCGCGTTCGCTTCAAACCGCACCGCACCGCAACGCCTTCTATGTGCTTTTGGTCACGTAGGACACTTCAATACATTTCGACTGTTTGTTATTTTCGCATCGCGCCGCGTCGCTTCGCGTTGGCGTTGATTCGCCCACGTAGGACAGCGCGTAGGACAGCGCGTGAGGCGAATTAAACAAATCTCGTACTAGGCACTCAGCGCAGCTTGCCGCGCGCAATAAAACACATCAACGATGTGCGGGGACACCCCGGTGTGGTTAATAGTTAGTAGGTATATTTTGCCTCGCTTCATTCATTTGTCTTATCTCTTTTGAAATCGTCGTTCGTCCGACATATGAATCACACACTCGCGAATATTGTGATTGATATTTATTGTCCTTTCCTTACACCGTGTCCTACGTGGGCGACTCAACGCGAACGCGATCGCGAAGCGATCCGATACGAATTCAGTGCGATGCGGAGCGAAGCAGCGACTCTGTCCTACGTGCGCGCGAATTGTCACTTCACCGCCACTGACATACGCCGCACCGCTGAAGTTCGCGCGAAAATATCAAACCAACTGATCGCGTTCGCTTCAAATCGCGCCGCACCGCAACGCCCCCTACGTGCTTTTGGTCACGTAGGACACTTCAATACATCTCGAGTGTTTGTTATTTTTGCTTCGCGCCGTGTCGCTTCGCGTTCGCGTTGATTCGCCCACGTAGGACAGCGCGTTAGTGTGTCCGTGTTTTTTTAATGAGGTACTTTGCCTTTATGTACGATCAGCTTAAAAAATGGTTTGCCACCCTAAGGTTGAATGTCATGCAGATTAAAGGACAACGTTAGTTTCGCTTGCAGATCGATCTGAAAACTTTTATGAACCATCTTAAAATTTTCACACTACTACTCTACTCACTACTTTTTTGGCGGGGGCGCGTCCTCATAATTAGCCTAGGGCGGTCAGATCTCTTGATCAGTCGCTGATTATGGCATTATTCTTTTGACAGCGGTCATCGAGATCACGGGCATAAAGTTTCATATTTTTTTACATAGAAATGCACGCACGTCAATAGTATACTTTATTGGTTGTAGCAATCAATAATGATATCCCTAACGTCATCGTAAACAAATGTATCAATTTTGTGATTATAATAAATTTTTATAAAATTAAATCTTTTGTACCTTGCCTTATATAGATACTATGCCCATTTCCCATCACAAGACAAAAAGAATCAAGCTATAATGAACAGAGTATAGGCAGTACTTTAATTCAATGGGACACTCGGTAAAATAATTGGATTCTAATTACGGCCCTGTGTTTTTGTTATGTTTATTTGTTGTAAATAGTTGACGATAGATGGCGGCCTGTTTACAAAATGATTATAAAAACTAGAAAAATAATATTTTGGCGGTGAAAAACTCTATAGGAATGAATGTAGGACAAATTTCAGTACGTATGATTTTATTATCAATATAATACTAATACTTAGCTCTACGCACCTATACATTTTTAGTTCTCTTGACACAAAGTGTCGCCATCTAATGTCGAGTAGAATTTTATTTGGTGAGATCGGTGTCGACGCAGTAGCTACATTGTCCATCCAAACTTAATTATCTATGCGCGGAAGTATAGTCTGTGGCAGCTGCCGGTTGCCTATTCGTCTGCGACGGTGATTGCTCCGCGGCCCAGCCAATGGATAGCCGCTGACCACGACGGAACATCCCCACTCTGAGATGAATGTGCAAAATTTGAATACTTTTGTAATTAAATTATTCGCTATTAACTTACGCTAACGAACTCTTCTTACGATACGCTACATTCAACTGTAATTCGCTAAGTTATTCAAATTATAAGAATTTCTACATTATATTCCGGTTTTTTATTGTGGAAACTCCTGGAGAGCCGGAACATTGGTCCTTCAACGCCAAATTATACGAAAAAGCGACCTACTCGAAGGAGAAAATTGGAATTACCACCACCTGGAATCTCCCGCAATTTAAGTTTGAGGCTATCTACCAAGAAGAACTAAACGCAAGGCCTGAATATACGGTGGACACTGCCTGTCACGAATAAAAGCGCTAAGGTACGGTCAGTCAGCCATCCTATTCCCAGTCCTATCCTCTTCTTCTTAGTATTAATCCCGCGCTTCAAACTGTTTTCAGTGTTTTGGTGAATGCGAGTTACCCGTTCTGTGATCCAGCGATACAGAGTGCCGCAGCTAGTACCGGTATCAAGATCTAAACGTGAGTACTCCAGTTTTCCATTGCCGCCAAAATGAGTCTTTCCACCTCAGAAAGTGTAAAATCCCGCGATAAATCTCCCTGTATGGCTAGTAATGATGCCAAAGTTCGTGAATTTGTCAAAAAGCGCGGTATCATAAAAGGCAGATTTACTAAGTTCGTTAATTTTTTGAATTTATTGAGTTCCGAGCCTAGTTTAAATAATCAACAAATTGTTGATCTAAAGTTGCGCATGCAGAGCATTAATAGTTTATTTATGGAATACAACAACATACAAACTCAATTAGAGGAGTAAGTTCCTGATGCAGAACTAGATGAACAGCTCACGGAGAGAGAATTATTCGAAAACAATTACTATAGTGTTTTAGCTCAAGCAGAATGTCTGCACACAAAAAACAGCCTTTCGAATAATTCTCAACAATGCAACAACAAATATAATTCTATAAAATTACCAACAATAACTATGCCTACCTTTGACGGTTCCTATGAACATTGGCTGGAATTTCGAGATACGTTCTTATCATTAGTTCATAATTCGAATGAAATCAGTAGCATCCAAAAGTTCCACTATTTAAAGTCATCTCTAAAGGGTAGCGCAGAATTAGTGATAGATTCGTTGGAATTCTCGAGTGACAACTACGAAGTAGCGTGGGAACTATTATTAAATAGATATAACAATTCCCGGTTATTGATACATAATCATGTGAAGTCACTTTTTAATTTGCAAACACTTAACAAGGAATCACCGGCACTAATTAGAAAACTCATCGACACGGTGCTAAAGAACTTACGTGCGTTAAAAATACTCGGTGAGCCGACAGACTCTTGGGACACGTTAGTCATTTACATTATCGTCTCGAAATTAGATCCGACCACCGAGCGTGAGTGGGAGCAGCACAAAAGCACATTGTTCACCGGCGATTCAACAACAAGGCTAAAGGTCGAACATTTGATTAAATTTCTTAAGGACAGGGCTGATGTACTAGAAACGTTGCTAGTGTCACATAACAAAAGTCAGAGTACTACACGTTACACTAATAAACCTACGAGCAACACTCACTGCAACGTTTCTACTCATAAGCCGCGGTCCCGTGATAATAACTCCAAACGAACTTGTCCGGCCTGCGATGCGCAACATCCAATTTATTCTTGTCAGAAATTCATTAATTCCAACATTCAATCGAAGCTATCACTAATTAAGGCTAATAATCTCTGCGTTAACTGTTTGCGACCGGGGCACAATGTTAATGATTGTAGATTCGGACCGTGCAGATTATGTAACATTAAACACAATACGCTAGTTCATACCGATAGCATGAATAACAAGTCCGTATCACTGCATTCATCGCAATTGACTGTTGACCGGCCGGCAGCGGCAGCTACAACGCATTCATCATCGCACCCCTCCGCGTCTCCTGCGCCGACCCCCGAGTCGAACGACGGCGTTATCAATGATCAGATGCAACACATTCAGGTGAACAAGGCACACATAGATACTACGCAGCACGCATCGCCGCCTTGTGTGCAACCTGTTTTATTATCAACGGCGCTAGTCGAGGTAGCAGATGCGACTAAAAATTATCATTTAGCGCGCGCATTACTTGACAGTGGTAGCCAGCGATGTTTTATCACAAAATCATTATGCAACAAACTGAATACTCCATTAATTAAATCTACGATGGAAATTAGAGGCGTTGGAAACTTAGTGACACAGACTTCGGAAACCTGTGACATTAAAGTAAAATCGCGCACCGATCCCAGTTATTCCACTCATTTAAATTGTATTGTTCTAGCGAATATAACATCGTCCATGCCGCTCGTTTCTAAACAATACGCGCGGCTCATTGTACCCGAGAACATTCAACTAGCGGATCCCTATTTTTATGATTCTCATGATATTGACTTACTGATAGGCGCTGATAAATTCTGGGAATTATTAAAAAATAATAAAATAAGGTTGCCCAGCGGACCATTCTTACATGATACACACTTAGGCTGGATTATTTCAGGTCCACTTAATTATAATTATCCACACAATAATAATCGTTTTAATTGTAATTTTACGCAGTCAGTCGACATTCAACTACGAAGGTTTTGGGAGCTGGAGGAGGTACCTAAATCTGGCATCGATACGCGAACTGATGAGGAGCGTGCATGTGAGAAACACTTCGTCGATACAACGATGCGCTATGATGATGGAAGGTTCTCGGTATGCATTCCTTTTAAATTGTCGCCTGATAAGTTGGGTGAATCCTTCTCCAGGGCAGAGCAACGGTTTATAGCTTTGGAAAAACGCTTGCAACGCAACCCTAGCTATAAACAATTATACGTAAATTTTATTCATGAGTACATCGACTTGGGCCACATGACTAAAGTATCTAGTTATGGCCATCCTCATTATTTTATGCCACACCATGGCGTGTTTAGGGAGCGCAGTACAACCACAAAATTACGAGTTGTGTTTGATGCTAGTGCTTCTTCTAGTTCTGGTGTGTCACTGAATGATCTGCAAATGGTAGGGCCACCTATTCAGGGGGATCTAGTGCCGATTTTAATGCGATTCCGACAACATAAGTACACGGCCTGCGCAGACGTGGAAAAAATGTATAGGCAGTGTTTGGTCGATGAATCTCAACGCGACTTGCAGCTCATTTTGTGGCGAGATGATCCATCAGAGCCAATAGGTATTTATCGATTAAATACTGTTACATACGGGACGACATCGGCACCATTTCTCAGTTGTAGATGCCTTAAGCAACTAGCGTTAGACTGTACAGATCCTGATATCAAACGCATTATTAATGAGGATTTTTATGTCGACGACATGATTACGGGGGACGATAATAAATTTAATTTATTAAACAATTGCGCGAAAACCGCTGATGTCTTGCGGTCTGGTTGCTTCCCGTTACGCAAATGGTTATTTAATTTTGATAATGAGGACGCAAAGGGCTTAGGTGGCAGTGCATCATCAAAAATGCTTTCTCTTGGCGATAACGTCAATGCAAAAACTTTAGGCTTAGGATGGAATAATTTAAGTGATGAATTCTATTTTGATACACAATTTCAAACCACATCACAAAAGATAAATAAACGATACATAATGTCAGTCATATCACAAATTTTTGATCCACTGGGATTACTTAGCCCTGTTATTATAATTGCTAAAATAATGCTGCAGCGGTTATGGTTGTTAAAGATAAACTTTGATGATGAAGTGCCTAATGATGTTAAGCATGCTTGGTATCAGTTTGCTGGTGCTCTGCACATCCTCAATCAAATACGCATACCACGTCATGTCATAGGTGCAAATCCCGAATATGTTGAATTGCACATCTTTACAGACGCGTCGGAGTCAGCGTATGGTGCGTGCGTCTACGTACGAACGGTTAATGCTGATCATACAGTGTCGTGCAAATTATTATGCTCAAAAAGTAAAGTAGCACCACTGAAGCCGGTAAGCATTCCGAGGCTTGAACTTTGTGGTGCGTTACTTGGAGCTAGACTGTATGAAAAGGTGAGTGAGTCGCTTCGTCGTGAATTCCATAATATCATCTTTTGGTGCGATTCTACAATCGTGTTAAGTTGGTTACGCATAGCACCCAATTTATTGAAAACTTTCGTTCAAAACAGGGTTGTAGAAATTCATGAATTGACGAAGGACTCAACTTGGCGTCATATAAGCGGTAAAGACAACCCGGCCGACTTAGTTTCGCGCGGTGTTCGGTTAGAAGATCTCTCACATTCCTCTTTCTGGTGGGAGGGGCCAGCGTTCCTTCATAATTCCGACTATGATAGTACCGCGGTAGATGTGGGACAGTGTTCTGAAGTATCGGTTGAACGTTTACCTGAAATAAAACCTAAAGTTGTACATTCATTGTTATTAGACGCAAATGCTACTGATGAATTATTTCCTTTCAGGCGCTTTTCCCAATACAATCGCATGAGACGCGCTGCTGCATACGTGTTACGATTCATTAATAATATTCGCCGTAACAACACCCGCAAAACAGGTTATCTTTCTCTTGATGAATTAAGAAATGCTGATATTATGCTCATACGCTTTTCTCAATTAGAATCATTTGCACCAGAATACGAATTAATTATAAATAATAAAGAATTAAAATCTAAAAATAATTTATCTAGTTTAAGTTTATTTATGGATAATAATAAAATTTTACGAGTAGGAGGACGTCTTAAAAATTCTTCTGCCTTCTCATTCGACAAAAAACATCCTATTTTAATTTCTTCCAAGCACTGGTTTTCAGTATTATTGTTTAGTTACGAACACAAGCGATTACAACACGCAGGTCCGCAAGCGCTTCTTTATAATGTGCGTGGGTCATACTGGCCGATAGGAGGCAGGAATCTTGCTAGGCAGGTCGTACATAATTGTGTTACCTGCAGGCGGCTTAAAGGTAAAACTCTGACTCCTTTAATGGGAAATCTACCGGAAGAAAGAATAACACCGTCTTTTCCCTTCTTGCGATGCGGAGTAGATTACGCCGGTCCTGTTCATATTTTGAACCGAAAAGGTAAAGGCTCAAAACTTATCAAGGGTTATATTTGTTTATTTGTTTGTTTTACAACCCGTGCTGTTCATTTAGAGCTTGTCAGTGACCTTTCTACAGACGCATATTTATTGTCTCTAAAAAGATTCATTTCACGCCGTGGCAAACCTATGGAGATATTTTCTGACAACGGTCGGAACTTTGTAGGCCTTATGAACGAATTTGCTAAGTTCCTTTCCAATTGCTCTGCGGACATTATTCAATACGCAACTAGTCAAAGTATTAAATTTACTTTCATACCGCCATATTCTCCTCATTTTGGTGGTTTGTGGGAAGCCGGGGTCAAATCATGTAAACATCATCTATTAAGATCACTGGGTAACGCGCATTTAACATTTGAAGAATTCACCACAGTTCTAGCACAAATAGAAGCTATTCTCAATTCCCGTCCTTTAAGTCCTCTCTCCACAGATCCTCAAGATTATTTGCCCTTAAGTCCAGCCCATTTTCTGATTGGCCGACCACTAACAGCGCCAGTGACTGCCGACTTGACTGACATCCCGATGCTGAGGCTCAACCGTTACCAGCGAGTGGAACAAATTCGCCAACACTTTTGGACAAGATGGGCAAAGGAATACGTATCAGAACTACAAACGAGACGCAAATGGACACAAAATGAAGCAGAATTGGAACCAAATACTCTTGTAGTCATTAAGGATGACAACTCCCCGCCGCTCAAATGGAGCTTGGGTCGAATAGTGGCTACCATTCACGGACATGACGGCGTCAGCAGAGTAGCCGATATAAAGACGTCTACGGGTGTGATACGAAGAGCGTTTTCCAAGATCTGTCCCCTGGTTGACTCTTCATCTTCATTGGAAGTTGGACCTTCCAAGGCCGGGGGCATGTCGACGCAGTAGCTACATTGTCCATCCAAACTTAATTATCTATGCGCGGAAGTATAGTCTGTGGCAGCTGCCGGTTGCCTATTCGTCTGCGACGGTGATTGCTCCGCGGCCCAGCCAATGGATAGCCGCTGACCACGACGGAACATCCCCACTCTGAGATGAATGTGCAAAATTTGAATACTTTTGTAATTAAATTATTCGCTATTAACTTACGCTAACGAACTCTTCTTACGATACGCTACATTCAACTGTAATTCGCTAAGTTATTCAAATTATAAGAATTTCTACATTATATTCCGGTTTTTTATTGTGGAAACTCCTGGAGAGCCGGAACAATCGGCGTTAGTGATTTTTCTAGAACTATTCTGCCTATTCTTATAAATTATGAATCAAATTACTTAAAAATGAAATGAAATGCCATCCATAGCATCAGAACGTCTATCCGAGTAGTTTTTACACGATAAAACACAGCACTTCATCCTTTTCTTTGAAAATGTGAAGCTGTGCACAGGACGGGCGCCGACAGTAGACTGACTTAAGGCCACGCCTACTGTGATGACGTCAGGACCCAGTTGAGTCACAGTGCACAGTTGCTTAGGCCGTCTCCTCTCTTTAATAGCTTCATGGTTAACGTGCATTTTCGTGGCATTTTGATGACCTCTTATCAGTCGCGCGACCGTCCGTCGGTTTGGACCTTCGTGTACGAACGACACATATGATTTTATTTCACTGTGGGGAGGGGAGGGACAGGGGAGAGGGAACGAGACAGGGAGAGGAGGGGTAGGGGGAGAGGAGGGGAGGGGCAGTGGGATGGGGACGGGAGGGAAGGGGGAAAAGCAGGGGTGAGGGGAGGGGAGGGGAATGGGGAGAAGCAGGGGAGGGGGAGGGGAGGGAGGGGGAGTAGAGGGTAGAGAGATTTTAATTAATTTTTGTTGTTTTTTTTTCAGTGCAATAATTTAAATTCGTTAATTTAGAAGAAATTTTAATAAAATTTATTATTTCATTATTATAATGTAATCAGCCATCTACAATTTCAGAAGGTAAACTTACATACATGAAGGGGAAGTTATGTGGAAGTAATTTTATACTTTTCCGATAGATGGCGTTAGTTGTACAATAAAAATCGAATTTCTGAAAATTGCTTTTTTAAAAAGTGGACAAAATAATATTTTTATGATTGATAACATATCTAGACATGAATAGAAATTACTATGTCAAAACTCAAACCTGTAAGTGTAATAGTTTCTCAATAAAAGGGAATACGAAATGCATAGATAGTCGACTATTATTTAGGGCTCGCTTCGCTTGCCCAAACAATGTTTTTGATCAAATAAAACTACAAAATACGACAAGCCGCCATCTTAGCTAAAATGCCAGTCAGTCAATTAGCGCAAATAACGTCACACTTCTGAAAACAAATTAATGTCACCATACTAATAATGACGTATAGTCTTTTATTTTCCTGAGGACTGACGTGACAACCACGCCATGACAGTTTGAAGCGTTTTGGTGCGAATTTTAAACTTATTCTTTGAAATGTATTTATTTTATACTTAACCTTATTTTTTGCGGAAATATGATATACGTTGTAATTGTAATATATTTTCCATCAATATAGAACAGTATTTCAAAATCAGTCATCATGCCTATTATGAAGGACAACCTCAATCCGGCCTGTGATTGGTCGAATTTACTATTCCGATATGACGTCATCGATAACGTCATGTCGGAATCGAACTTCAGTATAAAACCATGGTCGAATTATATACAATAGTGAAGTGCAGACCTTAAAACGCACTATAGAGTAGAATAGACTGAGGTTTAAGTACTCTGTGCAGTCTGTGTTTGTGTCATGCTCTTCTAGAGATGTGTCAACTCGGAAAAATACGACTCGTGTAAACTCGAGTTGATTCGAGTTACACAACTCGAATTAGCAGAAAGAAACTGAGTGTATGATTTGTTACAAATTATTTTTTACATATTATTTTGTTCTTCCATCCAACTGTTAGGACAATTATTATTACATATATTAACATAACGACTGCGTTCCACTTGACGTTCACAACGATCACGCTCACGACCGCGGTTTTTCCTGTTCCACTAGCTTGTGAGCGTTACAGTCATACATACACCCAAGTGGAACGGGCATAGGGAGCGTTTTAGCCACAGAGTAGTTACACGTTTTAGCCGTTGGTATAACATTTATTTATTTATTTAATTTGAGCAAACATTAATGTCTTACAATTTTGTCTATCTAACACTCTTAAAAACTAATGAATTATGTTTGTCTCAGAGTTTGTCTCAGAGATAGATAAGTAATTACAATAAAAATTTGCATTCGCGGCGCAGCGCAGTCGGTAGTTCAGTCGTAACAAGGTGTATTTTTTATAGTTTTAATCAGTAAAATGTACTCTGTGATGTTGAAAATAAGTCTGAAACTTAGATTAAATATAAGTTGTAAGCTATAATTAAACATTAAAATTATTTAAATAATTATATCAACCTATGATCGCACGTCGAGCATCTGTTGGAGAAACTACTACTTTCACTAAAATATCTCTTGTCGAATCATATAAAGTTATTTTTTCCGTCGCCATCCTTAACTTTTATAAAATTGCGTCTTTCTATCACCATCCATTTCTACCCAGAGTTTCCAGGTCTAAAAACTGGCGAGAGATCTATCGTAACTTCATCGTATCTGGCAACACTGCATTTCGACCACTTCAACCCACTCCTTCGGTGGGGTGCAGGTAGGTCGTTTTGAGCTTGTCGTGAGCGAAATTAATGATGTCATCAATGACGTTTTCGCTGTGACCATGACGATCGTGGTTGCCAAGTGTAACGCCAAAGGAGGTGGCCAACATCTGTATGGGCATTTGCCCCACTTGTGAAGTATAATGTACACTTTTTATTTTTACCTTACATTAGAGCTTACAATATCTACTTTGATAATTTTATCAATAAAAATCTGTAAAACTCGGGATTTTCCTTTTACGAGCAGTTTTAGCTCTTGTAGGTTGACAGTTTGATAAACATAAGTAATCGTGGAAAAGTGTTTTAAAGAGAGATTTTTATATTTAATACAAACTATTTATCTTTTGGATAATTCATTTATTTATTTTACTTTAATTATAACGTGCCCACCCCAAATACCAAACTAATTTAATCACATGAAAATGCCATACCTGTACTGCAATGATCCATTCTACCAATATGGATTGAAAGTTTCTTGCTAGCGAAGATATTGAGTGACGTGCCATGCGCTCAATATCAACCGCACAATTAATGCACCTCATGACAAAAAATCAAACACAATTATTATTTTGTAGAAATCAAACTCAAAAATCTTCTTTTGGCATTTGACAAATGGCAATATAGCATATATTCGTATTTCTGTCAGTCAATTGTCAACCTCCAGTGATAGCAATGGAGGTAGTAGAAGATTAAGTGTATACAACACAACTTATTATTATTGTTAATTTATTATAACTACTCACTGCAGAGTTCAGAAGAAAATTAAAATTCTAGTTATGTTATAATAAACGGAAAACATGTCTTTTCAGAGGACTAAAACCTTGTACAAATAAACGTATTTTAACCATTTCCAGGGCAGTGTATACAACACAACTTATTATTATTGTTAATTTATTATAACTACTCACTGCGGAGTTCAGAAGAAAATTAAAATTCTAGTTATATTATAATAAACGGAAAACATTTCTTTTCTGAGGACTAAAACCTTGTACAAATAAACGTATTTTAACCATTTCCGGGGCACATGTTGGCCACCTCCTTTTGATCGTTGTGAACGTCTAGTGGAACGCGCCCGAATTACCTAAAACGTCAAATCTGCAATATTGTGACATTTGACATTTGTGACCAGTGATTAAAGTTTGTTACGATCGGAAATCTTTGTGTAATTGTTGGTGTCATTCGGGGGAATATTAAAGCGCACACCAAACGAACGAATCGCGCTCTCGCTTTTACGCTTGATTCGCTCATTTACCGCCAGCCCAAACACGAGATTCAACTCGATTCCTTTACTGTGACTCGAGTGAACTCGAACTAAGCACAACTCGAGTTAGTAAGTCGAGTTGACACATCTCTATGCTTGTCTCATCATCACAGTCAGTCAGCAATTCAGCATAGACTAAAGTATTATCAGTCAGTCAGTCATACGTCAGTCATCATTATTGTCATCTGTCATCTTAATATTAATCGTCATTCATCAAATCGCATCAAATGATTTTTGTAAAAAAATTGGGTTGATAAATTTGGCTTACTTTCTTTTCTTTTTCTTTTTATTTTGGTGACCTAATATCTGATCATCATTATCGTGTTGTGATTATGACAGAGAAAGAAGGTGTGGATCCACAAATAAACGACTTCATTCTTGCCGAAACACAAAAGCAACGGTTTCAGGTTAATACGAGATCCTATTCTTTTTAGGGTTTATGACGCTGTAAATATCCGTAAATCTCCGTCAATAAACCGATACTTTACTGGAGATTGTAATTATTCAATCTTTACTAGTTTCAGTAACGTGTTTTGTTTTAAATGACCTTTGCCCTAACTACACCATTGTTAGGGAAAATCCTCTTTTATTAATTTGTTACCCGAGTTAATAATAGAATCCGAGGTAAGTTGCTTAACTTTGAACCCTACTTGTGACAAAAATTGGTAGATTGTAAAATTGAACATCTCAGTGAGGAAAACTTTTTATATAAAAGTGACAAGTATTTTAACATAAATATATTTGACGTTTTCAGGTTCTGGTCCACGGGCTCACTGACACCTGTTGGGACACATGTATGGGTCGTCCGTCCACTCGCATGGACTCTAAGACTGAAGTATGCATCATGAATTGTGTCGAGAGGTTTATAGATGCTACCACATTTATTACTAAACGTCTCATGAACACAACTAAGTACCGCTCTGAGTCACCACTTGAATTTCAATAACTGACTATTATTTGCAATTCAAAATGTTCTCCAGGGTTAGAGGTTTTCTTAACCGTCATAGAAGAAAATTTGTCATCACTGGAGTAGTATTTGGGTCCCTATATTTGCTTATGAACTATGCCCAAAGGAAACTACGAGAATGGCAAGAAAGAGAAGCTAAAAAGTTTTTCGAAATGACTCGTAAGAAACAACATTTTGAAAGCACTGAACGCACATGTAACCAAACAATACTATCGTTATCAAAAATTGTGACTGAAAGTGTTTTTGGTATCCTCAATACTGAGGAAATTGTTCTGAAGCTACAGGAAAACCCGGACAACAAGCTTGCTTTATGGGAGCAAATGAAAATCATGATATTTACTAGGATATGTGTGTTAGTATATGCTCTGTCTATACTTCAAGTGACATTGCGTGTCCAACTTAATATCATTGGTGGTTATCTCTGTAGAGATTCTGTACATGAAGAGGAGCCACTTATTGATAGTGAGCTACAAGCTAAATACTTGTCTCTCTGTCATCACTTTGTTGGCCAAGGTGTAGAAGATTTAGCTAAACAAATTGAAAAGGCTGTAAAAAGAGTAGTAGAGCCTGTATCTTTAAAGAAAAGAGTAACTTTACAGGAGATTGAACAAATGTTTTGGTCAATTCAAACAATTTTATGTACTGACACTAGTAGTGGAGACCCAGTGAAGAAAATGGTGCATTACCTTGTAGGGCATGTGGAACTGAATGAAGCTAAATTTGAAACCATTGTGAAGGAAACAATGGATGTGCTGGAGAGTGACGAAGTGACATCTGTAGCAATGTCTACAGTCAGCCACAGCTTTTCAACCATTGTAGATGAAATTGCAAATCTATTTGCTTCAAAATGGGTACCGACAAATAAAAACCATTTAGAAGTGTCAGATAATCATGTTGTGACAAATGGAGCTTTAAAGTTGAATGAGAATTCAAACCAATTTGTTGATGTTAATAAGGTTGACATGCATTTTGTTAAACTCTTGCCTGTGGTTAACGAACTGATTACAAAGAACACTTGCAAGGGTAATACTAACATTCCAGATTTATTGACCCAGCAAATGACTCTTAATGACAAATTGAAACTGCTGGGTGCAAATATATATGAAGTGTTTAGTGATATGTAATTAATTACTTGGTGTTATAGTAAATAGGCTGTATAAAAAAATGTTCCATTCCTTATGATTTATATCACAGACATAGTTGCTAAAAGTAGATTTATCATGTAAATATTCAAACATTTCAATACTCTATTTACACCAATGATTATTTCTCACATTCCAATAAAGAACCTAGCGTGTTTTATCTTACTGCAAACATTAAAAGATACATTCAATGTATGTACCTATTTGATTTTTGAGGCAAAAGATCACTCATAAAAAGTTAAAGATATCACTTGGATTTTTTTATATGAAGCGAAATATTAAGTAAACAATTTTTTCCTATAACATACAAAATGAAGAAAATCCCAAATAAATTTTAATTAGATACACTTTTATTCAGAGCCTTCTCCTTTATTTTCCTGTCATAATATTTTCTTCATTCATTATTTGCACTGTTATCAACTATGTCTGTTGTTTGTACTTAAGATGCTCATAATCGAATTTGTTGTTATGTACTGCATGTCCAAAAAAAAGTGGCGACTAACAAAAATTATAGTTACCTACTGTAACTACAGTGTTAAAAAAATATCATTATAACACTCAATATTGAAGAAATCGCCTTGAGCCTACTTTCAAGATATAAGCTACCTATTCGCCATTTTCATTCCATTCTATTTTAATTAATGGCTGTTCTCAATAATCTATCTGTCCAAAATCCCTTGATAAGATAGCAGGTGAAATAATACCAAACACTGAGTTTTTTATAGTTGTAGGCAACTGAGATCAGATCAGGATTATAGATAGATTATAGACGGATTATTGATAGATATAATATTGAAAACCTTCATTATTTATTGTTGATTGAAAGGGCACTGAACCTAATTGGTATACCTACAAGTACCACCATTTTGAAAAAACTTAATTTCGGCGGACATTGATAAAAGATGTGTCAATCGATAGACTAATGTTCCGTTTACACGTAATAAGTAGTAAAATTCTTCACGACCTACTTAATTACTTGAGCGTTTTACTAAATTTTAACTAAAAAATGCCTATCCAAACGTGTTAAGTGATAAGCCCCGCCCACCTACTTAACGGAAAAAATTCTAAATTGTTTACTTGCGTACTAAATTGTCCGTTTACACGTATTAATTTAGTTAAAATTTAGTTATCTACTTAACTACTAAATACGTGTAAACTGAACATTACTCCGTCGATTGACACAATACATGTTCATCACTGGCCGTCGAAACGAGGTTTTTTCAAAATGGCGGACTTGTAGCCCAGGCTCCATACAAAAATGTTCAAACCCCAATAATTGAAACAAGACATAAAGATAAGTAGTGCAAACGGACTTTTTGCAGCATTATTTTAAAATCGTTATCAGAATCTTGGGTGCATCACATTTCAATGTTATATAATAAATTGATAAGAATTAAAATAATAAATAGATTACACTAATGTACAAAAATCTCCAAACTTATTGGCCGGGCTGAAATTGGCACAGCTGCTCGAAGGGAGCGCTCGGGTGATCGTAGTCCATCATAATCAATGCCCCGTCTACCCGCGCTCCTCCGCTGATACGGTACCTTATTTTACGTTCTGCGCATTGTCTCGCGCCTAACTTCAGCCCAGCCAATAAGTTTGGAGACTACTATACCTACATTTTTAACAGCTCAATGGGTGAGGTTTATTATAGGACATAAGAAAATTCATGGTCTCTGCCACTTTTATACTTTCCGGTTCCTGCTCTTAAGCTAATTGCAAGTTTCGATAAAAAAAATCGTCAGACTGTTGCTAGGTAAGCAATATTTAATTTGTAGTAATTTCACAGTCTGCAATATTTCGTAATATTATGTTTATCTTACCCAATTTTTAATTACAGGTACCTGCTATTTATTAACAATAGTAAACTGATTGCGTTTTGTAAAGCAAGAAATAAATGTACCTAATAAATGGAAATGGATATTATTATTAATTTATGGGACTCTTATTTACACTTCGAATAACCAATACTTTACCGGCTATTCATTTATCAAATAATATTTATGGGTTAACTACTTTCAGTCCTGGATGGAACATTAAAAGAATTCTATAATAATTTATCATGGCCTCAACTCATTAGCAAATTTGATATTTTCAACTCATTAGCAAATATCTTTTGATAGGCCTCTTACCTTGCGTCAGCCGTGCAGCCCGTATTCATTCAAAAAACCTCCAAATCCGACTTTGTCCATGGGCGATGATAGCCACTTACCATCAGGTGGATCGTAAGCTCGTTTGTTGGCTATTTCCATTAAAAAATAAGAAGTACCTATTAGGGGTGGTCAATAAGTTCACGGAATAGGGGGGGTGGGAGTACTTATCCAGGTACTATATACCTATACCAAATTTTATCCTAATCGGGTCATTAACTTTTAAATTATCAACGAGTAAACAAGTCAATCGTGAAGAATCTCTTCACTATGGAGAATATTGAACATTGTGCCGTCATAAACTTCCTTACCAAACAAGGAAAAACAGCTCAAACAATTTTTCAAGAGATGTTAGCTGTTTACGAGGACTTTGCTCCTGGTAAAAACCAAGATTTATAAATGGCTCAGTCTTTTCAAACAAGGAACAGAGTCAATTGAAGACGATCTGGATGGGGACGGCCGATTGAGGCATCCACTGCGGATATTGTCGAAAAACTTGTATGGGAAGATAGCCGAAAGAACAGAATCCTGCAGCATTAGTGGGAGTATCAGAAAAACCCATTTTAAAAATTCTACATCAACATCTTGGCATTAGTAAAGTCTGTGCAAGATGGGTCCCACTCCCGAGAATGCTCAACCTCGAACCACTTCAAAAACGAGTGCGCGTCGACAGCTTTCGCGAGTTTTTTAGACCACTGTGGAAAGCAAAAAGAAGAAATTATAGCCCACATTGTAACTGGTAGGTAATGAAACTTGGGTTCACCATTATGAACCTGAGCCAAAGCAAGTGTCGATGCAGTGGCATAAAAAAGGTATCTACATCCCATCCAAAAAAATTAAAGGTGTCCCAATCGGCCAGACCGATCATGGCGACTATCTTTTAGGAAACTGAAAGTATCCTTGATTTTATTACAAGGAACGAGGCATTTCCATAACGGGAGATTACTAAGGTTCCTTATTGGATCGATTAAAAGAAGCTATTAAAGAAAAAAAAGAAGAGGAAAGCTGACTAAAGATGTGTTTCTTTTACACGATAACGCGCCCCTGCACATATGCCATATTGCGACGGCTGCCATGCACCGATGCGGTTTCGAAAAATTGAGCCACCCACCCTACAGTCCAGACCTGACCCCCAGTGACTATTGTGTCAAAAAAATAAAAAAAGGTCCGTGAACAAAAAATAATATGACGATGAAGAAGCTAAGTCAGCCATTTTGGCCTATTTCGAGGCCCAAGACAAATATTTTTATTCGAAGGTATAAATAAGTGATACGAACGATATAAAAAATGGATTCGAGCTTAAAGAGAATATACTAAAAAGGAAAAATAGTTTAAGGTATTATTTCATACATCTTCCCTATCTTTCCGCGAACTTATTGACCACCCTCCGTACAGCTAAATATAATCGAAGTCTGTTCTTTGTTTTTATAAATTGTGTTAAAGCTTGAAAGTTAAACTTGACTACAATCTTACCCCTACCCCTTACGGCCGGTCTCAATAACAGATGGAAGACTGTGGATAGGGCTACCATTAGTATGTCATCTGTCATATTGGTCAATTTTTCAGACGCAAAAAAAACAGTCTTCCATCTGTTAGTACATTATTGAGACCGGCCGTTAGTCCTAGTATATACAAAGTTACTCTATGGTCCTAGTGGCCTAGTCTTATGAACTGGTTCTGTGTTTGCTGTTGACGCGTACTGTGATGCGTGATTGATATTCGCACAGAAAGACGGACAAAGATCCCAAGCAAATGCTTTGGCCTCTTTCGTGGCCATGGTATCTACGTTTTTTCCTATGAGAGCCTTGATATTATTATATTTAAAACGCAGATCTTCGAGTGTAACAAGAACTTCAGCAATAGCATCAGCATCGCCTACTAAATTAATAAATGGCAAACGATATGACATGTTGTTATCACCCCTTATGGAGTCCGTAACACCCCATCAGTAGGTATCTTTTACTTCATCTCATTCTCAGTGGGGTCACTTCTGCTTATAGTACCTACCTACCTACTATACCTACTTACTATATAGTACCTACCTACTTATTTATTTAAGCACTTCTCAACTGAGTGGCGGTGGTATTAACTAATTTAACCAAAAATAGATTGAATAAACATTTTTTGTTTTGACAGCCGTGTCTGTAACTTATATGTATCTACCTAAATAAATTAAATAAAAGCCAAATATAATGACCTTGTTTGTTGAAAAATAATATTTCATGTATGTATATATTAGGAATCAATAATATTTGAGCCGTATTGGGGCGGCTTAGAATAATAACCCCAATCCCACGCCGGATAAGTGTCGTAAGAGGTGACTAATTCCGGCCCTCCGGTGGTAGGGCCCCTCGAGGGATTACCTATATTGGTAATCTTGATTTTAAATGTTAATTAATAAAGGGCATCGAACCTAATTGGCACACCTACAAGTCCGCCATTTTGAAAAAACCTCGATTAGGCGGCCAGTGATGAAACATGTGTCAATCGATAGACTAAATGATTGTGATCAAAAAATATTCAGTGATGAAATGTCGTAAGTGGTATACTTTCTGAGATATTTGAGTTCAAAACCGTAGGAAAATAAAGCAAAAAACATCGTTTCGGCCGATATTGATAAAACATGTGTCAGTCGATAGTCTAAGTGATTACGATCAAAAAGTATTCAGTGATAAAATGTCGTAAGTGATATGGTTTCTGGGATAAGTGAGTTCAAAACTAGAAATATAAAGCAAAAAAACTTCGTTACGGCGGAAATTGATGAAACATATGTCAATCGATAGGCTAAATGATTACGATTAAAAAGTATTCAGTGATGAAATGTTGTAAGTGATATACTTCCTGAGATATTTGAGTTCAAAACCGTACAAAAATAATGCATTAAAAATTATCATTAACTTATTTTGAATTTATTGGGTCAATAATGAAAAATAAGTATTTTATGTCATATGTGTATGTGCTGCATAGGTACTTGATTTATTAATAACGGGTAGGTTTGAATTAAAAAAAAGCAAAGCAAAAGCAAACTACTAGGTTGTTTTGCTACAGCTTTGGCAATTACTCTAAACCAAAAGTTAAAATTCACTATTGGCTTAGTTTTCTATATCATGTCTGACAATCACTGAATCTAAAAATTCCGCTGGTGATAAAGGCAATGTTTCCTGATGTCAAGCCCATGCCAAGAACCATATAACACACATTATATGGGAACAACATGACAAGGTTCTTTTTCCCACTATGCATGAGCAGTACCATCCCACGATTTTATCTCTACCCTTAAGTTGTTTGTTTGACGAATTTGTTTAATTTTTATAATACATAACGTAACTGAGGTAAGGAAAAAAGTGACCGGTACACTTCAATTGCTGTATCGCCATAAAAACTTAACCATAAATACGCCATAAACACTCTGGTCATCCCTCACCTTGATTATGCTGATGTGTGTTGTACAGATTTGTCAGAGGAACTTCTGAATAAATTGGAGCGCCTTCTTAATAACTGTATTAGATATATCTTCGGCTTACGTAAGTATGACCACATTTCCCAGTTCCATTCCTAACTTAAATGGCTATCCATTCGATACAGGCGAAACTTCAGAATTCTCTCAACATTTTATGCCATTTTGAATAATGTGTCTTCTCCTGTTTATTTAAAGGAAACCTATAGCACTGCATATTTCGGGGATTCCTTCACAATATAGTTCATACTGTTCTGGAACTTCTTGCTTGTAGACATCAAAAAAACATAGACTACCAAAAGCTCCTTCAAGAAGTCCGGCAGCACTACCTGAAGCAATTAGAATGTTGTCGCCCGTGGTCTTCAACCAGATGTTATATATGTATTTATAAATATTTATTTACTTAATATATAAGATGTTTATATGTAAATCTGAATAAAACTGTATTTATTTAATTTTGTTTATGTATATTGTGATTTTATATGTATATAGTAATTATTCTAAATATTCATAATATTTCTTATCTGGCATAACACTGATACAGTTACAGATACACTAGAAGTAAAAAGATAATTAATTACAAATGTTTTATTTTTGTACGGTTTTGAACTCAAATATCCCAGAAACCATATCACTTACGACATTTTATCACTGAATACTTTTTGATCGTAATCACTTAGACTATCGACTGACACATGTTTTATCAATATCGGCCGAAACGATGTTTTTTGCTTTATTTTCCTACGGTTTTGAACTCAAATATCTCAGGAAGTATACCATTTACGACATTTCATCACTGAATATTTTTTGATCACAATCATTTAGTCTATCGATTGACACATGTTTCATCACTGGCCGCCGAATCGAGGTTTTTTCAAAATGGCGGACTTGTAGGTATGCCAGGCTCCATACAAAAATGTTGGAAGCCCTTTATTACTATTATTATTTCTCCATGGCGTTCGCCTGGATATATAGCTACCACCCTTAAGCATGAGTCAGCCGCCAAACGACTCGTGTTCGGGCTGGGGGCTTGAGGACCAGTTCTTTCTTTCTTTTCCTTTTCTCTTTCTTGACTGGCAACGCATCAGTGATGCCTTTGGTGTTGCTGATGTCTATGGGCGATGATAGCCACATACCATCAGGTGAATCGTCAGCTCGTCTGCCGGCTATTTCCATAAAATAAATTGTTTAAAGAAATGTTTTTTTTTTATAGTTATGGACAGCTTTGTTTCCGCTACCCTTGATCACCGATTAGTTTTAGTATTTTCCAAGCTGGATTGTTTCTAGTTCCTACAAATATAGGTAGGTATATTACATAATAAAATTATCAAAAAAAAACAATAACTGGTTCTCGAAAAAATTGCAGCAACGACCTATGTGAGTATCACTGAATCACTTGGTACGTTTAGCAAAGTAGCTTTTTTCATTGCCACCACGGACGTAATCCCAACAACAAATTCAGTGAAGCACCCATAGTAATACCAACTCTCTATTCGTACAAGTACACCCACCCACACATTGACACCCTACTGCTATGACAGTGACACCATCGCGAATCAAAAATTACAAAATTACGCACACATGGTAAGCGAGCTGTCATTGCTATGCTAATCTAGCTAATCACTCTCGATTAGACAAGGTTACGTCCGTTCTTTTTTTACGTCCGTGATAGCCACTAAATATTTCACAAAGGAGCAGATGGCGATCTCTCCTAATTTCTCTCCTTACAAGGGCAACTATAAAACCAAAGCACAAATAGAGAAACATTGTATTGTAACTAAAGGCAGTTGGCGCAGTCAACT
This sequence comes from Thymelicus acteon, assembly GCA_951805285.1. Lineage (NCBI taxonomy): Eukaryota > Metazoa > Arthropoda > Insecta > Lepidoptera > Hesperiidae > Thymelicus > Thymelicus acteon. Next base: position 7,025,069 of record OX638233.1, read on the forward strand.
AACGCCCTAAAAAATAATTAATTTTCTTCGTGTGCGTGTGGATTGAGGGCTCTTTTTTAAAACTTACTCAGATTTTTTCGAAATCAAAGAGGAATTTAGGAAAAAATTGTGACAACATCATTTGATTTTAGAAGGAAAATGGTAGATTGTTTTACTTGCTTAAGCGAAACCTCGATCCATGCCAGTGGCGTAGCCCTAAGGAGGCCCCATATCAATATTTGTTATAGGACCTCCTCGACGTGAGCCGTGAAATATAAAAGGAGTGCCAACTGTAGCTAGAGCTTTTTTGGGAGTGTAGTGGGGGCCCCGTATAATTGATACGACTGATACGGCGGTAGCTACACCCCTGATCCATGCAAAAGTAAAATGTACACAATCTACGATAAGTTCGGCATGTAATAAAACCCATAACGCACAAATACAGTAGGTAATTTATGGAAACTTAGTGTGTCTATCTTCTATCTATTTTACATTCTCGGGTTACTACGGTTATTGTGCCGAAAAGTCCAAAGTCAAAAATCGTGTCCAGCACAGATTAGTCAGTCCAGTTTCTTTTTAGAGTTCCGTAGCCGAATGGCAAAAAACGGAACCCTTATGGATTCGTCTGTCTGTCTGTCCGTCCGTCCGTCCGTCCGTCCGTCCGTCCGTCCGTCCGTCCGTCCGTATGTCACAGCCACTTTTTTCCGCAACTATAAGAGCTATACCATTGAAACTTGGTAGGGGAAGGGGGGGCATGACGGGGTCGCGGGGCACGACGGGGCCACCCACAAAAACAAGTAACTACGAACACTAGACGTTTGCTGTTTTCACTAATAGATGACCATTTTGTATCAATCTATAATCCAATCGTGAATGGCGACTAGTCTGCACGCGTTTGGTTTTTATGAAAATAAACTTGTTGCGACGTTTTTTCGTCTAATTTTGAGTGAATACGAAAACACATGTTAAAAGGTAAGTGTTTTTATTACTATTATTGTCTATTTATTGTGTTTTTCTAGAGATATTATTTATTGATATATTTTGAACAAAATCACTTTAACTATTATTCAATTTTTTTTGTCAATTATTTCAAATAATGTTACGTGTGGGGGCATAACGGGGCCATGGCTATGGGGCACGATGGGGTACCCCATTGTACCACGTAACTGCTGTCCCCATTATGCCCCTCTTATGTAAGATATTCTAATAGAATTATGTGAACATTTAATAATAGAATTTTCATTTTGTTTTAGGTATTAAAAATGGTACGAAAGTACAAAAATAAAATTTTGAGAGGCAGAACTTGCTCTGTAGAACGCATGAAACAGGCTATTGATGCTGTTTTAAGCAGAACAGTAAGCTACAGAAACCTCAAATGGACGAAAAAGTATTACAATATATTAGATCCGAGATTGAATAAAACCTCGAAAAAACAAAACATCGATAAAGCTCACTCTGATATATTCAAAACGTAGACGAGGATACTTTATGCCTGTATTGACGATAACCGTACATTAAACTACCTATATTTGAAGTCTGCGGAGGGTTGGGTGGCCTGCCAGCTATGTAGACGTTTGTGTCATACAGCCTGTGCTGGTGTTGACGACGAGAACCCTAAAGAAATCCACATCTGCAAATTGTGAATAAAATAACCATGTACCCCATACTGCCCCACCCCAGGGGCACAATGGGGTTTTCATGAGGGTTTCGTAAAATTAAAATTACAACATTATTTGATTAGTTGCTTCGCCAAATTCTATGCCAAATGATAGCCTAATATGTAACCAAAGTGCTATGATTAGTGTTAATTACTTAATATATTTTGTTTATTCTTTTATTGGCTATTTTCCTTAACGTCCCCGTTATGCCCCCCCTTCCCCTAAGTAGATGTATTCTGTGAACCGCATTAAGATTTTCACACAAAAATAGAAAAAAACAATAAATTTTGGGGGTTCCCCATACTTAGAACTGAAACTCAAAAATGTTTTTTTCATCAAACCCATACGTGTGGGGTATCTATGGATAGGACTTCAAAAATGATATTGAGGTTTTTAATATCATTTTTTTCTAAACTGAATAGTTTGCGCGAGAGACACTTCCAAAGTGCTAAAATGTGTGTCCCCCCCCTGTAACTTCTAAAATAAGGGAATGATAAAACTAAAAAAAATATATGATGTACATTACCAAGCAAACTTCCAACGAAAATTGGTTTGAATGAGATCTAGTAAGTAGTTTTTTTTTAATACGTCATAAATCGTAAACCGCAAAAAACATTGATCAAAGTTACAACGAACTGCAAGAACTTTTATATTATGTTACTTGCTGCTACGGAACCCTTCATGGGCGAGTCCGACTCGCACTTGGCCGCTTTTTAATTTTGGTCCTATGCGCATATAAATTACAACTGTTATTAATTTAATAATACTCCATGTAACCTCGAACATATTATCTATATATGTATATAAAAGAAAGTCGTGTTTGTTACACTATTTATAACTCAAGAACGGCTGAACCGATTTGGCTGAAAATTGGTGGGGAGTTAGCTTAGAATCAGGAGACTAACATAGGATACTTTTTATCCCGGAAAATATACCTGTTCCTGTGGGATAAGGTAAATTTTTGTTATATGTAGTTGATAGATTAGTTATTTATACAGATATCAAATAAAGCTCGGGGATGGATATAGGATACTTTTTATCCCGGAAAATAGACCTGTTCCTGCGGGATAAGGTAAAATTTTGTTATGTGTAGTTGATAGATAGCTATTAGCGGGAACGGGAGCGGGAGCGGGAGAGGGAGAGGGAGAGGGAGGAGCACACAGAAACTGTAACGGCTAAGAACGGCTGTACCGATTTTACATTCTTAGGCGATACGAAGTTCGCCGGGTCAGCTAGTGCTACATAAATAGTGTAGGTTTTTAGTCATTATGAGCTTTCACAGAATCGTAGTTCACACAAAAATCGAGTGCGTGTAGAGCGAGTGTTTGTAACACTTTCCACACTTCATATTTGTCCTATTTTGCTATTTGAGTGTTTCGTCAGCCCAAGGGTAGATGTGTTTGGGTTTTAAACATTTTCAGCGCCACTGCAAATTTTTTAAGCCCTAAGTAGTATCTAAAAATAAGTGTTGTCTACAACTGTGAGTAGGAAAGTGAACTCCTTGGGAGTTTCTTACCTATTCTGACTCCGGTATCCTTACCACTGACTGTAGGGATTTGTTGAAGAGATGGCGTAGACTGGAAAAGTATCTCTGAAGACTGAAAACGACTTCATTTGAAAGTGTAAGGTCTACGTTTTCCATGCATTTTCCTTCTTTAGCTTTTGAGCCACAAAAGCTGCTAATACAGAGTGACGAGTCCTGATATTCATTTCTCTGGTAATTATTGAATTTGAATGTCCTTAAATGAATGTTATTTGATTTACAAACAGAGTATTTGAGTTCCAAGTCCAAGTTGAGTATATCGGTGATGAGATTGCTGAAACTTGGTACCGCTATAACATAGATCCTTAGTTTCCATAGGTGCTACGTTCACGAAATACGTCATATATTAGAGCATCGCCAATGCAGTGTGGATATGCGGCAGAGGTCGGCTACGCGGCTGCGCGAAGAGTGCGCACGCAAGCCGACCAACGCCGCCAATAACACGACGAGGTACGCGCCGAGCGGGCGAGCGGGCGATGCCGAGCGCGCGCCTCTTCTCTTGTCGAATGTCGATACGTCGCGCATATAAACGACCTAACGTGCACCGTGCGTCCACCAACCTCGCTGAAATACTGTGTTAATAAATCAATGTGGTTAAATCAGTTTGTGTAAATAATTTCATTTAAATTCGTGCATTTCCATTCAAGCGCCTGCATCTAAGACTGTACAAGATTTTCACACTAGGTAAGATTTCTTGTTTAACGTGGATTAAATTGATTATTATTGCTAAAATAGTTAATTAAATGTGTTTCACATTCACATCGATAATATGACTGTTGTGTATTTAATTTAACTTCTATTGATGTAGTTATCTACATACCTAGCTACACTACCTGCTAGGTAGGTGCTAAGGAAGGATATCGGTTTTTAGCACTTACGGTGTTCAGTCTATTCACCAGTTTTCCGTGCGTTGGCTTATATTTTCTTTAGACGTTTAGCTATTTCATGTACCTACTTACCTTACAACTGCACCTATCTATACAAATAAAACTTAAAACAATTTAAATCAATAAAAGTTAAAAAATTAAAACATTTTAATACTAATTATATTCGTGAAACTAGTTATGCTGATTTTGCGATTTATCAATGACTCTAAAGCTGAACAATAGTAAAATATTATCATGCGGTAAATAGTTACACCGCTAGAAAAATAACAGCAGAAATGTAATTACAATCATATACAAGACAATCTTCCCTGCTTCCCCCGCAGACCCCTGTGTTTACGATTCTATAACAACATTCACATGCCATTCTATAGCTGTTTAACAACACTGACATTCAACACTCCTCTGAAATGTAATGTGATGTAAGAAAAATCGTTAAGAGCAGAATTATTTACTTACCGATGTGGCAAAGATAGGTTCGGAGGAAAATAAACTATCATCTAATGGTAAGCATAATTGATTTGATACCCAATGTACTAGGTATATTACGTACGTACTCGTATTGGTCCTAGCCTTAAGCGTGCCTTAAGTATAACTTAGCTGTAAGTTTCTCTAAAATGTATAAATAAATAAAATATCTAGAAATATTCTACCTATGTATAGATTTGTTAATTTGTTTACGGCTTAACCGATTTGAAGATAGTTTTAACTGATGTATGATAATAGTTACTTGGGATAATAATTAGGAATTTAATGATTATTTTATCTCAATCGGTTCATTAAAAAATCAGGTTTGTGTATTTTTGAGTAAGCTGTGTTATGTATGTAGGTACTATTATGTCTTCTGGGATGTAAACAAAATTAAGCAGAAGCGGTCACTAGTCTCCTGAATAAAATTTAAAGTTTAAGGATATCAACTGTGGCTTATTTATATGTATGTCATTAAAATTTGACATTCATTTTCTTTAGGGAAATTGATGGACGAGACAATAATTATATCAATTAATTGAATTCTGTAATTCTGAATAATTTCGATAAGAATGAAGCATTTTATTTATCTTTAGGCATGTAGTGTAGTTTCTTTAGCGTGATAGCCGTCAATTAAATTTATAATAATTAGTACTTAAATGTTTTCTTCAGATTAATTTAGGATGCGATTTATTCGTCGTGGAATTAAGGAGACTCAAATCTTATTCCAATTCTTTAGCAAACATCGCCAAGAAAAGTTTGCTCTTAGCGCTGCAGCGCTGTAATTAGCACTGCCAAGATATTACTTAGCCTCTTTTAAAGTAGACCCGCGTAGATTTTATCTTCGTTTGACAACTTGAGTCGTTCAAAACTCAAAATTGCTTACTACAAGTGCTAGAGCTTGTTTACTAAAGCTTCGCTTCTACCAGCGAAGTTATGATTTAAAGATTTATCAGTATACCATACACCATAGATTATTCAGTATAATATAAAAAGAAAGTAATAACATAAATTACAATCAATAACTACCTATGCAATATATCTTTAAACCGCAAGCAGTACTTACGCAATGCGTTATGGATTGAATGGAATACCACCTATATTGTTTTCATTTTAAAGTGCACATTGTTCTTCTTGAGAAAAGAATTTTTGCGTGTCCGGTGGGGTGGTATACATTTCTTCGGCAGCTAAATTTTCGAAACTTACGAGTAGCTTACGTAAATTATGTACGAGCAAGGCAAGTGTAATCGCCCTCGTTTCACTTCGGGAAACCTATTCCTTAATAACCACGCTCAAATATCGGCATCAGTTAATAAATCAGGGAATTATTTAAAATTCTAATCGTATAAGCTGTTTTTGAGATTAGTGGGAGAAATACACAGACAAACAGACAAAAATTCTAATGATCATTTTAACGGGATCTATTGCATTAATAAAATCCCATAAAAATACCGAATAAATAATATTTTTTCTCAAATATCATGCATGTAAAGACAATTATCAGACAATACATTGAGGTTAGTCAGTCATTGTTGCAACTCCTAATTCTCCTCTAATTTGTCCCAAAAACGTTTGGACAATATACTTATTTTATAACTCTAACTAGTACCTACCTAACTACTGTTTGCACAAATGTTGAATTAATTTTAAATAGGTATCTGATTTCCTAAACACGGTGGCGCGATGGCGTTTGGATATTTAAGTAAACGTATTTTGAGTAAGTAGGTAGGAAGGTACAGCTGTTGTTATTATGACCGTATAGGTTACTCACACGTGTCTTGTAAACTTTATTTCAACTAGGTTCGTAGTAAATTATCGTTAGATAACGTTATTAGCAATTTCAATTTTCAAGTAAATTTCTCATTTATTTATTGTCTTGAAGTGCAACGCTGATGCATTTGGTGTTACTGATGTCCACGGGCAACGCAACCGTGGACCACCATTGCACTTACCATCAGATGGTTATTCATATCACGTTAAAGAACACTCGCCTTCGTGCCTTACTTAAAGTTCTTCTAAAACTTTGAAAACATACCAAATACCTTCATAAACACCTTTGACGGCTGACAAGCCAAAGGTGGTAGCTAGATCTTCACGGAATGATAAAACCAGTTAATAGTTAATGACTTAATAATAAAGTTGATAATAATAATATATAATTACTTACGTGAAGCCTTACCACTAAGCGGGCTGGCTTCTGTCACTTCTTACGACACCCTACTATGCCAGTATGGGATTGGGGTCATTATTCTGATCCACCCCAATACGGCTCTATTTATGTCTACGTTTCAAAACGGGGCAGAAAGACGTTTCTCAAATAACACTGCCGACAAAACATGGAAATCATTAAGTACCGGAAAATAAAAGGCTAATTTTTTTTGCTACATTGGACAATGCTACTATAGTGCTACTAATCTACTATATATACGGATAACTGAACTACTTTTGCAAGATTGAAGTCGATCAAAACCAAATATGTCCACAAATAAACCTAGTCATTATTTTTTATCAACGTTGTTTTTGTAATTTTGTTAGTCCTTTTGGGAAGATCCTCACTGCCTAAGTATATTAATATATCTGCAGTATCAAAAGTTTCCAAAAATGTGCTCTAAATTTTGAAATTGAAGCTACTGATAGGGAAACAAAGAGAACTGATATTATCTGAATTCTACTTAGGTACCTCTTTCCTGATAAAATATTTTCGTAATAAAAGCTTTACAAAATTAAAACGGCTTCAAAAATATTAAGGTAAAGTTACTCATTATTATTATCATATTACTTGGGATAGTCAATTATTTATAGGGTCAAGGCCGACAGTGTACCTACTCTATCTATACTATACATCTGTTTATCCCTTCTTCTTTCTCTTCTTCTTTGTGCAAAACAAACTTACATCCCTTAGTTTTACCTCTTAGGAGATGAATTTCCAAAAAAAAACTGTTAGGCTACGTCCGCACAGACAGGCGGCTTGCTTAGCGCCTAGAGCCTAGTGGTTTGCATTCTGGCTACTTGCTAGGAAACACGGTGGCCGCACTGAGAGGTGGTTTGCGTGGTGGGTCGCTAGGTGCCTCGGTCATTTTGCTTGTCGGCACGTTGACGAAATGTCACTCTCAAAAATATCTTACAAAATTAATGAAATAAATGCAACAATCCATGACAACCCGACTATCAATCTTATTTTTGCTTCAAAAATGCCTAGCGCCTAGTGACAAAAAAAAGCGGCCAAGTGCGAGTCGGATTCGCCCATGAAGGGTTCCGTAGCAGTAAGTAACATAATTTCTTAATTTAGTTCTTGTACTTCATTGTAACTTTGATCAATGTTTTTTGCGGTTTACGATTTATGACGTATTAAAAAAAAACTACTTACTAGATCTCGTTCAAATCAATTTTCGTTAGAAGTTTGCACGGTAATGTACATCATATATTTTTTTTAGATTTATCATTCTCTTATTTTAGAAGTTACAGGGGGGGGGGGGACACACATTTTACCACTTTGGAAGTGTCTCTCGCGCAAACTATTCAATTTAGAAAAAAATGATATTAGAAACCTCAATATCATTTTTGAAGACCTATCCATAGATACCCCACACGTATGGGTTTGATGAAAAAAAAAATTCTGAGTTTCAGTTCTATGTATGGGGAACCCCCAAAATTTATTGTTTTTTTCAATTTTTGTGTGAAAATCTTAATGCGGTTTGCGGTATACATCTACTGACCAAGTTTCAACACTATAGTTCTTGTAGTTTCGGAGAAAAGTGGCTGTGACATACGGACGGACAGACAGACAGACAGACAGACAGACAGACAGACAGACAGACAGACAGACAGACAGACAGACAGACATGACGAATTTATAAGGGTTCCGTTTTTTGCCATTTGGCTACGGAACCCTAAAAACCAACACGTTTGTTTACTTCGATACACGCTAAGCGCGTTGCTAGGCACTAAGCGTGCAGTGCGGCCAGTCACGAACACTAGATCGTTTGTTTTACTAAGCTAGTCGCTAGGTGACTAACTAGGCTTAACTTTTCTTTATAACTATAAACTTACATAAAATTTTCAGATTTATAACTAAAACTGACAAAGTTAGTTTTTATGAAAGTAACTTCCAACGCCTGTTTTTATCCCTTAGGGGGTGAATTTTCATAAATCCGTTCTTAGCTGACGTCTCCTTAACATAAACTATCTCCTAAAAGTTACTCTAGCTCTAGTCTACCGCTTCGGTTTATCGTAGTAACCGCTACGCTACAAGTAGGTAGGTATTATATTCTTAAACCCATTAATGACTCACTACTGAGCACGGGAAAAAGGAAGTCTAAGGTTTAAGGAGGAGGTCTAGAGCATACTCCACCACGCTGCAGTGCGGATTGGTGGAGTTTCAAAAGGCTCATGGCTAACTATAAGATTACGATATTACAATCCACCAAATACCAAAATAATAATATATTGCTTGTAAAAAAAAATGAACAGAACTAGTGATATATTCTATAGCGAGTATATCTAATATTGTGAACTGTTATTCACCATGACGTGTGACAATACGGTACTATGGTTCCTTTATTAGCGCTGCTCTGCAAACTTACTCGCATATACCCTCTAATAAATTTTACAAAGTTCATATACCCATACCTACGTAACAGTGTTAAAGTAGTGCATTTCTAAGAATGTATTACAAATTATTATCCATATACTAATATACCTATATACAACGCGGTTCGTGAAGGTGTAGAATCTGTACAGCATAAATAGTACTCGAAATTCATAAATAATGGGGTAAGGATTTATAATTATAATTTAAACGCGGTTCGTGAAGGTGTAGAATCTGTACAGCGTAAATGGTACTCGAAATTCATAAATAATGGGGTAAGGATTTATAAGGATAATTTAAATAGTAAAGTATAATTTTTGATAAGACGTGGGATTTTCTGCTATAGGTATATGGATATTCCAATAAGTTTAAGGTAATTATATATTTTTTTAATATCAGCGGCTAGATTCCACCACTGCAGAAAATGACGCAAGACCGAAACAAAACAATCACGCCATTTGGATACTTACGCTAATGCAGCACTTTAATGAAGCTGAAAAATGCGCAGTAGTTACTACATGATGTGACCTTATTCTTTAAAACGGGATATAAAGTTCAACGACAATCATTACAAGAAAACTACAAAATATTTCCGTAAATTCGTTATTACGTAAATTTCCAAAGATATTTTACCATAGATATGTCCATACATTTCGAGGTTTAGTTTTCGATCCGCGATGACATGTCATAATTATTGTCAAAGCATAATATAGAATAGTCAGGCAGAAGGGAATAATAGAAATAGTACCGATTAGGCATAATATCGACGGTTAAAAGGCGAATTGATTCAAGCGCCATCCTGGGCGATATTGAGTTATATACATCATTGGAATCGGCGAATTTTTCCGCGTCGATTGAGCCGGGTTTGAGGTTAATCTGAGCACTTTTTTGGCGCTTGGCTCCATGACAAATTTGGGTATCATTTTTGCTTACGCGGTATCAAGTGTAGCGAATTTGGTTGTTTTTTTCAAAGCATGTATATAGACCCACGAAAAAAAAGGGTTTTTCTTACTATTTGTAGTTTAAGCCATTTATCCTCGGATGGAATGAAATGATATCGGCATTTGAATTCTTTTTACTTGATCTTAAATAATTAAACAAAGGATGTTAATTCCTTTTTGCTTGAACCAGATTTATTAGTGTATGTAACTTTAATCATTTTGCCTTGAACATTCAAACATTATCTCTGTCGCTTGAATCAACTTACCTGAACTAGTATATTGAAGAATATGACTTGTGCTAATTTTCCTTGACCAGTTTTAAGCCTTTATATCATTTAGAACCATTTTCTTTATGCAAGAAATAAATGTCTGCACGCTTGATTCCTTTATGTTAGTTTATTAATTAAACTAATATCGTACTTCAGTCAGTTTACTCCTTTCACCTTGCATTAAAAATGGCGTTTAAATCACAAGCAAAAGAACACGAAACAACGTAGGTAGGTACAGTAGAACCTCGTTAAGTCGAACCTCGATAAGTTGAAAACCCCCAAATCTCGAAAAAATGTTTTGTTCCCTTCCCCGTCATACACCAAAACCTCCATTACTCGAAATTAATTTGAGTCATTACTCCTTCAACAGTTTGCAACTAGGTGAGCTGTTTAAATCATTTATCCATGAACAGTTTACAACTAGGTGAGCGGTTTAAATCATTTATCCATGAACAGTTTATAACTAGGTGAGCGGTTTAAATCATTTATCTATGAATAGTTTACAACTAGGTGAGCGGTTTAAATCATTTATCCATGAACAGTTTATAACTAGGTGAGCGGTTTAACTCATTTATCCATGAACAGTTTACAAATAGGTGAGTGATTTTAATCATTTATCCTTGATCTGTTAAAGAAGTCATTGTACACTTGAATTATTTTGCTTTGAACAGATAAATAGTAATCGTGTACTTTGATTCCTTCTGCCCTGATCAAAGAATTGTGCAAAATGGCTCAAGTTACGTCTAACTCCGTTAAAAAACACCTTTTATTTGTTATATATATATCAAAAATTAGCACAAAATATGCCGCTTTATGATTGGGGAGACTCGTCAATTTTTATTGTATACTTTAGGAACAATGATTTTTTTCTCAAAAAATAAACTTTAAAACGCTCTCCTGTAAAGTTCGCAAAATGGCGCTTGAATCAAGTCGCCTTTTAACCGTCGATATTATTATTGTGATTTAACATTTTTAAATTATATTGCAAAAACAAATAACTTAATATGTAATTATATAGTAATTAAAAATGACGCGATTACGATATCTCTGGCGCCTTTATTTTAGCGTGGATTAAGTACACAAATTTGGCCCGGAAAAGACAATTTTATAAGAATAAAAAAATCGCGATTTGGGCTTTGCTTAGAACATTCAGTACATTTTACGAGTTATTCGGGATAAACTTTCGGAAAAATTACAAAGTTACATTAATTGCACTTTTAGGGAGAATTTAACGGTTTTTGATTCACAAACAGGCTTCCGAATGTCAAATGGTTACTGTACGCGCTGAAAAGCGTGACCTTAGTGCGCGTTTAGGTCACAGTGTGTTTACAACAATGTAAAGTTTATTTTAAAATAATTTAAAAATTGAATTGAAAAAATACACGTGTTAGATTTATTTTTATATTGAATCCTTTCTCCAACTCTCGTGTAATAAGGAAGTGGAATGAAAATAGTTCTAGTTATCCAGGATTTAACCAACAAGCTTTAGAAGATTTAAAAAAGATTAAATTGCAGGAAAAGAATATTGTGTACACTTATTGCTGATAAAATAACTGTTATAGCGTAGGCATCCAGTTGGCTTCATTGTGAAATTTTTGAACTATGCTTACCCAACGAGTTACAGCTCATCACTTAGAAATCTAGGAAAATGAAAAATAATGAAAGATAAAAGGATATTTAACGTTTATAATTTACAAACAATCTAAAACCTGATATCATGTCTTAGATTTCATTTCGTTCAATTTACGAAATATCTTCACTACCTATTATGCCTCCAATTTCACTTCTGCTATATTAGTCTATGACGAATGGCATGTGTCATATTAAAACTTTCATTTTAATCAATTTTATAGAAATATTCTATATTAGTAACAAAATTTAACTTAACGTTTTATGTATTTACCTATGGTATGTAACTCTGTCATTCTTATTCAATTTGGAGAAATGATTTTTGCAAAATCTCAAACACAACTCGGCATTTTTATGACAACTATAGACAGCCTCACTCTAAGGCAGCTATCAACTGTCTACAATGAAATCGCTACACTTGACTAGATTCGACTGACTTAATTTCAACGGCCTCTCGGTATATCTACCTCCCTATACATACAACATAATTGTAAATTTCCTTATAGGAACAACGCAATAAAATACTACTGATGTTTTGCTAAACGATGAACCTCAGTTCCGCTACCAAAGTTGGTATATGCTATGGCCTAAATATATTATGTCGTATCAATCGTATACGTACCTACTAGTATTACGACACGTCAGAAACCTATCGGAAACAGTAATGTAATTCACGGTTGGGGTAGCAATATCAGTACGGCACGTTGATATGCCTACCCGATAACGACAATATCGAACTATACGCTTTCATTACTAATATCGCCGGTTGCTGTTTGTTTAGTTTTAAACACCTGTGAATATGTATATAAATATGAAATACCGTAGATACTGTTCGTACCTACTTTATTAGGCGTAGGAATGTAGTATCTTAAAATAAACCTGAAAGTCGAAAATTATTTATTTAACGGACTTTTCTGAAGGACGGTCAGACTTTGCTTTTCTTATGATTCGACGTGTTAAGTATGGGAATGTTTACATAATCATTCAGTGTTTACATATTGTCAGTGGCGTAGCTAGCCCTAAGGAGGCCTCATATCAATATTTGTTGTGGGGCCCCCTCAACGTCAGCTGCCAAAGAGTGCAAACTGTAGCGCTCGTAGGCCGCTGGCGAGCTTTTTTTGGGAGTTTTAGTGCCTTGGGGGCCCCTATACGCTGGGGGCCCCGTATAATTGATACGGCTGATACGGCAGTAGCTACGCCCCTGCATATTGTTCAATAATAATTTCAATATGAATATTTTAAATACAATAGTATTCAAAGGTTCTCATGAAGAAAGCCTGTAACAAACTTGATGAGTATTTTTAAATGACGAGACTGCTTGGACATGAGTTTTTTATATTAAATATTGCTATTAGTAGTATTAAGTGCTGTCTGTAACTGTGAGTAGGAAAAAAATAACCTCAGTAGTTACTTGCCGCTTCTTCCGGAACCACTCCCGGTATGGATTTATAGCGATGGCGTAGAGTGACTTTCGAAAAGTGTTTATAACAAACCCATATCGAATAAAAACTTATTTTATTTTATTTATTTTATAGTAATATTTAATGCGACATTACATATTACTCATAGCTATAATTAAATGATATTTATATCTTAGTCAAACTGAAACGTTTCTCACCTTTTTGTGACATGAATTAAAACCCACTTAAAACCAGTAAACGACTGAAACGTTGCACAAAGTTATTTTAAGAACTGTTTTTAAGTAAAACTTTGAAGTGAGATATTAAGGCGTAAAAGTCTTAAAATATGAGGCCCTTATCTTTATCGACATAAAAAAAACCTTTTTTTAATACAATCATATTCATCTGTCTGTGTATTCATCAATATTTTAAAATCGCCTTCTGCCATCTGCCATATAAGCACGTAAGTCTACCTTGATTGCGGTAAAATTATCAGTGATTCTGAAAGATCCTAAGGGATAATCCTAAGGGATATACCGTAGATCGTAGACCTTTGCTGTAGACCCACTTGTAGACCTGATTCGTAGACCCCGGAAAGATCTATATATCGTAGACCGTATACAAGCCGGTAATTATTTTACTTTTTTGAAGTGAAACTTCTATATTAGACGGGGTATTAGGATTTTTCTGTCACGAAAAAGCGTTACCAAGGCGTGACGTAGACGTAGCCGACGTATTCGTTTTGCCACTTGTCCGTTGCGATTCGTTTTTCCACTTGTCCTTTGCGATTCGTTTTTCCACTTGTCCGTTGCGATTCGTTTTTCCACTTGTCCTTTGCGATTCGTTTTTCCACTTGTCCGTTGCGATTCGTTTTTCCACTGGTCTGTTGCCATTCGTTTTTCTACTTGTTCGTTGAAGTTTCACTTCTTCTATATTATGTCCCAGCACACATTTCAATTTAGCTTGGAAATTGGACGTAGACCATAAGTCATCCATAAGTAGACCTCGTGTAGACGGATATCAAACTATCATAGTAATAGATACTTAAAATTGACTCAAAGTAGGCAATGACACTCAAATACCCCATTTACACGCGCGCGCGAGCCACGAGACAATCCGCGAGACGCGCGCATACGCGCGCGTGTGAACAGGGCGCTCGCGGACCAGACCGCGGCGCGTCTCGCGCTCGCAGGGCTCGCGTCGGGAGCGGTTTTGTAGGCGCGCGCTAAAGGGGCTCGCGCGAGCGCTCGCGCGGTGTTCACACGCGCGTAGGGGGCGTGGCTTGCGGACGCGCCACGAGACGGTCCGTGACACGCGCGTGTAAATGAGCGGAAAGAGTATCTACACACTATTGACATTGATGACATAAAATAAAACGTCAGTATCAATTTTCTTAAGTTTTTTTATTGTAATGAAAATTAAAAACGTAAAGTGCATTGTTTATATGCAATAAATTAAACCGTCAATGCTTGGTTCTACTTCCTACAAAATATTTACTACCGTTTATCTATAAGGCTTGTGTTTATACAAGCTACCTAAAATGCAAAGTAAGAAAAGCTAGCACAGTGTTATCCCGTGGTGTTATCCATGAAGATTATCGTTTAGGAGTTTCAAATTAGATAATGTCCTTACTTTGGAACGACACATTTTATTTTTAAATGGTACGTAATTAGCAATTCAAAAAATTTTATAGGGACTATTTTTAACATTTTATTTAACTATATATTCGATGCACAAATGCCGTAAAAGCGGCTCAATCAGTTCGTAAGTCAAGCTAACTCGATGTGCAGGCTGCATGGGCGTAGCCAGCCATGGGCTCAGGGTGGGGCAGCAGTGTAAAAAAAAAATGTAACTAGCAAACTATACGCGCGCTTTTTGTTTTGATCGCATTTTTTGTGTCGCCTGACGACTGTCGAGTGTAAACTTTCTTACACATATTAAGTATTGTAGTTAGTACCTAGATAATTAAGTTTTTTAAGTTTGATTAGTCACCTTACAGGCTTAAAGGTCAGAGCTAGGGTGGGACAAGTGCCCCACCCTGCCCCACCGTGGCTACGCCCATGGCAGGCTAAACTACGTATGAAGAGTATGAAGCTAGGCTTTTGGTTTTGTGGTTTCTTGAAACCGTTACGCTCTATCAAGTTGAATCTCAAAGATCCTAAAGCCTAAAGCACGGTAGTGGAGTGTATTTCCTTCCAGGGGATCTAAGTCACTTTCTAACAACAACCATAAACATGTGTAAACGTTTCAATTGTAATTGTTCTAAAACATTATGGCTAAACGATTTTTATTCTATGGATTCATTTTAAATATTTTTAACGCAAAATTCTTACATAGGTACGACTTACGAGTAAGGAACAGCGCGCACTGAGCGACTATTGAACGTCACAGCAACGCAAGTCGCAAACGAAACTTAAATATCTCGGAAACTATTTGACGCATCAAAATATAAATTAAAAAATACTGTACTTTTTTGTTTATAATAGAGTATATCGTGTAGTTAAAATAAAACATTACAAAATATTGTGCATTCCAGATGTGAGGGGTAGACGCAGCAAGCGATGCGTCCGCGTCGGTGTTAGCATGGGCCGGGCCAGCGTGCGCTAGAGATGTGGGCGCGCGCGGCGCGGGCGCTGCGGCGCGGGCTGCTGCTGGTGCCGCTGCTGCTGACCGCGCTCGCGCTGCTGCTGCTGCCGCGACCGCCGCCCGCCGCCAACCTGCCGCGGCCGCCCTCCATGCCGCCGCCGATACGCGATGACTCGCATATACAGGTAACAATACTTAGGGTTTTATTTTGTACACATAGAAAACAGACACAATGTACGTCTAGAATTTACGTGTTACAGCTGTACCGCATGTCATTATATCGGTAAGAACCGTTTTTAGGGTTCCCAAGTAAAATTTAAACCTTTATAGTTACGTCATGTCCTTCGTCTGTCCATCCGTCTGTCCGTCTGTCTGTCCGAAGCAAAGCGCCGAGACTCTTAGTGCTAGAAAGCTGTAATTTGGCATGGATATACATATTTATTAAAACTCCAAAATCGTAGAATAAAATATTGAATAACATTTTTTTTTCAAGGTACTTCCCGTACAAGTAACGTGATAATGAATTTTTTATTCGTCGTGTACCCTATAGTCTGGGGTATCGTTGAAAAGGTCTTTCAAAAATATTATGGTTCTCCTAAGACCATTTTTGGAATTAGGGGTCCGTTTGCGAAATATTTGGCTTTAAAGTGCTAATTTTGGTTACAGTCAAGTTCCCCCCCTGCCGGCTAAACGGTTGGAGTTGGACAAGTGAAAAAAGCGGCCAAGTGCGAGTCGGACTCGCCCATGAAGGGTTCCATACATAATATAAAAGTTCTTGTAGTTCGTTGTAACTTTGATCGAGGTAAATTGCGGTTTACTATTTATGACGTATTAAAAAAAACTACTTACTAGATCTCGTTCAAACCAATTTTAAGTGGAAGTTTGCATGGTAAAATACATCATACATTTTTTTTAGTTTTATCATTCTCTTATTTTAGAAGTTACAGGGGGGGGGACACACATTTTACCACTTTGGAAGTGTCTCTCGCGCAAACTATTCAGTTTAGAAAAAAATGATATGTATTAGAAACCTCAATATCATTTTTGAAGACCTATCCATAGATACCCCACACGTATGGGTTTGATGAAAAAAACATTTTTGAGTTTCAGTTCTAAGTATGGGGAACCCCCAAAATTTATTGTTTTTTTTCTATTTTTGTGTGAAAATCTTAATGCGGTTCACATAATACATCTACTTACCAAGTTTCAATGGTATAGCTCTTATAGTTTCGGAAAAAAGTGGCTGTGACATACGGACGGACAGACAGACAGACAGACAGACAGACAGACAGACAGACAGACAGACATGACGAATCCATAAGGGTTCCGTTTTTTGCCATTCGGCTACGGAACCCTAAAAAATGATATTAGAAACCTCAATATCATTTTTGAAGACCTATCCATAGATACCCCACACGTATGGGTTTGATGAAAAAAAAATTTTGAGTTTCAGTTCTAAGTATGGGGAGCCCCCAAAATTTATAGTTTTTTTTTCTATTTTTATGTGAGAATCTTAATGCGGTTCACAGAATACATCTACTTACCAAGTTTCAACAGTATAGTTCTTATACTTTCGGAAAAAAGTGGCTGTGACATACGGACGGACAGACAGACAGACATGACGAATCTATAAGGGTTCCGTTTTTTGCCATTTGGCTACGGAACCCTAAAAATTCTCAAAAATAGGTTATATGATAAATTTACAAGGAAAACTATTACGGCTATGTTAGCTTATTTATGCAGTTAATTAGTAATAGTCGATAAACTTACTACTTCTGAACCCTACATTGCGCGTGGCCTGACACGCACTTGCCCGGTTTTTACAGAAAACATATATGTACCTACATTGAAGGTGTTAAGAATATACGTGTGCACAGCTATAAACCCAAGACCCCCGGCAACCCAGGTGGTGGTATTTCTCCGTGTAACTATTTAACTGATACTATAACTATTTATATTTCTATGAAGCTTGCCGTGGCTATTATAGCTACCATCCTCTTGTTCGTTTCAGCCGCCTAACAACTCATGGGCTTGAGAGCCAGTTACTTTTTTCTTTCTCACCAAATACCAAACTGTATTCCCCGATTTTAATAGCCCCCCAGTATGACAATCTATCTATACTATAATAAAACTCAAAGGGCAAATTTTCTGTACAATGAATATTTAAAAAAAAATTCGATTAGGGGGCACTTCAATAATGTGTTAGAACACAAAAATATATTTTTTTAATTATTGTCTGTCTGTCTGTCTGTTTGTCTGTCCGGGCATCAAATGAAAATCCTAGAACGGATTTCGATGAAAATTGGTAAAGTTGTTACTAATACTCCGGTTCATATTTTAGGATACTTTTTATTCCGGAAAATTAAAAGGTTTCCCCGGGAAACGGGATGAAAGTTTGTATGGAATATTTTTAAAACATCAACCGATTTGCTTCAAATTTGCAACAAATGTTTCTTGTTTAAATTGATAAAGCATGTATTTTTCAGTTTTTCAAAATTTTGCAGATAAAAGGCAAAAAATAAAAATTAATGTGAATATTTCTTATATTCAAAACCCGCTCCTGGAGGAATCCTTTGTGATTTTATCGTGGATTTCAGTATATAAATTATCAAATATAATAATTAATAAAATAAGTACTTCAATATAAATTCACCGTTTTTTAAATTTTCATCTGCAAGAGTTACAAATAAGGTAAAACATAAGTCAAAAGCGATAAACAGTTAAAAGTTTGTTGTAAACAAAAAAAATGCCTTAGTTTCTCATGATTCAAAAGCTCGGCTGACTAAAACAAAAGTTTGTGGCGATATAGGTATGTTTCCAACGAGGACCAGACCGGCTGCAATGCAAACTTGCATGGGCTCGCTAAATACAACTGAAAATAACTAATATGAAAATTATGCTTACTTTGCTTACTTTTTATATGTATTAAATACATTATTTATAAGATTTTGTAGACACTTTGCAAACTAAGTAACGAGTGTTCTATAAAAATGTATCATGTATGATTAGTTCCCTTTACGTCGAGACTCGAGACCCGTTACGTCGAGCCGAAAATCTTGTGTATCTGCCTCACCTAATTACGTACAAAAGGGTACCTAAGCTAAATTTTAGAACCCAATTAATTGGATTCTTAGATTTCAACCTAACGGGACTCTTTATCGCTTTTGTGCATAATAAGCAAGACACAATAACATTTTTATTTCAAAATACTTGGTTGTTTTTAATCTCCTACATTATCATTACGACACTATGGTATTATCAGATCAGATCAGTGTGCCTATGGCTTTGTGCTATCACATTACAGACACGCAATTTGATCCACATACTTCCAATGACGAAAACATCTGAACAATGACGAATTATGCGCTATTATATTTGGTATGTAGAAAACACTTCGAGCGCAAACAAATTTTTAATTGCTCCATTACTCATGATTATTCTTCGAGTTTCGTTCTCGATATTAGCATAGCAATACTTGTAGTAGCCACGTACCGCCCGCCATTTCGCACTGAATTTTAGAGGTAGATAAAAAATAAAACATGAAATTATCAATTTTTGTAGGGTAGATTTGTAAAACCTCACTTAGCTGGGGCGCTCTCCTCCTCGGTTCGTCATTCACGTTTCAGTGCTTCGCTGTTTCGCACGGGCGCAAAATTGAAGTTAAAAGTGAAATACTTAAAATATAGTTTAATAGTCAGGAAGAAATCAATTACTTGTGTAAAAGAATAAAAAGTTTAGAACGAAAAATTTACCAAGGTAAAAGTGATCTGCAGTGTGTATTGTTGGATCCGTACAGGAAATCGTTGGATTGGATTGGATAGCGATTCATCAACGCTTGTAATCAGCAGGTAGGTGGATTCCAGTATTTAAAGAATACAGCAAGTAACTTACAATCATAAATAACCCTACTTTAGTAGTCGGTTAAAAATTGCTTGCAAATGTAATTCGCAAGGAATTTACACGCAAGAAACAGAATATCTGTTATATATCAGTGAATATATGGTTTTTATATGGATACCTTCAAGGATTCCTCTTTTTTCTCTCCATTACTAGCACGTGTTTTTTCGTATGAAAAATATATTACAATATTATTTAAATACCAAATATTACTGGATTGTCCTTGGGGGGCTTCCAAATAAATACCTGCTAACCGGAATTACTTGTGAGGTTCTTCCGTTGCTAGTAAATGTATTCCGTAAGGAATTTATCAATTTATATTGCAACAATATAAATACAAACAATCGGATTATCCTTTGAAGGATTCGAAATAAAAAAGTACCTGTTAATAGCTAGTATATGTATTCTATAAGGGATTGATATTGCAGTAGTGTACAAATACAAAACCTAATCGGGTTTTCTTTTGAAGCCCTTCTTATTTAGAAGGAAAGAAAAATAAAAAAGTACCTTCTAATAAGAATTACCTATAGGGTTCTTCCATCGCTAGTATGTACTAGTACTAGTATTCCGTAATGAATTTATATCGAAATAGTATATAAATACAAAACATAATCGGATTGTCCTTTGGGGACTCCTGTGGGGTTCACTGCTCGCATTACATTCGAATTAGTGTTACGCAGACAACTGCAACAAGAAGTACTCGCAGTTCGGATCTACTTGTGGGGTATTTCCTCTGCATTGTACATGTATTCCTTGAAGAATCCTCACAGTGTTACGCAGACAACTGCAACAAGAAGTACTCGCAATTCGGATCTACTTGTGGGGTATTTCCTCTGCATTGTACATGTATTCCATGAAGAATTCTCACCATGTTACGCAGACAACTGCAACAAGAAGTACTCGCAATTTGGATCAACTTGTGGGGTATTTCCTCTGCATTGTACATGTATTCCATGAAGAATCCTCACAGTGTTACGCAGACAACTGCAACAAGAAGTACTCGCAATTCGGATCTACTTGTGGGGTATTTCCTCTGCATTGTACATGTATTCCATGAAGAATCCTCACCGTGTTACGCAGACAACTGTAACAAGAAGTACTCGCAATTCGGATCAACTTGTGGGATATTTCCTCTGCATTGTACATGAAGAATCCTCACCGTGTTACGCAGACAACTGTAACAAGAAGTACTCGCAATTCGGATCTACTTATGGGGTATTTCCTCTGCATTGTACATGTATTCCATGAAGAATCCTCACCGTGTGACGCAGACAACTGCAACAAGAAGTACTCGCAATTCGGATCTATTTGTGGGGTATTTCCACGACATTGCACATGTGTTCCAGAAAGAATCTTCACCGCATTATGCAGCTGATTAGCGTATATTCCATACGGAACTAATACTGTACGCTATTCGTTGAACAAAGTACTTGATAACCGGATCTACCTTTGGGGTAACTGTTTACTCAAACAAAAAAAAAAAAAAACTTACATATATATTTCTGAAGGAACTCACGTCACGCTGGAAAACATACGGTGAACTGAAACAAGTACTTATTTATTCGCACGAAACTGCGAAGGATTTCTATTCAACGAGCAATAGCTGTATATTATTAATTTACTTATTTATTTCACAATAAATGTAAACGTAACAGGTTCATTTAAACCCAACACCATTTACAATTTACACCAACCAAGGGGATTCTCTCGCCAACTGCAAATTGCATCTTAGTACTGCCAAAAACCTTCGTCGACGCGCTTATCGGGGTGACAATTGCACTACTTTCATCGATCTAGAACTTTGAAGTTCACCGGAGTGTTATCGCCGACGGCGAAGTAGTTTGAAGTTGTTATAACAATTATTATAATATCAACATTTAAAAGTTTTTTGCTAACCGCACCACTGTTACGGTGGTACTGAATACCGACGGTGATACCTTAATAACAGTAGCTGTCTATTCCGTCGACAACGCGTTGGTGACGCCGTTTTTTTTCGTGACTTGTGAATTAAA
The DNA here is from genome assembly GCA_951805285.1 of Thymelicus acteon. Classification (NCBI taxonomy): domain Eukaryota; kingdom Metazoa; phylum Arthropoda; class Insecta; order Lepidoptera; family Hesperiidae; genus Thymelicus; species Thymelicus acteon. Next base: position 7,046,923 of record OX638233.1, read on the forward strand.
TTCCTCTTTGATCATAAAGTCTGCGATTCAATGACCAGCTAAGCCTGTCATCAGGCCTTTAAGCAACAGTAACTTTTCAGTAATGTTTCCGACAACCGCAGTAAGGGGCGTAAAAATTGTTCGACCTGCTGGTCTAATGATGCATGTGACTCTCACACAAAGCCAGCCTAAAAACCGCCTAAAACTGTCAGCCGTAGACGTAAGTTCTAAATGGATATATAATAATAATAAAACTAAGAGATTTTATCTATCAAATCTATTGTTGATTCACGAAAGATTCTGTTATTGATAAATTCGGGAACATACCATTCTTATGTCATCGTGGAGCAATTGACATAAATGTACCTAATTATAAGTACAACAACATCGCACATGTTTCAATAAAAAAGACAATAACAATTCAGACATTGAAATATAATGTAGTATGGATTTAACTGAAAGTAAACTAATAAATGTATGTGTACAAATTGATACCTATATGGGCATATGAAATTATGAGTACTAATTCCGAATTTCAAATTATATTTGAATATCTGAGGACAAATTAATTCAAGTTTTTATAAACTCTTATAAATTGATGTGATCAGTTGTTCAGTTTCAGCCGAATTGAAGAGAATACTAAGCTACATCCTGTTTGTACACCGTAGGTACATACCGTTTGGCTTAGTACCTATAGCTAATATTTTCAACGGGTTTTTAACTTACTGAGGCGTACGGAACAGTTGTCTTTTTTCTACTTAATAATAATAAACAAACTTGAATGAATTATTTTCTGGTTGGCCTGCCGGTCAATGATAATGCAATTACAAATAGTAGGTATACCACTGTATACCCCCTGTATATGTACGATTAATTGTATTATCCATTGCTTAATTTATTAGTTAATTTATTTGTTGCTTCATTAAAAGTAAAATTTTTGAATATTGCGTATTTTTGAATATTTCCGTGCTAGCGGACGATTGATTCATTTTTGCATACCAGGCTAGAGATACAAACATTTTCTATACATGCAAAACATACATGTATACCGTAGATTGTATAATTATACAATGTTATGCTCCCTATGTGCATGTCTCAACAACGGGGTTCCGCCTCCAAAGTAACCAGACATTATCACTATGACAACATTATACTCAACAAATGAGCGGTAAACTTTGCCATCAAGTGATGTTGTAAAATAAGACAAACAATAATGTATTTATTATTTATTTATTTCAACAAACAAGTACAATTGCATGCTTTACACGTCTGTCAAACTGCGAAGCAGTTTGTCGCCAGTAGTTCTCGTGGATTACAATATACGAGTACGTACTCTCAACGTACTTATTTTTTACTTACTTGTTTTTGATGTTGCAGGTGTCAGTTCTAGGACGGAGGTACACTTAGGGTATTGTGGTTTGATTTTATTATATTCAAGGCTTACGACTGCGGTCCGCCTATATGTATATCTGTCATCCTATAAACTTAACAATGAGATTGTTTCTTAATGGCCTCCACCCATAAATTTTTTTAACATTGAGTAATTTTATTTTGGGTATTATATACTTAACTAATCACACTATCGTTACCGGATTGAAGTCCGGATATTGTTTCACTTATAAAAACATCCCAACTGCTTACGCATATTACTGCATATGTGGTGGAAAACAGTAGTTTGCGTATCGTCAATTCGCCACGAAAACAATTTTATCCTTACAATACTTTGTAATCGAATTTCCCTTATTGTTTCACACAAGTTTTAATTCTACAGATCATAAGATTACCGCAGTTCACCCAGGTCCATGCTAATTGGTCAAATCAGTGTAGACAAATAAGGATTATATTTTATATATTTTTATATAAAAAATATTTTCATTGCGGCCTACTACTTAAATACTAATTAATTTAGAACATAATAATATCCAATGTTATTCAATTTAGTATTTTTTACAGCACATATATTTCATGTGATTTTCGGCCGCAAAACTCTAAAAGAAGTCAATACATTGATTTCGTTTTTTATACAGGACTGGTGGATGCTCTGTGTGTTCCACTACACTTACAAAATCTCTGATAACAATTATAGATCAGTGTTTTTTGTGTTAACAATCTGTTCAAATTGTTGTATGGGAAAAATGGAAAATCTACTTTATCAATGGATGGATTTTAGTGGCCTCAAACCACTTTCGGATTATTTCCTTTCAAATGAAACCATTTTAGGGCATATCGGTTGGATGGTTTCACAGTCTATAGAAAACATCCGTATAAACGTTTTATGTTTTTATATACATATATAGATAGATAATGTTTTAATTAAAACAGTGTTTTTATAGATAATTTTTATTCATACTTACAGGTTTGGAATTACTTGTGGTTGGCGACATAGTTGCTGCTTTCGTTGCTACACTCGCTGTAGTAGTGTGACCAAAAGCTACAAAAAAAAAATGGATCTTTCGGGAAAGAACAAATTTCAGTCAACACAATTTTATTATCATCAAATTACTTACTCTCTTAGTACTGGCAAGGGTTACATAGAAAGGATACCATATAGGTATATTATCGATAATATTGCCAAATCTATATTTACCTCATTTAGGTAATTTACTTATTATCCTTAAATATTTTAATGAATATTTTACATAAAAATTGCAGAATTCAGTGGATATTCCACTTTATTCGGTTAACATTACACTCGTCATGTTCATAGCAAATACAGTTAACTACTTATCAGTAGCATAATTACCGAGTGTGTTATATATACGGTATTACATAAGTATATATATACTGTTGTCACCAATATATTGTTCAATAGATTGAAATTAAAGAGTAAAATATTGCTATCATTATTACAATTAAAAATAATGATAAGCTAATAACATCATTAGTTTCACGACTACCTTCTCTAAACGTCTACAAGTATTGCTATGCTAATATCGAGAACGAAACTCGAAGAATAATTGATGATTAAACGAACTTACCTGTAAGTGAAGTTCAATCCCAATTATTCGAGAGCTTCGTTCGAAGATATTAGCATCCCTCCCTCCCTAGTGTAAATGTCATATACACTACACCCCTAGTCGTGAAACATGAAACAGCTCAGCAAATCTCTGAACTGAATGACGAACCGAGGAGGAGAGCGCCCCAGCTAAGTGAGGTTTTACAAATCTACCCTACAAAAATTGATAATTTCATGTTTTATTTTTTATCTACCTCTAAAATTCAGTGCGAAATGGCGGGCGGTACGTGGCTACTACAAGTATTGCTATGCTAATATCTTCGAACGAAGCTCTCGAATAATTGGGATTGAACTTCACTTACAGGTAAGTTCGTTTAATCATCAATTATATGTCATGCCAAATCTAACAATGAGGTGTTTTTGAAAGATTTTATTTTCCTCTTGCTAGCAGAATCTGTTTAGGAATGTCACTTGCTAAGTAATTTCCTTATTGTACAATGTATTGCCGAACCTGATCACTTCGTTATTTTATTATAGGTAAGTACCTACATATTTTTTCGACTGACTAAGAAAGAATGATGTTCCGTTACATTAAATCGTTTATTATTTCAGTAATGCATAATAACCCTTGAATAAAGGCGCATCGATGAAGGTTTTAAGTTGTGTCATCTATTAGGTACCTCCCTATCTAGAACATACTCAATGAATCGCTGCTTGATCGCAGAAGGTTATACCACAGAAGAAATAATAGTACTTATAATAAGTAGTTAAATTGCAATATATCAATTGGCTAAGTTTAAAGTGTAACCCAGACACCGCATGCTTTCAGAACACGATAACTGAGAGCGAGGAGACACCTCACCGCGACGATAACTCCTACAAGCGGCCCTGGTTCATCACGGGCGGGGAGCGCCGGCCGCTGCGGCACGACCCCAACGCTAAGATCTTTCCAGAAGATGCCCCGGGGGACGACCGGTAAGAAGCCTTTTATATTTTTATACCTGTTTGATAAGTAGGAAGATACAAATGAGTGAAAACAGAACATGGGAGATTTTTCGATGGCGACCATAATTTAAGATAGGGACATGACGGTAATCGACGGAGCCCCTTACATTTAAAAATTATACTTTGTAAGGCTTCAAACACATGAATTTTATTACAGCTTTTACAATTCTTTTGCAGGATCTCAGAACAACTAATGTACGTTTTACCGAAAGATGAGGAGGTTCCTATCAAAAAGATATTACTTGCGAACGGTCTAGGCGCCTGGGGTGTGTCGGGTGGACGAACAGAGTTCATCAGGAATAAGTGTCCCGTAGACCGCTGTACGCTGACAGCGGACGCGAGGGACGCCGCCACCGCCGATGCTATCCTCTTCAAAGATCATCATACGCCTTTTAATGCCAAAAGGCCACCAAATCAGGTATGCGATCGAAGTATCTGATTTATCTTATCTTAGTCTAATTGTTTCGTCTTATTTCAATTGACCACGCTCTTACGATTCGATAGTCCTCCGCCCTATCTATACAAAATATCACTTCAACTTTTTCTGGGTATTCTAGTAACTTACCTAACAGTCAACTTTTCACGCCTGTATTTACTATTGACAGTCTAGAGTCATTGAAAGTCAAACCAATAAAATAGCAGTTTTACAAAATATTAACTAGTGGCTGGTATTACAATAGTAATACAAACATAATTATGTAGTTACATAATGCTGTGTCCACATTTATTTTATAATACAAACAATTTTAAACCATGGTAGTTACCATTGTCATTTGCACCAAGGTAAATCAATTTAAATAATATTGTGATAAGTATTTACTACCTACTTTACTGTTGTGCACATGTATTTTATAACAATAGATTAACCGTCTACCGTATCGGAAGTTAAAATGACCTAAATTTGCGGAAAATACTACGTGTTGATGTTGATAGTATACATAATAATGTCTTTATGTAAACATTATGGCAAGGTGACTAGTATAATTTAATTTAAAAATTAAAAAAAAAAACCGCCTGCTATCAAAAAAACTATCATGATTCCTATCCTACCTATTATGTAGGTTTTTACATACATGTTTTATACTAATAGTAAAGTTTTAGAAAGTAATGAAAAAGTAGAATGGCAGTGAGATAATTAAGTCTGAAACTGAAGTTTGTCACGACACAAACGAAACTTCATATATTATATACTTCATATTCATTATACATATACTCGTAGGTCTGGCTGTATTGGGCTTTATAAAGGTACTCTGTCCAATCATCTCGAAGAACTCTGCTTGTAAAATCGCAGGCTGCTAAGATTAGCATAGTATAGATATACTAATATTATAAATAAGTAAAGTTTGTGAGTTTGTGAAGTTGTAGGGGGTAATCTCTGGATCTACTGGACCGATCTTAAAAATTCTTTTACCAATAGAAAGCTACATTATTTGTGAGTGTCATAATGTAGGCTATCGGATTTTTGTAAATTCATCCCCTTAGGGGTTAAAATAGGGGTTAGAAGTCACTTTCATACAAACCAACTTCGTCAGTTTTAGACTTATAAATATTAAAAGAGTTATGAACAAAAGCTAACTTTAACACATTTTTTTGGAAAATCATTTCATATAATAATATATAATTTAGTGGATAGAACTTAGTACGGAACTCCGTCATTTTTGAAGTTAAAAACATGAAAATTTATATATTAATATTAGAAACAAAATTTGGAAGTATTACGTTTCTTTTTGTAAAATCATCCCCTAATTGGTTAATTAAGGGGTGCAAGACAGTATGGAAACTTCGTCAGTTTTGAAGGTATAAGGGTAAATATTTATATATGAGCTTATAATTAGACAAAAAAAACTGTATCACGGTTTTCTCGAAATTCAACCCCTAAGGGATAAAACTAAGGGGTTGTAGATGTTTAAGGAACTTCGTCATTTTCGAACTCAGAAATGTGAAAATTTATATGTTAGCTTATAATTAGAAACAAAAATTAATTTCACCCCCTAAGGGGTAAAAACAGGAGATGTAAGTTTGTACGTAACGTCGTTATTTTTGAACTCGGAATGTAAAAATTAATATGTATGCTTATAACACGGACGTAAAAAAAAGACGGACGTAATCCCAAGAACAAATTCAGTGAAGCACTCATAGGAATACCAACTCTGTATTCGTACAAGTACACACACCCACACATTGACACCATACGGCTACGACATTGACACCATCGCGAATCAAAAATTACAAAATTACGCACACATGGTAAGCGAGCTGTCAGCTGTCAGCTTCACTCTCGATTAGACAAGGTTACGTCCGTTCTTTTTTTATGTCCGTGGCTTATAGCTAGAAACCAAAATTAACTTATAGGGAGAGAGAGGGGGAGCGGGAGAGAGAGGGAGAGGTTATTGGGGATTGTTAGGCGATACATAAAAAAAGATATTTTTTTTTTAATATAAAACGCAGTGATAGCCTAGCGGTTAGAACGTTGGTCTCTGGAACGGAGGGGCCCGAGTTCAAATTCTGGCACGCACCTCTGATTTTCAAATATTATGTGCGTATTAGAAGTTAATTATCACTTGCTTCGGTGAAGGAAAAAAAACATCGTCACACTGGAGAATTCTCCATAATGTTCTCAAAGTTGTGTGAAGTCTACTAATTCGCACTTGGCCAGCGTGGTAGACTATGGCCTGTACCCCTCACATTGTGAGAGGAGACCAGCAGTAGGACAATTATGAGTTGTTGCTTTGCTTTGCTTTATATTTTTTTGCTTATCGTGTTAAAATGTTTTCTTATTTGCGATCCGAAACGGTGGTAGAAATAAAAAATACGCTCATATAGGTAGGTACCTACTGAAAAAAGCGGCCAAGTGCGAGTCGGACTCGCCATTTTTTTTAGTTTTATCATTCCCTTATTTTAGAAGTTACAGGGGGGGGGACACACACATTTTACCACTTTGGAAGTGTCTCTCGCGCAAACTATTCAGTTTAGAAAAAAATGATATTAGAAACCTCAATATCATTTTGAAGACCTATCCATAGATACCCCACACGTATGGGTTTGATGAAAAAAACATTTTTGAGTTTCAGTTCTAAGTACGGGGAACCCCCAAAATTTATTGTTTTTTTCTATTTTTGTGTGAAAATCTTAATGCGGTTCACAGAATACATCTATTTACCAAGTTTCAATGGTATAGCTCTTATAGTTTCGGAAAAAAGTGGCTGTGACATACGGACGGACAGACAGACAGACATGACGAATCCATAAGGGTTCCGTTTTTTGCCATTCGGCTACGGAACCCTAAAAATACCTCAAGTTTAAATTATTTTCAATTTGAATTAATACGCTTGATGTACATTACAGATTTGGATCCTGTATTATTTAGAGTGTCCGTACCATACCGCCTCGCTCCGCCCGTCGTCTCTGGACGTGTTCAACTGGACGGCCACGTACCGCCGCGACTCGGACATCGTCGCGCCCTACGAGCGGTGGCTGTACTACGATCCTCTCATCACTGAAAAGGAACTAGATAGAAACTATGCAGCTAACAAAACTAAAAAAGTAAGAATAGTTAAATATGCACGCAGTAGGTAGCCGCCTTGTAACTGGAGTGACACTCGACAAACTAGCTACTCAAGTGATTATGAACAATACAATAGTGTTAATTATGTTGGCTTTGATAAATAAATAAATAATTACTTATTACAAATAACAGATTAAAAGATTTATACGCTATAAAAATCAAAAATATAAAACCATGCTTGGATTAAAAAATAAAATTAAAAAAAAAACTTGAGAGGTGTCAAGGGACACCCGGATGGAACGGAGTCCCTTGCAGTCAGTACTAGGATAGCAAAAACATGCAGCAAGTGTGCCAAAACAAATCTAAGGCATTAAATTTCTAATTTAATCTAATTCTAAGGTACTAAATTTGAAATTTAATACCCCAGATTTGTTTTGGCACACTCGCTTGCATGTTTTTGCTATCCTAGTACTTACTGCAAGAAATGAAAATATCTGGCTTGCTTTCTATAAGAGAGAGAGAGACAGACAGACAGACAGAGAAACATGCGCACGCCGCACGACTTGTAACGACGCCGCACGAGTTGTAACGACTAACGACGGCAAAAAGTGTCGTTACAACTTTTTGTTACAAACTTTTCCGCCTAGCCCCCTTTCGCAACGCGCGATAAGGAACTTCGTTCCAAAAATTGTTTTTAAATTATTCCAGGTAGCATGGTTCGTTTCAAACTGCCACGCGCGCAACCGTCGCTTGCAGTACGCGCGGCAGCTCTCCAAGTTCATCCCCGTGGATATCTACGGCGCGTGCGGCTCGCACCACTGTCCCCGGGCAGACCCCAACTGCCTCGAGATGTTAGACCGGGACTACAAGTTCTACCTCGCGTTTGAAAACTCCAACTGTCGTGATTATATCACCGAGAAATTCTTCGTGAATGGGTTGCAGTAAGTAAAATAAATTCATTTCAATCAATATTAATAATTATCGTTTGTGAATTGGGTGCACTTCATATTAAGTATTAAGATTATTAATCCATGATTAGATATCGTTATGCACTGTAATTGTGCTAGTCATCCAAGGTCACGTGGAAGTAAACAAATGTTGAGGTTTTTCAATGTATAAGACACCCCCAAACACGCACACGCACTCCACTCACGTTCTAAATGATAGTCATCTTTACACAAATATAACGTTCGGTATCATCTGTATGGTATTATAATATCATCGTCAACGGTGACCATGACTCAGACCCATCTTTTGTCAGTTAACATAAAACGAAAAAACCTATTGACAGGCAGACTCATCTTTCCCACTGGGCACTTGCCCAGGGCCCCGTGATCAATAGGGGCCCCCTAGTTCCTGCCAGATCGCTAAACGATAACCGATATTTATTTCCGAAAAACTTTTTTAATTCGAATAAATCGAACTAAAAATACTGACTACAGTACCAATTTGCTTATTAGCTTTTGCATAAATCTAGTTAGAGGCTTGTTTATCTACTTAACAAAATAGTGATCTGTCAATGTCATAGGGGCCCCATTATCCTAATATGCCCAGGGCCTCCAATAGGTTAAAGATACGGCCTTGTTGACAGGCACGACGTATTGCCCGTCGTGATGGGAGCTCGCGCGTCCGAGTACGCAGCCGCAGCGCCGCACAACTCGTACGTGCACATCGAGGAGTTCGCGGGCGCCGAGGAGCTGGCCGCGTACCTCCGTCGCCTCGATGACGACGACAACCTCTACAATTCGTACTTCAAGTGGAAGGTAAGGTTAAGGTTGTTCCACATTTGGAAGGCCTCCAGCGATTTAAATTTTATTCGTTGTACCCGCGTACGGGCGCATATTCATTGGTCTTTATCTCAGTCGTTACTCGTTACGCATAACGTATGTTAACGTGTAACGTGTAACGAGCAATTAAATTTATCGATCGATATTAAAGGCTAAAGCATGCGTAAGTAGGTACTCGTATGCCTTGGAAAACAGAAATCAGCAGCACCTTGCATACGGGTATCGACTAATGAAAACAGTTACTCGCATCCTCAGAACACAATTCTTCCTAGAATCCACACCACCACTGAAAATGCCTCTATTATACGGCTGAACAGCACGGTTGGTGGTCATGATTGTGTGGAATATGACAAAAGCTTTAAGGCTATCGTTACCGCTCATTTACACGCGCGTCATGCGGATCGTCTCGTGGCGCGTCCTTAAGCCACGCCCCCTACGCGCGTGTGTGAACACCGCGCGAGCGCTCGCGCGAGCCCCTTGGCGCGCGCTCAATAAACCGCTCCCGACGCGAGCCCGCGAGCCACGAGACGCGCCGCGGTCTGGTCCGCGAGCGCCCTGTTCACACGCGCGCGTATGCGCGCGTTTCGCGGATTGTCTCGTGGCTCGCGCGCGCGTGTAAATGGGGTATCATGATTTCTTTTTTCTTTGACGTGAATATCAGCAGCAGTTAGTAAGCACTTAAACATATTGTAAGTAACTTAAAGAAGCATGCATTCTATTCCCAGGTAGCAGCAATTCAGGTCGCATTTCCCACTGACTTGAAGCTAAACATGTATGTATTTTATATCCAGGGCACAGGCGAGTTCATAAACACGTATTTCTTCTGCCGCGTGTGCGCGATGCTGCACGCGAGCGCGCGCCGGCAGCGCAGCGCGCACTACACGGACGTGCAGGCGTGGTGGCGGGAGGGCGCCTGCACGCGCTCCTCGTGGCGCTCCACCGCGGCCGACGCGCCCCCCATCCGACAACCGCACGCTGTACGACCCAAGTCCGCGCCTAAACGACCACCCGCTACATAGGGGCGTTACATTTTCCTAAATACAGACTTGCTAATTCTTTAAATCATACATTTATATTTCATTTCTAAAATTTATTTTCTGGTTATACAGCAATATGGCCAATCAGGAATAGCTAGTCTCTGAATTTAGGATAATGTAATAATGCCTCGTACAATCGTCCATAACTCATTCCTATGGTCGGACCGGAATCCGCGTCGATTTGTCGGACGTTCGCGTGCACTGGTCGAATATTTGAATCCCAAATTATCAGTATCTATAAACTGATTACGTAAGAGCACAAAAAACATGATCGCGTATACCAGTAACAAATGCGAGAATAGTTTTAACATTCCGTAAGAATATAGACCAAGGTGAAGCTTCACAATCCAATCCCATTATGCGGTAAACAAGATCCTAAGAAAGCGCAGATAATTGTATGTTGTGGCTATTTTTAAAATTGTATCGTCCCATTGTAACATTACTCATAGATAACGATTGAACTCTTGTAAACGCGTTAGTATGCTGAATGAAATATCCCACGATAATGAGATAGACAGTTACCCTAAACTATTTTCTTTTTAAAATATGATTAATGTTTTATACTTTCGATCTACTTTAATCACACAATTAATGTATCGGTAAAGTGTATGTGAGGAACGAGAGCGTTTGTTAGTAGAATAGAAGGTATTCGGTGTGGCCCAGTGCCCTATTAATCCTACTAGCCCTAATAACTCACAAGTAACACCTAAACAAATATTATCTTTTAAAATATCTGATTACCAAAAAACACTTAAACGTAATTGCTGAACGCACAACAGATTGAACTCCTTATTTCTTTATAATATAAAAGTTCTCATGATTTATGTATAAGGTTAATTACATAATAATTATAATTAGATAATCTGTAACGTTGTTGGCTCTATACCTACCTATGGTGTCATAATCTATTTCCTAGCGTAGGCATGATGCTGAAAATATATTTGCTATCGTTTGATGTAGGGTCAAGGTATGTTTTATTGCCACTGTTAAACTGTTTCTTCTGATAAAACCTATCGATAGTGCCCTAGCTATAAAATTGATTGTATGAAAATATTCAGTGAAAGTACGCGTGTAAATATTATGAAATGAGCATGTACTTTTATTATGCATTGCCTAAATCTGTTATAGGTAGGTACCCACTTAACTGATCAAATTTGAAAAACCTTAAGGGCTTGTTTCACCACCTTCAAGTAGAGTCCTGAATAAGCTATTCGCCGGTTAAAGTGACGTTAAAGTGTCATTTTACATACACGAAATGTCAACTTAACCAACGAATAGCTTACTTCGGACTTACTTGAAGATTGTGAAACAAGCCCTAAGCCTAAAAGCCTTAAGAACATAAGGCAGTATCTAGTATGTATCAACCTATTTATTGCATGATGTAAGTTATTGTGCATAGAGAAAATCGCACAGTACTTAATCTTGGCATCTAACCGCCATAGAGTGAGATAAAAGATTCACACACAAAGCCATACCATATAGCCATTAACGTGAACGAGACCTGATTACAAGGAAATGCCAGTGAATCGATAATAGCAAAGTAATGCATGCTTTAGTGTATTTCAATTCAACTGCATAAAATGTAGAGGGTATTTTACACCGTTTCACGCTTTTCTAAATGTTATTAGATATTTAATTTATTGTTGTTTATAAAATTACAACCAGTGTTTTGAATTTTTATTATTTTTGTTTTTAAATTTTATCTTTTAGTTATACACATTTGTAAATAATTATATGACTGTGAGCGAGGTTGCTTTAATGCATTTATTACAAGATAAAAGTAAGTGTTATCTGCGGATATAGTACGTCGGATAAAATATGTGATGACATATTTTGTCATTGTTTACAAAAACCATACATTGATTTGTCTTTCTCTATCAAATCATAATTATTATGTCTCATCTATCGATTTTTTCACAAATACAATAATCATCATAGACTTTTAAAATAAATAACATGTACTATCAATTATGCAGATTCGTGAAGTAGAGGCAAGAAACTTCCAAGGTACAAAAGTATTTTTTGATCTGTTACTTGTCACTACTATTACTTTCCATCATATAGATGCAACACATCACAGCATTATAACATTTTCCTAAATTCAGAGAATAATTTAAACAGTAATGTATGACGAATTAGTTTCTTAAATTAGGAAAATGTAATAAGCTCTTATCCCAGTATGAATATGATGACTACAATACAATGAATATAATTATTATGTACCTACTGCACAAACTTGCACAAAATGTCATTTTGAGACCATGTGACATGACTTAAACACTGTGTTTTTGTTTTTTTAACTCTACATCAAAGACCATAAAAATATTGCTGTACATAAATCGAATAAGTATTGGTTTTTAAATAACAATGCATACCTACTGCATTTACAACTTATTGATAATTTTGCTGTTCCAAACGCATATTAATGTGATGTACGACTACACATTGTGATTGTTTTAGGTAGTATTTTTTATTGCCATTCCAAATAATATATTACTTAGTTACATTTTGTAGTTATTTTTTAAACGTAAGCACTGTGACACATGTTAAATTTATAAATAAATACATAATGTATTTATTTATATAACATTCCGACAACAAACAAATAACTTGACTAAATAAACTTTATGGCTGCTCTGAAGTCTGAACTATGCTACGGTGCGTTCGGTACGGTTGTTTGCTCGCATGTTGAAATTTACGCGTAATTTCTTGTCAGTGTCACATGTGAGGCGAGGGGAGACTCAAAGTTTCGATGATACCCAAAAATTGTGCACTACCCCCTTTACCACGCTATTCACAGAGTACCTCATGTCCTCATCTGCTGCTCATCAGCACATTGAGCGTATAGTAGAGTTGCCAACCTCAAATTTAAAAAACCATGATTTGAAGTTGGAGAAACCAGGACAACTTAGTTTGAAAACAGGACGCAGTAATAGAGTTGCAATTTGCGAGCCGTGAGGCCACCCGTAACGTATGAATTTTAAGAGGCGCGCGAATTTTAAAATTTAAAATCCCAGGACGCTGCTTCAACTATTCAGGACGTCCCAGGACACTACAAAAACTAGGACATGTCCTGGGAAAACAGGACGGTTGGCAAGTATAGCGTATAGTGCGTCTCATGCAAGAGTTCCCCTCGCAACTGATGGAACTTTTAAGTGGAAGATGATAGCAAAGGAATAGTTACTTTTTCAAGCTGCCGTAAATTTTGACAAGAGTTATAGGTATGTATAGTCATGGATCACAGAATAATTATTTTAAAAGGGAATGTTAACCACTGCATATTTCCTAAAAACTTTAATGTGCCACCTAGCCGAGACCTTATATAAATTCAGGGTACCCATTTGAATTACTGTTAGAATCATTTTATAAATTTAATTGTCAGTTAACAATTATTGTTATAAACTTATGTAAAATTTCTGTCTATATACTTAGTATGGATTGAGTATGTTATAGGATATTAATAAGTTTAAATTATTTTAAAAATATTGCCATTCAGTGTAAATGTTTTAGTGTTGCTGGAAGGAGCAATGAAAATCTAGCATACAGTATAGTTAGAGCAAACAAATTAGATATAGACATAAGAATATTTGTATACTTGAGACATAACATTAAGTGCGGTACCTCACCGGGACGCAAAGGCGACGTCGCCGGCCACTTATCCAAACAGTTTATATTGAAATGTATGGCGGCTACCTAACTTGGCGACAGTGTGGCAACGTAGCCAATTTGGAAGCGTAGCCACAATTCAATATAAACTGTTTGGATACGCGGCCGGCGACGTCGCCTTGGCGTCCCGGTGAGGTACCGCACTTACAGCAACTATAGTTGCAAGCCAAGGGTATACTTTATATGGTCAATACTATTGCAGTATGTCATCAGTTTCAGCTTGCAAGGGTTTACTTCAACCATGAATTGTACCGATTCTTCAGTATTAATCATCATTAAGTGACACTTGCAAATCATTCAGTGTTAAAAATCCCTATAAGAAAAGGTTTCATGTTATATGAATTTCATCACAATAAAAATTATATAAATGTAATATTTTATTTATTTTCAATACACTTAAAACAATAATTTACTTAAATAACATTAACTTAAATTGGAAAGTAAGATTTGTAAACAATGTTATGAACTTATGAAGGTACAATGTTGGCTTATGAAATAGGGAAATGGAAATGATATTCATATCACATTTTAATTATTGAAGTTTTCTGAATAAATAATAGGGATGTCCAATACAATAAAATATATTAAAATATTAAGACAGTAGTACTGAGTCTATTCATACATTACAAATCTATAACTGTGCTACAGTTTGGCTTGGGGTATATTATAAACAAAATTAATACAACTATAATATTATTATTTGTTCTTTGGAAAACACTTTTCATTTGCAACACTTTCCAAGTATAGTATTCTATGTTACAATATATTAAATCTATATTAATTGAGTGTCTCAATAAATGATAATTATGATATGAAAGGCTCAACTAGCCAAACAGTTGAAATTCAAATCGTTTGCTTTTAATGTACAGACGTAAAATATTTACATCAATAATTCTGACATTAAAACCATATTTATAGCACAAAAAACTTAACAAGAGATGTTTTGTGTAGGCTTCTACATTTGTAAAGATAGACTAGTGAGTACTGAGAAGTAATTTTACCAATATTAATAGAAAATTTTGTTTATTTAATGTATGTGCAATGTGAAATAAATAAAAATAAAAACTATGAGACAATGTTAAAAATGTGAAACATAAATTGTTACCAGCAAACCAATAATTTCAATGTTAAATAAATTAAATGAAAATTAAAGTTGTTGTCTTTTAATTAAGTTACCAATTTACACTACTTCCTCATTTCAGCAACAGTTTCTTATAGTCATGCAGTACTTGAAAGTTATTAATATTTTCAATTAATTGCATCTGAACATTTGCACATTCTATGACATAATTGACAGTGTTTTGAAAAATACCTTTTGCTTTATGTAAATCCTGTGGTACTAAAACACCGAACCAATGTAAGGGATTGACTGTGTTACCGGTATCATTTTCAACTACTTGGAATTGCTTGACACCATCTTCTTCAACTGTATTGCACAATGTGGAGGCATGAAACTCAGGACTACTCTCGGTTGGCAGCCTCGAACCACTCACTGAACTGTGGCCCATTATGTATCTTGACTTAGCGAGGTGGATGGTACCTACATTAATACTTGATTCTATATTAAGCTCACACACCATTTTCTGCTCAAGTAAATGCAGCTGTTGGAGAATCACTTTGTCTAATAAGTCGGAGACTACTGCTATATCACAAATATCTGAAACAAGAGCATTTAGTATTATAACAAATCTGAAGCTACCATATCTTTCAGTTGGTAACTAATTATTGAATCAACCTAAAGAATAATTTAGAACTGAAACACTTCTAATAGATATATATTCGCCAGATAGATATGACTAATATTTTTGTTATAGTGAAAATGAAAACTAATTTACTACAACATCAACAATTACGTAGATGTCTACAAATGCTGTTGATTCAGTTCATATTAATATTTATATACACTTGAATCCTAGAATGTACTCCACAACGCTGATGCAGGGCAAAATATAAACAGTGCAACTTAAATTAAATTTATATAGAAAAACGAGACTTACCATCATTTTTTTGTTCCATTCTTGTAATATCTTTATGACTTTGTTGCATAGTTCTCCTGTTATAGATAAACTTTATGTGTGTGTGTGTGTTATTTATTCCACCAAATTAAAAATCCCCTATGAAATATTCACAATTTTGATTAGATTTGACAAACACTCGGAGGAATAATAAATTATTATTTATTCCTCCAAGGACAAACAAGATGAGATGACAATTTAAATCAAATCACATGACAGTCAAATCAAAATAATGTCAAAATCACATGACATAATTCAACGATATTTTTACTTTTTAGCTGCCTTGGACACAACTTTTTCAGCCTAACAAATAAAATTGGAATAATTTTATGCCATCAAAAACAAAACTTGTAAAAAAACCAAGTCTCGCAACTCAGTTCTTCTACCGTAAAAAGTTGTGAGATCCATGTAATACCAAGTCGGTTAATTTATTCAGTTCCTACTTAAGGGTCCTTCTGTCTTAAGTTTTTACGTAATTAGCTAACCTAACACGTAACAACATCTTATAGTGACCATATTATCAATATTAAAAATCTTTTATGTTTTAAATAAATAGATTGACTTGACCATCGCATGAAAACACAATGTATCTCACAAGTAATACCTATGTATTATATAAAATTTGATTGTTTAGTGCGATTGCCAAGTCAATCTATTTATTTAAAACATAAAAGATTTTTAATATTGATAATATGGTCCCTTTAAGATGTTGTTACGTGTTAGGTTAGCTAATTACGTAATAACTTATGACAGAAGGACCCTTAAGTAGGAACTGAAAAAATTAACCGACTTGGTATTACATGGATCTCACTAGCGATGGGCCGAGTAATACTTTTTACAACTCGAGTTACTCGAGCAAAATTAACCGTTTACTCGAGTAAAAACTCGAGTAAACTCGAGTAACCGAACCGGACCGAACTGACGCGACAGCGAGCTCAGCGAGTAGCCGACGCGAGCGAGTAATGAGTTGACTGAGTAAAATCGTCGCAACGCGAAGTGCGTCGGCGGCAACTCGACGAAGTCGACGAACTCGACGATTAACACCGACTGAGTTGAACCGCGTCGGCCGCGTCGACTCGCATTCGTCGCTGAGTTGAATCGGCCGAGTTTACTCGAGTACGTAAAATCGTTACTTGAGTAAATTTCGTCGAGTTGCCCATCCCTAGATCTCACAACTTTTTACGGTAGAAGAACTGAGTTGCGAGACTTGGTTTTTTTACAAGTTTTGTTTTTGATGGCATCTCATTTCTTTTTGTAGATAGTTCTACTTTTTTCCTTTTACAAGTTACCTTTAAACATAATTATATCTAGGTACCTATCTACACCTATTATTCCATTATATTATAGTATACAGGTACACTGATTCATTAACTGCAAATGTAACTTTGTAATCCTATATATTATTTATGCTAGAAGTGCCTTAGAGTTTTGATGATCGGTCAGTCAGTGAGTGACGAAATTAAGAAACTTTGACTAGTTATAATTCGTAAACTACTGGTTCAAATTGAATGAAATTTGAAATGTACCGTGTTTATACAATGCCTGCTTGGTTACTAAGAATTCAGGCTTCTAGCTTTATCCACAACAAAGTTATAGGGGGTCGAAAATGGCCTGAATTGCTTCGAGAAAAGGATGGTACGGCCGTGCCGCTTTTTTGCTCGACTTGGCGGGGGCACTGCCGTGCCCCCAGACTATACAGAATGTCTCATATGTAGTAGCTGAACCGTAGACAGCAGATAGCTTGAAAGTGGGCCTACCATATGTCAAAAAATGACCTTTGTGAAAGTGTCACCGTTGTCGAGATTTTCAACTTTTTTTAAAATTTAAAAAATACGGCACCTTTATCCTACTGTTTCCTGCTGAATCCACAAATGCACAGATATTTTGATAATTCTCTTTTCTTAGAACTCTCAAATAGTTTTTGTCTATTTATACCAGTATATAATTTTGTTGAAATTATTAGGCAACGCTGAGAAAATAGCGTCTACTTTGGATATTTTTGTTCTTGATTTTCTTTAACACAACTTAGATGCGAGATGGTTGAAAAAAAAAAATGTACTGAGAAAGTATGGCCCACAATTTGAAAAACTTGTCTGTTAAATGCAGCTTTAAAAAAGATACAATACAGATACAATACTTTGTTACGGAAAATTTTCAAGTAAAAGCCATTTCAGTATCAAAGGGGTGAATTTGAATCAAACGTTATTTTATTGTTTACTGATAAGGACTGAACTTTTCAAATGGTTTTTGCTTAATATTACTTTCCGTTAAATTAATGCATCTGCATTTAACAGACAAGTTTTTAAAATTATAGGGCATACTTACCCAGTACATTTTTCAACTACCTTTCATCGAAGTTGTGTCGAAGATAATCAAAAACAAAAATATCCAAAGTAGACGCTATTCTCTCAGCGTTCCTTGATAATTTCAACAAAATTATATACTGATAATATTATAGCAAGTATCTGAGAGCTCTAAGAAAAAAATATATATATTATATCTTCTCATTTTGTGGACTCAGCAGGAAAAAGTAGTGTAGAGGTGCCGAATTTTGGAAATTTTAAAAAAAGGTCAAAATCTCGAAAACGGTGACACTTATCCCCTCATTTAAAGTAGTCAAAACTGAATAGGGTTTTTTTTTCAATTTATATTCTTATAATATTGGTGAGATGGCCATTATCACGGGCTCTAAACTTTATGGAAAATTTTAAAAACCACACACACACCGCCGTCGGCATCGCTATCATGCCGCCATTTTGTTTTCAATAGCGACTGCGGAACTTCGTTTCGTTCATGTGCTTGGGCTTTTCTTCAATATCTATTTCATGTCTGTGGACTAGATTATTACGTTTTAGTCCCGAAATAAATATCAAAACTAGTGAGATATTAATAGACACGTGGCAAAAATAACATTAAGCGATGTCGGACCGAAAACGATTACTGGAAGAGTTGAGAGTAATAGATCTAAGGACGGAGCTCGAGAAGCGTAACCTAGATAAGACCGGCATACGAAGTGTGCTGATACAGCGTTTATCAAAGGTAAACATGACATTACAAATTGCTAAGAAACATATTGTGATAATGTAAGTTCTTTTTAATGAAGTAACGGTATTTGTAGCATCTGGAGGACCAAGGACATGATCCTAGTACGTATAAGTTCGAGCTAAGTTCTCCGGAAGCCAAGACTCCTGCAAAGCGTACTAGGCGCACCGAGAGCACAATAGAACACGAATCTGAGGATTCCCCCGCCATGGAGGACATGATCGTTCAGGATGCCGCCGGCGAAGAGGAAGATGCAGACAATTCCTCCGAAACAACGCCAAAAAAAGGTCAAGAAAATAAAAAGAAGGAGGATAAAATGGATGTGGATGAGGGGGAAAAAACAACAAGAAAGCGTGAAATAAAAGATGATTCGGAAGCGACCCAAGCTAAGAAAGCCTGCATTGATAAAGATGCTAAAAATGATGATGACCACAAAACTGAGAATAACACTGACGCTGAGGACAGCATCAACCTAGACATTGGTGATGACGAGCTGCTCAATGAAGAGGTATGTTTCTATTTCTTCACTGTGAATGTTAAGTTAGCCCCGTCACACTCGAAAATGTCCAATGGGTACATGATGGAGGTAGATTAATTTCTGCAATGTATTCATACTTTCAGCTGCATATACATGTGGTTTTATTTTGTTATGTTTCATATATTTTTTTGATATTGGTCTATTATTATTTTAACGAATAAATTATATTTATTTATGTAAATAATAATTATATTATGTACATATATACAGTAATAAAGTTACATGTATTTTAAATTCCTTGTTTTATATTTTTACAACAAGCTGAATGTATTAAAAAAAAATCCATTATTACGTTTTCAGACTGACAGCACTACAAGAAACAAAAAGGGTAAGTACTTAATTCAATAGGCACTTTTCCATGTAAAGGTATAGGACCCTTAAACAAAGACTGTATGTAAAAAAATATCATTATTTATACACAATTTGAATTATTATAATTGATTACTATAAAATGTGAAGTGTTTCCAAAGTGAATTTGTTTACAAAAGAAGAATCTGAATAATGGCACCCGCAAAGGATAACTGTGGTACCAGCTGTATATATAATCAAAAATGGATCCAATTATTTACTAGCACGGAAGATGGAACTGTAATAGAGCTGGAGAGCATTCACCACTGACAAAAGGTGCAAACTGATTCGTCTCAAAACAAAACAGGCGGTTGTCCTTATTTACTTCTTAAAGTTTCCAGTATTCAGCCCATATTGTATATTCATAGCCGACAAAACAACCAAGGGTTCCATATTGCTTCATGTCTTCCATTGAGGCCGTGGTGTTAATATCAAATCAAGTTTTCAGGTGAAGGTTTTTTTAATTTTCAACTTTAACGTACGAGAAACAAGAAACTGTCCATGTATTGGCTGTTACCGTGAAGATTGAAGATGGACAGGGCGGGGCGCTCCCAGCGAGCGGCCCGCACTGAACCCAGCTGACCTCTGACACTGACGTAGATGTCGCGGCGAGCGAGCGCGCGGCGGAGCCGGCCAGCGACGAGGCGCCGCCCGACGACTCGGCGACCACAGACGCTGCGCACTCCGAAACTCAACAAGTAACCGCCGAAGCCGCCGCCACTAGGTTGGTGAACGCCGAAGGGCCGTCGCGACGCTCTCCACGCGCATCTCTAAACTACGATTAGTCACGTTAAAATACCTCAAATACGTTTCCTTTGTATCTCTACAAAGTTTTGCACCTTACGTTATTTCTGGACGTCGGACGCAGCGGCGACGCTTGCTACGTGGAAGAAGGCTTCGTCGGGACGCTCCTGTTCATGGGGATTGATCAGACTCGCCTCGTGTCATCGGTCGGCGTGCTACCCGCTATCCAAGATGGATCTGCACTACGGCGTGGTCTCGTGCGTCTCCAACGATCTCGACCCCGGTGCTGCTAGCTGGACGAAACCATCGAACGCCTGCAACGGAAGGACCCGTGTAATGGTGCAAAACTTTGTAGATGATTCTGTCCTTATTGATCGAGGACTTATGTATGTAACTATGTTCATAAAGAGAAAATTACGACTGTATCATTGCATATTGAAATCGTGTGTGATATTATTCAAATATTGAACTCGTTTTTTTTATTTCAGTAATGACCATGATAAAAATGACAAGAATCAAAAAGGTTGGTGAATTTTTCAGTTTATATTTTTTAATGAATTTATTTTTAATTTACTTTACTATAGATAAAACAATAATTTCTGACATTTTTTGACCTGTAGATGATAAAGAAAAGGAGGGAGAAAGTGACAAAAAAGAGAAAAAGGATGATGGTAAAGAAGGTGGTGCACGTAATCTATGGGTTAGCGGACTCTCGGGTGATACAAGGGCTAAGGATTTAAAACAACTATGCAGTAAACATGGAAAAGTGAGTTAATTGATTTTAACTTTTTATTGTTTCATATGGCTTCTCCGCCTGCCAGATGCATGGTTGATTAGATTAGTAATATATCAGGCATTAAGTTTGTCCATATCTTACTTGCATTTTATCGCATTTGTAATTAGTGTAATCAGCCAAAATTATTTTACTAAAATTATATTATTCTTAACTTTTGCTTTATAGGTTATCGGTGCGAAAGTGGTTACTAACGCACGCACTCCTGGTTCCCGTTGCTATGGCTATGTGACAATGGCTAGTGCGCAAGATGCGGAGAATTGCATCAAAAATCTACATAGAACTGGTACTTATATTCTCTACTATGATACAATTTGATGTTTGGTAACAATTATCTATGATAGAATTTTGATGTTTGATAACATTTTTCTACTACAATGATAAGTTACAATAATTGTTGTTCATAATAGTTTTAGCACTTAAATGATCCTGATAAATTGATTTCATTATTATTATACATGATATATTTACTCTTTAAATTAGTTAAGCGTAGTTGCAAGTGTCTGATTATTATCCGATTGTGCGACGCAAAGAAGGGTAATGTGTTTATCAGTCTTAAGTATGTAGAGATCAAACTGGTTGACCGATTTTGATGATTTTTACGCAATGACAATGAGTGAATGAATAAAATGACAACATTGCGAATTTTACCATCTTATAATCCTAATCCTAATAAAGAAGTCAATAAATTCTAACTAAAAAGTGTAAAATAAAAAAAAATATTACAAAAACAAAAACTCGATTGCGTAAAAAAACTAAAAAGAAAAAAACAAGCCCAGTAGTTCAGAATGTTGTTAAATGTAATACTGAACAACTACACCATAGAAGGATTAACAGCATTACTTTTAACAACATTCTGAAGTACTGTAAGTAGAAGTATGTACTGGGCTTGTTTTTTTACGCAGTCGGGTTTTTGTTCTTTTTTAATTACTTTTTTTATGTAGGTATATACTGAGACAGTTAACTTAAACCTTACTAAAATTGCAAAAAAAAATATATATTCTCTTAATGTGATTTGTTTATAAAACAGAGTTGCATGGGCGCATGATATCCGTTGAGAAGGCGAAGTCTGAATCGGAGTCAGCTTCGCGTCGTCAACCTTCATCGAGACCGGAGCGCCGACCGAGCAAGGAGCGAAAAGAGGACGGAAAGGAAAATGAGGTTGGATTACATTCCCTCATACATCTGCTAGTTAGTTATACTGATGTCTGACTGCTTCATCACTCTCTTAGTCAAACCTAAAGCAAACATACCGTGCATCATCTTTATGTATTACTTTTTAACAGTGTGCTTGGTATAATTTCTACAAACTTTAGGTGTTCAATTTGATAAATATTAATAGTTGCATTAATCATCATCACTTGTGATTTATGTTTCACCACAGGACGGAAAAGACAGTGAAAAAGGTGAAGTGAAACCCAAGAAGGAGGGTGAAGGTTCTGGAGAGGAGAGTGCCAGGTCCACCTCCAGAACCCGTGAGAAGTCTCATCGATCAGAAAAAGTAAGGATATTCAAAATTAATTACTAAACTAACCTATGATGGTTAGTTCATTGTCATCAGACGACACGTGTGGCGCAGCGGTTACTATGCCGGACCGCCGCTCGAAGGGTTCAATTCCCAATGACTAGTTTGAATGACATTTAAAATTCTGTTCTCGGTCTTGGTAAGTGTGTTCTTATCGATATGTGCTGTCAATGGCAAGGATTGATTCCTTTCCATTGCCATTTTCATTGTATTTTAAAATGTTATAATATTGTAGGACAGACCGCGGCGCAATACTCGCAGCCGGGAGCGCAGAAGGTCACCACGTGAAGTGCTATCATTTTCTAAAATATGGGTAAGTTAATGTAATTTTCGAGAACATTATAGGTATCACTAATTTATTATTTATTAAAAATTATTCTTTATGACAAGAAAAGCCATTGGTTGTTAATGACATAATTTCACATGGCTATGGATGATAGATATTAAAATTAAATTACATGCAGATTTGATATGATATGATTTAATATGATATGATTATTTATATTTATGTCTGTCTACCATATTCGTTATTATACGACTGATAATATGTGGTCATAGTGCAAACTCCCTATTTATTGAAATATATATGTATATCGGTATTTTCTAATTAAATATTGTGAGTACCTACATGTTTTATTATTCTGATAGTAATAATAAATTGTCTCTTTAGTACAGTCATAGGCTATTAAAATGCTATTATATTTGTTATAGAAATTCAAAATTGGTAGGTTGAATAGTATACATGTGGCAGATTGTACACAAAGCAAGAGTTAGATAGTACTAGTTATGATACAGAAACTTCCGTAAAGTTTAATATTACAGATGGTTTACGTTTTTAGCAAAGTTAAATCATTCCTTACATATATAACATAGATAATAACACAAACATTCTGTTACATCAAACATTATCATCATACCACCGACGAAAAAATGTATCTGTAAGTCTTAACTATGTTTAGCGTAAATTAAGCTCTTCGAGATTTTTAAATTTTAATTTAAAATTAGAATATTATGCCCTGCATATCTAACCCTATTACTGACTACATAGCGTCTGCTAATCATTGTGTGATGCAGAAGGAGCGCGACGCGGCCCGCGACCGCGAGCGGTCCCGCGCGGCGCGCGAGGAGGAGCGGCGGCGGCGCGCGGCCGAGGACGCTCTGCGCGAGCGCGAGCGCCGCCAGCGCCAGGAGAAACACCGCCTCGCGCTCGAGCGGGAGAAGCTGCGCGCTGAGAGGTCAGACCATGGATATATTACTCTATCTGGATCGTGGATCACTGGATCACCTGTAGATTGATGACGTCATAACGGAATTACCATTTTTGTTTTATGTCCATGTTGTCTATAATCCCAGGATATATCATTCGATTAAGTTTTTTATACTGATATAAAAACATGTCTAAGATGAATAATATATATTATTATAATATAGATGTACCACTTTTTTTTTAATTTTCTCTTAATGCTATAATTTAAATTCGGTAATTTTGAAGAAATTTTAATGAGATGTATTATTTCAACATTATAATTTTTATCACCAGAAAAATTACCAATAGAAAACGATTTGAAGATCCATTAAGATTAGGATTAAGAACAACAATGTTCTTAAAATACATTAGTTGAAATGTGTTAATCACAAAACTTATTTAAATATTGTTTTTTTATGTTCAGGGAAAAAATTGAGCGGGAAAAAAATGAGTTGTTGCGACTAGAACGAGAGCGTCACAGACTGGAAAGAGAAAAGTTGGAATTGGAGAGACTAGAATTAAAGAGAGCTCAACTAAGGTTTGCTGTTGGATTAATTAAATAAATAATAAATAACGATTCACACTCATAGCCCCACACTACGATTCCCTGTGTCGTGGGTGCCATGCACAACACACAACATAGACAAAGACATTCACACCCAGACCGAGAACAGAAATTCAAACTCATCATTCAAATTTCCGCCTCGCTGGGAATCGAACCCAGGACCCTTGGTGCGGCGATCCGGCATGGTACCATTGCGCCACAAAGGTCGTCACTCAGGAAGTCGTCGTCACTAAGGAATTAACATAAAAGAATTGTAAATAGAGAGATATTACATATTGTACATACTATATTGGTATATAGTTTTAAGGGATTTACCATGACATTTTAGGACTTTGTTATCGCAAAATAAATAGGCTATAATTTTATCAATAAATAAATCAGTTGTCTCGAGCAGCAGCTAGCTCTTGATTAACACAAATTATTGTAATACAACTTTTAAATAAAAAATATCACTACAATGGTTCATCTAGCAATGTATCAGCTATCTATGTAAACTATGGTCCTTCGAGCAGGCGATCCAACTAGTATGTCTGTATGTCAGATTGGAGGAGGAGCGTCGCAAGCGCGGCTACGAGAGCAGCGCGGCGTACCGCAAGGCCGCCAGCCCGCCGCCCGAGCCGCCCTACGAGCGCGACGCGCGGCACAAGCGCCCCCCGCCGCCCCCGCTGGTGAGTAGTGTTAGTACACCAACATAGTAATACAGTCACAGAGCGTGGCGAAGGGTGGTTGTTCATTGAATGACATGACTTTTTATTTTTTTATTGTGTACTCACGTATTTAAGCCGTATATGAGTGGCTTAGAATACTAACCCCAATCCCACGCCGGATAGATGTCGTAAAAGGCGACTTAATCCGGCCCACTTTAAAGATTATATTGGTAATATTGATTTTAGTAGATCATTAATACCATGATTCACCTGGATAGCTAGGGGCCATCCATAAATTACGTCACACTAATTTCATGACTTTTTGACCCCTTGTCACAGCTGGTCACATTTGTGAGACCTCCCCCCCCCCTACTGTGACGTCACATGAAAATTTTCACCTAGAAATTATGAAATTAAAACAGCAGTTCCGAAATAGGTTTTACTTCCATAATTTTTTTTAATTTACCTATACATAACAATTATTCGATTTTGAAATGTGACGTCACGAAATTTAGGACCCCCTCCCACCCCTTGTCACACAATGTCACACTTCATCGACCCCCCCCCCTCCCCCTTAACGTGTGACGTAATTTATGGATGGCCCCCTACCACCATCTTGCTTGAGTCAGCCGCCTAACGACTCGTCGTGTTCCGGCTGGGGGCTTGAGAGCCAGTCATTTCTTTCTTTTTCTTATCTCTTTCGTGGCTGGCAATCTATGAGAGACGATAGATAAAAAAAAGCCACATTTACTTATTGTTAGTTGAAGCGTCCCACATACCTACACAAAGGGGTAGGACGTGTAAAGGCGTTTCCCAGTAGTTTATTAGAAAAAAACATGTATCACAGATATAAATTGTTTGCAGACGTCAAGCCGCGGCCAGTTCGAGGCGCCGCCGCCGCCGCGGTTCGAGATGACTGCGGGCTACGAGCGCGGCGCCGACAAGCGGGACCGCGACCGCGACTACAAGCGCGACTACCCGCGACACGTGTCCTGTACGTATCTCACACGATATATTTTTGCAGGCGTGTAACTTTGTCCTACAAAGACAGAAAGACATTAAAGAATAATTTAAAAAAAAATACGAATACATAAATTTTTTTAAGGAAAATAGCAGAATATTCTTAGACTTGTTAAAAATGTTATCACTTTTTCATGGTTCATCTTCATTTGCCTGTCATGGCATGACATGAATAGTTATATAACTTTATGCAGTGCAGTGCAGTGGTAGTTCATATTACTTCATAATGCGCATTTCAAAATTAATATTTTTCTTTTTCTTTTTTATAGTTTCTTTTTCACCCAAACACATGTTTCATTTTGGGTTGTGAAAGTATTGCTGTTGATTAGTGAACCTATTTTCTTCTAGCTGGTAACATGAAATATCCTAGCAATGGCAATGCTAGCGAAGACAGTCGACAACCCATGCCTCCAGGCACGAGGAAGGAACCCAGGTTGGTGATTAAAACTAATTGAACCTTTTTTCTTTATTTTTTTATTTCATTTCTTATTTAACTTGTTTTTTTTTACTGTAGCCGGACATACGAGTCTCGCGACAATCGTTCGTATCGACCATCACCTCCGGGGAAACCGGAGCCAAGAAACTGGAATGCTTCAAACCGCTATCCTGAGTCAGCACCAACCTCTAAAGGTTTTCATTCGCATTTCATATTAGAAGATTCAAAAAAACTAATTACTATTGACGTGAATAAATTTGAGCTAACAAGTATAAAGCTATGCTGAGCTCTATGGTGTTACTTACCAACCTGGGCGAATATTATGTTGTTATTACTTTGGTTTTCTTTTCTGTTATCTAATGTTCGATTATTCTTTTTTATCTGTCTCTTTACTTAGTTGAAATTGGATTTTGTTGTGATATACTGTATGTTTGAATGTCTTATGAGATGAGACCTATAATGCAGAAATCGTTAGCTAATCCTATGGCAGGTAATGCATAGTCTCAATTGACAATACGTATCTTATCATCGGTAGTACACTAAATTAAAATTAACTACATATTTAGAAATCGGTATCTAACTGCAACAAAACAATGTATAATATCGTCGGCTTTGTACAGGTCAGGCGCCGGCGTTAAGTCGGTCGGGGCGCGAGGCCGGTAGCGGCGCGGGCGGCGAGGCGTGGGGGGGCGGCACCGAGACGCGGTACGGGGGCGCCTACGACGCGCGCTACGCCCCCGCTTACCAACCGCCGCCGCCCGGGGCAACCTACCCCGACCGCTATGGGCCGCCCGCTAGGGACTACGCGCGCAAGTACTAGCTCGAAGATATGATATTGAAGGGAATTCGTCGATAGGTATTTTTTTAAATATGTATTCATTTTTACCCGCCTATGAAAAAACACCTAACACCCCTCGGTATTAGAAGTTTGACGTGTCTGTGTGTTTGTGTATCTGTGGATCTCTATATTTGTCTGTGGCATCCCAAACAGATGAACTAATTTAGATCTAGTTTTCTTTTGTTTGAAAGATGACTTGAGAGTAACTCAAGATTATTTTTCGGATGGAAATAACGCTCTATGGTCTATTGACGCAGTTTCTGCTATTTAAAAATGAAAACAAAACCATAAACAGAATTGAAGTAAAGATACATAATTCTATTAAGATTACATTTGTGTAAGATTACATCTGTGTCAAGTCTATAGTTAAATGAGTATCATGGGGTAATGAATAATTATAGCTTTAATAACGGTATTATTAACGGTAATTATAGCTTTATAATAGTTTTTGTAAAGTATATTCTTTATAAATATGAGTCAACTGTAATATATTTATTTTAAATACTTTTTTTTTGTAATACGTGTCACCACAGACCTATATACCTAGAGTAGATGGGGCAAGTTCATACATTTCACGTGGGACGATTAGGATTTGAAATCCTATATAAGCGCCGTGTCATTTAGTCTGCCTTTCATTGCTATTGGCAACAGATGTCAACTGAAATAACGAAAAATGCCTGATTTTAATGTTATGAACTGTAGAAAATCTACAAATATAGTAAGGAAAGATAAATAAAACATTTTCATTCATCGCTAAGAAATTTCGTTATAAAATTGTATTCCTATCTATTTAAAATAAATTAATTTAATGTTTCTTGTGCTTTTACCATGTTTTACAATGACGAGCAATTACTGAGTATGCACTACATATACACAATACATTGCTCATTTTGGTCACAAAATTGTAGGGTTTCTTTGTTGGAACACGCAATGAAAGTACAACAATCGTTACTGTCAATTGCTAAGCAACGCTTTACTTCGTAGTACTGTCAATATTGTCGTTTTTCGGTCAAATATAGTATATAGTGTTTTTCATTTACCCAGTCTTGTCTCGATTCTAATCGATTTTGAGAACCGACGAATAATTATATTCTCATAGATATATATTAATAAAAAAAAATATTCTAAAGGTAACTGTAATTTTTTTATAGTTTCGTCATAATATGTTCGCCCGTCCGTCCGTCCATTCGCAACATAGTGCTGAGAACCTAAGAGCTAGAAAGGTGTAATTTGGCATGGATGTACATATTTATTAAAACTACAAAGTCGTAGAATAAAAATTGATCTGTTTGTTTATATTTTTGAAACGTGTTTATAATTTTAATATTAATAATAATTTTATACTCAAATTCAAAATCATTTATTCATATAGGTATCATTGATACACTTATGCACGTCATTTTTTTAATCAACCAGCTTTTCACAAAGGTGCTTTGTCATGGAGGAGAAGAAAAGCCGTAAAGAAACTCCTCAGCACATCTTTTAAAAATAAAAATACATTGGTATATTTATTACAAAAAATATCACTAGCTTGTACGGAACTGGTTGCAGAGTTGGTCATTTCCATGCATCCTTGTCATTTAAGTACACATCTACAGTATAGTAACCTTTGCCTAAAAGTTGAGATTTTACATGTTTCTTGAACAATTCCACTGGCAAATCACGTATTAACTTCGGGATTTTATTATAAAACTGTACATCAAGCCCCATAAAAGATCGCTGCACTTTAGAAAGACGGTAAGATGGCGTTACTAATTGGTGCATTACCCCAATGATATATGAAAACATTAACAAAATAAAATTATTTATTTGGTTTTATTCAGCACTGTCCTATACAATAACAACCAACCAGACTGATTATAATCCATTATCGATATCGAGAATCGGTAAGAAATCGGTTTCGTATCGATATTGCTAGGATGAGGTATATCAATCACTAAAATATTCTTGTGACAAAACATTGTGTCAAAAAAAGTGACACGCTTGGTTTTTATACAATTCGAGGTACATGCGCCGTCTACTCTATATACATATGTCTGTGCGTGTCACCAACGTCAAAAAAAGTTTTACTTCAATCGCGCGTAAATATTACAAGCACACACTTTTTTTGTATAAGATGATTAGCATATACAAATCGGATCAGAATTTACGTAATCATTGTGTTGCCTAGCAACCACAAACAAACAGGTGCATGAAACTTTTGGTCGTATAAAGTGCGTTTGAACTAAATCTGGAGTTCGCAAGTCGCGTTCCATTCCACTCTTTATAATTTAATTTATATTTTTAAACATAATATTTATTTTGCAAAAGTTTAAAATAACACGGAATAGTTACGCATAAAATCGATATACGACTGTTTTAAAATACATAAACATAAATATAAAATGTTACTCGGCTTTTTTTAATGAAATTTAACTTACAAATAACTTTATGCTCATGCATATTGAGTGGAATGAAATATCTGTATAATCTGTACAGTGCCATCTCTGAAGAACTTATTTGTGCCGTGGCGAAAATTGGAACTAATGCCATCCCGTTCAAAACTTACTAATAGCGCACTATGATTGGTCCAATGCGTCCGGCAGCGCCCTCCTTAAAGTCACAGATAAATTGATTTCACTGTATTTCGTAATATAATACGACCAAGTTGCAAAGCATGTAAGCGCCATTATAGCTGTGAGGTTTTCGTAGTCATTTCTATTTATAGTCATAGGCAGGCAGACCGTAAAAAATAATTTTGTGCAAAGGTTACAAGTCGTTTCACGAAATTAAGGGTGTGCGAGCGTGAGTTATTCAATGATGAAAATTGTTTTAAGATGTTGGTTTTTACGTCGTTTTCTCTTAGTGTGTTGTTGTTATAGGTCAATAGTAAAATAATGAAGATGTCACAAACGTTATAATGATTATTTAGTTCTTTAATAGTTATTTGGTGTGCGAAATACAAATCAGTTTGTGAAAACCCTATAAAGGAATTTTAATGATTTGTTGACAAGTATTATGATACGAGCTTGACTCAAGTATAGCTCTCCGGAGCGATTGCATACGCAACGGAATCACGGACGGGACGGGACGTGCGAAACATCGTCGCCGACGTTTTTCCCGTCCCGTCCCGTACGTGCGACGTTCTCGTCCCATCCGTGCCTCCATTGCGTATGCGCTATCGTTTACATTTTCTATGAAACGATATTACAAAACTTCACGTCCCGTCCCGTCCGGGACACGTTACGTACGCATCGAATGTAAGCTAATATTATTTAAAATCGGTTAACCAACACTCATAGTATGCTAAAGTGAATATTCTTTTTTCAGGTAATGTGGACACTTATCCTGGGAATATAGTAAAATTTAATTGAATGTTGCATTTCATGGTGTTTCTAAACACATTAGAAGTTAGAATTTTCAATATTAAGTCCTGAGTGATATATTCCAACTGGTTTTATAAAAATGGTAGGTTAAGTTGTTTACACTTAAGAAGTAATTAGTTTTGAATCCTTAGGGAAAAATATATCTTTATATTGTTGTAAATATACCTATATAGGCCCATTAGAATTTCGATCCTACAAACTTGTAACATAGATTTAATTATGTGCTTTAGTTGTAACTATAATGCAAAATAAAGAATTTTGGAGTTAAGCTGTTTTATTAATTAATTCTTTTTAAAAATTAAAATTAAAATTTAAAAAAAATCACTTTCATTTATTACAACACTCATTATAAACAAACTAATTATTATATTTTCTATCCATAAACAGAAAAACAGTTATCAGATCACGAAAATTGATATCATGGAGCGTCTGCACCAAATATATCATATAGTGGGCTGAGGCTGTTCATTAATTACTTAAGGGTCCCCGGGGAATCCTCAAAATTACAGTCCCTTATCTCAGGCAGAAGGGAGAGGGGGGAGCATCCAATGATTTATAAAGTTCTGATTTAGATGTCTCACAAATACCCCCTTTTATAAATATTTGTAACAAAGTAGAATAAACAACGAAGTATAAAATCTTAAGCAATAAAACGCAGAATTGATTCTGAAACGAAATTTAATTTCGTCTGCATTGTTCACCTTACATCTAAATATACATTTATGTGACTTTTACACTAGAACAGTTTAAATCAATCGTGCCTAATAATTTTTATAGCTATTACTGTAGTCTCTTGTATTTAGAAACTAGAAAGTTGGGTACATATTTATCTTTTAATAATTTTGCTCCTTTAATGTAATGTTTATAAAAATTTAAATTTTTAGGAAATTGTTTTATAAGATGGCGATCACCATATAAAGATCACAAATATAATGCAAATTGCTTACTGCAATGTGGTAGTGATACCAATTATAATTAATTAAATCAAAAGTAATTAATTAACAATACTGGGATTCAATGTCCCATAGAAGGTACAGCAGAAGAAAAAATTTTGTTTGATAAAATTGTTCAGTAATGTAACATTTGTTATTTTGAGGAGGCCTAAAACAATAACATACAAACAAAACATTAACCAAAAGATCTATAATTGGTTATAATAAGCACCATATCCTCTAAGCTATCTTACCAGATTAGATAGACAGATATAAATGCAAACTAATTATCACCATCACCATGTTAATATTCAAAATGTAATTGGATTAATATACTACAGAGTTGTAACCTATTGTGGGAGACTCAGTATTCACATTTTCAACAAACAATACAGATTGGGTTGGTACAATGTTATGGTTTTGTGCAAAAAGCAAGTGCTGCTGATCCATCCAGTTATCTGGAGCAGAGATTGGCTCTGATGTTTCCAACTCTAACGTTTTCAGAGCATCAATGGCATCTTGTTGGCCTTGGACAGCAGCCAAACGTAATAAACGGGTTGCTGTAACAGTGTCTTGAGTGAGACCTCCTCTCCCCTGGCCGTAGTAGATACCCAAATTATAAAGAGCTCCAGGATGTTGCAACGCTGCAGCTGCGCGATATAATTCCATGGCCTAAAAAGGAGAATACTTGTTTAATGTTGCCTGAAGACTACATATATAATTTAGAGAAAGAGATATCTAGATACATACCGTTTTTTCGTCAATAGTAACACCCAAACCCATTTCATAACAGAGACCTAAATTATACAAGGCTGGTGGATGATTACGATTTGCAGCTGATCTGAAATAGGAATAAAACACAGACAGTAAATAAAGGCCAGTACTATCATAATTATTATCATGAGGCAAGTAAAAGTTACCTGAGTAAATTCAGCCCATCCTGATGTTGGCCACTTTCAATGGCAGCAAGGCCAAGTTTGTTCTCAATAGAGTTCAGAACTTCTCCTAACTCATCTTGGGAGTTTTCAGAACTGGTGGTGCTATTCCCACTGGTTCTCTCTATGTGCACCTCATTTTGTTCATTTGTCACCAAGTGTACAATAGGTGATGTGGGCCTTGATGCAACATTGATGTTCCATGGATGTTTAGAGGGACTTGCTTTCTTGTTGATATACTGTATGTATGGATGAAGTGTTGCAAGCAGGCAATTTGTGGAATATTGTTTAGGGCTCTCATTGTTATTTTTGAGGTTACGATGAAATAGCTGAGTGTGAAACACAACTCCAAAAAGTACAGCACTGCTCTGTAACAAACACGTCATCAGCAACATTAAAGTATTAAAATCATTTAATTATATTTTATGTAATTAATTCAAATTAATATTTTTGTAAAAAAAAACCATTCAACATTATGTATATTGAAGGAAGTTAACTTTGGACAGGGTTTGCTCTTTTATTAACTCAGAAAATGCATTGCAAAACTTTTGAAACTAAATTTGGTTAATATTCTCAGTCATTTTCTATTCTTGGTGTAACAATTATTATTACTTTAAAATCAACTCTATACTTAGGATGGCAAAATGCATTTTTGTTACAATTTCACATAGTACCACTGAAAATTTTGTAACATTACATCATGCGTATTAAGCTGTTGATTTTTGATAAGTTAATTTATTAAAATCAGCTATATTGTAGGCTGAGAGCCAAAGCTTTACAAGTACTCAGGAGTACTTATTGGGTTTATCCTGATGTATAGTAATCTACTTCTGAATAAATAGCAAGGTTTTAATCTATATATATAAAATTGAAAAGCGACACACCGCTGATTAAACAAAAAATCTCAGAAATTGCCGAACCGATTAAGATGAAATTTGGCAGGGAGATAGTTTATGCTAAGGAGACGTCCACTAAGAACGGATTTTTGGAAATTCATCCCCTAAGGGGTACAAATAAGGGTTAGAAGTCACTTTCATACAAACCAACTTTGTCAGTTCTAGATTTACACATTTGAATTTTTTTATGTAGGTTTATAGTAATAAACAAAAGTTAACTTTAACACATTTTTTTGGAAAATCATCCCTTAAAGGGTTAATTTCTTCAATTTAACTTAGTACGCAACTTCGTCATTTTTGAAGTTAAAAACATGAAAATTTATATATTAGTTCAAGATTAGAAACAAAATTAAAAAGTTATGTGTTTTTTGGAAAATCAACCCCTAAAGGGTTGAATAAGGTTGTTCAAGTTTGTATGGGAAATTCGTCAGTTTTGAAGTAAAAAGGGTGAAAATTTGTATATAAGCTTATAGTTAGACACAAAAAATAACTGTATCACTGTTTTCTCGAAATTCATCCCCTAAAAATAGGGGTTGGAAGTCTTTTACATATAAATCAGCTTCGTCAGTTTTAGAGTTATAATTATGAATTTTTTATGTATGTTTATAGAAATAAACAAAAGTTAACTTCAACACATTTTTTTGGAAAATCATCCCTTAAAGGGTTAATTTCTTTGATTGAACTTAGTACGTAACTTCGTCATTTTTGAAGTTAAAAACATGAAAATTTATATATTAGTTCAAAAATAGAAACAAAATTTAATGGTTATGTGTTTTTCGGGAAAATCAACCCATAAAGGGTTGAATAAAGTTGTTCAAGTTTGTATGGGAACTTCGTCAGTTTTGAAGTAAGAAGGGTGAAAATTTGTATATAAGCTTATAGTTAGACACAGAAACTAACTGTATCACGGTTTTCTCGAAATTCATCCCCATAAAGGGTAATACTAAGGGTTTGTAAACATCTGTTTAAGAAACTACATCATTTTAAACTCAGTAATGTGAAAATGTATATGTCATTTTATAATTAGAAACAAAAATTTATTGTAACAGTTTTTTTTTAAATTCATCCACTAAGGGGTAAAACCAGGGGATGTAAGTTTGTACGAAACTTCGTCAGTATCGAACTCAGAAATGTGAAAATAAATCAAAAATTAACTGTAACAGGTTTTTTGGAATTTCATCCCCTAAGAGGTAAATAAAGAGGTTGCAAGTTTTTCCAGAACTTTGTCATTTTCGAACTCAGAAATATGAAAATTAATATATAAGCTTATAGTGAGAAACAAAAAAATTGTGTAGAGGACTTTACGGACGGTAGGGGGAGGAGAGAGGGACAGGAAGCGAGAGAGGAACTGGAAGCGGGAGAGGGACAGGAAGCGGGAGAGGGACCGTGAACGGGCGAAAGGGACAGGGAGCGGGAGAGGGAGAGGGAGAGAGAGAGTGGGAGTGGGAGCGGGAGAGAGAGTGGGAGCGGGAGGTGTAAGTGTCCAGATGGAAACAACAGAACCGTTTTTAACTCGGCAGGAGGCGCTACCGGGTAAAATTTACCACATAGTGCATAAATTCATAAATATTTATTTTTCTATTTAATTTTGTGCCACGCCGCTTTAGGTACCTTTTGAGAAACGTGCGACAGTCCGCCTTTTTGACTAAGCAGCCAGTGTACGCGCGGTGTTCAGACACAACAGATGTGTAAAGTGCGTACGGGTATTTTTTACCCAGTAGCGACTATTTGTGTCTTATTATTTTTATTAGTCTACATTTTTTTGTTGTTTTGTTTTAGACTATCAAGATGCCTTATTTTCCTCTTAATGACGAACAGATGCTTTTAGAATATAGTAATGATGAACATATTTCTGAAATTGAAGACAATGAAGATTTTAATGAGCATGATAGCAATTCAGAGCAAGAAGCAGGGGATACTAGAGTGCAATCAGGTTGAAATGCGAAAACGGAATTATTTATCTCTCTTCCTTTTGTAGATATAAAAAAGGGTGGCACTTGAGGTTTTTTTTTCTAGCGGTTCCTAACAAAGTCAATAATTCTTGAGTAATTCGTCCATGAGCGGAAAACTGGTGAACCGATTGTCCATCACAACATTCCTATTAGATTTTTTTATAGGCTCCACCAAACGCTTTAGCACATCAGCCGCAGAGTTACTTTGATTGTAAATGCCTTTATTTAGGTGTTCGAGCCTTCAGGCTTGACCCATTGAGATTAACGTCTTGAACATCAGCGCCATCTAGTAGTTCCTTGAATGAGTTTGGTTCGTCTTGTCTGTGGTAGTGGGGAGCCAGCGCGCTTGGGCATGTATAATGCTTTGTTCCTCAGTACGCTTTTGAATCTCGGCGTCGTCGGTAGTGTGCACCGTCTAAGAACGAGTGCAACTTAGAACTAAGGTACATTATTCTTATTACTTATAACTTAATTCACGAACCCATAAGGGCGTGGAAAACCCTAGGTTGATAGGGAAATAAACCACAATACCCGTGCTTAATGCCGTCCTCGGACGCACGCATTATTCATACGTCGTCTCGCAATGAACGATAACTTGTCCATCTCGCTAAAAATGGACGTACGATTGAAGTCGCAAAACGTAGCTTCAATCATCGCGACGGTAGAAGTTCTACCCTCATTATTGTATGTCGCGACGCGTCAGGACGTATCACATGATGCGACCCGAAGTATCATTCGATACGACCAAGAGTATCGGTCGATGCGACCAGACGCATCAGGCGATGCGTTAGGGCGTATCGATCGATGCGACAGGACGCACCGAATGGGACGACAGGACGTACATCTACTGAGACAACCAAGTCGAACCCCGCAAGGGGAAAGCTAATAAAATATAATTAGACAAGGCTGTATACATTATCATTTATGATTCGTCACACGTCACTATAACGAAATATACAACATATATCTATCTATGTCGCAGATAATGGCGTCAACGTTGCGCATGAGTGACCTCAGCACAATACCGGTCCCACAAGAAGACAGCGCGTTTCTGCAACGAATTATACACATCTTAGACGAAAACTACCCAGAGAATTGGCGCTCATGGGAAGTAAACGACTTGCCTTATACAACTCTATTCGGGGATAAGATATCTCCGAAACTCGAAGCAAAACTACGTTTTGCTATCCCAACGGAAGATCTTGCTAGGGCTTTTTCTCCAAGCGACCCGTCGCTCTCTGAAAAGAGATTTAGAGCCATCAAACGAAAACTACTGGAATGGCCTCTAGGGAGGGCTCTATTATACTCTCCGCACAGTATCATGGAAAAAAATTCATGAAAAATCCTATGAACCCTTCATGAATACCGTTAAGTTTCTGAAACCGAAGCTTACGTCTAGGGGCACCGCATCCAGCAGTTCGCCCAGAAAACGTAACTCAGTGTCCCCGAGCACTTCCTCAAAGACTAAATCTCCACGTTACGGAGAAAACGATCACCATCTCATACTGTACGAAAAAATGATGCAGGTACTCACCAGCCAAACACAGGCTATTGAGAACATGACGGCTACGGTCTCAAATCTAGCCACAAGAAACGAGGGAACCAGGTCGGAATTAAATGAATCCTTTGATTCCACCGTTAATAGCACACAATCTGATGACGAATTCCATGCCCCATCGATAAATATAGTACCGGGTGATACTAAATCTGGGACAACCGAGCCCGAGGAAGCGTCCCAAACTGAAGTAAACTGCGATTTCGCACCTCATACAGTCGAAGCAGAACCAAAGTGCGCAAAAGCTGACCCTGAACTAGCGGATCAGGGTCGAAAATGCCAACGCCTGGATACCGAAGGCTGGAAGAACGTCCGGTACTCGGACGTCCAGAAACAATTTCACGCCACCCCGGTATTTACAGCATTAAAAGTTAATAGCATCCTGGCCCCAACCACACCTTCATGGACCTCCCTCTCACATCTGGAGAAAATGGACGCCACTCTAGGGGCTATAACTCATGGTCTGCTCCTACAGAGGAAGGCCTTTCAAGAGACCTGTAAACAAATAGACCCGAAGTTACAGTTGGAAATTCAGAAAAAATTCCTTAATCCCGAGTCTAGTTTTAGAAAGGTTTCAGATGCAATATTGCAATACACCTGCGGCCGAAGAGCCGAAATAATTCAAACCCGCAGAGAAACTTACAAATCAAACAATAAAGTTCTCAACGACGTACTTCATGATATACCCCCTTCGGAGACGCATTTATTCTCCGAACAGAAACTATCGGAAGCCGTCAAAGACCAGGGAGGAACACATAAGTTTTTTCCGAAAAAGGGTTTGCCGAACTTCAAGTCTGGAAAGAAATCATTTCATACGTCAAGAGGGAACACAAAGACGTACAAGGAACAGCCACGACAAGAACGATACCAAGTCAAAAAGCAACCCTCCCGAAACTTTCATTCATCAGGAAAACCAAGATCCAGCAATAACAAACCAAGAACAACCCATAGGAATCCAAGAAAATAGTAACCCAGAGGTACTACAAGCGGGGCAGCTAGGATTAAATTTCGATCTGTGGAAATCACTAGAAGCGCCACGAACTATTTTAAATATTCTAAGAGGCTATCGAATACCTTTTGTACGCAAACCACCGCTCGTCAGATTAACCAACGAACATAGTAAGAAATTTGAACCAAAATGCTCGAGGGAAATGACTCAACAAATTTCAAATCTTATAACTCTTAAAGCTATCTCACCGAATATTTACGAAACTGGGTATTTATCGCCCATTTTTCTGCGCTCTAAACCGAATGGTTCCCACAGATTGATCTTTAACTTAAAATCCTTAAACACTTACGTTCATCCACCTAAGTTTCGCTTAATTAGCTTAAAAAAGGTCTCTCAGATTATTGAAAGTGGTGACTATCTTGTTAAAATCGATATTTCTAATGCTTATTACCATATCCCAATCTCGGAATCCCATAGAAGATATCTCTCACTAACTTTTAAAGGGAAAATATATAACATGAACTGCTTACCCTTTGGCCTCTCGAGTGCACCGTCAATTTTTAGTAAAATTTCAAACTGGGTAGCAAATCAACTCCGAAATAAAGAAATCAAGACTATTGTGTACCTGGATGATTTCCTGCTTATGAATCAAAACGCTACATTACTCTCACAACAAGCATTATGGTCCGTCAAATTCCTTAAATATCTAGGCTGGCATATAAATACTGATAAATCTATGTTAAAACCCAACACAAAGATAGAATATCTAGGTCTTATATGGGATTCTGAGAGAAATATTAAAAGCCTCCCTTTCCAAAAAGTATTAAACATCAAAGAAAGTATAAATCGATTACTGGAGAAAAATAAATGGTGTTGGATGGATGCAAAACAAATTTTAGGTAAACTGAACTTTGCCGCAAACGTAATACCACTAGGCCTCCTTCATTGCAGACTAATTCAAATAGCAGCAAAACCGCTCCCGGACACACAAAAATTTCGAATGTTTCACATGCAAGACCAAGTCAAAGAAGAGCTTCGATGGTGGCTAGCAAATCTATCACAAACATCAACTCTCCAGACGGCCGCACCATCAGCTTTCATAGCCACCGATGCGTCAGATGTCGGATGGGGGGCAATAATAAACGGTGTAAAACTCTCAGGACGTTGGAACAACTCGCAAATACACTGGCACTGCAATCGAAAAGAATTATGGACGATATTTATGGCCTTACAAAGAGAATGGAAACAACTTCGGGAGAAAACCATTATCGTCCAAACAGACAATCGCACTGCCGCCGCCTACATACGCAAGCAAGGAGGAACCAAATCTCGCATTCTTCTCAAAATGGTCCAAAACATACTAAATTTTGCACAAAAATATCAAATAACCATAATACCGAAATACCTTCCGGGCCGATACAACTGTCTAGCAGACAGTTTGTCAAGGTTAAAAAAGCCACAGGAATGGCACCTCGATCAGAAAATCCAAACCATCATTTTTCAGAAAATAGGAATTCCGGAGATCGATCTCTTCGCAACAAAAAATTCGGCAGTAGTCCCAAGATATGTGAGCGAGGATCAGAAAGACGACAAAAGCGAATACACAGACGCGTTCAGCAGATCATGGAACTACAGCCTAGGATGGATTTTCCCACCTCCGGCGCTCATTCCACGCGTTCTCCAACATCTAAACATCTCCAAGGGCTACTATATACTAATAGCACCGAAATGGGAGAAAGCTTTCTGGAGACAAGACGTCAAGAAACGAGCAGTTCGTCCTCCATTTCGAATCAAAAACCTGAAAGCCCACCTGAAAGACCTTCAAACAAATCGACCACCTCGAGGCATTCAGAACCTGTCTTTGGAGGCCTGGAAGCTACGGGCTGGGCCCTTGAAATAAGCGACTGGAACGATTCCGAAAGGGAGTTCTTACAGTCGGCGTGGAGACATTCAACACTTAATACCTACAAGCCTGCATGGAAGAGCTGGTTACAATGGACCATAGATAACAATGTTTCAACAACATCCCCAAGAGCGAGTGACCTAGCGAGATACTTGATTTTCCTCCACACTAACAAGAAGCTGTCATCCAGAACAATTCTGGTCCACAAATCGGCAGTTGCGACCTTCACAAAACTAAATACGAGTGACAATGAATCCCTAAGTAAGCATCCATTAGTAAGAAAAACCATTAAGGCTATCTTGTCGAAAAATCCCCCGAAGTTTAAACATAACACCTGGAACGTAGCGGAATTCATAGACTACGCCACGAATAAAAACATCGACGAATCAAGTCTTTTCCAAGTATCACAACACGTTGCGACATTATTACTCTTAGCAACCGGGAGACGTATACACGACTTGACCCTCCTACATATAAACCCAGATCGTTGTAATATCACCAGCGAAGACATAACATTTTGGCCAACCTTCGGATCAAAATCCGATAATGACAAATTTCAACAACCAGGCTGGCGTTTATCAAAAAATGACGATACTAAATTTGATCTCTGCTATTGGATACCCATACTAATCAAATTATCTGCTCCCAGACGAAACTCTGATAGTACTCTCACAAATTTATTCATTACAACTAGAGGTAAAATAAAAGCTGCAAGTCGAGCAATAATAGCAGGCTGGGTAAGATTAGCGCTCAAAGAAGCCCACATCGAAGATTCCCCAGGTAGCTTTAGATCAGCTGTAGCAACGGACAACTGGTCAAAAGGGAGCTTAGATTTGGACGAAGTATTACGTAAAGGCAATTGGCGCAGTGCAAATGTTTTCTTAAAACATTACTTTAGAGAAGTGCTGCCAAATAACAGCAACACTCGACCCCGCATATCTGATTGTTTCTCAACACTTTGAGTACTTATCATACATATAATTAGTAACAAAAGTTATAAGATTGCTCGATTATCATAATTATTATTGTTATTATTACTTTTGCTTTGTCGTTTACTTTTTTTTTTTTGTTTTTGTTTTTTGTTGTTGTTTTGTTACGAGTAATGAATAGGTATCATACGAGTTTTTCTTTTATACTCGCTTGTTGTTAAGTAGAATTAAATTTTTTTTTTTCTCGTTTCTGCGGGTTTTCATACTCACCTTATAAATACCTAAGCTTACAATATACCTTATTTATATGGCAGACAAGTCTGCAGTCACAGTACGCAGAGCCAGCGCCAGCAGATATTAAACATCTCAATGGGTCAAGCCTGAAGGCTCGAACACCTAAATATAACCGTTTTTCCCCCGAAGGGTAAAAAACGATTATTTAGGTTTCAGCCGAAAGGCTTGACCCATACTTCATTACCTTGCTGTCTTTCTCATTCTACCTCGCCTCGCTTAAAAAGTCATACTGAGGA
Source organism: Thymelicus acteon (assembly GCA_951805285.1). Classification (NCBI taxonomy): domain Eukaryota; kingdom Metazoa; phylum Arthropoda; class Insecta; order Lepidoptera; family Hesperiidae; genus Thymelicus; species Thymelicus acteon. The sequence continues at coordinate 7,088,561 of OX638233.1, forward strand.
ACAAAGCATTATACATGCCCAAGCGCGCTGGCTCCCCACTACCACAGACAAGACGAACCAAACTCATTCAAGGAACTACTAGATGGCGCTGATGTTCAAGACGTTAATCTCAATGGGTCAAGCCTTTCGGCTGAAACCTAAATAATCGTTTTTTACCCTTCGGGGGAAAAACGGTTATATTTTTTCCCACATATATTTCAATATTCGCAGTGTAAAACGCTGTCTGTAGACAAAAGGTCTTTAGTGTTAAGGTGTCCGCTTCGAAGCCTGCCAATAATAGAGTAATCCCAAAAGACTTCTAATTTCTGGAATATCTGCAGACTTACAATCTCTCTCTCTGATATATTTTGATCTCAGATTTTCTATGTATACCTCGTATTAGTGAAGTCAATAATTTTTTGTAACATACTATTATCATCGATTATCATTATCGATTGATTGGGTGATTATTTTTAGGTTATACTTTGAACGATTTTTTTTCAAAAAAATGCCAAATTAATACATGTTACAATTATTGTTATAAGTAACAATATATTATGTTCAATTGGTATTGATCTCGTTTTTTTAATCATCGTTCATCGAGACCAAAGCTAAGGCTGCTGCAAGGAAACTTGGTGTCCTTGCAAGGGTGCGACGGTACTTCGCACCCAGGCAACTCTTAAGCTTGTACAAAGCTCAGGTTCGGCCGTGTGTGGAGTACTGTTCGCACATTTGGGCAGGCGCAGCCAAATGTCACCTTTCTGCTTTGGACTCGATGGAGAGGCGTGCGAAGAGGCTCATTGGTGACCCAGATTTGGTTGAGACCAATCTTCAAAGCCTCGAGCACAGGCGCAAAGTAGCCAGCCTCTCGGTTTTCTACAGGGCACATTTCGGAGAGTGTGCGCAGGAATTGTTTGAGATAATTCCCCCATCTCCGTTTCTCCATCGAACGACACGACGCACGGCAGGTATCCATCCTTTCGTCGTGAACATCCCGCCGGTACGGACGACGCGGTTTGCCTCGTCATTCGTTATACGCACCGCGAAGGACTGAAATAACTTGCCTGCGTCGGCGTTCCCGCCAGCCTACGACGTGGATGTCTTCAAGAAAAGAGTGAATAGGCTTTTTCTAAGTTAATGTGCTCAGCATCTTGGACCACATCTACACTTACCATCAGGTGGGATTGTGGTCAAGCATTAACTTATTCGTGTAAAAAAAAAAAAAAAATTTTATATGTTCAGAGCCTAATTTTTGTATCTTGGTAAGCCATGTGCAAAAAACATTTAATTGTATGCTGTGATTTCATTAAAAAAATACAAGATTACATTATCAGATAAATACTTCATTCACACATTGTTTCATGACAAATATATTAAAATATAACATAAAAATTTGTTTCAGTAAAATACCCATAAAAACTCCCCATTTTTACAATAAATTCATTGTGGTATTTTTTACCCGGTAGCGACAGTTCGTGTTGCATTATGGGGTGCGCCTCCCGCCGAGTTAAAGATATTTGTACTGTTCATGTTGACATCGTAAAACCAGTTCATCATTGATCCATTTAGGATCTGGTGGTGTTACTTCGAGACAAGATATGTAACTCCTGGATGGATGGAAATAACGGGACGTTTTTGTTTTTTTTCTAATGAAACTCAAGAGCCAGTTTTTCTGTACATTAAATATTTTTCAAAATTTCGGTTAGGGGCACTTCAATAACGTGTTAGAACACCAAAAAAATTTTTTTTTAAATTATTGTCTGTTTGTCTATCTGTTTGTATGTTCGGGCATTACATGAAAACCCTTGAACTGATTTCGACCGAAATTAGTTATGTTGTTCCTCAAACTTTGGATCACGTTTGAAAAAACTTTTCGTCTCGATAAAATTAAAAGTTTTCACCGGAAACAAGATGAAACTTAGTGTGGAATATTTTGAAATATTAACGATTTGCTTTAAATTTACAACAAACATTCCTCATTTAATTGATGAAATACATGTTTTCGTGTTTTTCAAATTTTTTCATGAAAAAGAAAAAACTAATGTTAACTAATACTGTTTATTTTTTTAAATTCGTTCCCGGAGGAATGATTTGTGATTATATTGTATGTTTCAGTACATAAATTCCTAAATATAAGTACTTCAATATAAATTAACCTGTTTTTCAATTTTTTTCTGCAAGGGGTACAAATATGATAAGCATAATTTCCGCATGCGAAGCTGCGGGCAACAGCTAGTATGAGTATAAAATTCATATTAGGAAAAGAATGTCATCTTATTTTGGTGAAGGAAAACTGAATGCCTCTATACTTATAACCTGAATTTTACCAAGAAAAAAATAACCAACTTCAAAATAACTCAAAATCTACAGATCGAGCTGAAATTTAAGTGGGACCACATGACAAGCACCAGCTTTCGATTAAAAAAAGAATCATCAAAATCGGTTCACTGAGTCGAAAGTTCTGAGGTAACATAAAAAAAATGTAAGCCACTCAGCATAGTATTTTAAGCTGCCCTAATATTGCAGTTTGTTTTTTGGTTTGATAACATTGTATTTATCGAAATTTGTATGAGGAGGTTGATGAGTGCAGGAGCAGCGTGGCCGCCGTGAGTGTATCCGCGGGGGTTTCGGTAGTAAAACACGTGACCGAGCTGACTCAAGATGTTTACTGCACTAATTTGTATTGCTAATTGACAGGGTTTTATTGGTGTCAGACGCTTGCTAAGTCACGTCTTGTACGTGTTCACAGGTCCGCGCGCCCAGCTAGGCCACTCGTGCTTGGCACAAGGACGCTGCGCCATCACAATGTACGAGTACTCGTACATACTGGCATCTGACACCGAAAGAAAAGAAACCAAACAAAATTTATACACATAGTCGCTAACAAAATAAGTAGAAAATTGTAAACTTTTAAAAATGATTGATAACAAAAGTAAATGCACTTGTAAACAAAAATGTAAATAATGCACTTGGGCTTAAATGTTAAGTTGCAATCTAAACGTAAATGTGTAACGTATTAATGTAAACAAAACATTGCAGTAGTAAATTGTAAGCTAAAATATTGCAATGTAAATTCTAAATCTGCAAGTTACAGTTTCCACTTTCGCGGCCGATTCCCGTTGCTCGTTGAGGTCCTACGGTGACGTGACTCTCTGCTGCTTTCTTCTAGAGAGTCTGGAGTCTGGTGGATCTGTTTGCTTCCTACGGCGACGGTTTGTTAACTGATAACAATATAAGCATCTTCCTGCGATCTTCTTGATTGTGATGTTGCCACCAGTCTTCCTGTACTTTTGTATAAATACAGTCGACGCGATGCTTTGAGAAATTCATGAGTGCGTTTGTTTTATCAGTAATTGTCAACTTTGAATCCTTAGCAATCTTGACGTCACTCTTCAGTGTAGACTGTTGTAAGCAGCCTCACACTCGCAGTTCGTTATTGTAGTCTAATTAAGGATTCACTTTGCAAAGATTGATCTTGGAAGTCACCGTGCCCTTGATCTTGTTTTATAATGCCACCTTGAAAATATAATATTTGTTCAACTCGTAACAAATAATTGTAATAGGTGCATTCTCAGCAATGCCCACGGTGTCGTTTTGCTTGCAATGCGCTCCAGCTGATCGCGCCGTCATGCGATGACGCAGCTTTGTTAAAACAACTGAAGTAAGTAACACGATTTGCATGATACGTGTGTAGATTTGTACATATTCATCAATTCTTTAACGAAAGGAATGTCAATTGTAATGCATTTATATGTTTTGTGAGTTTTCAATCAGCTGTGATTAAGTTAAAATCCATTGTAGTGTAGTCTGCGATGATCTTTTTTGCTGATGTGTCTCCGGGACGATGCTCTCATGATGTCAGTTATCGCTACTAGCTATATGTCAGTTTCTTCTTAGCGTAAACTGTACAATGTCAATTTCTTCGGTAAAATGCTTATAATATGTTGTATGATGTATTTCATACATATTAAGGCTTTCCATCCACTTGTATCGTAGATTGAAGAATGTCAAAATGTCAAATGATGCTGTACGATGCATTTCGTACAAATGTCATGGCTCTCCATCCACATGTCTCGTAGATTGAAGAATGTCAAAATGTCAAATGCTGCTGCTGTACGATGTGTTTCGTACAAATGTCATGGCTCTCCATCCACATGTCTCGCAGATTGAAGAATGTCAAAATGTCAAATGCTGCTGCTGTACGATGCATTTCGTACAAATGTCATGGCTCTCCATCCACTTGTCTCGTAGATTGAAGAATGTCAAAATGTCAAATGCTTCTGCTGTACTATGTATTTCGTACAAATGTCATGGCTCTCCATCCACATGTCTCGTAGATCGAAGAATGTCAAAATGTCAAATGCTGCTGCTGTACGATGCATTTCGTACAAATGTCATGACTCTCCATCCACATGCCTCGTAGATTGAAGAATGTCAAAATGTCAAATGCTGCTGCTGTACGATGCACTTCGTACAAATGTCATGGCTCTCCATTCACATGTCTCGTAGATTGAAGAATGTCAAAATGTCAAATGATGCTGTTGTACGATGTATTTCGTACAAATGTCATGGCTCTCCATCCACTTGTCTTGTAGATTGAAGAATGTCAAATGTCAAATGCTTCTGCTGTACGATGTATTTCGTACAAATGTCATGGCTCTCCATCCACTTGTCTCGTAGATTGAAGAATGTCAAAATGTCAAATGCTGCTGCTGTACGATGTGTTTCGTACAAATGTCATTGCTCTCCATCCACATGCCTCGTAGATTGAAGAATATCAAAATGTCAAATGCTGCTGCTGTACGATGCACTTCGTACAAATGTCATTGCTCTCCATCCACATGTCTCGTAGATTGAAGAATGTCAAAATGTCAAATGCTACTACTGTACGATGCACTTCGTACAAATGTCATGGCTCTCCATCCACATGCCTCGTAGATTGAAGAATGTCAAAATGTCAATTATACTGCTGTACGACGTATTTCGTACTAATGCCAGTGCTCTCTTCATCCACTTGTCTCGTAGATTGAAGAATGTCAAATAATCTTCAGTAGCCTGTAGAGCTCCAATTCCTTGCGTAGAATGTCATAATCTCCACTCCGACCTCAGAAGAGTTGCAGCAACGTGGTCGGCATGATGATGTCAGTATGTCAATGTCAATAATGTAAATACCACCACGTTGACTGCTTTTGTTTAGTTTTTTACATCGCCATTGAATAATTACTATAAACAGGTGCATTGTAGACAGTGCCCCCGGTGTCAAATTTCTTGCAACCCATTCCAGCTGATCGTGTTTTCAGCTGACGTAGTTTTGTTTTAAAACAATTGATGTTACACGGTATTTGTAAGATACGTGTAAAACCGTTGAACTTTGAAAAGTTGAAAGCGGCGTTACCCTGGGAGCTGATGTGTTTCTTGTTTTTATACCGGTTCATTCTTCTGTACTCTGCTAGTTGTTGTGGCTTAAACTTGCCAGATTTATACTTGAAGCCCTTCTTCATCAGTAATCGTGATTCACACCTTCCGTCGGGTACGTGATTACTTGTGGACACATACAGTTGCTTGTTAAATTTTTCTTGCGATGACATGTTATTGTTGTGAAGTGCGATTTCCTTGAAGTTAGCTATGTCATTTATGTTGTTTAATACGATGTTGCAATTGAAATTAGGTGTCACAGCTCCTGATAAAATCCATCCTAATTTCGTTTGTTGCGCGATGGGCTCGTTAGCAGATCCTTTTATTAGGCCATTCATAATTATTTTGGAGTATATGTTTGCGTCTAGTAAAATGTCAATTGGTTGAGATATATTATAATCAGGATCCGCAAGTTTAATGTGTTGTAAATGTGAGTAATTCTTTTTAGCAAAAGTATTGTTTGGCAAGTCGTTTACCAATCTTGGCATAATTAATGCGTCTGTCGTAAAACTGTAATCATCGTGGATTGACTTGCATTGTAGTTGTAGTCTGCCTTTGCTTTTTCGGGTTGTTGTACCCACACCGGTTACTGAAGCATTAAGATGGTGTCTAGGAAGGCCCAAACGCTGTGCTGCATTTTCAGAAATTAGTGTTGTTTGTGAGCCCTGATCCAGAAGAGCCCTGAGTGTGATGTATTGTTTATCATTTCCTTGCACACGTATCTTTACCGTTGTTAGTAAAGTTTCACTTTCGCTGCTCGTGACATTGTTTGAACTCTGCTGACTCGTATTTGGATGTTGATCATTTGTAAATTCGTTGTTAATAAATACCTCATGTAGCAAAGTATTGTGCTGTTCGTTGCACAGTTTGCATCGTTTATTAGATTTACATACGCCGTATTCATGAACGTATAAACAATTTTTGCATACGTGATGTTTTGTAATTGCTCTCAATTTCAAGGTTGCTGACATTGACTCAAATTTTTTACATTGGTAGAGTGCATGCTGATCGCTATTACACAATACACAATGAAAAGGACTTGAGACTGGGTATGTGACTCGTTGGATTGACTGTTTTCCAACTCCAAACAAAGGTCTTTCTTTGATGTTATTGAAGGAGTTTGATGTCATGATTTCCTCTTTTTTCTTCATGTCATAAATAGGCTCAAGTGCTGTGAATTTGGCTTCCAAAAATGTTATAAGCTCATCAAACGATGCTAATTCGCGAGGCGTTTTTCGAGATTCCAAGTACTCGCTTCTTGTAATAGGGTCCAATTTCTTCATTAAAAGATGTACAAGTATTGGATCCCACGTAGTTGTATCCACACCCAGGTTATGAATGGCGTGTACACTCTCCATTGTAATGTCATGTAATCTTTGTAACTCAGCTGAACTTTGCTTCTGTATAGCGGGTTGGTTTAAAAATACTTCTATTTGATTAGTGAAAAGGATCTGCTTGTTATCGTAGCGACGGTTTAATATTTCCCAGGCAGTATCGTAGTTATCAGAGGACACATGGAGATGTTGAACCAAACGTTGAGCTTCACCCCGTAATTTACCCTTTAGGTGCTGCATTTTCTGGCCTTTGGTCAGCCTAGGGTTATCATGGATCCCGCTTTTGTATAAGTCAAGGAACGTAGGCCAATGGGTGTAATCTCCGTGGAATGTCGGGATTTCCATTTGCGGAGTGGCCTCGAATTGATGAGCAGCAGTTGATATTTTTTGGTTAAGCGCCCTTTTAGCCATCTTAAATTTGTGCTCGTATGCAAAATATTGATCCTCGTACTCCTGGTTGCTGCCTTGTAGTATACTATCAATTTTTAAGTGTAAGGCGTCAATATTCTTCCATCGCGTTTGTAAGCTTCGTAATTCGTCTTTTATTTCCCATTTTTCCACTAAATCCGCACTGTTAATATCGTTGATTAGTCTGAGGAATGCTCTGAAGTTCGCTCGTTGTTCGCATATTAATTCCTCAGCTGGAGAGATATTATTACATACGCCACTTGTTGTGTAGGTTATTAGAGCTTTGCGGAAGTTAAGGTATGTATTTTTTGTGTCTTCATAAATGTTTTTTGTAAAGTAGTCACCGGTTTTGTCAGGCAGTAACATTAACTCTTCGTTGTTCATTTCAAACTCTTGAAATAGATCATCCAAACTTTGTAATTTCGTCTTTATGTACTCCTCAGTTTTTCTAACAGCAGAGTCCTTATTAAAATTGATTTGTATGTGCTGGATCAATTGAATAATTTCCTTTTGGCGCAAGAGGGTCTGAGCAGCGTCCGCCATTGTTAATGAAGTTTAAATGACAGTTTCTTGAAATAAATGTTCACCTTCTTGTTACGAAGGTTAATGCTTCTTTCTTCAGCAATTGCTGGCAGTTACGTTGAATGTAAATGTTTTTCCTGAGAGAAGGACGTGTTCCTTGATCCCGCAGTTAACGTTGCTTGTGCTTCGTTCTTCAGCAAATAGTAGCTTGCTGGCAGTTAAGTTTTTCTTGAGATAAGGATGTGTTCCTTAATCCCGCAGTTAACGTCGCTTGTGCTTCGTTCTTCAGTAAATTGTAGATTACTGGCAGTTAAGTTTTTCCTGAGATAAGGATGTGTTCCTTAATCTCGCAGTTAACGTTCACCCCCTTGTTGTACAGCAAAACGATTAACGTTGCGTATTCTTCGTTCTTCAGCAAACTGTAGATCACTCGCCGCTGGTCGCTTTCAGTGCTCTCGCAGCTTCAGTCCGGGTTTCGCGCCCTTCTCAACTCAGCTGGGGAGGTCCGCTTGTGGAAGGCCAACTGAGCCGATACGCTAGCCGCAAAGGAGCCGCTAAAACACCGAAAGTAAGGTTCGAAGGACCAAAATGTATGAGGAGGCTGGTGAGTGCAGGAGCAGCGTGGCCGCCGTGAGTGTATCCGCGGGGGTTTCGGTAGTAAAACACGTGACCGAGCTGACTCAAGATGTTTACTGCACTAATTTGTATTGCTAATTGACAGGGTTTTATTGGTGTCAGACGCTTGCTAAGTCACGTCTTGTACGTGTTCACAGGTCCGCGCGCCCAGCTAGGCCACTCGTGCTTGGCACAAGGACGCTGCGCCATCACAATGTACGAGTACTCGTACAAAATTAATGTAAGTAATTAAGTATACTAAAAATAAACATCATCTTACCCATGTTATGGCACCAATCCAAGTACGATTTAAATGTTCGAAATTAAATCGCTTACTCTTTGCATTATTATCGTCTTTGAATGAGGTCCAACATTTGCGCGAGATGAACCAACGGCAAGGGACTATGCGCTTGTCTTTATCGTCTGAGAAAGCATTGGGCGAGTTTACAACCCCAGTCGAACTTCGTTTATCAAAATGGTTTACACTCCTTTCAAACGAGTCTCTGATACGACGTGTTACATATTTCCACATGGTCGTAATTCATACACACTTTTAGACACTAATGATTCCCCATTTTAATTTGATTCTGTTATGAAAGATAGCTAAAACTAAAAGCAATCTAAAATGTTTTTTCCTTGAAGGAATCTATTGCCAATGTCGGATGAAATTATTTGGCAAATTGGCAAAGCAAATAATTCAGTTCATAAATCAATTTTGACACTGACAAACTGGTGACATAACTCTAGATTTTTATTCGTTTGTCTATGAATTGGATGTTTATTATATGTACGTTTGTTTATTATTCCCAAGGATATTATAGTATGTCTGGATTGCAATCTTCGAAGAGCTACATGAAGACGAATGACGTCACAATTCACATTGAATTGAATGACCATTATTATATGGTATCCGTGCTATCTATAGCCCTAGGATATATAATTCGATAGTGCTCACATTTTCTATAAGTGTGGTGTACTTAAAATGAAAGAAATGTACCGTAATAAATAATATTTATTCATTTCATCATCACCTTATAGAAAAATAATCATATAAGAACATCAGTTTCAATTACAAAAATTGTAGTGTCCATTGTAGCTGCCTGACGCAGCTATCATTATACATACCGAATACCTCCTATGAATACTTACGCAGTTACCAATACCTTCTCAATACCTACATATTTACCTTACCGAAACGTTACCTGGCTACAAAATACCAATAGGAAAGAATAAATACAACAGCCTAACTTATATTTCAAGCTAAGTGAAACAAACACCTCAAGGGAAATATATTTATTTGCTTTGACGTTCTGTTAAGAAACGAATGACGTCTGTTTAAGAAACAAGATAAGCGCAGTCCGTCAGCATCTTCCTCGTTCCTCTTCATCAGTCTTCAAGCCACAAGATCTCATCTTCGAAGCACCCGGCACCCGGCAGTTATCTTCGTAAGTATATTATCTTCATGCCCGTGTCGGGTGTTCGCGCTCGCAGCTCGCCGGAAAATGTACAACCATTTTGGCCTTGCGCAATATTTATAACATCGCCTCGCGCAGTGCGAAGGAGAGCGGCGATGTTAGAACGAGATGGCAATACTTAGCGACAGATATAGCGTTATTGTTACAGGAGTGAACGAGACGGCATGCAAATAATCATTGTTAATTTTATTACCCTTTACACGTGTTTTTAATCCTATTTCTTATTGGTCTTTATTTTTCTTGTAAATTAATTTAGCTATTTCTATTGGATATTCTTCTCTACAATTTTTGTATATAAAGCCGTTCATTTTTACCCAAAATGTATTCCTCGGATAACCACTCCAGCAGAAGTATTATTTCAAGCAACCCTCCTGATACAACATTAGTAGATCTTCACTGAAGAACATCTAAACCATGTTATTTATAGTCCCAGGCATTCTATTGTGATTTTTTATAATGATATAAAAACATCTAAAATTATTATTATAAAAAAGATGTATCTTAATTGTGTTCCTTAATTTTCAATTTACTTTTAATGCTATTTAAATTCAGTAATTTTGAATAAATTTTAATACAATCTATTATTTCAATTCTATAATTTTTACCTCTAGAAAAATTACCTATAGAAAACATTTTGAAGAACCATATCAAAATGGGACATAATTTTTTTAAGTGTGGACACCGAACAATTATGAAGGACAACCTCAATCTGGCCTGTGATAGTTCGAAATGGTATTCGATAAGACGTTGATCATCGAACTTCCAGGTACCTCTACAAAGTCTATGATCCATAGAGTAATATATCCATGGTTATCCTCAACCACAGAATATATAATTTTTATATAGTGCGCCCAACTTATCTGTGAAATGGCGAAAATTGGAACTACAGTGCGCCCAACTTATCTGGGAAATGGCGAAAATTGGAACTATTCTGAAGTTCTTTGTGTTAATGTCAATGAATGACATTGACATTTACTACGTCTCGAATTGCGTCCCAGTGATTGGTCCAATGCGTTCGACAGCGCCCTCCCTCAGTTCACAGATAAGTTGGTCGCACTGTAGTACGGGTAGTACCTATCCTCAACGTAGTGCTTAGGTACTCTGTGTTATCCTCCACAGAGTACTTAATTTTTATGTTTATCCTCCGGACCTCCCATTCACAGAGTACTTAAACACTATAACTCTACTCCTTAAGCATGGAAGATAGAGTAGAAACAAGGCCATCTCTGTTTATGAAGTGTCCGTAAAATCGCGTCCAATTACGGGTATCGAATATTTATTTTTCAAACACTAGCGCCATTCATTACGAGTGACGCTGCGGATGCACTAGGCATAACTCAGCAAACTTCTCTCCGTTTACAACAGCTATGTTCATATCGTAGTCATTAATTTAAAAAATTCACACAGCAGTATTTTGATCATATTTACTAAAACATTGCAAGTCTAACATTACATTTGACTACGTAAATAATTGATGTTTTTTGTACTGGCATTAAGGAGGGTACCATGAAAAATTTTAAATATTTGAACTCAGCAATCTTCACTCCGTCTACAACAGCTATGTTCATGGTTCATATCGCTATTTTTCACACACTAGCGCCATTCAGAAATGGCCATGGAACCTCTATTTTCTGTAAATAGCTGGACACTTTTTCAACTTTCCCTTCATATGAGATGGCCCTCCTTCTACCTCAATACTCCATGTCCTTAAGGCATAAAACTCCATAGCTATGCTCCATCCATAGATGTAAACTCCATTGTTACTTATAGTAATTTGTGACCGCTCATTTACACGCGCGTGTCGCGGACCGTCTCGTGAGCGCTCGCGCGAGCCCCTTTGGCGCGCGCCTAAAAAACCGCTCCCGACGCGAGCCTGCGAGCCACGAGACGCGCCGCGGTCTGGTCTGCGAGCGCCCTGTTAACACGCGCGCGCATGCGCGCGTCCACAGAGTACTTTCATACTTTGTTATTACTGAAACGCGCGTCTCGCGGATTGTCTCGTGGCTCGCGCGCGCGTGTAAATGGGGTACTATTGTTATTGTACTGTTTGTTTGGTGAAGTTCGTTTGTTTTGTTGTTGTTAAATTAATTTTTATCCAGTACCATAAAAATCTTATAATTAAGAATTATCTGAGGTCTATTGAACTGAACTCTCGTCTTTCATATTGATTATTTTAAACTTTGTAGTTTTTCTCTGAAAGGAAGCTAAGCTTTTTTGGATGTTTGAAACTAATTTCAATAAATATTAATAGTAAACATAATGTGCGGGCGAACAGGGTTGTAAGTACCCATTGAGAAATAAAATACTACAGACTTATTTGAATTTTTTTATGAAGCGTAATTTTTATCAAAATATATTGACAATCCTTTTTTAACTTTTAGATCCCTTAATTCCGAGGATCTTCGTTGTGCTTGTGCTTATAAGCCAAAAGGTGGCCAAAACTACACCAAACCAGATTGGTTGGATGAGTATAATGATGGAAAACAATACGTTCCTTCTTATAACATTGCTCCAACAGATGTTACTTCCATCTTGATATCAGGCACTAAATTCAAAAATGCAACACAAACCGACAGAGTATTGAAACCTATGATGTGGGGAATAATACCACCGTGGCATAAGGTTCTGTGAATTACCTAAATTATAATGTGCATATTATTTTTCTTATGTTCTTATTAAATAATTCAATAGGATGATTACAGGACACATCATTTGTCCACCAATAATTGTCGTCTGGAAAATTTAAAGACATCTAAGTTGTACAATCCAATATTAAACAATGGAGGTAGATGTATAGTAGTTGCTGAAGGATTTTATGAATGGCAGACTACAGTTAAGAGTAAGGTGAAACAACCATACTATATTTATGCCAAGCAGGATGAAAATATTAAGGTATTTGAATTAGGAATCATCTTAACATTGTATCATAGAATAGAATGTCCAATAAAACATACAGGTGCTCCCGCACTTGGAGCATTCGCCTGTAATGTAATGTTTCAGATTCGATTTTGAGCTTTACATTACAATATTGCCTCCCTGACTGACGAGCATTCCTCACTTGGAACATTCACGTTTCAGATTCGATTTTGAGCATTACATTACAGTATTGCCTCCCGCACTGACAAGCATTTGTGTGTAATGTTAGTTTCGATTTCGAGAATTTAGTAGATGATTAGAGCTTCAGGCGAAGAAACTAAGCTGTCAGCGGTGGATGGAAGTGTTGACGGCATGGGTGTACTTTGAGGAACCATTGATGGTTCAGTACAGGTTTATCGATCACTCGAGCGTGACAGTTGAGAATCAGGAGTCCAATATCCTTGTTGCTGGTATATGTACAGTCACGAGCATAAATATATTACTATGGGCACGTCAGCATTAATATCTACCCCAAGATGCGTTCAATAATATCTGTCTGCACGGACGCAGCAAAAATATCTGATATTCATAGACAGCATATTAAAGTGACGACAAAATTATCTGATAAAAAAAGTACATCAAATAATTGTGACAACCGCCCAAAGCAAAAATATGTGACGACATTAGTCACAAAATAATGTGATCACTCTTAGAGTGCAAATATATTTTTGCTGTTCACTAATTCTATGTTTCTGTAAGCATTTACATTTATTCTTCTATCATAGATAAATGTATGACGTTCTAAAGCAAAAATATGTGACGACATTAGTTACAAAATAATGTGATCACTCTTGGAGTACAAATATAAATGTTTGCCGTTTACTAATTCTACGTTTCTGTAAGCATTTACATTTATTCTTCAATCATAGATAAATGTATGACGTTCTAAAGCAAAAATATGTGACGACATTAGTTACAATATAATGTGATCACTCTTGGAGTATAAATAAATGTTTGCCATTTACTAATTCTACGTTCCTGTAAGCATTTACATTGTTTCATATGCATTAATATATGACGTTCAATAGTTGGCAAAAATATCTGACGAAAATCTTTTATTATTTTTATACATTTGCCCGACTGCGCGACGCAAAGGAGGGTAATGTGTTTATCAGTCTATATATGTATGTATGTTCGTATGTGGCGTTATAGAGATCAAACGGCTTGACCGATTTTGATGTATCTTATATCAATCGATACGCCTTAACCTTGCGAGTGTCATTAAAGACATGACAATAATCAAAAACTACAGGGACAACCAGACACCTATTGTCTAAATGAAAAAAAAATTTGACGACCTACGTCAAGTGAGGTATCGCTTAATAGGTATTCAAAAATTATTTTTAGGTTTGTTTCGTCATTTTTAATTTTAAGTGACAGCTTAGGATATGTAACGATTTAAAATTGGTTAAACAACCGTTCTCGTTAATTTACTAACTCCCTTAATGAAATAACAACATTGCGAATTTTACCGTCTTATAGTCCTAATATGATAATAATAAGAAGTCAATGAATCCTAACTAAAGAGTGTAAAAAAAATAGTTAAAAAAAAACAAAAAACCCGACAGCGTAAAAAAACTAACTGTCCCGACTGCCTATGTATGGTCATTCTAAACCCATCAAAAAATCTCATAGGTTTTTTTTTATCTTTCTTTTATTGCATATCCTCTCCTAGTACACTACTCTATGTTCTTGTTACATTTTCCTAAAATACTTTTATTTGCGGTCAGAAATTGCATTAGGCAGCTGCGACGGTTTGGCAACGTCGCTAATTTGGAAGCGTAGCGAGCTGGCGACGTCGCCAGTAAAATGTACAGGTGCATCTCACTCACTTAGTGTCCAAACCGGCTGCCAAGACGGACGCGCATGCGTGTTTTTTTACAAAACTATTTTATTTATTATTCTTATGTTTTTCACTTAACACGGTTCCATTTTTCAATAATGAGTTTCGATACAGAAAGGTTTATTGCAGAAATACAAAATCGTCCATGTTTATGGGATACCGTAAGAACTGATTATTCCGACCGCAATTTAAAAATAAGATTTTGGGACGAAATAGTCAATTTATTTAAATAATTTAAAAAAATATATGAAATCTGAGAAAACTGACTGACAGAGGGTAGTCTGCTCTTTTGGCTACCTTCGAACGCCAAAGGTAGCCGTGGCAACTACGCCGGCGACGTCGCCATGGCGTCCCGGTGAGGTAGGGCTCTGCTACTTCTCTTCAGTCAGTTCGATTATGATGTCAGGAGTGGACGTAGCCAGTCTCCACTCAGGGAGCCGTTATGTGGTTACGCTTCCAAATTGGCTACATTGCCACATCGTCGCCAAGTGAGGTAGCCGCCATGCATTTCAATATAAACTGTTTGGATACGTTGCCGGCGACATCGCCTTGGCGTCCC
This sequence comes from Thymelicus acteon, assembly GCA_951805285.1. Classification (NCBI taxonomy): domain Eukaryota; kingdom Metazoa; phylum Arthropoda; class Insecta; order Lepidoptera; family Hesperiidae; genus Thymelicus; species Thymelicus acteon. The sequence goes on from OX638233.1 coordinate 7,103,627, forward strand.
GGTGAGGCACAGCACTTATTCTCACAATATGTAACACCGCGGTGAGTTTTCCCAACTATTGAACGTCATAATATATTTATCTATATGATTGAGGAATCAATGCAAATGCTTACAGAATTAGTAAACGGCAAACATATATTTGCACTAAAAGAGTGATCACATTAATTTGTAACTAATGTCGTCACATATTTTTGCTTTGGGGGTTGTCACAATTATTTGATGTACTTTTTTCGTCAGATAATTTTGTTGTCACTTTATTATGCTGTCTATGAATATCAGATATTTTTGCTGCGTCCGTGCAGACAGATATTATTGAACGCATCTTGGGGTAGATATTATTGCTGACGTGTCCATAGTAATATATTTATGCTCGTGACTGTACTTATATTCACTGCGGTCGCACTGAACAAGATATTGGAAATTAAAAATTTTACTAACAAAAAATAACCGACTTCAAAATTACTCAAAAACTACTTGTCAGATCTCGTTCAAATTTCTGTGGGACCACATGACAAGCACCTGCTTTCGACTAAAAAAAAATCATCGAAATCGGTTGGCGGGATATTGAGTTATTTGTCCATTTGTCACACACTTACTTAATGCAAATTTAAGACTTATATGGTTTTCTCATGGATGCCGTTGTCAGATCTCAATAAAATTTAAGTAGGACCACATGACAAGCACCAGCTTTCGTTTAAAAAAACAATCATCAAAATCGGTTCACCCAGTCGAAAGTTCTGAGGTAACAAACATAAAAAAAAAAACATACAGTTGAATTGAGAACCTCCTCTTTTTTTTGAAGTCGGTTAAAAATGATGCGCATTAATGTTACAAGTTGTATCATTTTATTATACATTGCATCATTAAGTTGTGCACTGTAATGCTCGGTGATTTTTCCTCACCAACGTAATTCTCGAATCTGTAACATTACAGTTTACGCACTGTAATGCTTGGTTCTCCTCCGTCACTGATGTAATGCTCGACTTTGTAATATTACATTACAGGCGAATCCTCCAAGTGAGGGAGCACCTTAATATTTAATTTATGGATAAAATTGAATATTCAATAGAACCAAAAAAGTATTTTTTACTATTATTAAAAAAAGTGCTGATACCATCATTTACTCATTCCTATAATAGCTACTAAGCCTGTACTTTAAACTAATAAAATATTAAACTTTCAGATTGAAGAACCGCAAACATGGAACAATCAATACAGTGAGTCTAAAGGCTGGAAAGGTATAAGATTGCTGTACATGGCAGGTCTCTATAACATCTGGCAACAAAATGGGACTATAATTTATTCATATTCTGTTATAACCATGGAATCCAATGACACATTTAACTGGTTACATCATAGAATACCAGCAATTTTGCAGTCAGAAGACCAAATTGAGGTTTTGTAAAGAAAGTAATATTAATGATGTTGTGTAAAAAAACTTTTGAGTCATATGATTATATTTTAAGTATTTTAACCGAAATCCTAAATATTTTTTAAAATCATTATCTTATATTCCAGGCATGGCTAGATGTGGATAATGTTGATCCAAACATGGCTCTAGGTTATCTCAGGCCTGTACAAATATTATCCTGGCATATGGTATCAACATTGGTTAACAACTCTAGGAATAAAAGTGAAGAGTGTAATAAGAAAATCCCTTTAGAATCCAAAAATAAGACATTTCAAAAACCTTTAACAGCGTGGTTTTCTAAAGGGCCAAAGAGAAGTGTCTCTGATGAAAATTCTCCTAGTCCTAAGAAACATAAGGATCAATAAATTTTTATAAATAAAACAGCATAACATTCATAATAATTATGTTTTATTAACAATAACATAACACAATTTTATCTACTTCTACCATTTTTACTTAATTACAACATTCACACTGCTTAGGAAAATATTTCATAATATGATTTCTAGTGTTTCAACATAGACAAAAATATTTATCTATGGGTTCAAATAGTTTCAATTTAAGAAGCTTGCATATTTATACACTTACACTTATTATATGTATTTATGTGTTATTATGGCAATCTACTTACAATTAGTATTCTATTAATGAGAGAATTTAGCATGTCTATGACAATAAATCTAATTTATTGTAAGTTTAAAATTTATTTTTTGTTTAAAAAAGATAAACATTTGTATAGTAATATATTGTAAATATTTCAGGTAACTTTAAATTTCTAAAGATTTGAAGTGGTCATGATAAAAATATATTTGATAGCTTTATCTATGTGAATGTGAACATTCATAAGTTATTCTCAAATACTTTACCTGAACAATAAAATTGTGATTCAGATGCAATAGTAATGAGACTATGCAAACATTTCAAGAAAACTAAAAATACTATTACACTATAGTCTTTAATCATTATAAATCAAATCCTAACCTAAGCACTGTGAAGTTGGTAAATACAGTATCATCACATTGTTTTTGCCTTTTCGGTAAATAAACCTAACATAATAAAAATCTCAAGTCATGGTGTTTGTGGTTGCACTATTCTGAAACGGCTCGACCGATTTTTATGAAATTTTTAGTGTATACTTGGTAGATATGAGAATAGGTCGTAAAGTATGTTATTTCATACCGCTAGGCGATTAGGGTATCCCTATCAAGAAGTTTTTTGGCAGAACAAAGTTGCCGAGTCAGCTAGTATGCTGTAATAATATATTCTTACACATTTGTAATAGGTTATAGGCACCAATTTGAAAACTCATCACCAATGCATGTGAAAAAATAACATTGCGATACAATAATACTAAATATTCATAATTCTAAATTCTTTGAAATCTGCTTCACATCGAATCACTTTATGGGTTTTTAGGAAGTCGGCAACAAAACTGTGCACCTCATATTCCTCTGAAAAAAAAATGTGTTAAAACAATTAGAACTAGAGCTAATTGCCTTAGATAAAAAGATTGGTTTATTCCTGAAATCTCCACATCAAAAAAATAAGAGTACTCGCGATGTTTGGTATCCCTTTCTATTTGGAGCTATCAGTGGCCAATTTTATATTACCACACATCCATCTAACGGAAACTGTGTTGACATTTATTTATTTACAAACATACACCAACATTACAGGCCAAGCCTAATGCGTTAGCATAATGAATAAAAGTAAAATTCTTACGTTAACATTTATATATATAAAAGAAAGTCGTGTTTGTTACACTATTTATAACTCAAGAACGGCTGAACCGATTTGGCTGATAATTGGTGGAGAGTTAGCTTAGAATCAGGAGACGAACATAGGATACTTTTTATCCCGGAAAATAGACCTTTTCCTGTGGGATAAGGTAAATTTTTGTTATATGTAGTTGATAGATTAGTTATTTATACAGATATCAAATAAAGCTCGGGGATGGATATAGGATAGGTACTTTTTATCCCGGAAAATAGACCTGTTCCTGCGGGATAAGGTAAAATTTTGTTATGTGTAGTTGATAGATAGCTATTATCGGGAGCGGGAGCGTGAGAGGGAGAGGGAGAGGGAGGAGCACACAGAAACTGTAACGGCTAAGAACGGCTGTACCGATTTTACATTCTTAGGCGATACGAAGTTCGCCGGGTCAGCTAGTTAAATAATAATCATAACATTTTTATTATATTAATAAAAATAAATTAAAATTCTTAAATCACAAATACCTTAATGAGTAGTTTGTCTAAATAAAACGCATTTGGTGTACAAATTCATGTAAGTTGGTGAAAAACTTAGAAAACAATTTTAATGGTTTGTTTGTAACATTTGTATCGGCTGCAATAGGTACTATTTATGCTGACGATAAACTAGAACTTACCTGGATATTGACTACATTGGTAGATAAGCCGTATGAGATGTTTGGCCAGTGCTTTAAACAGTGCTTTTCCTTTTATACGGCCCTTAATATAATAGGGTGTTAACATTTTCACGACCCATGGTGCTATGCGCTCCTTACAGCTTAATATGAACTCTGGCGTCTCATTTATTGGTGACATGAGGTCTTCCTCATCACTTTCATCACCAAATAAGTCTACAAACAATAGTTTTATCTGAAAATATAGGTTCATTTTATTTTTTTATCTTCATCACTTACTAGTGAAGAATAGCAGATCACAAACTGTGCCCTGCAGTTTGAATATGAAAAAATAGATTTCTGAAATGTGATGTGAAATTTATGTATTGTAATGTTGCTTCATTCAAATTAATATTGTCTGAATAAGTATTTTGAGTCTTGAATAAGAGTTTTGGTCAGCAATATCTGTAGCATCTTGTTTCATTTTATTGACCATAAAAAAATGTACACACCTCTTTTAATCTGTTTCTGTTAAAATCCCTTAGTTGATCCAGCACTTCTAAAAGCTTTATTTTCAAAAAGTATTCTTCACATAACCATTTACTAGTAATAATTTTTTTTGGTTTTTCGAGTGGGATTTCTGATTTTTCTGGTATATTCTTATCAGTGTTGTTTATAATAAGACCAGCTAAGGATACCAATCTTTCATCTAAAGACTTAATCTGTTCTGAATGAGCCTCAATCACAGGATCCTGCCTCTCTACCACTTGCATGCCACTATTAAAATTGACTGAGCTTTCATCTTGAATGTCATCACACAAGACACTTTCAAATATATCATCATCATTTCCATCACCTTCAAATAGCTTTTCCAGTTGCTTAAACAATTCATCTGAATTTTGTGTTTCGGCAATTCCTTCAAAGGATTTGGCCGGGAAAACAGATGATTTCTCTTCCATATCAAGTTCAATTTGGGATGCAAGTTTTTGTTCAGCAGACATTTGCAATTGTTGACTCGTGAAACAGTCAGTTTTAACTTTATTACTTTGTATTTCAGACTTGTCGTTTCCAATGCTAGAATCAATATTTGGTGACTCTGTTGATTTTCTAATTTTCTTTCTCTGGTTGCAAGAACATTGGCAATTACAGTCACTTGAATTTGTAAGTGTAGTTTGAGTTCTTTTTTCATTTTCTGGCCGTTTATACAAACAGTCATATAATTTCTTATTCATTATTCCTGCCTCAGTATCGTTTTTCAATTCTTCAACCTGTAATAAATCAAAATAATATGGGGAATTCAAATTCCAAGGATAGAAGGTAAGTATTTAAGTGATACCAAATAAGATGGTAGCACTCATAGCCCAGATACTTGTCGATCCTATGTGATCGGTCAAAAAAATATAAGCAGCTTAGTTGGTAGTTGGAAAATTTTTTTGAGTGATTTCCGTGCTTCAGAGGACACGTAAAGCCATCATTTTTGGTTGTTACTGAAAGATAACAGTTGTTATGGTATTTCAGAAGCCTTTGGGTGGCATGAAATTGCAACACTTGGAATGACTACTAAACCCCCCCCCCCCCCCCCCCCCCACCAATCTGGACTGGAGCAGTGTGGTGGAGTATGCTCTAGGCCTCTTCAAGAAGAGAGACCCATGTTGTTCAGCAGTGGCCCGTGAATTGGTTGAAACCACAATATAAAGCATTAAACTTTAATTTTGCTTCTGTGAACATTAATAATAAAAAACTTGACCAGCAAAACCAAGGAAGTATTATGATCCTCAGAATTTCAAAATTTAAGGAATATAATAGATTATTAAATACCACAGAAAGAATGTTCCTTCTATAAATTTGGAGCACCATGGATGTTTGTGCAGCTGACATTTCTATACCCTTGGCACATCTCCAGATAGCACTAGGTAATCGATGTAGCCTTTTATTGGGTATCCTCACATTACGCTCGTAGTTTACAGACAATAGTTTTATTATATATTCCATGTAATGCTTGCGAACCTACAGAAAAGGAGATAATGATGTTTAGTATGCTTCTAGTAAAGCTTAAGAAAGCTATTCATTTTCGATTTAGTACGGCAAGCTTTATTTGGATAAACTTACTTTATTCAAAAGGATGTACGGTTCGAATTCTATGTCAGGTATAGGCATTACGGTTTTGTCGTATTCTCTGATATAATTTTCCATAGTCACATCATCATCCCAGTGTCCAAAAGATAAAAATGAAGACATTGTAGAAAAGAAAACAAATGGAAATCGTAATATTAAATATATTATTACAATAAAATAAAGTAAATTTATTTATTTACTATTTACGTTTTTCTGTACCCTACCGGCCTTCAATGAAAACCATAGAGGCATAGAATGGCATAGATTTTTGGGAACATGGCACAGACTTCGTAGAGATATTTTATAGTCTGCGGTCAGCGGCCAGCCCATATCTTTAATTAAACAACTAGACTCCAAGCTTCGAAGAGGTACCTGAAGACAGATCACGTGACACTGATGAATATTCTTCTTTGTGTCCAGTATAATCTATAGTCCCAGGATATATTAATTTATGCTAACTTACTTACTGTAAGTCGCCTGGGGGTGAACATTTAGTACACATATTATTATCCATTATATCCCAAAAATGAACGGCTGAAACGTGTAATTTTATTTCAATATTGTTATGAATTCGGTAATTTTGAACGACTTATTTTAACCCTTTCACCCCCTAGGTCAGATTAATCTGACAAACCTTTTCGGGCCCATTCCGCCTGAGTTGTATATATACGACCAAATATCTGTACTCCTACAATCTGCTTTTTATTTTATTACGTTGCGTTCTATTATAAAGATGTGCACATTAGGTAAATAGTTAACTAAGTCATCATTTACAATTGTAATACACTTTAATGTCATATACAGAAGTCCTAAAAATGGTGTCTGAATTTGGATGGATTATTTAGGTTTTTCTCAGAAAATTGTATTGATGTCCAACGCCTGTTTCGGAAAAATCCGACAGTAGGGGCGGGACATACGCTAAGTTTTACTGATACAAAAATGAACAAAAATCTAAATATTTCTCTTTAGATTAACCCTTTCACCGCCAGAAAAATTACTAATAGAAAACATTTTGAAGAACCATATCAAAATAGGACATATTTTTTGTAAGTGTGGACATCCTACTATAATGAAGCCAATGAAGGACAACCTCAATCCGACCTGTGATTGCTCGAAGGGTCATTCAATTATGACGTCATTGATCTTCAGGTACCACTACAAAGTCCGTTATTGAGATAGAGTAATACATGGATATATTACTCTATCTCTAGTCGAAACGAAAATATTAATTCAATGTCACGTGATCCATCTTCAAGAATCTCTTGGAAAAGAGTCCAGTTGAAATATATGTATTTTAAAAAGTTCTTTTTTGACCACAGCCACAGGCCCATAGACATAATACAGATAGACTAGACAAGCGGGCCTTCTTTGCGTCACGCTATTAGAAAGAGACCAAGGAGGTATACCTATCTCTCTCTACTTTCGCCTGCGCTGCTATATATGTCTTCATCCCACTCTTTTTTTTGCACTCGCGTAACTCGTAAGTAAGACAAGGATAGGTTACCTCCTGCCTTTCTTTCTCTCTCTTCGCAGCGTGACGGTTTCACTTACATAATTATGCTCAGGGGTGAATTCGCGTTTTTGAATTATTTTGGTGTTTTTTTTTAAAAGTATGTGGAAATGCGTGCAAAACCATGAAAAAAATTAGCACATAAAATTTCCTTTCAGAGCCTACAAAAGTCCTCAAAATTCGTTATGCTAATCAAAAGTTATTGGGCCGTAAATTTTTTTATAAGAAATGGTAATGATATTGAGCAGCCTGGTAATGACTTTTATTTAACGGTAATGACTTTTTGTTAGTGGGAATGACAAAATTTAATGTTAATCAAAAAATTTTTAAAGCCGTGTGTATTATAGTTATGTCTATAAGTTGCATATGAAGATAAAAAATGTTAAGCTAAAACCACTAATTAGAGTATTATTGGTAACGAGATTGGCAGTAATAAATTACGCAATTTTATTCTAAATATGAATTATTAGTTCATGGAAATAAAATTACCTCTGGTATTTGATCTGGTATTGAATTTGAAATTTTGTGGGGAATGTCTGTTAAAATTATAAATAGTATAAAAGATGTGATAGACCCTTATTTAGCTAGGTTAGTAAATAAATGTGTAAATCTAGATACTTTTCCAGATCTAATGAAGTACAGAAAGATCATACTGATTTTTAAATCTGGGGACAAAACAGGCCTTAATAATTACAGACCTATTTCTATTTTACCTACGGTCTTCGAAAATAATTAAGTTAAATTAAACGCTGAAGCACTTCACCGCTTGTAATTTACTCCACCCTGAGCAATACGGTTTTACCGAAAGCCGTAATACAACAAATGCAGGTGCTAGGCTTCTCAAACTTATCTTTGAGACCTGGGAGAATTCACAAAATCCCATAAAGGGTATTCTGTGACCTGTCTAAGACGTTTGATTGTGTTGAACACTAAACATTACTACTTAAGCTACTACTACAGCATCAATAACAATTCACTTAACTTGATTGTGTCGTATTTGACGAGTAGAATCTAATGTGTTAGTATAAATGATAACAAGTGATCGAGATCTCAATCTGTGATGGGTGTACCACAGGGCTCGTTTCTGGGCCCCTTCCTTTTTCTAGTATACTTAAATGATCTGCCGTATTAAATTAAGAAATATGCAGACATTATCATATTTGCTGATGTCACTTCTCTTATATTTAAGACGAATAGAAATAAAATAATTGACGATGTAAAAGTTCTCAGGTGTGTTTGTCACACCGGTTTACTACAAATAATTTACTGATAAATGCTAAAAAACTAAGTATATAGAATGTTTGCTACCAAATGGAATAATACGAGACAGTCCCCTTTAACACGTACAGCAGTACCAAGCGCGTCACTTCACTCTGCGACTAGTAAAAAAAGTCCGGTTTATATTTGATTCACATTATAAGTAATGAAATTATAACTATGGAAAAATCCACGGTTTTCTTGGGTGTCACCTTAGATTCTAAACTACAATGGGGCAATCATATATCGGCTTAGTTAGTTAATGCCATTAGAAAGATAAGACAGTTTACTGATGTAGAAATTGCTAAACTTGTTTATTTTGCACACTTTCATAGCCTCATGTCCTACGGTATATTGATATTATTGATGTGGAGTGCAGAGGCTGACATTGATGCGATATTTGTTTTGCAGAAAAGGGCAATTAGGACCATCTATAATTAAAATTACGCCACTACCTGCGGGAGAGATTTAAAGAAATAAGCATATTAACAGTAACATCTCAATTTATTTACAATTATATTTTATTCATAAAGAAACAACGGCGGTTGGTTCAAGCAAAATAGTGATACGCAAAATCATCAAACTTGAAACAGACATACTTTTGGTTACGGATTATTTTCACCTACGTAGAGTACAACGTTCTTTTGAGGGGCTCTATGTACGTTTTTACATTAAATTACCTAAGTACATGATTTGCTTATTCAAATGTATAAGAGATCTCTGAAATCCCAGCCAGTAGGCAAAGGATATTATAGTATAAATGAATATATTATTGACAAAGATGCATGTAAATTAGCAATGCATCCAGTTCCGCGTCAGTTAGAACATCTTGTGTAATAATTTCATTATTTTAAAAGATGTGCTGTGGAGTTTCTTTACGGATTTCCTTCTCCGTGACAAAGCATCGTTCCGAAATGCTGTTAGATTTAAAAAATGACGTTCATAAGTGTATCAGTGATATCGACATGAATAAGATTATTTCATCTTATTTCATTAAATTTTTTGGAACGAAGTTCCTTATCGCGCGTTGCGAAAGGGGGCTAGGCGGAAAATTTGGTAACGAAAAGTTGTAACGACACTTTTTGCCATCATTAGTCATTATAACTCGTGCGGCGTCGTTACATGTCGTGCGGCGTGCGCATGTTTCTCTGTTTGTTCTCTCTCTCTCTTATAGAAAGCAAGCCAGATATTTTCGTTTCTTGCAGTAAGTACTAGGATAGCAAAAACATGCAGCAAGTGTGCCAAAACAAATCTGGGGTATTAAATTTCTCATCGGCTTTGTTCACGTAGTAGCTTGCTACTAACGAGGACACTTTAATTTATTTTTCTTTTCAGAGAATTTTCTTCAGAAACTTTTCTTTATTTTATTTTCTTCTTATCTCTTTCTTTGTTCTCCTCTTCGTACAATGCACAATCTCCTCTGATTTCGTTTTATCTCCTCCGTCTAGCAATTTTTTGTTTCTCTTAACGGTTTTGGCCTTTATTTGCATTAAATTTTCGTTTATAATTTATTTTACTAAAAAGATATTGCAAAATTAAAAAGTTTTGTAGATTCTTTACCATCAACTTGTAGCTCAAATTTAATTTACAACACACATATCAAAAATTTATCGTTGAAAAAGAAATTGCTAGGTCTCATTACTCAATCAAAATTGATTTCAAAATCCCCAATCGTCATTACCATTCACACAAAATCATTCCCATTTACAAAAAAACAAATGGGAATGATGCATATGGTAATGATATTTTTTTCTTTTTTGCTTAAAATTCATTTTGTTATTCATTAATTTATGAACTCTTTGTGCCAGTGACAATCATGTTCCTATTACACATACGTGTGGAGTATGAAAATTAATTTATAATTTATATTTACCTTGTAAGTCCAGTACATGGCGATGATTCAAAATCGGAACAAAGTACTGAACGTCGTTGTTTTTCATGAATAAAAGTTGTTTCTCCATGCAGCAGTAAAAATTTGGCCTGTTCCACTTTTTACAGTGGACCAGACGAGGAGAAACGAGGGGTACTTTATAGCGTAGCCCAAAAAACATTTGAGAAATATAACGTTTGACGGTACTGACATGGAGTTGACGAATTTTCGTGACTAAATTTTAATTGATGTTTTTTACTAGTTCTGCACTGCTGATTCCATAATATTATATGTTATAATGTACCTAATTAAATATTGTCTCAAAATATAAAATTAAACACGCAATGTGTAAGGCAGGTTTTTCAAAAAATATTTTGGAATATCTATAACAGCAATTTCCCTACAAATGGTAATGATGTTTTGGGTGTGTTATTCAATTTTTTTATATAAATTTCTTCAAATAATGTAATGAAATATGTGGGCGCTTATGTAAAAATATGTATAAAAGCAGTTTCAAAAATAAAAAATTATAAAAGTAGTAAATTAAATTTTTTATCAATCGGAACATCTTTTTTGTGACTTTGGCGAATTCACCCGATACCTTGCCTAGTCTATCTGTAATTATGTCTATGCACAGGCCACAGAGTACAGCACTTATCTGACACAGTGTTGCCAACTTAGTGGAATTTCCACTAGATCTGGTGGTTTCGACACCCCTTTTAGTGGGGATATTTTGATTTTAGTGGCTAGTGGATTTTCTAGTGGATAAGATTTTTTCATTTAGTGGTAGAGCATGACATTTAACCACTAGGACGATTTTACAAAATTACTTTTGATTTGAAACTCATTTGGCAAAGATGAGAGATAAAATACTCACTACAAGTATAGTAATCTGTGCTCCACGCAGTGACGAAAAGATAATCCGTAGGGGTATTCAGTTCATTGTTTTGATTTATGAACTAAAAACAGATTGCCCAAAGACTTAAAACTCATGGAAAGTATAAAATACCAGGCAAGTGCGTGTCAGGCCATGCACAATGTAGTAATTTTATCGACTATTACTCATTATCTACTTAAGCTAATATAGCCATGATAGTTTTCCTTGTAAATTCATCATCATAAATCTATTTTTGAAAATTTTTTCACTTGCCCAACTCCAACCGTTTAGCCGGCAGAGGGTCCCCCTTGACTCTAACCAAAATTAGCAATTTAAAGCCAAATATTTCCCAAGCGGACCTCTAATTGCTAAAATGGTCTTAGAAGACTGATAATATTTTTGGAAGACCTTTTCAACGATACCACACTTTCATGTACCCTATAGTACGGGACGAATAAAAAATTCATCCTCACGTTCACTGTAGGGGAGATAACCTGAAAAAATGTTTTTCAATATTTTATTTTACGATTCTGGAGTTTTAATAAATATCCATGCCAAATTACAGCTTTCTAGTACTAAGGGTGTCGGTGCTTTGCTTCAGACAGACGGACGGACAGACATGACAAAACTATGGATTCCGATTTTACTTCGGAACCCTAAAAATTGGAAGTAAAGAAATTTATTCCTCGCAATCTACGATCTGAATCCAATTCTTCTGAAAGATGATCTATCTTTAACAAATTCAGTTAGTTAAATTCAAATTCAATTCAATTCATGTAAGCAACACTGATACACTTAAGCACATCATTTTATTTTTCTATATTTTTTTAGTTTTTTAGTGGTTTTCTGCCTTTTCTGGTGGTGCATTTAGTGGGATTGTTAAAATAAAGTTGGCAACACTGATCTGACATGTTCCTTGCATCAGTGATCAGACTCATCTCGGAACAAAAGTGTCAAAGACGTCAAAGTCAATGAATGAAAACTGTGATGCTATCAAGGCAATTGATACAACATGGCTTCAATAAACTGAATGAATCTTTATTCATTCTTCCCTAGGTTCCTTGTTCCTCCCCCTCCCGTGGCTGAAATCATAGAGTAACTTATATCTTATATCTGAAATATTGACTATTGTTTTGTTTCAAATGAATCATGTTGTGAAATGAACGAAAAACTACAAATTGTTTTGAGGATACCTACCTACTGAAGATGGTCCATAATCCTCATTCGATTTAATATTTGTTATTTTGTTGCAATAATTACCACTTTACCATTAACTAGCACCATTACAGGAAGCGATCGGCATGGCAAGTAAAGAACATCAACAGTTAGCCAATTTTTTAAAGGAAGTGCACTCTTCTTTACGAAAATCAGTTACTTTAGTGGGCGCAAATGAAGCATGGCGCAAACATTGCAAAGATACACAAGTTTTGGTTGCTTACGCTCAATCTATGGAGACATTAGCCACAAAGCATTGGGAAGAGAGATGTTTTGATGAAACATGTCCAGCTACATCTCGCATCAGATGGTGTTCTGATCTGGCTTCTGATTATTTTGTTAAGAAGTCCTTTAAAAAGTATAGGGAAAAAGAAATTCAAATAGGATCCAAAATAAATCTTAAATTAGAAACAGATGAGTCCTTTTCTAATCCAGCTAAACTTATTGATGTAGGCAGCTGTTACAACCCATTTAAAGTGTATGATTTTTTGGATGTCTTGGCAATTGACCTATGCCCTGCAAATGAAACTGTATTACAATGTGACTTTTTAGAAGTCCCAGTTGGACATGAGCAAATCATAGACGACAAGAAACTCAAACAAATCCAAGTAAATAGTTTTGAAATTGTTGCCTTCTGTTTTCTTCTTGAATATATTCCAACTTCAGAACTAAGAATAATTGCTTGTAGAAAGGCTTATAACATATTGAAACCTGGTGGATTGCTTTTGATAAACACCCCAGACTCAAAGCATGTAGGTGCAAATTGTAAACTAATGAAATGTTGGCGTTATACACTGGCTCAAATGGGCTTTGTTCGCATAAAATATGAAAAACTGAAACATATGCACTGTATGGCTTTCCGAAAATGTTTACATAAGGATATAGCAGTGAGATGGGCAACTATACATAAGGAGCCACATATGGAATATAGCATGCATATACCACAGGATTTCCAAAATGAAAAGAATACTGAAAGCACCTTAGATGTATCTACAGAAATAGAAATATCCCTTAAGGATTTTACAGAACTTCCATTTTTTGATCAATAAAACAAATACATAGCATCCAGTTTTTTTGATCTTGATAAACAAGTTAGCAATTGACGGGCATACCTTTTTTGATAAATAAAAAATAAAACCATAAGTGTAAATTATACTATAATTACTTCACCTGTACATGTCATTAACATCACTTAAGTTCTTACATTGAGGCAGTTATTTGCTCAGATAAGTCAACAATTTTTGCTTAGACTAATCTTATTGATAACACTGTTTAATATGAATAAGAATGTATAGATTTAAGTGAGAAAGGACATTACTGCATAAAAAGAATACCTAGTAATTTTTATCTCGAACACACATTCTGTAAAAGAATATAATGAAAATTTTGTCCTTAAACAATTTTTTGTCCTTAATACTCCTATTCATTTCTGTAAAGTAAATTGGCATTCTATCATTTTATACTTTATGCTAAAAATCTAACTAGTTATAAAAGATATTTTAACTTTTTTTCTGGAAATAGCCGGCAAACAAGGTGACGATCCACCTGATGGTAAGTGGCTATCATCGCCCATGAACATCAGCAACACCAAAGGCATCACTGATGCATTGCTGGCCAAGAAAGAAGAAAAAGAAAGAAATGTGAAAAAAAAATGTCAAATTGTTAACACTTGGGAGCTATATTCATTTTTACATTTTTAAATTAGGTTATCAAACATAATTAAATCAATTTCATTTGATACACCACCAAATTAAAAGGTGCAGTTACATGGAGTTCACCCATATTAATATTGTGAGCCTCAGTGTTCATATAATAATGATCACCATTTGAAGTGGAAACACATCCTTAATAACTAAATGAGTTAGCTTACAATAGCTAAAGATTTACATGTCACAACACATTTTAGGTTACTATTATCATTTTACTTCACAGATGAAAATTTAGCTTTACGTTTTTCTAGCTTCTCTTTGTTTTCAATGTCCGACATAATTGCAGAGACAGATTGTCCGAAGCGCTCTGCCCTTTTCTTCAATTTCTCCAAATTACTAGCTAAGGTACCAGAAGTTTCTGTAATAGAGTTTCCAGTACCTATAGAGGCATTCTGACCAAACCTTTGCTTCCTAGCTTCTTTCCTTTCAGCATCAGATACTTTGACAGGTAATCCAAATCGCTTGGCACGCATCTCTAATCTTGTTTTGGGATCTATGTCAGCAGTTATTTTAACTTTATTATTGTTTGCAGTCGATTCTTCTTTAGGAGCAACCTCTGTGCTTTCTTCTGTTTTTGGGCTAGTCACTGTCATAGAAATGTTTCTGTTTAGTACAATTTTTTTTACACCAGGGTCTTTGGTCTCTTGTTTCTCAGTGCCCTTCTCTTTATTATCTTGTGCTAGTTTCCTTTTGATAGTTTTTTGTTGCTTAGGCTGTCCGTTGGCTGGCTTTTCTGGGGACTGTCCGGCAAGCGCTAGTTCCTCGTTGAGCGTGTCCGCGCCTGTGTCATCCAGAATATCAGTTTGACTTTTTTCGTCTTCATAGTCGAGAACTCCATCAGAATCTATTTCATCTGAATCCAAGTTGATATCGCCGTGATCATCTTGAGATAGCGCCGCTTGTAACCTAGCCACCAGCTCTGCTTTGTCTCCGGCGTACGATAATCCGCGTGATTTAAGTTCTTTTCGGAGATCTACTACTTTCATTTTGGTTACATCGGGAACTGTCGAATCAGACATTTTTAATCGGTAAATTATTGAAACAATTGCGATTCAGTTTATCCTGGAACTGTTTATTTTATGTATAAAATACAACACCTATGTACACCGCTAAAAACCTATAAAACAATGCTGTCATGTCTGATGTCATCTGTCAAAACTCAAAATTGGATTGGTCAAACAAAATCAACATCATCAATAGAGTGCCAAGAAAGTACTCTATGCTTGAGACCAAATTTTTTGTCTATAAATAGCACGCGATATTATGTACTCTGTGTTCTGAAGTTAGGCAACACAGATTCATTATGTGACGTCATTATGGCCTGGTTGGGTTAGGTTTGCTTGGAAATTTTTGTTAAAATCTTGTATTTTAGTCTAATTTATGTCGTGCTACTTGTTTTAGATTAGAAATAAAAATAACTGAATTAGTAGCAATAAATCTGGTGCCAAGAAGTGCTCGTTTTGGCGACGTTTTCTGGCGAAAATGAATCGCCATGAAGGTGGGTAATGATAATCAAAATTTGTACGATGCTTTTGTCATTGTAAATTTCTTGTCTTACTGACTAATAAACAGTAAAAAAGATACGGTTTCCGTCGATTTTATTTTAATTTTTCGTTTTATTCGTGCATATTTTTAACAAATCAATGATAATTTTGATGAAATTTCAGGAATCAGCTGTGATTCTTGTTTGAAAAATAACTTCAGAGGACGACGATACAAATGTTTGATTTGCATCGACTATGACTTGTGCGCTGCTTGCTACGAGTCAGGTGCCACCACGAACCAGCATACAACAGAGCATCCCATGCAATGTATTCTTTCTAGAAGTGACTTTGGTGAGCCTTTTGTGTTTCACCTCAATCCAGTCAAGTGGCCTACATTTGAGACTTCTAGTAAAATGAACATTTCGTAGAGTTAACATTAATGGAACAATTCAAAATTTGTATTTCCCAAATTTATTTATATTGTAGGTATTACAATTTTAATTTGTCTCAGTATATTACTAGACCTTAATTACTTCTATTTTTTATGATGACTAAAGTGGTTTGCATTTTGCACTAAGTACTATTGTTGCGTAAAATAATGATTCAATTAAATTAAGATACTATAACTTGTGAAATATTTTCCCATGACACACTAAAGACTTCATATCACATTATTTTAAAAAGTAATAAATAACATTATGGTTTGACACAGAGAATGTATATAATTTGTTTTGGTAATGCGACAGCTATAATTATATGGTCCTTGCTGGGAATATTTGATTATTAATAAGTAAGAAGTCATTATTTTTGTTGGGAAAGAGAGAAATGAATTTTAGTACATTGTATCTGAAGTAATGTGTTTATGGTTTTAGATCTGTATTATGGAGGTGAGACTCTGGCTCTGGAACAACCACAAGCATTCACATGTCCATTTTGCAACCGAATGGGGCTGTCGGACACCGCTCTGATGGAGCATGTCACTGCCGAGCATGCAGACACTACTCTCGCTGTGAGTTCTGAAGTAATGCATACTTTGAAAGGTGTATGTACACAGCATTAAGGAAATCGAACAGGCCCATATTATTTGGCATGATTTTTATAATATTTTGCTACTCTTTTCAAACTAAAAATAGTTATGTCCTAACGTCTAGCATCTAAAGTCTCTCAAATAACAACAAGTGCAAAATCTTAAGATGCTGTTTAAAGAACATGTTCCTGTTAGTCATATATCCTACAACAACTAAATTTGAAACTTAAAATAAGGACTGTTGAATTAAATGAAATTGAGGTTAAAGATCATTGATTTTTGCTGTATAATGGTGATATTTGCAATCTGACTGTACATGTTCAGTTCTTATTGTTGTTGTTGATCCTATATAATAATAAACATGACATTGCATATTAGGCTCTAAGTTCCTTCTGTCAGCATTGTATCAGAACACTGTTGTGTATCAGATCTATTACTTTTGTAGAAACATACAAATATTTTTATACTTATTTAATACAGTCATTTATTAAAATTACTATGGAACGCCACCCATATTTTGCTGCCATAATTAAAGTAACAGCTATGCCAAATATCAGTTACTTCTAAGACCTTAAATATTTCCACGCATGAGTAGGTTCATGACAAAAGTGGCTAACTTTTTTATTGATAGTGCTAAAGTTTGTTAATGTTGTTGATAAAGCTTGTTACATGTATTGTATATAAAGGCATAATATAATGTACAAGTATACCTCGGAGTAACACAGGTAATGATTGAATTTTAGGTGGTGTGTCCCGTGTGTGCCTCCTTACCTGGTGGAGAGCCAAACTTCGTGACTGATGACTTTGCTGGTCATCTCACTCTCGAGCACCGAACTGGACCCAGGGACCTCATTTCATTTCTAATATCCTTTTTAAAACTATCATACATTTAATTATTTGACATCGTAAAAATAATTATTTTCAGTCTGGGCGATGCATTTGCAGATCTTCTGATGTTGCTCAATTGCTCATGTCTATCCGTCACGGTGACTTTACCAACAGCTAGTCTGTCTGCTCATTGATCCGCCCATCAGGCATTTTTGTGCCTATTTTTATGCTAAATATTTTTTTAATACAAAGTTTTATTTATTTATACTTTTAGTGTTCAATTCTTTGGTAAGTCAAGTAAAATATTGTGAATCAGTATTTAGTTACAAATCAGTAATTACTTGGATCAACGGGGTTAATCTTAAACTATAAAAACGTTTTACATTGTGCTATATTAGATAATGTAATCATGTTAGGGTTGTTCGACTTGATACTTCTGTGGCTTCCGCTGTTTTCATTATATTTTGCACCAAGGTCACCATTGTCATCGTAATTATGCATTTTATATCCAGTATTTGCAGTTCTAAGTACCTATTACTTCCTTTTAAAACTTAAGTTCCTTGGGAAAATATGCTAATGATTACGACACTTGCTGAATTTCGCAACATGATATTTTACGTACTACAACTCAAGGTTACTATTAACTGAGTATGCTTGTTTCTCTATGTTACTATTAACTCAGTATGCTATGTTTCTCACTTAAGATTCTCATATGATTTTTTGTTCGAATACACAAACGGACGTAAACGTATTCGTTCGCGTTTGAGTGCAACTAAAATTTTGGAACCTCACCAACTTGGATTGGAATCCTGGCAAAAGAAAGCAAAATAATACAAACAGAAAAATGGGGTGTTCGCAGTAAAAATATCAACTTGAGTCTTAATCAATCAGTCAATACCTCCAATCAATTAATCAATCAAATCAATTAGTCAAAAATTGAAAATTTATTCATTCATTGTTAATTGATTCTACCACCGGTTCAGAAAGGTGTTTTGTCATTGAGGGGAAGAAAGTAAGACAAGTGTGTTTACATTACATATATGTAGAGAGCCAGATAAGTCTGCGCGTGGAAGAGTTTTATGTAGAATATTTGTGGCATAATATTTTAGAGAGGTAGTTAATATCGGTCAGTGCTGTACATAGTATTCCTTGACTCGTCCTCACGATGAGCCCAGCGGCATCCGACACGGCGGAGTGCGCCGCATCCCGCCCTCCGGCCGCGGCGTCAGTCGCGCGCGTCGCACCAACATGCAGTTTAGGTAACTATTATATATGTGAACATAACTACTTTCTTTCGTACTTGTTCTTCTCTCTTTCTTGGCGCTGAAGTCTGAAGTCGAGACATCTTCAGAGATGTCTTGGAATAGGATAGGCTTTTAGTCCAATTTTACCCCGAAAGAACGGAAGTTTGCGCGTTAACCACTAAAAAATCCCCCTTGTCATAGCACCACAGTATCAGAACATTCCCCTTAATAACAATAAGAGCATTACTCCTAAGTGTCGACATTTCGTTAGAAATTCAATTTCGGGATCACTTGGTCGGTAAGGCTAAACTAGCCTTAGAGAAGTTGGAAGTGCTCAAAAAAGTCAAGCGGTACTTTACGCCTGAACACAGGTTGTTCCTATATAAATAAATAAACGCTTACACACTCATATCGTTATATGAAGCGCAAGTGCGACCGCACAATTACTGTACTACTGGAGTACCACCTTTGGACCGGAGCCCCAACTAGTCAAATGGATCCTTTCAACCAACCAATCAACGCGAAGCTATTCACCTTGTCGACATTCCTAAATTCACAGACAAATTAGAATCGTTTAAGTTGAGGAGACATATAGGCTCTCTCTGCGTATTTTACATAGGGTTCTTCAAGAAGCGGGTCTGTCGCTTCCTATATATGTATACTAGCTGACCCGGCGAACTTCGTATCGCCTAAGAATGTAACAAATCAGAAATCATTAAAATCGGTACAGCCGTTCTTAGCCGTTACAGTTTCTGTGTGCTCCTCCCTCTCCATCTCACGCTCCCGCTCCCGCTTTCACTCCTGCTCCCGCTCCCGCTCCCGCTAATCTATCAACTACATACTTATAACAAAATTTTACCTTATCCCATAGGAACAGGTCTATTTTCCGGGATAAAAAGTATCCTATATCCATCCCCGAGCTTTATTTTATATCTGTATAAATAACTAATCTATCAACTACATATAACAAAATTTTACCTTATCCCACAGGAACAGGTCTATTTTCCGGGATAAAAAGTATCCTTTGTCCGTCTCCTGATTCTAAGCTACCTCCTCACCAATTTTCAGCCAAATCGGTTCAGTCGTTCTTGAGTTATAAATAGTGTAACTAACACAACTTTCTTTTATATATATAGACTAGCTGTTGCCCGCAGCTTCGCATGCGGAAATTATGCTTATCATATTTGTACCCCTTGCAGAAGAAAATTTAAAAACAGGTTAATTTATATGGAAGTACTTATATTTAGGAATTTATATACTGAAACGTACGATATAATCACAAATCATTCTTCCGGGAACGAATTTTAAAAAATAAACAACATTAGTTAACATTAGTTTTTTCTTTTTCATGAAAAAATTTGAAAAACTCGAAAACATGTATTTCATCAATTAAATGAGGAATTTTTGTTGCAAATTTAAAGCAAATCGTTGATATTTCAAAATATTGCACACTAAGTTTCATCTTGTTTCCGGTGAAAACTTTTAATTTTATCGGGACGAAAAGTTTTTTAAAACGTGATCCAAAGTATGAGGAACAACATAACTAATTTCCGTCGAAATCAGTTCAAGGGTTCATGTAATGCCCGAACATACAAACAGACAAACAGAGAATAATTTTAAAAACAAAATTTTTGGTGTTCTAACACGTTATTGAAGTGCCCCTAACCGAAATTTTGAAAAATATTATATGTACAGAAAAACTGGCTCTTGAGTTTCATTAGAAAAAAAACAAAAAGGTCCCGTTATTTCCATCCATCCAGGAGTTACATATCTTGTCTCGAAGTATAACACCACCAGATCCTAAATGGATCAATGATGAACTGGTTTTACGATGTCAACATGAACAGTACAAATATTTTTAAAAACGGTTCTGTTGTTTCCATTTGGACACTCCTTCTCCCTCTCCCGCTCCCACTCCCTCTCCCGCTCCCACTCCCTCTCCCACTCAAACTCTCTCTCTCTCTCTCCCTCTCCCTCTCCCGCTCCCTGTCCCTTTCCTTCGCCCGTTCACGGACCCTCTCTCGCTTCCTGTCCCTCTCCCACTTCCAGTTCTTCTCTCGCACTCGGTCCCTCTCCCGCTTTCTGTCCCGCTCCCTCTCCCGCTTCCTGCCCCTGTCCCTCTCATTCCTCTCCCGCTCCCTGTCCCTCCCCTCTCCTTCTCCCGCTCCCGGGTCCTCTCCCGTTTCCTGCCCCTCTCCCTCTCCCGCTCCCCGGCCCTCTCCCGCTCCCTGTTCCTCTCCCGTTCCCGGTCCCTCTCTCGCTTCCTGTCCCTCTCTCCTCCCCCTACCGTCCGTAAAGTCCTCTACACAATTTTTTTGTTTCTCACTATAAGCTTACATATTAATTTTCATATTTCTGAGTTCGAAAATGACAAAGTTCTGGAAAAACTTGCAACCTCTTTATTTACCTCTTAGGGGATGAAATTCCAAAAAACCTGTTACAGTTAATTTTTGATTTATTTTTATATTTCTGAGTTCGATATTGACGAAGTTTCGTACAAATTTACATCCCCTTTTACCCCTTAGTACTTTTTAACTTCAAAAATGACGAAGTTGCGTACTAAGTTCCATCCAAGAAATTAACCCTTTAAGGGATGATTTTCCCAAAAAATGTATTGAAGTTAACTTTTGTTTATTACTATAAACATACATAAAAATTTTCATATTTATAACTCTAAAACTGACGAACCTGATTTATATGTAAAAGACTTCTAACCCCTATTTTTAGGGGATGAATTTCAAGAAAACAGTGAAACAGTTATTTTTTGTGTCTAACTATAAGCTTATATACAAATTTTCACCCTTCTTACTTCAAAACTGACGAAGTTCTGATACAAACTTGAACAACCTTATTCAACCCTTTAGGGGTTGATTTTCCCAAAAAATACATAACTTTTAAATTTTGTTTCTAATTTTGAACTAATATATAAATTTTCATGTTTTTAACTTCAAAAATGACGAAGTTACGTACCAAGTTCCATCCAAGAAATTAACCCTTTAAGGGATGATTTTCCAAAAAAATGTGTTGAAGTAAACTTTTGTTTAATAAACATACATAAAAAAATTCATACTTATAACTCTAAAACTGACGAAGCTGATTTATATGTAAAAGACTTTTAACCCCTATTTTTAGGGGATGAATTTCGAGAAAACAGCGAAACAGTTATTTTTTGTGTCTAACTATAAGCTTATATACAAATTTTCACCCTTCTTACTTCAAAACTGACGAAGTTCCCATACAAACTTGAACAACCTTATTCAACCCTTTAGGGGTTGATTTTCCCAAAAAACACATAACCTTTAAATTTTGTTTTTAATTTTGAACTAATATATAAATTTTCATGTTTTTAACTTCAAAAATGACAAAGTTGCGTACTAAGTTAAATTGAAGAAATTAACCCTTTAAGGGATGATTTTCCAAAAAAATGTTGAAGTTAACTTTTGTTTATTACTTTAAAAATACATAAAAAAAATTCATACTTATAACTGTAAAACTGACGAAGCTGATTTATATGTAAAAGACTTCCAACCCCTATTTTAGGGGATGAATTTCGAGAAAACAGTGATAGTTATTTTTTGTGTCTAACTTTAAGCTTATATACAAATTTTCACCCTTCTAACTTCAAAACTGACGAAGTTCCCATACAAACTTGAACAACTTTATTCATCCCTTTAGGGGTTGATTTTCCAAAAACACACATAACTTTTAAATTTTGTTTCTAATCTTAAACTAATACATAAATTTTCATGTTTTTAACTTCAAAAATGACGAAGTTGCGTACTAAGTTCCATTGAAGAAATTAACCCTTTAAGGGATGATTTTCCAAAAAAATGTATTAAAGTTAACTTTTGTTTATTACTATAAACTTACATAAAAAATTTCAAATTTATAAATCTAAAACTGACAAAGTTGGTTTGTATGAAAGTGACTTCTAACCCGTATTTTTACCCCTTAGGGGATGAATTTCCAAAAATCCGTTCTTAGTGGACATCTCCTTAGCATAAACTATCTCCCTGCCAAATTTCATGTTAATCGGTTCGGCAGTTTCTGAGATTTTTTGTTTAATCAGCGGTGTGTCGCTTTTCAATTTTATATATATAGACTAGCTGTTGCCCGCAGCTTCGCATGCGGAAATTATGCTTATCATATTTGTACTCCTTGCAGAAGAAAATTTAAAAATAGGTTAATTTATATTGAAGTACTTATATTTAGGAATTTATATGTATACTAAAACCTACGATACAATCACAAATCATTCCTCCGGGAACGGATTTTGAAAAATAAACAACATTAAAATTAATTTGTTTTTTTCTTTTTTCATAAAAATTTTTGAAAAACTCGAAAACACGTATTCCATCAATTAAATCAGGAACGTTTGTTGCAAATTTAAAGCAAATCGTTGATATTTTAAAAATATTCCATACTTTTTCATACATCTAGTTTCCGGGGAAAACTTTTATTTTTTTCGGGACGAAGTTTTTTAAAACATGAGCCAAAGTATAAGGAACAACTTAACTAATTTCTGTCGAAATCAGTTCAAGGGTTTTCATGTGATACCCAGACAGACAAACAGATAGACAGATAGACAATTATTTTAAAAACTAATTTTTTGGTGCTCTAACACGTATTGAAGTGCACCTAACCGAAATTTTGAAAAAATGTTTAATGTACAGAAAAACTGGCTCTTGAGTTTTATTAAAAAAAATAAAAAAGGTTCCGTTATTTCCATCCATCCAGGAGTTACATATCTTGTCTCCAAGTAACACCATCAGATCCTAGATGGATCAATGATGAACTGGTTTTACGATGTCAACATGAACAGTAAAATATCTTTAAAAACGGTTCTGTTGTTTCCATCCGGACACTTACACTTCCGCACCCACTTCCTCCCCCCCCCCCCCCTCTCTCTCTCTCTCTCTCTCTCTCTCTCCCTCCCTCCCTCTTCCGCTTCCTGTCCCTGTCCTTCTCTCTCCCTCTCCCTCACCCACTCTCGGGCACTCTCCCGCTTCCTGTCCCTCTCCCTCTCCCGCTTCCGGGCCCTCTCCCGCTTCCTGTCCCTCTCTCCCTCTCCCACTCCCGGGCCCTCTCCCGCTTCCTGTCCCTCTACCTCTCTCTCCCTCTCCCCTCTCTCTCTCCCATTCCCGGCCCTCTCTCGCTTCCTGTCCCTCTCCCCTCCCCCTCCCGTCCGTAAAGTCCTCTACACAATTTTTTTGTTACTCACTATAAGCTTACATATTAATTTTCATATTTCTGAGTTTGAATATCTTGAAAAACTTGCAACCTCTTTATTTACCTCTTAGGGGATGAAATTCCAAAAAAACCTGTTACAGTGAATTTTTGATTTATTTTCACATTTCTGAGTTCGATATGGATTCGTATAAACTTACATCCCCTGATTTTACCCCTTAGTGGATTAATTTCTGAAAAAAACCCGTTATAATTAATTTTTGTTTCTAATTATAGGTTAATATATAAATTTTCACATTACTGAGTTTGAAAATGACGTAGTTTCTTAAATATTTACAACCCCTTAGTATAACCCCCTATGGGGATGAATTTCGAGAAAACCGTGATACATTTAGTTTTTGTGTCTAACTATAAGCTTATATACAAATTTTCATCCTTTTTACTTCAAAACTGACGAAGTTGCCATACTAACTTGCACTCCATTAATTAATTAACTCTTCAGGGGAGGATTTTCCAAAACAACACATTACTGATTGTTTCTAATCTTGAGCTAATGTATAAATTTTTATGTTTTAACTTCAAAAATGACGAAGTTGCGTAGTATGTTCCATCCTCTAAATTAAGCCTTTAAGGGATGATTTTTGAGCTAAATTTTAACTTTAGTTCATAACAATAAACTTACATAAAAATTTTCATATTTATAACTCTAAAACTGACGAAGTTGATTTGTATGTAAATGACTTCCAACCCCTATTTTTAGGGGATGAATTTGAACAAAAATGTGATACAGTTATTTTTTGTGTCTAAGCTTATATACAAATTTTCACTTACTTCAAAACTGACGAAGTTGCCATATTAAATTGCACACTCTTTAGGGGCTGATTTTCTAAAAAACTCATTACTATTAAATTTTGTTTCTTATCTTAAGCTAATATGTAAATTTTCATGTTTTTAACTCCAAAAATGACGAAGTTGCGTACTAAGTTCCATCCAAGAAATTAACCCTTTAAGGGATGATTTTCCAAAAAATATATTAAAGTTAACTTTAGTTTATTTTTATAAACTTACATAAAAATTTCATATTTATAACTCTAAAAGTGACGAAGTTGGTTTCCAACCCCTATTTTTAAGGGATTAATTTTGAGAAAACGGTGATACAATTATTTTTTGTGTATAACTATAAGCTTATATACAAATTTTCACCCTTCTTACTTCAAAACTGACGAAGTATCCATACTAACTTGTACAGCCTTATTCAACCCTTTAGGGGTTGATTTTCCAAAAAAACACAACTTTTAAATTTAGTTTCTAATCATGAACTAATATATAAATTTTCATGTTTTTAACTTCAAAAATGACGAAGTTGCGTACTACGTTCCATCCAAGAAATTAACCCTTTAAGGGATGATTTTCGAAAAAAATTTGTTAAAGTTTACTTTTGTTTATTACTATAAACTCACATAAAAAAATTCATATTTATAACTCTAAAACTGACGAAGTTGGTTTGTATGAAACTGATCTCCAATCCCTATTTGTACCCCTTAGGGGATGAATTTTCAAAAATCCGTTCTTAGTGGACGTCTCCTTGGCAGAATCTATCTCCCTGCCAAATTTTATCTTAATCGGTTCGGTAGTTTCTGAGATTTTTTGTTTAATCAGCGGTGTGTCGCTTTTCAATTTTATATATATAGATTATAACTCTACTAATGTCCATGGGCGGCGACGGTGTACACTTACCTTCAAGTGACCCGTCTGCTCGCCTGTCATCTCAAAACTTAAAAAAAATGAACAAGATGTCGGCCAAAGTCATGTCTTTTTTATGGAAGTAGCCGACAAACGAGCTGACGATCCACATGACGGTAAGTGGCTATCGTCGCCCATGGATATCTGCAACAGCAAAGGCATCACTGATGCGTTGCCGGTCAAGAAAGAGACGAAAACGAAAGAGAGTCTGTGTGATGCATTGAAGTACTAAAGTACTAGAACAGACATCGTGAACAAAGTTTGTATCGCGCCGCCGCGGCGCCGCGCCGGGAGGTTCTATTAAATTAAAAATAAGTTAAAATCGAGCCCCCATTCTCTTTTCAAAATCGACTGAATCTACTGAAAACACATTACGCAAACATCGGGTTCGCGGTGTCGATTCTATACGCTAGTAATAACAGTTCAATAGTATAACGTCTATGAAGTGTAACCGTGCGTCGTATCCGCCCGCTGGTCTAGCACGAGCGGCGGCATCTCCTCGCTGTCGCCGTCGTCGCGCGACGCGGTGGTGGACCCCATCGCGGAGCTGCTGTCGCAGCTGTCGGGCGTGCGGCGCGGCGCCGGCCAGCCCGGCACGCCCAGCCAGCTGCAGCAGCTGCAGATGCAGCTCCAGCTCGAGCGGCAGCAGGCCACTGTGAGTCTACACTTAGTTCGCAGGCCTTTAGCCGATGCACATGGTCATAAGCCCTTAGCAATATTTTACTGTGATTTGGTCGGAGGTATCCATTTTAAAATTGTATGTTGAAATTTAAAAAAAATGCTCATTTCAGATTTTAGTTTCATAATGACTGAATTGATTGGATTCATAAACTTCTTTCCCATTTGATAGCTGTTAATAGCCGAGCAACATTGAACATTAGTCAAACGTGATGTCATGACAAACTATGAACGTATGTTACGTTCAACTAATTGCTATTTTTCGAAATTCATAAAACGTGAATGATTTTCAATTTGTAGGCAAATACTCTCTTTAAAGAAGCGCCCTAAGAGCCCTACCTCACCGGGACGCCATGGAGACGTCGCCGGCGTAGTTGCCACGGCTACCTTTGGCGTCCGAAGGTAGCCAAATAGAGTAGCCATGGCTTCTCTTCAGTCAGTTTGATTATGATGTCTGGAATGGACGTAAAAAGATCGCGCTTATTTGTTACGTGTTTAATGGCCCCGTTGCCAGCTCGCCAGAGTATCCAGTCTCCACTCAAGGAGCCGTTATTTGTGGCCAAGTGAGATAGTCGCCATACATTTCAATATAAACTGTTTGGATACGTGGCCGGCGACGTCGCCTTGGCGTCCCAGTGAGGCAGGGCGCTAAATGTCACAAAGTACACAAAGTAAAAGATGTTTGCAGGTTATACCTAGTACAAAACTTTTTATGTTTTGTGTAACAGAATGTAATTTGTACGTGAGGTATGATTAAACTTTGCTAATAAAAAAAATCTGGAATATTAAACATTACGAAAGGTCTTTGCATCATGCCCTTCATACTTAACTCTGTTGCTCTGTGTACGTGATCGAGACAGCGGCAGTAACGTGTGTTTGTGTGTGTTGTACGCGCAGGCGGCCCGCCAGCAGCTGGAGCGGCTGCCGCGGCGCGCGGCGGGCGCGGGCGGCGCGGGGGGAGCGGGGGGCGCCGGCAGCGCGGCCCCGCCCCCCGCGCCGCAGCCCGCCGCCAACCCCCCCCAGCAGACTGACCTCGCTGACTCGCAGTTCCTGCTGGCCGGCTTCCTCGGTAACTAAATTATTTGTTATGTTGTTATGTAGTAGCTGGATGGGACATGGTCGACATCGCTAACCAGAAAGAACGCGGAGGATCCGTAGCGCATTAATCTTTCCAAAACGTACCTTTAAAAATTAAAAAGTCGAACTTTGAAATTTAAGACTCAATGAACAACATGCGTCGTCAATAAACTGTCTAATAGAAGTTAAGTTTGAGGTTACCGTTTTATGTAGGATTCTAACGCCCCAACTCAGAGTCACTAACGGTGGCTTTAATCCCTCCCTAGTACGGAATTTGTATGGTGATTCTTTACTAAGGAGCGATTAAAGTAACAGTTGAGTCTGAGTTGGGGCGTAAGCCATTAAACCCGCCATTCAACAGTCATCTGGCAGAGCCTGAGATTTCAGTCATGTGACGTTATTGCATTAATTTACTAAGCGTGTCCCACCAGAGCTTGGGTAGCGAAGCTTCGGTGCTCCCCATTTTAAAATTGTAATAAAATAATCATGTTTTGATATTTACCTCTACAGGTGCGACGGAAGGCACCGACAGCGTCGAGGCGGAGTCTCGCGCGGCCTTGCTCCGCGGGCTGATGCTGGCGTCTCTGGGCCGCGCGCCCCCCGCGCCCCCGCCCGCGCCGCGCGCGCCGCCCTCTCCCCCCGCGCCCCCCGCACTGCCGGCGCCCCGCGCGCCCTCCACCCCCGCGCCGCCCGCGCCCCTCGCACCCACGGCGCCGCTGCCGCGCACCAAGCCGCAACCGCGCACCAAGGTAGACGCCCACTACCCGCAATCATGATCGCAGTAACCGAAGGCGCATCCGCTTACCGACCGATGAAAATATGTTTTTACATCCGCGCTCGCTGAATAATCGGTGAGCTAGTTCTAAACTTCATCGCCGCATCGTGCAGTGGTGAAGTGGTAATTTTTTCGGAGTCCCATTCAACGCATACAGATGTTTTATTAAAACAAGTTTAATGTACTGACCCATAGTATTGAATGGTTGTCTGTAATTGAAGCTCAGTAGGCTATAATGGGCGTGTTGTGTGTGTGACTGTGTGTGTGGTGGCAGGAGGCGGCGGCGCGCGCGCACACAGCGGCGCGGCAGCTGCCCGAGGGCAGGTAGGGGCGTCCCCGTCGCCCCGCTGCGCCCGCCGCGCCCCTCCGCGCCCCTCCGCACTCCGCCAGGGACAGCCGCCGTGTACAGTCGTCGGTAGATAAAACTATTTAATGTTTATTCGTTAGGTATTACGGTAGTCTACGTATTATTATTTATCCCGGATGGGCGAGCCTCGCGGCCGCCGTTAGTGAGTATCCGCTGTAAATATAGTCGCAGGCGCGCCGCGGCCGGCAGCCGTCGGACCGGTGACAACGTTAACCGGATTGTACTTCCTTGTTTTCGCTAACACTTATCAGTGGATGCTTATGTTTGTTTTGTTGGCTTTCCAAATATCAGTGTGATTTCCTTTATTATAGAGAATATGTAATAGTTATGAAATCTTCTAACCGATTCGAACTCTGCGAGACGAAGGGTGGTCGTGTAGATTGTTGTTGTTGTAGCGTGAGAGGAGTCACCTGTTTTCATTGTCGTAAACTTTTGTACATGGTTCCCGCACTGCGTTGTTCTAGAGACGTTAATGAAGACCAATTACAGTATTGTCATACTTTTTTATGAGATTATTTATTGCGTATATTGATTAGAAATAATTTATGATAAATATATTTTTGTAACCGCTACGATGCATTGCTAATGTTACATTGACTCCTCTCATTTTAAGGCAGATGAACAGCTACTTACAATCAAATTGTCACTTGCTACACAGAACAAGTGCTTATTAGTTTGATCATTATACTCCAACATTACAAAATGTTTGTATTTACCCTAATTAAATTCTATGATATTTAAATTAATAGTATTTTATTTCATTAAACTTTTAAATTTTATTAACAATAAACTTTTGCACTTTACCCTTTGTTCCTATTTTTTCGATCTATATTTCTCAGGCTCAATGGATCATCACATTGTTTCATAACAATGAAGTAACAGTTTAGCACCTTATTTTCTGTAAACCCGGCCAAGTGCGTGTCAGGTTACGCGAAATAAGGGTTCCGTAGTTGTAAGTTTATAGACTATTATTTATTCATTATCTACTTAAGCTAACACAACCGTTATAGTTTTAATTTTAAATTCATCATACGTGCTGCTACTGCCGTAAATTTTTTCACATACCTAACACCTACTAGTATTTAGTTGGCAGGAGTGGGGGACATTGACTCGTAACCAAAAAACATAGTCGAATATTTCACAAAGGGAACCCTGAATTAAAAAATGGTCTGTGCAGATCCATATAATATTTTTGGTAAACTAGGAGAAAAAAATTTATTAAAAAACAAAACTTGACTGCGTGAACTAAAAAGAAAAAAAAATGGTTGTAAAGTCGGTTTACGGACGGTAGTTTAACGTGACAACGTCATGACAAAGCTCCGCTCCGCTCCGCTCCACTCAACTACGATCGCCTACGGCAACGGCTACGATACGCCGATCGTGTCTTTCTCTCGCTTTTGCCGCTCTCTCGCTCGCGGAACGCTACATTTTTTAGTGCATGCTCCCGGCGTTCATCGTTTTAATAGACGTTATCACGTCAAAAAAATAAGCCCTGTAGTTGTTAAAAGTAATACTGAACAACTAAACCATAAAAGGATTAACAGTTGAGAACCATTCTTCAACCAATCAAATCTTGTTTGTTTTTTCCCAAGCAGGCCTGTAAAATTGAAATGTGCTCCTACTGTTAGGTATATGGTTTTTGTTCAGTAATATTTTTAACAACATTCTAAATTACTGGGCTTATTTTTTCTTTTTAGTTTTTTTACGCAGACGGGTTTTTGTTTTTGAAGTTATACTTCTTTAGGCGCGTTATGAATTAAACGGAAAAAAATATGAAGAGTAAAATTTTAAGATTTGTGACACAAAAGGTGACGAAAAACGTCGATTTTTAACGCGCGTTTCAAACGCTCGTTTTGAAAAATGATTATTATTATATTTATTATATTGTTGTCACAAATCTTAAAATTTCATTCTCATCATTTTTTCCGTTTCTTTCATAACGCGCCTAAAGAAGTGTAACTTCAAAAAATATTTTTAAAGATTTTATTCCACCACCACTTTGTTGTTGTAATAAATATGTAGGTACCTATGTATATCCATGCCAAATTATGCGCTATGCTGAGGCTGAGGATGGACAGACCTACGGAACCCTAAAAATGCTAATGATCCAACATAAGGTGCGATTAAACAATACTGTCAATACATATACATAACATATAAAGGTGATCTTTCATGAGCCACAACAGAGAGCACCATCAAGGTGTTGAAATTTGCAATAAAGTCATACGTTGCTTGCCCATGGAATATTGAAGCTACGTGTATAAAAGCACTATTTGTAAGTAAAGGATATATAGTATTTATACTGTAGAATATGCATGAATACAAACAAATAAAGCGTGATACATCAACGTATTTACTGTAGTATCCGTTTAAAAAAAGTTTATCAAAAAATTACGGGCCGTTACCCGCGCACCCACTGGCTTCACCCACCAGTGGGTGAGCGGGTAATTCGTGTTTACCTTACATGTAGGTACTTCACACATTTAATCGTTATTTATATGGTTTTAAAATTTGTTGAGGAGTTTCCTTCGCCGCTTTTCGATTATGATTATAGAAAGTAAAAAATTAATGATTCAAAAATGTGCAATGACATGGATTTTGTGATTTTGAAGTTAAAAAATCCAAGGTTTATTTCTAAAATTCCTACCAGTGCGGCTTCTTGATGGTTACAGGAATGCAGGCAGCAGCCTTTACTTCAGTAGGTAGGTATATTGCTATAAAAATATGGGTGATCTGCTGCCGTAACCGTAAGCGTAACATCCTGTTGAAAATAATTAGTAAGTGTCAGAAATCGATTTGAGATGGCGCTATCAAGCAATAAAAATCTTAGAAAATATTGTGTTTTGTTTAGAATCTGTTAAATCAGAGTTCCCCAAACTTTTTTGTGTCGTAGACCCCTTGCCATGTTTTTCCGTGTTGGGTAGACCCCCTACTTACCTGATATTGATTTCCTGTAAATTTCTAACTGTAGTGAAGTTTAGTGTTAAAAACTTAAAGTAAAAACACATGTTAATTTATACATTTATTAATTGAATTTAAATTAAAACTACTCAAAACAAAAATTTTGTATGTGGTAAAATATACGTAGCATTCAATAAACATTTTTAACAAGTTAAAAATGTATTGCGACCACAAAGCGAATACCAACATCCTACAACTTACACAATTTTATAAACATATATAATATTTTTTTTACTTCATAGGTACTTTTATAAATAATGTATATGTTTTGATATTATAAGATAGTATGATGTAAGTAAATAGGTACTATCAGTTTATGTGTTGAGATCCACTATCGTGGACCCCCATTTTCATTTCATGGACCCCCAAATTTTTTTTCGCTGACGTAGACCCCTTGCAGGTTGTCATAGACCCCTAGGGGTCGATATAGACCACTTTGGGAATCACTGTGTTAAATGAACGTGACATTGACCATGGATATATTACTCTGACTGTAATATATAACTTCGTAGTGGTACCTAAAGATCGATGACGTCATAACGGAATGACCATTTTTGTATTGTGTCCATGTTATCTATAGTCCCAGGATATATCATTCAATTGTGATTTTTTATAATGGTACAAAAACATCTAATATTAATAATACATATTACAATTTAGATGTCCCGTAATTGTGTACTTTAATTTTCAATTTACTCTTAATGCAATAATTTAAATTCAGTAATTTTGAAGAAATTTTAATAAAATGTATTATTTCAATAATTTATAATTCTTACCACCAGATAAATTACCTATAGAAAACATTTTGAAGACCCTCAATAGGACATAATTTTTCTAAGTGTGGACACCCTACAATTATGACGGACAACCTCCGGCCTGTGATTGGTCGAATGGTCATTCCGATATTACGTCATCGATCTTCAGACACCTCAACAAAGTCTGTGATCTAGATAGAGTAATATATCCATGACATTCATAAAAAAGTTTGATTGATTTGACATATGTCAATCTATCTGTCGTAGATTGTGAATGAATGTGTCAATGTGAATTTGTAATTTTTTTGTTTTGTGGGAAAGAACGGCAAGAAAATTAAGCTGTGAATCTTGGTCTACCTGAGACTGTTCCCAATATTCTGTTATACGCTTGTTGGAATTTAAATTGGTTGTGTTGTTTTAATGGAAATGGAAATGCAGTTATGATAGATGCCGGTAATTAAAAATACACCGCGTAACGTTCGTTATTACATGACGGTATTTTGCGCGGGAAGCCGTAATTCAATATACAATTGTGGAAAGCTTAAAATTTTCTAAGTTCGATCGGGCTACATCCTGGACCAGACTTGTATTTCAGATATTGTAACAATGAGTGATGCACTATCTCATTTAGTTGTTGATGGAAACGAGGTATTGGATTTGAAGTTGGGTAAGTTATAAATGTTATTGTTTAGTGTATTTGTAACCTACACTTGAGTAACTCTCAAATTACGTTTACGACAGTTACAGTAAACAATATTATACTGAAAACAATGTATGTATCCATACCATGTGATATACCTGCATTACAATAGACAGTGTTTTACAGTGAAGTCTGTTGAAGATATTGAAAATGCCGACACAAGCTTCGGGCCCGAAATGTGCCACCAGGTGTTTGGTGAAAACGAGAACATCTTTGGTTATACAGATTTGCACATCAAATTGTATTACAGCGCTGGCAGCCTTCAAACATACCTTGGTATAATGTACTCAGATAAGGTTAGTTCAGTCGAAACTATTGCTTTCATACTTTAAACAATAAGTAAATAATATTATCTAAAGACAAATAATAAAGTAACTCTTATCCTGTCACTATTATTTTATGAGTATTCTAACAGTTAACCTATCTGAGATAGTGATTCATGACTAAAAAACCATTAATCAGAGATATGTGTCACTATTTTTTAAATTTTGTAGATAGATCCAAAGAAATCAGGTGGACTGAAAGCAGATGATGTAGAGGGTGCTCTCAAAAAGGTTCTAGCTCCGGGATACACAACCAACTTAGACCACTTTGTATCAATGTTAGATAAAGACAGGCAGTTTGTTCCACACGGCAAACTTTTGCATTCATTCTCAATTGTTCCTGGTGAGTCCGGTTCCAGTTTTGACTATTCAGTGTTTCCATTATCTTAAATGAATGGTTGTAAATAACCATATAAAAATTGTATTGTTAAAAATTTGCTTATTATATTGACTTTCAGTTCCTGCTATTCTTTAACTTGTGTCTCTATACTTATTACTCAAATGATTATAAATATTGTTGTTTGTGCATATTTTACATTATAATGTACAATATACTCTAATATTTCAATCCCATTTAACATTTGATATTGATTTCATGTTTTATGTGCAGCCGATGGTGGTGAAAAACGCACTTTTGAGGTATATTACAATGAAACATCCAATCCAGGGTTTTTGGCATACCATGAACGCCTGCAGACTTTCCTGCTGTGGTATGTGGACGCCGCTTCCTTTATAGATGTTGATGATGACCAATGGACATTCTTTACAGTGTAAGTATTCTAGTGGGCAAGGATTGTTACTCCATGGAATTACAATGTATTTATGAGTGTGTTTGTATGTATGGCTTGAATTATAATGTGGATGATATACTAGTATTACTTGTAAGCACAATGGTAGAGGTCTATTAGAGATTACAATACAAGTTGAGTCTAATGAATATTTGCAAATGAAAATGGTTTACTCGCCAAGGATTTTGACGACACTGTAGCCTAGTTGTTAGCGACCCTGCCTGCGATGCAATGGGTCCCGGGTTCGATTCCTGGCCGAGGTAGATATTTATGTGACAGATAAATATTTGTACTCGGGTCATGGGTGTGATTGTGATTTGTTATATTATGTGTAGTCCATGCTACTGGCGACATAGGTGAAACATACTGCGGGGGTATGAGTGTGTGTTTATTTATTTTTTTAGGCATGCAGGTGTATAAAAAATATTTAATTACATTTATGTACTATTACTTCTTCTGTGATAAAACTTCATTTTACATTTCTTTGACCAAGGAAGTTTGGAGGTTGGTTTGATATTATCCTTTTTTTATAAGGTAGGCTCAGTTGGAAATGTCGCCACATGCCCAGTGATAGATTCTGAAAGCCATACATACCATGTAATACTATAAAACAACTGTAACAATATTTCATCAAAGCAGTTTAGGGATTAATGAAATTATTGAAATTTGAAATACTCTACAGTATAGAGAAATAACGCAACAGAGTTATTATTTATTTCACCCTTCACCCTGTGGTTTTCACCAACAAAAGGGAAGAAAAGAAAGAACTGGCTCTCAAGCCCCCAGCCGGAACACGACGAGTAGTTTGGAGGCTGACTCATGCTCAAGGGTGGTAGCTATCCAGATGCTATGAACCTATGAACTCATTTTTTCCGCCTCGCTGGGAATCGAACCCAGGACCTTTGGTATAGTAACCATTACGCCACATGTAAACGTAACACCGTATCCATGTTAAAGTTTCGAGAAGTACCAGCGCAGCGAGGGCGGCGCGGGCTACGTGACGGCGGCGTACGCGACCGTGTACCGCTACTACGCCTACCCGCGCCACACGCGGCCGCGCGTCTCGCAGGTGCTCACCTTGCCGCCCTTCAGGAAACTCGGCCTGTGCGCTCAGCTGCTGCAGGTAACACCGGTTTACACTTATTAAGTAGTTAACTAAATTTTAAGTGAATAATTTTTAGTGTGCATCCACACATAATAATTTAGTAAAGCTCTTTAGTTCATACAATTCTACTTTAATTACTTAAGCATTTTACTAAATTTTAACTAAAAAGTGCCTGTCCAAACATGTTAGTGATAAGCCCCGCTCACCTACTTAACAGAAAATAGAAAAATTTCTAAATTACTTGTCTACTTGATCACTAAACTACTAAATTGTCCGTTTACACGTATTAATTTACTTAAAATTTAGTTAACTACTTAATACGTGTAAACCGAACATAACATCGTTTTTAAATGTTAATGCAAGTATACCTACTGCGTATCCAATGGAAAGCGGTGATTACCTTTTCATGGTTGGAAGTTGAAAAAAATAGTCTACCTTCGTCTTTGGGTCACAAAAAAGTATATGAGTACCAAATTTCAACTCATTTGGTCCAGTGGTTTCGGAGTAAATTGACTGTGAACGGCGGCCCAGACGCACGAGTGATCCTATATGGGTTCCATTTTTCGTTATGCTATAGTATAGTTAAAATTAAGCCACCATCACATCCACACCAGACAATAGAGAAAAGATGGTTTGTGCAATCTACCTACTATTACTTACTGTGGCTTAACCTATTCAACCAAAGTAATATCAAGTTTAAAGTGAAATACATACCAACAATGAAATCCCATAAATTTACAGGCTATTTACAGTCATTTCCTGTCACAAAAAGGAGTTATTGACATAACAGTAGAGGACCCATCAGAAGATTTTCAAAGGATACGAGACTACGTGGATGCCAAAAACTGCAGCAATCTTCCAGCCTTTCAACCGGCTAAGCTTGTTCAAGGGTAAGTAATCTGAACACATTATTATGTGGTCTATTGTCATGTTTTATTATTGAGGGATATTCGGTCGAATCTGTCCTGACAGAAGTATAGCTTAATACCTACAGCATCATCTAATATAGTCTATCTTAATTGTCTCTCTCAAATGTGTGAATACTGGCGTTGATTTTTTATCAGGCAAGCGTGTGGCGACATTGTCTTACCCTACCACATACCCTAGGCAACACCACCTCGCCTGGCGGGAGATTTAGGCCGTGCGCTGCTTTAAGCA
Organism: Thymelicus acteon; assembly: GCA_951805285.1. Lineage (NCBI taxonomy): Eukaryota > Metazoa > Arthropoda > Insecta > Lepidoptera > Hesperiidae > Thymelicus > Thymelicus acteon. The sequence continues at coordinate 7,140,156 of OX638233.1, forward strand.
GGTGCACGGCGCGGGCACCCGTCGCGGGCATCCGTCGCAGGACTTTATCGTTGTTGTATATTGGGGATTATTTGTTGATATACTACCTAGCCAAAAGACGACAACAGCGACAGCGGGCTCGCCCACCCGCGCCGCGTGCGACTGTGCTCTATGAGATGACATGAAACAGCACGCTGCGCGGGCACCCGCTCGCAGCGCACGGCCTTACCTTTGCTAAAATACTTTAAAAGATTACTTTTCCCTACCCTTCCGTATTGATACCGATCAAATAACAAAAAGATTAAAGTAATACTTTTATTGTTGCAGTTTTTCACCCGAAATGGCGAAACAAGCGCAAACTAAATATTTGATAAACAAAAAACAGGCGCGACGCGTTTACGAGATACTGCGCTTCAAGTGCACCAACACCTCCGATGAAGCGGCGTACCGCAGCTACAGACTGGACGTTAAGAATAGGTTAAATGCTCCGTTTCAGGTCAGTGCCTTACTGTTGTGCCATACTTCTGACTTGTGAAAAGCGTCCATAGCCCGGTGGCTTGTGTAAGTCCTCAGTGATTGACAGAGTTGAGCAATTGCGGGTGCGGTCGGTAGGTAGATGGGAGACCGTGATTCAGTTCAATTCAAATATTTTATTCAAAATTGGTTTGTTTTGCAAACACTTTTTGAAAGTCATGCAAGCTACGCCAATGCTTCAACAAGGGCCTACTGTGAGGGCTCGGGAGAAGAAGCAGCAAGATACTACAGGGGTGTTTTTTTCTACTCACAGTTACAGATAGCACTTATTAACTGCTAAGTAATTAGCCGATACACGAGCTGTCGAGCCACCTAATTGTAATGGTCACCGTCGTCCATGGACATCAGTAACTAGATGGGCTTACTCCCGCGGCCTGCGGACTCCGTTCTCCGGCCGCAGCGTCGTACCTACATACCTCGGCGCGTAGGAGCCGATCGCGGCTACCGATCGAATAAATCAGTACTATCATACTCGTACTCTTTTATTCGCGGTCTGCACCCACGAATCTCCCAAAGGGATAGGCTGCTCCAGTAATACCATAGACATCATTAATATATGCCGGCCAAGAAAGAAAACAGAAGAAAGAAGAATTAGTTTTTACTATAATTGTTCTTTTTTAATTTTTTTATGGAAGTAGCCGGCAAATGAGCTGACGATCCACCTGAAGGTAAGTGGCTATCGTCGCCATGGACATCAGTAACACCAAAAGCATCTATTAATATAATATTATTCTTTCTTGACAGAAAAAGAAACTAGAAATGAAAAAGTTAGAGAAGATACTGCGGCCGGACGAGTACGCGGCGACGGTGAGCTCGGTGGGCGCGGGCGAGACGCAGGGCCGGCTGGCGGCGCAGTTCGCCGCGCTCGAGCGCGAGTACCGCCGCGTCGCGCACCGTCTGGACCACTGCCCCTAGCGGCACCGCACCCGGCACCGCTACTGGCCCCTAGCAGCACCGCATACCGGCACCACTACTGGCCCCTAGCGGCATCGCATACCGCCCCACCCGGCACCGCATACCGCCGATACCTTGCTAGTACTAGTCATAATATCGATGGAGCTGTCGAGTGTTCGAATGTTAGAGCCTTTGCACACGGCGTATTTTTAAAGCACGTCCGACGCGACGCGCGGAATCCATGCGTTGTCCGCGCTGCAAATGACGAGGCAGACGAGGCGTATCCTCGTACAATCGCGTTTTCGGCGCCGTAAAAATACGCCGTGTTCGCCGTGGCTCTTACAATACTGTATTGTCGATAGTGTAGATTGAAAAACCTTAAAAACTATTAGGCATCTTTTCCATTACACGGTTGTTCAAACGTACGGTGTGTAAGCCGTACGGTTGAAAAAACGTGCTAGCTTGTACATGATACGGCAAAATCACCGCGCGAGACATTGGTAAGTACTGGCTAGTAGCGCTTTTTACTCGGGCTGTGTAGGACGTGCTGCGTCATGAATTTTCTTACGAAAAAAAAGATTATAGTTGCTTATTACATATATAGGAAAAAGAAAATAGAAAAAAAAAGGGAAGTAAGGTTTTGGATACATCCGATTTTAGAAAAAAGGGAGGAATATGGCGCGTTTCATACACTTGTCAAGAATCAATTGAGAGAAGATGAAGACAAGTTTTACAATTATTTTAGAATGCAGAAAACTACATTCGACAACTTGCTCCAAAAATTATCCCAGGAACTAAAACATCAAGATACTTTTATGCGAGAGAGTATATCGCCCGCAGAAAGATTGGCTGTAACTCTGAGGTAAGTAGGTACAAAATTAAATGACATATTTTAGTTTAAAATTGTTTATTGCACACAAACAAAATTATTACATGTAATTGAATTTTAATAATTATTAATTTAAGAACAAGTAAATCAAAAAATACACTACGCTGAAAATGCTACTCAAGTGCGGTACTAAAATCGAATTCGTCTTCAATAGAAACTTGAGAATCTGCCGAGATACTTTCCGCATTTACACTATGTACAGATAATTGTGATTCGGGTCGGTAGTGGATTGGCTCTAAACCAGAACCGTGTCCAAAATCATGAGAAGACGTCTGTGGACGACTTATTCCATAGCTCGATCTAGCAGCTGTAGAATATCCATATGTTGACGATTGCGCATTTGAGGATGCTGTACCACTTAAATATCCTTGATGGCCTTGATCCCATTGGTTTCTTGATGTAGGTATATACTGAGTACACTGTCTTTGTTGAATATTTTTAATTATTGAAATTACTTGAAACTGAAAGTCTATCATATTTTCATCACTGAACTTGTCAACTGTATCAGCGATTCCCATAAAAAAGTTCATACTACGGCTTTTCTTTTTCTCATCTCGTTCTGCTGAATCCATAAACTTCATAAACCTAATGTCAACTTCACTTAGTTCATTTTTTCTTTTTTTTTTAGCCCTTTGCGTCTCACTCCGTTCAGTGTATCCCGAGCTTGATTGATTCGGGACTGCACTATCAAAATTTTCATTACTGAGGCTAGAATCATGAACATGTTCAGTCATGTTAGAATCGGTCTTGCGATGCTCAACATTTTTTTTTAGGAACATCATTTCATCATAGAACATATATTTTCTTATTTTTTTTGCTGAAGAACCAGACTTACATTCATTAATTTTTTTGTCATATTTTATCCAGCTATCTTTCATATTGGTCCACTTCTTCATCACCATTTGCCCTGAAAATAAATAAATAATAATTATTAAATTCAAAATTTATGAAAACCCCCGACCTAAACTGAATCGACCCCGACCTAAAATGGGGTTTTAGTATTTGAACCTGAACCGTTTTGTTTTATATTTCAGGTATCTAGCAACAGGAGATACCTTTACTGACCTATACTACAGCTATAGAATTGGAATAAAAACCATAAGTTGCATCGTACGTGAAGTATGCCACTACATTTGGTTAGAACTGTATAAAGAATATATGAAAATGCCATCTAAAGAAGACTGGCTACACATTGCAAGCAAATTTCAAGAATCTTCCAACTTCCCGCTGTGCTTAGGAGCGGTCGATGGAAAACACATCAGACTTATTAAGCCAATTGATAGTGGCTCGATGTTTTTAAATTACAAACATTTTTTTTCTATAGTTTTGATGGCAGTAGTAGATAGCGATTACAACTTTATATTTGTTGACGTTGGCGCCTACGGAAAGGAGTGTGATTCCAGTGTGTTTAAAGAGACCCCATTTTGGAAAAATTTAACAAACAACGGATTAAATCTACCCGATGCAACACGTTTGCCTGGAATTGACTACGATTTGCCATATGTGTTCGTTGCGGACGAAGCCTTTGCTTTGCATTATCACTTGCTTCGTCCATTTGGTGGTCATCAGCTTGATCAATTAAAACGTACATTTAACTACAGACTCACAAGAGCGCGAAGATTTGTTGAATGTGCGTTTGGCATTTTATCCAATAAATGGCGAATTTTTCACCGGCCAATGAATGTGTCCATCGATTTGGCAGTTGATATTGTGAAAACATGTTGTGTTTTGCAAAATTTTATACATAAGCAGGAAAACTTTCAGTTTCACAATGCGAGTGAAAATGAGTCCACCCTTGATTCAGAATCGGAACTAATCCAGTTACCTATCACGAATGCAGTTCGCGGAAGTTTGGCGGCTAATGAAGTTCGCAACAGATTTGCACAATATTTTGTATCTAACGAAGGTCGCCTCTCCTATCAAAACAACTATGCATAAGTAAAAAGTTAATAATTAAATATCTGTAACTTACCAAACTTGTTTTTCTCATCACCACTTAAATCTTCAAATGTGGGCTGGAAATGAATAAATATTTCTTTCCAGGAATCATATTTAAGCCGCTTATTTTTATAATCGTCGATGGTCTTATCCCATATTACAGGCCTTTCTTGAATCAACGTAATTAATAATTCTTGATTTATGTTCATTTTATAATAAAATCGCGAAACAGCGTATATAAGCGGTCACGAATCCGTGCGTACGTCCGGCACCGTCGACACACCCCGATAGACTGCCATACAACACTGGTGAAAATCACGCCGTGCGTAGACGCGGCGCGCCGAGGGGCAGTCACGGCGCACGCGGCCGCGGCGCCGTGCCTTGGCGCCATCGTGCATGTCGACAAGCTCATATAGTGATCCATACCACACTGACGACCGTACCTACACGCGGCGAATTAACCGTAGATTTTCACGGCGAGAAACCGTGTAATGGAAAAGAGGCCTTAGTGTGTGTTTAAAGGTTTATACGTGATTTTTAGAAAGTGATTAAATTATTTTGGCAGCAAGAATTACGTCACAACGGTTCAGACGAACCCGAAAGTGACAATTTAAGTTCAGGTTGATATTATGGCCAGTTTTAGAGGTCGACTATCGATAGTATGCAATTCTAGGCATCAGGGTTCAGGCTACTAACTCAGCTGTTTTCAATGGCACTCGCGTAGCAACAAATGTTTCATTTCAAATTTTACATGTTCGCAGTATCTGTGGTTTTCACAGCCCTGGCGACTCTGGCCAACTGAGCTACAAGCTAGAACTCGTGGAGAGTACTCTACAGACTTTAGCAGTAGCAGGTCAACTGTTTTAATAGCAGCAGTAGTTGAAAGATATTATTATGTTCAAGATTATCGGTTGGCCAACAGAACGGGCTACTGCGGCCGGTGCGATTCCATCAGTTGTGCCAAGATGATGGGAGCCCGCAAACAAGTGTTTTGTCCATTTTGTAGCCGAGACTTATTTGGTAAACTATTTTGGTACTACTTTCAATTATTAAGGTATAAATTTATACTAATTTAAAAAAGAATGAATTCTAAAAATAAATTACACTTGGCAATAAATGAAAATAGAATTGATGATGTTGGGAGTTGAAGTTTATAGATCTCAGCAAAATCTATGTTAAAAATTTTTACTTGATCCAATAGTGTGTACTATATGCCTTTAAATTTTTTCAGTTACCATTCGTTTATATATTTGTTTTGTTTCGGCGTTCACTGACCCTGAAAAATAATTACGTTGTTCATTATTACATTTTAAATTTCCTCGATGTTCCAATGTCTTTTTGGTGTTGTTTCCTGTTACGTTTAGAATAACACTAATTAAAGGCTTTAATTTTTAATATCAAGTGATTATTTTAATATAATTTTTAACCAATAAGTTAATAAAATAGTAGTCCTGTCATTTCTCTGATAGAAATATTGTAATTTTTCCGAAATCTGAAACATTCTAAATAAATCAGATGTGGACTGTAATGTGTAATGTTCTTAGTACTTTGTTATGCTCAATGTAATTTTTGATAATAAAGAAATAAAAATCTTGTAATAAAATATGTTTCTTTTAACATTAAAAGGTGAATGAAACAATTTCCACAACAGATACTATAAAAGTAATTTATTCACTCAATCGGTCACATCACCTCATAGATCAGCATCATAAAAAAATAGCTCTCGTGAGATCCAATAACAACCAACAAAACAATACAATTGTATAACAATTTTGTAAGATTAGAAACAAATGAATATGTATTAAGATACACTTATTTCTAAACAAGAACAAGAATTGTAAATATTCATACTTAATTATTTTTATATCTCACGCATAAAATTTTCAAATATTAGTATCATTGATTTAAAATTACTATGATTATATTTACAAAATTGTGTTATACCGCCGGCGTCGCCGCCGTCACTAGTGATGTAAAGTAAAAGATAATACTGTGGGTGAATTTTTTAAATGAAATTCACAGCTCGAATGTGCTTTGTATCATCTGCAAAACTTGTGATTATGACGTGGGACATACATAGCTACTAAAATGGCTAAGTATGTAAGACATTTTAGAAAAGGATATTAAAATTTCTTTAATAATACCAAATTTCACAATACACTTGCACGCCTGCAAGGCTTTATTTTAACACTGAATAGTTCTGCACTGTTAGAAGACCGTACATCATCATCACCATAGATCACACAAGGATAGTTTCAAAATTCAATAAAAATCTCTACCAGCGTCATGAAATTACCGTTACTTTTGATACTACAGAAGTTTAACTTTAATAATTTAATTAAATCTGATAACTGTAGATTTGATTTTGATTAAAAAGGCATTCGGTCGACCGTATGCCGCTGGAATGTCACGAACTGATTTTAAAGCTTTGCTTTAGAACTGACTGTACAACTGTTTAACTAATATGGTCCAATACTGTTTATTCACTTTCGTCAGTGTGACCGAGACACGCTGTCTGCTATATAATACATTTCTCCAAACCATTCACTGTGTTCATCTAAGTACCTGAAAAAGAAATGTATTAAATCGTCAATTCAACTCAAAAATTTAAAGCTTATTATTTTAAATGCCTAAACATCTTTTTTTATGCCAAAATATGCTTTTCGCGGTTAATGAGTTGATACATAAAAATAAAGTACTTACTGCACAAACATATCTATATGTTTTAAGACCAGCTTTAATTTGAAATCTGGCATTTGAGCTGCGTTAAGGAAGTCTGGAAGTTTTACTGAAATATAAAAAAACGAAAGATAAGCATAACATTATATGAAAGCATTTAGAATTTTATTACTGTTACAATCTTGATGGATTTACCAAATAATCGTGCTAGATGTATGGCGCCGTAAACCCGACACGGTAGTTTCTCCGTTGACTCTTCTCGAGGAATTATCTGCCATTTTGAAACCTGTAAACAAAAGTGGTATACATAAAGCTGTGAATCAATCTGCCAATAATTTATTTACACACCTGCATTAACTTAGCTACAGCCCGTGAATGTGGCAGTAAAAACAGCTAAGAAGTTCAGAAGAATATTATTTTCGAAAAAATAATAAAACTGTAGAGGGACTATTATACACTGGATTATTTTTTACTTTAAATAGACTCAGCAAAATAGGGGTATCGATTTTTTTGTTCATTTTGATTGTTTCTAAAAATAGACTGAAAGCGAAATTTGTGCAATGTATGATATAAACGGCTACCACTTGTTTTGGGTGCGATTAATAAGTTGATAAAACGGGTAAATATGACAATATGTTTATTGCCTAATATAATTGAGAAGCTATTCTTTGCTTCTGATGTGGGTACTATTAACACACATATGTATTTATAAATACAACACAAAAGATGGTGGTTTACCTTGTCGAGTAGTAGCGAGAGTGGAGTCCTAGAGGGCGCGGGGGGCGGCAGCGTGGGCGCGGGGGGCGGCGCCGGCCAGCCATCGCCCAGGGACGAGCCGCCGCTGCTGCCCGCACTGACACACATGCATACAGTATATACAATAATCAATAGGCTCCTTGTAAGTTAGTGTTTTACACTCAAAAAAAGTTCAACAAAGTTATATGTTCAGTACTACAATTTATTTTAATTAAACAACTTATCAAACTGATATAGAGAATTAATGAAGGAATGGCAGTTATACCAGGCTTGGCGCACTCCGCACTTTCGGTGTGAAGTTACAAGCACATGCCGCGTTTAACGTGTCGGGCTAATTCAGAAAATTCATAAGGACTGTCATACGTTTGTCATCCATCACACATGTCGCAATTTAGTACGATACAACGCGCTGCGTCGTGCTAAACTAAATAAAATAGTTTTTTGATCTACATAAGTAAATACCTACTGTGGTATATTATTGTATCATAGGAGGGTAACTGAATAAAACAGTGTTAAACCAACTAGCGTGTGTTTCACTACATGGTGACAGCGGTGTGTAAATTATTATATTTTTCGTAGTTAAATCGCGATAACAAGTGTCTAAACAGTGTTAGTTTTGTTTATCAGGCGATATAATTTAATAATAAGTGCCTAACAATGGAACACGCGCGTCCTCCAGCGGAATTATCACTCGAAGGTGGGCCGGCCGCGCGGGCCGAGTCATGGCGCCGGTGGCGTAAGCTGTTCGACGTGTTTATAAAAGCCTCTGGAGTGAGCAAGGAGCCGAAGGAAGTTCAGGCTAGTCTGTTGGTTAACCTCATAGGTCCGGCGGGGTACGAGGTCTTCAGCACGTTTACATTCGAGAATAAGGACGATGAGAACGATATAAAGTGTGTTTTGGAGAAGTTTGATAAATACTTTGGTGCTAAGCCGAATATTACGTTGAGACGTTTCAAATTCTTTACCCGCAATCAAGACGAAAGAGAAAACATCGATGAATACGTCACTGCTTTGCGCCTCTTAAGCCAGCAGTGCGAGTTTGGCGATTTGCACGAGAGTTTATTACGCGACAAGATCGTTTGTGGCATCAATAACAATACGGTGAGGGACCGTTTACTTCGCACGGACGAGTTGACATTCTCGAAGGCGATACAAATTTGTCAGGCGGCTGAGATATCGAAGGAGGAAAGTCAATGTATACACGGAGGTTCTGAAGAGATGCAGGTGAATACGATGTCAGGTCGAGAAGTCCGTAGTGGAATACGAGGCGGCCGAGCGCGGCACCGAGGTAGTGCGGAGCGAGGGGCGCCGCGCACCGGGGGCTCCGGCGCAGGCGCAGGCGCAGGGTCTGTGCGCTATGCGTGCGCCCGTTGCGGCGCTCAGCGATGTCCAGGCGGAGACCGGTGTCCAGCTCGGGATGCGTTGTGTTTTACGTGTGACAAGAAAGGTCATTTTTCGCGAGTGTGTAAGCGAAGGGAAGTGAAACGTAAAGTGTTAAATCTTAGTGTAGATACGTCGGAAAGTGACAGTGAGGTGTTTTACGTCAGCACTATAGCTGGGGACCGAAGGTCGGGTGAGTCGATGAAGGAGTGGGTGAAATACATGTCGTGTAACGGTAAACGATTTCTGCTTAAAATTGATACTGGTTCGATGATAAATGTAATATCAAAATATGAATTTTTAAATTTAGGGTTATCTCTTATCAGGCTCAAGCCGTTTACTAAACGAGTGCATTCTTTTACGGGGAATCGTTTGCCTATAATTGGTTTTGATAATTTGAGCATTAATTATAATAATAAGTCGTATATTTTACCGTTTGTAGTAGCGGATATGAACTGTCAAAACATATTAGGGTTAGAAGCATGTATTTCTATGAAGTTAATTAAGCAAGTAGATTTGATAAATTTTGATAAGTATTCAAGTTTATTCGAAGGATTAGGAAGGCTACCCGGTAAACATAATATTGTAATCGATAAGACGGTCCGACCTGTCATATGCCCCACAAGGAAAATTCCTTTAGGGCTTAAGGATAAATTATTAGTTGAATTGGATAGAATGGAACAGCTAGGTGTCGTTAGGAAGGTCACACACCCGACGGACTGGGTTAATGCAATTGTGTTAGTAGCTAAAAAGGATGGTAGCATTCGCGTGTGTTTGGATCCTAGACCTCTGAACCGAGCGATACGGCGCGCGCAGTTCACGTTGCCGACGGTGACCGAGCTGGCCGTGAAACTGCGCGGCGCCCGCGTGTTCAGCGTGCTGGACGCCCGCTGCGGCTTCTGGATGGTTCAGATAGACGACGCCAGCGCCGACCTCTGCACATTCGGTACACCTTTTGGGCGATATCAATTTTTACGCTTACCGTACGGTATAAGTTGTGCACCTGAAATTTTTCATGCAAAACTGAGACAATATTTGGAGGACTTGGAAGGCGTGGAGTCATTTATCGATGACGTCATAGAGCACGATAGAAGGTTGGAATTGTTACTGCAACGCGCGCAGAAAATAGGCATTAGGTTCAATCGTGATAAATGTAAGTTTGGTGTAAGTGAAATTACTTATCTCGGTCACAAGTTCGATGCTACTGGGATGCGAGCCGACGAATGTAAGGTTAAGGCGATACTGGACATGCCTCAGCCAACCGATAGGAAGTCACTGGAGAGGTTTCTAGGGATGGTGAATTACCTGTCAAAGTTTATACAAAATTGTTCGGAGAGTGTAAACGTTCTGCGCTCTTTGTTAAAGAAGGACGCTGAGTGGTTGTGGGAGGCGCACCATTCGAAAGCGATCGAAGCGCTTAAAGTTAAAGTAGCGAGTGCACCGGTGCTGGCGCTGTACTCGCCGGACGCCCCGGTGGTGGTGTCGGTGGACGCGAGCGGCGTGGCGCTGGGCGCCGTGCTGCTGCAGGACGGCCGCCCGGTGGAGTTCGCCTCGCTCACGCTCTCCGACACACAAACGAGGTATGCCCAGATTGAGAAAGAGATGCTTGCGCCCTACCTATACGCTGCTGCTATATATTATTGTATCATAGGAGGGTAACTGAATAAAACAGTGTTAAACCAACTAGCGTGTGTTTCACTACACCTACTTAGCTTAGATTTATTTGAAACGGCATTTGTTCATAAGAGTGGCATGGGCATATAAGTGGTAATTAAACTTTCAGATTTATTTTATTCTTTCAAAAGAAAACAACCCTGACATTGCCAGAGAGGATAAGAGATAGTGTTAGAAAGGAAGGCAACTAATTACGCATTTTTGATTAGCGCTGTGCGACCTGAATTACACTTTGTTACGTTGGAGCAAGAGTCTCTATTTATTCAAATGATTTTGGGGAATGCGCCTTCTGTACTATTACAATACTATTATAAGCACAGAAGACAATCTTCTCCAGTTATACCTAAAAGTTCTATTCTAATTCAAATTCAAATCTTGTATTTTTTAATGAATTTAAGGTATATATATATGGTATGATATAACGAAATTTAAAATAATAACGAAATTGTATCTTGTTGACATATGACTGTACTTTTATTTAATTGGCCATATACAATAGGGAAATAAACTTTGGGTTGCTCTAATTTAATATATACAAGTGGCTACATTAAAAGTAATGCTAGTATGCATTTCGACGCTTGAAAGGCAAAAATTACCAAGCGACATGTTGACAACTTTACAGCATTTTAGTTTTTAATTTTAGAAAAAAAAATCGTAAAAAATCGCCTATTAGTCATAGCTACGTCATAACTATCAATTTTAAATGTAGTTTAAATCTATACTAATATATAAAGAGGAAAGATTTGATTTTTTGTTTGCATTGAATAGGCTCCGAAACTACTGAACCGATTTGAAAAATTCTTTCACTGTTGGGAAGCTACATTATCCCCGAGTAACATAGGCTATATTATATTTTCAAAAAAAAATAGTGATCCTTAATGAAACTCCAATAATGTAACCAAAGGTGTAAAAAAAATAAGAAAACCGAAGCAAAGCGAGGGCGGTTACTCGTGCTTAATAAAGCGATTTTTTTTCTAAAATTAAAAACTAAAATGCTCTAGTGTAAAGTTGTTAACATGTCGCTTGGTAATTTTTGCCTTTCAAGCGTCAATTTGTATTATGTGAATGTTTTCTAGCACAGCAGGCGAAGGTCGGCCTCACCTGGAGGAGTGCGGCTCGGGCACGCGCTCGGACGACGTGGACGGCGCGGGCTCCTCGCTCTCCGACACCGCCGACTTGTGCGACCGCAGCCTGGCGAGGGCAAGCACATTTGTTATGTTTATCACATCAGCATCATCACTATTAGCCAATGAAAATGGTTTTTAACCCCCGACGAAGAGAGGGGTGTTATAAGTTACATGTGTCTGTGTAACTGTGCATCCGTGTATCAGTTTGTTTGTGGCATCGTAACTCCCAAACGGATAAATCGATTTTGATCTCGATTTTCGTTTGAAAGGTGAGTTAATTGAGAGTGTTCTTAGCTATGTTTAGTGTAAATGAAACTTTCGGGGGTTTTTTAAATTTTAATTTAAGATTATCCATCCATCTATCAGCCCTTGAAGGTCCACTGCTACTGCTGGACATGGGCCTCCCCTAACTTGCGCCACTCTGATCGGTCCCCAGCATTCTGAATCCAGCGGATGCCCGCTGTCTTATCCAGGTAGTCAGTCCACCTGGTATAGGGGTGGCATGGGGATATATCATACAACCAACACCACGCCCGCTTACGACCCGAATACGAAGTTTATCTGTCATTTAATAACTACTTGCCTCGGTCGGGAGCCGAATTCGGGACTCCCTGCTTTGCCGACAGCGTAAAACAAGGTTCAAATACAACTAACTACAAATACAATAATACTTTCGACACACCTTCGAGTAGCACTCCTGGTGGCCGACCGCATCTTCTTCTTTTCAGTGCCGTTGTTCTGCGGACAGTCCTCTGGCGCTGAATCGCTCTTCGATTCACTTTTCACTTCGACCTTCACCTCCACATTGAAGTGGGTTGGTATTTCGCTGCTGTCGTCAGTCTTCGGCTCACACTTCACCTCGACCGGCACTTCACTGTCCACTTCACGTTTTATTTCCACCTTCCCGTTGGTGTCGCACTTGTCTGTCGCGTCGCAGCTGTTCGAGTCTTGTGGCTCTTGTTTTACTGTTATCTCTGCAAAGATATACGATGCTCTTGGTCTTGAAATATAACCACGAATTTGGTTCTTGCTAACACTGAGACACGAAAGAACTCTCTCTTTCTTGGTCGGCAACGCATCAGTGAAACCTTTAGTGTTATTGATGTCCAGGGCGACGACAGCCACTTACACCGTGTCCTACGTGGGCGACACAACGCGAAGCGATCCGATGCGAATTCAGTGCGATGCGGCGACTCTGTCCTACGTGCGTGCGAATTGTCCCTTCACCGACGCTGCGCCGTTCGCGCGAAAATATCAAACCGATTGATCGCGTTCGCGTGTAATGGCGCCGCGCCGCAGCGCATTCTTTGCGTTTTGTAACTTCAATACATCTCGACTGTTTATTGTTTTCGCGTCGCGCCGCGTCGCTTCGCGTTCGCGTTGAGTCGCCCACGTAGGACAGCGCGTTACCATCAGGTAGATCGTCAGCTTGTTGGTAGACTAGCTATATAAAATGACCTGGCAGGGAATGCTTTTAGCATTAAGTCTGCCTTTTGTATCCTTTATGTTTTAAGGTGCAATCTATACACATAAAACACAAAAAATGTTTGTATGAATGTCCTTTATAGACTCTGAAACCATTTAACCGATATTGCCCAAAATGGTTTCATTTGAAAGGCAATAATCCGAATTTGGTTTGAGACCACTAAAACAATGCATTAGGCACATTCGGTTCATTCATAAATTCGATTTTTCATTTTTCCCATATAAAAATTTGAAGATAATATGTGGAGATGACGCATAATACAGACTGTCAACAGTGATCTGTCATTGTAATTAGAAAAAAAATTGCATCGTGGCACACGCTGGGTATCCACTAGTAAGGAATAAAATGAATAAATAAGTCTCACGCTCTCCGTTGTCGGGCTGCACGGGGTCGGGCGGCAGGTGCGAGTACTCGGTGGGGCTCTTCAGGTCCTCCTCCACCCCCTCGCCCCCCTCCACCCCCTCCTCCTGCGAGTCCTCCGGCTCCGACTTCACCCCGCCGCTGCGACTGGAAACATAACACATTATATGGTACTAGATGTCTTCTACTTAAAATTAAAAAACCAGGCAAGTGCGTGTCAGGCCACGCGCAATGTAGGGTTCCGAAGTAGTAAGTTTATCGACTATTACTCAGATAGTTTTCCTTGAAATTTCATCATAATATAACCTATTTTTGAGAAAACAATAAGCACAAACACCAATAATATTAATAGGTACATCCGGGTAATGGGTATAGCCGGGTAGTGGGTATAGCCGGGTAGTGGGTATAGCCGGGTAGTGGGTGTAGCCGGGTAGTGGGTATAGCCGGGTAGTGGGTATAGCCGGGTAGTGGGTATAGCCGGGTAGTGGGTATAGCCGGGTAGTGGGTATAGCCGGGTAGTGGGTATAGCCGGGTAGTGGGTATAGCCGGGTAGTGGGTATAGCCGGGTAGTGGGTATAGCCGGGTAGTGGGTATAGCCGGGTAGTGGGTATAGCTGGGTAGTGGATACAGCTGGGTAGTGGGTACAGTTGTGTAAAGGGTACAGATGGGTAGTGGATATAGCTATATCCACTTTACACAGCTATATCTACTACCCACCCGGGTAGTCGGTACAGCTAGGTAGTGGGCCCAGCAGGGTAGTGGGTATAGCCGGTAGTGGGTGGTGGTGGGGTGGTAGTGTGGGTACTGACTCGTCGAAGTAGATGCCGCACATCTCGTGGTACTGCGCCTGCTCCTGCTTGTACAGCAGGTGGCCGCGCAGGATGAAGTCGAAGTACACGCGCAGCCCGTCCGCGATCTCGCGCACCAGGTTCAGTCTGCGTCACCACACGATCAAACACAAACTATTGTTATTTATTTATTTATAAACTCTAAACTTATTTTTGTTGTGATTATGATGCAACCTTTTCATTGTGTTCTTTTTAATTTATTTTTCTTGATTTAACACCTACTATCAGCTCTTTCCACATCAACCTAGAGTTGACTGGTGGACAATGCCATTAGGCATTAAGTTGTACCCACAGTGTACCCCACAGACATGACCCTTTGTTACTCAGTTTATAAGGTTAGATAAATAAGAGTAAATAAATAAATAAAATAACCCCTTAGTCAAAAAACAAGCAACGTTATAGAAGGCTTATAAAGTGTTTTGTTTCTTTCACTCTTAAAAACAATAAAGATAAAACATGTCATAATAACAATAGTGCATTAGCTAAAATAGGTTTGTTATGCGTTTATGAATAAGGCCGTAACTCTGTATTCTGTGCTGTACACACCAAAGACATTTACAAATGGGTACACTGTTCACTGGTAAGCACAATACTGGGCGACCCTTATAAGCGATTTCTTTATTACTGAATTGAAACTTCTGTATCTTTGCGGAGACGGGGTAACGAAAATTGCAACGATTTGTAACGTTTAACAGTGAAGGTAGGAGTGCGTACAGTACAACAACAAAAATAAAGTTAAAGTTAAATTAATTATAATGTCGTATTAACTTATACAATACGCGCAAACTATATTTTTACTTGGATTTTTTTATTTTTTTTTTATTTTTATATAAACGCTAACACACTCATACCCCCGCAGTAGGTTATTACCTGTGTCGCGGGTGGCATGGACTACACATATAACACATCACAATAACACCCATGACCCGAGTTCAAATATTTATCTGCCACATAAATATCTGCCCCGGCCGGGAATCGAACCCGGGACCCCTCGCTTCGCAGGCAGGGTCGCTACCAACTAGGCTATAGGGTCGTAAATTGGTTGTCATTTGTAGTAGTTCATCGTCTTGACTCACTTCATATGTGTTCCTGTTGAATGAGGTGTCCGTAACACCTCATTTTATTCCCTATTATCTTGGATTATTTTAATATCTTACTTGAGTAAGTCTTTACTTCTTTACACAAAACGAAGAGACAAATACCCAGGGAAATGAGTGAGTGCTGGTTCTTTAAATAATTTTATTTGTGACCAAACAACCCAAATAAAATAAAAAGTTTCCACACACTCGAGAAATAGGACAAGATCACTTAAAAGGCTATAAACGATAAGATCTTTAGTAAAAGCATTATTTTAAAACCAAGTCATGTACCGAACGAGAACAATTTACTTTTAATACATACAGAATGTTGCAGGCGACAGCGCGCGGGTGGAATGCAAGTTGTGAATATTTATCAGTCATCTAGATGCATTTACCTAGTTCCGTATACACGACGTATGAATATGGTGTAAGATGTAACTATGACAACAGAATATACGCCGATACATTTGTGATAGAATTTGAATGAAAAATTTATATAATTCGAAATTATCAACTGATTTTAAAACTACCTGTTTAAAAGTTTTCAAAACATGAAGATTCATGGTTTCATAATGATTATTGTCGAATTTCAATGACTGAGAGAACATTATATTATGCTCTGATTGATGCGTCCAAACCTTTTTTTATTTTTATTTTATGGCATAATTGACCATAACACAAAACGCTATTAATTTATCGACAAAAAAAATGCTCTCCAGCCACACAATTTAAAACCTCCTCCACAAAGACTCCGTCATCTTACCATCAGTTTATGCAACTCTGATCAAAATCAAATTCAACTAACACATAATAACTCAAAAGGTCTGAGGAAATATGATCGAGTTTATGCAAAAATTATTAAAGTAAAACCACCTACATGAGTTTGTCTTTGTTATACAATTTTGAAGTATAATTTGACAGCTCTGTTAGTTGACTTGTTTCTCAAATATTTTAAGAAACGTTTGACAATAGATTTGACAGTTGATTACTTACTTTTACTTGATCAGCCTTTCAGAACTCGATTAGTTAACCATCCAAACCATACCTGCACGACACATCCAACATATCCGGCTTGTGCGCGTGTCCGTGCGCGTGCGCGTGCGCATGGTCGTTGCGGCGCGGCGGCGGGTTCCAGGCGCCGGCGCGCGCGAACCACTTGACGAACGACTCCAGGATGTGCGCGGCGCTCGGCGACGCCGGCAGCCGGGACAGCCGCCCGCGCTTCACCACCAGGTGGTAGTCGAACGTTAGACGGTCTCTGGGACACGACCGACCAATAATTAAATAAAATCATGAAGGATTCCCTGGGGGTAGTGTTGTCAGGTTAGTTATTTAGTTACGATAGATCTATCGCATTCAGCTTCAATCTATCGTAAAGATTTTTAATGTATATTGTACTTACCGTATTTTGAGGCACACAAAAAACATATTTTAATAGACCTAAAAAGAAAACAATATCTAATATAATAGAATCTATCGTATTTCATGGAAGGAAATACCGTAATCCAGTTTTTGGACCTATAAACACTGCCTGGTGTTGGCATGGAAAAAACAAATAACACATCACTACCACCAGGTATGAAGCGGGTACTTTATTTGGAACTATTAGGCGTAAGCCAAACTAAACGATAAAATTGAAATGCTACTATAGTCAAAAGTTATTTAATGTGACGAGCATTCTAAACTAAATTAAATTATTTGAAATTAAGACAGGATAACAACTGTCCGGGTCGAGTACATAATAAAATACGGATCCGTAATTATTATGAACTGTCCTGTTTTGTGAAACCGATTTATCAATGACAGATTTATATGAGGAGGAGCCATAATCGTGCTTTAGTATTGTTTCTATCAACGTTCACCGAACAGACATAAGACGGGTTACCTTAGCGCGGAGGGCAGCGCGATGTGCGCGCGGCCGGTGTGCGCGGGGGGCGGCGTGCCCGACCGCGAGCCGCTCGACGAGTCCGTGTCGCCCGTCTCGCCCTCTGACAACACGGGTATTGGTTGCGATGATAAAAATGGTTTTATGCTTTCTCATAGTAAGTTGATAATAAAATTATTAGTTGTTAAGCGACGCATCAAGATGGAACATGCATCAATTTTATAGTTAGACATCCAGCAATACTACCGAAAACCGCATTCAATTTGGTCCAGTAGATTTTGCATATGTATTGCTATAAAATATGAAATGAATGAAAATAAATATGAAATTTTCCTAACCATCTGCCAGACATCTACTAGTTACAATTTATAACATTACACACTCAGCCCCACAATAGGATTCCCCGTGTCGTGGGTGCCATTAGTGGCGTAGCGTGGGGGGGAGCCGGGGGGGCCATGGCCCCGGGCGGCACATGAAGAGGGGGCGGCAAGCCACTCGATTTTTAAATAAATAAATTATAAATTAAAATTAATTATTTTTTTATAAATTTTATTGTTTATATTAATTAATTATTTTAATGTAAATTGTGCTATGAAAAAACAAGAAAAGTGCATTTTTAATTTATAAAAAAAATATATTTTAATTAATATGGGGGCGGCAAAATACATCGGGGGGCGGCAGATTTTCGGTCGGCCTCGGGCGGCGGGAGCCCACGCTACGCCACTGGGTGCCATAGACAAAACACAAACCTAGACTAAGAACAAAAATTTAAACTCATCATTAAAATTTCCGCTTCGCTGGGAATTGAATCCAGGGTCCGTACCGTCCGTACCAAGTGGGTTCGGCGGTCCGGCATGTTAACCATTACGCCACACAGGTCGTCAGTTAGTGAATATTCAGTACAGATTAAAAATAGACTGACCATCGGGCTGCGTGCTGGTGGAGGAGCCGTCGTCGCTGAAGCCGGGGCGGCCGCGCTTGGCCGGCCCGCCGCCCGCGCTGCCGCTGCTACCCTTCTTGCGCTCGCGACGGTACAGGTACGCTCCTCTGATACAGACATTATGTTCATTTTACACGTATTTAAGTAAATTAATACGTGTAAACGGATAATTTTGTAGTTTAGTAATCAATCGAGTAGACAAGTAATTTAGAAATTTTTCTATTTTCTGTTAAGTAGGTGGGCGAAGTAAAATCGGACCCCTTATACTTTCTTATGGTTAGAAAGCTGTAATTTGGCATGAATATAGGTGCTATTAAAACTCCAAAATTGTAGAATAACATATTGAAAAAAAAAAAATGTTTTCAGGGTACCATAATTTGGGGGGTATCGTTGAAAAGATCTTTCAAAAATATCAGGGGTGTTCTAAGACCATTTTTTGGATTTAGGGGAGCATTGTTGGAATAGGGGAGTTAGATAAGTGATAAAATTCTCAAAAATAGGTTATGATAATATAATAGGATATCAAAAATATATTATGATGAATTTACAAGGAAAACTACATAATATATACTTGATAAGTAATTGTCAATAAACTTGCTACTTCATAACCCTACACTGTATGTGGCCTGACACGCACTTGCCTGGTTTTTTAAGTAAGTGTCAGGGGATTTAAAAATTTACTTATTATATTTATATCTAAGGCCTGTTCTGCAACAGATATGTATGGTAGTTTAATGGTTATGACCAATAGCATTGATAAACAGGTGGTCCATTTGTTTTGTTGTCAACTATTAAAACTCTAGATATATCTTCAAACACCAACAAAACAAATGCTATATCACTATTAATATGATAAAAAATAAAAGTTTGCTCAGAGTCAATAATAGAGTAGACACTCTGTACAGGTTGATACACTAATCTACTTACAGCAGTACACTTACAAATTTTTTAAATTGCAAATAAAACATTTGAAAAGTAATTACAATTGTAGTTGTGATTTCTCGGCTAAGTCCCGCTGTAGTTGTCGGTTTTCCTCGGTATCTTTCAGCACAAAGTCTTCACTGACACAGCGGTCCCATGAAGAGTTCCAGCCTTGGAAATGTATTAAGTACTCTACAGTGCGTCGACCACGCTTGTCCTTACTTTCTATCACTTCTAAAACCTGAAAACACAGTATTTGAGTCAGAAAACTTGCTTTTAAATAAGCAAAGTTTATATAAGTATCAATTCATTCTTTATAAGTTCAGCGTGCAGTAAAAATATACTGAACACATCCTTAAAAATAGTACAAAATTTTATATAGTTAAGATAGATAACTTAGTTGTGATGTTTGATTTCCATGAATGTTATTGTATTTATAATGCACAATATTCAGTATCAAATTGTAATTAAAAATTGATATGGGTATACAAGTAAGAATGAACAATTACTAAAAATAAATGAATAAAATAAACGCATACACACTCATACCCCTGCAATAGGTTTAAACCCGTGTCGCGGGTGGCATGGACGACAGATATAACACATCACAATAACACCCATGACCCGAGTTCAAATATTTATCTGTCACATAAATATTTGCCCCAGCCGGGATTCGAACCCGGGGCCCCTCGCTTCGCAAGCAGGGTTGCTACCAATTAGGATTCAGGGTCGTTAACTATAACAAAATTGTCTGTAATATCACTTAAGAATAATAATTAAGATGTTCTAAAGATTTGCTTGACAATAAACATTAACTAGGAAAGACAATAATTTTTGTTGTAACAAAACATTTTAATGACATCAAGGCCAGCTTACCTTTGAATCATACAACACCTTAGCCTTTGTAGGGTCTGGTTCATAACACAGAACTCGTTCCCCTTCGCTAAATTTGTACCGTACTCCTCTTGTGGAAACCATTACTGGCTACTTGCGTTATTACGAAATACAACACTGCTTTTATTCACCATGGATTCTGCCGCTGGCTTAATATTCTAAACAATGTAATTCTATTATAATTTTTAAGACATTTTTTCTATCAAATCGGTTACTTTAAAAAAATGTTGCACGGTATACCGTAAAAGGAGACACACCCAAATGAGGTTTTTTTGCACTTTAATTAACAAAGAGAAACATTGAACATATGAAGTGATTTTTCACAAATCATTTTGTACTTTACATATCCCTAATTTATAATAAATTTAACAAGAATTCGTAAAATTGATCGGCGTCAACTGTATACAAAACCTCGCGTAAACAAATCAGACAACTGACAAGACATGTCAAAAATACTCGGTGATGTCACAGTCAATATTATGGTAACAGATAAAAAAATAATTGGGTCTATAGCATAGAGCAAAATTTTCGCTCAAAATTATTTAAATTATTTAAATTTTGCGATAGCTTCTACTTATTCCGTCATACAAATTAAGGTGTTTTATTAGATAGGTGTACTTCTTTTGGCGCGCTTGGAAAAAAATATGGGAGTAACATCTTTACGACGCGCGCGCACACCGATAGTCAAAAGACAAAAAGTGACATGATGAAGTTAGCTGTTATCTGATTCCTTTTACACTTTGTTTATTTGCGTAGGTACTTAAGTAGATAGATACACACACACGTTTTTCTCGTACAATCACATCTGTAGTCCAGACATTTAGTTAATTCCTAGGGGTAGCCAAAAATAATTCAATTCAGCCAAGAACCACTTAAAATTTTTTGCGCAAGATGGAACTGTCAAGCTGTGCGGTTTGTAACTGCAATTCTTGAGCGTACCTACCCAGCTTAGGATTGGGACTGAAGAGAGGAGGGTGTAAAAATTTTTTTTCACTCTCAAATCAGTTTTTTTGGATAAATAAGTATATTATGTTACCGGCAAAACCCGATTTCAGGTCAAACTAGTTTGGCCTAGGCCAGACTAGTTTGGCGCGACACGATTAGACAAAACTAGTTTCTCGTCAGTCTAAAACTGATTAGAACCGAATTGTTACGGATTTATATTTATTCGACAAATCTTTGTGCTTTAAACCTCTTAAATTACAGCTATTTTAGTCACGACTGCACTTCAAATTGTATTCGAACACCAAATGTAGTAAATGATCACCAAATTAACTGCTCGCGTATATATTGTTTCTTTTGGATTCTTTTAATTTCCAGATGTAGGTCGAAATGGTTACAAAATCGACTTAGTCAACCCCGACCCCACGTGGTACTAGTCTGCCCTACCCCTAGAGTGAATGTAAACCCCGGAGGCGCGGAGGGAGAGCAGCCCCCGCTCCCTGTAATCAACTGCATGGAGTGCCTGCAGTTTGTTACGCAAGGGCGGACGGGCTGCACTTCCCGCAGCGCCGGAGACGTTCGGAAGCCTGTTTGTGAATCAAAAAATGAATTACCATGTTTGGTTATAATTTCACATTAAAATGCTGTTTTAATTTTGGTGATCATTTACTACTTTTGGGTTAACAATGATTTATTTGGTGGTAAGTTAAACATAAGCCAAAATTATTGACCAGAAACTAGTTTTGCCTAATCGTGTCGCGCCAGAAACTAGTTTTGCCTAATCGTGTCGCGCCAAACTAGTTTGGACTAGGCCAAACTAGTTTAACCTGAAATCGGGTTTTGCCGGTAACATATATAATAATAACAATGCCATTTCCGGGTACTATACCTATAGGTCTTTGTTTCCGGAATCCTAATTTCATATGATTAGATTTTTTTATGTTCTTAAAAACAAGTTTTTAAAATTTTTTACTTGAGCTCTTGGCCGCTGAGGGTTCTGGTATAGTGTGATCTATTGTATTATCCATTATGTATCTGTAATGATTTGTAATGTATCACATGAGAATCGTAAATGGTAAGGTCGTGCGTCGCGTCAGCTAAACCAATAGGTACTTAGACAGCTAAATTATTGGGTAGGTACTGATATAAATATCGTAGGTAAGGTGTCTACTAGGTTCAGAGGTTATCGATATTTCTTGCATATTCCTTGAAACTGTTTATAGTCTAAAAGAACAGTAGAAAGCAAAGTTTTTTGGATTTATCCATCCATTTATCAGCCCTTGGAGTAACACTGTTGGACATAGGCCTCACCTAAACCCTGTCCACAAATCTTAGAGACTAAAATTACAACCACTAATGTCAAAGTTCGAAATAATGATACTTAGCTAAATTTGTGCGATCTACTTTTCCGGTTTTTTGAATCGTACACTATGTCGTAAGAATAGTGACATATTAGTAGCGACACTCATATCTACCTAGATATTTAGTATTCGGCTAAATAGTATAAAATTAGCTGTAGATACTTTGACGACCCTATAGCCTAGCTGGTAGCGACCCTGCCTGCGAAGCGAAGGGTCCCGGGTGCGATTCCCGGCCGGGGCAGATATTTATGTGACAGATAAATATTTGTATTCGGGTCATGGGTGCTATTGTGTTGTGTGTTGTGTTATATGTGTCGTCCATGCCACCCGCGACACAGGTAAAAACCTACTGCGGGGGTTTGAGTGTGAAAGCGTTTTAGATGTTTCACATCTGCCAGCCGTGACAGCCATGACAGCTGTTCTTTTTTATTATTATTATACTTATATCGAATGTAACCATAACCAAATACTCGTTCTTGTAAGCAAAATAACTATTAAATTCAATTAGTAAATGTAAATATATTGTGGATGTATGTTATTGGTTGCTTTAACTTGTTTTTATACTAGTTTTAGGGACTCTTCAATAATCACACAAATAGTCGACCAACCATAAAAGCTGCAAATATTTTTGCGATTTACTTTCCGGTTTCTGGTCGTCACTATTTAATTTGCACCCGAAACTGGTCACCCATGAAACGTCAATTTAGTCTCTAAGATTTGTGGACGGACCACTTGACTTGGGCCACTCTGACCGGTCCTGAGCGGTGAGCCATCTGAATCCAGCGGGTGCTCACTGTATTTTTCAGGTCGTCAGTCCGACTGGTCGGGGGGCGTCCTATAATCCGTTAATATATTATATATTAAATGAAGATTCTTAGATAACTTTCGCGAATGTCGGTTTGATGTGTTGTTAATAAATAAAAAAGCATTGAATTTTTACGCGAATCTTTTACATTTTTAGGAAAAATGCAGTTCCAAGACGGATTAACATTTTATTAGAACAACAGCTTTGTTTTGATAAAAATCTATTTGGCCCTTTCAAGATTATCGCATCCTTTAACGGAATTTAATACAATCAGGTACACTGCAATCGCAACTCACTGTAGAAAAAAGGGATAGATGGTATATATACTAAGAAAATACATACTGAGCATAGATAAATTATATTTAATTAGACTACCCTAATTAGATAACAATCTATACATACCTATATGTATATATCTATACATAGCCGATTAATCATGTTTATGAACACAGATTAATCGGAATGTAATTTATTCCTATAGTTTGGCATGGATTTAGTGGTGGTATACAGGGGCGGAGTGGTAGACGGGAGAAGAGTAGGCCAGGGGAGCGGCTATCTTAGCGTAGGATGCGGCCGCGTAGGGAGCGGCGGCGTACGCTACGGGAGCGGCGGCGTACTTCGTTACGGGGGCAGCGTAGGCCACGGGGGCGGCGTACTTCGCTACGGGAGCAGCATAGGTCAGGGGGGCGGCGTACTTCGCTACGGGAGCGGCGTAGGCAACGGGGGCGGCGACCTTAGCGACGGCTTTCACAGCGAGAGCCTCCTTGCGCACGACCGCGTTGAACCCGTTGTGGGGGTCGGCGGTGTAGTCCACGGTGCGCCTGGTGCCGTCAGGGTCCGTCAGGGAGTAGGAGCCCTGGACGACGTCACCGTCGCGGCTCTCGTGCTGGCTCTTGGAGTCCCCGGTCAGACCGTCCTGGACGTCGTAAGCGAAGCTGTACTGCGGGTGAGCATCGTACTCCTCGACGGCGACCTTGGCGATGGCAGGGTAGGCCGGTGCTGCGGCATAAGCCACAGGTGCTGCGTTGTACGCCACAGGAGCAGCTGGAAGGAAGCCAGCGCTGGCTGCTGCCACTATGCAGGCGAGGACTGCGAACTGTAATTAAATTTAAATTTAGGTTTACTACGCTGACATTTCACTCATCATCGAATAATGTTATACTATATCTGTAGCTACCTTGAATGCCATTGTGTGTTCGAGTGGTAAGATGTCAAATGATGCCTGTTGAGAAGTGCTCAAACCTTTTATAGCAGTGGTAGGGGCTCACCCTTTCACTTGCCGGAGCAGCGCTAACATCGGCCAACCTTGAGGTCGCGCCCTAGGGCGTCGGTAAGCTCCCGTGTCCACAGCCCCGAAAATTAAACGTCTTCTAGAAATAATTATGATCATTATAGGTAATAATAGATTGATCTAAAGTGGACTTACTAAAAATGTCTAAACCAATATTCGTCAGATGTTGGTTTGCAAAAAAATGTTGGTGTAATTTATTGTAATTACTATTTTTAAGAAAATTTTATTTTGTAGGAGGAGCCTATTGTTTTATTTTTGGATCAATGGACGTCAAATCATTTTCCGTTGAAACCTTAGGCTTTTTATGCGTTTTATTGTTCTTTTGTTTGTTAAAACAACTGGAGTCAGGATCGCTATAGATAAATATAAAAAGGCTTTTAATAAGTAAGTGCACTTTAATATCCAAGACTATAATTATCACTTACAATAAGGTGGGATTGTAGTTAAATATTGGTAGGTATTATACTTATACATAATACAATATGTATAACAAGTACTTTATAGCTGTCAGGTAAATATAGTAAAATTAATATTTTGAAATAACATTTATAAGTAAACGCTACACACTCATAGTTCCACACTAGAATTCCCTGTGTCGTGGGTGCCATGGAAAAAAAACTTTAAAAACGAACTCTACATAATTATAAACAAATTTTGTCTGTTATGTTATCTGAGCATAACATTATACAGCACAGCATAACAATTAATTTTTGTTTCTAACTATAAGCTTACATATTAATTTTCATATCTCTGATTTCAAAAATGACGATGTCTTATCCCATAGGGGATGAGTTTCCAAAAATCCTATAGCTTATGTTACTCAGAGATAATGTAGCATTCTAATGGTGAAAGAATTTTTAAAATCGGTTCAGTAGTTTTTGAGTTTATTCGCTACAAACATACAAGAATACAATGTTTCCTCTTTATACCTCTCCTACTAACAGGTAACGTGGGGATGAATATTTTTTTCTTGTCTACCCCTTAAATAATGAACTGTTTAAAACTTCTTTCAAAAAACTATCACAGATATGTTAGCATAGGATGGTCAAGTAGTTAATGAGTACCTACATAATAGACGTATATTATTTACAACCTCAATATAGGAATCTAACAGTATTCGCTCTTCATACAAACGGTCGAAACGCGCGTTATACCTACGCACATCGAAATACGCATGCGATATGTAGGCAACTGCGGCCGCCGTGTGGCGATTGCCGACAGGCGAACGAGCGGAGTTTGAACCACGGTCCGGTCGGTACAAATAACAAATTTTTTTAGTTTTCTACTCTGGTTGAGCTGTATGGTCGTGTGCGGCTGTAGATTTAGAAAATAGATTTAGAAATATTTAAGATGGCAGTAGAAAAAGGCAACAGAAATAGACAATATTGTGCTGTTTTTGGGTGCTTTAATTCGACATTAAGTCACCCAGGAATATCATTTTTTACGTTACCTGGAGACTGCGAAAGGTAAGACACTATTTTTATACACTTACCTACAAGTACGTATTATATAGTATATATAATACTATATAATATAATATATAGTAATATATAATACGTACTTGTAGGTAGGTATATATAATTATTGTAGTTGTGTAACTTAGGTAGTAGGTATTGTATAATTATTGCGTTATTGATTAATATTAACTTTATTATTGTATTGTAATTATTAATAAGAAATCAAATTATTGTATTCAAGGTCTTCGGTCCTGCCGAAGGAGATCAGTACATATAGGATAAATAAAAACATGTACGTATTGCAATAAGTAAGTACCTAAATTGTTTATTTTTCATAAGTCCACCGAGTAAAATGCCTAGATTTATAAATAAGGGGCTAAAAAATCAAATGGTTGATTATTATTACTTTCGCCGTATTGGGGCGGCTTAGAATACTAACCCCAATCCCACGCCGGATGGGTGTCGTAAAAGGCTCTGTCTCTAATACAATACTGAAGGCTTACGAACCTTCACAATACTAATAAAAACACAACATATATTTTTATGGAACACTTCCTTTTTATTCACAATGAATTGCATTTATTAAAATAGAAAATATAAAATTTTTAAATACAAAACTACTAAAGAAACTCAAGTCGTTTGATAAAATTAAAATACTGTCGGCGGACAGCCCTAGCGCGCGGCGACGGTCCGCGCGAACGTAGGCAAGTTTTTCGAGAATCGGCCCGAGTTACGTTACTGTTAGATTCCTATATTGTGTTACAACTAAGGAATCCTACTTTGCGCGTGCGTGGCCTGACACGCACTACAGCAATAAAATTATGAAGTAAAAATTTTGTTTAGTAATTGAGTTGTTCATTTTAAAAAAATATTTTTTTTTTAAATGTATTTTAAATCTTTAACACAAATTATATTAATTGGCATTGTTAAAAACGCTTAAAAACTATTTTTAATATTAATAATAATGAATTCAAAATTGATAAAAGTTCAAAAAGAATCACGTGACTAAAAACGCGCCAGATTTCGTCGCCATGTTAGTGACGTCATTTTGTTAAAGCAATTACACAGTGTTAGAAGCTTCTACGTGAATTGAGTAAAAATATCCGGAATTTAGTGCAAAAAGATATTCATACCACGTAATTTTATTGTAAATTTAGATGTTAAATGATTTATTCTTCATTAAATATTATAATAAAACTCTCTATTGATTGTACACACTAAATAAAGATACCTAAGGTTACACTGTTTACTGGTAAATCGTGTCTGGGAGAAATCAGGGCAGGGTGTTAGGGGTATAAATCAGGGTTGTATGATAAAATTATATTTATTTACAACTAGCTTCTACCCGCGACTTCGTCTACCTAAATTTCACATAATGGATCCTGAGAGAAGTGAAGAATGTGATTAATAAAAAAATGCACAATGCAATACTACAGAAATTCTATGCTAGTAGTAGGTACATACATATGATGACCCTATAGCCTAGTCGATAGCGATTCGATCCAGCCTGCGAAGTGAGGGTCCCAGGTTCAATTCCCGGCCATATCTAATAAAATGTGACAAATAATTATTTGTACTCGGGTCTTGGGTGTTATAGTGACGTATTATTTGTGTTGACCATGCCACCCGCGACACAGGGAAACCTACTGCGGTGGTATGGGTCTGTACGCGCTTTGTACATTAAACTGGTACAATATATAATTTTTTTTGTCTCCGAAATACGCCAAGTTGGTCAATGATCACGACTCGTGTGGCGAATCGTTACCACTCCAGATCGCTAAGTCAAGGGTCCTGGGTTCAATTCGATGCGAGGTGGTTGCTGCGAGATGGTTTGAATGATTAGTTTGTATTTCTGTTCTTGGTCTGAGTGTGTGTCCTTGTGTTGTCTAGATGGCACCCACGACACTGGGTATCCTAGTATGGGGCTATGAGTGTGAAGCGTTTATTTATTTATTTATGTACCTACTGGTTTTACAATGTTAACGATAATAATAACTAATATCTTCAAACACGGTTCCGTTTTACTCTACCATTGTTCTACCACGTGTTCCACTTTGTAGCCCCAGGACCCATCATCAGATCCTCATTGAATTTGAGTAGGATCAACGTTGCAAAATTCCTAACCTAATAAAATAAAACCATGAGTTGTTTTATAAAAAAACGGACATGTGCGTGTCAGGCCACGGACAATGTAAGGTTCCGAAGTAAATAGTAAGTTTATCGACTATGACTCATACTTATGTTTTACATAGCCGTGATAGTTTTCCTTGTAAATTCATCATATACCCTATTTTTGAGAATTTTTTCACTTGTCTAAGTCCAACCGTTTAGTCAACAGTTGGGGGGGACACTTGACTGTAACCAAAATTAGCACTTTAAAGCCAAACATTTTGCAAACGGACCCCTAATTCCAAAAATGGTCCATGCCAAATTACAGCTTTCTAGCACTAAGGGCCTGGGCGCTTTGCTTCGGACAGACGGATAGACGGACAGACGGACGGACAGACGGACGGACGGACGGACATGACGAAACTATAAGGATTCCGATTTTACTTCGGAACCCTAAAAACGAATCTATGAACGAAAACTAAAATTTTACCTCTTACTCCTCGGGAAAACCGAAAAGGTCACAGGTACACATTTAACACTATCTTTGGGGTGTTTTTTGTAGTATTCCCACGTAATGGTACAAAACAAGCACGATAACTTTTAAGGTTTAGCATTTTTACGGTTAAAGACATTATTTTCTCAAAAGAATTAACAAATTCACTTATAAGAGAAAATACAAAATTTGGTTAGTTAAACATTAAAAAGTGTCATCAACACGCAGGCCAGACACGTATGACTTTTGATTATTATTATTATTTTTGATATATTTATCAATATATTGACGATAATATCAAGATTTTATCAGTTAAAAGTCAAATCACAGTATCAGCTGTATGCTGCAATGAATAGCAATTAACAAAGTGACGTCACACGCGCGCTCGGGTCTATTCGGGAATTGTCGGCGTGTTTTCGGTACTGGATTCAAAAACGTATTTTTGATTTGATGTAGCTTTTAAATTATAGCGAATAAAAAAAATCTAAAATAACTTTGTTATAAAACTTATATATGAACTTTCCATTTAAAACAAAAAAAAATTTTAGGAAACAACTCAATTGTTATGATTAGATTAGTAATATAAAAGTCTACAAACAGGACTTTAAATCATGACATGAGGACTATGATGTAGCTGAGGAGGAAGAAGATAGTCCTTAAAACACCATGTTGCAAGATACTCCATAATACCACATTGCCTCGGTGCCAAGTCCCTGTTTTAACAACAAAAGTGTTGGTCATCCTCGATCTATTATGCGCGTCATTAGTGGGCGTAGCGCGTATGAAAATGCGCGGACATTTTCATGCGTTGCGTACGCATCCTTCACAAGGCTGCCAACTGTCGGCAACTGTGGCGCAACACGACCCGATGCTGAGGTCGGGAATGTATATGAAATGTTACTTGATGAACGATTTTTATGGTAATTTCGTATGTCCATAGCCGTACGGTCCGGCCTACGTGGTGGTAGGCTTGCACCGTCAGCTATGAACATTTGTAGCACCAAAGGCATAAACGATGAGAACCAAATCAGTTGCGGGTTTTTGCTAACACAATTTTATCATACCCGTGGGCCGTGCATGTTTTGTGATGCAATTATACAATAACCCTTATTTTGTGGATGGTATGAGCAAGGGCGACGATAGCCACATACTATCAAGAGGATCGTCAGCTCGTTAGTCAGCAACTTCCATAAAAAAAAGATACATAGGTTCAATAAAATTAATCAGTGACAAAATATGAACTCTACTCAAAAATTGAAGATTAAAGAAGCTACGAGATACAATACAGCATACACAATTCCTATGTTTTCTTGTTTTTAGTTGTGAAACTGATTGAGTCATGGATTCTACTATAGTTAACGGCGATGGGGTATAGTAGTTACTAATTTAGTAACAGAACTAATTACAAAACGAGAAATTTGTTATTGAAAGAAGAAACTCATACACTAATTACTAGTTAGCTAGGAAGGCCCTTTCCTTTCAAATAACCCTTAAATGTCAACTACTCCATAAGTAACGTATTTATTTAAATAAATAAGCTTATTTTTTTATAAATCTTATTTCATCATGCCATTGTTGACACAACCTTGCGGGTTTCTGATGTAACTCTACACGAACAGCATTTTGTTAATCAGTTCAATAATATCGATGTGTTTTCAATAACATATCGGTAAAAGAGTTAACCTTTACAAAATGTATGCAACAAACTGCTGGTACTTAATTTACAAAAATGTTTTCAATGGCATCTCACCATGATAATAGATATTAATACGTAATTATTATGTTTGATGAACTTCAAGGAAGGAATAATGTTACCCTGTATTGTAATTGAACGAAATGAATAGATGTTACGCAAATGCCACTGGTTAGAACATAATGGTGTGGGTCAGCTCGCTCAGCTCACATGTAGCGTCTGGCTCGGCCGAACGACCTCGCACTCAATTTGAGTTGTTTCCTAAAATTTTTTTTTGTTTTAAATGGAAAGTTCATATATAAGTTTTATAACAAAGTTATTTTAGATTTTTTTTATTCGCTATAATTTAAAAGCTACATCAAATCAAAAATACGTTTTTGAATCCAGTACCGAAAACACGCCGACAATTCCCGAATAGACCCGAGCGCGCGTGTGACGTCACTTTGTTAATTGCTATTCATTGCAGCATACAGCTGATACTGTGATTTGACTTTTAACTGATAAAATCTTGATATTATCGTCAATATATTGATAAATATATCAAAAATAATAATAATAATCAAAAGTCATACGTGTCTGGCCTGCGTGTTGATGACACTTTTTAATGTTTAACTAACCAAATTTTGTATTTTCTCTTATAAGTGAATTTGTTAATTCTTTTGAGAAAATAATGTCTTTAACCGTAAAAATGCTAAACCTTAAAAGTTATCGTGCTTGTTTTGTACCATTACGTGGGAATACTACAAAAAACACCCCAAAGATAGTGTTAAATGTGTACCTGTGACCTTTTCGGTTTTCCCGAGGAGTAAGAGGTAAAATTTTAGTTTTCGTTCATAGATTCGTTTTTAGGGTTCCGAAGTAAAATCGGAATCCTTATAGTTTCGTCATGTCCGTCCGTCCGTCCGTCTGTCCGTCCGTCTGTCCGTCTATCCGTCTGTCCGAAGCAAAGCGCCCAGGCCCTTAGTGCTAGAAAGCTGTAATTTGGCATGGACCATTTTTGGAATTAGGGGTCCGTTTGCAAAATGTTTGGCTTTAAAGTGCTAATTTTGGTTACAGTCAAGTGTCCCCCCCAACTGTTGACTAAACGGTTGGACTTAGACAAGTGAAAAAATTCTCAAAAATAGGGTATATGATGAATTTACAAGGAAAACTATCACGGCTATGTAAAACATAAGTATGAGTCATAGTCGATAAACTTACTATTTACTTCGGAACCTTACATTGTCCGTGGCCTGACACGCACATGTCCGTTTTTTTATAAAACAACTCATGGTTTTATTTTATTAGGTTAGGAATTTTGCAACGTTGATCCTACTCAAATTCAATGAGGATCTGATGATGGGTCCTGGGGCTACAAAGTGGAACACGTGGTAGAACAATGGTAGAGTAAAACGGAACCGTGTTTGAAGATATTAGTTATTATTATCGTTAACATTGTAAAACCAGTAGGTACATAAATAAATAAATAAACGCTTCACACTCATAGCCCCATACTAGGATACCCAGTGTCGTGGGTGCCATCTAGACAACACAAGGACACACACTCAGACCAAGAACAGAAATACAAACTAATCATTCAAACCATCTCGCAGCAACCACCTCGCATCGAATTGAACCCAGGACCCTTGACTTAGCGATCTGGAGTGGTAACGATTCGCCACACGAGTCGTGATCATTGACCAACTTGGCGTATTTCGGAGACAAAAAAAATTATATATTGTACCAGTTTAATGTACAAAGCGCGTACAGACCCATACCACCGCAGTAGGTTTCCCTGTGTCGCGGGTGGCATGGTCAACACAAATAATACGTCACTATAACACCCAAGACCCGAGTACAAATAATTATTTGTCACATTTTATTAGATATGGCCGGGAATTGAACCTGGGACCCTCACTTCGCAGGCTGGATCGAATCGCTATCGACTAGGCTATAGGGTCATCATATGTATGTACCTACTACTAGCATAGAATTTCTGTAGTATTGCATTGTGCATTTTTTTATTAATCACATTCTTCACTTCTCTCAGGATCCATTATGTGAAATTTAGGTAGACGAAGTCGCGGGTAGAAGCTAGTTGTAAATAAATATAATTTTATCATACAACCCTGATTTATACCCCTAACACCCTGCCCTGATTTCTCCCAGACACGATTTACCAGTAAACAGTGTAACCTTAGGTATCTTTATTTAGTGTGTACAATCAATAGAGAGTTTTATTATAATATTTAATGAAGAATAAATCATTTAACATCTAAATTTACAATAAAATTACGTGGTATGAATATCTTTTTGCACTAAATTCCGGATATTTTTACTCAATTCACGTAGAAGCTTCTAACACTGTGTAATTGCTTTAACAAAATGACGTCACTAACATGGCGACGAAATCTGGCGCGTTTTTAGTCACGTGATTCTTTTTGAACTTTTATCAATTTTGAATTCATTATTATTAATATTAAAAATAGTTTTTAAGCGTTTTTAACAATGCCAATTAATATAATTTGTGTTAAAGATTTAAAATACATTTAAAAAAAAAATATTTTTTTAAAATGAACAACTCAATTCAGAAAATTAAATGTATAAAACTGTTAACAATAAGATAATTTGTAGGTATATTTTGGTTAAATCTATGAGACGTCTACAGTTAAGTTTGGAGAATTAACAGTTTTAATTTAATAAAATTAAGTTAATCATAATTGGCTATTTGACAGTTGTCACGGTAAAATATGAAATGTGTTAAATATGGTTGCTTAATGGTTAACAATAATTATACAATACGTTTCTTGCATGAAAATAAATTGTAAATATTTTTACTTTTGAAAAATAGATTTGAGTTTTTTTACCTGTGGATACGAGAACCGAAACGCGGGCGGCCATGATTGAGCATGTTATGACGTCACACTTCAATAAATAAAGCGTCGTGTACTACTAACTATATCGTGTGCACTGTGCAATTTACTGAGAAAATTAATAAGATATATTTTGATTTGTGCTTTTGAGAGGTTTTGTAAAATGGAGTCAGGCTATACAAAAGCTGACAGTGCGAATTTGCCTCAAGTTGATTTATTTATGGTCGCAAATTTCTTTGTGTGTAACCCTGACTTTTGCTCTACCGAGTTTTGGAATGCAAAAACCTCCTTGTAAGTACTGAAATTAATAAAGTAAAATTGGTCAGTCTTGCTAAGTGGTCACAGGGGGATTTTTTTCTAAGTTTTTCCTCAACGCCCCCTTAACGACACCATATTACTAATGATTTTAAATTAATTACTTATAGGTTATGTTTATGAACAATATTAGGTCAGGTTTAATTTGTTTTTTTAGTAAATCAGAGGCTAAGTTGATTTCTTCTAAATACTTACATCAAAGTGGTCCTCACAAAAGAATATTGCTGATATAACAGATGTTAACTCTGGGTTTCGACGTGCTAATTGTAACCACTGCTTTCGATGTTGAAGGCATTTAGGAACGTGTAGGTATAAACAATTTGTCAGGTTTAATTGTAGTACTTCTACATATAGGCACTGCACACGTCTTGTAGCTTGTCATTTTCACAATTCCAGTGAAAAAGGTGTAAG
Source organism: Thymelicus acteon (assembly GCA_951805285.1). Classification (NCBI taxonomy): domain Eukaryota; kingdom Metazoa; phylum Arthropoda; class Insecta; order Lepidoptera; family Hesperiidae; genus Thymelicus; species Thymelicus acteon. The sequence continues at coordinate 7,174,148 of OX638233.1, forward strand.
TTTTCACTTAGAATATCTTCAGAGTTCGAGCGTAAACTTTTGTTAATTGAAATATGACGTCACAGCCAGCAAGTGACAGATGGCGGACTATTTTCGCGCGAATTTAAAATTAATGGATTAAAAGTTATTTTTTTCCTACTATGTAACACTTTTATGAGAAAAATAAATATTGTAAGAGGTATAAAATAAAAGTACGAAAATTTTAAAATATTTTTCCAAAAATTGTCTAATAGCCAATTTAGATGCTTTAAATTTCGAAAATAATTTAGTTCGTCGTATAAGGTGTTAGTGGTCAAATCCTTTCTTTGTAAATCGTTTATTTTATGTTTATAATATTATTATTTTTATGCCGGTTATTAAGTACCCAAAGATCACAAAGAAGAAGAAGAAAGTTTTGGTGAAGAAAGTTATGAGATTAAAAATAATGGAATTTCTGTTTCATAAACGTACATCCTTGTTCAGTCTCCTAGTAACAAGAGATCTGGTCACTCTAAACGGGGATGACGCACGTTCCAATATACAATAGTTTTGTGTGCAATAAACATTCTACCGAAACAACAAATGTACTATTTCATTGCCGACTTCACCGGACGTAACATTAGTCAGTTTAGGTCAAGGCTAAAAAAAGTTTTTAAGCTATTTTAAGAAGTAGGAGTCCGGTTGATTCTCCTGCTAGTCGTTCTTCTGAAGTGAAGTAAATTGTCTTGAGCAACTTGTGTTAGGGAGAGATGATGTTAATCCCTAAAGCGACAATCTTTCAGTGACAACATCAACAGCATCCATGAATAATTTCGAAGTGATTTGAAAGTTGGCCGGATAGATGCATACTCGATTACAACTTTTTATCACATTAATAACCAGTCACGTAATAATGCATCCAAATTCCTGGTAAACCATATTGTAAAGGTTCACTTATCACTAGTTTAATTAACTATCAAGCATAAGACACACCTAAGTGAAGCCAATAATTTTATAAAGAAAAAAAGACGAATGAAATTGAGTGAAGCTATCAAAATTGTTTAAAAATGTGAAGTTTTCTACTTTTACAAAGCAGTCGGTCCTGTATGTAGTCGGAGTAAAAGCTGTGGATTATATAAATACGATTTCATGACGGATATAAGGTTCCAATTGAACCGGTTTAGCAAGATATTAGCGCGGTAAAGGGACTCTTTTTCATGCTTCACAAATTAACAACTATTCTAGTTCATGACGAAAGCACTAATAAAATATTTGTGCTGAACGATGATAAATGATAACCTCAAATATTATTAAATAAGTACCTATATTTGGTTTGTCCAAGCATAGCTGGCCCGGGCCACTAGTATTAAATACATTAGGAATGTGTCAAAAAATTATTGACGACATACAACGGTTACACAGTTTATTGCAGCTCGTATTTTATATTTTTTTACAAATGGCCACATGAATGCTGAGAATTATAAAACATTTTACTGTAAGAATTTCTTGAAAAGGTACCACGTGAAAGTAAATTAAATAAGGAAAATCGGAATTCAGGAATTCGGTAAATTACTTAATATACCTAATACAGGCAGGAAGTATGCGAAAAACGCGTGATATAATCATTAACGTTACTATGCGTAGAGAAGAATTTACTTTCTACTTACACATAAATAGTCCAGGAGAAAGTTTAATATGTAAATCATCATCTTTACAATTCGTATCTGTTCCACTGCTGGGCTGTCTCTTGTCAAAGTATCAGAAGGTCTGGACTAGAGTAGACAGACTGGCCGAGTGCGGAACTTGGAACTCAGACCGGCTTACTTGTATACAGATACATATACAAAAGAATAGATGCGCGGCAGACCAAACTTCAAAATATTACACTTAAAAGTGAATAGGCAGATCCTAAATCTACACAAACAGAGTAGACATGCTGTAAAATATAACAATTTTTTAAAGGCGATTGTGTTATATAGGGAAACAATTAAACGATAGTTACAAGTACTGTAGTCTGACAACTAAATTAAAATATTTCGGCAAAAACGTGTTGGTAAAACCAAACTAAATAAATTACACAAAATAGTTCAGTTTCAATTCAACTCATCTGCCTTAGGATTCAAATAAAGAATAAATGGAACTGTGTGATTTTTTGTGACCAACTAAGTAATAAAGGTTTTATTGCACTATAAATTAAGGTAGTAATCATAAAAAACACAAAAGTGTGGTTTTATGAAACCACGATGCAAGTGAAATTTTCTTAGGGTATTAAAATTGCGTTTTTAATCTTAACTATTGAAAAATGGGAATGATAATGGGAAATCAATAGTAGACAAAATATTGAATTATAAAATTTAATTTCAATTTGCGTATTAGAGTACGGAATACATAATTAATACAATCATTTAGATGATAAACACATATTAAAAACTAAGAGCAATATTTATTTAAATCACTGAATCTCCATTATTATTCGTACTCTAGGGCCGGCTGTAATGCGACATGCGATAGATGGACTAAAAATTTTGGGGCGATAGAATAAAAGTTTCACTTTAACAAGTCAATGAATGTTATTTGTGTGGATATTCGGGCTTTAAAAATCAACGTGAAAATACCACATACCTACACCTTAAGGTGCATTACTCAGTTCATTTCGAAAGAAGCAATTCGTCTCACGTGCGAAGAGCAAGTTTCAAATTGCAACCGCTCTATAGGAGAGAGAACTAGAACACTTCTTCAAGTACACTGGAGTATTTTGAAACATATTACTTATGTTATTTATTAACTCGAACAACAGAACATGACAGCTAAGTACTTTCTTAATACAACATTTCAATTCTGTATTATCGTTAGTGAACACGCTTGTTAACGGCGATGTCTTGTTCAGATTCTAAAAAGATATACTGAAAATAATACATACTTTAAAAAAAAGCCGACATTATACGCAATTTTGGTCTGATGTGTAATCAGCTAACATCATATTCATATCTGGGTCTACACGTACAATATCTCAAGTTTGATCATAATGCATTTAGACAAACTTGGTATTGTCGTAGAAATTAAGTTTAGATCCTGTAAGTGTTATGATTTCGACAAGATTGAGTTTTTTCTTAGCAATTCATGTACGAGTAAGTAGCTACTATTATTATTTTACAACATTATTCATTGCTTCTGAAACATTATAAGAAATAAAATCTGCGAATGTTCTTAAAATGGGATGTCGTCGCACCTGTTTGAGCGAAGCAAATGTCGCACTTGATCTTTACAACGAACTAAGTGGGTCGGCGGGTCTCGAACAAAATGTAACCACGTGTTGCGTAATTGTTTTATACGACTCGCTGTTGAAGAGATTAATTAGGTATTTACACGGTCTGCTTAGATTACAAATCAGCTTTTTATTAATTTGCAACGTTTAAGCTGCAGTTAACATATCGATACCAGACATGTTTCCGTAAATATTTTTTAAATGGATGCCGATCAATGAAAATCGTTTACCATCTGAAAAACTAGTCTAAGAATTGAGTGAAGAATTGGTGTGACCGCGACGCTTCATAGCCCCGGCCCAGTTGCACAAGTAGCGTCTTTGTTTACGTGGCATTGTCCAGCCGTCCCATCGGCCAGGCTCGTACGTGCGTACTTGAATATATTTAAATTTGGAGATGCGACCAGGATGAAGCAAGCGTTGGCGACCGACCACTATAAATGCCGTTAGAACCCAACAAGGGGTACAGTTCACATCTTCTAGCACCCCCGTGTACATTGCAACAAACAAACAAAATGGCTTTCAAGGTACGAAGCTTACCGGATTTACGTGAAGTGTCTTTAGGAAGTGATAGTGTTCAAAAGTGCTCAAAACAAGATCAAGTGTCTCCTGTGATCATAACTGATTGTGCAATCAGGCATTATCTTATCGCTATTTGCTACCCTGGATTATAAAAGTGGCATCCTCACATTGCAAATGGACATTTAATATATTTTTGTCTAAAATGTCTATTATATTTCTTGCAGTTGGTGGTCTTCTCTTGCCTCCTGGCTTTGGCTCATGGCAGCGTGGCCCCTGCTGCCTACGCGGCCGCACCAGTCGCATACGCCGCCCCAGCCGTAGCGGCGAGACTCGAAGATTTCGACCCCCTCCCTCAATACCGATTCGGATATGACGTAGCCGATTCTCTGACCGGAGACTACAAAAGCCAACAGGAGGAACGCAACGGAGACTTAGTTCAGGGTTCGTACTCATTGGTCGAATCTGACGGCACCCGCCGCATCGTCGACTACTCCGCCGACTCGATCAATGGTTTCAACGCTGTGGTCCGTAAGGAGCCCCTGGTAGCCGCCGCGCCCGTGGTCGCGCAGCCGGCCGTGGTGGCCGCGCGGTACGCAGTGGCGGCTCCCGCGGTCCCGGCCGTCGCTGCCAGATACGCCGCCGCTCCCGTGGCTGCCGCCGTGCCCGCAGCTCCCGTCGCCACGGCTGCAGTAGCACCCTACTATGCTAGGTACGCCGCCGCCCCGGTCGCCGCCGCGCCCGTCGCCGCCTCCTATTATGCGAGATACGCGGCGGCGCCGGTCGTCGCCGCCCCTGCTGCCGCTCCCGTGGTAGCTGCGCGTTACGTTTCACCCTACGCTTACAGCGCGGCGTACAGTGCTCCCTTCACGTACGCAGCACCGGTGGCCGCTGCCTATACGTCAGCCGTGCCCGTGGCGCCCGCGCGCTATGCTGCTCCGGTGGCGGCGGTTCCTGCGTTGCCGGCCGCCCCTGCCCGGCTCGCCGTCGCCCCCGCGGCCGTGGCGCCCGCAGCACCCGCGAAACTCGTCCAACCGACTGCTGCTGGATACCGTTACCCTTAAATTAAGATCAACTTGATGGCTCAATTTTAAAGACTTCATTTGTACATACTTTAATAATAAAATGTAATTTGTCTATACATTATTTTAATTTTGAAACTTAGTAAATACAGTGTCCTATCATTTATATTGGGCACTTCACCTATAATAAAAGTATTGCATGCGTGGATTGTTGGAAAATGTTTCATAAAACAATATTTTGTTTGTCAAGAAGAGTAAGCCTCCACGCCTCTTGCTCGTGGTACACCTGCAGGTGCTATTTAACAACGAATTAGGTTACAGCATTTGGCCGGGCTTTGGAATCATGATCACGTAGAACAAGAACCGGCCAAGTGCGTGTCAAGCCACGCGCAATGTAGGGTTACGTAGTTGCAAGTTCATCAATAGTCGATGAACTTTTTTTCGATTAACTAATTCAGATAACATACGCGTGATAGTTTTCCTTTTTAAATTCATCATGTGCTACTCCTGTGAATATTTTCACAATATGTCTAACACCCACCCTTTGGCTGGCAGGGGAGGAGGACACTTGACTCTAAACCAAATATTTTTTTACCTTAGCGCTGCTCGTACACACAAACAGACATGTTTCCCTTATTCACACGTCATTAATATGATGGTGTATATTAGTTGGCTTGCTTTTGAGGAATTAAGAATAAATAGAGTTACCGCAAAGAATACCCGGAATGTTCTTTAATTTTAAAGATACCACAACTTACTTCTTCTTCTTTTTAACCGACTTCAAAAAAAGGAGGAGGTTCTCAATTCGACTGTATTTTTTTTATGTTTGTTACCTCAGAACTTTCGACTGGGTGAACCGATTTTGATGATTGTTTTTTTAAACGAAAGTTGGTACTTGTCATGTAGTCCCACATAAATTTTATTGAAATCTGACAATGGCATCCATGAGAAAAACATACAAATCTTAAATTTGCATTACGTATGTGCGCGACAAATGGACGAATAACTCAATATCACGCCCACCGATTTCGATGATTCTTTTTTTAATCGAAAGCAGGTGCTTGTTATGTAGTCCCACATAAATTTGAACGAAATCTGACAAGTAGTTTTTGAGTAATTTTGAAGTCGGTTATTTTTTGTTAGTAAAATTTAGATTATTTACTAAACTAGTCCAATTTTTGTCTTAGATTTTGATAAGTTTCTATGGAGGCCCAGAAACATAGGTACCTGCTTTTATTTCTACTGCTACTACCAATTAAAAACTGGAAGAAACAGGTAAAATACATAATAATATTGAAGGAAAATTTGTGGTCCTACGTATCCGGAAACGGCATCGGGAAGGGAATGTGAAAGTGAGATAGCAACATGGTACATAGCTACCGTGCAAAATCTGACATTAGCTCAGAAGTAAAAGGATCTTTTACGAAATAATGAAATGAATATTTTCGTTTTCAGCTAGATATTCTGATCTGATGAACTATAAACCTGATAGATTTCCATATAATTATGATCATTATACATATAATTAGAAATGTACTTTTGTTTTTGTGATACAATAAAATAAATGTGTTTTTGAGTTTGTTGCATTCTGAAGTTGATAATATTACGATAGCTTTTTCCATTAAATAATTCTTGACAAAAATAACCGACTTCAAAATTAGGGAAACATCAAAAACTGCTCGTCAGATTTTGCCAGCTTTCGATTAAAAAAAGAATTATCAAAATCGGTTCACCCAGTCGAAAGTTCTGAGGTAACAAACATAAAAAAACTACAGTCGAATTGAATACCTCTTTCTTTTTAAACGTCGGTTAAAAATTAAGCCCTTTATAAATTCCGTCAACAGACAGAACTGATCTCCAGAACATGGAGTTTTAAAATGTGTATATAATTGGATCTCAAATATACGATATATTCGAAAATTTAGTGCGCTATATTTTCCCAGTCTCCATTCGCACTCATTTTAAGTAAGGACTCTTCTATTGAAACGATCTGAAACATACACAAATAAATCTCCCAAAAGAATACAACATTATGACCCACTTTAAGTTAGGACTCTTCTACTGAAACGATCCTAATGAAACATATGTACATACATTAATCTCACAAAAGAATACAATATTATGATAGTTTGAACCTGATGACGAATACAATTGTTTGTTAAACAGCTAACTAGTGCTTTTAAACGCTTGTATTAGCTTGACCTGTATGTATGAAACGGAATCTTTCAATGTAATTTTCACCAATTTTAGGACTTCTGATCAGCTTGAAAGTTTGCAACAATACAATAATTTCATAGTTTCAGCATGTTTTTTTAGTTTTTTTTTTACCATATTTTTTTTATTATATTTAATTTCAATTAAATAAAAGGGTTGATAAAGCATTCCTTACAAAAAAGTGTATTACATCCAATTTTGAAAGTGAGTGTGTGTTCGTAAAAAAGCGTTTCTAAATTTCAGTTATTCAAAATTAAATCCCCCTAAAATGTAAAGAATAGTTTAGGTTAAGACTTATTACTCCACGTTGCATTGTTTTTGCGCCACTTAACGGCATTTTTTTGCGTAAATACACAAAAGTAGCATAGTTTTTGTGGCTTCACTGAAATTCAAGACGGTGAGTCATTTTTGATAATCTGAGTATTAAATGGATTATGAGATATAAAACGTTCATTACATACTTATCCCACTCACACACACGATCTATCAATCTATAATATTCGGAACGATAAGGTGAAGCACTATAAAGTTCTTCTGTTTAATACTTAATCCAAAATCAAATTCTTTGAATCATGTACGTATTTTGCTGATACACAATGCACAGAACGTTTCAGAAAGGTCCTTTTTATAAAGAATCTATTTGCAAAAACATTGGCCTATTTAATACCTATATCATTTTGCAAAAACGTACCAACGCATATCACAAAGTGGTCGCGTAACCCACAGCACTTTCTTCAATGAGCCGCAATGTATTGTGCTCACGTCCTCCGTTACGTAGTGATCGATATATAACCTGAGTGGCTCCGAGGGTAGTCACAGTTCACCCACGGACAGTGCGCATCCAACCCTAAGCCTACAGCCATGGACAGCAAAGTGAGTATTGATTGGAATATCTACACTTGCGCTCATTTATGTTTTAGATTAATTTTCTTTATCAATAGGTGATTAAGTAACTAATACCACATAATTAAATTTAGATTCCTATTCAATTAAGCAGGAGTTGAGATGAAAATGTGTACGCAGAATAAGTATTTAAATAAATATTCGTGGGGTGAGACTAGAACACCGTTACTCGTCTAGTCCCACAGACTCTGCTTAAAAAAATACCATTTATATAATTTTTAAATAGTTCTATTTAATTCATCTATTTGAAGCTAATATGTAAGATTTGATTTATAATACTTTCATTGATTTTTTGATTTAATTTTTTATTAGAAAAACTTCCTGCTTATAAAATACGTTATAGGGGGCTTATAAAATACCTCTTTAGAGGGTACTTTGAAATACTTTAGTACGTATAACGATTAATGTACATACAAATGTGTTGTTATCCCGTAATCAGCAGGTCATCGCACATTACAATACATGCCGATACCATCTACCTATGTGGTTCTCAAACTACGACACAGAAAACGTATTTAGTTTTGGACTGAAGAATTTAAATATGAAAGTGCTTCTGTTGCAGTGATTTGCATTTGATTTTGAGAGCGGCTTCAAAAGATACAGTTATAGTTTTGATTGAAGTTCCTCTCCTCTTCAAACAGAGTACAGAAACGTTTGCCATTTAAAATGAGCAGTAATCTAAAGGAGTGTTATCGTCGCGATAAATAATAATGGACAGAGATTAACAATTTTGAGTTTAAGAAATAAAACCAAGACTGGCATCTCTCGCTCATCATGAGCATTTCTCGCTCTTAAGTGACCAAATTAATTAAATCAGAGATAAATATAATTAAATCAGTAAATTGAAGGTGCTATAGAAAGCTTCGAGTTGGGCGGTAACACTTCTTTTATACGAAGCATAACAGACTTTAACTTCAAACGCGAGGAGGGAGTAATTGAAAGCAGTTGATCCCATTGGGTTGTTGATATATTTAACGATAACTTTATTTATAACGGATTTCAAAAAAGGAGGAGGATCTCAATCCGGTTGCTGTTTTTAATGTTTGTTTACCTCAGAACGCCGTTACTTATCAACTAAATTTAATTATATTTTTATCAGTGTCTAGATTGCTTCCAGATTGGCCTCATAATATATCAAAATAAATTTATGAGATGATGGGATCTATGAGGTTTTGAGGGAACTCTTCAAAACAACTGTCTCTTTGAAGGCAATTTTTGTGGTAATTTTTTTATTATGATTGTGTAGTATCCATGCGTTGAGAATCGCTAACTGGGGCTGCACGTGTGACGTGACGCGCGTGAGTTGACCAACGTCGCCATATGGGGCGCTTTGCGACACTGACACTTACTGGCACTCTCGTTCACTGCCCACAACAATACCTTCAGGTTTACTTTTATTTCTGTTAGGTCTATTTCTTTTATAAAACAGTTAAGAAGGTTTATGGACCAAAACTATCATAAATGCATTATTTTTATATCGTAACTGACTTAATAGGTTCTATGTAATTTACTTTACATTGTTATGCTGTAGGCAGTCTCGCCTTGACCATGATCCTTTACTCGTAAAACTCGAAATAACACTTAAACACCATAAATAATTTGAGTGTTTGTAGACAATCTTATCAGTCATAAATTATTTTCCTGTTCCTCACATTGTATAAGAATTTCCTTACTAAAGAGTTCAACGCGTGCTCTACTAAATAAATGTAGAGCCACTTTACGTACTTATGAATCATCATTGTTGGTCTATTATTTAGTTTTTCGAAAGTAGGTACAATCGATTATGATTTTATTATTCCAGGCGGGAGTTGTTACGAAAAGTAACCCTTTCTTTTTAACAGGAACATGTCGCAAGTGTATTCAGTTCGTCGTCGCGCGCCGCATACAAATGGGCCGCGAGTCTAACGTCGCCGGCCAGTGTTGCGTCACTCTATACGTGTTATCAATTATTACGCGCTCAATCCAAACTGTATCGGATTACACATAGTCTGTACTAATAGGCTCATTAAAATATCCGGTAACGTAATGTATTGTAATTAAATAGAGCTTCCTTGTTGTTTCTATGTATTTTATCAGTGTTACGTTTCGTGTTTATTGTCAAAGGGAGAAAGCATTATAAAAGAAGTATTTATACAACTCCTGAATTACAGCTGTTGCTTGTATTACGAGTGGCATTAACAACACCTGAGACCGGATTATCCATATCTGTAACATAAACATCTGCCCTGATCAGACCTTCAACCCAAGACCATTCGTTTCAGCAGGCTGGTTCAATATCAAAATACATAAGCAGCTCTACATACCGTTAAATATATTCAAGATGTACCTTGTTTCAGATTGTAGTATTCATCAGCCTGATGGGCGCGGCGTGCGCGAGCATAGTGGCTCCAGTGCCAGTGGCCCGCGTGGACCCCCTCCCGCAGTACTCGTACGGCTACGATGTCCAGGATGCACTCACCGGCGACTACAAGGGGCACCAGGAACAAAGAAACGGCGACCTCGTCACCGGTTCCTACTCCGTCGTGGACCCCGACGGCACGAGACGGATCGTGGACTACGCAGCTGATCCTCTCAACGGCTTCAACGCCGTCGTCCGCCGAGAACCGCTCTTCGTCGCCGGTCCTGCCAGGGTCATCGCTCCTGCCCCGGTTCTCGCTCGGGCCCCCATCGTAGCCCCCGCTCCCGTGGTCGCCCCCGCCCCAGTCATCGCCCGCGGACCCCTGTTCGCACCCGCCGCCGCCCCGTACCTAGCACCTAGGTTTCCTAACCCCTACTACTTCTAGGTGAATTATTACAATTTTGTTGTTTTGCTTTTCGATACCTACTATTAATTGTTAATTTTTTACTCGTATTATTTATATTATAAAACATCCAAGACTTTATTTTGTTGTTTGGTTTGAAACTGCCCTACTTAAAATTATTACTAACTATACTAAGTGCACACTTTACCATACGCTACACTACCCCATAATAAAATTATATTATTAAATAAACTAAAACACACACACACAGGTGACACAGGTAAAAACCTACTGTGGGGGTATGAGTGTGTTAGCGCTTATTATTTATTAATGTGAATAACAATATTTACGAAATTAAACTTTTTTCTTTCTGAAAAGAAAATAAGTGTGACACGTGGGACTACGTTACAACGAATTTCCTTTGCCATCATAGATATGTTAAATATTAAATGATAGGCTTCTTCTTCTTCTAGCGCCGTATTCTTCATTACCGAAGGTGTCCAGAATGAATGTCCTTTAAAGTTCTTTTGATACGCCTCCATTCTCCTCGTTCTTCGGCTTTCTTTAGAGCAGATGGTAGAGAGAGACCAATGAGTGCGGTCACTTGGTCACTCCAACGGCTAGGTAATCGGCCGCGGATTTCATTTCCATTCGACGGCTTCGACTTTGCCTACCATCATCTACTTGAGAGATCGTCTGGTTGACGGCGGGCAATGTGACCAAAATACCCCAGCTGAGAGTCTAGTTTTAATTCAGAGCTGATCGAGTATAGACTTATGCGTCCACTTGGCGGTCCATGGTGTTCGAAGCATCCTTATATCTACCACATCTCGAAAGCGTCTATTTTTTCGTTCCTTAGCCCTAATCGTCCATGATTCCGATGCTATCATCAATGCGTCCATGATCCGATGATAAAGAAAGATGGAAAATACCAGAGACTAGTCTGATCTTCGTGACAATGGAGATCTTTCGATTTTGCCATATGCGGGTAAGTTTGCTCGTAGCCTTTTTGGCCATTTGTGTCCTTCTCTGGATTTCCTTCTCGCATCCTCCTTGATCAAAGAGCAACGATCCGAGGTATGCACAGGCACTATGGCATAAATTAACAACGTTTAAAAAATATTTTGATTAAAAAACAAGCGACCAAGTGCGCGTCGGGCATCGCGTAATGTGGGGGTCCGTCTTGCTAACTAGCAAACCCTAGTAGCTGTGATAGTTTTTCTTTTATATATATTCCTCATATAGACTATTTAGGTGAATTTTTTCACATGTTTAATTCTAGCCGTTTAGCTATGCAGGGTGGGCAACACACAACTCTACAACTTGATTCTAACTAAAATTAACACTTTAAAGCCTAATACATATTACGCCAACGGACTCCTGAATTGAAAAATATTTTTGCGAACTCATAACAGTTTTGAAAGACGTTTTCAACGATATCCCGGACTATGGGGTAGATGAGAAAAAAATTCACCCAAACTTGCACCCTAAAATTTTTTGTTTTAAAGATTTCATGTAAATATCCACACCAAAGTACAGCTTTCTAGCTCTAAGGGTCTCTGCGCTATTTTGTGGACGGACGGACGAGAGAAACGTAAGGAAACCAAAAGAAAATGAACACGCATACACACACATAACAGACGAATTATTTTATGTAATTACGAGTAACCGCCCTCGCTTTGCTTCGGTTTTCTTATTTTTTTACACCTTGGGTTACATTATTGGAGTTTTATTAAGGATCCCTAATTTTTTTGAAAATATAATATAGCCTATGTTACCCGGGGAAAGTGTAGCTTCCCAACAGTGAAAGAATTTTTCAAATCGGTTCAGTAGTTTCGGAGCCTATTCAATGCAAACAAAAAATCAAATCTTTCCTCTTTATATATTAGTATAGATATAGATTACTGTCACGATAATATATTATATCTCATTTCAATATCAATAGAATTTATGAATGTTAAAATACGTTGTTAAAAATAAGGCAGTATACTAACGTCGAAACTGCTAGGATGGTTTATTTTGCATATTTCTACAGTATTTTGTTTTATGCCATCTTGCTGTGGGTCAAAGCAGCCATTATAGATACAAAAAAGAGCTATTAGGACTATGTATAAAATTAGGTCTCGGGAAACATTGCGTAAAAAATTTAAAGAAATGTATACTTACAGTAGCTTCCCAGCATATTTATACTAATGTTGTTTTTATACGGAATAATATAAGCGCGTATAAACAAAATTGTAATATTCATAATCGCCAAACAAGAAGAATGCACCAATTAGTAATGTCATCTTACTGTCTTTTTAAAGTGCAGCGATCTTTTATGAGGCTTGGTGTACAATTTTATAATAAAATCCCGAAGTTAATACGTGACTTGCTAGTGGAATTGTTTAAGAAACATGTACAATATCAGCTTGTAGGCAAAGGTTACTATACTGTAGATGAGTACTTACATAAATGACAAAGACGCATGGACCAGCTCTGTAGCCAGTTCCGTTCAAGTTAGTGATATTTTTTTTGTAATAAATATACCAATGTCTTTTTGTCTTTAAAAATGTGCTGAGGAGTTTCTTTATGGCTTTTCTTCTCCTCCACGACAAAGCACCTTTCCGAAAAGTTGGTAGATTAAAAAAATGACGTGCATAAGTGTATTACTGATTCCTATATGAATAAATTATTTGAATTTGAATTTGACTGAAACTGTATTATATAAAGAAGATTAAACGACTTCGAAACAGAGGTTAATTTCAAGGTATTAAGTATTTAGAAAACTTTAAAGTAACAAACTGGTGTTTTTGTGTCAAGTAGCTCGGTTAAGAATGCGTCCATCCCCTTCCGATATTTAGATCTTCCAATTATTAGGGTTCCATACACATGATGAAAAAATCCTTAACCCTTATACTTAGGATATACCTATAAGTGGGTTTGTATGTCAGTTTGTGATTTTGCAAAATTTACCGAAACAAGGAAATATAGAATATATTTTTGATTTTGCGGGTTAGCTATGGATTAAATAATAAAAATATAAATTGAAATTGATTGAGAACCTTCTATTTTTGAAGTGCACATAAGTTTTATTTTAATTAACTCCCAAATGTAATGGTAACATTACATAAACTAGTAAACAACATTCTACATGTGATAAGTAAAATAAAATGATTGAAGACGGCAATGATCATGACCTTATTGATTTACTCGTTAATTAAAAAAGAAAGTTCAAAAAGCTCACCGGGCGATCAATGCAGACCCAGATTCAGTGACGTCACGCGAAGGCGAATGTCACGAGTAGATAACCGCCCAATATAAAAAGAGAATTTACAAACACTGCAGCAGTTCGATTTGTACGTTGAGCAGTACCACAACCAAAATGGCATTCAAGGTACTTGTAACTTAATATTTTGGATTTGTTGCTGGAGTCTTGAATTTTGTGACTAAACATCTACATAGAGCATGAGAGCTACTTATCTCTACATAGAGCAAATTTTTTGTATTTGTTTTTTAATGTACATTTGGTAATTACTGAATTTTATAAAATTATCCCCATATACGTTATTGTCCCGGACAAACCTCACACCGAAACACATGATTGAAGCAAGTTGATTCGCAAGTAAATTGAGTATTAGTAGAATTTATAAATGAAAAAGTATAAAGTATGTAATAAATATAAAAATAAAATATTTTCACCTTATCAAGCAACCTACTTGTATTGTTCCAGTTTGTCGTGTTCGCATGCTTGGTAGCAGCAGCCAGCGCCGGCTTGCTCCCAGCCGCCCCCGTGGCGTACCAGGCGTACCAGCCGGCGCCCGTCACCTACCACTCCGCCCCGGTGGCATACAGCGCCCCCGTGGCTTACGCCGCCCCGGTTGCCAAGGTCGCTGCCGTCGCTCCTGTCGCGAAGGTCGCTGTCAAGGAATACGACGCTCACCCGCAGTACAGCTTCGCTTACGACGTCCAGGACGGTCTGACCGGGGACTCCAAAAGCCAGCACGAGAGCCGCGACGGTGACGTCGTCCAGGGCTCCTACTCCCTGACGGACCCTGACGGCACCAGGCGCACCGTGGACTACACCGCCGACCCCCACAACGGATTCAACGCGGTCGTGCGCAAGGAGGCTCTCGCTGTGAAAGCCGTCGCTAAGGTCGCCGCCCCCGTGGCCTACGCCGCTCCCGTAGCGAAGTACGCCGCCCCCGTGGTCCAAGCTGCGTACGCCGCCTCCCCCGTGTATCACGCTGCGCCCGTCGCCTACTCCGCTCCTCTCTATCACCACTAAGATTTGACCAAATTATGATTTCTGATGTAAATAAATTATATTTATTAAAAATAAATAAATAAGTTTTTAAGGATTTTGTAATTTATTATTATTCCATCGTGACAAATAGATATAATTGTATGAAAACTAGTTGACCCCAAATAAGATGCTATGTCGATATTTCAATTAAGATACTTTCCTTTAGTAGGCATATTATATTCATTACATTGGAACGCTTCTCCTAGGGGTATCACAACTGAAAGCATTTTAGTATCTCGAATTGTTTGGCTAATCCCCGAGGCTTCCAGAACAAGTCCTAAATCTTATTGTAGTATTTTTTTAATCGCAATTTCTTTAATTGTTTTGCTGATCCCTTAGTGTTCCTCGGACTTCCTCTTCAGGTAACTCAGACGTTCAATTTCAAACTACATTTTTTAGGTAGATATAATGACTTCGCTTACAGTGACATGTCGCTTATTATGACCCATATTTAATAAATTTTGTCAGTTTACAGTGACCGACATGATTCTTTACACCTTCTGCAATGTTCGTTGATTCCCGACGACGTTCGGCACGTGGTTTGTTTTTGTTTTAAACCTCAGTGAGTAATTGACAGTTGAACGTCACGCATTGTTTTTAGTGATATCCAAAAGGTGATATCCTATGTAAAAAAAGTCAATTCAACGTCGTCGTCGTAAGCATTTACGATTGAGGAGAAAGGTGCAAATATGCAGATTAGGAAATGGAGAATCAAATTCATTTCTCGCAAAGGAATTTTGCGTGGGTCATTCGACAATCGCAATGATTTTCAAAAACAAGTACCGGATTAAGCAATCGTTATACATGTAATACGTGCAATTTTTATTTTTGATGTGAAACATCTTTACGCGAGGGGTAAACCTGATTTTAGACTTGGCGATCGTGGCGACGCATTTAGATGTTTCACATCTGTCAGCCGTCCCATGACAGCTGTTATTTGATAATAAAACGAATTTGATTAAATATTATATATTATTTAATATGCTATGTTTCTCTATTAAAATAAGTATTTACCTAAAAAAAGTTGTTTTTTCACAAAAATGCTTTGTATGACGTCCGCTTAGGATGACGTGTTTGTTAATTCTCTTCGATGTCATAATAAACGGATTCCACTGTAATGTCACATGGAGTAACTTTTGTGAAGACAGCTTTTCAATAACTTATATAGTTTGGCTGATCGCTCAGTGTTTCTTATCAGGTACTTCAGATTAAAAAAAACTTGACAAGTGAGAGTTAAACTCACTTGGAGAGGATTCCGTACGTTGATTATGTATATTTACCGTTATTTTTCTGTTTTATTTATTTTTGCCGTTTTTTTAAGACCAAAGAAATAGACTATAAGAAATGCTTATAGGTTTTTAAAATTCTAGCGTCAGTAGTTTCGGAGCTAAGGGGGGTGGAATGGTCAATTTTTGGCTTTAATTTTCGTTCTTTCTTAAATATACTATAACAAAAATATATTTGAGATCCTTACGAGCCCTTTCATTTCATATACCACACGATACGGTTTGCTAAACAGTTTTTGTTTAATTTTGATGTCCTTAATTTTTGTTTCAAAATTCAGTTGTTTACCTTATACTTTCGTCTTTGGGTCACAAAAAAGTATATGAGTACCAAATTTCAACTCATTTAGTCCAGTAGTTTCGGAGTAAATTGGCTGTGGACGGTGGTCGCCCAGACGCACGAGTGATCCTATAAATAAGGGTTCCGTTTTATGTTTTTTTCATACGGAACCCTAAAAATAACTGTATCACGGTTTTCTCGAAATTCATCCCCTAAGGGTTAATACTTTGTCATTTTTGAACTCGGAAATGTGAAAACCTAATATTATGTAAGCTTATAGTTAGAAACAAAAAATAATTGTTATAGTAGTAACACGGGGAGGGGAGGGGAGCAGGAGCGGGAGAGGGAGAGGGAGAGGGAGAGGGAGAGGGAGAGGGAGAGGGAGAGGGAGAGGGAGAGGGAGAGGGAGAGGGAGAGGGAGAGGGAGAGGGAGAGGGAGAGGGAGAGGGAGAGGGAGAGGGAGAGGGAGAGGGAGAGGGAGAGGGAGAGGGAGAGGGAGAGGGAGAGGGAGAGGGAGAGGGAGAGGGAGAGGGAGAGGGAGAGGGAGAGGGAGAGGGAGAGGGAGAGGGAGAGGGAGAGGGAGAGGGAGAGGGAGAGGGAGAGGGAGAGGGAGAGGGGGAGGGAGCGGGAGAGGGAGAGGGAGAGAGAGAGAGAGGAAGGAGATATGCACACAAAAACTATAACGGCTAAGAACGACTGTACCGATTTTAATGATCTCTGATTTGTTACATTCTTAGGCGATACGATGTTCGCCTTTAGCTAGTCTTTACATATGTACTTTTACGTTAATGTTTTTGACGTCAGTTTCGGGAGACCAACGTTTAAACTGACAACTACATGACAAAGCACCTTTGCGAAAAGCTGGTTGATTAAAAAAATGACGTGCATAAGTGTATCAATGATACCTACATGAATAAATGATTTTGAATTTGAATTTGAAAACCGCTAGGCTATCACTGCTGTTACAGATACTAGTCAGCTACTAGACAAATATAGTAATTATTACTAATGTTCGGTTTACACGAAGTAATTAAGTAGATAACTAAATTTTAACTAAAAATTTACTAAATGGTCTGTTTACATGTATTAATTTACTTAAAATATAGTTAAAATTTAGTTATCTACTTAAATACTTAATACGTGTAAACCGTACTTAACAGGAAGATAATATACCTGCAGGACCTACTAACTGACTACAGTCCTATTCGATGGTTGTCACAGATTTAGCTACTCTAAGCTCTTGCTATCTTTATCACATAATAATAAAATATGTGGATACATTATTCTATGGCAACGATTCTAATTTTTACACGCTTTATATTAGCTTCACCTGTATGTTTGTTTGTTTGTAACTTCTTTTTGAACTTGATTTTGACCCACTTCAACCGGTCAGATTTCTTTCAAACTTCGTGGACGTATTGAGGACCGATGGCAATTCAATATTTAAAGAAATAAGAAAGAAAGAAAACCTAATTACACGCTTTATATTAGCTTTAAACGGTCGGATTTCTTTCAAACTTCGTAGACTTATCGAGAATCGATGACAATACAATATTTATAGAAAAAAAGAAAGAAAGAAAGAAAGAAAAAAAAACTAAATTTCATTTCAAAAATCAAACTAAAAAATGAAAAAATAAATAATAGTTTAAAAAACTGAAAAAACACTTTTATAGAAAATCCAACTAAAAATAAATAAATAAAGAAAATAAATTTGAATTAAAAATCGTGTAATTGTAATAAAAGCGTGGGGTGCATGGTGTCAGTGAGTAGGAGGGATAATATCTTTAAAAGCACCTATTAAACTATTATTAAAGATACGTTTCACAAACACACGAAAATAGCTACTTGGACTAAACAACACTTTTAACAGTATCCAGTATGTAAGTGTGATAAACAAAAATAATATGATTGAGATCAACATTCCACCGATGATCATGACCTTTACTTACTCGTCAATTAAAAAGGAAAGCTCACCGGGCGATCAATGCAGACCCAGATTCAGTGACGTCACACGAAGGCGAATGTCACGAGTAGATAACCGCCCAATATAAAAAGAGAATTTACAAACACTGCAGCAGTTCGATTTGTATGTTGAGCAGTACCACAACTAAAATGGCATTCAAGGTACTTGTTATTTAATATTTTGGATTTGTTATTGGAGTCTTGAATTTTATGACTAAACAAACAGATTGTTTGTTACATAGAACAAAAGTTTTGAAATTTTCTAAAATTATCCCGATGTTGATTCACAAGTGAATTGAATATTAATAGTAACTTATAGCTTAATAAGTATAAAAAATATGAAATAAACATTAAAAATAAAATATGTTTAACATCGACGACCCTGTAGCCTAATTGGTAGCGACCCTGTCTGCGAAACGAGGGGTCCTGGGTTCGATTCCTGGCCTGGTCATGGGTTATTGTGATGTGTTTTAAGTGTCGGTACACAGGTAAAAACCTACTGCGGGGGTATGAGTGTGTAAGCGTTTATTTTTATGTTTAATCAAGAAACATATTATGTGTACCGTTTCAGTTTGTCGTGTTCGCATGCTTGGTAGCAGCAGCCAGCGCTGGCTTGCTCCCAGCCGCCCCCGTGGCGTACCAGGCGTACCAGCCGGCGCCCGTCACCTACCACTCCGCCCCGGTGGCGTACAGCGCCCCCGTGGCATACGCCGCCCCGATCGCCAAGGTCGCTGCGGTCGCTCCTGTCGCGAAGGTCGCCGTCGAGGAGTACGACGCTCACCCGCAGTACAGCTTCGCTTACGACGTCCAGGACGGTCTGACCGGGGACTCCAAGAGCCAGCACGAGAGCCGCGACGGTGACGTCGTCCAGGGCTCCTACTCCCTGACGGACCCTGACGGCACCAGGCGCACCGTGGACTACACCGCCGACCCCCACAACGGATTCAACGCGGTCGTGCGCAAAGAGGCTCTCGCTGTGAAAGCCGTCGCTAAGGTCGCCGCCCCCGTGGCCTACGCCGCTCCCGTAGCGAAGTACGCCGCCCCCCTGGCCTATGCTGCTCCCGTAGCGAAGTACGCCGCCCCCGTGGTCCAAGCTGCCTACGCCGCCTCCCCCGTGTACCACGCCGCGCCCGTCGCCTACTCCGCTCCTCTGTATCACCACTAAAATTTGACAAAATTATGATTTTTGATGTAAATAACTTATATTTATTGAGATTAAATTATTGAGTTTTATACGATTTTTTTTTATTATTTATCACTGTGTAAAAAAGGATAATTAGGTAAGCCTCTTGATGTCGGATCCACTATAACATCAATCATCAAATATCGATTTTGCTGTTACCGATAGATAATTACATTTACAACGTATTTACTTACTGGAAGGTATTTTCGTGCTTCAAAGAGCATGTTAAGAATTCTGCTGAAACTTTTGTCGTCAGTTGGCGATCAGATACATAAGTTATCAAGGTTTTTCCGCCGCGTTAAGTTTCTTCGATGTAATGCATTCGGTGCAAATGTGACAAGATATCTGAAAATGCTGAACGGATTTTCTTACAGCTTTCACTTTTTTTCACTAATACTTGGAGTGGTTCGTGAAAAAGGTTTAGGTGTAAAGTCATTAAAGTTTTGTATTAATTGGCTGAAACATAACGATAATAGGAACATATTATAATTTAAATTAATGGTGATAATAATATACTACTTATAATGATAAATATACATTTTTAGAAATTATCACAAAATAAAAACTGCGAGCGACATTAATAAAATAAGTGATTTTCCGTATCAGCTCAAGATTAATTGGGGCATTAGGCATTAGGTACCTAGCCATATGAAATCCATAATATCAAACGGACTTAAATGGATACGTTTAGTTGGATCGTACAAAAAAAACGGTTACACACTCTTATCTCCGTAGTAAATTTCCCCGAGTCGCGGGTGACATAGACAACAAAATTAGACATCACTATAACACCCATGATCCGAGTACAAATATTTATCAGTCACATAAATATATGCACCGGCCGGGAATCAAACCCGGGATCCCTCGCTTCGCAGGCAGGGTCACTATCAACTGGACTACAAGGTCGTCAAACTGCTCGTCAAGAACCTCCTTTACTACAAGTCGGTCAAAAAGTTACTCGAACGAAAACTTGACTCACTTGCTTGAACTTAGAGTATATTATTAGTACTGTATAATATACTCTAAGTGCTTGAAGCAACAAATAGATGCTACGACAGAAAAAATACGGGCATTATAAGTAAATGTTTTGCCCGTGGGAAGCCGGTGCGGGTTGCTAGTACGTTTGCGTTATACGTTTAAGTTTGGGTGACTAAAATGTGTAAGAAATTCAGCTTTTGCTTTTGTATTGTATTTTTGAGAAACCCTAGCAAAACCGAGGTAAATGATCATAAGGGTTCTATTCCATTATTTCGTCAAGATGATTATTATTACTTCTAAAAAGGAGGTTCCGTATTCGACCTATATGTATGTATGTATGTTTGTATGATAGCTAGAGGAATACTTCCATAATATATTATTCTTATGACTTATTAGTCATCCACTCCAGTTTATCCTGCTTAGCTGAAACGGCGCGCCGCGGCGCAGCGCCAACCACGAAACTACATCATTTATTCTTGTCGCTCGAACTTTTTATTTTGCTAAGATATCAATTCGATAACTTAATGATAACTAAGATATCAATTCAAATTATATCATGTAAAGGACCATTTTTGGAGTGAAAACTTCTTTAGGAGCGTTGGGCATTTTTGAGATGGGATGAAACTATACAGCTCGTGACCGGTAAGCGACACCTACCTGTAGCGCCATCTCTGGAATAAAGTGGTCAAGCGGTTTGGAACGGTCAATGTACCAATTAATTAAATTTCATATTTCATGTATTTGTAAATTTACGTTTTAAGCAATAGATTGCAATTTTTGCATGTAAAATAATATGTATTATTTGTCATGTACAATAGCGCATTAAATAAAAATTGTAATATGTTTTGCACAATAAAATATTTCCTGACGATTCAAAGAATACACACGTAATTGTTCAAGTTTTCACTTCTGTCGGCACTCCTGAAATGCCTTTTTAATTTTTTGGAACGAAGTTCCTTATCGCGCGTTGCGAAAGGGGGCTAGGCGGAAAATTTTATAACGAAAAGTTGTAACGACACTTTTTGCCGTCGTAGTTTTTTTTACATAGGAAGCAAGCCAGATATTTTCGTTTCTTACAGTCAGTACTAGGATAGCAAAAACATGCAGCAAGTGTGCCAAAACAAATCTAAGGTATTTAATATAATAGCAATTGCTACTAGGTGAACAAAGCCAGTGAGAAATTTAATACCCCAGATTTGTTTTGGCACACTCGCTTGCATGTTTTTGCTATCCTAGTACTGACTGCAATGAACTTCGTTCCATCCGAGTGTCCCTTGACACCTCTCAAGTTTTTTTTCTAAGTTAAATGCCTAGCATGTGAACATGTTTATTCATGTTAATATTAATACTTAGATACTACCTACTTACATCGAATAAAACGCTTAGCAAATAAGTCATTATTTGAGATGCACATTTTTAAAGATAAAAATGGTTTTTGGGAAGAAGATAGAAGATCCTTAGAAGATAGATATGATAATGCTGTCACAGGCTTATTTTTAGAAATTTACAGGAGGATAAATTCAGCCGTACATTATTTTCCTTTAACTTGAACTAAGTATTTACGCACATGCGGTGGAACTTTCACATCGGCATGATTCACTCAGAAAATTTTATGAAAATCAATGATCTTTAAATATTAAATCATTGGTGAAAATCCGTTCAGTAGTTTCTGTGATCTTGCGTAACAAGAACGAAAATTGACTTTTTTAAAATAAGTAACGATAGGAAAAATAAAAATATACAGACAAGTCAACCTGTTTAGCAGATGTTGAGATAAATGTCTGAAAGAGGTTGGATATTATGGACATATAATACATTTTTATATTATTTGAGAATGTATGTATATGTATGTATAGTTACAAGGTTTTCATTTGTTATCCCCATAGCCCATTTGGTGGTTACCCTGTTTGTACTACTCAAGTAGTTAAATGCCTAGTCGATAAACTTACAAATACCGAACCCTCCATTGGGCGTGGCCTAACATGCACGTGCACGGACTTTTTTTAAATATTTACTATATTAAATTATAGACTATGTACGAAAAGAGCGTGACCGGCAAATTTTAATAAAAACCTTAGAAATATCAAACGATAAAATTGTTATCAATTACTTATTTTATTGCTGTTTAATGCTTTAATATTAATGTGGCATCCAGTCTACACTATTGTTCATAATCGCTTGGCATCTTCGTGGCATACTTTCCGTAAGTTTTTTAGCATAGCTGTGAAGTAAAGACCTCCACACAGTTTTAAGTTCACAAGTTAGTTCAACTACTGTTACTGTATCTTTTGTCCTTCCTTTAATCTTCATTTACGAACAAAAATTTTCAATTGGATTGGCATCAGAGGACTTTGAGGACCAATACCATGTGTCGCCTTTCAAGTGGTGCAATACCGACTTCGATATTTAGGATCGTTAAACTCTTTATAAACCAGAAATAATTGTGACGTGGAAACGTCTTGGTCGACAGCAAAAATGCTTTTTCGTAAATTTTCGTCATTTTCTGATTGTGAGTATCCTAAGTACCAATACACAACTACAAATTTCGGAAATTATTTTTTTTCGAAGCATCCCTAAGGATGCACCATTAATTGATGTTTTCCGGTTCGTACCACCATCCTGTTCTCACCCTTAGTCCAAAATCGAGTCAAGTAATCGGCTATTCAAAATTTTAAACAGACTTCTTCAATATGCGTTTCGGAAAAGAAAGATTTCTTAAAAGTGCTTCGATATTACACTTCAGTTTCAACTAAATGCCTTTTAATGTTGTCTAATGTTTTATTCGAACCCCTTTTCTTCAACTGTTCTTGTCCAGAGCGAAGTGATAGTAAAGAATTCTTGACAAACAGCAGAAAAATACGTTTGTCCTCTGCGACAGACGACTTTTTTGATTTGCCACGATCTGGTGAGCCATCGATGGTTTTTGTTTGTGAATATCTTTTCACCCACTTGCTCACGAAGGTCTTGTACTTTTTCATATAGTGGATGGCCTGGACACAGAGTATTTTGGGTCCTTTCGGATGAGTACAATGAAACACAGCTTCAAAGTTGGAAGCGTACGTGGCACTCATTGTAAAAAATATTATTTTTAACAGGAAATTGGAGGAAAAAATTAGGTTTTCTTACAAAGCATTTTAGTGAAAGCCAGTGAAAGGATTGTTCTATTCAGCCTAACATTTATTTTTATAAACTTCGTTCCAAAATTTTAAAATATGCCGGTCACGTTCTTGTCGTACACACTATATATCGTTAATATACATACATAGTAATTAATATACATAATATTAATATAATGTATATACCTACTTAAATATTTAAAAACCTACTACATAAATTGCAATATTAGATCGATTATTGCATCAAATCATTACCGAAGAAATTAAAGTATCAACTCTTTTTCTTTTTATAATCTGAGCTCTTTTTATACACAATTCCACATGACATGTACATATACATAACAGGTTATATGTGATAGCTAAAACGATATGATTGAGGTCAGCATTCCACCCAATGATCATGACCTTGACTTACTCGTCAATTAAAAAGGAAAGTTCAAAAAGCTCACCGGCGCCGGCGGCCTATCAATGCAGACCCAGATTCAGTGACGTCACACGAAGGCGAATGTCACGAGTAGATTACCGCCCAATATAAAAAGAGAATTTACAAACACTGCAGCAGTTCGATTTGTACGTTGAGCAGTACCACAACCAAAATGGCATTCAAGGTACTTGTAACTTAATATTTTGGATTTGTTATTGGAGTCTTGAATTTATGACTGCACATACATAAAGTAAAATTTTTTGTGTTAGTTTTTAACACACATGTATACGTTACATGTCTGTGGTTTTTAATATACATTTGATAACTGAAAATTTACAAAATTATCCCTATGTAATTGTCACTAGCCCGGCCAAACTTCTCATAATTGAAGCACAACACTTGATTGAAGCAAGTTCACAAGCGAATTGAATATTAATAAAATTTATACATTAACAAAAACATAAAAAGTATGAACTAAATATCAAAAATACAATATTTTAAGCTATTGCAGCTCTCTGAAAACATAATTTGTATTGTTCCAGTTTGTCGTGTTCTCTTGCTTGGTAGCAGCAGCCAGTGCCGGCTTGCTCCCCGCCGCCCCCGTGGCGTACCAGGCGTACCAGCCGGCGCCCGTCACCTACCACTCCGCCCCGGTGGCGTACAGCGCTCCCGTGGCATACGCCGCCCCGGTCGCCAAGGTCGCTGCCGTCGCTCCTGTCGCGAAGGTCGCCGTCGAGGAGTACGACGCTCACCCGCAGTACAGCTTCGCTTACGACGTCCAGGACGGTCTGACCGGGGACTCCAAGAGCCAGCACGAGAGCCGCGACGGTGACGTCGTCCAGGGCTCCTACTCCCTGACGGACCCTGACGGCACCAGGCGCACCGTGGACTACACCGCCGACCCCCACAACGGATTCAACGCGGTCGTGCGAAAGGAGGCTCTCACTGTGAAAGCCGTCGCTAAGGTCGCCGCCCCCGTGGCCTACGCCGCTCCCGTAGCGAAGTACGCCGCCCCCCTGGCCTATGCTGCTCCCGTAGCAAAGTACGCCACCCCCGTGGTTCAAGCTGCGTACGCCGCCTCCCCCGTGTACCACGCCGCGCCCGTTGCCTACTCCGCTCCTCTGTACCACCATTAAGCTTAGACCAAACGGAGATTCCTTCTGTAAATAAACTCTATTTATTTTAAATAAATTAATAAGTTTTAAATGGATTTTATAATTTATTATTTCATTGTTAGTTCACAAAATCCAATAAATAGATAACAGATTTATAATACATTTTCATGAAACCTGAGTATGACAACGAAACAATTTTTCACACATAAGTACCATAATTTAAAAATATACAATGTAAATAAATTAAATGTCAAACATTTGAAGGCCCAGAACCCCGGACTTAGGCGGCGCTGGTAGCGCACGTTCTGGGCCTGGTATGACCGAGAGTCCTCTCTGCTTGCGCTTTCGTCGTTCCGCCTTGCTCGCCCCTGGCTCAGGCTTACGCGGCAACACGGAGAAGCGTCTCCCAGGAGGCACCGTCGACATACGCTTAAACAACACTTGGGTTTCGATACGCTGTGCCTCATCCATAACGCCCACGATCTGTCGCTCGCGCTGTATTATCGCCTTTCTTTCGTCGGCGGTTATCGTCTCAGACGCCATTTCCGCACACTTGCTCAGGAAAGCTTGGACTCTCTCTGGATCCTGTAATTTTTTAGAGTACTCATATGCTTCTTCGACTTGGATTCGCACTTCATTTGAATTACCCTGCTGCATATCGCCGCTCATTAGCACAAAGAGTCCATTTAGCCACCAGGTTACATTACCCAATTCTTGAGCTTCTCTTTGACATCGCTTAGCATAAAACTTAGCAAGGGCATAATTCTTTTGAGTACATAATAAGCGAGCTAACTCATACATTAGCCAACACTTCATAGTAGAGTTCTCACACATCTCGAGCGTTGCTACTACTTTCTCAGTAGCTAGTTTTATATCAATAAACTTGTAAGGATAGTTCGCCATCACGGAGTCAAATGAAGTAGGTCGGCCGGTCGGTAAGCCCATCAGGAAAGCTATACGACGCCTATTACCACGTTCACTGAGAGTGTAGGATAACCGATGTTGTGATAAATAACCTTCTCCGACTGCTCTATACAATCGATCCGTGTACAATTCTTTATCAGGCAATGTACGCGGAGTCTTTCCGTTAAGGAACAGCTGCATTCGCTCTGCTTGGGATATCAGATCCATAACGCGCATCTCGCGCATACTCTTCTCTAATTGTTTTAAGAGGCGTTCAGCAGTACGCGCTCCTATTTCACGCTCTTTTATTAGTACTGCTTCCTTGTATTTATTCTGGTGTTTCGATTCGGCTCTTTCAGCTAATTTGATGGTGTAATATGGTCTTTGCGAACGAAGCATGTCTTGTCTTTCAGTTAGAGAACGAAGGGCCTCTTTTACGATGGCTTTAAGTTCGATACTTCCTTGTGTATTTGCAGATTTTAATCGACGGTCTTCGACAAGTTCCTGTAAAAAGAATTTGTCATATGCCATCGGCCCGAGATACTTCATAGCGAGAACTCGCGCTAATGTTAAGTGTTTACGAGCTTCCATTTGAGTCAGCTTATGTTTTTTTTCAGGTCGAGGAATGCGAGATACGTGTAGTACTTTTTGGGGTTCATCGTCGTTGCTCACCCGCTTGGCTTCTATTTGTTTGATTAGGGGGAGAAATTCTACCATCACGTTTCCAGCATTAACTCCAATGCAGTCTTGAATAGTCTCGACACCTTGATTGATACCTTCCACAAAATAAGGAGGTTGACGACGAGCTCTTGCACCGCGGAAGTTCATGACTACTGATCTCTCAAAGTCTGACATAGTGTACATTGCTCGAGCTTGCATGTTGCGAGCGATCATGTTCCCAGGTTCAAGTTTTAGGGCAAGCTCTGCATCAGCGTACGCTTGAACTGGTTGCACAGCATCGGCGCAGACTTGACTCCGACCCGTGAGCATACGAACGTCATCCGGGGTACTCTTATAGGCTTCATCGTAAGATGCTTTTGCTTTTTCGAATTGTTCAAGCCGTCGTAAATATGCACCTCGTTCGCGGTAGACAGTCAGCGCCCCATATAACTGCTTTTCCTCCATTTTAATTACAAAATTAAAACTAATCTAAAAATGTAATAAATGGTCAAGTGATATAAAATCTACATGTAAATTCTCAAGAAATTCTAAGACCTTGACGCCTGTGCATGACGCTTGAAGATAAAACCACAGAGTACTTAATCACTGATAAAACATCACAGAGTAAGTATAACATTACCAATGTCTTTTTGCCTAACCTGCAGTTTATCACAAGAAAAATAACTGTTGCACCTCAGCTAAAGAAGTAAGGTGTTGCACATAGTGATAGAGAGTAGTTAATAGTAATTAACTACTTAACACAACTTAGTGAGATTGTTGAAAAAAGGGGAATTTAAATTGTAATAAAGTGAATAAATCGAGTCAGCGTTTTGTCAAAATAAAAATGTTTTATTGTCGATATTATTACGGCAGTCCTATTTTATTTGCAGAGGTTTGTTCATTTTACGGCAACCACAGGTGCGGCAGCTGTGTAGGCGTAAGGGGCGGCCGCAAACCTCGCCACCGGGGAAACAACGGACGTGTATCGTGCTACCGGAGCAGCGTACGCCACTGGAGCGGTGTAGGCCGCAAATTTGGCGACGGGAGCAGTGTAAGCCGCATAAGCTACCGGCGCCGTGTACGCAGCGGTGTACTTAGCAACGGGGGCGACGAGAGGGGCAGCAACCGGAGCCGCGGCGATCCGAGCCGGGACTACCGCAGGCTCGGCGACAACCGCTGGCGCAGCAGCGACCAAGGGCTCCTTGCGCACGACAGCGTTGAAACCGTTGACTGAGTCAGCCGAATAATCCACAGTCCGGCGAGTGCCATCGGGGTCCACCAGAGAGTATGAGCCTTGGACTAAATCTCCATTGCGCTCCTCCTGTTGGCTCTTGTAATCTCCGGTGAGCGAGTCTGCTACGTCGTAACCGAATCTATACTGCGGCAGGGGATCGAATTCTTCGAGTCTAGCGGCAACCGGTGCAGCGGCGACCACCGGTGCGGCTACCAGAGGAGCAGCGACTGGGGCGGCTACCGCTCCAGCGCGGGCCACAGCCACCAAACAGGAGAAGATGACGATCTAAAAACAAACAAATGACTACTATTATTGCCATTATTATAAGTGACCTTGAGATGAAATGACTCCGATGGTGATAAAACAATGTGAGTGAGTATACACCATTTAGAATGCGTCACGACAGTTGTACTTGAAACAGTGACACGGTTTGGCGAGGGCGAGACTAGTGCAGTTGCGCAACGACGTGTGTAAGAACTTACTAACTAGCCGAGGACTACGTTAGTCAAGGACAAGCATTGCCCCTCAGCATTTTGATGGTCATTTCAATCAATTAAGTGGTCAAATTTTAGTAGCCAGTAGTTAACTGAACGCGTAATTAGTTTGAAGAGACAGACGGATTATTATAAATGGTTAAGGAACTTTGCATAATTATAGGAAATTATAGGAAATTTAAAAAACGATATTTACCACTATTTACTATTAAACTTTGCAGAAAATTCTCGGTGTACATGGATTTGACGATTTAAATTGAAATAATAATATTAAGGATACTATTTCAAAACTTAGTTTTTTGAAAATTCACTTCATAGAGATTAAATGTAAATGATCAATTTAATTGAATTGCACAATGATTTATTTACCTTAGAAGCCATTGCTGTTTGTATGGGTTGGTGGATGAAGCCAAGTTTGACTATGCTCCTGTAGATCACGGCGAGGTATATATAGCAGTGGACAGTTGTGACACCAGGCCAAGTTCGCGTTTAGTATTGTGCCGGCGCATCACTATGGATGTGCATGCAATGAAAATGAGCTGCAATTTGTCAATGGCGGAAAATCTTTTCGTGTTCTTGACTTTAAGCCAAACGTTATGAAATTATAACAGGCTACAGATATTGTTGTATTTAGTAGTAAGTGTCACCTCTTTAGCTATACTTGAGTCAAACTCGTATCAGAATACTTGTCAATAAATCGTAAAAATTCCTTTATAGGGTTTTCACAAACTGATTTGTATTTCGCACACCAAATAACTATTAAAGAACGAAATAATCATTACAACGTTTGTGACAACTTCATTATTTTACTATTGACCTATAACAACAACACACTAAGAGAAAACGACGTAAAAACCAACATCTTAAAACAATTTTCGTCATGAATAACTCACGCTCGCACATCCTTAATTTCGTGAAGCGACTTCAAACCTTTGTAGAAACGTATTGTTTTGAGGCCGGCCTATCTATGACTATAAATAGAAATGACTACGAAAACCTCACAGCTATAATGGCGCTTACATGCTTTGCAACTTGGTCGTATTATATTTCGAAATACAGTGAAATCAACTTATCTGTGACTATAAGGAGGGCGCTGCCGGACGCATTGGACCAATCATAGTGCGCATAGTAGTAATTTATGAATGGGATGGCATTAGTTCCAATTTTCGCCACGTCACAAATAAGTTCTTGAGAGATGGCACTGTACAGATTATACAGATATTTCATTCCACTCAATATGCATGAGCATAAAATTATTTATAAGTTAAATTTCATTAAACAAAGCCGAATAACATTTTATATTTATGTTTATGTATTTTAAAACAGTCTATATCGATTTTATACGTAACTATTCCGTGTTATTTTAAACTTTTGCAAAATAAATATTATGTTTAAAAATAAAATAAAATTACAAAGAGTGGAACGGAACGCGACTTGCGAACTACAGATTTAGTTCAAACGTACTTTATACGACCAAAAGTTTCATGCACCTGTTTGTTTGTGGTTGCTAGGCAACACAGTGCTTATATAAATTCTGATTCGAATGTGAATATAGTGTAGACTGCAATGTATATACTACCTCTAGTTGACAAAAAATTCTTTGGGATTGTATGAATTTTATATCCTACTAGCTGACCCGGCGAACTTCGTAGCGCCAAACAAACTATTTTTTTCTAAAATAAAAGTAGCCAGAATTACTCCTTGTTACATCAGCTATCTGCCAGTAAAAGTCCCGTCAAAATTGGTCCAGCCATTTCAGAGATTAGCCGAAACAAACAGACAGACAGACAAATATTGTGAAAAAAAATGTTGTTTTTGTTGTTTTTTGTATATGTATACAGTGTATACCTCCAAATGCACTTACTAAAAAGCGGTTAGGTATTTTAATATTACAAACAAACACTCCAGTTATTATTTGTATAGATATAGATGTATAGACTAGCTAATCTACGCGCGAACTAACCATGCTTGGCGTGTGTACGACCATGAG
The DNA here is from genome assembly GCA_951805285.1 of Thymelicus acteon. Taxonomy (NCBI): domain Eukaryota; kingdom Metazoa; phylum Arthropoda; class Insecta; order Lepidoptera; family Hesperiidae; genus Thymelicus; species Thymelicus acteon. Next base: position 7,204,674 of record OX638233.1, read on the forward strand.
TCGTAATTTTTTTAAGTATCTAATAAGATAAGCCTACGATCCATTTAAAAGTATCCCTTAACACGTTCGAAGCGGCACCCATTTTTTATTTCTTTCCATTACTGCGGTACAAGATGTTTTCAACCTGGTCCTAAACCTTTCATTGTGGCGATACAAGTTCTATAAGACCATGTAGCGATTCAGAAACTAAAGTCGGTTTTTGGCATCATTTTAACAAAAAATATATAATTTTTTGCCTTGAACATTATCTATAATGAAGTAATTTATATAAATCTGAAGGCGTACGTCAACAGCTTATTTTGTTTAGAATATGTAGCTAAAATAAGATACAATGTCTTTTACACCCTGTACCGCACTGTACACGGGAAGTTTTGCACATATTTTAGAGTTGAAAAGTAAAAATATCGATAACTTTATGTAAGGTTTATTATAAAAGAAAAAATAATTATATTCAATGTTTTTCATTAAAACAAGGTAAACAGAAGTATTTTTGACACTCAGCATATTTCGTATTTTTTTTTTACTTTTTTGTCGGCTTGTTAAAAAGGTTCGTAATTTTTCGTAACATCTGATACAATTTCTTTTCTTGTCACCCTTTACCAGATGGAGTTTACTTAGTTTCGGTGCAAGCTCTGAAAAAATATATGTATTATTAACGAATTTATATAGCAATCTTTCAATCATGGAAAACATAGGCGCCTGAATAAAATATATTGTTGATAGAATAGAATAGAATAGAATAGAATAGAATAGAATAGAATAGAATACTCTTTATTGTACACACCGAGTAAGTTAATACATTAGAACATAATATACGATATAAATAACAAGTAGTACAAAAGGCGGTCTTATCGCTATAGAGCGATCTCTTCCAGACAACCTTTGGGCAGAGGACATAGAAAACAAAGTGAAAAGGGTAGGGTGCACAGACAATATAATAAATAAGATAAACTACTTGAATAATAATTAAATAACGCTTACACATACAAGGAATAAATACAGATATTAATATAACATACAAGATTAAGAATTTTAGTTTAAAGGAAATGATTCAAATTAGCGGTTGTTGTCAAGACTACCTAGGTAAAATAATTTTACCTGATTTTTAAAGGACTCAAGGGACTGGGAGCGACGGATAGTTAAAGGAAGGGAATTCCAGAGACGGACAGCAGTTACAGAAAAGGATTTCTTGTAGAAAGAGGAAGAGTGGGTAGGAGTACTGAGCAAAAGATTATGAGTGGAGCGAAGGAACCGATCATGGGTAAGGTGTAAATATTGAAAGCGTTCTTTTAGGTAAGAAGGGGAAGTGGGTTTGAATAGCACGCAGTATAAAGCAAAAAGTATGTGAGAATTCCGGCGACGGCGAATAGGGAGCCACTTGAGTGAAGATCTAAATTCGGAAACGTGGTCATATTTTTTGAGGCCAAATATGAACCTTATACAAACATTTTGAAGGCGCTCAAGTTTATTTAATTGCTCCTCAGTTATGTCCAGATAGCAAATGTCGGCATAGTCAAGGATAGGGTGGAGAAGAGACTGAGCAAGCTGTATTTTGATATTAGTTTTCAAAAATTACCTGTGTCAGTTTCCAGGCTGTTTTCTAAAAAAGCTTTAATATTTTTTTTCTAAAATTTCTACTAACTAATTATTAATCCAATTTCTCTTATACGAGTATTACACGTGATAATAGGTCTAACCTATTAAGAAACTCAAACAAAAAGTAGATTTAGGTCTAAAAAGTTGTATGCAGTAACTAGACAAGTGGCTCATCTGCTTATAACCTTCTCATTTCACTCAAACATTGACCGTGTTATTTCAAAAAAGCTAGACATCCGTGGTACATTATACCTTTTTTTTTCATCTGCACGTACGTTTTTTTGTTATAACACGGAGAACGTTTATTACGTATCTATTGATGACTTACCTGTTTTTGATATAACAATCTATAATTTGATTTCATTTTGCTGTTACTTTACGGTTTAAGAAGAACTTTATTTCTCATAAAGAATTAACATAATTCACTTACTGAGAAAACATAACTAAAAAATATTATTATAAGGGGCGTAGGTACAAAAAGTTAAGTTATGTTACAAAATTACCAGCTAGTTACTTATTGTTGTCATCAACATCAAAGTTGAAATCGACCTTTTTGCGGCACCTTTTCTTTGAAGACATGTTGACGGATGCGTGCGTTTTATCGACTGCAACACAACACTGGCCGCGTAAAGCTAGTGCAGGGTGCGGTACAAGGTGCGTGGAGGTACCAGGTGCATTCTGCCCGGTACCGCACTATATTTATATTTTATTTCTTCAGTGCGGTACCAGATCTAAAAAATCTGGTAATAAGCTGGCCACTCCTTTGAACTCTACTTTAGAAACACATCTTAGATATATATTCATCTCCTTCCTGCACCAAAGCAAACTGAAGTTATGCCTTTCGCACCACAGGGAAGTCTATGTTTTTCTTAGCCGCACTGCAAGCGAGTCATGTACAACATATTTTCGACCTGGTTTCGCATGGAACGTGTTAAGGAACCCAAAATATACATATTTAATTTAATAACGCTACACACTCATAGCAAAGCAACAACCCATAATTGTCCCACTGCTGGGCTCGGGGTCTCCTCTCACAATGTGAGGGGTACAGGCCATAGTCTACCACGCTGGCCAAGTGCGGATTGGTAGAATTCACACACCTTTGAGAATTTTATGGAGAACTCTCCGGTGTGCAGGTTTCCTCACGATGTTTTCCTTCACCGAAGCAAGTGATAATTAACTTCTAATACGCACTTAATATTTGAAAATTAGAGGTGCATGCCAGGATTTGAACTCGGGCCCCTCTGTTCGGGAGACCAACGTTCTAACCGCTAGGCTATCACTGCTTACACACTCATAGCCCCACACTATAATTTATTATATTCCCTGTATCATGGTTGCCATGGACAACATACAAAGACAAGAACACACACACAATCAAAGATTCGAAATGCCTTTAACTGTAATAGCACTTTTGTAATCTGGTATCTTTACTCTGTACTAAGTATTAGTATTATGTTAGCATACTTAAATAAATAAAAAAGTAAATGAATTTTAACTCATCATTTAAAACGATTCGCTGGGAATCGAACTCAGGGCCCTTGGTATGGCATTGCGGTCTGGCATGGTAAATATATTTTCTCTAATTATTTACCGTCATATTGTTTCCCTGGTCAGTGTGTGTTATTGCCTACGTATTGTATAGAAATCTACACATGAGGACATGAGGTAAAATATAAAGTGGAAAACAATTAATGAAAACTTCTGTTTATTAAAAAAAGAACAGCTGTCATGGCTGTCACGGCTGGCAGATGTGAAACATCGAAATGCGTCGCCACGATCACCAAGTCTAAAATCAGGTTTACCCCTCGCGTAAAGATGTTTCACATCAAAAAATGGTTGTCTGTGAAGTCGGTTTACGGACGGTAGTTTAAGGTAACAACGTCATGACAAAGCTCCGCTCCGCTCCGCCCCGCTAAGCTCCACTCAACTACGATCGCCTACGGCTCGCCTACGGCATCGGCTACGATACGCCGATCGTAGCTGATCGTGCCTAACTCTCGCTTTTGCCGCTCTCTAGCTCGCGGAACGCTACATTTTTTCGTGCGTGCGCCTGGCGTTCATCGTTTTAATAGGTAGACGTTATCACGTCAAAAATAACCATGTTACTTTATTTCTTTTTGTTTTTAATTAGAATAAAAAAAATACGGAAATAAAATAATCTAATATGGAAAACTAAAAACATTGATAATTACAAACACAAGAAAATCTAAATCAATTAATTCAATTATATGTAGTTTCGTCATGTTCGACCGTCCGTCCGTCTTCAGCATAACGCAGGAATCCTTAGTATCCTTAGTACACTTGAATATGTATACATAGTCTTGCCAGATATACTGTTACAGCTTTGTTTAATTTAAGTATCAAATACTAGCGAGAAATGTTTTGATTGATTACGAATGAGGAAATTTTGCACTATCTTAAAATAACGAAATAATTGATATTGTGTCATTTAATAAAAATGAGTGGACGTTAAAATAAGACACAGACAGGTTATTAGGTTGCACCGCTGCAGCTATGCAGCTTGAGGTTTTTAAATTGCTGAAAATTCGAAAAATAACTCATGGGATTTTTTTATCGTACTATTAAATGATTCCCTGAAGTTTTGAGCTTCGAAAACCGTAAAAGAAGCGCCCAACCTCGTACGGTTAGGACGCCAGCGATCACCCAAGCAGTACAGGCGCGAATCCAACGAATTCCCGTCCGGAAGCACAACATTTTAGCTCTTCAGGTAGGGTTAAGAAAAACTACCATCAAATGAATGTTAAATGAAGACCTTGGACCCAGAGCTTATCGACGACACACAGGGTATTTCCGTAATGAACCTCTAAAAAAAATAAGGCTCGAGAGATGATCAGCATTGTTAAGAATGTACGCGAGAAAAAAAACCGCCAAATTCTTATTTCAAACGAAAAAATTTTTGGCATTGAAGAAAGTTACAAAAAACAAAATGATAAAATATTATGTCCACGTGAATAAAGAAGCAACCAGGCGTATGCCAATAATCCAGCGTGGGCATTATCCTGCATCAATCATGGTTTGACTTGGAGTCTCATATTCGGGCTCATCTGTGAAGTTTCTCTGTGAAAAAAAAGTAAAACCCCGTATTTTTGAGTATCAAAATACTGTCATTGTAAAGACTGTGGAACATCCTCTTCAAAAAATTATGAACAATCCACAATAAGTATTCCAATAAGGTTCAGCGCCAGATCATCAGAAAGCAGGATACAAAACTGGCTGATTGGTCATAAAATTTACTTTATTAGGCACAACGAGGGGCCCTCTTAAAGCACAGACTTACATCCGTTGGAAACAAAATATGGCAACAATGGAAACAGAAAGCATGCGCTAAATCTCACCAAAATTTGAAGTTTATCAAAGCATCCTTGATTAAAGCAGTGGCTGATATAGATAGGAACCTTGTGCATGCTACGATTGACGACTGGCCTAGGAGGTTGAGGGCCTGCATTAAAATTCAGGGAGGGTATTTTGAATAACCTAAACAAAACTTTAATTAACATTTAACTACCTTTGTTTTTATATAATTAATTTACAGATAAATTAATTCCAAAAAAATATATTTAGTTAAGTGTTTGTAACAGTATTTATGGCTAGACTAGGTATATTATATTTATTATGATAAGAAAATGGTGGAAATTAAATTAAAATAATATCAATACTTATTTAAAAAATGCTTTTAAAAACAAGTTTTTGAAACTTTGTTTTTATTCTATTGGCCGCTGAGGAAATATCCGGTGAGGCCATCCCTACCATCTCTGAGCGCAGCAGTGAAGTTATGATGGAGTTTTGAACGAGCTATCATAATTTAAAAGCTTAAGTATGTAAAGTTTCATGTCTGTAACGTTAGACGTCGAGGAGTTTCCTCGCGTGAATCCAGCTCTGAGCGTAGTGTCAGGTCACTATTAAAATGTATTGTTATAGGAATCAAAGCAATATGTTAAATTTCAACTCCTTATAATGAGAGGTAGTAGTTCTAACTCAGCTTGGAAGCTTGACCTATACATATCTCATGCTACAAATTGTCGAATGAAGCAAGTTAAATAGAAGCTTGTAAAAAATGGTAGGTAATTAATTATTTCTCGTGTACCCCATACCGTTAAAAAGGTCTTATAAAAATATTATTGATTCAGGGGTTCGTTTGCAAAATATTCGGGATAAAGTGCTAATTTTGCTTAGAGTCAAATGTCTACCTATCAGATCATGGTCTACCTGTACGCTTAATTTCATGAAATTTCGTTCAGTAGTTTTGCGTGAAAGAGTAACAAACATCCATCCACACGTCCTCACAAACATTCACATTTATAATATTAGTAGATATTATCATAGTAAGATGTAATACTTGATGCATCGGAATCTAACATGATAATAATAGTTTAATGTGTTAACCTCTGGTCTGGCTAAGAAATCAAAAATACATTGATTATTTTACATCAATAAATATTTATTTATTTACAACATAGTCTACCAGTGCTAGTTTTAAATAACGTTATTTAACTACTCAGTGGTGATACAGAGGAGCGGAGTAGGCGACGGGCGCGGCGTGGTACACGGGGGAGGCGGCGTAGGCAGCTTGGACCACGGGGGCGGCGTACTTCGCTACGGGAGCAGCATAGGCTAGGGGGGCGGCGTACTTCGCTACGGGAGCTGCGTAGGCCACGGGGGAGGCGACCTTAGCGACGGCTTTCACAGCGAGAGCCTCCTTGCGCACGACCGCGTTGAATCCGTTGTGGGGGTCGGCGGTGTAGTCCACGGTGCGCCTGGTGCCGTCAGGGTCCGTCAGGGAGTAGGAGCCCTGGACGACGTCACCGTCGCGGCTCTCGTGCTGGCTCTTGGAGTCCCCGGTCAGACCGTCCTGGACGTCGTAAGCGAAGCTGTACTGCGGGTGAGCGTCGTACTCCTCGACGGCGACCTTCGCGACAGGAGCGACGGCAGCAACCTTGGCGACCGGGGCGGCGTAAGCCACGGGGGCGCTGTACGCCACAGGGGCGGAGTGGTAGGTGACGGGCGCCGGCTGGTACGCCTGGTACGCCACGGGGGCGGCTGGGAGCAAGCCGGCGCTGGCTGCTGCTACCAAGCATGCGAACACGACAAACTGGAACAATACAAATAATTATGTTTTAAATGCAATCACATGTTGCAGAGATAAGTCCGGAAAACCATCGTTGACAACACAAAGCCAAAAGCTTTATTAAAAGCGACATTATTATCTCTTATTAGTTCCAATACCTGAGAAGCCATTGCTGCTTGTATTGCGACTGAAGGGTGATTTGAGTATGATGTTAAACCGAAATCATCGTGTGATTATATATCGAGTATATTACGCCCGCGGCAAATGGAGCGGCTGCTAAGCGCCGAGCGTTGCCCGCGCCGACCGCCCTCCCGCGCGATGACATGATCCGATCAATAATCCAATTGTAACAGTTGTTGTGGTACAAGGACTACAACGTGTAAATGTCAAGTATTTATTGTAAAGACAGTCTAAGTGCACTCCTTTTCGGAGAATTTTTATGACTCTATTTATAATATCCGGCTTTAATGGGTTATTAGGTTGCCATGTTCATTAATGGTCAGTGGCTTAGCTACCGAATCTTCTGTGATTCGCACAAGAATCTGTAATTATTTTTAGGTATACAATCATTTTTTATTGTCATCATCAATCATTTTTTAATGTATGATCACGCAGCAATCGGCACAGGGTGGTCCGATTTTGATAGGGTATGTCTTGAAGTTGGTCCCATATTTTTTTGAAAATTTTATTCCCACCCTAAAGGTACGAAAATAGGGGATGATTTATATTTCACCTACTACATTCTTACCTGGTAACTGAATCTATCACCAATAACTTATTATTAATTTTCATAGCAACTAAAAATTAAAAAATAATTATTTTGTAACAAAAAATAAAACCAACGAAAAAAACTGAAAAACGAAAAATAAAATAAACCATTTAGTATTATAAATAAAGATCCTAAATTAACTGTAAATAAATAATTTTGAGACGGTGCCAAACCAATGAAAACACAAACGGTGAAAAGATGTGCGCTGAAGAAATGCTGCGGCTGCCGTGTGCATCGCATGCCGCTGCCCTCATGAAATGAACTTTACGTAATTAATTTTGTTTGTTTGTTTCGCACGGTCCCAATATTATTTATTTACAGTTAATTTAGAATTTTAATTTATAGTACTAAATGGTTTATTTTATTTTTCGCTTTTCAGTTTTTTTTCGTTGGTTTTATTTTTTGATAAAAAGTAATTATATTTTTACTAATGATTTTTATAGGACTACAAAGTATGAACACCAATATATTTTTTCTCTTTTTTTTGTTAAATTTTTTATTGTCATCCACATCTAAACAAGGTTAAAATATCTAGTGTATTGATGAACGGAAAATTGGTTTAAAATAAATGATTAAGTCTGTAATTTGTTTTTACTCAATACATTGTACAATACATTGATTGTTATACACATACAATCTCGCGAGGTTCTAAGTATACAACGTTTATATTTTCGAGACTGACTATGGTCTCACGAGATAGAAAATATAAACGCTATACAAATGCACACATGATCAACATCCACAATTTAAAGTTTAAAGAATTTTACAATTACTGAATAACTTAATACATATTATAGGTAATTAAATTTACGGTTTGGAAAAAATTAAATTGCATGGCCTGGATTCGAATCAGGGTCATCGGCGTTGGTTGCAATGTGGCAAATGTGAGGCTATCATCTGCCTACAAACCATTTAATTAACCGTTAAATTTTAATTAATCCTTAAAAATAATTTGGAGTATTATGTCATCCTTTTTATATAAATAGCTGACAAACAATCGCTGGATCACCTGATGATTCGTGGCTGGCTATCATGGTCCATGGAATTCATCGACACCAAGGAAAATAATTCTATATAAACCGGGATCTTTCCACAATAAGCCAGATATCTTGAGAGAGATACTCCCTCCATTAGAAATGAGTAGGTTGGTTCGATTAGGTTCTCCTTGTTAGTTCATGTATTGGAGCTATACCATAGCGTTTGGAATAACATATAGGTGTACTTTTTATCCTGGAAAACGCGAGCAAGTGCGGACAGAGCGCTAGAGTATAAGTATAATAAGAAGTATTTAAAATTACTCCGTGATTATTCTTTTTATGGTCATTTGTGTCGGCACAAGTTTGAGTGCCTGTTGCTAAATGAAGGAAAAACCGGGCAACTGCTTGTCAGGCCACGCGCAATGTAGAGTTCTCGTTAACGGTTAACTACTTATGCTAATATAGCCGTGTCAATAGTTTTCCTTGTAAATTCATCATAATATAACCTATTTTTGAGAATTTTTCACTTGTCCAACTCCAACCGTTTAGCTAGCGGGTGGGGGGACACTTGACTCTAACCAAAATTAGCACTTTAAAGCCAAATATGTATATAATATGTCGCAAACGGACCTTTAATTTCAAAAATAGTCTTAGAAGACCCGTAATATTTTTGAAAGACCTTTTCAACGATATTCGACATAGGGGTACGCGATGAAAAAAATTCATCCTCACGTTACCTCTGAAAAAAAATTATTCGGAGTTGCACCGAACAGCTCAGCGATTATGCATTATTGCATCGCAGCATATTTACTTGTCGCGCGATGCTTTTCCTAATTAATTAAATTCAATATTATAAGTAGTACGTAATCAGCAGCCACTCGGGCGCCGCGTATTCATTATCCATTTTACCAATAATATGTAATTCTTATATCAACCCACATCAACCCAACCATTTATAACCAGTTTTATGTTAGTAGTAAATAGTATAGTAAAGTAGTGTAAAGTGTTCATTATTAAATCATTTAATTATACGTAAATAAACCAATCATTTATCTCCATACTCGCCGTTAAACAACTATAAACTTCGGTAATGGGTAAAGTGGGTAACACCATACCAAACCAAAACACTCACGCAGCCCTTACAAAAATATTTTTCAATATTTTATTCTAGAATTTTGGAGTTTTAATAAATATTTATATCCATTCCATATTACAGCTTTTTAGCACCAAAGGTCTCGCGCGCTATGCTGCGGTTGGACGGACGTACAGACGGATGGACATGACGAAACTATAAGGGTTCCGATTTTACTTCGGAACCCTAAAAGAGGTGGAGGTTCTCAATTCAACTGCATTTTTTATGTGTGTTACCGCATAATTTTTACTGGGTGTACCGTTTTTGATGATTATTTTTATATTCGAAAGCTGGTGCTTGTCATGTGGTCCCATTTAAATTGCGAGATCTGACAAGTAGTTTTTGAGTTCACCCTAATAATGCGTATTTAATTGACTTCGACTACGTTGATTATGTTCTAATTCTATTACTTGTTCGAAGACTATTTATTTGAAGTCGGGTATTTTTTTGAAGTCGGGTATTTTTTTGAAGTCGGGTATTTTTTTGGTATTCAGATTATTTTTATAAACAGTTCATGTGACTGAAAAGTTTTTTGAGTGCTGTTTTGTAGCCAGTATAATAGCTGCCACAGATGCAGAAGCATTAATATCCCTAATAGAGTTATTATCATGTCTTGGGTTATTAATATTAAAAAAAATCTTTAATAGCAAAACAAGTCTTTATTTGCTTATGTGTTCCATAATATCTAAAATAAATTAATGATCGTTTTTTGTGATATGACTAGCGGTTTTCAGTGGTGGACGAGCTGGGGAGCGTGGTAGGCAACAGGAGCTGAGTGGAGCACAGGCGCGGAGTGTACCAGAGGAGCAGCGTGGACTGGAGCGGCAGCGTAGGCCACTGGAGCGGCGACCTTGGCAACGGGAGCAACACCCAGGGCTTCCTTGTGGACGACAGCGTTGAAACCGTTTTGAGGATCAGCGGTGTATTCGACGGTGCGCTTAGTGCCGTCAGGATCGACGACGGAGTAGGAGCCCTGGACGACGTCACCGTCGCGGCTCTCGTGCTGGCTCTTGGAGTCCCCGGTCAGACCGTCCTGGACGTCGTACGCGAAACTGTATTGAGGATGAGGGTCGTACTCTTCTACTCTGGCGACGGGGGCGACGGCGGCGACTTTAGCGACGGGGGCGGCGTAGGTCAGAGGGGCGGAGTGGATGTAGGAAGCAGCGGGCGCAGCGGCGTACGCCACCGGCGCGGGGTGCGCGGTGTAGGCCACGGGGGCGACCACGCCGGCGCGGGCGGCCGCCACTGCGCATACGAGCACTGCCAACTGAAAACAATATTTAATCGTAATCATATCTCTAACTAAATGCATATTATCTGTAGAATAAATAAAAACAGCCAATAATCAGCAAATGGATTATAACTTCACTTCTTAACCTTTTACATAGTTTCATGTAAAGGCTGATTTTACATAGGGTCGTTTCGCCTGTTCGCGTCCATTTAGTGCAGTTGGCAAGTTTGACGGCGATAATAAAAATGTCCCAGCACTAATTTTTATGAAAAATTTATGTAATGTATTCATTATATAGTCTATTTTAAGATTAACTTTCAGTTTTATTAGAAACATCTTGTGTTTTCTTTTTAAATAGATAAACTTCAGAATTAGGCGTTTTACCCACTTTGCGTCCACAAAATCCAAATTGCGTCCACCCGTGGACCATTTAGCGTCCAACAGCTTAGAAAAGGAATATAGGGGTGAAATTTTGAATAATTTGTAAAGAAAGATTGTATCTTAATAATTTCTTTATTTAATAATATAAATATTAAAAAATCAACATTACTATCATTAAAAAAAGCATTTAAAAAAATTAAAAAAATTCTTCTCAACATTGGTTGTATCGATTTATTAATCTCTCGAATTTCATTTAACGCTTTCTTTAAATCTTCTTCTGTGTATGTTCTTTAAAGCTTATTGCATAGCTTTTATCGCGGGCTTGAGCGCGGGGAGCGAATCAAGAAAAACCGTAACGAAATAAAAGGTTACACCGCCCACTTGCACTCAGTACTAGGATAGCAAAAACATGCAAGCAAGTGTGCCAAAACAAAGCTGGGGTATTAAATTTCTCATCGGATTTGTTCACCTAGTAGCAATTAATTAAAGCGAGTACTTGGCGCACAGAAGTCTTCGAGGATGCGACATCAGTGATACTGTACAGGCCATAGTATAGTGCGGTCTTATTTACTCTTCGGTATTTTACATAAGGCACAACAGTGATGTCTATATTACGATCATGCACATTAGGTTATTATTGCTGTTTCTCTTGTCATGCCGATTAATATGCGGAGGAGCGACAGTGATAGAGTGAATCTATCACTGCCGCTCTGACAAGTTGTCAGAGCGCTCTGACATCACTTGTCAGAGCGGCAGTGATGGATTTGTTCTATCACTGTCGCTGTTCCGCATATTGATTGGCATGACGGGAGATATGGCAATAATAGCTTAATGTGCATGATCGTGATATTGACGTCCCTGTTGTGCCTATGCTAAATATCGAAGAGTGAATAAGATCGCACTGATGTCGCATCCTCTAAGACTTCTGTGCGCCTAGTACTCGCTTTAATTAATTGCTACTAGGTGAACAAATCCGATGAGAAATTTAATAACCCCAGCTTTGTTTCGGCATACTTGCTTGCATTTTTTTGCTATCCTAGTACTGACTGCAAGTGGGGGGTATGAGGTTTTATTTTGCAACAAATGATATGCAATAGCTTTACCGCGGCAGTCCCCGAGTGCCACATGTTTTTTTTCCTTCTTCTTTCTTGTCTCCGAAGAACTCATCTTAAATGAAAAAAAATAAGAATGAAAGAAATTACTCATTTAAATAAAAAAAATAGAATTATAAATACGTAGTCTTAATAAAAAATGTACAATAATAATAATAAATACATTTTAAATTATTTTTACAAGCAAGTATTTAACGAAAACTGTGGACGCAATTTGGTTTATTATTATCCCCTGTAGGTATAGTTTGCGTCCATTGCGGACGCAAAGTGGAAGTTTTGTAAAATTCGATGTAGTAATTCGCGTCCACCTTATTTTATTCGTTAAATATAAAAAACATAAGGAAATTCATAATTAATATTATTCCTTTTTTCATCATAAAAGTGTAGAAACAGCTATGTATCCTAAAATTCATATAAAACAATAAAAAACTTACCATCAAACGCACCGCTGCACACTAATTTTTATCTAAATATCCCGCCCATACGCGCTTCCTTGTTGAACAGCCGAGACTAACTATTTTTTCTAAACGGGATTGGTTTGACGCACAGAACTTTTGTCCATATGTGCGTGCCTCTTATACATTTAAGTATAAGCGGTAATGACTTTTCGTTTGATTGGTGTGTTAGTTGACTTATTTTCGAGGATTTTTAAAGGGAGATCCGCAAAATGGACGCGAATTGGGCGATGGACGCGAACAGGCGAACTTACCCTACAACGGGGATGTTATCTCTGGTTTCAAAATAACTAATTACTTTTAATTTAATGCAACCTACCTTGAACATCTTACAAGAGATGGATGGTGACTTTACTATGAGGAGACCTCAATTCGAATGTACTGCAATGGTGGCATGCACAGTTTTTATATGGCTCACAGCTGCCGCGGGCGTTGCATTGTATTGTTGCGCCGCGACGAGATATATTAACCGGTTGCTTTTGAATGTTACGTAATGTCATTATTTTTTTCGGTCCCGGGAGCCTACCTAAACGGTTTGCATTACATCGCAAGATAATCAACTATGATTAATCTCAGGCATAAAGATCACTTGCATTTAAATGGAGGCAGCTTTCTTCATGCGACGCGTCCTTGCGACGACATTTATTATTTGCTGGTATTATTTTCGTTTAGTTCAAAGTACTCATAATTTCAAAATAATTAGGCCACTTTAATACATGTGTGTTATAATGCTATTCTATTATAATTCTTCACTCTTCCATCTTTTCTTTGTTATTTGTTATATCAGAGATGAATATTTGAATGAAATTGAATTGAATAAGAGATGAACATTACGAAAAATAAATCCTTAAAACCTGTACTGATTTGTTTGTGTTACGTTTTCGATGATGAATATTTATGTCAATTATGCGAATAACGTCAAATTGTTACTGCGATATGATTGTGGCTTTTGCAAATTGATTCTCTAATTTTTAAAGAGTGCAGAACTAGACTTCTTAATTTAAAAGAGAAGACGGAATTACAGGTACATTTATTGTTATAATATAACTTATAAGTAGATACAAAAAGAGTTTTGTTTAGAGGCTCAGCTCTCTATTCCAGCTACTCATGTTTTCGAGACAACTTAATCCAACTCCAGGTTATGAGGGTTAAAAAAAACGAAAACGATACCGCGAACACATGTATATTCCAATGAATTGGCGCCGATCGGCTTCAATTTTCAAGGGATTCGTTCGATTTTGAAAGGAGAATGGGGGCTCAATTTTGAAAATAGAACCTCCCGGCGGGACACACATTTTGTTCGAGATCTCGAATTACAATTAATGACATTATACTTCAATGTCTTCAGTGAGGAATTCCTCAAGCAACTAGACAATGTGGTGGTTGAAAGCCATCAGACCGCTCCGGCGCGCGGGCGCGCGGCTGTGCGAGCAGATGCACGAGCCGCTGGAGCACGTGACCGGCATCGAGAAGCGGGAGCTGCTGGCGCACCTCGCGGGGGACTGCGATCCCTTCCGCATCATGGCTATTAAACGAGGTAAACTCTACACAACGTCGTTGCGACTTTAAGACCTCTTATTGTGTAAAAAATCAGCTTTTTGAGGGAATCGATAAAAATCGATAAAGTTTTGTTTAGCAAGCATATATGCGAGTTTGAATTTGGTGAATAAATTACGATGGAAACGTCGTACACACATGAGAGTTTTTGGATTCGATCGTGCTTCAAAATGTAGAATCATTTGACGTAAAAAAATGATTTTGCCAAAAGTGGCACATAACACATAAGAGGTCTTAAAGTCGCAACGATGACATACCAAATCTCTTCAAATTAAAAACCAGGTAATGCAATGCAAGCGGCCGTTTGTTACTCTTTGACCAGTTTCAGACATTACGCTACTTTAAAGAAATATATTTATTAATTGACGAGTAAGCACCCTCGCTTTGCTTCGGTTTTCTTATTTTTTCCACCTTAATTAAGGATCCCTATTTTTTTTTTTTTTGAAAATATAATATAGCCTATGTTACTCGGGGATAGTGTAGCTTCCCAACAGTGAAAGAATTTTTCAAATCGGTTCAGTAGTTTCGGAGCCTATTCAATGCAAACAAAAAATCAAATTTTTCCTCTTTATATATTAGTATAGATTTAAAATGTCTTTCAAAAATTCACGAGCTTAAAATATTGGTGTTTAATACAAAAATGTGAACGCTTAATATTCTATACAACTCTACTTCGTGTGCAATTTCTTAATCAAGTGTTTTTGCTAGTGTTTAGCGTAAGGTGCTTATCAATCTATGAAATTTACAGCCAGTTGCAGAAAAGTTCTTTAAAATTTAAAGACTATTTTGAATACTTTTCTACTGTTAAACAGTTTAATGGTTTAATTAAACAGTTTAATGGTAGATTAGAATTGAAACACCTGGCTGTTAATCAGTAATCTTAAATTCTGATAATTTCCAATTACATCTTCGCTTCAGTTCGTTAGCTACTCACCGCAGGGCACTACTAGTAGTTCTCTGAGTAGAGTACTGTGTGTGGTAGTTACATTAAAGAGTCTAATCTCAGCTTTTTCCATACTGATTGGTGTGTTGTTGTTCTAGTGTGAGTAGTTAAATGTTGATAGTTTTTATGCAGTCTGAAACAAGACATCTGACACGGAATGTCTTCTGACGCACGCCTCCGATCTCAAAAGTGGGCCCATTAATGGATTGCACGAATTAACGCATTATACATTTCAGGCCCGGGTACCCGTGAGCGTCCAAACCTGATTCCGAGTGCGCTGAAATGGCGTATCCTCGGCTGCATATGTAACGAGCACGTGATGCACGTGGAGTACATCTGTCTCCATCAGAACGAGCCCAAGCGATGTGGCTGCGGGTTCTGGTTCGAACTATGCCCCGTCGCACCACTGTAGGATACTATTGTTGAGATATTTAAATAATTGGTAATTTAATAAAGTATTTAAAGTAAAACATTGTTTGTTCTTAGACGTTGTAAATTAGTATTACACTGAAATTAAAGGGTTGCTGTAAACACGTCACATAGTAAACTCGTCACGAAAAAAACAATTTGTAAATTCGAAACAATTCTGATTTATAGTTATTGTTAATTCAGTCACATTTTTTTATTCCGCACGGATAGCAGAAAAATTAAACAATAAGTAGAACGCTCACACTCTTTGCAATATTTTTGTTAAATACCATTTTTGACAACACCAAATTCTTTTTTATTTGTTTTTTCAATACCAGCTCTGCTACTGTTCCGTTCACTGCTCTGCTTACTGCTCTGCTCCAGTCTACTTTGCTCTACTCCACTCTATTCCTCTCTACTCTGCTCTACTAACGGCTCTACTTAGAGCTCTGCTCACAGCCCACGCACCTCACCACTTCCGCCCCTCTCAGTTGTTTTTACTTGAGGTATAAAATTACTCCGTAACACTAGAGATGTCACAGAGTAAAAAAAAAGCAAAAAGGAAAACAGAATAGTAGAATAGCTAAGGAAAGTTTTAATAATTACGTTAATATTCCACAGAATAAATTATAATCAAACAACTCCACTCCAGAAATCTTTGTGCATCACCTAAAACTCCTGAAATAAGATCTAATTTGTAAATGCTGCCATTAAATACGGGTACCTGCGAGTCGTTAAGGTTTAACTTAACACACAGACCACACAGTCACAGTCACTGCCACGCATTACTCATCGTTGGGTATCGGTGGTAGCGCATCTTGTAAGCGAAATATCTGGAATTTTCTTCCTCAAATTCCTTTGTAAAATATGCAAAGACAGAATTTTGAAAGCTCTTTAATTACTTCGTTTCATTCACCTGTCTTGGTGTTGGTATACATGTACTTATGTAATCAAATCTTACGTTACCTTACCGTAAAAGACAAATGTTACCCACATGCCGGAAGCCGGAAGCGGGCCATTAAACTACTTACGCCCCAACTCAGAGTCACTAACGGTTACTTAAATCGCTCCTTAGTACAGTTTTTGTATGGTGATTCTTTTCTAAGGAGCGATTTAAGTAACCGTTAGTGACTCTGAGTTGGGGCGTTACAGTGGAATACCTGCTGCACAAAATTTTTTTGTTATAGCTTGGTAAAAGTGTAAAACTCAAACGATCAGTTTCAAAATTTATATTCATTCAAGATAATACCTACCATTGAGTGTCCTGTGAAGTCACTTCCGGGAGCTCACTGTGACCACGATCCATGTAACTGGATCGAAATATCGGTATTATAAAATACGAATCGTAAGTACCCGTAGCGTTTAAAATGTTCAGTGTCCGCGATGATATAACTATAAAATAATTTGCCCTGTGATTATTTATGAAGTCTGCCATTTATGCTTTTATGTAATATTTAAGAATGTACAAAGGCGTTAATAAAATAATCTATACTAATATTATACAGAGGAAAGATTTGACTGCTGCTTTCCATTGAATAGGCCCCGAAACTACTGAACCGATTTGAAACATTCTTTCACTGTTGGGAAGCCACACTGTCCACGGGTGACATATGCTATATTATATTTTCAAAAAAATTAGGGATCCTTAATAAAACTCCAATAATGTACCCCAAGGTGTAAAACCTAAGCAAACCGAGGGCGGTTACTCGTAGTTAATAAATAGACATTTTATAATCTAAGGACAATTTTACTGTGGTTTGCCTTTTTATGTTGAACCGATTTCATGACTAAAGCGAACTAAGTACGGACCATTCGCCGTCCCACTTCCCTGGTCGACCTTGAACCGACATGTCCCCACGACACAGAGCCTTATTGGTATTGTCCTTCCATACCAATAAGTTCATACCATAATTTCTTAAATGTTACCTACTTTTGACACCTTTACTCTTTATAGAAGTAAAGACAAAAAAGTGTGACAATTACCTGGAGTTATGAGAACATAGCGTATAAACATTTTTGTTAAATATTATGTCGAGAAACGAAAACTAAATAAGTATTGATGGTAAAAGATAACCGTTTACTATGAAGTTTGCAGGAGATTGAACATCCTACACCACAAAACAAATCCATAACCACAACACAAGACAAATCTATATTCGGACAAGGTGGAAGCGGTGATTCCGCTCTCAGATACCACTAACACACTATCAAAACATTTTCATACTTGTGGCGAGGTGGACCCCTAGCCAGGCAAATAAATAACAAGCAAGAATACACTCCCTTTTAACATTGGTCACACAGATCCTAACGACAAGACAGAGCTGACGTAATTACCTCGTCCATTGTTCATATCTGCGTGTGTTCGTCGGCCAATAATAATAAGCGAGTTTAGCCTAGACTGAAAGAATAAAGGAACCCGTCAACCCTAAAACTTGAAGGTTAAAATATAAATATTAAAAATAAAAATAGTTTGAAAGCTAAATTAACATATTATATTTAATATTGTTACTTAAAATTCAATCAACATAGAACACAGTACAGACAGTTATTGCGCATTACTCCGCATTATTTTCACACACTTCCTATTAACTAATATCACATCTAGATATATCGTTACTATACGTATATTATATATTAAACATTCATTGCATCATGTACAAAAAGACTGGTCTCAAAACATTTAACATAGGTAGTAGATATCTAATTGTCCGGCGCAAAATATTCACCGCTTTTAAATGTCATGACTGGTTCGCTTCTGATTTCATTCGAAGGAGTGAAGTATCGAGTCTGGCGAGCATCATTATTGCTCTTCAGTCTGTTTTGGTTGGCTAAAGGACTCGTAGTAAATGGCTCCGGGAGCGAATGTCCTCGGTACAACGCGTGGGAATTATAATATGGGTTTGGATAAGGTGCACTTCCTCTGGTGAAGTAATACGGATTGCGCGCTTCATGGTGAAAGGGAGCGGGAAGGGGTTCGCTGCGAACAACAGCCTTAAAACCTCTCCTGGAATCGGCGGTATACTCGACGACGCGATGGGTGCCGTCGGGATCGATCACGCTGTAGGATCCCATGACGACGTCGCCTCTTCTCTTCTCATACAGGCTCTTGGAGTCACCGGTGCGGGGATCCACAACTTTGTACGAGTAGTTATATTCCGTGCTGGTGGGCGGCGGATCAGTTACAATGATGCCAACGACCGCCGGGACGAGGCATACGCTAAGCAAAACCTAAAACAAAAATAATTAATTAACTCACTAACAATTACTTTCGCTTGACACAAATGTTATTTATTACACTTTTTCATAATTATATATTAAATAATTAAATTTACCCCAAACATGTTTAAATGTGCACCACAAAGGTTTTGAAACTAAATAACGCATAAGTTCTCGACATTGGTCGTATTTATAGAAGCCGCTTGCATTCACTTGCTGTTCCGGACCACGAACATATTTCTCGAATATTGCACGGTAGCAACGAAGGTAGCAACTTGCACTTACCACCAAACATCTCAAGTAACACGGGTTATCTGATATGTTAATCGGATTAATTTAATTTAACAAAATTTCAACTTAATGCATACTATTTAAATTCATTGTTAAAAAATCCAGCAATGAGATATTAATCTAATCAAAATATTGCGTGATTGTATTGTGCACATGTTTACACATTAGTTTTTGTATCCCAAAATTATGTATAAATTATGTAGTTTCTTCTTAGGTTTTACATAATAAGTATGTATTTCGTTCCACTCCGTATTGTAGGAATCAAGATGTGAAAAGTGCATGATCTGAGCAATTAACGCTAAAATAAACAACATTCTTTTAAAAATGTGAAGAGAGTTCGTTTACGTTGTTAGCCACCTAAAGATATCGGTAATTTAGAAGAAAAATGTTTCTTTACAAAAAATAACCCGACTTTAAAATTAGGGATAACTCAAAACTACTCGTCAAATCTCCTTCAAATTTTAATGGGACCACATGACAAGCACCAACTTTAGAATATAAAAAAATCATCACAATCGGTACACCCAGTAAAAAGTTAGGTATGAGGTAAAACAAATAAAAAAAGTCGAATTGAGAACCTCGTCCTTTTTTGGGTTCCGAAATAAAATCGGATGCCTTATAGTTTCATATAAAATATATAACTTATATAGTTTCATATATAATATAAATCATAAAATATTGAAAAACATTTTTTTTTCAGAGTACCTTCCCTACAGGTAACGTGAGAATTAATATTTTATTCGTCATGTACACTATAGTGTCCCGTATCGTTGAAAAGTTCTTCCAAAATATTATGGGTCTTCTCAGACCATTTTTGAAAAAGGTCCGTTTATGAAATATTCGACTTTAAAATGCTAATTTTGGTTAGAGTCAAGTGTCCCCCCCGCCTGCTGGCTAATACGGTTGGAGTTGGACAAGTGAAAAATTCTCAAAAATAGGCTATTATGATGAATTTACAAGAAAACTTATTACGGCTATGTTAGCATAAGTAGCTAATGAATAATAGTCGATAAATTTACTAGTTCGGAACCCTACATTGCGCGTGGCCTGACACGCACTTGCCCGGTTTTTTGAAGTCGATTAAAAAGAGAGGAGAGTTGGACTTGGAATCAACGAATGTGATGTATGCATTAAGTATCTCCATTTGATGATCGCCCGGATAATACCACATAGTGATGAGTTTCTTTACCTGCCTGGCTAACTAACCTTAACCGTTTAATTACACGTTAAACATTTTTGACATATGACGGTAGGAGACAACGTATTACGCCCTTGGTGTTATTATCTATTTCAATTTAATACCTTTAAACCAGTAATTCTTGTACACAATATTTTCTGAGTCTCGGAAACGGTGCCAACGATTTTCATGAAATTATAGTATGCAGGGGGTTTTTTCGTCATTCATTTCATTTTTAGAAAATGTCATTTTATCCGTGTTTTCAGGCAATGAAAAACTGCTGCAGTAGACTCTTCCTGACATCTATTGGCGAGTAGCAACACTAAAGCTAATTAGTAGATGACGTTGTTTGCTAAATAATACCGAGCAAAGCATTCGGGTACTTTTTTATGTGAATAGTCAACAAACGAACAGACAAGCCAGCATATGGTAAGAAA
Organism: Thymelicus acteon; assembly: GCA_951805285.1. Taxonomy (NCBI): domain Eukaryota; kingdom Metazoa; phylum Arthropoda; class Insecta; order Lepidoptera; family Hesperiidae; genus Thymelicus; species Thymelicus acteon. Next base: position 7,225,445 of record OX638233.1, read on the forward strand.
GAAAAAGAAATAAGAAAGAAGAAAGAGAAGAAAAAGAAAAGAAGAAACACAGACAGAGTGGTGATTTTTATCAATAAGTTTTACGTCACTTTTAAGTCACTTGTTACCAAAATTCAGCTAATTTGGATCTAAGAGGAGGATAATATTTCAACAAATCCACATGTTGCCCTTTTCCTTGGATCCCAGATAACGGGTGAAAATTATACTCTAAACGGTTTTAATGGAAGACAAAGAGTGCAAAAACATCCTGTGTATAGGTGTACCAGAAACTCATGGCATTCTTGACAAGCAGAAAAATAGGTTTTTTATATGGCAATGAATTTTTTTAAAACTGTAACAATTGTCAAGTCAAAAATAGAATTGTATGGATTTTTTTCTTTTTCTAAAATTATGATTATTTTCGATTGAATACCGACAATACCTTTACGATCAGTAACTAAAAATATTATTTTCAATTTTTATTGAGAAACATATGGGAAAAAAGATGTATTTAAAAGACAATCTATAATATTAATATTATCCATCTCGTAGGATTGACTCGTTTTGATACTTATTTTTCTTGATTATATTTTCTTAGTAATTAATCTAATTATGATTTCTTTATATAAATAGATTTGCAAATGATATTAAAATAAATGAAATTAAGAATACAAACATTGTTACAAATTCGAGCTTGCAAACATGTTGTGAAATATGACATGAAAAGTTACATCATGCAAAGTCACGTAACTGAAATGTTAGAGAAGCAACTCGTTATTATTATCGATTTATTCTCTTCATCGAATGAATTAAAAATACCTATACAGATAGAAATTTTTAAATTGTAGTTGAAAAAAATAAATTACCTAGTCACTCTTATAATTAATTATAATATAAAAATATGTGCATAATATAACATTTTTCTTTATATATTTTCATCTGAAGTTAATAAACCAGACATATAATGTGAATTATTAAACTAACACTATGATAAAAATATCAACGATCAACAAGTTTTATTCCAATTTCCCCAACGCTTGGGAGTGTAGCGTCTCCAATTTTAATTACCCCATTTTGCCATCAGATCCTGGTACACCTTTAAAATCTAGCGTTGTCATATTGTTGTCACTGTCACAGACAAAACAGCTTTTAAGAGCAGGTGCCCTTCAGTTCACATATACCAACTATGTCTATGTACTGATATCTAGTAAAAGCTTTTACACACTGGGTCTGTACAAGGGAACTTTGTAGGAAGTAATTATATTATTGTTCTATTAAAGGTGTACCTACTTATTAAAGGCCATACCTACTTATATCGCAACATGCAAATTTTATTTAGTTTAAGCTAACTCATTACGTAATCAGGAACACGATACTAATTTAAATATTGTACCTACTCGTATTGAGTCACATTCATAAAAGCTGCTTATTAATTTGCTAATATACATTTAACTTTTTTCAAAAAGGTATGTAGTGATCTGTTTCTAAATATAAAAAATAAACATATTTCTAATAATAATTTTCATATTTTTTGTTACTGACCTTTGAAACAGAAAAAAAATATTATTTCCTATAACAGATATTGTAAATATATCTAAAGCGAAGCAAGTGCACATTTCTAGTTTTATAAATATAGAGACCAAATGACTCTACATTAATGTACATAAACTTAATTATCGTCTAACGTAGCTCCTCATATACATATATTATAATATATGCCCCTCTCGGTTACTCGCTATTATAATAAAAATACTTCATGTTTTAATAAGTTTAAAATTATGCAGTTATAAAATGGATATGCTAAAATTTTATGTCTTTAACCTTTATAACGTCGACACGTTCCAGTAACATTAAAACATTTACAGAAAGCCAGAGAAGTGTATATTTGGCATGTAAAATGAAAGTTATCATTTATATCTCGGAATTCCCACAGGATGATCCACGGGTAAATCCGCCAGGCGAACGAAGTCGCGGGCACAGCTACCTTACCATAAAATCTCAATACAAAGGACATCAACGCACTGGATTCACGGTGCGCTCTCTACGGTATGAGCAATAAATATAAAACTATAATAAAATAATAGTAAAAAAAAAACAAAAAAAAACACGCTTTTATAGAAAATCAAACTAAAAAAATAGAAAATAAATTTTAATTAAAAATCGTGTAATTGTAAAAAAAGCGTGGGATGCTTTTAAAGATATTATCCCTTCTACTCATTGACACCATGCACCCCATGCTTTTATTACAATTACACGATATTTAAATTTTCTATTTTTTTTTAGTTGGATTTTCTATAAAAGCGAGTTTTTTAGTTTTTTTTTTAACTATTATTTATTTTTTCTTTTTTAGTCTGATTTTTTGAAATGAAATTTAGTTTTTTTTCTTTCTTTCGTTCTTCCTTTTTTTCTTTAAATATTGAATTGTCATCGATCCTCGATAAGTCTACGAAGTTTGAAAGAAATCTGACCGTTTAAAGCTAACATAAAGCGTGTAATAATATTATCTCATAATTTCATTAATATACTGAAAATTTGGCCATATATTTTATATGTTTCATGATATAACATTGATAAATTTCTAGTCATTCTAATAATTGATTTTATTACTTGGTGTAAGAAAACATGGTGTAAAAAAGTATCCTTCCAAGGAACCTTCAAACACTTCCATAGGGATGGTTAAATCAAAGAAACATCAACGATTCCTCTTATTTATTACCTTAGTATTAACACTTATTATAACAATATACTATAAATACCATCATCAACAAGACAAACGATTCAGGTCACTTTGACGATAACAAAAGGTCACGACAGGATTATGAAGCAACAAAAAAGGACAGCATCAGAGGTGAACTTGTCGAACTAAATAAATAAAAATTTACATATATTTATAAATACTTTTGCCCAAAATAGAGTACTATTCACCTCCATTTTCTTTGTTTATCTCCATTTTCTTTGTTCACCTTTTATGTTCACCTCCAATCTCATAACAAACCAGATAATGCCAACATTACAATCTAGTTGCTTCACTTCCATGTGTATGTGTGTGTTGGACTAGTGGAGGTATCCGTGTGCGACGGGCGCGACGGGCGCTACAGCCTTCACGACTCCCCCGAGCGGCTCCTTGTGCACCACGGCGTTGAACCCGTTGTGGGGGTCCGCGGTGTACTCCACGATGCGCCGCGTGCCGTCCGGCTCCACCAGCGAGTAGGAGCCCTGGACCACGTCGCCGGAGCGCGTCTCTTGCTGGCTCTTTGAATCACCTAAAAGTAACAAGTAATATATGTATATAACTAAATTGACACCCTTGAGTATGAGTCAGCCGCCAAACGATTCGTCGTGTTCCGGCTGGGGGCTTGAGAGACAGTTCTTTTTCTTTCTTTTTCTTCTCTCTTTCTTGCCCGGCAACGTATCGGTGATGCTTTTGGTGTTGCTCATGTTCTTTTGGTGTCAGCTCGTTTGCCGGCTATTTCCATTTAAAAAATATATATCTTATCTCTCAGGGACAGGTCTATTTCCTGGGATAAAAAGTATCATATCCGGTAAGTTCGGTCAAAAACTAACCGTGTTTTATCCATATCCGTTCTGCCATTTTTGCGTGATTGAGTCACAAACAAGATTTAGGATAAGATTTATTATTAGAATTTTTGCACTTATCTCACAGTCATTTGTTATCGTTGGACGTTTGAGTGATTTCATTTATGTACTTTAAGGCTGGCGAAAAGTTCATCAAATAATTAATTGCAATTAAAACATAAAACACTATCGTGGATTTTTATCAAAATCTTTAATTGATCAATTCCCACTGGAAAAAATGGAAATATAACTGAGAATTGTAATGTTTCTTACCCGTAAGCGCATCTTGAATGTCGTAAGCGTAGGAATATTGAGGGTTGGGGTCGTATTCATCGACGGGGGCAGCGACCTTGGCTATGGCGGGGACACCGTACGGTGCGAGAGGCCTCGCCACGGCCAGCGGCCTGGCCACTGCCAGCGGGGCGGCATAGCCCAGCGGCCTCGCGTAGCCCAGGGGAGCTGCGTAGGGCAGGACACCCAGCGCCCCGCGGCAAACCATCAACAACGCAGCTATTATTGCTACCTGAAAGACATTGGTATTAAACGTATATGTCGAGGTCTAATCATACATTTGAAAATATTAGATAATAATTATAATGTCTATGCAATACCATGTAAAGTAACTATCAATCCTTTCACGAAGTGCTCAAATTAAAGAAAACAGTTATCGGTTGATAATATCATTGAATCGTCAGCGTTTAACGATTTTTAACAACGTTTGCTTTTAGAAATAGATATTCAAATATATACGAGTATATGTAACAGAAGATGAGGCCACGACATATACATTATTTTTTATATTTTTTATTAGTCGACAAATATTCAGACAAGCGACCTGTTGATAGGTATCTGTACTTAGGGTCGCCCATGGACACCAGCAACATCTTTGACATCACCGACACGTTGCCGACCAAAAAGGAAACAGGGGACCCTTTTTATTACTAAACTTGTTCTCAGTTCTCACATACACATAAAAGTCGGAAATTATATTTTGTATTTTTATTGAAATAAACATTAAATATCAATAAAAGTAAGACTTATTAGCTTATTACTATTATAATATTATTTTATTACTACTTTTTAGTGACGTAAATCCTAAATTATTTCATCTTTAATTATTTTCTATTCTACTTAATTATTTTATTTCTATTATTTTCAGCAAAATAACGTAGCTTTAAACAAGTTTGATTACATATTAATAACATCATTAATAGGCACATACAAGTTATTTATTGTATTATGTAATTTATATACTCAATACTATACCTTCATTTTGTTGTTTAAAGTTGTCTGTTTGGCGCTCGGAGAGCCTATGAGTGCTTGGGGGTGCGCACTCTGCTCTTTTATACGCCGCCTGACAAATAGCAGTTCATATTAAAACCCGCCCTAGAAAACATTTCGATTTGTCACGGCCCTTTACCCTTTATCGGTGCCTTGAATTATTTATACGCCAAACAATATACTACACTTCGAATTTATTATAATCCACATGTGGGACTAACAACCGACCACATAAGCGTTAAAATATTGTAGATAGGACAATATTTTTTCACTCATTGCACGTGAAGTACGGGTATCTAGATTACAAAAAGTAATATTAAATAATGTTTATACGTAAAATTTGTGCGGTAATGTTGAAAATTATACACCTCATTAAGATAACTTAATTAATTAAGATATGTATATCAAATATTCAATATATAACAAGGTACTCAATTTATTAAATACGAGTAACCACCCTCGCTTTGCTTCGGTTTTCTTATTTTGTTACACATTGGATCACATTATTCGAGTTTTATAAAGGATCCCTAATTTTTTTTTTTGAAAATATAATATAGCCTATGTTACTCGGGGTTAGTGTAGCTTCCCAACAGTGAAAGAATTTTTCAAATCAGTTCAGTAGTTTCGGAGCCTATTCAATGCAAACAAAAAATCAAATCTTTCCTCTTTATATATTAGTATAGATATGGGATATATTATGTGCTAATATTTAAAACACGGCATCTGACTGACAAAGTAACAAATAATCAAGTATTGTTATGAAGAAGCTTTTACAGCTTCACGCGGACAGAGTGGCGAGCCGGGGCCGCCGGGGGAGGCTCAGCTGGGAAAACCATTTTTCTGAAGAGGGAGGACTAGCTGGAGGTTGAGCTTGAGAAATAGGGTTTGCTGAACGTCCTAAGGGAGGTCCTAACGTCCTGTGGGTTTCATCAAAATATGTTTATTCATTTTACGTGAAAGAAATAAAATCAAATCAAATGTTTTTATTCAAAATTGGTTTGGTTTACAAACACTTTTTGAAAGTCATGCAAGTTACGCCAATGCTTCAACAAGGCTCTACTGTGAGAGAGCCCGGGAGAAGAAGCAGCAAGAAACTACCGGGTTTCCAACATCCAAAAGAGTGTCCAGCATCCATCCACCCTCACAAAATTTCGCGTAAAAACTGTAGAGCCGCTCAATGTTTATTTAACAAATCCATGAATATTTAACTACACTTGTAAACTGTTGACGAGCCTCATAAAAATTGATAAGCTGCTCAGACTACTAAAGTGACTAAAGACCAGAGATTTAAGATGTGTTGAAATGTTTTCTTCACAAATCTGTGAGAAATCTCAAATGATAATGCTTCCTCGATATAATATTTTCCTTCTGGTGCGAATAATTACAAATTAAATATACCTAATTGAATAATTATAATGTATACTAATAAAGAGGAAAGATATAATTGTTTGTTTGCAGTGAATAGGCTCCGAAACTCCTGAACCGATTTGAAGAATTCTTTCACTGTTGTGAAGCTACACTATCCCCGAATTACATAGGCTATATTATATTTTCAAAAAAATTAGGGATCCTAAATAAAACTGCAATAATGTAACCCAAGGTGTAAAAAATAAGAAAACCGAAGCAAAGTGAGGGCGGTTACTCGTAATCTATAAAACGATATTAGAATAATTAAGGCCGCATTCAATCCCGCCTAATTTAGCCCAGCTGCGTACTACGGTTTTTTGCCGCTGCGGCAAAACACCGCATGTTTTGTAACACACGTCTTATATTGCACTGCGCACATCGTGCGGCGAAAATACGCATTATTTTATTTACTGACTTGAAACAATTTGCCGCAGTGGCGAAAAACCGCAGCGCGTAGGCCCGGGCGGCCTAAAATTTTATGTAAAGATGTGCTGAGGAGTCTCTTTCGATGTTTCTTCTTCTCGAAGTGTATTGACAAAATAATTAATTAAATTCATTTTGAATGCGGAAAATTACTTTGCAAATAAATGAAAGTGAGAGTTGCGGGCAAGAATTGAATGTGTTGACTGATTTTCGAACCACTAATCTATCACATTATTGCTGTTATGAAATCTAAATATATTTTTTGCCCAGTCCTTATTATAACTACACTTACTGCTCTTGTCTCTTGAAAGTGGAGCAGATATAATAATAGTAGGTATATAGGTATAATTACAATATGTCGCTGGGAGGCTTGACATGTTAACTTTTTAGGTCACAGCTGCGCATTATCAGTGCATGTGTGACAGTGGACGCATTGCGTAGGTATATTGCACTTTAAGATAATTCATAATAGCAATGCCTTATACGGTTTGCTAGGCTACACCGGCTCTATAATAGGCTTATTTGAAAATTGAATGGGTATGATAAAAAACACATTTTGTAGGTATTAAATTCTTATCTGAAATATCGGAACAAAACATAAAAACAAATTATGTTTAGGTTATTAACTATAAATAAAGTTATTAACGTAGCATCGATAATGTTATTGAGATTATTATAGTATATCTTCGTAATTTGATTGCCCTCTTAATCTGTTTTAAAAAATATACTAACGCCTCCACTCAGAGTCACTAACGGTTACATAAATCGCTCTTTAGTACAGAATTTGTATGGTCATTCTTTATTAAGGAGCGATTAAAGTAACCGTTAGTTGGGGCGTAAGGCTATAATAAAATAACCGCAGTATTAAATCTTGCACTAAAGTAGGTACTTACGTATAAAGTAAACAGGTAAAATTTTATATACCTCTCGGCTTTATATACCCGTTTGGCGCAATATGGTTACCATGCCGGATCGCCGCGCCAAGGGTCCTGGGTTCGATTCCCAGCGAGGCGGAAATTTGAATGATGCGTTTAAATTTCTGTTCTCGGTCTGGGTGTTCTTGTCTTTGTGTGTTGTCCATGGCACCCAAGACACAGGGAATCCTAGTGTGGGGCTATGAGTGTGAAGCGTTGTTATATTAAATTAATATTAATTTGATGTTATTTAATGGTGCAGTTTTTGTTTGGAAGCTGATGTGACACTGTGTTACGTGACGTGGTTCTTAGCTATGTATAATGAAATAAACTTGTCGGAGTTTTTTTTTTTAAATTAATAGTAATTATAGGCACGGGTTATTATAGGTACATCTATATTATTATTTAGGTGCCAACTATCTTTACGTCATGGAGTATAGATGATTTACTATAATAAAATTGGAAATACTTAGGACAATTAAGCGTAAAAATTATGCATTTTAAGATATTTTAAAAAAAATATGTATATCATTATCATGGTGATATACCTATTCATTGTTTGTGCATGTTATGATTTAGTTGCATTTCGACGGCATTTATTTATAATATATTGGTGGATAAGTAGGTACTCGTATTAAGTGACTGTGCAAAGATGACGCTAAAATGATTTGGGTTTGAATTTATATATCCCTGTTTATAAAGAATCGATTAAAAATAGGTTTGTTGGTAAAAATCGGTTATTACATAGTAGAATTACTATCCACTGGGCCAAATTGACAGAAACTATATTATGTCACAATGTGAAATAATACTTCCATATTACCTAATAGTTAATAGTAACTTCTTGGTCCCTAAAAACTATATTTTTCATACATATACTTAAATATAACACATATAGGTCTATGGTTGCATATCATAACTTGATTCACATCGAAATCAGTGTGTCGAGACAATTTATTTTTCGTCAAAAACTGATTACACTGTGAAATTGGTCCGATAATAGTGATTCGACTATAGGTATGAGCGGAGTTGTAATATTATTTATAGGGAAGTTGCAGTCGGACAATACTAACTGGTAAAACTACTGAGCAGGCTTAGAGGAGGCTTAGAGCATACTCCACCACGCTGCTCCAATGCGGATCGGTTGAGGAAGTTTTGTGACCAAAACATAACTCGAAAAAATAACTCGAAGTCCTCCGACATGGCTTAAAGACTGATGTGTTACGCTAAAAACCGGAACTGATGGCTTTACGTTACGTGGTCTTCAAAATATCGAATTAATGTATATCGCCAATATCGAAGAAATGTGTATTAATATAAAAAATGTTAAACTAATGAAGTTTATAGATTTACTGTAGAGAGCGTAATAAACTTGCGTGTTGTAATTCGGGTGTATGGAAGACTATAAATAATTAAAAGATGTATTTAGGTAAATTAAACTGTAATTGTACTTTTCACAATAACTAACTTATTCCTAAATACACTGTATAATAATAAACTATCGCGAGTATAGCACAATGTGCTCCGAACGCGGAATTGGGACGACTGACTGTAAGAGCAGGTAGGGGTTGTTAGCAAACCCCAAACGCCACTTCACATATTAAGGTCGTCACCCAATAAATTAACATGGCATGTCACCACAATATTCCCCCCTTATAAAAAATAAGGTAATTACTTATTAGGTAAGACAAGTACAAACGTTCTCATTTCAATTACACAACAAAACATTGAACACAAAATAATATGGGAACCACCAAGTTACCAGTTGAACCTCACTTAAAATAACACAACAAGAAAAGGTCCAATGCAAAAATAAATCGTTTAACACTCAACATTCAGGTTAACATAATTTTTGGTATAAGTGGTTCTCACAGTTCCAATGAATAACATGTTTGCGTTTCTTATCACACTATTTTCAAGTTTCATAATGACATGAACGTTCTTGTTTCTACAAAATGTTAGGAGGCCATTAATCAATCAGGATAATGGTTTTGGGACTCGAAATCCTTTTCAAGTGCAACTAAACATTACTTGACACAGAAATAAAAATAACTTTCACAGAAAATACTCAACTTTACACAGATCTATTCGTTAAAAATAAATGCTTGTGAAGCTTAAAGAACTCAAATATGCATAAAAATTGTAAGATTGTGATCTTAAGTAGATTCCACTTAGAAGTTTAAAATCGTTAAATCTTATAGAGGTAAGTATGTGTAAAAACTCGTACACAAAAATCCTATGTATTAAAACAGTGTAAGTACAAAAATATTACTAATAAATCATTCACTTAGGTATAAAAAAATAATACACATTAATACAAGTTATTCAAAAAAATTATAATAAGAAATGCACGTCTCAAAAAAAATGTATACTACGTAATACTAATAACTATAGTAAATACTTAACTTTAATATCGTTTTGGTACTTTGCTAATTCTGCCAGAACGTGTTATAACATCTTTACGCAATATAGGGGTGTCATTAATCACAACTTGTTTAATATTTTTAATCTTAACAGTTGGTTTTATAATTTTATTTACTGTGCTATCTTCGTCATCTAAAGTATAAGCTGGTTTCAATCGATCGATAGAAATACAAGCTTGACGATCAGCTAACTGAATTTTATAATATTTATCTTTTCTACTAATTACATTAAATGGTCCGTCATAAGGAGGTTGTAGAGGTTTTCGCACTGAATCATTACTGACAAAAACTTTGTCACAGGTATATAAATCCTTGTGTACAAAAAACTTTCGCGAATCTTTTATCTCTCTACTTATTGGCTTTATATTACTTATGACTTTTTTAAGCTTAGATACATAATTATCACTATCTAAATTAATATTAGGACTACTATCATAAAAATCTCCAGGCAAGCGAATACTTGTACCATAAATCATTTCTGCACAAGTATGATTGCTGTCAGCCCTAACTGCCGCTCTCAACCCTAATAGAACTGTAGCTATTTCTTCAACCGATGACCGTGTGGATTATTAACATTGGTATGGCGTGTGAGCTGGCAATGGAAGATCGGGAACGGGCGAATGTGCAGACCGCTGTAAATAATACGCGCTACGACATTTTGCGACTGTTTATTTTCAAAATAAAAGCGAAAATGTTTTACATTTTGTATGATTGCTATTAAATTAAAAGATTATAAAATTCACAATACAGGAGTTACGAATTCATTGCTAAGGAAGTGACAGAACAAATTTTGACAGCTAAAGACAACAACTCATAATAAACTTCACTCTACGTAAGGCTTATGCATTTATCTTATACAGCCAATTTATATATGCAATGGAATGAATATACATAATAATATTTCTATCACTTCCCCTTATTCATTACATTCTTCAAATAAAAGAAAGAATAATAAGGACATCACAGTTTCAAGCAGAAAAATAAAACTACATGCACATACTTAACATAATATCACAGTTTGTACAAAGTCTGTATATCCTTAACATTTATTCCATTTATAAAATTTTTATGCTTCATGGAACTTAAAGGCTTAGTTAATATATCTGCCACCATTTCTTGTGTTGATAAATACTTAACATCAGCAAAACCTGCATTTATTAAGTCTTTTATGTAATGGTACCTTAAATCAATGTGCTTTGTTCGTTTGTGGCAATACTCTTTACATTCTAATAGCTTTTGTGCACTTTGATTATCGTTATACAATACAATAGAAGGTGATTTATCAATTATTTCATTCAGAAAATTTTTAACAAAACGCAAGTCTTTACACACATCACAAATTGCTAAGTATTCGGCCTCTGTGCTTGATAGAGCCACACATTTTTGTTTACGGGCTTCCCAATTTATAGTATTATTCCCAAGCTTTATTACAAACCCTGTATATGACTTTCTGTCTACTATATCGTTAGCCCAGTCGGCGTCAGTATATGCAGTTATATTTAAGTTACCAGTCTTATAAAAACATAAGCCATAACTTAAGGTTCCTGCTAAATACCTTAAAACACGTTTAGCCGCAAGCCAATGAGACATATTAAAGCCACAACAGAACTGACTTAGCTGGCTACATACAAAAGCAATGTCAGGTCGAGTACACACAGCGAGGTACATTAGACTTCCAATTAACTCCCTATATGGGTATACATTTTCTTTTTTTGACATTTTTATTCTGTGGTCGATCTACGAGTTTCCAGACGGCATTTTTGAGGAGAGCATTATACTCCTTCTCCATTGCACGTCGCCATTCTTCTTTGTCCGGCGACGACATAGCCTCTTTATAAGAGAGAGGCTCTATCTCGTTGTGAACCAGCAGAGAGAGATCCCAAGAAAGATCATAATCTCCATACCTGAGTGGAGGCTTTCCACGAGTACTACGTACAGGGCGCGCAGCATCAGTTACCAAACCAGGATCCTGAAGGCCGGCACTAGACATCGCTTCCCCTTGACGTGACGACGGGACATGCTCTGACGAGCTGCAGTCCAAATCTGCATGATTTGGACTAGCAGCGGTCTTTGCTCCCTCGTCTCCAGTACAGTACTCCGAGTCCGCACCTGAAAGTATGGTAGTATTAATATCATTCTGACTAGATTCACTATTTTCATTATCACTTAAGCTAATATCACAGTTAATTGCATCATTATTTAAAATATTATTATCATCCATTTCATTATTTTGTAAAATTGTATTATTTAAATTAGAACTCTGACTAGATACATCAACAAAGTGATTAGCAATGTTTTTATTTTTACAATGAACACAAGGATTATCATCCGTGTCCTTCAAAAACTTGTGCTCAAGAAATGTCACATTCCTAGCATAAAAAATTCGTCTTGGATTTTGTGGATCTGTCAACCTATAGCCTTTAGTTGAATCACTGTAGCCAACAAAAATATATCTTTTAGATTTAGGGTCTAATTTAGAACGTTTCTGCTCAGGGATTAATGAGTATGCAATGCAGCCAAAAACTCTAAGGTGACTAAGGTCTATATCTGAACCAGTCCACACTTGTTCAGGCATCAGTCCAGCGAGGGCAACTGTAGGGCTTCTATTCTTTAAATAGAGGGCCGTCATGACCGCTTCTCCCCAATATTCCCGGCTAAGACCAGATTCCTGCAGCATGCATCTTGCTTTCTCTAACAAAGTCCTATTTAGCCTCTCAGATACTCCGTTCTGCTGAGGGCAATACGGAACGGTTATTTGATGAATAATTCCTTGAGACTTAAGAAAAGATTTGAGACGATCATTACAATATTCACCGCCTCCATCAGTTCGTAGACATTTTATGTTGGCTCCGGTCTGTTTCTCAACAAGGTTTTTAAAATCAATAAAACGGGACATTACCTGATTTTTCTCTTGTAGTAGGTACACCCAACTCTTCCTACTGTAGTCATCTGTAAAGGTCAGCATGTACTTCGCACCGCCCCAACTTTTAATCGGCATCGGTCCACAGATGTCGGAGTGAATGAGCTCTAATCGACTAGTGGCACGCTTGGCTTCACTAGAGGGATAAGCTTTTGAGACTTGCTTGCCCTTCAAACAAGCCAAGCACCCAGAGAGCTCGTGTTCTTCATCCTGAAACATAAGAGCTTTCTTTTGTCGCAACGTGCACATACCTCCATAACTCATGTGTCCCAGCCGCTTGTGCCAGAGATCTGCTGACACTAACATTGCACTCTGTTTCTCCTGAACTCCATTCTTCAGGAGACCTGAAGAGCACCTAATTGGCTGCGAAGTATTACCTGCAGGTGTGATGCTATCCAGCTTGTAAACACCATTGATATCAGCTGCATGACCATATACCATACCTGTGATGTTACAGTCCCAATCTTTATAAAAGTGACACCCTTTCTTGTCAAAAACAAGTACATAACCAGATTTAATTAGCCTACTAACGGAAAGTAAATTGGTAGCTAATTTAGGAACGAGCATAGCTTCTATTTCTATATTAGAACAAGGAATAATAAATTTACCTGATCCCTCACTATCCAGGTATGTATTATTAGCAATACAAACATGACTCTTCTTATTATTAAAATTTTGAAACATATTCTTATTATTTATCATATGACTGCTACACCCACTGTCAACTATGAAGTCAGTCCGTGTCACTGAATAGGCACAATCAGTCGCAATTGTAGCTTTCTTAGTCTTCTCTTTCTCAGCCTTCTCTTTCTTCTGCTTCTTGAGCTTAAAGCATCTGTTACGAACATGTCCACTTTTTCCACAGAAACTGCAAATTACCTTCTTCTTGGCAAAATAGGCATTATCTGCTGAAGATGTATGTTCATTGCCATTCTTCCGCATTTCTTCTTGCAGTAGTCGTGTTCTAACAAGCTCGCTTGAAAGAGATGTAGTACTGATACATGCAGTTTCCAAATTGCTGACCAAAACATCATATTCGCTTGGTAGACCAGATAGTAAAATCTCCGCTACCTCGGCGTCTTCGATGCGCCGTCCTATATCCTCTAACTGTGACACTAGGGTCATAACAGCATTGATGTATTCTTGCATGTTAGAATAATTTTTGTATTCTATATGGTGAAGTTGCCGGAGTAAGAGTACTCGCCTGTATAGTCCACGATCCTCGAATACCTTGGCTAAGTTCTTCCAAGCCTCACTGGCAGTTTTGGCGTCGCGAACATACTGGTACAAGGCAGGCTCCACACTAAGACAAATCCTTGCTAATGCTCTCTGGTCACGTTGAGTGTCTGTAGTAGTTGATTGATCCGTTGATTCCACACAACTCCAAATATTTTCTAAGGTTAATAGCATGCGCATTGAGAATTTCCAAGATACATAGTTTGACGAACCACGTAATCTCTCAATTGATATAGGTCCGGCGCCGTTGCCCGATTGAGGGGCCGGCAGCTCAGCACCAGATGTCGATGACGTCGGCATTTTGTCAATAGCGCGATAATCCGCACACTCTCTTCCTCTGCCCTTTGTTCCGATTGTATTCTTCTTGAATAATGTATTCTATATTATCTACTCACAGATTTCAGTCTTCTGGGTCACTGGGTTCTGGGCCCATAACCTATTAACATTGGTATGGCGTGTGAGCTGGCAATGGAAGATCGGGAACGGGCGAATGTGCAGACCGCTGTAAATAATACGCGCTACGACATTTTGCGACTGTTTATTTTCAAAATAAAAGCGAAAATGTTTTACATTTTGTATGATTGCTATTAAATTAAAAGATTATAAAATTCACAATACAGGAGTTACGAATTCATTGCTAAGGAAGTGACAGAACAAATTTTGACAGCTAAAGACAACAACTCATGATAAACTTCACTCTACGTAAGGCTTATGCATTTATCTTATACAGCCAATTTATATATGCAATGGAATGAATATACATAATAATATTTCTATCATGGATAACCGTGCGGTAAGCGATGTTTTTAATGATCTGTGCCATCGCTCCACTATGCCATTACTTTGAGGGTGATAAGGCGTTGTTCGTAACTTTTTAATTCCCATAATTGACATCAAGTGAGAAAAAAGATTACTTTCAAATTGACGTCCTTGGTCACTAGTTAGTTTTATTGGACAACCGAATCTAGCGATCCAACCTTCATATAGGACTCGGGCAACTACTTCTGAAGTCATTTCCTTTATTGGAATTAGCTCTGGCCATCGACTATAACGATCTATCATTGACACGCAATACCTATATCCATCGGGGGATGTACTAAGAGGTCCAATTATATCAATGTGGACGTGTTCGAAACGATTGCACGCTTCATATTTCCCTAAATCGGATATAGTATGTCTTTGAATCTTAGCACGTTGGCAAGGAATACATGTTTTAGCCCATCTACGAACGTCTTTGTTCATCCCTACCCAAAAATATCGATCACTAATCATCTTTTGAGTAGTACGAATAGAGGGGTGACTTAAATTATGAACTGAATCGAATGCAATACGCCTAAATATTTCAGGTAGGTATGGTCTCGCCCTACTAGTGGAAGTTTCGCATTCTACATAATGTTCAGTACCTGGTATCATAATACGTTTAAACTGCATTTTGTTTTTCAACTCGCTGAACTCCGTGTCGTTTTTTTGTACACGTGCCAGTTCTGTGAAGTCGATAGCCGTGGGACAAAAAATTTCTTCTACACGGGACAAAGCATCTGCTACGACGTTGTCATTACCATTAATATGACGAATATTCGTAGTAAACTCGCTTATAAACATTATCTGCCTAGCTCGCCTAGGTAACTCTTTGTCACTACCCATTTTATTAAATAAGTAAGTTAACGGCTTATGATCCGTTAAAACAATTAAATCGCGACCTTCTATCATGTAACGAAAGTGAGCTATCGCCATGTATATAGCTAAAAGCTCTCTATCATATGTACTATATTTCCTTTGCGCGTCGGACAACCTTTTTGAATAATAACCTAAAGGTTTCCAGCTGTCCCCAACCTTTTGCTGTAATACGGCGCCTACGGATGTCTCGCTTGCGTCTGCCATCAGCGTTAAGGGTGAATCGGTTGTAGGATGCGATAACGTAGCAGCTCGAGTTAAACTAAGCTTGCATAATTCGAATTGAGATACTGCCTTGTCGGTCCAAATAATTTGTGTCTTATCCTTCTTTTTAGAATTAATTAAATATTTATCTAATTCGGATTGCTGTTCTGCTGCATTAGGTATATGTGATCTATAAAAATTTAACATACCTAGAAATCTTCTTAGCTGGTCAACGGTCGTGGGTCTCGGAAAATCGATGATGGCCTTTACCTTTTCATCAAGCGGCCGTATACCCTCTGGTGACACTTCGTGACCTAAAAATTCTAATTTTTCCTGTTCAAAAACGCATTTTGAAATATTAATAGTAATACCGAATTTTTCTAATCTAGAAAATACTTCTTCCAGATGCTTTCTATGCTGTATAATATCATCACTAGCTATAATTACGTCATCTATATACACGAATAAAAAATTAAGATCTGGTAGTACGCTATGACACATAAATCTTTGGAAAGTTTGAGCACCATTTCGCAATCCAAACGGAAGTCGCTCATATTCGAATAATCCGAATGGCGTGACCACGGCTGTTTTCTCAATATCACTTTCATTGACTGGTATACAATTATAAGCTCTATTAATATCTAACCTAGAATAAACTTTCTTACCAGCAAGAATATATGTAAAATCTTTTAACCTAGGAACCGGATATTTATCAGGTTTAGTAATAGCATTTAAAGCTCTATAATCTCCACAAGGTCTAATTTGTCCGTTCTTTTTAGGAACAATGTGTAAAGGACTTGCCCATGCACTTTTGCTTGGTCTACAAATCCCCATCTCACACATAATACGGAATTCCTCTTTCGCTTTCGCATATCTATCGGGAGGTAAAGGTCTCGGTCGACAATGTACAGGTGGTCCGTTAGTGTCTATAAAATGCTTAACAGTATGTTTAGGTATATCCTTAAAAGAAATAGGCTTAGTAAGGTCTGGGTATTTTGATAACAAATCATAATAAGGATGGCTATTATCAACCGTTTTAATTGAACTATCATTATTATACTTTGAAATATATGCTATAATATTAAGATTTGTTACTTGATCCACCAGTTTACGCTTATTAAAATCTATAATTAATTTATATTTCGTTAAAAAATCGGCTCCTAAAATAGGTTGCTTTACATCTGCTATTATAAATGTCCACTGAAAAGCTCTACGTAAACCTAAATCTAAAATTAGACTATATAAACCAAAAGTCTCTATGCGCGTACCGTTTGCCGCGTACAGTTTATATTTCTCGGAATCACTTTTGACAATATATCGCACAGCACTACGCGGTAACACAGACACATTGGCACCACTGTCCACTAAAAACCGTAATTTATTTCGTCGATCCGTGACACATAAACGGTAGTTAACCAAAGGATCACAGCCCCCCGCCGCAGACTGCACCCTTCCTAGTTTTTCGATGTTTTCTCGTCCTGCCAGTTGCATGGCTTTATACATTTATGTGCATTTTTTCCATAGCGATAATGGTAAAAACATTTCCATTCTGGGTTATTCATTCTTCGACTTTGACTGGCAGTGCGCGACCTTGATGATGAGCGTGGCCTGCGGTTATTATAATTAGATTTCTCTTTCTTCCTGCGGTGTGTATTTTCAATATTTTCCACTCGGGAACTAAGTTTTTTAATTTCCGCAATGATACTGTCGGAATCTGATGTAGATTGAACTGCCGCAATTCCACCATGAGGTTTGGTATTTTCCATCACTTTATCGGCTATACTTGCCAACGTTAAAATGTCTGTGGTGTCTGATACACTCAGCACACCTCTTATCCAGTTTGGTAAATGATTTTGCCACAGTATAGTCAAGGTATCGTCAGATACTTTGCCTCTGGCCAAATCTTGCATCCGTCGTAATAACTGAGAAGGTTTTTGCTCTCCCAGTTCCATTTCCCCGATAAGTTTTTGAATTTTCCGCACTTCAGATTCCTCATAAATTTCTAATAATCTATTTTTGAGTGTGTTATATTTTTCTTTATCAGGTTGTTTGACGAGGATATCCGTCACTTGCTGTATTACCTCTTTATCTAATTTTCCGATAACAAACTGAAACTTTGCCTCATCAGACCATTTTTGCGGTGCTAGCACTGCTTCAACCTGATAAAACCAGTGCTTAGGCAAATCCTTCCAAAATTCTGGTATTCTTGCCGCAACCGATACTCCATCTACAGCACTTGAGGCTGGCTTTGTATCATTATTTTCCGTCATGTTTGGATAATACAGTAAATAAGGTATAAAATTGCTCAGGCCTACCTTCCTTTACTGCTCTTTAGTTGAGTCGCCCCAGCAGGTCTTCCTTCTCACACTCAGCTGAAAGTCGGGTCACCAATATCGAAGCAATGTATATTAATATAAAAAATGTTAAACTAATGAAGTTTATAGATTTACTGTAGAGAGCGTAATAAACTTGCGTGTTGTAATTCGGGTGTATGGAAGACTATAAATAATTAAAAGATGTATTTAGGTAAATTAAACTGTAATTGTACTTTTCACAATAACTAACTTATTCCTAAATACACTGTATAATAATAAACTATCGCGAGTATAGCACAATGTGCTCCGAACGCGGAATTGGGACGACTGACTGTAAGAGCAGGTAGGGGTTGTTAGCAAACCCCAAACGCCACTTCACATATTTAAGTCGTCACCCAATAAATTAACATGGCATGTCACCACACCCTTAAGACATTTTTTCCACTAGCGGTCATCCATAATATACATATAACTACTGACCGCGCCCGCTGTTGCTTAACTCGGCAAATAACTTAGGATCGACAAACGGTCTAGTGGCTAGGATACCAGACTTTCATCCAGGTGGCTCGGGTTCGATTCCCGGTACGGGAATCCGATAATGTGCAATAAACCAATATGGACCTCGACGACGCGACGTCCTCCTCCAAGCGACGTCCTAAGTCGAGGTCATAGAGTAACTTTGTAATAGATACACGGGAAGATCCGAACCCCAAATGGGACGTCCTTACGTCGTTCGCATCCCCTATTACCCGAAGAGGGGGAGCTATATTGCCTTATCCGCTGAGCCTTTTCAAGCTCGCTTCTCTGTCCGCGTGAAACTATAACCGCTCATTTACACGCGCGTGTAGCGGATCGTCTCGTGGCGCGTCCGTAAGCCACGCCCCCTACGCGCGTGTGAACACCACGCGAGCGCTCGCGCGAGCCCCTTTGGCCGCGCCTAACAAACCGCTCCCGCCGCGAGCCCGCGAGCCACGAGACGCGCCGCTGTCTGGTCCGCGAGCGCCCTGTTCACACGCGCGCGCACGCGCGCGTCTCGCGGATTGTCTCGTGGCTCGCGCGCGCGTGTAAATGGGGTATAAAAGTCGCTAGGGCCACCAGCAACTGCCAATTCGAAAAAACAATGTATTTAATATTATAAAGCAAAGACGGTAACTTGTTATACCTATGTATATAAAACGAAATACATATTAACATAGGATTTATTACAATATTTTGTTTGTTATATGTTTTTTTTACTCTTTAAAAATTTGTTTCTTAACATTTATTAACATTTAAATGTTTTATCTCAAAACATTTCGAATAAAACATCCTGGATCCTCGTCTTGCATATTAAAACAAGTCTTGATACACTTTTAAATACTCAACCAATACTCCATCAGAAAGCACAATAAACTATCTAAAGTAACAAAAATACGAAAAACACCATAAAGACATAGTAAAATACCGGAATAATACACGATCTTTTGATATTATACATCCATCCTTCAGCCTTTAGAGATCCACTGCTGGACTTAAGCCTCCCCTAACTTGCGCCACTTTGATACCCCATTTACACGCGCGCGCGAGCCACGAGACGGTCCGCGACACGCGCGTGTAAATGAGCGGTGACCGTTCCTGAGCCTTCTGAATCCAGCGCATGCCCGCTGTTTTCTTTAGGGCGTCAGTCCACCTGGTTGGGGGGACCAATTTAGCTTTTTGGCTTCCAAATGATCCCGTTGGCCCTATCGGCCTTTATACAGGCTGCATGCTCACATTGCAGTGCAAACAATGGTGAGTTGTCACAGAGTACTTAATCACTACGTTTGTGAGTTGTGACAAAAAATGACGAGTGAGTTGGCTAAAGTTTCAGTTTGTTTTATCGTAGTGATTAAGTACTCTGTGTTATAAGCAGAAAATTGTAGGTAGTAAGTTTAACTGCGATGGTGGGTAGCAGTAATCTGTGCTGCTTGTTACCGCTCATTTACACGCGCGTGTCGTGGACCGTCTCGTGGCGCGTCCGTAAGCCACGCCCCCTACGCGCGTGTGAACACCGCGCGAGCGCTCGCGCGAGCCCCTTTGGCGCGCGCCTAAAAAACCGCTCCCGACGCGAGCCCTGCGAGCGCGAGACGCGCCGCGGTCTGGTCCGCGAGCGCCCTGTTCACACGCGCGCGTATGCGCGCGTCTCGCGGATTGTCTCGTGGCTCGCGCGCGCGTGTAAATAGGGTATTAAATTTTGTTACATTTTTTTTAAATAACCTCAAAGAAACGTAAATTCTCCGTCTCATGTGCGGCCACGCCGTGGCTGAATTTATAGGTAATATATTATATATACATATGTGAAAAGTTTAAGACGAAAAAAAATGAGTTAATATTTTTATTCTGTATTTCTTCGCAAATCCAGAGAGCCTGAGAGAAACCATAGAGATACTCTGTAAAAAAAACTCTTCATAGTCTGTGCCTCAAAACTATATATTCTGTGGACTAGATTTGTATTTATGAAACTCAAACGTCACTGTCGTCAGTGTCGTCACTCCATATTTCTTTTTCCATACAAATGTACAAGTCCAATATTTAGCAAACATTGGCTTTGTTATGTGGTTGATAGCAAAAACATTTTTAAGTTGTTGAATGTGAATAATAAACGAAAATGGCAGATTTTGATGCTATCTATCCAGATGAGCCAGATAGTGAGGAGAATATAGAAGAAACGCATGTGACGTTAGTGCCCGACCCGATCGTAGTCCGAGGAGCTGGTAATATGACAGTGTAAGGTTTCCTTTTATCAGCTGTTTTATTCAGCGAAAAATAAATAATTTGCATTATCTACAATATTTATGTGAGATGACTCAAACATGAAATAATTTCAAATTCTTTGTCTTTTTGTTCTGGTGCTGAACGCATTCTAAAAAAATCAGTACAAAAAGTAATAACCAGTTTTTCTTTATTGTGAAAGGACAGCTAATTTTAAAGTCCACAACACAAGCAATTTGTGTTCATAAGTTTTCACGAAAAAACCTTTAAAATCCACACTTTGTTTGAGATCAAAACCTTGAAAACATAAGGACACAAAGCACTCGTCAATAACAACTAGATATAGGTACCTATTGATAACTTTTGAACCCTTGTAATTGTTTACTTCTATCTTGAGATAATATTCTGAACTAATGGTCAGTGCAAAATAATTAAAACTTGTATGATTAAGATGATTAACATAAGGTGTGAAGTGGGACCCTTTTCATGGCGCTACCACTATGTACTGGTTGTTATTTGTCATACAATAACACATTAATTTTAACCCGGCGTCATGGGGGTTGGGTCTGTGAGACCCTTTATATTTTATTTTGCTTGAAATTTGTTTACCAAGAGTGTGACATCCTGGTTCTTATCAGTAGCTGAAGCTGCTGAGGCGTTCAAGTGTTGCAGTTAACAGTTAGTCATATTTGTTATTCAATAGAAATTAAGATGAAAAAGTTAATAATAATAATCCCATCACAAATTTTTTTGTTGAATAATAAGTCACTTAATGGTTATTTAATAGTTAAATATTTTGTGGTTCATTTTAATATATAAAAAATCTTGTGTCATTAAGTTTGTGGTTGCACTGCCCCAAAATGGCTCAACCGTTTTTTATGAAATTTTTTGTGTATATTTGGTAGGAGAATAGGTTGTAAACTATATTTCATATGGGGAGCACCCAAACAATGTAATCACAAACATGTTGTGTAATAAAGATATTTTGATTATGATAAGGCTAGCCGATTAGGGTGTCCCTATCCAGAAAATTTTTGACATTTAGTCAGCGAGTAAATTCTATATATCCCAATCATTACAAAACCACCATAACTTATTCATCATAGAATTAAAATTTGTATTGGATTCAGTTTTAAATTAGATCATTGTTTTGATATTTGACACATTTTAAGCAGGTATGTATATTTTTCATTTAGGCTTAATTTTTTGTCATTATCAGTCATATACTCATATCCATAACATACATTTACGTAAATAAATAATGTAGGTACTGTACATAAATAATGACCATATGAATAGTGTGTGAGTGTAAACCTAAAATTAGCATAAAATTATCACCTCCAATTAATTATTCAACCTAATTAATTGTTGTATTGTGTTATAGGTATGTTTTTTTATATACCTAGTTCTATTTCTTGCATAGTATTATAGATAATCCAAAAATATGAGATTAAAATAAGACTAACGCCCCAACTCAGAGTCACTAATGGTTACTTAAATCTCTCCCTAGTAAAAAATCACCAAATAAATTCTGTACTAAGGAGTGATGTAACCATTAGCGATTCTGATTTGGGGCTCAAGTTCTTAAAATTAATTGCTTATCTCTTTAATTATTTATTGTATTAAATAAACTGTGTTAGGCTACTATCTTCTTGACCCTCAACTAATTTGCTTAGTCTAAGCCATCTTCTTTGTCCATTTACTATAAAATATGGATTATAAAAACATTATCTTGGCTTGCAATTTAATAGCTGATGTTCATGGTTTGTGAAGAATATTAAATTTCGCTAATGACACAAAACAATAGGTATATATAGGTATGCCATAAACAAAATGGCTTGGTCAAAAAATAACAACTAAGTAACTGAAATTACGTGTCAATAATATTATTATCTTTATATTCTGCAGAAACAGGAAACTGGAAATCGTAGTGTGAATTTTTTAGAGTTTATGCATTTCTTTTACTACTTACGTACCTATTAGGCAGTGCGTAGCTTGCCATATGCAGGTCCTGTATCATATTTGTTGAGAGGCCACGTCCCAACTTAAGCTTTAGAATTTCTAGGAGAAAAAAGGAGCCCCTGGTTTTAGGCCAAAATGCCTCGAATGATCTGGATGTACCTACTAAGTCTGGATATTTTTTTTCTATTCTACGTCTTATTTTATATATTTTTTTATGGAAACAGTGGAATAATGGAATAGAAACGAGCTGACGATCCAT
Organism: Thymelicus acteon; assembly: GCA_951805285.1. Taxonomy (NCBI): domain Eukaryota; kingdom Metazoa; phylum Arthropoda; class Insecta; order Lepidoptera; family Hesperiidae; genus Thymelicus; species Thymelicus acteon. The sequence continues at coordinate 7,248,748 of OX638233.1, forward strand.
CTGATGGTAAGTAGCTATTGTCGCTCATGAACCTCAGTAACATCAAAGGCATCACTGATGCGTTGCCGGCCAAGAAAGAGAGAAGAAAAAGAAAGAAGGAACTGGCTCTCAAGCCCCCGGCCAGAACATGACAATTCGTTTGGCGGCTGACTCATGCTGGGTTGGCTTTAGTATCCTGCTCCTATTATATAAATATAGATTTTTCGGATGTCATTACTTCCCAGAATTTGATCCTTGTTAGCAACACTATCGAATGGTGTAATACATGTGTTTTTTTTAAATCAACGGGTTTGATTCCTGGCTAGGAATATTGATTTTTCAAAAATGTAATGATGCAATTTTAGTTTTTTTCAAAATTGGTAACAGTCTTAGTCAACCCCAACCCTACGTGGTACTACTAGCCTGCCCTACCCCTAGAGTGAATGTGAACCCCGGAGCGGCGGAGGGAGAGCAGCCCCTGCCCACTGTAACAAACTGGCCACCATGTGAGCCGAAGCTGCGTAGGCGAGCGTGGAGTGCCTGCAGATTGTTACGCAAGGGCGGGAGGGGCTGCACTTCCCGCAGCGCCCCGGTGACGTTCGGAAGCCTGTTTGTGAATCAAAAACCCCTAACTTATCCTTAAAAGTGCATATAATGTGAGACGCAATGGTTATCATGCCGGATCGCCGCACCAAGGGTCCTGGGTTCGATTCCCAGCGTGGTGGAAATTTGAATGATGAGTTTGAATTTCTGTTCTTGGTCAGAGTGTGAATGTCCTTGTCTCTGTGTGTTGTCCATGGCACCCACGACACAGGGAATCCTAGTGTGAGTCTATGAGTGTGAAGCGTCATTTATTTATATTTATTTGTAATGTAACATTTTTTTTTTCTAAAATTGGTGGGTTTAATGTGTCTCCCCATACGGAAGTCCAAATTTTACTTCTACCTCCACCACCTGACATTAATTCAGACTAGTTTAAGACAAATATTGAGCAGTTTTCACAAATTTTACGATTTTTTTAAGAAATAACTTAAGTCTATGGAAATAACTACTTATTTATCAAAAATTTGCCAGGAGTTTTTCTCACCAAATAGATTCTTGTGTATTGTGTGTAATATGTAATATGAAGTCGTTGTTCCAGGTTCGGTTTAAGTAACCGTTTCAACGGCGAGTTCCCCTCCGGACTCCAGTCGCGGGTGGCGCCGGAGGAATACCAGGCGACAGTGGCGAGGATCAATAGCGTTCTCAAGAAGACTTTACCAGTTAACGTTAAATGGCTGTTCTGTGGTTGCGTCTGCTGCTGCTGTACGCTTGGATGCTCTCTCTGGCCCGTCATATGCCTCAGTAAAAGGGTGACTAAGATTTTTCCTTATTTTATTGCCAGAAAAGGTGGCTTGATATTGCAATGATAGAGCCCGCCACCGACTGGCGGCATGGCAAAAGAAACCTAACCTTATCGTGATACAATTAATGATTTTTTTTTTAAATGCCCATACCTGCCGCCAGTCGGTGCAGGAACTTATTGTAAATTCAACTCTTTAATCAAGGGCTGCTCTATAAGAATTATGACTCGCCCCTGACTCAAAACGCGTGATCCGCCTTTGTCATAAATACACCACTATTTAAGAAAAGTAGCCCATAAGGTTACTAGTAAATGATGCAAGCATTATTACTAACTAACCAGTGTCGTGTAAATCTTAGGTAAACTGAGGGCGTTTAGGACCCCTATTCATTTATTACATCTGGGTTAATAATAAAAGCCTATCAAGGTTCGAATGAATCTGATTGTTCAAAATGGTCTCACAATTGGCACAAGCTACACTGGTACAAGGTAACTTATAAGTAAAACTGCAATACATTAAACACATTGTACGTAACAAAGTATAAAAATACGAACTAGATAACAGGCGAATGCACACTAGTATTTGTTTTTTTTTTTTGTTTTTATTGATCACATTTACATACGTATTTAAGAAATCTTTAGCATTAATGCTTGTCCGACTCAGCAGTTACATATTAATGCATAATACTCGTAACTGCTTTTTGGGAAAGGAAGGGCCTTTGGAAAGAAGGAAATTTGGTAGGGGATGAAATGATCTAGCACATAAAAATGTTTTCATTTATTCGTTAAGTAGGTAGGTATATATCGCTAAAAATATGTTATATTTTTACAGACTCAACATTCGTTAAACAAACTCCTGGAGTGGGAAAACAGCCGACTATACAATAAATTGGGCCTTCGCTGGCGACTAACGAAGCAGCATTGTGACTCATCCTCAATGATGGAGTATGTACTTCTCATAGAATTCATACCTAAAATACCCATATACAGGCCTGACTAAAGAGAGTCATCCCTATACTTAATTGTAAATACAACATTTAATTAACACAAAAACCACTACATCTCAGAAATCAACACAGCTTTTAATAAAATATATTGAAAGTTTAGAAACACTTCGATCTTAATACTTGCTTTTTATGTCATTAAATTATGTTATATATTGTAAATATGAAAAAATGTATCCATGTGTATTGATATTAAACGTTAGAGAATGGTATTGTTACACGCTTCTCGTATTTAGATGTTACTCAATACGATACAAGCTTTTGTTGGTTTTGATAGCAGACATGTTAACTAATGAGTAATGTAGCTTAAATCATCGCCAACCCTCCGTAGATTGTTGTGGCTGAAATTGTTATTGTGTAGAACTCGCTATGTAAAATGAGGCTGGTAGAATATAAAATTAATAAGTAAATTTCGATTTTTTGTATCGTTCTACAATGAAAGTAGAAATTTTAATAAGTCAAATACTATCTCGACTAAAAAATACTTACTCGACTCGACAACATTGCTTCAGATACAGCAATATCTGACTGTTTATGTTTGTTCTTCGTTTTGCCTCTTGGTATGAATTCTAAAGAAAACGTTTCTAGGTGTGGATGAATGTTTGTTGTTAGCCACGCGGCGCTTAGAAGATACAAAGAGCTTTCAATGTCATAATCTATGCAATACTTCACGACCTTAACTAACTCGATTAACAAAAAACATGAAATCTGGGTTTCTGTTTTTAAACCAATGTTTTAAGTATGTACCTGAATGTCAACATGAACGTCTTATGTTAAGGAATTTCAACAGAGAAGTGCGATGCGAATAGTTCGCATTTTATTATAAGAAAATTGTCAGGACTGTGTTATTAGACATTTAATTGATTAACATAGGAATTGTACGTTAGCTAAATTCGCCCTCTTTTCCCTTTTCAACATGTTGTGAACGAGCGCTAGCTCACAATGTCTCATTGCCATATTTCTGAACAATAATTTTAAATCGATTGGATAAGTGTTACTTATAAAACGAGTACCGTAACAACTAAGGAGGTCGTCTTGCCACCGCAATGTTTTTGTTAAAAACAACGGTTGAAAAGCGAACAGGGTATGTTGACATTAAGTTGTAACTTTAAGTGTATGTAAATATTTTAAGTAACTATAAAGTATAGATTATTTTTGTTCAAATAATAAATCTCACTATGTGATGACTTCGTCTTTTATTCGTTGACTGCAATAAGACTTCAAATATCATGGTTTGTTTGAAGCACATTAATTTTTTCCTTTATGGTTTTAATAGACAATACCTAGTTCGAAGGTAAACAACAAAATTAAATTAATATTTTTATTAATAAATCAGAGCATTATACTATATACACATCATTAGCGAAATACTAAGGCACTTAACAATATGGTCCCACCAAAAAATATAACTAAACAATTAAAAATGACACATTAATAACGTACAAATTACGTGATTTCTATACAAATTATCATACAGATATTATTATGCAGTAAAAGAAATAAGAAAACAGATTGATAAGGACTACCTTTTCTCCAAATATTTCTGTCAGATATTACAAGGCATTCAGCGTTAACCCAACGCTGTAATACGCTGAAAGTCAAGTAACTACGGAATCACGTTATAGTTGAGGTATCTATTCTTTATTTGTACACTACACTACACCTCAATTACTAACTAAAAGAAACAATGGAATATTACGAAACATTCAAGTATTGAGAAATTATTTTTTCATATCAGTAACATACATGCAATATCGTGAATATACCCTTAAGAGTATTTTATATGACGTTAGCATATCAGCCAAATAGCAGTATGGTAGAGACCCAATATGCCTATAATATTACACAGTAAGAATATTAAATACAACACCTAAATCGGAATATCAGTAAGCCACACTTTGGTCGCCAAAGTTTCTGGATACCGGCAATTTAATTACAAACATTCAAAAATAGAAAATAAAAACAGCTCTTATTATTAATCAGATGCCCAACTTATAACAATATGTATTTTAGTAAAGCTAGTACACATTATAACTATTTATTAAGGCATAATTCTCACAAGTTCAATTTATATTTACATTCAGTCATTATCCCTTTTATAATATTTACATTAACGTTTCATTTAATACAGATTTTTGGTCATTCGGATGAAACAATTAGGCTAACTAAGGAATACTTATTATAATTATGGCAATACTAGAGCGAATATAGTTGCGTAGTTCTTGTACACGTGTAATGGCTTCATGATTACCCCCTGAGTTGATGGCGACATTAGCTGTAATCTAGATTGCTTAGAAAAGTAACAAAAGATACGAATTTCTCTATTTAAAAAACACTATGGCCAATAGGGAAATTAATGAGCAGTCTCCAAAGATCCCAAATTAAAATTTTAGTTTTGATAATAATACAGACTAGGAAATTCAGTAATTCACAATTCATTCCACAATTAACAAAGGAACTGTGTATTTTTAATAATCTCATAGCAATTGCTTACAATAAAAAAATCAAGACTATAACAACACATTGATTTTCTATGATTGAAGTATTTTATTTACATCAATTCCCAAAAATATAGAACAAACACCGAATCAATAATAAAATTTAATCTAAACAATAATATCTCACTTTTACATCTACAAAGATCTTCATATTTTGATTATAATTGTTTTCTTCATAAGTCATCGTTTCGCACAATAATGCAAAATAAAAAAATGGACTGTTTACGCGGCTATCTATCTAACTCTCTCGCTAGCGGATATTTTATCATAATAAGGCCGCTCACATTTCCGCAAGGTTGCAGCACTTGTAGCCTTATTGCATTAAAGCGACTTACGCATGACACTAATATTGAACTGTTGCTCTTTTATTAGCTCATTTGTACGTAGTTTACTGGGAACTGTCCCTTGTTTCCGTTGCACTCACCGAAGTACCATTCGTCGTTGAGTTTAGAGAGGACGGTGATGTTGTCTCCGGTACTGAAGCGAAGATCTCCTGCTTGGTCGGGCTCGAAGTCGTATAGTGCTATCGCGCGGCCGAGACCCGCAGGCTTGGCGGACTGTTCTGGGAGGGGTATCTTCACCTCCACGTAATTGGACGGGAACAGTCCCTGAGCCCCGCTCCTTAAGCTGCCAAACAGCCATTCGTCGTCCACTCGCCTTATAAGCTTGATCATCGTATTAGCCTGGAAAACGTAATAAATACCATTTTAAAATGCATCTTTACTTCATTTACATTCGATAAGATAGGACTCCTGGTACTTGAATAACTCGTTTACAGTATTTTAATTGCATTAGGTAAAAATTCTGGGAGTAAAAGATAAAATTCTTCAAAATCTTCACTATACCACCAAATCTTAATTCATTCCACTTCTCTATGCAATGCAACGCACTTGTTTTGAAAAGGTTTGAATCTGCAAATAATACTAAACAAAAACTGGTCTAGCGGTTTCTCTTTTAGAATTCGTAAGCAAACGAGTTAAAGTAATATTGCGATCTAGGTCAGAAATAAAAGAAACAACGTTTTTCACACAAATAAGATTATTAGATTGCAGAAGCTCAAGGCAACACAACATCTAACGTAAATAAAGTAAAAGTTGTTGGTATAAATAGTACTTAAAGAGTAGGCATTGTCTTCGATCACATAATTATATCGATGGGCATTGTCGTTATCGTTATTTATCTATTTCTAACCTAGGACGTGGGGGGGGCTCTAGGCATCTGCTATATATACGCTTCCCATCAATTTACAATCTTTCAGCTCTCTTCCAAGTGGTTGTCTGAGATTGCTCTTAGCTATAAGACCGCAAATTGTTTTTTTATACCAAACATCTCTTTAATGTCAGATTAATCTATACACCGTGTTACAAAATACCCCGTAAAAATATAATAATTAATTTATCAAAGCTAAAAATTTTGTCAACCTTAGTAAGGGGCCATCCATAAATTACGTCACACGTTAGGGGGGAGGGAGGGGGTCGATGAAGTGTGACATTGTGTGACAAGGGGTGGGAGGGGGCCCTAAATTTCGTGACGTCACATTTCAAACTCGAATAATTGGTATGTATAGATAAATATTAAAAAACAATTAATGGAAATAAAACTTATTTTGGAACTGCTGTTTTAATTTAATAATTTTTAGGTGTAAAATTTTATAATATGTTACGTCACACTAGGGGGGGAGGTCTCACAAATGTGACAAGCTGTGACAAGGGGGGGAGGGGTCAAAAACTCATGAAATTAGTGTGACGTAATTGATGGATGGCCCCTAAGCTGTCATGTCAGGGAACCAGATTATTTAACAGAAAGGCCTACTTACCTATTTTACCTAATAATTGTCTACTTTAATACTTTTTCTATTTTTCATTCATAAATGTTTGCTACCTCAATACAAGGATGTCATAATACTCAAGTACTGACTTCAAAAAAAAATATGTTGTCAGTTTCAAATCTTCTAATCAATATCCTACAACTGTTTCGATACTCAAGTACTGACTTCAAAAAGTGAAAAAAAAATATGTTGTCAGTTTCAAATCTTCTAATCAATATCCTACAACTGTTTCGATTTTTGTTCCAACATTTTTTGAAAAATAACGATGCTTTCTAACTCGGAATATTACGATATGGTGTTATGCGTAGGCCAGTTTGTCAAAATGTAGTACATTATGCGTAGTTTACTCTTTGATTTTACTGAAATAGGGTTTGCACATCAGTGAAAATAATATATATATATATTTTTTTGGGTATGTTATACAGCGTTACTACGGTTATTAAATATTGTAAATGGACTCGTTGTAAGGCCCCATTTAACCTCCTTTCAGCTTTACGGGTAGTTTAGTAACACCCTGTATATATAAAACAAAGTTGTGTTAGAACACCTAAAACTCAAGAACGGCTGAACGAATTTTGATGATCTTTGATTCTTTAGATTTGTCTCGGCCCGGAATAGCAAAAAAAAATAAAGAAAAAACAAATAACGTAAGAAATGAACATGGTTTCAACCCATTAATAGCCCACTACTGGGCACGGGTCTCTCCTCTTGAGGAGGCCTAGAGCATACTCCACCACGCTGCTCCAGTGCGGATTGGTGGAGGGGTTAGTGACCAACCCGAGTGTTGGAAGTTTTCAAACCGCCCGAAGGCCTCCGACATGGCTTAACGACTGTTATCTAATGATAACAACCGGGACCGACGGCTTTACGTGCCTTCCGAAGCACGGAAACGCTCAAGAAATTTTTTGCCACTAGCGGTCACCCATCCAACTACCGACCGCGCCCGCTGTTGCTTAACTTTGTCGATCACATAGAATCGACGCAAGCCACCGGGCTATGAGCGCTTCGAAGAAATGAAACTAAATAACTGAATATGAGAACAAATGACAGCTGTCAAAACACACGACGTCTGTCAAAACAAGTGACGTCTAACGATTGTAGTTTGTTTTGAGGTTTTTGCATTTTTGACGGTTGTCATTTGTTTTGACGGTTGTCACTGGTTTTGACAGCTGTTCTCTTATTAAAAATTGTAAGTAATTTTCTTTTTTTTTTTCGATATTTTCATAGTCTGCTATTCCGGCCGAATCGAATCCTAAAATCAAACATCATTAAAATCGATATAGCCGTTTTTGAGTTATAAATGGTGTCACTAACATGGCTGTGTTTTATATCTGAGAGGGAGAGGGAGACACACACATCGTTTAGTTAAAATTTAAAAGTTAACTAGTAATCAAAATAGCTTTGTAACAAAGGATACCCAATAAATATTTTTTCATTTTCATTGATTTGTTAGGGGGCACAAAGTTCGCCGGGACAGCTAGTAAGTTATAAATTAGCTCCACAAAACATATGACACTGGAAGTGGTGTGCGATATCGAGTTCCTGTTAAGATAATGAGTTGTATGTAGAATTAATTTTTATCAACGACTGATTAAACGCTCATTTTATTGCAAATCGTAAGAGAATAGCGTCAAATATGGTAAAGAATAACATATTATGTACATACGCATATAGGAAATCACTAATTGCAATAGCCTTGAGTGCCTTTACTTGTGTGTAGCACTTTGCGGAAACCCATATTTTGATAATTATTTTATAACGCCAGTTAAAACGAACATATTTATTTATTAATCATGAGATCATGACAAGTAGAAACAAATCAACGACAGGGAAGTCACATCTTACTTATAATTATAATAATTTATAATTCTGGAGTCAGAGTACTTTTCGTATTTCCAAACATGAATCCTGTTATACTAAATGGATTTAGAGCAAAAATTCATGCAGTCTAACAATAAGTTATCCTACAGTTTAACAACTGATTATCATGTATACTATTTTGGTCGAATCAGCCCTGAAATGCGTTGTATTCCAGTATACTAGTGGTATAGTAGGATTAGTAATAGTAGGGATTATTGGAAGCGTAAATGGCCAACCTAAGTGTAGGATTTTCAGAAGTCCCATCGTAGAATTGGTAGGGCTCTATATCAGTGGTAATTATTTTTTTCTCATAAGGGCCACAAATACGTAGTCATGGTGTCGTGGACCGCAGAAAAAAAAAACAGTGGCACTCCGGGAGTGCCGACAGAAGTGAAATCTTATATTATAAATTTTCACTTAAATTATATTAAAGTTAGAAGGGATTCATCGCGTATATTTAAAAAGTCATTTTCTGCCGTTTCACACAATTTGCATCTGTGGTCAAGCAGTTGTTTAATCCAAATTATTTAGGTGTTATTAAAAAATATTAAGATAAAGTAACACCAGATGGGTGGTGGCACTGGTGGCCCAACTACAAAAGCCCGGCGGGCCCCATGCGGCATTGAGTATAGCTGCTCTATATGGTTTACTATTGTTATCGAATATCGAACTATAACACCTGGGACCGAACCGATAGTTTATCGTAGCTTCCGACATAACGATTGAACGACGATTTGTAACACGCCTGGGTCTCAGCCTCGGATCTACGATTTTTTCCAACCGGGGCAGAAACTTTAGTGGGGCTGCTCGGTCTGACCCTAAAGCGTTCAGTAACAAGCAACCTACCTATGTTTTTAGAAAAGCAACTTAAAATGAGCTAACGATCGTTCCCTATAGTGTTCAAAATATTAATAATATCAAGTAAAGTTAGTATTAAAAGTGTGTTACTGACTTAAGATAGTTGCTAAGAAACATACTGAAGATTATGGATACACAGAATATTGAGAGCGATTAATTGGCGATATCTAAGTTGCTTTTGCTATGTGGGTCATATATTATTATGTCACTTATCATCGACACAAGCTAGCTTCAGCCTCACATCGCGAGTGCTACCATCGATGCGGATGTATGGAAGGCAGCCCTAATCAATAGCTCTCGTATCCAACTCGGCAAACCAAATGGCAATAAGTATACGCAATGCCACGTGTCAAGCGCGATACAATTACCTGACGTCAACAAACTGCGTCAATCGGTAATTCAATATTTACAGTTTGCTCGCTGAAAAATAATGTGTAAATACACACAAAATGTGGATTGGATACGGTTTTCACGTCAACGATTCACGCTATCAAACTTCATTGCTGTATTGTTCACCCTTTCATCATTGAAAGGACGATTATATAACAATGAAATTTGTACACGAATAAAATCACCGACACAGCAATTAGCTGGCTACATCATTCGGAAGAGTAATGACCAATGAATAAGAAATCCTTGAATGACCACGGCTAAATCAAATGAGTACAAGTCACCACAGGGCCCAGGTGAATTTGATAATTCAAAGAAAACAGCGGAACTTTTGGATCCTGATGGTCCAGGACTTGATGGAGTGTTGCCAATAGGAGATAAGTCAGTCTATCTCCAAGGGTGGACTAAAGGATCTTGGATTATATAAAATCATTACATATAACAATACACAGACATTATAGAGTACAGACTAATATCATTATGTACCTACAGAATTTTCTGTCTAGTGAACTTTGTCATATTACAACACGAACATCCATAGTGGGAAATCATTTACAAGGTTTAATTAACATGGACGGATGCGGTCTATTCCTGTTCGGCTGGTTATGGAATATAATAAGGCTTCCTATTCTAGATAGAGTCGCTCGTAGAATCGAGATTAATGTTGGTACATAACTTGGTTAATGTAATATAGAGACATTTACTTTCTCATTCAAAGCGTTTCTCATATTAAAATTAGCCTTATAGCTTCCAGGGTGGACTGATATGGATAAGATGACTACAACACTCGATAAAACCTGTAATATTTTCCATAAGCAAGTATTATTATTAATACAATATATTAATACATATTATGTACCTATATCAGATAAATTTATAGGATGCAAACTTTAATCCACCGTGCGTAAACTGCCGGTATCATCAACTTCGAAACCGGCTATCACAATAGCGTATCATTGCTTTATTTGCGTTACAACACAAAAACACGTTGGTAATATAAAACATGTATTAAAGTTGCAAATATGATGCATTCGTAACGTGACCGACAAACGCCTTATAAAGTGCTACATCGATTTTAAACGTGCTAATAACTTCGTCCATGAGCCTGACACAGGTCGTAAACAAAACTGATGCTTGTTTAGATAAAGCTATTTAAACAGATTCATCGGCTTAGCGAATGAGTTCAGCACGCTACACTGGGTAATAAGCATGTGGGGTATACAGAATCTTTATTTATCCTATGACATAATACTGGTCATTTACAATAGGGAATTAGAACAATAGATTGCTAAATATAAAGCGTGTAACGTAATTATATTTTTTATCAGGTGTGCTTGTGTGTGCGTGCGAAGGAGTGCATTTGCGTGCGTTAGTGTGTGCGTGCATGCGCATACGTTTTTGTGTGTATGAGAGAGGGAGAGAAACAGGGAGCCATACTCTGTCTTACTTATATGTAATTACAAGAAAAAGATTTCATTAGTTCTACCGAGGAACAGTAACTTATAATGCCATCAAAAACAAAACTTGTATAAAAACCAAGTCTCGCAACTCAGTTCTTCTACCGTAAAAAATTATGAGATCCATGTAATACCAAGTCGGTTAATTTATTCAGTCCCTACTTAAGGGTCCTTCTGTCTTAAGTTATTACGTAATTAGCTAACCTAACAAGTAACAACATCTTATAGTGACCATATTATCAATATAAGAAATCTTTTATGTTTTAAATAAATAGATCGACTTGACCATCGCATGAAACACAATCATAATGTATCTCACAAGTAATACCTACATATTATATTAAATTTGATTGTTTATGCGGTACGGCCGTGCCGCTTTTTTGCTCGACTTGGCGGGGGCACTGCCGTGCCCCCAGATAGTAGTTTTATTCTCACGAACTAGTAAGTTGTCTAATTAATTATGTAGACGATTTTTTTACATAATTATTGTCATATAAACAGTTGCGAACGAAGGTTATGTTATGAGTTATACGACCATGAACTTTTAAGTGAACTGTTGCTAATCTATGGAAATATGTATCCTAAAATTGGAATGTTAGTTGGCCAAGTGCCCACATTAAGATCAGAAACTCGACATTATGTACTTGGGAACGCCAGCAGCAAGACAACACAATGCAGATTAAATAAAAAGCTAGTGTAAGAGTTTATTAACAATAACTATGAGGGCGTCAACATGATATTTATTGCTTATTGCATGTTTTATGCCGTCATAATATTATCAATAATATTCATTACTAAAGGGGTTAATGTGGCGCACAGATAGCATAATAATATGTAACTTACAATATCTGAAGCTACAATATTAGCACAGTTTAATAAAGTTCTACACAATAAGAATATACCTTCAAACAACTACAAATTAATCTATACTAATATATAAAGAGGAAAGATTTGATTTTTTGTTTGCATTGAATAGGCTCCGAAACTACTGAACCGATTTGAAAAATTCTTTCACTGTTGGGAACCTACACTATCCCCGGGTAACATAGGCTATATTATATTAAAAAAAATTAGGGATCCTTAATAAAATCCAATAATGTAACCCAAGGTGTAAAAAATAAGATAACCGAAGCAAAGCGAGGGCAGTTACTCGTAAGAAATAAAACAACAAAACAATGTTTGTTTTAGTTTTTGGCTGTTATCTTCGTCGTCTGTCTTTCTTTATCATATTATAGGGATCACCACACGGAATTTTGTTGGTGTGAATGGGCATGATGACAGATTATGAAATACTGTTCTACATTGTTGGGAAATATATTATAATTACATCCATCCATCCATCCATCCATCAGCCCTTAGAGGTCCACTGCTGGACATAGGCCTCCCCTAACTTGCGCCACTCTGACCGGTCCTGAGCCTTCTGAATCCAGCGGATGCCCGCTGTCTTCTTCAGGTCGTCAGTCCACCTGGTCGGGGGGCGTCCTATGCTCCTTTTTCCGAGACGTGGGTGCCATTCGAGGACCTTTCTTCCCCAACGGTTATCGGTCCTTCGCACTATGTGGCCAGCCCATTGCCACTTCAGCCGGCTAATTCTTTGAGCTATGTCGGTTACCCTTGTTCGTCTACGGATCTCCTCATTTCTGATGCGATCACGTAGAGAAATACCGAGCATAGCCCTCTCCATAGCTCGCTGCGCAACTCTGAGCTTGTGGATCAGGCCAACAGTAAAGCACCACGTCTCGGATCCGTATGTCATCACTGGCAACACACACTGCTCGAACACCTTCGACTTCAGGCACTGAGGTAGTGTTTTGGATGACAAGATATGACGCAGTTTCCCGAACGCAGCCCATCCGAGTTGGATTCTACGAGTGACTTCTTTCTCGAAGTTGGACTTACCCATCTGGATCACTTGTCCCAGGTAATTGTATTCGTCTACAACTTCAAGAGCAGCGCCGTCAACAACAACCGGTACGGGTGTGACATGGACATTCGACATGATTTTCGTCTTGTCCATGTTCATCTTAAGACCCACCCGTTGTGAGGCGCTGTTCAAGTCCCCGAGCATTGTACCAAGTTCTTCCAGGGAACTCGCCAGGATGACTATATCATCGGCATATCGCAGGTGTGTGATGTATTCGCCATTGATGTTAATGCCACGTCGTTTCCACTCCATCAGCTTGAACACGTCTTCCAACGCAGCGGTGAACAGCTTTGGGGATATGACATCCCCTTGCCTGACACCTCTCTGCAGTTGGATGGGGTTCGTTGCTGTGTCGTGTACTCTGACGGACATGGTGGCAGATGAGTACAAACACTTCAACACCTCGATATACCGGTAGTCGATCCGGCACCGCTGGAGAGAATTTAGTACCGCCCAGGTCTCGATAGAATCGAAGGCTTTCTCATAGTCCACATAGGCAACACACAACGGCAGATTATACTCCTCGGTCTTTTGTATAATCTGCCGCAGTGTGTGTATATGGTCTATGGTGCTGTAGCCTTTTCGGAATCCTGCTTGTTCGGGAGGCTGGAAGTCGTCAAGCCTGCGTGCAATGCGATTTGTGAGTACCCTCGAAAACAGCTTATAAACGTGGCTCAGAAGTGCAATGGGCCTGTAGTTCTTCAAAAGGGCTTTATCGCCCTTCTTGAAGAACAGCGTCACCACACTTCTGCCCCACGCTTCCGGGGTAATTCCAGTGTAAATGACGGAATCGAACAGTTTTTGGAGCGCCACTAGAAGGGGTTTCCCTCCAGCTCTTAGAAGCTCGGTTGTGATTCCGTCATCTCCCGGTGCCTTGTTGTTTTTAAGCTGTTTGAGAGCCTCTCTAATCTCATACAGGCTGACGTCCGGGATATCCTCTGTGTAGTGTCGGGTCAGTTTAGCTCTCTTATCGCTCTCCTCGCTAGGAGGTGGAGCTTGAGAGGAGGCATACAACCGTCCGTAGTATCTCTCAGTCTCTCTCAGAACTTCCGGTTTCGACGAAACCATGGTGCCGGACTCGGTCTTCAACCTCGTAAGCTGACTTTGCCCAATAGACAGATCCCTGGCGAACACTTTGGAGCCCTGGTTTCGCTCAATTGTGTTTTTTACACGATTTGCGTTGTGTTTTCGCAAATCGCGTCGCCTGCACTTGGAGATCTGCTCATTGAGCCGTCGGTATTCCCTCATGGAGGTTGGAGACTGCACACATAGTTCTCGTCGATCCCTCATAAGACCGAGAGTTTGTTCTGAGAGAACCTGAGATCTACCACTAGGGTGGGTCTTGAAGTACTTCGACCCTACCTCGTGGACAGTTGTTACCATCCTGGTGTTAAACTCGTCCACTGACGTGCACGATTCTAGGCACGCAAAACGGTTTTGCAGCTCCAGTTGAAAGTTTTCGGATCCCTGGATTTGGACGGATGTTGGGCGGAGCGTAGACTTCATCAGGCGTGACCGTTCCAGCTTCAGATCGATATTTAATGTGCCTCTCACAAGTCGGTGATCGCTTCCGGTTTTGAACCTGCTGATCACAGAGACATCATTAAATATATGCCGTTTGTCTGCCAGAATGAAGTCTATCTCGCTTTTTGTGGAACCATCAGGGCTTATCCAAGTCCACTTGCGTTGTGGCTTCTTTCTGAAGAAGGAGTTCATCATGAAGAGATCTTCCTTCTCCAAAAAGTTGGCCAGCAAGTGTCCTCGGTGGTTCCGTCGTCCAATTCCGTAGGGACCCACCTTCATCTCGGCGCCGCTTTGCGTGCCCAGCTTCGCGTTGAAGTCCCCCATCACAACATTGAAGTGAGCTTTAGAGGTATGTATGGCTCTACTTATGTCCTCATACATAACCTCAACCTCATCGTCGGGATGTGTCGAAGTCGGCGCATATACCTGTACAACCTTCAACGAATACCGTTTGGATATTCTGAGTGTAAGGTACGCTACCCTGGCCGACACGCTCCCAACTTGCACAATGTTGTTGACAAGGGACTTGTGAACGAGAAACCCGACACCACCTTGGGACAGATGTTCGCCCTCCCGGTGATAGAACAAGTTTCCGGATTTGAGTATTATCGTGTCCTCCCCCTGTCTTCGGACTTCAGATAAACCCACAATACTCCAGTTTAACTTGTCTATCTCTTCTTCCAGCTCTTTTACCTTATCGTCGGTCCTCAGTGTCCTGATGTTGTATGTTGCCAGGTGCAGAAGTCGTCGTTTGGATTGGTAGCCCGATCTCTGCCGGCGATTCTTAGCACCCCCTGCCCCGCCGTTACCATAGCCGCTACCGTAACTAGGAATAGCGGGGCTGCCGGGGACTGGGGGCCGAGGCTCATTCGTGACTATCATGCGGGGGTTTTAGCCGATAGTCACCACGCTTGGCTAGTGCGTGTTGGTGACCGCAGGTGACCTGACTGGTATTCGTCACACACAGGAAGATGCTGCTGCCCACCTTCCTGGATTTGTCCTATTAGTCGCCTTTTACGACATCCCAGGAAGAACGGGAGTGGTGCTATTCTACAAAGTGAACCCGGACACCACGCGGGGGATTATAATTACAACGTATATCATATTTCCGCAAAAAATAAGGTTTAGTATAAAATAAATACATTTCAATTTATAATTTTAAAATTCGCACCAAAACAGGTCAAAGTGTCATGGCGTCGCTTGTGACGTCACGCCTCAGGAAAATAATAGACAAGATGTCATTATCAGAATGGTCATATTCGTTTGTTTAAAGAAGCGTGACGTATTTCGTGCTGATAGAGACTGATTGGCGTTCAAGATATCATGGCGGCTTGCCGTATTTTGTAGTTTTATTTTATCAAAAATATTGTTAATCTCGCTCATAATAATACGATAAATTCCTGTCTTGTAATCCATTAATAGGGTTTCATTAAATAAATACATAATTTTAGTGATTTTTACTTACTGTCATCATGCCTATTAGTGAGACATTATGAGTGTTTATACCAATTTATCGTTATGCACTACATTATTGACTTTATCATTAAATATTATTATCAACACCTAATTATGTATTAATACTGATTCATCAATATCTGATTTTATTACAGAAATATTGGCAATTCCGATAAGCAAAGTTGAATGAATGAATACATTGCTGTTATTAGGGGCATTACCCTCGAACGATGTCTTGGACGTAGTTGCGTTCTAGATTATCATACACCATTTTTATTGAATGTTACTCTAAAGAAAATATATTTAGATACTAAAGACAATTGAAATATTTGAAAATTTTGATCAGAATGTAGACGTAGTACTCGCGATATGAATATCATATCTTAAACTTAAAATCATACGATAAAATAGTGCAATACGTAAAAAACTAAATATGTATATATTGCCTGACCAAGTAGTGAAACTTCTGCAGTCTTTGAACAATTAGTCATTTACAAACATTATTTCTTTAAAAAAATTACAAGATATTTTCGCCGTTTTATCTCCGCAACAAAGCACCTTTTAGAATGAACAACAATATTTTGTAAATAGTTTTATCATTCCGCGTCTACATGACGCAGTGATTTTAAATTCGAGTAAGTATTGTTATCATTTACCCACATAGTATGTTCAATTAATGCGTAACAGGACTGTTTATTTTATAATGTTTGTTATCGTTCCCTCGAGAGATAAAAAAATCCCTACCATGTTTATATATAATGTATGTAGTAATACGTAGTTGCATTTAACAGAGAAGAGAAACAAGATAATTGTTCAATGAAAAACCACTCACCGAAAAACATAAATCGTCCGGATGGTCGGTAAAGTAATCAAACAGTGCGACAGCGTAGGGCTCCGTGTCTGTGTCCTGTGCTGACGGGAACTGAAGGGCGAAGTCTTCGGGCTCGTCCTCGGGCCACACGACTGGCAGGTCATCGTCAACGATTGGCGGAGGCGGCGGCGGCGGGATTGAGGGCATCGGGGGCGAAGACTCTCGTTCGGGGGAACTATCGTCCCAACTCAACGATTTTGAATCCTGAAAAGAGCACAAACGTTATGCCGATACCCCGTACATTTATTTACGTCTAAACTCTTATTAGTATTTATATCATGAAATTCGCGAAATAAAGAGGCAATAGTGAGTTTTCGTGTTCGGTTAGGAGTAAATACAGCGCGTGTCGTCTTTTCAAGAAGCAGCAATCATTAGGTAATAGTCGTTAGTCCATTTCGGACACTTTCAGGCAGTCCAAGGCATCTGATACTAGAGTTGGAAAAAAACATCCACCAATCCTCTATAGAGCAACGGTGGAAGTGAAACACTATCTGAAGCCTCCTTAATTTGGAAAGATCCGTAAGCTACAGTGGGACGCTAAATTGAAGCTATTGTTGTGTCTATTGGCAATGTAGACATAGTAAAACGGACAGATTGTATCGAAGATTCTATTTGAGTTACATCAATGATAGGTACATTGATGTAACTCAAATAGAATCTATCTTACTCTAATTGTAAGTTACAAATTGAAATAATTCTATAACTCCGAGCATTTTTCATATAGAGAGATGAATCCAGAACGTGCTAAGATGTAAATAAAGTCATTGAAAATTTACAATAACAACCAACTATTTTTAGTTGTTTTCAGAGCTGCCAAAACTATTACTCGCGTACGAGTTGCAAGAATTTACGATTATGAACATTTTAAGTTATTATCATATTACTATCAATATTTATACACTTTTTGAGTTTTAACATTATTTTAAGTAGGCTGCTTAAAACTTAAACGTAGACATTTGCACACACATATACAAACAAAATTTCACAATTCAATTATACATTTCATTTGTTGAATCGTAAAATTTATAAATTAATTATTACTGCTTGCGTATTCCACTAAATTTTAATTGTTAACCAGTAACTAACTAACAACTAGCGCTTTTTAGGTGCGATCGGTGTGTCATTATCATGAAACAACAGGAAATAGTGGTTGCGTCTACATGAACAGTGGCTCATTGAATACTAAATATTTATATGGAAATACCTACTAAAAAATGTCTTCTATTATTGGACTGGATGCCAGACTGGCCAGTCTACTAAACTAAAATAAGATACTGCATTATTTGTTTTGGAAACGCCTTATAAATTAACTTATTCGTTTACAAAATTAATTTAAACTTTAGGTAGCACAATGCTAGACAACCACGGCCTCGGCAGTGTCCTCGATGTTAAAATCATCATGTTATCAAGTGTGGATTTTAATTAAGTAATCCAGTTAAAAACTCAATGCCAACAAAATCAAGATTTTTAGCGTGACATTTGCCTAACTCACGCGGCCAATTTTCATTATTCACATAGTATGAAATTCAAGGTTGCTAAATTATTATGTAATCTTTTGTTCTGTCATTATTTCTGTAACTATACACACGCTGTCACGCTTATAATAACATACGCACACATACCAACAACACGTAACGGCATTGGTTCTCTAAAAGGCAAGGTGTATTTAGTGTATGTTGTTCATCCATAATTAATTTGTAACACACCTTGTATGAGACCTATAAACTATGTATAATATACTTTAATATAGTAAAAGATATTATTAAATATTTATATGACGATGAACTAATTTCTAAATTTTCAGGTTTAAATTATGATACATGTCTTTCATATCTATTATCTAGGTACATTAACGTAATAATAGAATAATGATAAAAAAATTGTCTGTGCGTTTGTTCCCCTTAACTCGTCGTCATGTCAGAAACGACTTATTATTTTTGATGGCGATTACTATTTTTACTATATTTTTTTGTTTTTATTATCTCTTTATTTAAACAAGTTGTAAATATCCTTACATAATTATGTAGATACACATGTACCTACACTATATTCACATTCGAATCAGAATTTATATAAGCACTGTGTTGCCTAGCAACCACAAACAAACAGGTGCATGAAACTTTTGGTCGTATAAAGTACGTTTGAACTAAATCTGGATTTCGCAAGTCGCGTTCCGTTCCACTCTTTGTAATTTTATTTTATTTTTAAACATAATATTTATTTTGCAAAAGTTTAAAATAACACGGAATAGTTACGTATAAAATCGATATAGACTGTTTTAAAATACATAAACATAAATATAAAATGTTATTCGGCTTTGTTTAATGAAATTTAACTTATAAATAATTTTATGCTCATGCATATTGAGTGGAATGAAATATCTGTATAATCTGTACAGTGCCATCTCTCAAGAACTTATTTGTGACGTGGCGAAAATTGGAACTAATGCCATCCCATTCATAAATTACTACTATGCGCACTATGATTGGTCCAATGCGTCCGGCAGCGCCCTCCTTATAGTCACAGATAAGTTGATTTCACTGTATTTCGAAATATAATACGACCAAGTTGCAAAGCATGTAAGCGCCATTATAGCTGTGAGGTTTTCGTAGTCATTTCTATTTATAGTCATAGGTAGGCCGGCCTCAAAACAATACGTTTCTACAAAGGTTTGAAGTCGCTTCACGAAATTAAGGATGTGCGAGCGTGAGTTATTCATGACGAAAATTGTTTTAAGATGTTGGTTTTTACGTCGTTTTCTCTTAGTGTGTTGTTGTTATAGGTCAATAGTAAAATAATGAAGTTGTCACAAACGTTGTAATTGTTATTTCGTTCTTTAATAGTTATTTGGTGTGCGAAATACAAATCAGTTTGTGAAAACCCTATAAAGGAATTTTTACGATTTATTGACAAGTATTCTGATACGAGTTTGACTCAAGTATAAGCACAAAATTTAACTTCACGTATGTAGGTATGAACTTCGTAATGTGCGACCTTAATTAGGTTAATTTGGGCTCATAATTGAAAATAAGCTTAATACCACGGTTGATACTGGAAACTACATCATTTTCGCGTTCATGGCTTCAATTGTACTAATTAATGGAACAACTAATGGATTCGGTCAAAAATACTTTTAGTCTCAATAGTCACAAAAATCGCTGTTTTTATGATTTGCTCTAAAGCCACAGTTCTCCTAGCCAAATATGATGCAAGGAGAGGTAGGGAAGTGGAACTTATAGAATAACTTATAGAATAAGACAAAGTTTCAAAGTGATATAAATGCCATCAAAAATAAAGGTATTAAAATTAATTACTTACGAAATTGTCAACAAATCCGTTGTTGATTTTCTGAATGGGAGTAGTAGTGTTCACATTCATAGTAGTAAGTTGGAAGTCACTGCCGAATGAATTCTTTAAGAGAGCAGAATTTTCTGGTGGCTTTGGCCTCGCTGGTTTCGCTCGGATTATCGTGGGCCCTTTCAAAGAGACCGGGGCATAATGACTCACATTACTTGAAGAATCAAACATATCTTTACTCAGGCTAAATACTGGCTTCTTCATTATTGGCGGCTTGCTTGCCACTGGTTGAGGTGAGAAGGGATCGATAGCACCGAAATCATCTAGCGTATCCTCTTTAGAAATAGGTTTCCTAGATTGTATAATGAGGTCAAAATCATCTTCAAAACCACTTTCCGCTTGGGATGCATTGCCGCCGTTCACAGCACTGTGATGGTTAGTGGACGTCGTGGCATCAGAACCGAAGCTGTCTACGCTCACGCCATCACTACTAGACCTGGTCGTGAAAGTGGGAGAGCTAGGGGGAGACGTCAAGTCTATTAACGAGGCAGTCTGGACGGTCACTCGTTCGCATTTCGGAAACATTTTATTAGGATCCAATTCAGGGAAATCGGACGCGATACCTTGTTGATGTGACTGTTGAAAACCACTGGGTTGATTGGCATTCTTATTCTTACGAGACAATAGTGAAGACAACACTGTTGGCTTTCGCATAAAATGGGACGGTTTAACTGGGACGTCTGGTTGTTTGGCAACTTTTGGTGGTGGCGGGCGTGGTGGTGGTTTTTTCTTTTGTAAATACTGTGGCGTCGGTTCGAACACATCAGCTCCAAATGGGTCATCATTCCAGTTAGTGACGGGAGAGTAACGATGCACGCAGTTTGGTGGCACTGCTGGGGCTGGTCTGATTGGACCCTTCATACCTGAGAATTAAAAAATTTTGTTAAAATACAATGATAACAACAGTTGGGTTTTAAGGTAATTCATGGTCTTTGACTCTTTAGAATTGAGAGGCAACAGACAAGGCAACTGGATCACTGAACCCTATTCTACCTGCTGATATTTGATATAACTATTAACAGTATTAATCCCACCACCCACATAAAAGCATAAAATGTTTTGATGTTAATCATTTCCAATGTTTTGAATCAGGTAACAGGTAACAGACTGCTCCTTTTCTAAATTGGAACGTAATATTAGCACAGTAATATGAAAGTCCATGATTGGCATTTAACATTCATCTGTTAATTTTCAACCTGCTAACCCTAGGTGAAGCGCTCATAGCCCGGCTTATGTGGATTTTAATCATCATAATAATCATTGACCGAATTAAGCAACAGTGGGTGCAATCGGTAGTTAGATGGGTGACACATAAAGTAGTGTCATGGTTGTTATTGTAATGTAAGTCGTTAAGCCTGTCAAAGGGACAACTTCTGACACTAGGGTTGGCCACGAAGTCCTTCACCAATCTGCAGTGGTACAGTGTGGTAGAGTGTGCTCTTGGCCTCCTCAAGAGGAGACTCATGCTCAATATAGATCCATTAATGGGTTAATGGCAACCCTTAAAGGCTGTATCTGTGGACAGTGTTTGTACATCCAGGTCACTTAATCTTAGGTATCTTTTTTTGAACACTTGAGATAGATTGTGAGTGCAGGAGATACATACACTTATAACTTTACACTGATTGTACTTATTCTATTAAATCACACATTTAGGTGTGAATTACAGATCACTATACTCCATTTGGGTTGGCTATAGATCTAAGGTATAAGTTCAAGAAAAATTGTGTATTTTGGAAGACAATTCTCGTCAATTTGGGCTACAGTTAGAGGGTACTTCGTCAAAAATAAGTGGAACGTAGCACAAAACTTATTGCACTGTCAATGTTGTATTCAGTAAAATAAATAACTAAAAATAAATAATTATTCTTTATAAAAAATTATTCTTTAAATTCCAGATGAAGGTCGAAATGGTTACAGAATCGAGTTAGCCTACCCCTACTCCACTCCAGTCTTGTTTGCTCTACCTCTAGGGGCCATCCATAAATTACGTCACACGTTAGGGGGGAGGGAGGGGGTCGATGAAGTGTGACATTGTGTGACAAGGTGTGGGAGGGCTTCTTAATTTTGTGACGTCACATTTCAAACTTGAATAATTGGTATGTATAGATAAATATTAAAAAACAATTAATGGAAATAAAACTTATTTCGGAACTGCTGTTTTGATTTAATAATTTTTAGGTGTAAAATTTCATAATATGTGACGTCACACTAGGGGGGGAGGTCTCACAAATGTGACCAGCTGTGACAAGGGGGGGGAGGGGTCAAAAAGTCATGAAATTAGTGTGACGTAATTTATGGATGGCCCCCTAGTGTTTTTTAGAAGCTGGAGGCGCAGAGGGAAGGCAGCCTTCGCCCGCTGTAACAAAACGCGCGTGGGTGCCTGTGATTTGTTACGCAAGGGCGAAGGGGCTGCGCCTTCCGCGGTGCCGGAGACGTCACGGTTCGAAATTATGCCGTAAAATACTTTTATTTACATAGAAAAAAGTGACTTGTTGAAAATTTGTAGCTTTGCAAGGTTTTTCCAATGTTATTGATTTTACAAAAAAAAACATAGTTTAAAAACTATACCTTTTTAGGAGATAAAAATAGTGGGGAGCTCCTTCATAAAAGATCCTCCCTCCCCCCTTCTTCCATCCTCTTCCCCAAACTCCGAAAGCATGGTTTGCAAGGTTTTTTCCGATGTAATATGAATTTACAAAAAAAAACCATAACTCGAAAACTATACCTTTCCTGGACGTAAAAATTGTACTTTGGGTTCTCTCTTAACCCCCGCCTCCCAACCCCGAACGCGGATACCTTAGATCTATAGTTTTACCCTCCCTTTTTTTAGACCACAATTATTTGGTAACGAAACTTGGCTTACCACTACTTTTTATTGAAATTTTAGTTTAAAATTATTATAAAAAATAATTACTGGTAAACAGAAATTAGTTTCGGCATTAAATGTTTATTCATCTTTAAATTATTGTCTGCATTATTTTTAAATTACAAATAAGGATAAAAAGACAGTGGGTTTACTAAATAGGACTCGTTGTAAAATACGGAGTGTATGTTGAAGCTGCACTGAGATGAGAAAAAATAATAATTAAGTACATTGAAAGAACAAAAAGCAATGTCATTCACTCTTTATTATTATAATAATATTAGAAATCCTTTAGCAGTTACATTTACATGAGAGTATCACTGAAAGTTATAAAAATTAATTTCATTTTGAAACTAAACTTTGTCCTTGAGCCTGAAACCAGCAGAGATTTGAAAATGTATTTAGCAAATTATTTTAGCACTCATCCATTTATTAAAATATCATTTAATTTAATATCAGTTTATAATATAAATATATTAGAATAAAAGTGTTTTTTTTTTTACCTTTTACCCCTCTGGAGCAATCACAGAATCAAACACAAAAACAAATTTTCAATTTTTTCCAATAAGAAATCTTGGCGCCGATATCATTACTGCAACTGCCCAATTCACTAGATCTGTGGCAAACAATGCACTTGTTCACTACACTAATTACAAACAGGATGTTGTGTGTAGCGATGGGCCGAGTAATACTTTTTACAACTCGAGTTACTCGAGCAAAATTAACCGTTTACTCGAGTAAAAACTCGAGTAAACTCGAGTAACCGAACCGACGCAACAGCGAGCTCAGCGAGTAGCCGACGCGAGCGAGTAATGAGTTGACTGAGTAAAATCGTCGCAACGCGAAGCGCGTCGGCGGCAACTCGACGAACTCGACGATTAACACCGACTGAGTTGAACCGCGTCGCCGCGTCGACTCGCGTTCGTCGCTGAGTTGAATCGGCCGAGTTTACTCGAGTACGTAAAATCGTTACTCGAGTTACTCGACCAAATAGTTTACTCGAGTTACTCGAGTAAATTTCGTCGAGTTGCCCATCGCTAGTTGTGTGTTGCGATGGGAAAGATCGCGCTCAAACTGCCAACTGGAATGACCAACTAGATTGACGCCAATTGTCACTTTAAATTTGCGCAAATCAGCGCTCTCGCCTTGATAAAATATTGATAATAAAATCACGGTCCACCCACCGACAAACTGACCACTACGATATAACATCTTATCAAGTAGGTGCCAGGTACGGGACAGCACGGAACGCGGCCTTGATACAAGTTCGTCATAACAAATGCGCATTGGCTCGGGTATCCCCTACATGTTGTAGAAGATACTATTTACTTTCAACTCATCAGTGAGCCCTAAAACCACACCGAAAAGTAGGATCTTATCTCTTAAATTTATTACTCACCCTGTTTGAATAAATCCATTATTACGCAGACGTCAGTGTCACTGCACAGTGCAACGTAATTTAGCAAAGACCAGCATTCGATGAATCATTCAAATCAGCAACATCGTTATGCTTTACATTTGAGTCGAAATCTGTATAATGCTATGTAAACTTCATTTCATGTGTAGCAATTACAATAAATTAATAAGTAGCTAAATACATTCAAAATTGTCTAATTTAATTTTTTGTAAAAGTAAACAGTAACTGTCCCCTGTTCGATTGCATTGCTTTGTTTGACAGTTTGTTGTGACATGACAGATGACATGCTTGCATAGCATGATTGTCACTACACTGTCATTATTGAGAGATTTCAAAATGACATTATCTCCATAGAGCAAAGTTTATGCAGCTCATAGAATATAAAAAGCTTTTTTTTATTCCGTTGTGCTTGTTTTAAGTTGTGTTGTGTAAAGCGGGCAATTCACTAGACAGACATCCCCACGGGCAAGTCTGCAGACAAGTCCGCCGGGCCTCGCTACTATAGGACTGTGCAATGTTTGCTAGTGTAGGGCCGTTGCCTTGGAGGAATGATAAACATGGAGTAGTAGCAATAAGTAGAACATTCTATACGCTATCTGTATTTCTCAGACTTATGTCATTTTGGCGTGTGCTAAAAAAAGACAACTATACGTCATCTACTCTGTTCCCAAATCGTCAAGCGGTGTATGTCGCCGGTTTTTCGAGTACGAGTCACCAAGCTGGTGACTAAGTGGTATAAACTTGTACGGCAATTTTTGAGTAAATCTTTGTATATTTGCGAAAAGTTACAAATTAACTAACAAGGATATACATTCAAGAAATCATGGGTTTGTGGGTGTAAAAGTCATAAGTTCGAAGAAATTCGAGGAAAACCGGGAGTTGTCATTTCACAGGTTTGCTTTTTCTATATTTTTCTCCGAGTATAAGAGTTATTTAGGAGAAAGAACCATAATATGACCAATTGTTGTGTAAATAAAATCTTATTGACCGGAATAGACACCCTATTTCGTCTTGGTTTTCGAAAAATTTACAAATATTTGTTTTTAAGTGTTGTAGACAGCCATGTTTACGATATCGATACACTGATACTTAATAATTATTTGCAAATAACTTGTCATTACGTTTGTGGGATGCGTGTTGATGATGTAAAAATAAACAGGACTACAATTACATTAGGACACAACATTGTTATAACATGAGCCAACTATGCCTGTACAAAACATAGTCCATGGCCAGCGTAAGTCAGACTAAAAATATTATTAAGTTTTCAATAAAACTCAGTGGGGCATATTACATTGTCAATATTATCACGATATTGTGATATTACTGATAGTGTAATAGGCCGTATCGCAGTATCGTGATAATATCACAGAATATTCGGAAATCTTGAAATCCGCGATACTAAGGGGGCGTGGCTTCAATAATATTGAAATGTAAGCTCTTCGCGATATTTTTCTGTCATTATTCGCTTGCAGCCATGGCGGAACGACGTTCGAGTAGTGAGGATGACGAAAAGTTACGCTCTGTCGTTCTCGTTGATGACATAGGGAAAAAAATGACTTGAAAGAGTTCATTCTTGTATTTGAAACGTGCCCGTCTTTGTGGAATCCGAACGATAAATCTAATACGAGTAGGTATATAAAATTCTCGTGTCACGCTTTTTTGAAGTTGAACTCCTCCAAAATGGCTCGACCGATTTTCGTGAATCTTCGCGTGCATATCGGCTAGGCCTAGGGTGGAAAATCGGACAACATCTATTTTTCATCCCCCTACCCCTAAAATTTTTTGGCAGAACAACGTTTGCCCGGTCAGCTAGTCTAATACATAAAATTCTCGTGTCATGATGTTAGAAGTTGAACTCCTCCGAAACGGCTCGACCGATTTTCGTGAATCTTAGCGTGCATATCGGCTAGGGTGGAGAATCGGACAACATCTATTTTTCATCACCCTAAATGTTAAGGGTGGTCCACCCCTAAATTTTTGGCAGAACAACGTTTGCCGAGTCAGCTAGTATTATACATATAAATACTATCAAAAAGAATGAAGACCTCGACAAGAACACAACCCTCGGTGCCAAAAACTGTCATTTCCCGGGATCTTTTTAATTATTAATTCTCAATTCCACACAGACAAAGTCGCGAGTAGGAGCTAGTCCATAATATAACACGACTTACTCTAGTAAATTCAACGACGTACTGATGATGATATTATTGAAAATGTAATAGCCCAATTTCAATACTTGCGATATTGCGATACTAGGATCGTGATAATATTGACAATGTAATATGCCCCAGTAAGTTAATTTTGGTTTGACATTTCTCTAAAGTTGTAGCATATAGGGAAGTGAAAGATTGAGCTAAATGTAAAATGAGCTCGCAATTACTCCCCAGAGAAAAGCTTGAGTCTCAAAGTGATAATTTCTTGATTGCAGATTTCCATAGGATGAACACTTGAAAAATCTTTGGGTAAAGGCTATACACAGGGAAAATTGGAAGCCATCACAGAACTCCCGCATTTGTTCTAAACATTTTACAAACGAATGTTATATGGAAGGTAGAAAAAGAAGATATTTTCGAAGAAATGCTGTACCAACAGTATTTGAAAACTATCCAACATATATACAAAAGGTTTTTTTTGTTTGAATTGTTATTAGACTTAAGTGCTTCCATTTGCCTAATGTATAAATATGAAAATATCTGATTTAAACATGATTATAAGATTTCCTTAAGCGGTTGGGTTATAAAAAACTAATTTTATTTTATAGGAATCTACAAAACTGGCTAGAGGCAATACCATAGACTTAAGAAGAAATACAAGTTGTTTACTAAGGCAGCACCAGTCCAGTCGGCACAACCAGTCCTAGGCCTTCAACCTTCAACTTCAAAAGAAGTGTGTAAACCAGTAGCTACTCTGTGTGAGCCGTCTGTTGGTGACACTCCAAGAAAAAAAAAGCTGAAGAAAGTTCTTGCAAAACAAGTAAAATTGTCTGTGTCTCGTCTCAAAAAATTAAAAAGTTTACAAGGGAAATGCCGTAGATTTAAACGCAGAATATTATCATTAGAAAATGTACTAAGTGAATTAAAATCAAAATCTATCATTAACGACGAGTGTGCTCAATTATTGTCAAATATAGGTGTAGAAAATCAAGAGTTCTTATGTAGATATTTCAATAAGAAAAAGGGTCACAGTCTACTTCGAGAGTATAGTGTTGAATTTAGAAAGTTTGCTGTTACATTAAACTTTTTATCTCCGCGTGCATATAATTATATCCGTCAGCAATTTGAAAGCATATTGCCAAATCCCAGTACTATATCAAAATGGTACCAATCCATTGTATGTTTGCCTGGTTTTACAACAGAATGTTTTAATACTATAAAACAGAAAACCAGAACAGGAAAAAAAATATTTTGTGCCCTAATCATTGATGGTATGGCAATTCGAAAAATCGTTGAATGGGATGGAGTTAGGTACTACGGATACGTAGATATTGGTAACGGATTGTCAGGTGATAGTATACCTGTTGCAAAAGAGGCTCTTGTATTTATTTGTATATACATGTCTGTCGTTCAATGTTGTTGATGGATAACATTAAAAATGGTTGTGAACTTTTGATATTAATTATGTAATTAACTAGATTTATACTTATAAATACAAAACCTGTAAAGGTTGTAGCGTTCACTGTTTTATTTCCCGGCCTGATTCTAACAGGTCCCACGTAGGTATAATTCAAATTATCCAAAACAATTTCTTATTGCTCACCTACCTACACCACGAAATCTTCCATCCAAAAATGTCTAACTGCAGCCGTTTGGGCTCTGGGCGTAGAGGTTTATATCTATCTATAGATAGTACTTTCAAGTACAGTAAGTAAACAGTTACACATAGGCATTATAGGTTTTTTGTTTTGATCGCATTTTTTGATATGAAACATCTGTATATACATATATAATATGGGTCTACCTACCTGACTGTGTAACATTACTTTTAAATAAATTATTGTACAGTTTGATTTTGTCTTTTTTTTATAAAAATACTTCGCTCTATATATTTTTCATAAATAGAATAAGCTGGTGTCGTTGGCGTCTTCGCTGCTGCGTCGTGGTAAGTAAAAAAATCGCGAAAGAATAGGTAAATTTCATATTATTTGTGTGGGTTTTAACTCTTAATTAAAACGAATGACTTAAAATATTGCAATATACAATCAATTCAAAATACAATCTCAACCTGTAACGTAGTTTTCTATATGTACATAATTTATCGATAGCTCAGAGGAATAATATCGATAGAATCTAATATTTTCGTATCCCATCCCTTAACTCATGCCGCAAAAAATGGTTACATCAGTATTTGACGTACATATGGATTATATATGTTTATCTCTTTCTGACAAGTGCGGCCGTGCGTAAGTTAAAAGACTACCGCTATAGAGAAAACATTCATTTTATTGCTATTACTCCATGTTTATCCTTCCTCCAAGGCCGTTGCAGTCAGTCTGGCAGACTTGTCTGTTGCTTGTCCGCGCGATCCTTTGATTAAAGAAAAAGAGAGGATAGGAAATAAGGTCACGTGATCTGAAGCCAAAAGTTTCTCAAATATGGCGTCGACTCCGCCCACAAAATAGCGTTGTATTTTACACAATATCGATATAATATTTTAAGAAAAAAATATATGATGATATGAATTTATTTGATTAATTAGTTTATAAAACACAAGAGTTCTAAATCAATTAAACTGTTATAGAGTGAGATATTATTATTTATATGATGTTCCTACAACATACCACATTGTTTTAAAAAACCTTAAGTAACTTTTTTAGTATTTAATTATACAATATTTTGAATAAAATTAAATCTAATATAAAATTTAATCTAAAACGATTAACCTTAATACTGGCTTAAATATATATATATTTATTTAGAATTCGAGATTTTTATTCGATTATGAATCAATACAAAACATCGTATTAAATTATAAGTATTAAATATAAATAAAATATAAAATATGTATCATGTTTCATTTATTAACATATTTCTTTCTTTTTTTCTCTTTCTTGGCTGACAACGCTTTGGTCACTGATATTCATTGGCCGCGATACCCACCTTACAGGTATATTTAATTATATGAATCGATATTTGGACTATTTATTGAGATAATTATGACGAACCGGACTATCGATACATAAAACACCCGGATTAAACATTCGTATTTAAAATTTTATTTTCTTCTTTTTCTCTCTTTCTTAGCCGGCAACGCATTAGTGATGCCTTTGATGTTGCTGATATCCATGGGCGACGATAGCCACTCACCATCAGGTGGATCGTCAGCTCGTTTGCCGCCTATTTCCATTAAAAAAATTCATTCGATACTGGATCGATCAGTATTAAATCAAATGTAAACTAAAGATTATTATTATAAATAAATAAATAAACGCTAACACACTCACACCCCCGCAGTAGGTTATTACCTGTGTCGCGGGTGGCATGGATGACACATACAACACATCACAATCACACCCATGACCCGAGCACAAATATTTATCTTTCACATAAATATCTGCCCCGGCCGGGAATCGAACCCGGGACCCCCCGCTTCGCAGGCAGGGTCGCTACCAACTAGGCTACAGGGTAATATTATTATTAATAATAATAATAATAATAATTTTATTTCGGAAATACATCCGTATTATATATTATCTATATTAAAATAGATTTCTAGGGTTTTCACCAACTGACATGAATTTGTACACCAAATGCGTTTATTTAGACAAACTACTCATTAGGGCAAAATAGTAAATTATGTTAAACGTTTCAAATCTCTTCTTGGAAATAAGATTGTCATTTAAAGTGTTTGAATGATGACGGTGTTATTTAATTTTGTTTATTTCTACATTTACTTGGAGTTTATAATTGTTATCGATCAATATGTATTTATTGAAGAATTCACAAATACCTTAATGGGAGTTTGTCTAAATAAAACGCATTTGGTGTACAAATTCATGTCAGTTGGTGAAAAACCATATAAAACGAGTTTAATGGTTTGTTGACATTTGTTTCGGCTGTATAGAGTATCGATACAAGGCACCTGGATCGAACATCCCTAGAAGCAACTGTTTTCATAAAATGGCGTCCGAAAACAGGCTTCAAGGCGGAGCTTAGATAGATTTCTTTAAAATGTTGCCAGAAAATTGAAATATGCTACATGTATTGTACTCTTTCTTTAAGTTTACATTGTCGCGTGTAAGAACAGGACAGATGTATTTTTGGTATTTCGGGTCATATTTGCATAATATATGTATAATGAAAAAATGTATATGCAATTTAGGGCATATCCTCTACTTTTTCTTTAATCAATGGCGCGATCTCATTTTATCTGTGGGGGCACCAGTGTTGCCAACCCGAATTTTACAAAAGTAGTAGATTATATGCCAAATGTTGTTAGAAGTTGGTAGAATGTAAAATGCAAAATTGGTAGATCTACCACAAAGTTGGTAGATATGACATCACTGGGGGGCACAGACATGTCCGTATGTGAGTGGTCACCGCGGGTTGTCTGCTCACAGACCCGAGAGCGCACAGAACACTTATACCCTAGAGGGCGAGAGCGACAGCAACTAGGACAGACGTCCCTATTTGATTTTATTTATCGAAATGTGGAGTACATGCGTATAAAATGAGTTTTACTGAAAATGATTCAATCTGGACAGAATTCCTAGCGGAATATAGAACATATCCATGTTTATGGAAAATAAAAAGCAAATAATTAATGAACAAAATTATGAAATGCTGCCTACAAAAATTTAATAAATAAATGTAAAAAAATATACCTCGATGCTAATTTAGCTTAAGTTAAGAAAATTAATTAAAAAAAAAATAAAAAACAAAAAAACGTTGCTGCGTAAAAAAAAACTAAAAAGAGAAAAATAAGCCCAGTAGTTTAGAATATTGTTAAAAGTTGGGACCAATTTTTCAACTAATCAAAATCTTGCTTGTTTTTTCCAGCAGCCCTGTAAAATTTAAATGGGTCCCGACTGTAAATCCTTCTATGGTTTACTTGTTCAGTATTACTTTTAACAACATTCTAAAGTAATGGGGTAATTGTTTTAGTTTTTTTTACGCAGTCGGGTTTTTCGTTTTTTTATAATTTATATTTTACACTTTTTAATTAGGATTCATTGAATTCTTTGTTAGACGAAGAAAATCGCAATGTTTTCATTTCATTATGGGAGTTAATAAATTAGCGTGAATGGTTGTTTAAACAACTTTAAGTCGTTATAATATATCTTAATAGTCAAACAGTACATATTAATGCAGCACCAGCAATTTTAGCGATTTTCCTTCGTTGCGTTGTCATTATATACGCACAACACAACTAATCGTTAAGCCGCTCCAACACAAACTGATAAGTCTGTGTAGTGTATTGTGGCGACAGACATGCCCGGCCCGACTGCCCGCGGGCAAGTCCGCGTAGTGAATTGCCCGTCTAACTTGTGAAGAAACTTGTGTGTGATGTGTGAGTCACGAAATTCATAAGCAACACAACTTGTGATGTTAACAAGAACTTTATAGTATAATTGGACCCCAAGCTTCGAATCGATCCATTTTAACTTGAAGCACAGATTAAATAATAGCACCTGTTGGTACAGAAGAATCACTTCGCAAAATCATTAAAATAAATAGCGACTCTTGCTTTGACACATTAAAGTGTAATTTCAGGTCGCAGGCATTTTTATTTTAATGTAAACTAGCTGACCTGGCGAACTTCGTATCGCCTAACAATTTTGACGTGACAACGTCTATTAAAACGATGAACGCCGGGTGCACGCACGAAAAAGCATGACTCACTGTCACGTTCCGTGACGTCATGTCACGTTCCACGAGCGAGAGCGCGGAACAAGCGATAGAGAGACACGATCGGCTACGATCGGCCAAAGCGCTCTGTTCGTGCCGCATGTATCTTTCTTCCTCTCGATCAGCCGGTGCGTCTGAGTAGAAGACAGCGGCAGCACACAACTTACTTCCTTACCTACACGTGAACTGTTTTCGTCAACTGTTTATAAAGTGAAGTGAAATGTTCATGTGGTTTTCACTGTGTAATTTATGAATCAAAATGTAGATTTCATTTCACTTCTTTTCCTATACAAAATAATGGTAATTTAATTAAAATAATTTAATTTTATCTATAAAAGTATGCAATCATTTCATCAATGCTTTGTCATGACGTTGTCACGTTAAACTACCGTCCGTAAGCAGACTTTAACAGACAACCATTTTTTTTTCTAAAATAAAAGTAGCATAAGTTACTTCTTGTTACATTAGCTATTCAGCCATTTCAGAGATTAGATGGAACAAACAGACAGACAGACAGACAGACAAAAATTGTAAAAAAATATTGTTTTTGTATATGTACCGTGTATACATCCAAATGCATTTAGTAAAAAGCAGTTATTTTAATATTACAAACAGACACTCCAATTTTGTTTATTTTTATAGATGTAATATGTATAGATACAAAGTCAGAAATTAAAAATTGTTAGGAGTTCAATGCTACCGATGACCATTTATAGAGATTTCATAAAAATATATACGATTTTAAAATTAAAGATGAAACTGAAAATTAAGATTGTAAGTGCAGATTGAAAACCAGTCAGTTTTAGTAGAAATTGTGTAAATTTGTTAAGATATATAGTTGATTTATGAATACAAGTATAATTTTCTTACTATAATATGTTGTGTTTTTGATTACAGCTATTAAATAATACAAAATAAGAAAATCTGTAGATTTACAGTTCTTTGAGTAGAATTTTGCAGTTTTCTAAAGCTTTTTGAATTTGAAAGCTTCTGAACTTTGCAGTTTTAATCTAGATTATGATTGGCAGCACTGCGCGATTCTCTTTGTCTATGACTCCGTGATCCAAGAATTCCAACAAAAGTTTATAGTACTCTGTGAATTCCAAGATGTCAAAAATCACGATTTGATTCACCTAAAAAAATAATTTCAAAATGAAGCGAAAAAGTAATTTAGAAACATGATTGAATATTCCTTAATTCTTCTGCCGTACGAAGTGCTATTAAATATAATTAAAAACTTAAATCCACAAGACCTGCGAAATTTAATGCTCACATGTAAAACTTTACGAGACCTGATTATCAACGAAAATGCAATTTGGAAATGGGTTTTTAGAAACAAATTAATTTTTAGACGTTGTGTAAATAGGCAAGTACAATGAAATATGAAAAATTATTATTTTTATTTATTTATATTTTTATTAAATTCTTAGCAAGACCAAATTGCTCATCATAATTTGTAATCATAGTTTGTAATGCATCAATGCAATTCTGCTTTGTTTCTTTTGACATTATTATATAGGTACAAAACATTATGTATTTAAATAAACACAAGTATTGCTTAAACCCAATTTGTTTGTTTGTAATTAAATGATGTTTTTCTTTTTTTATAGCCATTTAAAGCCTCTGTCATACTACAATCAATGTAGACTATCGAATACCTGGTGTAAAGGAATTTATAGAAATAAGGTATTTACATGGCCTCTTTAATCTAGACGCTTCTAGTAAAAGTCAATGATAACAATACACATATTAAGTAGAATACAAGAATAACATTATAATGTATTGTACATTTTATGTTCAGTGATTTGTTTAGTCGAAAATCTTTTTTCATTACAGGTGATTATTCAACACCATGCTAATTACATGCCCTGGTTGAAGCTACATAACTCTGAAGCAATATTCCTGTCTTTGCGATCAAGCCTTACTTGTTACTCAATTGATAGAAAAGGATTCCCTAACTGTCGACATGTCCTATGGACCCTTGAGGTCCCGAAGGTGTTGAGAAATGATGTGCGTACCAATGATATATCCAGATTTGTTGTCAAAGACAATATCATTGTTTGTGGAAATAGGTATAACCTGTGTTATTGGCTATATTTCTTAATATAGATGTGATACCTATCTACCACACTCTTGGTTGCAGTGTTGCTAAAGTAGCAAAAAGTGATTTTTCCGTGTCTGTCTTGGCTGACAATACATCAATGAAGCCTTTTCTGAACAAACAAAACTAGAGTTTGTGTGATCAAGAAAAGTAAAGGGTTGAACATTGTGGAGTTTAGAAAAGATTATCATTTCATACTTTGCAGGGATGGCAGTGCCACAGCATACAATTATAACTACCGTCAGAAGCCAAGTCTTCTCTATCATATCAGAGACTGCCATGACAATGGTCAACTAGAGGTGTCTGCAGTGGAACTTGCTGGTGGGAACAGCAACCCTTGTATTATAACTTCATCGGTTTATAGTTCTGAACTGTCTTTGATTTATTGTAAATGGAGAGATACCAGTCTTGATCCATTGCCCCAATATGAGCACCATGTGTTTAACTGTAAGTAATCCAGTATTATTTGATGATTTTCTACTTGTGTATAATTTTTTTTTTGAGAAATAGTCATCAAGTTACTGTTTGGAAGAATTGGAGAAAGTCCATTTATTATGAGCGGGTAGGGGCGAGAATTTTTAACTTTTTTTGTGAAATGCTTAGCATTGCAAATACTGACGCTATTTTAGCATTACAAATATACTGACTCCTATTTGTCAGGAATCAATATAGCCTATAGTGCCCTTTAACCTCATCATTAATGTGTCTATCATACACAAAAAGAATTTTTCAACCCTGACTGGCAGTTGCATAGGTTAGCGTGTTCAAACATACAAAATAAACTCTTGAGCTTTATAACATTAATATAAATTATCTCCTACATATAATTCCCAAAGAATATTTTATTATTTCAGGCAATACAGACCCAGCACACACCGTCAATATGGGATTACGAAGCTTAGCAGTTAACCATTCACATGATAAATTAGCAATTGGTCTAAACAAAAATAGTAAGCCCCTTTTGCTTGATATAAATACGTACGTAATTTTTTTTAATTTAATTAAAAGCTTATGCACTTTTTCAACTAAAATATGCAATACATACTTATTTGTGTATGTTTTTATACTTTTAAATTCTAAATAACGCTCATAGCAGGGCGGTTTCTGTCATCCCTAAATGATCAATAGAGTTAAGCAACAGTAACGCAGTCTATAGTTGGTTGGGTGACTGCTATTGATAAAATGTCTTGAACGCTTCTGTGCTTCGGAAGGCACGTAAAGCTGTTTGTTCGTTATTAGATAGCAGTTGTTAAGCCATATAGAATACTTGGGTTGCCCACCATACCCTCTACCAATTTGCACTGGGTCAGCGTGATGGAGTATAGTCTAGACCTCTTCAAATATAAGAGAGTGATTGATGCAGCCGCGCGTTCACGATTCGCACTACTGTATTGCTACAAAAAGTAGCCATGAGAGACCAACCTAAAAAAAAGATTCTTTTACACTTATTAATTGCATTTTTATTCTGCTCTAATTTACAAAGTTAGTGCTTTGAATGCAAACAGGTACTCATGATTTTAGTAATTTATACCGATATTTCGACACAGTTACATGGATCTTGTGCATGGCGGGACTGCGGTGGCGAAAGTCTTCAGTTCAACATGTTTATTACCTGTCTTATTATAAGTCTACAATCCTAAAAAATGTAGTATGGCAAAATATATCAGTGCAAACATGGAAAATTATTGGCTTCTATCGTTATTCTATCTTGATAACTAGAACTTTGACAGCTAATTAAGGATGTTATGTATAGGGATTTTTTAATATCATTCAATTGTTTCACTCCAGTTGCTCCCTCCTGAGCAATGCGGACGACACGAGGAACCCGAGGCAAGCGGTCCGCGACATACAGTGGCACGATGAACACTCTGTAGTGTTTGTGACTCACTATGGAACGCTGCAGATTGTTGACGTCAGAACCAATAATGTTGTATGTACCTATGACTATTATCTTTTTTATTCTTGCTATTTGAAAGGTCCTGGGTTTGGTTTCAGTAAAGCAGAAATGTAGGGAACCGAGATCTAAGATATAAATTGCATGTGTTATGTCTCAGAAATCAAACCTTCGTTTTTGCTTAGATGATTTAGTCGCAAAACGTCCCATTCGAAACGTTGCATGTAAGACCGCTAGCCAGTACAAGCAACTAGCTACAAAGTTGTCAAAGTAATCTAACGTATTCCTGACATAACTTTCAGGTTTATGAAACAGCAGATCCGTTTCAGTCGTCGCTGTACTGTGTGAAGTCAGACGGTCACCGCGCTATTGTAGTGGGATCGGCGGAGTACTCGCGCTGTGTGCTGTACGATGCTAGATTTAAAAACCATGTGCAGGTTTGTAAATGACTTGTAAACTGTCTGAAAGTGGAATGGGTTAATCACAGACATGTACAAGTGGAATGGGTTAATCACAGACATGTACAGTCACCAAAAGAGTTAGATATGCAGGACATCATACAAAAACCTTCCATAATGTAATATTACAGAATTTCTGTATTAGTATCTGTATTAGTTAAATGCTACCTTTAAACGTAAGACATGATTTAATATTGATAAAAATATAAACACTCAGTAATTAATATAATACTAATATTATAAAGCTGGAGTTTCTTTGTTTGGTTGAACGCGCTAATCTCAGGAGCTACTGGTCCGATTTGAAAAATTCTTTTTGTACTAGATAGTCCATTTATCGAGGAAGGCTGTAGGCTATATAACATCATATATTTTAGTAGTTAGTTTTTTCCACAAATTAACGCGGGTGAAACCGCGGGGCACAGCTAGTATTAAATATTACAGGTTTTCGTATCATGGCCCTGCATACTTAACTCTTGCTGTCTGTACCTTGTAAAGCTCTATATGCACCATCGCATGCAATAAAAGTTTGACAGTAACCTTTCGATTAAATGTTCCATATCAATGTTTATTTTATGTATTTTAGTAAATTTTATTTAACTTTCGTATTTTATTATACTCGTTTGTTTCAGATGTATTTCACACAAAAAACGCCATCGCCCATATACAGCTTGGACTTCGACTCTACAAAACTAATAGCAGCAGCAGATCGCAGCACCGCCGCACTGAATTTTAACGTAAATGTGTCTACGGTAGCAGCGCGCGATTATTCACATACATTTGAAATATGTCAGTAGCCGGCAAACGAGAAGTACAATAAATAAGCGTTAATCACTACCTGTAGTAAATAGTTTGGCCTTTTATACATTTCAATCGAAATACATGTAGTCGTGTTGTAGGTCAATAGTTAAATATCGTCGTTGCGACTTTAAGACCTCTCATGGCCGCGTTCCACTAGACGTTCACAACGTTCAAAACGACCCATTTCGCGTTCCACTTTGCGACCACGGTCATCATGGTCGCGGCGAAAACGTCAATGATGACGTCATTAATTTCGCTCAGGGGTATATATAGTGTCTAATCTATGCTCAGGGCAAGCTCAAAACGACCCACTTCACGGGGTGGGTCGAAGTCTCGAATTGCAGTGTTGCCCGATACGACGAAGTTACTCTCGCCAGTTTTTAGACCTGGCAACACTGAGTAAAAATGGATGGTGATAGAAAGGCGCAATTTTTAAACGATGATTAAAGATGGCGACAGAAAATTACTTTTTTGATGTGAAACATCTTTACGCGAGGGGTAAACCTGATTTTAGACTTGGCGATCGTGGCGACGCATTTCAATGTTTTGTGAGGAGGTGTTACGTTCTCCTACTGTAACTAAGTTTATATAAATTTTCTTTAATATATTTTAGTTCAAGATAAACATTTCTTAATTCACTAGTCATATCATTAGTAGCATGACAAAAAAAAATCAAAATACACAATTTCTATCAATTAATCATAATGCATTATATCGTCTCTAAGATTTACTAAATTATAAAAGTCACATCACGCTTATCTGTTATTACATCACGTCACCTTCTCGTTAAAAAAAAATGTTTTATATTAATCGCGCACACACACACTAGATTATTTTTTTTTTCACTTGCACTGCACTTCATACTCGTACGCTCGCGGGTTGTGGGGCTCCGGGGGCTCGGGACTCTGGTCTTCTCGGTGCTCTTCATCATTAGGCAGCTTCGGCATCAGGTCCTGGTCCACGATGGGCACAGCAGCTTCTGGGCGGCGGCAGACTACGCATGCGTCGGTTACTTAAGGTTCTTCTTAAGGAGTACTGCATTATAAGCTCATTAGTCCAGGATTTGTGACATTTCTTGTAGAGCCGGTATATCAGTTATAGTCCACCAACAGCCAGCATGGTGCACATTATAATGAACACAATGGACATATTCGACAATTCGACAAATGCCCATTTAAAATGTCTGTTGCATTATTTGCTCCATTTTGGGTCACAATCACATCTTTTTCGATTTTTGAATTACACATTTTGACTTTTAATTTAACTATGTCCAATTCAAAGTTTCCCACGGCGCGACGCGGCAAGCGCAAAAGCGGTGAGCGCTATTGTATTTCGACACCATCCTGGCAGGGTCGCCATGTGAGGAGGTGTGCGGTAGCACAATTAAACAAGTCGGTGTCTTAGTTGCTACTGTCTTTATTAAAAGTGAATTACGTTATTATACTTAATCAAATACGCTTACATTCACACATACACACTTACAATATATGTTATGCTAGCTATAACTAACTCCTTATACCCCATTTACACGCGCGCGCGAGCCACGAGACAATCCGCGAGACGCGCGCATACGCGCGCGTATGAACAGGGCGCTCGCGGACCAGACCGCGGTGCGTCTCGTGGCTCGCGGGCTCGCGTCGGGAGCGGTTTTGTAGGCGCGCGCCAAAGGAGCTCGCGCGAGCGCTCGCGCGGTGTTCACACGCGCGTAAGGGGCGTGGCTTACGGACGCGCCACGAGACGGTCCGCGACACGCGCGTGTAAATGAGCGGTTACAGTTTCACATCTGTCAGCGGTCCTATGACAGCTGTTCTTTTTTTTAATATATGTAAATAAAATTGATAAATAATTATTAAACTCTAATTGAAATTTAAAAATTAAAAAATAAATTAACTTCCAAGTTTCAGACTTATTTTCATTTCAACATCAACGGCTAAAACGTCTTAAGTACTCTGTGGCTAAAACGCTCATTAAGTCACTATACCCGTTCCACTTGGCCCTTGGGTGGGTGAATTTTCATTTTTGCCATTTTTATGACGTTTTTTAGGTAACTTTTTATTTTGTCCAAGAAATTAAGGAATAACAACTGAATTAGATTTGTTTTTTATAGAGAAAGCTCGTTATATATTGCAACTATGATTTAAACAGCAAATTCAGGAGAAAATCCAGAAAAAAGGAAAAGCCCTGTTGAAGTAAATGATGTTGTGTAGAGGAAAATGATATAGCCCATTGACGTAAATGATGAGGTGTAGAGGGTAATGACGAAAATTTAAATCCCAACGTGTAATCAACTTTTTTATCAAGAAAAATAACAATATTCATTTGATTTGATAAAATCAACATAACGTATTGTAGTATTTTAATGACTGATTACGTATTTTAATAGATTTTATCAATCATAAAAACAACATGACTTTTATAACTTAATGCATGACTACAATCAATGGTAAGTGGTAATGAAGACTTACTTGATTGATAAGCCACACTTACTTTATTAAGCCTATTTACTCTTAACTTGAAGACACCCAAGGTAAAATCGCAGGAATTTTATTCCTGACCTTCGTGGTTCGCATAATAAATGATCAAGCAAAGGATCGTTTGCACATAGAGGACATAGGGATGCTTATGGCGAAGGCAAGATAATGATGTTTTATCTGGACATTCGATTGTGGAGATTGACGGATTATGTCATAATATTGTCCCATGCAGACTCTCCAAAATGGTACAAAAAAAAACAGAAAACTAGAAACTGGCTACTCTACACACGTGCTTGAGGCTTTCTAAGTTGGTCTCAATGGTCATCAATACACCTTTAAAGCATGCCCCTACATGGAATCACACGCTGATAGATGGCATTTGGTTCTTCTTCTTCCGTTCGTCTCTAGGACACCCAGAATTCTAGAAGCTGCCATAGTTTGGATTCAATAAACCGGCCAGAATATATTGTCGAGTGTATCTCCACTTCTAACAACCGAAGGCTGACGATGTATTCGAAAGATACCTTCTGAAGAACGAAGAAGAAGAAGATGAACGGGCTCCTTTTTGGCAGTGAATATAGACGCTTATGTTTTTGTGGCGTTGAATCTCAAAGAGTTGGTATCACTCCATTGAGTGCCAGAAGTGTGAGATTCACACGCTCGACCAAGACCACTTCTTCATAACTGTATTTATTGGACCGTCCGAGCGGTAGACAAT
This sequence comes from Thymelicus acteon, assembly GCA_951805285.1. Classification (NCBI taxonomy): domain Eukaryota; kingdom Metazoa; phylum Arthropoda; class Insecta; order Lepidoptera; family Hesperiidae; genus Thymelicus; species Thymelicus acteon. The sequence continues at coordinate 7,289,668 of OX638233.1, forward strand.
TACCTCTCCACAATTGTATTGTCATCTGCGGACCTATACACATTGAGCATGAGCTGATTTCAATGTGCAGCAAGAATAGAGTTGAGGGGGAACAGACCTCTGGAATTCCAGCAAAGGTTGTCATTGCTAATGTCGAGCAACTCAGCTGAAAGGCTAGCTTGCCAAACCCTATGATGAAGATGATGCCTTTCAAGATGTCAAGAGAAACGAGGACTTCGCCTCAGGTGTGAGTGTCATATGGTAGAAGGTCTGTCGAACGGTTTCAGCGGAACCCGTACTGCCAGTCACTGAGAAAGTCATTCTGTTCTAAGTATGCCATAACGTTAGTTATTCTTAGCTTTGATGAGGAATCCAAAAGCTCTATTGGCAGATTGGTTGGCCAGAGGCTTTGTGCCATTGTTTAATACGGTCGATTCGATAGTAAGTTTTCTTTTGAATGTCTTTTTGTAGGACTAAGCAGATAGGTTTTTTTTTATGGGAATAGCCGGCAAATAAGCTGGCGATCCACCTGATGGTAAGTGGCTATCGTCGCCTATGGATATCAGCAACACCAAAGGCATCACCGATGCATTGCCGGCCAAGAAAGAGATAAGAAAAAGAAAGAACTGGCTCTCAAGTCCCCAGCTGGAAGACGACGAGTCGTTTGATGGCTGACTCATGCTCAAGGGTAGGTGGTAGTAGGTGGTATCTATCCAGGCGAACCCCATGAAGAAATAAAAGTTAAAAGCTTTCTTCTTACATCTAATATCCAGAGCTTTCTAGCTTCGAGCATAGACCCAGGCAAGATATGAGAAATGTTTGCGCTTCTCAGCTTAAATGTTTTCGACAATAACCCATAGACAAGTTTCACCAACATTAGGACCGTTAGAAAAAGGGATGAAATAGTCCTTGACGAACCACTTCGTTTACAGCATCCTTTCAAATCGACGGATCTTTAAAAGCGAATCAGATCTATTTACAAGTATAAAATGCAAAGAAAATCATAAAATTGCATATTTATCAAGTATATACGCACTTTTGGGTTGATTTTATGGATTAACGGCATCTTTTGAGTTAATTTCTTGGTGGCTACACTCAATCAGGTTGTTAATATTATTTAGATTCGTCATTTTCCTCTACAGGAATCATTCACGTCATTAGAATTTTGCGGTAAATGATGTAGCGATTTATGACGAAATGGTACAAAACATACCAAAACTTGCTCAATTTTATATCACTTATAATGAAATTAAGTTATTTTTTATTAAATACCATTAGGCGATATTCATGGGTACTTATTGTTGAATTATATATTTTTTTATCAAAAATATATTCAGGAGTTTGATGACGAGATTTTCTGACAAACTATACTTATCATTAACTTTCGCGTACTTTATCATATTCACAATGCATTTTTCATCCAAATCTTGATTTCAACTAAGAGAAGCGGGTGTAAGGAACACTTTGAATTGCTTTTAAAATTTTAAATAATAATTTCGTTGAACAAATTTCACGAAACAAAAACCGCGGATGTTAATGACGATAATCTCGTGACAAAATTTTAAACGGTCAAATAATGGTATTACAGATAATTTACGCTTGATAAACATTTATGAATATTCAGCTTAGACATTAATTCTTACGTATAGAGAGTAAAAAAGCATTTTTTAGGGCGGTATTTTGAGTTCCTTGTGACATTAATGAAACATACCGTTAAATAACAGGGAGGTTAATGACTTTCCGAGCATTATTTTAAATTTTTTAACACTTTAACATCAGAATTTTATTATTTAACTTAATACGACTTTTAAATAAATACATAATTAAGGTTTTAGTAAACATTTTGAGTGATCACATTTATATTCCAAGACAGAAAATTGAATAACATGCATAAATGGCAGTTTTGAAAATTCACCCGGGTGTGTGATTGTAACGCTCACAAGCTAGTGGAACAGGAAAACCCGCGGTCGTGAGCGTGATCGTTGTGAGCGTCTAGTGGAACGCAGTGCATGTGTTATGTGTCACTTTTGGTGTCTCAATTATAATGTGTCTTCAAGGCAAGAATGAATAAGCTTTTACTAAGTGCGTCTTACCAGTTACCACACATGACCAAGGAACATCCCAATTCCCATGAGTAGGGTTCGAAGTATCGGCCTCTGGTATCGATCGATACCAGAGTACTCGTGCGGTATCGATGGGTAAGGTATCGATACCCAAAAAGTATCGACCCTGAAGTATCGATACTACTCAGTATCAAGTACTCGCGAGGATCACATTAGAGCTAAAAAAAAGTCATCGGCAGTGAATTTCATATCATTTTGTTGAGTAATAGGGGCCTTATGACCTTTTTTTAGTCCGAGCGCTGAACTGATACTAAATATATTGGCAGCACTGGACGCAGCCCACGGTCTAAAAACTTGCATTGACAATACTGAAAAGTACTCGGTATTATAAAAGTACTCGATACCGACGTTTCATATGACTACTTGCGGGTATCACCCGCAAGTACTCATATGAAACCAGATATGAGTATCGAGTACTCAGTATCGCGAGCAAAAGTATCGATACCTACTCAGTATCTAAAGTATCGTTCGACCCCTACCCATGACTACATCACCACGTATCATCTTGGGAATGTAGTTAAGCATTAACAGTACTTATAACGTATAACAAAAAAAAGAGCTAGTGTACGTGATCCGCCTTCCTGGTACCTCCTCCAAGCTTGCGGTCCAGTTTATATATAAAGTTCTTGACGATGACGTACCCGTAAGTTTACTATACTCTGTGCTGTTTGACATATTTACAAGTTGGAATTTGAAATATTTCAGATTGACAGTATGACAGTTGTCAAATTCACAAAAATGAAATAGACACCAGACAAAATCAACAAATAAAAAAATAACATATCTTTTAGCACAATGTTTAGAAGCAGGTTCTTTAGTGTATTAAAATCCGTTCTAGTAATAAATAGAAGAACAATTGTCAGTACAACTAGTAGTGTTGCGCCGGTCACTCTTGGACTTGCAACTGCTGTTTTTTGTGAAGCAAACGAAACCCGTATCGCTTGGGATAAGGATTGTTTAGAACACGATTTCTTAATTAAACAAGCAACGACTGTTAATGTCAATGCGGCGACACAGCTCCTAACCGTTACCCTTGTCGCAATTCAAGATACAAGCGAAAGGTAAATACGCAATTTGCTTGGGGAATGAGGTTAGGGTTGGTTGGAATTTTTCCCAATGTCTCATTACTGTGCAGTCAATCATCATAAAGACGGAAAAAGTAGCTTAATGAACCCTAATATTAGAAGGATTGATCAGAAGGATAATGAATTGGCAAATATTTTTTTTGTAAACCATTTAATTACACATTAAAATGTAGGGCATGTAGCCTTTGGGTAAGGGTTTGAAATTATCAAGATCAATATGCCTCTTGATAATTATCGTGATAATTATTCGATAATTATCAAACATATAATAAACTTTTCAATCCTTACAACACTGGTATTAATTTGGCTATCTACCTATCTAGGGTTGCCAGGCGTCTGGATAAAGCCGGACATGGTTAGGCTTTTCGGATGCGTGTGTGCAAGGCCGTCTTTAACCTACTGGAGGCCCTGGGCATATTAGGATAATGGGGCCCCTATAACTTTATCAGAACACTATTAGATTTGTTAAAATAAACACAGAAAGTACATGAGCAAGCCTCTAGATTTATGCAAAAGCTAATAAGCAAATTGGTACCTATTGTAGCCAGTAATTTAGGTTCGATTTATTCGAATTAAAAAAGTTTTCCGGTACCTAATAAATTTCGGTTATCGTTTAGTGATCTGGCAGGAACTAGGGGGCCCCTATAGATCACAGGGCCCTGGGCACGTGCCCAGAGTGCCCAGTGGGAAAGAGGGGTCTGCGTGTGTGTTATATTGATGACTTTTAAAAGACGTTCCTGCATTTTATCAAGTTTCCGAAACTATTAGTATCCTCGAAGAAAAATATTGAGCTTTTAAAGCTGTTATTATTATTAATTAGTGAAGAAGTTTTAAAAAATTGTCTTAATAATATTAATACATAAAATTCTTAATAATTTAGAATGTCCGGCCTTTTTACTCAAATGTTCAACCAAACTGGTTGGTCTGTCTGGCTTTTTGGTTGGCCGAGCTGGCAACCCTCCTCAACTGCATGGAGATTTACTGTGTAAAAATTAAGAGAGGCATATTATATTTATCAAAGATAATTATCAGTATATATTTATCATGATAAATATCAATGATAATTATCGCTTTGAACCCTGCTTTGGGTGCAATCAAGAATAGGTGTAACTTCTACTCTAAGTAAGGACTGCATTACCAAAGGAAAAAAAGTAGCTACACTTTTACTACACTCTGTTGAGATATTTCCCAGAATGTTTATATTAATTATTTATCTTGGCCTCTAAAACTCTATATTTTTTCTTCAGATTGAGAGATGCTCTATCAAAGGAAATATGCCTCATACGACAAGCTCTGGAGTGGGGTGATGAGGGTACACCACCTCAACATTGGGATCAGTTGATTGCCATCCGTGGCTCACTGTGTGATTTAAATCATAATTTGCAAACACTACTTAGTGAGTACCTCATGTTTTATATAAAAAATGTTTTTGTAAAAACTGAAATTTAATGCTTACTGATCCAAAGCTTATTAAAATCCTTAATTGGTATGTTCAAATAATATTCTGAAGTAATGTTGCGGTGACATCACATATTATTGCCATCTGTGTATTTACACCCAATCTTAAAATGAATGGTTGATTTTATAGTAACTTTCCAATTATAAAAAAATATAAAATAATTATTATATCAAAGGTGTCCAAGTGTGAAGGGAAGCAGGAACTGAGTTAAGAATTTATTATTATGAATTTAAAAATATATCTAAAGATCTTATACTTGTTCCCAATTGTACAATTGCAGATTTATTGTTATTGCCCTAATTATTTGCATGGGTGAGGTTACCAGCTAGAATACAGAGTATTTTAATGCAATAAATACTAGTATGATTTTCTTGTTCATGTGTTACAACTTTATTTGTATCTTGTAGGCTATATGGAATTTGCAGAAAAACTTGCAACAGTGGCAGCTGAAATATCATATTTATCTGGGAACATTGCAGCTTCTGACGCCATATGTGAGAGAATAGACCATGCATGCAGGCAAGTGTAAAAACAACACTGTCAGTTATATAAAAAATCTTTAATAAAGTGTATTATCTTCTTAAATTAAGCCAAAATGTGATGAAAATTAACAAATGTTTTACTAAACTAAATATTTTACAACAATAGACACCTTAACATTGTAATAGAGATTAAATTAATTAGTTATAGTTAGGCAAAAATACATTTCATTGATCATCATACACATAATAAATGAATAACACCACTTCATATTCTATGTACAGGACTTGCAACACTCAGAAGCAGTTGACACACGATCTTCAGCAGGAGAGCCTGGAGATACAACAGCAAGCCATCATCAGCTCGCCACATCTTGAAGAGAAACTGAAAGAACATGAAACTAGTGATAAAATGTCCAAATCGAAAATACAACCACCTTAGGTCCATTAAATCGATTAATTTATAGGTAAACAGCCAATGCCATAGTCAGTTAGTTTTAAATTCCTATGTAAATATGCAGTAATTAATAGGTATTAAGAACATTATAGCATAACAAAACAAATTGCATTTTTATTGAATACGTTTTTTTTTTTATGGAAATAGCTGGCAAATGAGCTGGCGATCCACCTGTTGCTAAGTGGCTATCGTCGCCCATGGACATGAGCACCACCAGAGGCGTCACTGATGCGTTGCCAGCCAAGAAAGCGTGAAGAAAAAGAAAAAATGAACTGGCTCTCAGCCGCCAGCCGGAATACGACGAGTCGTTTGGCGGCTGACTCAAGGGTGGTAACTATCCAGGCGAACCCCATGGAGAAATAATAATGATATTAATTAACAATTAAAATCAATATTACCAATACAATCCACCGAGGGGCCCTACCACCAGCGTGCTGGATTTAGTCACCTCTCACGACACCCATCCGGCGTAGGATTGGGGTTAGTATTCTAAACCGCCCCAAAATGGATAACAACACGAATAATATCGACGCTCGAAAGGCAAAAATTACCAAGCGACATGTTGATAACTTTACACTAGAGCATTTTAGTTTTTAATTTTAGAAAAAAAAATCGTAAAAAAATGCTTTATTAAGCATTTAAACTGCATTTAAAATTAAAAACTAAAATGCTGTAGTGTAAAGTTGTCAACATGTTGCTTGGTAATTTTTGCCTTTCAAGCGTCGACATGTACAATGTATTTTTTAACATTTGTTAATGGACAGACAGATCATGGGATGATATGGTCACTGCTATTCTTTCACATTGCAGCACCAGTAGTGTCGCCGATGAGTTGCCAACATAACGTTATGTAATAACCCAAAGGTACAGATTAGATATGAAACGGATAGTGGTTTGGCCGGATACCGGATATTCGACAAGCTACGAGGCAGGCGCGCCGGATATTCAGCCCTATAGCGCGTTACATGACGTGATCAGTTTGATTTGAATATAAGCGCGGTGAACGAGATCATATTCGGGAGCGTTTGGGTGTTACCGCCTTCGATCATTAATGAAAAACAAAATCCAGTTGCTAACGAGATCTAGACACGCGGTAGCGTGTGCAGCCAAGTTCAAAGAAAAAGAACTGGTGACGCAGCGACGTGTGTAATATTACAGTAACCATTTCGGGCTACTTTTGACCCCATCATAACTCGAGACTTATTTAACCTACATGAAAGGGCATTGAACCTAGTTGGCATACTTACAAGTACCGCCATTTTAAAAAAATTTCGTTTAGGCGGCCAGTAATGAAACATGTGTCAATCGACGAAGTAAGTGATTACGATCAAAAAATATTCAGTGATGAAATATCGTAAGTGATATACTTTCTAAGATATTTGAGTTTATTAATAATTATTTTTATTTTTGAACTCAATTATCTCAGAAAGTATATTATTTATACACTTTTTGATTGTAATCACTTACTCCGTCTATTGGCACATGTTTTATCACTAACCGCCGAAAGCCCCTTGGCTTATTTACAATTTAATATTTCATAAATGTAGCTAAAACAGTTATTGTTATATTAACGTTTCAAAATCCGCATTTTGGTAACTGACTCACTGACATAGGATCAAAAATCTAACCTACTTCCAGATGACCTAGAAACTTGATATTATTATTTTGCATCAAGGAAAGGTATTAGGCGTATACAAAGGAAAAAATCTAAAAAAAAATCTACGATTTGTGGTCAATTAATTTGAATCAGTACCCACAGTTGTCAAGGTTTGCTAGAATTTATCTTTCAGCACCTGGCAGTAGCGTTTACAGCGAAAGGCTATTTTCAGAAGCTAGTCTGGTAACCGAAGCCAAGCGGAGTCACCTCTTACCAACAAATGCGAAAAGTTTGGTATTCATTCACCACAATTCGTCACTTGTTAATTTTGAGTACTAAATTAATTAATAAAACAAACATTTTTGACGTGCGATTATATGTATAAATAAACGGTGTCCACTGTCCATAACCTATTGTGGTATGATTTGCCTTGTGTAAAATAATGAGAATTTTTTGAATTTTACTATCCGATATCCGGCCGGATAGTGAAAACAAGGCGGAATACCGGATATCCGTTTCATCTCTAGTACAGATTCAAGTTGTTTCTAAATATTTACAATTTTTAAAAAATACCTATATTAAAAACTGGCATCTTTGTTGAGATGTGTCTCGATGTCCACTCTGCAGATAGGGCAGTGCTTGTTGGTGCTGAGCCACTGGTCCACGCATTCCATGTGGAACAGGTGCATGCAGGGCAATCGTCTGGAAACAAAAATACTTTTTATAAGAATTATTTCAATAGAGGTTTTTTTTCATACGCGGGCCCTGTTTAGAATTTGTTGAGTTGCATTTGGCTTATTGACTGTAGATTACAAAAAAATACTACGATCCTTTAGCCTAGTTGGTAGTGACCCTGCATGCAAATCTGCATGGGTTCAATTCCCAACTTATGCAGAAAATGTGGCAGATGATTTGATTTGTTTCTTGGATAGTAACTTTTAATTATCTTTTTTTTAAAACATCAATAAGTGTATTTATAAAATCTACATTTTTTTTATTTATTATATTTAACTATTGAAGAGCGTTTATTGAAAAAATACCTGCAATCGGAGTCAACCTCGAAGATGGACAGGCATATTGTGCACTTCTCGTCTTGATGGTGCGGCGCGGGCCTCGCGTACGCGTGGCGGTAGGTGTTGCGCTCGATGGTGGCGCGTGAGGCCCCTCGAGAGGCCACGCGCCGGGCCTCCGCGGCCTCCGCCGCGCGCATCATGGCCGCCACGTGCTCCATCCCACCGTTGCCCGGGGCCCCTGAGCCCTGCGAGGGGAAATACTATCAAGGATTTTTAATTAGCCTTCATTCACACAAAATGTTACTAGTTAGTGTATTGTCGTTAAAATACAAAATACTGCTTAAAGAAACTCACCATTGGCGATGGTTGAATGGAGATGTGTACGTGTGATGGATGCATTTGGAGGTAGTGATGCATGTGGTGGTGGATATGTTGTCCTTCCCTGGAAAACAATAACACAAAACATGAAATATGAGAAGAGTATATGATTTAAACATTAAAATAAAATGGCCTACACGTCACCTGATGGAAAGTGGTAATTGTAGGCCATCAGACATCAGTCAGAAGAAGAGAGAAGAAAAAAATTATGAAAATGAACCACTTACAGTAGCATTGGCGGTGCTTGCATATCACGTTGCTCCAGGTCATCGGGATACTGAAAGTATTTTATAATTATTTAATTAATGATTTTTCCGAGTTTCCTACGTTATGTTCCAAGTATTGAAATTCATCTCTATTATTTTCAACATTATTTTTAAAACTGCAATACAATAAAAAAATTGCAAAAAAGTGTAAATACGAATCAGTGACTTATTAAAACGGCCACACGTTCTTTTATGGGACTCGGTGTAAAATTCTATAATAAAGTCCCAAAGCCAATTCGTGACTTGCCGGTGGAATCTTTTAAGAAACGTGTAAAAATTCAACTAGTAGGCAAGGGTTATTATAACATAGATGATTATTTAAATGATAAAGATGCTTGGAAATGACCAGCTAGGCAACCAGTTCTGCTCAGGTTAGAGAATACCTATTTTTGTAATAAATATAAGTTTTATTTTTAAAAGATGTGCTGAGGAGTTTCTTTACGGCTTTTCTTCTCCTCCATGACAAAGCACCTTTGCGAAAAGCTGTTAAATTAAAAAAAAATGACGTGCATAAGTGTATCAGTGATACCTACATGAATAAAAGATTATTTCATTTCATTTCATTTCATTTCACTTCCCTTTTAGCGAACTAACTTACATGCAAGTGTAGCAGGCAAGCCCTGATCTACGATTTTTTCGAACCGGAGCAGAAAGTTAATAGTGGGGCCCACGGATTTTTGTATACATATACATTAATTTTATTACTATTAATTGCAAAATCGATTCTTAAATAGATTAGTATGATGTTACAATTACGTGCCGCGTTCAACCTTTCGGGCCAATTTCAGAAGGAATTCCACGCGCCGGCCGTGTCATACATTCGTAATCTATCACACACACATGTCATCACAAAAAAAAGACAACCCTGACGTTATCCTCTGAAAGAGAGGCAACGTCTAGCTGAATGTAACTGTTGACGATTAGCGCTGTGCGGCCTGAATTATACTTTATCGTGTCGGAGCAAGAGTCGCTATTTATTTAAATGATTTTGCGGAGTGCCTCTTCTGCACCTATAGGTACGTATGTTCTAATTATGTATTCTGTGGTGTAAGTATAAAAGTGTGACTTACGGAGACGAAGGCGTTGTGTCGCGGCGGCAGGTGCGGCGCGAAGGGCGGCAGCGCGGCCGGCAGCCCGCAGCTCAGCTCGCTCATCATACTGCGGCGCTGCACCTCCTACACAACGCATTAAACCACGAAATTAAACCATGCCGGCAGATCAAAGCGTCGTAGGAGGAGACAGAATCCGGCCCTCCCTGCTTGGTGGAAGGACTTCGCGTCAGTACTATATGTATATAAAGGTGTCCCAAAACTCAACGTCAAGCGGGTACGGGGCGATAAGCTATAGTCAAAATTATCTAAGATGCCCATAATGATAGCTGCTATTTATTAATATGACCTAACCTTGTATGGGTGTCTTTGAGCGAAATGGAATATTCATTTACTTGACATGAATAGTTGAACACTTACGGACAAAGGATTTTGCCAAAATTTGTTAAAAATCCCTACTCATTTTCATTGGCGTTGATTATAAATCATATTATACGTTAAAATCTAGTAAAAATCCCACCACATCATAATTAATGCAAAAATTAATAAAAATATATGACGTCGAAACAATCTTATATGAAGAAGCCTAAATCTAATCTGACGTAGGGTGATGTGACGGCTTGAAACCGTTTATAAAACCAATCATAATCGATACATTACTATAATCGAAATTTAAAAACGAAAATTGATTAATTTAATTACATTGTTAATATGATTTGCTTGCATTTGAATTTAAAATTAGGTACCCAATAATACCACGATGAATTGGATGCTAACAAAGGACATTTTCCATTATGTATGGGCACTTTGCCATCCATGGACAGTAACTACAGATAATGTTTTATATGTAATTATGTATTTAAGGTTGCGGTAAACATTTTTTTTTCAACAAAATAATAATTATGTATACAAGAATGTGTCTTACGAAATAAGCAAGAATTTATTTACTGTGGTTTTTCCTGACGCTCATAATATAATATTATGACAAAATATTATTATGAAACTGAGCGGGACTTTCATTCTATCATGATCTATCTTTCTTTCTTTTTCTTCTCTCTTTCTTGGCCGGCAACGCACCAGTGATGCTTTTGGTGTTGTTAATGTTCATGGGCGAATGAATAAAATAATATTTTATTGAAGTCGTAAATAGGTACATATTGAGAATACGCGGTACGAGACAGCTCAATCGAGGTAGTAGGTAGGTAACTAGGTACCTAAATATTACGGTTTTTAGTTTAAAATTTTATTATGGAATCGATTAGAAGGTCTTATAATTTTGAATCGATTTGTTGTAAAAATTGATTTCTTTCGTGAACCGATTTTTTTGTACATCTCTAATGTCATTCTGATGGCAAACGACAAATTGGGCTTCTTAGTTCGCGGTGACTATAGATTATACCAGTTCTCGAAAAAATAAAAAAAATCTATGTCACTAGGTTTGATAAAAATAAGAGTATTTTAGAAAATGTTAAAAATCTACACCCCAGTTCACTTGTTCAGATACTGTGTTCACAAAAGGTCTAGCAGGATAAGATAGGGTCAGCGGTCCCAGAAAGATATTTTGAAAATAAGTTGTGTGGCCAACATTGGCGAGATACAAATGTGCCATAGGGTAAAATTTCAGCCTCTCATCTTGATGCTTTCAGGAGGTAATCGTTCAAATAGACGCTAGAGCGGGTATTTTTCAATTTTTTTTTTCAAAAACTTGCACCTACACTAATGAAACAAAATCTATTCATTAGACGAAAATATATAAGGCTACACTATATATTTTTTATAGAATTTTCTTATCGTATTTAACTACATATTTACTATTAAAAAGAAATAAAAATGATACTTTTTTTCACACTTTTATTTATAATTCTCGCAAAGGTACAATCACCGAAAAAATATATAATGTAGCTTATGATGTCTAACATTTTTTTTATGGAAATAACCGGCAAACAAACTGACGATCCACCTGATGGTAAGTGGCTATCGTCGCCCATGGACATCAGCAACACCAAAGGCATCACTGATGCGTTGCCGGCCAAGAAAGAGAGAAGAAAAAGAAAGAAAGAACTGGCTATCAAGCCCCCAACCGGAACACGACGAGTCGTTTGGCGGCTGACTCATGCTCAAGGGTGGTAGCTATCCAGGCGAACCCTATGGAGAAATAATAATACTAATAATGGTATTAATTGAAAATTAAAATCAATATTACCAATATAATCCCTATGCGGGTCCTACCACCAGCAGGCCGAATTTAGTCGCCTCTTACGACACCCATCCGGCGTGGGATTGGGGTTAGTATTCTAAGCCGCCCCAATACGGCTAAACATGTCTAGCATTACTACTAAAAAGTGCATAAATATAAAATGGGTGCAAATATTCCAAAGAAAAATACCGTCCTCGATACTAATCGATGCATGAAACGCAAAAATTACCAAGCGACATGTTGACAACTTTACACTACAGCATTTTATTTTTTAATTTTAGAAAAAAAAATCGTAAAAAATCGCCTATTAGTCATCGCTACTTCATAACAATGAATTTTAAATGCAGTTTAAATGCTTAATAAAGCGATTATTTACGATTTTTTTTCTAAAATTAAAAACTAAAATCCTCTAGTCTAAAGTTGTCAACATGTCGCTTGGTAATTTTTGCCTTTCAAGCGTCGCAATGAATATACGGTACTAACGAATATATTTATCTTTTCACTAAACTTTTTTATTAATCTGTACACCATTTATTTATTTATTTATTTACATGTTTATGTCACCTCTTAAAAAGAAGAAACAAAGGGCAAACTTAATGCCTAATGGCGTTGTCCACCAGTAATGCTTGACAACTATAGTACTATCCCACCTGATGGTAAGTGGCGATGTAGTCATGGGTGGTAAAACGCACTAACTTAGTAAAAGCTTATTCACTCTTGCCTTGTGTTGTCTTGCCATTCAAATGTGTCTTACATTATAATAGAGCGGAAACACCGACGCGGGCAATTTATTCCAAACCTTCGCTGTACGCATAATAAATGATGAAGCGAAGCGCGTCGTCCGTACAGGGGGGATAATTATAAGTCCTTAATATAGGGGGGTACGCTCAGGGGAACCCATCAGTAAAAAAATCGATCGTTTGAAAGCTTTGTTCCCACTAGTTCGACTCACACCACAATACATACACACAAATTAGACATCACTATAACACCTCTAACTCGAGTACAAATATTCATGTGTCACATAAATATCTGCCCCAGTCGGAAATCGACCCGGGACCCCTTGCTTCGCAGGCAGGGTCGCTATCACTAGGCTACAGGGTCGTCTGGGAATGTGCCTAATGCATTATTTTAGTGGTCTCAAACCACCGTCGGTTCAAGTGAAACCATTTTTGGCATATCGGTTGGATGGTTAGATAAATTGGATTTAAATTTTGTACATGACGTTGTCATTAATGGATCTTAGTTATTCGAAATATAATTATCTAATATATAAAATTCTCGTGTCACGCTTTTTTGAAGTTGAACTCCTCCGAAACGGCTCGACCGATTTTCATGAATCTTTGAATCTTTATTTTTCATCACCCTAACGCTAAATTTTTTTTGTCAGAACAACGTTTGCCCGGTCAGCTAGTAATTGTTATAAATAATACTGACCAGCATGTGTTGCTGCCGCCGCCAGAGCCGCTCGTGCACCAGGTACGGCGGCGGCGCGATGGGCACCGCGTCCCGCCGCCGCCAGCTCACTGCAAAGCGCAATGTTTAATAATAACAAACAGTTCAAATGTTTCCACAGTTTGTAGGGAACATACAAATTTAATATTATGACATGTTACGTATGACTCTAAAAATGCTGATGTTGTTATTTAAGAAACTCAACCTGAGTCGACCCGACGTACGGGTACTCATCAGACTGCTCACTGGACACTGCAGGCTCAATAAACACCTTCTTTTGATAGGTTTGAGCAACACTGCAACTTGTAGATTCTGCAGCGAGGCAGAGGAAACGCCCACCCACATACTTTGTGATTGCTCTGCCATAAATCACTTCAGAAGTCGTATCTTAGGAAGCCACTTAATCCCACCCAGTCAAGTAAGAGATCTGGAACCCAGGAACATCCTACTGTTCGTCCGAGCAATAGGACTTGGAGACCAGATCTAACTCAGAAACGGGTACGGCTACAATAGATCAAATCTGGTCGCAGTGGCCCCTGGGACGGTTGACCCAGGCCCGAAATTGCAAATAATAATAATAATAATAATATTTAAGAAAGAAAGAAAAGCTTTATTTTAACAGTTACTACAGATAACCGGTCTGGGTATAATAAAAAGACTTACAATTACAACTTACAATTTTCTGTAATAAGCACTAAGGAAATGGATCGCACTTAGTGGTTGCTATGGAGAACCACAGCACTGATATTCAGTGTGAACCACTTTGGAGTGCAGTTTTTACCACTATTATTATAATACTTAATTGTATCATATAATCTACCTAAAATCACAAATCAAAAGCATAATACAATTAATTAGCTCTAATACAAAGACGAGAATAATTCTGAAATCAGCTATTAGCAGCCCGAATATAATATTTTCTAGAATCCAATTTTGTAGGAATCGTCAGATATAGAAATCTGCTAGGTGATCTGACAGATGTTCTGCATCTGAACTATTTCAATATCTCTAATAGTATGAATTTCAGTAAATCCCCATACCTACAACGCCACTAATGGGGCTTAAAACTATTCTGTCTTTCAAACTGGAAGTGAAACCAATTGCTGGTACTCAAAAAATCTCATTGAAATCGGTTAGTTGGTTTCAGTGATTAGCATGTAGGAACATCTAGAAACGTGATCTCAAATATGAAGTTTGTTAAAACAGTTAAAGGTACTATAATAGCAATACTATAAAAGTAAGTCGACGCTTGAAAGGCAAAAATTACCAAGCGACTTGTTGACAACTTTACACTAGAGCATTTTAAAGTTTTTATTTTAGAAAAAAAATCTTAAAAATCGCTTTATTAAGCATTTAAACTGCATGTAAAATTCATTGGAATTAAGTAACTATGACTAATAGGCGATTTTTTACGATTTCTTTTTTAAAATTTTAACTTTAAAATGCTCTAGTGTAAAGTTGTCAACATGTCGCTTGGTAATGTTTGCCTTTCAAGCGTCGAAGTGAAGATGCTCAATTTGAACAATGTTACATAGGCCACTGACCGTGAGCGTCGGGCGGGGTGAGGTGAGCGGCCTGCAGGCACTGCGGGTGCGCGTGGCCGTGCGCGGTGGAGTGCGCGTGGCCGTGCCCGTGCCCGTGCGCGTGCGCGTGCGGGTGCGCGTGCCCGTGCGCGTGCGAGTGCGCGTGCGCCGGGTGCGGCCCGCAGCAGCAGCCGCGGCACGCCCACCGGACCCTGACACATACAGAGATTTGATCTTGCCTGCGTCAGGGTTTATGATGTGGCTATAACCTATGGGACTCTTTAATAATAGGTTTTTACTGAGTTAGTACACTCAGCGTTGTGAACTTCGTCTCCACTTAACTTCAGGTGGAATTGTGGGTAAACATTACCTTATATTAAGAGTAATGAATTTACAAAATTAATTAACCTAATTAGGTACTCAATTCTCTTGTAAGTCATATTATAATTTGTAGATACATATATTTTGGTAAACACTCCTACTTTTAATTTTAATTTCCACTATGCCAGCCGGTAACAAAAAAAAATTAATGTTGTTAACAAAATAATAAAAAGTTCTGATATTAGTGATATTAAAAACTTACCTAGTTCTGAGCAGGGGGTTGAAAGGTTGGTTGGTGGCCTCTTGGGGCTCGTAGTAGGGGTGCGAGCGAGGCTCGCTCTGAGGGACTGTCTCAGTGGACGCATTGGTGGTTGCCGGCTCAGTTCGCTCCGGAGAGGCCGTCGTTAGATCAATTACGACGCGCTGTAATGAAATGAAAAAGAATGAAAAGCGTTGTTTCAAGGACTATTGTAGCAACATAGCATTTTAGTTTCTCAGTTACTTGGTAAGCATATCTATAAAATTATAATAATATAGTTTATTGCCATGACAAGTTCACAAAAAATGTGTTGTAGCCATTGACTTAAACAAAAAATGTTAACAAAGAAACACTTAAAGCAGTTGACACGAACATATTAAAGTCAATAGAAGTACTCACAGAATTGGGAGGCTCCCCCAACACTTGAACATCATCATCGGAGCTGTCGGACACCCAGTCGAGCTGCAAGTCCGGCGCCGACAGCACGTTGCCGTCCGTTTGAGTCTGCGAGTCCGACTGGAATGGACACATAGACAATCTGTTTGATATGTGTTTTGACAACTCACTTTATTTTGAATAAGAAATACATTTAAGCCACTTCCATGGCATTTTAAACATCATATTAAGTGTAACTACAGGGATTGTTATTGCTTTACTAAAATACTTTTCCTTTACATTACACTTTAAATATTAATTAGTGCTATATGGCGGGGGTATGAGTGTGTAAAGCCTTTATTGTTTATTTAGTTATTGAGGGGATGCAATGTTGATAATTTCTTAATCTGCTTTTTTCACTTTACCATTACAGACTAGACTTTATACATAAAACATAGGATTACCTGGTTATTGTTTTCAGCTTCGTTACTCTCAGGCAGCGTGCTTGAGCTAGTCCCGGGCTGAGGTTCCATGGGCCGTTGACTACCTTGACAGTCTCCTGCCGCATTCACGTCACAACATTTCCTTGGCTGTCGAGATTCCAATTTCACAGTTACATTACTGACATTTGCCGTCATTTGGCAACTGTGCTGGCTGTTGCCTGGCTCGGTTTTCACATGACTCTGTACTGATGATTCAACTTTCACAGGAGCCATAGGAGTGGTTTGTTGATGATTATCAGGTCTCTGTGGTGACGTATCACATTCCACCTTCACAGTTTGTTGAGAGCCCGGCTCTTCTTTTATTTGTGATGCAGGCATTCCGGGGTTCAATGAGCCGGGGTAAGAATTGTCGGCCATACACCTCCCGCGTCCACACCTCTTGACTCTTGGGTGATGATGATGGTGATGGTGGTGATGGTGATGATGTTGTGCTACGTTGCCGTAGTTGAAATTCGTAGGGCTTTGTCGGTGACAGTCAGTACTATGCTCCACCTGAGAGTGTATACAACCTCTCTGAGGGTGGGTATTTCTGCAAGCGGAGTTGTTATGCGAGCTAGTACAGTTTGATCCAGAATTTTCCTGTTTAACCTGAGTACAGCTACTGGTGCGTGGAACCGCTGTGGTTGTGGAGGCTTGCTGCATGCCAGATGTGTTTGGCAACCTTGAAGCATGTTCTGCATTGTCACTAGCTCCAGAGTTGCTCTCATTTTGTGCATTTTCATCCCCATGGTCACAAGGTTCTGTTTTGATATCAACTCTGGAATTGCCCCCTGGATGTCTGCAATGAGATCTGCTGCTAGATACATCCATATTACTGTTTGTACTAGATGAACCAGCACTTGCATCACACTGTCTTTTATTTACAGCAGATCCATTATCTTCTTCCTCGGAGCTTACTTCTATTAGGTTAGCATTGCCTTCATTCTCTCCCGAATGTCTTCGTCTGGGTGATATGTTAAGACAGCGGCTAGGTCTTTCTAAATTATTTACTGGACCACCATTAATCGTAACACTGTTTGTAATAGGATTGTAAGGAGCACCAATTGTTGGTGGGAGATGTTCAAATGTCATGCGTGTTATACTTCCATTCTGCACCTGCATTGGATTGCTATTGAGATCATAGTTAACAGGCTGCGGTAAATAGTTACCTTCATCATGAGTTGGAGTACCATAGAACGGAGTCACTCCAAAAACTCCAGGACGTCTCAGTGGTGGAGGGTAGTGTGGATAATTAGGGAAGTAGTATCCTCCATGCATAGGAAGAGGCGAATTTGGTTGATAGCGAATGTTCACTGGAGCTGAGATCCTCTGGATATTACTATTGGTGCTGTCAGCACTATTCATCTCAAGGGCGTAATCTGAGTAGCCAGAACTGTCCGGTAAAGGTTGATATTCTTCCGGGACTGGTGTGTGCGAATTCACCGGTCGTGTTACATTCAATTCCAGAAATTGTGAAGGTGACGTTGAATTAACTGCATTTGAAGATATGGCATTCTTTGGTGTTTGTGCATTTCTATTTGTTGAGGTGGCTTCAGATGTGGCCAACATTTCAATATCATCATCGCTTTCAGCAAACAATGGCTCACATTCCATTTCCTCTGAAAAATATATAACATATCATCGGAAAAATCAAAAGTAAAGATAATGTTACATACAATATTATGTAACATATAGCAAGGAATTACGCAAGTAAAACCTTACATTTTTCTATCACAGTTTACCTATTTATCATATTCACCTACTCAATATCTCAATGAAATTTGGCATGTAAACAAACTAGGTTTATTTAATTATAAATAACAGGACTCTTAAAATTAGCCACAGAGCCAGATCAAAATAATTTTGTAATTGAAGTAGTTAGTTATTAGTTTTTAAAAGATGTTTTTAAAAGTAGCTGTTAGTTTTTAAAAGATGTACTAAGGAGCAATCTCACTAGTCATTTTTTATCCTCTGTAATAAACCACCTTTTTAAAAAATAGGCCAAGTGAAAATGGTTTTTGCAGGACCTTATTTTTGAAAGGTACCAAAAACTATGTGGTAGCCAAGAAAAAGGTAATTAATCCCTACTTCCTGTAGAGGAGCTAGCCAGATTTCATTCTTCCATTTTGTTATAAACATAATAATATATTAATAAAAATAAACCTAATATAAATATATTAATGAATATAAACCGAATATAAAAAAAATGGACCGATTTGGCTAATTTTGATCTTGAAATATTTGTGGAACTTCAGGGAAGGTTTAAATTATATTGCTATTTGCTCAAATATGGGTTAGTTACATTAAGGTGTTAGTATTACAATTTGGTACACCATATTCCGCCTTTTATAGCATGCAAAATTTATATACAAAATGGTCAAAAAAAAGTCTAATTACAAAATCTCTTGCATGCATTCAAAAATTTGTCTGTTTCCTGCTGTAGTATGAGGTCCGATCTCTTTGAAAATTTAACAACCATATTAACTTTTTAATGTAACTTTAGCAACATGTCTTTTTTATTTCATAACTGACAGTCAAGGGAGAGAGGGAAAGGGAGTGGGAGAGAGAGAGGGAGAAGGAGAGGGGGGGGGAGGGAGGGAGGGAGGGAGAGAGAGAGAGGGAGAGGGCAATGGAAAAGGAGAGGGGAAATGAGAGGGAATTGGGGGAAGTTGTTAGGCGATACAAAGCTTTCTAGCGCACCAACCACCTACAGTTATTGAAAGTGAAAGTTTTCTCAATAATGCATGCGGTGAAGGACTAGGATAGCTTGCCCGCGCGGACGTTCCCATCAATACCATGTAGGTGTCTTCAAAAGAAGAGTGAATAGGCTCTTACTAAGTTAATGCACTCTCCATTTTGAGCTTCATCACCACTTACCATCAGGTATTTCAGTTAAAAAAATATACAGTTTTAACAAATAAATATAAACGACATATTTGTAAGAAGTATTTTTAAAATGCTGAAATAAAAATAAGTGTCTGTATTATCTAAACAATTTCCTAAATGATTATGTAGTACCTCATTCAAAATTGTTTCTTATAACACTAGTAAATTCTATTATAATGTAAATACTTAAATAGTGATTCAATTATTTATGAATCAATAAGAAAATTACGAATGTACTATTACAAAAACTACCAAAAGCAGGTCATGACTGCTTTTAAGTATACTTAATTCAACACAAATACAAAACTGTAAAAAGACTGCAACTTTATATAGCAGATGAATATAACCATTACTTAAATTAGATATGCTTTAATGTTGGTACCTGGTACCATATATTTGTAATGTTCTGAGGAGTTTCTTTCTCCATTTTTCTTCTTTATCATAAAACCTTAGAAAAACTATAGTAGAGACAAAATATTCACGTTCTTAAGTATGTTAATGAATATCTACCTGTAATAATATAGTTTGGGTTTACATTTCTTTACTTTTCAGTATGTCTGTTAAGCACAGTATACACAAAAGCAATAATGATTATGATGCAGATTTCACTGTTATAAAAGTTATGGCGCAACTTAAATACTGTTAAAAACAGCAGTCATAAACAGAAATTATAGCTGTTTACTTCCATTGATTGCACACAGCAGAAAAGAATATAATTATATTCAGTTACAATATATCAATGTGTGCAAAAGAAGGATAATCAACTCTTAAAAAAATTGAAATTGAAAAACTTGTAACAACTGCTTTAAGGGGTAGTATTTCATCAATTGATTTTTTTTAAGGGTATATATTAAATAGCTTTCATAGTGAGCTACAGTACACAACAACATACACGAGATCTTGTTCTGTTCATGTCTTATGTTCTTTTGGAATTTATGCCATCTTCAACTAAAACATATTTTTATTTATTAATAATCTTTTTACTTTTCATTTAGCTAATCTTTGACCATTGTGAAACAAGGTTGAATGAAAACATAATTTAGAATGAGTTCCAGCTACTTTTAGACAAAAAACATAGGTACCATACTTATCAAACTATACTTAATTAGTAAGTATAAATTACTCAGTGTAGAGTTCTGTCATTAACAGTATGTTTACATGTACCTTATATCCAATTCGTTTAAAGTATATTTTATTCATAAAATACATAATAACGTATACTTCTTCGTACCATTTCTTGGTGGATTGTCAGAAGCCGTCGATGTGAAAGCTGTATCCAGAATAGCCCCCAAGGAAGATGGCCCCGGCATATCCCATGAGGGCTGTTCCTGTTCCTCTTCAAACTCCTTTTCATTTTCATCCATTATAAGTTAGATTTTACGTCTCATATTGTCCTAAACCAACACTATTTTCCTTTTTTTACTAAGTAACTTGTCAACACTAATCTGTCACTGTAAACTATACTAAAACATATTGCAACTTAAAAAATTCGGATCATACATAATTCATTTTAAATTAACAATAGCCCTTATTATTAAGTCCATACTAGTGAAATTAGTGATCTAAAACAACTCGGAAATATGTAATGCGACATTACGATAATCACGACCCAAAATTTGATGTTTTTTGTACAATGCAATCGCAATCAGAGCCAGCCACAGTTTAAAGATATGACACAGATCACAAAGATATTTTAACCGCTCATTTACACGCGCGTGTCGCGGACCGTCTCGTGGCGCGTCCGTAAGCCACGCCCCCTACGCGCGTGTGAACACCACGCGAGCGCTCGCGCGAGCCCCTTTGGCGCGTGCCTATAAAACCGCTCCCGACGCGAGCCCTGCGAGCGCGAGACGCGCCGCGGTCTGGTTCGCGAGCGCCCTGTTCACACGCGCGCGTCTCGCGGATTGTCTCGTGGCTCGCGCGCGCGTGTAAATGGGGTATAATGAATTTTAAGTAGTGAGCCTTAAAGCAAAGTACAAAGGAATAAATTTTAATAAAAAAATAATTTAATGAAAGAAGCTGTAAATTCCTCTAGTGTCAAGCCAGCCATCAGCAACTTAATTTGACATTCGAAATAAAAATATGTACGATTTTAAAATTAAAGATGAAATTGAAAATCAAGAGGATGTGCAGATTGAAAACGAGTCAGTTTTAGTAGAAATTTTACCGCTCATTTACATGCGCGTCTCGCGGATCGTCTCGTGGCGCGTCCGTAAGCCACGCCCCCTATGCGCGCGAGCGCTATCTTGTGTTTACACGCGCGCTGCGTTCAGATGCGTTCGAACGTTCAAGGATGGTGCACGTTGACGTAATACATCGGCATCCAGTCAATTAAACCTTTCTACCATGATTTATAGGCAAGGGCAAGTATTTTGCCTATAATGTAATCTCCACTGAGTATTTTACTATTAGATTTCTGTACATTAGGCTGTTTTGTATGTAACTAAAATGGGGCAGAAATTAGAATGATGAGTTTTAATTTCTGTTCTCGTTCTGGATGTGTGTGTTCTTGTCTTTGTGTGGTGTACATAGCATTCACGATATAGGGATTCCTATTTATATAAATGTTGTATACTATGTACATATTACAATTCAATTAAGTTAAACACATTCTTAACTAGTAACCGCATTCGCTTTGCTTTAGTTTTCGTACAGATCTTTATTTTTTTAAATAAAAAAGCATCCTGTTAGTGAAGGAATTTTTGAAATCGTTCCAGTAGTTTTTGAGTTTATTCATTACAAACAAACAAACAAAGCATAAAAATTTTCTTCTTTTTAATAATAATAATTTGAATATACGAAGTTTTATTCGTAGTAGTTTTAGGTTCATTATCATTATATTAACGTTCAGTATCTTAATTTTATTTCGAAAAATACGAATCCAATAGAACACGTACATAAGGCGCTAGTAGCCGTTGTCGAATGAAACGCGGGCGTGTGAACACCTTTGAAGAGCCCCTTTGGCGCGCGCCCAAAAAACAGCTCCCAACGCGAGCCCTGCGAGCCACGAGACGCGCCGCGGTCTGGTCCGCGAGCGCCCTGACCACACGCGCGCGTACGTGCGCGTTCGCGAAAAACACACACACACACACAAAATCCGTGTAATATTTATTTTTTAAAGCACTTTTTATACTCTGTGACAGCGCTTCGTTCGGACCATGGAAGATATAGAGAAGGAAAGCCATCTCTGTATATGAAAAGTGTCAGTAAAAACGTGTGCAATCAGCCAATTACAGATATCGAATATCTATTTTTTAAGACACTAGCGCCATTCATTACGAGTGACGTTGCGGATGCACTAGACATAACTCAGCAAACTTCATTCCATCTACAACAGCTATGTTCATATTGCAGTCATTAATTTAAAAAAATTCACACTACTAAAAATCTTGTTTTCTCACAGCAGTATTTTGGTTATATTCACTAAAATATTGTAAGTCTAACATTACTAATATTACATTTCACTACGTTACAAATAGTTGAGGTTTTGTATACTGGCAATATGGAGGGTACCATGAAAATTTTTAAATATTTGAACTCAGCAAACTTCACTCTGTCGACAACAGCTATGTTCATGGTTCATATAGCTATTTGTCACACACTAGCGCCATTCAGAAATGGCCATTATTGGAACCTCTTTAATTTTCTGTAAACAGCTGGACACTTTTTATATATACAGAGGTTACCTTCCTTCTACTCTAACTTCCATGCTGTCAATGTCGAAAATGTCAGATGTCATGTTGTTATCTCAAAATAAATAATGTCAATCCTACCTATTTCCCATTTAATTCCTATACATGCATGATGCTGAATACATAGTGATAGAGAACAATAAAATTTTATTGTCATTGGCAGTTTGGCAGTACAATTTAAAATAATTATATATGAAGAAGTACAGCTGATTTCACGTCTGACCTGTAGTCCATTCATCTTGCCATACATGCAACAGCAACTGACAGCTAATTGGTTGTTAAACTGTGATGATAAGTTTTATCGTATCCAGTTTAAGTAGTGTTTTGTAAGTAGTTGTCATTTCTTATTTGGCTAATCGGTCACAGCTGGGAAAAACTGAATTTATCCACCAATGAAATTAATATACGTTCTTTAAAGACGCTGATGAATATTAATATAGGATTATAATAAAATTCTCTGGCCTGTGTGGAAAACCTTGAGTGTACATTTAACCATACTGCTCAATTGCTGGTGATTGAACATTTCTTATTCTATTTGAACTGTGTTATGTCTCTAACTGGAACTATTTTAAATAGACACTTAGGGACTTCAGCCTGAGGAATGTTTTAATAAGTTTTGTTCCCATTTTGGGAATTATCAAAACTGCAATTTTCATAAAAAATATAATTCTAGGTGATGAAAAATGCCCTCATTACTTCCACTGTTTCTGAAAGGACAAGTTGTCAAAGGTTTTGGAAGAGGCTCTAAAGATCTGGGATGCCCGACTGGTAAGTGTCGTACAAAATATCATATTTTTTTTAATACAGAATTATGAAAAGTAGCCATGCAGATGATTCTGTCTCATTAAATAGAATGAAAATTTTAACTCTCCGAAAACTGCTTAAAATTAAAGAAAAAAAAAATTATAATGTTGTGTGAAGTGAAACTGTAGTGAATACTTCTTTCATTGACCTTCATTAATTTACTACTAATTTATCATTGATATGGATGTTGCAATTTACAGAAAAATGCGATTTAAATTCTACAAATTAACAAACTATTCCAAATCTTCATGCATCTTCTTCGTATTTTATTATTATTTTTTTAGTTATGTATTGTTATGGTACCTAATTTTTATGGAATAAAAGTGTTCTCTTTCTTTCTTTCCAAATGTAAAGATGTCGGCTATCTGATAAGAATTTGTCTACGCTAAATAGACTGAACATGAGCAGGAGTACAATGAGTTCCTTGTTGGAAAAATGATAATGAAATGATAAGCTTTTTATGGTTGAGTAATCATAATCATATAAAAAACCAAATGATACTAACGTCCCAACTCAGAGTCATTAACAGTTACTTAAATCACTCCTTAGTACATACAGAATTTGTATGGTGATTCTTTATTAAGGAGCGATTATAGTAATTGACTCTGAGTTGGGGTGTAAGTGAGCAACTTATCTCAACAGCATTATGTAGAAGGCCATAAGACTAATAAATATTACTATAGTAATGAAACTGTACATTTAACAGCCTGTAGTAATTCACATTTAATTAGGACACTGATAACAAGTAACTGAGAGTATTCCTTATGTATATTATGATAGCAATATTGAAGATTATCATTATCTTACATTTATGTTATTCTTGTATGTTCAAAGCAATCACTATTACAATACAACTATCAATAGCATCCTTATCCTTATGAGACCACTAAAAAAATACATTAGGTACATTTGGTTCATTCATGAAGTCGATTTTCGATTATTCCCATGCAAAAAAATTCCCGAATTGAAATTTATTTCTTTATTTTAGAGCAGTAGCACACACCGGGTATCCACTACAATAGTATTAACATACGTAAACATATATTCTACAAGAACTAATGTAAAGATTTGCGTAATCATTGTTCATCATAAGTATCATAACATAAATTCTGAAATTAAATGTTTAAATTTTACGTAAAGAAGAAGATAAGTCCGGATTAGGATAGATTGAGCAATGCGATAAACTCGATGTAGGTACGTAATACGCCTTGTCATGTCTACTCTGCAGTAATTTTATAACACCATCAACATTACAGAATGCTTGCTTACCTACAAGCTACATTTGACACACACGTGTATGTGTACAAGTCGTGTTTTGGCGTATACCTACTAGTTCTACGAGTACTACTCGGAAGCATAGTTGAAGAACTTGAGATGACTCATACTCTTTTTCATGGGGGATTTTTTTAAGATAGGTACCCTAACTTAGAGGTTGTGGTACTTGCAGGATATGCGGGATTCCTACCCATTAAAAACCTCATCGGAATCTTGAATATTACATGCTTTTCTCTGAATTAGTAATAAAACCGGGCAAGTTCGTGTCAGGCCACGCGCAATGTAGGGTTCTGAAGTAGTAAGTTTATAGACTATTACTCATTAACTACTTATGCTAACATAGCCGTGATAGTTTTCCTTGTAAATTCATCATATAACCTTTTTTTGAGATTTTTTCACTTGCCCAACTCTAACCGTTTAGTCAGCAGGGGGGACGACGATACTTAACTATAACCAAAATTAACACTTTAAAAGCCAAATATTTCGCAAATCCCCTGATTCCAAAAATAGTCTTAGACCCTTCATATTTTTGAAAGACGCGACGAATAAAAAATTCATCCTCACGTTACCTGTAGGGGAGGTACTATGAAAAAAAAATGTTTTTCAATATATTTTTATTCTACGATTCCATTACGATTCTGGAGTTTTAATAAATATGTATATTCATGCCAAACTACAGCTTTCTAGCACTAAGGGTCTCGACTCTCGACGGACGGACATGACGAAACTATGGGTTCCGATTTCACTTCGGAACCCTAAACGTACCTATTACAGAATTTTTCGAAATTCATCTCCTAAACAAGAAATAGAAGATGGGGGAGAGCTATCCCGGCACCTCTCTCCCTATCCCAGCACTTGAAATTTCACGGACGGATTTCGATGTAAATTGTTAAATTACATAAACTTCGGGTCATATTGTACAAAACTTTTTGAAATTATAATTCTTTAGGCGCGTTATGAAATAAATGGAAAAAATTATGAGAGTGAAATTTTAAGATTTGTAACCATAGTTTGTAACACGTCCGTGTTGACAAAAAAACGCCGGTCACGAAAAACTGCACGCGCGTTTTTATTTCATTAATTATATAAAAGCTATGTATAAAAGATTCCCTTGGGAAACAGGATTCAAATATGTATGGTTTTTTAAACTTTAACCGCTCATTTACACGCGCGTGTCGCGGACCGTCTCGTGGCGCGTCCGTAAGCCACGCCCCCTACGCGCGTGTGAACACCACGCGAGCGCTCGCGCGAGCTCCTTTGGCGCGCGCCTATAAAACCGCTCCCGACGCGAGCCCTGCGAGCGCGAGACGCGCCGCGGTCTGGTCTGCGAGCGCCCTGTTCACACGCGCGCGCACTCGCGCGTCTCGCGGATTGTCTCGTGGCTCGCGCGCGCGTGTAAATGGGGTATAACCGTTTTGACTCGCAACAAACGTTAGGTACCTACTTTGCTTTATTTGATGGAATACATGTTTTCCAATTTTTTAATATTTTGGAAGAGAAAGAAAAAGAAATCAATTTTAATTTTAAAATGTATTTGTCCCGAAGCGAAGCCAGAGCTGGTTTGTTATTTGTTAAATAAATAGTTAAACTAATAAATCAGTAGGTACTTCACTCAACTGTAGTATCTTATCTTGAATTTATATGGAGTACGTGAATTGTAATGCAACAAGAACACATTTATAAGAAATAATACTCAAACTTGCAATATTAACAAAATCACGTATATTTCAGTCGTAGTTCCAAACATCAATACAATTTTTATTATGACTACAGAACACTCTATCAACTATTCCCCCTAAGTTAAGACACAACAACTAGTTCCCTCCATTTTTTCCCTCGCTCGTCAGTATAATAATTATTTTTATATAACTTCTACTTTAAAACACAGTAAACAAAAATCCTAATAATATCAACACAGTAACGTCAGTTTTAGAATTTAATTACAGTATTTATTTTGCAAGTAAAAGCAATTTTAAACATTAAAAGACATTAATAGTTTCATTAACATTCAAGGACTTCCGTCATACCAGCCTGATTAACAACTTTTTTATTAATAAAAAAGATTGTTTAAGTACTTTGTGAAAAACAGTTATACACATAAATGAATATTAGTTTTTTAAAATATATTAACAGTAATTATTTTGCAAGTAAAGACAATTTGAAACCTTAAAAGATATTAATATTCTTTATTAACATTAGCTAACTTCCGCCATACCACAGACTGCTTAACAACTTACTGCTCACAGATTAAAAAGACCATAAACAAACGTTAATCCAGAACAGAATAGCTAACAGTCGGCCATCCTACCCATGGGTTGCCCCAACCCCATTAGGGAGGACATTACCAGAACATTTAAGATTTTTGTTAAAATTGTATTTTCTCATACACCCATAACTATCCCTATATTGAATTAATTATATCAAGATACTACACTAGAGTAATAATTTGCATACACTTATCCACATATGTACATCATCATATTATATGAATAAATTCTCGTAATGGATGAAGATATAATATATCCCTTCTTTATATATATATAAGTATTTAGGTATTCTGGTAATATTGTCCCCTGTTCGGCCATTCGAGTATGAGCATGTCCACATGCTTTTAAATTAGTCTACCACACTATAAATTATTTAGTTTCAGTCTTATTACTTCACTTATTTATAGTTTTGCATAGATTTAATTAGTTACATTGTTGTTACTTATCATCTTTAGACTTATTTTAAACATTGATAACACAGTTATTTTTGTATTTTAGTATCTATTTAACAATTGAGATCAATAAAATTGCATAATAATGCATAACAATTAGGTACCATATAAATAAGAATAACAAAAGGGAAAATATTGTATTATTGTAGTCCACAACTTAAATTATACAACAATCATAAAATAAGATAAACTCTAAAACATAGAAGATAAAAAGAAATTAAACATTCAAAGGTATTTTGGTATCTATTTAAATTATATTGAGATCAATAAATTTGCATAATAAAACATAACAATCATTATATAAAACAAAATAACAGTTAAAACAAAAGGGAAAACAAAATATTGTATTATTATAATCCACCACTTAAGTTAAACCATAATCATAGGACAAAGTAACTGCTAAAACATAAAAGAATTAAGAAAACATTATCATCTTTACACAATGTGAAAATGCACTGAAGCAAATTTAAATATTTTTATTTTTTTATTTTTATTTTTATTTTATTTTTATTTTTTTATTTTATTTTTTTATTCTTTTTACTTTGGCATCAATTTACTCAATACTTTGTATTTAATTTCACTGGTCAGCACTACACAAATATTCACTAATTCACTTTGCTTCAATGGGTGCCGCTTACCCCGCAGGGTTTCGACCTCCTCCATGATAATTACTCCAACGCCATAATTATGTTACTTTAGATGGGTACCGCTTACCCCTTTGGGTTTCGGCCTCCTCCATCATAATTTAACTAGTTCGTGTAAGTACCGCTCATCACCTTCGGATCTCGGCCTCCTTTACACGACTGTCAAATGTCAATGGGTACCGTTCACCCCTTTGGGTCCCGGCCTCCTCCATTGTCTAATTATTGTTTGCTCGCTTGTGACATCAGCTGATGGGTACCGTTCACCAATGGTCTCGGCCTCCTCCATCTAAATTGGGATGCTAGGTGATGAATATATGAGATGATAGGAAGGGAAAATTATGCCATAATATGCGAGTAAGATCATTCAAAGAGTCAATCCACGTTTATAATTGCCAGTTTCACAACTATAAAATCACTTTTTTTTATATATTTATCTTAATAACTCTCCAGTCTTAAATAGAAAATTATAATTTATAATTAAGTTTCGTCAAGTATGTAATCATATATATATACCACATTCTAATCAGAATCAACTTCGGATTCGCTTTCCGTTGGGGAAGATTGGAACGTTATCCAATTTTTAAGATGATCACCAGGAAAAATATTTTTATACTTTCGTGTTGCGTGTCCATCTATGCTCGATACCTCATATCGATCATTATTAAGAACAGCTGTAATTTTTAATGGACCTCTAAATTTGGGTGCAAGCTTTGTGCTCTTTCCTCTCTCGAAAGCATAGTTAGGTACCATTACTAAATCACCCTCCTTGAAAAACCTTGTAGGTGCCCTCTTCTTATCAAATGAGTTTTTCATTTTCTTTTGATTAAGATCAATAGTTTCTGCCACTGTTTCCCGTATTTGACAACGTTCATTCTCTATATGTTCTTCTGTATTTCTATTTTTATTGCTCAATGAATCCTTCTCCTCTCTATCTCCATTTTCACTCTCCATTTCATCATTATTTTCTAGTACTTGTCTAATTATACCTTCTGACGGATTAGTAGTACGATGACCAAATACTACTTCAGCCGGGGTCTTTCCGATGCCCTTGTTAAATGTGTTATTTAGACTCCATTGTAGTTTAGGTATTCTCAAATCCCAATCTGAATCATCCAAATCATGATTCATTGATGCCAGCGAGTTGAGTATTGTCCTATTGTATCTTTCTATTTGGCCATTCGCACGGGGTGTTGCGACGGCATTCACTACATGTTTTGCACCTATTGATCCAATAAATCTCTTAAATTCCAAAGAAGTAAAACTTGTACCCTGGTCAGATATTATTACTTTTGGACTACCAAAGATAGCGAAAGTGTCTTCAAGCGCTTTAATTGTCGTACTTGATTTTGTATTGCGAACCGCTTTTACAAAAATGAATTTACTGAATCCGTCGATAATTCCTAGTATATAAATGTTACCTCTTTTACTTCTCACGAATGGTCCAAGGTGGTCCAGATGTATGGTATGGAAAACTTCTTTTACTTTTGGGATTGGATGTAAATACCCAGTTTCTTTCCCAGGTGGCTTCTTATTGTATGCGCAATTCATGCATGCTGATACGTATTTACAAATGAACCTCTTCATCTTCGGAAACCAGTACTCCCTGCTTATTGCGTCATAAGTTTTTTCAAATGCGAAATGCCCCGATTCATCATGCCCTATTTGACATATTCTCCATCTCGCTCCATTAGGAACAACCCATTTCAAATTATTACCCACGCGCCTAAATAGTCTGTTGTTTTTCAGTGTGTAATTATTACGGTATTCTTTTATATCAGTCTCCTTTGTTTCCAAAATATCCTTTATATGTTTAATTTTAGGGTCAGTCATTTGAACGGTGTGTAGCCAGTCTTCAGTACGGATGTTCATAATTTCAAGACAAATATCGTTCGAATCAGTTATCGGATTTCGGCTGAGAGCGTCTGCATGTTTCATGTTTAGCCCAGGACGATATTCAATGGTAAAATCATATTCCTGTAGTTGTAGCCACCAGCGTGCAATTCTAGGGATAAGATCTCTCTTACTTAACGAAGCTCTCAGCGCGCTGCAGTCGGTAACAACTTTAAATTCAAGTCCAATTAAATAAATTCTAAATTTTTTTAAAGCTGATACAACGGCCATCGTCTCCAGCTCGTAGGAGTGAAGAAATTCTTCTTCTTTTGTGGTTTGTCTACTATAATAGGCGACGGGTTTTAGTGGGGTGTTTTCATTCGGTTTTTGAAGTAATATAGCCCCCATTCCTAGCTTACTAGCATCGCAGTGGACCTCGGTGATATAGTCGGGGTTATATAATGCGAGAACCGGTCGTGATATTAATTTTGATTTAATAGTATCGAATGCAGCTTGTTGTTCTGGGCCCCACATCCAAGTAACGTTATTTTTGGTCAATAACGTGAGAGGTCGAGCGATTGTTGCAAAATTTTGTACAAAGCGGCGGAAAAAACTGGCAAGTCCAACAAACTGACGCACTTGATGAACGTTGATCGGAGTTGGAAACCTGGATACTGCCTGAGTTTTATTACTTCCGGGACGAAGCCCATTTTCCGAAATTTCGTATCCTAAATAATCTATTGTCGTTTGTAGAAAATAGCATTTTTTTATATTCAGTGTTAAATTTGCGTTTCTTAGTAAAATCAATATGGATTCCAATTTGTCTAGTGATTCGTTAATGTCGGTTGCAGCTGTTAGCAAGTCATCCAGATATGGTATAGCAAGATCGAATCGTCTTGGACCCAGCGCCTTATTAATCATTTGCTGAAAAACAGCTGGAGCATTAACGAGACCGAATGGCATTCGGGTATATTCATAATGCCCGTCAGGTGTTATGAATGCTGTTAAATACCGTGAATCTTCGGCTACTGGGATTTGATGATACCCAGATGTTAAGTCCAGAGTGGTGAAGAATTTCTTATTACTAAGTCTATCTAATTGGTCATCAATGACTGGCATGGGGTATTTATCTTTAACCGTCTTTTTATTTAGTGCCCTGTAGTCTACACATAATCTATAATCATCATTATTTTTCTTCACTAGGACTATAGGACTGGCATATGGAGAATTTGATTCCCTTATAATTTTATTATTTAGAAGGTCATCTACCATGTCACGTACAATCTTTCGTTCCACATATGGTAATCGATAGGGTTTATATGAGACCGGTGAGTCGTCCGATAATTTTATGTGCATCTCCATAATGGGAGTTACACCTAATTCTTCCGGTGCTAAAGCAAAACATTCGCGATATTCATTAAGTATATCCAAAAGGCGCATTTGGTCTGTCATACTGACCGTCTCGCCAACATTCAGCATGTCAAGACTAATATCAGATCTCGGTTTTTGTTCAATTATCCCTGTCTGTTTATTTGACTGGTTGATGCAGTTTATATCTTTAAAGTTTGTCATTGGGCTAAAATTATCTGTGCCAGGAATTATATGCGCCCTAGTCAAGAGTTTGTTCTTTTCAAAATTCGTGCCTTCTTCAAACAAACTGATAGCTATTATATTTCCTTGTCCATTTTGAAGTGTATATATTCCACGCATAAGTATATATTCATTTCCATCCTTCATACAACTACTATTTGGTACAAAGATAGGGCCCGAATATTCAGTCTTAGTGTGTACTTGGATAAGGTGCATACCGTAAAAATGGATATCTTTTGTACTATACAATTGAATTCGTTGAGAAATAGACTCATCTGAATACAGATATAAGTTTGTACTCGTTTTATGCACTACTACTGATGGTAGTTCGGTTAATGTCTGTCCAATCAATATGTCTGTATTAATTAAATGGTCTTCCACTATGAATACTTCAATGTCGGCATTTACCGAGTCTACCCTTATGTTAATCATGGTTCTACCTAAGGGCTCTACACCTTCAGCCGCAAAACCCCGTAGAATAGGTAAATTGAGTCTTGATAAAGGTTATCCCTTTTCCGTGGCTATACTAGCTTTTATTAATGAACATTGGCTCCCGAAATCAATGTAAGCCTGATGTTCCTTACCATCAATTACAACAGTTTTAAAATATTTGCTATTATTATCATTGCTTTGTGCCTCTAGAATCATTATTTGTTGAGATTTTAACGATTGTGTACTAGAGGATGTTTGTGTCGCTGGTTTATTATTATTGACTGACATACCCCTTTGAGTGGAACGACAATTTTCCTGACTATGCCCAAATCTTGCACACTTTGCACATTTATTTAAAGGTTTTGAACATTTCAACGCTGTATGACCTACTTCTGAACAATTAAAACATTTTAAATTTCGGAATCGGTTATCACTAGAATCATTTCTTTTAATGTCTGAGGAGGTAATTATATGATTGGTACTAAATTTTTTAAAATTATGTAATGATCTATTTGATATGCTCCTTAAATATTTTAACAATTCTGTAGGGGTTTGAAAGTTTGACCCCTGTGCATTTAATTTAATATGATTGTCATATATGCCATGTATTAGACAATCTACAGCATTTTTATCTCTAATATCACATATATTCAATAAAGTCATTTTATCGTAGTAGTATTCTTCCAGTGTTTCATTTCTGCGACTCTTGCGTTCTAGCATTTCATAAAGTTTATCTCCATAATTGCGATCATCAGGAAAGGTACTAAGTATACACTCTTGCCACTCTCCCCATGACATATTCACTGAGGATAAGCCCTCATACCACCGCTTGGCTAACCCGGCCAATTTTGGTAGAGCGTAATAAATGGTTTGTTTCTCTTGCCAATTATAAATTGTAGCTGTCTCATTCACTTTTCTTAACCAATCCTTTGCTGTTTGATTTTTCACACTCGGATCAAATGAAGGAATAACATTTTGAGCACCCACAAAGCTATTTGACGAACACTTTTCACTCATCATGTCAATTAGTTTTTTGAATAAGTGAACTTCTGTGCATTCATCCTTGTTTGGTGCTATATTACTTGAAGTTGATTTGTGTGTAGGTTGTTCTTGTTTATCTAGTGTATGAGGCGATGTAGATAAGTACTGTTGGTGATGGGCAAGATTACTTTCCATTTCATGTGAACTACGGCAGTGACTTTGAGATCTATACTCTCTACACTGTGAGGACGATCTACGGCCATTGAGATCACTGGTAGTCCTAGAATTAGCTTGTCTATAATTGGTAAAATCATGCCTCTGATTCTCTTCACATTCTGTGCTTGATGATGAAGATCTTTGACGTCTTCTTTTTGTCTTAGTCCTATGTTTATCTTCATTAAATGCGTTACTGCATGAACGATGCTTAAGTTTCTTCTTCCTTGACTGCCTGTTATGTTCATTTTCCTTATTATTTGAATAACCCGGCAAAGGGGGTGTTAAACTACCTTCATCCTGACTCTCAGAGCGATTCATAATTGTTATCAATCAAATAAGCTGCGTGTTTACTGTACCGTGCCACTTCTGACTATAAGAAATAATACTCAAACTTGCAATATTAACAAAATCACGTATATTTCAGTCGTAGTTCCAAACATCAATACAATTTTTATTATGACCACAGAACACTCTATCAACTATTCCCCCTAAGTTAAGACACAACAACTAGTTCCCTCCATTTTTTCCCTCGCTCGTCAGTATAATAATTATTTTTATATAACTTCTACTTTAAAACACAGTAAACAAAAATCCTAATAATATCAACACAGTAACGTCAGTTTTAGAATTTAATTACAGTATTTATTTTGCAAGTAAAAGCAATTTTAAACATTAAAAGACATTAATAGTTTCATTAACATTCAAGGACTTCCGTCATACCAGCCTGATTAACAACTTTTTTATTAATAAAAAAGATTGTTTAAGTACTTTGTGAAAAACAGTTATACACATAAATGAATATTAGTTTTTTAAAATATATTAACAGTAATTATTTTGCAAGTAAAGACAATTTGAAACCTTAAAAGATATTAATATTCTTTATTAACATTAGCTAACTTCCGCCATACCACAGACTGCTTAACAACTTACTGCTCACAGATTAAAAAGACCATAAACAAACGTTAATCCAGAACAGAATAGCTAACACATTGTAATTCGAAAAGATATAACGGCCCATAATTATTACGTAGGTAGGTACATAGCCACTTGA
Source organism: Thymelicus acteon (assembly GCA_951805285.1). NCBI lineage: Eukaryota > Metazoa > Arthropoda > Insecta > Lepidoptera > Hesperiidae > Thymelicus > Thymelicus acteon. The sequence goes on from OX638233.1 coordinate 7,324,285, forward strand.
GAGATATGGCGCCAGTTTTCTTTTCATCAATAAATAATTGAATTTCATTGTATGATACTTCATTGAAGAATTTGAATTAACATTTAGCATTTCATTCAAAACAAAATATATAATTATTCAATTAGTGTGGATACTAAGAAAGAAATAAATTCGAGAATTTTTTTGTATGAGAAAAATCGAAAATCGACATCATGAATGAATGGACCGAATGTGCCCTATGCATTATTTTTGTAGAGACTAAAACGGAAAACCATATTTCTCATTAAAAGCCTTTCAATGAAACCGGTACGGTGGCAAAACGGAATAAAGGTCGATGCATACGTAACGTGTTTTTACCCGGACGGCCCGTTCTGTCCGGACGGGACGTGAAGTTTTGGAAATATTGTTTCATAGAAAATGTCTTAAGATAGTACATGACATACGTCACGGAGGCACGGACGGGACGGGAACGAGGCACGCACGTATATATTATGTCCGTCCATGTCTCATCCCCGTCACTTCCACGTTACGTATGCAGCGACCTTAAGCCGAAAATCATAGTTATAATTTTTTTTATTCATTTTATTACAAATATCCTTTTCGCTTCGGGAAAAATAGTCCTTAACATTTAATTAGGTAAGGTATCTAGCTAGATACCTAATAGGGTACTTCAAAAACAGCCTGGACCGGAGATATATATTATCCCGTCCTATAATAGATACATTACATAATATGTACGATAGTAGACCAGGTAGGCTGGTAGGGATTTGTTTTGAAGCGATGGCGTTAAGTGACTTTCGAAAAGCGTTTGTAACAAACCTACTTCGAATAAAACTTATTTTATTTCATTTCATATGTTTTTTTGACGAGTCTTATTTGGTAAATAATCGTGGCACTCATTGAAGTTTAATTACTAGTTGGTACTATATTTAAGGCCCCAACTCAGAGTCACTAACGGTTACTTAAATAGCTCCTTAGTACAGAATTTGTATGGTGATTCTTTACTAAGGAACGTTTAAAGTAACCGTTAGTGACTCTGAGTTGGGGTGTAAGTCTATGGTTGGTACTACTTTTTACTGACGTATTAATTATAAAAATAATTAATAGTGAATAGAAATTAATATTAATTGAGTTTCAACATTAAATAATTTATCCATATATTATTTTCATTGTATCCTTATATCGTATTTAAAATTACAAATTACGGCAAAAAGACCCTAAGTTGTCCCTAAAGTGCTCGGGTGCGAAATAGGTAGGTAGGTACTCAATTATTAATCAAAGAAAACAATCGTTATCATTTAGGGGTCGGTTTTCGGAACTGAACTGGATGATAGAATATACAGAACTTTCAACAGAATTAACTTGGCGTCTTTGGCTCATCTTACTTTTTCGTTGAACATAGGGCTGCCATCCGTCCGGGTTTCCTTTGTCCTAGTTTATGGGGAGTCCGGGCTGGGTTTTCAAAAAGGGTCAGGGCGATACTCAGATACTTTTGGAACTAGCCGCACGAAGATGCTGAAATCTGAATTTCGTCCAAATGTTGGGGGTTTTTGCTTGGCAGCGATTTAAGTGATGACAGCCCTAGTTCAACAGGATACACCACAATCATGGAAGCTTTGCTTGGATTCAAGGATAAACAAAAGCCTCTACCAATAATGACTTAGGTACTTAAAATTGTATTTTGAGAACTCCTTATTTCTTGTTTCAGCCAATTATTCCTTGGAAGTAGTTCAATCACTGCCAAAGGATTTAAGTCCCGGAGTTTACTATGGATGGGCTAAAGTTGACGCGGAGCCGGTGTATAAGATGGTAGCCAATATTGGTTGGTGCCCTTTTTATCAGAATAAGCAAATGTCAGTGGTAAGTTATCTGCACTTCGTTTTTTAAGGAAGAACAGTTAACTTACAGTACTTATCCGTCTCATAATTACGGTAAATCATCGTTAAAAAGTAGACTAATGCGCAAGAACCGGAAAAAAATCCTCAATTCCCCTTCAATTCGATACCGTAAAAAGATCCATAGTATCCTATTCTGTTTCAAGAAGGTGCATGCTACAACATAAATTATAAATAGACAAACAGACGAGGCGACCCTTTTTTATTTGATCTCTTAGCATGGCGGAGACTATTTATTAAAATTCATCATTTGCGAGGACACAGCTAAAGAAAGGAGTTCACATCATTATGTGATGCTGTGTTAATGGTAATATTATCTGGAGCACGTCATATTTTGTGATGTGGCACAATAGGAACAGATTTATGCCGTGCCAAGAGTCCTGGGTTCGATCCGAGCTAGGCGGAAATTTGAATGAAGAGTTTGAATTTCTGTTTTCAGTGTGTTCTGGTGTTGTGTTGTCCATGGCATCCACGACACAAGGAATCCTAGTGTGGACCTATTGAGTTTGTAACTTATTAACAAAATTATCATTTTTAATTTCAGGAAACGCACATCTTGCATAAATTTGACAAAGACTTCTATGGATCAAATTTAAAAATATGTGTAGTAGGATACTTGAGACCAGAGAAAAACTTTAATTCCTTAGATGAATTAATAGTTGCCATCAAGCAAGACATTGCGAAAGCCGACACTACTTTGGATGAAGCTGATGCTTTAAAATACAAAGAAAATAGCTTTTTCTTAGATTAATGGTCTCTAAAAGAATGATTATATTAAATTGTTATGTTTTATGTGCATTGGGTAATGCAGTCATATTTGATTAAATATTTATTTTAATGTTGGTTTTCTTCCTATTTAATTAATAAATAAATAGCAAATTTTATTGACCTTGTATGTGAATTCACATATTAAATAAATATATTATTGTAAGTAATGACTAATGAGTCAAAAGTAAAAACCATTTCCAATAATGCTATTATGTGATGTAATGTAATACCAAATATTTGCAAATGTAACTAAATATTTTACACAATAGTTCCAAATACTATCTTAACTGTCATCCTTTCAAATCTGAAATGGAGGCAACTTAAAGGAAACTACAATATATTTTATAATGTATTTGTATTATTGTAAATATTCATTTACAAAAAGGAAATTTCCAAGAATTTTATTATATGTGATATTTTTATAAGATGTTATTTTTATTAGTAAATCTTTTACACAAAAATTTTTCTTTTCAATAAAAACTGGTAAATCCAGAGAAATATCCTGCCCCTTTGAAAAAGCCTTTATTTGTAATGCTTTAAAAAATTCAATGAAATAGTAAAATATCACTTATTCCTACAGTAGGAAATTAAATGCAATCTTAAAATACGGCTCCCTCTCCAGGATAATTAATGTAGGATTGTCTGTGTTATGTTTCTAAACGAAGGAATATGAGTGATGCATGATAGGTTGAATGAAAGGAAGGACGGAAGCAAAGGAAAGGAGTGATTTGTGCAAGATGGCATGATTTGAGATTATGGTGAAGAGTCTGTTATGGTGTCTAAAATTACATAAAGACGAAATAAAAGTTTTAATATATTTTTGTGGTTTTTTTATTTAATTAATGTTGTTCCATTCATTAATGTTGTTTTCTTCTAAATGAACATCCTGAAACAATACAATGAATGTATGAAATTTTGCACTTTAATGTTATCAATAGTCATGGTACAATCATTAAATTAAAGTTATCATAAAATTATCTACCATCTAAATGCTCAATGTTCGAAATGCAACAATGTAAAATGTATAGTCCATATTTAGTGTTATTTAGTAAATAATATTGTGACTACTTTTTATTCAAATATTTATTTATATTATATTAAAAGGACATTAACATTGTTTACTACATAAGACTTCTAGAAAATGGAATAGGTATTATAGAAACTGTATATCAACACTAAAACAGATCACTTCAGATCTTAAAAAATATGTGAGAGAAGTTACAATCATTTCTTATTAAAATAAACAATCATTGTACATTTAACACTATGGTTGTCTTGATACTTTGCGCTCTGGTTGAGGTACCTAGAGAAGAGTAAGCATAAACTACGAGAACTACATCAGACTAACGCTATTTCACAATACTATGAAATGAATAATTTGTGGATTATTAAATGTTTGTATTGCAATGATTATAATGAGTGATCATTTCATAAAGCAGCATCCTTATTATCGTCGCTGCGTGTGCGAATCCGCGTAAGAGCAACTTGTAAAGACCGCGTATTTGCTTTTTGATGATTTTACAGGAGGAAGACAAAACTTAATATCTCAGCGATTTTAATTCTTATTACCAACTGAACTTAACAGCTAGTTAAAATAAAGAAAGTTATAAAGAACTAGCTGTTAAGTTCAGTCGGTAATAAGAATTAAAATCGCTGAGATATTAAGTTTTGTCTTCCTCCTGTAAAATCATCAAAAAGCAAATATGCGGTCTTTACAAGTTGCTCTTACGCGGATTCGCACGCGCAGCGACGTTATGGTTAAGTATCAGTGCTGTCAAATTCCTTAACACAACTAAATATAAATATTGTTGCATTTGAAATTATTAAATCCTCTGTGCTGGGTCTTATTCTAAGATAACAAGAGGGTTAGTGCTAGAACTTTTTAAGTACAAGGGGATAGCTGCATACAACAGTGGGCTGCTAACCATTTAAACCGCAGCAAAAAAAGGTGGATGCATTGAAGTAAAAAGGGGTTTGACTCAAGTTTACTTCTTAAGTTTCTGATTGGAATATTAAACCAAGATTCTCAAGATTCAAACTCTGCAATTGCAACAAAAATTGAGTTTTCTTTTCATTCTAACAATCATTTTTGCCAATGTAATAATGTATTAACTATTATTATTTAGAAACAAAAGACTTAGCTCCGAGTTAACACGCAATAGATTAATGTTAAAGATTGTTATTGCACAATATTGTTATTGTTTGTGTTCAATGTAAATACCTGTTGCACTGCTCACACCATGTTGTGCAACTAGACTTAGGTTTTTTAAAAACTTCAGAATTTTATGTATCAACATAAACTGCATTCTACCAATACACAAAAAAAATATAATAGGTTCGTACCTTCGGTTAGTCTAGCGCGGCCGCCTGTAGGCTGGCAAAGGATTGTGGAACATCCCGCGCAGACAACCACCCTCTGGGCATGACTGAATACCGTTGTAATTTTGTAGCAGCCGGGGCATTTCACGTCCATGAAGTAAGAGTTTGGGTGCGGTACCAGTCTCTTCAACTTGTGCTTCCTCCTCTCAGACGCAGGCGTCGGGTGCAGTAAATCAATGGCGAGCTGGAATGCACGAATAGGTTATTTGTCATATTTTCATCTATCACATCACATTTGGTTGACCGACATACGACCACAATGGCGCGTTCGTGATCACATTTATATTCGTTACAACATTTCGAAGCACATGGAAGATAAGGTGCGATGTCAGGCATTGTAGATGTCAAGTCTGCATGCCATGTGTTTATCTTGTTTTGTGCGTAGTATGAATGTACAGCAACTAATGGCACCATTTCAATTTTAACACAGATCAACTTTAATGCACAAAGATTACAATATCGTGACACTTAAATGTTAAAACTTGAGATATTTTTACTAAAATACACACCGGCATGGTTACAGCTTAGGTTGCCAGAACCGGAAAAGGAAGAAAGTTCTAAATACCAGAGACAAGAAACTTTATTATAGCTAGAGACAGACTATAAAAAAAAAATTATACACCCAGTGGTCTCGAACGTCAAAGTGCGAAATCGGTAGAGTTGCACACTAATATCGGTATATTTCTACCCAAAATCGATATATGTCAAAAAATATACAATATTCAATCAAATTCGATTATTTATCCAAAAATAAACCTACAGACTAATTTATGTACATCAAACACACCTAAATAACAAAAAGATAAAGATTAAAAAAGCTATTAACTAACAGTAAAATTATAAAATATAAAACACATATCGAGTTGTAGGATGCAAGTTGAGCATGTTGCGCGGGCACAACGCCGCGGCCATCGTCGATAAAAATGTTAATTTCAGCCGCCCTCGTGACGTTACTGCAGCGACAATGATGTGTAGTGTGAGTGTTAGAACCGTCCATACGATTAAACAATAATTTTACTAACATGGAGAATATTCCTATTGTAAAATATTGTTTTTACTCATATTTTCTTTGCATTTTATTATTTACTCAAATAATATGAACCAAATTATACACTATCGACACCGCTTTTCGATACCAATAACGTTAAGTTTGCGCAATACTGCGCCCTCCCTTAAGAATCACAAGTGGGAGAGAGAGCGAAATACTCTCTACACCGCTTTCACGTAAAAAATGTAGAGGTGCTTACTGTTAAGGGATTCCCCATTCCCCATATGTAAAACATATATGAAAAGGCTGCCTACTTAAAAATTATGTAAAATATGTAGAAAATTTGGGAGAATTTTCATGTTTTCTCTGAAATCGTGGAAAAATCGTTACATTTTGGTATTTCGGTGAGACAGAGCCCATATCGGTAGAAATATCGAAAAATCGGTAGGTTCGAGACCACTGCCATTGAGCGACACATGAGTGATAAGACCATGGAATATATACTCTATCTGGATCATAGACTTTGTAAAGTCCATTCACAAATCTTAGAGACTAAATTGACGTTTCATGGGTGACCAGTTTCAGGTGCAAATTAAATAGCGATGACCATAAACCGAAAAGTAAATCGGAAAAATATTCGCAGCTTTTATGGTGGGTCGACTATTTGTGTGATTATTGAAGAGTCCCTAAAACTAGTATAAAAACAAGTTAAAGCAACCATATATCCATAATGTATTTACCCTTACTAACTAAATTTAAAAGTTATTTTGCTTACAAGAACGAGTATTTGGTTATGGTAACATTCGTTATACAGCTAATTTTATACTATTTAGCCGAATACTAAATATCTAGGTAGATATGAGTGTCGCTACTAATATGTCACTATTCTTACGACATAGTTTACGATTCAAAAAACCGGAAAAGTAGATCGCACAAATTTAGCTGGTATCATTATTTTGAACTTTGACATTAGTATTTGTCATTTTAGTCTCTAACATTTGTGAACAGGGTTTAGAAGTACCTGAAGTTCGATTCTGACATAACGTCATCGATGACGTCATATCGAAATGATACATTCGACCAATCACAGGCCGGATTGAGGTAGTCCTTCATAATTGTAGGGTGTGGGCAACTTACAAAAATTATGTCCTATTTTGATATAGTTCTTCAAAATGTTTTCTTTAAGTTATTTTTCTGGTAGTAATCATTAGAATATTGAAATAATACATTTTATTTAAATTTCTTCAAAATTAACGAATATAAATTATTGTAAATTGAAAATTAAGGTACACGGTAATGGTAAATTACGGTACATCTATATTATATTTTCATCTTAGATGTTTTTGAACCATTTAAAAAAATCGCAATCTATCAATATATTCTAGGACTATAGATAACATGGACACAATATAAAAATGCTCCTTCATAAATGACGTCATCGATCGTCAGGTACCACTACGAAGTCTATGATCCAGATAGAGTAATATATCCACGTTAAAGTTCGCAGAGTCTATGTTCACAGACGCGCCAAGATACAGCGGCCGTACTGTACTCTGTGGTCAGTCAGTGACAGCAAGTGACAGTGATTCAGTGTCAGTACCTGTCAAAGGGTATAAGTGTTCTGTGGTCAAGTGTCACTTGTCAGTTACAGTGCGCCCAACTTATCTGTGAAATGGCGAAAATTGGAACTAATGCTGCCCCATTCTTAAATTCTTTGTGTTAAAGTCAATGAATGACATTGACATTTACTACGTCTCGAATTGCGTCCCAGTGATTGGTCCAATGCGTTCGACAGCGCCCTCCCTCAGTTCACAGATAAGTTGGTCGCACTGTATCAGCATTGCCTTGGCTTGGTTGCCAATGAATATTGATTATTTCATGTCATTTCATTCAGATTTTAATAATCAATATTTTGTAAATAACTAAACGCGTGGGCGTCTATAGAAGACCCATTTTATCCAATTTCCTCTAATCCGTATAAGTTTTAATCATGGCTGATGAAGAATACGAAGCAGATGACGCAGGTGCAGATTACGACGATATCGCAGAAGAAGATGACAATATTGAAGAGACTGAGGAGCAGGAGGAAGACGGGTACAATGTGCAGTGCGTGCCCGCGGGCCAGGCCGGCGGCGGCGTCGAGAAGTCCAGGCGCATCACCACACGATACATGACCAAATACGAAAGAGCTAGAGTTTTAGGTAGGTATTTAAGTTAGGATACTCAAAAACTGCCTTCCAGAATTTTGTTTTCATTTCCTCGTCACATAGTGTCGTTAAATTACGCTTTAGTTTTCTAGGACCACCTGTATGTTATTGTTATGTGAAATATTTAGGTGGCTGTTTGGTGATTTAAGTGGCCATGTCACAACTCTTACATCTGTATGGAATTTATTGATACATCTATAATACTAACATCAAATTAATGTATGTAACATTGCGAAGCTACCTAATATGAATATTATGAAGTTTGAATAACCATTAAGTGAAAATATGAAATAGGTATATAACCTGTATCTTTGTATAAAATGTTAAATATTATTTTGTTTTTCAGGCACAAGAGCCCTGGAGATAGCCATGTGTGCCCCGGTGATGGTGGAGCTTGAGGGAGAGACGGATCCGCTGCAGATAGCAATGAAAGAACTCAAGCAGAGGAAAATTCCAATCATTATTAGAAGATATCTACCTGATCACTCATATGAGGATTGGAGTATCGATGAACTCATTATCGTGGATCATTAAGCTAATTTTAACTATAGGATTAAAATAGTTGTAAAATAGTGTATTTGTTAATTAATGTTAATTCTCAAAAAAGTCATTGTAAACTCAAAGTTATAAGGTAGTGTGAGAATTCTACAGTAAAGTGAAATGAAATGTTCAGATGAATAGTATATCTAAATCACTGTGGAACTACAACTACTACAATAATTGTGCTTAGTTCTTAAAATCGTTATAGATAAAATTTGATTTTTGATCTACTATAATGTAATTTTACATTCCCATCATAAGTTTCTATTTTAATCAACCCTTCCACATTTTTTATGGTTACTATTTTAATAATTGTATCATCATCAGCTGATATACATTACAGCTCACATTGTTTAAATTTAACCAATATGAATACTGGTTTTCAGAAATGTGAAATGTAAGAACATAATGACTTTTTTTGATATTTCTAAGTATAACAATAAAAGTCTTATTTTAAATAATGGCCAATTGTTATTTCAAATCACCCACTAACCTATACAAGAGTATGCAAACTTATTACTTTATATGCTGGTGTTGAATAATGATGAAAATTATTCAAAATAACTATGATAATGTGTGTAATAATAATAATTTCACTTTTTACTGCACCATAATTATTGTGCTGTACCAGACCCAGGTTTAACTCGTTAGGATCCGCGTGATCGCGGTACCTTTGAGTTCGAACGTGCTGGAACGTTCTCGGTAACCGACGGGTTAAACCAATATAATTCTATACAATAAAAGATTTCTAAATTTCATTCAGTTATACTGAACTTATCAATATTTGTTCCACTCAAAATTGTTTCACATTTGGACATGCAACCCATGTTTTGAATTTTATATAGATATTAAATCAGCGAATCTTCATACATTACATTTATTTTAGAAAAAAAATAGTTTTTTAGGCGATACGAAGTTCGCCGGGTCAGCTAGTTATGAAATAAAATAAAGTAAATATAACTAAACCTTACTTTAGTATAAATACGGTGGTTTTATTTACGAGGAAATTGCAATGTTTTATCAAACATTACAGTTAAAACGTGGTTTAAATTAGCTGCCATCACCTAATTCGCCGACCACGGACAAAAACTTCAAAAATCCCGGACGCGCTGACTGAGGAAGGCAAGAGGCGCCAATAGCCGACAGATTCTCGTTACAAAAGTCGATACAAAAGCGATATTGCAGCGATTTATTCGTTGAAATACTTTTGGTACATTCGTCAATCGACTTTCAACGGCACCCATGAGCGTAGCCAGTCACGGGCTCAGTGTGGGGCAGCAGTCCAAAATAATATGTAACTAGTAAACTAGACAGATGCGCGCTTTTTGTTTTGATCTTATTTTTTTTATGTCGCCTGACGACTGTCGAGGGTAAACTTTCTTACCGCTCATTTACACGCGCGTGTCGCGGACCGTCTCGTGGCGCGTCCGTAAGCCACGCCCCCTACGCGCGTGTGAACACCACGCGAGCGCTCGCGCGAGCCCCTTTGGCGCGCGCCTAGAAAACCGCTCCCGACGCGAGCCCTGCGAGCGCGAGACGCGCCGCGGTCTGGTCCGCGAGCGCCCTGTTCACACGCGCGCGTATGCGCGCGTCTCGCGGATTGTCTCGTGGCTCGCGCGCGCGTGTAAATGGGGTATTACAGAAATGAAGTATTATGGTTGGTACCTAGATAATTAAGTTTTTTGAGTTTGATTACGTACCTTACAGGCTTACAGGTTAGAGCCAGATGTAAGGCCGTTTTAAAACTAATTAAACCAACCCGTTTAAAACGAAAAAAACCGTTTAAAACCATAGACTTAAATATAAACCGAATTCAACCATTTTTTTCGGTTTTAAACCAAACTCACACTTTCGCAGTACGTATTGTAGGTAGGGCATTTCTATTGATTTTCTATAAATTAGGTACCAAATTAAAACAAAACATGACGTTAGGTGAGCTAAAATTACCCATAATGAACCGTCAAACACAGTTCTTCTATTTTTGTAGGCGAGTTTTCAACCGTATAAAACGGTTTATTTGGGGTTTAAAACGGTAAAATTTGGTTTTAAACGTTTTAAATCGGTTGATTTACATCTATAACCCCACCTGCCCCACCGTGGCTACGTCCATGCGACACCGTTTCGAACACGTTTCGAAAGTCAATCGATTATCAAAATGTCGTCGAAGCGTAGGTAGCATGGTAGGTAGATTCAGAAATGTCAATGATTGTTTCTCAATCGGTTGTAAACTTTTTATGTATGTATTCTCACCTTGATTCTCATTTTACTTTGACATCTCTTTCGATAGGATGCCAACGACATTACCTAATTCTATTGGGCCAAGGGTGGTTGGCGAGCTTTTTTTGGGGGCGCCACGTTTCAAATATGTCTAATATAAAAAAGTAAAGATAACTGACAAATAAGTTACGCCTGGACTCTCTAAAAACCCTCCCGGGCGCTACCCAGACGCCCTATAAACTAGGGAAAATCCGGGAAAACCTGGACGGATGGCAGCATTGGTAGCCCTACCTAAAATAAATAAATAGCGAGTAGGTAGGTAGGTAATTAGGTATACCTTCACATAGATTTATCTAAAGTACAGTAACGTACCATCTCGATAAAGGTTGAACGAGGTATGTTAAATTAAATAGATAATTATTTGATGCCAATTGTTTTGTCTATGTCAAGAATGTATAGAGAAAGAAGAAAAGATGGCAGTCATTTAGGGAATGGCAGATTGAAATATTTTCGCGAGTGGTCAGAGCCATGCATGTCGTAACAACTGCCAACTAATACTGAACGCCAACGTGTATTAGTATTAATTAATTTCGAACGACTGTGAGCAACTTATATCAGCTAATTAATTACTTACTTAATATTTTGTAGGACAATATTGCGGCGTTAGGTACCTCCTAGTCACTGGCGGATTTACGATATGTTTGATGTCGCCCTAGGCCCCATAAGATATGCCGCCCTTTTTGCTCTGTGAGGAGGTGATTTTATTGAAATCAAAAATAAGAAATTTTTATTTTTTTAATTATCATGTACTTATCTAATTTTATTAACTTAAATACAACGTTTTATTAATTAATATATAATATTCGTTTTTTAGTTTTAAATTTAAATTATTATTTTGAATATATCTACCGTCTTGGAGATTAATAAATAAAACTTTATTAAATTATTATTTATTACATTTTCTTCTTTCTGGCTTTGGTTCGATCGAAAACGTCAATTACAGTTCTTGTACTAATTATTGAGCTTCAATAGACAATAACGCAAGGGTATTAAGTCTGTCTTGGCCCATATTTGCAATAAAATACAACCCGACCGAATTGTCTAAATTAGCCCTTTTAGCGCTTGGTATTGAAATATCACGCTACGGTAGTACGTGTGACAGAGATTTTTTTTCTTTCTTTCTTCCTTGGCCGGCAACGCATCAGTGATGCGTTTGGTGTTGCTGATGTTAATGGGCGACGATAGCCACTCAATATCGGGTTGATCGTCAGCTCGTTTCCCGGCTATTTCCATTAAAAAAAATCACAAATATATCGTTTGTCTTGGGACATCAGCACATGAAGCATGAGCCCAAATTCTTGGCTCCAAGATTGCTGATTACTTTTTATTTGGTAGTTTCGAGGCATATCACCAAAGATATTCATCATTGCATATCACCTAAAAACAACATAATAATAATAATGGTATAATAATTACTAGACTATTTATAATGAAAATTAATGTTGAGGACAAAATAACATACCATGTCGTTTTGTCCAAACGTAAATAGCAAAGCAAAGCAACAACTCATACTTGTCCCACTGCTGGGCTCGGGGTCTCCTCTCACAGTGTGAGGGGTAAAGGCCACAGTCTACCGCGCTGGCCAAGTGCGAATTGGTAGATTTCACACACCTTTGAGAACTTTATGGAGAACTCTCCGGTGTGCAGGTTTCCTCACGATGTTTTCCTTCACCGAAGCAAGTGATAATTAACTTGTAATACGCACATAATATTTGAAAATTAGAGGTGCGTGCCAGGATTTGAACTCGGGCCCCTCTGTTCGAGAGACAAACGTTCTAACCGCTAGGCTATCACTGCTTTCTTCTTTCTATCACTGTTTTGCCAAACGTAAATAAAAACCATTATTTTTTTTTCTAACATACATTCGTAATAATAAAATCACTAGGTACTATTATAGTTCACCTATTTTAAAGAAAATAATCACCAAATAGCAACTCATAACTCAAAAATCAACTGAAGAAAACCATGTGTAAAATAAACTTTTGTGGGCATGAAACACGTTCACACTCGTTACTCGAGCGCGACTGAGCCAATGGCGCTCGCCACTCGGTATCTCACAGTATTGTAAAAATGGCCGCTGTCACGTGATACAGTGCCGAAGGACGTGCTATAGCCCACCAATTTTGAAATAAGCCCACTATGTCATTTTGTCCATATAACTCAGCAAATAATCAAATCAAATCAAATCAAATCTTTAACAATCCACTATAAAAGTTAATAATTTGCGAAAAATCAGAAAATTATTGTTTTCAAAGTAATATAGATTAAAAAGAAGTATGTACATACATATAGGTCTATTTATTGCACCGACAAATTAAAAGGTAAACTCAACATGTAAAATATTTTATAAAATTTAATTAATTTGAAGCGAAAAAATCCACAAAAATATTTTACATACAAATAATTCTGATATTTTACCGCTCCTAAGTTTTTGGGATTCTGAAAATTTTACCGCCCCCAGAATCATGCCGCCCTAGGCCCGGACCTCACGTAAGCCATCCTAAGCGTAAATCCATCACTGTCTCTAGTTAAAGGAATTCGATATCAACTCTATATAGTACTTTCTACGTTTTGAAATATGAAGATATAAAAATCTTTGTTATTTCCATGGATGCGTACTTATATATTTAATATTTAAATAATTTATTTAGATTTTAGATCATACGAATTTTAGATCATACGAATCTTTGAAACAACGAGAGTTCTAATTTGGGCCCGATAATCACGCAACATGAATCTTGTGTAATGAATGTGTTTCAAATTCAGTTGCGTGTACAATTTTACGCCTCGTAATTTGCAGGGTGCATGTGCTTTTCTTGAGGATGCGCTCGCGCCCCCTCCCCGCGCGCTGCCGCCCTGCCGCCCTGCCGCCTGCCGCCCAGGCGCCCGCTCGCCGCACGCCCGTTGCGCTTGGCACGAGCTCCCGGCTGAATAACACCACATATCACTGAAAGCTCCGCGCGGGGAGCGCCTTGCTCGCGCGCCAGTACCCCTCCGACCAGCGATGCTGTGCTGTCTCCGGAAATAGAGTACGTTCGACCGCCACTTGCAGTGTCGCCTACTTTCCGTTACCGCATTCTACGACCGGTTAAATTGTGGTTAAAACGCAGCGGCCTTTCAGTAAATTCAGTGTCGGCACGATTCCGCCCTAAATTATTTCACAACTTCAGTGGTCCATTTTAACCGCAATTTAACTGACGGTGATCGATGTGAATTGCATTCCACGGGATTGTAAGTCACGTTAGATCACTAGATGGATTTCTATCCGTTAGTGTTCTCAGTTAGATGTGTATCGAATCCGTAGATCGACCGATCGAGTGCGCGAGTGTGAGTGCAAATGACTGATAGCCCGTTATCGGGCTGGACTTCAACAAAATGTGGACCAAGAAATTAACAATATGGAGGTTTATGTTGTGTGTACTGTTCGCGGTGTCGGCGCTGGCGCTCGCGGCGAGAGGTGAGTCGGAGTCCGGAGCGCGCCGCTCTGCGTCACTACGGCGAGGCTATTTTCAGCTTCAACTTGCGTTGAAATTATGTAAAAAAAGCGCGTTTGTCCGCTATTTTTGGCAATAACCTTAGCGAAAATATAAATGACGGTACTTTATACAATTAAATGTTATAGGTAGGTACCTACTGTAGAGAAATGAGATGAGAACACACAAAATATCGCCAGTGTTTCAAGCTAGCGAATGCAGCCAGACGGAAAGCAGCATAGCTACACAAATAGAAATACAGGGATTTGTCGTTATGCGTCGCCATCTTGTGAAAAACGATAGGATCATGACGACATTATAAAAATGCGAAACTGAAATAGGTCACATCATAACTTTTATATAACTCATTTTGTTGTTTAGCATTTGGGTATGACGTATAACAGTTAACACGACAGGCGTTCCTCCAAGTTTTATGACATGTAATTAATATTTTATCACCAAAATATCAGTCAAGGTTGACGAATCCGTTTCCAAGGACCAAAAAAATTATGATATTTTTTGTTCGTTACTTCTACTTATCAAAAATACTTATTTTCTAATTGATATTGTAAAGGTATCTTCAACAATGTAGCTATTTAGTAGTTGTGTCATTCATAAAGTTCTAACCTGGTAACGATTACTCGACTGGCAACCTACGGATTTAGCATATTTAAATTTAGTCCACTAATTCAATGACAAGTAATCTCCAACATTAACTGAGATTATAACGCAGAATGTTCCAAGGTTGAACTTTTAGGTCAGCTATTTTCAATAGGACATTACTATTGATTGAAAGCTTCTGTTGAATTTTGATGTATTGTGATCAGGCCATAAAAATAATATTCAATTGGTAAGTTGCTTATTATCTGCTTATTTATTATTTAATACAAAAAATCAGAATACTTAGATTCTTTCATTCGCAATAGCAGGAACCTGCTCTTTCAGTCTTTCACCAGAAAATAGCTTATTTAAACTTGACAATTCCAAACGAATTGACGTCATTGTTTTGTTTCCGTCAAGGTTCTCACTTCTCATGACGGTCGTGCCACGAAAGTAGGACCTGGATTTTGATGGCAAATCGATCTTTTTTTTTAAATTTATGTCTCAATAAGGGTTGCCAACTGTATTGTAATATATAGTATTGTATTGTATTTCGGGTCTACGTACTTATATACTGTTGAAGAAACACATGGTACGCAAAAATACCATATTTTCGACACTGAAATCTATGACTATGATGTAATTTAATCTAAAAAGATTGTCAACTTTAAAATCTGCACTAGAACAACGTAAAAAAGATACCTTTTTTGGTTATGAAATCAAAAAAATGTTGCAATCTTTGGAAGCAAAATCCCCCACAGAAAGTTACGAAATTCAAAAGATTTTTTTTTGGTATTTATTGATAAATGTTTAGACTGTCTCAATAAATGGTTTGTTTTTAGTGAAAGCAATTGGTTAGGTATGTAAAATCCAAAAGTTTAATTTAAAACTGGAGGTTTCATATAATGACTATGAGGCAATATTAGAAGTTGTAAATTTAAAGTTTCATGGATGAACTTAACTCTGAAATAACACTACTTATTACATAAAATCTTTGCAAAAGTTTGTAGTGTAGTTGTTTGAAAAGTGTGTTTGTAGTGCAAATAAATATAGTTTTTAGGGTTCCGAAAAAAACGAAAAACGGGACCCATATAGGATCACTCGTGAGGCTGTCCGCTCTTTACAGCCAATTTACTTCGAAACTACTGGATCAAATGAGTTGAATTTGGTAGGGGAGAGGGGGGCACATTCGAACACTTTTTAAATAAATTATTATATTTCTCGTATAGTATTACCAATCAAGATTTATTTTATTTTAGTATTACATATGGGGTTTATACTACATATTATAGATGATATTAATTTATATTGACTTGCTAAAGTAACTCAATTTCGTTTTTCTTTTTAGCTCTATTTTGTTCAAATGTGCCCCATCCGCGGGGCACATTTGAAACCCCTAGGGGCAGTTTTGAAAAACCAGGATTAAATGGAAACCATGTAACTTAGAATATAATCCACAGTATATTTATGTTATTTGTATCTAATATTATCATAGTACACTGTCATTTATTTCTTACAATAACTATTAATTGAATAAACTTAATAAAATTCTGAACGGCCTGGGGCAGTCTTGAACAAAGGTAACAAACTTATTTCTATAACCGAGATTAAATTAGATATTCCGAAACAATATTAAAAAGTAATAACATTCATAAGTATCTTAAAAAATATGAAATTTTAAAGAGCCTTAGGAAGATACCTACTTTAAAAGTGTTGAATATAAAATAAACAATCTCAAAAAGCGGTCCTCAATGACTGTAAAGACAATATAAAATGAAATCGCTTCCTTATATTTTCATAAAATAAATACCCATATGTTATTTAAATGTATGGGGTAATTTGAACATTTTATTCAAAAGTGCCCCAGTGATTTTGTTCAAATTTGCCCCAATACCAACCTTCAGAATTAAAAATTTCTAGACGAAAAACTAACTTGTGTTTAATGATCTTATATTTGTAAATACTGAGTCTATAATATATGAAACACTATGAAATAATCACAACTTGATAATAATACTTATGTTTTCAGTAATTTGCTTACAAGCAAAAAAATATTTGTTTATTTTGGTCTCCGTAAAGTAACCGGCAATTTTTTTGTAAAATTACCCTGACGTTGACGGTAGTTGGGATCTGACAGATGTGTAGTTCGGATTTACCAGTATTAAAAAGGTTATGGAGGTTGGGAAAGATAAAGAATGCGTTCATAAATCGAATAATTCAAAACTGCCCCTGTACTAAACTGCCCCCCTCTCCCCTACTCATATAATCTTAAAATCCAAAGCCGAAGGTACAAAGTAAACAACAGAATTTTAAAAACAAAAAATCTGTAACGAAATTAAAATTAAACAAAAACTGTTTTGCTAACTGTATCGTGTGGAATGTCAAATGAAAGGACTTGTTATCAGGATTTCAAATATATTTTTTATTGTTCTACAATGGGTACTTTTAAAATTATTCAAGAAAGAACGGAAATTAAAGCCAAAAATTGAC
Source organism: Thymelicus acteon (assembly GCA_951805285.1). Lineage (NCBI taxonomy): Eukaryota > Metazoa > Arthropoda > Insecta > Lepidoptera > Hesperiidae > Thymelicus > Thymelicus acteon. The sequence continues at coordinate 7,341,881 of OX638233.1, forward strand.
CATTCCCCAATGCCGTCCCCCCCCCCCCCTCCCGAACTACTGACGCTAGAATTTTGAAAAAATACAGAGAATAGTTCTTTCTTTAAATATTACAGGAAAATTAATAAGAAGTCTTTAATTATGTTCTAAAGTCTATATGGTAAAAATACGAACAAACTTACATTTTCATTTGGTAAACATAATTATTTTCCCATACTTACATTGTGTATGGGAGAACATGTTTTTCAATTACTATGTTAAATTTGTCGATTAAAAAACTCATTATTATTAAATAAATGACCTTACTGTGGGCTGTGGCCACCCGAGTTTAACTCGCACTTGACCAATTTTTATAATAATCTAAATTTTACTAACAAAAAATAACCGACTTCAAAGTCTCAAAAACTACTTGTCAGATCTTGTTCAAATTTATGTGGGACCACATGACAAGCACCTGCTTTCGATTAAAAAAAGAATCATCGAAATCGGTTGGCATGATATTGAGTTATTCGTCAATTTGTCGCGCACATCTTAACACAAATTTACGACTTATGTGGTTTTCTCATGGATGCCATCGTCAGATCTCAATAAAATTTATGTGGGACCACATGACAGCCACCAGCTTTCGATTAAAAAAAGAATCATCAAAATCGGTTCGCCCAGTCCAAAATTCTGAGGTAACAAACATAAAAAAAAATACAGTCGAATTGAGAACCTCCTCCTTTTTTGAAGTCGGTTAAAAAATACATAAGTAACACATAATATATCTTTGTCTAATTTTTGCGTTTTCCGTAAAATACTATTTTCTTTAAAATGTACTAAATTTTTTATAGCTTCGTCTGAAAAATACTATATTTTGCTGAAGAAATGTTGGCAACCCTAGTCTCAATCTCTCAATGTCTCGTAACCTAATTATGTATGTATGTCATATTTTATGAACGTGCAGGTTTACGATCGTCTACACTCTACAGTCTACACGATCGTAAACCTGCACGTTCCTGACCCTACCCTTTCCTGAGTTTCTTCTTTGTGTATTTGGATGTACAAATGGCGGGAAAAGAAAAGAAAGGAAATTATACTCTTGTGGCCATTGAACACGGACGTAAAAAAAGATCGGACGTAACCTTGTCTAATCGAGAGTGAAGCTGACATCTGACAGCTCGCTTACCATGTGTACGTAATTTTGTAATTTTTGATTCGCGATGGTGTCAATGTCATATCAGGATGGTGTCAATGTGTAGGTGTGTGTCAGTGTTGCCAATGCATATTTTTAGGCGGCCGTGTACACTGTACATTAGATAAAATTGCCGTGTTTATATGGAAAGAGATCAACTGTGGGCCGTGTCCACAGCTGCCAATTTGTGAGAATCCGTAGAATTAGCCTATGGCTACGGCCATAGGGCGTAGGGCCGCTGTAGGCCGTAGTCTTTGTGATTCTTTTGGGCCTGAAAGCCGTAGAACACGGTAATTGCCGTAGCATTGCCAACACTGGTGTGTGTACTTGTACGAATAGAGAGTTGGTGTTACTATGGGTGCTTCACTGAATTTGTTCTTAGGATTACGTCCATCTTTTTTTTACGTCCGTCCATTGAAGTAATAAGTACACTTACAACCATATTATTCCTATATGTATGCTTGTAACATAATAATGTAGAATTATTTGCTTATTTAAAAACTGTTTTATTGACAATAATTAGTAATGTAATAATAATTACTAATGATTACATACGCATCTACCCACGCTTATGCTGTTAGTCATATTATAGTGATTGGTTGGTCATTAGACCGTCGCCATCTCTAGTATTAAACCAGGCGACCTGTTATCGACGTACTTCGATATATTTTAAAAAGTGGCGCGCCCCAAAAAAGTGTTAATCCAAAATTAAGAAATAAAATTTATTTCTTTTCCTTTATTCTCTCTTTCTTGGCCGGCAACGCATCAGTGTTGCCTTTGGTGTTGCTGATGTTCAGGGTCGACGATAGCCACTTACCATCACATGGATCGTCAGCTCGTTTGCCGGCTATTTCCATAAGAAAAGTTCCGTTTCTTACGTGGATATTCACATTGTTGTTCACTTTAAAGGGTATGTTTTCTGGGATGCCTTCCTCCTAACACCTCGGCAGCAAACTCTCGGAAAAATGTTTACTGGGCCATGCAGGCTGGCAATCAAATAATGCAAAAACATGCTCTTTTATTAAGTATAACAGAACAAAATAATAAACCTACATATTATTTACATATCTATCAATGGGCCCTAACAGCGTATAAATAATAAGTTTATTGGGATAGTCTAACTAAGCGGTAGACAAGTAAAAAAATGTTGTAACTAAACGACAAACGAACTGACGATCTACCTGATGGTAGTGCACTGGCCAACGTCACCCATGAACATAAGTAACTGCAGAGGCAGTATGATAGATAGGTACGTAGACTACGTAGTGGTGATCGGTGGAAGTAAAAAAATGCTGAAGAGCGCCAAAGCGGATAGTCAGTCTTAAAGCGGAAAAGAAGAATAAATAAGACGAACGGAAGTTAGTTAGTTTTTTGCGATACCAAGAAGGACACAACATAATCAATGAGACGCTGAATCGTTCAGCAGGCAAATTAACCTTTACCGGCTCAAAATCTATGCATGCGTCTCATAAAATGTATGAAGATAAGAAATTGAACTGGGAATGTTCTTGCAGTGTCATTTAAGCGAGAAATACAGAGATGCACATAAAAATTTGCAGGAAGTTGTATTTCCGGAGAAAGTACCTGCGTTTATATGTCAACTCTGCGGCACGACAACTAATTTAGATGTAACCGTGGGGCTTTTTTTTTGGGGCTACATCAGGGATCAGCGTAGAGCCCATACCGTTTCAACAATGGACGTCTTTACTTCGGATATTAAAGAGGAGGCGCCTTGGTGCATGCTGTTTGCGGATAACATTGTATTAGTAGCCGAAAAAGCCCCCGGGATAACGGTTGGAGAGTGTTGGCAAGTGAGCAGAACTAAAACTGAGTACATTCTGTGACTACGGTCCTGTGCCTATAACTCTCAATGGTATGACCTTGGTAGTCTGCCTGACTTTCCTGTACCTGGGGTCAGTCATTCAAAATAATAGGAAAATGGACCAGGATGTCTCAATTTAAAAAAAGTTTTAATATGTATTAAAAAAGTACATTTATATTACATGTTTGACAAATAAATAGGGAATCTTATACCGACCATAGAATTATATGTCAACTCTAACAATAAGAGTGACCTTGACCTCAATAGGATAAAGATTACGGAAGTGTGTTAAGATGTTACCAGGACATGGTGTTCCGTTTGGCAGGCTATTTAGGGCTATGACTGCTATGAGCAATGCTCATGTGTGATCATTGTGATCAAAAATAAAATAACTTCCGACACTTTCAGTATGCCAAGTTGGATCTTGATGTAAATTTATTTTTTATTTAAACATTTTTACGTCACTTTTAACAAAAATCAGCCAAGTGCGTGTCAGGCCACGCAATGAAGGGGTCCGTATATAGTTCATCGAATATTAGGTACTTATGATATGAACTACTTAAGCTACCTTACCGTGATGGTTTTCCTTCCTACTGCCGTGAACTTTTTCACACGTCTAACACCTATACCTACCATTTAGATGGCAGGGCGGAATGACACCTGAACTTGACTCTAACCAGAATTAGCACTTTAAACCTGGTGGTAAAAAATGGTCTTTGTAGACCTGTGCAACCCCATGATATGGGGTAGATGAGAAAAAAGTCATCTCCACTTTAACTGAAAAATTTAACGTAGGTAATGTCATGCTTGGTAGAAAAATATGAGCTTGACGTTAACGTTCTTCGGAAGGTTTTAATTTAAGCAATATTAGTCAGCTAGACCTTCCAGAGTTCAAAGGCGGGAAATTAACTCTCGAAACCGGGGTTCTATATAATACCAATAGACATAATTTTGACAATACTGGTAGGAGTCAGTCTCGAATCTCTTATTTGAAAGACTAGCTAGATATAGATAGGTTCACTTAAAAGTAAAACGTTCTAACTAGTGGCGTAGCTAGTCCTATATTAAAATTTTGTCGAGAGGCCCTCTCGACTCGAGAGTAAAGATCTTTCTCAAACGGAAATTTAAAAACTAGTGTAAATTGAAACAAATATAATATACCTATATCGATTAATAAACCATATACAATCAATACTCTAAAATTTTACCCTGGAGGCAGCTCAATTTTATTTCGGGAGATCCGAACGCGAGCGCAGACTCAGTAGCCGAAGTGATACGACAGGGCATGGAATGTTTTATTCGTAACTCTGTCATATCCATCGGTGGTAAAAACCAGGTCTGGTATAGTAGTCCCTGTATCTCGGCGTCTAACCAAAAGCATGCCGCTTATGCCGCTTGTAGATTTATCCACCCCAGGGCTTAATACAAAGCTCAACGCTGCCTCCCAGTCAACAACTGTAGGTCACTACTGTAACTACTGTAGGTCATCTTTTCCACGACTGCGTAAATCAGACGACTCCGTGGTCCGAAAAGGAGAAAGCCGAACTTCGTGGCATCCTTTTTGCCGCCAACTCAACTCTTGATGATAGAGAGACCACACCGCCTAACACCCTGCGGTGTGAGAGCTCGTTGAATGATATACATTACTTTTTCCCAAAAATCTGTCAGAGAGTTCTATATAGCCCCTTGATACCAAGAAGTTGAGAGGACCAGACGGTATTCACGTAGTGGTTATAAATTTATTCACGAAAACCTCCAACTATTATTTATTTGTGAGTTTTTTAAAGTAATTTATCTCAAACGCTGGAGAGAGGGATTTCTGCCCCGGTTCGAAAAAATCGTACATCCGTGGCTGGTTGACTCCCCGTCTTAACATGCTTATTCTCGCTATCTTATGACAATATGGTTTTCGCGACGGTCATTCAGCTGGTGATCATCTAATTTATTTTACGCACTTGTAGGCACCGTCAGGCTTTTGATCGCAACGGGGAAGCACTGGCAGTCAGCCTAGATTTCGCTAAGGCCTATGACCGGGTCTAACACAGGGGGGTCTCACGAAGTTCATCTTATGGTCACTGTGAGAGGTTATGCAGTTGGGTAGTTAGCTTTCTATCTGAGCGACCTATCAAGTTCGTAGTAGATGGTTGTTGCTCAGATATGAAATTTACAGGTTTCTGCTGTTTCTGCTGGTGTTCCCCAAAGGTCTGTGGTATTTCCTACACTGTTCATTATGTATATCAATGACATGGCATGAGTGGCAACTGTTGCTATGCACATGATGGCACAGGGGGTGCCTACATAGGCCCCCTTAATCCTCTCAGTTGCAAGTGGCGGATAGCAGACTTAAACTTGTGTCTGAAATCGAGAACTCTCTGGAGCAAGTCTCGGAATGGGGTCGACTTAATTTAGTCGAATTTATCCCCACGAAGATACAAGATGGTGCGTTTACCACTAAGAAAACCCGATTTGTCATAGCGCCTCAATTCCAGGGTACTGCGCTCACCGTCGTCACTAAAAGAGTTATGTAAGAGAGTACATATATAGACGCTGGTTGCCTAAATTGGCTAAAACAGGATGTTTAAATTAAATACTTATTTGTACTTAAATTTTGACCAAAGTTGGAAACCACTGGCCTTGTTGAAGAGTGCTAAGATATGTTTCAGAAATTAATTTTATTTAGAATGACATGAAATAAAATAAAACATCTGACAATGAGTACATTTTCCAAATAGCTCACAATGATTCCAGTATTGCAGAATAAAATAATAGTAATTCTACCCATATTTTATCACATTTTATTTCAAATGAACTTTCTATGGCCGGGTTCCCACTACGGGCACCGGACAGAGGTGTTCACATTACACCGGATCCCACATGAAAATCGGACAGTCAAGTACTCACCTCAGTTGAATTGCTGAATTCGGACGTGTGCCGGCAAATTCGTTCACATTACTCCGGTCCGGTGGTTTTACTGGCGCCGCGGCGCTTCGCAGCCGGCATTTTTGCCGGACCCAGGATAATGTGAATTAATGAATTGTACAGCCACTAGCCCTATCGGCAGTTTTACCGGCTCGGCAAATCTGCCGGTTCGGCGTAATGGGAACCCGGCCTATCATCTGCGTGTGTACAACTAACTGTACATTGACACATGTCTACTGATCACGAGCTTTATTAAAAATCGTTCAAGTGCGTGTCAGACCACGCGCAATGTAAGGTTCCGTAGTTATAAGTTTATCCACTACTATTCATTAACTACTTAAGCTAACCTAGCCAAGTAGCCGGGATAGATTTACACATGTGTAGTTTTTGTCGGTCTTACTCAACGAGAAAATCATAATATTTTTGAAAAAGCTTTTCGACAATAATCTACAATATGGGGTAGATGAGAAAAATCATGCCCATTTTACCTGTAAGGGAGACGTGTGCCCTGAATTTTTTTAAATAATTTATTTTACCAATAACTACCTAATACCTACGTATGTACGTCTATGACAAATTACAGCTGTCTAGCGGGTCTCTGCGCTATGCTGCGGATAGTGGTTTGAAGCTGAAGTATCTATATGTAGAAACTTCCGTTTACGCTTCCCGCCCACGTCCGATAATAATCGGTGACCGATTTGTTGTAGGAGAAAAATAGAACGTACTGATAGCAATAGTGCACACGTCCTACAAAAAGTCGGTCAGAAATAATATGGCAGGAAAAATCGGGCCGATTATCGGTCCTACAAAAAGACTGACGTGGGCGGGAAGCCTTATAGATTTATTCTTTATGTAAAAAAAGTTTCATATTTTTTTATTTTTCAGCCGATGACGACGTACCTTCAGAATCACAATGCCGTCCATATATCGAAAAAGCATTAAAAGAACTCGAATCGGGAGATCACGAAACAGGTATTAATTTTAAACTTTTTAGTGTCAGCATTTATGCGAAGAATGCTGTTTTAAATGTTATTTTAGATTACTACACATCCGGTGTAACACGATGTATACGTATTTGACGGTCGCAAGGTCTTCCAGTATGCCAGCAGTGGAGGCTGAAGCCGCTAAATTATCTAGTCTACTAAAATACTCTGCCAGCGAAAGCGTACGACAGTGATGTTTCTTTAATTTATATTTTTTCTCTTTATATTATAACTTAGTTTTACGAACACAATCGTTTTCTAAAAATATGGGTTTGATATGATGTGATGAAAATGTATAATTTCGATGTAGAATTAATATTTATTGATTTATCTAATTTTCAATGTTCCTGAATAAAACTTCAAAAATAGTGTCTCAACCATAGAATATTATGGGGGTACATCTACACGTACATGACGCAAAATGATGGATGTGTTCTGGGAACTATAAATGGTATTTTTACTATGAAATTAAATTGTTTTTTTTTAAAAATACCTTTAAAACAAGCTTTTAAACTTTTGTGTTTATGCTGTTCGCTGCTGAAGAGTTCTCTCATCTGGGCTCTGAATATATATGTATAATACATATACTATATAATATATATAGGTATATAGATATATATAATATATGTATATATATTATATCATACCATTATCATCGTAAATGCATCGGAACGCATGTCGTTGGAACCAAAACAATTTGCGAAATTTCTACTCTGTAGGATGAGAGCAAGTAGTTTTAATTCAGCTAATAATAAAGCAAGTTAAATAAAAAAGCTTCTAAAAGGTTCAAACTTTACCTAAAAGCTAAAACCAAAACGATCTGACGATCCACCTGATGGTAAGTGGCTATCGTCGCCCATGAACATTTGCAACACCAAAGGCATCACTGATCCGTTGCCGGCCAAGAAAGAGAGAAGAAAAAGAAAGAAAGAACTGGCTCTCAAGCCCCCAACCGGAACACGACGAGTTGTTTGGCTGCTGACTCATGCTCAAGACTGGTAGCTATCCAGGCGAACCCCATGTAGAAATAATAACAGTAACAATGGTATTAATTAATTAAAATCAATATTACCAATATAATCTCTCGAGGGGCCTTACCACCAGCGGGCCGGATTTAGTCGCCTTTTACGGCACCCATCCGGCGTGGTATTGGGGTTAGTATTGAAATGAAATGAAATGAATTTTTTTATTCGAAGTAGGTTTGTTACAAACACTTTTCGAAAGTCACTTAACGCCATCGCTTCAACAAATCCCTACCGTGAGTGGTCCCGGGAGAAGAAGCGGCAAGAAACTCCCGCGATAATTTTTTTCCTACTCACAGTTACAGACAGCACTTAATTCTACTTATTGCAATATTTAATATAAAAAAAAAACTCATGTCCAAGCAGTCTTGTCATTTAAATACTCATCAACTTTGTAATATGCTTTCTTCATGAGAATACCTTTTACATGAGTTTTTAATTTACAGTATGGCATTTCTGTTAATTCTAACGGGATTTTATTATAGATTTTTACACATCTACCCATGAACGAGCCACCAGTTTTGCTGAGTCTAAAACTAGGCACAATCAGTCTAGCCTTATTTCTTGTGTTAATATTGTGAACATCACTCTTTTTAAGAAAAGTATCGAAGTATTTTTTAACATACATAATATTGTCCAAAATGTATTGTGAAATAACAGTTAGTATATTTATTTCTTTAAACAATTCTCTAAGAGAGTCCCTAGGCCTGAGGTTGTAAATAGCGCGAACTGCTCTTTTCTGTAATACAAAGATTGACTCAATATCTGCAGCTGAGCCCCACAACAACAGACCGTAGGACATTACACTGTGAAAGTAGCTGTAATAAACTAATCTTGCTGTTTCTACATCAGTTAAGAGCCTTACTTTCTTAACAGCATAAGCAGCGGAACTGAGCCTCCCTGACAAGGCTTCAATATGAGGACCCCATTGTAGTCGAGAGTCTATGGTAATGCCGAGAAATGTTGTAGAATTTACTAGTTCTAGTACTTCCTTATTTAGGACAATTTGAGCTGGAATATGTTTCACATTAGGTAAGGCAAATCTGACACATTTAGTTTTTTTCGCGTTTAACATCAAGTTATTACATGTAAACCAGTGTAATACTTGCGAAACAGTATTATTTACGTCGTCATAACATCATATTCTAAATCTATACGGCGTAACATTATTAATACGGATTATTTAGTCTGGAGTTAAGCTTTATACCCAAGATGTATAGCCGTTTAATCTCGATCTCAGCTATTAATATTTGTTATGACTTTTCAGATTCAGAAGAAAAAGACAAATCCACTGAAGCTAGTATTGATGTAGATAGTAAAGAGGCAACTTCCGCTGAAGAAGGAGGTGTAACAGCTGAAGAAGGAAGCCAGGAGGATGACGGCAGTAAAGAAAATACAGAGGAAGAGCCATCAGTAGAAGTAGCAGACGAGCCATATGTATCTCAAGCATCTCATGAACTCGAAAGCAATCAAGTTGAAGATGACTCGAAAGAGGATGCAACGGCAGAGGAAACCGCAGAAAGTACTGAAGAACAGGAAGATGCCAGCAAAGAGGATACAGATGGAGACAGCCAGGAAAAAGCATCAGCTGATGAACAAGAAACCGAAAAAGGTAATTTATTATTTTTATGAAAAAAACGTTATAAATAGTATCAATGATTATTTTTCCGACCCAAATATCGACCAATAGAATTGCACCATTCGACGTCACGTGGTACAACCTACATGGTATTATACTGATAATTTTTTGAAAATTTTCTCTGGTAGTTGCTATATATAAAAAACAAAACATGATCCAGTCAAATTAACCACACGTCAAACTGACAGGTTGAATTCAATTGTGAAAATTGGAAAAATAATCCCCCGAATACCACACGAGCTTCAAAATTATCTGGCATTTCCCTCAAGGTTCCCTGCAAACAAATAAAATCGTCAAGTTTTTCAGGAAAAATCACTCGCGCTTCGCGCTCGTGATTTTTTAACCTGAAAAACTTGACTCCTTCATTTGTTTGCAACGAACCTATCGGGAAATACCCGATAATTTTGAAGCTCTTGTGGTATTATAAGTGACTATTTTATAAAGAATGAAGCAAACAGGTGTGAACTCTACCTAGTTTACTTTTGGCGGTCCCGTTTAGTCTTCATCACTAGTTTAGGAGACCAGGAGTTAAAAATTAGACGTTACATAATAGTGTTTTGGTAGGAGTATTGGAAAGGTAATTCAGTTAGTTTGCGATCTTATTCATTGTTGAACGTAGATGGATAACTAATATAATTTAACTAATAAACACACAATTTTTATTCTTTTCAGATAGTGGCGAAGACACTGGTGAACAAGTTGATGATGATTCTGGAGAAAACGCACAGGATGAGCATCAAGACGAGGGAGATAGTGGAGAAGCTACTCCGGATAGTACAGAAGACGACACAGACAGTAAAGAAAAAGGAGAGCCAGCTGCGAGCCAAGAAGAAGAAGAAGATGCTAGCAAAGAAGCTGATCAAAGCGTAGCAGATGCAGAAGATCAATCTGAAGAAGTTGCCGATGCGTCCAAGGAAGAGAGTGAAGAAGAAGTTAAAGGCGATGATGAGGATAGTAAGGAAGAAACAAAGGAAGAGGATGATGGATCTCAAGAAAAGGCTGATTCTGAAGAAACTGTTGAACAAGGTGGTCCTGCGTCTCAAGAAGAAAAAGATGATACTGATTCCAAAGAAGAAGAATCTCAAGACAAATCCGGTGAAAAATCTGAAGAAGCCAAAGAAGAATCTGCGGAACAAGGAGAATCTGTTGAAGAAACCGCCGCTGGAGGAGAGGAGGATGAAAAGTCAGAGGAAGCTGAAGGATCTCAAGAAGAAACTAAGGAAGGTGATGAACAGTCTGATGAAGCTGGTTCTGAGGAGAAATCGGAGGAAGAAGAAGAAGGAACTCCTGAAGAAGATTTATTGAAGGTAACATTTAAACTCAGTACATTAATAGCATCTGAGTATTTGATGAATTTACCTCCAAATAAATAATTATAGGTAATTTGTTATTTACATTTATTTTTATTTGGATTTTTACTTACAGACGTTAGAAATACCTGAAAACTTAAGATCACGTGATCACATCGTTCAAATCTTAAGACTGGATGAAGACGCAAGTGAATCTGAATTAATTATAGAGCGATCGGCCGACATTGTCCTCAGAGATTTAAAAAGATTGTATGAAAATTCAATAAAACCCTTAGAAGCTCTCTATAAATATCGAGACTTAAGCAATAGGCACTTTGGTGATCCTGAAATATTTTCTAAGCCTCTAGTACTTTTTATGGGTCCTTGGAGTGGCGGAAAATCTACTATTTTGAATTATTTGACTGGTTTGGAATTTACGGAATGGTCCCTAAGAACAGGTAATTTTATTTTTCATTTCAAAATGCTAATGATTTCATTAATTTAATAGTTTAAAATAGAATTCACGAGATAGATGTCACTATTACTTCAAGGTGCTGAGCCTTCTCCAGCTTACTTCAATATTCTGATGCACGGTAAGGACCCGGAAGTCCTGGACGGAACCCAGCTTGCTGCTGACTGGACATTCTCTGGATTACAGAAATTCGGTCAAGGACTAGAGGAACGACTAAGGGGGCTCAAATACCCCAGCAAGTTGCTTGAAAAAGTAAGGGACGTTTTTAACTTTTACTCTATGTAGGTAAACAGAACAAGTAATAAGTAATTAACTTGAAAATGATAAGTAATTAAAACAATTAGATAATATTTGTGTTTATTTTAGGTCAACATCGTCGAAATTCCGGGAATATTGGAAGTGAGAAAACAAGTATCACGAGTATTTCCCTTCAACGATGCCTGCCAGTGGTTCATCGATCGCGCAGATATTATCTTCCTGGTGTATGATCCTTCTAAGCTTGACGTTGGACCAGAGACGGAGGCTATTCTTGATCAGCTTAAAGGCAGAGAATCTCAGGTAGGTACCGTGCGGGAGCTCAATATTTTTGTGGGTAATAAAATGCACCATGAATTATTCAACTGTCTGCATAACCTGATAAAATAGCCATTAAGTAATGTTACCGTAGACTTCCCGGTAGTATTTGGCAATCTTTGCTTCTACTGCTGCTAGGAATCCTGCTCCTAAGTACGTGAAACAATTCGTCATTCTTAAACAGTGGCATCAATGCGTTATTCTATTACTTGGCAACGTCTTCACAGTCAATTATCAGATCGTAAATTCATACCTTCCAAATATAGAAAGCAATGTTTTAATCTCGTTGATGGATCATACGGCATACCACTATTAGTTTTCAGGTATATTTATAATTGATGAAATAATACCCTTAGATAAAAGATCTATTTTTAATATACCTATTGCACAATAATATATTTTTACCTCTTGGCTAAGTGGGCCAAAGAAATCGAAATAAATTACACTATGTGTACTTAATAAAAACAACAAAAGAGGTTTTATTACTTCCTTGTTGGCCGGCAACACGTTGGCGAGATCACTTACTATCTCTATCATTTGCTTATTTTTGGCTATTTCTATTAAGAAAACTTTAATATAAATATCATTGCTATCGCCACTGCATGGGTACCTTACGCCCGTACTATACGGTTACTTTAATCACTCCTTATTAAATAATCACCATACAAATTCTGTACTAAGGAGCGATTTAAGTAACCGTTAGTGACTCTTGAGTTGGGGCAATACGCCTCAACTTGTACCTACTGTTAGACTGTATATAACTAATCCATTCCAATTTCTTATTAATATATTCTTAAATTAAAATTTAAAAACTCCTGACAATTTTATTTGCATTAAACATAGCTAAAACACTCGATTTAGTCACCTTTCAAACAAAAAAAACTAGATCAAAATCGGTTCATCCATTTGTGAGCTACGACGCAACAGACAGACATACATATCGGCATGTCTGTGGTTTAGTGGCTTAGGTACTTATATTTCAAAGTGAATATATTAGTTTTTTCATCGAAATCTTTTACAAAAAATCAAGATACAAAAAAGTAAAATAAATTTGGTTCATCCGTTTTGGTTTCTCGATGCTACAGACAAACTCACAGATATACGCAGTCACTTCTTTTTGCGTCGGAGTCTGTATACCAATCTGCGTTCCTTAATTCTAGCAGGTATTATCCTACTTAAACCCACACCCAATTCCAGACACGTATCGTACTAAACAAGGCGGACTCCGTGAAGCCGGAAGAGCTGATGCGGGTGCAAAGCGCATTGATTTGGAACATATCGCCGCTCATGAGCTCCGCGCAGCCGCCCGTCATGTACACGGTCTCGCTGTGGTCCATGCCGTATGAGCCCAGCGCCCCCGCGCGCCTGCTGCAGGCCCAGGAGCGGGAGCTCCTGCGAGACTTGAGGCAGGCCATCGACAAGCGAATCGAGAACAAGATTGCCAGCGCTAGACGATTTGCGGTAAGATTGGATCAATGTACTCGTTTCTTTTTTTAATGGATAATTGCTTACACATGTTTCTTTTCTTTCGCATGGACATGTAATTGCAACTTAATCAATTGGCCCAGCTTCATGCGGACAGAATGTTTCGATTTAGAAGATAACACATTACATAATTCAACAACTAAAGCTTTCTAATCTGTAACACATAATTTACCTGTGTATTCAAGAACTTCTATTGATAAATTATTTCAATAGACATTCAAAGCCTTAAAGGGCTCTGAAATGAAATGAAAATAAAATAAAATTTATTGAAAGTGTTTTTTTTAAACACTTGCTGATTTTTCGAAAGTCAAACTCCACGCCTTCGTTACAACAATTATTGTGAATGGTCCCCGCAGAAGACGCGGCACACAGTTACAGACAGCGATTGTGGCAGTTATAGTTACTACGGCATCAAGAACAATTCACTTAACTTTATTGCGTCGTACTTGAAGGGTAGAATCCAATGTGTTAACATAAATGATACCAAACAATCGGGATCACAATATGTTATGGGTGTACCTCAGGGCTCGATTCTAGCCCCCTTCCTTTTTCTAATATACATAAATGAGCTGCCGTATCATATGATGTAGAAACTGCTAAATTTGTTTATTTTGCATACTTTCATAGCCTCATGTCTTATCCAAATGTTTAAGAGATATGTGAAATCTCAGCTAGTAGGCAAATAATACAACAGTATAAATGAATATATTAATGACAAAGATGCCTGGAAATAGTACCGCATCCAGTTCCGCGTAGGTTAGAACATAATATGTAACATATTATGTAACTTTTCATTATTTTAAAAGATGTGCCGAGGAGTTTCTTTACTTTTCTTCTCCTCCATGACGAAGTACCCTTCTAAAAACCTGGTAAATTAAAAGCAATGACGTGCATAAGTGTATCAGTGATACCTATGAATAAAGATTTTGATTTGGTTTGATTTACTTATGGCTAAATATCAAAGTAATATCCAAACAAATGTTTGGTCTTTTTAAAAATTAATTAAATTACAAAAGGAACCGAAATGTAGGTAATAGACAAAGTGGTAGGTACTATTTTAAGCAATTTGTATTTTCAACAGGTTCGCGTTAGAAATCATGCAAAGATGGTGGACTGCTACCTGACAACGTACTACAACCACAAGACCATTTTCGGCAACAAAAAGCTCATTGCAGACGCCATCATTGATAATCCACAAAACTATCACATCTACGAGGGTCTCAGCACACTCACTAATATTTCTAGGTTAGTATGTCTGTATGTTAGTCCCTGTTTCAACCTGTTTGTATTGGTTAAGTTATAAGATTGTACAGATACCTACCGAAAACATTTCTTTACTTCTTTCTCTTCTTTCTTGGCCGGCAATGCATCGGTGATACCTTGTTATTGATGTCCATGGGCGACGATAGCCACTTATTTCCATCAGGTGGATCGTTACTCGCTAGGAGCATAAAAAAAATAATATACACAGGAAAAAGTACTATTTCTAATGAATTGCATAATATATTCCCGTCTACCTACATATATGAATTTTTCAAAATCGTATTGACAAAGACTTTTCCACAGGTATGATCTTCCTGACCCCGAGACCTACAGAGACTTCTTCAGGTTGAACCCTCTGTACGAGTTCCAACCGCTGTCTTCCACGTGCACATACTTCCGCGGCTGCCCCATCACCAAGCTCGACGTAGCCATCGCCTACGACTTCCCCGAACTCGTTGGCAAATACAAGAAAATGGTGGAGACCGCTACGCCCCAAGGCATGCCCAAGAGTTGAGACCCCTGTCCACTAAACCCGCTTTTTATTTTAGTACATTGGATTAGATGATTTTTGTTTGGGCACATAATGCATTTCTTTTTCTAATTGGGCGTCGAAACACATTACAAAAGCATTTTATAATCGATCGTTGTTATTATTTATTTTGCTTAAACATTCGCTTATTCCTGTTTTGATGTGAATGATGTCGAGTCGAATGATTTATGTATTAATTTAAGACTTTTTTTTTATTTATGCGTTTACTAGTGAATTTAGAAAAATGCAAGACAATATTTCCAATTTCCTAATTAACACTATCTTTTTATACAAATGTCAAGATTATATTTTTAATAATTCTAGTCATTACTACGTTAAAGTTTGATAGTAAAGTTGTTATATTATCTGAGGTGAGTTCCTAGAAAACTAGGATTAAGTACCTACTACAAAACAAGGCGTCTCTACCCTGATTGTTATTTATTTTAGAATGAGACACAATGTGACTATAAAGTTAATAAAATATGTTTTTGAGTTGTTTTTATTTATTTAACCCCCAAAATGCTAAATATTATATAAAAAAGCGTATGTGACGTGTGTAAGAAGTTAGAGGCCTATGTTCAGCAGTGGAGGTGTAAAGGGTTGGATTGCTTCTAGATTAGAAAGCCTTTTTTGTAATAAATGAATTTTAAAATGAAAACTTATTTGAAATCGATTGTGAAAGTGTGTGTGGGTTTTCATTCTGATTTCTGTAGTTGATTCTTGTACCAGAAACAATTTGGGTTTTTCCAAATAGATATATTGTAGACCATCCTCTTAAAAATGAAAATTGATGTAGGTATGGACCACAGACATAAAAAAAGAACAGACGTAACCTTGTCTAATCGAGAGTGAAGCTGACAGCTGACAGCTCGCTTACCATGTGTGCGTAATTTTGTAATTTTTGATTGGCGATGGTGTCAATGTCGTAGCCGTATGGTGTCAATGTGTGGGTGTGTGTACTTGTACGAATACAGAGTTGGTATTCCTATGGGTGCTTCACTGAATTTGTTCTTGGTATTATGTCCGTCTTTTTTTTAGGTCCGTGGTATGGACCATCACTTTGTTCAAATTGAGTGGCAGTAAACTGGCTTTATCTGAATATAAAACAATGACCACCAAGTTTAAAGATATTCATATTGTTTTATGTTAGTCATGTTGATAACAAACTGCACGGGAACGTCGGGTCGGGAGTAGTGGCTTTTAAGTTTTGTAAATCACTTTTATGCTGGTTACACACTACATGAAAGTGCATGAGGTCCGGGCGGTGGTGAAGCGGAGGTTGACAAGATCGCTTTCTGACGTTGACATGTTGCTTTATAATACTCTAGTCTGGGATCATAGACATATGTCTGGGATCCGAGTTACGACCTTACGACTGGCTACGTCCGCACAGACAGGTGGCTTGCTTAGGTTACGTCCGCACAGGCAGACGGCTTGCTTAGCGCCTAGAGTCTAACTAGTCACCTAGCGAGTAGTTCAGTAAAACGAACGTTTTATAGTGTTCGTGACTGGCCGCACTGCGCGCTTGGTGCCTAGTAACGCGCTTAGCGTGTATCCAAGTAAACAAACGTGTTGGTTTTCTGTCACTAGGCGCTAGGCATTTTTGCTTCAAAAATGAGATTGACAGTCGGGTTGTCATGGATATAATATTATTGATGAATGTCAATGGCAAAAACTAAGCTGAAACGAGAAATTGTTGCATTTATTCAATGATCTCTTTGCATTTATTTCATTAATTTTGTAAGATATTTTTGAGAGTGACATTTCGTCAACGTGCCGACAAGCAAAATGACCAAGACAGCTAGCGACCCACCACGCAAACCACCTCTCAGTGCGGCCACCGTATATCCTAGCAAGTAGCCAGAATGCAAACTACTAGGCTCAAGCCGCCTGTCTGTGCGGACGTAGCCTTAGCGCCTAGAGCCTAGCTAGTCACCTAGCAACTAGATACGTCAGCGGACAGCGTTATTTGACGTTACATACGTGGGTAATATCTACTCTACCGTATTTTTTTTTAGTATAAATAAACGCTAACACACTCATACCCCCGAAGTAGGTTATTACCTGTGTCGCGGGTGGCATGGATTACACATATAACACATCACAATCACACCCATGACCCGAGTACAAATATTTATCTGTCACATAAATATCTGCCCCGGCCGGGAATCGAACCCGGGACCCCTCGCTTCGCAGGCAGGATCGCTACCAACTAAGCTACAGGGTCGTCAAAATATCGATATTAATCTAATAGACGAGTCAAACTCGCGCGGGTGCGGGTGGGTGCAGGCTGCGGTGCGGCAGCAGTCCAAGAGTGTCGCTGTTGTTCACTTGGTAATGGTAATGGTAGGGGCTTGAAAGGCAGATCTTTCTGCTTATTTCTTTCTTTATTGGCCGACGTGTGTGTGTGTTTCTTAAAAAATAGTTTCACTTGCATCGTGGTTTCATAAAACCACATTTTTTTTATGGTGAGTGGCTTGTCAAAATTCA
Organism: Thymelicus acteon; assembly: GCA_951805285.1. NCBI lineage: Eukaryota > Metazoa > Arthropoda > Insecta > Lepidoptera > Hesperiidae > Thymelicus > Thymelicus acteon. The sequence continues at coordinate 7,359,520 of OX638233.1, forward strand.
ACTACATGGACGTGGTATACGGTCCCAGGTTGCTAGCCCGCACTCGCCAGCTCATTCAACGTGTTCAGAATTCTTGCGCGAAATTTTGCTTCCCGATACCTCCCCGCACGCACGTAACTCCGTGTTGAAGATGGAATATCGAAGAAAACTGCACTTAGCTTCTCTCTTATTCGGTGTTATACGAAACCAGGTGCCTCCTTATCTGGCCGCGAAGTTGGTGTGGACTCGAGATGTCAAATATCAGAAAAACAGAGACCAAGGCGCGTTACTACACATTTTTATTTATTTATTTAATCCTTTATTGCAATTTTATACAATGGGCGGACTTAATGCCAAATGGCATTCTCTACCAGTCAACCCTTGGTTATGATGAGAATGTGTGGTAGGCTTAAACATTTAAAATGCAAGATTAAATTAATAATTGTTACACAACTAATAAACTAAAGTAATATACATATAAATCCTAAATAATAAATATAGTAGGTACATACAATATCCATACATAAATAAGTAGCTTCATAAATAAATAAATTTATATATATATATATATATATATATATATATATATATATATATTGCACAATTGACATTGGAATATAATAATGTTAACAGGACTCCAAATAGTACTCTCGAACAAGTTTTTAAAAGTATTGATACACGAAGCTTTCCTAATACGTTCTGGTAAGGCGTTCCAGAGAAGTACAGCCTGAATGGTGAAGGAGTATTTAAAAAAACCGCTGCTATGAGGTAAAATGGTCAATTTAAGGTTTGTAGAAGAGCGAAGCGTCTTATTATCTACGTGGTGATATTTAAAGTTTTCCTTGAGATAAGATGGAGAACAAGGATCGTTTAAGATCAAATAAAGTAAGGACAATATCCTAGAGCAACGCCTTTGACGAATAGTAAGCCATTTAAGTTCTTACGCAAACTTACGCAAACCAAAGATGTATCGGATGCAACTGTTAAGTAGGCGCTCTAGTTTATTAAGACGCTCTTCATTCAAATCTGGGTAGCACACATCTGCTTAATCTATGATGGGTAAAACGAGGGTATTAATTAACATAATCTTGGTCTTATGTGGCAAAAAATGTTTTGTACGATACAGAGACTGAAGGGTTGCAGTAACTTTACGGCTAATTTCATTTATGTTTGAGCACCAACTCATCGTACTATCTATACGCAATCCAAGATTTTTTACCACATTTGTGAAATTAATCGTTACTCCATCATAAAAGAGAGATGGCAAGCTATTAAAGTCTACCCTGGCTAGCAACAGCAACCTCGAGCTTCCAACGACTATGGCTTGGCACTTGGATGGATTGACAGAGACCCCGAAACGGCATGACCAAGTAAATAAATTATTAAGATTAATATTTAATCTGTCAATCGCATCCGGAATGTCATCCACGGTGGCTTGCGTGTAAAGCTGCAGGTCGTCAGCGTATAGGTGATACGAACAATCGAAAGCGGACACTAATGTATTAATAAAAAGTGAAAAGATAATTGGAGAGAGAATTCCGCCTTGCGGCACACCAGTGTTCATATCCATCCAATTCGATGATGACGAACCCATACGAACGGATTGCTGGCGGCTGCGGAGGTAAGATGAAAACCACGTTAAGACTGAGGGGTGAAATCTTAAAAAGGAAAGGATGGCTAATAGGATGTCGTGGTCCACTGTGTTGAAGCATTCTCCAGCATAAAACTCATGCCCTGACATGGCACTTTCAAATAAGCTGCGTCAAAGATCTGGAACGACCTGCCACCGCCTCTGGTAAATCTGAAATCAATAAAAACGTTCAGTACTAAATACAAAGCACACTTAATTAATTTACAGATTAACTCTAGAATATCAATTTAATATAACTATAAATACAAATATAAACATAAATAAGTAAATATAGGTACCAAATAATTTTTAAAATAACTTACCCAATAGGTCCGCGAAAGTCCCACACTACCTTCTACTTACCTTTTGTCTCCACAACAACAACAAACGCCGTAACATTATTATATTATTTTATTTTCACATACTAAATGCAACTGACTATTATTTTTATTAATATTTACGGTATCAATACAATACAATACAATAATTTATGATATCAGTAGGTAGGTACTTAATACAAGTAAAAAAAAAAAACATTTTCGCCTGTGAGTCACCAAAAAGGGCCCACTGAAAATCAGCGCCGCCGTGACGAACGCTACGGCATAACGCTGAGTGGGTATCATTCTCTGGCACTACAACACACGCGAACATTGTAACATGTATTTCTTAATTAATAATTATGTACTTTAGTATAAATATTTTGTATGTGTTAGCCAGAAATAAATGTTTTCTTTCTTTCTTTCTTTCTTTCTTTCTATCGTCGCCCATGAACATCAGCAACACCAAAGGCATCACTGATGCTTGGCTGGCCAAGAAAAAGAAAGAAACAACTGGCTCTCAAGCCCCCAGCCAGCCAGTCACATCCTTCAGCTGCGTCCGTAAGCCGCGTCCGACAGTTTGTTTTCAGCTTAAGCCGCCCTAATACGGCTTAAAATGTTAAAATCCGCGTGTTAAAAATGTTAAAATCCGTCACATCAAACCTCGAGCAGAAGTGTATCAACGTTTCGTACAATAAAGCTGATGCGTGTTCCAGTGTGCACGCTCATATTAATATTGTACGCCGGTACGCGGACGTCTTCCGGGCTCCCGATATTCCCCTGTCTGCCCCCATGCGAGTTTGCGTTGGTGAAAAGTTCAATATTTATAGCATTCTATGGTCATTGTGAAATTTGTGATTACAGTGCGTCCAACTTATCTGTGAAATGGCGAAAATTGGAACTACTGAAGTTCTTTGTGTTAATGTCAATGAATGACATTGACATTTACTACGTCTCGAATTGCGTCCCAGTGATTGGCCCTATGCGTTCGACAGCGCCCTCCCTCAGTTCACAGATAAGTTGGTCGCACTGTACGTCCACATTTTGTCTGTTAGTTTTTTCCAAGTACTCTGTGGTTATAATAAAAAATTCACTTGTCATATAGTTTGACAATGTCAATTTGACATTGACATTACTAGGTTTATTTATATATCTATGGTTTATTTTAAGCCTAAGGCTACTTTCTTGGATTCATTTTCGTTCGATACATTTTCACATAATTTTCAGGCATCGTCTTATCTTTTGAATAGTTAATTCTATACCAAATTGTTCTAGAATATTGATCCATAATATGCACACTGATTTGTCGCCACATTTACACACTGACGAGTGCAATGTTTTTATAAGAAAGTTGCTAGATTGTCATGTTGAGGTAAGTAAATAAATAAAAATCACTGTCTCGGAGTAACTGGGCGGAAATCTTATCACTCTGTCTGCATAACGTAGATTGCACAACATGGTTGATCAAATAACGTTGTTACTTTAAAACTTGTATTTATTTTCAGCATCCCTTCCTAAAATTCACGGGGTATTGTAATGATTATGACAGTGATATGAGGAGGTGTTTGAAAGCTGAACGTCTAGAGAGGACCAGAAGAAATTACGAAGAATCGATTAAAAAGCATGCTGCAATCAGAGCCAGGATATTAGCCCATGAACAAAGACAGAGAGCTCAAGAACAGGCTCTTTAACAATTAAATAGTTTTTATATCAAGCTCCAAAATAAGCAAAAATGTATCCTAGTATTTTAGATTCCATAGACTTGAAAGAAATTGATTCTTTCAAGTCATTTACAGATAGATATTTCAGCAAAAGGTATGTTTTGGATGTCAACGGAGTAAAAAACAATGATTTCATGTTAATGTTCCATTCAAACAGAATTGTTCTGCTGAGCTTGGCTCCGAGTCATTTCTTCTTCAAGAACATGGAAGACTATAAAATTAATTTCTCCATAGGAAATGTAGATAGATTGACAAATGTTGTTAAAGGAAAAGGCAAAAAAGGAGGTCAGACATTATTACCAAATTCAGCAATTTGCAAAATAGAATACAATAATGGTACAAATTTTGAAGTGCCGTCTTGCATGAAGGGAAGGTTGATTGAAATAAATGAAGAACTGGTGAAGAATCCAGAGCTACTCAAACTATACCCTGACTCTGATGGATTCATCGCCATCATGTTATCAAGTATTGCTATTTCTGATGCTACTAAAAATGAATTACTAACTCCAGAAGATTACTTAAAAATTATGAATGATGCATAATTCAATGTAGTTAATAAAATATGTAGTTTATGCACTGTTTTATTTAGTATCCCATCTGTAACTCACAAATTAAATATCTATCTCCTACATCAAACAACTCTGATTGTAAACTCTTTATTTATAATACTGGTCATGTCACTTTACTTACAGATTACCTTGCTTGTATTATATAGTTTATCACATTATACACAAAACATGAATAAATAAGCCAGTAGGTAGGTATATTATAATGCACTCTGTGACGTTACACTGTACAAGCTAAAATGCAGTATGGATATCCAAACATAATTATCTCTTCTCCTTTGATAAGGGATAACTCGACTCGACATATAAATAGTAGCCTTTGGGGTAACTTGTTAAATCTTGTTATTAGTAAATAATACCGTAAGAAATTATAGTATAATACAGTAAATGTTAAAGATATTATCCAAAAGTCTAAAATTACTAGTTTTTTTTTTCATAATAATTTGTTGTTTTGTTATTTCTTGCTGTCTGAAAAGGCACGTACCTACTTTTATGTTTTTTTAAAGTTGTGGACCGCTAATAAACATTTATAATATTATTACATTATTTACGATAACAACATATTTTCGTAACGATCGACCCTTGGCCTTTCACTTATAAAGCTGATAAGATATTACTAACCATCGGTAATGTATGTAGTTACACCATTTTACGTTCAGCCCGCAAGATGTGCTCCATAAATATCAAAAAAGTATTGGATGCAACTCGTTCTAACACGAAAATTGTATCTCTTACTAGAATACAGCGATCTTACAGTGAAAGTAGTGGGGCGAAGAAAACACCGCTGTATAATTTGCACGAAAAATGTGGAGGAAAAATAGTGGATTTCGCAGGTTTTCTTTTACCAGTACAATACTTAGATTTAAGTGTGTCGGCCTCTCATTTATTCACCAGAAGTAGTGCATCAATTTTCGATGTATCTCACATGTTACAAACCAACGTACGCGGCAAGGATTGTGTGTCCTGGTTGGAGTCGATCTGTCCGTTAGATTTGAAGGGACTACAAAATGGCACCGGATCTTTGACCGTGTTCCTGAACGATAAAGGCGGGATTATCGATGACCTCATCGTGAACAAGGTGAACGAAGAACAGCTTTATATTGTTTCGAATGCTGGACGACTCGAAGTGGATAAGCAACACATGTTGGCGACATCAGAGGCCTTTCGGAAAAGCGGAAAAGATGTAACAATTGAGTTTTGGGATGTGAGTGAGAGGGCTCTGATAGCCTTGCAAGGTCCGAAAGCAGCATCTATCTTGCAGCCTATAACAGATATCCCACTCGCAGATTTAGTGTTTATGTCATCGCGCGTAGGATCGGTCGCGGGAGTTCAATGTCGAGTAACACGGTGCGGATACACCGGTGAAGACGGCGTGGAAATATCCATCCCAGCCGATAAGGGGATCGCAGTAGCCGAAGCTTTGTTGCAGTCCGAGCACGTGAAACTAGCTGGTCTCGGAGCTCGGGACTCCTTACGACTGGAAGCAGGATTGTGTCTCTACGGAAACGATATCGACGAAAGCGTTACTCCCGTGGAAGCCAGTTTGACGTGGTTAGTTTCGAAGCGGAGACGGATGGAGGGAAATTTTCCGGGCGCAGACTTGATACTGAGACAAATTAAGGAAGGTGTGGACAAGCGAAGGGTGGGTATTAGGATTGAAAGTGGCGCCGCCGCTAGGAAGGACGCAGTGCTAAAGAGCGAGGGAGAGGTTGTCGGTAAAGTGACCAGCGGTTGTCCCAGTCCGTCGCTAGGCGGCAACGTTGCTATGGGCTACGTCGCTGAAAACCTAAAGAAGAACGGCACCCCCCTGTCTGTCAACATCAGGGGAAAAGATGTCCCATGCGTTGTATCCAAAATGCCATTCGTACCTTCAAAATATTATACTAAAAAATAAAAGACGATAGTTAAAATAGTTGTTATTTATTTACAAATGTTATTAAAATTATATTACCAACCTAATAAATCCCTAGTCACCTGTTATTTTAATACATTTCATACTTACATAAATTTACAGAAATTAAGACAAAAAAATGCTTGCAAAAGTATTAAACAAAATTCTAAACTGGAATTGGAATAATTTCTATAAAAATATATTGATTGTTTATATTATTAATTAATTGAGCACTAATTAACATGAAATGTATAATAATACTTGTTTATATTTAGCAAAAAGATGGTACCAGATTTATTTGTGGAATACAAAGGAATGTTTGAATGAATGAATAGATTATATATAAATACTGTCTACTTCTACTTCTGTACTAAAGTATCACAGGTATATTACATTGCTATTAACTATTGAGGAATATTTTACAGTCTTTTTTACACTTAGATAATATTCTTATGTATACTTATAACTTTTGTGAGCCTTTGTAATCACAACTGCAATATTATTTAAAAAATTCAATCAATACTGAAATGCGGTTTTTCTTTACTAATTTGGGGCATGCAAAATTTTACAAAACAATATTTTTATTATTGTCTCAAGTGCAATTTTAATAGAATTACCTTTTAGGCTAAAATTATATTATTCAACATTATAAAATAACTCTTTAGTACATAACAAAAACTTCAATTAATTAACACTAATTGAATGTCTAGTTAATAAACATTAAATCTAATCATTTAAGTACATACCAATACTTTAAAACAAATTCGATAAGTATATTTTAAGAAACTGGAATGAGGCAAATACATTATGTTACGTCACATTTTAGTGCTTTTATATGGTAAACTAGCTAACCCGGCGAACTTCGTAACGCCTAACAAACTTTTTTTTCTGAAATAAAAGTAGCGTAAGTTACTCCTTGTTACATCAGCTATCTGCCAGTGAAAGTCCCGTAAAAATCGGTCCAGCCATTTCAGAGATTAGCCGGAACAAACAGACAGACAGAAAGACAGACAGACAAAAATTGTAAAAAAATTTGTTTTGGTATATGTAGCATGTATACATCCAAATGCACTTAGTAAAAAGCGTTTATTTTAATATTAAAAACAGACACTCCAATTTTATTTATTTGTATAGAGTATAGATGTATAGATAATTAAGTAACTAATGGCGGCCAATTATGTTACTAAACACATACTCATACCTACATCCTATATATGAGTGTAGTGTCGTTGAATTTAAACCGATCGTAATGAAAGGGGATAGAATCGAATCTTAGTAGTGTTGTAACTATTCTGTCATTTTGATCTGTTTTGAAGTTGATTATGAAAGAAGGAAGAGAAAGACATTTAGCGGTACTTCCAGTGCCACCAAGTTATCTGTGAAATGGCGAAAATTGGAACTAATGCCGCCCCATTCATAAGTTCTTTGTGCTCATTCATTTGACATTTACTACGTCTCGAATTGCGTCCAATGATTGGTCCAATGCGTCCGACAGCGCCCTCCTCCAATTCACAGATAAGTTGGTGGCACTGTACCTACACTATCGTCAACTAATTTACAATGCAAAAGGTAAGTACCGCTACAGACAATAAAGAAAGAAGCTAGATTATGAAACTCGCATATGATGTAACTGGGTAGAAGACACTCAAATAAACAATATGATAAACCCAAAAGTGAAACATTACGATTTTCTTCTTGTGCACATCTTGGTCACAAATTTTTGACAGATAATTTTTGTTCGCATGTCAACATACAGGTTATTATAACTTCATATTTTGTACTAAGTCTGCATACAGAAAATGGCTTCACATAGTTTAAGTCTAGGCAAAGTTTGCTTTTCATTTATCAATGTTAAACAAGATTACACTGGAAAAATTACCTCACAATGGCAGTTTGTTAAATGCAAGCCGGCTTGACAGATCGTCACTGGTTAAAATCCTGTTTATCTTTGAAGTCACATTGCGCCAGCCGAGAGAACTCTTCGTTTAGCCTGTTCATTTTTTCACTATACTGCAAGGTTTGATATTAAAATAAAATTAGTAATAGTAAAAAATAAAGACAAATTAATGAAATAATGTACAAGAATTGCTTATCAATTTTTCGTGAAGAAAAACATTATTAAAGGTTATTGTGCTGAGAAGTTGCTTTTACCGTTTATTGTCCTCAATGATAGAGTACTATTTTTAAAACGGCCTTGAGAACAAACAATGATGCGCATAGGTTATACGTAAATTATTATGATTTTTTGTCAATCAATATTCTGAAACTTATAAAAGTCTCTTGAAAACTAACTTACATCTAATCATACTTGGCAGTCAACTGTGGCCTTAACATGGACCCTTCGTTCTAAAGCGAGATCCGAGTTCAGCAGTACGATAGCTAAGAGTTGTGATGAGTGATGAGTGATGATAATGATAATGTTGATGATGACGATAATAATGATGACTAATATAACTTACATCAAACTGCTGGAGCTGGTGCGACTGTGACGCCTTATTTTTTTCCTCTTGCAGCCTAGAGTTGACTTGAAAGTTCAGCTGACTTTGCAATTTGATAAAGATTTTCCTGTACTCGTCCTGTATTCTATTTATTTCATTGTTAATGTGCGTGTCTTTTTTGGACATGTATTCCTGTGAAAATATAATTAACACATTGTTACGTTTAAAACCTTAAAAATGTTTTGGATAAAAAGAAAATTGAAAATTGAAAATTCTTAATTTCAAAATTCCTTAATTCTTCGAACAAATACATTTTTGGTATAAAATAGGTAGTTTACCTTATAAGTAAAAACAGTCTTTTTAGCATTCCTGTACTTTTCTTGCAGTGTCTGATACTCCATTTGAAGTTTTACATACTTTTGTTCTAGTTGAGAAAACTGTGCTTGCAATTCCACTGATTTAGATTTCAACGACTGCCATTCCTTCGTGCAGGAATTGCTTCTCTGTTTCCAATCTTCTCTTTCCTTTGTGAGCATGTCTTCTAGGGAGCTTAACCTCGACAATTTTTCTTTGTATCTCTCCGCTTTAAGCTTCCAGTCTGTCACGTTTTCCATAGCTTTCTGACATTCTAATTGCAATTCATTATGTTCTTTAATAAGTACGGAGATTTCATTTTCTTTTGACTCGAGGATCTGAGTTACTTTTGCTCTTTCTGCGAGGATGAACTCTTTTAACGTTTCAACTTCTCTCGCTTTTCTCTCCAACATATCCTTTAGCTTCCCGACGGCCGTCAATTGTTCGTTCTCCATCTCCTTGAGGCGCCTCGCGCAGTTCATTTCCACAGTTTTCATCTCCAGGGTGAACTTCTCTGCTATCTGCTCTCTTATGGCTTTTTCCTTCATCATCAGCGCGGTCTGTTGGACAGAGTCAAATGAACAGTGGAGGGCCAACTTGTATACAAAATGTCTGTAAATTAAGACTGAATGCTTCACTCGTATGAGGCGCTAATAGAACATACACTATTTATCATATCCATCCATAATCTCTGTATTAGTTGGTAGGCAAACTGTATAAGTTGGTAGGAAAACGAAAGAAAGTAACAACTTGGAGATTACAGATAAAATACTGAGAAAACTGATAAACAAAAATGACAATGTGCAACTGAAAATTCTATACTACTCAAAGGACGACTAACATGCACTTGCCGAGCCTGGAAACAATCAAAAAATTTTATTCAAAAATTCTGAAGTCTGAAAATTTGAAATCCCGAAAAAAAAATCTTCTCACAAACCTTAGCAGCAAATGCGTCATCATTATCATTGGTCGGTTGTTCAGTTGGTTCAGCGCTGGGTGGCTGGGTCTCCTCGGTGTTGGTGCCGACTGACTTCAGCTCCTGCAGCTTCTTGTACCGCTCCATGATGTAGCTCTGGAAGAACTCCGCTTTGCCTTTCAACTCTTTCATTAGAGCCTCGTTGTTCTCTTGAGTTGCTGTTGATGTGATATGTATGGTTGTCAGAGATGGTTCGCACAAGTAAACTGTTGGCCTTTCATGCATAGAACATGTATAGTTTTTGCATTTTAATTAAAACATGCTTATGCAAACATCTTAATAATAGTTAATCTATATGACATGTGTAATCTGCTTATATGAAACTTAACTGAGTTGTCGAAATAATATGGTAAGGAAACCTGAATGCTTGAGTTCATTATTATATCTTATAAAATCACATTTATACACTCACCAAGTTTAGCGTTACATTTGCTCAGTTGATCGTCCAAGTAGCGAATATGTTTGAGCTGTTTTTCGCACTGAACGCAGCTCTCGATCTCTTTCCGCATTGAAGTTTTTTCATCTAAAAAAACAAAATAACTATAGTACCAATATTAACTACAAGAGGAATATACATATTAAAATATATTACATACCTTCGAGATATTTGTTAAGCTTGTCATTAAACTCTCTCTGTTTATCCGTGAATTCCTTTTGCAATTCCGATATTCTCTTGTTGGCTCTGTCTAACTCTTCCTTAGCATTGGCAAGATCAGACGTTAACTTCTGCACCTGACGTCTCTCTTTTTCTATCCTTTCGACATACTCTTTCTCTTGTGATTTATACAGATCTTTCTCCTTCTGTACTTTATTTTGTAAATCTTTCATTTCTCTGTTTACAGCGTCGCGAGTACTACACACCTAAAAAAATATTTATTTTATTGATCAGCAGTAACAAAATATAAAAGATTTTTCTGGTACTTAAATACCTATCTACATTAAACGGAATTTACTAATTACTAATAAGAATTTTAAAACAACCTTTTTTTCACAAATCTTATAAATGCTTGAAACCAATCTCACTCTATGACAAGTAGGTTTGATTGAAGAGGTAGGGCTTAAGCAGTAGCAATGAAGTTTAGCCTGTCATCTGGATATTAGAACCATTTGAGCTGACTAACATCTTCACTTGATGAAGCGCTTAATGAAGCGCTTGATGAAGCGGCGGCTTATATGGATCCTAAGTGATCGACAATGTTAAGCAACAACGAGCGCGGTCGGTAGTTGAATAAAAAATATCTTGAGCGTTTCAGTGCTTCGGAGGGCATGCAAAGCCCCGTCGGCAAAGCACGTATTGGTTAAGCCATGTCGGAGGCCCTCGGGCCCTCGGGCGGCATGAAAACTTCCTACACTTGGGTCGGCCACTCCCCTCCACCAATCCGCACTGGAGCAGCGTAGTTGAGTACGCTCTGAACCTTCTCAAGAGGAGACCGTGGCAGTGGGTCAATAATTTTTAGTGTGCGTCCACACGTAATAATTTAGTAAAGCTCTTTAGTTCATATAGTTCTAAAATAGAAAAAATAGAAAATAAAAAATATTTTATTTCCAGTAAACAAGTGTTAATAAATAATATGACAATTTTTAAGTACTGTTAGTATTATAAGCGTTACATAACAGAAATGACATTTTAATTTTTATAATACAAGCAAATTTTTAAATACACCGGCCTTATAGTTAGGCTTATTCACTGTCAGAGGTATGTAACAAAAGTAACACTTGAATTTACCGAGGGGATATTTTTCAAACTAATAGCTTACAGTGATGCTCACACTAGAAAAAGATTCTGTATCGTGAGCATCGACTACTACTAGTGATTAACAAAGTAAATGCATTGTGTGATTCAATCTACTGATATATGTATTGTGTATAAACCATAATGTTTTTTTTTTTTTTGTGTTGACATAGAATATATATAGTGCAAACAGATGACACAAGTTTTTAGTCATATTGTTAATGTAAAGGTAAATACATAATTATATTGTATATAATATAATATGATAAATATAAGTATGTATGTATGTATGTATGTATGTATTTATTTGTATTTATACTACTAATAATAATTTAATACTAGAGTGGACTAAGATAATTTGCTCAGTAGTTTTTCAGTGGCGTCATACGACAAGGATGCTAGCCATTTTGTTAAAAGTGTCTTAGCTTTGTACGAAGGGCTATTTTTTAAATCGGGTATGATAGCTACAACTTTATTGTAAATCGAAACGGACAAAGATGGAAAAAATCGTTTTGCAAAATAAGTCTTTGTTGGAGGGATTTCGATTCTAAATCGTCGCCGTTTAATTAGATCGCCATAGTCTTGTTTACTTGAAACTTGTTTGTGCATCGCAAGGCAACATCTTAATATAAATAGTTGGCGAACTGTAAGAACATTACTTTCCTTATATATGTTAGCAGTTGGGTACCTATATGGCTTCTTTAGCATTACTTTTAAAACCGATCTTTGAGCTCGTTCTAATTTTAAAAGTGTGGTTTTACAAGAACCACCCCAGCAGCTGATGCAATAAGTAAGTATTGTAAGTAAGTTCTACTTAATTACTTAAGCATTTTACTAAATTTTAACTAAAAAGTGCCTGTCCGAACGTGTTAAGTGATAAACCCCGCCCACCTACTTAACAGAAAATAGAAAAATGTCTAAATTACTTGTCTACTTAATTACTAAACTACTAAATTACTAAATTGTCCGTTTACATGTATTAATTTATTTAAAATTTAGTTAACTACTTAACTACTTTATATGTATAAACCGAACATAATGGATTGAAGCCTAACTACTTAATACGTGTAGTGCAAACCGAACATAATGGATCGAAGCCAACATCAGTACAACGCCAACATACCTGCAGATACAAAGTCTTGAGTTCCCCGTTCTCCCGCAGCGTGTCCTTCAGCTGTGCGCTGCAGCGCTCCAGCTCCCGCAGCAGGTCGGCGTTGGCCTCCTGCGCGAGCGACGCGCGGCTGCCGCGCTCCGACCGCAGCTTGCCGTACTCCAGCTCCAGCTCCGTGTGCTTCAGGTCCAGCTGGAATGCTCCGGGGGTTAGTGGTCTGTTACTTTGGACTTGTGGAAATGGTTCATTTGTGGGATGTGTGTGTGTGTGTGTGTGTGTGTGTGTGTGTGTGTGTGTGTGTGTGTGTGTGTGTGTGTGTGTGTGGGTGGGTGGGTGGGTGCGTGCGTGCGTGCGTGCGTGCGTGCGTGCGTGCGTGCGTGCGTGCGTGCGTGTGTGTGTGTTGTGGCTGGGAATGACAAGTGCTCATTTCTCCGCAGTTAATTGTTATCCCATACATTTTGAAGGCAGCGTTTGGCGTGAGAGTTTATAGAAAAGGATTGTGTCTAGAGACTGTCTGCTTTTGACCTGTGAATAATTAAAGGCTTGATCGGGCTTGTTTGGTTGTGTAACCGTAGAAGCTGATTCTCATTAGTAATTATCGTTCGTCGACTGTTGGATGATATTCACGAATTCAGAATCCAACCTAGTGAAACTACAAAATATTATATATTTTATAACGCGGTGTTCCGAATTTGAGCAAATTTTCAATTTTACTCCATTGAGGGAAATAGATTTTTAATAAAATTTTACTCGAACAGACTTGCCCTAAAGCAAGGTAATAAAAACCTGATAAAACATTTTTAAAATCACAGCAGTTGGTTTCCACTTAGTATTCTTCTACAGTGTCCAACACTTCCAATTATATTTATATACTCACATTTTTAAGCTGTGCCCTCACATCTTCGAGTTCCGTCCTGAGCTGTTCGTTCTGCTGTTTGTATCCGTCCAGCAGATCGGAGTCGGACTTGCTGCCCAGCAGCTCTAGCTTGTTCTGCAGCACGGCCACGCGGGAGTTCAGCTGCATCTCGATACCCTTCTGCTCTTCTAGCTTAGCACGCAACTCTGACTCTTGTTTGCGGTGTTGTTCGAGACGTTTATCACTGTAAGAAAACATTATTTATTAAAAAAAATTACATGTTTTATAATATTATGACATCTATTACTATGGGTTTCGTTAAATGGTTACATCTTGTTAGATATTTAATAAGAAAAAGGGAAAACATTATGTAAAATTTGTTTTGTCCTGTATATTTGTGCCAGGGCTTGGTGAAAAGAATACTTTTTTTACGTTTAATTTTGTTTTTAATAGTTTTTAAGTATATGGTGTGAAATATTTTTACCGTTTAGATATTTCCTCCTGCAGCAGGGCCAATTTTTGAATCTGTTGTTTATATCGACTTAATATTTCTTTCAATGTTGCTAATTTGCCCGGCGATGGCGGTTCCCCTGTAACAGTTTTATAAAAGAGAATTATTAAAAATTACTCGCTGCAATAATGCACAAAAACTTTTATTTCATTTTTTTATTAACCAATTTCAAAAAAGGAGGAGGTATTCAATTCGACTGTATTTTCTTTTTATGTTTGTTACCTCAGAATTTTTGACTGGGTGAACAGATTTTGATTCTTTTTTTAATCGAAAGCTGGTGCTTGTCATGTGGTCCCACTTAAATTTGAGCTACAGCTGACGGGTAATTTTTGAGTTATTTTGAAATCCGTTATTTTTTGTCGAGAATTATAAACGAGCTGACGATGCACCTGAAGGTAAAGTGGCTATCGTCGCTCATGGACATCAGTGACACCAAAGGCATCACTGACATGTTGCCGGATAAGAAAGAGAGAAGAAAAAGAAAAAGCTGGAAAAGAATCAATGAAATTGCGCTCTAAATACATCTCAACTTTCTTTCTTCCCTATTTCTTCTTTCTTGACTAGCAAATAATGCTAATGACTTGAATCATGACTTTATGACTCTTGGGCATGAATGTGGCTTAAACAGAACTTACCTATATTATATGCATTATCGGGCATTGATTCCATCAGTATTTGATTGAGGGTAGTTCGCCAGTTCTCGTACTCCTTGTGGCTTGCCGCCAACTTGTTACGAGACAGTACCAGTTCATGCGCAGTTACTTCTAATTTTGACTGAAATAAGGTATATAAATAATAATAACATCGTTCAGAGGACCTTTTAGTTAGTATAATTTTATGATGCAGCTACGTGACCTTTTCTATTTGTTGAGAAATTATGAAATAGTTTTAAGAAATACTCAAGTTTTTTTCACTTTTGCTGCTTGAATATCAGACGCAAGTTTCATTTATGTATTCAAAAGAAATTATTAGGTACTAGTAAATACCCTCGCTTTGCTTCAGCAAACCTTTCAGTAAACCCACACCCAAATAAATGTATGATTTTTTTATTTATGAATTGTCAGGAATCATAATAATATAGTCTTTCTGAATGTAACTATCATATACTAGAAGATTTTTTCAAATCCGCCTCACAGTTCCAGAGATTACCACATTCAAACAAACAAAAAATCTCTTCACTTTTATTACACTAGTATAGAATAATGATACATACACCAAGCTCCTTAACTTGTTCCCTGGCAACGTTTCTCTCTGTTGTCAACTGCAGGACCTTCTCCTTCAGCCGAGCAGTCTCTCCGCTGACCAGCCTGTTCTGTGCTGCTTCCAACTCACTTGCTAGTCTGTTTATTGTTGTCCCTTTCTCTATTAATATTTCTTCTTTCTCTCTGTCCCTTTCTTTGCACCGCTTTTCTAATGTCTTTATTTCGTTCTCCTGAAAATTTATTTTATGCAAAATGTGTTTGTGTGCAAATTTTTAAGATTTGCTTTAAATTTTCAAACTCACCTTTTCATCCAATCTATGTTTCACTTTCATCAAGTCATTTTGCAGCCTGTCAATTTCTTCCCTATGCCTAGAACAATATATCAACATTTATATACTTTAATACCTATATTGTTCTTAAAAGGGTTCAACGTCTTGGATTATTATAATTTGATTTGATATTAAAAATATTTACCTATCTTGTTGCTCTCTAAACAGTGCATCAGTATCATGTGAATGTGCTACCTGCAAAAAGAAGTTTTGTTTTAAATCAATTACTTACTGATCTGTAATCAAATTGCAATTTAAAGTAGAAAATCTGTACCATTTTTGATAACCACAAATAGCCTAGTTCATAATGAGCCTAACTGCAGAGCAAAAGACTTTCATATGACAGATGAATAAATGTTTTGGACTTATGGAAGTTTCATTTGTGTTTGTTGTATGTATTTTGAGTATAAATAGCACATACACTATGTGTGCGTGCGTGGACACACGCGCGTCAGTGTGTGTGTGTGTGTGTGTGTCCCAATATACGCGTGAAGCTGTAAAGGACGCTAGGTCTAATAGCAACTGTCCATTCGAAAAAAGAAAAAAAACACATGCATCTGTGTGTGTGTGTGTGTCTGTTATCCCCTACCTGCGCGGTGTGGAGTCGTTGCTGTGCGTCCTGCAGCGCGACGGCGGCGGCGCGGAGCTCAAGGCGTAGGGCGTCTCGCTCCTGCTCGCCCGTCGCCTGTTGCTGCGCGGCCGCCGCCAGCCTCTGCTCCAGCTCTAAGGTAGCATGCTTGCTGGATGCTATACAAAATATAAAAACAAGTAAAGCTAAATAGACGCTTTTATTGTCTCAATGTAAGTACTACGACAATAAACTTGTTACTGTGCTGTTAAATGTTTAGGAGTTACCTCATCAGGAGCCCAACCCGAGTGCTATCTACATTTGGTGTACAACTAATCAAAGCTATAGGTCGATATGAAAGCTTGCGGAAAGCACCATATGGAATGCAAATTCAGAGGTCTTAAGCACCCTGCATGCAAGGTCAAACAACCAATGAATTGCGTCCTTAGGATTACAAAGGCTGGGTGACCTTTATCAGTCAATCCAGGTACCAAAAACCTATCTTTATGTAAGTAGCAGAACATGTACAAGTTGTTAAGAAGCAGGTAAAGTGACAACATCCAGTCAGAAGTGAGTACTTGCATAATATGAAAGTAGTGAAAGTAAAATACCAAGCAGCTGATGAGCTTCCTGTAGAGACAGCTCCACTTTGTCCTTGTCATGCACAGCTGCAGCCAGTCTCGCCCGGAGACTTTCTATTTCAGTGTCGGACTTTTCCACCTGAGCTGCCAGCTGCTGACATTCTTTAACACGCATCTAGAAGTTTAAAGATATCCTCATTTACTTGCCATAACCTCTTATATTTTTCTATATCATAAGTCCAGCCTAATGCTGGCCATACATGATCAAGTTTACTTGACAAGTTTGCAGTGGATTTGATGTGGCATCCAGTTTGCATGAGCGGTCCTCAATACAAAGATGGCCAGTGTATACTGTCAAATTTACTGGATGCCGCATCAAGTTCGCTGCAAACTTGACCAGCTTAAGGATGTGTTTTACAAACTAATTTGAGCTCCCTTACCTCATACATAACTTTTAATTGTTCACTATTCATGTATTCCTGCCTAGCGTCATACTGATTTATTCCATTGAGATGCCCTGAAAGCATAGTTTTGATAAAGGTGATTTAGATTCAATAAACTTTTACAAATACACTTGAATAATATTTTGAAACTAGTTTTTTATTTATTTTAATAGGACTTATTTGCATTGTTGTTTTTTCTAGTCAATATAATTCTTTTATGTTCTTTCTTATTTCTTCTTATCTTATGTTTCTTTTATGTTGTATTTTTACCTCTAAATTCTTGGTGAAAGTAATGGTTCTGTGCATCTCCAGCACCATAAGAGTTGAAAGGAAGTTTCATGGGTTCTTCTTGGTGTCTGCCATGTAGCACATGATGGTTCTTGGGGGTCTCACAATACAAGTTAGGAGACTCGGAGAGAGGTTGACCCTCCTTAATATGATTGAGTGACTCCACATATGTGGGTGGCAACCCTGATCTGGTATGTTGTCGGACTGAGAAATTATAAACAAAATCAAGTTATTAATTTCCGCTCTGTAACTAATAAAAAAATAATTTAACAGGACAGGAGTTAAAAAATATAAGTATCAAAACTTACCACCATTTGTTTGGGTCGCATCTAGGGTAAAGTTACCACTACTGTTTACTGAACTGCCTTCATCATCGTCCAGAAGGTCGTCAAATGCATTTGCGAGCTTATGTTTTAACTGTAAACAGGTAAATTCTTTTTAAATGACAACCTGCTGTTATGTTGTTTAGATTAATAAAGCTGTTATGTATTACCTCCTCATTCCGTCGCTTCTGATCCTCTAATTCCTCTTGCTCTTCAAGTCTATCTTGTGCACACGGACCTTAAAGAAATACGGACGTAATCTCAAGAACAAATTCAGTGAAGCACCCATCGGAATACAAACTCTCTATTCGTACAAGTAAACACGCACACATTGACACCATCGGCCGCCATTCCGGCGCCGGACCGCACTCGAGTCATACGGACAACGGGAGTTGATAAAGAATAATAAAAATGCCTTTGTGTGCTGTTAAAAATTGCAAGAACAATAGTAATTCAGTTAAAAAACATAAAGGGATCACCTTTCAAAAGTAAGCTTGTAATTTAACCACTGATTTCTTTTATTTTTCCTAAAGTTATTAACAAAATAAAACTAGAAAAATTGTAACCACAAAATCAGCCAGTGTTGCCAACAATATTGCATATGCTGATACCCAGAATGTGTGGGAAAATTATAATATATAATAATATAATGCTCGAGCTTACTTTAGTTTAAAAGTATACGTTTTTGGGGTTCCGTACTAAATAACAAGGAACCCTTACCTATATGTTTGCCATGTCTGTCCGTCTGTCCGTGGCATTGCTTACAAACTAATAATATTAAAAAGCTGAAATTTGGTACAGATTAAGATTATATTAATTACGTTAAGATAATGGTAGAACAAAATTTGAAAAAACATTTTTTTAGGTACCTCCCGTATAAGTAAAGTGGGTAAACCAATGTATTTAATCTGTTGTCAATTAATAAAATTCATTAATCTCATCAAAAATAATAATTTGCATTTATTGAATGTGGAATGTGTTATATTCGATTTACATGCATTAAGTATTTAAGTAGATAACTAAATTTTAAGTGAAGAATTTTTAGTGCGCGTCCAAACGTAATAAATAAATAAATAAATAAATAAATAATAAATAATTTAGTAAAGCTAAAGAGCTTGAAATAATTATATGAACTAAAGAGTTCATACAATTATTCACAACCTACTTAATTACTTATGCATTTTTAGGGTTCCGTAGCCGAATGGCAAAAAACGGAACCCTTATAGATTCGTCATGTCTGTCTGTCTGTCTGTCTGTCTGTCTGACTGTCTGTCTGTCTGTCCGTCCGTATGTCACAGCCACTTTTTCCGAAACTATAAGAGCTATACTGTTGAAACTTGGTAAGTAGATGTATTCTGTGAACCGCATTAAGATTTTCACACAAAAATAAAAAGAAACAATAAATTTTGGGGGTTCCCCATACTTAGAACTGAAACTCAAAAATGTTTTTTTCATCAAACCCATACGTGTGGGGTATCTATGGATAGGTCTTCAAAAATGATATTGAGGTTTCTAATATAATTTTTTTCTAAACTGAATAGTTTGCGCGAGAGACACTTCCAAAGTGGTAAAATGTGTGTCCCCCCCCTGTAACTTCTAAAATAAGAGAATGATAAAACTAAAAAAAATATATGATGTACATTACCATGCAAACTTCCAACGAAAATTGGTTTGAACGAGATCTAGTAAGTAGTTTTTTTTTTATACGTCATAAATCGTAATCCACAAAAAACATTGATCAAAGTTACAACGAACTAAAAGAACTTTTATATTATGTTACTTGCTGCTACGGAACCCTTCATGGGCGAGTCCGACTCGCACTTGGCCGCTTTTTTACTAAAATATAACTAAAAAATATCTGTTCAAACGTGTTAAGTGATAAGCCCCGCCCATCTACTTAACAGAAAAATTTCAATCTTTTTTTTTGTTTACTTGCGTACTAAATTTTAACTACTAAATTGTTAGTTTACTTTATTAATTTACTTAAAATTTAG
The DNA here is from genome assembly GCA_951805285.1 of Thymelicus acteon. NCBI lineage: Eukaryota > Metazoa > Arthropoda > Insecta > Lepidoptera > Hesperiidae > Thymelicus > Thymelicus acteon. The sequence continues at coordinate 7,379,330 of OX638233.1, forward strand.
TAATCTACTTAACTAATTAATACGTGTAAACCGTACATTACGGAATAACTATTCAGTAAGTAATACATTTAGTGTTTAGATTTTACTATTACATATAGAAAAAATGGGGAAATGTTCATATTGTGGTAACCCCAAAATTACGCACACGTAGTAAGCGATCGGCCATTTCTATGCTTCACTCTCGATTAGTCAAGGTTATGTCCGTTCTTTTTTGACGTCCGTGCTTGTGCACTATTGTTTATGTTGATGCTCGGAGCTCCTTGAAATAAACTCATACCTGGACCTTCCATCGTAAACAACAATAAATCAAACAAGATCAATCTAATGTATTGCTTTTTATAAATTGCTGCATGATATAGAAGGCCTTTAAAATAGTATTTATTGCAACCAAAAAACCGTGTTTAAGTTACAATTTTTTCGATAAAAACAAAATAACAATATTGTTGACACACAATCTATTCACTATTCAATTCACAGACACAGAGTACTTAATCATAATTCATACACAGACTCACAGTCCTCACAGTCACAGTGTTGCCAACTCTACATGTCAAAAAGTCGTTAACGTACGCTTGAAAAGTCGCTAGATGTCGCTAGCTATGGACAAAGATCAAAAGTTGCTAGAAGTCGCTAAATGCTAAAGGATCCCAGTAGACTGAGCGCTAGATTCGAAATTGGATAAATATTACTCTGACAAGAGTTTGTCTCATTCAAAGGCTACAAGTGGGAAAAAGACAGACTTGTCATAATAACATCCGATTAAAGAGAAGATAGATTTCTGGACTGAGATCTCGTTATATTTTATGATGATAGTTAAAATACTTGGGTATTTATTTTTTTATTTAAACTCTTAGAAGTCACTAAAATAGTCGCTAGATTTTTTTTGTCGCTAGACACATAATTTAAGCCGCTGTAGACAACGAAATGTCACTAAATCTAGCGACAAAGTCGCTAAATTGGCAACACTGCTCACAGAGTACTTAATCACTATGCACAGGGGCTCACAAGTCAAGTCACAGACAAGATACGAAACGAACGAACTATGGAACGAACTAACGATAAAGATTAATAAAGACTTGATAGAAATTGTTTTATATAAAGCGCGTTCCACATTCCCACGTAAGCGTAAGACCATAGAGCAAAATACACGTAAGACTTTATGTGTCTCCTTCGCTCTATACTAATAGTATGTTAGCGAGGGGAACTCTTATGTGAAAAGCATTCTATATGTATTATCATATAATAAAAAAATTAAAATACTTAAAAATAAGAATATCATTATAATAGTGTAAATATTACGACATTAATCTAATGTTATTACGTTTTGTATGGAATTTTTAATTATTTAATACATAGACCATTGATCAGATTACGTAATACACGATAATTAAGCATGGCCATAATAGGTACTACACAAATGGAAACAACATAGTACATATACTGAAACTGAAACATACTGAGAGTCGCGTAGCTGTAGTTAATTTGTTTATAATTTCTCAATACCTTCTTAGATTAACCTAATTAAGAGTATGTCTTATAAACCTGTAACGCATGTTTTGTTCGATATGGATGGATTATTATTAAGTAAGTAGGTTTTAATAAATTTTGTTTTCATTAAGACATACCATTTAAACTTAAGCGGGTAATTTGAAATTCATGTCAACACTTTCAGAACTTTTATTATTATAAATAAAAATTATTATAAACTTTGATAAATGTGTAGTGATCAGTAAATCAGTTCTGTTGTTATATCATTCTATAAATAAAGTTACAATGATGTTATTTTAATTTTGTATCAAACATTTTTTTCTATCTTCAGGTCTTGTTTTATGACACCGTCTTTCCGCTGTATTTTCTCTGTGAAATCTACATAGTATAAGGGCATCCCGTTAACTTAACACGGACGGTTCGTAAAGCCTCCTAACCAAACTTATGTCTGGTAATTAATTGTAATTAGGTACTAGCCACAGGTACCTATTGAGGTACCTATGGATCTAGGGTATATGGCCTAATATCAATGATAATACATCTTATGAATAAAATTATTTATGTACACATTGATATGTATGTACACGCCTAGTTTTAGTTATATCGATGCCCTCAAAAAAATTATGCGATAATTTAAATTGCTTACCGTATACCATAGTGCTAGTGTATTATTACAGAAGTGAGTACTATAATAGTGTATAATAGTGTATAATAATTATAGTGATAGTAGCACTTATTAAAAGCAACAAAATACTGTGCATAACTATATCTCTCAGTCACCATCATTTTTATTCTTCTACTTTCTATAAAATCGGAGTTAATGTAAACAATGTACATTAATTATTATTCTTTTAATAATTTAAATCTATTTTATTCGAGATTCTTATTTATTTAGTTACATTAATGGCTAATTGTTTCTCCTCTCAGAAATATAATGGTAAAAATTTTGCTATTTTATAAAACTAAGGTACCTACCTATGTTATTTGTATTATTTTTAACCGCCGACGCAAAAAGAGGTGTTTTATAAGTTTGACGTGTCTGTGTGTGTACAAACAGTTGTGACATCGGAGCTCCTAAACGAATGGACCGATAATGATGCGGTTTTTTGTTTAAAAGTTTTTTATTTTTTTTATTGAAAACTGACGTGATCTTCTTATCGAAATGTATTTTGAAATAGCTGACCCGGCGGTAAATAAAACATGTTGTGTTTATATTAATATAACATAAAATAATATTACTTATCATATTCAAATATAGCTTCTGTCACTCAGAAATTAATGTAGTTTTATATTGGTGAAAGATTTTTTGAAATCGGTCTAGTAGTTTTTGAGTTTTTCCATTAGATACCTCTTTATAATACATAGCTTTTAGTTTAGAAAACAAAACAGTAGGGTCAGGGGTATAATAATTATTAGTCAAATGCAATGTTGCAATGCAAATTGAAATGCTCACAATGTTTGTTCCTTGCACATTAGACGAATCAATGGCGACAAGTTTAATAAAAAATATTTTAATATCTTAATAAAAACATATCTAAGACCTAAAATCTAATTCCGGTGTACTGTCCGAACTCCATTTATTTACATATTTTATTAATTTAATTTTTTTTTGGTAAATAAATTTCATTGAAAAGGAATGTTTTTTAGAAATACATTAAATAACACAAATAATATATATTTACGGAGTAATTTAAGATAGTGCAACAGCTCTTAAATGTCCTACAAAAAAAGCAATACCGGTGGCGCATTTTGTATACTTCATTACTTGTTACAACACGATTTGAAAGACACCTTACTGGCTCTCTCCGCACCGTTCAGTTGTGCTCTTGCAAACTGCGTGTTAGGATAACTGACTTGCTGCGTAATTTTCCTGTCAAACATGTAAGTATTAACTGCGGTGGCGCAGGAATACAAAATCATCCAATTCCGATGTCATGTATATTAGTAAAAGTACAAAGCAGATTATCAAGAAATTTTATGGAGACTTCCATTAAAGGTTTTCAGTCATAATTATTGTGAAATAAAAGTTAACCTGTGAATAACAGTTTTCTTTAAAATTCAAGTTTTGACTCTGATTCTAAGTCTGGTGGCGCCATCACGGTGGCTCCGGTGGCAAATAAAGCGTTTAGGGAAGTATAGGCCACAGAAACACAAGCGTATCTAGTCAACGCTAAAAGGAGTCCGTTAATCTAGACTCCTACTCTTCAAAATATATCTTTTAAGTATTAAATGCTCTTGCCTTTATTATTTCTCATTGGCATAAATCGGTTGGCATATTTCGGTGGACCAGATTCTAATTCCAGTAGTCCTAATTTCGGTGGCATTTGATGATGTAATTTGAAAATATCTCTGGAACTAATTTTTTTTTTCGATCTCTACTATGTGACTAATTATTACTACTATTTACATATTATTTATGCCAAATAAAATGTATTAGAAACAGCAGGTTTAAATTTAATCAATTTCGGTGGCTCGGATTTTAATTCCGGTGGTCCTTTAATAATTTCGGTGGCATTTGATAATTTCAAATGGAAATATCTCATGAAATAATAAAAAAAAATCGATCTCTAGTATATGATTAAGTAGTACTAATATTTACCTATTATTTAGGCCAAAAAAAATTATCAGAAACAGCAAATTTAAATTCGCCACTGTAATTAGACAAAATTCGTGTTTGTTGAAATTGACCCTAGTAACAGAGCAATATTTTTTCACATTATGAAAAGTCTCTAAACGCCCCACTCACCCAACCCACCAACCCACCCAACTCAGAGTCACTACTGGTTACTTTAATCGATCCTTAGTAAAGAATCACCATACAAATTCTATGCTAAGGAGCGATTTATGTAACCGTTAGTGCCTCTGAGTTGAAGCGTTAAGTGGAACAGTCATAACTTATACTTAGGTCTTTAGTTATTACTTTCATCATCACGAATATGAATATTTAACAAGTGTTTTTAAATTTCAGATACAGAGGATTTATATACAATAGGTTTTCAAAACATTGCATCTCGTTTCAACAAAAAATTTCCTTTTTCATTGAAATGCAAAATAATGGGGCAGCAAAGCAAAGAGTTTGCGGCGTCTATTATTAGAGAGTTGGAGCTGCCTATGAGTGTTGATGAATTTTTAGAAGAAACACGAAAAATATTTAATGAACTCTTTCCACAGTGTAAAGTAATGCCTGGTAAGAAACTACCTATTACCTAGTATTTCTTAAAACATTTCATAAAATTCATTTCATAGGGCTTTACCATATTATTTACTAATTTACCTATATCTTAGTATTATGACGAGAGTTAGCAATGAAACCTATTTCCAGGTGTCGAGAAATTACTACGTCATCTGCACAAACACAACATACCCGTCGGTTTAGCAACAAGCAGCAGTAAGGAAACTTATGATCTAAAAGCAACGAACCATCAAGAATTATTCGCGCTTCTTCCCTACAAGACATGGGGGTCTTCTGACCCCGCCGTGAAGAGGGGAAAGCCTTACCCCGACGTGTTTTTGGCAGCGGCGGCAAAGTTTCCTGATAATCCTGCTCCGGAAAAGGTATATTCAATTTTGTATAAATATGTTCGGAGTAGGTATGTGTGTGTGATTGATTTGGAATTGGAATGTTGATAGTATTAGGGAAATAAATTATTAGGTAAGGGTATTCCAATAAGGACTTGGCAACTTTTTTTCAAAATAAAATGAAAACCATTTGAGATATTTCAAAAACTTTACTATCGGGTTGAAGTACATTCAAAACATTTATGAATGAAACTCGACTTCGCTCATATGGCCACCGCGGGCACATTTGCAGCGGTCGATTCGTTGGACCCAATTTTCCATGACTCGGCTACACCTTTCGGCCGAAACGGCTGCTATTTCGCTTTCAATGTTGGCTTTGAGCTTCGAATGGTCCATCGGCTTCAATTCTTGAGTGAGCCTGGTCTTGTATGGGTGTAAAGTAAGATCCTTACGAAAAATTCGCCATAAAGTGCTCTTGGCGATGCCCAACTCTGACGACAACTTATTACGACATTGCCCCGCATGAGAGTTTTTGTAACAGGATAAAAAAATAATTCATCTATAGCTAAATTATTAATTACTATTGTATTAGGCTTATTAGAACTATTGGTTGATGGCGGATTTTTTTTCATCACACCCCACAAGTATCACCATACCACACAAGTTTTACCACACCACAAGAGTTTCACTATACTAAACAAGATTCAATATACCGCGCAAGTTTCACCATATCACGAAAGTTTCACCACACCACACGAGTTTCATTACACCCCACAAGAATCACCATACCACACGAGTTTCACTATACCTACTATAGTCAAAATTATCTAAGATGCCCATAATGATAGCTGCCATTTATTAATATGAATTAACCTTATATGGGTGTCTTTGAGCGAAATGGAATATTCATTTACTTGACATGAATAGAAAAATACTTACGGACAAAGGATTTTGCCAAAATTTGTTAAAAATCCCTACTTATTTTCATTGGCGTTGATTATAAATCATATTATACGTTAAAATCTAGTAAAAATCCCATCAAATCATAATTTATGCAAAATTTAATAAAAATATATGACGTTGAAACAATTTTATTGAAGAAGCCTAAATCTAATCTGGCGTAGGGTGATGTGACGGCTTGAAACCGTTTATAAAACCAATCATAATCGATACATTACTTTAATCGAAATTTAAAAATGAAAATTGATTAATTTAATTACATTGTTAAAAATGATTTGCTTGCATTTGAATTTAAAATTAGGTACCCAATAATACCACGACGAATTGGATGCTAACAAAGGACATTTTCCATTATGTATGGGCACTTTCTTCACTTCGCCATTCATGGACAGTAACTGCAAATAATATGTTATATGTAATTATTTATTTAAGGTTGGGGTAAACATTTTTTTTTCAACAAAATAATAATTGTGTATACATGAATGTGTCTTACGAAATAAGCAAAAATTTATTCACTGTAGTTTTTTCCTGACACTCATAATATAATATTATGTCAAAATATTATTATGAAATATTTTATTCTATCATTCTATCATGATCTATCTTTCTTTCTTTTTCTTCTCTCTTTCTTGGCCGGCAACGCACCAGTGATGCTTTTGGTGTTGTTGATGTTCATGGGCGAATGGATAAAAGAATATTTTATTGAAGTCGTAAATAGATACATATTGAGAATACGCGGTACAAGATAGCTCAATCGAAATAGTAGGTAGGTAAATATAGGTAGGTACCTAAATATTACGGTTTTTAGTTTAAAATTTAATTATCGAATCGATTAGAAGGTCTTATAATTTTGAATCGATTTGTTGTAAAAATTGGTTTCTTTCGTCAACCGATTTTTTTATACATCTCTAATGTCACTGTGATGCCAAACGACAAATTGGGCTTCTTAGTTCGCGGTGACTATAAACAAGATTCACCATACCGCGCAAGTTTCACCATACCACATACCACTATAGATTGAGGAGAAGAGGATGAAACTTGTGTCTGAAGTCTCGACTTCAGACACAAGTTTCATCCTCGACATCTCTGGAGCGGGTCTCAGAATGGGGCAGACTAAATTTAGTCCAGTTCAACCCCGCGAAGACACAAGTTTGCGCGTTAACCGCTAAAAAAACCCCATTTGTCATAGTACCACAGTTCCAGAACATTCCTCTTAACATAAAAGCATTGGGATCCTTGGTGTCGACATCTCGAATGAAGTTCAGTTTCGGGACCACTTGGTTAGTAAGGCCAAACTAGCTGCAAAGAAATTGGGAGTGCTCAACAGAGCTAAGCAGTACTTCACGCCTAAGCACAGGTTGATGCTCTATAAGGCGCAAATTCGACCACACATGGAGTACTGCTCCCACCTTTGGGTTGCAGCCCCAGCTAGCCAAGTGGACCCGTTCAATCGAATTCAACGGCGAGCTATTCGTCTTGTCGACGATCCCATGCTTACAGACGGACTAGAATCACTCGAGTTGAGGAGAGATGTAGGCTCTCTCTGCGTATTCTACCGTCTGTACAATGGGGAATGTTCTGAAGAACTATTTGGCTTAATACCTGCAGTTGGTTTTCGACACCGCACACCACGGGGTTCCAGGTTCCACCAACATCACCTGGATACCTGGCATTCGTCCACAGTTCGGTTCTCACGTAATTTTCTACCTCGTACGTGTAAACTGTGGAACAAACTTCCTGCATCGGTGTTACCCCTAAGCTATAACATGGGGTCCTTCAAGAAGCGGGTCTATCGTCATTTTCTTGGCCGGCAACGCGTTGGTGACACCCCCAGTGTTGCTAATGTCCATGGGCGGCGGTGATCACTTACCATCAGGTGACCCGTCTGCTCGTTTGTCTGCTAGAAGCATAAAAATACCCACGAAAGTTTCACCACACCACACGAGTTTCACTACACTAAACAAGATTCACCATACGGCATACTACGCAAGTTTCACCATACCATACCACGCAATACGATAAAGACGTTTTGACTGCATTTATTACGACTTGTTACGATTAAAAGTCAGAAGGAACTTTGCGAAAACGAAATACCAGCTAACATTCGCGAGCCTAGATACGTAGGAGCCGTAGGAGATAAATTATTATCCTTCTTTGTGTACAAGATGTAGGCAACTGTTTACTCGAGTAATAGTATGTTAGTTATAGATATGAATGCAATTATTGAATGTAAATCTTAACAAGGAATTGCAACTATTACAAGGCCTTATATTTATTGATACTCGATTATTATGTTTATTAGTGTCCGATGCAAGTTATTTTTTTAAGTAAATAGCCGACAAAGGAGCTAATGAGCCACCTGATGGTACCTGAGTGGTCATCGTCGCCTATGGATATCAATAATACCTTAGATTTCACCGATTTTTTGTAGCCTGAGAAAGAAAAGATGAGAAAGAGAAAGAGAAGAGGGTAGGCCTAACAACTTTATTAATGGTTTTATAGGTGTACCCATGGTGTACCAGAATCTCATGGCATTTTTGACAAGCAGAAAAAAGGGTTTTTAATATGGCAATGAAAATTATTAAAACTATATCAAATTGTCAAGTCAAAAAAAGAGTTGTATGAGTTTTTTTTCTTTTTGAAAATGATGATTATTTTCGACTTAATATCGAAAAAAACATTTACGATCACAAACCAGAAATATTATTTTCAATGTTTATCGAAAAACATGTGGGAAAAAAGGTGTATTTAAACGACAATCTACAATATTAATATTATCCATCTCGTAGGATTGACTCGTTTTGATACTTTGTTTTCTTGATTATATTTTCTTAGTAATTAATCTAATTATGATTTCTTTATATGTAAATAGATTTGCAAATGATATTAAAATAAATGAAATGAAGAATACAAACATTGTTACAAATTAAAGCTTGCAAAAATGTTGTATATATGACATGAAAATTTATATCATGCAAGTTGACATCACTGAAATGTTGGAGGAGCAATTCATTATTATTATCTATTCATTTTCTTCATCAAAAATACCAATATATAATACCTATACAGATGGAAAATTTTAAAATATTATAGCATAAATTACCTAGTCACTCTTATAATCAATTATAATATTAAAAATTAATGTGCTTAATTTAACATTGTCTTTTATAAGATATTTTCTCTGAAGGTAATAAACCAGACTTTTAATGTAACCTATTATGAATAATGAAACTAACACTATGGTAAAAATATCAATGATCAAGAAGTTTTATTCAAATTTCCCCAACGCTGAGGAGTGTTGCGTCTCCAATTTTAATTACCCCATTTTGCCATCAGATGCTGGTACACCATAGTTTGCAACAGACAAGAACACATCAAGTAAATAAGCCTGCTTCTTTCTTTTTTAGCTCCCGACGTAAAAAGATGGGGGGTTATGATTCTGATAGCAATGATAGCCTAGCGGTTTGAATGTTGGTCTTCCGAACGCAGGGGTCAGAGTTCGAATCCTGGCACGCACATTTAATTTTGAAAAATTGTATGCGTATTAAAAGTTAATTGTCACTTGCTTCAGTGAAGGAAAACATCGTGAAGAAACCTGCACACCTGAGAGTCATTCATAATGTTCTCAAAGGTGTGTGAAGTCAACCTTACTTGGTTAACCTAATCCGTCACACTGTGAGAGGAGACCCGAGCCCAGCAGTGGGACAATTATGGGTTGTGACTTTTATGATTCTGATGTGTCCATGTGTGTGTGAACTATATTGATGCGGATCCATTTTTTAAAGCTGTCGTGATCGAGACAGAAAATAAAACATTCGGAGGGTTTTATTTTAACCCCCGACGAAAAAAGAGGGGTGTTATAAGTTGGACGTGTCTGTGTATCTGTGTGTCTGTGTATCTGTCTATGGCATCGTAGCTTCCAAACGAATGAACCGATTTTGATCAAATTTTTTTTGTATGAAAGGTGACTTAATGGAGCGTGTTTCTAGCTATGTTTAGTAGAAATAAAACTGTGGGGAGTTTTTTTTTAATTTTAATTTAAGATTATTGTAATTTAAACATTAGATAAGTTTTTTTTTCAACAGTGCTTGGTATTCGAGGATGCTATAAACGGCGTGAAGGCAGCCTGTGCGGCGGGCATGCAAGTCGTGATGGTGCCGGACCCCCGACTCGACAGAACATTGGTCCCGGAGGCCACTCTCATACTTAACTCCATGGAAGACTTCATACCGGAATTATTTGGGTTGCCGCCATACGACAACTAATTTCAAGAATGTGATGCGTTTATTAATGGGTTTTGAGATTAAATATCATTGAAATTCACAGTTTTTGTGTCTTTAATATTTTGGCTTTTGGCTTTTTTTTTGTGGAAATAGCCGGCAAACGAGCTGACGATCCACCTGATGGTAAGTGGCTATCGTCGCCATGGACTTCAGCAACGCCAAAGGCATCACTGATGCGTTGTCGGCCAAGAAAGAGAGAAGAAAAAGAAAGAAAGAACCGATTTGTCGGTAATTTTAATAAAATGTCATGATTAGTTATTATATTCTCATTGACCTATTAGGTACATTCTTCCTACTATAACACATATCCTTAATTCATCTATTACCTCTGGTGTTTTTCCTACTCCCTGGAAAGACGCTTTGATTATTCCTCTTCCAAAGAAGACCAACCCCTCAAGTTTCTCTGATTATCGTCCTATATCCATTCTTCCTTTCTTTTTCAAAGTGTTCGAGCGTCTTATACTTCAACAGTTATGTTCATATCTTACTAATTTTAACCTATTAAATCCTATACAATCCGGTTTCCGCCCTGGTCATAGTACGACTACTGCATTGCTAAAAATTACAAACGAAATTCGTCTAGGAATGGACAAACGACAAGTCACGGTACTCTCACTACTAGATTTTAGCAATGCATTCAACGTTGTCGACCATGACTTAATGCTAGTCACGTTACGATTACGTTACTGTTAACCTATCTCTAACTGAAATTGAGTGGTTTCGCAGTTACCTCCTGGAGCGTCGGCAACGAGTTCGGGTTAAGGATATATATTCTTCCTGGTCTCGAGCTGTCGCAGGGATACCGCAAGGTGGAGTGTTGTCTCCTCTTTTCTTTTCTATATTTATAAATTCTATAAGTCTCAATTTATCTTCTTTCTACCATCTTTAAGCTGATGATCTGCAGATCTATAGACAAAGCAAACTTGAAGACCTCCCAGCAATTATTGGGGCTGTAAATGATGATCTTGCGAGTATATCAGAGTGGAGTCATTCGCATGGCTTATTAGTTAACCCACTTAAATCCCAAGTAATCATCATTGGCAGCCAACGGATGATAAGTAAAATCAATTGGAACCAAGTACCTCCTATCATCTTTAACAATACTATAATTCCTTACAGTGACAAGGTCAAGAATCTAGGGATTATTCTCGACCGTTCTTTGTCATGGGGTCCCCAAATCAACGAGGTCAGTAGGAAAATGTTTTCAGTTTTTAGATCTCTTCGTAGGCTCCGTAATTTTCTTCCAATAGCTACTAAAATTGCGCTCGCTCATTCTCTGCTATTTCCGATTCTTGACTATGCTGACGTATGCTATCTGGACTTAACAGAAGAGCAACTAAATAAACTTGAGCGACTTCAAAATCTTTGCATTCAGTTCATATTTAATCTTCGGAAATATGACCACGTCTCTGAGTTTCGCTCAAAGCTCAAGTGGCTCTCAATCCACCTTTGCCGGGATACTCATATTCTCGCTTCTCTTTACTCCGTGCTGTTCAACCCTATCGCACCTGACTACTTAAAGTCACTTTTTCAGTATCGACATCTTGCTCATGATCGAATTCTACGATATTCTACTAATCTAGCCTTAAGTTTTCCAGAGTGTTCTTGTACCTTCTTTGCGAAATCTTTTTCAGCTAGGGCTGTTCAGCTATGGAACTCATTGCTTACTTTTCATAAATACTTTTAAAAGATTAATTACAGCATAATAATTACAGCTCTTTCTACTTTCATAACATTTTTTATTACATCTATATTCATTCACTAAGCACTCGTACACCACTACTTTGTTTCTTTATTAAACTGTCCTCTTCCCTAAGGTTGCCTGAAAGAAATCGCTTCTTTAGCGATAGGCCGCCTGTTGTACCTACCATTTTGTCTATTAGTTTGAGTTGAGTAGTTTTGTCTATTACTATATATTGGTGTACAATAAAGAGTTTTGTTGTTGTTGTTGTACATAATAGTAAGTCCATAGTTTATTTGTCCCCTTACATTCAGATCCTTCCAACCCCATCCCCACGGATAGCTTCCCGTGTTAAGCCCTTTTAAAATTAAAAATTTTCGCCACGCACCATCGCCTGACAACCTTTCTAGCTGGTTACCATGCCGGAACGCTCCGTTCGTCCTGAGTTCGATTCCCAGCGACGCAGGAAATAGATGAGTTTAAATTTCTTGGCCTGTGTGTGAGCATGTGCCTTTTATATTTGTGTGTTGTCCATGGCACCCGCGATTCACCTCTCACCACTTTATTAACATTTCCAACTCACATACTGATGCTGGCAGAGTAAAATAAAACCACTAGGGAAACATTTTAATATGATAAAAGTACAAAATAATAAAAGAGTCATTTAAAAGAGAATAGATTAGAATACAATAGAAAATATTTTATTTCCATAAAAACTGTAACATGGTAGAATAAAGCACCCATCCCATACAGAGTAAATAATATACCTAAATGCGTGACAAATCAAATCAATTACATATATTTTGCGATTCAGAATGCTTAAAATTATTACCTATTAGAATTGAAAAACCAGGCAAATGCGTGTCAGCACATGAACTTAGTAAAAGCCTATTCACTTTTTTCTTGAAGACGTCCACGTTATAGGTAGGCGGGAACGCCGATGTAGGCAAGTTATTTCCGTCTTTCGCGGTGCGTATAACGAATGACGAGGTAAACCACGTCGTACTGGCGGGATGCTCACGACAAAAGGATGCATACCCGCCATGCGTCGTGACTTTCGATAGAGAAACGGAGATGATGAGAGTGCACAATCTCCCAAATGTGCCCTGTAGAAAACCGAGAGGCTGGCTACTCTGCGTCTGTGCTCGAGGCTTAGCAGATTGGTCTCAACCAAATATCACAAATGATCCTCTTCGCACGCCTCTCCATCGAGTCCAAGGCAGAAAGGTGACATTTGGCTGTGAGAACAGTACTCCACACACGGCCGTACCTGATTTTTGTACAAGGTTAAAAGTTGCCTGGGTGTGAGTACCTCACCTTTACAAGGACACCAAGTTTCCTTGCAGCAGTCTTAGCCTTGGTCTCAATGAACCGCCCAAAGTTGAGTTTCGAGGATATATCTATTCCTAACAACTGAAGGCAGTCGGTATAATCCAAGGACACATTCCGAAAATAAGGAGCCAAGGTGAGCGGGCTCCTCTTGGCGGTGAATAGACACGTCTGAGTTTTAGTGGCATTGAATCTCACATGACTGGCTTCGCCCCACTAAGACACAGCCTGAAGTGTGAGATTCACACGATCCACCATGCACCATGGCATCTCTTTCAGATTGAATTTTGGCCCGATTGGCCCTGGAACTTGATAGGTATCTCTCTTCCACTGTGCTGTCGTCTGCGTACCCAAGTTAAGCAACAGGGGGCGCGGTCGGTAGTTTGGTGGGTGACCACAAGCGGCAAATAATTCTTGAGCGTTTCTGTGCTTCGGAGGGCACGTAAATTCGTCGGTCCCAATTGTAATTGTGGGATAACAGTCGTTATGCCATGTCGGTGGCCACTAACCTCTCAACCAATCCGCACTGGAGCAGCGTGGTGGAGTATGCCTCAGCAAAAGGCGAAACTGTTTTTTTTCTAAAATTCAAGGACAAACTAAAAGTAATTTCAGACTAAAAGTGTACCTCACACTTGCAGTAAAATATATCATGTTTACATAATTACGGTTCACATAACAATATCATGAAACAAATGTTTTAAAAAGATTTTAATATTAACTAGGTTTGCCCGTTGCTACATCCCGCTTCTGCACACCTCGAACGCGAACCGGAGAGGTAGAGCCGGTAGAGATGTATTGTCACCAAATCAAAAAATCACGATCCACTCATTTTAAATCACTTTCACCAGCTTTATATTGCACTTATATAATAAAAGTACACCAATAGCAAGAGAATATTTCAGTTAACACTTCTAACGTAGTAATAGGATAAGGTATTAATTTCTATTACACTTGGACGTCAGTTGTTCCGTGTGGATGTAAACAAGGTATAACAGAAAAGCAACTTAGTAGTTCGATTTTTTTATTTTTAGATTATAACCCTTAGGAAGTTCATTACAATTACCGTTCATTACAATTTATTTTAGAATAATTAAGTTTACTGACATGTTATTAAATTAACTTAGAATAAACAAAAAAAATATCAAAATATAATCCCGTTCATTAATATTTAAATTCAAGGTGTGTAATTTATTTTTTAATTTTTAATTTTTTTCCGGTTTGATTTTTGAATATTATTACGTACGATTTTAGAATAGGTAGCTATTTACAATTAGTATAAGATTCTGAGTGATTCTGCTGAAATTATTGACATTTTAATTATGTATTCAATTTGCCGATGTATCATTAATCGTGAATAACATAATACTACAGTGATTGATCCACATTTACAGAAGCCTCGAATCAACGTTCTGTTTTTGTTAATGAAATGTGCTAGCACGAGTATCGAGTATCTATGAAAAATGAGTAAATACACAGGCGATAACTTTGTTTGCACGTGATTATTTTATTATTATATTTTTATAGTTTCTGGTAGGCAATTAAAAATATCCAGCTTATTATGACAATGAAAACATTCATAGTTCACACAATATATCTGATAACATAATGGACTAATAACGTAATAAAATTGATGCGTATATCTGTTATTGTTAAGGTTATTGTTCTTAAACTAATTATTTTTCTTTTAATACATATTATGTAAAACCTAGAAACTACCGAATACATGTAAGTAGCTACTTAATTAAGTACACCCAGCTTTGTCATTCATGCAATTCATTTAATTATAACTGTGGTTTTATTATTAATAAAATGTACGGATATACAATAAAGTAATATACTAACGTCGGATATATCTTCACTTTTGTGTTACATTTTTGAGGTGTAAGGTGGCTCCACCGATCTGGAATCCAAGCCAACTTCCCTTCCTTCAGGTTTAACAACTCGGTGGCAGTCGGTAATAGGTGTTTAGGGAGGTATCCCTACAGGTAAATCGTTGAAAAGGTCTTTCAAAAATTGTATGGGTCTGCAAAGCCCATTTTTAGATCCGTTTGCGAAATTACGATTTCGTTCCGTTGGCTTTATAGTGCTAATTTTAGTTAGAGTCAAGGGTCCACCTCAGCCAGCTAAACAATAGGCGTTGGACATGTGAAAAAATTATATCGGTAGGCACGGCGGTAGTACCTAAGGAAAAATATCGCAGTGATTTGGTGAAATAGCAAGTAACAGTCGAAGAACTTACAACTACGTATCCTACTTTTATTCTGTAACAATTTGTACAAATTTAAAAGATGTGCTGAGGACTTTTGACCGACTGAGGACAAAGCACCTTTCCGAAATGGTGGTAAATTAAAAGAAATTATGTTCATAAGTGGGTTGAAAAATACTTATCTGAATAAATGAGTTGGAATTTAGTTTTTTTTTTTTTTTTTTTAATTTTACATTGCGCATGCCCTGACACGCACTTGGTCGGTTTTTCACGTGTTTCGGACGCAGTATCGTAGAGTCAGTTATAATGCTGGTTACCTCTTCTACTTTGGTCCGTAACTATCAGTAACGTTTTGATTTCTGATTTCGATGTCCACCACGATGTTCGAGGTCACCACTTACAGTGCCACCAACTTATCTGTGAACTGAGGGAGGGCGCTGTCAGACGCATTGGACCAATCATTGGACGCAATTCGAGACGTAGTAAATGTCAAATGAATGAACACAAAGCACTTATGAATGGCGCGCCATTAGTTCCAATTTTCGCCATTTCACAGATAACTTGGTAGCACTGTATCATCAGATCGCGGCTGTACCATTAGAGGTGGCTCGTCCGCCCACTTGTCGATTAATTAATTACATGAAAAACCCCATTTTTTCGGGTTTATTTTTTTATTATTTAAATAAGGGAAATTTAATTAGCAATAACTTCAATATACAGTAACCACACACTATTAGTAGCCTGACCAAAAATTCGGATATTTAATATCTGAATAGAAAATTTTCACGTATTGAGAAAAATGTCTCTCGCGATCTACCTTACTATTACAATTTTTGAAGTATTTTGCGAGACAATTTTGAATTTCTGTTTAACATTGAAAGTTTTTTTTTCTGTACATAGAATGACTGCGAATACCGAATTACAATGGATATCGATTTTACAGTTTACGAAAACTCTTACATGTCTCCTATTCTACGGAAATATGTATGCCACCATTCCCATCAACCAATTGCCAACCAATTTTCACAAGCTTATAAGAGGCAAGCCCCTGTATTTACAAGACCTCTACATGTTTTTTCTCTACAAACCCTTCATCGTGATCAAAAATATGGCCAAATCTATAATTAGCCCTTAGATCAACCAATTAATATTTGCGATTGGGCCACGGAAAATAAACGAAATAAGCGTATGCTAAAAGTTCAATAGAGTATGGACGCTATTACATGACGCGACACATTTATTAACAGACAGAAAGGGGGAATTTTTTTGGGCATAGGTAGTATAATGTACACAATAAGTACCCACACACGAACACGAATGCAACAGAGTCAGTAATAATTCTAGTTTCCTCTTGTATTTTTTTTATTTCACGAATACAACAGCAACACACAAATGTTGCACGTTGTTGTTGCACGAATGCAGTCGCTATGAAACTGGGCGCTGTAGAGCTCTGCGTTCAAGAAAAGAAGGGATGGGGTGCCCTGTTATTTTCATTGTTCAACATGGTGCAGAGCCCTCAAAGAGGATTATTACCACCTTTATTTTTACCTAGAGTAATTTTAAGCAGACTATCATCGGGTATGTAGTCAAGCATCTAGGTCTACCTTTGTGTCGCTATTGGTACGATTTTCCTTATCCTTGCGGTAACAGATATTAAAATTAGAAGCATTTTCATTTATTTTTATTAGAAGGATTTTATGTATATTCATTTCTTCTATGTATTATATTCATTGTTGTGGGCATGTTGCGGGCTGATGATCGCAAAGCTTTATCGGCCCTGCTCGCATTTCGAATGAAAGTTGTAAATAGCATGCACAAAGTATACTGTTTTCGTATGACATTGGCGTACAATAACCGAGATAATACTAGTAAAATAACACACATTGAGTAATCAAACATTTGACATTTTTGTCTCAACTAATTAACTGTACATAATAGACAAACCATCAGTCAGCAGTGAACTGGCGTTATTTGACCTAGACTTGCGTGCTTGGGCACATATCGTCCCACTAACTCGACAGACGCGACTCGCCCTTGAACTAATTAGTTCAATTTTTCCCAATCAGGCCCTTATCGTTACAATAATGGGTCAGCCACAATCTCAACTAGAGTCAGAAGAAAGTTCTACATTCTCGGATGATTCTCAGTCACGTGTGGCTTACGATGTGCAGGTTGATGCTCGATTGGTATCCAAGATCCATAGTTATTAATTCGTGGATGTAGAGCGTGAAATCAAGCGTTCAGGCTAAAGCAAGTAGTAGTAGTAGGTAGGTATATAGGGGCGCACAGTGCCGGCCGATTCTCAGTCGCAGTTCGCTAACGACGAGACCCTCAACGCCGCCGCGCCGCCGGCTCCCGAGAGCTTACTTACGCTATCGACAGTTCAACAAATTCCTATGTGATGTTAGTAAACAAAAAGTGTATATATAGAAACGCCGGTGTGTTCCATCTGACAGTCTCCTTGTGAACTCTAATTGGCCACGATGTCTCTTCCGGGAGTTTTTCTCTTTTCTCACTACATGGAAAGCTTCTGGGTAAGTTCGCAACTGAAAATCTTACTTGCGGCTTCCTTAATGAACTTAAGTTACATAACTTTTTTTAACAGCATTATTTTTAACTGATGCCGGTATTTAAGTTGGTGGTTACTGTAATTTGTGCATTTGATAATCGACATATTTATGTAATAATTTTGTATAAGAATAAAGTGTATAAGCTTTTAATGTATAGTAGGTATAGCCCAAAAAAGTTCTCCACCGTACTTGTCCATAATTTCAAGGTTGTTAGATATTCATGAGTAAGTAATAAAGTCTACTGATTATGAGATACTATACGATATGATTAAGCTAAACGAATACGTATTTTTGCTTAGCACATTGTGCAATAGCATGTTACAGATTATTTATCTGTTTTATCAGACAATAGTAGTACTGTGTTTTATTTATAACCATTTTTTTAGAAATCTAAAATACAGTGTCATACACATACAATACAAAACAAATAAAAAAAAGCTGTTCAGCCATTAAGTCCGGTTTACACGTATTAAGTAGTTAAGTAGATAACTAAATTTAAAGTAAATTAATACGTGTAAACAGACAAATCAGTAACTTTTTAGTTAAAATTTAGTTAAAAAGTTATCTACTTAACTACTCAATACGTGTAAACCGAACATAACCCTTGTTATGCTTGAAGTGTTAGCTTTAAAGTTCACCGCTTCCTGCGTGTATTGCAATTGTTATATACCTGACCTTTACCTATACGAGACTACATGTGGAGATCCTTAGTCTAACCATGCACTTTACTATAATTTATATTATAATATAACTAGCTGAGCGGGCAAACGTTGTTCTGCCAAAAAAAAATTTAAGGGATGAAAAATAGATGTTTTCCGATTCTCCACTCTAGTCGATATGCACGCAAAGTTTCACGAAAATCGGTCGAGCCGTTTCGGAGAAGTTCAACTTCAAAAAAGCGTGACACCAGAATTTTATATATTAGATATTTAAGTAACAAGTAATACTTATACTTAAATTATTATAGTTATATGAAGTTCATAATCAGTGCTTTGCTTTGTTTATTTAAAAGAGCGTGACCGTGAAAATTTACACGTGCATTCGTCGTATAAAAATAGAATATAAAGCGGATGTCCTGTTCCCATTTTGTTAATAGTTAATTAAAGAATGATGTTACCTATTTATTTGTATGTCACATGTCACAAGTTCACGACTTCATAAAGAAGCTTTCATTGATACGCAATAAACTTCCGGTTAGTCGATTTAAAATGGTATCAACTGTTATCAATACTGTATGGTCCGATTTAAGTTAACGACATTACGTCGACCATACTGCTTGCTTTAATAAAATAAATATAACATAGAAAGGAAAGGAGAAGCCATTAAACACTATTTTTATTTGCTGTGCCATTACAATTTGCTTGAAAAAAGGAGTTCTTTTTAAATTATATCCCCATTTACGACTTCACTATTGGCAATAGTGACAATACAGATGGTGGAATTAGGGAGGGTGCTGGCATGTTTCCAGGGAGACTATAACTGCAGTGCATGTGAAATGTTTTACCGTCGAGAGTGGAGACATTAGGATTGTTTTGACGGCTCCTGTTAGCCTGTTACGTATAACATACTCGTAATTTCGAAGTGGTCCGCGCTACGAGCAGAGCTGAACACCTCAATGCGTGCGACTAGTTAACCGCAACGTTGAATATTCAGTATTTGTTCACTCATCGCAATTTATTAATATTCAAACGGTCGCTTACTCTTGCCTGATTCAAGGTTAATTTTTTGCGTGATATAATTAGGAATAATTTAGAGCGAGTGATCCGATGTTGGTCATTGATTACTAATGATACTACTTACGAGTGGTTACTGTGGGTAGCGTCGGTTCGGTTGCAGTTGGCAGTGGTAATAAATAATCAGTTCGGATTGCAAGGGGCCATCCATAAATTACGTCACACGTTAGGGGGGGGGGGGGGGTCGATGTAGTGTGACATTGTATGACAAGGGGTGGGAGGGGCTCCTAAATTTTCAAAATCGAATTATTGGTATGTATAGGTAAAAATTAATGAAAATAAAACTTATTTCGGAACTGCTGTTTTAATTTAATAATCTGTAGGTGTAAAATTTCAAAATATAACACTATATAACACAATATAACAATATATAACAAAATATAACACTAGCACACACATACCCTAGTCACACTAGGGGGGGGGGGAGAGGTCTCACAAATGTGACCAGCTGTGACAAGGAGGGGGGAGGGGTTAAAACATAATTTATGGATGGCCCCTAAGAGCTGTGTTACTACTCCGTGTAACGCTTTAATGGAAACAGGGTTCGAGCCCCCTAACGTACAGATCCCCTATCGAGATTGCTATCTTACTGGAAATGTCTACGAAAACATATTTTCGAGGGTCAAACGTGAATGAAACCTACAATGAAACGAACATAAAGGATAGCTTAGACATATTTCCGTTGTTATTTTTATTTCATAACCACCTGGTCAGCTCTTTTATGATAGGTACCTATAAAAATACGTATAAAAATAAGTTCTCATATTACGTTGGTACTTACTGCACTCGACGGGTTTGTGTAATCATCTCGGTGTAAACTCTGGTAAGTTAGATAACCTGTTTGTAATAATATAAAAAATAAGATTTTTGAATATTATGTAGGTATGTCCTAATTCTTTCTCAAAGTCGTATTTTTCAATTTTAAAATTATTTTAAGGGTAAAATTAGGCTTTAATTTAAAATTTATTCAGTATTCATCAAATAATGGATTAGTGTCGATGTTAAAATTTGTAACACGAGAGAAAAACGACCATCATTAATATTAGTTAAATATTGTAATATTATCTGTTGGGCATAGATAGGGTTAATATTGGCAATGATATAATTCAAGTTTCAAACACACGTGTAACGGATCATTCTTGTGTACGCTTGTTAGTGATAACATGTAATAATTGGGAAAAATACTGCTGGGAAAAAATGCTGGTAAACTTACTTTTAAAAACCAGGCAAGTGCGTGTCAGGCCACACACAATGTAGGGTTCCGAAGTAGTAAGTTTATCAACTATTACTCATTAACAACATAGCCGTAATAGTTTTCCTTGTAAATTCATCATATAACTTACATATTTTTGAGAATTTTGACTGGTCCAACTCCAACCGTTTAGCTAACGAGGGGGGGGGGGACACTTGACTCTAACCAAAATTAGCACTTTAAATTCAAATATTTCGCAAACGGACCCCTCATTCCAAAAATGGTCTTAGAAGACCCATAATATTTTTAAAGACCTTTTCAACGATACCACACATTATATATAAAAAATTCATCCTTACCTTACCTGTAGGGGAGGTACCCTGAAAAAAAAATGTTTTTCAGTATTTTATTCTACAATTCTGGAGTTTTAATAAATATGTATATTCATGCCAAATTACAGCTTTCTAGTATTAAGGACCTCGGCGCTTTGCTTCGGACAGACGGACACACGGACGGCCGGACATGACGAAACTATAAGGGTTCCGATTTTACTTCGGAATCCTAAAAAGGCCCTTAGGTCTCATCTACAGGCTTGTCATCAATGTACCTAAGGATATTACCTCAGACGTTATGTAATATGTATGTCTATGTAGGTATATGTGAAATTATGTATTTATACTTTGGCCAATGGTTAGCTGGTAAGATGATGTATTATGCATTAAGCTCTCCATTTGTACCGTGATATTTTATTGTGGTCAATAAAGGTTAAATCCATCCATCCATCCATCCATCAGCCCTTAGAGGTCCACTGCTGGACATAGGCCTCCCCTAACTTGCGCCACTCTGACCGGTCCTGAGCCTTCTGAATCCAGCGGATGCCCGCTGTCTTCTTCAGATCGTCAGTCCACCTGGTCGGGGGGCGTCCTATGCTCCTTTTTCCGAGACGTGGGCGCCATTCGAGGACCTTTCTTCCCCAACGGTTATCGGTCCTTCGCACTATGTGGCCAGCCCATTGCCACTTCAGCCGGCTAATTCTTTGAGCTATGTCGGTTACCCTTGTTCGTCTACGGATCTCCTCATTTCTGATGCGATCACGTAGAGAAATACCGAGCATAGCCCTCTCCATAGCCCGCTGCGCAACTCTGAGCTTGTGGATCAGGCCAATAGTAAAGCACCACGTCTCGGATCCGTATGTCATCACTGGCAACACACACTGCTCGAACACCTTCGACTTCAGGCACTGAGGAAGTGTTTTGGACGACAAGATATGACGCAGTTTCCCGAACGCAGCCCATCCGAGTTGGATTCTACGAGTGACTTCTTTCTCGAAGTTGGACTTACCCATCTGGATCACTTGTCCCAGGTAATTGTATTCGTCTACAACTTCAAGAGCAGCGCCGTCAACAACAACCGGTACGGGTGTGACATGGACATTCGACATGATTTTCGTCTTGTCCATGTTCATCTTAAGACCCACCCGTTGTGAGGCGCTGTTCAAGTCCCCGAGCATTGTACCAAGTTCTTCCAGGGAACCCGCCAGGATGACTATATCATCGGCATATCGCAAGTGTGTGATGTATTCGCCATTGATGTTAATGCCACGTCGTTTCCACTCCATCAGCTTGAACACATCTTCCAACGCAGCGGTGAACAGTTTTGGGGATATGACATCCCCTTGCCTGACACCTCTCTGCAGTTGGATGGGGTTCGTTGCTGTGTCGTGTACTCTGACGGACATGGTGGCAGATGAGTACAAACACTTCAACACCTCGATATACCGGTAGTCGATCCGGCACCGCTGGAGAGAATTTAGTACCGCCCAGGTCTCGATAGAATCAAAGGCTTTCTCATAGTCCACATAGGCAACACACAACGGCAGATTATACTCCTCGGTCTTTTGTATAATCTGCCGCAGTGTGTGTATATGGTCTATGGTGCTGTAGCCTTTTCGGAATCCTGCTTGTTCGGGAGGCTGGAAGTCGTCAAGCCTGCGTGCAATGCGATTTGTGAGCACCCTCGAAAACAGCTTATAAACGTGGCTCAGAAGTGCAATGGGCCTGTAGTTCTTCAAAAGGGCTTTATCGCCCTTCTTGAAGAACAGCGTCACCACACTTCTGCCCCACGCTTCCGGGGTAGTTCCAGTGTTAATGACGGAATCGAACAGTTTTTGGAGCGCCACTAGAAGGGGTTTCCCTCCAGCTCTTAGAAGCTCGGTTGTGATTCCGTCATCTCCCGGTGCCTTGTTGTTTTTAAGCTGTTTGAGAGCCTCTCTAATCTCATACAGGCTGACGTCCGGGATATCCTCTGTGTAGTGTCGGGTCAGTTTAGCTCTCTTATCGCTCTCCTCGCTAGGAGGTGGAGCTTGAGAGGAGGCATACAACCGTCCGTAGTATCTCTCAGTCTCTCTCAGAACTTCCGGTTTCGACGAAACCATGGTGCCGGACTCGGTCTTCAACCTCGTAAGCTGACTTTGCCCAATGGACAGATCCCCGGCGAACACTTTGGAGCCCTGGTTTCGCTCAATTGTGTTTTTTACACGATTTGCGTTGTGTTTTCGCAAATCGCGTCGCCTGCACTTGGAGATCTGCTCATTGAGCCGTCGGTACTCACTCATAGAGGTTGGAGACTGCACACATAGTTCTCGTCGATCCCTCATAAGACCGAGAGTTTGTTCTGAGAGAACCTGAGATCTACCACTAGGGTGGGTCTTGAAGTACTTCGACCCTACCTCGTGGACAGTTGTTACCATCCTGGTGTTAAACTCGTCCACGGACGTGCACGATTCTAGGCACGCAAAACGGTTTTGCAGCTCAAGTTGAAAGTTCTCGGATCCCTGGATTTGGACGGATGTTGGGCGAAGCGTAGACTTCATCAGGCGTGACCGTTCCAGCTTCAGGTCGATATTTAATGTGCCTCTCACAAGACGGTGATCGCTTCCGGTTTTGAACCTGCTGATCACAGAGACATCATTAAATATGTGCCGTTTGTCTGCCAGAATGAGGTCTATCTCGCTTTTCGTGGAACCATCAGGACTTATCCAAGTCCACCTGCGTTGTGGCTTCTTTCTGAAGAAGGAGTTCATCATAAAGAGATCTTCCTTCTCCAAAAAGTTGGCCAGCAAGTGTCCTCGGTGGTTCCGTCGTCCAATTCCGTAGGGACCCACTTTCCTCTCGGCGCCACTTTGCGTGCCCAGCTTCGCGTTGAAGTCCCCCATCACAACATTGAAGTGAGCTTTAGAGGTATGCATGGCTCTACTTATGTCCTCATACATAACCTCAACCTCGTCGTCGGGATGTGTCGAAGTCGGCGCATATACCTGTACAACCTTCAACGAATACCGTTTGGATATTCTGAGTGTAAGGTACGCTACCCTGGCCGACACGCTCCCGACTTGCACAATGTTGTTGACGAGGGACCTGTGAACGAGAAACCCGACACCACCTTGGGACAGGTGTTCGCCCTCCCGGTGATAGAACAAGTTTCCGGATTTGAGTATTATCGTGTCCTCCCCCTGTCTTCGGACTTCAGATAAACCCACAATACTCCAGTTTAACTTGTCTATCTCTTCTTCCAGCTCTTTTACCTTGTCGTCTGTCCTCAGTGTCCTGGTGTTGTATGTTGCCAGGTGCAGAAGTCGTCGTTTGGATTGGTAGCGCGATCTCTGCCGGCGATTCTTAGCACCCCCTGCCCCGCCGTTACCATAGCCGCTACCGTAACTAGGAATAGCGGGGCTGCCGGGGACTGGGGGCCGAGGCTCATTTGTGACAAACATGCGGGGGTTTTAGCCGATAGTCACCACGCTTGGCTAGTGCGTGTTGGTGACCGCAGGTGACCTGACTGATATTCGTCACACACAGGAAGATGCTGCTGCCCATCTTCCTGAATTTGGTTAAAGGTTAAATAGATAATAAATAAATAAAAAATAACTACATATTTGCTGTCCAGCTCTAAGGACTTTCTTAGCAATGGACAGTTGAATAATTGTGGTAAACTATTCTGCACCGTATCTGAAACGCGACATTGTCTTTTTAATAAATAAATAAAAGTAAAATAAAAAGATAAAAAGGATAAAAAAGTTTTTAAATACTTATTTGAAATGTAGAGTAAAGATTCTCGTGTGGTTGGTTTCTGTACAATAAATGTAAAAAAATGTTTAATTTCTAAGCCTTTTGTATGCTAAGCTTTTACAAAATTTAATATTTTTGAGAATTATTCACACCCTTTTTACTCCTCTGATTGTAAAGCCATTTACTTTTTTACTGAGTAGCTTTTGGCGAGCTTTTGTGTCATCAAAATAGGTATTTTTTATTTCTTATAATGTGATTAGCATTGTTTTGTATAGCAAGTATACAGAAAAATGTGTGGTGTCAGATATACAACTGACGAATGGATAAAATTATCAAACACACAAGGTACATTGCATGTAAATGACGGACAAAATAGACTAACGCAGATGCTCGAATGAGGAGCTCCGGTTTTTCATCAGATTTACTGAACCCTAAATGAACCACACTAATATATAACCTTTACATCTTTGAGGTCGGTTGAAAAGAACCACTATGGTACCTTATACTTTTTTATTTACCATCTCAGAAATCTGATATTCATTTTCTTCTAAAAAAAGTTAGGAACCCTCAGGGACTAACCTCACACAGGAGTGCACTTAGTATTTAATTTTACGGGCCAAGTCCTTGGCGAGGTAATTTTGTGGTCGACTGCCGAGGAATTGGTGTTTGTAATTGCTATTCAATTTTTCTTTTAAAGATTAATAGTAGAATAACCAAAAATAAGAAAGTACGTGGCTAAGTTAACTTCTATTAAAGAAAGAGAAAAATTTACATGATTATCACCTAAAGTTCGTTTAAAAATAGTATTATGCATAAAATATAACATTTAAACTATCCGGCTAATGAGTTCACTATCTGAGGTTGTTGTTATTTGTCTTTTAGTCGTTTTGTTGGGACGAAACATGTATCATTTAGCTGCGTATCTATCAAACGAATGATTTATTTTGGGTATTCTTCCAATTAGAATACATGATGAAGATTTTTCCCATTAGCAAATATTTTTTGTCCATTAAAATGTTGAACGTTGACATTTAATAAAAAAGATGTAAGTTTTGCATTCAATTAGCTTTTAATACTGTCCGAACATTCATCACGATTTTTAAAAAATGTCCTTATACTTGTAATTAATCTTTGACCCGATAAATTGAATCGATTTATTTAGTTTGAGGTAAACATATCATTTAAATTTAGGTAGATACGAGTACATTTCATGGATGTTCAAATATTGATTGTTTGTTTACAAGTAGATATAGCTACGAGCTTTCCGTAATCTCGCATCCAATGTCCACAAATTGCGTGTCGATGCTATAAAAAATACAAGAACATATATGGTAGTATTAATAAAAATGGAGCAAAATCTGTTGGCAATCTTCCGGGCCGAGTTCATCTGACCGTTAATTTCAAGTCGACCTCTGCAGAGGGGACTATAGGACCTACCCTACGGCACGGGACAGGTTTTACAATACGTTCATTGTGAACTGGACAGATCGGTAGAATAATAAAACTGTTTATTTTGTCCTTAATTACATACAAGAAAAACTTACGAGTTTAAGGTAAGTTGTTGTAATTTGGATACGCCTTAATTATGTGTTTTAGTTACGCTTTAATACGGTATAATAAAAAGGTTAATATACTAAACTGAATTTGATTACCTATTAACGTTTCATATTATTTTAGTAAAAGATCTTCTTTTGTGTATAGTGTAAGTTATAGTAATATATTTTTTGTTAGTATATGTGACATTAGTTTTGACCATTAACGTATCATCATACATATTATTTTAATAAAATGCAAAGTCCTGACTTATTGACATATCATCATCAAGGAAAAACCCCTGGAGCTAGAAAGCTGAAATTTTGCACTTGGCTCCTTTTTTAACCGATTTCAAAAAAAAGGAAAAGGTTCTCAATTTCAATGTATTTTCGCAAATCCGCAAAACTTTAAGTAAGTGTCACCATAAGAGAAAATTTTCTTTTTGGTTAAAAATAAATAAATATAATTATGTTTTAGCATATTGCCGGGAAATTTTTTCTTGCTTTTCAGAGTTTTTACGGATATAGGGGCATACTGTGCATTTTGCACCACATTAGTGAACCCAAAAACAAAGGTATCCAAATAAGTTCCATTGGTATTTCTAATAACACAATAATTATGATGTAATTTAAATATTTTTCCTTACTTCGTGTCTAATTTTGAGTCAGAAACGAGGTACTAGAAAAAAATTTTGCCATGTAGCTGTATCGTAAAGTAAATGAAATGAAATGAAAATACTTTATTGCACTCAAAAAATATATTACAAAAGGCGGGCTTAATGCTAACACAGCATTTTCTTCCAACCAACCAGCGGCGATGAGGAGACATTTGGGGTAGTGCTATGTTTACAATATGTTATTGATTTTTATTTATTTAGTTACTTTATGGTTACAAAGTTAAAGTAGGTATTTATCTACTGTGTGTTATTCGTACCAGCTGGTGATAAAGGATTATGTGTCTCACAATATTCTCTTCATAATAAGTCAATAGTGTGCGAACGCTTTAATAACGAATATCATTTTTCGAATATGTGTGAAATCAATGTGAGAGCCTTTGTGAAAATTTCAAATCAAAACATAAACGTCGTTTAACAAACTTTGTGACATTAATTCCATAATTCAGTATTTAACGACAATTACGTATTTATTACGATAAATCGCAGTAGGCTTCCGAATAGAAAATGTTTTATCGCGACTGGTTTAGTCCGTAAAATCGGAAAAAATACAGTAAAAACCGGACAAGTGCGTGTCAGGCCACGCGCAATGTAGAGTTCCGAATTAGTAAGTTTATCGACTGTTACTAATTAACTGCTTATGCTAACATAGCTGTGATAGTTTTCATTGTAAAATCATATAACCTATTTTTGAGAATTTTTTCACTTGTCCAACTTCAACCGTTTAGCCGGCGGACACCTGACTCTACCCAAATTAGCACTTTAAAACCAAATATTTCGCAAACGGACCCCTTAATCTAAAAATGGTCTTAGAAGACCCATACTATTTTTGAAAGACCTTTTCATCTATACCTCACACTATAGGGTAAGCGATGAATAAAAAATCCATCCTCACCTTACCTGTACCCTGAAAAAAACTATTTGTCAATGTTTTATTCTACGATTTTGGAGTTTTAATAAATATATATATTCATTAAACGACCCTGTAGCCTGGTTGGTAGCTGGTAGTGGACCCTGCCTGCGAAGCGAGGGGTCCCGGGTTCGATTCCCGGCAGGATTTGGGGCAGATATTTATGTGACAGATAAATATTTGTACTCGGGTCATGGATGTTATTATATTATATGTGTCGTCCATGCCACCCGTGCACCCGCGACACAGGTAAAAACATACAGCGGGAGTATGAGTGTGTAAGCGTTTATTATGATGCCTAATTACAGCTTCCTAGCACTAATGTTCGGTTTACACGTATTAAGTAGTAAAGGAGATAACTAAATTTTAAGTAAATGAATACGTGTAAACGGACAATTTAGTAGTTAAAATTTAGTACGCAAGTAAACAAGTGATTTAGAATTTTTTCTATTTTTCTGTTAAGTAGGCGGGCGGGGCTTATAACTTAACACGTTTGGACAGGCACTTTTTAGTTAAAATGTTGTAAAATGCATAAAGTAATTAAGTAGGTTGTGAAGAATTGTATGAACTAAAGAGCTTTACTAAATTATTACGTTTGGACGCGAACTAAAAATTATTCACTTAAAGTTTAGTTAAAATTTAGTTAGATATCTACTTAACTACTTAACGCCCCAACTCAGAGTCACTAACGCTTACTTAAATCGCTCCTTAGTACAGAATTTGTATGGTGATTCTTTACTAAGGAGCGTATAAAGTAACCGTTAGTGATTCTGAGTTGGGGTGTAAAACGTATAAACCGGACAAGGGTCGCAGGGTGCTGTGCTTCGGACAGACGGACATACGGACGGACGGACGGACATGGTGAAACTATAAGGGTTCCGATTTTAATTCGGAACCCTAAAAATGAACGTAAGGTTATATAGGCTTGCAAAGTTATCAAAATAAATTAAACACGTGCAGACATAGACGTATTACACAAGTTGGTAACAGAATAAATGACACTTAATGAGTTATTTTCTTCAGATAAGCACAGTAGGCATCTTTTTCAATTCAAGGAAAGTATCGTAAACAAATTAGGTATCTATTATCTATTAATAAAACGCAAATAATTCATACACGAAGTAAAGGAATATCTTTCTCGATTTCGAAATCATCACATCATTTCCCAAGTCAATTCTGATTTGACTTTTTATTCACGTGTCTTAGATAAGCTGGAATTTACGTTGTAAGTATAAAAAGTTATCAGTTGTGTAAGGTAGGTAGGTATATGATATGCAAATCCTTAAAAAGTGAATCACATTCTTAATTCGTTCATTAATAGTCCACTGCGAAGTCTGTAACTGGTTACTTGACTAAAACTACCCCATTAGTATGATAATGGGGTGCGGAACCGGTCGTAAAACTCTAGATACGAAATTTCATGACGTGTCGGCGGCGACTACGCACTTCGCCTTGAACCTTTCTGAAGGACAAACGTTCGTACATTTATTTTGGTACCGCTTCACGTACCTCTAAAAGAAACAGTGAAATTGTCCCCGCATTAACATTTACATATTCAGTACTGAGTTACTGACAAGCGGCTACATTATCCAACCAGTTTAGCTCGACCGCCCCACAGAATTAGATAATCATCAGGTTTGCGATGTGTTTCATAAGAACATCTCGGAACGTTATAAATTAGCGAAACGTCAGGGAGCACTCCCGATCGCTAAGTAATATTTCGGAGGCACATTAATTAACATTGTATAAGAATGCGACCGATGAAAAAGGCGTGAATAATGTTCGCTCCGTGAAATAAATTAGAGCGTCGTTTTATTTTAATGGCGCGTCCCCGTCTGGCCTGAAGGTTATACGAAGGGAAGCGGCCGTATGCGTAGTGGTATAGTGACACATATCCGATGTGGCGAGACGATCGAACCGGGCGGCCTTCGGGAAGCAAAACGAGCATAGTGGCGGGCTCAGAGCCGCCTTTCTGCAGAGAAGCTGCAGCTATAGCGTATAGCTACGGGTACGTATGCGGTCTGATGCGGCGAATAATCAATTCTTATTGCAGCCCGACTCAGACGACTGCGGCTCAGTCAGTACGTGTGACATTACGTTCAACAGTTTTCACATGTCAGGACTATTCAGGACTTTGGGAGTCTTTGGGTTTCGAATAAAAGGTCCGGCTTTGTTTCGATCGCTCAGGCTGCTGCTTTTTTCTGCTTTGTTAAACGCACGTTTTATTAATATGTTCGTATTGTAAGCGTTTGTTGTTATTGCCATGTTTAGAAAACTCTCTATGCTTTAAATAGGCATTGTATGTTATTACACATACCTGTACCAATTACATAAATAAATGTTAGGGGTACAATTTTATTAAAGACTGCAGTCTCTCTATTGATTGCTGCAAGTCTGATGATGTCGATCGAGTGGTTCAACTGATATTCAAAAGAGACACATTGTGCGACACATAAATCTTCCCCCATATGCACAATATGCAGCTTTCCAGGAAAAGTGGTTGAAATCTTGAACTGAGTCAGTTGAGTGATCCTGACATAAAAAATACAACTGATAATTCTGCAGACTTTGAAATCCTAACATCTTCAATTCCACTATCTTCAAATGATATAATAAACATAAATAAAATTGACGTTGAATACAAAAGCTGCTACGCTTCGAACTGATCTAACAACGAAGCAATAAGTGATGCAAAAAATGTTGACTAACAAATAACTAAACTACAAACAAATAAAGAAATACAAACAAGCCAAACAGAACAAATAAACCAAACAGCCCTGCATCCATTACAATAAGGATTGCAATCAATTAAGTTGGCGATGAACCGCATGAACTGGCCTCGATAAACGCGGAAGACTACGTGCGGTAGTCATTCGAGCCACGTCGATAATTTAATATCCTACCTTATGATTGTAATACCCTACTTTAATTACCATTTCCCGTATTGAGTATTTGTCTCTATTACAGCAAACGCAGAATAGGCAGAGTTCAATGAATACGAGGTCAATATTAACATGAATTTAGTTCTTTTGTGCTATTCTTTTCTTTGGACATGTTTGTGTTTTAAGTTACCTGGAACGAATCCACTGGATACTCTAGTGTGGAGACTATAAAGGTTATGTTGTAAATTTATTTTATTTTAAAAATAAATTAAAAATAATATAAATTTCAGCTTCCCAATGTTGCCTGAAGACTACATTTCAATTATGAAAATGTAGAAACACTTGGCCCATGGGGATCCGATGCTCACTATCTTTTCAAAGAAATTAATAAAAAATTAAAGGAAAAGATGAGCGACCCTAGAACGGGCAGCTATCTTGCTCAGCGTTTTAGGTACTGCGCCGTTGGGACCTATACTTATTTTAATTAATTTTAATTTTACTTTTAAGTATTTATTTTTATATTTTACAAATTAAGAAAATAGTCAAATAGTAACTTAACTGAGAAGGCTGAGGCTGTAAGCTCATCTAAGCATAATTTGATAATGCAATTGATGTAATCAACAGGTTTGTGTTACTCACATAGTTCAGATTTTACGTTCAGATAGAGAAATAAGCTTGAGTTGAGGTCTTTATTATGCCACGTAATATTAATTAAATTGCTTATTGCTTAACCTTGCCCTTGCTCGATATCTCACCGTAAAGTAAGTTACGTAGTCATTAAACTCTGTTAAGTGCCAAGGCATTGACGGGTGGGTCAAGGATTTTATTCAAGATCGCCGATCGGCAAACTGAGTAGCATGCCGATCAGACATAACTATATCAATGCAATGTTTTGATCGTCAAAAACAGCGGGAGATCGTTTCGTTGTTAATCTTAGAATCTTGGCTCAGTATTGGGCTGGATGACATATCACTGGACAATAACGAACTAAAGCATTACAGCATGTCATTATTCCCGTCACTTTTGACGCTTTGTGCTTTTCGGGAAGTGTGCCAATAATCAAATTTTCAGGAGAAATGCATTACGATTGCGTTACGAAATATCAAATTGGTTAATCCAGTGTTTTCTATTTGATATTTATGTCTTCAACTGTTAATGTATGGTTGCACTTACGCGATTTATATTTTCCCTATTTACACATTCTTTGTTAAAAACAGCTTTCGGTACAGAAATAACGCATGTGCTAAAACGTGAACTGGATTACTTAACTGGATTTGAATACGTTTAGTTAATGTATGTAACACTAAATGGCCCAACCTAGAGGCTAAATGCGGAAATCGGAGCCCATCACCATTACCATTATGTATGTAACACTACTGTAATTCTCTCAGGATTATCGAAAACATTTTCTTTACCTGCCTGGCCACCTTTCTTTTAGAATATGTACTTATCAATTGCAATTGGATCATATTATAAATATGCCTAATTTACACGCCCCAACTCAGAGTCAATAACGGTTACTTTAATCCCTCCTTAGTAAAGAATCACCATACAAATTCTGTACTAAGGGGCAATTTAAGTAATTGTTAGTGACTCTGAGTTGGGGTGTTAATGTAATTTACCTGAGTGAGTTTATCTGAGTGTAGGTAGTCTAAACTTTATCACCCCGCTTCCGTCTTAGCTGGGATTGCGTAGTGATGTTTTTGATCGCAAGACTTTCTTTCGTTCTCTCTTTTTTCTGTGTTGGCATCGTATCGGTGATATTTTTGCTGTTGCTGATGTCCATGGTTGGTACAAAGCCACTAACCATCAGCTAGATCGTCATTTGTCGGATAGTTACATAAAAAATAGGCGGTAGTTACTATCAGGCGGTCCGTCTGCTCGATTGTCATCTATTATCATAAAAAACCTGTGTAGATCTTAATACGCTGCAGTTTTATTCTTTCTTGGTTACGAGTGTCCATGGGTTACAGTGACCTCATAACAACAGGTGATTTGCAAGGCCGTTTTCTTTTTCCATACGAATAAAAAATATAAAAATGGTTATAGGTATTTTACTTGTAGGCCTACGTGACAAAGACCAACGTTATTTTTAAATCCATATGTTAGGTTCTTAACCTTTATCTTGTATCTAATATTTGTTAACCATGACATTGATAAAACGACTTCATTTAAGCAAATATTGCAAAAATATTAAAATATTAATAAATGCGAAGAAAATACCTACGTAGATTTATATGTTTGAGTAACTTCTGTATGCAGTGTACATTAAATAGTTCGTAATTACAATAACGTAAATACATTTTCTTATGCAATAGATGTGTTGTAATTTAAAAAAAAATATGACGATATAGGAGCTTAACAAGCTTAACTATTTCCAGTTTAGGAGACCGTCGCATAAATTAAATTTTTTTATAAAATCAGTGACGCTTTCATATTTTGTGAAATGGACTCGAAGGTATTTCATTTGTATCATAAGTAAATGTTTCGTTATTTTTAATTAGGTTTCACATTTTAATCTTTAGAAATTAACGTCTCCCCTTAAATACTTTGTAATAATTAAAACAGCACAAAGCTGCCAAATCGATGATTCTTTTGAGAATGATTCTTACAGCATGTCTCTTATCTTAGGCGGTAGGAAGAATGCGTCCCAATCTTACGACTGTAAACCGTTATCGTTATATTTAAATAATAAAAACACTAAATTTTACGAGGTTTTTGACCTGTACATCTTACTTGCTGTTAAAGATAAAATGGCTATCAAAATACAAACGACAATAAACTATTCGCTATGTCGATAACCTTTTTCGTATTCGTTAAGGAAAACTCTAGAAGTCTTTAATTTTTTATTCTTTGTATTCAACTGCCATTTTTTTTACATCTGGATTACCCTATGATAAAAATCTGTGGGTGGTCTTTTAGTCCACAGATACATATGGATGACATGTATCTTATTAAAGTGGTTTATTATTTTAGCATACTTTGCTCGTGCTGATCAACAGCAGGTACTAATAACTAAAGAATTATATATTCATAAATGTAAATAACTTTTGTCTTAATATGTTATAGAATAACGTCTACCAGTCCAATTACTTCTGATGCATAATACAATTCATACGTCTCATTAAGCCATCCTGATATGGAATGTCTCGTAATACTTAAATTTAAACTTACTCCCAGGCACGAGAATTGTGCTAATTAAAGTTCAGAAATTTGGCACTTTGCTTATAAAACAGTGAAACTGGAATAAATATGCAAGTTTTCAATGAATTATCGCTCCAAGTTTACGACCAAGCACGATTACTACGGTGCCTATAGTTTAAAGTTTAAACAAATGAAATTGTTATTAACAAATAAAGATTGAACTTAGGTTTTGGTTAATAACTCAAAAATTTATCTATATTTAAGAAATTTTAATAGTTTCTTAAAGTGGAAGATATCTATATATATAAAAGAAAGTCGTGTTACTTACACTATTTATAACTCAAGAACGGCTGAACCGATTTGGCTGAAAATTGGTGGGGAGGTAGCTTAGAATCAGGAGACGAACATAGGATACTTTTTATCCCGGAAAATAGACCTGTTCCTGTGGGAGAAGGTAAATTTTTGTTATATGTAGTTGATAGATCAGTTATTTATACAGATATAAAATAAAGCTCGGGGATGGATAAAGGATATTTTTTATCCCGGAAAATAGACCCGTTCTTGCGGGATAAGGTAAAATTTTGTTATGTGTAGTTGATAGATAGCTATTAGTTATTATTATTAGCGTCTTTTATGACTCCTTTTTTTACTTGGGAGCGGGAGCGGGAGCGGGAGCGGGAGCGGGAGCGGGAGCGGGAGCGTGAGAGGGAGAGGGAGAGGGAGTGGGAGAGGGAGGAGCACACAGAAACTGTAACGGCTAAGAACGGCTGTACCGATTTTAATGATTTCTGATTTGTTACATTCTTAGGCGATACGAAGTTCGCCGGGTCAGCTAGTTTATAATAAATACTTACGTCACAACACCCCTAACTGTATCTCCATTATTTATTATTTATTATTAATTTAACCTATTTTTCTCAAATTTGAACTTGTTGACTAGATAACTATAGTCTGAAACTGTCTTACAAGTTACATTTAATTATTTAAATGTGAAAGTTAGTGAAAAAGATGTTTAGTTGAATTCTATCACGCGCTAACCGATTTCACGCAGAAAAACCATGAATTTTAGGACATAGGATAGATTTTATCCCGATTATATGTTCCCCTGTACGATTCGAACGTTATATGTTTGTAGGTTCGTTTTATGAAACTACTATTCCGCGGACAAAGCCGCGGGAGTAAACTAGAATATAATATTTTTATGTCACTGATAACTGTTAATTATTTAATTAAATGGGTAAATAACTAAATACCCACACCCATAGGCAAAGCCATGCAGGTACTTGACATATTTAAGTACATCGAACCGCAAATATTGGGCGCGGTAACATAATAATTTGCACTTATAAAAAATTAAATATTTATCTACAGTATATTGGCTTGTAGCAGCACAATAACAACATTATTAGCGCAGGAAGTGATACCTACGTAGAAAATTATGTGCAGACTGTTACTTGCAACATTGTACACACAAATTGTTGTCCTTTTTTATACACATAATGTGTCTAGACATAAAAAATTACATTACTTTACCTATTTTCTTGTTAAGGTAACCACTAGCCCACCCAGGATAAGTAAGTAGCTAGTACATACTACATAACCTCAGCAAGAAATTTAAATGAGCTTCTATTCTTAGACGTGCATTAGATGAAGCATTAGATGGGTAAATAGTCTTGATCTGTGTAATTTCCTTGCGGAAGTACAGTGATATCAAAATAATTAGAAGAAATAAGGATTCAATAACTTTTTAATCGCTTTAAATCGCTTGGTTTGTAGTAACAAGGTTTATATTATTTTTCTTTATAATCACGTTTGAACTAGATATTAATACAAATTGTATTTTTTGTAAAGGTTGTAGTATGTTTAAGACGCCTAATTGCAGCAATTTCAATAACAAAATATTTTATTATCAGTCAATTATACAAAAAAAATGTTACAATATTTTCGTATATTTGTGTACCTACATATTTTAGTTACTCTGTGCGTTTATAGTTGACGTAGGGTTACGTCTTTATATGCGAAGATTGCGAATGCGCGCCAAGCTTCAGCAATGGTAGCAAATACAATAATAGGTCTATAAGTGTTAAGTTTAGTGTCATATTTTTTTCTTTGGGCAGCGCCTCGATTACTGCGTCTCACAACGAGATGTAATTGGCATAAGCACTCAATCAAACCAACAACAATGTAAGCTATACTTTGCTTTATATCCTTCTAATATTATAAATGTGAAAGTTAGAGAAGATGTATGTATCGAATTATGGATTTAGCCGTATTGGGGCGGCTTAGAAAACTAACCCCAATCCCACGCCGGATGGGTGTCGTAAGAGGCGACTAAATCCAGCCCGCTGGTGGTAGGAGGGATTATATTAGTAATATTGCTTTTAATTGTTAATTAATACCATTATTACTATTATTATTTTTCCATGGGGTTCGCCTGGAATGCTACCACCCTTGAGCATGAGTCAGCCGCCAAACGACTGGTCGTGTGCCGGCTGGAGACATGAGAGCTGGTACTTTCTTCCTTTTTAGGGTTCCGAAGTAAAATTGGAACTTTATAATTTCGTCATGTCCGTCATCTGGAACTGGATTAGAGTTTTGATCTATAGGCCAGTCAGTGATAAAAACGACGATTTTGGACATTAATATCTAAATAATCGTTGGAGGTGTGTTTATGAAAGGAGCACATATATTGTATTTCGGAAGTTTCAATAAATGAGCCAAATTTGACAGGTTTATGTGGAGTACTTTTTGAGTTATGAGGGGGTCAATAGTGGCTCCAAATAGTTAGTGTAATATTACACACGGTACTGCTCGCCAGTTCTGTTAACTAGAAATTGGTTTGACACGCTACCGCGCGTCTAGATCTTAGAGTGCTACTGTTTTTGTCATTGGTATTGTACCGATTGATGATACCTATTATCATTATTTTAAATACATGGAATTATTATTATTATTCATTGAATAAATATGTTTTCTTTCTTGTTCTTCATTATTTCATTAATTCTTTCTTTAATTTTATTTAATAACCGGCCTCATAAAACATGGTTCAGTATTTTACCCGTATTTATAGTAAACGAATTAAATAACTCTCGTAATCAGGTGAGTTTACTTTATGTATGTACGGGATTTTCTCAAAAACTACTGATCCGATTTGGATGGGGTTTTACCTAAGCAAATTAAATTAAAAAGTTTAATTATGGCGCACACGTACCTAAATATACGCGTGTAAAAATAATTAAATAGTAACATCGAAATTAATCAACCATTCCCAACAATCAAACAATACTTTTAATATCCTTCCCAACCAGTTCGACAGGGTGCAGTGTAAAAAAGAACACAATTAGTTACAGGAAATTTCCTTGAGCGTTAAGAACTCATAAAATTAAACACGGCCATGAAGAATGATCTTTGGTCATAATAACTATAAGGTAGATAACATTAAATAAAAATAATCGTAAATCGAACGTGCTTCAATTTATTTCCTACATGTGAAATGTCACGTATGGTATTTTCCCACGATGCCTCCAAATCCCATTGTATGCCTATGAATTTAAATAGCATCAGATCTTGCTTATTTATGAACGGTTATTGTGCCATTTATTGTAGTAACGTGTGAAAACAAAAAAGCCAAAAGTTCGTAACAATGTGATATCAGTTGGTTTTACCCATAAAAAGTTCGCCTATTCATAATTACACGAATCGTAGAGAAGCTGATCTATTGCACAGATTTATTATTAAAGTATAATACGAGATTGTGCTTCGTCCGCGGAAATATTATCTTTATATTTAAACAAACTTCTACACCAATGGGAATGAACGAATTTAACCCCTTTAGGGGATGCTCTTACTTGTCTACGCTCTATAAGAAAAAATTATACTAAGTTTCATGCTTAGGTCCTGGTCAAGGATGTGCTTAGCTTTTATAAAGCTCGAGTTGATGCTCGCAACTTTGTCCGCGAAAATATTATCTTTGTACTCAATCAAACTTTTAACTCTCATTTTCCACAATCCTCTTCTCTCTTAGCCATCGGCGCCAACACATCATGCCTTTGGTGTTACTGATGTCCATGGGTGTAGGGAAACTCAACTGGCGCCTCGTCTGCTCGTTTGTCGGTTATTCACATAAAAATGGCTCTTTCATACTTTAAATTGAGTGTTGGCCAACGAATCCCGGAGAAACTTACCTATATTAATTTACCTTATGTGTTTAATATGTCACTGAGGTGCACCTACTTATATAATCGGATTTTATGTACCTAGGTAGAGCGTTATTTTTTGACGTTTTAACCTCTTAATTCCAATTCGGTAGTTTCGGTACTAGGTCAAAATATCGTCGCGTCGTAAAACAAAATACATACTGAGAATATGAGTACCTTGTTAAAAAGGGGCCATCCATAAATTACGTCACACTAATTTCATGACTTTTTGACCCTCTCCCCCCCCTTGTCACAGCTGGTCACATTTGTACATACCAATTATTCGACTTTAAAATGTGACGTCACAAAATTTAGGACCCCCTCCCACCCCTTGTCACACAATGTCACACCTACATCGACCCCTCCCTCCCCCCTAACGTGTGACGTAATTTATGGATGGCCCCAAAGCATAATTGTTACAAGCAGATTGTTTACAAAAATGCGAAGTGAGTGAAAACTCACTAACTAGTTTTTCACTAACTAGTTTGGTTTTTCTAGAAAATGGAATCGAATCAGTTTAAATCAGTCACCAGTGAGTTGTGAAGTTAAAGAGTGAGTTTTTAATCATCCGACAGTCGTCTAGTTTCAACCACAGTAATATCTTTACCGTGCCGTGACGGAAGCGCCATACTGAGAGTACTGAGACACGACGTGATGAGCGATAAGTAGGATTACAATAGCGATTTGCGAGCGAGTTGAAAGCGAATCGAGTTCGCTGCGAGGGTGCAGGGTGTGTGAATACAGGATAGTACATCTACTCTATCATAAAAATAATTACAAAAGGTAAATTAATTAGGTAACCACATAATGTCTTAAATTGCTTGCTCCATATTGTTATGTAAGTATGTACAGGTACCTATGTATCTACTTATATCGATATTAGCGTTAGAATAGTGAGTTCGACTAGTAAGTTACAAAATTCCCCATAACTGTGTTGTGTAGTGGTCAGTTCAGGTAACATTCCAGTACTTGCTCATGTTCGCACTTAGGCGCGGAACCGTTATTGGAGGCCCCAATGTATGTACCTATTCAAGTACTTACAGCTCCCTCAGAACCAGAATAATACCTTGCCGATTACATTCACGGAAGTAACTGTGCTTATTTAAAACCGATACACGGGTATCGTACGCAAGTTCAAATGCACCCAATTTGTTGTATGCTTATTTGTTGGTTTGTAGCTTGTATAGGGGCTATGTTTAGGAATGACCTTGCATTCTATGCTTATTTATACAAATGTTCGCTTTGAATAGGACAAGTTTATAAAAAACCAGCCAAGTGCGTGTCAGGCAACGCGCAATGTAGGGTTCCGTAATATGGAGTACTTTACCTATACGGGAGATACCCTGAATTTTTTTTTAAAGATTTGATTCTACCACTATATAGTTTCAATAAAAATTTTAATTCTTGCTAAATTACAATTTTTTAAGGCTTTTATTTCAGCCACTAAGGGTATAGATGGCGCTATGCTGTGGACAGACGGACGGACGGATGGACGGACATGACGAAACTTTAGGGGTTCTGTTTTGACTCCGGAACCCTAAAAATCCTTACTGCAGAATCAGCTATTAGTAAAATTAACATATTAGTGTTAAAAAAGTTTAGGGTAAACGCATCTAATAATGTGACTTAATTTTTTAAATTTGATGATATTTATTTCGAGGCCCGCGATGGAGTTCTGTCTGTGGAATACATAAAGTAATAGTAGTGGAATGCAAAATTTGCATTCTATCGTGGGTCTTTAATTAAATATCACCGCATTAAATAATTCATTAATTTTTTGCCGTATTGGGGCGGCTTAGAATACTAACCCCAAACCCACGCCTGATGGGTGTCGTAAGAGGCGACTAAATCCGGCCCGCTAGTGGTAGGGCCCATCGAGAGATTATAATGGTAACATTGATTTTCATTGTTAATTATTACTATTATTATTTCAGCACGTTTGCCGGCTATTTCCATAATAAAAATCACATTATTTGGTGGGTTTACCAAACATTATTAAATTTACATTGAGGCATAACACACCCTGCTTACTTTTGTAATCATATTTATTACGAATAGCTGGGTTACAGATTATAGGATTGACAGGTGACAATCACTGAATCAGATCAAGGGCTCTTTATTATAATTGAATTAATAAAAACCCATATATCAACTTTATCTTGTCTTCCTGTTCAAAGGTTTAGTAAGCACAATTAAAAAAAGTTTCACTGCTGGCACAAGCAGCTTATAAAAAACATAAACAATATTTTTTATTAACATCCACATTAACATAATTGTTATACATATAGTAAGCTGTAGGTACAAGAATCAATCTATATTCTATTCATGTTTTTTTATTCTATAATCCCCTGTCAAATATTGTACAACTCTAGTGTTCGTGCAAGGACTTCCGTGTTATGAATGATATAAGCCGCGCCATTAAAGAAACTAATCTAAAATGGCAGAAATTATCATTCCCCTCACTCGCATGTTATTCCTGTCTTTAGCGTGCGAGTGAGGGGGAATGATAATTTCCGCCATTTTAGATTCGTTTCTTTAATGGCGTGGCTTATACCAGATACGTCGCTATACTTTTAAATATAAAAACAACAAAGAGAAGACGAATTAGGTCATAAGTAAGTGTTTATCATCACCCATGGAGGTCAACACCTAAAAAGCTTCACCGATACGTTGTTGCCAAGAAATCGGTGAGAAAAAGAAATATCTACCATCACTCCTCTAATATCATACGGATCGTCTTTGCACGTATAGTTTGTCAAAAAGACATGTAATTTTTTTAATAAACTTTATGAAATTGGATACGGCAACACTCCTGAGGTATAGTAAGGCGATCCTACCTGTTTTTTATATGGTTGATTAAAATTTGACACGTTTTCTTATATTTAATCCGACACACTATGTACGTACAACGAATGTAGAGCAGTGGGCGAAGGGAGAGTGCAAGCCAAGGTCTGTAGGAGATGTTTGATTTACTGCATATCTTATCTGTGCACCCACAACAGTAGTGTTTACCTTTGCATTCGCATTTAAACACGACGTTTAAAAATATCTATACCATTATTAGGTTTCTATATGCAGGAAAAATTGCTTAGAGTAGGTAGGAATTTTTTAAACTATTCAACAGATTCAAAAACTTTACTTTTCACAGGATATTATTATCCCTGAGTAGCAGTGGTAATGTTTTATGTTATACCACAGAAGAAATAATAATATTACTTATAATAAGTAGGTAGTTATAGTCGGTTTCACATAAATCTACACTTCGCTATTGTGTTGGAAACTCTTACTTCAAGTGCTGATCCATCGTAATCCCGTCATAATTTGAAGGATTGAGAATTGATAATAATTATTATATTATGTGCAACCTGGACCATTATTTTATGACATTTCATTTGTGAGTTGTCTTAAGTACATGTGTGGTAAAGTTGTGATGATAGTAATGATAGTAGTGATGCTTTGTCGTAGTAAAATTTCAAGCATAATGTACCTATTTCTCGGTTTTAATTTCCTTCACAACAATGTTTGAAATTATAATGAAAGCGCACTAAATTTTTTGCGGCCTCCATACGGACTTGAATACTTAGTAACAATTGCAATACATTGTTGTAATAAGATCTGACACAATTGCAGCTAAATTGATTTGAAATTCATAGTTTTTCAGTGATTACCGACCGTGCGTTTGCCGATGCTTGGGCATCAAGTTTATTGCGTGAAAAATTACTCCGCTTATACTCGTAATTAGCTACGTTTGTTGCCAGTGTTCAGATATGAATAGAAAATTTTTGCTTAGTATATACTTAGTATATAGTTAGTGTTAGTATTTGTTGCAAAGTAGACTTTGTTGAAAGTTTAAAATATGATTACGTAAGTAATATGAATTTACAAATTATTGTTCTCCCGGAGCGAATTTTCACTTTCTCTGGCGTAGCAAAATGTCCGTAGCCTGCAGTTAATAGATTCTTACATTCAGGTTGCCAGGCTACTTTTTCTATATAGGATCTTACATAAGTATGTATACATGTATACAAATAAATAAAATTGGAGTGTCTGTTTGTAATATTAAAATAACCGCTTTTTACTAAGTGCATTTGGATGTATATACGATACATAGACCAAAACAACATTTTTTACAATTTTTGTCTGTCTGTCTGTCTGTTTGTCTGTCTGTTTGTTCCGGCTAATCTCTGAAATGGCTGGACCGATTTTGACGGGACTTTCACTAGCAGATATACTTAGGCTACTTTTATTTAAGAAAAAAAATAGTTTGTTAGGCGATACGAAGTTCGCCGGGTCAGCTAGTTATAAATAAAAAGGTTATAGATAGGTACTAAATGTAAGTAATTGTAATTGTAAGTAATTGTAATTGTAAGTAATTGTAATTGTAAGTATACTTACTATTATTACATGTTCAGTTTGCTGTAAAAAACGACAAAAAACTATTTTGTTTGCGGCTATTTATCAATACCAATCTACTTGAATAGATGTATAAATTGTTTTATTATTTTTTCGTCTATCCAAAGTTTTTTCCGCGAGCGATTTCGTACATAAAACATTGATACATGATATTTCTAATGCTAGTTTAGCTGAGTCAGTGCAGATAGCTAACAGACGTAAGCAGAGATTGTGTAGGATCAGTCAGGGTCACGACCAAACAATAGAATCGATTTAGTTTGATTTAGTCAAACTCGTGCGAAATTTGCATGCGATAAAAACTTAACATGTTTGTAACTATTTCGAGACAGCAAAGTTCGCCGGTCAGTTCGTTAAACATTATCTCCTCAACTAGATATCGTTTCTAATTTATTAATAACGTCTCAGTTTATCGCGGCTAGCCTTGAACCCGCTAATTTAAAGTAATATACCTAATATTACTTACGTTTGATTACGAACTATTATGACATCCACTTGTCGTAAAACACCCATAAAATTAGCTTGATATTGGCTTTATTATTATAATGTTATTGTTGTGCACATTGAAGCAAATAATACGTTAATAAATTTTATTTTTATTTTTTGAATATTTATATAAGCAAAGGAAAATTATATTATTCTAATTCAAATGAGCACACTATATGGATCGTATAATATAATAATACCTAATTTATATAAATGAAATAAAATTATACTACCGGTAATATAATTTTATAATTATTACCT
The DNA here is from genome assembly GCA_951805285.1 of Thymelicus acteon. Classification (NCBI taxonomy): domain Eukaryota; kingdom Metazoa; phylum Arthropoda; class Insecta; order Lepidoptera; family Hesperiidae; genus Thymelicus; species Thymelicus acteon. The sequence continues at coordinate 7,422,853 of OX638233.1, forward strand.
ACCGGCAGTTATTTATCCTAGCGGAAAATACATCCGGGATAAAATCTATCCTATTTTCTGAACCTGGACAATGTGGACATGGGTCTGTATGCCAAGTTTCATCTTAATCCGCACGACGCAACAGTTAGCATGTGTTGGAAGGACAAACGTCCAACACACAAAAACTGGGTCTACATTAACAATGTGACTTGTGAGGAGTAACGTCCATTTAAGTCCAGTTAAGACGTATTAAGTAGTTAAGTAGATAACTAAATTTTAACTAAATTTTAAGTGAATAATTTTTAGTGCGCGTCCAAACGTAATAATTTAGTAAAGCTCTTTAGTTCATACAGTTCTTCACAACCTACTTAATTACTTAAGCATTTTACTAAATTTTAACTAAAAAGTGCCTGACCAAACGTGTTAAGTGATAAGCCCCGCCTACTTACTTAACAGAAAATAGAAAAAATTCTAAATTACTTGTTTACTTGCGTACTAAATTTTAACTACTAAATTGTCCGTTTACACGTATTAATTTACTTAAAATTAAGTTAAAATTTAGTTAACTACTTAATACGTGTAAACCGAACATAACGTCCATTACGCGCTTTATTGCCACTAGTTCTATCGTAGACGCCGGCCACGGGTCAAGTACGGTCTGAAGAACTTACGGACCGTTTCTAAACATTATAGTGAGAGTTTAGCGTCGACCTAGCGCGGGGTTTCCTCAAGATATTTTCCTGCACGAAAGAGTTTTCTTCACAAAGAAAACGATGATACATTTCTAAAATTGTTTTAAATATTAGAAGTTCTGGATGCATAAGCCCCCAAATGTTTGAGAAACATATTCAAACGACTGAACACTTTTTTGTTACTTTAATATACATAATAATTATGCAATAAATTATATTATAAACACAATTTTTTATAATAATGCCATAAAATTACACGGTAGTCGACTATTATTAAAAAATACAAAATTCAAATCCACGTGGTTTGACGTCACAAAATTAGCTACCCGGTAACAAACAAACTACATATATTAACAGAAATATTAGTATAAAATTTTAAGAGGTCGTAAATTTTATTTTTATTGATGTACCTATGTGTGTTGTTGTTACCAACTTTATTACTAGATGTTTAAAAGTTGCATTAATTAAAATGTTTCCCTTGATAAACCGCTGTTTTCAATTGATACGAAAAAACACAATATTTCTGATCTTTTACATTGTGTTAACATATTCCTCTAGCTAAAAATGATTTGATTGAGAAATCTACAAATTATAATTATGTTGTAGCTCTTATCTTATCTTATTATGTTGTATTCTAATTATAATTACGTTCCTGCATACTACTATGACGAGCTTGACGGCTCATTTGACGGTTATTAAGACAAAGATAATAAAAAACCATATATGTATATTAATGTTACTAGCTTTTGTAGAGTGGTTTCGAAACATGAGGATGTGGAAAACGCAATGATCTTATATACGATCATTGGGAAAACGAGTCAGTTTTAGTAGAAATTTTGTTTTGTTTAGATTTAAAGTTGATGTACGAATACAAGTAGGTATCATTTTTTTACTATAATATTATGTTGTTTTATTCATTACAGCTATTAAATAATACAAAATAAGAAAAATTGTAGATTTACAGTTCTTTTGCAGTTTTCTACAGCTTTTTGAAAGCTTTGCAGTTTTAATCTAGATTAGGGTTGGCAACACTGGTTCCACTGTTTATTCCAAGTAATGAAGTAGGGTATCAAAATGAAGCTTATTAAATCTAGTTTAATAATATGTAAGTACCATATAATTATTTTACAAAATTTTTCGTAAAAACTTGCTTTAACAAATATTTTACTCTAATTTAAACAAAGACTTGAAAATATTGTTAAATTCAAGTTGTTATTTATATATTTCGAATTAGCAGTACTTTATTTTTTAGATGGTTGAACACGAATCGCACTCGCGACGCGTCGGGAACGTTTTACTTTTGACAGCAGTCTGTCATTAACCGTACGTGTCGTAATCGTAAACTGCTACAGTAATAATACTACTTTACTTAAATAATGTGCTATAATGACAGTGAATGCAATTATTTTGATTGATATCCAGTGAAAGTGCGTCGATAATCTTTTAACTGTTGGCTATGGAAAATACAACTAAGATAACTTGGCTTGAGATTGAGATCCAGATCTCACTTACTTTCTTCTCTTTTCTTTCTTAGTGGACAACTCGTGTGATTCTTAAGCCGCTAAGTAAGGCGTCAATAATGTCTATGGTCTACCTCAGTGGTATTCAACCTTTTTTTCATACGGGCCACAAACACTTTAGACATGTTGTCGCAGGCCGCAAAACATAGATTTCTTAGGTTTTCGCGATTATTATAAAATAAAGTAACCCCAGATGGGCCAACTACAAAAACCTGGCGGGCCGCACGCTGAGTATAGCTGGTCTACCTAATGTGACGACTTGTCATTAGATGGCTCGTTTCCTTGTTAATCCCCGACGAAAAAAGAGGGGTGTTATAAGTTTAACGTGTATTTATATGTCTGTCTGTTGCATCATAGCTCCCAAATGGATGAACTGTTCCAACATGACTGAAAATGGTTATATTCTCTCTATAAATTGGACTAGGTAATCAATATTGTTTGCCTCTCGGACCCATTCGTAGGTACCTACATAGACATTGTACTAATTTATGATTGAGTGTATCTGGATCGAGGTTGAATGGATTAAAGGCTGAGGTAAGTTGAACTTGAATAGCATCCTTGCTTATCGTCAGTCCAAGTATCTCAGGATACTGTCGTATAAAATAGGCGTACAGCGTGAATGTATAATACGTATACCTACGTAACATAAAAAGTTGAGTGGAAAACAAAAGAAAAATGGAAAGTGAATTTTAAAATTAAGCAAATAGTAATTAGTTTCTTATGTTTTATAAAAAAAAGATAAAGCACCTATAAAGAGAAGATTATTGAGATATAAAAATTATAATTCTTTTGGAGGAAAATAAATATTCACAACCGCAGCAAAATCTATAACGTAGAAGACTAAAATGCACTTCGTATTGACTAAACGAAAAAAACTTGCCTATTCACAGACAGAAAAAAAAACCTGATGTCATTGACACGGGTAATTTGATCTGATCTGATATTAACGGAATGTGCGTTGCCGCCGTTATGAAACAAGCTTTGCGAGTTGACATCTCGCAACGGTTACTATGTAAGTAATAAATCCCGTTAAATACCGAATGGTCCTGAATAACTTCCACCTAAGTGTGGATCCTGTGCCGTAATGGTAATAAAAACGATAGTGACGGTGCAAGAGTAGCGCCGCTGACTGTCCGACAGTCCCGCGACCATCACGGGTGTCGGGTGGTGGGAATAGGGTTGCTTGCTTTCACCGAAACCGATTAATTCGTACAATAGTTAACTTGGGATTTCCATTATTTTTCAAACGGACAATAATTGTTGTTGGCGGTATTTAGAGCTTAACGCGGAACAGATCATTTTGAGGTAAGCCAGTTGCTAAGCTGGTTTAAATTGGCTGTCGTCTACATGAGATCGTGTGATCAATGTTAATCGATTCCTGGTAGTATGACGTGTCTATATGACATAGGATATTATTATTTACGTTACTGTTTCTAAATACGAAGGGTAGTTGACGATCCATCTGGTGAAAGGTGGCCAATGGACCCAAGGACATCGGCAACACCAAAGGCATCACCGATGCTGTGCCCACTAAGAAAGTCGAGAGAGAAAAAATGAACTGACTCCCAAGCCCCAGCCGGAATACGACGAGTCGTAGTCGTAGTTAACTAGTTACTCAGGCAGGCCTTACAAAAAGATAATAATTGTTTATTAATAAAGTTAATTTCCGCTTGTTTTATAAATCTTATCAGAGCTTCATTCGAGGTGTCATTATTGCGTAACATTTGTTATGAATGAATGAACACGATTGACCAATTGGCGTAAGTAGATTATTTCACCAACGCTAATAATTAATTAGCTGCTTCAATCAATACAATACTATCTGTACTATTGAACGATATGTTTTCAGTGAGATTTTTTGTTATCGACAACAGATATCGTAATTATATTCGTATAATTTAGTGATGTTTATATCCGTAGCTTCAGTAGTTTTGAAAAATGAAGATTCCCTTAATGCATCGGACTCAGATGTGAAATTGTTTTCTAGTTAGTGTACTGTGATTTTTATTTAAAATCTTTTGAGAAATAAATGATCTTAAGCCTTATTTATTTCTTTGATTGTGTCAACCCTATCCGCGGTGCATGTGCGTGTAGCGCGACCGGGGATTACGTAACATGACAGTGACGCAAAGCCAATGTCAAGAGCGCGCGTCAACAGAGCCGCAGGGTCAACGGCCGCGTTGCCAAACATTGCAACCACCGACACCGATACCGACATCGACATATACCGTTTTGGACATTCCAACCGGTAGTATCGCCACCAATTGGTACTGAATTAAACAAAATTAGATAACTTGTAGGTACTTTGTTTATTTATTACGAGTAACCGCCCTCGCTTTGCTTCGGTTTTCTTATATTTTTACACCTTGGGTTACATTGTTGGAGTTTTAGTAGGGATCACAAATTTTTTTGAAAATATAATATAGCCTATGTTACTCGGGGATAGTGTAGCTTCCCAACAGTAAAATAATTTTTCAAATCGATTCAGTAGTTTCGGAGCCTATTCAATGCAAACAAAAAATCAAATTTTTCCTCTTTATATATTAGTATAGATGAAAATAATGAATTATTCTCGTAATACTCATTATTTTATTGTAATATCATTATATTATTAAGTATGTTAAATGTTTGCTATTTAACGCCAACAATAGTAAAATTTAAATTTAGTGGGCAGAATGTGACCTGCTCTCCTTAACAATATAGATACATATTTTTATCCTAAATGCTTATTTACGACCGCAGGCGAGTTATTTTTTCTGTTTCTAGTAGTAAGCAATACATTGTAGCGTTGCATAAAGGACCTCATTAACAAGGCTAACTAGTTTATTTATATTTTTATGTTAATAGCTGACAAATGAACAGATGAGCCACCTGATGGTACAAAAGTTGTAAGTGCCTAACTGGTCTATATGGTTACTTTCGCCGTCCATTAGTAATCAATAACAGCACCGATTTATTGCAGACCAAAAAGGAACATGTAACTAAACTAACTAACTGTATTTCGGTTGCGACCGAAACACATAGGAATTCACTTCACGTTCACGTCACATTTCACGGTCGATGCTAAAAAGCTACCACCGTGGCAGCTAACCAAAGCAAGCAAGCAAAGCAAGCAACAACTCATAATATTGTCCCACTGCTGGGCTCGGGGTCTCCTCTCACAATGTGAGGGGTACAGGCCACGGTCTACCACGCTGGCCAAGTGCAGATTGATAGACTTCACACACCTATGAGAACTTTATGGAGAACTCTCCGGTGTGCAGGTTTCCTCATGATGTTTTCCTTCATCGAAGCAAGTGATAATTAACTTCTAATACGCACATAATATTTGAAAATCAGAGGTGCGTGCCAGGATTTGAACTCGGGCCCCTCCGTTCGAGAGACCAACGTTCTAAGCGCTAGGCTATAACTGCTATATATGGTAGCTAACTAGCCGGTATAGAAATACAGAGCTCAGCGACTTCTAAGTCCAAGGAGGAGGTCCTGGCATCATAGCTCAGTCCATTGTCCAATTTAGTGCACAATGGGAACAAGCTGGTTAGCTGGGAAGATGGCATGTGCTATGGAACATCCATTATTATAGGAAATCCTACTTCATACCATACTAATATTATAAATGTGAATGTAAGTTTGTTTGTTACGCTTTTACGCGAAAACCGATTTAGCTGAAATTTGGAATGGAGATAGCCTATACCCTATATTAAAACATATGCTACTTTTTATCCCGGAAAAGTTCAGGGTTCCCGTGGGATTTGTAAAAATCGATCTCTACCGCTGGCGAAGCCGCGGGCAACAGCTAGTTAAGTATATAAATAAAGTTTATGAGGCTGTATGGATTTTTAGGGTTCCGTAGCCGAATGGCAAAAAACGGAACCCTTATGGATTCGTCATGTCTGTCTGTCTGTCTGTCTGTCTGTCTGTCTGTCTGTCTGTCCGTCCGTATGTCACAGCCACTTTTTTCCGAAACTATAAGAGCTATACCATTGAAACTTGGTAAGTAGATGTATTCTGTGAACCGCATTAAGATTTTTACACAAAAATAGAAAAAAAGCAATAAATTTTGGGGGTTCCCCATACTTAGAACTGAAAATCAAAAATGTTTTTTTCATCAAACCCATACGTGTGGGGTATCTATGAATAGGTCTTCAAAAATGATATTGAGGTTTCTAATATCATTTTTTTCTAAACTGAATAGTTTGCGCGAGAGACACTTCCAAAGTGGTAAAATGTGTGTCCCCCCCCCTGTAACTTCTAAAATAAGGGAATGATAAAACTAAAAAAATTATATGATGTACATTACCAAGCAAACTTCCAACGAAAATTGGTTTGAATGAAATCTAGTAAGTGGTTTTTTTTTAATACGTCATAAATTGTAAACCGCAAAAAACATTGATCAAAGTTACAACGAACTACAAGAACTTTTATATTATGTTACTTGCTGCTACGGAACCCTTCATGGGCGAACTACTGAACGAATTTTGATGAAATTTAGCACTCAAGTTGACCATGATATGGAATAAGATAAAAAATACTTATTGTACTACGAGGCCGCGGGCAGAGCGGTAATTCGTTGATATTCGTACATCGTGGCCGGCACTCATGACATTATTATTGCTTAGCTTAGGTTAATTAATGTGAATGAAGGTACTAATTCATGCACATTTAAAACGCGACTACGTTGCTTCACTCGGTCGTTTATGCATGACAAAAACCGTCTATGACCGCTTTTCATCGTTACTCAGTGCAATCATTAAAGTTGACATCGTCTGAGCTTTGCGTTATTTCGGATACAATACGAAATGTTACAGCAAAATAAAAAACAAGTAGACAATAATTTTATATCGGAATTTTACGATGAGTAAATCTTCAGAGCTCAGAGAAGAGACCGTTCTCGTATGCCAAATCGCCCTGTTTTGTCGTCGTTCGTCGCTTACTGCATAAAAGTTGTGATGGATTTTTTTACGTATTACTCTCAGATCATGATATTTCATGGCAAGTATTGGATGACTTCGAATTGTCTGTTTGTCTACTAGACTCCAACCAATTTAACAAAGATACAGTATAATAATATTGTTATGCGCAAAACATGAGGATGTTGTATGTTGTATGTTAGAGATCGTCTAAAGACTCCAACCAATTTAACAAAGATACAGTATAGCAATATTGTTATGCGCAAAATACGAGGATGTTGTATGTTAGATTAGAGATCGTCATACATTATTCATTCATAAACATTATCTCAGTTATTATTCATTGATAGACATTATTCTACATCAGAGGAACCTATATATATAAGTATAGGATAGGATATTGTGGCCCTGCATCACCGGGATTATTTAGAAACATTAGTACAGTGCCACCAACTTATCTGTGAATTAACGGAGGGCGCTGTCGGACGCATTGGACCAATCATTGGACGTAATTCGAGACGTAGTAAATGTCAATGAATGACCACAAAGAACTTATGAATGGGGCGGCATTAGTTCAAATTTTCGCCATTTCACAGATAACTTGGTGGCACTGTATCTGCCTTCAGTAGCCATGTTATAAATATCGAGCACAGATTACCAATTATTTTAATTTTATTTAGGTATTTTTACATGTTATTCCTAATTAATATGTGATAAATTATTTAGTAAGGAATAATTTCACTACCTAGCATCTCAATCTCTCGTTGGAATTCTCAGACTGAAAACATTGTACCTCTACAAATGTATTAATAATATATTTTTTTCCCAGAGCACACCACCTCCTCTAGTGGACTGGTCGGGAGTTCCTACGCTGATCCTGGCCATCGTAGCCCTAGTGATGGCGGCGACGGCACTCCTGGCGAGATCAGCAGACCACAAGCGGCCAACCAGACTGCCTGGTCCACCAGCACTTCCATTCCTCGGCACCCGATGGCTCTTTTGGAGCCGGTACCGGATGAACAAGCTGCACGAAGCTTACGAAGGTGAGGTGAGAAAATTGTAAGATTTAGAATAGTTTCTTTTCACCTGACTTCAAGAACTGGTGGCCTATTGCCTATCGGGTAATAAGTTCTTAGAACTTTGTAAGAACTACCAACCCAGGTAAGCTAAGAACTTCTTAGCCATCCAAATTGATACCGAGATGACGTTGCTTAGAACCACGGAAGTCACCCATTCAATTACGAGTTACGACCGCGCCCAAAGTTGCTTAACCGGGTTTTCGTGGTTGATCACTTAAGATAGTCACTATTTGGACTAAGAGCGCTGCAAAATCAATTTCATTTACATGGTTCAAGATGTTACGATACTGAACTGGCCTTGGACTAGTTAACTAGTTCCGATTGCACTGAGTTTTGTTCGAGAATGTTTACTTACGAAAGTGACACTTGCCGTTTTACACAACGATTAAACTATATTTATATAGACTTGTATATCATCATCATCATCACACCTAAGTGTTAGGTCTCGGAGTTTTAACAATAAGCAATATGAGTGCAATAAATATATGTATAGGCTACAGATTATCCCCCAGCCTTGGTGGTTAACAAGGTCAATCCACTATGGATTAGCCGAATTCATACATCCTTAGTAAAGAGAACTTTGAGGTCTACTGGTTTGTGACATCACTATAATATAAATATTTAAAAATACAGTACAGGGCTACAAATGACCACCTGGAGATTAACCAACAGTCAAATTAGTATAAAAACTTATCAGTTCAGTTATGTTACTTAACGTCGTTGCGACTTTAAGACTCTTATGTGTTATGTGCCACTTTTGGCAAAATCAGTTTTTTACGTCAAATGATTCTACATTTTGAAGCACTATCGAATTCAAAAACTCTCATGTGTGTTTCCATCGTAATTTATTCACCCAATTCAAAATTACCTATGTGCTTGCTAAACAAAACTTTATCGAATTTTATCGATTCCCTCAAAAAGCAGATTTTTTACACATAAGAGGTCTTAAAGTCGCAACGACGTTATGTAACCTCACCCTCGCTGTCACAATGAGAGATTTGCACGCAGACATGTTCAGGCGTTACGGGCCGGTGTTCGTGGAGACGACACCAGGGGGCGCCGCGGTCGTGTCCATAGCGGAGCGGGCAGCGCTGGAGGCGGTGCTGCGGACCCCTGCCAAGAGACCCTACAGACCTCCGACAGAAATCGTCCAAGTCTACCGCAGAAGTCGGCCCGATAGATATGCGTCTACCGGACTAGTTAATGAGTAAGTTTTTCGTTCTTTATTACTAATTTTATTGTTGTTTGTTTTTTAACTGCATTTCTTTTATTTTTGGATTTTTTTTCAAAGATCTCGCTGTCAAATGGATATTAACTTAATACTAAAGAAAAAAAGTAAACTGCTCTGTCTGTAGTTCATTTTACGAGTGCTTAATGTATAGAATACCTACATACCAGTCATACATCGCTACCGTGCTATCGACAGGTGGACTATAATTTGCTGCTTTCATTAAAAAACTGACAATGTAATCGAGGTTCATTATCGAACTTACGTGTGCCAGCGGTTGTTTTTTACAATAAGGATAAAAAAAGCATGTACTTACTCAGTAAGTAGTCCAACAATAGTAAAATTAATGCAGACAAATGCAGGATTTTATTTTATATCTTAGTACTTTCGATTCAATTTAGATAAAGTTGATTCGAGTTGTTATCAGTTAAAATATTCATAATTATGTATTAACAAAATAGTATTAATTAAAAATACTATACATATTTTTCTGGTAAGTCCGTTCGTGTTTTTAAGATAGCACATTGTCATTTTCAACATAAATAGGTTAAACAATTAGAAAGCATTTTGGACAAGAATAAAAAAGGAAGATATGAATATCGAAGAAATTGTCGTATAAAACGTACATTTTTAAAACGATTTTAGTGATTATTAACCATTCAATTTACCATACGTTAAAAATAGTCTCTTTAAGTGAACAAAAATTGCAAATTCTGCTATTAAAGAACAATGATATTAAAAAAATATAGATACGTTATGCTCTTACAAATCAACTAAAAAATCCGAAAAGAGCTACAACACACACACGTTTGTCTTTTGTTTCATTACACCAATTACATTAGTATAATACACGAAGGTATTTTAACGCTATATGTCAAATTTCAAGCACTTCTGACAACAACAAAAGCGTGCGTATCGTCTTGTATTGACAGAGCGACTACGAGCAGAACGGTCAATTGCCCGTTCTTACGCTCTTCATCGTCGGCGCGCTAGTGACATATTTACCTCTTTTTACACTTTAATATCATTGTTAAAGAAGGTAAAAATTTTCACACGGGTATGAGTCGAGAAATTCTTTAGGACAACACACTAAGCGGAGGAAGCATTTTGTCAGGACGGCAAAATGTGTAAAGCGGAGTAATTTCGAAACACTAATGTGGGATAATAGTCAACTATTAAAATAACTACTTGTGTAATTAACTAGTTATTTGAGTAGTGACGATCACTCATTGTATAAACGATTATTTTATTGTGAATCATTTACATCGTCTTCTCTCACTACTGAAAGTAAACTTCAATTTAGATGATTAAAGATATAAAGGACATATATTTGAAATTACTGAATACATATTTTCCATTTTTTGCTTTATGATCAGTTAAATGAATGTAGAAGGTAGACGATTAAAATATAATTGATCCGACGAAACTATGATGAAAGTGTCATTAATATTTAACTTTGAATTGTGAGTTTTTAAATAGCAAAATAACAATTGTTTTATTATTTCTTACACTTAAACATCGCCAACCTCGTTCCAATGGTACTGCCACTAATAATGAATTAACTTCGTAATGTTTTGATTACAATCAAAACAACATTACCCAGCAAAAACGTGTACCAATGTAGGTACAACGGTTCTGTTACAATGTTATGAAAAATTGATATTATTATTGGGCTATTAATATACTTCTATTTATATTTGTGCAGCGGCTTGCATGCGTTGTTACGTCATTACGGCGGATTATCCCAAAAAATGGTATTTTTGAAGGTGTTTTGTTCATAAATGGTACTTGATACACGATAGGCTTTACTTCACTGGATCGAAATAAATCCCAAAGTTGCGTCTAATTTGGCATAAAAATGTCGTTTTATTCGCTTTTTAATCGCTTCCAGATAATAAAAAATATACCACAGTATAGATCCTATAGATACCGATTTGAGAACACTGGTGCAGCGGAGTGCCGAGTGCCGACTCGGCCGGACCCCGGAGTATCATAAATGATAATGACTTGTTTTTATTGCCGTGCATCAATGGCAAAAAACGTAATGTTTATGAGCTAGTTTTTATACAACGCTCGCGCAAAGTTCCGTGATAGGTGAAAGCCCACGTATCCAGTCTAGACTTATCCTAGATACAAAAACTAGTCTCGCGAAATTTATAGCCGCTTAAGCTCCAACGTTAATATTTTGTATTAATCTCTTGACACACCTACTGTAGAAGTATTAAAAAGAAGAGTCGGACAGTGAGAGAAGAGAAAGTAATGGAATGGTTTTCTTTGCTTCATTAAAAATATCTTTATTAATTTGTATTTATGTTACATCTACAATTACTATTTAATCTGCACTGAATTTGTAAGATATACATATTTTATTTTTATTTTACTGATATTGATGAGCCGTAGTTGTCAATACAGAGACCATTTTTTTAATGTTGCGTATGGTACGCAGTAATTAACAAACATATAACAGCTACACAGTGTACCCATATATTTGTCTGTATTCGTATCACTTGAAAACCACCCAACTTACATTAGGTAGGTAATGTAGGTATACATACATAGGTCGTTATACAGGATGCTTTTCATCCCGGGAAAGCGAGCTGTATCAGGGGAGTACGCAATAAAAGTTGTTATGAACATTCTTTCAAGAGGATAGTAGATATTAAGAGAGCTTTTCTGCAGTTATTGCTATAAATTAATGTGTTTCTGGAAAATGGGACAAATACGAAATAAATGACAATAGTAACGTGTGTCAACTGTAGGGCGTAGAGTTTCTGAAGCGAAGCGAGGGAGGGTCTAGAGTCACTGTATTATTTTGTGTCTTGTTTGAAATGAACTCGTGTCGATTCGTGAGTAAGTATAAGTTACGATTTTTTAATATATCCAAATATTTTTCGCATGGGAAGCCTATTTAGACAGTTGTAGTCATAAAACACAATACTATTATTATATTAATGTAAGAGTTTACTTTTTACTACATTACGGGCTTGTTTCACAATCTTTAAGTAAGTCCGAAGTAAGCTATTCGTTGGTTAAGTTGACATTTCGTATATGTAAAATGACACTTTAACGTCACTTTAACCGGCGAATAGCTTATTCAGGACTCTACTTGGAGATTGTGAAACAAGCCCTAAGTATTTGTTACTTTGAGTATTGACGCCAATATTCACTATATCTGTTTATTGATATTCGCAACGGGAAAATGATATAGTAACGTCGCAATTTCAATATTTTGACTGGTCGTTACATTTTCTAGTCACGTAGATTTTAGTACCACGCCGTTGAATAGACACGACTAGTTTTTTATTGTCTGCGAAAAACCATTTCCTGCCCACGTCTAAACGTGTACCTTACAAATATTTTGCGAACCTAGACGAGACGAATGGCGTAGTTACGTATATTATTCTTTTTGTTAATTGAATAAAGTGCTTGATCATAAAATATGACGTAAGATGTTTTTTATGATTGGACTACATACATTTATAGATTTTTGTACAAAAGGAATTGGATAAGGGGACTAATTATATTACCTGTACTCAATCACTAATTTCTTTGAAACATAATTTAGAGATGTTTCAAAATAAAATAAAAGGAGAGCTAATTCATTTCGTTGATTTGATGATGTTCATATTATGTTATTATTGCCTATGTTATTACCTATGTTAACAGGTTTGGGTACTAAAACCTAATTAAGAGAATAATATTGGCAAAGCAAATTTATTAAATTTATATTCTAATTCGTTAATTGTTACATTTTTTTTCAATTAGTCTAACAATGATACTTCCAATTGATTCATAATTATTTTTATTATTCTCCTTGGCTGACTGATTGCCTTCATAGCTCGATAGCAAATCTATTCATCCATTATTTAAAAGGTTTGCTATTAAATAATGCACTTTTTATAATTGCTGATAGAGTTCATTTGAAAATTGCATCATTATGAAGGATTTCTCGTTATTTATAATCTATAAGATAAGATGGGCTGGGTGGTGTCGGGTTGCTCGTCCACATGGGAGTCGTGACTCGTGATGTCGAACAATGTTGTGTGGGAATGCTGGTAACGGTAGCAAAATGTGTCAAAACAAGAGACTATTAATATGACGTTCAGCATAATAATAATCTGAACTTCACCAAGAAAAAAGAACCGACTTCAAAATAACTCAAAAACTACTGTTCAGATCTAGTTCAAATTTAAGTTGAACTACATGACAAGCACCAGCTTTCGATTAAAAAAAGAATCATCAAAATCGGTTCACCCATTCGAAAGTTCTGAGGTAACAAACATAAAAAAAAGCGGCCAAGTGCGAGTCGGACTCGCCCATTAAGGGTTCCGTAGCGGCAAGTAACATAATATAAAAGTTCTTTTAGTTCGTTGTAACTTTGATCAATGTTTTTTGTGGTTTACGATTTATGACGTATTAAAAAAAAACTACTTACTAGATCTCGTTCAAACCAATTTTCGTTGGAAGTTTGCATGGTAATGTACATCATATATTTTTTTTAGTTTTATCATTCTCTTATTTTAGAAGTTACAGGGGGGGGGGACACACACATTTTACCACTTTGGAAGTGTCTCTCGCGCAAACTATTCAGTTTCGAAAAAAAATATATTAAAAACCTCAATATCATTTTTGAAGACCTATCCATAGATACCCCACACGTATGGGTTTGATGAAAAAAACATTTTTGAGTTTCAGTTCTAAGTATGGGGAACCCCCAAAATTTATTGTTTTCTTATTTATATATATTGTATAAGGGTTCCGTTTTTTGCCATTCGGCTACGGAACCCTAAAAATACAGTCGAATTGAACACCTCTTCCTTTTTTGAAGTCGGTTAAAAATTAACATAATACAGGGTTTTTTGGCTGGCAACGTGTGCGATTATAAAGAACTGGGATACAGACGAGCTCGTACAAGGGCGGTAGTAAACACTTACTATTCTGGGTCTGTCTACCTTTTCCGGTCATAAAAACTTTACGTCCTTACTTTAATGTCCTTGTCCCAAACAATTGTAATTGGACGATATTTCGTACTTTAAGCCATATTGTACCATCTCTCACCATGCCATGCTAAGCTAAGGTATTTTTCGTACATTTAGGGCAAGCGAATCGAGAATAACTGACAAATAAATAATGTACCATAATGCACCAATTTGCCTCTTTTTAGGCAAGGTGAAAAGTGGCATCATCTCCGCCGGCACCTTACTGCGGATCTGACGAGCCCCAATACCATCCAAGGGTTCATTCCAGAGCTGAACAGCATCTGCGATGACTTCCTAGCTTTGCTGAGCTCCTGCCGAAGACCTGACGGCACCGTGCACGGCTTCGATCAACTCACCAACAGGATGGGATTGGAATGTAAGTGTTTAAATTTCTTTATTTATAGAACGCTCACACATTTATGCCGCACTAAGATTACCTGTGTCGCGGGTGGCATGGAAAATAGTAAATACAAATAAGACATCAATAATCACGACCCGAGAGCATACATGCTTGCCCCTGCTGGGACCCGGGAATCCTTGCTTCGCAGGGTCACAACAGACTACCAAAGCCTCAGGGTCGTCAGGTACTTCCTAAATATTAACTCCTAATTCACATCGAATGTGGATTACAAGAAGCGTATGAATTTTTTTGATAGTTACCAATGTGCGTTGTAGTTTCCTTTGTTTCGTGTCAAACGCGACGTTTCATATTATTTAAACTTTAAGCCTTTTTGTTGGGTCTGCCTGGGGTGGAATGGAACCATGTATTACAGTAATAGTGTGGTGTAGACAAAATTTAACTTTCAACAACTTTGCTTTTTTTGAGTTTGTTTTATTTTATTGTGTTGCTGCAAACAACAAAAATAGAATAAGCTTTATATAATTATTTTCCTTCTATATTTTTCAATCCTGCATATTATTATGTGATTGATTTATAACATGACTTATTTATAATTTGAACATAAAATTTTTACAACTACTAGGAAAGAAGTCAACATTAAGATTTTTAAATCTCGCTTGTATACACTGTATAGATTTGAGTTTATATAGTTCTTTAACCGAGTTAATGATTTGATTTGAAGATAGTCAGAAAATGAAAAATGTTCCTAGCATGTAATTTGAAAAGCAAAATTCGCTTACTAGGACGATATAAACGAGTAGGTGGTGCAATTTCAATTGTTTAAATGTAAAGAAAAAAGTTTAGTAAGGTAGTGTTTCCTTTACAAACCTAGAACTTTTATAAAGAAACCTTATAGAAACGTGGTGATAGATGTTGTAAATAATTTCAAAGAAGGTAATTGGCTAATATACAATTCAAATATTTCATAGTGACACATAGGTATAACTAAAAAAGACAATATGGGAAATTCTCTTCGTCAATCTACTTAATGTCTGAAAACAGAGGTTCTCCTAACAAACGACTAGAAGATAAACACTTTGTTGTTTCGCAGTTTCGCAGTTTCACTGTTATGGTATCTCAATTTATTCGTATATTTATAAATGTTCTCAAGGTAAAACTGCTCTTTCGACAGTATTTGCTACAAATTAGATAATATTACTCGTTACTAGAAAAAGTAAAGTTTGCGTGAGACAAGCACCATTTTAGGATAATAAAGTTATTAGCTTTCTATTGTTTTCTTTCTTGGGCAGCAGCCGGCAACGCATCGGTGATGCCTGTGTTGTTAACGTTACCATGGTTGACGTTGTCCTCTTACCATCAGGTATCTACTTACTATTAACATAAAATATCGTAGTTCATTTTTCTGAGTAAACCTCATTCGGAATTTATTCTTAACAACAGAAGGGATATTTTATTATATCCCCTCCCCTATGTCTAGGTTAACGTTAGGGGTAAGGTTAGGCATAACCTAGGTTATGCAAAACTTATAAAACAAGTCACGGAACCATATGCGGAGTCCAACTCCCTCGTGGTTGGTTTTTATATACTTCAATAGTTTATTTATGTCTAGTTAAGTCCGCAACGCACTTGAGACAAAAATAAAACAAAGCAATACTCGTCTATTTTTCCCGACGTTGCGGTAAATGCGACTTGCTTGTCTGTGAATCGAAATGGTTTAAGAATGAGTATAAGTAAACAGTACTGGAGAAATTGATTGTTTTTAACCGACTTCAAAAAAGGAGGAGGTATCCAATTCGACTGTTTTTTTATGTTTGTTACCTCAGAACTTTCGACTGGGTAAACCGATTTTGATGATTCTTTTTTTAATTGTCATGTAAGTGGGACCACCACTTGAGCTAGATCTGACGAGTAGTTTTTGAGTTATTTTAAAGTCTGTTATTTTTTTCTTGTTAAAATTCAGATTATTAACCTACTAATATTACAAACGTGAAAGTTTGTCTGTCAGGATTTATGGATGTTTGTTACTCACGCACGGATTTCATGAAATTTACCACAGTAGATATCATCTGGATTTTATTTTACTAAAGTTGTTATAATGCTTGACCACAATCCTATCTGATGGTATGTGAAAATGTGGTCCAAGATGGTGAGCGCACTAACTTAGTAAAAACCTATTCACTCTTTTTTTAAGACTTTCACATCATAGGCGGGTGTGATTTCAGACCCAAGTGTGCGCATAATGAATGACGAGGCAAATCGCGTCGTCATTCATATGTATAACATATAGGATAGATACTTATTATTCCGAAAAACGCGAGCAAAGATGCGAGCAGAGCGCTAGTTAAGTATCGTGATGTACTATTAATATTTAATTTTATTAATAATTAATATCTAACTGAATATTAGTAATCTATTATTTATCAATGTTAGTATTAGTTTTCTTTGGAACACTCTGCAAAGTAGATAAAAGGAATTTCCGCAAAGTAGCGCCTGATTATATTAATTACATTAGGTACTCTATCAACAGCATTACATCGTTAAATATCTAAACTAGAAACATTGAGTTATAAGTATACATAGAGAGGACATCTCAAACAAAATGTGTGTTCCCGCCGGGAGGTTCTATTTTCAAAATTGAGCCCCTGTTCTCCTTTCAAAATCGATCGAATCCATTGGACATTGAAGCCGCGCGGCGCCAATTCATTGGAACATACATTGTGTTCGCGGTGTCTGTTCTATACGCTAGTAATAATACTTCAATGACTAGAAACAATTATTAATGTCAAACTGATTCTTTGGAATCGATTTCCGATAGTTGGTTGACTCTACCAATATTCAATCACTCGAGAAATGCATAAAAACTCCTAGAATCGCCGTGACCCACAAAAATAGTCTGCAATGATTTGTTAAAAAAACAGAGAAAAATAATGTAACGTTATTTGATCAGATTTTACAAATGCTTTCTGTGCTCTACATTTTAGTAAATGTTTTGCGTTGTTTTTTAAAGATCCATTCACCATCCACTTGAGTCTTGAGTTCTATTTAGGGTTGTCAGATGGCAAGACTGAAATATCTGGACAAAACTTCAAAAAGTCGGGCTTTGTCGGGACAAAATTTTATTTTAAATAGCTGGCAAACGGGCTGACGACGAAAACAAACGGCTATAGCCCGTGCGGCAGACGCGTTCTGTTGAATCGAGTGAATAGTCGGGACATTTTGTGTTTTGTCGGGACATTTTGTGTTTTGGCGGGACATTTTGTGTTTTGTCGGGACTCTGGACATCATGTGAAATGTCAACAGTAGTTCTATTGCAGGTATGGTTAGGTGGTCTTGAGACTTGCTCCATTCATTTTTCATGCCATCACAGACACTTATTAACTCCTACCTACTTTTATCCGTCCCACAAATGTTTGCTTCGACCTAAAGTCAAGTTCGGAAACCTTAATTTACCAGGCAAGCAACGAATGACAAAGTGCAACCATTTACCCCTAAATAAAAAGTCGATGATTAACTGTTTTTACACGCTTTATATTATATTCACTTGTATGTAACCGACTCCTTTGGACTTGATTTTCACACACTTCAAACGGTCAGATTTCATTTAAACTTCGTTGACTTATCGAGGACGGATGACAATTCAATATTAAAAAAAAAAAATAAAAACCTAAATTTCGTTTCAAAAAATCAAACTAAAAAAAGAAAAAAAAGTAATAGTTTAAAAAACTAAAAACACGCTTTTATAGAAAATCCAACTAAAAAATAGAAAATAAATTTAAATTAAGAATCGTGTAATTGTAATAAAAGCGTGGAATTGCATGGTGTCAATGAGTAGAAGGATTATGATTTTGATAATATCTTAAGAAGCACCCCACGCTTTTTTTTACAATTACACGATTCTTAATTCAAATTTATTTTCAATTTTTTAGTTGGATTTTCTATAAAAGCGTGTTTTTTAGTTTTTTTTTTACTATTATTTATTCTTAATTCGTTTTTTCAGGCCACTTACAAACTACGTGACATACCGGATGCACAAAAGCATAACTATCACATTTTGTGATAAGTACATGTCAACGGCAATTAACAGTTTTGTTTGTCTCAATATTTTGGTATTTATTTGACGTTTTGTCTCCAGATAAACCCCTAACGACTCTTGACTTTTTACTATCTTAATAGTCTAATGTATTACGTGATAAATGTCGTGGAAACAAAAGTTCGTGTAGTTACTTAGTGACTGGTTTCGTGAAAATGGCTAGGTATGGATTTTACTAAATTATGGAACGCATGTTAAGAAAATATTACTTTTCTTTTAGAAATGACCGATTGTAAATAATTTAGTATTTTCTACAAAGTTTATCGAATGAGCTTTTTGTTAGAGACTTCGTCTTATTTGAATCAGGGAGTGCATATAAACGTATGTATATACGAGTAGATGCAAGTATATACTCACTTCGACAGGGCCTCAATCATATTGTGCATGCGCCATTCAGTAGGTAGTAGATTACGTTGCTACTTTTTACCCGACTGCTAAGAAGGATTATGTTTTTCGTGCGTATCTTGTATGTATTAATGCGTGTAATATTCTTTATTACCTCGTTTCTACCAAACCGCTGAAAAGATTATTTTTAGATTAATCTTGATAACCCAAGTGTTCAAGTTTTGATAAGTAAAATAAAAAAAAACATATGGTGTGATATGCCATTGTTTTGTGTATCAAAAAGAAAATAAAAATCAAGTAATGCAATATGGGTATCGAATTAAAGAGCTCATCATAAGGATTTCAAAAAGGTGTATCATGATAGCTTTTTTGACAGCAGGCGGGTTTTTTTAATTTTTAAATCTATACAAATTCAACAAGTTGCACTCATTTTACGAGTAGGTAGGTGCATGCTGAATTGGCTCTTCCAATGTAACTCGAACAAATCTATTTCTTCCTAAGTAAATATACTTAAGTAATAAATGTTTGTAATAATAAGTACAAAAATCTTGTCTTTTAGCACAGTTTTTTACACAGATGACTAATTTATAAATTAATTGCTTTAGAACCGAAACAATGAAATGAGTACTAGACTTAAATGTTTTTAAAAAATAAATAACAAATGTTGCGCGATACAAATAATACGATTAACATTACCACAAATTAAATAGGTAAGTACCTACTAAGTAATATTAGTTATTTCATATGAATTAACGTCAATATTTCTGAGAACTAACAGATTATATACAGCTTTAATACGACGCAACGACGGCCTCGAGAGACAATGTGAAGGCCATGTATGTATTCAGTAGGTACTGTTATTATAATTGATAAAAACCCTCATTAATTGCGAGGCTAGTGGGAAATTGTTATGTAAGTATTGAATAATAATAAAAGTTATGACGTTTTTAATGTTTATTTATAGGTATACAATAAACACCAAAAATTTTCTACAAATTATCAAAGTTAATTAAAATGCTAGCTGGCTTCAACCCATTAATGGCACATTGCTGGGCACGAGTCTCTACTCTTGAGGAGGCCTAGAGCATATTCCACCACGCTGCTCCAGTGTGGATTGGTGGAGGGGTTAGTGGCCAACCCGAGTGTCGGAAGTTTTCAAACCGCCCGAGGGCCTCCGACATAGCTTAACGATTGTTATTTTATGATAACAACCGAGACCGACGGCTTTACGTGCCCTGCGAAGCACGGAAACGCTCAAAAATTTTTTGCCACTAGCGGTCACCCATCCAACTACCGACCGCGCCCACTGTTGCTTAACTTTCTCGATCTCATAGGATCGACGCAAGCCGCCGGGCTATGAGCGCTTCAATAATTATTATTATTAATTAAAATAATTCTTGATAAAAACTAACCGACATTAAAATTAGGGCTAACTCAAAAAATACTCGTCAGATCTCGCTCAAATTTAAATAGGACCACGTGACAAGCACCAGCTTTCGAATATAAAAAGAATCATCAAAATCGGTACACCCAGTATACCCAGTAAAAAGTTATAAATGATAAAAAAACAGTCGAATATAGAACCTCCTCCTTTTTTGAAGTCGGTAAAAATAGTGGCTGTGCTGGTAGCCGGTAAGCAGTTCCCTCAACTGAAGCCAACCCCTAGTACCTCAGTACTATCAAGCCATGTTGTCATCACAATGCAATGTCATCAGAACTCAAACAATATGTAACATTTCAATTCTTTAGGATAAGCGGAAGTAAATCTAATTAAACTTGCAAGAATTGACCCACACGAACAGGGTAAGCTCAATAGTTAATATGTACCTATGAATAGGTACATTTGGAGGCCACATTTAACCGTCTACCCCAGGCGTCGTTAGACAGCAGTAAGTAGTTAAAACAGTAGGTACTTATATATTATATTACTAGCTGACCGGGCAAACGTTGTTCTGCCAAAAAATTTTTAGGGGTAGGGGGATGAAAAATAGATGTCCGATTCTCCACCCTAGCCGATATGCACGCAAAGATTCACGAAAATCGGTCGAGCCGTTTCGGAGGAGTTCAACTTCAAAAAAGCGTGACACGAGAATTTTATATATTAGAAGCTTATGTCTTAGGATGTATACATATTTTGGCAATTTATTGCATTTTTGTAAAAAATGATGCATTTTTATAAAAAAAATATTTATTGTTTACATATCACGTGTAAAATTATTGTTATGTTTATTCTGATACCAACCAGAAAAACACAAATGACAGATGTTGCCATTTTTGGTCAGCTGCCGTTAAATAAAATGCACAATAAAATATTGCTTCACGGCTCTATTATTTGTATCGATTTTATGTCAGTTACTTTTATAAATCTAAAGCACTATAATTAATCCTCATTTGGTCTTTGGTAACTTCGACCTTTCCTCATGTGTTATTTTAGAAGCAGGTATTAAGGAGCTGATAACTTAATACTACACAATACAAAAAGTAAAAGTTTTAATAGTAATTTAATACTTAAGGAGCTTAAATTGGGATCAAATATCGATGGTTAGAAAAGATCAATCGATTAGGTTACGGAAGTTAAATTAACCGATGGACGCACGACATCATGCAAAGGTACCAAAATCGGTCCAACCTAAAATGGGTTAATTTGGTAGATATTACCTTTTATATAACACTAGCTGCCTCGGCAAACGTTGTTCTGCTAAAAATTTAGGAGCGGACTACCCTTAACATTTAGGGGGATGAAAAATAGATGTTGTCCGATTCTCCACCCTAGCCGATATGCACGCTAAGATTCACGAAAATCGGTCGAGCCGTTTCGGAAGAGTTCAACTTCTAACACCGTGACACTAGAATTTTATATATTAGATTAAAAAATTCCGAAGCAATAGGTAGATAGAGTTCTAAATAGCCAAACTCAAAGTCTATATAATTGTATAATCCAATTATATATTTTAATCACATTAATTTGTTGCTCTTGATATACATACATAGAAACAGTAATTAAATATCTATAGTTAGCTATCGGGACTCAGCAATATGGTAAAGTGGTATACATATAACGCTGACGCGTCCGTATACTTAAAACTTACGGTATTTTCATATCGTGCCGCCGTTGCGTCATTGGAGGCAAGTGGCAACAAGAATCCGCGTGTCATAGGAGACGATGCAAGCGTGAAATATGACGGGCTGATATGATAACGCATCTAGGTCAGTCGTAGAAATAGCTTGCACCCGCATAAATTATAGAGAATGCAATGTGAGGAGCGCTGCGAAATAAGAAGCAAAACGCTGGAGATAGAAGAACACTATGCGCGTCGTATAGTACCGTTGTTTAACTTGTATGTAACCACTCCTACTATTTTGATTCAAGGTTTAATCTATACTAATATATAAAGAGGAAAGATTTGATTTTTTGTTTGCATTGAATAGGCTCCGAAACTACTGAACCGATTTCAAAAATTCTTTCACTGTTGGAAAGCACTATCCCCGAGTAACATAGGCTATATTATATTTTCAAAAAAATTAGGGATCCTTAATAAAACTCCAATAATGTAACCCAAGGTGTAAAAAAAATAAGAAAACCGAAGCAAAGCGAGGGCGGTTACTTGTTTCAAATATATTAAAAAAGAATACAAAGAATTCAAAGAGTTCTAGTATCTACAGGATGGCATCACTATAAGTAGCCAACCTTCGGAAATATGATGCACTGATAACGTGAAGTAGGTCATACATGCGCAAGTTCAGATGATGGAGAGATGTAACTTAAACAATGATACCAGCGTGTTATGGCATTCCTTATCAATATTGATGATGTGAGGCTTTCAGCTAGATTAATGGGTATAATAATGTTTACCAAGTTTCATTATATTTGGCCCAGATAATAAAAATCTTGGCGTGTTAGAAAAAATTGTGCC
Source organism: Thymelicus acteon (assembly GCA_951805285.1). Classification (NCBI taxonomy): domain Eukaryota; kingdom Metazoa; phylum Arthropoda; class Insecta; order Lepidoptera; family Hesperiidae; genus Thymelicus; species Thymelicus acteon. The sequence goes on from OX638233.1 coordinate 7,445,950, forward strand.
TTGCTTTAGATACAAAATTAGGTACGGTGAGTTGAGTGAAGTAAAGGTGGCTTCAATTCCTTAGTAGGTTGGGATTCGAATAGCTGCAAGGCTATTCTGTTTTGTAACTCGACAGCGGAATTCGCGATGAGTGTTAAAATCCTATCTTTAGTCGTTTGAAGTTTGACACTCATCGCGGATTCCGCTGTTGAGTTACAAAACAGAATAGCCTTACTGATCCAGTGCCTTCAATCACAGAATACATAATAGTCTTCGATCAACAATACCAACTGTTGATCGAAATTCAGTGCGGATAGGACGGGGGAGGCGTAGGTGAAGTTTCTTGCCATACAAAGAATACTGATATGTCTATCTTACAAGCTAAGCTTAGCTACAAGAAGTAAAGATAAAAATCGATAACATTAAATTAGTACCATCCAAAATCAAATCTCCATAACTTTGTATTTTTGTTCTACGGACCAACTCATCTAGAATTTGTTGAACGAAATAAATTATTTAGAGCCCAGTTCAAATGTATAAATTACTGTCGTATTCAGTTTATATTCGTATTCGATTACGTGAAACTTGGCACATATTTGATCAGTTATCACTGCATTATTGACACGCTTTTGGTTTGTATTCAACCAAATCGAACCTCAATGTTAGAAATAATTGCAGATTATTTCGATAACAAAATGGGTTATACGTATATGTTTTAAATAGTGATGACTTGATGAGTTAGGGTTAGGTAAGAGGTATGCCTCTATCCCACGAATTTCATAAAATAATAATTATTGACAAAAAATAACTGACTTCAAAATTGGGGATAACGCTAAAAGTACTCGTTAAATTTAAACATCACCACGTCATGACAATCACCACTCACCAGCTTACTAATATGAAAAGAATTATTAAACTCGGTAACCCAGTAAAAATATATTACAGGGTAACACAAATAAAAAAAATGCAGTTGAATTGAGAACTCCACCCCTTTTTTTGAAGTCGGTTAAAAATAAAATATTTGCAGACTCCCAAAATCGATTTTAACGAAATAAAATTTTATCTAACCAGGTCTTGCAATTTGGAAAATTAAAATTGTGTCTCATTGGAATTATATTCAGCAATAATAATCAAAATCTTAATTTATTGATAACGACTTATAATTAGTTATAATAATTGTTTATAACAAGCGGAAAGGGGGATTGTCTTGATCTCGGATTTTCAGAAATGTTCGTCAGGCTTATTGAAACACCGCACCGTTCAATGATTTGGAGGATTAGTGCTTTTGATTTTGTTGTATTTCATTCTCGGATAGCTACTTTAAATGCCAATGACTTTAAGTATTTTGAATATCAAAGTCTTGTTTGATTTTTACCGCCAGACACCATTAGCATGAAACATATTATCCAAAGAGTTGATGGTGCTTTGACTCAATTTGATGAAATGTATGAAAATAACGGACTTAGAAAAAGACTGGACGCACTGGATGATATTTATCCACTGGTTGATCCATTGGCGGATATTTAAGGTATCCCTACCGAGATTTTTACGACTAAAAATATCTGTGATGCCCACAGACATGTATAACAATGATGCCCCTGCTACATCTCACTCAGTCTTACCATGTTAGTTAACGCGTTAGAACGCAGGTGGAATAGGAATTTAAATGATAATGACTATGTAGTTAAAACGAATGTCATTGAGGACATCAGTCACATTGTTCCTTCACAGTACCTTTTATTCCTACACACAGCCACCGAAGTAGAAGATAGTGATTGCTTTTAGAATCGATAGTAATCGCTGTTAGTCAGTTAGGTATGTAACGGAGGTATGATATCTCAGTTATGGGGCATTTTTATTAAGTATCTCTCTGCAATCTATATGTATACGTATTAAGTATGTATATATTTTTTCACCAATACGATGACCAAAATCTGACAAATAAACAAAGATTTTTGGAAGCCATTAAAAAGTATATACAATTTACACATTATGATGACCCTTACGAGGACTCTTTTTCAAAGAAGTAGACTATAGCCTCTATAGGATCCATAGTATTCCTAGAAAAAAGTATTTACTTTGGCGCCAAGCTATTACGAGTCTATTAAAAAAATAACAATAGCCCTGTAACAATGTTTCGTAAGCTTGTTAGAATGAAGTTGATTTTTTGTAGTAACATCACAATGAACCTCTGAGATGTCTGGTAGTGATTACGTACCGATAATAGATTAAAGTGTTTTATCTTAGCTCGTTCGTACTGTATGAGGAGAAAAATAAATGTATTTTCCTTTCAAACGAAGACGAATTCCCAATTTGGCGCCTTCGCTAGTCCTTACTAGCATGACCTTACAAAGAAAAGTAGCTCATTATTTATATTGTTGTCCGCCATTTTATCTTCGTCCAATACATTCAGCATCGAAATTGTAATGGGACTAAACATACTAGTCGTTGGGCAAGAACCATCCTACACATTGTTGGATACGCCCCTATTGGTTATAATTGCAAAGTTTGTAGCGTAGTTTCTACAAGGACGGTCCTTGGTAATATCTGTTGAGAACGCGACCTCAGACCTGATCGCCTATACGCGCTATTCACTAATCACTACTGAAAGCTGACCTAGAGGGCCACCTGACGGAATGGAAGCCCGATGCGGTGCTTGCCCTGTACGCGGATGACAGCGCATATTTCTTATCGTCACGTAAAGCAATGCTGGCCGTCATAGTCAACCGGATAATAATAACCTGACAACAAACGGATAACAAGCAAGCAGCCAAATCGTCAGTACTTGCCTTACTACCAGACTGGTTGGGCAGATGGAAGACAACCGTCAATGTGGGGAAGACGGGTCCCATTCTATTAACCATGTCACGCGAACTCGTACATTATGCTGTGTGCATTGTCCTTGGGCCAAGCACATAGTTACGTATCTTAGCGTACTAAGTTCGTAGACACGTATCACACCAATGTACATTGGTGTGATTTAGCACTTATCTGACACCAATAAAGCCCATGTCAACGAGCAACTCAAATTAGTGCAATAAACATCTAGAGTCAGCACGGTCACGTATTTTACTCCCGATGCTCCCGCGGACACACTCACGGCGGCCACGCTGCTTTTGCACTTGGCCATATATTGAGTGTACGAGTTACGCCGTACATTCATTTTGGTCCTTCGAGCCGGATTCTGCACTCGGCCATATATTGAGTGTACCATTTAGGCCGTACAGTAGGATTCGTGGTCGAGTGGTACCATCAATAGTGCGATGCGGATGAGCTAGCATTGTGTATGACCAAATGGTCCAGCAGGCGATAGTAATTAAATATCGAGAGATAAAGGTACTAATAAATACAATGAATTATGTGATGAAGTCAATCGAGCCACGAGAAATAAACATTGAATAAATAATATTTCGGTCGCCTATAAATGTAATGCATTGTAAAGTATGTCAAGGCCGTTATCTAGAAGTACAGGCGGGTATGTAGGTTAAGTTCGAGAATAGAGCGAGATCAAGAAAATCCAGTTACCGCAAATCAATTAAGTATAATAAAATGTAAGATGTCATTAGTTATCTAAGGTTAGTTCTACTTTATGCAAAAGGTATTGTTGCAATGCATAATGGAATTGCTTAGGTAGGTACTATAATGACAATTATTCAAAGCAAAAGAATTCACTCCATTAAACAGTTTCACTATAGGAAGTACAAAAATTGTCTGTTATTGTAAAGTAAATAAAACCGTAACTATGTTGTTGTTTGGTACACCTTTTAATAAGAGGTCCTAGACTTTTAATTAAGTTCACAAAAACCACTAGAACATTTTAAAAATTGATTTGAATTATTTTACTTTCATTGTACACATTGGGTTGCATGGAGGTTTTTATTTAAATCAATAAATATATTTATAATTTGACGACCCGTGTGGCGCAATGGTTACCATGCCGGATCGCTGCACCGAGGGTCCTGGGTTCGATTCCCAGCGAGGCGGAGGTTTGTATGATGAGTTTGAATTTCTGTTCTGGGTCTGGGTGTGAATGTCCCTGTCTAGTGTGTTGTCCATGGCACCCACGACACAGAGAATCCTAGTGTGGGGCTATGAGTGTGAAGCGTTATTTATTAATTTATTTTGTTTATTCCAGCGGTATGCGGCCTAATGTTGGGGACAAGGCTAGGGTTCCTAGAGCGATGGATGTCAGGTCGAGCGGCCGCCCTGGCCGCGGCTGTGAAGACCCACTTCCGAGCCCAAAGGGACTCCTACTACGGAGCGCCTCTCTGGAAGTTCCTGCCGACCACTCTATACACCACCTTCGTGAAAAGCGAGGAGACCATCCACATGTGAGTCGCAGATTCATTATTTAGGTTTGTGTTGCTTTTTAAAAATGCTGTTTGCGATGGATTTTTAATACGTGTGATATTAACGTATTTTTCTGGTTTAAATGTTTATCTTATCCGATACTTAATAGTGAATCAAGAGTCTTAGCTAGGGTTGGCAATATTTTTGAAAGAAAGATCATTTATAAGGGAGGTTTGAGTATTTTTTTATATAGGTCACTACAGATCTCTATAGGCCTAAGATTAGGCAAAATATTTACTTAATGAAGAGCAAACTGTATTAGAATCTACTATCTTCTTTTTCTAGTTCTCTATGCTACATAGCCCCTTCTTGCTGTGCTTTTCCGAAACAGTATTTTTCAAAGATATTTTACCAATACAATATCATTGGTATTTTTATAAACAAATATATACTTGTAGTGCATTTTGTAGTGCTAACAGCCAAAATCAAGGCGAACTTCAAGCCATAAATACAATTATTTAATATCCTCCTGTTTAACCAAACCAAATGTATTTATTTTTTGTCTTCCTAACAATTTAATCAGAGTTATTATTACAAGGCGTTCAAACCAGTTAGATAATATGCAGATAAAGCGTTTATTTTAAATTAGTACTAGTTATTTAACATACATAAACGCCGTAAAACTGGTGCTATGACGTAAACTGTGCCAATTGCAGGTGTTTAGTTATTTGTAATAATGTTTGTAGTTATGTTCCGGTAGGATAGTATCGGAACTGATGGAAGAAGCGAGATCTCGGACGCGGGGCGCGGCGCAAGACGACGGCCTGCAAGAGATCTTTCTCAAGATACTCGCCAACCCTGAACTTGATACGCGCGATAAAAAAGCAGCTGTCATTGATTTCATCACTGCTGGCATTGAAACGGTTAGTGTGTGATGTTACCTCCTAGTTTTCGTAACAAAGCCATGACAGAATAAACCTTGAGCAGACCTTGGTGTTACGAGCGTATGCTAATTTTACTAAGATACCGTACTTATGTCGAATCTTTTGTCGTTGGGGCAGAGGTTCACTGACGATTTGTCATATGTATTATTATTTTCGGTAGGCTCTGTTATCGGGTTATTAAAAACTCCGATATACATATATAGGTATATTGTATCTATACCTACTTATAAACTGACATTATTCGTCCTTAAAAACTTACTTTGGCGGTCGTACATTTTGGTACACCGTATACTAGGGGCATCACTACATAATACATTGTTGGCGAAGAGGAATGCTTCCATCTTCTCGCATGTCAACAGACTCCTCAACGTTGCAATTGAAAGTAAATTATTTCGCGATTCATATACGAGTTCTCACTTTTCAAGCTTCATTGCCGTCATGTTACCAGTGCCGGCGTTAGAGCCACTGAAGCCCTAGGCAAGAACATTGTGGCGCCCACATTAAATAATTATTTACTGAACTAATGGGAACGTTATTAAGAATTTTATTTTTCCTTTTATTTTTGCTCCTCACCCCAAATGTGGCGCCCCTCCAAATTTGGCGCCCTAGGCCGTTGCCCCACCGTACTCCTCCTTGCTCCGGCTCTGCATGTTACCGTTGGTATTATACTGGTTGGTTAATCCATAACACCATCCAACAATTCACCTGTTGATCAAGATGCATTACAAACACTAGTTTAGTTGGCTTTGACTTGAACACTTAACGAACACCTTGTACTCTTTATTGTTGTTTAACTTCATAATAATGTTTAGTGGCTGGGACAACATTAGAATTTGTAATACAAAATATTAAATTAGTTATTAAATGTAACAATAGTCTGTAACAAATTAATTGTATTTTTTTCAGTTGGCTAATAGCCTCGTGTTCTTGTTGTACCTGCTAAGTGGTAGACCTGACTGGCAACAGAGGATTCGGTCAGAGCTTCCGTCATGTGGGGAGCTGCGCATTGAAGAATTAGCATCAGCACCTTCCATCCGTGCGGCAACCAATGAAGCCTTCAGACTGTTACCGACGGCGCCGTTCTTAGCTCGCCTATTGGACGTGCCGATGACGATTGGAGGCCACAAATTACCAGCTGGGGTAAGGCAATATCCACTTGAACTCCTTTAGGAGGCCTTTTTCTCTATTAAGCTGGTTGAGGACCATAGTCGCATCTATTAATATTGGCAATTATTATAGTGAATTTCTGAAACGTTCACAATGCTAAGGGCAGTGGATCGACTTTTTTATAAATAATACCATAGTCCTCACCAAGCAACAGAATATATTATCAAGTTGCTTGGTAAAAAGAAAATTTACATCCTTCAGATTTTTTTTTTTATAACTTGGTCAAAATTAAAATAAGAATCATAGAATTAATCGAATTGTCGCAACTCTAAAAAATTATACTCCTTTTTTAATATTTTAATGAGCAATTTTTTTTTATTTAACGTTGTTAATTTATGTATACAAGTTATTCTATAAGTATTGATCACAGACCTATATTATTTAGTCCATCCTACTAATATTATAAATGCGAAAGTTTCTGTTTCATGCAAAAACTACTGAGCGGATTTTGAAGAAATTGAATTGTAGACAATGATCTGGTAAATATAACAAGTAGGAACTTTTTTATGACATAAACGTATGCAATTGCAAAATCACGGGCTATCAAAAGTAAACGAACTATTTAGGATATGGAATGTATGACATAAAATAAGAAATACTGAATGTATTTCTACCTAATAAATTAATGGTTAAAATATGTTGCAATGCTAATGATTGAGTGAGATGAAGCCACTTGATTTAATATGTCTGAAATACACAATACTGTAACATGTAACAGTCAATTTGTTATTTGATTTATGTCAAGTAGGTTTAAAAAGTGTGTCATGATGAGTATCGAAATGATCGACCCCTCGCATGTTGAACAAATTAATCAATTTCAAAGATGTGAAATGTTTTATTGATATAGGTACGTATAGACGGGTTATGAATCACCGATATAGTTTAAAATCGATCAAAACAGAGTCGGTATTAGGAATAATTTTGCTACTGTTGCAATGAATTTATTTAGTTAGGGATTTACGATTATGAAACGAGCGTGTTGGATTCTTTTTCCTCTCGTTACTGTAAAAATCATGATTTTAAAATAATAGTGCGTACAGTGTACCTACTCAATGAGTTACACAGAAAAGTATTCGTTTATCGTACCAATCTCCATCTTAGGGAACGTTCCCAAACCACGTGACCCATTTTTTACCCCACTCCCCCCCTCGGTGACCAACCGTGGTATATAAGAAGACCCCCCCTCCCCCCCTAGTTTTCACGTGACTTTTTTTTGCAGACAGTTAAAAGAATATAAATTAGTATCTATTGCAGAACTATAGTAAAATAAACTTGACAAGAGGATTTCGTACGTTGATTATGTATTTACCGTTATTTTCCAATTTTCTTTATTTTTGCCGTTTTTTTAAGATTATTGACTTATTTTTCCTGTAATATTTAAGTAAAGAACTCTGTATTTTTTATTTCAAATGTCAGTATGTAGTTTCGGAGACAAGGGGGGGGGGGGATGGTAAATTTTTGACTTTAATTTTCATTCGTTCTTGAATAATTTTAAAACTTTCCATTGTAGAACTATAACAAAAATATATTATTTGAGATCCAGACAACAAGCCCATTTTACCGACTTCAAAAAAGGAGGAGGTATTCAATTCGACTGTTTTTTTATGTTTGTTACCTCAGCACTTTCGACTAAGTTTTTTTTATATCTTATAAGTTAATGTTTGACTACTATCCCACCTGATGGTAAGTGGTGATGTAGTCATGGGTGAAGTGAACCTATTTTGATGATTCTTTTTTTAGTCGAAAACTGGTGCTTGTCATGTGGCCCCACATAAATATGAGCGAGATCTGACAAGTAGTTTTTGAGTTATTTTGAAGTCAGTTATTTTTTGTTAGTAAAATTTCGATTACTTATATTTGACATACCACACGAGATGGTTTGCAAAACAGTTCTTGTTTAATTTTGATTTCGTTAATTTTTTTTTCAAAATTCTGTTGTTTACTTTAAAATTCTACCTTCGTCTTTGGGTCACAAAAAAGTACATGAGTACCAAATTTCAACTCATTTGGAGCAGTAGTTTCGAAGTAAATTGGCTGTGAACGGCGGTCGCCCAGACGCACGAGTGATCCTATAAGGGTTCCGTTTTTCGTACGGAACCCTAAAAATAATAATTTCATGACTACGTGAGTGATCCTATAACGGTTCGGTTTTTGATTTTGTTCGTAAAGGAACCCTAAAAACAAACTACTCCGAAACTACTGGACTAAAATGAGTTTAACTTTGACGCTCAAGTTCTTTTTTTGTGACCCAAAGACGAAGGTATTTATTTTCAAAACAAATCATGAAATCAAAATAAATAAAAACTGTTTTGTAAACTGTATCGTGTCGTGTCACTTGTGTCAAATGAAAGGGCTTGTTGTATTGTAAGGATCGCAAATATATATTATTATTTGATAATTTTAAAATTATTCAAGAAAGAACGAAAATTGAAGGTGAAAGTTGACCATTCCCCCCATCTCCGAAACTACTGAGACTAGAATTTTCATAGTCAGTTTTCAATCAGCACTATATTGTACCTAACTATCTATGGGTGTCAGTCTTTCCACCAGTGAGATTTAAAAGCGCTAGAGTAAACGGTCGTATATAAATAAGTAATGTACAGGAAGTTGGCACCGCACTTTTAAGGTATCGCGATTCTGGCGGTTGTTCTATATTGTTCCAAAATATCGCGTTCGAAAAAAAAATATTCTTCACAAACGTAAAAACAAATTAGGAAGATCTGGCGGTTGGTCTGGATTGTTATAGATGTATTCTATATTAATCCAAAATATCGCGTTCGAAGAAAATTTATTTGTAAGGTGGCATCATGTGGGTGAAGTTGGCCCAGTCTTTCCCGTGGAGGGGAATTTGTTTCTCCTAAGCTGATCTCGACGCTTGTGCGCTTTTCATAGCTGATGTGGTACTCCAGTGCATGGAATGTTACATTCCAAGCTCTGTGGTACCCGTTGGGGTAAAACCCAAGCCTGGTTTGACTGAAACTGCATTAATTACCTGAAGCAATCTTCTTATCAGGATTGGGTAGAGGCGCGTGAGCTCGGAGGCACCATTGTGAGTCAGCTGAAAAAGAAATTTAATGCTCCTTCGTGGTCCTCAAAGAAGCAGATCACCAAGGCAAAGTTCAAGCACATACACAGAACCGGCAAGAGACTGCTGACCTATCCGTGTGGCAGCCGAGCGTTTTGGTCTCTGACCAAAGCTATTCAAAGCAATTTCTGTGCATCGTCATTGTCACCAGAATCGCGATACTTTGAAAGTGCGGTGCTAGCTCAAAACTCGCGTTTTTTGGATTTTCTATGAAACTTTCATTCTCAGCCCTATGACGTTTTGGAACAATGTAGAAAAAACCTAGAACAACCTTCAAAATGTTTGTAACTTCAAGGTGTGGCGCCAACTTCCTGGAGGTGAATAAGTATAGCTCGAGAAAGTGGGAAATTCCCTTAGTGGATATTGACCACGTGACAAAAACCTAACCCCCTCCCTCCCCCCTGTGACCAAGCGTGGTGTTTTGCAGACCCCCCTCCCCCCCCTAAATGTGTCACGTGGTTTGGGAACGTTCCCTTAGGTCCTGCTACATAACTTTCAGAAACAGCGTTGCTGATGTTCATGGGCGACAATAGCCACATACGATCAGGAGGATCGTCAGCTTGATCGGCAATTTCCATAAAAAAAAACATCACGATTGGTTTAGTATACAGTAAGCCCCGAATGTCTGCGCATTTAACAGTGACCAATCTATGTCCAGACATTCGTACTGGCGCACACGGGCGCGGCGTGTCGTCGTGAGGAGAACTTCTGGAGGCCCAACGACTATCTCCCCGAGCGCTGGACCAACGTGCGGGAGCCCCACGCTGCGTCACTGGTGGCACCTTTCGGACGCGGGCGCAGGATGTGCCCTGGCAAGCGTTTTGTTGAACTGGAGTTGCACCTGACTCTTGCTAAGGTAACTTTCTTGAAAGATTTATAGAATAATAAGTAACGCATTCACAATAACACACTCATAGCCTCATACTAGGATTCCCTGTGTCGTGGGCGCCATGGACAACACACATACAAAAATACATCTGGTACGGCGGTCCGGAATGGTAACCATTAGGGCCGTTAGGTCACATGAGTCGTCAACATGTAATATACTAAGACGTTCGTCTAGATAAATTTTAACCAATAACACGGCGCATTACAAGTATCAAATTTAAAACAACCGTTTTATGCACATCTGAACACTTTTACGAAACGAGCAAACTATGCTTTTTGACCAACATTTATGATTTGTAGAGTCAAAGCTTGTAGTGTCAAGCCTTGACTTAGAGGTTTGGCTCCCCATGAGATTTGTTATTTTTTGAACAGTGAACGCGTTGTGAGCTTGTGAGTCTTACGCCCCAACTCAGAGTCACTAACGGTTACTTAAATCGCTCCTTAGTAAAGAATCACGATACAAATTCTGTGCTGAGGAGCAATTTAAGTAACCGTTAGTGACTCTGAGTTGGGGCGTTAGTAATCTGTTTTTAATGAATTATTTTTTATGTGGGATTTTAATACAAAATTCCTTTCGAACATTGGAGACCTATTAAAATATTATAAAGGCGCATCTGAAAATGTCCCGGAGCCAGGGATATAAGAACATAGGCAATATAAGAAATCCACGCAGATCTCTTTTTCCGTGCTGCAATTTTTGTAGATCTTATTTCGTCTAGAGCAGATTTCAAAGTTTTTTTTGTCATAGACCACTTTCAAAATTTTGCTGGTTCCGGTGAACCCTCTGCAGCTACATTTCTACCATATTCCCAAAACTAGACAAAAAATGTGAAGATAGAACTATGGAAATTTGCTTTGCGGCTAAGTTTACACTAGTCTTCGAAAAAAAGTGAGAATTGATTGGTTAATTAATTAACTGATTTTTTTGTCACGCCAACGTAGGACCCCCGTCGAGTCCCCCGTGGACCCCTGGGGGTCCACCTGGACCACTTTGGGAACTAAGGTAGATCCTTAATGTACAAGTTCTCGATCTAGTTACCTATACCTAATACCTATTTAATGACTGAATAATCCAGCTATTTTATCCTGCTTGTCACACGAAACTTATTCTCTTTTTACCTACATTGTTCACAGATACTGCAGCAATGGCGAGTAGAGTTTGAGGGCGACCTTGACATTCAGTTTGACTTCCTTCTATCACCAAAGTCACCGGTGGCACTGCGTTTCGTGGAGTGGTAGAATTAAGGACGTACATATACGGCATACCACATACCCGGATAGACTTGTTATAGAAAAATAAGAAAATGTAAGATAAGGAATAGACGAAAGAAAAAAGATAAGAAAGCGAAGAGTAAGATGGTGCTAAAATTGTTATCTGGCAGTCTAATTTGGGTATTAGTATGTAAGACAGGGTAGAAAAGTTAAGTTGTTTCCGGTTATTTGACACCAAATTGTACTTGTGTTAATATTATAGGTCTAAACATTTTTATAGCTGCGTTGGTAAGGTATTGTATTTTTTCAAAGTATATCTACAATTCAGAATAATATTTTGTAACAATGTAAGAATTACTGATAAACTTTAAAAATGTTTTGTTAACTTTACATTTATTGTTATATTAACTATATTTTGTTCTGTATTAACTCTAAGGGCTTGTTTCACAATCTTTCAAGTAAGTCCGAAGTAAGCTATTCGTTGGTTAAGTTGACATTTCGTGTATGTAAAATGACACTTTAACGTCACTTTAACCGGCGAATAGCTTATTCAGGACTCTACTTGAAGATTGTGAAACAAGCCCTAATTCTCTTTACTTAATAGGCACACTATAATCCGGTGGCTTAATCTTTAGATTGGTTTGGTAATATTTGCATAATGATAAAACTGGACTGATTACGTCGTATGTTCGATTTTTACTTATTTTACATTACATGCAAGTAGGAGTGGGTAAAATACTTTTTTATCTAAGTAATGTTAAGTCTCCCGTTTGTTATAAATAGCGTTGAAAATTAAAACGTGCTAAAGGTATTTTTTACGAACCACATTTTTTATTTTATTTATTTATTTTATTTTATTGTATTCGGAAAGCATACAGTGATACTTAACTACTTACAAACTACTTACAAAAATTCTTTATGTAAGAATTAATGTTTTATCGTAAATAATATGAAATTGAAAACTTGTTCATATTCCACGCTATTAATGACAAACTGGTATCTGGTCAGTATACTATTTTCGTATCCTTTTTAATTCGTTTTCAGAATGAAAATCATTTGCGTACATTTTCGACGTTCTTTAAGTTAATTCAAACTAATTCGAAAGTGTAAATTAATCTTTTATTTTTGATGGCTCGTCGAGCTTGTATCTGCGTGGTGAGCCACATTTAGACAGACGACGGTGTCGTCACTGTATGAATTTTTATATTTATATAGCAAGATGCCATCGAAGTTGCCATGACAGATTTCGATTTTGGTTGAAAGTCATAACAGGGTACTGGCACAATCTGCTCAATATGCACACTTCTTTCTGCGTTTGAAAGAACTGTTCACAAATTATTTTCATAGTTAAGTATTTTTGTATTTACATGGTACGCTAGAGTTAGTTGTAACTTTACATCGTAGTAAAATATGGCTGTGTTAATATCAAAAATCATAATTTATATAAATATTATGAACCATGAATACCTCCTTTTAGTGAAGACTGCACGCACACGCAATTGCTCGCATTTTTAATATCAAAAAGAAGTTGTGTATACGTGAAGTTTGTATGGGGTCTCATGCCTCAAATCAATTATTGTAAGTACAGTACGGCCGCTGTAAATTGGCGCGTCTGAACATAGGCTTTGCGAACTTTAGCGCATGTAAGACAGAGATGGCAACACGAACAGGCTAACGTGTGACTGAGACTGTCCCCCGTATTCAAGAACAACACTGTGAGGTCTCACAGTGTTTGCGAGTGCATAGTGGCATTAAAATCATTTCGTAAACAATACTTTATTGAAGTCCTTCGCTGTGCGTTTGTCAAAATCGATAAAGTAGCTCGGCAGCTACTTTGGTTTGACTTCTATCAAAATAGAAAGAAAGGATCGATTGTTTGTATTGTTATCTTTGTCTTTTGCTTGTGTCAAATGACTAGAGTGAAGTTAGCCGCATCAAATGGACCAATAAGAGGGCTGTATACAGCCTGTGCGTCCGCACAGCCAAGTGATACTTAAGGGTCGACTGTGAAACAGAAGGGTTGCCATGACGAACGCACTGAGAAATGCCTTACTTCGCATAGTATTGCTTCTTTACTTAAACAAGTATTGTTCTTGAATACGGGGGTGTATTGTACACCGCGTATCGAGTATTGGCGAATTATGTTACTGCGCAGCCTTCTGCGCGAAGTTCATACGCGCCAAGATACAACGGCCGAACTGTAATTTGCGAATGTTTCGACTTCCCGACAGGTGATAGCTTTTGTTCTATTTTAACAACATAGCCAGATGTATGATATTTTTAACTATGGCACGTACGTTACACCCGTTAAGACCCACAAGGAAGGAACAAAATATGGCAGATAATAATTTCCAGCGTTCTACTGATTTTTATTCAATTAATAAACTACTTTTGTAATGTAGTTCTATTATAACACAACTTCTCTTGGCATTATTATAACTACAAAATATCATCTATACCCAGTGCATAAATAAATTACGAAATTAATTTCGTGTCGTGTAACCCCACTGTAATCAAATTTAATAGTAAGTGTTATGTTACTTGTGTTAGCAACTTGTGGGGCAGCTAAGTAATTCCCCAAGTAATTAATATCATTCCTATAATATATAACCCACGAAGTCCTAACTTTATTAGATTTTAAGATACTACTTTTAACGTGTTGATAATTTTAAGTTGTACCTAATGAGGGCAAAATAGTGATAGAACTTTTCCAGTTACATTTAAATTTATTATTATATAAATTATTATCTACAGTTCCCGTTGTATTATTTTAAACATTATCTATTGTGCATATTCTATTTAAAACTAGCTGACCCGGCGAACTTGGTATCGCCTAACTATCGATGAATTATAATAATAATAACGCTTCACACTCTCCCCTGCCTCTCCCTCTCCATTGTTACTAACCATGAGCTAATCTATATTAGGTACTACTCCTTTGCAAATCCGACTTCTACGAAAGTCTTTTCATTTTTCGGGTTAATATTATAGCACTCTACACACTGTAGAGTTCTAGACATTCACAAGTAATGTGGCTTTCTAATGTTAAAAGAATTTTCAAAATCGGTTCAGTAGATCCAGAGATTACCCCCTACAACCTCACAAACTTTAGATACCTCTTTATAATATTAGTAAGTATAGATTTAATAGAAGTACGAAAGGAACTAAATATACTTTGGTAGGTAGGTCCACCAGTATGTCTATTTAAAATCCACGAGGTTTGAATAACTATGAATCGACATCGCGACAGCACGTTGTTGGGCATTATAAGAGAAGGAATTGAAGTTCTTACGGCACATAACAACCTAGGTAGGTACTGTAATGTTATAGGTTCTATATATGATATTATGTAATGAATACTTACCTGTAGTCAGGTTCCCCACTCCCGCCTGCAATTAAGACTACCTACCTACATACCTACTTTATTATCATGTGACTCGCTCGTTTTTCGGTTACTGAAGCAAAAAAATGTTTGCGAGAAGCTTAATAATAAACACCTGGCTGCAATTATTGACTACCTATCAATTGGTGGTCAACACCATTAAGGTATAATAATACATAGAGAAGACATCTCAAACAAAATGTGTGTCCCTGCCGGGAGGTTCTATTTTCAAAATTAAGCCCCTGTTCTCCTTTCAAAATCGAACGAATCCATTGGACATTGAAGCCGCGCGGCGCCAATTCATTGGAACATACATTGTGTTCGCGGTGTCTGCTCTATACGCTAGTATACTCGCCCGAAATATCTGTGGACCTCGCTGGAATTCGATGCCGCTCCCGCTTCCTCGGACCTCACCCTGTTTTCGCCTATCCAGTACCGTTGCCAAAACAAGCGCCGACGCACGTGTATTATTCTTGCTTCGTAATCGCATTATTGTTTATTGTTTCTTGTTGTTTATTTTTTCTTGTTGTTTATTATTATTTAGTGTTGAAAGATGGATAGGATAATACATAGTACAGAGCGGAATTTAGTGCTCAAAGTAATCCAATTCTTTAAAAATGAAAAAAACACGGCTCTTTCACTACGGAACCCTATAAAGTACAGATTGATCTAAAAGTTGTATAAAAGTGCAAAAAAGTAGATACACACAAATCAAAATAATATTTTTAATCTTTACATCTCGATTTTCTTTGCTATCTCTCCAGTTTGCATGACGTCATTGAGCCAGGTCCACAGATATTTCGGTCGAGTATAATAATACTTCAATGGTCAACACTTTCATTTTTGTTGCGGAATCGCGTGAATTATGTCTAATAATACTTACCTCATAAAGAAACTAAGCCTTAGTAACTAAGGGCACTAAGGGCACATTGCTGCCATGCCATTAGAATACAGGAAAAAGCAGTGAATAAAACGAAAATTGATTAATTTCACCTTAAATCGATTCGAATTCTGCAGTTACGGCACTTTCCCGCCATTATTCTTTTAATGCGTTTTTTTTACTTTTTTTAAACTATTACGTTTTATTAAAGTTTTAATAAAGGAGCGGTCCTCAACACAGCAAAGTTTTAGTTACATTTATAAATTATTCATATCATTCATGACTTTTTAAATATTTATTTCATGATTTTTTTACTTTTTACATATCCAGACTTTTATTTTATTGGCATATTAATAAAACTAATTTTATTAGGTTTAAAAATCAAACAGTTTTGCTATTTAAATAAAGGTTTTTTTTTTATTATCTGTCTTCTTGAGTGGTTAAAGGCTGTGGTTATGAGTGCCATCAACTGTTGTTGTGACAATGACATTTACATTGATAACAAACTGATAACCTTATCAACCACACTTTATCAACAAGTTAATAATTTTATAGCTTTATAAGTTATAAGTAAATTCACTCGGAAAACAGTAGCTGGTGTACGACGATAAGACGTAATTTTCAAATATCGTAGGAAAAATGAAATTTTGTGCCAACCTCTCTTTTATGTTCACTGAGGGCTCCTCTGTTCTTGAAAGGTATGCTCTGGCTAATAACGCCGGTTTTAAGGCTGTAGAAACTGGATTTCCGTTTGGCCATACGCTGGAACAAGTAAAAGAAGCAAAAGAAAAGGCTGGAGTAGAACAGGTTTTAATAAACTTAAAAACTGGTATGTAATTTACTTATGAAGCACTTTTAAACAAAGTAACTATCAGTGGGAATGTCATTTATGATGATGTATAATCCTTACAGGAGACGTAAGCAAAGGAGAATTGGGAGTGACAGCAGTACCAGGAAAAGAGAAGGAGTTCCAAGACAACTTGCTTGTTACTATTAACTATGCAAAAGCAGTTGGAGCGCAAAAAATTCATATCATGGCAGGTAAACTGGATGCAGCCACGGCAAAGAACTGGGAAACCTATGAGAATAACTTGAAGTATGCTGCAGGAGTACTGAAGACTGAAAATTTGCTTGGAGTTATTGAGCCAATTAATCAACATTCTGTACCTAAATATTTCCTCAGTGATTTTGGAAAGGGTAGGTATGAGATTACAAACATTTAAGTATTCCGTGACTACAAAATGTAATGTACCTGTTTTGTAATATTAAAAAAAATACTTACAATTTGAGCCATAAGTCTCTTTAACTGCTTCTGATTCTGATTTTGCCCTTATGCCCCAACTCAGTCACTAATGGATACTTAAATCACTCCTTAGTACAGAATTTGTATGGTGATTCTTTACTAAGGAGCAATTTAAGTAACCGTTAGTGACTTTGAGTTGGAGCGTTAGACTCCTTAGAGTATGGAATAGTTTTATGGTATTTTTTCACTCTACTAATAAGTAAAGTGAAAAATAACTAAGTAGGTAAATACCAAATCTTGAAAGATATTTGACTACACATATTAAACTTGTATTTTCAGCGGTGGATATTATAAAAAGAATTGACAGTGCACATTTGAAACTACAACTAGATGTATTCCACTTACAACATATAAGTGGTGATTTATCTCACAATATCAAGAATCTTATGCCCTATGTTGGACATGTTCAGGTATACAAATTCATTTATTAGTATTATTGTAGGAATACATTATTTGGCCTATTTAATTATAATTAATTATTTCTTCCAAATTAAATTCAGTGTTGCAATTTTTGTAATTAATGTTGAAACTTGAAAGTGAATGTGGTCACTCATTCTTCTCAAAATAATATTTGATGATAACTTTTAGAGATGAAACGGATAGTGGTTTGGCTGGATACCGGATATTCGGCAAGCCACGCGGCCGGATATCCGGTTACCGAATATTCGGCCCTTTATCGTGTTATATGACGCGATCGTGATTTGAATATAGGCCCGGTGAAAGAGATTGGAAATATTCGGGCGCGTTTGGGTGTTATCGCCTTCGATCAGTAATGAAAAACAAAATCCAATTGCTAACGAGATTGACTTCTTCTTAAAGACATCTCGAATCGATCGCAATCACGAACCATACATTTGGTGGTCAGTTAATTCGAATCAGTGGCGGCTGGTGGATCCTAGAAGTGGTGGTGCACTGTATCAGCGTATTTTTATTTTTAATGACTACCAAAGAACGGTTATGATTTTCGCGCGTAGATCTTCTAAACGGCTGGATGGATTTGTATCGTTATATTCGTCTTAAAAGTGTCCTTAAGCTTAAATGAGTGTTTGAAAAATAATCCTGTCGATTTTAATTCCAATTTTTGTTGAAAAGTTTTGTTATTGCTTCCAAAATGTTAAAGTTAATACTCATTTTCACAGCTATTTACTTACACACTATGTCCCACAATTCAGTAACTATATATAATATTATAATACTGAAAATCCTTGCAGAATGTAAACAAACGCAACTCCTTTTAGCCAGTATAGCGCGGCGCCGCCGCGCCGCCGCGCCGGACGTAGCGCGCGCGAATTTCGTCAAACTTCGTTCCGCTCGGTAATCTTCGGTTCTCTCGTGCGGCGCTCGAAAACGTCTTATTTCGCCGTACATTTTCTATTGAACTAGCTCTGTCTCACGCGCCAGGCGTTTTCGCTCGCATCTCATAGAAGTTGTATGAGCATTCGCTGTGCGCTTTGGCTAGCGCACCGTGAACCATTTTACAGCGATTTTCGCGATAATGAGTCTTAATACTTTAACAAAGAGCTTAAATTGGTTCATCATAATTTCGTTAATATTGAATAGATCGTTAATCAGACGCTATTAAACATTTTTTGTTTTATTTTTCTAAACATATTAAAATTTGGCAGTTCGGCGCACGAGTGCACTTAAAGTACAGCCGCCCCTGATTCGAATCAGTACCCGCAGTTGTCAAGGGTTGCTAGAATTTATCTTTCAGCACCGGGAAATAGTGTTTACAGCGAAAGGCTATTTTTAGAAGAGGTCTGGTATACGAAACCAACTTATGAAGCCTCTTACCAACAAATGCGGAAAAGGTATTCATTCAGCACAATTTGCCACTTGTTGATGACATGATGTTGTGATGGTATGATTTGCCTTGTTGATGGTATGATTTGCCTTGTGTAAAATAATAATAATTTTTTTAATTTTACTATCCGGTATCCGGCCGGATACTGAATACCTATCCGGAATCCGGCCGGATAGTGAAAACTAGGCCGGATACCGGATAGTTACCGTATATCCGTTTCATCATAATAACTTTACCAGCTCATTATAAGTAGAACATCAAACTGCTTAATTTTTGTTAAATTTAAGAAAACCATGTTTTGAAATTGTTATAATAACTAATTGTTTACAATTCTAGATTGCTCAAGTACCTAATCGAAATGAACCAAATACTCCAGGAGAAATCAACTACAAGTACATACTTCAGCATCTAGAGAGCTGTGGCTATACTGACTGGATCGGCCTTGAATACAAGCCCATCGGTGCCACCAAAGAAGGCCTTACTTGGATCACTGAATTTGGATACAATCTATGATATAAAATAAAATATTTTTCTAATTTGTTATATTATATTAAAATAAAAATTAATTACTGATATTAATATTAATAGGTAAAATAGTTAATATTTAAATATATTCATGCTAAGCTCCATTGCTCTGGAACTGCTGCACCCAGTAATGTTTCTTGACAGAATCTAGAGATAATCTGTCTTTACTTGAATTCCGAAGAAGCTGAAAAAGGGAAACAAAATTACACCATTATATTTATATAGAGGATTACACATGATTACATATTAGGGATGGGAAACAATTAATAATGGGGTTTATTTTTAGGACATTTAAATATTTTAATGATTGAATAATAATTAATCTGATAAGTGCACATTTGCATAATCATTTATTAATTCTTATGTTCATAAAAATTTTACTGTAAAAAAAAGTTCAAGCTACATTGCTCAAGCTCTATAAAAGTGTATGCTTATAATGTATATCGCTCACCTAGTAAAACAACGGCACATCTACGTTTGTCATATTTTACAGAAGCAAATTTCAAAAATTATATAAAAATGTTTAAAATTAATATAGGGGTTCTTTTTACGTTTCTATCAGATTGTATGGGTTTGGTTACTAGTATAGACATTAATACATATTTACCACTATGTAAATTATGCACTTTTAAACACGCATACCATATAAACTCAATTTCGCATTTTTTGCAGATGTGCCATTATATTACTAGGTGAGCGATATATATTTTAGACATATTTATTAAAAAGTTCATAAGGAAAATCCCCTTATTATTTTGAAATACCTTAAATTCCATTCAGTAATAAAATATTTATAATTTTATGATTTTCTACTTCATCTTTACACATACCTTGGAAATAAGATCTTTGGCTCCTTCAGGTACATGTTCAGGATATGAGATATCTAAAGCTAAAATTCTTGCATAAGTCTTATCTTGGCCCTCGCTTTCAAATGGTGGTTTGCCCACCAAGAACTCATAAAGTAATACTCCGATACACCAATGGTCAACTGAAACATCATATACTTCCCTCCTTATCATTTCTGGAGGTAGGTAATCCAGAGTTCCACACATTGTTTTTCGTCTGAAAACAAAACAAGATTTGAATGAATGTTGCTTGTTTATTGGTCAAATAATGAAAATTTAGTGACTCAAATACATAATTAAATACTAAGAAAATACAAATACAGTATGAATTGATTGAAGAGAAAATTTCTTTTACACAGAAGTACTGCAACTTTTTTAACTGCATGTATGAGTAATATGAGTATCAAATAATATTTTCACTTACTTCTCAGAAGGAGCATGCACTGACCAACCGAAGTCTGCCAGTTTGAGGTCTCCATTGAATGCCACCAGGATGTTCTCTGGCTTTATGTCTCTGTGTATCACATGGTGCTGGTGGCAATACTCAACTGCATCCGCAACCTAGTAACATTTATTTGTTTTAATCTCTATATACATCATTTAAAATCACTAAACGGCAGGTACACAATAATTATGGAGAGTACATGACTTCATAGCTTATTATGCGACAAAAAAAGAGCTCTGCTAAGAACTCCGTCATTTATGAACTAACTAGGAAAAATGTATTTTAATAAAAATTCAGTACCGATGATGCAATCCATGTGGAATTGAGGGAACTCCACAAATATTATACATATCGATATCGATTTTTTGGACATTGTTTCTTTGAAGTTAGTAATTTTTTTTTTATTGATGTTTTTATCTATCCTTCTATCCTTCCACTGTCCATATTGCTAAGACCACACATAATCATACAGTACTGTTACTTTTAAAGACTGAGATATAATAAGTGCTAATTCTTCTGACTATTACTGTCATATTCACTGTTTAGTTAAACAGCTTACTGTTTGGTCAACATAGCTCTGGTTGTCCTGAACATGCTCCTTTACCTGATAAATGTATTTTGCCGCTTTCGCCTCTGGAAAGCGGCCTTTAGGTGAGTTAGTAAGATGCTTGTAAAGTTCTCCCCCTGCAGCAAACTCAACTACCAGGTAGATTCTTCGCTCATCATGAAACCAAGTCAGTAGCCGCAGTATGTTGGGATGTCTGTTGATGTTCATGGATAAAAATGTTTTAATGATCTGAATTCAATAATAAATAAAAACAAATTATCTGACAGACAGTCTTTCTTTCTCTTTTCCAGCAACTAGCAACATATTATCTTATCAATATTGCCAGATCAGTGGTATTACTGGAGTCCTTGGGCAATAGTGACCTTTTACTAATGGGAGGTTATTATAAAAAATTAACAAACCAATAAAAATGTGTAGGCTGAAATGATAACTTCTATCATCTACTAATCTATACTAATATATAAAGAGGAAAGATTTGATTTTTTGTTTGCATTGAATAGGCTCCGAAACTACTGAACCGATTTGAAAAATTCTTTCACTGTTGGGAAGCTACACTATTCCCGAGTAACATAGGCTATATTATATTTAAAAAAAAAATTAGGGATCCTTAATAAAACTCCAATAATGTAACCAAAGGTGTAAAAAAATAAGAAAACCGAAGCAAAGCGAGGGCGGCTACTCGTATCAAATAAAGAATGTGATGGGACAAATGTAACTTCTCCATAGTCACAAAATACACAGGTGAAGATAATAATTTGCATCCAAACACTTACTTTAAATGTGACTGTATCTCAATTTCTCTCATAACTTGCCGCTCACATCTGGATTTAGTAATCTGTGACTTAAACAAAGTTTTTATAGCAACTAAATATCCAGTCTTCTTTTCTCTTGCTACATGTACGTGGCCAAATTTCCCTTGCCCAAGATTTGAACCCAATTCAAAATCCCTTGGAGACCATTTGTACCTACAAATTCAGAATAATTATTAGATGAACAAAGCATTAGATGTAAAGTTTTATCAAAGAGTTATTATTAGAGGATGTTTGTGAACTATTTCATAGGAGCCATTGAATGTTGGTTTACCATCTATCCACATCCAAAGAAATACACGTCATATCATAATATGAACCACCAATTGGAAGAAGGGAATAAATCCAAAAAACAAGAATGGAGATAATCAAAAAAAACTTTATAACTTTTTACATGCAACTTATAGACTCATGTGATATTAATGAATAATGAAGAAAATACAAATTCTGATTTACTTGTTATTAGACCTGGCTGAAATATATAATATTCATTTATATATGTTTATGTAAATGTGTTGGATTTATTCCCTTCTTCCGATTTATCATATATTATATACAAAATAATTTGAAATAATAGACAAAATAATGACAAAAACTATTTATTTATTAAAAAATATGTAAAGACACTCTATTATTCGTCTATTTCCTCACTTTCGGATCTCGTCATTGGCCAGGTAAGAATAATATTGTAAAATTCTTTGAATTCATCAGGTATATATTGTATTATTTTTTTTATATCGTTCATTTTTTTTTCATTTATGGGTATTTTAGTAGCATATGCATGAGATTCTGGTAGCGCTACGTCTAAAGAATGTAAAAATTTAGAAAAGTGATTTTTCAAAAAGTGGCGTTTATTCCCTTCTTCCAATTGGTGGTTCATATGTAAAGGAGTGTGACTTTACAGGTACAACAGTCAACAACATTCAGAGCAGAGTACAGCAAGCAAGCAACAACCCATAATTGTCCCACTGTTGGGCTCGGGATCTCCTCTCACAATGTGAGGGTATTAGGCCTCAGTCTACCACACTGGCCACGTGCGGATTGGTAGACTTCACACACGTTTGAGAACTTTATGGAGATCTCTACGATGTGCAGGTTTCCTCACGATGTTTTCCTTCACCGAAGCAAGTGATAATTAACTTCTAATACGCGCATAATATTTGCAAATTAGAGGTGTGTGTCAGGATTTGAACTCGAGGCCCTTCGTTCGGGAGACCAACGTTCTAACCGCTAGGCTATCACTGCTCTCAGAGCAGAGTACAACCGGGGTAAAATAAGTTACTAATTTAATAATAGAAGATCCAATAATAATATTTACGGTTTTCCGTAAGCTTCATGGCTGGTGATTTTGGCTTCAAGTTCTGTTACTTCTTTCGTATCCGTCTGCATAACTAAAGCTTATCACAAACACAAAACTATAATCTTTCACTAATGTATTTTCACTGTAACTTTTCGTAATCTAAATTAGATATTTATTATTTGTAGATTCGAACCGTTAGATGAAGCAACCTTTCAAAATTCAAAACTTAATCTGACATTTTCAAGTTGTGACAGCATCTTTACGTCTTAATGTCATTGAATCAACCAATCACAGCTGAATAATTTATCTGCAGTTGTTTCTGTTTATTATGGTGAGACCATAGATTAATATGCCTAGTGCACACACATGTTTAAAGTGCCATAGCTTTGTAGAGCGCCATCTGAACTTTGGTCCAGTGAACTAAAATATAGGTGCAAAGAGTCTATACTGTTTTATTTTGTGTAGTCTACAGACATGACATGTTTAACAAGAACAGATACCGCAAGTTCATACATTTCACATGGGACAAAAACATGGGGGAAAAAATAGAAGGAGGGGGGCCATCTCTGTGTATGAAAAGTGTCCGTAAAAACGCGTCCAATTACGGGTGGCGCTGCGGTGCGGTTTACAACAGCTACATGTCCGAATATCTATTTATCAGACACTAGCGCCATTCATTACGGGTGGCATAACTCAGCAAACTTCACTCCCTCTACAACAGCCATGTTCATATATCTATTTTTCACACACTAGCGCCGTTCTGAAATGGTCATTATTAGAACCTTTATTTTCAGCAAACAGCTGGACACTTTTTCAACTTCCCCTCATATCCATCCATCCATATCATACCTTTAATGCTTCATGGACAAAAAGGATTTGAAATCGTATTTAGGCGCCGTGTTATTTAGTCGGTATCAGATGTCAACTGAAATAACAAAAAGTGCCTGATTTTAATAATAAGAACTGTAGGAAAGATAAAGAGAACATTTCCTTTCATCGCTAAGTAAGTTCGTTATAAAATTTTGTTATAGTCAAAATTATCTAAGATGCCCATAATGATAGCTGCTATTTATTAATATGAACTAACCTTGTATGGTTCTTAGATGAAGGGTGTGGGTGTCTTTGACCGAAATGGAATAATCACTTACCTACTTGACATACAGTTGACTTGACAGTTGAATACTTACGGACAAAGGATTTTGCCAAAATTTGTTAAAAATCCCTACTCATTTTCATTGGCGTTTATTATAAATCATATTATACGTGAAAATCTAGTAAAAATCCCATTACATCATAATTTATGCAAAATTTAATAAAAATATATGACGTCGAAACAATCTTATATGAAGAAGCCTAAATCTAATCTGACGTAGGGTGATGTGACGGCTTGAAACCGTTTATAAAACCAATCATAATCGATACATTACTATAATCGAAATTTAAAAATGAAAATTGATTAATTTAATTACATTGTTAAAAATGATTTGCTTGCATTTGAATTTAAAATTAGGTACCCAATAATACCACGACGAATTGGATGCTAACAAAGGACATTTTCCATTATGTATGGGCACTTCGCCATCATGGACAGTAACTGCAGATAATATGTTATATGTTATTATGTATTTAAAGTTGCGATAAATTTTTTTTTCAACAAAATAATAATTATGTATGTAACATGAATGTGTCTTACGAAATAAGCAAGAATTTATTCACTGTAGTTTTTTCCTGACGCTCATAATATAATATTGTGTCAAAATATTATTATGAAACTGAGCGGGACTTTCATTCTATCATGATCTATCTTTCGTTCTTTTTCTTTTCTCTTTCTTGGCAGGCAACGCATCAGTGATGCTTTTGGTGTTGTTGTTGTTCATGGGCGAATGGATAAAATAATATTTTATTGAAGTTGTAAATAGGTACATATGGAGTATACGCGGTACGAGATAGTTCCATCAAGGTAGTAGGTAGGTAACTAGGTACCTAAATATTACGGTTTTTAGTTTAAAATTTAATTATCGAATCGATTAGAAGGTCTTATATTTTTGAATCGATTTGTTGTAAAAATTGGTTTCTTTCGTGAACCGATTTTTTCGTACATCTCTAATGTCACTGTGATGGCAAACGACAAATTGGGCTTCTTATAGTTCGTTTCAACGAATAGTACCTATGGCGTTATGTTGGCAGCGATGTTTTCCAGTGTTGTCACATACCTATAATAACCTACCTCAAAGTAAGGGTGGGGTTTTTAGTTAGATTCTTATATATTTACAAATTAATCAATATTTGTTTACTTGTGTTTACGCAAATTTCACTCATTATAATGAAACAACTTTTACGCCCCCACTTTACCATCGCGATAAAATCCGTAAAAGTTGTTTCATTACAAAATATTCGATTATCATTTTAAAAGTCAGGACAGTAATAAAAAGCATAAATTATTTAACATTTTTTATTAAAATTATGATCAGACAAAAAATGCTCATCCAACGGACTTATACCCGAGAGATCGTCGTCATCTTCATCTTCCATATCATCCTCGTCATCAGAAGTGTCGCTATCGTCTCCCACTTCAATTATGAACCTGTCCATCTCGCTATCAATAACTGGGCCATCGGCGTAATATTTTTCTTCCACTTTTTTCACGTGCTCACATTCTTTTCTCCATTCTTCTTCGGTGATCGTTGCAAAGGCTTCTTCTGTGATTTGGACTATTTTATTTGCTTCTTGACCTACGTTTTTTTCAGCAATTCGTCTTTTTAAGACACTCCATATCAGCTCTATGGGGTTTAAATCGCAGTGGTAAGGTGGAAGCCTTACCACTTTATGCCCATGCGCTTCCAACATTATATCGGCTTCATATACGGGCGGCTGTTTGTGCTCCTTTATTATTTGAAATAGCTGGGCTTTTACCATAGATGGCAAATAAGAAAGACCATTACTTGTTATCCAGTTTTGCATTTCTGCCTTTCTGCTTGAAATTGTTGGTGCTTTGTTAAGCTGTACTGTGTGGTATGAGGCGTTATCCATCACCACAATTGATTGGGGAGGCAGATTCGGTATAAGCTTTTCATTAAGCCACTTATTAAAATTAGTTTTATTCATATCATCGTGATAATCGGCCGCTTGTGACTGAGATCTGAAGATCAGTTGAGCATTGGGTATGAAACCCATTGCACCACCCGCGTGGACGATAATCCAACGTGGCCCTTTGGAGTCTGATGATAATACACCTTCTTCTTGTTCGCTTTGCCAACATTTTCCGGCGCAATATGTTGCGTGTATGTATGTCTCGTCCAAATATACAACTGGGCGCTGGTATCCGAGACGATTATTTCGCAATTCTTCCAGGTATCGATAACGCCAGGCGACAATATCGTATCTCTCCATTAGGACTTTCCTTTTGGATCTACATTTTTTAAAATAAAACCCCATATCTTTCATTATTCTCCACAAAGTGGTACGACTTCCTTTGAAATCTATCTCGCTTCGCATTTCATGCAATAACTTTGTTAGAGTAGGCAATTCCTTTTTTACGGAATAAAATTCATGTATTTTATGCCTTATAGCACACCGTTCGAAGTCATCCAGTTCGATTCTTTTAGGCCGAGGACGGCTTTTGCGTGGTGTTGTGACCTTAGTCGACGTGCTGGCTGCGACCTCACCTTCTTTGGTGATTTTAGACACGGTTTTTTCGGATACACCTAAAACAAATATTTCGGTTTATTTGTCTATTGTCAAAGTCATACATAAACCAATAATAGTCACAGTCACACATGCTTGCTTAGGTCTTACAAATAACTACCGTTTTAAAAAAACGGCAATTCAAGTGTGGAAATTATTATCTGCTACAGTTACTGGTAACCCTATTTGACTAACCTGTAATGGCAGCGACACGAGCCTGAACACATCTTAAAGGAATTATTGGGGCATTATTACGTTTTTCACGTTCACAAAATTTTTTCACCTTTAACACCATCATTCTTTCACCACTTTTCAAAGTTTTGGGCATGATTTCAGTCGAAAATCAAATGAAAACAAACGAAATCTACGGGAGCGTCTTTTCGTGCCAATGACTTTGACAGACAGGGGAGCCAACATAACGCCATAGGTACTATTCGCTGAAACGAACTATAGTTCGCGGTGACTATACTACATATTAGCTATTTAAAATATTTTAATTTCATGTATATTGTGGTTTTGCCACGTTTTACAATGACAAGCACTTACTGAGTGTGTACCACATACTGCACAATTCATTGCTGATTTTTGTAACAAAATTATACGGCTTGTTTGTTGGAACAGGCAATGAAAGTAAACAATCGTTACTATCAATCGTCGCCAAGCAACGCTTTACTTCGTGGTACTGTCAATATTGTCGTTTTTCGGTTAAATTATATATCTAGTAAGTATTTTCAAAAATTCTTTCGATTTAAAAAAAAAACCGGCCAAGAGCTTGTAAGGCCATGTGCAATGTAGGGTTCCGTAGTCGTATGCTAATCGATTATTACTCGTTAACCTGCAAACCTTTCGTAGTCGTGATAGTTTTCCTTGAAAATTTACTGTATATTAAGAGTAATAATCGATCAACATACAACTACGGAACCCCACATTGCACATGGCCTTACAAGCTCTTGGCCGGTTTTTTTTTCATCAATCGAAAGAATTTTTGAAATCGGTCCAGTAGTTTTTCAGTTTATCCATTACAAAGAAGCAATAAATCAAAACTTTCCTCTTTATAAAATTATATTTAAGGTCTACATATAGGGTTGCCAGATACAGGCATATCTGGCGGATCCAGGATTTTTGTTTAGGGGGCGTCTATAGCCCTTAACTCGTTAGGATCCGCGTGATCGCGGTACCTTTGAGTTCGAACGTTCTGGAACGTTCTCGGTAACCGACGGGTTAAGCTAGCTGCCTTTAGTGCCGCTACTATTGGCGCCAATTTAAAATCCCCTTTTTTGACGCGAATCCAGGATAACTAATTAGTTTTGGGATGAGACGTAAAATTCCGGGACAGTCCTGGATTTCCCAGCCATCTCGTAACCCTATTTACATATCAGTGCGCGTTTCGGAACAGCACTGTCGCCTACTACTCGTAAACATATGCTATTCTATTTCAGCAGTTACTATAAGTTTTGTTTTCCCCAAAGAAGCGAAGTAGGAATATTCGTAGTTGGTTAGTAAAATAAATATTTAACTAAGTACTTAACTCTTTTAACGCCTTCAAGCGGCACTTTCGCGGCCCTCAAGTGTCATGGGACTCATGGCAAAGTTTTAAGTGAGCTGAAAGTTACTTTACTCTATTTTATAATCTACAAGTGTTTTAATCGATCATCCACTTTAGAATTATAATATAATGTATCTTGGGAATTAATTTTTAAATGGGCTTTTTTGAAATTGGCAAAGATAGTGTGGTTTAAAAAACTTTTTAATGAAATGTTAACCTATTTCTTCCTGAAAATATGAAGGGCAAAAGCTAGGTCAGGCTAGGTAGGGTGGCTTTTGAATTGGCTTCAAACAACTTAAACAAATGAAAGATATTGGAAAATTGTCGAGTATGCATATTAGGTTGTGGTGAATATTAATGATAATGATTGCTTAATTTTACACGCCAGTTTGATAGCGCTGGTTTACAAATCCCGACTGGAAATCAGACCTGGGTTAAAATATTAACCATAGTAAGTATATTACAAATGTTTATTTTCAGATAATGTTATAAACAGCCGCACAGTTCTGTTTTTGAAAATATGAAACATACGATTATTTTAATATCAAAAAAATAGTACCTACAATATATTCTTGTGAGATGTTTACAACATAGTTTTACGGGTTTTAAAGTGATTTAAGGTCTTAAGTGGTTTATGTCGTTTTAAATAATAGTCGTTATGATCGTGTCACTTCTGTCGACTAAAACACCAGGGGGTTCCACCTCGTTGCTTCACGGTTAAGTCCCGGGAACGGAACACACAACCGGCGACTCTTTTCAAGCCACTGCTCTGAGTCTCTGGGACTCTGAGCTCTGAGTTGTCCTTCACACCTTTGAAGGCGCACCAGGAACATAGAGTCCCTTCCACCTCGAGGACCTATTTCACGGATGACTCCTCGGGCCCTACTTCCGAAGGTCTTCCTGGGCTCCAGTCCTTACCACTACGTAAGGATTTCTCCACGTAAAAAGGCCAAAAAACATAAATGTGTACTTATGTACGCGCGTGAGAAGTTATACTTTTTTAGCATCAAAAAAAAAATTGAAAAAGGCAATCTAAAAAAAACCATTAAAAAAAAATCAATTTTTTTTTTCAAAACACAATATTAAAAAAAAACAATATTCAAAAACAATATTCTAACAATATTCAAAAAACAATATAATAAATATAAAAATATAATAATAATCATTTTTTCATAACGTTTTTCGTCACCTTTTGTGTCAACATCACTGTGTTACAAATCTTAAACACTCTCATCATTTTTTTCCAATGATTTTATCCATTTATTTCAACGCGCCTAAAGAAGTATAACTTCAAAAATGTTACAACTACATACACATTTATCAGTCAGTTTGCCTGCCAGTGCCATATTATGGCATCATCAAGGAGAACACAATATTATCTACTCATATTAAACAAAAGTATTATTTACTAAGAAAATTTAACTTAAATAATGTTTGACTTCGTGTTCAAATTTGCGTGGCATGACGCTACAAAACCTTCGATACGCAAACCCTTTAAACACGCACTTCAAAGTTACATAATTTTTTTCACTTGTGAATTTTCGTTACGACATGTTAAAAACATATAAAAATATTTGATCACTAATCTATGAAGTCATAATAATATCTTATAATATTTTATACATTCCATAATATAATAAAGTTATTTCATTAGTAAATATCTTTTGTACCAGATACTTGTGTAGAGCTTTTGTTTTAAACTAAATTAATTAAGAACATTCGTTACGTGATTATAATCAGTGTAGTGTTCTCAGTGCGCACAATGTTGTGAAAACAATCCGGCAGTGCAGGCAGGGGTGTGCACCCCCGACCCTAACCAACCCCAACTTTAAGGGTCGACGGATAAGCTCAGAGAAAGATCTATCTATATAAATTTGGATAAGTTCTAATTGCATTCTGTATTGTATAAATAATGCGTGCTATTCTTCACTGTAGATTAATTGAAATGGTTTTAAGAATTTGTTTCAATTGATTTTTTTGGTATAATTTTATATAATACATACAGGTACAGAAAGTGTTCTGTTTAAGGAACTAGTATGTATGTTCCAGACAAGGTAACATTTAGTTCTTTTTCTGCGATGTCGTAACTTTTTTGGCAGTGATCGTGGCCATATGTGACTTTTTCGGGGGTGGCGTAACTCACTTCACAATATCTTAATAGTTTGTTAAAGGTAGGTATTGATTTGATAGGCATAAAGTGAAAGAGTAAAATGGGCTAAATGCAAAATTCATGCTCGTAATTTTTAAAAATAATTGTGTTTTGCGTTTTATTAATTTTCAAAGCCCTTTTTTATTTATTTTATAGCTGACCCGACAAACTTTGTACCGCCTATCAATCTCTCCCTCTCCCTCTCCTCCTCTCTCCTTCTCCCTCCCATTCTCCCTTTCTCTCTCCCTCTCATATTCTGTCAATCGCGCCAACTGTCAAACGACTGAATATTTCTAAAAAGACAAAAGACATCAAATACGAGTATTTCACAGCTAAGAACATATTGTATTGGAAAATTAAATTGTCGTTTTTAGTATTTTCCGTTCCTTATTATTCATGTTTCTCACCGTTTCTTACTTTCCCTGAAGTTTCACAAATATTTCAAGATGAAAATTAGCCAAATCAGTCAGGCCATTCTCGAGTTTTAGGGAGACAAACGAACAGCAATGGATTTTTATATATATACGTAAATTTCTTAAAGAGAAGAGAATTATGCTCATTACTTAATTTAGATTAAACATCGATTTCAACAGGAGGGATCCCTACTCAGGACACCATATCCATTGTTCAACACGAGAAGGATAGATCAACGCAAGCAGCATTAGCTTTTATCTTAAAGAAAGTGTATCTTATTAAAGAGATAAAAATCTCTTAATCTCACAGGATTGAATTCAGACTTAAAATTAGATTGCGTTCATCAGCTGGTACATAGTAGTGTAACGTAACTAGTAACATGAAGCCGGGCTATCGTTTAACACGTTAACAAACAAAATGTTCAGCGCAGCGGAACTCGGACGAGTTTCCGAGTTCCAAGCTCCGAGCCACCCCTGCCGAGTCTGTGGCGGGAAATCGAGGAAAACGCGCGCACATAGGGTGGCGCTCATTCCGTGGAGAAGCGCGCGGCCGCGCGCCGCTCAATCGATACTCAGCCGCTTTTATAATATTAAATCAACATTGTCACCTTTAAATCTTAATGCAACGAATTACACTAACTCTCTACGTTACTATCCGTGACCGTGACATTGCAAGTGTAACTTAAAACGTAACTGTTGCTTTAAACAAGTGCGACGCAATATCGTTTTAGGAGTCGGTAAGTGTATTACAATATATATAATTATTGACACGGCGTAGTGACCCACTTACTGCCTGAATTCCTAAGGAAGGGTTGACGGTTTCTATTGTTATTATTATTTCATGTTCTGTTCACCGGCATCGTCCCCAAGCCAATGTTTAATAAGCATTGATTTGGAAGCGAAGGTTTTGAGCAATTAATACTTTATCAAAAATGCTTAGCTATCAATGTACGTTATATAGACGCATTTTCATCTACTTACTATTAAAGGTTTACATATAGGTAAGGCTATTATGTTAAGTATTTAAATATAAGGCAATTAAGGCATTTCTCATTATGCTACGATTTAATGATTTTCCGGTTTGGATTCGATTTAAAACTATATTAGAACGAAGGTACATGCTTCCTGTAAAGTCTATAGTATTGTGATGTTATACTAGTGCTGCTGTGTTTATATAAGTCATGGTTATAGAGGAGGCGTCGGAAGTCTGGCACATTAAGTGGTGCGTGCCAAAAAGCCTCACCCTGGAGGCCGTTGGTAATATGGATTAGGGCCGTCTTTCAACTCCATTAGACATAATATCATAGCGGAAATGAATGAGTATTAATATTGAATTTATAGGAAATATTCAATTTTACTCAAAATAATTATGTTGACACACGTGAAGTTTAAAATATGTAATGTTAAGTTTGAAGTTAATTTAATAATAACTTTCTTTCTATTTCTGTCTTCTTTTATTTCTAAGCCAGCTACTTTGTATTCTTTGGTGGTACTGGTATTGATGGACGATGGTGTCATACCACCGGGTGCTTCGGTTGCTCTTATTCGTCTATTCTCCATCCGCAGATCTTATATCGAAAATGAGATATCAGAAGCAAAATATGCATTAATGCGCATAATACTACCGTTAACAAGTACCTATAAAAGTTACTAATAAACTACTACCTACTTCCTAACTCAAGGATTATCACGTTGGCTTTAGTTGCATTTACAATTTAAATCTATTTAGATTTAATAGGCGCCTTGGACAAGTTATCATTCCCTTATGCAACTTATGAGCTGTAAAAACCCTGTCGGTATCTTTAATGAATACTGTCTTGTGAAGTCTAGCAAGAAATAATAGTGTACTGTTGGTATTTGCATAGCCATCGATACTTAAACTATCGTAGTTAACAAACTACTACTTACTGTACAAATGTTCGGATTGAAATCGCTGTGAAAATGTATAGATGGAACAATTATTATAGCTTTCATTTAAAATGATTCAATACTTTCAATAATGTTCGGTATCGTTTACAAAAAAAAAATCATGAAGAACGGTTATACTCGTATTGTAGCCTGTATCAGGGTTTAGAGTTAGACCAAAATACTATAATGGCAATATTAAGTAATGAAAATTATTTAAGTTACGGAATATAAACGCAACAAATTGAATACACAATACTTTCCAAGTGGGCGTAGGACAGCATAACAGACGTAAAACAGAGGATATTAGGGCAAGTCACACGTACATTATGGTTTTACATAAGTATGCAAAGCAGACCGTGCCAAATCCCTTGTCTGTGTCTGGAGGACTGACGCCGCATGCCGAGGATTTACGCTGAGGCCGCGGCGGAAACGCAACTAGAGACATTTACTACGCTACGTCTTTACTTTTCAAATTCATCAGGATCTTTCCTTTTATCAACATTCTTAATAAAACGCTAACTATTATTGACTGAAAGACAGCCTAAACCAGTGGATCTAGAAGAAGGAAACTTTGTACAGAGGTTTTTATGAAGTGATGTAGTAATAACATTGATTTTTTCATCCCCTGAAGGGGTAAAATGGCGGATTTTATTATGGTTGTAGGTACAAAATTTTGTAAGAGTATGAAGATCCATCGATAGAAAGCTCATTAAATTATAAAGTATCTAAGAGTGGAAAATTTAACTATCTCATTAAACTGTCCAGTTATGTACTTGGTCAGGAGATAATTGGCCGGCGAGTTACTTAATTGTTTGTGGATTTTCTTCTCAAGATATTTTCTACCATCAGAATTAACGGAACTTCTGAACATTCTTATGAAGAGTCATTATAAGCTGCATCTGGCCTTCGGCGCTATTGATTGATGAACTGTAGAAAATGAGACTTTTAACTACGATAAGGTCTACCATCTTTTAATGTGTCCAGCTTATCATTACCTACCATTTTATTAGAATTTAGCCTGAAATAATATAATCATTAATTTCAATTGAATAAGTTAAAATAACCTTATTACTTTTTTCGTAACTTACCAGAAAACTGTTTTCTTTTTCGTTGTTACCAGTGATCACGTAATTCATTACATTCAACTTATATTTTAATTCGACCCGGTCATGAAATATAACTTAATATTATAGGAGAATGAAAGCACCGAAGATAATTTTAGAAGCGACAATCGTGCAAAAGAAAGATACTTTTGACACGTAATAGTGTGAATCAATTTCTCAACTTCTAAAAGGGTTAATTATATTTTAGTGAATGTTATGAATATAGATATAGAATGATGTAAGAATATTCTTTTAGAAAACTTCACATAGTTACTGAATATTTCATTCTGTATTTAAAGGTACTTCATATGTATAAGTACTGATATTGCCCGATTGCCACACAATGAATAAGAATAATAATATAAGAGATTCCATCTGTCCTTGAGTTCAAGCTAATCTCCCCTCTTTGTGGTGGTCCTTGCTTTCCATTGAGACAATAGCGCCAGGTTTCCGTTGAAGGTCGCTGTTCTAGGCCTTGTACCATCTAGATTAACAATCTGACCTGCATTGTGGTAACGCTACCTACATACTATCTATCTTCTAAATAAGGCATGAAATCTCTTCTTTTGGTTGTGTCGAAGTCATTTAATAGGCCCTTTCTTGGCACGCGAACCAAAGCGCATCGAATTGCCCTTGATTGTAAATTCCTTAATCACTTGGTGTTACGGATGACCATGGGATGTGGCAATCAGTTTTTCTTAATGGAAATAGCTATAGTGGCTATGGTCGCCAACATCAAACCCACAGAGATCTGCAACACCAAGAGCATTAGTGATGCGTTGCCGGCCAAGAAAGGGAGAAGAAAAAAGAAAGAACATCAGGTTGCCCAGTGAACCCCTATGTAGATTATATTTTGTCCTTTCTCGTAATAAATTCACAACATACCATTTTATACATAACAGACGGTACAATAGTATCTTCAATGATGACTTGTTATGATTGATGTGAATTTCGTCATCATAAATAGGTCACGTCAACAATCATACAATACGAACTAGCAATAGTCCTCGTAAGTACAGTTCCATAAAGTAAATTATTTGCCACCGCCACATCATCTTCCAACGATCACAGATGTACATATTTTAAAGCTTATTGAGAGCATGGTTTCTCAACATTAATGCATTTGCCATTTGATGGTAGTGCATTTCTAAGAACATCGTTGTAACAAACTTTAAAAGAGATACTTTGTAGTCGTAACTGATAGATATCAGTCCATGGAAAATATTTGAGACTAATGGATACTCGGCGTGTGCTACGCTAACTTGTGTGGGAAAAGTTGAAAGTTTAAAATGTGCCTAATGTATTGTTTTAGTGATCTCAAACCGTCTTCGCATTTATTGCATTTAAAATGAGACCAGTTTGAGGCACATCGGGTGGATGGTTTCAGAGTCTATAAAGGACATTTATACAAACATTTTTTGTGTCGTTTATTATAGATTTAATAATAGTGAGGTAGGTACAAAGTTTTCCAGAAACCCGGTTGGACAGGAGGGTACACTATAAGCCGGAGAAATTGGCTGCAGCTCATGAATACAGAAAGGCCGTAAATAATATTTTCATTGCATAATCAGAAGGACCTTCAAACCTCGGTTGAAGCTGTAGAGTCCGCTCTAAAATCAACGTCCGTTATTCTTCACAGTCATTTATCAAAATATTCAGACCCGAAGTTGGTTCTAGTACTATTATATGTACTATTATGTATTCTGTGGTTCTAGTTCAATAATAGTACCTACAATAATCATCAACCAGTTGTAGTACTTATCCGAAAGTAGTGGGCGCAATGCACTGGAAGAGGCACTTTCACTGTCACTCTCACGCCCTTCGGATACCCGTTGTCGTAAGCTCCGTCCCATTACCGTTATTCAGTTACTGGTTTATGCTATGGCTTAAACTAATCTGACATACAATTGTTGGCTTGGCACCTAACATTTTGGCTAAGGGGCAAACATGCGTGAGGTTTATATTTTGTTAGTATTTAGTTAAACGGATTTTTTTTTAATTGGAAAACGAATTATATTAGTTGGTCTACTCTGTATCACATTTCCTAAAGCATATATGTACATATAGGTCTATGAATGCATATAACTATCACGGTTATAAAGGTCATAGTAGAGGTCGATCGGAGACAGTATAGAGGAGAAAAAAAATTTTCTGATGCTAGAAAATGAACGCAACATTTTAAATTCTCATAATGACGTGAAATTTTCATAGTGGTCTCTATTGCCGATGGGCTTAGCCCCAAGCTATTATCACAGAAGTCATTCGTCGAACATCGGCCCTGAATACGAATTCTTTTATATTAGTTTAAATAATTTGGTCACTTTTAAGATAGTCCAATTGAGTAGAATATGAGATCGAACATCTGCGCTTTTGAAGTATCTTTTAATTTTGTGTCAATGTACAGTAGAAAAAAAATTTATGGTATTTTCTTATTGTGATAAAACGTTATCGATGAACCATTGCCACATATTCTAGGAGTTCGCGTATTTCAAATCTATTCAAATTAATCAATGTGAGAAACATCATAACGTTATTTAAATACGTCGCTATTATATTGAAATACGTCGCTTGTTACTGTATGGCCGACATTGCATAAATATACAATATAATACTTAAATATAAATGTACGAGTACTTCTAGATAGGTACTGTTCGGTAGAGTCAAAAATTCACCTGTCGGTACGTTCGAAATGTTCGTCCAATTTCATATGCCTTTGAGAATTTTCAAAGCCTGATTTTATTTCAACTTTGTGGCGCTCTTACTTCATTTGGAAATATCTGTAAATGCTATCTCCTAAATTCTTTCACTCGTAGAAAATTTGTTTTGGAAAATATTGGAGCAAAGTATGGAACATGAGACGAAATTTGTTTAAATTTCCTTTAAATTTTTGAATTCGTTTTTATGTAGATTAAAAATACATGTGCTAAAACGTTTAAGGTATAAATATGTATATTGTGTTAAAATTACATAAGCAGCAAGGAGCTAGGCATAGCCACAGAACATATGTACCGCTACACATGTATAACTAGAATAGATGTATAATATGTAATAGTAACCAGCTACCTACCTGCCTACAATAATTTTTCATAAATCCTATAGATTATTTTTTCGGTTGAAAGCTGTAATTTATGTTTTGAGGTTGATGAAGTAGAAGTAATTATTTCCTTTGCTCATTCCTTTTTCATTAAAAGTCAAAGTCGGGTATGCTTGAACCTGATGTTTTTAATTTTTCGGATACGGCTGCAGTACACAAGATATTAATTATTACATACTTGTTTTAAGTGTGGTGGAATAACATACATTTGTATGGACGTCTTACCAGTTTCTCCTCTTCTCCAAACTAACCATTTGGAGATTGATCGTGGCTATGTTGGGAATAAAAGGTTCACAAAGCCAGAAAATAGCCACAGAGTATGTTTCAGTATGTTCATTATAAAAATATATTTCTGATTTATCTTTTTATAGGCATTTTGTGTTCCGTATATTTTATGTATCGAACGAGCGATTCATTAATCACAAATGTCATCCCGCAGGCGAGAACTCGCCAAGCTGAGTGATTAAAGTTTTGTAACACTTGGGCAATATGCTGCGTCCCTTGGTACTGCTTCAAATTATTATAAATATTTCAACATGAATACGTAAATACTTTCCTATACGTGAATACAGTCCATTTACACTTAGACTGATTAAAATAACGAAATAAATATCATTAAAATAACGTACCTAAATGTTGCAATTCTTAATAAAGAAAACTTGAAAAGTGTAGAATATTCTTTTTTAAATAATCAAGTTAAGCACATCGTGTTTCAATGATTTCACTGTGTTAATTATTTCATTACAATAAAATAGCAAAACTTTATGATGAACATATTGCTGTTATCTACAACCATGACACCCATTATGTGTAATGTCTATCTGCTAATTTTAATTCGAGACTAGCTACTCCTTCATTTATGTTGAATTTGCAATTCAGTACACAACGTATGCCAAAATTTAATATTGTTTATTTCAAGAACCTTATAAATAATTTTCCTGCAAAGTTTTTCATAACTTACATAACTAGCTCGCAAAACTTGGGTTTTTTCAAACAGGCGTTCTTATTTAAAGCACTACGAAGTCGTAAGCAATTACTATTTAATTAAATTTTCATTGGTGTTCTTTTGGGATCATAGACTGTTTCCTAAACATTGTTAATTTTAATTTTAGCAGTAGCGAATCTTGCTTCTAGGATTTAGATAGAAGATACCTATTTTCTGCAGCTAAGTATAAGATTAATCGGCTTGGAGGTCGATTTCTGCTGTTCTCTTCGTTTCTTAAATTACCACAATTTTTTTTATCTGGATTTTTTGTATCTAACTTTACCGGGTGATCGGGAAGCGGTATATTACGTTACCTCATTAGTTCTTTGCTAATATCAGTGTGTTTCTCTTATAATGTTGTATATGTTGTCCCAATGTTCTATCATCTGAGGTCCCAATATTGTTAACGGAATTGGAGAACTTGAGCCTTTGAGCCATATATAGCCAGTCTTTGCATAAAAAAAAAAATTAAATGCAACGTTACTTCCAAGTGACGCACTCATTGTACTCGGATCATTCTTTTATGTAGACTCTCAGTTTATTTATTAGAAGCTTATTTCGAATAGTACTGTTCATGCCTTTGGTGCAGAATCTTTACAATAAGATGTCTCCAAGTATGCAACGTTATTTTCTTTTTAATTATGAAAATAGGTATGGAAATGTTGTTGATCCAATACAAAAGACTAAATTTAATTACAAAAACATTGATTTTCCTACTAGCTTTCATTGTCGTCTTGTAACTCATACTGCATTGTTCGTGATAAATTCGACAGAGGTATTCGGCACTAGCTATCAAGCAAATTAGTTAAGCTTCAATATTCCCAATTCCCAATCATTACTTTGTGAAATAGTGTAACATATGTAGGTATGCTCACATACATATTATTAGGTGTGATGATGATTTCCACTTGGACATCCAAGAAACATTGCTTAACACGATCCGAGAAAATCATTAATCTATTATATAAATGTTTGCCTTAACCGAAAATCAAACCCAGGGCCTCGCTTGGCAGGTAGGATCCAAAGCTGGTACTGACCAACTGCGCTAAGCTGAGTTCGCAGTTAACGTAAAAATTCCATGGGCATTAGAATTCCACTGGCGGCGGAATGTAAATCCAGTAAATATTTAATGTCGTGTAGCAAAGGCTGGATGACCTATTTTGTCTCTCGGCCGTTGTTCTGATCAATACGCAGGATAGTAGGTACAGTAACAATATCTCGCGTGGCTAGCATTTCATTTTGTGCAGATATTTTATAAAGCTCGCCTATGCCGTTAACATATTAAACTATGTTACTCATGCGAAAAAAGTATTAACTAAATAGTCCGGAGAAATATGTCGAAGATAGCTTACACCTTGTGATTACCTTTTTAACCGACTTCAAAAAAAGGAGGAGGTTCTCAATTCGACTGTATTTTTTTTTATGTTTGTTACCTCAGAAATTTGGACTGGGCAAACCGATTTTGATGATTGTTTTTTTAATCGAAAGCTGGTGGCTGTCATGCGGTCCCACATAAATTTTATTGAGATCTGACAATGGCATCCATGAGAAAACCACATAAGTCGTAAATTTGTGTTAAGATGTGCGCGAGAAATTGACGAATAACTCAATATCACGCCAACCGATTTCGATGATTCTTTTTTAATCGAAAGCAGGTGCTTGTCATGTGGTCCCACATAAATTTTAACGAGATCTGAAAAGTAGTTTTTGAGACTTTGAAGTCGGTTATTTTTTGTTAGTAAAATTTAGATTATACTTCCTATTTTATCTCGGGAGTAGTAATTTGTTACGTAAGCCAGACTGCAAGGCAATTTATCATTGTTTTATCAGAGGAAAATGATTAAAATACCATTTGAAAATCATTTAAGTTACGTAAACAGTTATGTTATATAGTTATCTGAAGATATCATAATTACTTAAATAGCCAGTTTTTATAACTAAAGCGATTAAATAAAATGTTAGACACCTTCGACGAAGAAAGAAGCTGTATTTTATTTATCTATATTCGAAAAATAACAGCGACTTTTACTTTTTAACATAGAACGTATCAAACATCGAACTCAAATACTTGGGTATTTATTATTATTCGTTAGGACGAATGTCTAATTGGTATGTTTTCTTTTTCAGATTAACTTAGGGAGCAAAACCCTAATGGCGTAAAAAATTTGGATTGCAAGTGGGTGGGACAAACGTTTGGATGTTCTTAATAAATAATAACTACTACGAAGGAGAGGACTCCAAGATGGCGTCGGCACCAGCTGCCTCATGCATCAGCACGGAGCATGGCTGTGTCATGTTCGACTGCCTGGTCCATCTTTGG
The DNA here is from genome assembly GCA_951805285.1 of Thymelicus acteon. Lineage (NCBI taxonomy): Eukaryota > Metazoa > Arthropoda > Insecta > Lepidoptera > Hesperiidae > Thymelicus > Thymelicus acteon. The sequence continues at coordinate 7,486,578 of OX638233.1, forward strand.
GAGTGGTAAGTTGCAATGCATTTTTAAGCGACTTCAAAAAAAGGAGGAGGTTCTCAATTCGACTGTATTTTTTTATTTATGTTCGTTACCTCAGAACTTTGGACTGGGTGAACCGATTTTGATGATTCTTTTTTTAATCGAAAGCTGGTGGCTGTCATGTGGTCCCATATAAATTTTATTGAGATCTGACAATGGCATACATGATAAAACCATATAAGTCTTAAATTTGTATTAAGTAAGCGCGACAAATGGACGAATAACTCAATATCACGCCAACCAATTTCGATGATTCTTTTTTTAATCGAAAGCAGGTGCTTGTCACGTAATCCCATATAAATTTGAACGAAATCTGACAAGTAGTTTTAGAGTAACTTTGAAGTCGGTTATTTTTTGTTAGTAAAATTTAGATTATATTAAGGTCATTCATTTGGCATTCATTTCATAGTTTTATTTTACACGAAACGAAATTTAACGAATGTATCTGTAAATTAAATGTTGATACATAAATTTAATAAATTTTATTGTCATGAAACTTGACAAATCCAACTCAACAACCATCTCATGAATTTTGTCACGGTATGAGTATATTGAATAATTTTGAAAGTGAAGCTTTTATTCTATCGTCCCAAAATTTTTCTCCGTCTTATCGCATGTCGCATTACAGCCGGCCCTGGAGTAAGAATAATAATGGAGATTTAATGATTTAAATAAATTAATTATTGCTCTTCGTTTTTAATATGCGTTTATCATCTAAATGATTGTATTAATTATGTATTCTGTACTCTAATAAGCAAATTGAAATTAAATTTTATAATTGAATATTTTGTCTACTATTGATTTCCCATTATCATTCCCATTTTTCAATAATTAAGTTAAGATTAAAAACGCAATTTTGATACCCTAAATCGAATAATTTTCTAAATTTTTTTATTTAAATGCCTACAAACCGAGAAAAAGTTTTACTTGCATTGTAGTTTAATAAAACCACACTTTTATGTTTTTTTATTAACTTTGTATAGGGTACGCCCCCATAGTTGCGGCGGTCACTCGATTTGATGATTATTGAATATCAATAAACAATTGTATAAAAAGTTATAAATTAATACCTAATATTATGCGATCTCCGTACTATTAACAGTGATTCAGGAGATTTTATAACCTAGTGTATCGTCCTTTCGGCATGCTTACCTCGAAGCATTTCACCATGGATGATATCATGATACCTAGAATAAATTAAACACGAACTACCTATTACTATGATACCTAGCAATATATAACATAATTATACAGAGTGAATTAAGTTGAGCCGTATGTCATTACTTCCCAGAATTTTATCCTTATTGGGACACTATCGAATGGTGTAATAATACAGGATGTGTTTTTTTTTTCATATTCAATGGATTCAATTCCTCGGAATACTGATTTTCAAAAATCTAATGATGCAATTTAAGTTTTCATCAAAATCAGCCCCGAAACTCCTTTAAGCACTTTACGCTATTCCTCATAGTCTCGGATTTGACCATCCACGCCCACTTGAACTGTATTCATCCTGTATAGCTGTTTTATATTATGTGTTCGCCATTTTACAACTTTTTAGGGTTCCGTAGCCGAATGGCAAAAAACGGAACCCTTATGGATTCGTCATGTCTGTCTGTCTGTCTGTCTGTCTGTCTGTCTGTCTGTCTGTCCGTCCGTATGTCACAGCAACTTTTCTCCGAAACTATAAGAGCTATACCATTGAAACTTGGTAGGTAGATGTATTCTGTGAACCGCATTAAGATTTTCACACAAAAATAGAAAAAAAGCAATAAATTTTGGGGGTTCCCCATACTTAGAACTGAAACTCAAAAATGTTTTTTTCATCAAACCCATACGTGTGGGGTATCTATGGATAGGTCTTCAAAAATGATATTGAGGTTTCTAATATCATTTTTTTCTAAACTGAATAGTTTGCGCGAGAGACACTTCCAAAGTGGTAAAATGTGTGTCCCCCCCCCCGTAACTTCTAAAATAAGGGAATGATAAAACTAAAAAAATTATATGATGTACATTACTAAGCAAACTTCCAACGAAAATTGGTTTGAATGAGATTTAGTAAGTAGTTTTTTTTTAATACGTCATAAATCGTAAACCGCAAAAAACATTGATCAAAGTTACAACGAACTACAAGAACTTTTATATTATGTTACTTGCTGCTACGGAACCCTTCATGGGCGAGTCCGACTCGCACTTGGCCGCTTTTTTGCTCCCTGGTATTTAAAACTTGCGTAAGTTTAAAAACTTACCAATTACCATACTAGTAAAATTACCATAACTTAACAATACAATATCAGATTTATTAATAAACCTCTTAAAGAGTGATTACTGAGGATTACTTATACTTATACGTATAAATACTTGCTTTCTGTTATTTATACTGAAGTGTAAAGTATAATTCTTGTCAAAAAATAACCGAATTCAAAATTAGGGATAACTTAAAAACTACTCGTCAGATCTCGCTCAAATTTAAGTGTGACCACATGACAAGCCCAGATTTCGATTAAAAAAAGAATCATCACAATCGGTTCACCCAGTCGAATTGAATACATCCTCTTTTTTTGAAGTCGGTTAAAAATTACAATCTTACACCACGTGCCATGTCATCTCACTCACATTTCACTGTCAAGAATCTTTCTATTAAAGGTTACATAAGAAACTCCCTGTACGAAATTTCAAGCATCTTGACCTAGTTTAAGTTATACGGTTTGCCAATCAGTTACTATTGTAACTGGGATCTAGTTACTTTTTAAGACCTAATTAATAAATTTTGAATCAATACTTCTCCTCAAACTCAAGTTCTTTATTTGGTCATCATATTTGGAAAACATCGAAATAGAACAAGATGTTAATAACTTAATGTTTAAAAACCAAAAACACGCTTTTATCAGTAGTACTAGGTACCTACTAAACTGAAAGAAGACCATCATTGTCAAGGATGGCCAATATATAGAAATCGTCAAAACCAAGAAATTGAGTGGACTCGAAGAGATTGAAGAACCCTTGAACATGAGTCAGCCGCCAAACGACTCGTCGTGTTCCGGCTGGGGGCTTGAGAACCAGTTCTTTCTTTCTTTTTTTTATTCTCTCTTTCTTGGCCAGCAACGCATCAGAGATGCCTTTGGTGTTGCTGATGTCCATGGGCGACGATAGCACTTACTATCAGGTGGATCGTCAGCTCGTTTGCCGGCTACTTCCATAAAAAAAGAAGAGGTTTGAACACTACCACTATCCTTCTATCGATATAAGCAGACTCTTGTTATAAATTTGACACGACCCTAATTTTATATTAAGTTTTATTAGATTTAAAACAAAGCCATAATAAGCTAAATGAAGAAAACGTTTAAATAGTACATGACGACTCCTTTGAACTCTAATCACCAAGAATCAGCAATAATTTGGCTTCCCACAAAACAAATGTCACGTGGTTGCGTGTAATCTAATTAGCGAAGCAAGTACATTTACAAATGTTTGAAATAACTAGGCGAGTCACATGGGAAGTACCTATAATGTAAGCGCGGATATGACCAGTCATCAATACTAGGTTTCCGTTTTTAATCTGCTTTTACTAGAAAGCTTCTACCAATAAGAAAATTTTTGTGTATTTAAATTAATATTCGACTGCTTTAGTTTGTTAACACTGAAGTTTCCAACACATTTGAAACATTAACATTAATTTAATTTCTAAAGCACTGAAAATAAAAGCCGTGTTCAGGGTGTCGAACTTCAATATACTGTGTGGCAAAGCAACATTGTAACATATATGTACATAGGCTTTACTGGTTTTTCGTTGCAATCAATCAAGTACTTCGTAAAAAGCAGGGATCAGACAATGATTCAGTATGTGTATGTCAAATACACAAAATATACTTTCCTATCATATTCCTGTTTCCAAAATCCCTTTGCAACATATTCATATCCGAAATGACATTAAATGATTCGTATTCTGCATCTACTTGGTATTAAATTGCGAACTCAAAATCAACACAGTATCGTCACAAAATAACATCTTTGTATTATTATTTTAAGACTGCCATGAGTCTACTAGGCCGCAATTTTTTTTTCATTTTCTGGTACACTTAGTGGGTACGTACTTAGGTAGTAGGATGACTATGTAAAAGTTACATTCTTTGTACCTGTATCTGGAACTTTTACAATGTAGGCACAAAGCCTTTCCTGCGACAGGAAAATATGCACATACATAGTTATATTGTAGCGAGTTTCCAGCGTTTGCTTTGCGGTGACATCACATAATAGGTGTACCTAGTGTGCCTGTATCATAGAATACGATTACTAGCGGGTATTATGTACGAGTACCATTATGTTACTGCCTAAGTATAGTTATTTACAGTATTTATTTGAAATATCCATACCAGTAACAGAGATGTAACAGAGTTGAATCTATACATACTGCTATGTGGTTCTGGATATTACGAGTTATACATGACATACATACATGAAGAGAATTTACACGAAGATTAAACAGAAATATCCAAATTAACATGAATTTCTCATAGCTATATGTATATTTATCATAAATGGACAATAATCCTTATTATGTTAGTGAAAAAATTTTTTGACAAAAAATAACTGACTTCAAAATCAGGGATAACTCAAAAACGAAGTACTAGTTGCATATATCTCGCTCAAAAAGTGGAATTACATGACAAGCATCAGCTTTCGATTAAAAAAATCAAAATCGTTTCAACCAGTCGAAAGTTTTGAGGTAACACACAAAAAAATATAGTCGAATTGAATACCTCCTCCTTTTTTGAAGTCGGTTAATAAGTCAAATTCAGTATTTTATGACTTTACCATCTTCATCTTACTCAGGTCAAAGGTCTGTTGCGTATCGTAGCATTTTCTTTGCAACGGCCGGCACTAGCCTGGTATTGTGTACATGACGCCTTGCAAACAGTAGCTAGTGGCTTTGAAAAGAACCTAGCTTATGCCTAGGCCGTACAGCCAGCTTAATGAAAGTCTAGACGTATTGTGGCGTACGACAAGAACTCGCTCTAAAATTAACCACTCTCACAGAATGAAGCGATTGCATATTGAAACGAGTTTTGCAGTTCCTCGAAACTTTCTTTGTTCAGACTTTGGTACAAGTTCGTGAAGCTGTTCTGGAGTAGTTCGTTATAAAATTATGAATAAGGTTTTTTAATTTAGCAACCGAGTGGGGTAGGCCTTGTTCGTAGCTGATTTTCCCGTCTGAAAATAAAGTTCAGAGAGTTCCTACTGAATTACTGCACATTGCCATCTAGACACTGCAGATTATAGTCCAAGATTAACTTAGTATATTGTTATTTTTTAAATAATAAAATGGTTACAAAAAGCAATGTAGAATGTGGTCGGATTAGTATGATTATGAAAATCATTGACCTCTGTATTTCTTAAGCAAGGAACATAGTGACACCTAAGTGTGATCTGTCCTCTTAAAATAGTCATCGCCTATGGAGGTCACAACACTAAAGGCAAAACCGACGCATTAACGACGACCAAGGAGGGAGCGAGGAAATTTCTTATTACTTGGTATCCGATATTGAGCCATGCAAACTAGTTTTTACTTTTAGTATAGGTATATATAGGTATTATACTCGATCTTTCAAAAAGAAACGACGACGTTAAGAATAAATGCTGTAAATCTGGATCACTATCTATCTGGCTGAAATAATAATTTATATTATGTTCTCTAATTCTTTAGGATATTTTTGGATTGAATTTGGACTAATATTGTGGAGCTGATATTTTAATAGGGATTTATTTACCCGTATGATTAGGGCCCAACTAATTATTGATGATAAACAAATGAATGCAGATGAAAAATTTACACAAAGTAACTGCTGACATTTAATACCTACATTTTGTGCAAACTAATCAGAAATTTTTTCAATGAATCTAAATCTTCAGTCTTGTCGATTCAAACGAAATGCTCACAAATTATATTTACTAAACTAATATGGACTAAGGATTCTTGGATTATATTATGATTTTTTCTTTTTAATTTTAAACGCTAAGGAAACAGTTGTCATGATGCAACGACCCGAATGTTTCTCTGACCTAACTGAACTGATCTCCTGAACTATCTATAAACGTTTAAAGATCAATAACAATAGGTATTTCATGATGTTTACTGTTGCACCAACCAACACACTCGGACCTCGGTCTCATCGATAAATCTAATCTTAGATTAAAGTTTTGGCAACAAATGTAAGTTTACGTCAAACGGAATTTCGCAAACTCCGAATATCAATCCTAATTTTAGACTGTCGCGAAAATATTTGTGGTATAAACCTAATTTACAATTTTATTATAGGAATGCTAAATTAATGGTGCGTTATTATTTTCTGGCGCTGTTGTTATGTTGAGCTTATAATAGATCTAGACAAGATCACTAAAATGTTAGTGAATCCCTAAATCTATTACTTGGGTGAACATAATTTTATCAGTATTGAAGATATAATATACTTCTTTAGTAAAATTATTCTTATTACCGCATTTGTTCTTTAATATGAGTTAATACCTACCTATACCATTCACACACATTATGGAGAATTTCCGAAACGTACGAAACATACCAATTTGTTAGTTCTCTTCTCACATGATTTTACTCTAAGGCAGTGGTAATCAACCTTTTTTTCATACGGCCCACAAACTCGTGTTAGTTATACTGCAGTCGCAGGCCGCAAAACAAAAAAATAAATAAAATTGGTATTGATTGCTTAGGTTTTCGCGATTATTATAAAATAAAGTAACCCGAGATGGGCCAACTACAAATATCTGGCGCGCGATGGCGGGCCGCACGTTGAGTATAGCCGCTCTAAGGCCATAAATCACATCTAAAGCCTAAGTATAAATGTTATAAATCTAACCTTATCGAGTAATATTAAGTCAAATTATTTTTTTTATACTTTCTTAAGTCCCGTAAGTACTTAATAAACTTAGGTACACACGCATCCAAACTTAGTATGTATAAATTTATATAGTGTGAGATATGTTCGCGCCATTGATTAACTTCAAAGACTTCAGAGACGTGAGATGAAGACCAGATCAAAGGGGCCGGTTGAATCCCCACACCACACCAGATGGACAAAGTTAATTCTATTTTAGTGTTATTTATAAATATATAAAAGACCTCCATCTGGTTTAATTACTATGTGGTATTTTAATGGATACCAAAATAATTGAACAGCTGTTATTAAAAAAATCAAAATGTATGCTGGGGCACATACTCGTAGTAAAAGTGAAACTTAAAAAATAATATTTCATTAAAAATATATAAAAAATATTTAAAAAGAATGTAAAATTTAAAAACAAATATTTAAAAAAATCCAAAAAAATATTTCAATAATTAATAGATATTAAAAAAAAAAAAAAAATATGTTTTCACACTTTTTTCTCCTCATATTGTTGCATTGTTAGACATTTCTACTTTTTAGCTTTTTAAAATTTTATCGCTTTGGGGTTATAAGAAAACTTTTTTTACAGTTTTAAATTTAATTTTTTACCGTCGCGCGGTGTTTCCGCTCGATTATAATGTAAGTGTCTTTAAAGCAACAATTAATAGGTTTTTACTAGAGAAAATATAATAGTACATATTAGTTTTTACTAAGTTAGTGCGTTTTACCACCCATGACTAGATCGCCACTTACTATCAGGTGGGATAATAGTCAAGCATTAACTTATAAGTTATAAAAAAACCTGAAAACCTGCTGCAAGTTTTTGCGAGTTTTCGCAACGATAACTTATTTAAATACTCTCGTTTACAATATTAACATAATAATCCATCTATTCGTAAAGGTATAAATGACAAGACTTTTTGAAAGTTGTAAGGAAACTGTTTTGATGATTATGCATAGAAAGAATATTAGCAACTGTTGATAAACAACCACCCTTCAAGCATTTCTATGGTTAGCCGGTAGAGAATGCTTGAGCATTAAACTCGCCATTTGTATGTAGGTACATATGCTTACTTTAAATGCAACCATCCATATTTCCATGAGTTCTATCGTCGTTAACAGCTTGGTTTTAGAACGATCGTGTGGATGAATCAAGCGACTAGGAAATCGATTATTGTATTCGACGACGAAGAGTCTAATGACGAATTCATACGCACGACACCCAGCCTACTAAACTGATGTGGTGCTATGATGACCACGTCTATCAAATCAAGCAAGACAATCCTACATTTATAATCCAACAGAAGGGAATTAGGCTCATCTGACCTTTAACTTTTTAACCGACCTCAGAAAAAGATGATCGTTACGTATTGATGTTTGTTTTTAACCGACTTGAAAACAATTTATTATATTGAGCTAGATCTGACGCGTACTTTTTGAGTTATTTTGAAGTCGGTTATTTTTTTCTTGGTAAAATTCAGAATATTGATTATTGTCTTTCGTACATTTTAAATGGTTTTATTTAGTTTGCCCTGTTTGTTTGTTTGGGTCAAATCTTGCAAGCCTAATTAGACCTACTTCCACTTATCCTAAGGAGTTGAAATTTTACATCTTGCTTTAGTTCTGATGACAATGCATTTTTGTAATAAGCATGACCTGATACTATATATAAACTATAGATAAACTACACACAGGTTTGCCTCCAGCCGGGGAACTCCTTAATGGTTAAGAGCACTATCCCATTGTTTTTCATTGTATCTATATTGTCAGTATAAAACCGTGTATTTAGTTCACTATTATCTATTTATATTTTTCCGTTTTTATCTGGAATCTCTTGTGAAAGTTAAATTAAAATGTGATATTTTAATTTCGTTATGGATAAGTATGTATTACCATCTTGAGCATAAAAATGCAATAATTGTTATTCAATTAAGTTGGAAATTCAAAAATTCGCAAAATATAATATTTTAACGATTGCTAAGACTACAGTTACTGCATTTTCAATGAAATTAATTAATTGGTTAGTTTCACACACACCGTACTTCGGTTTCTAAACCTGTTCTTAACCGTTGTTAAAGATGTATGTTTCTGGGATAAGAAAATTTGATAATAAAATATTATTCGGTGTGTATTTCCAAAATATAGCTGATCCTAACGGAACAATTAGTCTAATTGATTTATTCCAATAGTTCAGTTTCCATAAAAAAACCAAAATCTGTATCCCACTTTGTATTCACGAAGCTGTGGCGACGTTAGCCTTGACAATCAAATGATGTGTCGTTGTAAGTCGTGCGAGGTACTGCCCAAGTAGGGTCATTACTATTCGTCGTAAAAAGGGGTCAGTTGCTGTCGCTTCGATTTCTACTGCTTAAAACCATTCGAGACACGCCGCCACATCTGTCGCTTAGCCACTTTCCTTTGTTCGCAGCTTTGGTTTAAGGTGTCAAGATAAGCAAATAATATGTTATGAGATGGGGCGTTCGATATCAGGCTTAAGTCTATTGAATTTTATTGGTCGTTTGTGTTGCAAATCTAGTAACAATTTATGCGTAGGCATCGACACTAAGTCGTCGACAAAACAATCAAGTGACGAACTAAAATAAAAAAACACATTTAATCTATTACTTAACTTAATGAATTTATTATAAATAAATGATATAATTAAAATTGAATGGAAAAACAGAGAAAAACTAATTTTTCAAATACAAAAGTTGCAAAGATACATTTCATTATAATTTTTATTTTATATCTACTTGATTAATTTATTCATTTCCTGATTGCTATTGATGCGACGTTGAAGCACATTTTGCAAGTATTTTTCTCATATTTAAGGGTCCTAGAACTACAACTGTAATTCAGATTGTCGTTCAGACTCGGTTCTTATACTACGACATTTTAACTATTCTGCCTGTACCATGAAACTTCTATGCACGTAGATATTTAAAACATAGTATTACAAAAGCATGACATGTAAAAAGCGTAAAAAATGTAAATTGAATTTATAATATTATTTGGTAAATTTTCACGTAACCTCGAAAGCTGTTTTAATGGGCGTATAAATCACAGTACCAGTTTTGTCCAGCAGCTAGTTATTTCTGCTACGTAATGAAGAACATTACTTTCACTGAGCTGTCTAGAAAAATGTCAACGCATTACACCATACAATCATGCAGTATATACTCGTACTATACTCATGTTTTTGTAATGAAACCAGTGTGAATGGATATGCGTGAATTATACGATATTTTTTGTTTAATGTGTCTCTAAAAGTAGACTGAGTTTTCTTAAAAGGAGTTTTTATTATCTTTATTTTTTTGTAAAAACGTAGAAATTAGCTGACGATCCACATGTAAGTGGCTATCGTTGCCCATGGACATCAGCAACACCAAAGACATCACTGATGCGTTACCAAGAAAGAGCGAAAAGAAGGAAAGAAAGAACTGACACTGAAACCAACAGCTGGAACACGACTTGTTTCATGGCTGACAACGACGAGAGGGTGGTAACTATCCAGGAAGATCAGCCGGACGAATTAAAATCAGTATTACCAATATGGTCTCAGATGCATAATAATCATCGATCATGTAAGAAACATTTTAAATCATAACAGTACCGCAACATAAACAGTCGATATTCAAACTCGTGTAGTTAAGGATGCCTAGGCTTCAAAGTAAAACTGTCGGTGAGCAACGCGAAAAAATCAATCCGGAATCAATCAATCAATCCGGAAAATCGTACGAAACTTTCGTTTTCGGCCTATTTCCGGACACTCGCGAAATTTGAACTGAAGAAACTCCATTTTAATTTTCGCTACCGCGGTGATTGGCTCCTTCGTGTTTCTTAAGATTACAACACTACTGGGGATGTTTATAATCAAATCAAATCAAATCAAATGTTTTTATTCAAAATTGGTTTGGTTTACAAACACTTTTTGAAAGTCATGCAAGTTACGCCAATGCTTCAGACAAGTGAACTGTGAGAGGGCCCGGGAGAAGAAGCATCAAGCAACTACCGGGTTTGTTTTTCTTATAGGAAATATATATGTCATAGGAAAAATTACATGAACGTGAGCAATACCAATGTATTATGTCAATTTGCGTTTATGTATTTTAATATTATTTTTTAATTTTCTTTAATATTTAAAAGTCTGCGTTACTATTAAAAATATGTTTAAATAAGACTAACTCATTTCATTTCATACTTGAAATTTTCAAAATCATAATTATTTTAAGTTTAGCCAATGTTATGTTCACTTAATGTATCATTTTGTAATATTTAATATTAAATCAGTTTCATGAAATTACAAAGTAGAATAAAATTATTAGTCAATAAAACACTATCCCAATTTCAGTAGACGCTTTTCCTAAATAATAGTTTAACTATTATTTATTTTTTATTTTTTAGTTTGATTTTTTTATATGAAATTTAAGTATTTTTCTTTTCTTTAAATATTGAATTGTCATCGGTCCTCAATAAGTCTACGAAGTTTGAAAGAAATTTGACCGTTTGAAGTGGGTGAAAATCAAGTCCAAAGGAGTCGGTTACAAGTTATAACTTACAAACAAACAAACAAACAAACAAATAAAGAAACAAATAAACAAACAAACAAACATACATACAAGTGAAGCTAATATAAAGCGTGTAAAAAGGCAAAAAGACTACAACGAAGGAAAATTTTCAAAATTCCGTATGCGTCCTACTTCCAGGCACTCTAGAATCCGAGCTATAGAGGGCTCTTCAACGCTACCTCAGTGCTTTCTTGTATCACACCTCTTTACACCTCTTTACAAGTGTAACTAAGGCTACAATGGACACGTTTAATTAGGACTTATCTTTAAACTTTAGTTGAATAAAACAAAAATACAGATGAATATTGAATAATATACATGCATTCCGGCGCTAGATATTAAAGTGAAATTAGTGTGGAGTATCGTTAAAAAAGGTGTTTCAAAAATATTATGGGTCTTTTAAGACCATTTTTGGAAATAGAGGTCCGTTTGCAAAATATACGTATTTGGCTTTAAAGTGCTAATTTTGGTTAGAGTCAAGTGTCCCCCCTGCCGGCTAAACGGTTGGAGTTGGACAAGTGAAAAATTCTCGAAATTAGGTTATAATCACGGACGTTAAAAAAAACGGACGTAACCTTGTCTAATCGAGAGTGAAGCATAGAAATGGCCGATCGCTTACTACGTGTGCGTAATTTTGGGGTTACCACAATATGAACATTTTCCCTTTTTAGGGTTCCGTAGCCGAATGGCAAAAAACGGAACCCTTATGGATTCGTCATGTCTGTCTGTCTGTCTGTCTGTCTGTCTGTCTATCTGTCTGTCCGTCCGTATGTCACAGCCACTTTTTTCCGAAACTATAAGAGCTATACCTTTGAAACTTGGTAGGTAGATGTATTCTGTGAACCGCATTAAGATTTTCACACAAAAATAGAAAAAAATCAATAAATTTTGGGGGTCCCCATACGTAGAACTGAAACTTAAAAATGTTTTTTTCATCAAACCCATACGTGTGGGGGTATCTATGGATAGGTCTTCAAAAATGATATTGAGGTTTTTATTATCATTTTTTTCTAAACTGAATAGTTTGCGCGTGAGACACTTCCAAAGTGGTAAAATGTGTGTCCCCCCCCCCCCCTGTAACATCTAAAATAAGGGAATGATAAAACTAAAAAAAATATATGATGTACATTACCAAGCAAAATTCCAACGAAAATTGGTTTGAATGAGATCTAGTAAGTAGTTTTTTTTAATACGTCATAAATCGTAAACCGCAAAAAACATTGATCAAAGTTACAACGAACTACAAGAACTTTTATATTATGTTACTTGCTGCTACGGAACCCTTCATGGGCGAGTCCGACTCGCACTTGGCCGCTTTTTTATGTAGTAGTAAAATATAAACACTTCCGTAATGTTCGGTTTACACGTATTAAGTAGTTAAGTAGATAACTAAATTTTAAGTAAATTAATACGGTAAACGAACAATTTAGTAGTTAAAATTTAGTACGCAAGTAAACAAAAAAAAAATTGAAATTTTTCTATTTTTCTGTTAAGTAGGTGTGCGGGGCTTATCACTTAACACGTTTGGACAGACATTTTTTAGTAAAAATTTAGTAAAAATGCATAAGTAATTAATGTAGATAATGTAATGTAATTAAGTAACTAAGTAGGTTGTGAAGAATTGTATGAACTAAAGAGCTTTACTAAATTATTACGTTTGGACGCGCACTAAAAATTATTCAGTTAAAATTGAGTTATCTACTTAAATACTTAATGCATGTAAATCGAAAATAACACATTCTACATTAAATAAATGCAAATTATTATATTTGATGAGATTAATGAATTTTATTAATTGACAACGGATTAAATACACTGGTTTACCCACTTCACTTATAGGGGAGTTATCTAAAATTTCTCAAATTTTGTTCTACCATTATCTTAACGTAATTAATATACTTACCTTGATCGATACCAAATTTCAGCTTTTTAATATTGCTTACAAAGCAATGCCGCGGACAGACGGACAGACATGGCAAACATATAGGTAAGGGTTCCTTGTTATTTAAGTACGGAACCCCAAAAATATATACTTTTAAACTAAACAAAGAAACTTGAGCATTATAATTATATACTATAATTTTCCCACACATTCTGGGTATTTGCATATGCAATATTGTTGGCAACACTGGCTGATTTTGTGGTTACAATTTTTCTAGTTTATTTTGTTAATAACTTTAGAAAAAATAAAAGAAATCAGTGATTAAATTACAAGCTTACTTGTGAAAGGTGATCCCTTTATGTTTTTTTTTAACTGAATTACTATTGTTCTTGCAACTTTTAACAGCACACGAAGGCATTTTTATTATTCTTTATCAACTCCCGTTGTCCGTATGACTTGAGTGCGGTCCGGCGCCGGAATGGCGGCCGATGGTGTCAATGTGTGCGTGTTTACTTGTACGAATAGAAAGTTTGTATTCCGATGGGTGCTTCACTGAATTTGTTCTTGAGATTACGTCCGTCTTTATTTAAGGTCCATGGTTATAATATGATGAATTTACAAGGAAAACTATCACGGCTATGTTAGCATAAGTAGTTAATGAGTAATAATCGATAAACTTACTACTCTGGAAAGGGTTCAAATGTAATGACATTGCGCCTGACACGCACTTGCCCGGTTTTTCCCTCCACCAATCCGCATTGGATAAGCGGGGTGGAGTATGCTCTAGGCCTCCTCAAGACTATCGTGTTCAGTAGTGGGTCAGGAATGGGTTGAGGCCATAGTTTTTTTAATGGCCGGGTTTTATAAGCAGTATAATTCGTTGCGACTTTAAGACCTCTTATGTGTAAAATGTCAACTTTTAGAGGGTATCGATAAAAATCGATAAAGTTTTGTTTAGAAAGCACATAGGTGATTTTGAATTTAGTGAATAAATTACGATGGAAACGTCGTACACAGAGTTTTTGAATTCGATAGTGCTTCAAATGTAGAATCATTTGACGTTAAAAAGTTATTTTGCCAACGACGATATGTGAAATCCTAGAGTCATTTCAAATCAAATCAAATCAATTCATATAGATATCACTGATACACTTATGCTCATAATTTTTTTAATCTGCCATTACTCCATTACTACTACTACTAATAAATATTACATTACCACCGGTGTAATATTTATTAGTGTATTCGTGTCAAGATTTACGTAAACAACGCCTAGATAAAATTAATCTAGGTTTTAGCACTTCAATAAGACATTTATTATTTTATACTGATTTAATCTTTAATTAAAAAAAATCACAAAATTCTACGCTTCAATTTCAAAATATTTTTTTAAGATGGAATTTAAATCTTTTCTGAATACATATTTCAATTTAATTTTGTACATGACGATCAAAACAATGATTAGAGATATTAATAATGTACACATAGTTTCTGAATAATAATTTCGTAATGCGCCGTTACATACATTTAAATCCAAGGAATTACAAATTCGTTACACTTAAAATAGGTCTGCAATCTGCAGTAACAAATGCTGGTTGCATTGGATTGATATAAGGTTGATTAAAGGTTGCCTACTAATTTGAACTTGGCTTGAGTGGTTGTGCGTCATGAATAAACTCGTTTACCTTATCAACACATTAGTTAGTCACTGTGACTACTACTGTAAAAAAACCTTACCGTTGAGTTGAGGCCCTTGATTTAAACAAAGCTGATTTCAGTTCCGGTGGTTCATGCAGAAGTGTGTCAATATCGAGTACTAAATGATATTTTCACTTATTTTGGGAAACAATGATGCGGTTGTCGGCAACCGAGCGTGCACTAGCTAGCTAATTGGTAAAAGTGAGGCTTTTCTTTGTCCATCGAGAATAAGAAAGCCAAACAAAAGAGTAAACGTTCCCCGGTTCTGATTCATTAAAACTGGTAATACTTAAATAATACGCAGTCCAGTTACTCATAAAATACCATCATTGTACCTATAGATCCTATTTGAGTCTTCTATTAACACGCTTTAATTATAATTTCCTTCTATTACATTTGCATTAGAAAGTTTTCCAATGAAGCTTTCTGGTTGTATTGCAGATTTTAAGCGAAGTTTAAATCAGAAGACAGGTTGTAGAAAATCTTGTTTGGGTCGAATGACCGGTGCGACCGTTAACATGTCCAGTATTTAAATTAAAATTAACGTTTTCGTTCCGAAGTGCGTATCTCTTAAACCTATAAGTACACATGTGCATAGAGCCTTTGACAGAAACCTCCGTCTTTTTCACTCCGTAGGAATTCAAATTACCTTATCGGCACGCGGCCGCGTACAGGTAAAACCAGTATTACGATGTGGAAATGCAAATACCTAAGTTTGTGTGTAGAGCCATTGTTTCTGAGGACAGTTTTCATTAGCTGGTTTATAAAAGTAACTCAAGTACCGGTGATGAGGTGTAATTCCGTCTCTGTTGCACTCGCGAGTTTTTATATGTCCATCGCGCATCCCTCCTCCCACCAGCGTTGCAGGCGCGCTCCGCGCTAGGTTGATGTAGGTATGCTACTACTAACCAGTCGTCGACGAACGGTCGCTCATGTTCTCTGATACTCGATGTATTCCAAATTTAACGTAAATATTTATCACCGAAACAAAACATGACATAAGTGAAAATTATAAATTACAAGACCCTCCGAATTTAACCCAAATAATCTTAAAACATTTATAATGACTATTTGTTGTTATTATATAGAATTTAGTAGATTTTTATTTAACGCAGTTGTACAACTCAAGTTTTGGTGTTTTGTGTAAAGTGTATTGTGGTTGAATTGAATTACTGAATCATAGCCGCCCTAGGATATAATCGTATATCGAAGATATAAGTGCAACAGAAGAGGATTTCTAGCTGCCAGCGAATAAGGTATGGCAAACCGGATATTGTACTAGACAGTCGTTCGACTAGTTTAAACTATAGATAAATGTAATGAAGAAAAAGGTGAGTTTTATGAGAATCCTCTCCTACGAGTCCAAGACACGGATAAAAAAAGTCACGTCTGGGTCGGTCACGCAAGATTTAAATATTTGTGCCCAAGGACAAACATTGCAGGAAGACCGGAACGCGCTTCCCTAACGTATTTTGGGCCAGGTGTAATATCAACAGGTGGACTTCATTTAACGTTAGTTTACCTTTTAATTAGAACCCTTCCGTATTTGATTCTGACGCATCGTGACCAGGTGAATATACTCTCAAACAAGTTGTGAATGTTTGAGCAGAAGCCGCGTTATCATTACTTTATCGTAAATCTAATGTTCTACTTTATCTATACTACAAAGAAACGGGTAAACAACTTTTTTTAATAACAAGGTTAAAAACTATGTGAAACTATGTAACTATCATTAAAGTCATAATCATTTATCAGTTGCGACACAGTTTCAAATTTTGATGTTATGATTCTTGCATTAACAATAATGTCCTAATATTGAAGTTCAATAGTTTTGTAATTCAATGGTCTATAACTAATTACGTTAATAGATCCACCGTGATAACAGCAATTTGTAACTTATTAGTTCAGCTATCCGAATATTGCTTAATTTTATTGCATCGATCATCTATCTATTATTAAGCAACTGTTTCGTCAAGAGATTCTTCACTTACGAAAATAATTATCGTTGAGAATTGAAACAATTAGAATAATTTCTGTCAATAAACTTAATCTATAAAAAGGAATCTGTTGAATTTTTGTTCTCACATTTTAATGGCGGGAAAAATCTAAAAATGTTATTCAGAATATTCAGACATAAATCACTCACTCTTCTTTTCTACCTCATTTGGGAGGTTACATTGTCGCGAATGTCTGCTAAACTGCTCTCTGTGGCTTCATAGATTATCTTAATGTTCAGAATCAGAATATAAGATTTAAAATTGTTTGATTCTGAGTCATTATGACACGCATCTTCGAGACAGCGGGGGCGATGTGTCATCGACATCGCAAAATCCAACCTCGACGAGGCTTTTCTTGCGATCAGTCTTTAGACAGGTAGCCGAACCTTTCTGTAAGAATAGAATTTTTTGTCCCAAACCTTCGTTTTGTAGCGGAGAGGTTGAATGACGGATCGTGCGAAGACATGGCTACCCTATGCCCTAACCATGCTTATGTGTACCCGAACTCTTCCAACTATTTCTATCTGTGTTAAAATTGTTTGATATCAAAGATATTAGATTAGAAGTGGTAAGGTAATACATTAAATATCTTGGTGCGGTAATAATATCAAAAAAGTTTCAAATTTTGGTCCTCTCAAGCAACTTTGCAATTTGAACAGAAATATCGTAACTAGACTTGACTAAAGTTTTAGACTTACTAAAGTTCATAAGATCTTCTATTTCAAATGTTACGGATTGCTCGTATTTCGGTTAGGAATGATACTTTACTATGTTAGGTTAGACCTAGGTATTTCGGCTTGTTTGAATGACCACTGCACCTACTTGTTGCTATCTAGCTCCGGATCGTTCAGTTTTTTGTCTTAACAAATATAATGTTGTAATCTGTATTTTTTTACGAATTCCCGTGAGCATATTCGGCAAATAGGTATTAAACTTTAACTTAGAAAAGGAATTATCATCCTTTATTGTTCTAAAAGGATTGTATTTTGCAACAATAGTCCTTTTGTTTGAAATTATTGTGTATTACTTTAAAGTTAGGTTCATGTACATACAAATAACATAATGCCGGTTAACTAAGTATGTAGTTTACTAACGCTCCAACTCAGGGTCACTAATGGTTACTTAAATCTCTCCTTAGTAAAGAATCACAGTGATTTAAGTAACCATTAGTGACTCTGAGTTGGGGCGTAAGTTTAGTTTCCTTTTACTTATATTTTTATGTTATTAGTTTTTCGTTTGAATTGCTGTTTTTGAACAGTTATAAATAGCTTCTAGTTAAGTTAAGAAAAATCGTTCTGATTCGATATTAATAGTTAGAGCACTGGAATTGATAGGCTTCATCTAACTCCATGAAACTTTAAGAACTGGGTATAAATGTGTTAAATTCTTTCTATGTAACAAGAATCAATTCATTTTTTATTTCTCTTTTTTTGTTACTATATTTATCTAATATATACTAAATCATACCCACGAAGGGAATGATCTTACTGTATTTGTTTTTATCATTATCATCATCATAATCATAAATCCTATCGTATCGCATAATCCATGTTTAATTACTAAGATTTAATTATTATGTCCACTCTCTTCTAGCCACAATCATCTTTAACATTATCGTTGACATCATTCTCTTTATTTCTTCCTCTTCTATCTTATCTCTTCCTTTTCTTCTTCTTCTATCTATCTTCCTCTTCTTTTGTAACATTGATTGATCTATAACAAACTTTTTTTCTAATTACTTTGAGCGTATGAAATATATTTTCTATTTTACCAACACCTTGCGATTTCATATCAACAGTTGCCATAAAATCGAAATAAAAGATTCATTATGAGGTGCTAAAGAAAAATATGATGCCTTTCAGGTTCTTATTTACTGCTCTTTCGTTCTAGTATTAATACAAATGTTGGCTCGAATATTTTTAGCGCTTTTAAAGTTTGTCTGTGTAAAAATAAAAAGGTTTTAGTTCAGTTTGCTAAAGAACGTCTTATCTAGCTTCCTTCGAGAGATTGGTGGGACGAACAGTGAAAAGACGAGAGCTTAAGAAAATCTTTTCGAATCATTTCAGAATTGTTTTATTTTACTCTCGATGCTCGGTTAAACCAAGGTATAGGTTAAAATCAGTCACAATGTTTACGTTACTTAAATAAGTAATATGAATGAATATACATAATCACTCTTTGTTAAATTATCTAATTACTGTGCTTACCTACTTCATAATCGATTTTAAACCGATAAATTTCTTTGATGGTGGATACTTACTATTACTAATACAGTGGCAAAGCATAATATTTAAAGCACTGTAGTAAAATTTTAGTTCACCATTTGTTTTGGCTAATCCTAATGTAAGAGGAGACCAGACCCTAAAATTTCTAGAGAGAATTTATAGGTTGTGATGAATGATGATGATTATGTAGGTAGACCGAATACGGGTGTATTATTTTCGTTTATAAAATATTTGCGTGAGATAAGCACATCACATCATACACAATTTGCATGCTGAAAAGCTTTAATTTAAAACCGTTTACGTTTAATATTAAACCTAAAAGTTGATATCAACATAAACGGCGTGTTCGACATTTAGACGATGGGATGTGATCACTGATTTAACATTTAAGTATTAGTAGGTAAGGAATGTTTTCCATTCGAGCTTCAAATCTTCAACGTCTTGTGTAACGTGAAAGTTTTTGTGAAGAAGATTTTTATAATTTTAGGGCCATGGGAGAGCATTTATAATTTTTTTGGGAAATTCATTACAACTTTAAGCGTTTAGTATTTAGATCATATTGACTTGTGTTGACATTTCGTAAATAAAGTACCAAGGTGTTGTTCAGTTTTTCGTCTTGGGTTTGAGCCATCAGAGATTAAGTCTCAATCCCGTAGCAGTAAAATGATATGAACAAAATGGTATAACTCGTGTTACCACATAATATGGGGACAGAAGTTTTAGTAGTTTACTGCTATCACTGACATGTATAATAGATGCAAATCTCCTAATTTGTTCTTGCATGTCATTAACCTTAGCTTGTGGAATTTGTTTTTCATGTTAAGTTACCTTAGACATCGACTAGGCTGGAATGCAGTTGATTTTCTTGTGATTGTGACAGTCTTTATTTTGTACTGTTAATTCATTACTTTACCATAAACTTAGCAACAAAAGGTTTTACCTGTGTACCTAGCTTGTTTGAAATAAAATGCTTAAAATTCCTTTTATTTGTGATACTGAGTTGAACAACAAGACGCACGGCGGGTATCCTCCATTTCGTTGTAAACATCTCGCCGGTACGGACGACGCGGTTTGCATCGTCATTTATTATGCGCACCGCGAAGGATTGGAATAACTTGCCTGCGTCTTCGTTCCCGCCCACCTATGTGTCTTCAAAAAAAGAGTGAATAGGCTTTTATTAAGTTAGTGCACTCACCACCCTAGACCACATCTCCACTTACCATCAGGTGGGATTGTGGTCAAGCATTAACTTATTTTAAGTTAAAAACAAAACTTCAGTTACCTAAAATCTGAAAACTTTACAAAATTCTATTCTAAATAGAAACGGAAATGTTATCAACGAAAATCACGAAATGAGCAAAATTGCTATACAAAACTTTGTGCCAAAATGTAGGACGCGGTGAAACTTTTATTCGCATTGAAAATGTCGCTTTGGCCGAGCAAGCTAAGCTAATCACCGTGTCAAACGAGTATGCATTTGTTGAACGTAAAGGAATAGTGTATTGAGGAGCTATGCAGTTAGGTGACCGGTCGATAGCTTGCAGCCTGCGGCATTTGCTTGCGTAATACCTGCACTAGAGGGCTCTAGGTGTATCTCGAAACAGTTACTCCGCTCTCCTTCACACCCACTTCAACAAGGTTGTGTACGAACAAACATTGAAGTAGGTCCTGCGGTCGCACGTGGAAAGGTTGCTTCAGTTTCTAGGGCATTACTCTGTTTTGGTGAGAAATTGTTTACGCAAACCTAGAGCAAATGTTTGTCGAAAAGTTGGCCAATGCGGGTACTTGGCACCAATATTCAATTATGACAAAACGTGTCAACTGCTCTGTTAAAGCTATCCTGTTCAGTGTAGTTCGCGTTCAACTTAGAGGAGCGGAACGTGCCGTTGGAGCGAATAAGCTTCCGTTGTAAACAGGATGTGCTTTTTGCCCCAAAACGAAGCCAAAGTTGTTGACAAATAAAGTGCATAGCCCTTTAGATTTCTCGAACGTTACTTGGCCTAAAAATACGATGGGTTGGTAATGGATGGATTATTTCTGTAGTCGCGTCTATTAGGTGAATAAATCAATGATTCAGTCGCGTCCAGTCGTAATTAAAGTTACCCCCGTGTTTTACGGAAGCCGTATTCATGTAAATACAACGGGACGGCATGTTGGAATTTGTATTTATTGTACATTTGCAAAAAATGCAAAAGAATAGGGTCATGTATAAATTCTGTTAAATATACAAATTTTTATATTTATGTAAGTCCTAGATTACTAGTGCTAAAATTGGGATTACGGTAGTTATAGGTATCGTTAAATTGTGTAGTATAGTATAACATAGAACAGCTGTGATATCTTAGTGGCCCGTGCAGTAGCAGCCGGTCCAAGTTTGAACGTTGGATGACTCACCTTTTTCTATTAATTATCACTTACCTACTTCCGTAAAGGAAAACATAATAAATAAGTTCTAGCGCCCTTGGAATGTGCGCTTTCCTCCGACAAATGTGTTACAGTTCTAAGGTTTCATTACGATTAATCCGATCTAATACTAATCGCTTTCCAGTTACGAAGTTATATCAAAAGTCGGCAGTAAAAAATCCCCATACTATCTCGGTCAGTTAGGCAAAGCCAGTTAGCGTTAACAATAGGTTTCGTGGAAGACGGTCGCTGGGCTCGGGCTCACGTTACTTATCATAATAAAGCTTTGAAGCTCATTTGCCTAACACTAAAGAGATGGTTACTACCTGATTACACGGATCAAGTAACTAACGGTTAACTGACTCTAAAATCTCATTATTTATGTTAACACTAAACTTTTATGCGAGCCTATAGTGGTTTGAAATAGACGTTCGAAGGGTTTTTTGTTTACGCTTCTGATAATTTCGGGTGGATGCATTTTAAATTTAAGATTTTACTGCAGAAAGTAGGAGAATGATGCTAGTATCTGTGAAGGTCATAAATTAATCCAGATTATTTTATTTTTGTCTGTTTTCCCCGCGTTCTGATAGCTCTCATAGCTCTCTCATAATTCTCATAATATAAATGCACGTAATGTGTAGATTTGCTAAGTTTAATAAAATTTTAAAGTATTAGGTACTTCTTTATATCTTTTTGCATGAAATTATCTATATTTTAAAATAACACAAAATCGCGTACCTACCAATTTTAATAAAAATAAATTGTTATTATTTTCTAGATATCTCGATGTGTACATACCTACCTACCCAGTAAACGCTATTTCCAGCAAACACACATTTCATACCCTTTAAAGTCTTTTCAAATCGCTAACTGCCACGAACATTATCATTTGACAGATCAAGCCAAGTTACAAAGATGTTATCGAGAGTGGAACTACGAGGCTTCGACGTAGTACATAACCATATACCATATCCAATTTGCATTGAGCTTTAAATGGACAGACGTTTCTCACTTCTCCGTAACTTATAATTATGTTGTCTGTGGCAGATGTTATTCGAACAGGTGTTAATTATTATAGCCGAGTTAGAAGATAATCGTAGGCTAGAGATGTAACAATGAAAACGACAACGGTGCCTTTTGGTGCCATAAATTATTATTTCATTAGCTATTCCAAGTTCCCTTAAAATTGTTTATTAATAACTACTCGTTGTGAAACTATTGTATCTGTTCGCGATAAACTCAAAAGCTAGCGAACGGATTTTCATACCACTTTCACCAACAGACAGTTCGACGACGATGACTTATTGATCGTGGTCACGGCGAGACTGTGCTGACGAGTAGAAACTTTTAATCAAATACAAAAATCGAGAGTACCCCATTACCGTAAACGTGTGGTACGTTAATATAAACTTGATTAACATTTTTTTAGTGGAGGTCTGAGCAAGTGAGCACGTTCTCATATTAATCAAAAAATCTTAATTTAAATTCCGACCGTGGTAACTTTTCATCACGGTCTACGCTCTCATGCCGAACTTCGACAACATATTCGTTTACCCGATTCACAGATAAAGAATGTGGGTCAAACTTTTCGAGTGTTATCGAGTAATTAAACAGCGATTACGACAATTATGTCGCAGCTAAAACATGTCGCTGATGATCCGATAACGTTTGATATCGTAAAAGGGTCGGTATAGTTTTTTGATCGATTGTAAGTATACATACAAATTAAATAATGTGTACAGAATAGTGTTAGTAGGCACTATAGTGCAGACGGATGGCCTAGTTTGTATTTAAAATGTCCAAAATAAATTTGAATTTTATTGTATAAATGTAGATAGCTACTTACATTTGGCGATGATGAATTCTAAAGAATTTATTAATTTTCATACACTATTGTTAAAACAGCCTCGTCTTATAAATGATAAATGTCTAAAATATTTATTGAATGATGATTTATTGACAAAAAGGGTAAAGTAAATACATTTAATAGAAGGCTGAAATTAGGAAGTCGCAAAAGGGTTTTCATGTTTTTGGCAAATTAATTAATTCGCACTCCTCAAAAACTTTTCAACATTAATTTGTGTTGAAAATTAGTAACATACCTCATTACGGCTTTACATGTACACATACAATGTACATGTATTACCTCTTCTTATTTTGAACTTTGTTTCTTGTTATTGTTACTCCAACTGAAAATGTAAACAACTTTCGCTCAATCATCGAGATAGTAATACGATAATGTCTTAATCAGCGTTGAGTCAAATGCACGAAAGGTGCAAAAGACACCGTGAGAAAAGAAAGTGACGATATAACGTCATAACTGTCATAAGTATCACAGCCTGCTTAGAATATTGTGAGAATCTTAACGTTTTTATCGCTGAAAAGACCGTTGTATTATTTGCTTTTTATGAAAATAAAAAAAGTGGAGTAAAGTACAGTAGAACTAATTATAATGTTACAAGGCCGAGCCTCTTCTCACAGCGAGGTTTTGAAAGAAGCACCTACTCTTTACCTTGTTTTTACTTATTTTTGTTGTAGACAGCGTGTTGTCATGTAATAATATGTTCTCGGTTTACAAAATGAAGTATGTAAACTTACAAATAAAATTCAATGGATCATATCAGAACATCATGTTCATGTTAGTTTAAATCAAATTAAGTGGTTAATTTTGTTGACTTAATGGTAATAAGTCAATACTACTTAATCAAAAATTGATGAAATAGAAGAATGGCCAAACGCAATATCATTGTAATTACTTAAGAAATAAATAAATGTTAGTTCAAAGACCTCGTTGCCAATGTTACGGACGCGATGAAATTCGTGTTTTTTGGTCATTAGTTTCCATAAACATTTTTAAACGTCGAGCCTTACTCTAATGGTGTATTGTAACGTTGAATAATGAGTATTACTTATTATATGACGAATTGTGTATTTTTAAAGAAATTCATTGTCGGCATTTACCAAGAACTTGACATTTTTACCTTATCACAAGCTTTTTTATATTTATAGTGACCGGATTTTTTAAATGTTGAAACTTACATCAATTACAGGTTTGCTCCTTTCGTTATCGGTAATTTATGAATAACTTTACCGTATTTTATTAAAACAGACCTTTGGACCATTGGCTGATCACGGACTGGTAGATCACGCCTTTCAGAATATTTTTGCGACGAAAGCGGGCGATGCTGCGAGCAGTGCGCTAATAAAAAAATATTAAGTATTTTGCATTATCTACTTCAATACCAAACCAACAGAATATTCCTTATAAATATTTGGGCAGGAAAGTTACATTTTTAAGTTCATAACTCAGTTCTTCCCACATTCACAGTTCACACACTATTTATGCGTCCTTCGTTACTATTTAATGTAGGAACTGCAGTTATTCTATTTTTGTCGCTGCACTTGTGTGCCAAGAAACTTCGCTCCTGTTACATATAGGTCAAGGAAATGGTAACAATTAGGTTTTACCAGCAAAGAAATTTATGGCTATGCATAAAAGGTTGTGGTAAATGTATTCCTATTTATTGGCTGTTTCTCACGTACGCCTGAGCGAACAACAACAACATATAAATTCTTAATTAGCGATCCTTTTAACACAACCAAATAAATGTAATAATTACAGTATTGAAATAGGGTAGGGTTTCCGATTAATGACAATAGTGATATTTGTTAGATATAGTTTGTCAGTAGTAGCTAGTAATGAGAATAGATTGACTAGGAAAGGGTGATAGCGGTATTAGGATAATTATATTTTTAAAAATAATGTACCTAACAATTTTGAATTTTGTCTTTTTAAATTCAAATGCAATATAAAAAGTAGGCTTTCACTTTAATACTCAGGTTATATCTAAGCAAAACAAATACCAGCTAATCGCTTGTCAATTTTATATTATCTCACTTCTTATCATCCGTATCAATCGTTGTTTGTACATAACTTAATTATAAGTTTTAATAGGTATTAACCTAAATCCAGGTATAACCTAAATACCAATGTGGTGGGAAATTTTTTTTAGAAATCAAAATTTATTGTAAGTATTGCTCTTTCATCATCTGTCTTGAAAATCTGGATGAAATCCTTAGGCCACGTACCATAGTTACTTTATCTACTACTATGGATTCAGTTCTTAAATAAAATGAACAGAAACAGAATTTTTGAATTTAATGTTCCCTTATTCCCATTATTCCCGACTACTCTAATAATTTGATTGATTATAATATGTTCCTTTTTTATTATGCATCAAATAAATCTTTAATAACTCAATAAATTCACTATGCGAGGTTTGACTTTGAAGCTTTGAAATCAATTGCACGCGCAGTCAGGTACACTTCGCGACACAAAAACCTTCATTACGTTATACAAGGTGACTAGTTACACGTGCAGGAACGTGCTTTATCATTATACTAGTAGAATAGGCATGTGTAACAAATACCTAGTACCTAGTAGCTATTGGTAATCTTGCATCATAACAGAAAAATATATTATAACCTTGACGTGACACAACTCAACAACAAAATTACGTAATTTATGTTATTTTTGATGTATTTTAGGCAAACGAGCAGTTGACTTACCTACCTGATGCAATATCAGTAACATCGAAGGCATCACCAAATATTGCCGGCCAGAAAGAAACACCGACCCGCATTATTTTTTGCTTTCTAACTGCTATTGAACCCGTAAAAAATAATTTCACGCTCGATTTAGAAGGAGGGTAGCGAACAGACCGGGTATAATATTCTACCACACACTAGTACCGTCGTTAAAGTGGTATAGAGATCTGCGGATAATATTTAAAAAAAAGAAAAAAAAAATTAGTAGGTACCTTAAAACAATTACGAGCAGGGAAACAATAGCGCTTTAGTATAACTTATAAATATACCGACAGCGGTGTTAAGAGCTGACCTAGGCCGTCTTGAAATCTGTTACAGGTTTTATTGCTCTATTTTCTACATTACGTCAACTTTTTAATATTAATCCTTCTAAAATGAGTAGTAAAACATCTCTAACTCTTAAACTATCAAGTCTCAAATATGATACCGACACGAACAGTTACAGCTCTATAGTTATCATGTCAGCGTATAAATGTTAAGGACAAACAGTGGAATAAAATTCCATACAGTTTATTGCAAGGCAGCAGGTTATTATAATAAATACTTCAAAAGCGTATCCCATTGCGGTATGCGTATGATGCAGCTATTTAAATAACATGATGTTCGAAATAAAAGCATATTCCACTCATAATAAATAATGTTGCAGGGAACTCTACCGGTAACAGAATGTTATTGTTACCGAAGTTTATTACAATGGTTCGCTTTTGAAAATATAATCTACGATTTTATTGACTGAGATTCCGTGACGTACTTTTCTTATTGTGATCTTTTATTATGATTCGGCAAATCCGATCATCATAAACTGTATCGTAAATTATAATAAAACTTTGCTAATCGATGTATCGAAAACGATACAAGCATAGAAGACATTTGATAAAAACTATTAGTGATGATATTTATTCACGCAATAGATCTTATAATAATGATTTTAAGAATGTTATTTGTTTGTGTTTCTTCTGCTTAACCGATTTGAATGAGATTTTGTAATCTGATAAGTTTTGGGTAGCATTTACTAGTAAGGATATTTAACGTATTTTTTTTTTCTTTTGAATTTGTGACATTAGTCGATTGCTGTTTTAAATCGTGACATCAATAAGGCAGGGAATGGAATGCATGGGCAGATAAATCCCATGCATGAATTTATAGTATTCTAATTTCAAACTATTAAATTATTTATGAATATAGTAATGGCCTAGCTAGGTCAATGAGTAAAGATGATATATAATGACAATGAATGAATGAATTTATTTGTTCAAGTATGCGTACATAGGTCATAAACGGTTTTTTATAACATTCCAGCACGCTTTGCCGGTGGAACCAGCGTACAAATGTCAAAGAAAAAGTAGCAAGCGTTCACGTCATTAATCCGTCTTCAGTCATGTTATTCTATTCTGTCACGTTTGTAACAAAATGGCAAAATTAAATAAAAATATAAGATCATTTTGTTAGCAAAAAGTACTTTGATATTCTTGAAGCGTCCTCCATGCCCTTCAAAGGCGGATAAAAGGACGAATGGCGCTGTTTGAACTTTACGTGCTGTTCCAACCTCTCCTTACTTGGAACTTTTATAGATTGGTTAGGTTAGAACAAAAACATTTTTTGTTAGAAAAATATTTTCTTTAGTCATTGAAGTATAATGTACTAAAGTAGCAGAACAGACATCGCGAACATTTGTGTCGCGCCTGGAAGTTCTAATTATAAAATTGAGCCTCCGTTCTCCTTTTAAAATCGAACGAATCCATTGAAAATTGAAGCCCATTGGCGCTTGAATGAATATTGGGACATACATATCTACATCGTGTTCGCGGTGTCGGTTCTATACGCTAGTAATAATACTTCAATGTGTTTAGTCCATTTTTAGGCCAGTCTTCTTAGTACAAGCCTACGACTACTTTTTTATAGAAATATTAATAAAATAAAATAAGTGAACAGAAATTAGTTTCAGCATTATATGATTATTTATTTATCTGTCTTATAAATCATTCAATTTTGTGTAAGTATTATTTTTACATTACAAATAACGATAAAAGACAAATAGAACTCTTCTAAAAATGGACTATTCCTACCTGCGTTGGAGACAAACTGAGGGGTGGACTTATAGGACAAGGGATATAGGACCAGTAGGGTGGGTACGCAACCGTGACTTAGAGACAGTTTTAGTTCCATGCCAACAAAATCAGCTTTTATTAATTCTAGCAAAATAATTATGGGTAAACAAATGAAACTTTATACATAAGTATAAAGTGAATCTTGAGGTTGGCTTTGAAGTATGATCTATGTAACTACTCGTTCTCGTGTTCCAGAGTGTACCTGAATGATAATACAAGACTTTAGTGTACTTATTAGTTGAATATTTGTGACAATTTACGTTAAATTCTACTTCAAAATATTTTGCGCACTACAAAACGTAGCGGACAGCTTTTTTATTCTTATGAATAATTATATATTTTTTAAAAAACAATACCTTAATTTTTTTTTCCTAATTTAACACTTAACGACAATATCCTTGTATAATGTTCTATAAAGAGCTATTTCCGAAAGTAGTAACGAAAATGAAAGGGCTTTTACATAAATTTACAAGATATTTCATATTTAATCAGTTAGCAGTTTGTATCTATTTATTTAAATTATTACCAAATGTAAAGCTACATTTTCCGCACTTTTAACTGCCGGTGTGATAAGTTGTTTCGTGAATACATTTTCATTTTTAAAACGTTACAAATGGCTAACCATTGGTAGTCTGTTTCTTGAATATCTTTTGTATTGAACTACGAAACGAAACTGTTCCATTTACCACGTCTAGAATATATTAAGTATTTACCAATTGTAATGATTCTTAAGGCTAAATTGCATTTTTTTATTTTTTTTTTATTTATGTGGATTATTTTTAAATTTAGTTGGTTATTAATCGTGATCGTATAAAGTAAAGCCTTTACGCGAAATATATGTAACTATAAGTAATAATAATGAATAAATGACGCTTACACATTCATAGCCTCGCACTTCGATTCTGTGTGTCGTGGGTGGTACGGACTACTGAGTCAGTAGTACTGACACACACAAAATGATACATCACACAACTTTATCTGTGAAATAAATGTCTACTCTATGTAGAAGTGATATCTACAGAAAACAGGCAAGGTTTCCTAAAATTAGACTAACGCCCCAACTCAAGAGTCACTAACGGTTACTTTAATCGCTCCTTAGTAAAGAATCACCATATTAATTCTGTACTAAGGAGCGACTTAAGTAACCATTTAGTAGACTCTGAGTTGGGGCATAAGTAGTCTCTCAACAAGTACCTATTAGAAAATTTTCAATTTCCTTAACATCATACCGTCGCGTTGTCAGCTTATTTAGCTCTTTTGTCTTTGGTTTAGTGAACTTAAAACGGTTTTGCTGAAGTTCCGATCCGTAACGTAGTAACTCAACACCGAGTGAATCCAGGTTTGACCACAAAACACCAGTTACTGTGTGCACTCCGTGACCTCTTTCATGCTCTGATGATTGTGGCGTTTGTGAGTTAATTGTTAATGTCAAGATACGTAAACGTCACAAGCGTCTCATATAAGTATGAATATGTTATACATGGACCTAAAAAAAAGACGGACGTAATCCCAACAACAAATTCAGTGAAGCACCCATAGTAATACCAACTCTCTATTCGTACAAGTACACACACCCACACATTGACACTTCACTGCTTCAATCGCGAATTAAAAATTACGCACACATGATAAGCGGGCAGCCATTGCTATGCTTCATTCTCGATTAAACGAGGTTACGTCCGTCTTTTTTCAGGTCCGTGATATTATATTAATTTTAAGTACTGACTTTGTTTTATTCATCATTACCATCTGGTCAATCCAAGACTGCACAGAGTCCCTAGGCCATCCTCCTAAAGTCCGCTATGTTAGTATGTGATTGCATTTTTGATATAAGTATGTTATGTAAAATTATACTTCGGTTACACATACTATACCCCAACTTGTTATCGTAATTTTTTCGTACTTTACTATGTAACTAACATATTATTATGTCAGGGCGGCAAATTTTCGGTCGGCCCCGGGCGGCGAAAACTCATGCTACGCCACTGATATGTCGTCCATGGTCGTGATCTATACTATGTATATTTTAAAAATATACGAATAACAATTAATTGTTTGCTTAGAGGATTTAAAAATATTTTTTTTAATTTATTTTAGAATATTAATTTGGGTTGATTTACAGTTTTCTTCCTTCTGTGACGTCTAGTGGAGGAGTAAACATGGCTGTAACGTGCTGTCACGTGCTCAATAATGTTCCTTGGAACTTTGTTAACATAACAACAATAAGTGAAGTTTATAGTTTATAGGTACGAGTACTTATAGTTTTCATTGTACTTCAAACAAATAACTGCACGTCGAACCGCTGCAGTTGCGGGTTATGCCTTCTAATGAGTGAAGGTTCTGTTAAGACTTACCAATGTTAACACTGTAATGACTGAAGTAGTCATTTGATACATAATAATTTCTATCATTGTATCATCATTTCTATCATTGTATCATCATTAGATAAACTAATGGGTGAATTTCAACAAGAGATTTTTGTGTGTCATTTCGGTGGGATTTTTTTATTTCAATGCTATCTACATATTTTTAGTGACAAATAAAACTTTAGCCTATTTTATAACATTGTGCGTGAGTGGACATCAAACATCATCAAAACTTACATAAATTTTTAAGAATGAATTTTTAAGAGTCCACTGAAATGAAAAGTGTCTACCGAAATGATAAAAATTACCACCGAAATGATATACTGTGCACCGGAATGAAATAAATCCACCGAAATGATACAGCTAAGAACAACCGTGCCGGGCAGCCAGGGTTCCGTACTTTGTTAGTTTTGATTTCTATAAATTTTAGATAAACACTGAGACAGGAGAGTACACAGCTGTTATTTTTTAATATCATCAATAATATACAGATATTACAGTTAGTATTACACATATCATTCTTTAAGGTTACAATAACCTCAAATTGTTTCTTTACTTTTATAACCTTTCGAAATTTTTCTGCTTGTTGTTGTGCGAAAATGTTGGAAAACTTTATCATAAATGCTGGTAACCATAAATAAATATTTTTGTTTTTTTTTTTTTATGGAAATAGCCGGCAAACGAGCTGACGATCCACCTGATGGTAAGTGGTTATCGTCGCCCATGGACATCAGCAACACCAAAGGCATCACCAATGCATTGCCGGCCAAGAAAGAGAGAAGAAAAAGAAAGAAAGAACTTGCTCTCAAGCCCCCAGCCGGAACACGACGAGTCGTTTGGCGGCTGACTCATGCTCAAGGGTGGTAGCTATCCAGGCAACCCCATGGAGAAATAATAATATTAATAATGGTATTAATTTATAATTAAAATCAATATTACTAATATAATCCCTCGAGCGGCCCTACCACATGCGGGCCGGATTTAGTCGCTTTTTACGACACCCATCCGGCGTGGGATTGGGGTTAGTATTCTAAGCCGCCCCAATACGGCTAATGCGGCAATACGGTTTATGAACTAATAATTTGATATATTTTCAAAAGAGTGAACGAAGCGCGATTAGAAAGCTTAAAGTTTCTGATTAATATGATGGCTGCATTTGTAAGATAAGCCATAAATAGTATACATCTCTATTGCACTAAGAGAAAAATGCAAGGTATAATTTAGTTAAACTGATAACGAGACGAAAAAAATATTTCTATTAGTACTTATATAAGTAAAACTTTTAAAATTAAATCAACTCTTATATTTTTAAAACACAATAAATAAATAAGAAACATTATAAAAATATCTAAGTAGTAATAACTTAGTACTTTTAATCCTTTTACATTATAATCGTATGAAACATAGCAGAAACCTGAAACTGAGATCACGTTATTCTTCGTACGTAAGTAGTATCGAGTCAACATTATGCCCCAACAGCCCTGTTTCAGACTCGTCAATTACATCTGTAGAATTCAAGCGAGGACTTAAAGACAAATTTCGAAAATATCAAAGAACTAAAAGTAAGTTAATAACAGAATTACAAAACAAATTATTACAGGTCTCTAAGGAAAAAGAAATGTTCAAAAAAAGGTGTAACAGACTACAAAGCAATTATATGATTTTGAAGAAAAGTGCCCAAAAAGGAGAAAAACCAGCAGTAAAAGTCATAAAACCTGATAAGGAAAAAAATCGAACTCTCGGGAGGGTTGTGAAATTTTTAGAAGACGATGAAAATTCGACACTGTGTCCTGGAAAAAATGACACCATATCTAGACATGGATTAAAAAAACAAAAGAGACTATTGATAGACACACCTTAAAAATGTACACTTGAAATATTTGGAATCAGGAGAACCACCGATAAGCTATTCAACATTTTCAAGAATGAAGCCTTTCTGGGTCACTCAACCAAATGTGAATGCACGAAATACATGCTTATGTGAAAAGCACGAAAATATGAAGCTTTTGATTGAGTCTATGAAGAGAAACCGCTTTATCAAAGAAAATACAATATCCGACGTTTTAAGTAGCCTTTGTTGTAGTAAAGATAACATCGATTGTTTGCAAAGAATATGCTCAAGCTGTAAAAATAGACACATTGATTACCAAGAGTTTAATAATGAAGTGAACATAGCGTATTAGGATTGGGAGAAGAACAGAAGCATATACGTCAAAAATAATGTGGAAAAATCTGCTATTAAAGTTGATATACGGCGTTTGGTGAAACCACTAGATTTAATAAAAAAATTGAAGATAGCCTGAACCATTCCTTAAACATTGCGTCATTGGAAAATATGACTAAGGAAAACTGTATTATACATATTGATTTCAGTGAAAATTATAATGCCAAATATGGATCCGAAATTCAATCCCTTCATTTTGGTGGTAGCAGACAACAGTTCACTTTGCGTACTGTCGTAATATATTTCAAACTCGACAACGAAACTTGCAAAACTCAATCATTTTGTACTGTAAGTACCTCTTTGAGGCATGATGCTGCTGCAGTATGGGCACACCTCATTCCTGTTTTGCGAGAAATTGAAATAACTGCTCCTCTGGTTCGTAATCTTTACATTATTTCTAACTCACCGTCTACGTAATACAGGAATAAAAATATATTATATATAATAACTCAGTTATCCTCCTATTGTCCAATGCTGACCCACATAATTTGGCACTATTGTGAGTGTGGTCATGGAAAAAGCGCAGCAGATGGAGTGGGTGGAGTAATAAAGAGAACGCTAGATAAACAAGTCTCATATCAACATGACATTACCAATATTGAATCACTGGTACAAAACCTACAGTGTTATGTTAAAGGTCTGAAAATTGAAACAGTTGAAGATTATCAGGTGAAAGAAAAAGATTGGTTCTATGAAACTATTAGGTACCCTCACGGCAAGCATTTAGGTTTTCATGACTTCACTGGGATTGAATCAACGAATTTTGCAAATAATACAAATAAAGCACATCTGCGTCCAATTCAACTGCCAGAAAAATTAGTCGGCGAAGAAGAAATCATAATTACAGCCAATAAGAGAAAGGTAAGAAGATTATCTTCGTCTTCGTCCTCTTTTGAGAATAGTGTTTCTACAGGTATATAAGTAAAACTTCTAAAATGAAATCAACTCTTATATTTTTAAAACACATTAAATGAGAAACATTATAAAAATTGAAATTGAGATCAAGTTATTCTTAAATTACTACAACAACAGAGAAACGTTATTACATATCTAAATAGAAAAAAAAAACAAACAGAGTATAGTTCTACCTAAGTACTTATACATAATTGCGAATTATAGTTACTCCAATAAAACGGTCTTTCTGGGTACGTATTTACGAGTAGGTTCAAGTATGTAGCTTAAAAAGATGAATTTTTCATCATGTTACTTTAAATTACACAATTACTTCTCAAATTCACTAATCAGCCTCTTTTTATGACTATCATTATAGGTTTTTAATTTAGATATGTACCTACTAAACAAGTCTTCTTTAATTATCACACCACAGCACGTCTTTATTATAATGATTTTAATCATCAGTCTTCCTTAATAAGTTTAACTTACTACCTAAAATAAGTCGTGCCATTAAATGACAGAAAATATTTAAAAAATTAAATAAACAATAATAAAAATCAAAAAATATCCGAATCAAAAGAGGATGAAGATAATCTTCTTGCTTTTCTCTTATTGGCTGTAATCACGATTTCTTCTTCGCTGTCAATATTTCTTGTCTGTTCATAGTTTTCAATAAATTCGGTATCGTGGTTTTCAAAAAATGAACACGATGGAGTGCTAAATTCAGTAAAGTTTTCATATTTTTCGAGCAATGATTTGGGTAGTATCGATGATTCCTGTTCATTCTCTCCTTTTTGATTATTCATTCCATCAAAGGAGTGGGATGTTGAGGGCTTAATAATTGGTATTTCAATGATTGTGATCGAGTGTGTGTGTGGTTCATATATGACACCTTTTCTTTGTAATTGTTCGGAAAGATTATTTTCGTTGGATGACTTGGGACGTAGTACTAATTTTTCTGACAGTTGAATTGGACGCAGATGTGCTTTATTTGTATTATTTGCAAAATTCGTTGATTCAATCCCAGTGAAGTCATGAAAACCTAAATGCTTGCCGTGAGGGCACCTAATAGTTTCATTTAGGCATTCTCTTTCAATACAGGACAGATATCGAAGTGCCAAACGGTTTCCTGACTCTTTAGACCAAACAACTTGGTGAACTTTCATAGTTCCCGGAAAAGTCTTTAAGTCCTTGGGCAAAAGCCAATCTTTTTCTGTCACCTGATAATCTTCAACTGTTTCAATTTTCACACCTTTAACATAACACTGTAGGTTTTGTACCAGTGATTCAATATTGGTAATGTCATGTTGATATGAGACTTGTTTATCTAGCGTTCTCTTTATTACTCCACCCACTCCATCTGCTGCGCTTTTACCATGACCACACTCACAATAGTTCCAAATTATGTGGGTCAGCATCGGACAATAGGAGGATAACTGAGTTATTACATATAATATATTTTTATTCCTGTATTGCGCAGATGGTGAGTCAGAAATAATGTAAAGATTACGAACCAGAGGAGCAGTTATCTCAATTTCTCGCAAAACAGGAATGAGGTGTGCCCATACTGCAGCAGCATCATGCCTCAAAGAGGTACTTACAGTACAATATGATTGAGTTTTGCAAGTTTCGTTGTCGAGTTTGAAATATATTACGACAGTATGCAAAGTGAACTGTTGTCTGCTACCACCAAAATGAAGGGATTGAATTTCGGACCCATATTTGGCATTATAATTTTCACTGAAATCAATATGTATAATACAGTCTTCCTTAGTCATATTTTCTTTTAACATTTTGAAAGCTAGATTTTGATTTTTATTATTGACGCAATGTTTAAGGAATGGTTTCAGGCTATCTTCAAATTTTTTTATTAAATCTAGTGGTTTCACCCAACGCCTTATCTTTTCAACTTTAATAGCAGATTTTTCCACATTATTTTTGACGTATATGCTTCTGTTCTTCTCCCAACCCCAATACGCTATGTTCACTTCATTATTAAACTCTTGGTAATCAATGTGTCTATTTTTACAGCTTGAGCATATTCTTTGCAAACAATCGATGTTATCTTTACTACAACAAAGGCTACGTAAAACGTCGGATATTGTATTTTCTTTGATAAGGCGGTTTCTCTTCATAGACTCAATCAAAAGTTTCATATTTTCGTGCTTTTCACATAAGCATGTATTTCGTGCATTCACATTTGGTTGAGTGACCCAGAAAGGCTTCATTCTTGAAAATGTTGAATAGCTTATCGGTGGTTCTCCTGATTCCAAATATTTCAAGTGTAAATTTTTAAGTGTGTCTGTCAATAGTCTCTTTTGTTTTTTTAATCCATGTCTAGATATGGTGTCATTTTTTCCAGGACACAGTGTCGAATTTTCATCGTCTTCTAAAAATTTCACAACCCTCCCGAGAGTTCGATTTTTTTCCTTATCAGGTTTTATGACTTTTACTGCTGGTTTTTCTCCTTTTTGGGTACTTTTCTTCAAAATCATATAACTGCTTTGTAGTCTGTTACACCTTTTTTTGAACATTTCTTTTTCCTTAGAGACCTGTAATAATTTGTTTTGTAATTCTGTTATTAACTTAGTTTTAGTTCTTTGATATTTTCGAAATTTGTCTTTAAGTCCTCGCTTGAATTCTACAGATGTAATTGACGAGTCTGAAACAGGGCTGTTGGGGCATAATGTTGACTCAATACTACTTAGATTTGATGGACATGTTATTTGTTGTACGCCACTTAGTTGTACACAATGAGTGCCAGTTATTACATTGTCATCAATATGATGTTGAATATTGGAACCGATTATACTATCGCTATTCATCGGCAAGCAGCGCCGAGACGAAGCTGGATTGCCTTGACGAGAAGTGCTTGGACCAGGATTGCTATAGTCAATATCTACAAAATTTTGATACGTTGATAGCGGGGTTTGTCGTCGACTGCTTGTGTATACCCGATGAAAGCTTCTAGCTTCTGTAGTACTAGAACGTTCAATTTGGATATTCGTACTAATACTATTGCTGTTCAATCGTAAGCTGCGCCGTAAAAAAGGCAAGAAGGAACTGTGACAGGAAGTGCTTAGTCCAGGACTATTATTATCACTTTGATTTGGTAAAGATTTATCGGACTCATCTTCAACGAGATCCCCAATTGTCTCATCCAGAGGGTTAGCATGAGCCGCTACAGGAGCTGGAGCTGCTCTATTTTTTTTTCTGTCGTAATAAGCAGCAGCACTTATTTTGTTTTTTCTTCTTAGGATTTTTAATTTTTTAGGGGTCATTTCACGCCTTGAAACAATTAATCCCGCTGCTTTTCTTCTGGCATACCTTTCTCTGTCTTTTTTCAAAAACTCTTCGCGTGAAACTTCATTGCTCTTAATTCTCTCTTTTCTTCTTCTTTCATACAACCTCCTTTTTTCCAACCTTTCTTCTCTAGTCTGTTGCTTAGGCCGCGGCATCCTAAAATCAAATACACGCTTTTCAATTTCCTTCTTTCTCATATCTACAGATATACACACTGTACTAAGTTTCTATAAAATACTATACCTTCAGTCACAACTCACACCACGCGCACACACACTAGCTGGACTCTTTCGCTTGCATCGACTCAAACACACACTCATAGAGACAATTTCTCATCACATATCTCTCATGTTATATCTTTTAAAAGGACCCCGCACTAATTATATTGAAATTGGGTTTCAGCGGATTGGTCTGAATTTTTGGTATGTTGTAGCCCTAACCATACTGATCAAAAGTCCCAGTGGGCACGACCCCCCCCCCCAAATGCGTATTTTTCCTCCAGGGGGCACTTTCCCCTCCAAAGTATTTATTCGATTTCAGCGGAATCATTCTGAATTTTAAGTATTGTAGTCCTAATCATGCCAAACAAGAGTCCCAATGGGCACGACCCCCATATTGCGTGTATTCTCCTTCAGGGGGCGCTAACCCCCTCCCCCCCATAGTCTATTTATTTGATTTCAGCGGAATCATTGTGAACTTTTGATACATTGTAGCCCTAATCGTACCAATCAAGAGTCCCAATGGGCACGACCACCCATACTGCGTGTTTTCTCCACCAGGGATCAATTACCCCCCTCCCCCAGTCTATTTATTCGATTTCAGCGGAATGATTCTGAATTTTTGGTATGTCGTAGTTCTAACCATGCCAATCAAGAGTCCCTATAAGAACGAACCCCCAAATGGCGTATTTTCCCCACCGGGAGAAAGAAAAACCCCCCAAAGCTAATTCATTTAAAAAATACATTTTTTCAATAACTCCCATTGCAAAGTAGTCATCAACTAAACGAAGGAATATAAGTCAATCGAATCTTGTTTTAAAACCAGAGAAGTTTGTATTTCTAAACACCCTTGCCAAAAAAAAAACGCTCAGAAAGTTATTGAAAAAATGTAGTTTTTAAATGAAATAGCTTGGGGGGTTTTTCTTCCTCCTGGTGGCGGAAATACGCCACTTGGGGGTTCGTTCCTATAGGAACTCTTGATTGGCATGGTTAGAACTACAACATACCAAAAATTCAGAATCATTCCGCTGAAATCGAATAAATAGACTGGGGGGGAGTGGGGTAAGTGACCCCTGGTGGAGAAAACACACAGTATGGGTGGTCGTGCCCATTGGGACTTTTGATCAGTACGTTTAGGGCTACAACATACCAAAAATTCAGACCAATCCGCTGAAACCCAATTTCCATACAATTAGTGCGGGGTCCTTTAGAAATTTTGTTTTACTCATAATAAATGATAAAAACATAAAGGTAAGTGAGTTATAGTAAAGGTAAACCCTCGAAATAATTATTTTATTGACAATTAGTAGGTATAATAATCTACTCTGTGGTGTCGCACACACTCATCACATGATCGTTGAGCCGAACAAATGTGTATCTAAAGTTTATACATGTACCTACTAACTACATAGACGTATATATTATATATCTTAAACACAAATATTACACAGCAAATACTTCCGAATAATCTTATCTAAACTCTAGGTAAAAGTAAATTGCATAACTATGACTTTGTATTTGACACAAGGATCTCTAAAACTTTATTTACGGTTTTATCATTTCGGAGGTACATTTCATTCCGGTGTACTGTAATTGGTATAACAGTCCACCGAATCCACTGAAATGATAACACTGAGATGATAAAATAGATGTTAGTTCTACATTTAACTCAGAATAAAATTATTAAAAAAATATGAACACTACTCAAACAAAACAGCACTTACGGCAAATTTAATACACAATTTTGAAACAAATTAAACGAATCTAACACGAGTTATAACAGCCACCGAAATGAAACTATTTTTGTCCTCATGTCACTGAAATGATAAACTTACTTTTTTGGCGGGAAACCGCAAGACGTTGGGACTGATGCGTTCGCGCCAAGAGCTTGAGCCGGACTGATCCCAAGTGAAGAAAGGTGAGGGGGGCGTAACAAAGCAATGTTGACGTGTCTATTCTACTAAAACTTACTGTCCTCTGAAATGATAACTTTTTTCCAGACAAAAGTTAACTGCCTGTCAAATCCATGAGAAAGAAGATAAACAAACAAAAATAGTTTTATTTGATCGAATGTATTATAATTTAATGATTACAAAATCGATTTAAATCCATATTACGAATGTATTTACAGGGGAAGGTATTTTATGAGCGGAATTGGGTTCAGGACAGGCCACTGTGATGATAGAATAACACTTTGTAATTTTTTTTTCGTATTTAATAATGGGTAGAAATCAATGATTTTTTTTGTCAAGGTAGAGAAGTACTTACGCTGTTGAGAAAAAATATACAAAATTAAAAATCAGCACACTGCACTACCGTTCTCAGGTTTGCCGTGTATTTTTTTTGCTTGGGCAATTCACCCTAATAAAGAATTGTTTAAAAGTTGCAAATTAATTAATTTATAATTATGTGTATTTGTGTAATATCTTGATTGTAAATAACTTAGGCCAATCTATTTGCTCGAATGTACTTTTCAAGGTAGTTAATGTAGCTTGAAAATTAATATTATTATCTTTCGGCAACATAGTGAGGTGTCGAAATTTGTACGCGTAAAAATTCCATAGCTGTCAGTTTTTATACCGAAGAAAAAAACTCCAAGTAACAAGAAAAACAGTATCATAATCATACGTACATAATTAATTAACAAAAACCAACACGACAAAATATGTATGATTCAAAATTTTACCGATTGAATATTAATATTTTTTATAAAAAAAAACTGACTTCAAAGAAATTTTAATCGCTGAACCGTTCTGCGAAAAACAGCAGGCGTTTAAAATGGGATCAATGTGGAAAGTGGAAGTAACAATTTTACTTAGTTTATCTTTCATATAACAAAAATATAAAAAATGCAACCTACTAAAATAACTCTAAAATGTCCGTCGATATAAATTATTACTACGACAATAATCAGGTCTCTCGTTACCTCCTAGCTAGCCAGCAAAAGACTATCCTCAAATGGATCAGGCTCGATACGGATCTATGATTAATCGCGTAAAACCCATAAAGGAAAATTGAGGGAAGTACGATGTTGATCTCTAGCTCTACCTGTTATACCTAACCTTGATTACGTGTTCTTGTTACTTTTCCTATAGTAATCGTGCGTACAATGATATCATAGTTGTTGTAATAGACACGAAATACGCTTAAACCCGATAGAGTAGAGTAGATAACTGTAACTACTTTGATAATAATTATAAAAAGACGAATGATATGGAGACTTCCATACTTGCAATCCACTTCTTGATTAAATAAATTAAATTAAAGTTGGTGCCTAGGTAATAAAGTTTAATAAAAAACCTTTAGATTCTATTATCCGAGTTCGGGAAACACAATGAATAATGATGCTGTAGGTATATAATGTATACTGTAACTGCGGCAATGTTACATATTGTACAACTTTCCAGAAAAACTATAAGTACACAAATTACTTTGTAAAAAAGGTATACTTTAAACTTTTTCATTTCCCAAAATCCAAGAGTAAATAACAAAAGAAAAACGTTTGTACGGTTTTATTTCTATGTCGTTTTATCAACCTGTCTCATTGGGTAGTGATCAGTTGTAACTGTTGTAACAAACAAAAAAAAAAACGCGAACTCTACCGTAAAAAGATCTGTGAGGCACTCATGTATGAAGTTCGGAGCAAGCGTGCACTACGGATTACGGCACCAGACTTGTGTTACGGACTTACGGACCTTACGGTGTAGATAGACGTGTGAACTTAGAATACTATGCACTACAGATGGAGTCTGTACTCTGTAGAAAGGAGCACGCTCCAAGGACGACAGCGTGCGCGCCGGTTGTTCACCTCGCGGCAAGAATGCGCGGGAACAGGGGACTGCGGTCAGGACCGGTGTCGGTGTCGGCGGTGTCGGCCATGTCAGACATCCGAGCACTGTGGTGAATCGCATCGAATACCATCTTAACCATCTACTTGATCACCATAAAAATATCGCAATGTCCCATGAGTTAAACCAGTTCTGCGTTAGCTAACGGCTTTGACACTTTCCGAGAATTCATTCGGTTTAAATAAATAGACGGCTCTCGTACCTACTACAAGTATACGATTTCGCAAAAACTACAAGTTATGTATGAGCGTAAATACTGTACGTAGTATATACCTACATACCTACAAGTATATATGTACTTGCAAATTGTGATCAATCTTTGCTAATGATAAAATGAAAACAATATTAGTATGTAGTATTAGTATGTAGGTAGCTATTTATTGAATTTTAATACTATACAATTATCTCATGTTTCTCTAAAGATATAAAAAGGTATTATGCCTTTGGGTACACTTATCTTTATTATTTTAATGCGCATCAAGATGAAAATGTACACTACGATACAAAATCTTTACTGTCCTAGGTAGATACCTATACTATAATCGATGTAAGTACAATTAAACTAGATAGAACACAAACTTATTCAGAATTCATTGCCCTTTATGGTGTACTTTTTATGAAATTATCAATATTTGTATTACAAACATTTCTTATTTCGGGCATGTTTATCTAAAATTAAATTCAGTCAATGGTAACGGTCATAATGATTATACCAGACCGGTCAAGTTTCATTTGATTTAATGAGGGCATAACAACTTCGTATGCCTTTTGCATAAATGTCTGTAAAAATTTACTTAACGGAGACCTGTTCAGTCGAACCATTAATGGTAAACATTAATAGGCAAGTTCATTAGACAATTTAGACAGGTATGTCGGTATGTTCTCGAATGAACAAGCGGTCATGTTGAAATCAGTGACAACTGCTAGTTTAATCGATATTAAGACCGTAATGGCTGCTGAAATGTATAGAACGAATATGATTGAACTCAATCGATTCTAATCTCTATTTTTAATACGTGATTCCAAACAATAGTTTTATATCAATAGCCACTAAACGATACATATATTATACCATAATTAGGTAACCTGGTAAGTTTACGCAGTTTCATGGTTTTCAGTAGAACTGTAATACTAAAGATAAAGAAATCACCGATGCAGGGAGGGATCTGCATTATTTCCGCAAACAAAACTTTATGTGTTTCACAAAAACTCAGCACGAAAACACGAAAATATATTTCACGGTCGCTTACAGAAAGGAAGATAAGATAAAAAAGTAGATCCTCGATTCGAAGGCGGAAGCTAGCCTAATAGATATCTTTGGTAATACTGATGTCCATGGAGTAAGTAGAGTAGGAAACAGGAATATAGAATGATGAAAATTTAATTTTACATTAGGTATAGAACGGAAAGCCAAAAGTAAAGTTTAGTTTAGTAAAATACCATATTTTTTAAATGCATAAGTGTGGTTTTGATTAATTACCTACCTGCAATTCCCCGCAGTTAGGTAGGTACTTAAATATTTGATTTGCAAACCAATCCTAATAAGCGATTTCCTTTTAAGGTACCTATCTCAACCGACGTCGTTACCGTGTTTTAATTAGTTTTATCGTAATCATGGAATGTATTGATTCTGTAGATGAAGGCATTTACATATGGAGGTAAGACTGGATGCATATTTTAACTGTATGTTTCTATCCCGACGAAAACGTTTGGGATGTAAATGGTTATATCTAGCGTTCGTCTTGTCTGAACAACATTAAACAAGTTTGTTTTAGATGCACCGAGATTGCTTCACAATTTAATCTTACTCAATTCTATCAAGTTTTAAAAGGTTATCACATAAGTGAGAACGTAATGGTTGTCAAACAAATTCCATACCGTCTTTGGGTATTCCCATTTTTTGGGTCAAAAGAATCTTAATGCACATGGTTTTAAAATTATGTTTGTACCATTATCTTAAATTGTATTCCTAAAAGTTTATACAACGGCAATAATTTAAATAATCCTACATGTATCTATTCAGTATTATCGAAAACCATACCTACTTATAACTCATTTGAAAAGTCGT
This sequence comes from Thymelicus acteon, assembly GCA_951805285.1. Classification (NCBI taxonomy): domain Eukaryota; kingdom Metazoa; phylum Arthropoda; class Insecta; order Lepidoptera; family Hesperiidae; genus Thymelicus; species Thymelicus acteon. The sequence continues at coordinate 7,529,923 of OX638233.1, forward strand.
TTCCTTTTCCAAAAGAAAATACTCTTAAGAAAAATCTTAAGCAGGTAGTCCTCAGTTACTGTAATTTTGCTACATTATATGTAGGTGTCACAGTAATTTAATCGATTTACATACTTTACATTCAAGGTGCTCTGCATCATATATCAGACGCAAGTGTCACACCTTTTTGTGGTCGAGACCGCGTTATTGTTCATCCACGGTTTACATAATTTATGTTAACTCTCGAAAAAATAGTGTCACGTAGTACTGTTGTATTAATTGTGGGAAATTAAGAACTCCAGATAAAATTGGAGAAGTTTAGACTTTAGGTGTCGGAGAAGAATGTAAAAAGGATTTTTTTTTCTATTAATAATACTTAACTCCACGCCTATTTGTATTCTAGACAAAACAGTAATATGAATGTTATTTCCGTCACATTATCTATTTCATCCATGAATCAGTGTCTACTAACAGGCGTCTTAACACGTGTTTCACTGTAGTTTAATACGAAAGTCTTTAGTAATTTCAGAATTAGCATTGATGTGAATATTTTTGATGTTTTTATCCACAATACCCAAAGATTTATGTTGACAATCATTTCCGAAATAAAACTGTCCGATTTCCACAAAATGTCTATTCTATGTCTATATCTATTCTAGTTCGTTCTAAAATAAAAATGAAGTAACAGGGTATCTGGCACCTGTAAAAAACATTTTATTATTAACATATAAAACATAGACACAAAAAAGCTCTTCATGAACAGCGCAACGAACCTCCTTTAGCAATCAGTGATCGATCTAGTGAATCCTAATTTTACCTATAGTATTGTCAACGAGGGCAAGCCGCATTACGGTTACAACCGCCTAGAACTCATTTAGGATTAATGTAGGTCAATCTGCTGTAAGATTGACATTGGGACGTCTTGTGGTCTAAATGTGTGCTGGGTTCTGGCGACGCGCCAAGTGGACCGGCTCTTCGCCCGAGTACCTCGTATCGTAATGCATTATCGCATTATTTTTAACGACCCAGACTAAACACTACGATCGTGGTAATTGCCCCTGAGGTTTCTGCGAATATGTCACTACTACTAAAAAATGCCCGCTTTGTTGCTAATTTTATGAGATTCGGCGCTCAGATGGCTTCAATCTGACTTTTGTTTTTTACCACATACTTTTGTTTATTTTTAGTCGTACCTTCGATGCGTTTTTTTATCATTCAAGAATGACTAAGAAATTATTCGTTGGAGTGAAGTTGAATCAACATTACGTTGGCTTTTTAGTTAAATTCGTCGAAAAGAAAGAAATGGAGTGGAGTTATTTCCAACATTAAAAGAGGTATTTAAGAACAGAGAACTTAAGAATATATTAACAAGAAATAATTTAACATGAACACCAGTGACAGCTTTCTTCATCTCACTGCACTGTGAAGTTTTTGGAATAGTAGAAATAACTTTCGTCATTAAGGCGTTTCCGTTGCAGAATAAACCTATTGATTGACAACTCATTACCATCTTTGAGAGGAAGTGGTCACGACGGATGGACGGATGCTCTGACAGTTTATGCTTACCAAGTTTTCCGGTCATTAGATTTTCCTAATAACAGCTTTCTCTAATTTGTTATGCAAAGTCCGGAAGATTACGCTTGTTTACAAGTTAAGATGCCGCTTTCAAAACGGCTGTTAAATTCGTCACGAAAAGCAATTATACTGACTATGGAAAAATCACTTTGTGTAAGTTTCTATTAGTTTTGTAACAATTTTATTTATTGCTATATAATTTACTTAATTATTAGAATATTAATTATAAATTTATTAAGAGACCGTTGAGCGAAGCATCAGAGGCGCGGCCAATGGTCATAAGGGTGGCAGTTTGTAGCAGTATGTTATGAGCCTATTGGAGTGCTTTATAGGGCATGATGAACAGTTGTTAGTCCCGTTTGTGATTACAACAATTAACACTTAATTTTTTGGCATAAGTCGATGAGCCCAGCCCATAAGACGGACATTTAATGAACCACTAATAGATTGAAGTAAAAATTGATCAGGATAGAGTATAAAAATATCATTGCTCGGCGGCTCAAAGCGCTCGAAGCCGGCTGCTTGAATGGATGGATGAACGTTAGTGGCAAACATTTCTTGAGCGATTCAGTGCTGCGGAGGGCACGTTTAACCCATCGTCGGTCCCGATCGTTATTTAAGTGTGTTAGTTGTGTTTATTTGAGAATATCGTAAATTATCATGTCTATAATTAATTCATATGATGAAAATTAAATGTGTGCTTTAACTTATTACATTACGCATACGACGTACCTACATTCATCACCCACGGCACAGACAGCAGATCTTTGCAATGCTAAGTTTCTGTTTTGTCAATGAACGCTCAGAACGCCGCGTTGTCTACAACTGATTAAAATAACGTTCTCCAATGATCTTGTCTAATATGTAATTGTGTAATGTACCTAATGACTGCTTTAAGTCTTGAATAAAATCTGTGTCTATTTTATCTTAATTTTCATTACTACTGTTACATTGTAAACACCACCATTTGAAAAATTTGATAGGTAAGCATTGAAGTATTATTACTAGCATATAGAACCGACACCGCGAACATAATGTACTCGTATGTCCCAATGAACTGGCGCCGATCAGTTTCAATTTTCAACGGATTCGTTCGATTTTGGAAGGAGAACGGGGGTTAAATTTTGAAAATAGAACCTCCCGGCGGCGCGGCGCGGCGGCGGGACACACATTTTGTTCGAGATGTCTGTTCTATGACATTATACTTCAATGTAGGTAAGTACCTATTTAATACCACGGTGTATTGAACCAAACGCAATTCTAGTTTTTGTTTCATTTGTGTTTGCTTAGCTATCGATGTTTTAATACAATAATGTCATTTCACGAACCAACAAATAAAAGTTTTTGTCCAATCACGAGAATTGCTTAACTCGACATCCATTATTATCATTTTAGTGAAGTTTTTGACGTAACCAATTCGGGAATTTCTTTGGTAAGATTAAGTCTATTTAATATTTTTCTCGTTTTTATTTTGTTACTTAGTATATATCTATACCTACTTAACACTAAAATGTTAAAACATTACTACAAGACATTTTAGACAATGCGGTTTGACCGACTTAACCGGATACTTGAATAGTAACTTGATTACACGTATTAAAGTGTGAAGACAATAGTTGTTTGGCCCACATTAATCTTGTCGCTAACCACTTATATACTTGTGCTACTAAAAGTCATGAAAATTTCTGTTCTGTTTTTATTACATCGTTTTTACTTTATAAAATTGCTAGATTAAATCTTTCTTGATGACTCGACAGTGACATGGTTGTGAGATGAGATTTGTACAGTTACTGAGTTACATAATTGCAATATAAAGATGCTTCTCGTATTATAATTACACCATTATAGCCTGCAGACCTTAGCCTTAGAAAGCAATTTCAATTTAATCAAGCCACCACGTGATTACCTTTCGCGTGAATTAACACCTTTTTGCTCGTTATCCTATCAACGTAAACCTCTACATATGCAATTTATAACTTGTAATGCTTCTTTGAGTTAATTCGTATGGGAAAATAGTTTTCTGAGAGTTATAATTATTTATAGATTCAATATTGTTTGTAATCTCCATAAAAAAATCATAAAAAAATCTCTACGGATACCATACAGTGAACCAACCCTACGATAGTATATTCGTTCAGTGACGGATACGTTATTAAGGGCTTGTTTCACAATCTTCAAGTAAGTCCGAAGTAAGCTATTCGTTGGTTAAGTTGACATTTCGTGTATGTAAAATGACACTTTAACGTCACTTTAACCAGCGAATAGCTTATTCAGGACTCTACTTGAAGGTGGTGAAACAAGCCCTAAGAGATTCCTACAGTAAAAAACAATTTCTGTTAAAGGTTCTTGTTAAGAACATAAAGACCTTATAGCTGACGAGGAAAAGATAATTAATGAAGGAAAATTACACAGTTCATTTACCTGTTGCAGTAAAAACATAAAATAAAATTCTTAAAATTAGCTGTTATTGAACAGAGGCTTGTTAAAATTAGTCTCAATTTATTATAATATTTTTAGCCATTAACAGCATTAAATTATTACTATTAGACTGTGTTATTTGTTTCTTTGGTTTATGTAAATAGCCGTCAACGAGCAGACAAGCCAACTGATGTTTTTTTTTTTTTAATGCTTGCACTCTCATACTCGCGCAGTACGTTACTGCCTGTGTCGCGGTTGCACGGGTGGCATGGACGACACATATAACATCACAATAACAGCCATGAACCTAGTACAAATATTTATATGTCACATAAATATCTGCCCCGACCGGGAATTGAACCTAGGACCCCTCGATTCGCAGGCCGGGTCGCTGCCAATAAGGCTACAGGGTCGACAGTGATGTCGACAGTCGATGTTGAGTAGTCAGCGAGCGCCCATGGATACCTTAAGCATCAACAATCCGATGCCGGCCATGAAATAAAAGAAATAAAGCACTGGCTTCGTAGCCCCAACCGGAATACGATGAGTCAATTGGCGGCTGTGTCAAGCTGTATATAGATAGCTATTATTATCTAATTATAAATAATACCACTATCATTGTTATTGATGCTAAACAGTAAATAAACGTACACAATATGTTACGTGACAGTAGGTAATACTAACTCCCCGGTTCTTCAAATACTCACGTTATGAAACTGACGTTGATAACGCCTATTCGACTGAGAAATGCGTATTAAGCCGTTTCGCTCCACCTACGTGTGTATCGGACACGCAATTTCTGAATAAATAAGTGTTCAGAAATAACATAATCTAGAGAATCGACTTCGCTTTTCTTCAGGAAATAATCATTAGGCTTACAAAGTAGGTTACTTTGTACTTTGTAGGGTACTGAGAGTAAGATATCGTTAAATCTACAATCTAGTCCAAAGACAGCAATAACAGTGTAAGAAAGCGTTACATCTATAATACTAGACCAAAGACAGCGTTTGCTCTAGTTCCACGACTTAGATGGGTAGTGCCTTAGTTGTAACCGATGTTGTAAAAGACCGTATAAATTATTGCTCACTATTTTCCTGTGGATGTTTTACAGTCATCCTTTTATGATCGGTTTTGCAGCATAAAAACATAATTTGCTTACCAGCTACAGATCTTATTCTATTCTACGGGAAAACCATTAATATTTAGGATTAGAAATTATCCTATGTTTTGATCTACTTTATAAATGACTGTTATGGTCTTTATTATGCAACAAGAATGTATTTAAACGCGACCTTTTAACCATAAATATGTTCATAATAAAACTATTTAGAGTGTATAATCAGTTTATTAATAAAATCGACTTATGTAATGAAATGAAAATTATTTTGTTACAGGCTTGACCCTCCGACATCACAAGATCAGTATCCAATGGAGAACAAGAAAACGGTGCCGGCTACTCAGCAGCCACTAACACAGCAACACCTCATGGCGCAGCATGTTCATCCGGACCAAATATACTCTCCACAGCATCCCCTAATTACCACATATCCGAATTCACCTCAGCCAAATCAAATCCAACCAAATGGTGTTATGCACCAACTACTACAAAACCAATATCAATCGAACATGAACGCACGATCGCCATTATTAGAAAATAGACATGATGTTTATAGTACGGGTCACAATCATGAGTACACAAGACATTATGGAACTAATGATAACTACAATCATTATCCTCAGTCACCTACTCGTATTGAGAGAACTGAGCTTCCACCAGACCAAAATGTTAATCATGAACTACTACATAATGTCCCAAAAGGATATAATGCCGAAGTCTATCACGACTATCTTAAACGTAACCCACCGAAGGATAATAATCAAATATACCAAAACCATCAACCAATGTATAGGCCTAATGTAAATCAATACGGTTCCAAACCGTATCTCCCATATTCGAATAGAATAGGACCTCAAAGCAATACTGAGTTATTGAGGAAACAATATAATGAAATTCAGCAAATGAAAATGCAGCAACAATTGCACTATCAGAACCAGGCTCAAATGCATCAACAACAAAAATTTGCTGAACGACAACTTTTACTTCAGCAAATTCACGGTGTTCAACCGCCTCCAAATCTACAAAATAGCATATATTCTGATGGTTCATATAGAGATTTAGATCGATACAGCAGCAAACACGATTTTAAAGATTATTCTATGTCCGACATACCAAAAGATGCTGATAGGTATACTAAAAATAATGAGTACAAAGAATTGGAAAGACAAAATAGGCAATATCAAGAGGCACAGTGGCAGGCGGCAAGTCAAGCTGCTGATGCTAGAGAAATTGAACGATACAGGAAACAGCTCGACGAAGATAAGGCAAAAAGTCAGTCACCGCCTTCTGACTTTAGTAATCAATCTCAAAAGAACAATGTTGGTGTTATATCACCAATGAAATCAAGTGAGTCTAGTACGCCTAGCATTAAGTCTCCTTCATCGGATAGCCGAAGAAGTAGTGGTGGTAATCAGGCCTTGCGATCACCAATAGCACAGAGAATCCCTACAGCTCCCGTTACAATGGCTGGAATGCTTTATAAACAGGGCTCTGATGGATTGAAAGTTTGGAGAAAAAGATGGTTTGTGCTATCAGAGTACTGTCTATTTTATTACAAAAGTAAGTTTAGATTTTACGGTATATAAAATACTAAAATGGTGAATATAATGTGTAAAAGCTTTCATAATATTTATTTAATTTTGTAGGTCAAGATGAAGAGAAGCTCCTGGGATCTGTACTTTTACCGTCATATAAGGTATCTGCTTGTACTGCCGAGGATAAAGTGATGCGGAAGTTTGCATTTAAACTGGAACATGCAAATATGAGGACTTACGTTTTAGCTGCATTAGATCAAGAAGCAATGCTAAAATGGGTTAAAGCACTCACGATGGCAGCGCTTATGCAGGGTCATAAGTAAGTCATAATTTTATTATGCGTGTTCCTGGAATTATTTAAAAATATAGTATAAATAATTATTTAGAAGCGATGCTTATATTTTAAAATTACATTTTAATAAATTATGTGTTAAACAAATGAATCTAAATATATTTGATAAATTTCCTACTTATAATCAATTTGCTGCGGTGATACATATTTCCGACGTCATTAAATGTTAAAATTTAATTTACACAATATAAATTACTACACTCCGTGCGATTTGCAGCCGAAACAGATGTAAACAAGCCATTATAATCGTTTTATAGGATTTTTTAACAACTGACATGAATTTGTGCACCAAAAACGATTTATTTAGACAAACTACTCAATAAAGTATTTGTGAATTCTTAAATAAATACATATTGATCGATAACAATTACAAATTCCGAGTAAATGTGGAAATAAACAAAAATAAATAACACTGTCATCATTCAAACACTTTGCAATGAGAATCTTATTTTCAAGAAGCGATTTGAAACTTTTAACATAATGTACATATCTTGTCTTATTGAGTAATTTGTCTAAATAAAAAGCATTTGGTGTACAAATTCAACTTAGTTGTTGAAAACACTAGAAAACGATTTTAATGGTTTGTTTACATTTGTTTCGGCTGCAAATCGCATGGAGTATATGAGGGATGTTGTGTCAATTATTTATTTCAAATATTATGTTAATTAAATCGTTAAATTAAATGTTTATTAAATCGTGCATACGTGCATTTAGTAAAATTCTTATTTCAATACCGTTTTATTCTATTTATAGTAGTGACCAGTCGCAAAAGCAGAGCGACCGGCCGGCTGCGAAAACAGAGGTGCGTATTATTGTGTAAACGATCACATTATTGTAGCGGTGCAGGTGACCGACAATAACTCCGCCAGTGCGGAACCAAGGACAGTCTTATGTAGTTTATTCTCTGAATAAGTATATTAGGTAAATAGTACCTAATACTTTCAACCTAAAATACTTTGAAAATTTACGATGCGATTATGATATAAATGAAAATTCAATTCATAATAGAAAAGATGTTCAATATGATCATAATATATTAATATTGGGTTTTTAATAATATTTTAGGATACCGATGAGGTACCAGGTCCAACTTACGCAAATGCCCCACCTAAGCCCAGGAGATCCAACGATGGTTATCATTCACCGAGTCCTGATGTGTAAGTTGATAAACATTTTATTTAGATTAATTTCTTTTGCTTAAGCATTTTACATTATAAATAAAGAAGAACCATTCATTACCCTTTGAAAATTTGCAGGTATGATCCCAACTACGATCTACTCAAAAAGCCAGCATCACACTACAGTCTAGGCACAAATCTCACTCGTTATCAGGACCATATGAACTACCAAAGTAGTACAAATCAAGAGAGCACATACACTCGCAGTCCGCTGTCACCATCGCTACAACAGTCACAATACCAAACGAAACGATCGTATGATACGCAACATCTTTCATTACCATTAACAAACACCAACACCGAAAATTTAGAAAATACTCAATCTTCTGCTATAAATATGTATAGGACTAATCCTCAATCTCCTTATTTTGATAATAGGAATAGAAATCAACAGGAACAAAAAACGCCGGATACTTCAAAAGAACGGTTATACGACCGACAACCACAACGTAATCCATTTTTACAAGATATTTCGACTCCTGTGGATACATCTCCAAAAAATCATGAGGTCCAATCTTTGAAAAATAAACAAGCTTTAGAGCAAGATGCAACTAAACAAAATTATAATGAATCTTACCCAGAATCGCGAACTAATGCCACAACTCATGCAGACCAAAGTGCTTATAATAAAGATGTATACGGAGAGATAAATGTTAGGACAAATAGATCAACTAGTGCAGGAAATGACCGTTTGCCTGAAAGGCGCACACCAGATGCCTATGGCAGATCAAATACTGGTTCTGGTTACAACAAAGGTAAACTAGGAGATTACGAAGATATTTATAACACTTATACGGCTGAAAATGATAAAACTCACACGAAGACACTAAACTCGTCTCAGTCTCGAGACAACATAAGCGTTTCCAGTAATAAACAAGTACAAGATAATACATCTAACATTGTAAGTATTAATGGATTACTTTTAATTAAATAATATAATGTTTATTAATGTTCCATATTGTAAAAGTAACGCAATTTTTCAATGTCAGGTTATGCCTTATTTTTAAAACAAACATAATGTTTTTTGATCTTATTTTTTTTTTGTTAACGTATTCTTCAATAAGAGCTTTGGCAGTGATGTTGAGCGTTTTCTGCGGAATAAGATATGGACGTTGGTTCGGCTGCTATTTGCAGACGTAACGATTATGCTAACGAGGGTTATTATTTTATTTGCTATAAAGTGCTAAAATTTAGTGTTTTAATTTTTAATTATAATTGTTAATATATTGAAACATTAATATTTTTAGGTTCCAGAAAAAACTTTCAGCGGTCCATCTGTTCTAAGGAGGAAAAAAATGCAATCTAGTGGCATACAGCCACCGATGCCTAGACCACATAGTGCTGACTTCCTTGAATATGAATCAAAGAACGAAGCACTAAATAAAACTATGCCTACCAGGACCCTTGAACCCCACAAACAACCACAGCGGCCAAAATCGAGTCTCGATATTAATTCATACTATGATCCAAGTTCAGATCGATATTATTCTGAAGAGAGCTATGCTGAAAAGATGAGACAATCTGCTATATTCTTGCAACAACAAGCTCTAGGCCCGAGAAATATTCAAATCCCTTTAGCAAAATATGCAAGTGGTCTAGCGGAGAAACAATTACATTCACCGTATCCCCAAGTTACTAATAACAATTATGAAACTGAATTCAATGTAAACAGAAACAATCGTGACAATATAAGTTATCATTCAAAGTACAGTGACCTTGAGGGATTAAATTCTAATTGGACCCTGAGAGAGAAAGCATTAGAAACTCGCAAAGAACAGTTGAACAGAAGTGGTAGCGTGATGAGTGATAGCTCAAATGTTAGCGCTTATGTTAAGGAAATGAGTAGACTTGACCAGCATGCAGATAGTTTTATGCGATCAGCAAGTGCGAGATTGCCTTCAACAACCAATGAAAGAGATGGTGAAAAGAAAGTACAACAGGTGAGAACTATTCAATTTATATTCTATTACAGTGAGGAATTACCTCTGCGCTACGATGTGGGGTTCTTTAAAAAGAGTGTAAGTCGTATCCTTCATGGCCGGCATCGCACTTGCAGCTCCCTTGATGCTACACGTGTCCATAGGCGACGGTAAACACTAAACATCAGGTGGGCCGTATGCCTGGCTCCCAGTCTTTGACATAAAAAATGAGTGTTTAATTTTAAACGGCATAAAAAGTACACAAAGTATGTTTATAATATTATTTGACTTTATTGGTTATTTTATTAATTCCAGCGAGAAGAATCTATGAAGAGATTACTTGAATGGAAACAGAGGATGTTACAGTCTCCTTTGACTCGTAAAAGTACGCCAGCTGCCATATCACTAGCGCGATCTCTCAATCAAAGCAGACAGTCCTTGAGATCTGATCAGTACAAATCAAAAACTTTTACTAATGCGTCATATAATAGCTACTCTTCTGATGATGAAGGTATGTAGTCTATAATATTATTATAAAAAATAAACTCATTGATCAGCATGATATACTTAGTAATTTTACAGTTGAATTTAATTTGAAGAAAAATCTCTCCCATCTTCAGAAGCCTTTTTACTTTATATCTTAATTGTCATTTTGCACTAACATGCAGATGACATAGTAACTTAAATGGACGCATGCTGAACAACAAAGGATTAAAGATACAGTTTGCATGGACAGAAATCCGTTTTCTATTGTTTTAAGAAATTTAAGATTATATTTTATGTAATGTTTATGTAGTAAAATTTTAAAGTGGTGTAATATTATTAGTGTATTATCAACATTTTATTAGTGAAATTAATTTGGGTAGTGTAAGCTCTATATAAAATGTACTTATATTTTTGTAAAGTATAAAAATGCCACATAAATAACATTATTACTTACTAAGATTATTTATTTTCTATATTTTTATATTCAAAATTTGCAGTAGCATTATGACGACTTCGCTTTGCGGAAAGGTACCTTCCTGCCTGCTGGGACGTTATATTTATACTAATAAAGCTCATATAGTTATCGGTGATGGGTTCACGGAAACACTTGTGGTTTGGGAATAATGTTTTAGTAAATTTCTAACACAAATAAATTAATAGATATTAGTAACATTACTAACAATAATAACTTATTTACAAATTATTTTTGGTATTTGTTATTAAAAGACAATAAAACGTTGGTTTCGCTTTTGCACCTCAGAGGAAACATCGGACACTGATCTGCAAAAACCGAGAGATATGCAGGCAGGAAGGTCCCATAATGTGAACATAACGAGTCCTATTGTTATGCGACCAACAACCCCGCACGCACTCTGTATCGCTCATTCAGAAGAAAAACCTAACATTAATATCGAGGAAAGATGTAACAACACTAACAAGCCCATAGAAAACACTTATGAAAACATTTTATGTACTATTTCGGTTCCACAAGTTATTTGTGACATTGGAAAAATTGATTGTATTGTCAAGGAAAGCCAACAAGACTTATCAACGAGTATTTGTGAATCAATTGATCGAGAAAATTTAAAAACCACGGAAAACGATGGATATGAAACTCACGATAGTGAATCTGAATCTGAAACACAACTAGAATATACAGATAATGATTTAGATGAAGTGCTTTTAGAATCAGATACTGAAACTGCAAATGGACAAGAAAATTGCGAAACAAATCCTTCCCAAAGTCAAGATGAACAAAATTCTGCAAATATTGAAGGTGAAAAATTGGTTGATAGTGAATCTGAAACGCCACCAATACAGCATTTGGGCGAAGAACATTACTTGCCAATGAGTCCACGTAAAACGTCTGTAATTGAACCAGCACATAAAACAATATTAAAGAATCTAACTGTATTCGATCATACGGCGTCACATCATTATGAAGACAACCCTTATGTAGAAATGAATTTAGGAAATGAGGAAGAAGATATGCAAACATATGAGATAGTATGTGTAAATAATGGAAAGGTGGAACCAGTCTACATGGAATTGAATTATGTTACAGAAAAAGTTGAAAAAGAAAATGAAGATACAACAGCGAAAGCGAAGTTTGTTTGTGATACTGTTACTAATTTTGCTGAGACCAAAGATCAAACCGTAAAAAGAGCAGTAAAAAATGAAAAAGTTTTAAAAGACAAAGTTGATTCTGACTTAGACGATGAATATTTAAAGGACAGTTTGCCTGTGGATGCTCCTTTTAGCAGATTTAGTATATCTGATAACTTTAGACCTGCTTCATACTACCTTGGTAGCAGTAGAACCGTTTTGGAACGATTAGATAGTTCTGATAGTGATATTATTCTACCACCTCCAGTACCTAGTTCTTCGCCACCTATTCATGAGTTGTCAGGTGAAGCTTTATCGAAGTATATTTTGGATAAGTTAGATAAATCTGATATATCTCAGGATAATTCAATATTAAAAATGCTAACAAGTGAAAACCAAAACATGAACACTAGCAAAAGACGAACCACTTCCTTAATGATATATGGAAGTAAAACGTCTATTCATGATACCCTTTCTAGAGGTGAAAAAATTCGTAATAGCCGAGCAAGTTTAGTTAATGATATTAATAAGGCGAATGATGCATTAACTAACTGTCCAAATGATTCTATACAAGAACAACAAAATTGTAGTAGTATTGAGACCGATTCCCTTCGGAGTTATAATGCAGATAGAGGATCTTCCAGATTATCCATAGAATCTGATTTAAGCAGCAAGTTTGAAATGGCTGTATCAAATGTGTCTTCAGAAATCACTAGTTTAAGAGATTGCGAATCTATTGTAGATTTGCGTCCTACGAGCATTCGAAACTTAGAAAATATTCTGAAACGAAGACCTTTGTCCGATGATTCATTGTTTGAACTCAATGAATCCGAAATTCAAACTTCACTTGAAGAAAGTATCAATTTAAGTAGCTGTTTGGAACCTTCACAACCAAGTACAAGTGAAGCAGTGTGTAGCAGTATAAATTATGAGAATTCAGCCATATATCCTTCTCTACTGGACTCTTCCTTTATTGGTTATAACAATAACAGCCGTGGCTATCTTTTTGTTGGAGCACATACACGTAGTTCTAGCTCTCCTATAAATACTGCAATAAAATGTTCTACTTCGGATTCTAATAGAAACATAGTACCACAGATAAATATAAACAATGAACAAATGTTGAGTTATGTAGGTTCACATAGTTCCAGTAATTCAATGCGCATGACAAAATCTCCCATATCTTTTTATACAAAAAACAATGAAGAGACTATTTTAAAAAATAACTTAAACAACGATATTGTGGCTGATAAAATTAAAGAATTTGAATGTGAGAAATCTTCATTAAAAACTGGAAATGAAACTAATACGTCATCCACAACGACAGGTTTCCATAGCAGAGAAAGCTCAACTGAACATAGCGCTCCATATTATTACTCTGATTTGTCATCACAAGAGCATATTAATGTATTGCCTACATCACATTTTTTAAAGAACACTAATCTTCATCGAAAGTTAAATAATCAGAGACGTAAGGGACCATTGCATAAGAAAAACGATATTTCACATATACATAATCCAATTCGAAATAATCATTTATTGATGTGTGATCATTCTTACGAATTCGCTGCTTCAGCCAGAAGTGTGTCAGTTGAATTTTTAAGTGCGGCAGAAAAAGATTCAGATATTGATCTGAAAAATATTTACGAGTCAACTGGATTTAAGAGTTCTAAAATTCCAGAATCAATCAATCTTATACCAGGTCTTGGATGTAAACGGAGCAGTAATGTTAATGTTAGCGAAGAAAATTCGTCATCAGATTGTACTAGTATTAATCGTAGTCATTTGAAAGTATCTACTGGAAGCATGTCGTCACACTGCAGTGGTAATTCTTCAAATACTGTCTATTACGATGCCGAAGCTGAAGCCAGTGCTTATGAGAATGTTATGTGTCCAGGAGAAAAGCATTGGGATGAAGATGCTTTGTGGCGAGATAATTTAAGACGTGTATCTCATCGACACGCACGTTCAATGGATGACTTGGATGCTAGACCGTCTGATGCATCGCTATCCGATCGATCTGGAGTTGATATGTCATGTATAAATAGTATAAAAAGAGTTAAGAAAAACGTGGGAAAAATTAGTCGTACTCCTACTTATGTCAATTATAACATCCAAAATGAAATTCAAAAACGTCAAGAAAACAGTATTAACTACGATAGCGTCTTCCAGGAAGAAAGTGAAAAATTTGATGAAAATGATGTTTATGTATGTCTAGCTAATACAATCGGTGCTCTGCAGGAACATACGGATGAGGGAGTTTACGAACAGTTGACTATTGACTCATCGGAAAATTCGTTTGTCTTAGAAACAGGTACCACTCAATTAAGAAGGAAAGAAAAACAGAGAAAACAGTTTGAAATTGATAGGGAAAAGTTGAGACAGTGGGATCTTTTATCCAGTGGTCTAATGAAAGGCGGAACAGGATGCGTGCGGGGTACGGGTGTGGGTATGGGCACAAGCGACGTACTCTGTAATACGGATACCGGGACTGACAGTGCAAGCAATGAAGGTATCCTCTAACATTATATGGTCCTGTAAGGTACGCTATGTAAGTTCCATTTCTACTAAAATTATTGCAAAGCAAAGTCATTTAAAAAAAAATTGTACATAAATAGTTTGGCATTTTTATTTGCGATCTATATAAATAATAGTTAAAATAAATATTTTGGTATAAAATTGGGCTTAAAACAAGATAAGGTGTACAATTATTAAGCATGCACAAAACTAAACATGGATACATAATAATGTTGTATAAAATATGTACAATTGTAAATTATTAATTCATTAAAACTTTTGTTCATGGAACACTTTATCATGTTTTACCATCTTATATTTTATTGAATGAATAAATAGTTATGTCTTGTGATAAATGTACATTTCTTTAGTAATTGACGACAATAATTCTATTTTTTTAGCTTCTATGTCAATGTCAGGCACTAATATAGAATCAGGCACAAACAATAATACACAAAACCAGCAATCTTTATCAAAAAAAGCTTTTCTCGGAAGTAATACATCAATTGGACGAAGCAACAGGGAAGGCAACATACCAGTTCGGGCAGTTAGTCCTCGAGTGAGATGGGTAGAAGAGAAATCACCTAGCGATCATTATGGAACTCAACAGATTATGACATCTCAGCAAAACGTAAGAACCTTTATCAAAAACCACAATAAAAAACTGTTTTTTTTCTACTTTTAATGTTGCTTTGTTTTTAGAGCGTAACATTTTAAAGCGTTTGTTTTTCTCTTGTAATAGTTACATGGTTTAACAAATGAAGAAACATGGGCTCGATCTCCATCCAGAGTCATGCAACAGCCAATAAGAGCAGTAAGTCCAAGAGTAAGGAGAAACACTGAAAACGATGATATGGTACGTAAAAAAATTAGAGTTTTATTTAATTTTGTTAACAAACATGGCTAGAGTTCATCTAGAGTTATATAATCGTGCTGCTATCTTATGTCACCAAGTAGAATTGTAGACAATGGATCCTTTATGAAATTGTCGAATGTTTATTTATTTATCAAATCACTACAAACTATTCAATTTAATAAGGAATTCATAATTAGTTTTAGAATTTTATTTTATTTGCATTTTGCACTGCATTCAACAGTTTCAATTTAGTTTTGTATAATTTTGGCTTACTCAGCTTACTTGTTTTATGTTGCGTTGATTTATGTTCATTGTTGTGTATTAGCCTAAGGAGGTTCATCAGAGCAGTCAAGAGATGGAAGAAGTGCCAACTGCCGGAGAGCTTCTTGGTAGAAGCCATGAGGAGTTGGTGCTGCTTCTCATACAGTTACGACGACGTCACGCGGCGACACATCGATCCATTGAACAATGTTGTGTGCAAATCAATAGTATTGAGGTGCTTGTTCATGCTTTTTATTTGTTAATTGTGTTCTGTTGTAAATTTGTTTACCCTTATATTGGTTTTCATTTTGTTGATTAGTATTTCGTGCACTTTTCATATTCGCTTACTTTTTTAGAATTGTAGTTTTAGTATCATTAGCAATCTGTTTAGTTGAGTTTTAAATTTTATCAATTTTACTTCAAATAAACATCAGGTTTTGTTTTAAAACGAATACAAAATTATATGTGGTTTAATATTAAGTTATTTATACTCAAAGTAAGAGTTTTAAAATTTTAGGACTGTATAAACTCACTTAAGGCAATGGAACGTGAAGAGAGCCTGCAACGGCTGGAACAACTCAAGATGCAGTTGTTGGATCTCGAACATCAATATGAGAAGAGCAAACCATTGGTACAGTTGGTCGATAATATGGTTAAATTGGGATCATTATACAATAGACCAGGTTCCACGGTAGAACGTTTGGAGAGGAACCAGAGACTGAGGCAGAAAGTTTTGGCGGAACATGCGTTAGAGCAGCAAAGGTAAGTTTATTTATAATAATAATATATATTTTTTAAGTATGAGTTTAGGCACTTCGTTTTAATATATAAAATTTTGTTTAAAAATTAGGCCATCTTTATATTTTTGCAAAGAAAATATTTGGACATGTTTTTTAAGAAGAATCCACGCACGTAGGAGTCACAGATTTGGTATAGTTAAAATGTACATGAAGAAGAACAGAAAGCTAATTTTTTTTGTAAAGAAAATAAAACATTCAATGCTTTCAATGTGAAGTGAAACTTTGGCAATTTGAATTACGGCCAAGTTTTATCAGCAGGGCGAGAGTCACTAGTCTAAAAAGACAAGGTTGAGTTAAAATCTTTTGCTTAAATTGCTTGTCAGGAAAAAACATTTAAAATATGGGAATATTCCAGGTGGCTAGAAAGTGCTGCAGCAGGTAAACCTCTGGAGACTGAGGCAGCTAGAGTAAGAGTGGCGGAACTGTGGGCACTGGAGCAGGAACTAGCTGATGAGGCTGCTATTCTGCAAGGACTGAAAACGGATAAAGATGCCATTGAGTCACTGCTGACTGGTATTTACTTTATGACTATCATCTTTGATAATGATGTATTCATGTTATATTCATGTTCAGGTCGGCGTGAGGTCACTTTGTTTGTATATCGTGCAATGTCAGTTGTTGTTTGTCCATACGAGAAGAAAAAATTGTATTCATTGCAGGAGTACGTGAAAAGTAAATTAATATTAAAAAGTGCATATCATACAAGGATCATATTTTTTTATTCAATAATAAAAAGGTGTTAAGACAAGTAAGATTTCTCGGACCCCCCCTCCCCCTTCTTACGTAAGATTTTATCTAGTTTTGGAATGGGATTAAGTGCATTAATATTACAAGGATATTTTTGAAATAATTTTTATTTTTACTTACAATCTCATGTTTATACTATTAAATATTACGTAAGAATGTCTTTAACCCCCCTCCCCCCGAAGTAAGGACATGTAGAAATTTTGAGAACGGGGGGGTTCTCGAGATCCTTAGTAATTAATTAATGGCCCCTTAGACTCGATATTGTATCCATTGCAGGCGTTCGTGGAAAGCTTGACAGTGTGAATCGAGCCGAGAAGCGCGCAGCGCGTTCGTCCGGAGACGTTCTTGAAGCAGAATTAGCGCGCGTGCACGCAATGCTGGCGCACAATTCTAAGGTTTATAAGGTTTTCATCTATACAATGCACTTATTATTTTATAAACATTTTATTATTCCAAAATCTTGTTATTTATTTCAACAGTTTTAAAATTCTTATTCAGTATTTTTTTCTTGACTTTTTAAAGTAATTTTAGGTGAATTTGTTTTTTAGGATTTTTTAGTAAACTAAATAAAACCTTTTCTTATTTTTTTTTATAACTGCACTATACTTTTTGCAACTTGTTAACATAAATTATTATTTTAAAGTTTGTCATTAATAATACCAGGAAATAATTTATATACCTATTCATTATCGTTTATATACTCTTTCAAGGGAAATGAAAATATCTCAGCACTTCGTTAAACTTTAAGACAAGATATAACAAATACAACATACAATAAAGAGTTAAATAAATATATTTTTTCCATAAAAAATAATTTGGAAATTCATGATTTTTAATATAGGATGACATTAAATAGGGCTATACTCTTTGTAAGTAGCATAAAGCAAAGCAAAAGCAGCTTAACAACCCTTAATTGTCCTAGCTAGGCTCTGGGTCTCCTCTCATAATGTGACGGGTACATGCCATAGCCTACTACGCTGGCCAAGTGCGGATTGTTAGACTTCACACACCTTTAAGAACCCTACGGAGAACTCTCAGGTGTGCAGGTTTCCTCACGATGTTTTCCTTCACCGAAGCAAATGATATATTTAACTTTTAATACGCACATAATATTTGAAAATTAGAGGTGCGTTCCAGGATTTCAACTCGGGCCCCTACGTTCGGGAGACCACGTTGTAACCGCTAGACTATCATTAGCTACACTCCCATTCACTACAAGTAGCATAACGTTACTTTATACTCGTACTTCCGAAATTTATGTAAAGGTTATGCAAGCTTACATGTGTAATTGTCTATCAGAAACTGGAGCAGACGGTGGCTGACAACGCGCGGCTGGAGCGCGAGCTGCAGCAGCTACGACGCGCGCTGCAGGCCCGCCGCGCCGCGCCGCAGCACGCCATGGCGCATCCCGCGCACGCTACTGCTATGTTGGAGGATGGTGAGTTCTTCATCTATCCTTGTAGACTTGAGTCAATAGGCTTGATGACAGTAAGTAAAAATCACTAAAATTATGTATTAATATGTACGAGCGAAAAAATATGTACCAGCGAGATTATTAATATTTTGATAAAATAAAACTACAAAATACGGCAAGCCGCTATGATATCTTCAACGTCAATCGGAGCGAATTACGTCACGCCTGAGTGAACAAACAATTATGACAATACTGACAATAACATCTTGTCTATTATTCTACTCAGGCGTGACGTCACAAGCGACGCCATGACACTTTGAAGTGTTTTGGTGCGAATTTTAAAGTTATAAATTAAAGTGTATATATTTTATACTAAACTTTATATGATATACGTTGTAATTATAATATATTTCCCAACAATATAGAACAGTATTTTAAAATCTGTCATCATGCCTATTGTTTGCACTTAGTACAAAGTACGAAAACTGTCCACGGAAATATCGTCGTTGCACTTGTTTTACCTATTGCCTATTTTTCATTATGCAGCGTGCATGAGATTGTTAAATGAAGGGCTGTGGATAGTAGGCAGTAGGACAGGACAGTAGGTAAATCTTATGTCCTTGCTATACCTGCGTCGTAACACGTTAAGAATACACACAGTACACTGGTGTGGACAACAGTTAGCATGTTTGAAAGGGCGTGGCCGTGTTAATAACATCTATGACAATTGCAAATAGGTGTCAAGCCAACGTTGAACCTTCCCAGATTCCCATTGAAATGATTAAAAATTTTCTGTTAGCAATTAACTATAATAGTAATTTCATTATTATTCAATTGCAGAGGTGTCTCGAGTTCAGCAGTTGGTATCAGCATTGCAGCGTCAGCGACAGGAACTGAGCCGAGCTGTCAGACACCTAACGCAGCAGTCGCAGGCTTTGCAAATAACTCACGACTCTGGTAAGCCTTAATTTTATGTCACTTTGCTGTAGACAATTAATTCATTGCCATTCCGAACTTCTTCCTATATTTTAAAAATTGCATTGATATTTAAAAATGTTTTATAATATTTTACAGGAAAAAGACGTCCCATGTCGTCCTGGCAAGAAACCAACTTAGATACAGGTCATACCATAGACCACGGATACGCAGACTATGATTACGACATGACAGGACAGGTGTTGCCACCGGGACATTATGGCCAGTCGAATGTGGAGACGCCTCTATATGTGGACACAAGAGGAACTGGTGCTGATATCACTTCACCTCTAACAAGCGAAGATATGCAACATTCAGCCTTCGGTATTACCAATTTTTATTTTAAAAAATATACCATAATAGCTATACTTAGTAATTTTTAATTCTTCGTATGTTTGGGATTGATGATCCATGAACAGTTGAAATTAGATTGAATCTTTAATTTTTCAGGTAACTTGTCTAATGTAGAAAAACAGGAGATCAAAACTGTGCGCATTGTAAAACGAGAAAGCGAGCGACGTCAAAGAGATAGGGAGCGTTCATTACAACCGATGACCGATTGGACGACTAATAATATTACGGCAAACATTGATCAATTCTTGGAGGAAGAATTAGTTCAACCCACTAATTATGCTCGGGCCTCATCAGTGCCCCGAACAGACTTCAGCAAATTCGAAGAATATTACTCAAAACCCCAACCTCCGGAAAATCCGAATTACTTGCGATTGAGCGACAAAAACTTAGATCTCAGTCCAAAATATCCTTCCAGTCCATCGCTCTCTAACTATGATTTCTCGCGTGACATTTCTTCACTGAGCAGCAGTTACCATAAGAGCTATGATCGGTCTGGATATGATAAATCTATCTCCTTGTCGAATCAGTATTTGAACAGCCCCACCGATAGTTCTAGAACTTTGACTAATGACCCGATATCTAAAACTAGTAGCATTGCAAGCCTAACTCGATCTCATATGGAGTTGTCACCAATATTTAGAAGCGAAGCTGCCAAGCAGATTATAACGGAAATGTCAGGAGACGGAGCGAAAAACGGTTCTTTGCACAGGAGACAAGTTCCGAAGGAAAAAAGAAGACATTACACCGCTCCACATCATCTGAGCGCGAAAACTCTTAATGAAATACCTAAGGAAGCTTACAATCAAGATGTAAGCGATTTTACTCAATCAAATAAAAATATACTATTTTCAGTTACATGAAAATCAAAAGAATTACGAATAGAGTGAAAAACACTAAAGATGTACAAATATCTGTGCTTTATTGACTGAAAGCTTCTTGGATTATTTTTCAGGCGATGGGTCGATCTCTAGACGATGCTGATATGGAGCGTGCATTACGCGGCGCGGCGCCCGATGTAGTGCGTTCAGCGCTGCCGCCACGAAGACCGGATTCCATCGATCAATTACTAGCCGCCCCGCAGAAAATTGTTATCCCAGAGAGATATATTCCGGAAAAGGTTCGCATTCATTTAAAAATATACTTGGCACTAACTGTTCATTCAAATAAATTATTTCTTATATTATATTGTTTTTCCATAGCCCCCTGAACTCTCTCCAGAGGAACAACAGAAGAGACAGGAGAAAGTCGAGTCTATCAAGAAAATGCTTACAAGCTCTTCCTCAGATCCAAGCAAGGTGAGTTAATTATTATGTATCGTTATTAAAATGCTTTAAAAATATTTCTACAAAAAGACAGTCATTTTTAATTTTCATTAAGTTAAAAAATGAAATGTTTTTTCGTGTCGAGATAAATTATAAAACTTTCTAACTAAAATTTCTAACAAGAGTTAGCGGAGTTTTTCTAAGCTATTCAAACGATATTGGTGAAATTATGATTTGTTATGTAACTATAGTACCCAGGCTGAAAGTGTCTTCTACGGCACGTAGCCAGTCCCCAAAACGTAAAAAAATTTCACGCAACCAATCGCCGGCACTGATCCAATCCAACTTTGCATAACTTTGTTGATCCCTCATGTTCAACAATAAAGAATAGGGCTAAATCGTGTCATTTTCATTTATCAATACATTATTCATCTTCTTAAAATCGATTAGAAAACTATGTCATATCTGTATGCACACCTTAACTCTTTCATACCCACTGCATCTTGAACTAGAACTGCTTTCATTGTTGTTTTGTATGATCCACTTCATTTATCATACTGCATGGCCTATTACTGAATTCTATATCAGATCATTTCATATTCTATTATAAAATATCGTAAAACTATAAATATTGTTAATAGTACCTAGTGTTTGTAGATTTAAATTACTTCTTGTAAATTAATAATATTAATATGCAACGGAAACAGCAGAAGTTGTATACACATTTTGAGTATTGTCGTTGTAGCTGAGGTACAAAAATCTACAAACACTACTTTAATATTGCTTGAAATAGCAGCTTCGAATGTTGGCTGTAAATATGTAAAGAACACAGTCATACGTGTGCTTAACAATAGAGCCCAGACGGTCAAGAAAAGCGGCAGCGCGAGCACTTGCTCCAGATGAACCAGATACTCGCCAAACAAGTCACCGAGATGAGCAAAATCATAGCTGGTAAGACTCTGAGCCTGATCTAGTTCGCTAGTATATTTCGTATGAATGTTTAGTTTGATTTGCATGATGTATCAAATCTCTTCATCAAAACTGTTATTGTCATACTAAACATGTCTTACCGTAATGGACACTAAAATTCTCTTCTAAGTTTTGTGATTCTTTTCCATATTTTTCTATCAAAGATTTATTATCTCAGTTTAACTTGATTAAGTTAATAGTTTTTGTTTTCAATTTTGATACAAATTATAACATGATTTGATGCATCTCTTGCAGATATTTGGATCCTTAAACCTTTTCTTGCTAGTCTTAACTTCACTTTTATTAGCAGCATTTCCTACATTGTTAATTTCCCCTTTGTTTATACAGTTTAGTGCACTTTTGACCAGTAGTTCAATAGAACAGTCTAGTTACATTTTTGTTGCACTGAAATAAATTCAAATGATAATAAAATTTAGAAGGATTTTTAATTTGCTATTGACAAATTGTCAAAAAGTGCAAAAAACGCCTGTTTGTTTATTATTTTGTTCAATGAGTTGTGTTTGTGACTTTGTGTTGTGCACACATAGGATGTCTCCCTGTAAAAAAATGTTAAAAGAGTTGTCAATTATTATTTCCGTATTGAAAACAATGTTATCGTCTACAACTCTTCCGACATCTTTTTTGTGACTAACTATCACGTGTGACCACGCATGTAACAATAATGCTTGAAGTCGTTTGTCCCTTTTCTGCAGGAACCAACACTGAGCAAGGGTCGTCTACGAATAACTGAATGGCTAATTACTTATACACATCGTACATATGTATTTCTCTTAGTATTCACAAGCTGACCATAGCAACTTCACGACAATCCCTAGTCCTAACTGAATCAACTTTTATGGTGTTATAAACACTGTCTAGAACATACCGCTAGATGTCACAATACCTAAGCCTACTCAGTAATTAGCTAAGCGGCGACCCTAGGCGTCTTCAATGAAGTGTGTTGCAGCATGATTTGGTTTTATGCATTTTGTTGTGAGTAGCACTTATTTTTATTGTTGTTTTGTTATGTATTGCATTTTTAAATTATTATTTTTAATTGTGCATTATAATTTTTCTTTATAATAAGCTGATGTTTATGATTTCTATAATAAAAACAAATTTTAAAATATTGTATTGTGTGTTGCCAGTCAAAGCACTAGAAGAGTTGCCGCAACAAAACAACATGGAAGATTACGACGACCGCTCCCCTGACGTCGAGCTACCTATTTATCAACAACGAGATAATTTCTTCACTTGAACTGCCATAAAGCATATTGAATGAACTGATATTACAATAATATTCACTATCATACAATAATTAACTAGCTGATTTGATTCACCATTAGCAAGCAATGCGCCATCTTTTTTTTAAATCTTTTTTCTAAAGCTTACATCACTACTTATCATCAAGTGGGATTAGGATTTATAATCAGTAAAATCATTATTTGGACAAATAAACTTATAACCGATATTATAAATAACTCGTATGTGCTATTTGTACTGTTACAAATTTTATCGAATCATTGCGGTTCGGCAATATCATTGCTATAGTTACGTACATTCTAATCAGTGCCATTTTCGAGCTTTTCTTGTTTGTACCCTTTGTCTACTCGATTAGACGTTGTCCCATTTCTGATTGTCTTTGCCTCCAAAATGCTGTTAATCCAATAAGTACTAAAATATCTTTTCATTTCATCTCTTTTGCTTATAAAGGCATGTATGTAGATTTGCGGACCTCCAATGAATTGGTACGCCATGAATATCGTTATTATTATGATTATCAATAATATTATCATTATTGTGAGTAACGAAATAGCATATATCACTGGTATCAATGTAATGAATGCTGCCAACAACAAAATATATTGCCCCAATTGAATTAAAGACATAACATATAACATGTTACTTTTTGAGTTCTAACCACGGACGTAAAAAAAGAACGGACGTAACCTTGTCTAATCGGGAGTGAAACATAGCAAACTTGTACGAATAGAGAGTTGGTATTACTATGGGTGCTTCACTGAATTTATTGTTGGGATTACGTCCGTCTTTTTTTTACGTCCGTGGTTCTAACATTCACAAATAAAATGTTGAAGAACTGATTTTACTTTTACTTTTTTAAGGCTTAATGAATATTAGGAGTAAACATTAATATGAAGAAGTTGTATGATAGTATTATATTGGGCCATAAAAATAATTTTAGATGGACACAGTTATACATTGATAAAAATTTGCCATATTTGATGTATTATTATAAATTAGGCATATTAGGCAAAAATAATTAGTATTATGCCGATTTTTTCATACTTCTACATATGGTTGTACTTACATATCTACTTAATAATTTTGTTAATAAATAAATAAATAAATATCGTAGCTATAGATTTGGTATTCATCTGTGTTAACTTAATAACAATATTAAAAGTTTTGATTTTATTGAAACCGAAAAAATACGCTATTGTCGAAATTCACATTTTTTATTCACTTAAAATATTTATTTTGAAGACGATCATAATGGTGAAATACATTTTTTGCTTTCCAATTTGAATATTCAAGCTCTTGACAAAGTTAATTTGAATAATCAAATAAATCAATCAATTAAACAAAGTTAACTTTGTTCAAGTGTATATCTTGCTTTGTACATAGTTATAATAGGCCGTTCTTTATAACCATTTGTTACGTTTTTGTTGCTCAATTAAAAACATTCCCGAATGTTGTTTCATAAAATGTAACTTATGAAAATATGATTATAATTTTAAAATAATAGGCCAGTTATAACATAATAACGATGTTGTCTCCTGTCAAGATTTTTTCTTTTATAAATAATGTTGTATATTAATAATCACAAGTGTTATTACAATAGTGCTTTATTAGAAACGTATATCGTTTTAAATCATTGTGTTTTAGACATTTATATTGAAAATGATTTCAAAATGTGATGGAATATTTTCTGTATTAAGTTACCAAGCTACCTTCAAAAATTTTTAATAACTTAATGATAAAGCACTATTGTATAATTTTTTTAATATGACTTTGCCATTTTTAAATAACGTAGACGTTACAAGAAGCACACGACTAACTGTACAATACATTATGATTAATTTTCTAACGAATTAAAATGCGTTTTAGTATTATTTCGTTTAATTTGTATTATAATTTTTGTTTGATAACTTGTAAATTAAGTCATGTTTGTTTGTTGTTAAAATAATTATTTGTACAAAATATATATAAAATGCACATTTTTACATAGTTTTGTCAATTTGTAGGTACAAATAATGTAGTTCTTCTTATGAATAAACTGTTTATACTGACTTTTATGTAGACTGGACTGGATGCTTCACGGTGTACACCTGAAAGCAACGAATTGATAACATTTGTGATATATCTATTCTTAAAATTAAATGTCTCCTTACTTCAGTTCTAGTTTTCTTCGTTTAAATGTTTGATGTGGTAGGTATAGGGTAGTATTGATGCTCTTTGCCTATAAAAAGCTTTAATATGAAATCGCTATAAGACATGAGATGAATTTTGTACTTTTTGTTGTTAATATGTAATGAAACAAAACAATGATTAATGTTTTTCCTACCTATGTAGCGTATTATTATTATTTAAGGGAATCGTATAACTCGATGTTCATCGTATGCCATACTGCCGTATTCTTTCATTGAAGTATTATTTTTCTTTTTAGATTTTGTGAGTTTTTTGACCTTGTAGAAATTGAGAATAACATTATGACTATTGTAAACAAGAATATTTCCATTTCTGTTCCTTGTGTAAAGAAAACCGTCTCATAGAAAACGTTGAAATTATTTTTGCATTTTATAAAATATGCAATTTTTTACAATTTATCTCATTTAGCTTTGACGCCATAAATTTAATAACGCCTTAAATTTTTAAATTACAGTAGTAATATTTTATATATAACGAACTCGTAGAAAATTATATGTTTAGAAAATATATGTAAGAGTATTAAACTTATTAATATCATGACTATCAACTATGTGTACTTACTTATAACTTCAATGTGTTAACAAAATAACATTTACTAAACCAATTAAAGTAGACTTTATCTAGCTGTAAGACTATTATACATGTTTTCTATTTTTTAATTTATAATTTTCTAGAAACTATAGACTGAATTACTTTTTGCCTTATATCTGCCATTAGCGGATTCCTACACTTACTTATTACCCTTGTATAGTCAATTATGTACTTACCTGTCCTAAATATAAATTATATTATGAATTGTTTTATATACTTTGTTTTATAAATCCAAAAACCTATGTAGAGATTTCTGTATCTATCTTTATAGTAAATATGTATACCTAACGTTTGCTTTGTATTGATACAGATTTGTAATGTAACAAGATATTTGAATGTCAATTTTCGTACTTCGAAACATTTAAACGTCGAATAATTTATTTTATAACTACACCAAATTAGTGAAAATTGCATTGGAAAATATTAGAAGAATCAGTTACCTTAATTATAAATAACAATAATAATGTTATTTTACAACGGAATAAGTGTTTAAAAATGTAATTTTTCATCACAAATAATTATCTAAAAACAATGATCTAATTGAATCAAATATTATGTCTTTGCTTTCTATTGTGTTTGAGTGAAATAGAAATAACTAAATAAATCTTTAGTATTTTTGTCTACGTTAAAAATTGTATCGGAATGCGAAAATTACGAGCAGAAACAAAATTGTAGCAGGTTATCTCACAGTGTTATTAATTAAAAATAATGGATAAGTATGTTTATAATGAATAGTCAATTGTAATCGATTTTGATGGTATACGTAGGTACTATTAGATATCCTTACTAGGTATTTAAACCTATATTTGAAAACTATCGAACTTGATATTCGAGCTTCACTCAAGTTTAAATCTGTCCCCATATTACCTATGTATGTATATGCAGGTCCTACACAAATGTTAACTTATGCCTTTGATGAGTTGTTGCGTAAATACCTACAGGGAATTGTGCATATAATTTATTTGATATTTTATAATTCTATCCTTTATACACGGCAAACCTTGTAATTATAGTAATGTGTATGTTGTTCACAAAGAAAACAAATAAAACGTGCTATATCAACAATGTATTGTTGTTTTTTTCTAGTTTCATACCTTTTCTACATCATAAATTGGTGTAGAAGGTCCTCTTTAGTTGCAACGGAAAATAGATTTCTTCTTAGCTTTTGAAATCCAATTTGAAAGCTGTAATACGGCATGCATAAACAATATTTATTACAATAAAAATATTATATAACTTGTAAATACAAAAATCAGCATTTCGAATTCTTTAGCTACCGGATAAAAGAAAAATATTTTTCACATACACACACATTTAGTTTGGAATATACCTACAAGATATTCCTTGTATTCAGGTAAAAAGTAGCGTAACATCGGAAAACCACTCATTGGGGAAATTTTCTGATGACCATTACTAAAATCGTAGAAGATAATTAGAGTATTATGACCGTATTTTAAATAGTCAATAGTCCATTACGCCAAAAAGTCCCGTCTGATTATCATAAGCAGACTTGAGAAATATATATTCGTGCAATCAATTATTGTGATATAGTGTGTCCAGCAACCAACTAGAGATAATTCAAGACCATGTGAAATATACCTAATTCTATTGACAAAAATACCCAAATGTGGGGGTCTAGCTATCTTTTTTTTTTAATGTAGCACGTAGCTACGCAAGTTATATGGACACTCGCGTAAGGCTCATATTCAAACAGCAATAAGTCACTAGTCTTGCAACAGAACAATGATTTTAATGTCGTTTTGTACATAACTTGCCTACATTGAGTACATATCATAATTTTTTAATGACCTTTGTAACTTGAAATTTCATCCAATCTTTTTTGTAATGAATAGATGGTATTATTTCCTTTCAAATAATACATTTTTCACATCTATGGGACTTTTAAGTCCAGAGAAATCGAAGTCTTTCGGCTGAGTCGTCTAACATAATAAAAAAAATTAAAACGTTGGCCATTCCAAAAGAAAGAGGGCTAGACCCCCACATGTGGGTATTATTGTCGATAAAGTTAGGTATATTTCATGCCCTTAAATTATCACTAGTTGGTTGTTAGACACCCTGTATATAATTTTACATAACAAATAATAAATAATGAGAGAAAAAATACACGGAATTCATAACTGAATAAGATATGAGCTGGTAGGTAAATTAATATTCAAGTCCCAAATTTCGAGGTTACATGTGGTGGTCATGAAAAACAAACAACAAGCACTACTTGGTTAGCTACCATCATTGAAGTATAATGTCATAGAATAGACATCTCGAACAAAATGTGTGTCCCGCCGGGAGGTTCTAGTTTCAAAATAGAGCCCCCGTTGTCCTTTCATAATCGATCGAATTCATTGAAAATTGAAGCCGACAGACGACGCCGCGGCGCCAATTCATTGGGACATACATTGTGTTCGTGGTGTCGGTTCTATATGCTAGTAATAATACTTCAATGGCTATCATCCATTGATTGAGTGAGCTGCCGAAAGACTCGTCGTGTTTTGGCTGAGGACTCGAGAGCCAGTACTTTTTTTCTTTTTTCTCTCTTCTTTCGTAGCCGGCAACGCATCGATGGCGTCATCCATGGGCGACGGTGACCATTTATCATAGGGTGGCTCATCTGTTCGTATATCGGCGGAAGAAATCGAATTTAAAAATATTTTAATAGGAGGAAATCAAATTTCCATAAATTCACGATGGTTTGCTTGAAGATTATTTCCTGGAATGCTACAAAGTACAATGTCCTATTGAAAGACAGAATAACGTAAAATTGTAGTCTCCATCGCTCCCATGGGTGATTTACATTATTTGCTGTCTTGGACAAATATTCTTGACCGTAAAAAAACTAAAAATAATGACAGAAATAAGCGTCGCGTGACGGAGCAAATGCTCTTGTCGCGGGCGAGTCTCGCTGACGTATGCGCCTACGCATAATATAACCAGCATTTAACCCATGAAACAGTTCAACGAAGCCGAAATCGGCAAGGAACTATATAACCGCGCGGCACGGCTGTTACATCACATTTGCACAAAAGCAGCCGCCCGGCACCCCGAAAGTGAGTATTTTGCACTTTCTTGAAAATGTAAACCCACTACCCTATCTGCTATCAGTTTAAGTGCGATAACTTGTCCAGTTTGTAATTATTTTGCGTCGATATCCCAATAGGTGAGAGCGTTTATTTATCATCAGGTCGTCTGCTCTTTTACTAACAAAAAACAAAACGACAAAGCTATTTAGTTTCTTTTTGGTTTCGTAGTAAGTACTGAAAACGTCTGGAAATATTAAATAATTAACTTTATATTACAATAAATCAATAAAAGCGTGTAACATCCCACCCACTTCCCCACTGACTACTCATCGTTCTTTAGGTGATTCAGCACATCCATTCGATTATTAGCTACATACCTATTTGCAAATTATACATATCTACTTATATAAAGAAATTATAAATTACATTGCGTTTTAAAACGTGATCTCCAGGTTTCCGGGATTCTAAGAAAATAGCAGCAATAAAAGCAGCTTATGTAGGAAATATTTTTGATTCTTTTTCTTTACAGGTCCAAATGCGAGTTCTACTGCTAACGTTGGCTGTCCTAGCAGTCGCATTTACTTCAGTTCAGTGTAAGATATTAAATCATAAATTCAACTTCCATTTGGACGAAACTGGTGCGTGGTTCAAAGTGCACTACACTAAGAATAGGGAAGGTTGGCTTGGACTCAGGGTCAGGAGTTACACTTACTTGAGCCTCTTTTACCCCAATACCGCGGATTAAATCTCTGTTTGCACCTAATGGTAATTTGTCACTGGTGCAAATTGGTACCTATCTTTACAACCAGGGATTAATGATGACCTATGCGATGTCAGCCGACTCAAAAGCGTATCAAACTCTAGAACGTATCCGAACGTGTGTATCCGATAGACTAACAACAACAATATAAACATTTTAACGTCAATTTTAAGATCGCTGCGTCTTGTATTTGCTGTATTGGAGATTATAGGGTTAGTACACCACAAATCTGCATTGGAGCAGTAGGACAAAGAAGGATCTAAGGAAATACCTTTACCTCACAATGAGCCTCTGTCTTATTTTGTAATTTGCAGTCTTCTTTGAGTTTCGTTGTAGAACTTGTAAACGTCCATAGCATGTCTTAGCAGTTCATGCATGGCCTGCGCATAGGGTTGCCAGATGGCAAGACTGAAATATCTGGACAAAACTTCAAAAAGTCGGGACGTGTCGGGACAAAAAATTTTTTTTTGGAAATAGCCGGCAGAGCTGACGACGAAAAATACGGCTAGAGCGCGTGCGGCAAACGCGTTCTGTTGAATCGAGTGAATTGTCGGAACAATCCAGACGAATCCCGACCATCTGGCAACCCTAGCTGCGCATTGCGCAATACTGAATTTGCTTATATGTTTATTGTTTCCATTGACATTCACACACTCACAATAGCTTTTGTCTCAACAGCGGACAGTGGTCGTGTAGTATGCTACTACAGCAGCTGGGCAGTGTACCGGCCCGATGTAGGCAGCTATCCCATCGACAATATCCCTGCTAATTTGTGCACTCACGTTGTCTACGCGTTTGTTGGAATCACATATGACACTAACAAAATACTTGTCTTTGATTATGATGTAAGTTCAGTCCCCACGGGCATACAGTATCTAGTACCTTTCACGTAAGTGCGTTTCTCGTAAGAGTTTCATGTTTCACTGGCATACCGTATAGTACATACAGTAACGTAGGTACATACCTGCAGCCGGGAGTACCAGAGTCTGTCAGTGTGCCTAAGGTTGTTGGTCAGATATAATGCTGGCATAATTCCACTTCGCATTACCTACTAACTAAAAGCCGAAACCGACAGAAAAATCACCTGGCAAATGTTCATCGTCACCCATGGACATCAGCAACACCAAGTACCTCACTGATGCATTGCCGGCCAAGAAAGAAGTGAGAAAAAGAAATAACTGGCTCATAATTCAATAACCGGAAAACGTGAAGTTGTTTGGCGGCTGACTCGCGCTAAAGGCAGCTTAGTCCAGACAGGCTTACCGGACAAAACCTACTAGTGATGAGGTCTATCAGCCTTTTTTGATGACTAATTTTAAATTTTTACTCAGATGGAAATAGAACACACTGGATTCAAGAACTTTACCTCGCTTCGATCGCAGTATCCTGACGTTAAATACATGCTTGGTATTGGAGGTTGGGGCGACGGCGGACTTACGTACTCTCATATGGTTTCTGATGCTGGTACAAGAGCCAACTTCACAAAGAGCGTCGTATGTGAGTAATACTGTGGATTAATTTTACAGCCAAGTAAATGGCGGTTTGTAGAAATATTCACTGATCAAATTTTTTTTTATTACGTTCAATAAAGTTTAAATTAATAAATAATTCGCAATTATTGCATTAATACGGTATGGCACAATCAACTCAACTTCAAGATCGTTGTAATGTGTTACTAATTTCCAATAACTACTCTATTTGATTATTTTAAAAAAATTCTAGAAATCCACAGCATCTTAAATTGGTTTGTGTTTAGTAATTCTTATTTCTTCCACTTCTATTTTTAAAAAAGATTTCTTGAATGATTTCGGATTCGATGGTATCGATTTGGACTGGGAGTACCCTGGAGCAGAGGACCGAGATGGCACCGCTGCTGATAAGGACAATTTCCTGTCTCTTGTACAGGAGCTAAGGACAGCCTTTGATGAAGAAGGAAAGAACTGGGAGCTGACTGTCTCTATGCCGTTAAGTGAAAATAGACTCAAGCCAGGGTTCCGCATCCCTGAGCTATGCCAGTAAGATAGAGTTTTATTTTTTAAACCATGAATTGTTAACAAAAAACAGATGACCTACTTGATGGTAAGAGATCACCGTCATCTATTGACATGAAAAACAGCAAGTCAGTCGCCAATGCTATACCGGTTCTAAAGAACAACTCGAATCGTTTAAGATTGATAAAGTGGTCGCAGTAATTGAAAAAAAAAGCGTTCACACCCGTACGAAATTCCTATTTTGTTTCTACCACTCACTGTTTAAAATTTTTGTTTTCAGAATACTCGATGCTGTTTACGTAAGTGCGTATGATCTACGTGGTTACTGGGATGGATTTGTAGATGTTCAGTCTCCGCTTTACGGTCGACCTGATGATGTAACTGGTTATGAGAACCTCAATTTGGTAAATAACTGGAAATTTAATATTCTAGGTAGAACAATCAATTTCTGGATGATACTAAATATAAAGTATTAAAATTTTCAGGACAGTGGTCTTAAACTTTTAGAACAAATGGGATGCCCAGCTAATAAATTAGTTGTGGGCATTCCATTCTACGGACGAACTTATTCCCTCAATGAGAACAGTACCTCCTACGAAATAGGGACCAAAATCAACGTGACTGCAGGTGGAGGAGACGCCGGAGTATACACTACTGAAGTAAGCGCCCTGGCTTACTATGAGGTATGTTTCGTCTTCCAACGATTTAATCTTTGATACATTGTGAAACAAGTAATTTTTAAGTCCAGACCCAAATCGTGTTTCATCCGACAAACAGCAAATGGTACTGTGGAGAAAGTCTCCCGTTGGAGAGCACTGGGCTCTTTACAACGAATTTTGATCCCGACGATACTCTTGGATGGTTGCGTATTGAATTTCTACCCGCTCGAATAGTTACCAGGGTGATTAGAATCAACCGTCTTTAGGTTGCGGTTTCCGATATTCAATGATGATTTCTGGCGCAAGTGACTTTCATGGGCAGTGACGACCACTTTCTATCAGTCGTTTAGGTACCAGCCATTCACATATAAAAGTTATTCTTTAAATTTTCCCCTAATTGGACTATTTGTTTCTATCTAGATTTGCAGTTTAATAGACGCGAAAGATTCAGGCTGGACCAAGAACTGGGCGGAGTATGGAATGTGTCCGTATGCATACAAAGGAACAGAGTGGATTGGGTATGAAAACAAGACAAGCGTGGAGGCCAAGATGAACTGGATCAAGCAGAGGGGTTATCAAGGAGCTATGGTGTGGTCTATTGACTTGGACGATTTCCGCGGTCTTTGTGGTGAAAATAATCCTCTTTTAAATGTGGTATATCAACACATGAGCAATTACACTGTGCCAACACCGACAACCACCATTCTACGTAGGTACGTAAACCTCTTTCCTTTTCCTTCCTCGACAGATGTTTTTAGGGTTCCGTTGCCAAATGGCAAAAAACGGAACCCTTATAGATTCGTCATGTCTGTCTGTCTGTCTGTCTGTCCGTCCGTATGTCACAGCCACTTTTTTCCGAAAGTATAAGAACTATACTGTTGAAACTTGGTAAGTAGATGTATTCTGTGAACCGCATTAAGATTTTTACATAAAAATAGAAAAAAAAAATTTTTGGGGGCTCCCCATACTTAGAACTGAAACTCAACATTTTTTTTTCATCAAACCCATGGGGGTATCTATGGATAGGTCTTCAAAAACGATATTGAGGTTATATCATTTTTTTCTAAACTGAATAGTTTGCGCGAGAGACACTTCCAAAGTGGTAAAATGTGTGTCCCCCCCCCCTTTAACTTCTAAAATAAGAGAATGATAAAACGAAAAAAAAAATATGATGTACTTTACCATGCAAACTTCTACTTAAAATTGGTTTGAACGAGATCTAGTAAGTAGTTTTTTTTTTAATACATCATAAATCATAAACCGCAATTTACCTCGATCTTCGATCGATCTCGAACGAACTACAAGAACTTTTATATTATGTTACTTGCTGTTACGGAACCCTTCATGGGCGAGTCCGACTCGCATTTGGCCGCTTATTTTTTACTTCATTCGTCATGACTATGACTATTACTAATCACATGTGTGTATCTTTACTATCTTTAATATTTAGGTAAATATTTATTTATTTTTAGGTAACTGAGCCATGAAGAAATTGGGCGATGACACTGATGACGTTATGAACTTATGAAGATAGAGACGATTGACTTCGAAAAGATAAATAATTTTTAAAATAAATGTGTTATTTTCCATTTCATTTTCCGCAGTCATAATATGGATTTTTCTTATTTGGCAATATTTTATTGATTTAAAAATACAGTAAATCCTTCATTTTTTTATGGAAATGGCCGGCAAACGAGCTGACGATGCACCTGATGGTAAGTGGCTATCGTCGTCCATGGACATCAGCAACACCAAAGGCATCATTGATGCGTTGCCAGCCAAGAAAGAGAGAAGAAAAAATAAGA
The DNA here is from genome assembly GCA_951805285.1 of Thymelicus acteon. Lineage (NCBI taxonomy): Eukaryota > Metazoa > Arthropoda > Insecta > Lepidoptera > Hesperiidae > Thymelicus > Thymelicus acteon. The sequence continues at coordinate 7,564,533 of OX638233.1, forward strand.
AAAGACTAGCTCTCAAGCCCCCAGCCGGAACACGACGGGTCGTTTGGCGGCTGACTCATGCTCAAGGGTAGTAGCTATTCAGGCGAACTCCATGGAGAAATAATAGTAATAGTGGTATTAAATAACAATTAAAATCAATATTACCAATAATAATATAATCCCTCGATGGGTCCTACCACCAGTACCACCCATCCAGCGTGGGATTGGGATTGGGGTTCTAAGCCGCTCTAATACGGCTAATTGCTCATTACATTTTTAGGGTTCCGTAGCCAAATGGCAAAAAACGGAACACTTATAAATTCTTCATGTCTTTCTGTCTGTCTGTCTGTCTGTCTGTCTGTCTGTCTGTCCGTCCGTATGTCACAGCCACTTTTCTCCGAAACTATAAAAACTATACTGTTGAAACTTGGTCAGTAGATGTATTCTGTAAACCGCGTTAAGATTTTCATACAAAAATAGAAAAAAAAACAATAAATTTTGGGGGTTCCCCATAGAACATAGAACTGAAACTCAAAAAAAATTTTTTCATCAAACCCATACGTGTGGGGTATCTGTAGATAGGTCTTCAAAAATAATATTGAGGTTTCTAATATCATTTTTTTCTAAATTGAATAGTTTGCGCGAGAGACACTTCCAAAGTGGTAAAATGTGTGTCCCTGTAATTTCTAAACTAAGAGAATGATAAAACTAAAAAAATATATGATGTGCAATACCATGCAAACTTCCAACGAAAATTGATTTGAACGAGATCTAGTAAGTAGTTTTTTTTTAATACGTCAAAAATCGTAAACCGCAAAAAACATCGATCAAAGTTACAACGAACTACAAGAACTTTTATATTATGTTACTTGCTGCTACGGAACCCTTCATGGGCGAGTCCGACTCGCACTTGGCCGCTTTTTTTTATTTCTTCAATAACCATTTGTATGAATATCGGTGGCTGCCATATCCTGGCCTAAAACCTGAAATGGATTAAAATTGTGTAATTCATAACTCTCTAATTAATTGAAATAACACTGAGTAAGTAGATAACTAGATTTTAATAGATAGAAACTGGAAATGGACATAAAACAGGCAATGGCGCGTCCTCGAGGATTTTTTTTGGGATTATTATTAAAAAACTATCAATCCATCTTAGGTTTTTACTCTGAATTTTTCAATAGTTAGATACATTGACTTAGGGATTTTTCAAATTTTATTTAATCCTTTTTCGATAACTTTATCATCCATCGAGGGGTTTTTTAAAATTTTAAAATTTGATTTTACTTTATATTTTATAATAATAAATATAATAATTCATCTTAGGCATTACACTTTTTATCAATTTTGATAAAATCTATGCAACTAGCATAAATGAAACTAATGGGACAAAACCGATATAAATGAATTCAACTTTTTTGGATTATCTTTGTCTGTCTGCGCAAGTATTATGTGGAAAATCATAAATAGGTTTCGATGGTGACAAAAATTACTATTCTGAGTTATGCTGCGCCCACGATTATATTATATTCTTATTTGAGTCGTCGCGATGAAACTTTGCCTTTGACGTATCGGCGATGTTCCTCCGATGTTCGCCGAATCCCGATAATGTAGCCGATGCATTATAAACAAAAAACAACGATGATAGAGATGAGTGACCACTGACCAGTGAATACCCTGTCGGCGGCGCATGCGCATATTTTAATCGTGTTATTATAGCCGAGCTGCGCAGCCGTTCACACACGCCGTAACACAGCTCTATAAACGTAAGTATTATTTCAATTAATCTATATAAAAAAATGAATGTTGCTAAGCGCAAAGCTCGAGAATGGCTCGACCTATTCTGCTATTTTTTTTGTATGTTCCTTAAGGCACACGGAAGGTTTTAATAATAATAAAAACTTTTGACAGAACGAAGTCTGTCCGGGCAGATAGTCATTTATAAAAGTAATTGATACATTTAATTCGTTATAAAAACGTTATATAACTTTAAAAATATATTTTGTGTTGAAATAAACGATGGATATAACCTTCATATAACTGGATAAATCGAAAAAGTTTATTATCAAGGTAGTTGGTGGGTAAATAAATGTTTTTGAATTTATCTTTGTGTTTGTATATTGTACCTGACAACTTTGGACTATTTTTCATTAACTTGTGATGAGCTTTTTAAATTATAGAGATAGAATTATTATCATTGCATCTGAATAAGTAATACAGATATTATAAGGAACAGGAAATTCAATTATAAGATACCATTACAACCATAATATAAATGTGGTTTAAGGATAACCGCTACATAAAAGTTTTTATAAAGTGTAGAATTATCAATAATAATAATAAAATTATTGTGATCATTAAATAAGGAATAAGCCGGGCCCACCAACATATTTTTATCCACGACAGCAGAGACGAATCTGACCACTCACCACTCGCTGATATTTTCGTTTTTTGTCTATTTATCCATCCATCCATCCATCCATCCATCCATCCATCCATCTATCCATCCATTAGCCTTTAGAGCTCCATTGCTGGACATAGGCCTCCCGTTTGTTGCCTATTTATAATTACAATAAATTACATTATATAATATTTTAAGCTGTAATTAATAAGCTGTGATTGTAAGAAAACAGTCCTTAGCCATTAATTTTTTTAGGTCCAAATGCGAGTTCTACTATTAACGATGGCTGTCCTAGGAGTCACATTTACTTCAGTTCAGTGTAAGTACATTATACTCGTACATGCAGATAATTATACATAGAAATAGGCTTTAACTAAGTTAATGCATTTTACCACCCAAGACTACATCGTCACTTATCATCAGGTTGGATTGTAGTCAGGTATGAACTGATATAATTATTAAAAAATAATAACATATCCGCTTAGTATATCATAAAGTGATATTCAATAGTCAACAATTTTGTCTTTCCCTGAGAACCTCATCAAATCAGCGGATCATGCCAAGCCAGATAGTTTAACAGGAAAAACAACTTATTAATTTGTAGTGGTACATGCTTACTTGTATACATGCAATGAATCAAAACCGGTGTTTATTCTGCTCTGCTATAATACCTGCATTGGTTTTACAATGTATAAAATAATAAAAAATACCTAATTATAAAAAAGAAACAAAAATTAATTTTAAATACTAGTTTCCGCCCGCGGCTTTGCCAACGAAAAGTGGTTTCATAAAAGGAAGCCACAAACATATTAATGTTTGTGACTTCCTTTTTAATAGGTATACGTAAGTGGCCAAATCATCCCAGGGGAACATTCAACTTGGATAAAATCTATATCCTAATCCTGAACATGGTGTGTTCCTGTATGACAGAAAAGTCAGAACTTCCGATTGATTTTAAACCTCCGGTTCCGACTTCGGTTCCGGTTCCGATTCTGATATATCAAATCGAAAACCTCCGATTCCGATATCATCACTTCCGTTATATCCCTAGTTACTTAATCCAACAATTAGCGCGTGATTTACATACAGGCATCGGTACATCATTACAATCTTATAATATTAGTAAGATAAGAATTAATACATTTCTTAAATGTAAATTATGTGTAAAGAAATCTCAAAACACTTGAAAGAAGGAAATACATACATGGTAACGTTTTACATTCAACTTCACTATTAAGGTAAATTCTGCTTGTAGAGTTAATTTGTAATAGATTGTATTAAGTAATATCCCAAGGAAAAATAAACTATGCTAAGAATATAAACACTGATGAGCTCTTTAACAATGTATCACGACTAAATACAGAAATCAAAAAGACACAAGCCGTTTAATGATATGTAAATCCCGCAATTACTACAGGCTTTACATATAAGACATTTGTTGATTGATTTTAGGAAGAGGGTTTAAGCTAGCCAGGTGGGTAAAATTCTTTATCACCATACAAATACCGTCTGGATTAAGCAGTAGGGATCAGCCAAACTCGTGTCCTTTGGTTCAAAGGGTTCACAACGAGTAGGGGAGTTTAGATTGAACGACTTTTGCTGGGAGTCCCTTGTGCGATCGCTACTGCCCTGCGACTCGCCAACTAAATGCGCATGAGTCAAACCGTAAAGTCATGTCACCGACGACCAGTTGACAGCGCATAAAAGCTCATACTAGATTTTGTCTCAACAGTGGACAGTGGTCGAGTAGTATGCTACTACAGCAGCTGGGCAGTGTACCGGCGCGGCGTGGGCAGCTATCCCATCGAAAATATCCCTGCCAACTTATGCACTCACGTTGTCTATGCGTTTATGGGGATCAAGAACGACACGAACGAGTTACTTTTCATTGATTATGAGGTGAGGTAAATTATGCACACGTAATTAGTGTAGAGTTTAGATGCGGTAGGCTGTCCATGCTAGCTTATGCCACATCACAATATTACAACAATACGCGTTTGTGATGTTGATTCGTGGACATTTGTAGCATCTCTGTAATGTTTCTCAGCACGTCCTTTTATTTTTCATAATGTCTTAAAATTCATTATTAACGAAAATATAGATAACTAGTAACCGCCCTTGCTTTGCTTCGGTTCTTTATTTTTTACACCTTGGGTTACATTACCGGAGTTTTATTAAGGATCTCTAATTTTTTTTTTGAAAATATAATATAGCCTATGTCACCCGGGGATAGTGTAGCTTCCCAGCAGTGAAAGAATTTTTCAAATCGGTTCTGTAGTTTCGGAGCGTATTCAATGCAAACAAACAATCTAATCTTTCCTCTTTATAATATTAGTATAGATAATAGTAATTTTATTTTCCACAGAATGAAGTTGTTTATGGGCGTTTCAACAACTTCACATCTCTGCATTCTCAGTATCCTCACGTCAAGTTTATGGCTGCTGTCGGGGGCTGGGGTGAGGGGGGTGCCAAGTTCTCTAAAATGGTTTCCAAAACTGCTTCAAGAAAAAACTTTACAAAGAGCGTTGTTAGTGAGTAAGGCCCGAAAGGTTTTATATATTTGTAGATATTTTTTACCAAGGCACATGGTAATTTAATCGGTGTCGGGAATAAACAAATAAGCTGTCACGCTAATGTCCCATATCACGCATTAAAATTATTGAAACTGCCTATTGACTGAAGTTCAGAATCGTCGTAATCTGTTTCAAACTAACTACCTATCTACTGTATTGGAAGGAACTCCATAGATTTTTATGAGTAGAATGTTTGACAGATATTACCTCCTTAATAGGTATGTCTTTTTTCTGCAACTTACGATGTTTCAACAGATTTCTTGAATGACTTCGGATTCGATGGCATTGATTTGAACTGGGAGTACCCTGGAGCACAAGACCGAAATGGCACCGCTGCCGATAAGGATAACTTCCTGACCCTCGTCCAGGAATTAAGGACAGCTTTTAATGATGCTCGGAAGAACTGGGAATTGACCATCACCATGCCAATAATTGAAAGGATCCTCACGCCAGGTTACCACGTCCCTGAGTTATGCCAGTAAGATAATGTAACTCAAACTTTGTTCTTTATGTTCTGCTTTACCCTTCACATGCTTGTTTTATATTGCTTACATTGTTTTATATTGCTTAACCCTTTTGCTTTCAGATCACTCGATGCAATTTTCGTAACTGCCTACGATCTACGTGCTTTCTGGGATGGATTTGTAGATGTTCAGTCTCCGCTTTATGGTCGTCCTGATGATGTAGCTGGTTATGAGAAACTCAACTTAGTAAGGAAATAGATTGAAAGTAATAATCTTATTAAATCAATAAAGTTACTACCATAGATAAAGGACTAAAACTTTCAGGACAATGGTCTTAAACTTTTGGAAAGAATGGGATGCCCGGCGAATAAATTAGTTGTTGGAATTCCTTTCTACGGACGAACCTATACACTCAATGAGAACAATGATTCCTACGATGTGGGGACTAGTAATAACAAAACCGCAGTGCAAAGAAAACGCGAGAAATTCACTACTGAAGTAGGCATCCTGGCTTACTATGAGGTATGTTTTTTTCTTCTAATGATCTAATCTTTGATTTTTTGAAAAATTTTCTACCAAATTTTTGGGATCAATCCATGAGTCTACGTATCATATTGTACTCTGCTGAACAGCTGCTATGACGAAAGCTCACTCTTGTTGGTAGATACTGGGATTTGTACCACCAAGTTAAACCCGATGACACTCTTGTATAGCGTTAGGATATTTTTACTTAAGCTAAGTGTGGTTTTAGAGTCAATCGTGAGTGTTTCGGTTGCAGTGTAGGAGCCCCAGGGGATTCTCCGTTTTCTTCTTAACCAGCAACACGTATTTACTCTGATAAGCTGAAATCATTTGTTGAAATCGCAAATAACAATAGTGACGAAATCATGTTTACACAGATTTGCAGTTTAGTAGACGCAGAGGATTCGGGCTGGACCAAGAAATGGGCAGAGTATGGAATGTGTCCGTATGCATACAAAGGAACAGAGTGGATTGGGTATGAAAACAAGACGAGCGTGGAGGCCAAGATGAACTGGATCAAGGATCAAGGTTATCAAGGAGCTATGGTGTGGTCCATTGACATGGACGACTTCCGCGGCCTTTGTGGTGATAAGAATCCTCTTTTAAATGTGGTATATCAACACATGAGCAATTACACTGTGCCAACACCAACAGTGGTTGTTAACACGACCGATACCACTTCAGCATAATAATATGTATAATTCACTAACTTAAAGGTGTTGATTTACCACTGGTATGTTCAACCTTAAATATAAAAACAATAAATAAATATAAAGAGTGACTTTTAGTTTAAATTTAAGTTTAATACAAAATGAGAGAACTAAAGTAAAGAGATATTACAGGTTTCGGTAATTTGGTAACCGGAACTTCTATATTATGGTTTAAAGTAGCTGCGCTTAACACTTTGCTGCAAAGATCCGAGCCTAGAAATATAAGATTAATTTACATACTAATATCAGTTCAGTTCTTCGGCTTTTCATCGTTTATATCATCGTTTTATCATACTGCCTAACAGAAGGGAATTGGACAGCTATATTTTATGGTGTTCGCTTAGTAGTAATGAATGCTATACTTCCAAAGTAGATTATATCATGGAACCTATGTTCCAGGGTTGAGTTTGTAAAAATAAATCATAATATACATAATCAAAAGAGTGAGATATATAATGGTTACGTATATTGTGAGTAAGTAGTTTACAAAAATAAAATAAAAAAATTAAGATGGATGTTTTCATACACGATGGAGTTATAATAGGGCTTCCAACATTTTTGTATGGAGCCTGGCATACCTATAAGTCCGCCATTTTGAAAAAACCTCGATTCGGCGGCCAGTGATGAAACATGTGTCAATCGATAGAATAAATGATTGTGATCAAAAAGTATTTTGTGATGAAATGTCGTAAGTGGTATACTTTCTGAGATATTTGAGTTCAAAACCGTAGGAAAATAAAGCAAAAAACATCGTTTCGGCCGATATTGATAAAACATATGTCAGTCGATAGTCTAAGTGATTACGATCAAAAAGTATTCAGTGATAAAATGTCGTAAGTGATATGCTTTCTGAGATATTTGAGTTCAAAACCGTACAAAAATAAAACATTTGTAATTAATTGTCTTTTTATTTTTAGTGGATCTGTAACTGTATCAGTGTAATGCCAGATAAGAAATATTATGAATATTTAGAATAATTACTATATATATAAATATAAAATCACAATATACATTAAAACAAAATTAAATAAATACAGTTTTATTCATATTTACATATAAACATCTTATATATTAAGTAAATAAATATTTATAAATACATATACATAATATAACATCTGATTGAATACCACGGGCGACAACATTCTAATTGCTTCAGGTAGTGCTGCCGGACTTCTTGAAGGAGCTTTTGGTAGTCTATGATTTTTTGATGTCTACAAGCAAGGAGTTCCAGAACAGTATGAACTGTATTGTGAAGGAATTCCCAAAATAAGCAGTGCTATGGGTTTCCTTTAAAATAAACAGCAGAAGACACATTATTCAAAATAGCATAAAATGTTGAGAGAATTCTGAAGTTTCGCCTGTATCGAATGGGTAGCCATTTAAGTTAGAAATGGAACTGGGAAATGTGGTCATACTTACGTAAGCCGAAGATATATCTAATACAGTTATTAAGAAGGCGCTCCAATTTATTCAGAAGTTCATCTGACAAATCTGCACAACACACATCAGAATAATCAAGGTGAGGGATGACCAGTGTTTATGGCGTATTTATGGTTAAGTGTTTATGGCGATACAGCAATTGAAGTGTACCGGTCACTTTTTTCCTTACCTCAGTTACGTTATGTATTATAAAAATTAAACAAATTCGTCAAACAAACAACTTAAGGGTAAAGATAAAATCGCGGGATGGTACTGCTCATGCATAGTGTGAAAAAGAGCCTTGTCCTGTTGTTCCCATATAATGTGTGTTATATGGTTCTTGGCATGGGCTCGACATCAGGAAACATTGCCTTTATCACCAGCGGAATTTTTAGATTCAGTGATTGTCAGACATGATATAGAAAACTAAGCCAATAATGAATTTTAACTTTTGGTTTAGAGTAATTGCCAAAGCTGTAGCTGCTGGTGGCAAATAAATAAATTGTTTATAAAACAACTTAGTAGTTTGCTTTTTCTTTGCTTTTTTTTAATTCAAACCTACCCGTTATTAATAAATCAAGCACATACACATATGGCATAATAAACTTATTTTTCATTATTGACCTAATAAATTCAAAATAAGTAAATGATAATTTTTAATGCATTATTTTTGTACGGTTTTGAACTCAAATATCGCAGGAAGTATATCACTTACAACATTTCATCACTGAATACTTTTTAATCGTAATCATTTAGCCTATCGATTGACATAATTATGTTTCATCAATGTCCGCCGTAACGAAGTTTTTTTGCTTTATATTTCTACGGTTTTGAACTCCAATATCTCAGAAATTATATCACTTAAAACATTTCATCACTGAATACTTTTTAATCGTAATTATTTAGCCTATCGAATGACATAGGATTTATCAATGTCCGACGAAACGAAGTTTTTTGCTTTATTTTTCTAGTTTTGAACTCACTTATCTCAGAAAGTATATCACTTACGACATTTCATCACTGAAAACTTTTTGATCATAATTATTTAGTCTATCGATTGACACATGTTTCATCACTGGCCGCCGAATCGAGGTTTTTTCAAAATGGCGGACTTGTAGGTGTGCCAATTAGGTTGGATGCCCATGGAGTTATAAATTATGGAGTTGAATGAAGAAATTGATTGCATTTATTTCTAGTATTATTGGAACACAATAAATTATTGTCAGTAGATATGTTCTGTTATATTTGTACGAAACAATAGATTTTTTAAATATTGTAATTTTTACTACTGTCACTATTCACGGTAACCGGCGAATAGCTTATTCAGGACTCTACTTGAAGATTGTGAAACAAGCCCTAATCGTAATAATTTAAGATCTAAGATTGTTACACTTGTCATCAAGTCGATCAGGCCAGTGCTATTTCAATTAGAGTAACTAGTATAAATTAAAGAATTAAAAAAAACCCGCCTGACATCATATAAGCTATCATGATAAACCTTTTTGAAATGCTTACGATGTACTCTTTAATTTAATACCAATATTGCATTATTCCATTTATTTTTAGTTTTTGATACTTTAAACAATGGCATCCCACAGCCATCATATTTTTTTAAATTTCATTTCACTTATCTAAGAACACTTGGGCTGTCAAGACGCATCTAATGACATCTTAATTATACATATAAATTGGTCCAGCAGTTTGGAAGATATGAGGTAATAAAAAATATTACACACATAGGTACATACAAGAGGGACTGGAAACTTTTCCATCGAATCTTTCTCGTGACTGTGAATAAATTTCCGTGCAGTTATTGTTGGGGTGAACAAAACACAAAAGTGATTTCTGTCTGTACGAAGCGTATATCATGGGACCCGTGCCTCGAGATCGGGCAACTAACTTTTAAGTCTAGAAGATGACGCTATTTTAATGTATTCTTTACACTATAGTTATAAATAAAATTCCTATCTTAGGAATTATTGCAAAATAAAAACTTACTAGCGACAAAAATAATTATAATAGCGGTCAGCGATGCGGTGCCGGTTTAGAACAGATGAATGACAACGTATAAAATAATGAACATTTACATACATTATTATACAAAGTTCTATGATTAAATTTTACCCCGTCAAGTAATATTGATGAAAATTTCTGCCACGACCGTTTCAAATAATAAAAATACTCGTACCAGGTGAATCAATATAATGCATGAAATATTAAGTATGAATATGTAATACACAGAAGGATATTTTTAAGATGACAGCACTTAAGTTGTACATGAAGATTACAGGTGGAGTTGTAATAAATTTATATACTAAACTTATTTTAGTATTAATTATTGCCCATAGCTGTTTAAGGTATGCGGTTGAGAAGACCAAAAGTGTCAGGCTTACTACATCTTCGGAGAGTTGAGTATAATCGAGATGTAGCTTTTTTAATGACGATAAAGCCTCATTACTAACGTTCTTCTTAAAAACTATTACATGTAGATCTAGTGTTAAAATCCTAGAGATCTTAGCTTGTATTTTTGGTAAAAGAATATACTAAAAGGTAATTTGTATTTCGAGCATCTAAAAAGCCATGGCTGCCAAGGAAGTAACTTATTGAGTGTCAAACATACTTAACAATGGGGTGTTTGTTTTGTACATTAATTACATAATCTAAATTTTACTAACAAAAAATAACCGACTTCAAAGTTACTCTAAAACTACTTGTCAGATTTCGTTCAAATTTATGTGGGATTGCGTGACAAGCACCTGCTTTCGATTAAAAAAAAGAATCATCGAAATCGGTTTGCCCAGTCCAAAGTTCTGAGGTAACGAACATAAAAAAAAATACAGTCGAGTTGAGAACCTCCTCCTTTTTTTGAAGTCGGTTAAAAAAACTATGTGTACAGACATCAAGTGCCAACACTTATTTACGTAATACTGTTTTTTATGTAATCTTGATACAATAAGACAAGTGATTCTTCGAATTCAAGCGATTTTAGGTTTTACGCTTCCCGCCCACGTCAGTCTTTTTGTAGGACCGATAATCGGGCCGATTTTTTCTTCCATATTATTTCTGACCGACTTTTTGACCGACTATTGCTATCAGTACGTTCTATTTTCACCTACAAAAAAAGCGGTCACCGATTATCGGACGTGGGCGGGAAGCGTTACTGAAACATTTATGTATCTAATGTACAGTAGCAACAGTAATAACAGTAGGTACACACTATAGGAAGGTGTGTCGATATATTCACACTGGCAGATTTTCTTGATGAAGTTGTATAAAAGAAAAGGATAAAAAATAAATCGTTTGCGTCTTGTTTTCTTACCCTATTGCTGAGCCGACTCATGAGAACGCTATCATAGTTGTGTTGCCAACTGATTCAATATTCACATCTCGAAATACCTTATTATTTTAAAAATATTACATTATGATATCTGCCGAACTACTTAATATTAAAGAGGCAAATATTAAAAACAGTTGTATCTTAAACTCGTATATAACATTGTTGCGCAGGCGCACTGCTGTAGTTTGTGTATTTGCTATCGCGGGCAGCTTTTTACGTAAGTATTTTACACCTTAAAAACTACAAAAAATATCATTAAATTTTTTTGTTTTTAAAATTTGTATTGATAATTATTCCCAAGTTAATATTTCATTGATACTATTATAAATAAATTGATAAAAAATGTATAGAGGAGACCAAGGTTGAAAGAAAAACTTTCATATCGACATGGCCCATATAATTAATAAAAACTACTGATTTTCGTGTAACGTTTGTCTGGAATATTTGTCATAGAACGTTTTCCTGTAAAACATTATTAAAGTGGTAACGGAAATTTTTGGACAACTTTGCAGTTTGATAATGTTGCTCGAGCTTGGGTTCACTCCTTTTTTAACTGAAGTACCTATATCTCTTTACCACTTAATCTAAATTCTTAAATAAACAGAAATGGGACATATTACTTATTGACATTGTTTAATATTCAAGAAAATTACTAAGTTTTTTTTTTTACATTAGATAAGTTAGTGCTTGACAACAATCCCACCTGATGGTAAGTGGCGATGGAGTCCAAGTGGTGCAACTTCGCAGTATTTCCAGTACAACCTGGAATATTACCCAATAATAGAGTTAACAATATTTAAGATCTACTTTACACGGTTTAATGTGTTTTTACTTCATTACTTTTATAAATTTTCAGGTCAAAATGCGAGCACTACTGTCTATTTTAGCTGTTTTAGCAGTTGCAGCAATTCAATGTAAGAATAAGCAAAATTGAAATAAAATAAAGTTTGTTGAGTATCGCCATCGCTGAACGCCAACTCCTACTGACTGACTGAAGTCTAAACAAGACTAACCCCTGTATTCAAGAACAATACTTGTTTAAGTAAAGAAGCAATACTATGCGAAGTAAGGCATTTCTCAGTGCATTCGTCATGACAACCCTTCTGTTTCACAGTCGACCCTTAAGTATCACTTGGCTGTGCGGACGCACAGGCTGTATACAGCCTTCTTATTGGTCCATTTGATGCGGCTAACTTCACTCTAGTCATTTGACATAAGCAAAAGACAAAGACGGTGGGTCAGTGGACGAGTTTAACACCAGGATGGTAGCAAAAGTCCACGAGGTAGGGTCGAAGTACTTCAAGACCCACCCCAGTGGTAGATCTCAGGTTCTCTCAGAACAAACCCTCGGTCTAATGAGGGACCGACGAGAACTATGTGTGCAGTCTCCGACCTCTATGGCGGAGTACAGACGGCTCAATGAACAGATCGCTAAGTGCAGGCGACGCGATTTGCGAAACAACAACGCAAATCGTGTAAAAAACACAATTGAGCGAAACCGAGGCTCCAAAGTGTTCGCCAGAGATCTGTCTATTGGGCAAAGTCAGCTTACGAGGTTGAAGACCGAGCTCGGCACCATAGTGTCATCGAAACCTGAAGTTCTGAGAGAGACCGAGAGATACTACGGACGGTTGTATGCCTCCTCTCAAGCTCCAGCTCCCCTCGAGGAGAGCGATAAGCGAGCCAAACTAACCCGACACTACACAGAAGATATCCCGGACGTCAGCCTGTATGAGATTAGAGAGGCTCTCAAACAGCTTAAGAACAACAAGGCACCGGGTGATGACGGAATCACAACCGAGCTATTAAGAGCTGGGGGGAAACCCCTCCTAGTGGCGCTCCGAAACCTATTCGATTCCGTCATTAATACTGGTACTAACCCGGAAGCGTGGAGCAGAAGTGTGGTGACTTTGTTCTTTAAGAAAGGGGATAAGACCCTTTTGAAGAACTACAGGCCCATTGCACTTCTGAGCCACGTTTATAAGCTGTTTTCGAGAGTGCTCACAAATCGCATAGCACGCAGGCTTGACGACTTCCAGCCCCCCGAACAAGCAGGATTCCGAAAAGGCTACAGTACCATGGACCACATACACACGCTGCGGCAGATTATACAGAAGACCGAGGAGTATAATCTGCCGCTATGTGTTACCTATGTGGACTATGAGAAAGCCTTTGATTCTATCGAGACCTGGGCAGTACTAAATTCTCTTCAGCGGTGCCGGATCGACTACCGGTATATCGAGGTGTTGAAGTGTTTATACACATCAGCCACCATGACCGTCAGAGTACACAACACAGCAACGAACCCCATCCAACTGCAGAGAGGTGTCAGGCAAGGGGACGTTATATCCCCAAAACTGTTCACCGCTGCGTTGGAAGACGTGTTCAAGTTGATGGAGTGGAAACGACGTGGCATTAACATCAATGGCGAACACATCACACACCTGCGATATGCCGATGATATAGTCATCCTGGCGGGATCCCTGGAGGAACTTGGTACAATGCTCGGGGACTTGAACAGCGCCTCGCAACGGGTGGGTCTTAAGATGAACATGGACAAGACGAAAATCATGTCGAATGTCCATGTCACACCCGAACCGGTTGTTGTGGACGGCGCTGCTCTCGAAGTTGTAGACGAGTACATTTACCTGGGACAAGTGATCCAAATGGGTAAGTCCAACTTCGAGAAAGAAGTCACTCGTAGAATCTAACTCGGATGGGCTGCGTTCGGGAAACTGCGTCATATCTTGTCGTCCAAAAAGTTACCTCAGTGCCTAAAGTCGAAGGTGTTCGAGCAGTGTGTGTTGCCAGTGATGACATACGGATCCGAGACGTGGTGCTTCACTATTGGTCTAATGCATAAGCTTAGAGTCGCCCAGCGGGCTATGGAACGAGCTATGCTCGGTATTTCTCTACGCGATCGAATCAGAAATGATGAAATCCGTAGACGAACGAGGGTTACCGACATAGTTCAGAGAATTAGCCCGCTGAAGTGGCAATGGGCTGGCCACATAGTTCGAAGGACCGATAACCGTTGGGGAAGAAAGGTCTTCGAATGGAGACCACGCCTCAGTAAAAGGAGCACAGGACGCCTCCCGACCAGGTGGACCGACGACCTGAAGAAGACAGCGGGTATCCGCTGGATTCAGAAGGCTCAGGACCGGTCTGAGTGGCGTAGATTAGGGGAGGCCTATGTCCAGCAGTGGACCTCAAAGGGCTGATGGATGGATGATGATGAATGAAAAGACAAAGATAACAATACAAACAATCGATCCTTTCTTTCTATTTTGATAGAAGTCAAACCAACACTATGCGTTCGGTAAAATAGCTCGGCAGCTACTTTATCGATTTTGACAAACGCACAGCGAAGGACTTCAATCAAGTATTGTTTACGAAATGATTTTAATGCACTATGCACTCGCAAACACTGTGAGACCTCACAGTGTTGTTCTTGAATACGGGGGTAACCGTATTAAAAAATCGATCTCGGCTCAAATCAAAACTTAAAAAATTACCTCTACATGTAATCTGACGTATGTCAGCATCTCAACACGAGCCTTGAGATCGCAGAGATCTTGTGCTCAGTTTATTAATACAGGCCTACAATACACAAAAGTATGAAACTTCGTACAGAGGTTTCGATTATAAGAACCGTTTTTCCACAGCAACAAATGCAGGACGAGTAGTATGCTATTTTGGCACCGGAGCGGTAAATAGACCAGGTGTAGGCAGCTATGATATCAACGAAATTCGTGCTAGCCTGTGTACACACGTTATCTACGCGTTTATAGGAATCAATGGAGATACTCAGGAAGTTACCGCCATAAATACTGAGGTAAGTTAATGGTCATCATAATCTTTTTAGACGAAGTATTTTAGAAAATATGCTAAGGAAAATTAATACGGAAAACCACAAAAAAAGTTTGGATTCCATTATCGGCATGTTAAGTCCATAGGATGTCTACTGTCATATTGAATGAACATGACAAACGTAAGCATAATGTCCGGAACTCGAAAATATCTGAATTCAACTGCACTCCGGTTGAATACGACTGTATTCAGGTATTTATGACTATAAGGGCTTGTTTCACCATCTTCAAGTAGAGGCCTGAATAAGCTATTCGCCGGTTAAAGTGACGTTAAAGTGTCATTTTACATACACGAAATGTCAACTTAACCAACGAATAGCTTACTTCGGACTTACTTGAAGATTGTGAAACAAGCCCTAAGTAATATAAAAATATTGATCTTCGCTGAAACAGAAATCTTTGATTACTCGATAACGAGATCATTTGTAAGTAAAAATATGACTCAGTTACTTTAAGTAAATAAATAAACGAACTATCTTTACAGCTGGATGTGACCAATGGTGGTTTCAAAAACTTCACGTCGTTGAAATCGAATTATCCAACCACTAAGTTCATGGTCTCCATCGGGGGCTGGGCTGAGGGTGGCGCTAAGTATTCAATGATGGTCTCTCAGGCTTCTTACAGAGCAACCTTCGTAAAGAGCGTTGTTGGTAAGTACTGAATGCTATGTATATCAAAATATTTTTGTTACTTCTTTGAAAGAAACGAGGATGAACCAAATGAGTATGAACCAAAAGAGGATGAACCGAAATCAAACCTTAAAATAACAACCGACGGCGATCGAAAATCTCATAAAACTATGTTTTTGTCTTTCAAAAAATGGTTTTAAAAACGTAATGATGATACTTTCAATGTGAAGAATAAACAGATTTCCATATATTTTTGTTTTATCCTTTAGCTTTCTTGAATGAATACGGATTCGAGGGTCTTGACATTGACTGGGAGTACCCTGGAGGAACTGATCGAGGCGGTGCCGCTGCGGATAAGGAGAATTTCTTAGCCCTGGTGCAGGAGCTAAGAGCAGCCTTTGACGAAGTCGGAAAGAACTGGGAGCTAACTGCTGCCGCTCCAATAACTGAGTCTAGATTGTCCAATGGGTACAGTGTGCCAGAGCTATGCGCGTAAGTTATGAGTTTATTGTTTGTACTGAATCGAACCCAATCCTAATCATATCTCAAATCATTTGAATTATAATTACTATATGTAAATTTAGATTATCAATATGAATACTAATATCAGAATCTTTCCTTTAAGTTTATTAGAAAACTAATTATCCCTACTCCTCTTCAGTTGTTCACTCTTAACAGAGTGGTCTTGATCGATGATGCTCTGTTTTATGTTGTCATTGTCAATTATCCCTACTATTAATCGTAAAAACCATTACATTCGTTCACGAACTAGAAATCGATTGTCTAAACTTATGATGTCTTTACAAATATGATCATCACTTTGCTTCGTTTATTATCATGTGATATTTTATTCATATCATGTAATGATAATAAGTAGTATGGCAGCTTTTTCCGCTGCTAACTTCACAATTTCATACAAAAAGAATTTTACTGAAACTACACTTAGGAAAAGTGTTCTGATGCGGAAGATATAAGTCTCATTGATTTGGCCGTTTTTAATTTAATTTAATTTTTTTATGTTTCTTACCTAAAATCTTTGTCCTTTGTCAGCCGATTTAGGAGATTCTTTTCTCATTTGAAAGAAGTATGCTTCATTGGTTCCATAATTTTCCTACATTTTTCTGATATTTTTTTCTGATGAGTTCCCTCAATTCTTCATACACCCCTATGAAGAATTGATGGAACTCTTTAAATATTATAAGCATACATAATATCGCAATTTTCATATAGGTATTTTGAAAACTATTTCTTTGAAGTCGATTATTTTTTAAGTAAAATTTTGTTATTTCATAAGTTTGCATTTAAGTATCTCTGAACTTGTATCAATCAATTCCGTATGTGTATTAAAACTATTGTTTTCAGGGCACTTGACGCAGTCCACGTGATGACGTATGATCTTCGCGGCAGCTGGGATAAAGTTGCCGATGTCCATTCTCCTCTGCAGGGTCGACCTGACGATTTACCTGGTTACGAAAAAGTCAATGTGGTGGGTAATTATTATCATGTTACAATTAACTGATATGTGTTGGTACATGAAAAATATTTGAAAAAAAAACAAGAATTCATTGGGATTGGGATTGCGATTTTTCATCTGTTTGTCGGTTTGTCTATTAGTATCTGCGTTTGGTCCAGCTAAAGTTAGCAATTAAAGGAGCGATTTGGATCCAGTTTTTACTTATGTATTGCACTTTGGGGTAATATTTGTTTTATTTGTATCGGTTCAGTTAAATAAAAGTTCTTTCAATTTTATATTAATTTAGTATAGAATCGATATATATATATGTATAGGAACTGCTGATTTCCCACATGCATAGTAAGATTGGTTGCTTGATGACTAAATCATTTAAATTTTCAGAACGACGGTTTGGCTCTCTGGGAAGAACTGGGTTGCCCAGCGAATAAGTTGGTCGTGGGCATTCCTTTTTACGGGCGAACCTTTGCCCTAAAAGAGGGTACTACATCCTTCTTGCCAGGAATTACCACCAGCACGACTGCAGGAGGTGGACCAGCTGGGCCTTACACTCCCCGCCTAGTGTGACGTCACATACATTGTTATGAAATTTTACATAACAGTTCCAAAGTAAGTTTTATTTCCATTAATTGTTTTTTTAATATTTACCTATACATATTAATTACTCGATTTTTAAATGTGACGTTACGAAACTTAGGACCCCCTCCCACCTCTTGTCACACAATGTCACACTACATCGAGCCCCCCCCTCCCCCCTAACGTGTGACCTAATTTATGGATGGCCCCTTTTGGACTTGTCTTATTGCAACTGTTCTGGTCAGAACCATAAAACCTTTTTAAATAAAATTACGATACAAATTTTATTATAGTGTAGTTATTTTAAGTAAGTAGTGATAATGACGACCGGTGTAGCGCAATAGTTACCATGCCGGATCACCGCACCAAGGTTCGATTCCCATCGAGGCGGTTTGTATGATGAGTTTGAATTTCTGTTCTCGGTTTGGGTGTGAATGTCTTTGTCTAGTCCATGGCACCCACGACACAGGGAATCCTAACGTGGGGCTATGAGTTTGAAGCGTTATTACCGTTATTATATAATCAACATAACTCTCTATCAAAGCTTTGATCTTTTCAATCTCTATGGGGTGAAAATAAAACCAAACATGAATTTAAACTTCCCCGTAATTGCATTGATATTTTCTTTATACAGATTTGCGCTCAAGTAGATGCAAAGGACTCAACATGGACTAAGAAATGGGCAGAATACGGAAAGTGCCCTTACGCATACAATGACAATCAGTGGGTCGGCTATGAAGACCAAGACAGTATTGAGATCAAGTTGGACTGGATCAAGACAAAGGGTTACCTTGGTGCTATGACCTGGTCTATAGACTTGGATGACTACCGAGGCCTGTGCGGGCCTGTTAGGAGTCCTCTACTGAAAATGCTCTATTCATACATGAGCAGTTACACTGTGCCTGTACCGAAAACCACTTCAACGTACGTATGTTTTCATGTCAATAGACAAGTAGAGTGGTCTTCGCTACTCTAGTTGTGCGTTAGGGTAGAGTTATCTTGATATGATAGATATTATATAGATAGTAGCACACGTGCATGTAGAATGGAGCTAGAGATTATTATTAAATTAAGAATATTAATTTGCTCTACATTGAAATTTATTTATAATTTGAATTATAATTAAGCATGGATCAATGATACTTAACTTTATTTATATTTTCAGGTAATCAAGTCGTGATGTCTGAAAACAATATCTAATGAAGTATTTTGAGCCTGACTGGAATTAAAAACTATTTTATTAAACGCCACTTCTTTGATATTAAGACACTACTGAATGTCCTAGTCCACAATGATATTTATTTACAGAAAAATTATGATATTTTTTGTTAACATCAACATTTTTGTCATTTAAAATTGTTCTTTTACTCTCAAACTTTCTCTTTTTGCACGACTTAAACTTTTTTCTTGTTTTGTTCTTCAGTACCTCCAAGTATATTGTTTGAATTCAACAATAAAATTTATATGTGATAAAATCATTTTTTATTTACCCATTTTCATGACGGTGCGAGGGGATTAGCTGATAAGCACGTAAACCGATCGCCGATACCAAGACGCCGCCGAATACGATGTAGTTATGTGACGTCTTCAGTATTATTCAGTGCGTAACAACCTGTTAAACTTTTAGTTTAAAATAAATCATAAATAAAATAAATCCATATTTACCTTGGTCATGGCATCACGCGTGAACGGCTGGACCGATTTCGCTAGTTCTTTTTTTGTTGTGGTCGTTATTGTCAGAAGAAGGTTATTATGTACGAAAACTTAATGACCATATTAACCTTTAACATCACGGGCGGGGTCTAAGAGGACCCCACGCGCTATTTTATAACTGTATTTTTTTTATATTGACAAGCTACAATCGCGTGCTTTCGGCTAATCTCATGGCGCTGTATACGTAGGTCACTCTTCAGCTAAGGTAAGTACATATTTTACCAATGAGACCCCTCCCGTGATGTTACGTAGCAAATATTTTCAAATTACTTAAGTTTGGATTTGCTTCTTTTTCATGATTAGCGTTGAATAAAACTGAAAATGAGGCGCCGACTATAAGATTACGCCATAGCACAAAATGTACAGGATTTTAGTGACTCTCACAGCGAATTATCATAATTTACCATGCCAACCCAAAGAATAATGTATTAATTATATTATATTTTCCGTTGTGTGTACATAAATAAATAAATAAATAAATAAATAAATAAATAATTTGTAAGAATAATTTAATTTAACATTAATTTAATTATAAAGAATTTGATATCATTTAATATTATAAATTAGCATATTACACTGACATCTGTCATATAATGTAATGTGCATCGTGGTTTTCTTTTTAAGTTATAATTTGTACTTTTAATTACTCTATCGCATTGGGGACACCTGTAATGTTAGATGTAGTGTGATTTAAAACAAATAAATAAATAAATAAACTTAGTACAGCAATGTTGACGCATTGTCAATTTTGTTATTATTATGATTGTTGTTTATTTTTCTTCTAATTATATGATTTTCTATATTATTAGAAAATAATGATAATTTAGTCATAAGTTGGCTGTTTTATTAAATTTCACTAAATTAGTTAAGTGCCTCTGGAAAGATGCCTTTAGATGAGATGCTATTTTGTAAAATGTTTCTTATATTTAAAGACTGATTGTTTTACAGATATTAAATACTTTTCGTAAACATCATTGTGTATTTTGTTGTAATTTGAATTGAAATTTAAGTTATTTTTAAAAATATTGAAAATACATGCAAAACATTTACAGGGATACTTCTGGACCCCACGCGTGATCGAACGTTACCTTAAATAACGCGTGTACTTAAAGGTTAACTTTCTAATGTAACCTTAGCAACATATCTTTTTTTATAACTGTCAATAGTGGGAGAGGGAGAGGGAGAGGGAGAGGAGGAGGGAGAGGGAGAGGGAGAGGGAGAGGGGGAGTTGTTAGGGCGGTACAATGTTTGCCGGGTCAGCTAGTAATCAATTAATCAAATAAGCTAATAGCTAATATGGTTAGGGGCGAACTATGACACTATAATTATGTTGCTCCTTCACCCTGTATTTTATCCTTCTACAAGAGCGTATTTACTGCTGTTCATAAAAGTTCTTTAAGCTTTGCCAAATCAAGTTCAAGGCGCTGGAGCGCTAATTGAACTCATGTCTTAAAAATCGTGCTTAAAGGGGCAAAACATTTATTTGCCACAAATACGTTATAAATTAATTACTTAAGATGGTTATTTGTTGTATCCTGGAAATTCTGAAGCCCTGAAAATCCTGGAAATGCTTAAGCCTATTTATTTGTTTCTGAGTAGTATCTTAACCACTCACATGAATCCACTCATTTCTTTGGCCTTATAGTAAATCTGACAAAAATCAGGTTATCACAATTGGTAGCACTAAGTCACTTGCTAAAATAGACTGGCCAACCTGAAAAAAATCTAAGTTTCCAAAAGCCGTGTCCTACGTTGGTGACTCAACGCGAAAGCGAAGCGACGCGGCGCGACGCGGAAACAACAAATAGTCGAAATGTATTGAAGTATCCTGCGGTACCAAACGCACGTAGAGTGCGCTACGGCGCGGTGCGATTTGACGCCAACGCGATCAGTTTAATCACACTGCACCAAATTATCTATGATTTGCAATTTCATTATCTTTGTCAAAACCTTCGTCTTCAAACTCCTCAACACTTTACTTCTTTCTTTTTTAAATCCTTTACTGTTACTGCTATCTGGTTATGGAATTCCTTTCCTCTTTCTATTTGGTAAGCTTCAGCAATAGCGTCTTTTAAAAAGCTACTTATAGTGAATAGAATTCCATCCATCCATCAGCCTTTGTAAGTCCACTGCTGGACATAGGCCTATGAAATGTGAATAGAATTCGTAAAAGCCTTATATTTTAACTTTCTTTGAGTCAACAAACAGCTGAACCGCTTTAATTGTTTTTGATTTCATAATGATCCATTAGGACCATAATGGACCATTAAATTAGGTCCAAAGATGGTTGTTTGTTACGGTAAGAAAAATCGAAGTTCTGGATTAGGTAACATATAATGTCAAAGGATCAGAACTATCATAGAAATTTAAATGCGGTCGTAGTAAATATTTTTCTAGGCTATGAACATTTTCCAAAAGTAGGTAAATTTCCTTTTTCCTTTTCTTCGCTATACATTCTCATTGTCACTGCTTTTTTATTAGTGTGTTAATTTGTCATTTGAAAATACTTTTTTTATTCTTTATCTTTCTTCTCTTCTTTTAATTTCTTATGTAACTGTTTTACATTATGTAGTACGCCTGTTACCCATTTTCTGTTCTTGCTGATTTCAATTTACTGCTGGGTTGCCTGGAAGAAATCGCTTTAAAGCGATAAGGTCGCCTATTGTTTTGTGTTTCTTTCTTGTGCTGTTTATGTATATTATGTTTTGGTGTACAAACAATAAAGTGTTAAATAAATAAATAAAATTTAAGGTTTGAGCCAGACTATTAAATACATTGAAATGCTATCACAACGTGAGATGTTTAATATGATGAGCATTTACCAAAGGTAAAAGATAAAAATTTAAGGTTCAGTACTGACGAATTTTTACGTGTTTCGGTTGCAGTGTTGAAAAGTCAGTAAAATGCTAATCTTCCTTCCTTGCTTTTCTTCCTTTCCTCCATCCTACCATCTTCCTGTTGCCTTAACAGTTTTTGCTTTATAATATTTTATAATATTTGTACACCACTATGAGGTAGGATAAGCAGATAGACCTACATTGCTGTTTCGTCTTAAAGGGGGCCGCGGGCATCTATTATTATCAATTCTTTGTCTTCTTGATCATCTTTTAATAACAATTGATTTTAAATGTCAGGTTGAGTCTTAAAACTTCAACCAAGTATGTCCATTATTCTGGAAAAAACAATCCAAAATAAATTTGCATTTGTTGATTTTTTGCCACAATGTCTGTTTTAAATAACAGAAGTACGTATACATACATATAAAACAATAGCATGCATGAAATCCGAAAATACCTAATAAAATAAGTAAATACAATGATGAATATGTACGAGTAATACTCGTTTTATACAGGGGGTGTTACTCTTGGAATTATGTTGTACTTCAAGGTCATAATTAAGTGGAGGTGTAGGAAATTTTACACATATTTTAACCCAAACTTACTTTAGGATAAAACAATACTTCATTTATTCTGGGAATTTAATTTACTAATTCCCTCGCACGAAAGATGCGCTTATGTCTTAAAATTCGACAGAGTGTAGCAACAGCCGTGCGGTTGGTAGTTGGATGCTTGCACAAATTACTTGAGCACTTCCGTGCTTTGGAAATTAGGAAAGTCATCGGTCCCGGTTGTTATTGTAAGTTAAACAGATGTTAAGCTATGTCTACTAACTCCTCCACAAATCTGAACCCGAGTAGAGAGGTGAAGTATGCTCTAGACTAGAGTCTAGACCTCTTCAAGAGTAGAGACTCGTGCTCGGTAGTGGGCAAAATGGGTAAAAGGCAATCCTCTCGCTTGACCTCGTGAGTTGTAATATAAATATATACAGTGTGTCCAGCGACCAACTAGCGATAATTTAAGGGCATGAAATATACCTAATTTTACAAAGCACATTTTACAGAGCTTTATGCGAGTTTCCATACTTCTTGCGCGTTACGTCCTACATTGAAAAAAAAGATGGCTAAACCCCCACATATGGGTGTTTTTTTGTCGATAAGATTAGGTATATTTCATGCCCTTAAATTATCGATAGTTGGTCGCTGGACACACTGTATAAAAGGAAGTTACATTCAGACACACAAGGAATAAAAAAATGGTTCAGGTTCTTGTAAATTACCTGACAATTTGGATTTCTACACATTAGTATGATAGTAGTATACTGGAAATAGTAATGTAATTATTTTGTTTATGCTTAAAAATATAAGAAATATTAATATAGATATATAAAATTATATTATTACTTTAAGAGTTAACAGGGATCGCTATAAATAGTCGTACCTACTGTCAACATTTTTTATTCAAAAACCAAAATGAGTAACAAAAATATTTCAGAATAATTATTTCTTTAAATTAATATTAAATATGTAAATATTTATAAAGATGTGTTCAGTACTTGTATATAACATAGTTGCGTGGATGTCCTATCGCAGACACATATTGACTGGCGCGACAATCTTGTCAAGTGAGTACCTAAGTATATAATTTGCAATGTTACAAGCTTAAAAAGTAGTAAGCTAAGGTTTAAATATTATTTAATTAGGGTAAGGGCAAACACTTTATTTTATTATGTTTCACGTAAAGTTAGTAATTTTGTTTATCCTGAGAGAAATATTAGTTTTAGGTGTCATTCCAAAAAATATCGTATTTAGAGAAATATATATTGTTAAGAAAATGAGTCGTTTTTTTCTCCAGCTTTAAATAAATTTTACAATGTTTCGCAAATTTCAATTTCAATTTCAGTAAAGTCTAATGAAATACATATTATGTTCCTACGAGTATATTAAAATTCCAATTGAAAGTTTTTATATTCCTGTCACAAATTATGTGTTTAGTATAGTATGAATCCAAGCAACATCAACAATCAACACAAGACTCCATGTTGATCATAGCGATCTGACATGCATTGAAGTTCTTTGTAATTATACGCGGTAATAAGAAGATATGCTTGTATCCTTAAATGTCCCGGCAACTGTGTCATTAGAAGTGCCATTCTTGTTTAATAACCTTATGATCATTCGGTTTTACTTTACCTGTAGGTATCCTCATAACAACATTCCAAGTATTTTTTATTTTATTTATCGAGCTCTTGATATTAATTGCGATATATGATTTTTTGAAAATATTGTAATAAAATCTTTTCTAAAAAACGATTTTTCTGCAAATAGTTCGCAATGTCTACCCAATCAAAACATTAGTTTTAGTAATTGCTTTGTCAGGTGTATAAATTAAAATATTTTTAATGGCGGAATTACTCTAGCTAGTTAGATTTTGTTGTATTACTTTTTTTTTGCTATTACCTGTAAAGGTAGACAACTTTTTATTACGTTCTTAATAAAAAGATAATAACTAACTCTCTTAAGATATCTTTCAAGCCATATCTCGTACCACGGTATCTCATCACGACTATACTTTGAGGATATTCGAACCTCATCATAGTAAGATAAGGGGGTCAATTTGAACTTAATACTGTGGATGTAAAGAACTTTATTGATGTAGACTTGAATCCAACTTCTTAGTTACTAAACTGTACAAATACTGTTACTCGAAGCAAAGAGAATTGGAGCTACCAAGCTATAGAAAATCGAATCAATATGTAGAATGTAGGTCCTACAATGCATGTAGATACTCTCATATTCATGGTATTTCACTTTTGATTTATTATTCATTAAATGAAATAATTTTATGCTTCTGATTTGTTTTTTCATGTTTTTCAAACATCTTTATTATAAGTTTCATTGCCTTCATACTTTTTCAGGTCAAAATGCGCGCTTTTTTGTTGAGTTTGGCTGTTCTTGCAGTCGCATTTACTACAGTTCAATGTAAGAATAACCTGTACTTGGGTGTTTCTTTCTTTTATGTTATCGTTACAATAATCTTGTTAATTGTATATTTCTTAAAGAGATTTTTAAGTTCCTAGCACAATAATCCATTTTCCACAGCAAAAACTCACGGGCGTGTAGTATGCTACTACAATGCTGGAGCGGTATATCGGACTGGTGATGGCAGCTATAGCATCGATGACATCCCCGTTGACAAGTGCACACACATTATCTACGCATTTGTAGGAATCAATGGAGATACTCAGGAAGTTATGGCCCTTGATACTGAAGTGAGTGATGTCATCATAATCTTGTGTAATATAATCCTAGTAGATTTTAATACATCGTAACAAACTGCTTCACTAAATAGACTAAAAAAACACACAAAAGCTCCTAACATTAGATCAGCAGTTTCATACTTGTATCACATCGTATTACATTTAGAAGATTTGGAAAATATCAAGTGTGGTACACGGACAGACAGAGAAACGCTCGAGTAAAGGTTTCGTTTCGTCTTCGGATGTCCGGCAACCCTAATATCTGAATTACTTCCTGTTTTATTAAAAAAACAAATCTTTTGCACAAGGCATTTGGTACTCTCAAGAGACATGTTAACCGTTTCCTTTGTTTTGTTGCTTTGAGAAATAATAGTAAAACCATTATTACAGCTGGATGTGACCAATGGCGGTTTTAAGAAATTCACGTCGTTGAAAGAGCAACACCCTAAGGTCAAGTTCATGGTCTCCATCGGGGGCTGGAATGAGGGTGGCGCCAAGTATTCAATGATGGTCTCCCAGGCTTCTTACAGAGAAACCTTCGTAAAGAGCGTAGTTGGTAAGTACTGAATTCTAATTATATTAATAAACTAGCTGTTGCCCGCAGCTTTGCATACGGAAATTATGTTTTACCTTATTTGTACCTCTTGCAGAAGAAAATTTAAAAAACGGTGAATTTGTATTGAAGTACTTATATTTGGTAATTTATATACTGAAACCCAGGATAAAATCGCAAAGGATTCCTCCAGGAGCGGATTTAATTAGCAATATTCACATTAATTTGTAATTTTTTTCTTTTTTTTTTGCAAAATTTTGAAAAACTGAAAAATACGTATTCCATCAATATAAACAACGAACATTTGTTGCAAAGAACAATGCCAAACTGCCATACATAGTTTTATTTCATTTTCAACTTAAGCGTCTTAATAAAAAAATCTAAAAAATACAGCTTTAATTTCTGAGCTTAGATATATAAGAATTTTCAGCAGGCACACCCTAGAACCAAAGTATTTTGTTAATGAATGTTTTATAACGATAGAAGTAATAAACATAGAGTATACACAACAAAACAACGATGCCGGAAGAGTATGCGATGTCACGACTTGATCACTAAAAGTCAACGTCAATTTTAAAAACGATTCAAAAGTTGCCATTTTACTACTACTGAAAGATTAAATTACAAAGAATTTAATGAACATGAAGAAAAGAAATATTTTTAAATATAAAAATAAAAAATTTCAAGCAGAATGTTACTTATTTATTAAAGATTGCCCAAATTACTCACTTTATACAATATGAAATAATTAAAATCAGAAAATATGTGCGACTATCAAAATATATTTTCTACCATTAAAGTAGAAAAGTATAAAATGGTAACATTTTTACCGAATGAAAATGGACAATATTGACATCACTGTTATTATTATAGTCAATTCATCACTTATTAATAAAGTTATTTTACCGTGGGTAATACGGGTACAGATATTAATTTTAAAATACGTAAAAAAATATTGAATTGCTTCGGTATAACTGACGTTTTAAGACGCTACAAAAAATAAAAATAATTTTTGGGCATTGTTCTTTGAAGCAAATCGGTTCATTTTTTAAAAATATTCCATACAAACTTTTATCCCGTTTCCCGGGAAAACCTTTTAATTTTCCGGGACAAAAAGTACGTGTGATTAACACGCAGCTCCTAAGGTATCTGGAGGATCATCAGTTGATCAGTGATCGATCGGCTGGAGATCGAATGGAGATAGTTTATCTTACGCACCGGTGGGCTCAGGCTCTTGACCGCAACGGGGAAGTTCTGGCAGTCAGCCTTGATATCGCTAAGGCCTTCGACCGGGTCTGGCACAGGGGCCTTCTCACGAAGTTACCATCCTACGGTCTCCCTGAGAGGTTATGCAATTGGGTAGCCAGTTTTCTATCCAAGCGACATATCAAGGTCGTAGTCGACGGTTGTTGCTCAGATATGAAACCTATAAATGCTGGCTTTCCCCAAGGGTCTGTGTTATCTCCTACGCTATTCATGCTGCATATCAATGACATGCTGCAGCATACGAGTGGCATCCATTGCTATGCAGATGATAGTACAGGGGATGCCTATTACATAGCCCCGGCCAATGCCTCTCAGTTGCAAGTGGCAGATAGCAGAATCAAACTTGTGTCTGAAGTCGAGAAGTCTCTGGAGCAAGTCTCGGAATGGGGTCGGCTTAACTTGGTCGAGTTCAATCCCACGAAGACACAAGTTTGCGCGTTTATCGCTAAGAAAACCCCATTTGTCATAGCGCCTCAATTCCAGGGTACCGCGCTCACCGTGAGTGAAAGTGTTGGGATTCTGGGAGTTCGAGTAATGTGCAGTATCGGCGTCATTTAGAGGCCAAGGCTAAGCTGGCCTCCAAGAAGCTTGGTGTCCTGAACTGGGCTAAGCAGTACTTCACTGCGAGCCACTTACATATGCTATATAAAGCTCAAGTCAGGCCTCACATGGAGTACTGCTCCCACCTCTGGGCAGGGGCGCCGCAATACCAGCTTAACCCATTTGACGCCATACAGAAACGCGCGGTCCGAGTTGTCAACGACCCACGAGTCACTCACAGGTTAGACCACCTGAGCTTCAGAAGAGATATCAGTTGTCTCTGTTTGTTCTACCGAATTTACAACGGTGAGTGCTCCGAGGAATTGTTTGACTTGATGCCTACTGCACCTTTCCATCACTGCACCACTCGCCGAAGATTGAAGTTTCATCCACGCAGATTGGATTCGAGGAGAACCTCTACGGTTCCTCAAAAAAGGTGTAAAAAGAGTTCTCCTTCAGGGCCGGCGATGCATTGGCGATTCCTCTGGTATTGCTCATGTCCATAGGCGACGGTGATCACTTACCATCAGGTGGCCCGTCTGCTTTTTCGTCAGCCCCTCAGGCTATAAAAATAAATCCTAAAATATGACCCAGAGTATTAGTAACAACTTTACCAATTTTCATCGAAATCCGTTCAAGGGTTTTCATGTGATGCCCGGACAGACAAACAGACAGACAGACAATAATTCAAAAAAAAATATTTTTGTGCTCTAACACGTTATTGAAGTGTCCCGTAATCGAAATTTTTAAAAAATATTCAATGTACAGAAAATTTTTCCTTTAGAGTTTTATTATAGTATAGATAGAAGGTGGTCCAGTACATATGTACATTTAAAAGAAACAAGGGTGAACTGAATGGGGATGAACCGAATGGAGATGAATCGAATCCAAGTGTAATTATGACGGTATTAGACGGTGGTCGTAAATATTAACTTAAAAATATTTTTATAACATAATAATTATGTATAATATACTCTAAATCTCATCAGTAGCACAGATCCTGAAAAGATACAATACTCGTTTAGTATTGCATTGTATTGATATAGTCGATTGTAAAAAGTATAGTACTACAGCAGCTATTTTATAAAATAATATTCACACTTAACTAGTAAACTTACACTATAAGTTGTGAAATAAGATCTAAGCTCAATAGAGACACAGATGGCTTCCTCATGCCTAAGTAATGTGTTAGCACTTGCAGATACTTTTCTTAGGAAGTTCGTCTAACTAAATACATATTATTATTATGTATTGCAACTAATTTGATTTTTTTCCTTTAGATTTTCTGAATGAATACTGTTTCGACGGTTTTGATTTGGATTGGGAGTACCCTGGAGCAACTGACCGTGATGGTACCGCTGCGGATAAGGAGAATTTCTTAGCCCTGGTGCAGGAACTAAGGGCAGCCTTTGACGAAGTCGGAAAGAACTGGGAACTAACTGCTGCCGCTCCAATAACTGAGTCTAGATTGTCGAACGGGTACAGTGTGCCAGAGCTATGCGAGTAAGTTACACAGTACTTCATCTTATGACTATCTGTCAGTGTGAGATATATGATGAGATATAGTATGCATACACAATATACCGCAGTTATTTTTAGTTAGCAAAACATAACAAAACAATAAAATACATTGTTTTTCTAGCACATGTTTTGAAACGTTCCTTCAATAATTTTAACTGGGTTATGGATGCACTAAAACAGTTTTTAGGCCTTATTTGGAAAAGCTTAAAAGTAAAGCAACAACCCATAATTGTCCCACTGCTGGGATTGGGGTCTCCTCTCACAATGTGTGGGGTACATGCCCATAGTCTACCATGCTGGCCAAGTGGGAATTGGTAGACTTTACAAACCTTTGAGAAGTTTATGGATAACTCTCCGGTCTGCAGGTTTCCTCACGTTGTTTTCCTTCACCAAAGCAAGTGATAATGAACTTCTAATACGCAAAAAATATTTTAAAATTAGAGGTGCATGCCAGGATTTGAACTCGAGCCCCTCCGTTCGGGAGACCAATGTTCTATCACTGCTAAAAGCTTAGTTGGAGTTTAATTATTATGGAATAATAATTATATAAATTGTTGAATAAAATATAAATACAGCAGGTTACTTCGAGGAGATAGGTAGACTTAGGCTTCGATTTTCGACTTTTTTAGTTTGCAAGACACTTACACTGCAAACTATTGTTTCTCAGGGCACTTGACGCAGTTCACATGATGACGTATGATCTTCGCGGCAGCTGGGATGGTGTTGCCGATGTCCACTCTCCTCTGCGCGGTCGACCTGACGATTTATCTGGTTATGTTAAAGTCAATGTGGTGAGTGTTTTGTAAATATAATACACAAATAGACTTTTATAATCAACCAGGTAAATTCAAATTTGTTGTTAAAATAAGACACAGTAATAAGCAACAATTGCAATGTCTTTACTATCTAATTATATTATACAACTAGCTATTGCCCGCAGCTTCGCATACGGAAATTATGTTTTACCTTATTCGTACCTCTTGCAGAAGAAAATTTAAAAAACCTTGAATTTATATTGAAGCATTTATATTTAGTTGTTTATATGTATACTGAAACCCACGTTAAAATCACAGAGGAATCCTCCAGGAGCGGGTTTTAAAAAATCTATATTATAATAAAACTCAAAGGGCAATTTTCTGTACATTGAATATTTTTTTTAAATTTCGGTTAGGGGACACTTCAATAACAGACAAACAGACAGACAGACAATAATTCTAAAAAAAATATTTTTGTGCTCTAACACGTTATTGCAGTGTCCAATAACCGAATTTTTAAAAAAATATTCAAATTACAGAAAATTTGCCCTTTGAGTTTTATTATATATACTATAGATATTGGTAATTTATATGCTGTCTGTACCTACCTGCTGTTTTTGTCGACCAAATTGGTTTGATTTACAATTAATACGACTGTAGTAATATCTAAAAAGTACCGCGTTTTTTTTAATCTCAAGTCCAACAACTGTTTTTTTTATGAATTACTTTGTTTAACTAAATAAAGACTCAGAATAATCTATTTGAAGTATAGTGCTGAAGGATCTATTGATTACCCAGTGCGTAATGAGATTGTATACTTGTC
Source organism: Thymelicus acteon (assembly GCA_951805285.1). Classification (NCBI taxonomy): domain Eukaryota; kingdom Metazoa; phylum Arthropoda; class Insecta; order Lepidoptera; family Hesperiidae; genus Thymelicus; species Thymelicus acteon. Next base: position 7,595,750 of record OX638233.1, read on the forward strand.
GTCTAAATTATTCAAACTTTCAGAACGATGGTATGGCTCTCTGGGAAGAAAAGGGTTGCCCGGCGAATAAGATAGTTGTGGGCGTTCCATTCTACGGGCGAAGCTTTACCACTAATCAAGGAAGTAAGTCATACCTGCCAGGTATTACCACCAATACGACTGCAGGAGGCGGTAAAGCTGGACCTTACACCGGTGAAAGTGGCATTCTGGCTTATTACGAGGTATTTTTCCACTGAATGATCCAAACATTAATTACTGTTACAACTACTACAAGTTAATGCAACCCTTTCGGAAACAAAAACCTTAGCATACAGAAAATTGTGATTTAAATGTTTGACTCCCTTTCTTGCTAAATCTTTTAAAGTTAGTTATATGTATAAGATTGGTGGAATTTGCGTTAAATGTAAAGGACTATCTTTTTAGGATTAATAAAAAAATGTGTTTATCCAGACTTAAAATTATTTCCAATCAAGATTATACGATACATTGATATTTTCTTCATACAGATTTGTACTCAAGTACACGCCAAGGATTCTACATGGACCAAGAAATGGGCAAAATACGGAATGTGCCCTTACGCATACAGCGAGAGTGATAATCAATGGGTTGGCTATGAAAACAAAAAAAGTATTGAGATCAAGATGGACTGGCTCAAGGAAAAGGGTTATCTAGGAGCTATGACCTGGGCTATCGACTTAGATGACTTCCGAGGCCTGTGTGGTCCTAAGAGTCCTCTTTTAAATACCCTGCATAAATACATGAGCAAATACACTGTGCCTGAACCCATGACAACCACTTCAACGTACGTATTTTTTCATGTCAATCAAGATGTATGTATTTTTTATACCGATATTTGGTAGATGAATAGACAGGTCAGATAGTCAGTTGTTAACACTGTCTAACAATACGTTGATTGCCATGGCAGAAATGCAAGAAGTAGCTATATGGCTCATTACTATACTGGTTTCAATGTACGTCAAACATTTTACGGTTGGTTCTAGAAGGCAGGTGGGTGAAATATACCTCGCAGGAATAGCGATGCCTACATCCCCAACTGGCGTTTAATTAAATGCAGTCTGACATGATTATATTAAGTAGTAAAAACAAAACTTTTGAAAAGAAGATATAATTTGTTTTATAAATTTCCGTTCTGATATTGGTATCCAATTGGCGGATTATAAATAACGAGTAACCGTTGCTTCGGTTTTCTTATTTTTTTACACCTTATTGGAGTTTTATTAATGATCCCTAATCTTTTTGAAAATATAATATAACCTGTGTTACTCGGGGATAGTGTAGCTTCACAACAGTGAAAGAATTTTTGAAATCGGTTCAATAGTTTCGGAGCCTATTCAATGCAAACAAAAAATCAAATCTTTCCTCTTTATATATTAGTATAGATTATGACTGACAATGGATTTTTGATCTTCAACTTAACTTATATTTTCAGGTAATCAAGTTACATGTCTGATACAACGAAGCATTTTGGACCTGCACGGAAGAAAGAAATATTTTAAACAACTTCACGTCCATTGAGGAATTTGCTAATATTCTTTATGCACCAATGATACCAATGTATAGAGCCTTCTATAAATTTTAAATCTTCACTTAACTATTGAGATCTATGAATATTTCTCTGTAAAGTACAGAGAAATATTTGTATAATATAGTATTTGGCTCAGCTAGTAAATTGTAATAAATTACCAATTCGAGTTTTTAAAAAGACTTCATTGTCTTATAACAAAAATATGTCTTTGTTGTTTATTGTATGTTAATAAATATAAAAAAATCTTTTCGATGACTTTTCAAACTTGATATTTTCTTTATACATTTACTTTGTATACTCTTTTTATCTCCCGTTTCTTCTTCTACTTGAAATTACAGCTTTTATTTTTTTATGCTGCATTATAAGAAAGTTCTTTTGTTTTTAGTTTTTCTTCAGCACTATCTACATTTTCATTATATTTTTTATGATGTACAATAAAACAGTTAAATATCTGTAAAGTTGACCATTTTTATTTACTCCTTTTATAGAATGTAGCCTTATGGGATTTTTTTTAAATGTGAGTAAATAACTGACCTTCGAGCCACTTGAAGCTAAGTCACTGTCTCACATGGAGATCAGTAGCAACAAAGGCATCACCAAGGCGTTGCTGGCCATATAGGCCAAATGAGCCAAAACTTGTTCAGTACCCGCACAAGCAGATGAGACCCAGGACAGCTTTCATTAAAAAGAGGTTCATATGCCCCATTACTAATTGATCACAAAAATATAATTTGTATTTTGTTATTAAATTACATAATTAATTAATTATACAAACTTATGGTACTAACAGACAATAATAACAACGAAACAAAAATTCTTGATCCCTTATAAAGCTGCACGCCATCTATGCGCTTGTTCATGAACTACAAGGAACGCTTAGAAACTACAAGTTGATAATTTGATTAATTTGTTAATCCACATGGACGCTAGAAAGCCCATATTCCGTAAAATAATTATTTAAAGCAGATTTTGTATAAACGAGCCTCCCCCACGGTAGCTCTCCATTCGAAAGGCCTTCGTAATTATCAGAACTTCGTTCGGTTTTTTACGTGGCACTTTTTTTACGTGGGTTTATAGGCCGGGTTGTAAATAGACTTGTAAATAACAATATTAAGTATTTCTTGTATGTTACTTTGGGGTACAAATAAAATGGATTTTGTTTTATATTGTATATTAACGTCTGAAGCTCTTTCCTGTGGGTATTATGAAGATTGACTCAATATTTACAGCTAAGCCGTCCAGCGCGAGCTTCGTAACAATTGTAGGACATTACACATGGACTTAAATGACATTTCATGATAAAATATAGACACGTTACATTATCCAGTGACACAAGAAGGTGATAGGATCTTCGCTGTTTTAGGTAGATTTCATGATAGATAGGTACATTTTTGAAAACAAATCTTCTAACGCCAATTACAGTAGTAAACTGTATTAGCAATCTGTATTAGTAAATTGTCAAGAAAAATGGGTGAGACAAAACACGTGAAGAAGATTAATCTTGTTAGTTATAAGATTAATTTCGCAATATAATTTAAATTGAATAAAAAATAACGATAACTACCTAGTTAGGAAATGTTATTCAATAATACTCCTTTTACTTTGTTTCGTGATATATTTCCAGTTCTCTTAAAGTTCACATCAATAACAATCTGTAGGTACTACTCCGTGATCGATCTATTCGAATCAGGAAGGCTATTCTGTTTTGTAACTTGACAGCGGAGTTTCAAAATTGACGTTCGAGTTCTACTTAGGATCACTTCACTTCGCAAGTGCGTACTAGATGATTAGATAATGACATGTCAATATGATGCAAGTTCACTTTTGTTTTGTAACTTGACAGCGGAATCCACGATGGGTTTCTAAATAGAAGTTAGAGTTCGAGACTCCCTTCACTTCGCAAGTGCGTACCAGATGATTAGAGAATCACATATCAAGATCTCGGACTCGAACTTCAATTTTGAAACTCATCGCGGATTCCGCTGTCAAGTTACAAAATAGTATAGCCTTGCAGTACTGTAGCTAGAGTCGAATTTGAGGTAGGGCAGCATTGGTTACAGGTAGGGCGAAATTAAAAAAAATATCATACTTAATTGATTTGCTCCGAAGCAAGGGCTCCTAAATCAATCACCATGTATATCACTGACCTCTACAATTTTTTTTTATCTCAAACTATGAACAAACATTTTATTAATTATAATAATTTTATCTTAGTTTTTAGTATTTTTAAGGTAGGGCATTGCCCCACAATGCCCCTCCCCTAGCTACGGCCATGATTCGAATCCTATAGAATGTCCCACATGCAATGATGTTGTATGTATAGTGATATCTTTGCCCACACGTATTGTTCTGAATAGATTGACACATTCCTTATTCTAAATATTTAATTTTTCTTCATGACTTCTCATATATGACAGCATCTGCAACGGCCGATCGTTGTAGAACCAAAGAGGTCGCTCAACATATGCATGTAATATTCTTTATTACCTCGTATCTTCCAAACCGCCGAACGGATTTATATAATTATAAGATATCGTTAAAAAACAATTTGGCAGCTGTGAGATGGCATTGTTTGAAGTATCAAAAAATAAAAATAAATCGAATGACGCATACGGGTATCAAATTAAAGAGCTCACCATAAGGATTTCAAAAAGGTGTATCTTAATAGCTTTTTTGATAGCAGGTGGGCTTTTTTAATTTTTACATGTATACTACTTAAACTTTACATAACTTTGCCTTGCCATTGCCATGCTTTGCTTTTCCTGACTGCGCCAGAAGGAGTGTTATGTTTTTCGAGTGTATGTATGTGTGTATATGTAGACATATTTCTTTGGCACGCCCTGTAGCCTAAATGGCTTGATTGATTTCAGATTGTGAGGAGCCGTTAGATTCGTTTTAACTGTGAGAGTGACACTGGGCATATCAAAATTAAAAAAAAATTAAAATGGCCGATTTTTGGCGCAATATTGTCTTCAATTTTTTTTCTCAAAACCTATAAGTGGGGTAACGTTGAATAGGTAGGTATTTAAAACGATTTTTAGGTTCCTTTCATTAAGTTTCATTTTAACTAACAGTTTAGGATATATATTATTATAACGATTTAAAGTTGTTTAAACATCCGTTCTCTCTAATTTATGACAACATAGCGATTTTTTTCATCTAATAAAGTAGATGAATCCAAACTAAAAAATGTAAAATAAATAAATAAATAAAAACAAAAACCCCACTGCGTAAAAAAAAGAAAAAGAAAAAATAAGCCCAGTAGTTTATAATGTTGTTAAAAGTAATACTAAACAACTAAACCATATATTACAAGCTAACGATTAAAATACAGCGCATACCTAAACCACTTAAATACAGCGATGCTTGGGAAAAAACTAACACGATTTGATTGGTTGAAGAATGAGACCCAACTGTTAATCCTTCTATGGTTTAGTTGTTTAATATTATTACTTTTAACAACATTCTAAACTACTAGGCTTATTTTTTATTTTTAGTTTTTTTACGCAGTCAGGTTTTTTTTATTTTTTTTTACTACTTTTAATATTATTTTTTAATCGGATCTTCATACGGATAGAGGGGCAATTTTTGCGATAAAATAAGAAAGCTAATAAATAAAGAAATAAATAAAGAACAGCTATCTATACGAGTATTAACATCATAAATACGAGTAGGTGCGTCATTGACTACAAACTATTATTCACTTTAGGTTCCCCAAATAATACTTAATTGTTTTTTGAATGAAATAAACATGTCAGCCATATGTACAAACAGAAGAATATGCATGAAATGTTATTCATAAATAAATAAAATGTTGACTATATAATTAATAAGAATAATGAAGTAATAATGGAACAGTTTCTACCACGTACATTGTTATCGTACGTTAAACCTTTTTACCCGACTGCTAAGAATGGTTATGTTTTTACACGTATCTTGTATGTACGTATGTATGCGCATTGAGGTATATACATAGAGAAGACATCTCAAACAAAATGTGTGTCCCCGCCGGGAGGTTCTATTTTCAAAATTGAGCCCCTGTTCTCCTTTCAAAATCGAACGAATCCATTGGACATTGAAGCCGCGCGGCGCCAATTCATTGGAACATACATTGTGTTCGCGGTGTCTGTTCTATACGCTAGTAATAATACTTCAATGTGTATGCGTGTAATATTCTTTACGAGTAACCGGCCTCGCTTTGCTTCGGTTTTCTTATTTTTTTACACCTTGGGTTATATTATTGGAGCTTTATTAAGGATCCCTAATTTTTTGAAAATATAATATAGCCTATGTTACCCGGGGATAGTGTAGCTTCTCAACAGTGAAAGAATTTTTGAAATCGGTTCAGTAGTTTCGGAGCCTATTCAATGCAAACAAAAAATCAAATCTTTCCTCTTTATATATTAGTATAGATTACCACGTATCTTCCAAACTGCTGAACGGATTTATATAATTAAGATATTGTTACAATTTCTTGATAACCCAAGTAGAGTGGTGGGTGTGGGATGCCATTGTTTGAAGTATTAAAAAATAAAAATAAATAAATAATGCAATATGGGTATCAAATTAAAGAGCATCATAAGGATTTCAAAAAGGTACATCATGATAGCATTTTTGATTGCAGGCGGTTTTATTTTATTTTTAAATTTACGCTAGTTATTTAACTTGTAATAAAGCTATATTATAGACCAGTAATCAGTAGTACCCAAGTAGTAACAAAGCTATGCTTGCGAAACTAGTAGATTTATTCGCAATTACATGACGCTTAAAAATTCATTTTGACGCAATAAAACTAAATCAAGCAGAGACAGAAGCCAGTTTTTTTTTTATGGAGATAGCCGGCAAACGAGGTGACGATCCACCTGATGGTAAGTGGCTATCGTCGCCCATGGACATCAGCAACACCAAAGGCATTACTGATGCGTTGCCGGCCAAGAAAGAGAGAAGAAAAAGAAAAAAAAAGAACTGGCTCTCAAGCCCGTTGTTTGGAATTAAGTTAAACATTTTCTTTCTATATTTATTGGATTAATTTATATAGAACTGTAGCTCGAGCACGAATATTTGCGAGAAAGTATTCGTATGGTTAACGTAAGCAATTTGTATGGCATTTTTTCAAAAGCGCCCCTATCGTACGTAAATGGTACTAAAATGCCATACAAATTTGACAAATTGCTTTCATTAACCATACGAATACTTTCTCGCAAATATTCGTGCTCGAGCTACTGTTTTTACTGCCTTATAAATACTACGTACAACATCAAATATGTCACGTTAAGTAGGTAAATATTCATATTTAGTATATCGAATTCCATTTGAATGATAATGAGGTTTTAGTGCTATGGTGCGAAGTAATTAGAAGGTCCCCTCATACACACATAGTTTTTATTACAATAACGAAAGAAATGACAAGAAACATTTTCAGTGAGTGAATTAGCATACGTTTTGACGCAAGCTGTACACGCGGTCATTCTACCGAGTTGAGTAGGAACGCTGGCATATGTAAGTGCTTGTTTTCTTAATTTTTATATTCAAAGTGTACAGTAATAATTAAAAATAATATTAATTACTTTGTAAATATTTTGTGGTAGCATGAATATAAATGCAAATGGTACACGGGTACATACGTGAACAATAAAGGCAAAAGCATAATGGTAGAAAACTTTAAATTTTGGAATCAAGTTTTGGGTTAAATGAAGAAATATTTTGTAAATGCCTCAACTAAAATTATTTTAAATTAAATTGAGTGAAAAACTTTTATTCTATTTTAGAAAATCATGATTTATTTAAAACGAAATAGATAAAATACGATTACTGAAGCAGGTATATTTACAAATTAAAATAACTGTTTTTGTTTCTTCTTTCAGGTCACAATGCAAATAATTCTACTGACATTGTTTATCCTGGGAGTAATATGTACCACCACAGTGCACAGTAATAATGAACTTTTATGATATTTTGTTGACTTACGCCTCAACCAGCCACTCCTTATATTAGAGTCACTCGGTTACTTTAATCGCTCCTTAGCAATGAATCACCATACAAATTCTGTACCAAGGAGCAATTTAAGTAACCATTAGTGACTCTGAGTTGGGGTGTATATCTTTCTCTTATTATTATGGACGTCTTATAATGGAATCTGAAAGACAGGATACCATGTTTGGTCAAAGGCCGTTAGTAGATTTATCAAGACGATTATTTATGATTTAGTGAATGTTGGATTCAGCAAATTGTGTAAATGAGTGTAACATGTAACACGTGAATCTTAACGTACGCTTGTTATATTGAAATGGGATATTTCTAGTTTGTTATCTAAACTTAGCGGACTCCACTGCACTAATATCTCTTTTATGATATTTTGAGTATATTGTTTTTTATTCATTTGTTGCCTTTATAATAAATAATTGATTATTTCACAGCTAGTAGCGCACGAATAGTATGCTACTTCGCTAGCTGGGCTGCGAGCCGGGCGGGAGTGGGCCGCTACGGTATCGATGATATCCCTGTCAACCTGTGCACACACATCATCTACTCCTTTATTGGAGTCACGAATGGGACTAATGAAGTCCTTGTTCTTAATCCTGATGTGAGTTATTGGGACATTGTTTTGACAACCAGTTGAACTTTTGAAAAAATTGACTAGAGGTTTCAGTACCAATACATCAATGTGCAATTAGTCAGCTACTCAGCCTACTAGACGACAATTTTATCTAATAACCCGTAAATAGCTGCCGTGCAGAAGTAAAGTTCTACCGTATTAAGCCCAATGCATACGTAACGGGGTTTTTTCCCGTACGGGACGGGACGTGAAGTTTTGGAAACATCGTTTCATAGAAAATGTATACGATAGTGTTCCGTACAGGACGGGAAAACATCGTCGCCGGGAAAAAGCCCGTTACGTTTGTATTGGGCTTTAGTCATCTTATTGATAACAATAATATCATGTGTGTGGAATTGATGTCAAACATTAACTTATGTTTGTAATATTAAATCTATTAGATCTTTACCGTTAAAAAAGTAATGAACTTTTAAAGAAGTATCAATAGACATCAAATTGACAGTATTAGATCAAAAAATATTGTACTTAATTGAACAAAAAAAAATATGCAGATGGACGAGGACCAGGATGGTTTTCGTAACTTCACGTCACTGCGTTCGAAACATGCTCATGCTAAATATATGGTAGCGGTCGGCGGCTGGGCTGAAAAAGGAGCCAAGTACTCTCAAATGGCCTCCCAGAATTCTTCAAGGGCAAATTTTATACAGAGCGTTGTTGGTGAGTTACAAGGACTGATTTGGTGTTCATTTTTTCGTCTTATAATATTGAGTAGCAGTTCTTTCTGGTGCAGGTATTAAGTAGGTTTCCCAAAGCGAATCGAAGATGTTCTCGTCCTTCATTATATCTTAATTATAGTACATTTGACTAGTTAATTTCTTGAATACGAAGTGGACGATCTAAAAGTACGCTAGGTCAGGAAAAAATAGATCCCATTGTAATTATACATTCATAAATTATCCGGTAGTCATCGATTCTGCTTACAAATCTCAAAGCCAATAATCTTAAAACTTGTGTCTTCAGTACAGCTAAAATTTGATTATACTTTGCTTCCAGATTTCTTAAACGAATACGAATTTGATGGCTTTGATTTGGACTGGGAGTACCCTGGGGCAACAGACCGAGAGGGTACCGCTGCGGATAAAGATAATTTCTTGTACCTGGCACAGGAGTTACGGGCAGCGTTTACCAAAGCCGGCAAGAAGTGGGAGCTAACGGCAGGAGTACCTTTGACTGAAGACAAATTAACGGCAGGATACAGAGTCTCTGAGCTATGCGAGTAAGTTTCGTGAAGCTGCTTGGCTAGCTATCACCCTCTAGCTCGAGTCAGCCGCCAAGTGACTCGTTGTGTTCCGGCTGAGGGTTGGGAGCCATTATTATTTCTATCTTTGAATTCCTGCTGCAAACGCAACTGTGGATTTTGAAGTAACTGAAGTACGGTGGAAGATGGAACGTCATCTTGTTTGTCGTTTGCTCGTCCGTCTAGATATTTCATAATCTCTGATTCGATCGTGTAGAGAAATACTATTTCCTAATCTAATGATACTATTTTCTAATCTAATACAATTTTTAATTTAATGATAGTTTAAATATCTTCTTCAAGAAAAACAATAAAGTCCAAAAATAATTGTGTTTATTTCAGGATACTGGACGCAGTTCACGTGATGTCTTACGATCTCCGTGGGGTTTGGTATGGTTTTGCTGATGTTCATTCTCCACTTTATAGTCATCCTAATAATAAACCCGGTTTTGAAAAAATTAACGTGGTATGTACACCTACTCTGCTTTTTTAGAGGAATCTTATTTACTAAACACTCTAGCCGAGTGTAAAATGGACTATGATTGCGCCATACTGTGGTCATTGCTTCTTGTGATGTTCAGCATGGTGTGAGAGATGGGAGAGGTTAGCTTGGACACGAGTTGTATAGAAAAGAGCCACTACCAGATTAATAGTTTATTGCCTTATGTGTAATTGTTAATACATAATACATAATTGTTATTAAAATAATGTACATATTTTATTTTAGAACGGCGGGCTAAATCTCTGGGAAGAAAAGGGGTGTCCACGTAATAAGTTGGTAGTGGGAATTCCTTTCTATGGGCGATCGTTTACCCTTCCTGCAGGCAATAATAAGTACGAAGTGGGAACTAAGATAAACAAGACTGCAGGCGGCGGCGACCCGGGGCCATACACTAATGAAAGAGGTTTTCTGGCTTACTACGAGGTAATATTTGTTTTTATGTAAAAATAGCTTGTTTAATAAGGGCATTATTCATAGTGAGCATGAATGTAAGGGGCTATCCATAAATTACTATCCACACTAATTTCATGACTTTTTGACCCCTCCCCCCTCCTTTACACCTAGAAAATATTAAATTAAAACATCAGTTCTGAAATAAGTATTATTTCCATTAATTTATACTTATACATACCAATTATTCCATTTTGAAATGTGACGTCACGAAATTTAGGACCCCCTCCCGCCCCTTGTCACAAAATGAATACTAATTTATTCTTTGTTAGACAAATAAAAAAAAACTTCAGTTTTTAATGAAACCATCTAAATTTCATGGTACTCATCAATAAAATCAATAGGTCTGGTTACAAAAATATTACGGTTTAATATCAAATTTCAAATTAGCTTTCTTGTAATAAGATCGTCAAGTTTTGTTTTTTGTTGTGAAATTCTTTATCGCTAATACATTTAATAATGGTAATGGAATATCCCATAAACTTAGAATATTATTTGTATTACATTGTAGATAATCTTAAATTAAAAATCAAAAAACCCCCGATCATTTTATTTACACTAAACATAGCTAAAACGCTTTCGATTAAGTCACTTTTCATACAAATAAAAACTAGATCAAAATCGGTTCATCCGTTTGGAAGCTACGATGCCACAGACAGACAAACAGATCCACAGATCCACAGATACACAGACACGTCAAACTTATAACACTCTTCGTATTTCGTCGGGGGTTAAAAAGATGGCGTAGATTACATGTTGAAATATTTACCCATAATAAAATATGTTTTCGTAGATTTGTTCTGAGATAGATAAGCAGAGCTCAAGCTGGACTAAGAAATGGGATGATCGTGGAAAGTGTCCGTACGCATACAAAGAAAACCAGTGGGTTGGGTATGAAGACCCAAAGAGTGTGGAGATCAAGATGAACTGGATCAAAGAGAGGGGATACCTAGGAGCTATGACTTGGTCTATTGACATGGATGACTTCCGAGGCATGTGTGGCACAAAAAATCCTCTCATTAAGTTGATACATAAACAGATGAGCTCTTATACTGTACCGTCGGCAGCAAATGGCCCCAGCTTGAACGTATCTGTAAGTATAATTAACTAATTATTTATTATAATTAATTAGTTGAAATATGTGTATGGACAGATATCCAAATTTTTTCGTTTATACGAAACACTAGCCTGGCATCGGATATTATTATTTCCTTGTGCATTTTGGATGGCTTTATAAATCATCAAATTTTTCGATTCTTTCCATCTATCGATCCTTTCGACTTCAGGCACATATTTATGATGACAAAGCATTACTAATTACACAAAAAATGTGTACACGTGTACACGATGGTTACCACTAAAATCACTTCTATTGTTATACAGGAAAAAGGGGAAAAAAATCACATCAAAAATGAGACAAATCTTGATGTAGGGACAACTACACCAGTTCCCACTACATCTCCTTCAACGTCGAATACTAAGCCTTCAACGTCAAATACTAAGCCATCAACGTCGAATACAAAGTCTTCAGCGTCGAATACTAAGCCGGCGACATCGGTCCCCGAGCAGGTATTTGATGAATTTTGTAGTTAAATTTTATTCAGTGTCTGTAGTAAAAGTTTCAAGCTTTTGGTAAAATCTTGTTTTACTGACAGTAACGAAAGTTTCTCAGTTTTACCGTAGTTTAGCCGTGATCACAATCCATGGTAATTGGTTTCGATCCAATTACATGGCATACAAATTATAATATATCGTATATTTATAATAAAAATGTATATTAGTACCAATATTGTCATAGTAAAATTAACTCATCAACCGTTATCAGATATCTAAATTTTGTATAGGTAATTAATCATTGATCATTATTAATAATTACCTTAGCTTCACTATAATAATACTTTCGCGCCCAGTGATAATTCCGTACGTGAAACTAATTAAAACATTAGTAAACAAAGATGGATTCCAAAGTTTACTTATAAATCAGGTGCATTGCGTATAGTATAATTATGAATATAATTATATGTACATCATCAATAAATAATCGAAGTTTTTAATACTAATCATTATTGTCTTACAGGTACCTGGTGAATCAACGAAGAGCAGTGTAAGAAGCAACGCATCTATCACAAAGCCAACGTTCGTCAGTTTGTTTACAGTTAACATAATACTATTATATTTCACTGATTCATTGAAATTATTAAGGTTGTTTTGATGAATTTTTCAATCACCCTACTCTTCACACACCACTACATAATAATCTTAATTAGTGATTAAGTAATTAAATGTTTCTAAGTAATATGTTTTCTTATTTTCTTTCTTTCTCTCTTTCTTTCTAATATTCTGTATAGTTTTTCAAAGAAAACTCAAAATTAAGCTTATAGTAAATTACTAGCTGACCCGACGAACTACGTATCGCCTAACAATTAATGAATGTAGTGATACTTTTAACTATTTTTCTATAGTTTTGGTTGGTTGAACAAATCAGAGATCATTAAAATCGGTACAGCCGTTCTTAGCCGTTATAGTTTGTGTGTGCATATCTCCTCTAACCATTCTTCTCCCTCTCCCTCTCCCTCCTTCTCTTATTCTCCTTCCTCCTTCTCCTTCCCCTCCCCCTCCTCGTGTTACTATAATGTTTTGTTCCTAACTACAAAGTAATATATTAATTTTCATATTTCTAAATTCTAAAATGACGAAGTTGCGTACAAACTTACAACCCCTTAAGTTTACCCCTTAGGGGATGAATTTTGAGAAAACCGTACTAAAATAATGTTTTGTTCCTGACTTTAAGCTTACATATTAATTTTCAACCCTTTAACTTATAAACTTTTAAAAAAGCAGTGATAACCTAGCGATTAGAACGCAAGGGCCCGAGTTCAAATTCTGGCAAGCATCTCTAATTTTCAGATATTATATGCCTGTTACAAATTAATTATCACTTGCTTCGGTGAAGGAAAACATCGTGAGGAAACCTGCACACGGAGAGCTCTCCATAAAGTTCTCAAAGGTGTGTGAAGTCTACCAATCCGCACTTGGCCAGCTTGGTAGACTTATGGCTGTACCCCTCACATTGCGAGAGGACACCCTGTGCCGAGCAGTGGGAATATTATGGGTTGTTGCTTTGCTTTAAATTCAAAACTGACGAAGTTTCCATACTAATTTCACCCCCTTAATTAACCCCTTAATTTAGGGGATGATTTTCCAAGAAAACGTAATACTTCCAAATTTGGTTTCTGGAGTTTAAGCTAAACGTAAGGATTACTTGTTGCATGTTACTTAGCAAAATAAATGATTTCCTTCTTTCTATAAATTTATGTCTAAACCATCCATGCAATAGTTTTGCGTGATGAAACCCCAAACATCCAAACATTGAAACATCTTCACAAACTTTTGCATTTACATAATATTAGTAGTCGGATTACAATTTTAATATTTCATTTCCGTATTAATGTGCTGTCGTTTGAAAATAAATGAGTAATATGAACCATATGTACAAACAATATTGGTATCTAATAATACCTAATAAAAATATGAGGGTCAACTGTACGTTAGTATATTAGTTCATTGGGGTCAACAAGGATGATACAAAAACGCTGCAGCTTTTGTACATTAATTAAAGCATATCAAGGTTACAAGTGGGTAAAGAAACAGAAAAATTTATTTTCCTTCGCTGTCTTTTGACAAGGTGTTCAATTCATCAATCCTTTTTAACCCCCGACGCAAAAACGAGGGGAGTTATACTCGTAAGTTTGACGTGTGTGTCTGTAAAGATGTAACTCTGTCGGATGAACCAATTTTGATTTAGTTGATTTTGTTTGAAATATTTCTTAGTCTAGAGTTTTTTAAGCTATGTTTGAAGAAAATTGATCCAGCCGTTTAATAGTAATGGGAGGTGGAAGAGGGGATGAATAAACGATAGAAAGCGAATATAATTTCGAATGGGGTATCAAATGAAAGAATTTGATTTGTGAATTACGAAATTGGCTGTTTGAAGGAGGGAGGGGGGTTAGTTATAGGGAAGGGGATAAATTTATTGAATTCAGCAAACATATCCGAGTCAACTATGGTAAAACACGATTTGTACATATATTTAATTTTCAAACAAGTAAATACGTCCTACCTAAATCTAAGTTTAAAAACGTAAAATAAAACTTAAATTAAGCTACGGTTTTTGTTCTTACCTGAATGTACGGAATCCGAAATACATCATACACTTTTATAATATCTGAAAACAATTTTTTTTCCGAAAAATAATTTCAGAGCCTATTTGAATAGTTGATAACAATTTATTGATACCTCATGTGTTTGGAATGAATATGATTTAAATAATGATAAAGGTGTATTTGAATAATGATAAGAAATTAGAAGGTCTCAGGTTTTATCATAATAAAATACAAGATGAAGCAGCCTTGGGATTTGGGCGGCGCTTATAAACGCGCTACAAAGCCACTGTTCCACACTCGCTGACATACTTCCACGAACCTCCTTGTACGTAAGTATTTTTTTATAGAGACATCACTAATCTAATATATAAAATTCTCGTGTCATGCTTTTTTGAATTTGAACTCCTCCGAAACGGCTCGACCGATTTTCTTGAATCTTTGCGTGCATATCGGCTAGGGTAGAGAATTGGACAACATTTATTTTTCATCCCCCTACCCCTAAAATTTTTGGCAGAACAACGTTTGCCCGGTCAGCTAGTATTATTATATTATGCAAAGTACTAAAACTCCCAATAATTAACGAAGTTGTTGAATGGATATTTAGAAAGCAGTTTCTGAACCCAGATTATTATTATTTTTCAAGACTTCTCTATTTGTGTGGCCCCGAGGCTAAGCCAGTCCAGCTTTTACATAACGCTTCCTCCTTGCTCCCGGTCTCCTTCGGCGGATTTAATAAGCTTCGATATGGTCTTCTCTTTCTCACTCCACAGTCTCGTTTTCCGAAATAACAGCTTAGCATTCTGCTAAAGGATTCTGCTAAAGGAGGTTCTGAAGAACATAGCAGCCCAACAGACCTCACTGACGAGCAGAGTATGCGTCACGCTTGGTAGCGAGAATAATACCCTAATACTGTCCAAACCTTCCACTGTTCTAACATGGTCTAATGTTTTAACTGTCTTTTTTCAGGTCAAAATGCGAGTAATACTATCGGTACTGGCTTTCCTGGGATATGCTGCAGCCCAATGTAAGAATTTATACTGTAACCTGTAAAGTCGTACAAATTCGAAAATTTATCCAAATGTTTATACACAAGACATTTTTATTAGTGTTTTTTTAAAATTGTTATTCCAGATTTACCACGGGATTGACATTTCATTAACTTGAGATTGGATTAATATACTTTATATTAATATACTAGTTGTAGCTAATTTCGTTGCTGTAATTAAAGCAAGACGTGGTAGTTATATGAAGATAGGTAGTCCTACATTCATAACTGTTTAACTCGGTTACCAGAGAGTTTGTCTTTATAAGGCTTATAAATTATTGTCATGCACAGCTTAGTTTAAATAACTACTATAAAGACTTTTGTGGTTTAATCAACGATATTGATTGATTTATTCGCATTGGATACAATAATCAAGACAGACATTATTTTAAAGCACTAAAATGTGACTTATTTCCACAGCAAATATAAATGTTACGGCCACAGCAAAGAGCAACGCACGAGTAGTATGCTATTTTAGTGACTGGGCAGTATACCGGCCCGGCTTGGGTCGATACACCATCAACGATATACCTGTTGACATGTGCACACATCTCATCTACGCTTTTGTTGGTGTCAGTAATTTTACAAATCAAATCAGGATTCTCGATTCTGAGGTATGATCATGCATCTTGAGCAATGTCATTTAGCTATTTCTATGAATTTTCTATTTCCTGAACAAATTTAAGACTGCAGACAATATTGCAGACTAAAAGGTCCTTGGTCCGACTGGGACAGACATGTTGCAAATATTCGTTTTTGGATGATGGAAGTTCGTGACATCTTGTATCTTTGGTACCTGTTAGGTAACCCTCCTGCTAAGCTACACTTGGCCAAGTATTGAAAGACATAATTATTATCATGTCACATGTAAAAGCAATCTACCATTTACGACTGGATATTTCTTTATCATCATCGCAACCCAAAATTATCGCAGTTCTGATTTAAGGAGTAAAGGCCGTAGTCGTTGGCAACTTTGCTGATTAGCAAACTTCATTCACCTTTAACTCATTGTGATCCATCCCTAATTGTGTCAAACTTAAACCAATTTTAATTTTTGAAGCCTCTTGGAAGTATAAGAATACTAAACTCACGCCAAGATATTCGTTACGTAACGTTCGAAGTTCGTAGAAATGCTTATGATATTTATCAAATATTTTATATTCAGTTATCTGTGGAGAAGAACAATTTCCTAAACTTCACGTCACTTCGGGATAAATATCCTGATACTAAGTACATTATTGCTGCTGGAGGCTGGAATGAGGGCGGATTCAAGTTCTCTCAAATGGCCTCCACAAATTCTTCAAGAGCAAACTTCACAAAAAGTGTTATCGGTCAGTAAATTTTGCTATCGTTATTTTGTAAAATTTTGTTACAAATGTAGAAGAATTAAGTAAATTAATGAATGTATTCTGTAAATTACATCCTAATGTTTTTCGTTCCATTTGAAAATGGTTACAGTCATGAGAGAGAGACAACAGGCTCGTTGCATTATACCACCTCAACATCTTTGCATTCTTTGCAGGACAGTTTTTAATGATCCCCTTTATTGGAGAATATTTGTTTCCATACCGTATTAGAATTCACATGAATTTGCAGGATCTTGCAGAAAGCCGATCTGGTCATTATAATTGCAATTTCATTTTATCATTACTAAGTAGATCCTGTTGTGCAGTCTTACTAGTACAGTTTCATAAGAGTGATCATGTCCATTGCGTGTGAAGTTATGTATCCGACTATACATGACAGTAAGTTTTATGCGATCCCGTAAAAAGCTGTTTTCGCAAAACTGTGCTACCGTGGAAATGAAGACTTACCACTTGTAAAACTACTCTCTACTTTTTAGATTTTTTGAAAGAATACAATTTCGACGGTCTCGATTTGGACTGGGATTACCCTGGGTCGACGGAAAGAAACGGAACCGCTGCGGACAAAGATAATTATCTGTACCTGGTGCAAGAGTTGAAGCAAGCCTTTATCAGAGAAGGAAAGAATTGGGAATTGACCGGTGATATGCCGCTATCTGCAGACAAGCTTAAACAAGGATACCGTGTCCGTGAGCTTTGCAAGTAAGTTCAAGATTATTATTTTACTTTATCTGTAAGCAAGATTTGAGTTGAAAAATACCTCACATTACTTAAATTGCTATCGTTTTAAACGCAAAATGCAGTTTCATTCTCTATATTTATTATATTGAAATGAACAATAGATTGTATTAACTGTCACCCAGAGTTGTATTTTCTTTTACCCGTATCCTTATAACTTCGAATTTTTTTTACAAACTCAACAATTCAATTCTTGTTGTAATAACCATTGATATTTAAATGTATAAAAAGAGGCATATAACATTTAATTTCAGGACATTTGACGCAGTTAACGCGTTGACATACGATCTTCGTGGTAACTGGGATGGCTTTATCGATGTGCAGTCGCCATTGTTCAATCGGTCTGACGACTTAGATAATTTTAAACAAATTAACGTGGTATGTACCATACAAGCCTTTTTATTGTATTCATAAATGTTTAATACATATTTAAAGAAATGGCTTAATAAAAATGCATTATTTAATACTTATTGAAAATAACTTTGAATTTAATGGTAAAAGATGACATTAATTTTTGGACCCGTTCTATTTACTACAATTGAAAGTAAGAAAAGGTTCAAGTTTCGTAATTCTTCTTCACCGATGTTAAAATATTCAAATACTTCATTAATGAGGACTCAAATAATAAACGGATTTTAATTTTCAGAACGATGGCTTGAATTTGTTGCTAAGAAAGGGCTGCCCGGCTGACAAAATTGTTGTGGGAATTCCTTTCTTCGGAAGATCGTTCACTCTTCCAAATAACAATATTTCATACGCACTGGGGTCTCCGGCCAATACCACGGCCGATGGTGGTGATCCAGGGCCATATACTAGAACTAGAGGATTCAAAGCATACTACGAGGTTTGTTATGTCTTTGGATTCAACTTCTGTCAGTAGTTTAATGTGGTTCTTCTTTTTATTTTGTCAGCATAACATAATATTCACGGATATACTTGAATGGAGCTTTCGTTTTTTTAAATATGCGTACAGAACAAAGTTTATACATCACTTTGATTAAAAATGTCTGTATTAATTCCTTTTAAATTACATTCATCGTATTCAAACTAAAATATTTTGCGATTTTCTCACTATCTGGATAAAAAAGCTTTATAATAATATTATGGACTTTTTCCATTTTTATTAGCTACTTATAACTTTTGACTTCGACTCATACGGTGTATTAATTTTATTGATAATTTTTGAAATATAATATTATTATGAAAAACAATTAGTCGATAATGATATAATAACCTAACAGATTTGCACTGACGTTAATAACTCGAGCTCTGGATGGACAGACGAATGGGCAGAGGAAGAAATGTGCCCGTATACATACAGAGGAAATCAATGGATTGGATATGAAAACAAAAGAAGTGTGGAAATCAAGATGAACTTCATAAAAACTAACGGATTCCGAGGAGCTAGCACTTGGGCCGTTGACATGGATGACTTCCGGGGCCTATGTGGCGAAAAGAATCCTCTGTTGAAAATATTAGATCAATACATGGGCACTTACGCCGTACCTGCGTCCGCACCTTTGACAGTACGTATAAACTACGATAAATATCATTACTTTAGCTAAAATCGTTACTTTTGCTTGAGACCCAAGCCTAGGATAGAAAGTATTTTTATTATCATACCATTAAGATGTTTTGGTCATGAAAACGTTTAGACAAAACTTAGAGAAAACTTGCAAACGAATACAACAAAGACAAAACTTTAAGACAAATACATAATACATACTTTGAAAAGAGTTAAATAAAAAAAATTAAAGAGGTTTTATCATTGAGAATAAAACTTATAATAGAGCCTTCACTTAAAAGGGTGGGCATACTTCGTTTTCTTGGAAGTTGATATATTATTGACTATTTATATAAAACACAACACTACCCCAACTCATAGTTTCTACTATTTATTGCCATATATTTAAATGTTAATTAAAAAATAAATATATCATTTCAGAATAATCAGGATGACCCGGATGAATAAGGATTGAAACGACACTTTGAACACACACGATCGAACCTGTGTGGAAGAAAATATTTATGACAACTTATGCTCATTTGTAATGTTAGCCAGATTTCTAACTGGAATGGAACTGAATTTCTGTTAAGATTTTTTGCTGAATTTAAGTGATTTTGTTGAACATGGTTTTTGCAATTTATTTTGTTGTGTTATTGTAACATGATCCTTTCTCATTGTTTTTTTATAACTCTAATATTTCATTCAACTCGAAACCAGAGAAATTTAATGTGGCGGCGCATCGGTACCGTGGAGTCAAGTGAATTCCCGAAATAATGTCTCGTTGTTGCAAATAATGACAGCGTTGTTTGCCTAACAATCGACCATCCTGACAGCGTCTGCGTCCCCGCATACGATACCAGGTTGTAAGGGTAACCCTAACAATCGGCATATTGGTCGGTTATATACATACAATTACATAACAGCTACTCCAGTTACTACAATACTACATTTTTACAACTTACAAATGGTCAAAAACAATTATACCTACTACGAGTACAACAAAATTTCAACACTATTAAGCGAATCTTTTTAAAGGTGCTCCCTCACCGGGAGCATTCGCCTGTAATGTAACGTTACAGATTTGAGCATTACATCAGTGAAGGAGGAGAACCGAGCATTACAATGCGCACCTTGTAATGATACAATGTGTAATATCTTGATACAACTTGTAACATCAATGCGCTCCGCTTCCCGTATAATGTTACATTACACGCTAATGCTCGTCAGTCAGGGAGGTAGTATTGTAATGTAATGCTCAAAGACGAATCTATAATGTTACATTACACGTGAATGCTCCCGGTGAGGGAGCACCTTTAGGGTTCCCTAAAAAAATGTTTTTCAATATTTTATTCTACGATTCTGGAGTTTTAATAAAAGTGTCCATACTAATTTACAGTTTTCTAGCGCTAAGGGTCTCGGCGCTTTGCTTCAGACAGACAGACGGACAAACGGACGTACATGACGAAACTATGTTCTATTTTTAGGGTTCCGATTTTACTTTGGAACCCTAAAAATGGGACCCTATTACAATGACTCCGCTGTCCGTCTGTCTATCTGTCTGTCACCAGGCTGTATTTCATGAACCGTGATAGCTACACAGTTGAAATTTTCACAGATTATGTAAATATTTAAGTGGGGCTCTCATATAACGAACGTGACTTTTTTGCCGTTGTTGAAGCCGGGACAGGTGAAACTAAAAAAAAGAGGTTATAATAGATTGTCCGATGTTGTATAGATAATAGTACAGAACCCTTCTTGCGCGAGTCCAACTCGCACTTGGCAGGTTTTTTTTAGTATGATCTTTATTGCTTTCACGTAAGTATATATTTCATTACATTTTCTGTATGTTGTAACCAAACAAGAAACAAAACATTATTATGTTTAAAATAGGTAGTCGAGCTAAATAAATAATTTTGCAAAATGATTACAATTGGATTACAGTAAATAATATGCTATCAAAAACATAACTTGTAAAAAAAATCAAGTCTTGCAACGCAGTTCTTCTACCGTAAAAAGTTGTAAGATCCATGTAATACTAAGTCGGTTAATTTGTTCAGTCCCTACTTAACCCGTCGGTTACCGGGAACGTTCCAGCACGTTCGAACTCAAAGGTACCGCGATCACGCGGATCCTAACGAGTTAAGGGTCCTTCTGTCTTAAGTCATTATGTAATTCGCTAACCTAACAACATCATAAAGTGACCATATCATTATCAAAGATCTTTTATGTTTTAACACGTTCGGTGCGGTAGCGGGTTGAATAGATACGATGCTCAACTTTCCTCCGGTGCGGGGTAAAAATTACTGTGCCAACCGCTGGTGCGGGACAGATATATTTGGTCTCCCTGTGGTTATGAATGAGATGGTTAGTGTTTTGGAATTGCCTTGTTAAATAGATAATGTAAATACAAAAAAAATGCATCGGGTTCTTACGACCCGATGCCGACTGAACGTAAAAAATTTACATCTAGTGCGTTTATCGGTTCTTAACGACCCGATGCCCGATGACCCTATAGCCGCACTAGATTACATACTAGTTGAGCTAGTGAGGTCTGTATGGTTAGATGAGTTTTTATGCAAATAAGAAGAATATTGTACAGTTATATTATACAGTTGTATTGTACAGTGTATGTAACACTGTCTGTGTATGTAACATGAAGCTATCCAGAAAAATGTTGTTTAAGTCATGTAACGGTGAAAAACCTAAGAAAAATTAAGTAAGCGAAGGTTCCCCAAAACAAATAATAATCGGTAAGTGGAATATATCAATGTATATACTAGCCCGTCAACTGGTCACACATTACAAATCCTACAAACTGCATTATTTTATCGCTATCGATGTCTCTTTATCATGCTCAACACTAAAAATGTATCGACAATTTTACTAACCAGTGCGGAGAACGGGTCGTAAAGATCCGCCAGACAATCCCTTTATTTACAAAGAAACCATTCAGTGCATCTACCTACGATTTCAGCCTTTTCTTGAGTGTTTATTGGTCAATATATTGCTACAAAAAAATACACTATAATCATTATACCTATAAAGATAAATCCTCTTAAACAGATGGAAGTCAAACGGATCTTTTCGACCCAGCAACGCACCAGGAACAATTCGTGCTTCGGATATAATAGACCCCATACCGCACCAACTGAAAGTCATGAAATTTGTCTAACGCAGTGAACGTGTTAAATAAATAGATTGACTTGGCCATCGCATGAAAACACAAAGTATCTCACATCTCACATATTATATTAAATTAGATTGTTTAGATAAAACAACTGAAAACCAATAGACAAGTTGATTGACTAGACACTTGACTTTGTTGACTAGGCAATTGCTCTTACTATATAGACAGTTAACAATCTTTCATAAGGTAGGTACTCATATTGATATTTACTTAAATCTTTTTTCACTACTGACCGACACAGGCGGTGTAGAGTTCTTAACCACTGAATAATAAATCTTCGCTACTGACCGACCAAGCTATAGGCGGTTCTATGAAAAGTCTCTTTATCAAATTAGTTTACTTTTTACACACATTTACTTTTTATGAATTTGAAAGATAGTTACAATATAAAACCTACAAAATTTGTACCTATTGAAATTCTTTCATATAAAATCAATGGAAATGTAATACATTAGTACCAATATACTTCGTCTGTTTCTAATGGTATTAGCTAGTGGTTGTATGATATTAGTTTAGTCTGTATGATATTAGTTTTATTAAATCTCTAACGTTAACGGAGCATACTAATGGCCGATGGTATACAATAGGGCTACGTTCTTTATGACTACTGGCCGCCTCAGGGGTCTTTACGAAGCTCACTAACAGCAGTAGGTATGCAGTAGGGCTATGTTGCTGGGCTTTGATGTATCAGCATGGGCCATAAGCACCAAGTTCAATCACCAAAACACCAACTTAAACGAGTTGATACCACTGTCCACCATAAGACGATCAATTACTTATGACATACGGCACTGCGTTATCTGCACTAGCATCCGATGTATCAAGACAAGCACCGATCGATTCGGTACAATGCATGACCCACGAACTACTATTGCGAAATTTTGACTAATAATTTCCCTCATCGATCTGGCACCGCTGTCTCGATAGAATCAAAGGTTTTCTCATAGTCTACATACACAACACATAACGGCAAATGATAAACCACGGTTTTTTGTGTAATCGGATCCTGCTTGTTCGGTAGGCTGAAAGTCGTCAGCCTGCAATGCGATTTGTGACCCTCGAAAACAGCTCGTAAACGTGGCTCAGAAGTGCAATGGGCCTGTAGTTCTTCAAAAGTGCTTTTTTGCCCATCTTGAAGAACATAGTCATAACAGTCCTGCTACGCGCTTCCAGGGTAGTTCCATTATTGATGACGGTCTAACTCGAATAGTCATTGGAGTGCCACTAGTAGAAGTTTCCCCCCAGCTCTTACTTTAGTAGCTTGGTTTTGAATTCGTCATCTTCCGGTGCCTTGTTGTTTTTAACTGTTTGAGAGCATCTCTAATTTCATACAGGCTGCGTCAGGGATATCCTCTGTATAGTGTCGGGTCAGTTTAGATCTTTTCTTGTTGTCCTCACGGGCAGCTGGAGCTTGAGAAGAGGCATACAACTGTACGTAGTATCTCTCAGTTACTCTCAGAACTTCGGGTTTCGACGAAACCACTCGCAAGTTTACTTTGCCCAATCCCTGGCGACATTTTAAAGTTTGGTTCCGCTCAAGTGGCTTGTTTTCAGTTTTGGTCGCGCAAAGACGCCACCAAAGCCACCAAAATTGAACCACCAAACTTGGAACCAGGCATAAATAAACAATCTTTAAAAATAGGGGTTTTAAGTTACAATTAAATTAATATCACTGATTTATGCGTAACCCATATCACTATCTATAACGTGTAGCTTACTATAAAGACACTTTAAAATCTACAACAAATCAATCCACCAAAAATTTAACAATTCTTGGCCCGCGTGCCACTCAGAATTATTGATGACGTTTTTAGCGGGCAACTAATCACATACCAATTACATCATTACATGCAAGTGGTGGTACATGACAGAGAGATGCGAAATAATAAAAAGCGAATGATCATATACGCAAGAAAATTTATTTTATACTAATTTGAAAAAGTGTCACAAAAATTTAGATTTTTGCTAGGACAAACTTAAATCGAGTGCTTTATTAGATTTTCTAATAAAGTTTAATTGTTTTATGATAATGTGTCTTATGAGCACACTAAAATTGTATATTTTTATTTTACCTTAAATTGTTACTTGTTGAATGCAATTAATTATATCAAAAAATGGAGGTGTGACAAGCCACCAAACTTGAATTTTAAGGCATTTTTATTTTCCCTGATTATATAAGAAAAATTTGCCTTGATGATATTCACCAATATAATTATAACATCCTATTTTATAAGTCTGGACATGGTCTATCGGTTTGTCGAGTTTCATCTTAATCTGTGAAACGGTTCGCGTGCGATGGAACCCCAAATATCTAAACATTGAAACATCTTCGTAAACTTTCGCATATATTATAATATTAGTAGTTAGATTACAATTTTAACATTCCATTTCCGCAAAAATGTGTTATCATTTGAAAATATAATAAATGAACAACATGAACCATATGTACAAATAACATTGGTATCTAATATTTATAAAAATATGAGGGTCAACAAGGATGATAGCAGCGCTTTTGTACTTGGTATAGTTACATAATAATGTAACTATACCAAGGTTACAAGTGGGTAAAGAAACGGAATAATTTATTTTCCTTCGCTGTCTTTTGCTGAGGTCTTTTGATAGATATTTTATTATTTTAAGTTATCAGGTGTTCAATTCATCAATCCCTTTTAAAAATATATTTTAGTCTTGGTGCGAGTCCGCGACAACTTTGCTGCGCACCCGAGCCGCTTCGTGTTTGCTCAACTACCGTTCCGCTTGGAAACGCTTGCAAACCAGCAGTATGATAAGGCCCTTAGCTACGTTGAAATAGGTGGGTTCCCCGAATAAGGTTGTATCCAATAGAATAAGACAATTAGAAAACCTGAAAGACCTCAGTAATGTTTGTGTTTTTAGTACACAGAGAAGGTAAGAATCTTTTGTAAATCGCTAATTTGATCCGAGATAATTTCGAAATTGGTGCAAACATGTACGAAAACAACCGATTAAAGTAGTAGTATTCAGAAGGCTCAGGTCCGGTTAGGTCTCGCTGGTGAGGGGAGGCTTAAGTCAAGCAGTTGATCTCCAAAGAAAAAGAATCTGCTGATGGATGAATGCATATCTTAAGCTTAGATAAGCTAAGGTTTCTGGTTCTTACCCGAATGTACGGAATCCTACATACGTCCTACACTTTTATATCTAAAAACATTTTTTTTTTTTCAAAAATTTATTTCAGAGCTGAATAGTTGGTAACAATTTATTGATAGCTCACGTGTTTGGACTGAATACGATTTAAATAATAAAGGTGTATTTAAATAATGATAAGATATTAGAAGGTCACAGGTTTTATCATAATAAAATAGATGACGAAGCAGCCTTGGGATTTGGGCGGGCGGCGCTTATAAACGCGCTACATAGCTACTGATCCACACTCGCTGACATACTTCCACGAGACACCCTGTACGTAACTTATTATTTTAAAGTAAATATGTATCACTAATATATTGGGCAAGGTACTAAAACTCCCAATAATTAACGAAGTTGTTGAAAGAATATTTAGAAGGCACTTTCCGAACCCTGAGTAATATTCTTCTTCAAGACTTCTCTATTTGTGTGGCCATGAGGCTAAGCCAGTCCAGCTTTTACATAGCGCTTCCTCCTTGCTCCCGGTCTCCTTCGGCGGATTTAATCAGCTTCGATATGGGCTTCTCCTTCTTGCTCTACAATCTCCTTTTCCGAAATACCAGCTTAGCATTCTGCTAAAGGAGGTCTCCTTCTGAAGAACATAGCAGCCCAACAGACCTTGCTAACGAGTAGAACATCTATCACGCTTGGTAGCAAGAATAAAACCATAATACCGTCCAAACCTTTCACTGTTCTGACATGGTCTAAAATAATGATGTTTTAACTATCTTGTTTCAGGTCAAAATGCGAGTAATACTATCGATACTGGCTGTCCTGGGATATACTGCAGCCCAATGTAAGAATTTATATTGTAAAGTTGTTCTTTCGTATGTTAGTCTAGTCAACAAGTTCAAAAACGTGTTAAATAGAAATAAAGCTCCTAAAAATATGCGCGATAGCTCATTCGATTCGTAATGACGTCTAGAAAAATGTTTTTGAAGGGTTTATTAGCACATAAAAAATTGCGACTTTTATTGACAAAATAAGATTAAAAAAAAACTATACTTAGTTTTAAATTAATAACTTCTAAAATAATTATATTTAAGGAATTTTGGAAAAAGATCCTGAAAGAAGAGGGAATTTCCAACAAAAAAGTCCCAGCTCCCGGAACTTTATCTTTATTATTTATAAAAAAAATTAACGCTGAATATATGGCTCCGCGAATTCGTTACCGCATAGGGGTGCTGCCTAAGAAGCCGGTATATCACATAAAATAATTTTTTTATAGTATCAAATAACTATTTAAAATAATTTGAATAAATTAAGGTGTAATCTAAACACTTGAACGAACATAACCTCGGTGAAAAAAAATTCATGTCGATTTTTCAAAAAGTTACACCATTGTTAATTGACTAATTTTTTTCCAATCTCTGTTTTTATAAATTACGGCATAAAAGTTTAAATAATTGGTCTATAAATTTTTCGCTTCGTGAAGCTCTTTGTATTTAGGTGCTTAATAAAGTTATGCAAATTTCTTTTATTAAAGTTTATTATTTTGTTAATTATATTTTTTTTAAGTTAACAAAAAATGGAATTTGTAAGAAACGCTATCAAAAAAATTTTTTTAGTAATATCTTATTATTGCTGTTTTTGCATCTAATATTAATCTGGTATTAATGAACATTGAGAAAAAAAAATTACGTCATTTTTTAAGAAATTGTTTATAAATAAATAGACTATTTTGGGATTTTAAAAAAAAAAATGTTACCATCTTATTGCATAGGTAAAATAATGATTTTTTGAAAAAAAATTTTTTTCATAAATATTTTTTTAATGTTTATAATCGTTTTTTTTTATATTTTTAATGTTTTAATAATTAGTTCAGAAATTATTTTATTCTTAAAAATCATTATTGACCCTTTCCAATGGATTAACAGTTTTTTTTTGTAAATAATTTCATTGTTTTTTAACTAAATAATTTATTATTAAAAAATAATATTAACCGTAGTTAAATTCGGGCGAACGAAAACTATGTTTTTAAAAACAATTTATTTAATTACGGAAATTAATTACAATAATAACGTGTGTTTACTGATTGAGAGCTGATACAAGACTGTTTTAATTAATTGAACAAACGCTATTGCCGAAATGGTGTGTAATTACAATAAGATGCAGCGTCAGCGGGAAGCGGCTGCATTGTCATCGCGAATCCTCGATCAGGCCGTGGTAACTCCTCCCTCCTTAAGATGGAAGCGCACCCTGCAGCTTCCAGTAGCGTCCTCGCTACTAATTGTCTTCTTGACCTTTCTCCCAGAAATCCATTTGTAGATTTTCCACGACACAAAAGCAGTTATAATCGCGTAGAATAGAATAGAAGTCCAGCTTGGAGTAGCCATCATCGTAGTCCAGCTGATGTCGTTCTCATTTCTTAAACTTTGTGCTTCAGTAATGAGTTGGTGTAGGTTATCCAGGGATGAATCTTCCAATTTTATCTGGTATCTTATATTTTCTTCCGGTATTGATTGCTCCTTCGGTACGGGTATCACATCATGTAAGTATATAGTGTTTACATGGGTTTGTAGAATTGTGTTGTTGAGACGAACTTGACAGTCATTAGTTAATTTGATTATATTGACTCCCTGTATCTTCCTATATTCTGTTCTGGATCCACACTGGGTTCTCAATACTAGTTCTTCATTGTTAACTACAATCCAGCTATTTTCTCCAATCTTCTGTATCTTCGCTGTCTTCACATTAACTCTAGCATAGGTGCAGTTTGCTTCTTTATGTTGAATAAGAGATGGGATGCAGTCCTCGGTGGATTCTGTCGATCTCATGTCCAGTGACTTGCAGAGGTGAGTATCTTCATCGAGGAGACGGCAGTCATCTCGCATATAGGTGTACTCTTTACTTCCAAGTATAAGGTATTTGGATATAGGGATAACAACTAGGTTATTTTTATTAGGGATAGAAAATAGGTGGATAAAATCATACACATTATTATCAATAGATGGAATTTCAAGGATAAAGGTAAGTGATTGTTGTGTACTATATGCTTTAATATTTATTGACCTTTCTATTACGTGAATATTACTAACACTTATTTCTGTTACAGGTGAAAAGGAAGAAAATTTACTTTTTATTTTTAATATTTCTAAAACTAAATTATTCGGAGCGATTATACTAGGGTGTACTACTCCTAATTGCGAAAATGATATCGCGTCTTCTAATACCATTAGCTTATCTAAAACAATTTGCAAACTAAAATCTATTTGAACATACATATCTAGGAAATTAATATGGTTTATTAGTTGATTAGTAATGGTACTTATATTTTGAAAAGCCTTAAGTAAATTCATCTGATTGTCATTAATTTTCTTAATTTGGTTTTTAAATTCATTAACTGTAGTTTCAGCCAATACTAAAGATTTTTTCTGTAAATTTTGAGTTTTAATAACTTGATTTTTAAGATTAGCGATCTCATTTTCGTACTTAATAGCATCATCACTATCCAAGTTACCAGTAATTGCTTTAACAATAGATCCTAGGCCATTAATTAGACCACGTTTAGCTCTCACGTGAGGCGTGATATAAGCTATCTTTTTATCAATTAAACTTAATGTATGAGCTATTTGATCCTTATAAGTTTTATGTAATTCGTTCGTAGGCAAATGGATTTCTGCTAATTTAATGCTAGAAAATAATGCTGTTAATTTACTGGTAGTAACATGTAAATCTGTGATGCTATAAATACAAGCAAGACTAAAGGAATCTATTTGTTTAAGAGCTTTTCCTTCTCTCAGCAAAAGTATACCGTTGGTGTTGTCTACAGGATCTATAGTTACGTTTGCTGCTGCGTAGAGCACGAAGGCTCCGGTGACGATCGTCCTGTAACAAGGTGAGGTCTCCGTAGTAATTTAAAATGTACCCTTATAGATTTTGAGTTAGGGTGACTACCTATAATCTCTGCTATGTTATTAGGATGCAGATGAATAATCTTGTAAGGACCTTTGAAGACTGGCTTCGTCTTGTCGTTACGCGCTGTTTTGGCTACCTGTTTATAAACAGTTTCACCTACCTTGAAAGCCAGGTTTTCTGCGGTCTCGTTACGCCTTGCAATTACCTGCTCCTTATTCTTCGACATGTGGGCTGTTACACATTCCTGGATTGCTTCATCGTTCATGCGGTGCTTAATAACATAATCCTGATAATATTCCTTATTATAATACAATTCTAACGGATTTCGAGAAGCTGTATGTCCAAAAAGTAATTCATGGGGTGTATATTCTGTAGCGGAATGAACAGTATTATTATAAGCTAATATTGCATATCTCATAATACTCTGAATAGGATCTTCTTTATTGGACATCCTCTGTATACGGATAATTTCAGCTATGGTAGAATGAAAACGTTCAATTGGAGAATTCGAATTTGGATTATAAGGGGTAGTAAAATGGATATGAATTCCATGTAATGCACAGATTTCTTTTATAACATCATTTTCAAATTTAGTGTCAGAGTCCGTAGTGATTTTGAGGGGTACTCCAACTACTGAAAAATACTGTATTAATGCATCAACTATATTAATACTGTTAGCTACACTTAAAGGCAATGCTTGCGCATGTTTAGAAAAGTTATCAATTATAGTAAGGAATGTGGCACCTCCTGTAGAATAAAGGTCCATAAATAGATGTTCCATTGGTTTCGTTGGGGTTTCTGTAAGTGCTAACGGGGGTCTCAATGGATTACGTTCATATTTAGCTTTAAGACAAGTATCACACTGATTTACATATTTTTGAATAGTTAGTAACATACTAGGCCAATGATAGTTTTTATGTAATTGTTTATAAGTTTCTTGTATACCACGATGTATAGTCTTACCTTCATGATATTTCTTAATTAAATCCTGTTGTTCGGTTTTGTTTTCTACTAATGTTACACGCGCAGCACATTTAAATAGTTTAGGGCCTCTATCGTTAAAGACTGTAGAATAGACTTTAGAAAATACAGGATACAATTCTTCATTATAAAAATAGCAATGGAAAACTCTATCTGCAATTGTATGTTCTTTTAAAAATTTTATAACTTCTTCTTCTGTATTATTTACTGGAATAAAAACATCTTTAATTGTGTATCGTGTGCTAGTCGATCTATTATCTACTCTATAAACAGAACCGGGGGTTGATCTTATGTGAAATTGCTTTAACTGTCTATCTATCGCATCTGCTAAGATAGGTATTCGAGGTCTATTATCATCCATCGTATCTGTCGCTATTGGAACACGATCTAATCTTACTATACTCATACTATCAGATTCAAGTTGTAACTGGGATAAAGGTCTCTCTATAATGTTATCATTATTATTGCTATTACTACCATTATCTATAATATCTACATTTTCATGAACCGTGTTTTCATTTACGCCTTCATTCCTAACATTTTCAAAAATCTGTCAATTAAATTTTCATCATCATTATCATCAAGATTTACCGCTAATGATTCCATACTATTGTGAAACAATTTTGCCCGAGATAATGCATCTGCGTTAGTATTCTGTAAACCCTTTTTATAAATAACATTAAAATCGTATTCTGCTAATTTGAGACGCCAACGAGTTAATTTTGAATTTGGGTCTTTTATCGACATAAGCCAAGTTAGGGGTCTATGGTCCGTGTAGATAGTAAACTTGCGACCATATAGATACGGTCTAAAGTACTTAACGGCCCAAACAATTGCCAAAAGTTCTTTCTCGATCGTCGAGTACCGTGTTTCAGTATCTGAAAGAGTACGAGATGCGTATGCTACAAGTTTATCGTATCCTACTTTACCCTGTGATAACACAGCACCTAAAGCAAAATCAGAAGCATCTGTAGTTAAAATAAATGGCTCATTAAAATCAGGGTATTTAAGAATTGGATCAGTAGTCAAAATCTCTTTACACTTATTAAAAGCTTTTAAAAATTCAGGTGAATGAATAACTTTATGGTTTTTCTTTAAACAAACAGTCATAGGTTTAGTTAGTGCGGCAAAGTTTTTGATAAATTTACGGTAGTATCCTACTAGTCCTAAAAATGCTTTAATATCTTTTTGTGTTTGAGGTAAAGGGAAATTCAATACGGCTTTAACTTTATCCTTATTTGGTTTAACACCTGTATCTGTTAGTTAATGACCTAAAAAGTTAACTTGTTTTTGTAAAAATTCTGACTTATCTAATTGGATTTTAAGATTATGTATTTTAAAACGTTCGAATACTTCTTTAATTTTTCCTATGTGTTCCTGAAGGGATGTAGATGCTATGATAACATCATCTAAATACGTAAAGACACTATCAATACCTCGCAATATATGGTCCATTAATCTCTGAAAAGTACTAGGAGCATTTTTCAGACCAAAAGGCATTCTCAGAAATTCATAGTGTCCACGCTCATTGATAGTAATTTCGCGCTTTTCCTCCTCGTTCATATGTTTAGTTCTTATTTTATTTAGGTTTTCGGTAAGTATTTTATCTACATTAGTTTTAACTTTCATGTTATTTAGTTTATAATTGTTATTATATTTAGGGTAATTTTCATCACAAGAATAGGGTTGTAAGTTAATAGGGGTGTCATTATTTATTATCTTCTTTTGATCATTAAAATTTATAATAGATGTTTTAAATAAACCATTTTTTACAGTTACTAATGCTGCGGGGGATTTTAGATCTTTCGACCAAAGGAAATCATCATGTAAGTATTGTCCGTCCGTAAAGTTAGTTTTAACAGTTATTATTTTACTACATCTTGGTTCTACTCTGATTTTTTTTGCAGGATAATCAAAATGAATTTCGATGTCAGCTGATGATGTGTGAAGCACTTTATTTTTCAGATCAATGTTACTAGACAAAGCTTTAAGAAGATCTAAACCTATTAAACCTTTATATTTAGGGTCAAAGTCAAAAAGTAAAAATTTATGAAATATATCCGAATTAAAAGCCGGTGGTAAAGGTAAATAAGCAACGTGCTCGTGCTTAGTAGTAGCATGGGCAGTTCTTACTTCAAACGGTTCATATTCAATACAGTATTCAAGAATAGTTCCGAAAATAACATCAGGGGAAATCATAGATCTCGATGCACCAGTATCTATTAGAAATTTGCCATTAAACTCTGGTAATTCGATATACGGTAAATGGTCTTTATCATGATTATTTAGTTTAATTACCTGGGGTCGTCTGCGCGCTGGTCCTGGGTAAAATTTTGATGGTCACTTACCTCTTGTTCAGCATCAGAAGTAACAGGTAAGTCATAAGGGGGTTGTTCCTCGTAACTCTCGTAAGGCATGTAGTCCTCGTAGCCTGGTTGATAATATTCAGCGGCATACTGCTCATCAGGGCTATAGAAGAGTTCTTCGGACACCCAATGAGGTTTTGATTTACCTACCGATTTCATGGTCACGTCGGAGACACTGCGGGGTTGATTGGCAGCTCTCTGAGGCATGTTAGGCTTATTATTAAAGTTACCTGGTCGATTATTCCATGGTAGAAGAGAATTAATCAGCTGCTGTCTTTGTTGGGGTGACATATTATTTTGTTTCGGTACATAATTAGGTGTTACAAGGCGTTGCCAAGGTTGTCGGTTATTATTATTTGAAATTTGAGGGTTAGTTAACTGAAATCTTTGAGGTATATTATTTGCTGGTCGGAATTGATTTGGGTTATAAAACTGAAAATTATTTGATTCCTTGAATTTTGCTTGCGACATTGACGGCATATTATTATAATTAAAATTCATACTACGATTAAAAAATAAGCGGGCCTCCTCTTGCCTAGCTGTAACTATCGCGGATTCTAACGAAGTTGGTTTAGCTATCCTAACTCCTATAGAGACATTAAAATCTAACTGATTAACATATTGTTCAATTACCATATTTTCATAATAACTTTTATCTGAATGTTTACCTATCGAATATAAGATATCAAGGATCTCTCTAAGACGTTTACCAAACGAATCAGCATCTTCCGATTTTAGGCGACGCATACGGGTTAACTCTTGCATAACCTGAATTTCGTTCCTAGGTTCCCCTAAGCGACGTAATAACGCGCTTTTAATAGCCTCCCATGATATAAGCTTATCCTCATACGCAATGGCGTCTATAGCCTGTCCACTAAGCCTATTCTTAATAAGACACAATACAGCGGGGTGACTCCTAGACATATCATCCAGTAACGCTAGCAAGGTTTCTACCTCTCGAATATAGTAATTTAACGTCTTTGGATTACCATCATATTTAGGCATTAAATCAGACACGACTTTAAAAGCAGCATCACAATCTTTAAGAGACATTTTGAGTTTAAAAATTTACTTTAAGTATAGAAATAAACAAGATTATATTATTAAAAACAAAAAATAGAAAAAATGTTACTAATATTCACACAAAACACGAAGTATTTGCGATTTTAGCATATATCAAACGTGTAGTGTTATATGTATTATGTCTGTATATATCGAAAAATACACAGGAAATAAAATACACAAGAAAATAAAAAAATACACACAGAAATACAAAATACAACAGGAAATAGAGCAAGGAACTTGGAAGTTATTGAGCACTCACCAAAGCGTCCACTGCATCTCCTGCCGGGGTCTTGCACAGCAACAGGCTTCCCAATGCTCCGGGACTCCCGCGAATATCGCCCTTAGGTTCTTGATTATAAGATCGCAGTTTTACGACGATTAGAACCGTCTTCTCCAGGAAAAAGAGTTTGATCTTCCCTAAAGTACCGCGATCCTACCGACTGCGCCAGTTAAATTCGGGCGAACGAAAACTATGTTTTTAAAAACAATTTATTTAATTACGGAAATTAATTACAATAATAACGTGTGTTTACTGATTGAGAGCTGATACAAGACTGTTTTAATTAATTGAACAAACGCTATTGCCGAAATGGTGTGTAATTACAATAAGATGCAGCGTCAGCGGGAAGCGGCTGCATTGTCATCGCGAATCCTCGGTCAGGCCGTGGTAACTCCGTTATATATTTTTTTTTAACTTCAAAAAATGACAAAAACAAAAATATGTAACAAAGTATAGAAAAAAAACATTCAAAAAAAATTATTATTTTTTTAAAAATATTTTTTTAGAAAATATTTTTTACTATACTTTGTTACATATTTTTGTTTGTGTTTTTGAGGAGTTTCTTTCGGCTTTTCTTCTCCTCCATGACAAAGCACCCTTCCGAAAAGCTGGTAGATTAAAAAAAATGACGTGCATAAGTGTATCAGTGATACCTATATGAATAAAAGATTTTGATTTGATTTTGATTTAAAGTTCCGGGAGTTGGAACTTTTTTATTGGAAATTCCCTCTTCTTTCAGGATCTTTTTCCAAAATTCCTTAAATATTATTATTTTAGAAGTTATTAATTTAAAACTATGTATAGTTTTTTTTAAATCTTATTTTGTCAATAAAATTCGCAATTTTTTATGTGCTAACAAACCCTTCAAAAACATTTTTCTAGACGTCATTACGAATCGAATGAGCTATCGCGCATATTTTTAGGAGCTTTATTTCTATTTAACACGTTTTTGAACTTGTTGACTAGACTATGTCTCTCACCACCAAATTCAAATTATTTGCATGGACTGATTTTAACCGCCTAGGTCGTATTAATCTGACAAACGTTTCCGTATCCATTTCGCCAGGGTCGTATATTTACGACCAAATACCAGTG
The DNA here is from genome assembly GCA_951805285.1 of Thymelicus acteon. Taxonomy (NCBI): domain Eukaryota; kingdom Metazoa; phylum Arthropoda; class Insecta; order Lepidoptera; family Hesperiidae; genus Thymelicus; species Thymelicus acteon. The sequence continues at coordinate 7,630,912 of OX638233.1, forward strand.
CCCGTTTAATCTGCTTTTTAAGGTTCCGAAGTGAATACGGAATCCTTATAGTTTCGTCATGTCTGTCCGTTCGTCTGTCCGTCTGTCCGTCCGTCCGTACGTCCGTCCGTCTGGCTCATAAATGCAAGTATCTATACTATTACGGAATATTGACCTCAAAGAACTAGAGTATGTCCCTCTGTGTTGTAGGTGTTTATTTTATGATTCACTGTGCCGGGCGCTGGGGGCACGACAACTGTTAGGTAGTCGGGCGGTGAAAAGGTTAAATTTTTATACAAGATTTATATGTTTAATAGAAAAGTGTTTTCCTATTTTTTTCCGAAGTTACCACGGAATTGATATTTCATTAACTTAACGGATTTGGTTAATATGTAATTACGTATCCTACCTGTAGCTACTTTCGTTGCTGTAATTACAACAAGACGTGGTAGATATATGAAGGACGTCACAGTAGTTTGAGCTATAATATTTCATGGTTACTCAGGTAACTGCATTCTTCATCTGTTTTACTCTGTTGCAAGAGAGTTTGTCATTATATGGAAATGTTATTGTGCTGTGCAACACAAGTAAAGTATATTAGACGATATTTATTTATTGATTGGTTTATTCGAATTGGGCACATTGTTCAAGACAGATATAGCTTTAAAACATTAAAAAGTGACTTATTTCCACAGCAAATATAAATCGTACATCAACAGCAAGGAGCAACGCACGAATAGTATGCTACTTTAGTGAATGGTCGGTATACCGGACCGGCTTGGGTCGGTACACCATCGACGATATACCTGTTGACATGTGCTCACATCTCATCTACACTTTTATTGGAATCAGTGATTTTACAAGTCAAATCAGGATTCTCGATTCTGAGGTAAGATCATGCATCTTGAGCAATATCACTTAGCTGTTTCTGTGAATTTTCTATTTCCTGAATAAATTCAAGGATACAGACCAGCTCAGCTAATAGGTCCTTGGTCCGACTGTGGCAAACATTAGTTTTTGGGTGATGGAAGTTCGTGACCGTGTTAGGTACCTCTCCCGCTAAGCCACATTCGGCCAAGTATTTGAAGTTATATCTTGTCATATGTAGAAGCAATTTACCATCTGCGACTGGATATTTCTTTATCATCATCGCAGCCCAAAATTATCGCACTTCTGAGTTCCTCTCACTATTTAAAGGCCTTTGATCACGATGCTGATTGGCAAACTTTACTCACCTTTAACTTATGTGTCCATTCCTTCTTAAATTTTTGTTATTTCGTTATTAGAGAAGTGTTAAACTAAAACTAATTTTTAATTTATAAAGCCTCATGAAAGTGTAAAAATATTAAACTCAAGCCAAGGTATTCGTTACGTAACGTTGACATACGTTCAAAGTTAGTAGAAATGCTTAAGATATTTTATCAAATATTTTATATTCAGTTATCTGTGGAGAAGAACAATTTTCTAAACTTCACGTCACTTCGTAATGAACATCCTAATACTAAGTACATTATTGCTGCTGGAGGCTGGAATGAGGGCGGATTCAAGTTCTCTCAGATGGCCTCCACAAATTCTTCAAGAGCAAACTTTACAAAAAGCGTTGTTGGTGAGTACTTAATTTTGCTATCGTTATTTTGTTACATTTTGGTAAAAATGCAGAAGAATTAGGTAAATTAATGAATGTATTCTGTAAATTACTTTCTAGTCTTTTAGTGTAGTGTGAATGTAGAGTTACACTATAAAAATATTTTCTTCTCTTTAGATTTTTTGAATAAATTCAATTTTGATGGCCTCGATTTGGACTGGGATTACCCTGGATCGTCGGAAAGAAACGGAACCGCTGCGGATAAAGATAATTATCTGTCCCTGGTGCAAGAGTTGAAGCAAGCCTTTATCGCAGAAGGAAAGAATTGGGAATTAACCGGTGATATGCCGCTAACTGCAGACAAGCTTAGACAAGGATACCATGTCCGTGAGCTTTGCGAGTAAGTTTATTTTACTTTATCTGTAAGCAAGATTTGCGTTGATAAAAAACTTCAAATTCCTAATATAACTATCGTGTGTATAAAATTCAGTTTCAGTCTCTCTATACCGGGTGTTTTTGAGGTTGTGCACAAACTTTACCAAATGATTCTATAGCATTTACTAAACATATCATATACAGGTACTAGTGCATTATAAAGCTTAGTTTTTAAGTTATTGGTAATTCCATTTAATATGGGTGTACATTGTAAAAGGGTCTTTTTTTGTGCTATGTTGCCGCTCAGTACGGTCATAATCATTCAAACTATACTTGTTTCATTTTAAATGTCATGTCATTATTGGCTTGACTTGTCAATAAAGGCCCATTTAGATGGAGAGCTTCTCGTCTCGAAGAAGCCACGATCGAATTAATAAAAAAATCTTTCTTACATTTACACCTCTAGCTATTTGACGACAATTTACTCGCAATGGAATATTGATTGTAAACTTAACTCCAATGACAAATTTCGCACTCAAAACGTTTTCAACCGTCTTGTATGATACACGTATGAATTTGAAAAATGTAAGTCAAATACAAGTCGAGATTGTCGTAAGTAATCTTACGTACAATGTGTACCTAAATAGACGTAGGAAATTATCGCCTTGATCGATAAGTTACGAATATCATATGAGATAATCGTAGGTGAGAATTTAATTCTTTCCTGTATGTAAACATTTGATACGATAATGTTATGGCGATTATTACCAGTGATAGTAGTGTACGATAGATACTAGAAACTCTCCGTCTAAATAGGCCTTAAAGTAAACAAACATCGTAAATTTTTTCGAACTAGTATTATTACCTATTTGGTTTTGTTAATGTCACTGGTCGCACAGACAGCAAAATCGATGAGAAATAATAGTTAACGTCAATAAAAGTTTACTAATGTCAAAGTTTCATATCAATCATAATGCGACGTTGCCAGCTTGCGTAAAGAGATTACACATTAGGCAGTTTATGTTCAAGTATTTAGTTCGTATGAAAATGAAAAATAAAAAAAAATAAAAATTTCAATAATGAATCCATAACGAAAGATGACGAATTTAATGGTCTGAATAACAGGCCGAAGTTCGTGCACAACCTCAGGAACACGGTGTATAGCATGATCTATTAAAAATAGTGTTGTATATATGTTTTACCCATGTATAACTTTGAAGTTCTTTACAAAATCTGTTGAATTGTAATTCAACATGACGTATCAACTATAAAAAGAGGAATATAGGTAAAAGTAGTTTTTAACATTTAATGACATTGAATTTCAGGATATTTGACGCAGTTCACGCGTTGACATACGATCTTCGTGGTAACTGGGATGGTTTTATTGATGTGCACTCTCCATTATACAATCGGTCTGACGACCTCGATGCTTTCAAAAAAATCAACGTGGTATGTACCATACAAGCCTCCTTCTTACCTAAGAAATGACGTAATATAATGTGCTTGTAGATCATTATATTAACATGAACATTAATTAAAACAATTGACATTAGATATATTATTATATCTAATTAAACATACATAATTATGATAGTAATATTTGAATTTAATGGTAAAATGGTGTTTTATTTAATTAAGAAAATTCAAGTTAATTATTTTACTTTACCGATGTTAAATTACTCAAACTTCAAATACTTCATTAATGAGGACTCAAATAATACAGGGATTTTAATTTTCAGAACGATGGCTTGAATTTGTTGCAAAGAAAGGGCTGCCCGGCTGATAAAATAATTCTGGGAATTCCTTTCTTCGGAAGATCCTTCACTCTTCCAAATAACAATATTTCATACGCACTGGGGTCTCCAGCCAATACCACGGCCGATGGTGGTGACCCAGGGCCATATACTAGAACTAGAGGATTCAAAGCATACTACGAGGTTTGTTATGTCTTCGGATTTGTTACTACCATAAAGTGGTTCTTACCTTTCTTTTGTCAGCACTATATAATTTTCACAGATATATTACTTGAATGAGCTGTCATTTTCACTATTTTAGTTTTCCGATTATTTATTTATTTCGTTTCGTATTTATTTTGTTAAAATATGAGTACAGAAGGAACACAATTTATACATCACTCTGATTAAAAATATCTTATTTTATGGTACTTCCATAAAAACCGGCAAACGAGCTGACGATCCATCCAGCCAAGAAAGAGAGAAGAAAAAAAAGAAAGAACTGGCTCTCAAGCCCCCAGCCGGAACACGAGTCGTTTGGCGGCTGACTCATGCTCAAGGGAGGTAGCTATCCAGGCGAACCCTATCGAGAAATAATATTAGTAATAATGGTATTAATTAAAAATTAAAATCAATATTATCAATATAATCCCTCAAGGGGCCCTAACACCAGCGTGCCGGATTTAGTCGCCTCTTACGACACCCATCTGGCGTGGGATTGGGGTTAGTATTCTAAGCCGCCCCAGTACGGCTAAAATCTGTAGTATCTATAGTATTTCCTTTACATCGTATTCAAACTAAAACATTTTGCAATTTTTTCACTGTGCGGATAAAAAAGCTTTAAAAATATAACATACTTTTATCTACTTATAATTGTTGACTTCGACTCATAAGGTGTATTTATTTCATAGATAATTTTAAAAATATATTTAAATAAATACAATTAGTCTTTAATGACATATAACCTAACCTAACCTAACAGATCTGTACCGACGTTAATAACTCGACCTCTGGATGGACTGACGAATGGGCAGAGGAAGGAATGTGCCCCTACACGTACAATGGAAATCAATGGATTGGATATGAAAACAAAAGAAGTGTGGAGATTAAGATGAACTACATAAAAGCTAACGGTTTCCGAGGAGCTGGCACTTGGGCCATTGACATGGACGACTTCCGAGGCCTATGTGGGGAAAAGAATCCTCTATTGAACCTATTGTATGATCACATGAGCACTTACGCCGTACCTGCGTCCAAACCGCCTACAATTGTACGTATAAACTACGATATATTATTACTTTAGCTACAATCGTTACTTTTGCTTGAGACCCAAGCCTAGCATAGACAGTATTTTTATTATCATACCAATCTGATGGACAGATACACAATACCTCCTTTGAAAAGAGTTGAAAAGAAAAATTTAATGAGGTCTTATCTTGAGAACAAAACTTTGCATAGAGCCTTCACTTAAAATTGTGGTCATATTTCGTATTCTTGGAAGTTGACCTATTTACCAAGCGCACACTCAACACTACTCTCAAACTCATGGTTTCTACTATTTATTGGAATGTAAATGTTAGTTTAATCATAAATATGTTATTTCAGGATTATCAGGATGACCCGGATAATTAAGGATTGAAACGACACCATGCACTTATTTAGAAGAAACTATTTATGACAACTTACGGTTGTTTGTAACAGATTAACCAATACTGTTAAGTTCAGATTTCTAACTGAACTTTAAAAGTTTATGTTAAGATTTTTTTTGCTTAATTTAAGTGTTTTTGTTGAACATGGTTTTTGTTACATTTAAGCATTTTGTTTTGTTATGTTATGTTATGAAAATACTCGTTCTTTTGTTTGCCGATCTAAAATCCTTAAATCTTTGTACGTCCTTAACACTTTTATCCTGTTATACTCTAATTACAACTGTCATTTCTTAAGGTTCTTCGTAATAGATCTGTCCTTTAGCGTTAGAGCGGTCTTTTGTACTTTGATAATTAAGTATTGTAATCTTTTCTGTATGCAAATAAAATGTATTTATTTTTAAGCTAATCTTTTGTTTAAAAACACCATGCTTTTGCTCTGTTACAAAGTTTCATTACATTAAGCATTATTAACCTCATGTGATGAAGAAGATAGATATGGAGTCATGTTATAATAATAATAAATTAGGTACAAATTTTTAGTAATTTTGTCAACGGGGATCCAAGTTCAAATCTTACACACTTTGATTTTTTTATGGTAATGATTAATTTTGTTAGAATTGAATGGAATTTGTGTGGTTAATATTACTATGCTAGCGTAGGGTAAAATTAAATAAGTGCATTTAGTGAACACAAGAAGGACACATTTAAAACGTCACAAGTTTCCTAATGTAAACTAAAACCAAATACATATCCCCATTTAGATGTTGCAGGATTGCGGTGACTCGCAAAGATGCAGATTCTTTTGTCACTTTTGTTGGAATGAAGTGTGGTCGTATTTATAACCGAGTATCTAGAATAATTAGTCAACTTTTCAGCTAAAAGTCTACCTAAAAATTGTCCGTCTGTTGGTTGATGGCGTTGGCAGCTCTTTAACTGTCTTTGCTATCTCTTCTTCTGCTTACACTCAACTGATATTAATAAACGCACGGTGCTGCCAACCTTATCTTCAGAATACATCCAGTTGTTTCCAGCTTAACGATTTCTTTTAGAATGTCCAAATTATACGTTAAAATACATTTTTTTTCTATTTTATTTTACTCATAATTACTAATTATTATATTACCTTCCGAATCGTCTGACCACCAAATCTCAACATCGGTGGTCAGCTGAGACGAAAATTTTCCTATCTGACTACTGGAGGTCAAATGGGAGCTTACAGGCAGGCTAGGCTCTGCCTTCGGCTTTGCTAACGTTTTCCAGAATAATAAGTACTCTTTCCTTATTCCAGTTTACGTTTGTGCTAAATTTGCTATGAAAATGCCGTTATTTGCGTGAAAGAGTAACATTTAACAAACATCCTTACAAATTTACGTTTATGATATGGAAGGAAGGATGAAAAAAATAAAACTGTCCATTGCACATGGGAAGCGGGGTATCACGTCCCGGAGTTATGCGAGTGAGTAAACACCTCCTTCCTCCGAGATGTTGGTTAAAATTCGATGTTACATGAGAATTATAGTGTTTAAATAGGTACACATATTTGAGAAGTTATCTTTTAATCTATATATCTATATATAATTTACATCACTCCTTGTATTTCAATTTACCTACTTTATTTGTAACGAGTAACCGCCCTCGCTTTGCTTCGGTTATTTTTTTACACCTTGGGTTACATTATTGGAGTTTTATTAAGGATCCTTAATTTTTTGAAAATATAATATAGCCTATGTCACTCGGGAATGGTGTAGCTTTTCAACAGTGAAAGAATTTTTCAAATCGGTTCAGTAGTTTCGGAGCCTATTCAATGCAAACAAACAATCAAATCTTTCCTCTTTATAATATAAGTATAGATATGCCTAATAAATTCAGGGCTCTGAATGCAGTTAACGTGATGCCCTACGATCTCCGCAACTACTTGGATTGTTTAGCAGACGTCCACTCTTCACTATACAGTCGTCTTAATGATTTACCTGGTTTTGAAAAAAACAAAACAATTGTCACAATGATTTTTAATATAAGTACCTAATCCATTTTTTACGACTGTATAAAATTGTGTATTGCATAGTGTTTTTTTTTTAATGTTGTCGAAATATTGGTAAAACAATTTACAAATAGTGATTACTGATATGGCGGTAGTAAACTTGTATCTATTTGTAAAACTTTGCTTACTTACTTAGTCCAATTTTGTATGAACTTCGTAAAATTTGCTTAAAACATAAGGAAAACTCAGCATTAAAGCTATACAGTGGAGAAAGCTTAATACGCCTGATAAATGTAAGTGACAACCATTTCGAATGCGGGTTTGCAAATGTAAGGATTGTGTTCCCCAAACGAGGAGTATAAAAATAAAACACGGTTAAAATAATCATCTGGGAATAATGAACAACCACCATTTAACTTCCAGAATGGCGGTCTTACTCTGGGAAGAAATGGGCTGCCCGGCAATTAATCTGGTGGTGGGCATTTCTACCTATGACACGGACGATCTTTCACCCTCCCTACAGGTTCTACAAACTACGAACTAGAAGCTTCTATCAACACAACACAAGGTGGTGGGGATCCAGGCACTTACACTGATGAAATAAACTTCTTGCCTACTATGAGGTATGTTTCCATGAAGGTTTGTTGTGCAGCGTAGGTCTCTTATTGTTTTTTTTGTGATAATAGCCGAAATGATGAGGCGCCTGATGGTTACTTTTACGTGCTAGGTTAAAATGCTTGACTGAAAATCTCATCAGAAGGCAAGTGGTGATTCACTCTTTTCTTGAAGATGCCCACGACAATCTGGTCACCGCCGCGCAATGGATATCGAACACACTAAATACAGTGATGCATTGGGCAAATAAAGTCATTTGTGGCTTTCAGACTATCCGATCGATGAACGTAAGGAAAATTGTCCTTGAGGACTAGCAAAGCATCTGAATGGTTTCAACCCAGAATGCTGGCGGGGGAAAAACCAACCTAATACTTATCACAAGTCACAAGGTCTATATTATTATCGCTCGGATACCTTAACACGGCTTAAAGTACCTACTAACTAAAGTGACAACAGCAACCGCTTAACATTCCCCAAAGAGTGGATCCAAGAAACTTTGACAGCAGTCAGCTAACCAACCACCGACCGCACCCAAAGTTGCTTTGTCTTTAGAGACAACTCTTGATTTGTAAGCTAAAGTTACTTTCCCTTGTGTCTGTTTAATTTCATGCCCAGTTGATAGAACCTTAAATGTTTTGTTAATTTATTATGTCACAACTTTGTAATAATGTCTTTTTTATGGAATACTAGCTGACCCGGCGAACTTCGTATCGCCTAAATAATTTTTTTTCTAAAATAAAAGCAGCCTAAGTTACTCCTTGTTACATCAGCTATCTGCCAGGAAAGTCCCGTCAAAATCGGTCCAGCCATTTCAGAGATTAGCCGGAATAAACAGACAGACAGACAGACAGACAAAAATTGTAAAAAAGTGGTTTTGGTATATGTACCGTGTATGTGTGTGTGTAAAATACACTTAGTAAAAAGCGGTTATTTTGATATTACAAACAGACACTCCGATTTTATTTATTTGTGTAGATTAGTGGATACTCAGCGTGTTCCACTACGCAAAATTTTGTATTGAAAATTTCTGTTACTTTACAATTATAAATTTATTCAACTTTTGAGTCCCGTTTTGCTTCCATAATTGCATTACTTCACTAGAATTCAAATCTTTTTTTTTTCTACACATGCGTTACCAATTTTGCTGATTATTGTATTCTTACCATGTATAGCTATAAAAATACATTACCTGAACTTTGTACTTTGATATTCATTAATCTAATATATACCTATCTACAATTTCATTGTGAATAAAAATATACTAGTCCCACGGGACAAGGAAGACTCAGATGTGCTAAACAGTGTCAGTTGTCCCGTCACGGAACAACTCAACGGGACTAGGGGGGTAGAGGTTTTTCTTTAACCTACTAATGATCTGACCACGGAACACAGATACAAGTGTTCCGTGGATCTGACCTACTACAAGGCATGGTTCTCTCCTCGCGCCTAAGGAGGCCAGCATACTCCACCACAATGGACAGACTACGGGCCTCATACCACGAACCTCTCTCTTACAAATTGCGATAAGTGTTCTCTTTTATAGGAATTTAAAGATCTGTGTTTTATTCACTTACCAAATAGTTCTCACTCTGAAACTTTAACGCCCCAACTCAGAGACACTAACGGTTACTTTAATCGCTCTTTAGCAAAGAACCTCCATACAAATGCTGCACTAAGGAGCGATTTAAGTAACCGTTAGTGATTCTGAGTTGGGGCGTAAAACTTAAATAAATTATAATCGTTATAATTTTAACCTTCATTTCGATCATTGACTACACTACATACCAACAATTTGTTGGATGTCACAATATGCATCTGACATTAGATTTAATAAAGGCAGCGGCGACATGGACGTACCCATAGCAGGTATACAGTAATACCTATCGATATTTGAACCATTAACTGAAGATCGTCAAAGGTCGTTTTGTTACGAATAGGGTAACTCACGTTTTGAAACTTATCTTATGGTATTTAAGAATATTCGAAGATGTTACTTGTACAACTGCTACATTTGTACTTTAAAGTAATTAATAGCAACGACTGTAATATTAGAGTTATTGCGATATTTAACGCTGTTATACTTTATAATAATTTATGTAGTAAGTTCCTAATTTAATAAAGGAATTTATTATTTATGTTACTCTTTCACGCAAAGATTACAGAACGGATTTACACGAAAAGCACACATACAGATCGTGATCTGGAATAACATATTTATGTCCTCTAGTTAAGCTTTGATTCTGTATTTTTATTGGCTACGGTGTTAAAAATTTTGACTGTAAAAATGTATAAATCACAATACTTCTAGTATTGAGCTTCGATAAACAAATCTTATGTGAGATAACTTTAGATACCATAAAGCAAATTCTCGGAAGGAACGAATTTAAATGCCGTATACATTTCCGTTGACATGAATAAAATGCAAATGGGTGTTAACTCTTTGTCTTCGTGTACCCATTGTCATGAGGCGATAATCGTTATTCGTCGCGCGGTATGCAGAGCAATCCTTCCGTTATTTTTGTGACATCTTAAAACCGGTTTCTTGAGAGCAGGTCAACGTTTATTTTTAATTTCTTCTGCGTGTAAAACATCGTTTTGACCAGTATTCCTAATGAATCTATGTACTATTGTTGTGATATCTGCGATTAATAAATTATTTTCATTACAATTTAAGTTGACACTTAAACTAAACCTCAAGAATCTTGTGTAAACTTTTTTGTGTTTGAATATATTAAAGAAAACGATTAATTTTATATACTAGACAACATTTTAAAGACGTGTTAGCTTTCGTTTTTAGGGTTCCGTAGTCAAAGCCGACTACAGGTAACGTGGAGATAAACTTTTTTCCTGGTCTACCCATAGTGTGGGGTAAGGTCAAGTGTCCCCCCCCCTCGCCCCGGTTAAAAAAAAATCTGAAACTACTATCGAAATCTTACTTTACGATATTTTTGTTATTATTTTAGTATCGAAAATTGCCTTAGAAACGAAATGTGACCTTAAAAAAAATAGCTTAAACGGTATAGTTCTCATTGTCTGTAATGAAGTTTAGTTTATCATTGATAAACATTTTGTTTAATACTTGCCTTGTTCGAAACTTTATCTAAGTAGCTTTTATTTGTTAAGTTTATATAAGTTTATATATTATTTAGTTAAAATTTTCAATCGATTACATTAAAGAAAATGAAATTCATAGAAGCATTAATCATCGTAGATAAAAGGTGATAAGAAGGACGAATACTATATTACAATCATCAATATAAGTCATCATAAGTATATCAGGTAAGAGAATCAACTTAATTAACAAATGAACAAGTACTATGGTTTGTCGAAATATACGATTAGGTATAATAGAAGGTAAAAAATGTAATAATTTAAAAATAATAAATTTTAAAATAAAAAAAATAATTAAAATAAATGGTTTTTACACTACTTTCACAAATCTTAAATTATTTTTTTCGAGATTAAAAGTATTCTGTGTACTTTTCATGGGCATCCATTTTTATAAGGTACATGGGGTAAACAAGGGCCACCTTAATTAAAAGCTGATTAAATGGTATAAATTAATAAATAAAACAAAATATTAATTCACAATAGAAATATTTAAAGTTTTGTTCGTCTAAAACAGTTCAAAAATTGGTCGTTTATCACAAGTTTCATTAATAATTAGGGTCTTTTTAAAACCTTAAATTTGGCCCTTATTAAAATTGGGTAGTATACTAAGGGCCACAGATTATTATATTATTTAAAAGAGTAAAGTTAACTGTCACTCAGCCTTCTAGTTTATTTTATCTTACATTATCATTTTAGCATTGAATCACAATTTAGCTACAACTAATTATAGGAAAAAAACAATCGTGGACCTTATTAAACTTATGTAACAAATATATAACAATAAAAAAGTTTTTGGATACAAGCTCGACTAAAATACCATGTTTTTGAACAATGAATTATTTACTCTTTCACAATTTTAGGTAGGAAGTACAAATCGAGTCTAATAAAATTACAAAAAAATATTGATGGCCCAATAAGGGCCATAAGAACATACGAAATATAAAGTAGCAGATATACATATCAGTCAATCTTAGAAACATAACAATAATATTATAGAAAATCGATTTTAGTAGTCTAACCAAGATAATGTTAAAATGTTACAAGATTCATAGGTCTAAAGGGCCGGCCTCTATTATCCGCCCGGAATATGGCTCTTGTTAGACTCTTAAGACTAGTTTTACAAAATCAAATGAAAAATGTATATACAAAGTAAAATTAATTGTAAACTTACCTTGATTTGTCCGTGATAATGTGTTTTTTGAAGTCCTTAATTTTATTTTATAGATTTTTTTTATATTTTTAGGATAAAAATTCTTTATTCTTGACGAAAATTTTTAATAATGAGTGACGTAAAACTACTCGTCGGACGATGTCGTGGCTAGTGCCAAGACGGCAGATCGCATGAGGTGGCTCTTTCGAATATTAGCCTTCCCATTGGTCCTTTAGATATGTATGTGAATGGAATCTAAATAAATGTATGAGAAATGTGTTTTTGTAGTAATGGACCTTGATAGACACCGGCTCTTCTTACTCGCAGGTACCTTATGTAGTTTTTGTTCATGAATGAATAAATGATTTATTTGAAACACATTTCTTTAGTCTATATTATAGGTTTATCACTCAAATAGGCATCTGGTTACATGCAGTTTGTACGGCTTTAAAAAAGATTTTTTTTTTTACCTACATTTTGTGGTTCAATCATAAAAATTTAGGAGGCAGAATGAGTTTTCAAATAACATAATACATATAAGTTTATGAACAATGCAACTTAAGTTGCCTCCAAGAATCAAGAAATTATTTCATATTATGGCATAATATTTAGTACATATTGCTCTGTCACCTACTAAAGGGCAAATGAGTTAATGTACAAAGTCATTAACCCTTATAATAAAATTAAGTTAGTAGGTTAAACGAAGTTTGCTAATTTATTTGTACCATGACAATAAATTACAGCAAGAATATACCAACAATTTTGCTACTTAACTCAGAATGTCATTTATACCTGACAGGTAAGGTAGTTTTTGTCTTTTTACACGCTTTACATTAGCTTCGGCTGTATGTATGTAACTTGTAACCGACTCCTTTGGACTTGATTTTGACCCACTTCAATCGGTCAGATTTCTTTCAGACTTCGTAGACTTATTGAGGACCGATGACAATTCAGTATTTAAAGAAAAAAGAAAGAAAGAAAGAAAAAAACCTGATTACACGCTTTATATTAGCTTTAAACGGTAAGTTTTTTTTTCAAACTCCATAGGCTTAACGCGAGGACCGATGACAATTTAATATTTAAAGAAAAAAAGAAAGAAACTAACCTAAATTTCATATCGAAAAATCAAACTAAATAATTAAAAAATAAATAATAGTTTAAGAAAAACTATAAACACGCTTTTATAGAAAATTCAACTAAAAATTAGAAAATAAATTTGAATTAAGAATCGTGTAATTGTAATGAAAGCGTGGGATGCATGGTGTCAATGAGTAGAAGGGATATAATATCTTAAAAAGCACCCCACGCTTTTTTTTACAATTACCTGATTCTTAAATTAAGTTTTGTTCATGCACAGAATATCTATGCATCGTTCATCCATCATCTGACATACTTCATCTACCTTACCATCCATTCCTCCTCTTACATTTAACTTAGCAAAGCGGCTCTCAATGGGCCGCTTTTCGCCCCCGCAAGAAACGAGACGTGATGGGTGGCGAAATCCTTAAATCCCCAGAAATGTTACGAAAAACCATTGCCTATAAGCCAGGAAAAGAAAAAAGATCTTAGTATTCTTCATTTGATCGATAGTGATTGCCATGAATTTTATAAGAATTTAGACACCAATTCAAGCAGCCATGAAGTGGATCCTGACTTAGAAGAATTGAACGATCTCTAAAATGATTCATTTTGACAGTTTTTTACATGCTTTTTCATGTTTAAATTTGCAACATTTGCTATGTATTAACGAGATAATATGTAATTAAATCTCATTTTTTGTTATTTTTTCTCGTTAAGGCAAAATGGGACATGTCAATTATTTGTAATATAAAAGATTATTTTTTATTATTTTTTCAAGTAAAAACCTCTTATCACTAACTATTGTTTAAATAAATACTAAAAGTGCCACTAATAAAATTTAACATTAAGAAAATTACAATTTTGTAATAAAACGTATGAGTTGTTTTCTTATTTTGCCCGTAGTGAAAAATTCAATTTTGTGACTCATCTCGTTTTTCCTTGACACCACAGAATTATGCCTTGGTGTTACTGATGTCCATGGGTAACGGTGGGTGCTCTTACCATCGGATAGCTCGTTTTCTCGTATGTCGGCTATTTTCGTACAAAAAAGCTAATGCTTTACTAAATAATAGTTAAACATTTTGATATTATGACTAGTCCCTTTATGTACGTGTGAGACTAAAATATACAATTTATTGACTTATTTCCTTATTGCCGTGACACATGTTAATGTTTTGAACTAATAGGTTTAAAAATCTATTTTTTCAAATTCTTTGACTCATCTCCTTTTTCCTTGACACCACAGAATTAACGTGTTGCTGACCGAAAAGGAAACGAAGGCTCTCAAACAATGCGACCAAAAACCTATGAAATATTTATCTCTCAATTTAGAAGGAGGATACCACCTTGGTGCGTCACTATGCAAGAAAAAGGTCCGCACTGAAAACCAGCAGCCACGGGACGTAAGTGTCCCACATGACTTAAGCTGAGTGTGAGCCTCTTTCGTCGTTTAATATTGCACATTATTTAGTAAGCACCTAATTGCTTAACTACTTTAATTTTAGGTGTCGTCGACTTTATTCACCTGAGTTAATTTTCCCAGGTGTCTAAGTATACCTTTAGTGTACTTTATTCACCTATGCACCCAGGTAGACATATTGTACCGTATATATTTTATCTATGAAATGAATGTTTTATGTCATTCCTTATTTATTTATTTACGAGTACCGAGATCTATTTATCCTTCATCCTAAAATGTAAAATCGGCTTTTACCATTTCACGTGTGTGAATCTGGATTTTTTAAACGGGACATATTATCACCGGCATAAGTTGAAGGAAACGTCACTTGTAATTAAGTGGCGCGAAGGATCGAATTAAACCTTCCACGGATACTGGTTTTGGGACCGTTACTTGACCTGTGCATTTATTTATAAGAAAATAAGTATATTTTTAAGTAAATTAGGATTGCAAAGCGTGTAGTGAACTTTAATGGATTTAGGTATCGAAATGTAAACAGATCGATTTTTATTTTTTAATGCAGAATGATACACTGCCTAACATAAACAATATGTCGTCGTTGCGACTTTAAGACCTCTTATGTGTAAAATCTCCTCTTGTGTGTTTTTATTTTATTTATTTATTTATTTATGTGTAAAAATCTGCTTTTTGAGGAAATCGATATAAATCGATAACGTTTTGTTTAGCAACCACATAGGTGATTATGAATTTGGTGAATAAATTACGACGGAAACGTCGTACACACATGAGAGTTTTTGAATTCTATAGTGCTTCAAAATGTAGAATCGTTTGACGTAAAAAAGTGACACATAACACATAAGAGGTCTTAGTCGCAACGACGATGTGCTGTAAGACTCAACCCATGTAACCATCACATCACATTAATCATGTGTGTGGCGCGAACGGCAGGATTGTTCAGGATTCAGGATACCAACGGAAAAGACAATAGCGCAAGGTCTTGCTCTACATGTATGTAGGTATATGTATAGTATCATTATACCTACACCACCAGTACTAACATGAAAATCCTCTTACAGCAAGTCGTGGTGAATTAATATTATCACAGATATATGATCGATTTAAGCACCTAAATTAACTATTAACAACAAAACTATTTTCGACTTACACTATTGAAATTTGTGTTTATCGACTTACACTTACACTTTAATATATTAATTGATTTATTGTATACAATAAATCAATTAATATACATAAAGTAATTAACACAAAATAGCCTTTTATTAAAATTTGAAGCTGCAAATTAAGAACACAACTTTTTCTTATCAGAATAATTAAAAATACCAATAAAATCGGATCTCGAACGTTAGTTTGGAAGTGATGCAAGGAAATAAAACATTTTCTCTCAAATGAACCGGTTTGAAATCGTTTATCGACCTGTTTATATTTTGCATTTTGCATTGATTGTTTGATATATCTATTTCATATAAAAACACTTCCGTATGTTTTACAGGCTTTTTGAAGTTATAGCACAAATAAATATCTTGCTATCATGTCAATCCATCAATAGATGGTAGGTATATTAAAAGAGTGTTTTTATATAACAGCTATATACATCTATTTGCTTATTTATTCCAAAGTTTTCACGGGAATGGGAAAATTGAGTAGTTTTAACGTGACATAACTTGACGCAGTTGTTAATTTTTTTTTGCTACGGTAAATAAGAAGATGTGACAAACACTTTTGACTCGATGCAAACTTTACTCTCTAACATAAATATCTGCCCCCGCCGGGAATCGATCCCAATATTCTTGATTCACAAGCAGGGTCACTAAGAACGGGGTTATGGGGTCGAACGAATAATTTTATTCCACACAAAGTTACGATATTTTTATGAAAAAAAATATAAGTATAAAAATAAAAAATAAATACGATATTTGCATGATTATAATTTGTTAACTTGCAAAGTTATAAATCGAATGCAATTATCACCAAATTTGTTTTCTTCTAAGAACACAATATTCAAGAGTGATCATTCCCGGTCATTAAAGGTTTCCTGACAATCAAACAGTTGTCTGGAACGTTTGACTACCTCTGTGTGTTATTTAGGTAATTAATGCGATCAAATTGACAAAACGAGAGATTACGTTTGAAGTTGGTTAGTAGGTAAAGGTTCTGACTAAATTAGGTGTATTATATTTACCTACTAGCTTTGTGTATTTATCATCAATATTGTATAATTATTGTTAAAGTAACATTATATTTTACTGGAGGTTTTTCTCGCGTTAAGGTAGGGGTAGCTCCACCAATCCGCACTGGAGCAGCGTGGTGGAGTATGCTCTAGGCCTCCTCACAAGGAGAGACCCGTGTCCAGTAGTGGGCCATTAATGGGTTGAAGCCAAGGTAGGGGCTACAATTATTCTATGCCCTTTTTATGCTCTTAAAAATATTTTTTTCAAAATTCCTTTAAAAGCGTGTGAAAGCGTGTCAATCAAACAAACTTTCTATTGCATTTGTAAAATTAGTCTAATAGGCATATTAACGCCGATTTGACCAAACTCAAAAGTCCACTTACTGTGAAATAAAATCAGTTATTTTACTAGAATCTGAGAATTTTTCGTGTTGCTAAACATTAATTCAGTAGTAATTACGTTTGACATAATAATAAAAGTGACAGATATAAACAGTATTTTAATGATTTCATTAACAAATGTATGTTTACTGAGGCAGCCTTAAAGAACCTTCGATTGTTGTTTGATTTTCGAACTTGCTAGTTGAGGGTCGGGTGAACGGAAGAGTGCTCTAAATGTTATGCATAATGTGAGAAGAAAGCAAGAAAGTGTATCTCAGAAAAGGTCATGTTCATAACAAGTATGTTAATAAACATGCTCTATTTTATGTAGTAGAAAGACAATCCGCACCCTAACTTTCTGGATTCACAATCAATTTCACTATCACAGCAAATAAAGATATGAAACGAAAAAATGTATGTAATGGCAAGCCGAATGTATTAAAACTAGCTGACCCGGCGAACTTCGTATCACCTAACAAACAATTTTTTTCTAAAATAAAAGTAGTCTAAGTTACTCCTTGTTACATCAGCTATCTGAAAGTGAAAGTCCCGTCAATATCGGTCCAGCCATTTCAGAGATTAGCTGGAATCAGCCTAATATTGATATAATTGTTTATTCAATCCAGTCTGAGATCTAGATACTCGTATTATTCTAAGTTGGTTGCAAAAGGATTTGTGAGGACACCACAAGTGTCTGAAGATTTTATGAGATTCGAAAGCCTGGAATGACTTAACGACTGCTTTCTAACAACAACAACCTGGACCAATGGCTCTACGTGCCTTCCGAAGCACGAAGAGGTTCATGAAATCTTTTGTTATAACTAATACTTCAATATGTAGATAGGTAGATGATCGCGTATACGTACATATATTTGTTTTAACGTGGGTCAAGACAAATAGAATGGGCGACAGTGGCTTGCTATCTCTATTTTTTTAAACTGACTTCAATATATCACGTATGAATCATCCTACTTAGCAGTTAGCAGTAATGCTTTAGTGATACCTACTTTAGGTATCGATGTTTTTATACCAATATGATTTGAATGACAATGAGGTGATGTTTGTTGTGTCGCGAAGAAATTAAAAGCTTCCCACATACAGGTTTCCGGACCGTTGGTTGACCCAGCAGATCTCATTGTTCGATACGGTGCACTTTTCGGGATTATATGCCTACCAGTAGCTCGAGCACGAATATTTGCGAGAAAGTATTCGTATGGTTAACGTAAGCAATTTGTATGGCATTTTTTCAAAAGCGCCCCTATCGTGCGTAAATGGTACTAAAATGCCATACAAATTTGACAAATTGCTTACGTTAACCATACGAATACTTTCTCGCAAATATTCGTGCTCGAGCTACTGTTCTCTTGCTGTTTTCGATAAGTTGTTTAAAGGATGACAATATTCAAATTTAAGAAGGATTATCATTCAGCATCGAGCTTTTGACCATGTTACTGGACCACCTCTCTCTCTTGGTCTCCTGATTTAACGCCTCTTGATTATTATTTTTGGGGCTACATGAAACAAAAATTGCATGTTGTGCCAGTAGCTACGAGAGATCAATTGAAACAGGGGATTGATGCTGCTGCTACAGAAATAGGAGCAAACCTTTCGGAAGTGCAAAGAACGACTCAAAGGATGTCATTTAGAGCCTTTTGCCTGTATAAATGCCAATGGCGATCATTTCGAAAACGCTATTAATTAATTACGGTTTTATAACAAATAATTTAAATTTACACTTGTTTTTATTCTCTTCTTACACTAAAAATTATTCTATCAAAGGTCAAAAGGTATTTTTGATAGTAAGACAAATGTTCCACTAGCCTGAATTTAAAAGTCTACTTTTCTTATTATCGAAAGTGGGGTACATATTTCAAGAGTTTGCAGTTCGGTAAATGATTGAGATTGAGACAAACCTTTTTTGAGATTTTGTAGGTAATATCATGTAATTTAATAATAATTAATAAAATAATAATATTCATAGGGCATTTTTCCAAATTTTAGCGAAATTAAATAAAAAAAGATATTTTTGTTTAAAAAATTTATTTATTTTCTTTAAAAAAATATCCTATTTAATTTTGGGTAAATTGTATACTTCGAATAGATAAAGTATCATAACAACTGGTAAATAAATAAAAAAGTGAATGAAAATAAATGTAAAAACAAAAAAAAAATACTTTGAAAATAGTGCAGAAAGTCAGGTTTCTCTACGAAAAAAATTAAAAAGCTAATAAAAAAAAGCAAACTGATAAAACCTGTACTTTAATGGTATTTGTTGATAGTTTTGTCCAAATAATCAATAGACGCCGGGCGATCACTTCGCCCTGGGACATCCTGTATATTGTGTCGATGCCCTGTGAGCTACTCTATACGTAAAAGGTACTACTCATCTATAACATTTTTACTTTGTTTTTTTATCTTCATACATGTACGTAATTGAAATACTAAATAAACTTAGACTTAAGTTTTATTTAACTTTATCAGATTATAATTCTAAGGATATAAATATTCCAAAGTAAATCTTTAATCTAATGTACTACAATTTCGCTGCATAATCAAAAAAACTCACCTAAGGGCTCTGTAGTATCTTAGGTGTTAAATTTAGGATCCCAAAGCTTTTAGCAGGGTTATACCAAACTTAAGGGTTGGGCCAAAGATCCGAATGTTGAACAAATCTCATATTTACGTTGTCAGTAATATCCCTATTTGACTCGATATAATATCAATACGTATTCTGTTTACAAATGTATTTTTGTAATAACTATGCATTTAGAACGTCGAGAAGATACCAGAAAAATTTAGGATGCGGGTACTTACAAACCTATTTGAATCTGTCACAATGTTATAAAAACAGTCTAGATAACATCAATCAAATAGTTAATTGGAAGAAAATGACATAACATAAGTTACATTAGACTTTTAAGTTCTAAATAATAATACATACAATATTACATCGCTAACAAACATAATTCCTAGTATTTTTATTTTTCTGTACGAAAAAAAACAAAAAACCTTAAAAGAACAAAGAACCCTTAAAAGTGTGTCTGTTTCTTTGTGTATTTGTCCTCCTTTCACAGCCAATTTGCTAATGAAATGGTTGAAATGTGGTGCTTTTGTAAACCCACAGAAAAAGGTACAATGTAAACAACTGAATTAAAAAAAAACTGTTTTGCAAACCGTATCGTGTTGCATTTGCAATGCAAGGGCTTGTTGTAAGGATTTCAAATACATTTTTGTTAAAGTTCTGCAATGGATAACTTTAAAATTATTCAAAAGAGAACTAAAATTAAAGACGAAAATTGACCTTTCCCGCCCCTTTATCTCCGGATCTACTGATA
Source organism: Thymelicus acteon (assembly GCA_951805285.1). Classification (NCBI taxonomy): domain Eukaryota; kingdom Metazoa; phylum Arthropoda; class Insecta; order Lepidoptera; family Hesperiidae; genus Thymelicus; species Thymelicus acteon. The sequence continues at coordinate 7,651,494 of OX638233.1, forward strand.
AACTAAAATACAGAATATATGTAGTTCTTTATATATATCTGGGGGCACGGCAGTGCCCCCGCCAAGTCGAGCAAAAAAGCGGCACGGCCGTACCATCCTTTTCTCGAAGCAATTCAGGCCATTTTCGACCCCCTATAACTTCGTTGTGGATAAAGCTAGAAGCCTGAATTTTTAGTAACCAAGCAGGTATTGTATAAACACGGTATATTCCAAATTTCATTCAATTTGAACCAGTAGTTTAAGAATTATAACTAGTCAAAGTTTCTTAATTTCGTCACTCACTGACTGACTGACCGATCATCAAAACTCTAAGGCACTTCTAGCAGACATAGAAGCTTCAAATTTGGAACACAGTTAGTGTTTAGTGTATAGATCAAGGAAAAACTAAAATATTTTACAATTTCGGTCCAGTTTTCTAGATACATCAACTGCATAAATAACTTTGTAATCCCATATAAATATATGGGATTACAAAGTTACATTTGCAGTTAATGAATCACTGTACCTTTATAACAAAGTAACATTTGCAGTGAATGAATCAGTGTACCTGTTTATAATATAATGGAATAATAGGTGTAGATAGGTACCTAGATATAATTATGTTCAAAGATAACTTGTAAAATGAAAAAATTAGAACTATCTACAAAAAGAAATGAGATGCCATCAAAAACAAAACTTGTAAAAAAAACCAAGTCTCGCAACTCAGTTCTTCTACCGTAAAAAGTTGTGAGATCCATGTAATACCAAGTCGGTTATTTATTCAGTTCCTACTTAAGGGTCCTTCTGTCTTAAGTTATTACGTAATTAGCTAACCTAACAAGTAACAACATCTTATAGTGACCATATTATCAATATTAAAAATCTTTTATGTTTTAAATAAATAGATTGACTTGGCAATCGCACTAAACAATCAAATTTATATAATATGTAGGTATTACTTGTGTGATACATTGTGTATTCATGCGATGGTCAAGTCGATCTATTTATTTAAAACATAAAAGATTTTTAATATTAATAATATGGTCACTATAAGATGTTTTTACTTGTTAGGTTAGCTAATTACGTAATAACTTAAGACAGAAGGACCCTTAAGTAGGAACTGAATAAATAACCGACTTGGTATTACATGGATCTCACAACTTTTTACGGTAGAAGAACTGAGTTGCGAGACTTGGTTTTTTTTACAAGTTTTGTTTTTGATGGCTATATTATAGGAAAAGCTATAAGTCTAAGGTTTTTAAAAGAAACGGCAAAAAAACTGTAAATAGATAGTGAACGTACGGAACCCTCTCCAAGCGAGTATAGCTCGCACATGTCCGGCATATTTTACACAATACATACAGCATGAGGCCTGAATTAGAAATTATATCTAGTCAAATGAAAAATATTAGCCGTTATCTGGAAAATTTAGCGTTCGTTTCGGCTAAATAACATCTCTTACGTTCTATAAAGGTACTTTACATAATCAGAATAGAAGACTAGTATTTAGACTCAAATGTGCTTAGTGACTATTGGATTCAAGCCATTGATCGCCTGAGTACGGGTCTCCTGTTGAGGAGGCCTAGAGCATTCTCCACTACACTGCACTAATGCGGATTGGTGGAAGGGTAACCAAGGGTTTTCAAGCCGCCGCAAAATACCGATACTCATACCCTCGCTATGCAGGCTTTGGGGTTGCTGCAACCCAGTTAGGCTACGGAATCCTCAAAACATGGTTTTTGTATGTCTATATTTTCACCAGTTCCACGAATCATGTTAAAATTAGAACTAAGCGTAGAATTTACATAAATGTGCTTTGACCTCAGTTTCATGACCCTTCCAAACAAATTTTAAGGAAATGAAATGCACTATTGGTGATGCTGAGGAAAACAACTCATTTTCTAAGGTATTAGTTAACATTTAGTTTCATTTGCAATTCAAGCATCGCTGCGACTGTTCCATTTAAGATGCGACTTGCTCCCCATCGGTGATACCTATGTAAATATATTCTTCCATAGTGGAAAGACCTTTTGTTATCCACTACAGAGCTTACTTCAACTATCTCAGAAGTCATGGAGAATATTAACCACGTTTCTCCATTGAGGATTTGTGTGTTACCATGATTAAAAGGTCACCACCGCCAATGCCCGTGGGCTGAGGTTTCTGTACAAAAAAAATTCCATACAGATATTAAGGTTCCGTTGCATCTGATGTATGATTAAAAGAAAAATGTAGTTGCTTTAATTTGTTATGTAAAACGAACTCCTGTTCAGTACAATGACAAAGATAATGTCAGTGATAAGAGATGACGAGGAAGCGTTTCAGTGGGTGAATTGAGCGCACCCTCAGCCGCTGCGCACGCGCATATAACTGCGTTGCGCGGGCGCGTCGCAGCAATCGCACACTCGTCGCCGCGGCGTACACGTAAGTATTTCTACAATTTTTTTACGCACTTGAAAAAAGTTAATTGTATATTGAAATGTAGGTGCAAATAATGCTAAAAAAATGTGGACTATTTTCTTTATACATCGCAAAGCATCCCAATTTTTTCCCGTTCACAGTAAGCGTACTTCAATAGAAAAATGTTCAATTTTATTCAAGTTGATGGTGATTTGTTTACTGAAATGTTTATTTTGTTAAAGTGAATTAAATATATTGACATTAAAATTATACAATAAAAGCGTAATTATTAATATGGAATATTTGAAAAAGTCATAAATATATCAAGTAGGTATTATATACTATGTAAGTGAATCTTAAGACTGATAATTTTACAAATACAATAAAGATAACTAGATAATTAATAGAAAAAAATCGTAAAAGTTTGCATTTTACACAATCTCTAATTGTATATCGCTTTAGGGATTACCTATCCTTGTATGTAAAAATTCTATTTTCTATCACTTATTTTGTAGATTTAAGCCTAAATGTTGTTTAAACACAATCATGTCATATCGTTTTTGTATTTTACCTAAAATCTTGAATTTGTTCTCATCAGAGACCGGTATTTTAATATTTATAGATCTACACATATTTGCATTATTCGGTTTCATTTATTCTTCCTATCGAATTCGTAACCTGTTAATATAGGTTAGTGTACAAGTAGGTATTATTCTAATTTGTGCTGCTCTAGTTACATCTATACTAATATTATAAACCTGAAGATTTTGATTGAACTCGCTAATCTCAGGAACTACTGATTCGAATTGAAAAAATATTTTTGTGTATGATAGACTATATAACATCTTATTTTAGTAGTTACTTTTTCCACAAATGAACACGGGTGAAACCGCGAGGCACAGCTAGTCTATAATAATATGCATTCAGTTTAGATTTTGTTATGATTGATATTTTATTAAATAAACGAAAGTTATCATCAATTATTAATGAATTGATTATTAAGGTTAAGTTTACTTCAAACCTTGCCCCGTATACTCGTAATTAACATAGTATTTTTTTATATGAGTGAATAACGTCATAAAATTAATGTACTAGTTTTAACTATTTAGAAATCAGAATCCCTGGAATAACCTATTACCAACGCTGATTAATTAATAAGAACATAAATATCAAAAATATTAAAAGGGTGAAAAGAAAAACCTATCGCAGAAAACAAGGGTTGTTCACGTCAGCATGTCAATGAAGGAATTGCGACTCACGCAAGAGTCGCATGCAAATGCCAAACAGTTCGTCATGTCTTTAATCAATAATTATTTTCAAAATGATTAGTTCCTTTTTCTAATTTATTTAAATCTTATGCTAAGGTTTCAGTTTACAGGACTTGATAAAACTCAATCGTACTAAATACTAATTGATGAGGAAGCTTAGGATTTAGCTTGCGAAATTAAAACGGTATTTTGTTTACAAACGAAATTGGGGCTTTAATTTTTTTAACCTATACGGCAAAATTAATTAATAAGTTTTAAATTTCTAAAAGTATATTAATATCGTTAATTTATTTTATTAATAAGCTTTAATATCCAATATCGAAACTCGAAAATATTGAGTGGTTGTGTTAGAATGTATGTGACATCACACCTAAAAATAATATCCTTTTATATAAGACAACAAGGATAATTATGATATTTCGATGATTATGTAAAATTACGACAAACTGTCTCAAAGTTACTTAATATAGTCTTAACCTTGTACCTACACATTTGTGAATAATATTTTACTAAAAATGGATTAAATAAAAAAAATCCACTAAGTATTATTTATTGGCTTTGGTGCTTAAAAGACATTTTAAAAATATTTCTGAAGTAGTAACATTTTTCATAAGTTTAATGTAATATTTCCATCACACAATTGACAATATTAAATGTGCGGAATTTTGACGTAGTGAATTGTGATTCAACATCTGATGCATTTCAATTTGTCATACAGTTCATTGACATCTGCTTCTCACTCTGATTGCAAACTAGTTACGAATAATGCAACAATCATACAATTCTCATCGTCATAAAAATGCATAAAATATTCTTGCGATCACAGAGATGATGCGTTAAAGCTTATTATCGAGTTTAAACGATTTTAAATTTCTGGTTCAATGACATTTGCTAGTTACCCTGATATAAAACTGTAAGTGATCGATCTCTGTTAATATTCTCTGTACATAAAGATGCTTGAGAATAGAGATTGAGAATTTACCAACGAAAAAAATAGTTTTTTTTTTCTGTATGTCTATTTGTAGGTTTGACTGTGCATTTGTTTCTGCTAATTTCAGAAACGGCTTAACCGATTGAATGCGATTTTACTGATGTTTTGTTGTATGCTTGGGGTGGGTTACTCTCATTTCAATTGGTTCAATAAAAAAAATCAATGTAAATAATCATCTTGACATTTTTCCAGTCTTTGCAAGTAGTTACTAACTTACTATTGCAAAGATTTCCCAAAGCAAAGCGAAAGGGTTACTAATTAAAAATAAATAAGATTTTCTTACAATTACATCATTGTAATAGGCGTAAAGATGAAAAACTGTGTTGCTGTGATAAATCAGCTGATTCATTTAATTCCGAGTTCAGTGACATCTGCTAGTCACCCTGATTGAAAACTAATTTGAAGTTCTGTAATGAAGTCATGAAACTCCTGTTGTGCAGAAATGTTAATCACTAACTTTAAATGAAGGATTCTTTTGTAACTCTGATCCCATAACTTTTAAATGATAATTATTATAAATCATTTAAATCTTAATTCAATTTAAAATCTTTCATGCTTTCATAATTTAATATAACTTAGTCAATTTATTTCATTATCTTTAATTATGTTTACCTCAATGAAATTAAGAGAGAAATTATTAATTAATAAATAGAACTAATGTAACTGATCGTTGTCTGTACTTTTATTGGAGCTATTTCAAGGAGTAACTAACATTTCGTTATTTTAGTGTATGTTTTATTTTATTCAGTTCGGAAATAATTATGTCAAATTAAAATTAGGCCCAGGATATATTTGTCGTAGGCGTAGATTCATTAAATAGTAAGAAGTAAGATGAAATATCTAGGTTTCGCGTAGCGAAGCATGGCAAGAGCTTGTGCCATCCTTGACAAATGGATTTTGTTTGTAATTTTATTTAAAAAAATATCACAAATATTATTTGACCCAAACATTAAAAAATAAATGAAAAGTATTTTTATTCCTGGAAAATACAAAGCTATTACATCCAGAAAACTTCCCCTAAAACGCAAACCTATGTTGACCTTTCTCAAAACTCAAACATTATTGATCGTGATGGGACTGTCAAAGCGTACAAAGGTTTCACTTTCGGGCGGTGACCTTAGCTGACAAAGGATAACGACACCTGTCGGTGAACTCATCGTGCGATTTGTATTCTATGAGTACCCCTGCACCGCAGCAAGACTCATTGGCAGTCGCAGTGGGTGCAACATAATAGGCGGAATTACGTCCACTGTTAGTAAATAATACTACTTAATATAATTTATTTATTAAATAGCTACCGGTTATAAGTAGCGGCGTTTTTGCTTGAATAGCTAAGTGTTTACCTTAGCTAATGAGTTTTCATTAATACTAATAATTGAATTGAATTTATATATAAATATATTATAATATATACGTATGCTTCCTGTGGTCTAAATTGAATCATATTCGTTCATATTCGTCAGACATGTTTATACTTCAGTATCAATGAAACAAAATGTTTTGATTGATAACACTAAAGATCGTAAAAACTTACCAAAAAAAATTAAATAAAGCAAAATAACAGAGGAGAAAAAAGCGGCCAAGTGCGAGTCGAACTCGCCCATGAAGGGTTCCGTAGCAGCAAGAAACATAATATAAAAGTTCTTGTAGTTCGTTGTAACTTTGATCGATATTTTTTGCGGTTTACGATTTATGACGTATTAAAAAAAACTACTCATTAGATCTCGTTCAAATCAATTTTCGTTGGAAGTTTGCATGGTAATGTACATCATATATTTTTTTTAGTTTTATCATTCTCTTATTTTAGAAGTTACATGGGGGGGGACACACATTTTACCACTTTGGAAGTGTCTCTCGCGCAAACTATTCAGTTTAGAAAAAAATGATATTAGAAACCTCAATATCATTTTTGAAGACCTATCCATAGATACCCCACAAGTATGGGTTTGATGAAAAAAACATTTTTGAGTTTCAGTTCTATGTATGGGGACCCCAAAATTTATTGTTTTTTTTTCTATTTTTGTGTAAAAATCTTAACGCGGTTAACAGAATACATCTACTTACCAAGTTTCAACAGTATAGTTCTTATAGTTTCGGAGAAAAGTGGCTGTGACATACGGACGGACAGACAGACAGACAGACAGACAGACAGACAGACAGACAGACATGACGAATTTATAAGGGTTCCGTTTTTTGCCATTTGGCTACGGAACCCTAAAAAGGGGTAGGTATAATTGTTTACTCTTTCCTTTATTCATATAAAAGTTTGAAATGCAACTGGTGGCCATAATACTAAAAAGTCCATAATAAGAGAGCACTGCTGGCACATGGAACGTGCGAGGGATATTCCAGGCTGGAAAACTAAGCATATAAGAAAAGGAAATGAAGCATCACCATGTACAACTCGGGGAGTGAAACAGAAAGCAAACATGGTGTCGTAATACTTTTGCCGCCTCATCTCAATAAATTTGTTCTTCGATATATGTAATACCTTCTCCGACAGAATTATATCCTTGAAATTAAATATCAAGGCATGCACTTAAACATTATTCATTATTCAAGTATATGCACCTACAGCACAATCGTCTGATGATGAGATCACTTACTTTTATAATGTTCTATCTGAAGCACTGAAATCCTACCAGACACCGTAAAAATGTGGATCTTAGACTCAATTTGAAAAACTATCCAAATACGAAAAGACCTTCTGTACGGGAAAAACACCTCAACAGGATGAAGAAATTTACGCAGAACTCAGTTCTAGAATACAGATGGAATGTATATGAAGGAATAACAGGATAAAAATCCTTTCATAGGAAACATCTGTAAAGAAATAGAAGCGCACTCAATTACATTCCAGACAACTGATCTGTTCAAGAAAGTACGCCTGTTAGCCAAAGAATTAAAGAAAAACATGGGTGGTAGAAGATAGAAACGGAAATCCTATACACGAGCTGGATAAAATTGCAGAGAGGTGGTGCACTTACTGTGAAGAACTATACCAAGATACGACTAACCCTTCATCATCAGTATTTGGATGGGACGGCACCCACCCTGAACCATCGTTATTACGGTCAGAGCAGTTGAAGCAGCTATAAGAACTTTAAAAACTAAAAGAGCCCCTGGAGCTGACCAGATAACGACCGAAGTTCTAAAGCCATAGGGTTTTCGGGAACTACGATATTGTATAAACTGTGCAATTATATATGGAACACTTGCCAATGGCCGTCTGACTGGACAACTTCTCTCGTCCTGACATTACGTAAGAAGGGATCTACTAAGAAGTGTGAAAACTACTGCACACTCTCGCTGATTTCTCACGCTAGTAAAATATTACTTCACGTAAATAACCAACGACTCCGAAGTTTTCTGGATATGCAAATTTCCCAAGAACAGGCGGGTTTTATTAAGGGACGAGGGAACAAATTTCAAACATCTGTCAGCTAATCGAGGAGTGCTATGAATTTGACATGCCTGTTTTGCTGTGTTTTGTAGATTACAGCAAGGCCTTTGACTGCATGAGCTGGGAACACCTATGGAGAATTCTCTCAGAGCTGGGTGTACCTAAACATCTGACAGCACTATTACACTCTCTCTACCACAACAGCACTGGAGCGAAACCACCTCGGCACCTTTGTCATTTGCAAAAGGCGTACGACAGGGTTGCATATTCTCTCCATTACTCTTTAATGCCTACGGAGAGTACATTATGAGACAAGTACTCGCGGATTGGAATGGTGGCGTCAGTATTGGAGGTCAAAAGCCGACAACCCTGCGTTACGCGAATGACACTACGCTCATAACTGCCAGCGAAATTGAAATCACGATACTTCTTAGGAAGTTGGAGACTGTGAGTACTACGTTGGGTCTCTCGATAAACCGCGCCAAAACAAAATTAATGGTTGTGGATCGTACAAGAAAACTGGAACTCAATGGTACTACCAGTTTAGAAGTGGTTAAGGATTTCATTTACCTAGGGTCCAACATCAGCAACAAAGGTGGTGGTGAAGCGGAAGTCCGACATCGCATAGGAATGGCTGAGAACGCTATGTCCCAGCTCTCTAAATTATGGAAAGAGCGGGATATCTCGCGACGAACGAAAACGCAATTACTGCGCATTCTAATTTTTTTCATATTTCTTTATGGGGCTGAGACATAGACCTTAAAGGCTGCTGATCGCAGGAGAATGCATTCGAGAAGTGGTGCTGGAGGCGAATGCTGAATATCAGCTGGACCGAGCATAGAACCAACGTCTCGATATTAAAAACGGTAGGCATCAAGACTCGGCTATCTACCACCTGTCTGCGGAAAACACTCGAGTATTTAGGTCACATAGTAAAAGAAGAGGCAGCATAGAAAAGCTAATGCTCACAGGGAAGATCGAAGGAAAGAGACCACGCGGGCGTAGCCTGAGACGTTGGACGGACCAGGTGAAAGAGGCGCTTGACATTCCCATCTACAGTGCTTATCACACAGCGGAGAACCGGAAAAGATGGAGAAGCATCACAAAGAAGGTTATATAAAACCGGAACTACGATCCTCAGTAATAAGGGAACGACGCAAGGAGGAAGATAAAGTTTGTGCACAAAAGACGGTTATAAACAGAAAACATTCTTACTTTTCTATTTTTTTCTTGGCAGCATAGAAAAGCTAATGCTCACAGGGAAGATCGAAGGAAAGAGACCACGCGGGCGTAGCCTGAGACGTTGGACGGACCAGGTGAAAGAGGCGCTTGACATTCCCATCTACAGTGCTTATCACACAGCGGAGAACCGGAAAAGATGGAGAAGCATCACAAAGAAGGTTATATAAAACCGGAGCTACGATCCTCAGTAATAAGGGAACGACGCAAGGAGGAAGATAAAGTTTGTGCACAAAAGACGGTTATAAACAGAAAACATTCTTACTTTTCTATTTTTTTCTTTATGAAGAATACGAATGAACTTGTTATTTCGCAAGGAAATGTCCCTTACTCCACAACAGGAAAAGCAATATTTTGAGTATTAAACTAAGTGCGTACTTAAAAGAAGATAATAAATGATAAGATTAAATAAACACACTCCAAACATTTAATATTACTCATAACTTTATTATTATCACAAAAGTATTGTTATATCAAACTCTAGTCAAGTAATTTAATTTACTTCCTCGACTCGAGTCTGCAAGTGATATGGATCGTTTATTCAACAGTATTTCTTTCTTTCAGTGTAAGTTGAAAAAACGGTTTTATTTGAATTATCCATAAACTCTCGGTAAGATTCCGTATTTTTCTTAAAACTAAGCGGTCTACTAATTATGTTACAATACGCAATTTTGACATTTTAATTATTTTTATTTGCCCCCAAAATAACCACACGAAATCGGAATTTGTTTATTTACAGTAAAAATCCAGAATAGAGTCATAAAAACTAATTGTACAAAATATTTAATGTTGAGACACATTATTCTTGATTACTTTAGTTATCAGTATAGTTAATTTCAAATAGGTATTTATATATTTTTTTCAATGAAATACAAAACCCGCTATGAAGCCTGAAAAGTTTAGTAGGGCTAAATGTACATCCATTATACTTAAGAATCCTTTGTCAAGATTTTAAATTAAACTCTGAAAATTCAAAGCTTGAAAACTGTTTTGTGATAGTTTATTCATACAAGTTCTCAATTCAACTGTAGTTTTTTTATGTTTGTTATCTCGTAACGATTTTGATGATTTTTTTAACCGACTTCAAAAAAAGGAAGAGGTTCTCAATTCGACTGTATTTTTTTTATGTTCGTTACCTCAGAACTTTGGACTGGGCAAACCGATTTTGATGATTCTTTTTTTAATTGAAAGCTTTAATTGAAAGGCTGTCATGTGGTCCCACATAAATTTTATTAACTTTGAAGTTGGTTATTTTTTGTTACTAAAATTTAGATTATTTATATTCGAAAGCTGGTGCTTGTCATGTGTCCTATTTAAACTTGAGTGAGATCTGGGGGGTAATCAAGGGGTTCGTAAAATTTATAGATGCCTTACTTGCATGTGGACTGATATTGAACGCGGTCAACGTTGCAAGACAACTTGGCTGGAAAATTGTAAATATTGTGGTGAGTTGTAAGCATTCATTTGCATTAATAATAGAAATGTGGATTCACATGCTTGGCAGGTGTCTAACCGGATTTTATGTTGTCGTACTCTTTTACATTGGAACACCCGATTAATAACTTAATGGCTAATTATTATTATTTTAATTAATTTCATAATTTAATAAATCGTAAGACCTAATATTTTTTTCAAGTTTCATATTAAACTAGCGACCCACCCTAGCTTCACACGGGCATAATGTGCATGAAATGCTTAAGGTAACTAAAGTATTTAAATTGAAAAGGATTACAACAGATTTAGCGCCATCTAGCAGGATCCAAGAAAGACATAAAACTACATTTTATAGATTTCTTTTAGCAAGACTTGTTATTGAAACTAAGAGTAAATAATTCAGAACTCACATTTTCATTAACGTCTAATAATGAAATGTATTGGCTTACGGTCTAATGTATTGCATACATTATTGTAAATCATGCCATGTCATTCGGAACTCGGAACAAGCTGTGAGTTATTGTTAGTAAACTGTAGATAATGCTCTACTGACCGTTACAATACGATTTCCTTTTCCTATATACGCACATTCAATACAATAAATTACGTCTGATATGTATGTATATGTTACCGGCGAAACCCGATTTCAGGTTAAACTAGTTTGGCCTAGGCCAAACTAGTTTGGCGCGACACGATTAGGCAAAACTAGTTTCTCGTCAATAAGTTTGGCTTATGTTTAACTTACCACCAAATAAATCATTGTTAACCCAAAAGTAGTAAATGATCACCAAAATTAAAACAGCATTTTAATGTAAAATTATAACCAAAGATGGTAATTCATTTTTTGATTCACAAACAGGCTTCCGAACGTCTCCGTCGCTGCGGGAAGTGCAGCCCCTTCGCCCTTGCGTAACAAACTGCAGACACTCCATGCTCGCCTACACAGCTTCGGCTTTTTGGTCGCCTGCGGCGACCAGCCTCAGCCGCTTCGGCTCACATGGTGCCTGCAGTTGGTTACAGCGGGCGGGGGCTGCTCTCCCTCCGCGCCTCCGGGGTTTACATTCACTCTAGGGGTAGGGCAGACTAGTACCACGTGGGGTCGGGGTTGACTAAGTCGGTTTTGTAACCATTTCGACCTACATCTGGAAATTAAAAGAATCCAAAAGAAACAATATATACGCGAGCAGTTAATTTGGTGATCATTTACTACATTTGGTGTTCGAATACAATTTGAAGTGCAGTCGTGACTAAAATAGCTGTAATTTAAAGCACAAAGATTTGTCGAATAAATATAAATCCGTAATAATAATAATAATAATAATAATAATAATAATAATAATAATAACGCTTCACACTCATAGCCCCACACTAGGATTCCCTGTGTCGTGGGTGCCATGGACAACACACTAGACAAGGACATTCTCGCTGGGAATCGAACCCAGGACCCTCGGTGCGGCGATCTGACATGGTAACCATTGCGCCACACGGGTCGTCATAAATCCGTAACAATTCGGTTCTAATCAGTTTTAGACTGACGAGAAACTAGTTTTGCCTAATCGTGTCGTGCCAAACTAGTCTGACCTAGGACAAACTAGTTTAACCTGAAATCGGGTTTTGCCGGTAACATATATACTTTCAATATTAAACCATAGAAAATATATCTTCGCTATAAAAATGGATTCTCAAACTAAAAGTTAAAAGTGGCTTATATTAAGAGGCATAAGCTACTTAGCACTTTCTTTTCTATTTTTTCTTGGTCGGCAACGCATCGGTAATGTCTAGGTGTTACTGGTGTCCATGGGATGACCATTAGCTTTATTTCTTTTCGATTTCCAGGTGAAAATAAAAACAAATGTTTTAGTTTGTCAATATCGGTTTGCTATAAAAAATAACTAACGATAATTTCCAAAGACTAAGCTGGTCGCAAAAGTATTTAATGGATTAAGGAGAATTTAAGGATTATTCATCAACAAAATTACTATAAGAATAGACAAAACATACCACGAAGATTGGCGAAGACCTTTAATGAATTGAACCTATTTCTTTCTCATCCTTTCAAGTTTCAGTTTATTACAATGTTTACTATTTGTCTGAGATTGTCTGGAATGAATTTCTGCTGCGATAAGACCGATCTGTTTAATGGATATGTTTTGACGCGATAACGTCTATTAAAACGATGAACGCCGGGCGCATGCACGAAAAAATGTAGCGTTCCGCGAGCGAGAGAGCGGCAAAAGCGAGAGAGAGGCACGATCGGCGTATTTTATCTTTGATATTAAAATACTGATGTGTATTGTGTACGCTTGTATTGATGGCGTATAGGATTGTATTGGGGTCGAGTTATGGATTGGTGATATACATTGAGATTGCACTATGTCAAAATAACACCTCTACCATCGTCCGCATCGTATCGTAACATAACGCGATTCGAACTTTGTGTGTGGCGCGCACGCGCATCAAACGCACACGCAGTGATGTCTGATTACACCGAACATTTGCGATCAAACTTCGTCAGAGCTTCCGTATTTTGTCACCCTTAGACATTAAGCCTTCGGTTGCGTTTATTAACGTAAACGCTCCTATTACCGCCAGTTTAAGCTGACTTTGGATGAACTTCAGAAAATTAGATATACGCCGTTATGCTAGGACAGGCGTTTTAATTTATTCTTTATCATAATTAAATATTCTATGACATTCAGTACTTAAATTTAGTATTAAATGACACAATATTTAATAAATAATAATTTAATCTGAAATAGCGGCTGCTTCTATTACCGACCGATGGGATGATGTTGTTTCTATTACCGTTTTTCATGTTTCTATTACCGACCACTGAAAAAGGAACACATTCTCCATACTATTAAATAATAAAAAAACAAAATAAATATTTATTAAGTTGGTATAAAACATTTGAGATCAATAATTACTATTAAAAACTGAGCTTTCTTCTTAATAATGTAGTTAAAGTACATATTATTAAAAACACTCTGTACTGAAATTTTATAAGATGGAGGTTAATATCTTAAAACAAGGTTTAGTTATTCCAATCCGTTGGAGTTACACATTTTGCCATCAAATCGCATCATCAGACCCTGAGATAGTCTATGATGTAGGTACTAGTTTTGCAAAAATAAAGTTATTGGCAAAAAAATTCTTAAAAACAGTTCCGATTCTCCTATTCAAGAGTTACACATTTTGTCTCCAAGGGACATCATCAGACCATAGAATGGTCAATGATGTACTGATTTTGCTGTGTAAATATGTACCAACAACAAAATATACCTTTTAACACGGTTCAATTATTCCAATCCGTTGAGGAGTTACATATTTCGTCTCCAATTCACATCATTACACCCTGAGATGTCAACAAACCCTTGAGGTGTTCCACTCTATATGTCCAGAACCCATCATAAGATCCTCACCATGATGTTAATGAGACCACCCTGAAGCAATCCCCTATTTAATACCGTTTAAACCATCCAAATTGGTCGAACATATAAAGAAAAAAAAAACATATACGATGAATTGATAACCTCCTCCTTTTTTGAAGTCGGTTAAAAACTTATGTGTGGCCTATAGAACATTTATGAACACAGGAACTTATAGCAGGCTTATCAGCATTTTAACTACAGTACGCTACATACCTACAATAAGAGACTTTTATAAATAAGACCGTATGGGTCGGTAATAGAATTAAGTATGAAGATTCTATTACCGACCTAAAAAGAAACAATAATAGGCAAAAATCCATAAGACAAAATATATGGCGTTAATTGATCCAATTATGTAATATACTCTTTAGAATGAAACAAGTTAAAAAAAAACATGTAAAATTATGTATTAAAAGAAATAAAAGCTAAAATACCAACTATTGTAAAACATCTAACAACGCCATGGGTCGTTAATAAAAGCGACTTATAAAAATTATGTTTCTAATACCGCTCCAATGTAAAATTCGATTTAAACGACAAGCCATGGCCAGAACGGTAGTATTAGATGTTAATCTAAAAAACCAATGTATTATTTATTATAGTTACATATTTACATGCACGTATACACATTTTATTTGTGTTAATTTCTCTTAAGTAATAACGAGGTGTTCTTATGTAGCTGGGAGCACAACACTATGACACAAAAGTCCGTTGCGGCCGCGTCTCAATTATTGGCTATTTACTCTGTTTGCTGATTATTTACGCACACAAACTTTATTATTTTTGTTTCTCAATATACATACCTAAAATATTTTTAGGCTACAACTTTCATGGAATCTATAACATGCCTTAAAATAGTGATTAAAAAAACTGGCGGTAATAGGATACAAATTTTGGGGGGCGGTAATAGGCGCGTTTACGTTATTCAAAAATAGTCATTGCCATTTTGGATATTGGGCGTGATAAAAATGTATAATTTCTGTTGGTCACTAAGAAGCCACCAATCCATTAAACAATAATACTCTACCTAGATATGTCATAATCAAAAACATGTTATGGAGATTATCTTCTCAGACAAGTAACGGAACTGGGCTCGTTAACGGGACCCATTACTCCAGTTGTGTAGCCCACTGACCCCACTCTTTACCTATTGTATTGATACAAGATACTTAACGCGATAGTTAAGCTACAAAAACTTAAGCTTAAAGGCCAAGGCCATAGGCACCATTGTGACGAGAAATGTGTGAATAGTTGTCAGAATGTAAGCCATTATTTATTTAGAATACCAATCGCATTGAACTAAATAATTATTATAAATACCAAATTTTTTAAATGGTTCATTACTTGTCAATAATCGCACCATAAAATAAGTTAAATTTAATGAAAAAAAAATGTGTATGCTAATTCAATTCTAACTTATCTTTCCATTCTTGGGTTTGCTGTACAAATAAAAGGTACTCCTGACCTAAATTGGCCATGTTTATCTTCAAATAAAATAATGTAATGCTATTACTATTACCATATTACATAACAGAATCCGTAACGAAAACTAGAATTGATATTTACTATGAATGAAAGAAATAACATAGGATATTAAAATTATATGTCATGTGGATTGTAATTTACATGACTTTACAAATAGCCTTCTTTTACGAGACGTAGACGTAGACGATCTCTAACAGTGTATGCGGAGTTTAATTTAATGAGAAATTACAAAAGTAAAAATATGACTAGTGATTGGTCACGATCCCGTGAAGGGGTAGTAGGATGCGTCATGCACAGTTACATAAAATCCCCATAAACTTTTATCTAAAAGTCACGGACCTAAAAAAAAGACGGACGTAATCCTAAGAACAAATTCAATGAAGCACCCATAGTAATACCAACTCTATTCGTACAAGTACACACACTCACACATTGACACTTCACTGCTTCAATCGCGAATCAAAAATGACGCACACATGGTAAGCGGGCGGCCATTGCTATCCTTCACTCTCGATTAGACGAGGTTACGTCCGTCTCTTTTTCAGGCTAAAAGTGTACCGATTCAGAGATATGTTCAAATTTAATGATACACGAGTTATGTTCTTTAAACGATATATTATGTATTTGAAGAAGAAGGGTACGGTATTGGTTATACATGATATTCTTTTTACTTTGCTCCATGATAATATACTTCCAGTTCTCCTAACGTTCATATCAATAACAATCTCTACTACTCCGTGATCTAAATCGAATCCCATAAAATGTCCCACACGTATTGTTCTAAATATTTAGATTGACACATTCCTTATTCTATTTAATTTTTGACTTCTTGTATGACAGCATCTGCATCGGCCAATCGTTGTAGAACCAAAGAGGTTGCTCGTCGACATATACTTAAATACGATACACAAAACAGTAATAAAATTAACGCATTGTTGCATGATGTTCTTGGTTAATAGTATTCAGATGTGTACACTAAATATGTTTCCTGGTGAAGCTTAGTATAGCGCTGAAATTTAATCTTCTTTCTGCCCGAAATTTAGTCAAAACGTTGTAGTTTGTGTTTCTTTAAAAAACAGCACGTTCGTAGAACATTTTCTCTGTGTATTTGAAACTGAGTTGCTCTGTGGTTTTACGAGGTGATAAGTTTTATGTAGTGAAAAGTTACTGGTTTATATTAAAATAATATGAGGTTTTGCAAAAACATCTAAGTAGGTTTTATTTCATTGAAGTTAAATTTTATTATTCTGGTAGACTGTTCTCTACAATAACTTATAGGTATTTAATGTTCTTAATTTAAAAGAGTTTTTCTTTGTTTCAGATAAAAATGCGAGCAATACTATTGGCGTTGGCTGTCCTAGCAGTCACATTTAATACTGTTCAATGTAAGTATGAACAAAATATGAAATATCATTGAGTATAATGGTATGAGAGTGTAAGTGTGTGTGTGTGTGTGTGTGTGTGTGTTATATGTTAGTCTGAATTGCTATCAATAAAATCAATAACATAAGAGAAAGTCTTATATAAAATAGAAATGGAGCAGTTATTTATGTTTCAATAACGAATTTAGCTATCGGCGTAACACCACAACACAGCACGGAAATAAATATATTTTATTACGAGTAACCGCCCTCGCTTTGCTCCGGTGTTCTCATTTTTTTACGCCTTGGGTTACATTATTGGAGTCATATTAAGGGTCCCTAATTTTTTTGAAAATATAATATAGCGTCACTCGGAGATAGTGTAGCTTCCCAACAATTAAAAAAATTTTCAAATCAGTTCAGTAGTTTCGGAGCCTATTCAATGCAAACAAACAATTAAATATTTCCTCTTTATAATATTAGTATTATTTTTGACCTCAGAAACCCAAATTGAAAGATCAACACCAAATACATAAATAAGTAACAGTATGTTTGAACAAGCAAGAAGGAAATTAAACAAATAAACAAGAAAACAAATATGCGATTGTGGGAACTTGTAGATAAAATTATTTCCTCTGTATAGCCGAGATCGCTATTCAAATAAAACATTATAGTAATACAATACTTTTGAAGAAACACTGGGATTTTTCTTGCCGCTGGGGCGCGTTATTTTATCCAGTACAATTTTCTTGTAATATTTTTGCAAATTCAGAACGCAAAGCGAAACTTGAATTTATGGAGTAATCTATAGATATTAGAGGAAAATTATATAACTTTTCATTGAATAAGGATTGCTGTTAATAGATCCTTCTTGTTTATTACATATTTTATATTTTATATTACATATTCATATATTTCTTGAGTCAGCCCGTAAATGATGTAAACGTTCCGGCTGGGGGCTTGAAACCCAGTTATTTCTTTTTCTTCACTCTTTCTCCACCGACAACGCATCAGTGATGCCATTGGTGTCGCTGATGTCCATGGGCGATGATAGCCACTTCACTTCAATTTTTTTTTCATTAATTTTCTTTGCATCAATTAGATGCGCAAATAAAGTGTATTCGCATTGTATTATTAATTCATTAGTGTATTGTATCGTATTATTTATCCCACAGCGGACAGCAGAGCGCGTATAGTATGCTACTTCAGCAATTGGGCGATATACCGGCCAAGCGTAGGCCGGTATGGCATCGAAGATATCCCAGTTGAAATGTGCACACATGTAATATACTCATTTATTGGAGTCACGGAGAAGACCCATGATGTTCTCATTATAGATCCTGAGGTAAATAATAGTGATAAATCATTGAAGTATAATGTCATAGAATAGACATCTAAACAAAATGTGTGTCCCGTCGGGAGGTTTTATTGATGTGAAACATCTTTACGCGAGGGGTAAACCTGATTTTAGACTTGGCGATCGTGGCGACGCATTTCAATGTTTCACATCTGTCAGCCATCCGATGACAGCTGTTCTTTTTTTTTTCAAAATTGAGCCCCTGTTCTCCTTTCAAAATGGAACGAATCCATTGGAAATTGAAGCCGCGCGGCGCCAATTCATTGGAACATACATTGTGTTTGCGGTGTCTGTTCTATACGCTAGTAATAATACTTCAATATGATAAATACATTTATAACCGCTTACACACTTCGATTCCCTGTGTCGCCAGTGGACAACACACGTATGACATGACTAATACATATGACCCGAATCACCTTTGCTTGCCTTTTCCAGGAAAATAATTAGGAAGATACTACTAACTAACCTTATAGAATACAGGGTAGTCTGTGTTCAGGATAAAGGTATTCTTCTTCTTGTCCAACGTTTGTAGACTTTTAGTCGAAAGCCAAAGAAGATTTGAATATCAAATATAATTAATGTTAATCCATTTACTTTGTGTTTGAGGCAATGCACTTTGAGGCAATTACATTTTGTACATTTTTTTACAAAGCTTTCCATTTCAGCTCGATGTGGAAAAGAATGGTTTCCGTAACTTCACATCGCTGCGCAAGAAGCATCCCGGCGTCAAGTTCATGGTTGCTGTTGGTGGCTGGGCTGAAGGCGGATCCAAATACTCCCATATGGTTGCCCAGAAATCGTCAAGAATGAACTTTGTACGAAGCGTAGTTGGTGAGTCGGTTAAACAAACCTTTTCACTATAGATCTCAAATTCAAACTGATTGAGCGATTAGTACCTACTCAACCAGTTTTAGTTCTTATTCCACCTCAATATCTGACATATCAGCGACGAGTAATCGCCCTCGCTTTGCTTCGGTTTTCTTATTTTTTTACAACTTACTGGAGTTTTATTAAGGATCCCTAATTTTTTTGAAAATATAATATAGCCTATGTTACTCGTGGATAGTGTAGCTTCCCAACAGTGAAAGAATTTTTGAAATCGGTTCAGTAGTTTCGGAGCCTATTCGATGCAAACAAAAAATCAAATCTTTCCTCTTTATATATTATTAGTATTAGTATAGATATGTGACGATAAAAACATATGAGACCGTTAGTCGGTGAATACTGCTTGTACATAATTCGTGCCAAAAAAAAAGACCTCAAAATTAGGGATAACTATAAAATTAATCGTCAGATCTCGCTCAAATTTAAGTGGAACCACATGATAAACATCAGCTTTCGATTAAAAAAAGAATCATTAAAATCGGTTCATCCAGTCGAAAGTTCTGAGGATTTTTTATGTTTAATAAAAAATACAGTCGAATTAAATACCTCCTCCTTTTTTGAAGTCGGTTAAAAATGATGACATTCTTTAGTTCTACATTTCTGTAAAAGGCACTGCAAGTCAGATTCTAATTTGCGTTTAATAACGTTCTATTGATTATTTTAAACTAATGCTGCTTTATAAACTCAAGACCTTTTCAAGGAATGGAATCTTGCAAAAAAGATTCAATTTCAAGCCAAATTATAATATTTTGTCATTGATTTGTGCCAAATGTTGATGACATTTTTCAATGTTATTTTTTTACATAAAATGTTTACTACAGAATTTGGTAACACATTTATACGATACAAAATTTAGGATGGATACGTAATTATTTTAAAAAAATGTTTGTATAATTTCACTACTTGCAGGTTTTAGGTAAACAATATTTTTATAAGTAGATATTTTACAAAACTTGACGTTGTATTTTAGGATTTTTAGCTAACTTTTAATACCTAAGTACTTTTTAAGATCGAAAATTTTTACACCCGAAAATAATTCAAAGAAATAATTTTATTATACCTCTGTTTTTCACCGAAATATATAATTTATTTCTAACAAAATCAAAAGATTACAATTTATTAATGTATTAGAACAAAAGATAAAATATATTATTGTAAAAAACAAAGGTAATCCTTGGCTCCAAGTAACGATGGTAGAGAAGTGCCTACGTGAAAAGACTTCGTAATATAATTTCCGTGTTGATTTACTCATAAAGGAGTAAGTAAATACGAGCACTTCGCGTCGATACTAGAGTGGCTCTACGACCTACGTAGTTTTCATAATAAAACATTCATAAAAGAAAGCTTTTGAAAAACAGGTGCATTCTAACCGCAATAAATAAAACATTTTGTACTTACAATATTATAATAAATAAATCTCCTAGACACGATTCTGTTATTTCTTTGGGTTGTTTGGAAGAAATCGCTTATAAGCGATAAGGCCGCCCATTGTATTGTACTTATCAATTAATTATTAGTGTATTATGTGTGTCTTAATAATTGTTTTCTTTGGTGTGTACAAACAATAAAAAGTTTAAATAAATAATAAATATTATTCTGGATTCGTTACAAATACTACGTTACTTTTATGATTAAAAATAGACTGATTGTTTTCCTTAAAACTAACTAGGTAGGTTTATATTCATAGGATAGTAGAGCTATTTTAAATGAAATAATTTTACAATTTGCATGAAAATGTGGCGATGCCCGTTAGTGTAGCGGGAACTTTATAGTACTCCGTTAAGTCGAATCGTCGCTTATTTTATGCAAATAGATATCATATTTTCCAGGGGTACATTGCCCCTTTTGAATGATGTGGGTATGCAGATGTAAAATTATTTTATGTAATGGATTTGACACTGTGCTTACTCGCACTATTATTGTGTTATGGTGTTAATTCCTTTAGAATTATGATAA
The DNA here is from genome assembly GCA_951805285.1 of Thymelicus acteon. Lineage (NCBI taxonomy): Eukaryota > Metazoa > Arthropoda > Insecta > Lepidoptera > Hesperiidae > Thymelicus > Thymelicus acteon. The sequence goes on from OX638233.1 coordinate 7,672,686, forward strand.
GTTTCACCTGCATCGTTTATTATCGGTTTACCTTTAGATCCTCACGTATTTTTGTTATAATGAAACGTAATTTAATGTTTTGGAATGTAATGTATTGTAATGTTATATTTTATTTTATTTACATTGCAATTAATTATTTTCTCTTTCAGATTTCTTGAACAAATACGAGTTTGACGGGTTGGATTTGGATTGGGAGTATCCTGGGGCAGCAGACCGAGGAGGCTCCTTCTCGGATAAGGATCGGTTCCTGTTCCTAGTCCAGGAGTTGAGGAGAGCCTTCATCAGAGCTGGGAAGAACTGGGAACTTACCGCTGCTGTACCGTTAGCTAACTTCAGACTTATGGAAGGATACCATGTGCCTGACTTATGCCAGTAAGTTAGAGTTAATTGTTTTGTTTGAAACTTTATTGATTTAACAGTGATGCTTGTCCTTTTAGGTACTATGGTTAATGGTAACCATAACCGTAGTGGGTTCGATTTGATTTCGATTTGAGAAATGAATTGGACAGTTTGAAAGATGTGTTTCAATTTTTATTTTAAGTCTGGGTATGTGTTTGCCACCAGGTACACAGGATATTTAATCTGGGATGAGTGTTAACTGATTTAAGTTTTAATGTTTTTTAAATTTTGTAATGTGACAAAAGTCGTGTATTGTCACAAAAAGATTGACTTAACACAGAATTCGAATTAAACTTTAACAGAAGTTGAATAAAAAAACGAGAGAATAAGTTTTAATCTTCATACCAATGTACATCTAAAGAAGATTGGGTCACTAAGGCGTTTCGACGTTAAAGTTCAGAGTTAATACCATCGTAAAGTTCAATGCAATCGTGACAATTTGATATCGATCTCCTGAAACACTGGCAGTGTTTGACGCCTTAAATTCAAGACTATGAATCGATTTGTTGTGTATTTACATACGTTCATTTTATAACGGTTTATTTACATAATAGACGTTTCAACGTCTTTTCACGTCTATCATCTGTATCAGAAGGGTTATGCTTAAAACTCACTCGTGCAAATCCTTATATGTATCTTAATGTTTTGGTAAATTACGGCTTATAGTAATCAAATCCAATGACTTGTTTTGATCTTGCAACAAAAGAACGTCAATGCTAAAAGCTACTGCTTATAAAATTATATAATACGAGTAACCGCCCTCGCTTTGCTTCGGTTTTCTTATTTTTTTTACACCTTATTGGAATTTTATTGAGGATCCCTAATTTTTTTGAAAATATAATATAGCCTATGTTACTCGGGGATAGTGTAGCTTCCCAACAGTGAAAGAATTTTTGAAATCGGTTCAGTAGTTTCGGAGCCTATTCAATGCAAACAAAAAATCAAATCTTTCCTCTTTATATATTAGTATAGAAGAACCAGTCAGAGCCCAATGTTATAATAAAATAATATTAGACCTTATTAGAGGACTACCGACGTCTCTTTTACATATAATTATTTACTTCCCACTTAATTTTAAGTGGTGATTTAATTATGGTAAACTCACAAATTTATTAACAGCTTTCTACTCTCCATTGGCCTTAAATTTTTAATGCTATTGACGTAAATTGGCTAATGTTATTAATAATTTCATCTTTTGACGTGCAAGCTGCATAATCGAATGTAAAAATGATATTTCTAAATCGAGAGATCGCACTCTTGAGCCGAACTCGGGTTATTAACACGGGCACCAGTATGAGGGTATGAGTGTATAAGCTAATATTATTGTTAACTTAATTAGAACTATATTGTTTCGCAGAGAGTTGGACGCAATTCACGTAATGTCGTATGATCTACGCGGTAACTGGGCCGGATTTGCTGACGTCCATTCTCCGCTGTACAAGCGTCCCCACGATCAGTGGGCTTATGAAAAACTCAATGTGGTATGTAATTGTTACCATCATAAGGATTTATTTCATTAATTTACTGTTTCTCCAATTTCGTTATATCCTATACATAATTATACAGAAAATTATATTTATAATAATTACAGCCTGTAATTTTTAAGCTCATGTAATCATTGTTGTTTTGATAATCATTTAATTTTATTCCATTGACGTACCTAATACTTATCCGTTAACTTAAGAGCTGCAAAACCCGGTATTTGTTTCTAAATCTACGCCTAATTGATCACTCAGCTCCAAAACAAGACAATAATTAATGGAAGATTCCCTAGAGAATTATGAGAAATGTCATAGATCCATTTAAATAACGACATTCTTATGAAAGATTACGAAACAGGTATTAAAATGTAATGGTATTAAAATAATAAATAAACACCCTTGTCAAACTTGTCAGAAGATTTCAAGGAACATTCGAAACCCGAAAATTTATTATCGTCGCATCTGGGAATTGAGAAGTGAATTATTAAAACTTTCAGAACGATGGTCTGAATCTCTGGGAAGAAAAGGGATGTCCGTCTAATAAGTTGGTCGTCGGGATTCCTTTCTACGGTCGCTCCTTCACCCTTTCTGCGGGGAATAATAACTATGGGTTGGGGACTTACATCAATAAGGAGGCAGGTGGCGGTAACCCAGCGCCTTATACGAACGCTACAGGCTTCTGGGCCTACTACGAGGTAAGTTTTGACATCTATAGAACCTATGTCACTTTGCAAGCCTGTTGGCTGTAGATATTTGAATCGCATTTTTTCGCAAGGAACTACATTCCTATCGGTATATGATTTGAATTTCTCGTTAGATAAAGAACAGAAAAAGCAATAGGTACTAATTTATAAAATGAATCACTAGTTTACAATGTGTTATTTGATCACTAATTCGGACTGAATCATGATAATATTTTTATAGTAGTTACTTTATGAAACACATGTATTAATTTTTGTTGTATAAAGTATCGGTCTACTGTGGCCACTCAAATGCCACTATTGTTGGTATCTAATAAAGATAATACTTAATGCGCCCTACACGCTAACAAACTTTAGATATTAATATCAATATAATTAAAACTTTGCATAACGCAACCCATACCAATGCTAAAGTTAATAAGGCTTTGGAAATAAATCTCACATAGAGCATTAAAGGATAATTATGTTTAACAGATCTGTACTGAAGTAGACCAGAAAGACTCAGGTTGGACCAAGAAATGGGATGAGCATGGAAAGTGCCCTTACGCATACAAGGGAACTCAGTGGGTTGGGTACGAAGACAAGGAGAGTGTGGAGATCAAGATGAACTGGATCAAAGAGAAGGGCTACCTGGGAGCTATGACCTGGGCCATAGACATGGATGACTTCCGAGGCCTGTGCGGTGAAGAGAACCCTCTTACGAAGTTACTGTACAAACACATGAGGTCTTACACTGTACCTCCGCCGAGAACTGGCAATACTACCCCAACTGTAAGTATATTATTCTTTCTTTCTTTTTTCTTCTTTGGCCAATGACGTTGACTCAATATAGCGAAATACATATAGAACAAATCCATCACTGCCACTCTGACAAGTGTCTTGTCTTCCGCATATTGATTGGCAGGACGGGAGAAATGGAAATAATAGCTTAATGTGCATGATCGTGATATGGACGTCCCTGTTGTGCCTATGCTAAATACCGAAGAGTGAATAAGACTTCTGGTCGCTTAGTACGTTCCATCCGGGTGTTCCTTGACCCCTCTCATTTTTTTTTTAATTTAAACATACATTTTAGAGATACATACAGCAGTGATAGCCTAGCGGTTAGAACGTTGGTCTCTCGAACGGAGGGGTCCGAGTTCAAATCCTGGCACACACCTCTGATTTTCAAATATCATGTGCGTATTAGAAGTTAATTATCACTTGCTTCGGTGAAGGAAAACATCGTGAGGAAACCTGCACACCGGAGAGTTCTCCATAAAGTTCTCAAAGGTGTGTGAAGTCTACCAATCCGCACTTGGCCAGCTTGGTAGACTATGCCCTGTACCCCTCACATTGTGAGAGGAGGCCCCGAGCCCAGCAGTGGGACAATTATAGGTTGTTGCTAATGAAATTTACCTTTTTTAAATGGCATAATGATTTAACTACAAAACTAGTTTTTCATAAAACCGCCACTTGGGACAGTTCGGTGCGACATAGCTACGAGTAACTAGCCTACTGGTGATTTAGGGTAAATTGAGATACTAAATATTAACTTGTGTTGCTAATCACGTATTCAAAACATTGCTGGTTGAACATTTTGATGTATAAAATGCTTAGAAAAAGATTTTTTTTTGAGAAAAAAATATATTTCACAGTTAACCGGAGGTCTTTGGACATTCTGTAGATTTATTTATTATTTATTTATTTATTTAAGGTCCACCAACACAGGATACACAATTCTTTCACTATATCTAGCTAACTTAAGTCCAAAATTCGTGTTCCCGCAATTATAGGTGAACACAACATGCATTCAAGTAGATTATTATTATAATTCATATTTATGTTAAATATACCTCTTATGTATTCCCTACGTATATAAATCTCAATTTTCTTTATTTTTCACCATAATATGATAAAAATACAATACATTTCGATTAAATTCACAATATGATACAATTTAAATTACGACAATATTGCAATTAAATTGAATTTAATTAATTGAAACTGATTTTAATTAACAAAATAGTAATATAATATATTAATAATACTTAACTCTAATTTGGCCTACCTTTCGAAATAATACAATTGATTCACATTAATGTTGTAATACAATTAACATTAAAATATGCATATTAATTACAAATTACAAACAATATAACACTACAAAATTACAATATATATTGAAATAATGAAATTTATTTGATAAGTATGTCATAGTTATTTTATTTTAATTGTCAATAGGTTATTCATTATTATAGTCACGAATCATCAGATTTTTTTTGTATTGTCGGAGTGTGTCACCAAATATGTCAATTTTTTTATTGATAGAAATTAAATTGTTGTACTGTCGCAGCATACTATTAAGGGGTGAGTGGTAACCAAGGTTTGTTTTGGACTGACAAGGAACAAATGGTTTATAATTACCTGGTCTAGGAGTTCTTAAGGGGATGTTAAAAGTGACTTCCTTTAATAATTGTGGGCAATCTAATATCCCATTCACAATTTTGAACAAAAATGTTAATTCTTGTGTATGTCTCCGGTCTTCGAGAGAAGTCATTTTCAAGTGTGTAAGCCTACTATTATAGTTGTCAAGGGATCTTTGTCGAATTTTCAAGCGGTACAGTAACATCCTCACAAACTTTTTTTGGATTCCTTCAATGCGGTTTTTATATATTTGGTAGTGTGGGTTCCAGGCTACACAACAGTATTCAAGGGTACTTCTGACTAGAGTATTGTATAAAAGAATTATTGTTTCAGATTTTTTAAATTCTTTGGTATTCCTAAGTACATAACCTAGTGCTTTGAAAGCTTTTGCAGTAATATTATCTACGTGTCTATCGAATCGCAAGTTACTATCCAAAGTAATTCCCAGGTCGCGAATTTGCTCAACTTGGTTTAGCGGAGTGTTACCGAGTTTGTAAACAATATCCTTGAAACTATCTCTTTTTTTTCGTGAAAATCGTATGTGAAAACATTTATTCACGTTTAATGTCATGTAATTTTGTCTACACCAGTTAGTCAAGCTATTTAAGTCCTCCTGCAGCTTAAAAGAATCGTCGGGACAATTTATTTGCTTTGATATTTTTAAATCGTCCGCAAATAAATAACACTGTGAGTGCTGTATGCTATTAGGTAAGTCATTTATGAATACATTGAACAGAATAGGCCCTAAATGAGAACCTTGTGGTACACCAGTTGTCATAGCATACGGAGTGGAAGTAGACCCATTTATTACAACTGCAGCAGATCGATTACTCAGATAAGATCTACACCATCTCAGAAGATTATTTCCAATACCCATTGACGCCAGCTTGTTAATTAAAATAGAATGGTTTACTAGGTCAAATGCCTTACTAAAATCCGTGTAAATTACATCCACAGAAGATTTAGAATCTACTATTTTAGAAGTACTGTTAATAAAGGAGACTAGATTTGTTGATGTTGACCTATTACTTAAGAAACCATGTTGATTTTCTGATATAAATTGTTTGAGGTGCCATGTGAATTGGATGCATATCAATTTCTCAAACACTTTGCCTAACGTGGAAAGAATTGATATTGGTCGATAGTTTTCTACCATGTGCTTGTCACCAGACTTGTGAATAGGAACAATTCGTGCCTTTTTCCATTTTGTCGGAAATATACCGGCAGATAGAGATTTATTGTAAATAATTTCAAGAGGATATGCTAACTGCTCCGCACATTTTACTATAAATACTGGTGGAATGTTATCGCAGCCAGCCCCCTTATTTAGATCTAAGTTTTTAAATATTTTAATAATTTGGTCGCGGGTAATCGTGAAAGACAATAAATAGTTGGAGCTAGTAGATTGGTCGTGATTTAGCATTGGTGTAATTGTAGTAATTGGACCGTTAAAAACAGAAGAAAAATTACTCGCAAATAGTTCACAAATTTCATTATTATTAGAGGCTATCGTATCTTTGTATGTCATTTGGTTGGGATAAACATTTCTATTTTGGTTTTTTAGTTTTACGTGCGACCAAAACAATTTAGGGTTACGTTTCAAAGATGATTCTAATCGTGTAGTGTAGTTTTTATAACAGATACATTGAAGTTTTAATACTCTATCTCTTAACAATTGATAACTAATTTTCTCTAAGGGATTATCGTATTTCATAACATTCATATGGAATTTATATTTTTCCTTAATAAGTCGAATTAATTCTTTTGTGAACCATGGTGGATATTTTTGGTTGGATGGCTTGGTCATTGGTACATGGATACGAATAAGAGAGTCGATGGTTGCATAAAAAATATTTGTCATATCATCCACTGTTAAATCGCCACTAAACTTGTCGTCCCAGTCAATTTTTTTGAGTTCATTAATAATTTTCGTGTAGTCAGCTTTAAAAAAGTTACGTCGAGTTGGGTGGGGAGTTGATACCTTAGACCCTGAAATGCTGAGTGAGAATTCAAGTGGAGGATGTAACGGATCAATTATACTTAAAACATTCGGGTCATTACACATATTACTTATTGGCAGATTGCTTAAGACGAGATCTAGAATTTTAGACTTATTGTTTGTAATGTTATTCCATTGTTTAATGTCTTGCAGGTTTATGAAGTCAATTAACATTTTGCCGAGTTGAGAATTTGAAAAAGGAACGGTAGATTGACTGTCATTCCATACAATACTACTTAAATAAAAATCACCTAATATTAACTTATATTTTGCGTTGTCTAGAGATTTTTTTGCATTAGTTATAAAGTGATCCAAAATACTTGTTTGGACTGGTGGGGGCAAGTAAACCGCACAGATTAATAGTTGTTCTTTTTTCTTATTTTCAAAAATATCTAAGCCAATCCACAAGTCTTCGCAATTACTCTCCAAATATTCGTACCTACGTGAGTTGTGTTTTTTATCTACTGCAACAAGAACACCACCTCCCGCTTTGTGCTTATGAAACCCTGTAGTACAGCGATCTCGTCTGTATACAACGTATCTATCGTCAAACAATTCCGAGCTTTTAACGCCATCATGTAGCCATGTTTCCGTGAGTATAACAACATCAAAATTATTCGTGCATACATTTATATAGAAATCGACTATTTTAGTATTTAACCCTCTAACATTTTGGTAATAAATATTTAATGACGACATTATTACTGTATCATTGCTGTCAGTGTGAGTTTTTATTATTTTTTACTTGACTAATAAGCTTATTTCGCCTATATAACACGAAATAACAACAATACCATACAAAACTGAGTCAGTAGGTGGGATTAAACCAAATTGAGATTTTTTTTTTTTAACAAATAGATAATAAGAAGTGAAAAAAAAAAATATTTGTGTGAATCGGATGCAATGGTTAAAAATTTAATTTAAATGTAAACAATGTCAAAATATTTAAGAACAACTTATTACAATAATTAGTTAGATAACTTATTTAATTTTTCTATACTATTAATTAATATTCGTTCGGAGAAATCAGTCTGCCGCATGAAAATGTGACCGTTGCGCACCCAGACGTACTTGTAATCTAATTCTCTAGCTTTACTTCTTGCCGCTGCGTGAATATTTTTGTTCTCAGGTGATAGATGTTCAGCCACAAATACTGGGGTTATCTTGCCGTTGGAAATTCCTAGGTGACCTGAGTGGAGTTTTTCCTTGGGGTTTGTTTTGTTGAACTTTATGCAGGCTGCTAGAATTGAGTCTCTTATTCTCTGGGAGCTTACTTTAAGTACTATAGATCTAGGACGCAGTGATTTTGAGTCTTTTTTTGTGACACGAGTGCAGTGTAAAATATCGTTATCTGAAAGATTGTAGCCGACCGTAGAGCAGAGCTGTTTCACAACAGAAATTAGGTTTTCCTCCTTTTTTTCAGGGACACACTGAATTTCCAGATTATTTGTACGTGCCTGCTGTTGGATTAGGTTTATTTCTTGCGTGAGACTTACTATATTAATACGGAGATCTTTACTTTCTTTTTCCAGTCTATTTATTATTATGTCTTTGTCTTTAATTTCTTGTCGAAGCTGGTCCAGTTGCGTATTGAGCACGCTAAGACACCCCTTAAATTCACTAATCTCAGTGCAAATGTGCTTCAAGTTTGTATTAATTGGATATGCAAAGCAGTCAAAGGATTCTTTTAACGCTAGGGAAATTTCTTCCCGTATTATACTTCTGATGTCATTTGTAGTTGCTGTGCTTTCAGAGTCGCTTATGTTCTTGTTATCTCGACGAACCTTTGTCCGCTTGGTTATATTATCTGTCGGCGATTTAGCTTCAGGCGTAATCCGGGGCTCGGTTCCGAACGGTTGTCGAACAGGGGTGTTTGAGTTGTCGGCTCTTGGAACCTTACTAAGACACGAGGGACAGGTCCATGAATTTTTTTGCGATCTTGAAAGCTTTTTAAATACTGGTTCTGTGATACCAGCACAAACTAAATCATATTTGTGTTTACATACACAACATCTTACGCAATTTATCTCATTTATAACATTTTTACATCCGGAACACTGATCACCATTTTCCATATTGTCCTGAATAGTTATTATTTTTTTTTTGTTTTTAAAATTAATTTACAAAAAAAAGGTGTAACGATATAGCAAAAAAAAAAAAATTTTTTTTCTTATATTCAGAGATTCGAACGTGAGTCCAGTCCGCAGTGCGCGCTTAATTCAACAACTCTGTGCGCGCTGCCAAGCGAGCTTTGCGTAGTGTGGCGAAAATTAGAAACTACTATTCGCGCTCCATTGCAATTAACGGCGACGTACAAAGAGATGATGAGTCATAGACTATTCGCACGGCACTGTCACAACAAATTGCACTCAACCGTTTCTTATTATTTTAAACTTTACACTCATTTATCCAAATAAATAGCTACACTTATGTTTGTACTTTTATCACTAATTGTAGGCACACTTTTAAAGTTTCGAGATATATAACTTTTATGTGCTTTTATGCGTTTTTAACCACTTTTAATTAATTTAATTCGAAGAGGTACAGGTCATACGTCTTTACTTCTCCGCGGGGCGCGGGGAAAAAAAAGATATAGAAAAAAAAATAAGATAAAGATATAGAAAAAAAAGATAGATAACCTAGATGTTGTAAAAAATACCAAATTATACAAAATGCTGATAACGTAATATACATTATACTATTTTACCCTATTTACTTCATTATTACTTACTTAAGTGCCGTACACTAATATTGCGAAAGTTGATGAGACTTACAACGATTTATTAAGTTTGTAACAAGTTGCAGAACTTACGACGTCAAAGTAAGTTTTATGGCTAAAAGTTACCTTTGACTTACTTTGTATTTACGTAAACAAGTTTATACTTTTTATTTATTTATTTATTTATTTATTTACTTACTTACTTATTTATTTATTTATTTATTTATTTATTTATTTAAACTTTTGAACCTTACAACAAAGTAAGAGGTACAAAGGTGGACTTAATACTAAAAGCATTCTCTACCAGTTAACCTTCGGGAAGTAAGAGAAACATCAAAATTTATATTATAAAATATAGTCTCCCTGTTAGAACCAGTTGTTTTAAATTGGTTAGATAATAAACAAACATTAGATATCACTTTTTATTTTGTTTATAAACAGAAGCTAATTAATTTAAAAACTACACAAGACATAACAAAATGTAGCGATTGCTTCACCTTATTAAAACTTCAGAATAAGTTTCAGAGAGAAATCATTTTCAAGAAATAAAGTCGCAGTATATCTTTTCTTTATTCTTCTGTTGATTATTCTTTGTGCACTTCAACTTTGAATAAGTAGGAAGAGGACCTATGAACGCCATGCAGAAATAATAAGATGCTATTCAAAGTTCTATCACATCGAAATGTACACAGGCTAATGGTTTAAATGTGTGAGAATCTAATCTGGCATGCATTTTTTTCAAAACTACGTAAATGTTACAACGTAATTATTGCTCGCCTTGATGTAAGAAAAATCATTAAATATAATTACCCGGTTACAATAAATTAACCGGTATACATAATTATGTCTAACTAGCTGACCCGGCGAACTTCGTATCGCCTAACAAACTATTTTTTTAATAAAAGTAGCCTAAGTTACTCCTTGTTACGTCAGCTATCTGCCAGTGAAAGTCCCGTCAAAATCGGTCCAGCCATTTCTGAGATTAGCCGGAACAAAAAGACAGACAGACAGACAAAAACTGTGAAAAATGTTGTTTTGGTATATGTACCGTGTATACTTCAACAACAACTAACTTCAACAACCAAATGCACTTAAAGTGGTTATTTTAATATTACAAACAGACACTCCAATTTTATTTATTTGTATAGATGTAAAATCTGTCTATTCACCTTTGTCCGCTATTGGACTGTAACCCATCACTAGGGCTCCATCTAGAAAGTTCCCCTGCCTAAATTCATAAGCAAGTACTCTGTAACTGACGTCACTACTTGATACATAACTACGTTTATTAGATATTTTGTGCATTTCTTTTTTTTTTTACACGAATAAGTTAATGCTTGACCACAATCCCACCTGATGGTAAGTGTAGATGTGGTCCAAGATGGTGAGCACGTAAGTTAATACTTAGAAAAAGCCTATTCACTCTTTTCTTGAAGACATCCACGTCGTAGGCTGGCTTTCTTTGTCTCTAATACAATTTTATTTGCAGCCGGAATGGGCGAGACCGCCATCCACGCCAGCGGATCCATCCGAAGGCGCCCCTATCCCGACAACTACAACGACATCTGCACCTACAACTACAAGGAAACCACAAAGCTCTTCAACTACAACTACAACAACTGCAGCACCAGTTCAGAAACCGCCTACCGCTGCCCCTACAAAACCAGATATTGAAGAACAACCAGCGGTATGTTTTCTTTTAATAATATAAGTAAACCTATGAAAGAGTTTCTGGGTTCGATACCGGCCGACGAATGTCTGTTAACTCCACCTATTCGCGTTGGACCAGCGTGTTGGAGTATGCTCTAGGCCTCTTCAAGAAGAGAGACCTGTGCTCATTTTGTGGTCCCTTAATGGGTTGAAACCAGACATCAATTTTTAATTGTTTTTAACCCCCGACGAAAAAAGAGGGGTGTTATAAGTTTGACGTGTCTGTGTATCTGTGGATCTGTATGTCTGTCTGTGGCATCGTAGCTCCCAAACGGATGAACCGATTTTGCTCTAAGTAGTTTTTTTTGTATGAAAGGTGAATTAATCTTAGATGTATAGTGTAAATAAAACTGTCGGTTTTTTTTTTAATTTTAATTTAATGTTATCAACTAATTAATTCCATTAGGAATATTTTGTTATATATTACTAGTTCCCCACAATAAAAAAAAATGAAAAAAATAAACCTTTGTACATTCATACGCCCTGCAGTAGGTTTTCACTTCTGTTGCGGGTGACATGGACGACACATATAACACATCACAGTAACACCCATGACCCGAGTACAAATATTTATCTGTCACGGGAATCAAACTCGGGACCCCTCGCTTCGCAGGCAGGTTCGCTACCAACTAGGCTACAGGTTCAACAATATATCAGTAGTCTTTAATTTGATGTTTAAGGTGCCTCGTCTTTATAACAACTATTAATATACATCAATTGAAGTTTCAATGCCAGTTCTAAGTTTTAGCGATATTAATTTGTAGTTACGAAAATACCATTTGGAGACATTTAACGATTATACCGTTTCCGAGTGTCTAAACTTTGTTTCAATATTATAGTTTGTGGAATGTTACTTCTTACATAGATATTTAAGTGTAGGTAGTCGTGATGTGATTTGAAAACAAAGTTAACCTTTACCTATCGGTAATTGTAGTCTAAAAGCCAATTTTGTCTGAGTAGGTACATTATTGTCTAAAGACGTGGAGAATATTGAGTTAGTCTTGTTTGCTCCTCGACAAAATTATTTGTGTTTCATATTTTCTCTTGAACTCGTAATAAAGTGTTTGGAGCTCCATCCAACTTTGAGAAAGTCAACCTGGTGTGCAGCTGGCTGATCAGTGGATCAGGCAATGCCATGTTGCTCTTTATGATAGTAGCTGGGATTGTTACCACACTGTTTAATGATCACTACATATTTTCACTGATAATCTGAATTTTTCCTAGTAAAAAATAACCGACTACAAAAAATTTAAAAAACTACTCCTCAGATCTAGTTTAAATTTAAGTGGAATCACATGACAAGCACCAGCTTTCGATTAAAAAAAGAATCATCAAAATCGGTTCACCCAATCGAAAGTCTGAGGTAACAAACATAAAAAATACAGTCGAATTGAATACCTCCTCCTTTTTGAAGTCGGTTAAAAAATAAACACTACCAGGCCCTTGTCATGGATAGCATAAATAATAAAAACAAAATAAGCTAAAAATATTGCTCTTGCCACTAAACTCTTTTTTTTATTCTATCCAGGAGAACGAAGTGGACAATCCTGATATTTGCAGCGGTGATGTGGACTACATGGCTGATAAGAAGCGTTGTGATAAGGTAATAATTTACGTTATAATCGCACTAAGATTAACATTATTAATTATTTAAAAAAAATCTAATTATAAAAACTAGTAACCGCTTTGCTTCGGATACCTAACCCCCGTATTCAAGAACAACACTGTGAGGTCTCACAGTGTTTGCGAGTGCATAGTGTATTAAAATCATTTCGTAAACAATACTTGATTGAAGTCCTTCGCTGTGCGTTTGTCAATATCGATAAAATAGCTGCCGAGCTACTTTACCGAATGCATAGTGTTGGTTTGACTTCTATCAAAATAGAAAGAAAGGATCGATTGTTTGTATTGTTATCTTTGTCTTTTGCTTATGTCATATGACTAGAGTGAAGTTAGTCGCATCAAATGGACCAATAAGAAGGCTGTATACAGCCTGTGCGTCCGCACACCCAAGTGATACTTAAGGGTCGACTGTGAAACAGAAGGGTTGTCATGACGAACGCACTGAGAAATGCCTTACTTCGCATAGTATTGCTTCTTTACTTAAACAAGTATTGTTCTTGAATACGGGGGTAAGCCTTTATTTCCGCACCCTTGAAGCAATTACTTTTTATCAGGAAGAATTATAATAATGACAATAATGTAGCCTATGTAATAATGATGAATGCGGCGCGGCTATCATACATACATAGAAAAACCGGCAGGTACCTACATCCAGAGATTAGCGCGTTCAAACGTTAGATGTTTGAATGTTTAGAATTAAGATAATGTTTAAATTTAATATTCCTAAAATGGGAGACTGAATATTATTGAAGTAAAGAGATATCTATTTTAATTTTAAAACCATCTTAAATCGTCTATTATAGTGAGCCGTACGGCCTCCTCTTACCCAATAGACTGCTTCTATCAATCTATTAATTAATTACTTAAGATATTCGAGTAGATAATATCTAAGTCATTAATTTATTAACTAATAATATTGCTTGATATTGAATTATTAAATATTTCAAAGTATTTATTGAGTTTTAGCAGTTACAAGTTAATTGATTCGTACTTATAACTCAATGCTTTATTAGTCCTATAGCTAAATTTATTAAAAAAACACTAGATTGAATTAAGTAATAAAATTGCAAGAATTGTAAATAAGTAAATTGTAATATTTTAAATAAATAAGTAAGTACTTACAAGTGCATTTCAATTATGCAATTGCATTGCATTGCATTGCAAGTGCAATTCAATTATGAAAGACTTTTCAGTAGTAGTTTACTCAATTCATCAAAAATCTCCAAAAGCAATCAGCAACCAAATTAGAACATAGTCATCTTCAAATTAGCCCAATACACGTTGCAGTTGATTAGTCATCTCATAGAGAATCATAGACAGCAGCAACTATTTCCGAAGTGCTTAGATTAGATTGCTTTAATTGATAGCAGTAACGCGAAGCGAATAGACCCATTTGCAGTTAACGTGTCATTAGGCACTACGTAGCTAGCAACGCTACATAGCCCAACAATATTGTTAAATACGAGTAGATAAGTATTATCCTAGGAAGCTCTTACATCTGAATGTGTTAAATTGGTCGTGGCCAGCTTGTGTCATTGGCGGAGTTAGCTATAGGGCTAATCTTTGAGACGAATTTTGGACACGTTTCTGTGACTAGTTTCCTTCTATATGTCGTTAGGATACTTATGTCGGTATCCTTCGTTCGGCACAAATATTTTTGACACTTATACCATGCTATAAGGTAAACCCCGGATAGTTGCTACACTGTTTGAAAATGTGCTAACTTAATCAGAAGATACTTATAATAATGTTCCGAATTTTACTCTATAACTAGTGGCTTCCTTAATTTACGAGAAATGACCAGATTGGTAATGACGTGAATTCATCTGAATATTGAGATTCAGTTATAATGAAACAAACAATTTTAATGTAAGTTATAATAGGTAGGCCTGTCGGAACATTAGTAGCGTCATAAAAAAAGAGCGCCATCTATCTCTCTCTCTTTCTCTCTCTCTCTCTCTCTCTCTCTCTCTCTCTCTCTCTCTATTACGAACTACGTGAAATCAGCGTTCGCTGCACTGAATAATAAAATAACTGAGTATTGGACCAATTTAAATGCCACATGTCGACAGCAACCTCCCTCCTTTACGTATCATTGCGCAGTATCATAAACTTCAATATATATTTTTCAGTACTGGAGATGCGTGAACGGAGAAGCCATGGAGTTTACCTGCCAGCCCGGCACGGTGTTCAACACTCGACTCAACGTTTGTGACTGGCCGGATAATGCCGATCGTGATGACTGCGCGTAACTGCCAATAGTTAAAAAAATTCAAGTAGTATAAAGAACGGTAAAGAAATATCATGTTGCTAAATAATATGAGCAGCGATAAGGCTAGAATCCTTGGAACAAATGAACTGTTAGTTATTAAACAAGGTAGTAAATAATGTAGTAGGTTACTTCCAAGATCGATTTTTACTTTTAAATTGGTCTATAATAGAATCAAGTACCTACTCGATCGAGTGGTGGCTCAAATGTAACTACTCAAAAATTAAGTGCAGCAGAAATTAATGTAAAAATAACACTTCCTTGGCTGTCGGGTAAAAAGTAACTAAGCTATGATCCTTCCTAGCTAACTTTAACTTATTAAGGATCGAAATTCTGGTTTTAAATTTCTAGCATCAAAACTTATATTGAATCACATAATTTTGGGGGTAAACCGCTTATTTGTATCTATGATTTGAAGTAAGATAGTAAAATTTGTCATCGTTAAAATAATCATCGCCATAATATAGCTATGATAAGAAAAGCCAGCCTCTCAGTATTCTACAGGATACATTTTGGAGAGTGTGCGCAGGAATTATATGACTTAATTCCCCCCTCTACTTTTTACTATCGAACATCCAGACGCACGGCAGGTATTCATCCCTTTGTCGTCAACATCCCCCCGGTGCGGACGTCGCGCTTTGCTTCGTCTTTTATTATACGTACCGCAAGGGACTGGAATAAATTGCCTGCGTGGGTGTTCCCCTCTGATTATAATGTGGGTGTCTTCAAGTCAAGAGTGAATAGGCTTCTACTAAGTTAGTGTGCTTTACCATCCAAGGCTTCATTACTGCTTACCATCAGGTGGTTTTGTGGTCAAGCACTAACTTATTCGGTATAAAAAAAAAAAAAAAAAAAAAAAAAAAAATGCTCAAATCATTAAATTAAACCCTGAATTTGAAATGAAGTCCTACACCTATTTTATGTATAAGAAATTTTCTTTTCTTTTTTTTAAAGTTATTAATGTAGCATAAATATCTACAAGAAACTAAAACAATTTCATTCATAATCTAAAATTATGTTGGGACAGTCTCAACCAAATATATATCTATGTTTGAAATTGTTTTACAAGTAGGTACACGTAACGTAAGGCTGAAAATAACTTAAAATGTGTATAAAACTTAGCTAGACACGTTTGGGTTAGATAATGTTTTGCTAATGTAATATTCTATTAATTATAAGTTAAATACATAGATATTTTATTGTTACGTATTTGAAGATTATGTACTTATTAAATTTCGGGCTCAAATATTGTTAATTCTATTCATTTTTAATTTCATAGCACGCACAGCGTTGTACTTTTACTATGAATGTTTCTGTATTTAAAGATTGTACCTATTCTATCTACAGTCTACAGTAAGCTAAAAATATCTTTTATCAATTTTCAATTTACAAATCTGGTTTTCTAGTTTATTTAACGGATTTTCACTCGGTGCATCAGAAGCCGCAGTGGTTTAGGTTATTCTATTTATTTTAATCGAAGCTAATAAAATTGTCGATAAAATTCAAGTCGTTTTATTTGCGAAGGAGCTACTCGTAAGAACGAGGAAAACGTTTTACTTATTTAATTATGAAGAGAAGCATCTTTCGGAATGAAAGGAAAATATTTTCTCATTTCTGTTGCAATTTATTGATGATTGAGAGAGATAACTTTTTTCCAGCCTCAGATCTACGATTTTTTCGAGCCGGGACAGAAACTTAATAGTGGCATCTACGGAGTTTTGTACAATAATATAACAATTACTATTAATTGCAAAATTGGTTCTAACGTCCAATGCACTAATAGGTATGCTGCGCGCTTTATGGAGCAAGTTTTTTATTTTTAATCATGCTATATTATGATTTTGGCGCCCCCCTTAAATTGCCGCCCGGGGCAGGTGTCCCGGTTCACCCCTCTCCCAGATCCGGCCCTACTTTTAACGTAAATAGCGTACAAACGAGTTACCTGATGGTAAGTAGTCAGACAGAAATTAATTATTGACTAGACTTCCGCCCGTGGCTTCGCCTGCGGAAGAGTGGTTTCATAAAATTACCTATACCGTACCTAAGCGTCTAAATCATCCCACTTTTTTAAGTTTGGAAATGGTCTGTCTGTGTGCCTCTTCATCTTATTCTGTGCAACGCTCAGTGCGTGAGATGGTTACCCAACTTTCGCATTTACAATAATTATTACAATAATTGCTTGACCTACTCGTATCTCTTTCAACGTACTTCAAGAGAAGAGTGAATAGGCTTTTACTAAGATAATGCGCTCACCACCTTGGACCACATCTCCACTTTCCATCAGGTGGAATTGTGGTGAAGCATTAACTTATTTGTGTAAAAAAAACCTATATTTCAACAATTTCAAGACGTCTGATCAACTTAAAAATTTACAGTACACTACAGTACAATAATTTCATAGTTTCAGGGTTTTTTTTAGTTTTTTATACTATAATTTGGTTAGTGGTGTAGCTAGCCCTAAGGAGGCCCCATATCAATATTTGTTGTGGGGCCCCCTCAACGTCAGCTGTCAAACTGTAGCGGTCGTCGGCCGCTGGCGAGTTTTTTTTTGGGAGTGTTAGTGGGGGCCCCTATACGCTGGGGGCCCCTTATAATTGATACGGCTGATACGGCGGTAGCTGCGCCCCTGAATGAAACGCCCCTGGTTATTATTAGTAGGATATTATTATCATTACCACAGAAGAAATAATAGTGGGTATGTTTTACTCATAATTAACCCCCGCAAAAAAAGGGGTGTTATAAGTTTGACGTGTCTGTGTGTCGGTGTGTGTGTGTTGTGTCTGCCTGTGGCATCGTAGTTCCTAAACGCATGAATTGGATTATGATGCGATTTTTTTTTGTTTGAAAGCTAACGTGATTGAGATTGAGATGGTTCTTAGCTACTATTTATGAAGATCTGTTCAGGCGTTACAAGCTCTTTTTTTGGAGACAATCAAAATGCCGCGTGATTTTAAAATTTACACTTAAAAAAATTGCGTTTTGGTAATTTTGTTGTTCGCCATGAATCGATGCAAAAATCTGGCATTCGAGTGTTATCTCGCCGCCATGTACTGGAAGTGCTCGAGATTTAACCGGAGCTAAGCTAACGATTCTCGTAACTAAAACCGCGTGGTTTGGAAAGGCCGCCCAAGGAAAGTGCGCCTGTCGGTCCGTCGCAGCCGCGCGGGCGATCGTCCTCAGCGCACGATACAAGAAGCGTCGCCTGACAACTAGGCGCGTGACGTCACGTGCTGCAGACCTTCTAACTAGTGCTAGCGATCTTTGAACAGTAGTGGCATCACACTAAAGAATACACTTCCAACAGTATTACCAATCGCTGAGTATATATATTTAGTAAAGTAAAAACTTTCTATACTGCGATTCAGGTGTCAAACTAATTTCATAAAAAATACCCATTTTGTATTGATGATTTTTTTCACAATTACACATTTCGATACTGCCATTATTAACCATCTATTGATGTATTTATTACTCAATGTTATTGTTTAGAACAAAATTTGTGGCATGTTAAAAAAAATTACGTGTGAATTTCTTAACAGTGCCATCTCTCGCCAGCGATCTAAACTACTTTTTCAAGGGAAAGGCGATAGAACACAATGCCTACTTACCGACTATTGAAATAAGGTTCTTAAACAGTTATGTTGCCTCTATCACTCAGTATTTACGAGTATAATTATTATTTGTTCCTTTTGTAAGATATTTCTAATTAGTTTTACGTAAACGTCTTTTTACGTAAATATGTTGGGAGTGGTATTTTATTAGCTAGTAGCTAGCCCTAAGGAGGCCCCATATCAATATTTGTTGTGGGGCCCCCTCAACGTCAGCTGTCAAAATATAAAAGGATTGCTGGCGGCCAACTGTAGCTGTCGTAGGCCGCTGGCGACCTTTTGTTTTGGGAGTGTTAGTGGGGGCCCTGTACCCTGGGGGCCCCGTATTATTGATACGGCTAATAGGGTAGTAGCTATTGCCCCTGGTTATTAGGTACCTATTTATTCCTAACTGCAATATAATGCCTAGAGGTAATGTTTATCAGTCAATCCTTGGTGTTCTGAAAAAGTACGGTAGGCGTATACCTAAGCAAAATAAATTAATATGAATGATAAGTACCTAGAAATTATACATTATTTCTTGGATCTGGAATATTTAAGTTAACCTATATTCGAAACTATGAATAACATTTTAAGTGTTATTATAACCCTCTCCACATTAGCTAACGGCTTTTCAGAGCTAACATTGTAGAACAATCTTTCTAATATGGTTCTTGAAATAAGATTATTATCTAGAATCAAAATATTAGACATAATTTTTATTCTGTCTATTTTCTTAGTCAATTGGAATTACCAAGGATTTTTCCTAAAACAGTCATGTAAAATAATTTAGAGTATTTATTAAAATTATTGTATTACGAGTTTCCCACTTTTCATCTACCTAGTACTCTTCTCAAACGTTATTTATCAAATTAAAAAAAAAACATCATTGAGGTCCATTCAGAGGATTTTATAACGTGAACATGACAGATTCCAAAGAATTTACTCAAATTAAATTTCAAGCGAACTGTTGTCGTAATAAAATTAATAATTAAAGTAAATTGATCCTACCTTTCAGAAAAGGTCCCATTAAAATCGGTTCAGCCGTTCCAGAGATTAGCCGGGACAAACAGAAATATAGACAAATAGACAAACAAAAAATTTAAAAAAGTGTTTGATGTATGCTTGTACAATAAAATAAGATTCTGGGCTCGTCCGGGATTTGAACCCGGGACCTCTCGCACCCTAAGCGAAAATCATACCCCTAGACCAACGAGCCGGTAATTTTATAATTTAAATCTTAGTAGGTCTGTTATGAAAGTGATAAACAATTGACGACATATTTTATTTTTTAAATTTTTACTCATATATCCGTGTGTCAAACATCTCAATCCGCATCACGGTTAGCACGTGATGGAAAGGAAAACATTCGAATATCTCCGCAAACTTACAAATTTATAATCCTAAATTAAATTTTAATAATCCCCCGGCAGTTTTATTGCACTAAACATAGCTAAGAACACTCTCGATTAAGTCACTTTTCAAACAAAAACAAAAGATTGTGTGTGTCAGCTGATCAACTCCGACGCACGAATGGAGTTTCACGCCATCTACTTAGTTTGCAATCGTCAAATCAGTAACAACGGATGATGATGATGATTATGAATGATGATGATGAATGATGATGATGGTGATGATGATGATAATGGAGGAGGAGGATGATGATGATGTTTTACATCATCAGAATGGGATGTACCCAGATTATTATTAACTTTAAATGGCGTTGTTACTGATCAGCCATCCAACGCTATCTAGATACTGTATAATTAGATGGAGTTGTAACTGATTAGCCATCCAACGCCATCGAGATTCTGTGTTACGAATTACAAACATAACGCATAACGTAACGGAGAAAGTTTGATTTTACTCCTCATAAAATTTCATATCGCCGGCTTAAATATAAAAATCGATAGTTATGGAGTTAAACTTCAAAAACTTGATCAAAATCGGTTCATCAGTTTGTGAGCTACGATGCCACAGACAGACATACAGAACCAAAGATACACAAATACACAGATACGTCAAAAATAAAACACCCCTCTGTTTGCGTCGATCGTTAATAATACTCGTAGGTATAAGGTATAAGGTATACTTAGTAGATATGAGTTGGGTTAATGTGACTTGTACTATTATAGACTACTAGACAATAGTACCTATTTGTTCTGCAATTGGCCGAGAACCAAAACAGCTACTGAAGGTGGAGGTTAAACTGCAGTTTAACATTGACCGAGGAAACGCTCGTAGCAAATAAATATTGTTAAACAGAAATGAACACAGTCTAGACAGATGGGCGACAATAATATCGCCATTAACGAAACGTTGTGAAAAGTTGAACTACGCAGACTGTATGAGTAGCAATAATTCTAACATATCGCTGTTTCTTTTTATTTAGTAAAGCTTGCCTTTTGTTATTCGGTTCTATTTGAATTATTCATTCAGTTATTTTTGAGAAGCATACTCATAATAGTTAATATCTAAAGACTTCTTTTGTATTAATCAAAGTGTCCATAGACGTGTAAAGCTTCTAAAAATGTCAATATCTTAACTTTTCGGGGGTGGGGGGGGGGGTTGAACCCCCCGAACCCCCCCCCCCCCCTGGCTACGCCCATGATACAGTATACACCTGAACATGTTCTCCTGACTATACAACTATCTACTATACTACTATCCGACTCTCCATTCAACCCGCTGGGCGTATTGTCGAGTCGCACGGACGACGTACTATTTAAACCGTAGAAAGCACAGACTACATACCCTGGTGGCCTGTGATACAGTTAGGTGCCGTAGTCGGCGATCAGTCGATAGTATTTATGTAGCTCTTATGGGTGAGGCCAAACGAGCGTATTTTTTTGAGCTGTGAGTCGAGAAACTAACATTTTGCATCACCGTGTGGTACAAACAGGACTGCTATTCTGTTTTGTAACTTGACAGCGGAGTTTCAAAATTGACGTTCGAGTTCTAGGATCACTTCACTTCGCAAGTGCGTACTAGATGATTAGATAATGACATGTCAATATGATGCAAGTTCACTTTTGTTTTGTAACTTGACAGCGGAATCCACGATGGGTTTCTAAATTGAAGTTAGAGTTCGAGACTCCCTTCACTTCGCAAGTGCGTACCAGATGATTAGAGAATCACATATCAAGATCTCGGACTCGAACTTCAATTTTGAAACTCATCGCGGATTCCGCTGTCAAGTTACAAAACAGAATAGCCTTCCAGGAATGAAACCGAATGCATACGACTTATTTTTCGCGACCCACACCTCAAAAAAATACCCTCATTTGGCTTCACCCAAGGCTTGGCTTCTTAATGATTCTGCGTTATGAAAATATTGTTAAGTAAAATCTTACCTTCAAATCCTTATGATACTTATTATAATTCCGTAAAGTTCTACTTATTCAAAATATAGAAATACATTCTACACTACAAAAAATATTTTTACTTACTGTACATTAAAGTAACGGTAAAATAGTTGTTAGTAGATGTAACAGTAACACTAACAGTAAAAATGTTGCCTATAGGTAAAAACTATAAAAAGGGTAATCTGTTAGAAAATGAAGGTGGCGAATTGTTGGCCAGTCACCAAATGGATTTGATTAAGATCTTGACGTCGGTGATGCAAATGTTTTAGCTTTTATTGTTTGCTTTTGTATTTAGACTAGCCATGGGTATATGTATGGGTAAAACTTCCAAAAATAATTTTCCTTAAAAAAATGTTAATTATAAAACTAGTCTAAAAAAAATATTTTAACTTTCTGTTTTAATGTCATCCAATACACATCTCAAGTATCATAGAAAGGGGATAAGTACTTGTATGAGCGAATATAAGTATGATAAATGGTTAATTTATAAAAAAAACTTCCCTTAAAAGGTTAATGATTTTCCTTGAATAAAATGATATTATAAAATATATAAAAGTTACCTAAATCTCAATTGATTCAGTCAGATTACAGGGACGGCAACAAATGTACTAACGATGTAACATATCATAGTTGTAAGTTGCTAACACGGACCTAAGAAAAAGACGGACGTAATCCCAAGAACAAATTCAGTGAAGCACCCATAGTAATACCAACTATCTATTCGTACAAGTACACACAGCCATATATTGACACTTCACTTCTTCAATCGCGAATCAAAAATTACGCACAGATGGTAAGCGGGCGGCCATTGCTATGCTTCACTCTCGATTAGACGAGCTTACGTTCATCTTTTTTTTAGGTCCATGATTGCTAAGTAATTGAGATCAAGGTTGTGCATAGACATACCTACACAGACAAACGGTTGTACAGGAAAACATTCAAACTCATGGTGGATGCTCCAGATACGACGACAATACGTTTCCCATTGTTCCAGAGATATTTGTTATGAGGATATAGCGATAGTAGAACGGAGAACTGAAATATAGTTATATGTACTTACATATATTACCGATAAACAATGCAATATTATTATTTGGTTTGCTCGTAAAATATTCGCGAAGTAGGATGTCAGATAAACATATTTGGTTAGCTTTCTTGTATTTGGTTTATGGCAGGCATTGATGTGACAAATCAGGAGATTTATTTTTGTCTTTGTCAGAAAAATGATGACTCGATGCTTGAAAGGCAAAAATTACCAAGCGACATATTAACAACTTTACACTAGAGCATTTTAAAGTTTTTAATTTTAGAAAAAAAATCGTAAAAAATCGCCTATTAGTCATAGCTACTTAATACCAATGAATTTAAATACAGTTTAAGCGATTTTCTACGATTTTTTTCTAAAATTAAAAACTTTAAAATGCTCTAGTGTAAAGTTGCCAACATGTCGCTTGGTAATTTTTGCCTTTCAATCGTCGATGTGATAAATTTAATTTTTGTAAGTTTTTGTGATATGATATTTGTTAATTTTATTATTAGAAAAATGTTTATAAAGAAGGTCCTACAGACACAGTTTGTACCCTCTTTCATGTTCAAATATTTGGATGTCTTGTTAAGCAGCAAAGCTACTACTCTTGCATCATGAAATATTCTCAATCTTATAATCCGGATTGAGATCTACGAGCTTACTCAGATATGCTCGAGTCGGATCGAATTTGATACGAACTATTTCCATTCTACTTATTGTGACATGAAGCTAGTGCAGAAACCACTCAATCGTCTACTAGCTTCGATACAGGATTAGATTAGTTAATATAAAAGTTCAGCAAAGATAAAATCAATCAATAATCAATCATCAACAATGTCCGACTTCATATTCATAGGCAGTAGCATTTACAATGGATGAAGCCGATGCGGTGAAAAATTATTAATAATATCTAAATAACATAAACTTGCGCTTGTAAAAACTTAAGAGCGAAAGTTTCATGTAATAACATCGTAGAAATGTAAACACAGTTTTATAACTAGTTCTTAACAAGATTTTTAATAAATTAAAAGGGATTTGAAAGAAACAATATACCGTTATTGCTTGATTTAGCTCGATATCCGAACATAATGACTTCTTTATCCACCGAGTAATCGCAGGAAGCGTAGCGAAGCCACGAAGAAGCCATTATATTACCATTATTTTCCAATAAAGCTAGACTTATCTTTGGTCATGTCAATTGTAACAGATCTTTAATGTTATTCAATAGTGCTTTTTACATTCTTTGATCTTGAATGCTAGTTTATCACACGTGCTTAAATGTTAAGATACACAAGCACACGCGCTCAGAGTACTATAAACTAGCCTGTGTTGCCACAAGTATAAGATCTAGACTCACCGTAGCGTGTCCAGCCAAGTTAAAAAAAAGAAACTGGTAACGCAGCGCCAAGTGTAATATTACCCGAACCATTTCGAGCTACATTTGAACCCATCACAAATCGAGACCTATTTAACCTACATACATGAATCTTAGCACATTTATTAAAGCTTCTTATTTGATTTACACCCCAACTCAGAGTCACTAACAGTTACTTTAATCGCTACTTAGTAACGAATCACCATACAAATTCTGTACTAAGGAACGATTTAAGTAACCGTTAGTGACTCTGAGTTGGGGCGTTAGAGTTCAAAATTTTATAAATTTAGCTTAAACAGTTATTGATATATTTTAACGTTTAAGACCTGCATTTTGGTAACTGACTCACTGACATAGGTTCAAAAACCTGACCTACTTCCAGATGACCTAAAAACTTGATATTTGGCATCAAGGTAGATTAGGAGCCGTGTATAAAGGAAAAAATATAAAAACCGAAAGTAATTGATAATTAAGAATAACAAAGATAAGTATGAAAGTAGGCGAGTAATCTAACGAATAACAAACAATAACTATAGTTATTATTTAACTATTTTTTTTTTTAATGAACTGAAGTCGGATAAAAATATTCTGCGTTTAATGCAACTTTCAAACTCTTTTATTGTTTATCCTAATGCCAGCTCTCAATAGTAGTACCTAATTCTATCAAGAAAATGATACAAGCAGATTTTCTAGATGGGATAAAAAATTCATAATCTTTATTCGACACGTTTGTATACCTACTTCCCCTTCTCTTACATGTCCCTACCGCTTTCATTGTTTTCTGCACATTCCTAAGGTTGAGTACTAAAAAAATGTTGTTAAGCATTTAGCCTCAACACACCTCATATCACATTTGACTATGAAGAAAATACAAGTCAATTCAAGAAAATTCTTTAAACAAGATTAAAATGTTTTGATTTTATTTTAAAACTATTGTCTCGTATACGAATCTATAAAATCCCTCGCGAAGAGCAGAGCTTTCTAAAAGAAATAGAAAGACTGCAAGAATAGTTGACAACAAGATAGAAAATCACAGCTTTCTCTCAAAGGATCTTGCCTCTTATACATTTAGAATATCAAGAAACCTGTAGGTGGATAGCAGATATATGTACAATTCTCTAAATAAGAGTCGCACCGGTGAACTTAAAAAAATATGACATCGAAATCTGTGACAAAAATATTATATCCGTATTATCCATATACTATAAAGAAGCATAATTGTATCTATATATTTAATTATAAGTAAACAAAATAAATAAAGTTTTTTTTATATTGTTATGCATCGCGCATCCCTCGGCGCACGAAGTAAGAGTAAGCGAGTTCAGTTTGCCGCGCGCTAGTACGTTTCAGGAATCCGGTCGCTTCACTGCTGGTTGCCACTACGGTACCGAATTTTCGTGCGAAAAAGTTATTGCCTATACTCGCTAGCAACGTATAGACCTTAACAAATACATGTGATTATCGTGAAATGGTAAAATAATTAATAACACTTATAGCAAGTTATGGGTTAAGTTTAGAAGTAAATTTTATAAAAATGTCGTGGTATTTTTAGAACAAGTTGAATACTTGGACAATGTTAGTGTTACATGGTAATCAGTGACTCAGTAAGTTGAAACTTTATGAGTGAAATTAGTCAGTACTATTACAGCTGAAAAGGTTGAAGTGTAAAATTGTAAAAGGTAAGTGACTTTGACAATATTACATTTGACAGTGTTAGCAGTCATGTTCGAATACCGCACATGAAAGCATTTTTATGTGTAAGTAAAGCATATTTGGTTCCCAAAAAACTCAATCATCTATTCATCCATCCATCAGCCCTTGGAGGTAATGAACCTCCGTTGGAATATTGTTACTGAATTTACATTGAGTTTTAATATTGAAGTTTTAAATAATAATCTGTTCCTAAGGTTATTGATTTTAAGACTGGATTTTATCTTCAAATCTTTTGTTTCATAAACCAAAGACCTAAACAGAAGTTACCTTTAACAAACTTTTTATGATATTAAATTGTTAACCGTGTTTAAAATAAAGGAAAATCCTTATAAACTGAATATTATGGACACCAAGACAAAGACGATTTCTCGGTTCAAGGTCATAGTTGACGAGTATGAAGAAAACTGTGGGATTGCATTATGCTTCGTATCCAGTATAGAATCTTGTATTAAATAATGGAGAGTGCTTACGTCTCTGCCACATTTGTACCAACATTTTTATGTGAGTTACACAGTTGCTCGTAAATCGTAACTTTATGTAACTGATATTGTGAACGTGCTGTAACTTCGATGTATCGGACGCACGAAATTGCTAATAAACTAAACTGTATTGCTGTCATTTAGATAACATGATATTGATTATAACTTCCTGTAATTTACTGCGTTAACGCCGGTAGAATATTTAATGTTTATATTTAAGGAATTGCTGAAAAACATATTATGTTGTTTTTTGATATAGAGTTCTTCGCCAATCCGTATTAGCAAGTGCGAAAAGACATGATTTGAGATCAGTATATTGCGGAAGTAAGTTTTTTTTAACCTCCGACGAAAAAACACCTCTCGTGTTATAAGTTTGACGTGTCTGTGTGTCTGTGTATCTGTATGTCTGTCTGTGGCATCGTAGCTACTAAATAAAACTGTCGGGAGTTTTTTTAATTTTAATTTTTAAATATTGCATTTCAATGAGATTTTTCAAGGTCCTGTCAATGGAGCTCTTGAGCGTAGGGTATCTTAGGATGGTGTTAACATTGACCAAGAATGAATGAATAGTGAATGTCCGTTATTTATTGTTTTCGTGGCGATATTGGTCATTAACCGATCACCAAGAAGACTTATGACTGATTTGCGGAAAATTCATCGAATTACAATTCATCGAACACAATTCGTTAAAATCGCTTCGTTCGCTTGGCCAGTTCAGCTGGCCAACCTCAGTCGCTGCGGCAAGCTAAAAAAACACCTGCTCCTCAGCTCGCGGGTTGCCTCGTCTCTCCGCGCCTACACGGACTAAAATTACACTCTAAGGGTAGGGGAAACAAGACTACGTGGAGTCGGTTTTGCAGCGATTCGTTTCTGTCACTATCGTAATTATCGTAAAAGTTTCGACGAATTCGTGTTTTCGATAGAAGTTTTTTCAACGAATGACAATTCTCGTTGTTAATCATAAGTGGATCAAAATCATATATCGGATTCAAAATCCGCGATGCCCAAAATCGCTATAGACAACATTTTCGAGACAAAGCGCTTTCTATTCTTATTTCTGTTGTTTCGGCCACCATATTATTAAGGGATGCTTATTAAGTGCAGACAAACAAGAAAAATTGCAATTGGAAAAATTGTGATTCGAAGAATAGGTTGTTTTACGAATTGTTATTCGAAGAATTGTTTTTCGATGTATTGTATTCGGCGAATTGTATTTCGATGACTTTTCCGCTGACGCTTTTGACTAGATTAGGGGCCATCCATAAATTACGTCACACTAATTTCATGACTTTTTGACCCCTCCCCCCCCCCCTTGTCACAGCTGGTCACATTTGTGAGACCTCCCCCCCCTAGTTTGACGTCACATATTATGAAATTTTACACCTAAAAATTATTAAATTAAAACGGCAGTTCCGAAATAAGTTTTATTTCCATTAATTGTTTTTTAATATTTATCTATACATAACAATTATTCAAGTTTGAAATGTGACGTCACGAAAGGGCTTCCAACATTTTTGTATGGAGCCTGGCATACCTACAAGTCCGCCATTTTGAAAAAACCTCGATTCGGCGGCCAGTGATGAAGCATGTGTCAATCGATAGACTAAATGATTGTGATCAAAAAGTATTCAGTGATGAAATGTCGTAAGTGGTATACTTTCTGAGATATTTGAGTTCAAAACCGTAGGAAAATAAAGCAAAAAACATCGTTTCGGCCGATATTGATAAAACATGTGTCAGTCGATAGTCTAAGTGATTACGATCAAAAAGTATTCAGTGATAAAATGTCGTAAGTGACATGGTTTCTGGGATATTTGAGTTCAAAACCGTACAAAAATAAAACATTTGTAATTAATTATCTTTTTATTTCTAGTGTATCTGTAACTGTATCAGTGTTATGCCAGATAAGAAATATTATGAATATTTAGAATAATTACTATATACATATAAAATCACAATATACATAAACAAAATTAAATAAATACAGTTTTATTCAGATTTACATATAAACATCTTATATATTAAGTAAATAAATATTTATAAATACATATATAACATCTGGTTGAAGGCCACGGGCGACAACATTCTAATTGCTTCAGGTAGTGCTGCCGGACTTCTTGAAGGAGCTTTTGGTAGTCTATGATTTTTTGATGTCTACAAGCAAGAAATTCCAGAACAGTATGAACTATATTGTGAAGGAATTCCCGAAATAAGCAGTGCTATATGTTTCCTTTAAATAAACAGGAGAAGACACATTATTCAAAATGGCATAAAATGTTGAGAGAATTCTGAAGTTTCGCCTGTATCGAATGGATGGCCATTTAAATTAGGAATGGAACTGGGAAATGTGGTCATACTTACGTAAGCAAAGCAAAGCAAAGCAACAACCCATAATTGTCCCACTGCTGGGCTCGGGGTCTCCTCTCACAATGTGAGGGGTATTAGGCCATAGTCTACCACGCTGGCCAAGTGCGGATTGGTAGACTTCACACACCTTTGAGAAATTTATGGAGAACTCTCCGGTGTGCAGGTTTCCTCACGATGTTTTCCTTCACCGAAGCAAGTGATAATTAACTTCTAATGCGCACATAATATTTGAAAATTAGAGGTGCGTGCCAGGATTTGAACTCGGGCCCCTTCGTTCGGGAGACCAACGTTCTAACCGCTAAGCTATCACTGCTGCACGTAAGCCGAAGATATATATATCTAATACGGTTATTAAGAAGGCGCTCCAATTTATTCAGAAGTTCCTCTGACAAATCTGTACAACACACATCAGCATGATCAAGGTGAGGGATGACCAGAGTATTTATGGCGTGTTTATGGTTAAGTTTTTATGGCGATACAGCAATTGAAGTGTACCGGTCACTTTTTTCCTTACCTCAGTTACGTTATGTATTATAAAAATTAAACAAATTCGTCAAACAAACAACTTAAGGGTAGAGATAAAATCGCGGGATGGTACTGCTCATGCATAGTGGGAAAAAGACCCTTGTCATGTTGTTCCCATATAATGTGTGTTATATGGTTCTTGGCATGGGCTTGACATCAGGAAACATTGCCTTTATCACCAGCGGAATTTTTAGATTCAGTGATTGTCAGACATGATATAGAAAACTAAGCCAATAGTGAATTTTAACTTTTGGTTTAGAGTAATTGCCAAAGCTGTAGCCACTGGTGGCAAATAAATTATTTATAAAACCTAGTAGTTTGCTTTTGCTTTGCTTTTTTTAATTCAAACCTACCCGTTATTAATAAATCAAGTACCTATGCAGCACATACACATATGACATAATATACTTATTCTTCATTGTTGACCCAATCAATTCATAATAAGTAAATGATAATTTTTAATGCATTATTTTTGTACGGTTTTGAACTCAAATATCTCAGGAAGTATATCACTTACAACATTTCATCACTGAATACTTTTTAATCGTAATCATTTAGCCTATCGATTGACATATGTTTCATCAATGTCCGCCGTAACGAAGTTTTTTTGCTTTATATTTCTAGTTTTGAACTCACTTATCTCAGAAATTATATCACTTACAACATTTCATCACTGAATACCTTTTAATCGTAATTATTTAGCCTATTGAATGACATATGATTTATCAATGTCCGCCGAAACGAAGTTTTTTGCTTTATTTTTCTACAGTTTTGAACTCACTTATCTCAGAAAGTATATCACTTACGACATTTCATCACTGAATACTTTTTGATCATAATCATTTAGTCTATCGATTGACAAATGTTTCATCACTGGCCGCCAAATCGAGGTTTTTTCAAAATGGCGGACTTGTAGGTGTGCCAATTAGGTTCGATGCCCTTTAGGACCCCTCCCACCCCTTGTCACACAATGTCACACTTCATCGACCCCCTCCCTCCCCCCTAACGTGTGACGTAATTTATGGATGACCCCTTATAAAGAAATAGTATTTATGTTCTTTTAACCTTTTTAACCGCAGAGTTTCATAAACACCCTCCTCCTATATTGAATTCTGTTATTATGTAGAAAAATATACTCCATTTACCTGTATTTTTATAAAATATTATTCTTAATTCTACGGCATTGAGCCTTTTTTCTTACGCTATTTTTACTAACTTATAAAGCCTTCGTTGTTTTCTGCTAAAAAAGGTTTTCTTGTTTTAAAATAAAGGTCAAGTAGCAAAGAATACTTGTAACATTATGTACTTTTTTGCCTTGTTCTAAGTGTATAATATACCTAGATTGAAATATTATAGAAAAATCGCGTCTGTCGTTATAAAATAACTTGTTTCATTAGAATGAATCTCTAAATCGTGATAATTCGGATCCGTTATTGCGCACGCTATAGCGCATACATTTTGATGTCGTTATTGACACATCCAAGAATATAATATATTCTTATAATACTATATTATAGTGTTCTATATAATTATTAATAACTTAATTAATAAAATTGCAAAACACATGTCACAATTACACAACGTACCTACATTATTAGGTATACATTATTACGATATTATCATTATAGCGAACACGTAATAAGACGTGGCAATTCGAGTGATTGTGATTCTTGAAGCAAGCTAAACCTGGCCTAAGAAACCTTAAATCCAATAGTTAAACTCAATTGATTGGTATTATATATGTGAAACATATATTTTTGGCGTACTATAATGATTAAATGGACAACTGTCCAATGGTCAACGGTCCTATACATAATCATCCGTCATCATGTATTGTATTATTTTTGAGGAGGTATACCACGACAATTTTATCGGGTAAAAATTTTACATTACATAGCTACCCTTAATAGGTGTGAATCAGAGTGTTATAGCTGGTTTAAAACCACTAGAGATTGCTCTACATTGAAACAAAATAACTGATACACTACACTTATACCTATTATTTACAAACTTAGTTTAATATCGAATATCCGGCGACGTTACCCGCAAAGGATCGGATACATTGAAAGATGTACAGAAATTAATTAAGAGCATAAGATAAATGAGTTTCGAGTAATTAATCTGGATCGGTTACTTACTCAAATACTTAGATAGATACGAAACTTCAAATGCCTTTGATCGTCAAATTTACTTCGATTTAATCATTTTGTGTTGGCAACTTTGAATGAGTATATAAAACTTTTTATTAAATATGCTTCGATTTTAACACAGTTCAGAATGCTTTTTAATCCCCGACACAGAATACAGGCAGTCCTCGACTTACGTCGTTTCGATTTACGTTGTTTCAAGTTACGTCCAACAATGTTTTGATACTATTCCTCAAACATACGTCATTTGTTTCGATTTCCGGCATAGGAAAAATAACTAGCAATTTCATAAGTGCATATATAATTATTTTAAGAACTTACTTTTGATAATAAAGTATGTATATCCTTTGTTATAAATGCAGTTTTTTTTTTAATTTCGAGTCCGTGTGGATCCTAACCCTTGAGTTTTACATGTAAACATAATATGAAAAAATATGTCTCGACTTACGTCGTTCCGATTTACGTCGCGTATTTCGAGAACCTAACATGCCGTAAGTACGAGGACTGCCTGTACTCAATAGTACTCGTACCTATGGTAAAATCACTCTTCTCAAAGACACAAAGGAGCATAGTAACTTCTTGGGAAGTAATTACAGTACAACTTCTTTTGAACTATGCAGGGGGATACACACTACAGTAACAAGAACTAAAGTTCATGTCGTTCTTGATTCCGTTAAGGTTAATTCTAGAATTAACCTTTGATATTTTTGTAACGTCCACGACACAGGGCTATAGGTGTGTTCTTATTCATTGAAACATAATATAACACACTTTATGTGACAAGGTTCGTCTCTACGGTGAGTGCACCCTCATGTATCAAAGTGTGTTGTTCCGCTGTGTAACGTCATCCGGTTAAACACACGCATCTAGCCACATACCGTTATAGCTTTGTGTACAAACAACAGAATTTACTCGCTTTATCTTTAACTTAACTAAGCAAAACGACTGTTTTTCGTAGTGAAATATGCGACTCGATTCTGGTCTCCTGGTAGATTGTTTTCTCAACTAAATATTAATTTCCTGTTTACGTGACTTCGTTCGATTTATCGTACTTCCTACTAATAATATTATAAATATGAAAGTTTGTGACGATGTATGGATATTTGTTGGATTTTCACACAACACTACTGAACGAATTTTCATGAAATTTAGCACTCAGTCCCGGAAAATGCAGCCAAAGCCCGGCAGAGCGCAGAAACCTATACTATTCAAAGATGCTTTCTTGTGATTGAGAAGGGCGCACTACAATATGGGACACCGAGATTGACGAAGGTTTAATAGGCAATTGAATGTTGGAAATTCTAATGTCATCAGACAGTTGTTGTTGTGGCTTAAATAACCACTATCTAACATGTATTGACAAAATAGCTATGATTAAAATTATTTTGATTCGGTAACATTCTAGACTGTTGCCTTAACAGTTCCCTTTGACAAGCAAGGCTCACTATTGCTGTAAAATTAATCTTTAAAGCTAATTTTGACATTATTATTACATCATTATTACTATCATCCGTACTAGTTCAATTCCACATAAGTTGTTAGGCTTTAACTATTTTGTACTGAGTTTCTTTCGTCTTAAAATTATTCAAAAAACTTTACCAGTGCCATTTTAAAGTGAAATAATAAGTGTTCGAAGAAGTTTACATTGAAGTTTTTAACCAGATTTTTCACCTATCGAAAACTTTTATTTGACCTTTATTTTACACCTTTTCGAATGTTGATTTAATCATTCTTCCGAATGCTGAGAAAGTTTGACTTCATTCTTAGAACTCAAATATGATCATATAAAATTTCCTTTTCCAACTATATTTTTTACTACATTAAATTATTTTTCTTCCTCGTAATTTATAGGAATTAAACATTTTATGAATAAGTACTTGACGACCCTGTAGCTTAGTTGGTAGCGACCCTGCCTGCGAAGCGAGGGGTCCCGGGTTCGATTCCTGGCCGGGGCAGATATTTATGTGACAAATAAATATTTGTGCTCGGGTCATGGGTGTGATTGTGATGTGTTGCATGTGTCGTCCATGCCACCCGCGACACAGGTAATTACCTACTGCGGGGGTGTGAGTGTGTTAGCGTTTATTTATTTAAGTATTTACGTAGTACAACAAAAGTAGATTCACGCACTTAAAGAGACATTCATAGAGAACTCTCAAGTGTGCAACTGAGTTGCCTCAATGGTTAAGACATTAGTTATTATTTTTATTCAATTAATTAGTAGCTTAAACTATTCACCATTCATCCAATAGTCATTACAACCAGTAGCAAAATTAGACGATAAAACAATTTAACTATATTGTATGTTGATGATACGCTTACGCTGTTTTAACGGATAAATGCCTGGTATTGTATATTTGTAATAGATTTAAACGTTCACGGCAACTGCGACCTAGCGAATTAAAATGCGGGATTTGGAGTGAATTAAATACAAAAAAATTAAATACAACATGTTTGTACTTACTAATGATCCTACTACATAATTTATACTAGTAACTTATGGTTTGCTGTGTTTCTTACTATATTAAATACCAAATTTTAATTTTAATTTGCTTATGATTTTTGTTTAAAATAGTTAAAATGTTTAAGTTATAATGAAAACTAAATCGAAATCGAATGAATCGAAAAATTTATTATTTCCTGACATTTACATAACTTTTCCTATCAATTTTGAGTTTAGGTAATAGTTAATTTTTTCATGATTTAAGATAAGGGTGAAAAATATCTGTATTCGTTAATTTTCTTGAACTTTATCAAAAAAGGTTAAAAATCAACTGGCGTTCCTTAATGTAAAGTGCTTAGGGAAGGTTTTGTTTTAGATTAAACTGTTATCTGACCCTCTGATGGAAACGGGAAGCTTGTAATACGTCACTGTGGAGATTTATTCGATCTCAGATCGATGTACATAGCTTGTGTATGCCTAAATTTTGGCCTAACGCCAATCAGTTATAACGTGGACCAAAAGGAAATTATTTTTGCCAAATTCGCAAGGATCGCACTCGCAATAAATTTTGCGGAAGGCTATCCTATTCCATTATTTTATCCAGCATTTTGTATCATTACGTTTTCATACGATATTTTATAATGTTACTAGAGTAAGCCTCCCTCTACCTCAGAAAACCTTCAAATTAAAAACTATGTGGCCAGCATTAAAAAAATTATAGACATAAATCTTTAATCAACGTAGTATATTTTTTGATCTATTTTAATAAAACAAACAAAATTTGACGTCAAACTACTTAAGTACAGTACAGCTATAAAAACTGTATCAATTTGTCGATTGTTATTTGCCGGAGCAAATAACGGTCAGCTCACAATATAAGATCTATATATCTTTACTGTGGTCAGCTACAAGTTTATTATTATTTATTACGATGGAGATAGCCTGGGCATTGCCGTGAACCGATTTTTGTGTATTCGAAGCTTTTTATAATATGCACGAATTTGAAACATCTTTGGTAGCATTATTTATGGTGGTATTCTAAATAATGTTACCTACCTATTTACATGGTGATATTATTGAATCTGAAATTGACTGCATACTTCTAACACTCATTTTAGTGGTGAAAAAATCGTAAATTCCAGTTAGAATGTGGCCAATTGCAACCAATCGATTGATTTGTTCGCGGCGTAGAACTCCACTTGAATAGGTCTACTATCTGCGTTTTATTCACTGAGCGCACATTTTTCTTTTGAGATTTATTTTCGTTGTCAGACTATTCTGGGACGTACATTTTTCATACCATTTTTGTGAGTTTCGCCCACTTTTAAAATTATGCGATACGGATCCGGAGCCTAGACTTTTGGTAGTGCAAACAAGGTGTCTCGGGTTCTAATCCCGAACCGGCAAAAAATATGTGAAAATGTTCTACTCGGATCGCAGGTGTCACTGATAAAAAAAAAACGCTTCACAACCCCACACTAGGATTCCCTGTGTCGTGGTTGCCATGGACAACACACACAAGAACACTCACAGCCAAAACGAGAACAGAAATTCAAACTCATTCAAATTTCTGCTTCGCTGGGAATCGAACCCAGGACCCTGGGCGCGGTGTTCCGACATGGTAACCATCGCGCCACACAGGTGATGTTTTATTTATTTATCTGTCATTTTAGTGCAAGTAGGGCGTATAAGTTTATTCTTATTATATTAGGAGGTAAATTATCAGAAGTCATATCTGCTGTACTTCTGGGTTAACTCTCTATTAACATTGTCACAGAAAGGTCTTTCAAGTAAACAGGTGTGCATACAGTATAATAATACATATAACTTTATTATTAATTTATCTAGCAAGGGCAAGGGGGGTAGCACTTTATGAGAGGTCGTTTCAAAAGGGCGATGAGATGTAGAATCCATCCGAAAAATATCGCTATCTCTATCTCGGACACGCTGTATATTTCAATAACCTATCAAAAGTTTCAGCCACCATAAGATCGTACAATTTAAATGAGTTCATTTGAAATTCAATTCCATTCAGTTTCTAGTTCATTTTAGTAAAGAGTGCGAACCAGATTTATACCAAAACGTAGGTATATCCATTATATTTCTGCGGGTAAACTGCCAAATGTTAAATTATATCAGAAGCTTTGAAATCAGCTTTTGCATAGTATGTATCGTTGCAATATTTTCGTCATAGTTTTAATATAATTCTCAAATTTAATCATTTAATGAAAATAAACCCTGAGTAATGTTAATTACTTGCTTCAACAAATGTTATCTTAGGTTGTTTGAAATATGTTTAGTTACCTGAAACAGAAACTTGTAGTGTATTGTAATACCACTGCTATAGTAAGATAACTCTGGAAATGATCAGCTTTTATCTGGAAACCATAGATGGAGTAAACTCTGACTCTACAGTGCCTCCAACTTATCTGTGAATTGGAGGAGGGCGCTGTCGGACGCATTGGACCAATCATTGGACGCAATTCGAGACGTAGTAAATATCAAATGAATGAGAAGACCCATCATTTGGGCTGTGCAATGTGCTTAGGCGCTAATAAAGGGCGAAATCCAATGTATTTATAACTGTTTGAAATCCCTGAAACTTCTGATAAAATGTAACAACATTAATATTTGCGTACATTAGGTATTATACTAAAATTCTTTAAGCTACAACAACTTTTGAATGTAGGCGTTCATTACAAAGGTCAACTCGCGTGGGTGTTATTTTAAAAGGATCAAACAACGTCATCATTTACTTTTGACAAATTATATAAAGACATCATTTAAATTTCCTTGATGCTCTTTTAATTGACGTAGGCAAAGCTTAGACCGGTCTAATTAATGAAGTAAGTGAGCCTTGTTTTCAAATCTACTTTCCTTCGCAGTTTAAGCGAGAATTTAAAATTTCCTAGTTCATCAAAATGTGTGTACGTAGGTATTTTATTTAAAAAAAGTAGACTAATACTAACTTAATAAAAAAAATCCTTATTACAAATTATACATAATCCTCAAATTCCCACTATTTGATGGCAAAAACAATAGTCCAATGATATACAAGTTCGGATTGGCAGACAGACTTCGAAAACATAATGGAGAGGTTCTTAGGTAGGTATCCAGATTTTTACCCGACTGCACAACGCAAAGGAGGGTAATGTATTTATCAGTCTATGTATATAATTATGTGTCTTCCCATGTGGGGTTGTAGAGACCAAACGGGTTGAACGGTTTTGATGATTCTTATGTCAATCGATTCGTTTTAACCTTGGGAGTGTCACTAAAGACATGACAATAATTAAAATTCACTACAGGGACAACCAGATGTCATATTGTCTAAATAAAAAAAATGGTTGTCCGTTAACGGCCGGTCTCAATAATGTACTAACAGATGGAAAACTGTGGATAGGGCTACCATTAGTATGTTATCTGTCATATTTGTCAATTTTTGCGTCTGAAAAATTTACAAGTATGACAGATAACATACTAATGGTAGCCCTATCCACAGTCTTCCATCTGTTAGTACATTATTGAGACCGGCCGTAAGTCGGTTTACGGACGGTAGTTTAACGTGACAACGTCATGACAAAGCTCCGCTCCGCCCCGCTCCGCTCCACTCATCTACGATCGCCTACGGCTCGCCTACGGCATCGGCTACGATACGCCGATCGTGCCTCTCTCTCGCTTTTGCCGCTCTCTCGCTCGCGGAACGTTACATTTTTTCGTGCGTGCGCCCGGCGTTCATCGTTTTGTAGAGGTTGTTCTGTTGAAGGTCTACTAATGTTGTATCAGGAAGGTTGCTTCAAGTAATACTTCTGCTGGTTATCG
The DNA here is from genome assembly GCA_951805285.1 of Thymelicus acteon. Taxonomy (NCBI): domain Eukaryota; kingdom Metazoa; phylum Arthropoda; class Insecta; order Lepidoptera; family Hesperiidae; genus Thymelicus; species Thymelicus acteon. Next base: position 7,710,843 of record OX638233.1, read on the forward strand.
GAGGAATAAATTTTGGTAAAAAATGAACGGGTTTATATACAAAAATTGTAGAGAAGAATGACCAATAAAAATAGCTACATTAATTTACAAGAAAAATAAACACCAATGAGAAAGAGGATTATAAAACACGTGTAAAGGGTAATAAAATTAACAATGATTATTTGCATGCCGTCTCGTTCACTCCTGTAACAATAACGCTATATCTGTCGCTAAGTATTGCCATCGCGTTCTAACATCGCCGCTCTCCTTCGCACGGCGAGGCGATGTTATAAATATTGCGCGAGGCTCAAATGGGTTACCATTCCTGCGGCGAGCTGCGAGCGCGATACACGACACGGGCGTGAAGATATATACCTACGAAGATAACTGCCGGGTGCCGGGTGCTTCGAAGATGAGATCTTGTGGCTTGAAGACTGATGAAGAGGAACGAGGAAGATGCTGACGGACTGCGCTTATCTTGTTTCTTAAACAGACGTCATTCGTTTCTTAACAGAACGTCAAAGCAAATAAATATATTTCCCTTGAGGTGTTTGTTTTACTTAGCTTGAAATATAAGTTAGGCTGTTGTATTATTCTTTCCTATTGGTATCCAGGTATTGTTGTGGTAAGGTAAATATGTAGGTATTGAGAAGGTATTGGTAACTGCGTAAGTATTCATAGGAGGTATTCGGTAGGTATAATGATAGCTGCGTCAGGCAGCTACATGACTCTCCCCCTAGCGAAAGCGTACCGGAAGCTTGCTGGTGCGTCCAAGTCTAGTGGTCTTCAGAATTGATGACTTAACTGGGCTTGACGATGTACTGGCGCTTGAGTAGGTACTTGTAGTTCCATCGTTGGTTTTCGCTGGTGACTGTGAGTATGTAGCTGAGGTATCCTGAGTGCTTGCTTCAGATGTTGAGTCCTCTGGAGTACTGATTGTGTAGGCAGGCTTGAGACGGTCGATCGAAATAACTGCAGATCGCCTCTCAGGTAACAAAAGTTTAAATGTTTTGCTATTACGCTCTAGTACTTTGTATGGACCTTCGTACGTAGGCATTAAAGGCGTTTTTACGGCGTCAATTCTGATAAAAACATACTCGCAGTTTTGTAGATCCTTGTGAATGAAAATAGGTTTCTTGTTACTATGTGCGATTGTAGGTAAGGATGGCTTCGTCGAGTTTATTGTATTACGTAGCTGTGTGACGTAATCATAGTCGAGATTTTGTTCCTTATCTATAGTAGTAGTGAAGAAATCGGATGGTAAACGTAAGTTGTAACCGTAGGTAAGTTCTGCGGCGCTAACACCTGAATCGGAACGAGGTATTGCGCGTAAACCCATAAGTACTGTAGGTAATTCGTCTATCCACTTAGTACGTTCTGATAGACGAGTTTTCAGTGCGGTTTTCAAACTTCGGTGCCATCTTTCAACCATACCGTTTGACTGAGGGTGATACGGACTTGTACGTATTCGTTGAGTTCCCATGATGTTAAGTAATTTGTTGAAAAGGCGACTTTCAAAGTTTCTTCCTTGATCGGTTGTTATCAACTTCGGTGAACCAAAACGTATAATCCAGTGCTCATAAAATATTTTAGCGATTGAGTCGGCGGACGTGTCATCAGTTGGTAAAGCTTCTGGCCATCTAGTTGCTCGGTCGATCATTGTAACCAGGTATCTGTAGCCTTCGGGTGATGGTGGAAGCGGTCCAACTACGTCGATGTGGACGTGTTGAAAACGATCAGCTGATGAAAACGATGTAATGTTGCTCGTTGTATGGCGCTGTACTTTACATTGTTGACATGGAATACACTGTTTTGCCCACGTTGCGACGTCGGTGTTCATTGACGGCCAAAAAAATTTTTGCGTTATCAGTTTTCGAGTTGTTCGTATACCAGGATGGCTTACATTATGTAGCGCGTTGAAAACGAGTTGTCGATATTTCTCTGGTACGTATGGTCGAATGAATGATGTTGATGTCTCGCAATAAATAGATTTTTGTGAATGTGGTAGAGTAACTAGTTTTAGTGATAGATTACTCTGTGTTGAAAGTTGATCTATGGTACTTTTATCTTCCTGTTGAGCTTCTGCGATCTTCTCGAAATCGATAGCGGTAGGGCATGTGATACTCTCTATAGGTATGCGGCTCAATGCGTCGGCAACAATGTTATCTTTTCCGCTGACGTGTCGAATATCCGTAGTAAATTCGGTAATGAAGATTAGTTGTCTCGCTCGGCGCGGTGTCTCTGAAGTTGAAGGAGGTTTTTGAAGTACGTAAGTTAACGGTTTGTGATCAGTGAAGATGATGAGGCTTCGTCCTTCAAACGTTTTTCGAAAATGCTTTATAGACATGTAGATGGCGAGTAGTTCTCGATCGAATGTACTATAGTTTCGCTGTGTACTTGAAAACTTTTTCGAAAAATATCCCAGTGGTTGCCATTTGTTATCGATGTATTGTTGTAAAACGGCTCCAGCGGATAGATCAGATGCGTCGGTGAAGATAGCGAGCTTTGCGTGATGAGATGGATGTGCGAGTAAAGTAGCGTTTGAAATAGCAGTTTTACACGCTTCAAATGACTTAGTTGAATCTTCGGTCCATTGAATGATAGTTTTATCACGCTTCTTTGAATTATGGAGGTAGGCATGGAGTGGAGCTTGAAGTTCAGCGGCTTTCGGAATGTGATCACGGTAGAAATTGATAATTCCGAGAAAGCGCCTAAGCTCTTCAATAGTTTTCGGTTGCGGAAACTGAGAAATTGCCTTTACTTTTTCGACAGGCGGTTTGATTCCTTGGCTGTTGACTGAGTAACCCAAAAACTTGACTTCAGGTTGTCCAAATACGCATTTTGATGGATTAATGGTGATTCCATTATCTTCCAATCGACGTAAGACTGTACGTAAGTGTTGTTCGTGCGTTTTTTCGTCGGAACTTGCGATTAAAAGATCGTCAATAAATGCATAAACGAAATCCAGTCCTTGTAAAACTTCGTGAATAAAACGTTGAAAAGTTTGAGCTGCATTCCGTAGTCCAGGTGGCATCTTGGGAAATTCAAATAGTCCCATCGGAGTGATGATAGCGGTCTTTTGTATATCTTCTTCGCGAACATTGATTTGTTGATACGCTCGGTTGAGATCAATTGTTGAAAAGATATTTTTTTGTGACAATTGATACGTGAAATCTTTGATACGCGGTATTGGGTATCTGTCAGGCGTTGTGATTGCGTTTAATCTTCTGTAATCACCGCAAACTCTGATGTCACCGTTCTTTTTGGGTACGATATGAAGTGGTGATGACCAAGGGCTCTTGCTTGGACGGCAAATACCTTGTTCAATCATATTCTCGAATTCTTTTCGTACTATTTCATAACGATGTGGGGCGATTGGGCGCGCACGACAATGTAACGGGGCTCCCGTAGTTTCAATATAGTGTTCGACGTTATGAATGGATGTAAGTTTCATTGATGAAATTCTTGTAGTACCGGGGAATTCCGATAAAATGTTGTGGTATTTATCTTGAATATCGACGCTTCGAATAGTAGGTATGTTTGATGCTTCTACGTATGACTGCGTTGATAGGTTGGTAATACCATCTATTAGTTTTTTATTTTTCAAGTCGACGATGAGTTGGTGATGTCGTAGGAAATCGGCTCCAATGATAGGCTTGCTCACTTTCGCGACGATGAATTTCCATTTAAATAATCGACGTAGGTTAAAATCGAGTTCCAATGTTTTCTCTCCGTAGGTAGGTATGACGGTGTTGTTTGCCGCGTAAAGTTGAAAATTCAAAGGGCTTTGTTGTTGACCTTTGTACGGAGGTATTACGGATATGTTGGCTCCTGTGTCGATTAAAAACGTCATATTGTTTTTCTTGTCGGTAATAAATAGGCGGTAATTAATATCTGATACGCTAGGTTCCGCCGCGGCTAGCGTATGATTCAGTTTTCCGACTTAGTACTTTCTTGCTTATAAGTACATGGCTTCGTACATTTTCGGGCTTCTGAACCAAAACGTCGATGATAATAACAGTAGGTCGATCTTGACTCGCTTCGCTGCCGTGTAGGTATTGACGTGTCGCGACTCGTAGATCGATGTCGGTTTTGGCGGGCGAACGGTCTTCGACTATTATTATTGTAGGCGTGCGGCGTAGTACTATTTTGTGACGAGTTGTAATTTTTGAATGAATGGAAATTATTCTGTGAATTCTTGATAGCGGCAACTTCAATTGATAGTTTACGAATTTCTTCAATTAAAAATTGCGTTTCAGGATTTTTTGATGAATCGACGGCTGAGATGTTATTGTTCGTGTTCTCCATCATTTTGTCGGCAAGAAGTGCTTGTTCGTCGAGCGATGTCTTCGTGGAGAATGATTCGCTGACGGTAAGGACTGAACAGACGTGTGGCGGCAAATGGTTTGACCACATGAGTCGGAGAGTTGAATCTGGGACTTTGTCTCGAGCCAGGCTTCGCATTCGTCGTAGTAATTGAGTAGGCTTTTGGTCACCTAACTCGACTTCCGATAGTAATTTTTGAAGTTGGCGGTTGTCCGATTCTTCGTAAGCCGATATGAGTCGATTCTTCAACGTGGTATATTGTTCTGTAGCTGGCGGGTCGTATAGCAGGTCTGAAATCTGCTCAATATCTTGTTTCTCCAGCTGTGCAATTACCATCTGGGCGAGTTGGTTTTGTCCTCTTTTGAGTTCGCTGGTCGCTGCCTCAAAAGTAATGAACCATAGTCTTGGCTTGTCTCTCCAGAATGGCGGGATACGCATGGAAAGAGCTATTCCAGCGATTTCGGGTTGCTGCGGCTGTGGACATGCTGATTGGGTCTGAGGCTGGGAAGTGGCTTCGGCGTGCTGTGCGTGTTTCTCCATGACGATGGGTTGACGACAGGTTGCGGTAGGTATGTAGGCCTAGTGTGAAGCGTGACTTCAGCAGGGACGGATCAGCAGGGTGTCGTTTGCAGTGCTTCGACGAGGGATTCGTCGAGCAGGGATTCCTCGTGTCGGGTGACTTGCTTGAGAGTCACCGGCGTAGGTTGGTCCAGCAGGGATTCTTCTGAGAAGGAGGTCTTCTTCCAGAGTGCAGAGGTTCTTCGGAGGTCACCAATGTAGAGGATCTTCAGTTGAAGGTCTACTAATGTTGTATCAGGAAGGTTGCTTCAAGTAATACTTCTGCTGGTTATCGGAGGAATAAATTTTGGTAAAAAATGAACGGGTTTATATACAAAAATTGTAGAGAAGAATGACCAATAAAAATAGCTACATTAATTTACAAGAAAAATAAACACCAATGAGAAAGAGGATTATAAAACACGTGTAAAGGGTAATAAAATTAACAATGATTATTTGCATGCCGTCTCGTTCACTCCTGTAACAATAACGCTATATCTGTCGCTAAGTATTGCCATCGCGTTCTAACATCGCCGCTCTCCTTCGCACGGCGAGGCGATGTTATAAATATTGCGCGAGGCTCAAATGGGTTACCATTCCTGCGGCGAGCTGCGAGCGCGATACACGACACGGGCGTGAAGATATATACCTACGAAGATAACTGCCGGGTGCCGGGTGCTTCGAAGATGAGATCTTGTGGCTTGAAGACTGATGAAGAGGAACGAGGAAGATGCTGACGGACTGCGCTTATCTTGTTTCTTAAACAGACGTCATTCGTTTCTTAACAGAACGTCAAAGCAAATAAATATATTTCCCTTGAGGTGTTTGTTTTACTTAGCTTGAAATATAAGTTAGGCTGTTGTATTATTCTTTTCTATTGGTATCCAGGTATTGTTGTGGTAAGGTAAATATGTAGGTATTGAGAAGGTATTGGTAACTGCGTAAGTATTCATAGGAGGTATTCGGTAGGTATAATGATAGCTGCGTCAGGCAGCAACAGTTTTAATAGACGTTATCACGTCAAAAATTCGGTGAACTACATCAAGTAGGGTATCGTTGAATAGGTATTCAAAAATGATTTTTAGGTTCCTTTAATCATTTTTCATTTCAAGTGACAGTTTAGGATATATAACGATTTAAAGTTGGTTAACAACCATTTTCGTAAAACTAACTCCCATGAAAACATTGCGAATCTTACCATCTTATAATCCTAATAAAGAAGTTAATGAATCCTAACAAAAATAAAATAAAATATTAAAAAAACAAAAACCCCGAATGTTAATCCTTCTATAGTGTAGTTGTTCAGTATTACTTTTAACAACATTCTGAACTACTGGGCTTGGTTTTTCTTTTTAGTTGTTATACGCAGTCAGGTTTTTTGTTTTTTTTTTTTAATTATTATTTTTTATTTCGCGTTATGATACTATAGTCGAATCACCAATCCACTGGAACAAATTGACAGAAACTAATGTCACTTTGTGAAATAATATTGCCGTAGTAATAGTAATAGTGACTTCTTGGTCCATAAAAATACATGTTTGAAATCATAACGAATCAATCATTCACATCAGAATTTGTTTATCACGATACTATTCGTGATAAAACTGATTACACTCTAAATGTCAATTTCGTTCAGTGGATTAGTGATTCGACTATAATTAATTTTCAATACGTTCATAAACCAGTCACTGCTCCCATTTTACCCTTAAATAGTTCGTTTTCTGTAACTAAAGTTATTATGTTGGTATAAAAAATAGAGAGATTTAGGAGCCATTCATGGACTTCGTCATTCTTTGTTCGATAAGAATTCCCGGATGTTCTGGGCCATGCATTGTGCTGTCCGTGGCAATTTCGTGATATTATGATGGTTCCTTTCAACCTGCTTCGATTTGATTTTCATACATACAGTAAGTTTAAGCATCTAAAATTAAATTCCATACATACAATAGGATACATGTTTTCTATTGTATGTATTATGTGTAATAAAAAAGTATGTATTTCAACTTCTTCATGACAGAATGTTTAGAAAATTACCATAACGCTTCCCGCCCACGTCCGTTAATCGGTGACCGCTTTTTTGTAGGAGAAAAATAGAACGTACTGATAGCAATAGTGCAACGCACACGTCCTTCAAAAAGTCGGTCAGAAATAATATGGAAGAAAAAATCGGCCCGATTGTCGGTCCTACAAAAAGACTGACGTGGGCGGGAAGCGTAAATGATAGATATTGATTTTATATAAGGAAAAACACAAGAATTCTTCTATAATTTCTGGCATACTTGTCATAAATTAGTTACAAAAGTGGTCGAAAGGGAATTAAGAGTCGTGACTTGTGACTCTTGGGATCGGCTTTCGTTTTTAGAACTTCAGCATAATAATGTAGTTTGGAGTGTTTAGAAGTTGAAAAACTCGTAAAGCGTCAAAGGTTCTTAGTTAAATGCTTCTGTATTTTCGAAGTGCCTTTTATTTGGTCTATGAAATTATAGTTAAACAACGGTTCACCGCGAATTTAATCTTTGGTGAAATAGGGTTCTCTACTTACTTTTTTAACCAAAACTAAATAGAAGTTGAGTAAGTCTACGACATCACTTTATCTGGCCTAATACCTACACGTGCGTCTGGATATGGTCTGGATCACAGACATGTAGGTATCAAGTATACACGTCTGTGGTTTTGATCACCAAAATTATTATACCCCATTTAGACGCGCGCGCGAGCCACGAGACAATCCGCGAGACGCGCGCATACGCGCGCGTGTGAACAGGGCGCTCGCGGACCAGACCGCGGCGCGTCTCGCGCTCGCAGGGCTCGCGTCGGGAGCGGTTTTGTAGGCGCGCGCCAAAGGGGCTCGCGCGAGCGCTCGCGCGGTGTTCACACGCGCGTAGGGGGCGTGGCTTACGGACGCGCCACGAGACGGTCCGCGACACGCGCGTGTAAATGAGCGGTTAAATTTTCATCCGTCTGTCAATTTGCTGTCAAATACATAGACAACACAATTCCCTTCATTCAAATCCAATGATATGACAGACGAGGACAGAGATTAAATGGGCTTCCAATGCTTGAAATTAATGCTTCAGACAGAATGCAACAGAAGCATTTCCATTATTTTGACCTAACCGGTAATAATACCTATATTTTAAATACGTAGGTACATCTATAATGTAATGCTTAAGAATTACTTCGTTTACCATACATGAATATTGAATAATTGTAAAAAAAAAATATATTTCTTGCAACACAATTCATCGGTTATCATTTAAAGCAATTTGTGATTTCTCTGAATCGTATTTTGGCACCCAATAACTTAGCGGAAGCCATTATTGGAAAGGTTAAAGCAAACTGGTGAAAATGATAAAATCGATTGAGCTCGTCTGCGACTTCAAGACTGATAGAAATATAGTGAACATGCTAAAGTTTACGTCAATTTTTAAACGGTTATAATCTTGCAAGCTTAATAATCTTTTTCATAGTGTTCAAACTAAAGTAAGTAATATGTAAAATTTCAACTCAGTCATCAGAAAATGCATATTTGTGAAAAGTATGACCGGTTACTATACCCAAGTTTGGCTCCAGACGAGGGGACTCGTTAACGACTGAAGCTAAGTCACAAATTATAACCCGCCTTTAATGTACGCTGACTTATTGTTATAAATTCCCTGATCATAATTATATTTGGATTGTATCAAAACGCTTAGGTCCAGGTGAATACGAACTTATTGGGAGAGAAACCGAAGCCCAACACTAGAGAAAATACTAGTTATGATCACGGACCTAAAAAAAGACGGACGTTATCCCAACAACAAATTCAGTGAAGCACCTATAGTAATACCAACTATTCGTACAAGTACACACACCCGCACATTGACACCATTCTGCTTCAATCGCGAATCAAAAATTACGCACACATGGTAAGCGGGCGGCCATTGCTATGCTTCACTCTCGATTAGACGAGGTTATGATCACATTACGTCCGGTTATGATCGAGATAGTTCTAAAACCTTCATAAATATTTGACAAGGGTAAATATGACGGTTTTAATTTTGCTTCACTAACATTGAAATGAGGTCATGATGCTCAATACTCATCTTGATTGAAAACTGAGTATTCTGCACTCTATAATGAGTCTAGAGAGGCCAAGGAAATAGGTCAGTTTTTAGTTAATTCGTACTAATTACAACTACGGAACCCTATTCTACGTATACCTAGTCACAGGTAGTAAAATAACCAGCTAGTAAGTTAATAAAATAAAATGATTCAAAATTCTATGACTTTATGCTGCTTTTTAATACCGACGCAAAATAAATCTTTAGTGACTTCTACATTTAAATTTGAAACGTACGTGAGATACGTAATAACTTCAGAATGAACTATACTTTATCTTATAAGCAAAAGTAATTAATACACTCCACATTATGTAGCTATCTTGTGATGTCTCTTGAAATTCTAATTTATAATATTGAGCGTTGTGTAGCAGAATTAATGTTTTGTCTTAGATCTGTAGCACTGTACCTGTGGTGAATAATAGGGTGCGTAATTAGACACAATCACCTAAATGCTAATTAGTTTCAGTCAAGGAAAATATCGTGAGGAATCGTGCGTACCTCAAGAGTTCTGTGTAATATTTTAAAATTCGTGATGTCTGCCAACCCTAGACTTTCATTATTTAGATGAAAATACGGAACAAAGGGATGCCATCTTTGTAAAGTACAAGCTAACTTTCCCAGTTCGTGTACCTTGCACGCGGTATGAAGAATGAGTTTTTTAATGGAAATAGCCGAAAACCGTGCTCACGATCCACCTGATGGTAAGTGGTGATTGGACTAACCAGATGGTCTACGGGCAGTGTGATTATTATTGGTTAGTTGGTCTAACTAAGGCGATGGATTACATATTATAATGTAAAAAGAGGTATATATGTCACTAGCACGCCGACCATGAAGAGCGTAAGAACAGACAATTGACCGTTCTGCTCGTAGTCACTCTGTCAATACAAGACGATACGCACGCTTTTGTTGTTGTCAGAAGTGCTTGACATTTGGCATACAAAGTTAAAATGTCTTCGTGTATTATACCAAGGTGTAGTGAAACCATAGAGTGAAACAGAAGATAAAAGTGTGTGTGTTGTAGTACTTTTCGGAACAGATTTTTTGGTTGATTTGTCAGGGTATAACGTATCTATGTTTTTTTAAATATAACTTGTCTAAGGGCAACAAACAGATTTAACGAGGTTATATTTAATTATAAACTACGATCTAAAAATATTTTGCTATTGTTCAACTTATACTCGTACATACAGTGAAAAATAAGAAGGTTCAAGGCAAATTATTCCACGACATACGCTAAGTAACTACTCACTGGGAGTTTGCCTTAAAAGTTTGTAAAGGACGCATGTTTGCTTCCTTTACAAACTTTTCAGGCAAACTCTAGATCGTGCAGGTATTCAATGCCTTTCGTTTCCAAAACAAGAGTCATTTCATTCAAATACGCCCCTAACTTTGAAGTATTTGAATGTCGAGGGATCGAGGGTGAAAATTATTTATTTAACCTAAAAAGAATTACATGTTAGGAAACTCAGTGCGGAAACTGCATATTTCTGGGCCTGACAATCATTTGCATGCGGTTTAAGTTTCGTTGCAGTAATTTTCACCGCATTGAAGGTAGTTGATTTCATACGCCCACAATGCCCACATAGTCAAATACAAACGTTAAGGCAGTTTTTACCGAAATATACGTCGCCCAAATAAATGACAATTTATTCACAGACGGACGGACGGACATGACGAAACTATAAGGGTTCCGATTTTACTTCGGTACCCTAAAAAGGAGCCGAAGAGTTCGTTGGTATTATCATATAATTATACTGATTACAAGATTGCAAGATAAAAAATCTTCTAATTCATAGTTTAGAAGAAAAATTATAGTAACTATCCGACATAAGGTCACTTTGTACCTACATATTTTATGAACTAGCTATAAATTGTATGCCTAGTTTTTTAAATGAAAGAATGTCCTTTGAATTTAAATGTAGATTGATACCTTTTCATAATTTGTAATAACATTCATGGCTCCACCCATTCCGCACTGGAGCAGCGTGGTGGAGTATGCTCTAGGCCTCCGCAAGAGGAGAGACCCGTGCCCAGTAGTGGGCCATTAATGGGTTGAAGCCAATAACATTCATAAAGATTACATGGGTGTAATTAAGCGCAATTTTCAAGAAACCTAGATAAGAGATAGGGGTAGGGATGGATAACCTACTGTTCCGGAAATTCGTCAGAAGATACGTATAGGCAATTTACACGTTCAAACGCAACGCCCGACATTATAGACACGATAGAATTTTATTGCAATAAAGTCTAATTTTGTGTTCACCGCTTTTTATTTACACACAATAATATGTATATTGTTGTTTTACATAATAAACTCTGTGTTATGGAATAATATTAAAGTAATAAAGTAAAAAAATTTCATTAAGATGTCCGTGAATTCTATGCTCAGATGCCAGCAATAATGTTTTCAGTTTAATAATAAATGTCTTGTCGGCAAAAAATTTCATATACATAATGTATGAGCATTCGTACAAAATGACACCATATAATTTTATAATATTTTACTCCATAACGAAAGCTCATTTCTATTCTCAAATAAATTATTTTCAAATCTTTCTAGGGTTTATTTCTAGAACGAACTCATTGATATTCATATTTCTGCAATTTAATTTCAAATAATAATTATAGGTTTAAAGACTAGCTACATAAAATGCCGCTCTAAAAAGTAAAGAACTTATTATTTAACGTGAAAGTCCTAATTAAACTCTTTGACATATTAAATCATTTGATTCATACTTTTAATTTTAGAAGGCCGCAACAATTTTAGTGTAAAGCATAAACAAGTAGTGATAAGAATTTAAAATTTTAATTAATATATAGATTTCCATAGCTTGTATTATCTATTTAATCAAAATCCATATCCGAAACACTACTTCAGATGAGCTAAACATGAATCGAGCACGATTACACGATTTAGTCAATATTTGGCCCCATTTCAACGTCAACCACAAATAGAAAATAGGTTTTTACATCTGTAATAATTTCTGAATAAGTATGTAGGGTCATTGTGGGAACAGTGGGTCACGCATTTTTAAATGACATAGCTTATCTCCGTAACAATACGGGCTATTGACGTCAAACTCTAATAAAAGAAAGGTATGTTTCTTAGCTGCATTTTGGTCAAAAAGTATTTGTGTATATCTGATGGTTTTTAAATATCTACCTAGTCTAGCCATAAATACTGTTACAAACACTTCACTAAATATATTTTTTTGGAATTAAGAAATCTGTAAATTAATTATATAAAAACAAATGTTATTTAAAGTTTTGTTTAGGTTATTCAAAATACCCGCCCTGGTTTTGAATGTAGGGCCTCAACCTCTTAGGCCAGTCGTCAATCGTAGCATGTACAAGGTTCGTATCTATATCAGCCACTGCTTTAATCATGGATGCTCTCAGAAACTTCAAATTTTGGTGAGATTTAGCGCATGCTTTCTGTTTCCATTTTTGCCATATTTTGTTTCCAACGGATGTAAGTCTGTGCTTTAAGAGGGCCCCTCGTTGTGCCCTATAAAGTAAATTTTATGACCAATCAGCCAGTTTTGTATCCTGCTTTCTGATGATCTGGCGCTGAATCTTATTGGAATACTTATTGTGGATTTCCGATAATTTTTTTTAAGAAGATGTTCCACAATCTTTGCAAGGACAGTATTTTGATACTCAAAAATACTGGGCTTCACTTCTTTTTCACAGAGAAATATCACAGATGAGCCCAAATATGAGACTCCAAGTCAAACCATGATTGACGCAATAATCCCCACAATAATGATAATGCCCACGCTGGATTATTGGCATACGCCTGGTTGCTTTTTTGTTCATGTGGGCATAATATTTTATCACTTTGTTTTTTGTAACTTTCTTCAGTGCCAAAATTTTTTTCGTTTGAAATAAGAATTTGGCGGTTTTTTTTCTCGCGTACTTTCTTAACAAAGTTGGTCATCTCTCGAGCCTTAATTTTTTTGGAGGTTCATTACGGAAATTCCCTGTGTGTCGTCGATAAGCTCTGGGTACAAGGTCTTCATTTAACATTCATTTGATGGTAGTTTTTCTTAACCCTACCTGAAGAGCTAAAATTTTTTGCTTCCGGACGGGAATTCGTTTAATTCGCGCCTGTACCTCTTTGGTGATCGCTGGCGTTCTAACCGTGCAAGGTTGGGCGCTTCTTCTACGGTTTTCGAAGCTCGAAACTTCAGGGAATCATTTGATAGTACGATAAAAAAAATCCATGAGTTATTTTTCAAATTTTCAGCAATTTAAAAACCTCAAGCTGCATAGCTGTAGCGGTGCAACTTAATAACCCGTGTGTGTCTTATTTTAACGTTCACTCATTTTTTATTAAGTGACACAATATCAATTATTTCTTTATTTTAAGATAGTGCAAAATTTCCTCATTCGTAATCAATCGCAACATTTCTCGCTAGTATTTGGTACTTAAATTAAACAAGGCTGTAACAGTATATCTGGCAAGACTATGTATATATAATTTCTTAAAAAAAGTTTTTTGACCCACTGTGTCTTTTCATGACCCGCCGAACTTCGTATCGCCTAACAAACTATTTTTTTCTAAAAAAGTACCCTTGGATACTCCTTCTTACATCAGCTATCTTCCAGTGAAAGTCCCGTCAAAATCGGTCCAGCCATTTCAGAGATTAGCCGGAACAAACAGACAGACCGACAGACAGACAAAAATTGTGAAAAATGCGTATGTACCGTGTATAAATACATTTAAATGCGCTTAGTAAAAAGTGGTTATTTTCGTATTACAAACAGACACTCCAATTGTATTTATTTGTATAGATATTACGCTGACCCAGTGTGTCCACTTGATCCACTGTTGCTACAATGACTATACTTATAAAATTATATCATCGCGGATGCTTAATATTTTAAACAAGCGCGCTGCCTGTGGCTTTACACGCATTTTCCGGAATAATAATACCACATTATGTTATTCCTGATTATGGTCTATCTGTGGGCTAAATTTCATGAAAATCCGTACAGTAGTTTTTGCGTGAAAGAATAACAAACATCCATAGTTACTATGTATATGGCTAATTGTCATAAAAAGTGGTGCAAAGTAATTTTCACATTTTATAATAATTTTGATGTTATCATTAAGACCATACAGATACCTAATGATACACTGAAGCCGTATATTCCTAAATTTAGACCGTCAATTATAATAGGATTGAAAGGGATTTCCCTAAACGTGTAATTATTACAGAGCCTGCCGACTGTTGGCTTTGTAAATGTGATCTTAGTGATCAGAGACAATATTGATTCTATGAATGAACCCTAATTATAAACTTTGTAAGGATTTAATAGGACAGCCTTGAAATTACAGCTGTTGTTTTGTTTCCTTTAAATATAACTAGCAACTGCCCTCGCTTTGCTTCGGTTTTTTTTTTAAATAAAATACAGCCCATCCACGGACCTTAAAAAAATACGGACATAATCTCAAGAACAAATTCAGTGAAGCACCCATCGGAATACAAACTTTCTATTCGTACAAGTAAACACGCACACATTAACACCATCGGCCGCCATTCCGGCGCCGGACCGCACTCGAGTCATACGGACAACGGGAGTTGATAAATAATAATAAAAATGCCTTTGTGTGCTGTTAAAAGTTGCAAGAACAATAGTAATTCATTAAAAAAACATAAAGGGATCACCTTTCACAAGTAAGCTTGTAATTTAATCACTGATTTCTTTTATTTTTCCTAAAGTTATTAACAAAATAAACTACAAAAATTGTAACCACAAAATCAGCCAGTGTTGCCAACAATAATGCATATGCAAATACCCAGAATGTGTGGGAAAATTATAGTATATATAAAATCCTCGAGTTTCTTACTTTAGTTTAATAAATATATTTTTGGGGTTCCGTGGTAAATAACAAGGAACCCTTACCTATATGTTTGCCATGTCTGTCCATCTGTCCGCGGCATTGCGTACAAACTAACAATATTGGAAAGCTGAAATTTGGTATAGATTAAGGTATATTAATTACGGACAATGGTAGAACAAAATTTGAAAAAAAATTTTTTAGCTACCTCTCCTATAAGTGAAGTGGGTAAACCAGTGTATTTAATCTGTTGTCAATTAATAAAATTCATTAATCTCATCAAATATAATAATTTGCTTTTATTGAATGTGGAATGTGTTATTTTCGATTTACATGCATTAGGTTTTTAAGTAGATAACTAAATTTTAAGTGAATAATTTTTAGTGCGCGTCTAAACGTAATAATTTAGTAAAGCTCTTTAGTTCATACAATTCTTCACAGCCTACTTAATTACTTATGCATTTTTACTAAATTTTGACTAAAAGGTGTCTGTCCAACCATGTTAAGTGATAAGCCCTTAACAGAAAAATACAAAAAATTCAATCTTTTTTTTTTGTTTACTTGCGTACTAAATTTTAACTACTAAATTGTTCGTTTACCGTATTAATTTACTTAAAATTTAGTTATCTACTTAACTACTTAATACGTATAAACCGAACATTACGGAATGTTATTCAGTAAGTAATACATTTAGTGTTTAGATTTTACTACTACATAAAGAAAAAATGGGGAAATGTTCATATTGTGGTAACCCCAAAATTACGCACACGTAGTAAGCGATCGGCCATTACTATGCTTCACTCTCGATTAGACAAGGTTATGTCCGTTCTTTTTTAACGTCCGTGAGCCCATCTTACTCAGAAAAAATAGAGCATCCTATTGGTGAAATAATTTTTGAAATCTATCCAGTACTTTTTGGGTTTATCCATTACAATCAAATAAACAAACAAAAACTCTAAACTTTCCTCTTTATAATATTATATTATTATATTATTGCTGCTTAGATTGTACTTATAAGCAGCACGTCGTTACTCACGGCGGTTTGTCAAATTACAAAGAATGGCTTAAAATATTTAATAAAAGTACCCTTAGTGGACTTGTAGGACATTGAGACAGACTGACACTAAGTGGTCTTAAAAAGTGACCCTAAAACGTTTCATATAAATTAAATGGGTGGTAATTAAACTGACTTCTATTTAATAGCATTATTGTTCCCTAAAAATTTACACTGTCCCCTAAATTACTAAGTCAGCCACCATCAATGCGCGTCTAAAAAATACTCTTTTAGCCACTATAAATTTTCAATGTAAGCTATTGTAAATACGACTTAGCATAGCAGTTATTTTTTAGCATCTATATTTTTAACATACATTCAACTAGTAAACTTCTAAAATATTTAAATATGACACCAATAAAGTAATTTTATCTACATCTAGTTTTATAACTCAGCATATTTTAATTTTTTTCAAACATAAATAATTTATAACTCGTCCTATATTTTTGATCATCAAAATACCTAAAATTATCATCAAATATATTGAATTGTCATCAAAACGTACCTAAAATTAAGGTGTGTAAAAGTTAGTATAATAACATTTAGTATAATATAACTTGAAATAATGTTCACATGTCTATAATTTCCACATGCTATAAAAACAAATAACAAAATTTCATGTGATCTAATGTTTATTTCATATTATAATGTTATAATTCATTAATTTGCTCAAATAACATTTACTTTAACGTTTACTTCATATGAATTATATAGCATAATGCTCTTTTTATATAACGTTCATTTGACTTAATTTTCATTTAATATAATTTTGAAATACATAATCTAATCTTTAAACGTTACACACCCTTAAAAGGTCTACGGCATGCGGCAAACAGCAAGAGGCATTCCGCATGCAGCAAGCAAGCAGCAGACATGGCTTCTGTCACGGCTCCGGCGCTGCGGGCCTCTGGCGGTCCCACGCGATCTTATCGTCGCAGATGCTATTAACGCTCACCACCGCAGCTTCGGCTTGCTGGCCGGCTTTGCCGGCCAGCCTCAGCCGCTGCGGCGAGCGTTAAAACCACCTGCTCCTCAGCTCGCGGGCCGCCTCGCCCCTCCGCGCCTACGCGGGTTTACATTACACTCTAGGGGTAGGGCAGACAAGACTACGTGGAGTAGGATTTGCAGCGATTTGTTTCTGTCACTTATTTAACAACGAGCGCACCAACAATAGAATGAAAATAAACAAATACACACGATAACTCACAATTAACAAATACACGTGACAACTCATACCCGCATGAATCGAATCGCACTCGCTGCAAATGGCCAGTAGCGCCCGTCTGACTGGCGACAAACAGATCATTCAGTTGCTCTTTCCATGATAAAAAAATACGATTTAATATTTCACATGCTAAATTATAAAATATGATGTTTTCTAATTCAAGCTTGAACTATCATTTTTGAGGAAAATATGTTCAGGCTGTAAAACGAAAAATGTTGGTTAGTTGTAAAATCCGTGGCTGAGTTAGTAAATTAGAAGGTGATGTATAAATCAGTGGGACAAGTAAAAATAATAGTTGTTCTTTATTTGACGCTTTCTTTGGAATATTCAGGTGGCATTTAAAAAAAGGCGAATTAGTTTATTAGAAGCCTTCTCATTTTCCCATGGCTTAGTTATTAAATCAGAGGTTGGTTTCCGTGGCCTAAAAAAAAATCTGCGGCTTGACTTATTATTCCCCAAATTAAATTACCATAAAATGTTTTTTTTATTTATCAAGAAATGTTTAAAATGTATAAGATTCGGATTTAAATCTGAGTTAACGTAAAGTTCAAGTAAACCCGCATTACATCTAAGTAAAAATTTTGGCAGAATGCTATAAAAATATGCGTAATATTACCAAACGTTGAAAAATACGAAATTATTTAAAATAAAACTTTGCTTTTGAAGGATTTTAGTGTTAAAAGCTCGAGTCCTTTATTAGTTTACAAAGAAGAAACAAACGTTGAGTTAATCTGGGCTACTTAGTTTCAATAGCTTTTCATACAACTTAAGAGGAGTTTTAAATAAAACGTTCTCAGTTGAACGACATATTTAACAGTTTTCTCTTGGAATAACTTATGTATTCAATGTTTATAATACAAACTTTTAACCAAGGGGTAAATCTGGTTAATTTAAATAGGGTCATTAAATTAGGTAAGCATTTGAAAACAAGTGTTAAATTAAAATTAAAAAAGAACATGGCAGATGGACTTGTAATCGAAAAGGGTTCAATAAAAAAATCAATGTCAATAAAATAAAAAACCGGACAAGTGCGTGTCAGGCCACGTGCAATATAGGGTTCCAAAGTAGTAAGTTTATCGACTATTACTTATTAACTACTTCTACTAACATAGCCGTAATAGTTTTTCTTGTAAATTCATTATACAATTTATTTTTGAGAATTTTTTCACTTATCCATCTCCAGCCGTTTAGTCGGCAGGAGGGGAACACTTAACTCCAACAAAATTAGCACTTTAAAGCCAAATATTTATAAATAAACGGACCCTAATTCCAAAAATGGTTTTAAAAGACCCACAATATTTTCGAAAGACCTTTTCAAGGATACCCCACACTATACGCGACGAATAAAAAAATCATCCTCACGTTATCTGTAGCGGAGGTATCTTGAAAAAAAATGTTTTTCAATATTTTATTCTACGTTATTCTGTAGTTTTAATAAATATGTACATCCATGCCAAATCACAGCTTTTTAGCACTAAGGGTCTCGGCGTTTTGCTTTGGACAGACGGACGGACATGACGAAACTATAAGGATTCCGATTTTACTTACTACACTACTACGGAATCCTAAAAATAGAAGATATAAAAAGGAAATACTGAGTACTCAAAGCATAGAAAGAAAGTACCTACTTTTCTATGCTCTGTTCGCTCACTTTACATTATTTATCAAACGGTGAAGTAATTTCCCGTTTTAAGAAACAAGATTAAGGAAACCATGACACAGCTGCAATGAGGGATACTTCAAAAGCCTCATTAATTATGCTTGTGATAATGTACCTCTATTTATGCAACATGCTTTCAAAATTTTCAGCTATTACCTGTCAACGTCGTAGATACATGTAAGTTATGTATGGTGTATGATGATAATTTATGATGATATGTAAACATATCACGGAGAGAATCGACAGGCGCTAATGTCAAATGCTAAAATAATGTTGCCTGTTTGTTTGGTAGTGATGTTTTCAAGATTCCAGTTACATGAATCGGAAGATATTCGTTTTACCAGTTCATTTAGTTTCACAAAAATTTTATACACGATTTCTGTTAAATTATAGAAGGGCTTTAATCTAGCACAGTCAATGAATTAAATATTTTAACATCTGTTATACCATCACCACCGATATCTGCCCCGTCGATGGTGCATCGCCACTGGGCCACTGGGCCAAGCATAGAATTCATTTTCACAGTCCTTTATTAACATCATGTTTTTCATAATTGATTATTTTAAACATTCCCTGTCGGAGTAAATTGGAGATTACCTGGGGAATAATTTTCGTATTAAGAGTGAATTTGTAATGGTCTTCTCATTAAATACATTTCATAAATAATGACGGTGTTAAGCGCATACAATTTACACTAATATGAACTAAGTTAAAGAATTTGTATCCACCATTTCGGTTAGTAATAGTGAAACGATAATGAGTTTTTCAGCTTGTTTGAAAAATCTACCCCTAAGGGGGAAAATAGGCGTTAGTAGTTCGTTTGAAAAGCCGCCGAAGTAAACTGTTTGAAAATTTGCGTTTGGCTTTCCAGCGTATATAATTAAATACCTACATACATACATTAAATATAGCAGTTTCCATAAATCATAACCCCTATGGTGGAATGTAGAGGACATAATATTATGATTAATTTTAAGACATTGTTACATACCCACTTTCGAGCAAATAAATGAATTTGAATTTGAAACCCCTAAAGGGGTAGAGGTTGACAGTTTGTTTGAAAATCCACCAATTTTGAAGCAAGCATCATGAATATTAGTCTTTGGGTTTATGGGTAGATAGATGAAATAATTGTATCAGTGTTTTTAGGGTTCCGTAGCCGAATGGCAAAAAACGGAACCCTTATGGATTCGTCATGTCTGTCTGTCTGTCTGTCCGTCCGTATGTCACAGCCACTTTTTTCCGAAACTATAAGAGCTATGCTGTTGAAACTTGGTAAGTAGATGTATTCTGTGAACCGCATTAAGATGCACAAAAATAGAAGAAAAAACAATAAATTTTGGGGGTTCCCCATACTTAGAACTGAAACTCAAAAATGTTTTTTTCATCAAACCCATACGTGTGGGGTATCTATGGATAGGTCTTCAAAAATGATATTGAGGTTTCTAATATATTTTTTTTCTAAACTGAATAGTTTGCGCGAGAGACACTTCCAAAGTGGTAAAATGTGTGTCTCCCCCCCCCCCCCGTAACTTCTAAAATAAGAGAATGATAAAACTAAAAAAAATATATGATGTACATTACCATGCAAACTTCCAACGAAAATTGGTTTGAATGAAATCTAGTAAGTAGTTTTTTTTAATACGTCATAAATCGTAAACCGCAAAAAACATTGATCAAAGTTACAACGAACTACAAGAACTTTTATATTATGTTACTTGCTGCTACAGAACCCTTCATGGGCGAGTCCGACTTGCACTTGACCTTGAAAAATCAACCCCTAAATAAATAGCGGTTAAAATTTTTTTGGAAATCCGCCAATTTTAAAGCAAGCACTTTGATAATTTGTGTATGAAGAGACTGTTACAGACAGATGGACGGAATCTTAAAATTAATATAAAGAGAAATTTACGTATCATAAATATTTACATGTCACGTTAGCAAAACATGAAGCAAATTCACGTCTAAGTTTTTGGAAGGCATGTGTGTTTGATGGCTTACACTTCTCGTATTAGTGTGATTTAATGAGACCGGAAGTCATTGCAAAGTAAGCGTGGGACATAACAATAAAAGAAAAAGTGTCGTTAAATTATAATGGCCTCCGATGCCATTTGCTTGTGATATATTATGGTCATGATAGGTTCATATTATTTGATTCACTGCAATTCGTATAATGATTAATTTCAGATCGATGCTTTGAGGAAAGCTACTGATAACCGAAAATGTAAAAAGATTGTAATATACAATAAAAAAGCTGGCCAAATGCGTGTCAGGCCACGCATGCTATAATTCCGTATTTGTAAGTTCATCAACTATTACTCATTAACTAGTTACTTTAGCTAACCTAGCCGTGATAGATTTCCATTTAAGTTCATCATGTGTGCACTGCTGTGAATTTTTTCACATGGCATACATTCACACAATGATACAAAAGGTTTATAGAAGATTCTTTGGCTTTTCTCAATTAATCGTTAATTTTAGATGACAATTACTTTTATAAGATAAGGTCAAATTGTGAATTAACAGGGAACTACGGAACTACGAACTAATTAACTGCCTAATATTTAGTCAAAACCCAAGATGATATAACGTAAAAAAATACAATAGGTCGTAAAACCATTTTACCCACAGACATGATTTTACCTTACCAATGGTGCGTGTCAACAATGAACCGTATACATAATTATCAATCAATCTTATAGTTTGAAAGGTAAGCACGCTTTGTCAGCACATTTTATGTTGATCGTTACCTCAACTATGAGTTCAATGATCGTGAAATGAGCCAGAGATGGAAAACAAGATACTTTTTTACTTTCGTACGATTGATACTACATGTTTGCTTTTTGCACACTCCGTGCAAAAGGACTTAGTTAAAGAAAGAAATGCCTATTCATTGAAATAAATACTAAAGTACTCGTATCATGACAAAGAAGACTCTAACAAAGTTTTACGTCCCAGGCCGGGATTAAACATTGGCATATTCCAGGCAGAACAATAACGTGGGTCACTCGATAAGTTTGGAGACAAGAAAAAACTATACAAGATATTATTAACATTTATTGAAGTGAAATTTCTTTAGCGTCGTTGTCATTTGAAAGTCGATGAAACGAAAAAGCGACAGTAAAAAGAGACAGACACATAAATCCATAACATTTAACGTGAGAGAAAATGAGATAGGAAGTATTATACGGTGTTTCTTTTGCTTGGGCCTCAGTGTTGTACGTGTGTTAATACGTGTTTGTGCGCGCATACGTAATACTAAGTTACCATATAAGCCTCTTGTATCATTTATCGAAAATGTAAGCTCTGAGTCTGAATAAATGTATGTAATATGTACGAATAAAATGTAAAATAATCATCTAACTTTGCATCTCTATGATCATTACTAAAACCTACAATTATCATCTTCCCGAAATTGTATATTCGTCTCATTATCTTGAAACCAAAATTTTTGAAGGTTTCACTTCTAACACCTGTGAATTGCACACATTTTAATTTATTTTACATTTTTTCGAAATACTCTCCTTCATTCTCTAAGCAAAGTGCCAAACCAACTATTAAAACACTTTGTCAGTCTTGATCCGATATGTGCGAAATTGCGACTTCGTAGGTGGCCACGGCCTCTTCTGAACACGATAAAAAATTCCCTTTTATTTTTTCCTTGATTATAGGGAACAAAAAGAAATCACAGTGAGTTAAATCAGGACTGTATGGTGGATGGGGCATGGTTTCAACACCGGACTCCTCAAGAAACGCCTTTGTTCTGAGGGACGTAAGCGTTGTCGTGATGCAGCATGATTCCCTGAAACCCAGTCTGTGGTCTTCTCTCTCGCAGAGCTTGGAAAACTTTCGGCAATGCTACTGTTGCATACCATTTCGAGTTAACAGATCTATGATTTTCCAACATTGTTGTCGACACATGCCCGCTGCGAGAAAAAAAAACTAGCCACCATTTTCTTTACCAACGTTACTCCGTGCAAAAGGTCTTTGCAACTTTGTCAGCAATTTTACTTCTGAAAAAACTGATACTGACGATTGTCTCTTAATTTTCGGATCATATATCATACGTATATTTAACTCAAATGTAGTCATCTAATCTTACTACATATATTAAACACGAAACACCTCAGCGCTTAAATACGACGAGCACCTTGGACGGTTGATTTCGTTATGAATACGCCATTTTGTTTTGCTTGTATGAATTACGAAGTCATAATCACGATCTGAGTACTTACACGAAAGCTTTTCTTACCCTTGGATGTTTTAAAAGACTTAACTTTTTTGTTGTTTTCTCTTTTGTTAGTGAACTTTTAATGGATCTGTTCACACACCATACCACTTGAGGAAGACAGAAACAGTGCCAAAAAATTCTTGGAAGAAACCCATTTGATATGACAATGGCACTCTTATGAAAATATTAATTTCGAACTAGGCATGTTGAAAACTACTCTTAGGAACACCATTTTATGAGTCCCAAGACAAATTCGCCTGTTGACGAAGTATTAGCACCACTCTTATCATTGCCAACTAAACCTCATAGAATAGATATGGTCACAAAAGAGGGTATTATAAGTTTGACGAATCTGTGTGTTTGTGTGTCTACGTATTTGTATGTCTGTCAATGGCTCCCAAACGGATGAGCCGATTTTGATCTAGTTTTTGTTCTTAGCTATGTTTAGTATAAACACAATTGTCGGAGGTTTTAAAATGCCTGCTTTTTCATTGTATTTCTAATATTCGAAATTCCCTTCGTGTCGAGATAGAATAAAAAAATACGTTCATAAGTGTATAGATAAAATACCGTCATAATTATTTTTAACTAGTGGATACCAGGCGAGTTGCACTACGCTAAAATTTTTTGCATGGGAATTTAAAACCTAGTGATCTAAAACCATCTTGGCATTATTGACTTTCAAATGAAAACATTTTTGGGGCATCAAAATCTAAAAAGGACATCCATACAAACATTTTTTGGGTTTTATATTATAAATTATATAATAGATTTTTCGAATTTGTCTTCTTTCGTCTTTAGAAATAATATTCAGTTAATTATACACAACACACACGATACTAATGAATACAATAATAAAATAACTTACTGAAAATAATTCCTCAATGTTAAATCACTTTTTTGTTACCTGCAGGGCTATTCAGTTTTGTAACTTGACAGCGGATTCCGCGATGAGTGTCAAAATTGAAGTTCGAGTCCGAGATCTTGACATGTGATTCTCGAATCATTTGGTACGCACTTGCGAAGTGAAGGGAGTCTCGAACTCAAACGTCAAACGAGTAAAGATGGCCTCGCCTCGGTATGAATAAACGAATGACAATTGGACACGAGCTTCGACGGTGACGTAATTCGATGATCGAGAATAATAAATATGTCATCCTCTAATCATCTAGTACGGCACTTGCGAAGTGAAGTGATCCTAGAACTCGAACGTCAATTTTGAAACTCCGCTGTCAAGTTACAAAAGAGAATAGCCTTCCAGTTTATTACCACTGGAACTGTTAGTTTATACTTAGTATCGAATTAAAGTCAAACTTTAGGGTGAATTCTTGATTTATGTATTATTTAGCCAATAACTAAACTGAGTGTAGGAAGCTTTCCATTTAAACAAATTCAAATGGACACAAGCCTATTCAAAATAAATTTCACAAATGCCTCCGAACCTCAATAGAACTGAACAAATGAGACATCATAATAGATGAGCAAGTTACATTGAATCATTCGCAGCGACGAAAATTATTTGACTGACTGACTACGAATCTCATAAAGAATTTGAGGCATTACAATAGAGTACGCATAGATACTAATATTAATATCACAGTAGGTAATAATATATTGTGGTCATATTATTATATACGTACCTTTGTGTTATTTTTCATTTTCAGCAGGTTTTGGAACGAAGTTCCTTATCGCGCGTTGCGAAAGGGGGCTAGACGGAAAAAATTAAGAGGAAAAGTTGTAACGACACTTTTTGCCGTCGTTTATTAATTAAAGCGAGTTACTAGGCGACCAGAAGTGTTCGAGGGTGCGATATCGGTGATACTGTGCAATCATAGTGTGTGGCTGTCTTATTTACTCTTCGGTATATAGCATAGGCACAACAGGAATATCTATATTACGATCATGCACATTAAGTTATTATTGCTATTTCTCTTGTCATGCCAATCAATATGCGGAAGAGCGACAGGGATAGAATAAATCGTTCCATCCGGGTGTCCCTTGACGCCTCTCATTTTTTTTATATATGTATTTACTTTTCTAATTTTGTTATTTACTATAGCCATTAATTAATCCATAAAACAATCATGTAAATCGGCATTTTTACATTAAATAAATGCAGTAACTACTTTGAAAAAACTGTTCCATTTAATGGTTTTAAATATTCTTTAGACAGTTTAAATATTCTTCAAATAGACTTTAGACGAAATTACTTAAATTATAGCAGACCAAAACTGCTATAAATTAATGTAAATAAGAAAACAGTATACGAGTATAAAGGTAGAGAAAAAGTAAACAACATCAAATACTAATGGTGATAGCAGAAGTATAATTTATAAATGTTATAGAATAGTACCTTAAATATCATTAACTTTGTAAATTTTAATGAATGCTCATCGCTGTGGGCTCTGCAAAAAAGTTTATCAAAGCAAAGCAAAATATCAGGTAATACGAATGAAAACTCGTTTGGAAGCAAAAGCTCGGAAATGTTTGACTTGTTCGACGATTTCACTCTGTTCAAATCCAATAACAAGTTGTTTTCTAGTTTCACTACATCGTGACTAACTTCGGATAGGCAAAGTTGCAAACTCCATTAACTTTAGCAAGACTTAAAAATTGGACTTTTGAGTTTGATTGCACGCGAAGCAGACTATTATAGACTATTATAGACCTGAATGTAAATGCCGCGCCGGAAAAGCAGTAATAGTGAGTCAATCAGTAGTTTTTTTATGGATATATCATATAACCGGCAAACGAGCTGACGAACCACCTGATGCTAAGTGGCTATCGTCGCCCATGGACATCAGCAACACCAAAGGCATCACTGATGCGTTGCTGACCAAGAAAGGGTGAAGAAAAAGAAAGAACGAACTGGTTCTCAAGCCTCCAGCCGGGACGAACGTCAACAAGTCGTTTGGCGGCTGACTCATGCTCAAGGGTGGTAGGCATCCAGGCGAACCCCTTGAACCCCTCATCTTCACGGAAAGACATGACTTTTATGCAATGTGACTGGTATATAAGAAAAATCAATCAATTCAGTTATTACGTATCATTGAAGGGCATAAAACATAACTAATTTTATCGACAAAAATACCCATCTAGCCCTCTTCTTGTCAAAAGGACATCATTTAATTAATTTTTATCATGTGAGATGACTGCCGAAAGATTTCGATTTCTCTGGAATTAAAGGTCACACAGATATGAAAAAATATTACTTGAAAGGTATATGTATCTATTCATTACAAAAAAGATTGCATAAACTTTCAATTTACAAAGTCATTAAAAAAACTCTAATACTCAATGTAGTCAAAAGTTTCAAGTTTTAAAAAAAAATCTTACATACTAAAAAATCTAGTACATTAACATTTTAATTTTAAGATGAAGACCTAAGAAGATTTTACGTACATTTTGTATGTGATAAACATGAAAAAAAAGTTCCTTTCGAAATAAGAGTTACAAATGTTACAAGCGCCGTTCTGTAATGCAGTAAATCTAAGGATTACGCTCCGGGTAATAATATTAGCAAAGGGCTTAAAGTAAATTATAATAACAATAAGTTCATTGTCGTTCGTCGTCGATCAAACGGATCCCTTAGCTTGTTAACTTGTTATTTTAGGTCGATGATTGAAAACGCCCTTCGATAATCAGCTGACTTTACAGTTTGCTAAATACAGCCTGTAAATAACACAAATAATTTACAAATATATTTCTCTTATATTTAGGTACAATCGTTAAATTCTGTGGGTATTTTGTTTATGTACTTATATTCATAATACCAACTTTGCCAATTTTCATCGAAATCCGTTCAAGGGTTTTCATGTGATGCCCGAACAGACAGACAGACAGACAGACAGACAATAATTCTAAAAAAATATTTTTGTGCTGTATGTAACACCTTATGGAAGTGCCCCTAATCGAAATTTTTAAAAAATATTCAATGTACAGAAAATTTTCCCTTTGAGTTTTATTATAGTATAGATTTTTTGCTACTACCACTGTTTATAAAATTGCTCTATCACTGAGATAAAAATAAACGACAAATGATGTTCAGGACAGGATATCCGATCATTAAATTAAAACGTCTGTTGGTTTTCATTGAACATTTTTGAACACTGCATTTCAAGAATTTCGTGTTGAATCCCTCATAATTAAAGACAGTCATTTCAGGCAGGCATTTTAAGCAGGTTAAATTGAATCTTTTCTGTAGCGTAAAGTATGACCACAAGTTAACTATTATAGTCACATGACTACTAACAGATTCTTACGATTATAATAATTTTTACTAAAACAAAATTCCTTATTCTTTATTTTCTAATTTGTAAAACGTATAAAAATTAATTTCTGCAGCGAGATTTTTCCTGGTAAAACATATGCGCAGTAAAGTAAAAAAATATTCAAACGAAATGTCTCAGGAGAAAATAGAAAAAAGTCACAAGACTTCATCATATTTTCACTTCTTTTCTGACCATGCTGTTAGGCTGTGGAACTCACTTCCGCCAAAAATACGTAATTCTCAATCCCTTCACTCTTTTAAAAGACAAGTCAAAGAGCACTCCCTTTCCTTAACGTAATTGCATTTTGTCACTATTACTGTTATGTTAATATCTATATTTATTCATATTCTGAAAATACTATATCCATATGTATAGTACAAATATAGTACTCTATTTGTGTACAAAAAGCGGCCAAGTGCGAGTCGGACTCGCCCATGAAGGGTTCCGTAGCAGCAAGTAACATAATATAAAAGTTCTTGTAGTTCGTTGTAACTTTGATCAATGTTTTTTGCGGTTTACGATTTATGACGTATTAAAAAAAACTACTTACTAAATCTCATTCAAAACAATTTTCGTTGGAAGTTTGGTTAGTAATGTACATCATATATTTTTTTTAGTTTTATCATTCCCTTATTTTAGAAGTTACAGGGGGGGGACACACATTTTACCACTTTGGAAGTGTCTCTCGCGCAAACTATTCAGTTTAGAAAAAAATGATATTAGAAACCTCAATATCATTTTTGAAGACCTATCCATAGATACACCCCACACGTATGTGTTTGATGAAATAAACATTTTTGAGTTTCAGTTCTAAGTATGGGGAACCCCCAAAAGTTATTGCTTTTTTTCTATTTTTGTGTGAAAATCTTAATGCGGTTCACAGAATACATCTACCTACTAAGTTTCAATGGTATAGCTCTTATAGTTTTGAAAAAAAGTGGCTGTGACATACGGACGGACAGACAGACAGACAGACAGACAGACATGACGAATCCATAAGGGTTCCGTTTTTTGCCATTCGGCTACGGAACCCTAAAAATTGTTAAATAAATAAAATTAAAAAGTGTGCAAACATTTTTAAATCAAACTATACAACATGTGGGTCATTTTATTTACCTCAACACAAATATCAACGTAGATTTGCTTTTTCTTTTCACAGCGACCTTCACGTCAGTTCAGAACAGCATTATTAAAATGGCGTCTTTCTCAAATAGGCACACCGCACAATAATTTCACGCTCGTATGAAGGTAACCCGTGAAAATACATGAGCTAAAAATATCTTTCATAAAATAAAAAGTTCCCGTTGATGCGAGATATGAAGCACGAAAATAAGTAACTGTCTTTTTTTTGATTCGGAGACTCGAATAACATAAATATCAACCGCTTTGATAAGGTATGAGAAGCCAGAATTTAAGCACAGCTTTAGATATTAGTGAGGACTCTGAGCTAATTAATAATTTTTGTTTGGATAGATCCGAATCTAAATAATTATCCAAAGGTGTAGAAAAATTCCGGAGATACTGAAAATTTCAAGATCTCGCGAAGTCGTAACATCTAGTCCCGCGTTTTACATATTATTAAAATACAAAAAGTACGGAACCATTGTAATTAGTAATATTATTTTGTGAAACTGTTTGAGATTTCTTGCAAAATAAAACAACGATAAAGCGAAAAATTTTACAATTCCGTTCAGATACGTCTGAAATTATTGGATTTTTTAAATACTTTGTTCATTGCTTTACTTACATTTTTGTTTGGTACTACATTTTTCGTACCTATTCTAAGCGAAATTAATTTGTGAAAAGAAATTATATTAGAAGAAATTCGATTCGTAGAACTGTTTTTTCTCTGAAAAGGCATTTTGAACAAATAAGTTTCGCTTATAAATAATTACTTTCCATTGTCAATATCTTGTGTAATTTATATTTGGGACAGTTCTGGTGGCCAATATTCGCTTTATTCCAAACAATTAATGTTTGTATGTTATTGACAATTCCCTTATCATGATTTTATTAATTATCATGAGGGTTCTGGTATATGTACATGTTGTTATTATGCCAAGAGCGTGGTGGTACGTTGTTACTTTCTTATTTAGGTGATGTTTCCTTTGTGAGAGAGGAGGTGGTGCTACGAATGTCTTTAAGTATTTACTGATGGTACATTTTAAGTTTTGCTTGTAGGTTATTGCGAAGCAGATAAATACTAACCTAAAAAATTCATAATAAACATTTTAATTCAATATGTCACACGGTATCATAGTTGTGTTTCTTACTTGGCACATTTCTGATTGGGTCACAAGTTTCATTTTGATCAGACGCCAACTCTAAAAAATAACAGATGTTATTCGGTCTAATTTCCATAGTAGGGGAGACCGAGGGGATTTGAAACAAAGGTGATTTGAAGCAGTACCCATTTTTCGGAACTTCAAATAGTTAGCGAGTTGGTAACGTCGCTTTTTAACCACTTCCCTCCGACCGCTGATGTGTCAGTTCGCGTCGGTGGCGTAAGTCGCGCGGTTATAGAGTTCTGCGTGCCATGTGACAAAAATCGTGAAAAGTAAAATTTTAACGTTTTTAGGGTTCCGTAGCCAAATGGCAAAAAACGGAACCCTTATAAATTCGTCATGTCTGTCTGTCTGTCTGTCTGTCTGTCTGTCCGTATGTCACAGCCACTTTTCTCCGAAACTATAAGAACTATACTGTTGAAACTTGGTCAGTAGATGTATACCGTAAACCGCGTTAAGATTTTTACACAAAAATACAAAGAAAACAATAAATTTTGGGGGTTCCCCATACATAGAACTGTAACTCAAAAAAATTTTTTTCATCAAACCCATACGTGTGGGGTATCTATGGATAGGTTTTCAAAAATGATATTGAGGTTTCTAATATCATTTTTTTCTAAATTGTATAGTTTGCGCGAGAGACACTTCCAAAGTGGTAAAATGTGTGTCCCCCCCCTGTAACTTCTAAAATAAGAGAATGATAAAACTAAAAAAAATATATGATGTACATTACCGTGCAAACTTCCAACGAAAATTGATTTGAAGGAGATCTAGTAAGTAGTTTTTTTTAATACGTCATAAATCGTAAACCGCAAAAAACATCGATCAAAGTTACAATGAAGTACAAAAACTTTTATATTATGTTACTTGCTGCTACGGAACCCTTCATGGGCGAGTCCGACTCGCACTTGGCCGCTTTTTTTTACAATGCCTATATTTTGATAAGGATTTTGTATTTTGGTTTAAGTCATATATGTTTCGAAAGGTCATTAACAAAAGATTTATTATATTATATTTGGTACAATTGATTTCTGTGTATTTGCTTCTTGATTGTGGATGAAATAAAAATTGGGAGGTTTTTTCTTACTGAGGAGATTTGAAACAGGCTGTTTGAACTCTCCTCGTTTTCTATTTTATATCAGACGGCAGTCAATAAATAACGGGCACAAAAAAAATCGTTTTTTTTTTTGTAGATTTAATTTGTTTATTTTGTTTCAGCATGCCTAATGATTGTAATAGATTATAATAGAAAGACTAACAGGTATGGCGAGTCGCGAAATATATGATCTCGCAGCAGAAGAAGTAGTTACTTACTTAACTTATATATCAGTAGAAAATATAAATAAAAAAGTTTGTTTCGTCCTTTAAAAGTTTTATTTTAATACATTCATTTAAATTTTTAAATTTTTATTTTACGGCCCTTAATACTTCTCAAAAATCATATATTTCAATTCTCCTCCAACCCTGTTTCATCTTACGTCGGTATGAGGGGAACCGAGTTGAAACGAGTTGACTTGCTACGGTTAAGTCGATTTTTAACCACAATATTTAACGCTTACAATCTCTTTATGTTAGTCATTCGCAAGTATAAAGAATGACCTACCGATTGGTACAAATATCATACGATTTCTGTCTATAGTATTTGGTGTATGAAACAAAATGTCTTATATCATATAAATGTTTTATACCAAGAACACATTTAATAGATATGAATACTACCTACACGTGTATACCATTTATGATATTAATAATACATGCTTGCAAATTAACTTATTAAATTAAATTAATTACAATTATGTTGTACGTAATATGAACAAGAACATTAACATGAACGAACAAAGCGTATAGGGCATAAATTCAGCATTTTCTAACAGCACATCCTTAAACCTTAGTCAAGTTTTATCGAGTACAATAATTATACAATATAATATATGCTAATGCTGACGTAGAGTTAGGATCCGTTACATTTACAAATGAAGCGTTCTTGTGGTTCGATATCAATCTTTTGGACTTTTTTATCTGTAAGGATATACCCAACTGCTACTTTATACTTTAAAATTGGTCACATAATTTTATTATCAAATGTCAACTTTGATGCACTCAAAAATTATAGTCATCACTATGGCGATTTTGATGTTCTGCGATAATAAATTTTAATGGGACTATTTATACGGTGATTAATACAAATATTTTCTTGAAGACGGTTATATTTTTAGTAAAATTTTGATTTTGAATAGTTTTGTTCTTTAATCTGAGAGTATGAACACGAAAGTGCTTGCAAACTAGCTCTGGCTATTCATACAGACAGATCTGTAAAAACACTGACATAAAACCTAGACGACTTATTGTCATAAAAACTAGACAGCTATGAGACGAAAACAAAACAAGAGCGCGTCCTTCATGCTATTTGCGATGTCTAACTAGGTACCGTCAGCAAAAGCGTTCGGTATGCAGGGCAGGCTACAAAAACATTTCCTAATGTTTTATATTACAGACTGTATTATTATCAATGAGAAATGCTACGTATATACCTATAGATACGTAAGATATAATTTAAAATTGATAATAAAACAAATATTATTTAATATTAAATATTACGGAACACATTTGCTGGCTGTACAAAACTACACACACATCGTTTTGTCCCTCGCTCTTACAAATGGCATCCCTGGATGAGCTAGGGTTGGCTTTGAATATTGCTTGCTGTAATTAGTTACGTAACAAAATATTTACTTTGCATAGTTTAGTTTCGTTCAGGATAGGCGTATTACACATTTACACACATGTTTGAGTCAACAAAGCCGGGTGGAAAAATCGCATGTGTGTATGAACTTTCGGCAAAAAGGTTCTAAGTTTAAGGCATACCGCATACACACAATTTTTTGTCATACAACTGTTTAGTATGGTATAAGTATTTGAAAATGTATGTAGATCTGCATAATCACAAAAAAATCAAAAAACCACATCGATCGCTTTGTGATAAATATAATCGAACAACTATCGACTGATCGTTCAATTTGTATTCCCATGTATTGGAGCGCACATACATTCGACTAAACAGTCAATACGTGACTGCTTAGACGGGTTTCAGTCGTCGAATCGACATCATATTTTATGAATTGTAGTTATTGCGAGAAATATTACGTTTTTATCAAATTATTTCATTAAAAATTTTCTCACTCACTCTTTAGTAAGTACTCATAAAACTTGTCTGGATACTCTTCCAACTTAAAATGTAATGTATGAAAGTTTCCATTAAGTAATCTGGCACTTAAGATACACATATCACATATACATATAACGCTTCACACTCATAGCCCCACACTAGGATTCCCTGTGTCTTGGGTGCCACGTACAACACACAACATAGACAAGGACATTCACACCCAGACCGAGAATAGAAATTCAAATTCATCATTCAAATTTCCGCCTCGCAGGGAATTGAACCCAGGACCCTTGGCGCCTATAAAAACGCCTTGACCGATTCCATCGGAATTTTCGGAATAAAAAGTATTTCTATTTAAATCATTATTCTATTATAATGGGTACTATCTATAATTCAATGTATTTTAGTTTAGCTACTAAGAATTAGTTTCAGCTTCGTTTACTAAGGTATTCTAAAACAGGAGCGGTATTTTTATTAATTTATATATAACTTATCGGGACGTATTTTGCATGACATTTACAAAGTGCGAGTACTTTATCGCATGACACGGCGCGTCCACTTTTTCCTTTTAATAATAACATTTAAAAAGCAAAGTATTTTCGTATGACATTTGCAAATAAAATAACTATTTACCATAATTATTATCTACTATTTTTTGCGTGTCTGATTATCAGACCCAATATTCCTCGGGTAATATTTTAAAATTTTAGAATTTTGAGGATAATGATTCAAAGAATAATAAGTTATCCATTTATGTTTAGTTCACAGAAAAATCTCTCAAGTCTTGAAATTGTCATACGTATCGGAAAATACTAATTTCTGTAAACATTTACAATAAACACTCCTATCCCTGGTGATTTGGACGTAACTAAAGAGAAAACAAAACTATTTTTTATTTTTATTTTATTTATTTAATACTTGTATTCACAGCAATTATTACAATTTTATGTTACTCGTTACATATAACTTAACTCTTGAGCCAAATTGAATACACATTATGTAGGTTATTCTTTTACAATATTTGGAGGGTTGAAGTGATTCAGAATATTTAAATATATAGACATAGAGGACTATAGCAGGATGAGATACCGAAAACAATAAAGCGACAACAGTTCAATAATAATAATAAAATAATAATAATAATAAGGTTGTAGCTCGAGTTCGCAACTCAGATTCGCAGTTGGTACGTGTATGAGAAAAGGTGGTGAGTAGTGTGTGGTGTGTGTATGTGTATGTGTGTGTGTGTGTGTGTGTGTGTGTGTGTGTGTGTGTGTGCGCGTGCTCGTGTGCAGAATCAGCTTATTAATTGTGAAGATAGATGTTGGTACGTAAAGAGTGCTTCTGTTACTTGTTAGTGGCAGGTTTACATGGCGTTGCTAGATACATGATCGCTTTCTAATATTATAATAATGTAATTTTTAAAAATAAAATAGAATATATAATATTACATGTGTAAAATAGAATATAATAATATAGTATTACATTTGTTTTTTTTTTTTTTACAATTGAGTCCGTTTATATAGGTAGTTAATTTAGAAATTTTTATTTTGGTCTTTTTAGTAAGTTTCATTAGTTAAAGTATAATTATGTTTAGCAGTTATTTCGAGTAGACAGTAGTTTACAGATTTGCGTTTTGAAAGCAGCTTTAGAGGTATTAAATGGATCTATACTGTTAAAGTGTTTATTATAAATCTTAGGAAGCCTGCTGGTGACGCTGTTGGCTGAATATTTTGTGTGATGGTTAGGCACATAAAAGAGTTGTGTATGTCGACTTCTTATAGCAGGGGCTTGTAAAGTAAGTGTTTTATTAATTAGCACCGGACAATCAATGTCTCCTGAGGCGATGTCGTGCAGCAAGGCCATGTCGAGTAATTTGCGACGGTTTTTCAAGGAAATCAATCCGTGCTTCTGACATGACGTACTGTAACTCTCATACAAAGACCTGCTTCGGTAGTCTAGGTGTTTCAAAAATTTTTTCTGAATTTTTTCGATTGCCTGTTCATATATTGCATACTGTGGATTCCAGATAGGACTACAGTATTCCAAGGAGCTTCGGACATATGCAAAGTACAACACTTTCAGACAATCCAAGTTGGTAAAGTTTTTCGTGACTCTTAATATGAAACCGAGATTTTTATAAGCTTTGTTGACTGTATTTTCGACATGTTTTGAGAAGGTAAGTTTTTTATCTAAAATAACACCTAAATCCCTTATACTATCATCTTTAGTAATCGCGATATTGTTTAATTTATATTCGAAGTCTACGGTATTTAGGTTACGTGAAAAACTTATATGCCTGCATTTATTTACATTAATATCTATACGATTAATTTTGTAGTATGTCGATAGCCTGTCTAAGTCATCTTGAAGCTTATTAAAACAATAATAATCACTGAATAAGTCGAAGAAATAAAGTCCCGATAAGGATCCCCTGTGTCGCGTTACAAGGACAGCACAAATAAGACGATTGGTTAATCCATTTTCGAGACCTTCGGGTGGCTTAAAAACTTCCGCCACTTGAGTTCGCAACTAACCCCGCTACTAATCCACACTGGAGCAGCGTGGTGGAGTATACTCTAGGCCTCCTCAAAAGAAGAGACCAGTAGTGGTGGGCCATTAATGGGTTACAGCTAGAGGTTCATATTCCATTAGTACTGTGCCTCCGTTTTCCGTTCCGGGATAATAAGTACGTACCCTATATCTTATTCCAGATGCTTTATCCTTGGAATGATATAAATAAAATAAGTAAAATAAATAAATAAATAAATTTACTTCGGAACCCTAAAAAGAATAAATTTATAATATTTGTCATAAATAAAAGCGGCCAAGTGCGAGTCGGACTCGCCCATGAAGGGTTCCGTAGCAGCAAGAAAAATAATATAAAAGTTCTTGTAGTTCGTTGTAACTTTGATCAATGTTTTTTGCGGTTTACGATTTATGACTTATTAAAAAAAAAATACTTACTAGATATCATTCAAACCAATTTTCGTTGGAAGTTTGCTTGGTAATGTACATCATATATTTTTTTTAGTTTTATCATTCCCTTATTTTAGAAGTTACGGGGGGGGGACACACATTTTACCACTTTGGAAGTGTCTCTTGCGCAAACTATTCAGTTTAGAAAAAAATGATATTAGAAACCTCAATATCATTTTTGAAGACCTATCCATAGATACCCCACACGTATGGGTTTGATGAAAAAAACATTTTTGAGTTTCAGTTCTAAGTATGGGGAACCCCCAAAATTTATTGCTTTTTTTCTATTTTTGTGTGAAAATCTTAATGCGGTTCACAGAATACATCTGCTTACCAAGTTTCAATGGTATAGCTCTTATAGTTTCGGAAAAAAGTGGCTGTGACATACGGACGGACAGACAGACAGACAGACAGACAGACAGACAGACAGACAGACAGACAGACATGACGAATCCATAAGGGTTCCGTTTTTTGCCATTCGGCTACGGAACCCTAATAAAAAACCTGAGTTAATGTGACAAAGTAATCTATTTCGAAATCCAAGTACGGATAAGCAGGCTGTTAACTTTAACAATCTCACATAACCACTTTCATACCAGTAAGTCACAGTTTGTATATAATTTATATTGATATTCCAAAACTCCATTCAACTCCAAGAACTCATATGGGTTATTATTCTGTATTTATATTAGTCACGAACGTCGGTCGTTGTTCAATATTCCAGAAAACCAAATATAGACTTATTTGACATCTTCGCCTCAGCACAAACAATATAAGAATTGCTGAGTAAAAATATTCTGCATCACTTCCTAATATCTATGATGACACAAGTATTGTTTAGGTGAAACAAAGCTGAGGCAAAAAATATTCTCGTATATATACGGTTAACCTACATAAACTTATGAGTATTTTTGTACGAAGGACGTAGTGCTTACTTGAAGCGTCTTTATTTAAGACGAGTAAACCCCCTCGCTGTGCTTCGGTTTTCTCATTTTTCACACCTTGGGTTACATTATTGGAGTTTTATAAAAGATCCCTAATTTTTTTTGACAATATAATATAGCCTGTGTCACCCGGGGATAGTGTAGCTTCCCAATAGTGAAAGAATTTTTCAAATCGGTTCAGCAGTTTCGGAGCCTATTCAATGCAAAGAAACAATCAAATCTTTCCTGTTTATAATATTAGTATAGTTGTATGTGAGGGTCAATCTAGACTTCTTATTACAAGCAACAGCGGAAATATACAGAATTTCTATTCTCCTGGGACAGACTGATACTCTTTGTAAACTTCTGTAATAACAATATGCTTATTGTGATGCTTTTAAATAGGTAAGAAGGCGTAAATTGTGCACATTCATTTCGTAACTTATACTTGTACAGTAAACTAATTTGAGTAAATTCTCTGCATAAATTTTAATTACAAGGCAAACCTGTTTCAAATGGTAATTAGCTCTAAAGTTATAGACGGTACATAACGTAATGCAAAATTATAGACTTTTAACAAGATCTCGACTGTTCTGAGAAACTTTGAGGTATGAAACATTTCTTAGAGAAATCTTTGCAACTCAGCAGATGACGTACTCGTAGTATGAAATCCTCACGTTCAAAGTTGTGGAATACTTCTCAGTGATGAACGTTGAGACCATACAAGTGGTTTGAAATTGTACCTCTAAGCTTCAAAAGTGAAAAATACAGGGCAAGTGCGTGTCAGGTCATGCGCAATGTAGGGTTCCGAAGTAGTAAGTTTATCGACTATTATTCATTAACTACTTATGCTAGCAAATTCCTGATCACTCTGGAGTCAAGATGCTTATATTTAGGACTCTCTGAAAATAACATTACCAGGTATTATTGGTTTAACTATTTCTTGTAGCATCCAATATATAGTACATGTACATGTATAGTACATGTACGACTTTACTAACAAAGGCTCAAAATTAAAACATGTTATTCCTGATATTGTCTCTTTAATGGCATTTCTTCATTTCAACGAAATCTACAAGATTAAATGTCAAATCATTAAGAATCAGTCTCACAAATCATGATATGTGACATACTGGCCATATATAGCAGCCGTGCGATGAAAATAGGATAAATCTTTAGCTTATCTTTAGAATATATTTAGCTCCGATACTTTTCTTAAAATGAGTGATGTTCATAATATTAACACAACAAATAAGGCTAGACTGATTGTGCCTAGTTTCAGACTCAGCAAAACTAGTGGCTCGTTTATGGGTAGATGAAAATTCCATACTGTAAATTTAAAATTCATGTAAAAGGTATTCTCATGAAGGAAGCATATTACAAAGTTGATGAGTATTTAAATGACAAGACTGCTTGGACATGAGTTTTTAGTATTAAATATTGCCATAAGTAGTATTAAGTGCTGTCTGTAACTGTGAGTAGGTAAAAAATAACCCGGTAGTTTCTTGCCGCTTCTTCTCCCGGGACTGCTCACGGCAGGGATTTGTTGAAGCGATGGCGTTGGGTGACTTTCGAAATGTGTTTGTAACAAACCTACTTTAAACAAAACTTATTTCATTTCATTTCATTTCGTTTCACTCGAAATCCAGCTTTTCTCGAATATATTACAAAACGAATATATTTTGAAGCAGTTTGATTAAAAACCACCAATATTTTTTTGACAATAAACATGCATAATTTTAGTTTTCCGACTGGCAACGCATCGGAGTACATACCTTTGACTGGAGTAACTGTGGATGATAGCCTCAGCTGGTGATGACAACAAATTAAAGTTAAGCTTATCATAATATTTATCTCCAGTATCATCATCTCAGGCAATAACTGTCCCAGTCGCTGCTCAGTGTTAGTTTTCGCTCACAATGGCTATGGTATTATTTTTATAGATTTGTAAGATTAACTCTATAACAATATTCTTGCTTTGTGCAAAAATATGACTTATCTAGTTAATCTCCCCCAACTTCAATAAATTGTGAATTTCCTCTTGGTTTTTTAAACTTAAATCTTCAACAGTTTCAAAAATTGCAAGACATTGATATCAGTTTCAGTAGAAAAGGCTTAGAAATCTTGGCAAAGATAAATCTTGCACCTAATCTCGGTAACTTTTCTAATCTCGACCATGCTCCCTGAGGTGGCGTTAAGGGACGACGGCGAAAACGCAAAGACGGCATTCAACAAGGTTTTATAAATCCCCTATACGTCACTTGTATCTGTACAAAATGCGTTAATCTTAACGTTGACTGTTGTTCTTAAGTTGTAAACATCAAAAACATAAAAGTGAAATGAGAGCCAGTTTCAAAAAAAGAATTGAGATCTAAATTGGTGCCAAGTTCTGTGTAGAAAAGTCTAAAATTTTAGTCACAAGAACATGCAATTCATGGACGTTAATATCTAAATAAATGAGCCAAATTTGGCAGGTTTATGTGGAATAGTTTTTGAGACATGAAGGGGTCAAAAGTGGCTCCAAATGGTTCGTGTAATATTACACACGGTGCTGCTCGCCAGTTCTGTTACCTTGAAATTGGCTTGACACGCTACCGCGTGTCTAGATATTTTTTACATAAATAGCAAACAAATGCACTACTTGGTTACTTGGTTACCGTCGTCTATAGACACCACCAACACCAAAGGCTCCACCGACTGCTCGCCAAAAAAGAAGACAAATGTAAGAAAAGTTTGGCTCTCAAGCCCCCAGCCGGAATACATCGAGCCGTTTAGTGACTTAAGCAGGCAACTTCTATCTAACCTACCTACCTAGATAGACGTCACCGAATGATAGCAATACTAATACACTAGTTAACTTTCCCAATAAGGTAATAAGCATTTTAACTGGCTAATTTGCTATTTTAACCATAAATAAATTAAAAATATTTTCATTTCACAAGCATAAAAATATGGGATATATTTTATTAAGGTAGCTTCGCTTCACAAATCGTGTAACATGCCACTTTTAGTGTGCGGCTAAAAATTGTCTTTTGAAATATGTATAGCACGAATATAATATGAACCTTCCTGTCTATAAACTCAACCTAAATTAACTGACTGATATCGTCAAAGCCCGTAGTTTAACCTTGCTTTTATGATGAAGGAAGTTTATGTATGTAGAAAACTTTATGTTTTATGTTCAAATAAAATATTAAGCGGGACAAAAACAAATAAACACCTACGTTGGAATGGATTAACTTTACTTTTGCTCTGAATAATTTTACCTTATAGTATACCAACGGCTCTTCGGTGCAATTATAGTTATGTAATGTACGCACTGAAAATAATATATTTACTGGCGTTTCCTTACAGTCCATAAAATTATTATATACAGGTAAATAAGTATTATGAACACTCATAACTTCTGTTAGGTATTCATGTTAAAAGGCCTAAACTTTATTACTCCCCAAGTGAAAAAAATATTGTACCCGAAGTTTAGGGTAACACATATTAGGTAATAAGTTTTCTCAACCTCCGTATTTATCTTTTCAACTTTCTGTGTAAGGGATTACGTACATATCAAAACTTTTAATACGTCCAATATTAAACTTTTCCAACATTTTCCTTACAGCTTGTATATTTATAGATTACGAGTAACCAC
The DNA here is from genome assembly GCA_951805285.1 of Thymelicus acteon. Lineage (NCBI taxonomy): Eukaryota > Metazoa > Arthropoda > Insecta > Lepidoptera > Hesperiidae > Thymelicus > Thymelicus acteon. Next base: position 7,751,094 of record OX638233.1, read on the forward strand.
CCTCGCTTTACTTCGGTTTTCTTATTTTTTTACACCTTGGGTTACGTTATTCTAGTTTTATTAATAATCCCTAATTTTTTTTTTGAAAATATAATATTACTCGGGGATAATGTAGCTTCCCAACAGTGAAAGAATTTTTCAAATCGGTTCAGTAGTTTCGGAGCCTATTCACTGCAAACAAAAAATCAAATCTTTCCTCTTTATATATTAGTATAGATAAAGCTGTACTTTGTGTAGTAGTGTTATCATGTTAGTTAAATTATTGACTTTAATATCTTCTCATTTAAGAATCATTGAAGTTTACTAGCATAAATTTTATTTATTAGAAACTTACCTATTATTTATCATTTTGTCCGCAAAATAACGTTTTCATCACTCTCCTTTTCATTATATCTTAATTAATTAATAGAGGTGAACTTACTTTTGTATTAATATTGAACTATAAACTCGCACTCAAGATTAATCAAAGATTTTTGTTTCATTTCTTATTGTTATTTTATTGAAGTAATAAATCTTTCAGAGAGATTTTCAAAGCTTCAGATAGTATTTTAATTATTCAAGTTTCATAATATCTTAAATGCTCTCTATCTTACTGCTAAGGAGTAGTATTCGCTGATGAAAGTAGCAAGTTTCCGGTTCAAATAGAAAATAATTGCTTTAATTTCACACAAACTTTCGCCTATGCACCCATTTTCAGAGCCAGTAAAATTTAATTGTTCAGATTTCGTTTTATGGCACATGGCATTGTGCCAGTTCAGAGTTTAGTTGCAAATCGTTCCAATAACCAAAGACTCATTATAGACGGTTCAAATTTTTTAATTGTCTATTATCATGTTTATTTATGTTGCTTTAACTCACTTTTAATGTTCAAAAGTAGTAATCGAGTGCCAGTAAATTGACTTTCATGAATTGAAATTTAATTTCATTACTGAATTTTTGGAGTTTAGACACAAAAAATTCTAATAACTAAAGACTCGTTATAAATTATTTATGAATAATTTTGATTTTCTAATTATGTAATTATGTGTTATTAGTGAGTGCTACCAAATTTATAAACTTCTTGATCGATCGAAAAGTTTATTGAGAAATCATTTTCATGAGGAAAACTTATTTACAAAGTATACAAATGTATATTGAAAAAACATGGACTTATTGTCAATGAAAAAATGTAATACATAATATAAATAGTCAGCTCACGGCAAATTTTAAAACTTCATGAATGTTTTCGCAAAGTTGGTTTGAATCGTTCCAATAAATAACTCATGCACAACAGTATCACACATTTTTAAGCATTTTTTATAACTTTACTAGCAGCCCGGACAGACTTATTTCTGTCAAAAGTTTTATTTATTTATTTTGAGATGTAAGCTATCCTATCTTTCAAGTTGGATCAAACTACACACGGTGTGCAAATTTGATTAAAATTGGTTAAGTAGTTTAGGAGTCCATCGCGGACAAACAAAGTGACACGTATTTATATATATTAAGAAGATGAGTAGCTCTAAGGCGATAATTAATAAACCTGAAATGCTAAAATTGTCGTTACTTAATTAATTAATTCATTTATTTTTTATGGATATAGTCAGAAAACGAGCTGACGACTACCTGATGGTAAATAGCTATCGTCGCCAATGGACATCAGCAACACGAAAGACATCCCTGATGCGTTGCCGGCCAAGAAAGAGAGAAGAAAAAGAAAGAAAGATAGAACTGGCTCTCAAGCCCCCAGCCGGAACATAACGAGTCATTTGGCGGCTGACACATGCTCAAGGGTGGTAGCTATCCAGGCGAACCCCATGGAGAAATAATAATGGAAAGTCAAGGTTCTATCTTTAACGACATCATTTGAATGCAAAGTTATATTAATTTGACTTGAAATTGTGATAATGTAATCGTTGAAGTTTAGACATGAACGCTAGATGAATATAAAAAGTCACCATTGAGCCAAAGTCATTTGCTAACCACTTCATTTAATACTCTTAAAAAATATCATTTGAATTGAGAAATGTTGCACGATATACTGTTAAACATGAAATCGCAAAAACGACATCAAGTAAGACCGGATTTTTGGAAATAAAATTCATCCCTTAACCAGTATAAATAGGGGTCAAAGTAAATGAAGTCACGGTTAACAGCTAGTAAGATAAAATCTACCTAAATATAACTGAGGTGAGGGCATTGAAGTATTATTACTAGCGTATAGAACAGACACCGCGAACACAATGTATGTTCCAATGAATTGACGCCACGCGGCTTCAATGTCCAATGGATTCGTTCGATTTTGAAAGGAGAACAGGGGCTCAATTTTGAAAATAGAACCTCCCGGCGGGGACACACATTTTGTTTGAGATGTCTTCTCTATGTATATAACTCAATGGGTGAGGGTAAACAATTTTCATTTTATTCTACTCGACAAACAGAACACGAGATATTCAATTAAAATCTCGTAACATTATACGTATCTGAATGTAACAGGTCGAGAATTGTTTTTAATTGAATTGCTTTAACGAAAAAACAAATGTTCGTGTTGTAAATAAATTAAATGTATTTTAAACTACAGAGTGTTATCTAATATTTCATACTTTATATTTAATGAAATTAGGTCAAAGAATCGATTTATCAAAGTTTTATATGCAAATAACATCTGCATCATGTATTATTTAAAAATAATCAGGTCATGCTACCTGTATTTCTTAGTTTTAACACAAACAGTTTAGGTAATCTAGAAGTTTACATTTTTATATCATTGAATATATACCTGGATAGCTACCACCCTTAAACATAAGTCAGCCGCCAAACGCTCGTCATGTTCCGGCTAGGGGCTTGAGAGCTAGTTCTTTCTTTCTTTCTTTTTCTTTTCTCTTTATTTTTATTTCTTTTTATTTATCTTTACGGATCATCAGCTCGTTTGCCGGCTGTTTAAAACATAAATATTAATGAATGATAAAAATATATTTAAAAAGTAAAAGTAAGTGGGCTTTGAAGTTGCGCTTTTAAAAAAAAATGTAACGTGGCTCCACGTGGCTCGTATAAGAACACCTTTTATTGTAGCCTTTTTTTAGAATAAAATTAATCCATCACCGAATGAGTGATATCAGATATGTGGTAATCTGAAATAATAAATAAATATTGGTTACTGCCTAAATACCAAGAAAAACTCGGTCTTCCAAATATTACTTACTCATGATACCTTGTTATCGTTATCTTACATAAGCTGAAAAAACCCTAGAGCCTCGAGCACAAGAATAACATACCTAATTATCATTTATCTTTTATAGTTAAAGAATCGACCTTTTATTATTTTGATCGATGTATTTACAAGTGCCTGTAGTTTCGCTTGACGATCGGTCCCTCAATCTTGGTACTTGGGTTTGAATTAAATTCAACCTCAATTTTAGAAGCATTTTAATTTTACAAACATTGTAAAAGCACTTGAATTGTAATTAACTTACATACTAGCGTGTCGGAAAAAATTACGAGGAAACAGAACTTTAGTATTAGGTAAGTGCTTAGTAACTTCCGTAAAAGAGAGTTCTGCTAAATACTTTTGGCCACTATGACCTCATAATTATTGAGACCATTATTACTATACAGATCATGGTTATCTTTATATTATAAAATATTGCGTATACTTAACGTACTAAGTTATATTTTTTTACGCCCCAACTCAGAATCACTAACGGTTAGTTTAATCACTCCTTAGTAAAGAATCACCATACACATTCTGTACTAAGGAGCAATTTAAGTAATCGTTAGTGACTGAGTAGGAGCGTAAGTGTTAATTTTCTGAAATATATACCTACCTAACTTAATAGTGAGTTATTACAATGAACTGCCCAAAATAACCGAATTGTTTTTAAGACAAAAATTAAATATTAAGTATTTTCGGTTATAAATAACAAGTCGTAAAATTCTAAGCAGACATCGTTGAATTCCAACCCTCCAAGATAAAGAGTTGTGGATTTTTATGTAGCTTTTATTGCTTACAATAAATAAAGATAAGTTACGAATGATATTGAACAAAACAATACACAAAAATATCTCTTTATTAATCTTGATATGCTTATAATATTTTCTTGATATTTTCACTAGATTTCGAAACATCAAAACACATGATTATTCAAATAAAATATAATACGTAATTAAATTAGCTCTAGAGAGCAAATCTTAAAGAGATAATTAGAAAACAAGTCATTAACCGATTACTCTTTTAGAACATATTATCAATTAAAACATTAGGTATCAAAAGTAATGACTAAAAATAATTACTTATTTTCACACAGGCGTAGACTAACGAGGGTAACCGACATAGTTCAGAGAATTAGCTAGTTGAAGTGGCAATGGGCTGGCCACATAGTTCGAAGGACCGATAACCGTTGGGAAAGAAAGGTCCTCGAATGGAGACCACGCCTCAGTAAAAAGAGCACAGGACGCCCCCCGACTAGGTGGACCGACGACCTGAAGAAGATAGCGGGTATCCGCTGGATTCAGAAGGCTCAGGACCGGTCTGAGTGGCGTAGATTAGGGGAGGCCTATGTCCAGCTGAGGACCTGAAAAGGCTGATAGATGGATGATGATGATGATGAATGAAGTCTAAATACTTGGTTAAATGTATTTCTAAATGAAGATTTCATAATCTCTAATGCATCTCTTTGGCTTTAAAATCGTGTTAACAATGGAGAGCTAACCGAAAAATTACATCATACATCCGTTAATGCAACAAAGAAATACTAGTACTGAAACAAACGCTTGATCTACTTGCCATCCTAATTTCCTCAGCATACGAGCATGTACTTAACCCCTTACTTAATCAATGTGGGCTTTCCAACTCATTGTTATGTCAAAATTAAATGTCCTAATATTGTTGCCTTTGTAGTGTAAATCGCTGGTCCTTGGTATTAAAATCATTATATCAAGAATAACCAAAATAATATAATAAGAAAAACCATTACCATCTTATTCTTACACGAGTAACCTCCCTCGCTTTGCTTCGGTTTTTTTATTTTATTACACCTTGGGTTACATTATTGGAGTTTTATCAAGGGTCCCTAATTTACTGAAAATATAATATAGCCTATGTTACTCGGGGATAGTGTAGCTTCCCAACAGTGAAAGAATTTTTCAAAGCGGTTCAGTAGTTTTGGAGCCTATTCAATGCAAACAAAAAATCAAATCTTTCCTCTTTATATATTAGTATAGATAAAATGCCCGTTATCTTCAGTTCTATTTCCCTTCTATTTTTCTCTTCTTACAAATTCTTATATTGTTGTAGCAGTATATCCACATAGTGTTTAAAAATAGGTATTCGTGTACATTCCCTTATATTATTTGCTTTGTTAATTGCTCCACTTTTAAGATTGTCTGGAAGAGATTTCTATGTAGCAATAAGACTGCATTTTGTTCGTTACATTTGCCTACTTTAAAATCCTATTCTTGATGTACAAAAATTGATAAATGGATAAAATTTATATTTAAAAGGATAAATCTTGACTGATTGACATTTTAATATTATCGCCCAAGCCAAATCCTTCGAACTAGCCACATTTGTAATGAGTTCATTCTTCACCCTTCATCGTTAGTCCACATTTTAAGCCTCACCATCTGAACAGTTCCATGCTCTCAAGAAAAGATATCTCAATAAATTTTATTCCTTTTCCTTTCACTCTTAAAAATGCAGGTTGCCGACAGTCTACTGATACTCGCATGCTTGTTACTTAGATAGAAGGAGCTCTTCTTCAGCCCTTTGAAAACTTAAGCGGATTATAGTTTTGAAGCCGACTACGACGTAAGCATACTACCCAATGTAAATATTAACAAATACTAGACATTTCAACAGATAGATTGTTATTATTGTAGTGTTATTAGCATTTCATCTATCACTGACTAACTACTCGTAGTTCTAGTCTGTGAAATTATTTTTTCAATGATTAAAACACAATATTTTGAAAATAACTGAGATTTATAATCAACTCAAATCTTTTGGGGCACCTTTTTAGGGTTCCGTAGCCAAATGGCAAAAAACGGAACCCTTTTCTATGTAAGATTCGTCACGTCTGTCTGTCTGTCCGTCCGTATGTCACAGCCACTTTTTTCCGAAAGTATAAGAACTATACTGTTGAAACTTGGTAAGTAGATGTATTCTGTGAACCGCATTAAGATTTTCACATAAAAATAGAAAAAAAAAACAATAAATTTTGGGGGCTCCCCATACTTAGAACTGAAACTCAAAAATTTTTTTTCATCAAACCCATACGTGTGGGGTATCTATGGATGGATCTTCAAAAATGATATTGAGGTTTCTAATATCATTTTTTTCTAAACTGAATAGTTTACGCGAGAGACACTTCCAAAGTGGTAAAGTGTGTCCCCCCCCCCTGTAACTTCTAAAATAAGAGAATGATAAAACTAAAAAAAATATATGATGTACTTTACCATGCAAACTTCCACTTAAAATTGGTTTGAACGAGGTCTATCAACAGTGAAAAAAAAAAAACAAAGAATAAAATAAAATCAGTACAGCAGGGCTATTCAGTTTTGTAACTTGACAGCGGATTCCGCGATGAGTGTCAAAATTGAACTTCGAGTCCGAGATCTTGATATGTGATTCTCGAATCATTTGGTACGCACTTGCGAAGTGAAGGGAGTCTCGAACTCAAACGTCAAACGACTAAAGATGGCCTCGCCTCGGTATGAATAAACGAATCTGTAAAATTAAATAAATAATTGAACACAAATAAACGAGCCATGGTATTTATTAGTACCTAATAACTAAAATATAACAAAAATAACTTATTTTTATTTCAAAAATCTTTAGTTTACTCGAGAACGCGATAGCTCTTGACTAACTTTTCGTTTGACAATTGGACACGAGCTTCGACGGTGACGTAATTCGATGATCGAGAATAATAAATATGTCATCCTCTAATCATCTAGTACGGTACTTGCGAAGTGAAGTGATCCTAGAACTCGAACGTCAATTTTGAAACTCCGCTGTCAAGTTACAAAAGAGAATAGCCTTCCAGCTCACCGATTCAAAAAAAAAATAAGAAAATAAAATCCTCGGAGTGAAGACATCTTGGACGGCTGGAGTTTTGCCACTAATCTTTGACATGCGTGAACAGGTATTATATTCTGTACTCAATAGTATATTAGTAGTAAAATGTCACTAATTCAAAGTTTGCATTTCCAAACCATTTCTTTGCTTCTCTAAATCAACCCGGCTACATAGTGCTGAGTAATAAAGGTCAAGGGAATATTTATTGTCACTATTGCTGATCCTAAGCCCCTGACCGTCTTTAAGATCGTATCGACGACGGTTTGGAGCCCTTATTCGAGTTTGAAAAAATTGCGTCTAGCTAAAAGGATTACCATTTAATCCTGTCTATATATTTTTCAAACTTAGAAGCATCGTAACTTTAGTAGACTTTTCGTTTACTTGTTTTATACCTATTCTCTTATATATAATTGAGGTTGAACCAATCTGCAAAGTAACGAGCGCAGGCGCAGAGTAACCAGCCTCTCGCTTTTCTATGCACTTAGGAGAGTGTGCCTCTCACAGCGAAGAACTGGAATAGCATGCCTGCGTCCGCCTTCCCGCCCGCCAATGACGTGGATGTCTTCAAGAAAAGAGTGAATAGACTTTTACTAAGTTTGTGCGCTCACCATCATGGACCACATCCCTACTTACCACCAGGTAAGATTATGGTCAAGCATTAACTTATTTTGCAGTAAGAAATAATCAAAATTTTACTAACGAAAAATAACCGACTTCAAAATTACTCAAAAACTACTTGTCAGATCTCGTTCAAATTTATGTGGAGCCACATGACAAGCACCTGCTTTCGATTAAAAAAAGAATCGTCGAAATCAATTGTCGTGATATTGAGTTATTCGTCCATTCGTCGCGCACATACTTAATGCAAATTTAAGACTTGTATGGTTTTCTCATGGATGCCATTGTCAGATTTCAATAAAATTTAAGTGGGACCACATGACAAGTACTTGCTTTCGATTAAAAAAAGAATCATCAAAATCGGTTCACCTGGTCAAAAATTCTGAGGTAACAAACATAAAAAAATACAGTCGAATTGAGAACTTTCTTCTTTTTTGAAGTCGGTTAAAAAGAATACACTAACATACTAATACTCATAACGATAGTTATCATAAAACGTTGGTGTTACGTTGGCAACAGAGATAAAACTCATATATAAAAGTTGTACGTAGAACAAACACAAAAGGCAAAGCACGGTAAATCGCATAAAAATAGCGGGTTAGCGAGCGCAAAACTAACAATGTCGAGTAAAAAATAACTTCTGAATTCTGACACGCAGCCAAACTTTAGTTTTTGTCGATTCGTTTAGGCAACACTTTGGACACATACACTCATTGGATTAATACATTTTCACTTAATTCAGAGTAATTACCAATATTGATAATAGTTTTCGATACTATAAATTATTATCCACACTTTTTTTTATGATCGAGAAAAGTGACAAAAATTATATCCTTCATATTTTAACTAGAAAGTTTCCTTATTCCGTAACTTTATTTATTACGAACTTAGAACGAGTTATTTAAGTAAGTTACAATAATAACTAAAACTAATATTTTAAATTAAATATTATAATAATTAATTAAAAGTAGTTTGTTGGTTTGATTTTTTGTTAAATCTTATGAGCCAGTGGGAGTTAATTAATTAATTCATGTTTTTTTCCATTCATTCATTCATTACTTAAAGGAGGTTCGTATAGCTGCATTCTCTGTCACAGAGGGTTTAGGTGAGAACTACTAGTTTAGGAGAAACTTACTAATTCTACTAATATTATAAATGTGTAAGTTTTTGAGGATGTTTGTTACTCTTTCACGCAACAATCAGAACAATAAATACGATGTGATGAAAAGCCTTGACAGCCTTGTGTTAAGATGCATACACGTGTCGAGATACGTTACTTAACTTTTATCTACAACTAACAATTTTTTAGGGGGTCCGATTCTCCACCCTAGCCGATATGCACGCAAAGATTCATGAAAATCGGTCGAGCCGTTTCGGAGGAGTTCAACTTCAAAAAAGCGTGACCCGAGAATTTTATATATTAGATGTAAATCATCCTTAGACAGGCGTACCGCCCGCGCCACGAATTGGCAATAACGTGACGCGGGCAACTGCGGATTCGTCGGAAAATTGCGAATTACTGCTGATATCCGATGTGGGACATTTTAGGTATTTGAGGGAGAGTTTATGTTTATATCTCAGATATGGATCAGCGGTTTAGGGATCATTCAATACTCGTCTAAGGGCGGATTCTAGCAATCTTGTGGAAATCTTTTGTATTGTATCAATCTTTTAAGAAGCGACGCGTACAGAGATATGTATAGAACGATGAAAGAATGCACTCTGTTTTCAAATTTAAAGATTCAAATTTTGAAGGAATAGTTGTAGAATGGATCGCTTATGCCAATGTGTTGCTGCATATGGAATATCAACTGATTACCATAACTATCCCTTGTTTGAATCCATGGTAACGACATCATTAAAATCAGACATCATTATGTGCACATCAGCTTTATACATAGACTAATATTTTCATTTGTCAAGTATTCGAGCAGTAGTATGATCATTCTGATGAAGTTCACGATTAGTCAAATCCGACCTAAGTAAAATTCTTGGAATTTATACGAATTTTCAAGAACAATGTTCAACGGATTTGAAAATATCGCTTAATGGCTTATAAATGGGCATGTAACCATCACTGCTAGCTATTAAGCTTATTATCAACCTTTAGAGTTCTTGTACATTGTATGGTCATATCATGGCCTCTGTTAAGTACCTACGTCAGTTGGAAATACTCTAAGCTTTCCAAATCTATTCGTTAAGTCGTAGCACGTTAGTGGAACGTAGTTTACATAATCTCTAACATAAATTCTGCAAGTTACCTCAAACCTTCAACGCATTTTGTATAACGACAGCAAAAATTTTGTGAGGAAAACTCAAATCTTACGTATAAAACGTAAGATTCAAAAAACCTTCAACGGAAAACTTAAAAGATATATATCGGCGCGTAAGTCGATATTTCATTATAATTCGATTACGAATTTACTTCCATTTGTTTACTCGATAAGATACTCGATACTCGATACTCGATATCACCCTAGTCAGATCATTCGATGAATCAGGCGATATAAAACCAGTTGCTAAACTGCCGAGAGCTCACTTCGATTTGAGCGGCCGAACCGTACGGACGTCTAAACGTGACATGGTTCACGCCTCAAGAATATCGGTTTATTTAAACAATCAGTTTATAATAATTGAACTATTTTCAGGATTCATATTATTATTATAAAAAAAAAACAAACAGAAGAAGTTTTAATAACAGAATCGGACCAGGGGTTATGCGAGGCTTGGGGTGGCTGATTAAGGGGAGGTTGGAGGCCATCAGGGGGGTTCAGCTCTCGTTCCTGACTATAATTGTCAGAAATTGGTACTGATAAAACCAGCTGCTCCGATATCAGAAGCGGGATACGTAAACCAGGATTTTCAGCAAGGAGTGTAAGTGCCATAGCGATTATATTGGTAAGACGTTATTATTTTTTTTTCTATTATATGCCTATTGGTAGTGATAAATATGGGGAAACGAGTGTCAGCTCCTGGCACGGTCACCATGGAATTTGAACGTGTGAAATATGGTGATGTGACGGCATCGTCGCACAGGTAATGGCAAACTGCGGGTACAAATCAAGACAAGATATGCCATAAGTAATGGACGGCCCTGCAGCCTAGTTGGTAGTGACCCTGCCTGCGGAGCAACAAGCTTGATTCCGGGCCAGGAACGTTTGGCGCGTGGGATTCTCTGGCTTCAACGACTTCCAACTCTATGAACGTGGTGGTGTGAGGAGGAAAAACAAGTGGAACGTTTCATGGCGCTGTGGCGCCAGAAGCGATTCATGTTTTAAAAAGGTCTTGAATTTAGCTTTTGTTTTTTTTAATAAATCTGTGTTCCAGATACTGAAGGGATGTCAGTTGTACAACGAGAGATTTATTTGTACAGAAAGCAAAACGCGGACAGTTCAAGAAATCTACCGTGTGATATAGTAAAGAGAATACGATTTGGGGTCACCTAGCGTATTATGTAGTGTTCCCGTCCAGCCCTATGGTTGAAGATGCGAGGACCGTTAAAAAAAGGGGAGCGTGTTTGTGTGTGTGGCCGTACGCCTAAGTGATGTTATCCGCAAGTATCTGATTTGACACGTCAACGGCTGGTCTTTTGAGCGTATTACCACTCCAAGAACCATGATTGACTACTATAGCGCTGGAATATTGTTGGAGATGATCACAAAATCATCGTTTTATTAAGATTATGGTGAGTGATAACAATAGTTTTTTAGAGTTACATAGAGGTACTCCGGTATCCACTTGAGAGAACCCGCATATCATGAAATAGTGAAAAGTGTAATGCAATTGATTACAACGTGACGACCTGTGGAGTAATGGTTGCCATGCTGGACGGCTGCCGCCGCACCAGAGGTCCTGGCTTCGAGTGCCCACGACGCAGGTCCTACTGTGGGGCCATGAATGTGAGGGCGTATAACGTCTGAGTTTAATTCAAGTTTATAAAACTTTGTGATAATTATGCGTGGAATGCCAACCTATGGATTATGTATCGTATCGAAGGTACATACGATCGAAGGTTGTGTTTTTTTTGCGCTTGGAAGGCAATGGAATCATCATCTACAAAGGGCCTTCAATACCAGCGTTCTATCAAAACATGAGGATTGTGAAGAATGCTCAGAAATGAGCCCAGTAATAAGACACGAGGAAGTATCTGCATTCTGGCGCTCTGAAGATGTGAGTAGCATGGCATAAGAGCCGTAGAACTGTATAAGAAAATCAGACTTCTCTCTAAATGGTTGAGGCTTAAAGTTAAATGATTAAGGGTGGGACCAGTATGCTACTTCGAAATTAGGCGCAGTGACTGACCAGTGGTGAAACTATTGTACCCAGCTCTATTCCTGAACTCTAGCGAACAAATGATTGTCACGCATTGCGACGGCGTGGAGTTGTTTGACCAAGGATCTCTAATTATTCAATTTGTGGCCATCGCTGCTTTGACCGCAGTTGACCTGTTTGCGGCGGATACTTTGGGGACAAGGTATGGATATCTGAAATGTTCATATGTAACCACACCTGGTTTACTGGAGAGTGGCCTGACGATTGGACAGGGTCTGTGATTCTTCCACTTTATAAATGGAGCACCAGCAAGATGCAACAATTATGAAACCATGGCTTTTATATCCCAGGTCAGTTGGATATTTTATGAATAGCGGGATTCGTCGCTTTTTGAACTAACAGATGTAACAGCCATATCACATGAGTTCAACGCTTTTTGCTGATTCGTTCGGTTAAGATTCTGTAAAAATTTTGAGCGAAGGCAGTGCTGGAGAATTTGAAGACTTATTGAATCTTTATTTCATGCAAAAGAAGAATGTTGCTTGTTCAAATCACTACGAAGTCATCGTTTTGAGGAAGTAATAAGATACTTCAGGGGATTGCAGGAGTAGTGTTAATTTACAAAATTTACACAGTAATAATATACAGATTATGAGAATGCGATTAGCCGATATAAGAAAGGAAAGAAAAATTACACGTGGAATAGATGGCCAAATAGAGAAAATTTAAGTGATGCCTACGTAGCAGTTCTCGCACGGTTTAGTATCCATCTCGAGTGCTCACGTTTACTGCTTTTATTGCGGCGCAGTTGGACAGCGATTTAAATTTATTCAATATTCAATTTTGTATGGAAGGTTCGACATGTTTACCATGGAAGATGTTTTTATGACTTGTGGAATAGATGATGACAGTGTAAGTGAGAACTACAAGCAGCCATAACGAAAACAATATCGGAACTCTTTAGTTTTGAAAAGCTGTTGGATGTATCCTTTTTATCCATTCATAACGCTCATGGAGGGACCTTTCTATCAGAGGGACTTACGAAAGCTGGAATGGTGGAAAAACTATAGCTGGCATTAAAATCTAAAGAGATTTTAAGGTGAAGACCTCCTATACTCAAATGATTCTAATCTACTAGTCACCAGTGAAGTTGAAATAGTCTACTTCTGCCATACAGAGTGAATTGGATAAGAGATGTTTCTTAGATTCAGACAAAGAAAAATTAAACTAGCGGTGGTTGACTGTGGTAGCAGACTACGGCTCGCGAATGTATTTGGATTTAAACTGTTGAAGACTTTATCTATTACAAAGACAATATAAACAATTACGGATTTAAAGAAGATTGGAAATGAAAGTGGCAAAAATAACTACTGCGAGTATATGGACTGATCAAAGCATTTCGCTCTGAGTCGAAACAAAGACGGCTCTTAGGTGTTCTCTATTTACGGTTACGGGGTAGAGACCTGAACACAGGAGGGCTAATTGCGGCCATGCCAATGTTTTTGGGATGTCGTGTGGGAAGAAAATGCTTCAGATAGCTGGAAAGCACAAATATATAAATCTAGCGCAACTACTTTTGCTTTGGGACCCAAATTTCCGCTTTCTATCTATGCTAAGTACTCAAGTTTTTCAGTCAGATTGCTGGAAAAGTCGTTGCTGGCAAGGTTGACGGTGGGCAAAATGGAATGTCCTAGTCCAGCTTGGTGAATTGGTCAAATTGGCGCATATCTGAAAATCAAGTTAAGCGACGCTGTATGTACTACCAGCGACAGCGCCCAGAATGAACTCTGAATATTCGTAGACGGACTGAGTATGCACGGATGTGCAACACATCGTCGGGCAGAAGATGTGCAACGATTAGGGAATCGTGACCCTAAGTAGTGGGGAGTAAGACGCCATAAAGAGGAGATAAACAACATTTAAATGATGCGTGGCTTTGTTGAATCAAAAACAAGAGATGGTTGGAAACTGGCCACGAGTCTTGCATTAAATGAGTAACGTTCGATAGGCGGAATCCATAGAAATTTGTTTGATAGTAAAATATAAAGAATTATTACAATGTACGTCATCATTTATATGTTTACTGCTGCTACATAAGGACCCTTGAGGACGAAATCTCTAATATTGATGAACTGCGACCCTGACGAATTGTTGTAAAGTTGGTTCTCTCTATTTGAATCTTGTCCTACAGATCCTATATTGGCAACGCTTTCTCATAATGATTTCCGTCGTGATTTCCACGGATAATATGGATGGTTTTTGCCAGTTCACTCAAGTTGGAAGCAGAGTTACGAGTATGAAGCTTTGTTCGCGATCGACTGCAGCAAGCGCTGCAACATCCAAATCAGGTGAATGTGTCAAGGATGCTGCCGTATCGGCGCAGAGTTGAAGGTCATGGAACAGACAGTAAGAAGGGTGAGAAGTTGAGGTTATTGAGTCGTCGATTGTGACGAATGAGGTGAAAGATTGAATAATTACAAAATAATAGTAAGTTATTTTTAATTGCTGTAGTAGATGGAGGACAGGGGCCTCTCTACTGTGTGTTGACTAGGTTGAGGACAGGGGCCTCCCTAGATAGGATTCACTAGTAGATGGAGGACAGGGGCCTCTCTACTATGTGATGACTAGGTTGAGGACAGGGGCCTCCCTACTTTTCCTTTCTTATGTAAAGTGTTTTGTTATTATTTTTAAGGTCGAGGCGACCTTGTTGCAGAATGGCCGTATCGGCGCGTAAGTCGATATTTCATTATAATTCGATTACGAATTTACTTCCATTTGTTTACTCGATAAGATACTCGATACTCGATACTCGATATCACCCTAGTCAGATCATTCGATGAATCAGGCGATATAAAACCAGTTGCTAAACTGCCGAGAGCTCACTTCGATTTGAGCGGCCGAACCGTACGGACGTCTAAACGTGACATGGTTCACGCCTCAAGAATATCGGTTTATTTAAACAATCAGTTTATAATAATTGAACTATTTTCAGGATTCATATTATTATTATAAAAAAACAAACAAACAGAAGAAGTTTTAATAACAGAATCGGACCAGGGGTTATGCGAGGCTTGGGGTGGCTGATTAAGGGGAGGTTGGAGGCCATCAGGGGGGTTCAGCTCTCGTTCCTGACTATAATTGTCAGAAATTGGTACTGATAAAACCAGCTGCTCCGATATATATCTACTACTACGACGTGTTTCGGACTAAATAAGAACTAAAATGTAAACGATTTTCAATATTTTAGAAAGTTTTATTTAACTTGTTCTGTTATTTCCTTAGTCGTTCAGTGAAAATGCATGGGTCATATTAGGAAAAAAAAAACTATATGGGAGCTATTTTCCTACCAAGCTACCATTTTAAATGTTGATTAGTTAAATCCAATAAAATAATCCAATAAAATAAATAATAGACATGAAATTGTGTATACCTAATACGCAATTAATTATGATAGCTAATTTTCTATTGGTATAACAAAGAGTAGAACAACGGAGAAAACACTTTCTAAACTCCCTCGTAACGTTAAATTCGTAATTTCTACATTTATAAATTCTGGAGTTCGTGGGTCAATTAGGAAAAAATATACCAACATTCTAAAATTAAATCCACTTCTTTAATCCGAAATATGCAAATCACTTTCAGTCAGGTTGTTTTTTGCTGTTGGACGTTTTCGTGTCCCGAATTGGCAATATCGTGACGCTGGCAAATGCGGGTTTACCGGAAAATTGTGATTCAGATGTCTAAGTAATAGTGATTCGACATTTTAAGTCGGTAAGATAGTTTTAGAATAGGATTATTAATATCTAAGATAAATTCGCTTGAAATGTAGGCAGTAGGCAATAGTTACTATTTCAGATATTATTACCACAGACATAATATCTTGTACAAAGCTGCACTTATATAGCACTCTTTCTAGTGCTAGCACTACCTGGTATTAAATCGAACTAAATCAATAGCCTAAGCTGTTTACAAACAGCTTATACAGCCTTAGCCAATTATACCCAAAAAAACCTACAGCACCATCTATTTTTTTAATAATTCAAAAGTCGATATAATAATTAAAATTCGTTAGATCTATTAAACTTTTACATCCGATTCTATAAATTACCTTCGTAGGTTAGAATTAACTTTGTTAGTATATTCATTTCGCATTGTATTTCATAAGCAATCATAGATATGTGTCATACTTTATTAAACTATCAAGGAAGTCCTTTCCATTTCCCTTCTGGGCACGCTCGTTACCAACAAGAAATATTGGCTGCGTCTTATGAAAGAAGTTATGACATATCACTATATATTCATAAAACATTCTTTTGCTATTGTTAAGGACTTACGTTACAATGAATTTTGTATTAAAAACACGGAACACAGAGCTGTGTTCCGGGATTAAAAGTGATCCAATTTTCTATATGTTAATATTGCTTAATGTAGGTACATGAGCTGTTCTCTCTCTAATACTGAGGAAGATTGAAGGCTTTTGAATTAACCATTTAAATCTATTATACTACATATTTAAATTTATTGGCAAACTGCCCAGGAATAATTACCGCGAACCAATTATGATAATGTAATATTTTGCAGAATTACACGTAAATGAATCAATACTTATTCGTTTTTAAAAATACTTCAAAAATTGGTGAAGCGTGCCTAATGTTAGACGAACCAAATATAATAATTAGGATAGTTTCATAATAGTGTAGTTAATGGTTACGTTTAATTTTCTCGAAACATAATACCTACTCATTAAGCCATGTCGGAAGCCTTCGGGTGGCATGAAAATTTCCGACACTTGGGTTGGCCGCTATCTTCTCCAATGCACACTGGAGCTGCGTGGAGTATACTCTAGCCCTCATATCTTCGTCAATTTGATGATAAGCATAACGACATTAATAATGTAACTTTTATTTATTTTCAGATCAAGTTTCCACATCGTTTTGAATGGTAAGTATTTACAAAAACGTTCCTAAAGGGCTCTAAGAGTCCCAAAGCAATTTACATCTATGGTCCCATAAGCAAAGATGTTGTCTCCAGAATTTCTTCATTTATAAATGTGACATGTTGTTGCTTTATTTTGTAAACATTTTCCTTGAGTTATCGAAGGAATGTTTTAATACGTCGCGTTATTTAATATTCCTGCCTGGTATAATATAATGTATAGTGAGAATTTCTTCTAAATTTTAAAAATAATTGCGGCCCTTTATCAGCCGGTCCTATTGAGGTGATACGTAGATACAAAATTTATTATTGAAGGGCTTATAAGCCTTATAAGCTCCGACGCATGACTGGAGTTTACTCCATATGAACTATTATAAAATATATAGATTTATAGTAAATGAGAGTAAATGAACGCATTTTTACATTACTGAAAGCATGCTTGATACATTTATTTATATTAATTTATTTAATTTAACATGACGTTGTCGTCAAATCAGTCGGTATCTAGATTCTTTGTTACGAATTACAAACCTAACGTTAAATCTTAACGTAACGGAGAAAGTTTGATTTTACTCCTCATAAATTTTCATACACCGGGCTTATATTATATGAAAATCGATTCCAAAGGAGTTCAACTCCAATAAATATATTCAGTAAATATATTCTTTCAGCCTAAGATATATTATTATTTGTTCTAAGCTGCCTTTTTAGGGTTCCGTAGACAAATGGCAAAAAACCGAACCTGTCTGTCTGTCTGTCCGTCCGTATGTCACAGCCACTTTTCTCCGAAACTATAAGAACTATACTGTTGAAACTTGGTAAGGAGATGTATTCTGTAAACTGCGTTAAGATTTTTACTCAAAAATAGAAAAAATATCAATAAATTTTGGGGTCCCCATACATAGAACTGAAACTCAAAAAATTTTTTTTCATCAAACCCATACGTGTGGGGTATCTATGGATAGGTCTTTAAAGATGATATTGAGGTTTCTAATTTTTTTTTTTCTAAACTGAATAGTTTGCGCGAGAGACACTTCCAAAGTGGTAAAATGTGTGTGTCCCCCCCTGTAACTTCTAAAATAAGAGAATGATGAAACTAAAAAAAATATATGCAAACTTCCAACGAAAATTGATTTGAACGAGATCTAATAAGTAGTTTTTTTAATACGTCATAAATCGTAAATCGCAAAAAACATCGATCAAAGTTACAACGAACTACAAGAACTTTTATATTATGTTACTTGCTGCTACGGAACCCTTCATGGGTGAGTGCGACTCGCACTTGGCCGCTTTTTTATTCATAAACATTAGTAAATGTTTATTTATTCATAAATACTCGTATAGCTCTCATCCGCCACAATTACTACGAGTTGTGCACAAGTTTCCACGCTATTTGAGCATTATACATCGTCGATAATGCAACTTATCGGATACTTTGTACGACTTGGTATTTTCAAATACCAAGTACATCGTCTTGTCTGTGAATTGGATCAGTACAAAAGTACCATAAAGCGTGGAAAAATGTTTTAAAACTAATGGACAAATAACTCAGTATCACGCCAACCGATTTCGATGATTCTTTTTTTAATCGAAAGCAGGTGCTTGTCATGTGGTTCCACATAAATTTGAACGAGATCTGACAAGTAGTTTTTGAGTAATTTTGAAGTCGGTTATTTTTTGTTAGTAAAATTTTGATTATTACAGAACAGTAAACTTATTACTATGCTGCTCCAATAAAGACTCATGCAGAATATTGAATACTAAGCATCGTTCTTAAAAATATATTTTCTTACTGATCCATTCTTAAGCCTCTCTTAATTTACGCATCCGATCTAAACGGATCTTCGTATCTAATGGATTTTTTTATGCAGTGGGTCACTTCTAGTTATGTTGGCCACTATCTTTTTCCGTGTCTTATCCGTTAAACACAATTATGCCGTCATAGTTGTATTAACAACGCAGAGTATCTTTTACAGTAACTTTATGTGCCATTGCTATTAAAATCATCCTAACAAGTATCTGACCCAGATCTTCAGGATCTTATTCGAATGCACTGGTAAGCCACCTTTGCACAACTCCCAATAGAATCTTTCACAGGCTCCCGAAAGCATTTCAGTTCCTCCTCATAATATACATAAATCCATTACAAGAATTTCATGATTCATTGGGCGGCTGGTGGGTGAATATTAAAGGCAATACTGCCTTGTCTAAAATTAGCCGGCCGTAACTCTGATACTGTTTGTCGAAACGAGCCGACAATGGAACAATCGACGAGTCTACGATTGACGAGTCTGGGTGTGTTCTTAGCGTCTGAGATTGTGAAGTTTACAGTTAGAACAAAGTTTACACCTTTAGAATTGTTCCAACGAGCGTAACGTTTTGTGGAGTACCTTTTTGATGCCTTTTCTTCGTCTTAAGTTTCCAACTCAAGTGCTAATTTATTTAATTTCCGAATTTGTGGTTCAAAACAGTTTAGTTCCTTTGCGTTCTATGAAAAGTAAGATTTTTTAATGTAGACGGTAACATTTGTTTAATATTATGAATTTTTTTATGGAAATAGTCGGCAAACGAGCTGACGATCCACCTGATGGTAAGTGGCTATCGTCGCCCATGGACATCAGCAACACCAAAGGTATCCCTGATGCGTTGCCGGACAAGAGAGAACGAAGAAAAAGAAAAAAAGAACTAGCTCTGGAGCCCCCAGCCGGAACACGATGAGTCGTTTGGCGGCTGACTCATGCTCAAGGGTGGTAGCTGTCCAGGCGAACCCCATGGAGAAATAATAATAGTAATAATGGTATTAATTAACAATTAAAATCAATATACCCATATAATCCCTCGAGGGGCCCTACCACCAGCGGGCCGGATTTAGTCGCCTCTGACGACACCCATCCGGCGTGGGATTGGGGTTAGTATTCTAAGCCGCCCAAATACGGCTAAAGCTGTGTATTTATTTAGAAGACATGAAATAAAAGATGTACAGAATAAATTATATTTTTAATAACCGTTCGATCTTCGTTTGCATCATTAGGAAAAGTATTTCATACTCATTTTATCTCATTAAATGTTTATCAAAGGGTGATGTGAATGGGTTAGTAGTCGAAGGGGAAGAGAATAGTGCTTGCAGAAAAGGGCTTACGTTTTAAATATTTTATAAAGATAAATTTGTATGTACTAATATGTGTATCTTTTATTATTTTTTTATAATAAAAATAATGATTTTTTATTAAAATAATGTTTAGTGTGGTGAAGTAAAAAACAGGAATTAAAGATTTATCATTATCATATTTATCATTACAACAACTTCCAATTTTGTCAAATAAAGTCAGATCTATTAGTCACTAGGGACTCTGTCACTCAATGTCGTGAGTTTTTATCATCATTCATTTGCACTTTCGAAAGTTACTTAACAGTTTTGCCATTGATTGATTGCTATCTCTAGAAAGTATTTACACACTGAAGTTGCTCAAAGCTTAGCAAAAATTTACTATACGCGAAACGCAATTTTCAGTTGGCAGTTGTTTTATTCTGTCGAAATCCACATTCCATCTAGTGTGCCTAGGATTTGTCAACGTCACACTGTACATTTATTTTGCGCCGAGACGAACAATTCCTACTTTATACTCTGCGGGCAGTCTTACTGCATGCGATAAAGCTAAATAAATTAAGCTTAGATGCACACTACAGTTTTTCGCCGCTGACGAGTTGCGGCGAAACGCCGCTGAGGAAATTATCGCAACTCAGTAATGGAATTATAGATTGTGGTACCCTGTGACATAGAGTAAATAATACCTATCCGATATAAATACATAGCGTAGCGATTTCCAGGCAATCCATCAAAGGTATAGAAATACTATTGATATCATGGACATTTAAAGCGTAGCAGCACAGACATGACACACAAGTGTCTGTGGGTAGCAGCGTACACAAAGTTAATACCGACAATAGAACAGCAAAATATTGAATAACTTTCAATCCATACATGAGAATAAAGAATAGAATGAGAAGAAAAGAAGAATAAGGATAGACAGAATATGAGAAAAAAATATCACTGTAAAAGCATAACTTACATGATTGTGACAAATTGTAACTTTTTTGAGAAGTGACAAATTATTACTAATTTAATATATTATTGGCGCATAACGAGTAAGAACAAACTTTTGGGGTGACCAGTTGACCCCTAAATCGTTTTTTTATGACGTGATAAGAAAATTATTTAGTCGCCTGTCTGTGGTAGTGAAGAAGGTGCCTAATTTCCCTGCTAAATCGTACCCTCTTGCCGGAATCGAAATTGTCTTGAAAATTGAGCTCAACAGAAATCTGGTAGCATAAGTAATTGAATACTTTTGAATGCTTTATTAGAATCATTTTATATGAAGAAAATTTTATATGAGAACATTTGTTTATGAAATAAATTGTATATTCATGCTTTCGTGCTTCGTTAGGCCATTTGATGTTCTTTGGGCGGTATAAAAATCTTTCAATTCGGATTCTTTGGATTGGGCCCTAACTCCGGCTACATTCTGCTCCATAACAGCATGGCGAAGTATTCTTCAAATTAATTTAGTAGCTGAGTTCTGACGTAGACCGGTCACAAATTATTCGATTGAATGACATTGAATTACCAACAAGTAAATGGTTCCTAAACAAATATGCTTTGCTTAGTTCAGCCTATATCCCCTTGATTGGTTGCATTCTACATACCAAGACTGCATTCAACTATAGTAAAATCGCCAACTATTTGTATTGATACATGAGCATAGCGTGGTGATCTGAATCGACAATATGTCTGTACGTAAGCGGAATTTAAAAGTAGATGTCTTAGCTTTGAGTGTATTTCTCTTCCTATCTTTTTTCTAGAATATGAAAAACGAAAAAAATCTGTTCTTTTTATATAGATTCTACAGTCATTGTCAGAAAGCATAAATATTCGGAAGTCGTTTCAGAAATGAAGCGTTAAAGATTTAGTAGACAACTAACAAAAATCTCTTAAATGGCAACAATTCACTATGTGAACTTTCTATCTACAGCCTTTATAATTGAAGTTAGTTTCATTACCACAAACCATTTGACCTAATGACATTGTCGCCAAATTTGAAAAAAAAAAATATTAGAGCTATCGAGCCCACTTCATTGTAAGAAAAGACCGTTTTTTAAAGCATGTAACGTTACCGTTTCGTTCAGAGTTAAGGAAGGATATTTCTTTAAAAGACTTGAATTCCAGTAATCTTCCAATACTGCAGCAGAATATAAATTGACAAGTTGATTAATTTCTCTCTCATGGAACGATAAAACGTCTTCCGCTGGAATAAAACTTCCATTCGAGCTAGATACTCTCTAATCCCTAAGTTAAAATAAATAGGGGAATGTCTGGGGATCGTGAACGCAATATCAATGGGAATTTGTTGAACTCGTATTTCTACTACTAAATTATTATATTAAAACGTGAAACAAAAACTGTGAACCCCTTTTTACGTAAACTACGTGGACGGAGGAGTATATGGCACAGTTAAACATTGAATGTAAAAGGAGTGCTAAAGGCTAACATTTTTGTATAATATGCATTAGAAACATATGCCGTATTGGGGCGGCTTAGAATACTAACCCCAATCCCACGCCGGACGACACCCATCCGGCGTCGTAAAAGGTGACTTAATCTGGCCCACTGGTGGTAGGGCCCCTCGAAGGAATGTATGGTAATATTGATTTCAATTCTTAATTAATACCATTATTACTATTATTGTTTCTCCATGGGGTTCGCCTGGATAGCTACCACCCTTGAGCATGAGTCAGCTGCCAAACGACTCGTCGTGTTCCGGCTGGGGGCATGAGAGCCAGTTCTTTCTTTCTTTCTGTTTCTTCTCTCTTTCTTGGCCGGCAACGCATCAGTGATGCCTTTGTGTTGCTGATGTCCATGGGCGACGATAGCCACCAGGTGGATCGTCAGCTCGTTTGCCGGCTATTTCCATAAAAGAAATAATAATAAAATAAACATTACACATACCGTGTAATGTACGGTACATTTGACACATATACAGGCTCAAATTGTCTCTAATCTCTATGCGTATAGGTTACACTCAACAAATATCAATATGAATTGTCATTTTCATTGTCATTGTCAATCTCAATTCGAGTTGAATTTGACACTCACGGTCGAATTTTGACCGCAGAAGGGGTTTCTAGTATAATTTATCTTGTTATCTATATTAGTATGAAACGGTGCCGTCGACTTTATTCTTATCATCTATTCCTATATACTTAAGTCTACTTTTAGTGTAATTTGTTCACATATATATGCACCCAGGTGATTTAAATCTACTGGCCGCAGGTGAATTATATATACGTATATTAAATCGCTTTTTTGGTGCCATTTTTAATGCTTCAACCTTTGTTCTTTAATCTGAGGCTTCATCAATTCTATACGTTGATGAAACTTCTGCTTCAGTACAAAAAATACAAATTACTGTAACTAACTTCCCAGCTTTCATCTTACATAATGGGTAGTTATCGGAAACCCATTCGTCATGGAATCGGAAAATAACTACCCATCTTATTTCACGTTAGCTGAAGATATTACTAGTTCAGGGACTTACAGCGGTCTAACTTCCAAATAACTTTTTATTTATTTGCTTGTATTTTGCTTATTTAAGCGGACTGGGTGATCTTTTTATGTATAGGGCGGAATCAACCATACTAATTACCCTGATATAGTAATTATCCTCTGAATAGTCGATGTACGAAAGATAAATAAACATTGAAAACCAACTACAAATAAAATACAACATTTTTTAATCACTGAATTGAATATGATTTGTTATCTTTTACCGGCAATCTATTGCTCCATTACATACTTTACCTAGGTAATTTTTACTTTACCTAGGTAAAGTTTTGCCAAGGATTATATAGAATAACTGCAGATCCAGCGGCAATGTATAAAGTTAATAGTTTTGTTCAACTTTATCTTATTATCTATATCTACCTATAAAATGACTGAATGAATGAATTTTCGGCGGTTCATAAATCAATGTAGTCATATAGCCGTATTGGGGCGGCCAATGATCTTATATTAAAAGATAAGATCATTGGAGGCGGCTTAGAATATTAACCCCAATACCAGGTCGGACGGGTGTCGTAAGAGGCGACTAAATCCGGCCTGCTGGTGGTAGGGCCCTCGGAGGGATTATATTGGTAATATTGATTTTAATTGTTAATTAACACTATTATTACTATTATTATTTCTCCATGGGGTTTGCCTGGATAGCTACCACCCTTGAGCATGAGTCAGCCGCCAAACGACTCGTCGTGTTCCGGCTGGGGGCTTGAGAGCCAGTTCTTTCTTTCTTTTTCTTCTCTCTTTCTTGGCCGGCAACGCATCAATGATGCCTTTGGTGTTGATGATGTTCATGGGCGACGATAGCCACTTACTTAATCTGCTAGCTATTTCCATAAAAAAAAATATCAATGTGTCAGTAAAACACGAACAGTAATAAATAGAAAATTGGAAAGTTACTTCAATAAGTTCAAAAACTGTGCAATAATTAAATCGGCGGTAAAAATGATGGAATTGGCAGTTTTGCATGTTATGTTAACGACAGACATGAATCGCTGCAAAACCGACTCCACGTAGTCTTGTCTGCCCTACCCCTAGAGTGTAATGAATCCGCGTAGGCGCGGAGGGGCGGCCCGCGAGCTGAGGAACAGTTGGTTTTAACGCTCGCCGCATCAGCTGAGGCTGACCAGCAAGCCGAAGCTGTGGTGATGAGCGTTAAAACCATTTGCGACGATAAGCTCGCGTGGGACCGCCGGAGCCCCGCAGCGCCGAAGCCGTGATAGAAACCATGCTTGCTGCATATTACATACTTGTTTAATTATAATATTTTAATACCCAAGAAGCACGAGAAACTAACAGGAAAATAATTTGTTCCATCCTGTTAATTCTGTGGTGTTGACGAAGTCTAAGATTTTAACAATGTGGGACTAGTGAGACTCAGATGCTAAACAGTGCTAGTATCACGGAACAACTCAACGGGACTAGACCTGCAAAAACAGAATGGCGGGGAGAACGGACCCCTGAGAAACTCTATTTTCTTGATTTTTTAAATTTTACCTAAATATAAACGATGAAGAAAACAGTCTACAATAGAGTTTTTGGGGTTCCGAAGTAAAATCCTTATAGTTTCGTCATGTCCGTCCGTTAATTCCGTCCGTCCGTCTGTCTGGCTACCCAAGCAAAGCGCCGAGACCCTTAATGCTAGAAAGCTGTCATTTGGCATGGATATAAGTATTTATTAAAACTACAGAATCGTATAATAAAATATTGAAAATCTTTTTTTTTTCAGGATACTTCCCCTACAGGTAACGTGAGGATGATTTTTTTGTTCATCGCGTACCCTATAGTGTGGTATCGTTGAAAAAGTCTTTTATGAGTCTTCTAAGACCATTTTTGGAATTAGGGGTCCGTTTGCAAAATATTTGGCTTTAAATTTTGGTTAGAGTCAAGTATCCCCCTCGCCTGCTGGCTAAACAGTTGGAGATAGACAAGTGAAAAAATTCTCAAAAATAGTTTATACGATGCATTTACAAGGAAAACTAGCACGGCTATGTTAGCATAAGTAATTAATTAAAAATAATCGATAAACTCACTACTTCGGAATCCTACATTGCGCGTGGCCTGACACGCACTTATCTGGTTTTTAAAAAACTTGTGAAGTATTCCATTTGAAATAAACAAATATTTTCCAAATCGGTTCATACACGACGGTGTTCTAAGGTAGCAAACATTAAAATTTTAAAATACTGTTTTTGAAATCAATTAAAATAATCACAGCTTATTCCAAATTGAATGTTATTTTAACCAGATCCTGATTTAAAACAATTCGTATTTATTTTTTATTTACAATCAATTTCTTTTGACAATATTCATAGTTATGTAAACTATCCTAAAAATCACAACTACTTACGCCATAAACATACGAATCCATTTTTATGAACAGAAGTTAATCAAAGCTCGAACATTATTGTAACGTCGAACGAATCATTATTATCGATATTACCGAATCGACAATGACGGATGGATGTGTGAACGAGCTGTCAGTTACATAGAGACTTGTAGATGTTCGTGATGATTTACTCAAAAGGTGTAGTAAATCGTCGGTTTACCTTCAGCAATAAACTCGTGCGTGGTAGTAAGAGGGCAATAAAACGTCTAGACCCTAGAGATTGCGCTCATTCCTAGTCAGGCAATAACCATTTAGTTACACGTACCTACCTGTATAATATCACTCACGGTACATGATAATGGACACTTACTCGTATAGATAGTTAATCTTAAATCTAAAACCAACAATAAAAATGTAGTGGGACCGAATTTATGAAATAAATATCTGTATGATATATGAACTGATAGATGCAGACAGAAAAAAGAGAAAGTAATATTTATTTTAAAATCTAAATGTGAAGCAAATCTAGCTACCACTCTCATGTTTCCAGACCCCTCTTTCCCACTGAGCACTCTGGGCACGTGCCCAGGGCCCCGTGATCGATAGGGGCCCCCTAGTCCCTGCCAGATCACTAAATCATAACCAATATTTATTACCGAAAAACTTTTTTAACTCGAATAAATCGAACATAAATTACTGACTACAATACCAATTTCCTTATTAGCTATTGCATAAATCTAGAGGATTGCTTATCTACTGTCTTTGTTATTCTAACAAAATAGTGTTCTGTCAATTTCATAGGGGCCCCATTATCCTAATATGACAAGGGCCTCCAATAGGTTAAAGACGGACTTGCTTGTTTCCGTCAGTCATCAAACTAGTTGTGGTGTTCCGGCTGAAGGCCTGAGAGCATTGATTATTACTAGCATATCGACGCTAGAAAGCAAACACGTAGTAAACCACACATGTCGTAATTTTTTTTTTATTACATCATTAGAATCAGAAAAAAATACGGCGTCGAATGGTCTTTGTC
This sequence comes from Thymelicus acteon, assembly GCA_951805285.1. Taxonomy (NCBI): domain Eukaryota; kingdom Metazoa; phylum Arthropoda; class Insecta; order Lepidoptera; family Hesperiidae; genus Thymelicus; species Thymelicus acteon. The sequence continues at coordinate 7,777,945 of OX638233.1, forward strand.
ACGTATCCATACGACCAAAAATAACGAAAATAGGATTTCAAAAATTGGCATTTTTTTCATTTTTTGGACCAAATAAATGCTATAAGTAACAAAAAATCCTTTATTATTTTTTACATTGTTACTTACAGCAAATTCGATTTCTAGAAAAATTGTACACCTGTTACTTACACGTCAGTAATTTTATCTGAGGTGTGGGTTACTACATTTTTGCAGCTTGTAAATTTTGATAATTTGCATTTACACCATTTAATGGGTGATATTTTCTGAAACAGTGGTGTTAACCACACTTTGCACGATATGTTGTTTTTTGTTGATGTCGTTTGCACTATTTTCAATGTACAAATATAATAGGTTGCTTTCTTTTACTTCACTTCTAAAGATTCTTATGTTCAAACTATCGCGGATTTACTTCCTTTAACTTGAGCCTCCGCTGGAGTTTTTTTGAGACGGAGTATGCTAATGATTAACGGGTGAGTCTTATTAAGATGAACATGGACAAGACGAAAATCATGTTGAATGTCTATATCATACCTGCATCACTTGTTGTTGACGGCGATACTCTCGAAGTCGTAGATGAATATAATTACCTGGGACAAGTGATCCAAATGGTCTAACTTCGCGAAAGAAGTCACTCATAGAATCAAACTCGGATGGGCTGCGTTCGGGAAACTGCGTCATTTTATCTTATCGTCCAAAACACTACCTTAGCGCCTGAAGTCGAAGGTGTTCGAGCAGTGTGTGCTGTCAGTAATGACCTACGGATCCGAGACGTGGTGCTTTACGTAATCGCATCAGAAATGAGGAGATCCGTAGACGAACAAGGATAACCAGCATAGTTCAAAGAATTAGCCGGCTAAGTGGCAATGCGCTGGTCACATAGTGCGAAGGACCGACAACCGTTACGGAAGAAAGGTCCTCGAGTGGAGACCATGTCTTGGACTGACCAGAGGAAGACAGCGGGTATCCAGCTGCATTCGGAAGGCTCAAAACCGGTTAGAGTGGCGCAAATTAGGAGAGGCCTACATACATCCAGGAGTGAACTCGTAAAGGCTGATTGATGGGTTGGAATTTAGTTCTTAAATTACGGAGGAAAATTACTGTTTTTTAAGTAATTAACATTATTTAGTATACTTTTTTTTATAAAAGCTGCTTTTTCTTGAGCAATACTAATATAATAGTATTATCGATTGTTTAAAGATGCCAAAAAAGAGCATTATTTATAAAATAAAAATAATAATTTTAGGTCGTAATTATTACACGAACATTTCTAAAATAAACTCAATTTTATTTTCTTTCATCTTACAACAATTGTTTTTACATATTCAGTTTAATTAATTTACATTTAAGACAATCCACTTTTCAGGATTCGAAATAATAATGCCGGTTAAAACATATTGATAACAGGATATTCATAGGTTTTATACTGTTACGACGTTGTTTTAGGTAATTTTTGTGAAAGTAACGTAGGTTACTACATTTTAGCTTTCCATAAATAGTGCAGTTGACATCCTTCCATACATTTACTCACTTCACTTACTACATTTTAATGGTCTGTAAAAATATTTTCAATTTGTCGTAACCCACAAAATATCGTTTTCAAATAACTTTGGGATAATTGTGATAATGTACATTTGTCTGGAAAAAAATAATAACTATTGTATCCAAAAATGGCAACTCTAGTTCGATAAATATAGAAGTTATGAATTTTTTTCGAGAAATCAAAAAGTTTTTCGGCTCTGGTGAACAATTTGATATTTGTGGGTTACTACGTGTTTGCTTTCTAGCGTCGATATAGAACCGACACCGCGAACACAATCTATGTCCCAATGAATTGGCACCGATCGGCTTCAATTGTCAATGGATTCCTTCGATTTTGAAAGGAGAACGGGGGCTCAATTTTGAAACTAGAACCCACCACACATTTTGTTCCAGATGTCTGTTCTATGACATTATACTTCAATACCTGAGAGCCAGTTTTTCTTTCTTTCTCTCTTCTTTTTCTTTCTTGGCTGATAATACATTGGTGATGCCTTTTGCGTCTTCGTGTCTGCTTATTAGTCAGCTATTTACATAAAAATGGCATCGTATATCAATAAAAGAATTACTTCTACTGAGGTACCTAAATATAGTATTATTATATTTAGATACTGGCAGGGCAACAACCTTCAAGATTCGCTAATATCATATATGAATAACATCGCCAAGGGAAAAGCAATGGCTTCTCATAAATTTTTATTTATTCGATATAAAGGTCAAATCTAAGCGCTATATCGTATCTGGAAAAAAATGTCATGGAGTTTTGCCGCATCGACTAATATTATTTTGCCTCTTTATTTTCGCTATTTACATAGAAACGACCCGTTGAGAAATAGATTGGAATTAGATAAAGCTGCGAAGCTTTTATTCATTATATAACTTGCTTCGTTTGGACTGATTTGATTTAATTTACACATATTTTATTTTATTAATTTTTCAAAGTCAAAGAACGTGATTCAACATAGAACTTTTTACAGATGCTTATTGACATCCAAAAACAAATCTAATACCTAAGTATCAATTAAAATCACGTGCTACTTTTATGTGCATATATTAATATACTGATTTGTTTTTCAATGCTTAGTTACCTATGTGTTGTATTGTTAGGTTTGGTTTGGAGGTGAAATTAAAAAGACTGATTAACAATGTATTACATAAAGTACATGTATTATATTTATTTTATTAAACGTACTTTCTTTCATACTCTTTCTTTATTCACATCTTTCTTCAGTCTCCGCCCCAATCCCGATTTCGGTTCGGGTTCCAATTCCGATTCTAAAATTCTTCGGTTCCGATATCATCACTTCCATTACATCCCTATTTAAGATACAGTGGTAAACAAAATCTTCACGCAAAATCTCTCGTATTAAACCTCAATAAAATTCCGACAATTTGTTTTTAATATTCTTACCCTCATTGAGCTCTCAAAGCATTCATGATTTATACAGTCCTTCATAAATTGCGCTCTCTTGATTGCCTTGTTTTGAGCCCGTTTGAATATGTATAACGACATTGCGTTGCAATAGGGTTGCCAACGATCTAGATTATACGGGACTGTCTTATAATGACAGGTTCATAATTTATGGCATATAATTTAAAGTTCTTTTGATGGTTTGAGATTTGTTTGTACGTTTGTCTAGAGAGTCGAATTTTCATAATTAGATATTCTCACCATCATTTCAGAGTATTAACACGGCTTCCGTGAGTAGCTAAACAGCAGATAAGTATATTTAAGTTAATAAAGTCGATAATTGAATACTTAATAATTTAAGTTGTCGTTAAAAGTTTCTATTTTTTGTGACTGAAAGTTTTGTTAATAGATATTAAGATTATTTTTCAGTTTAAATTACACTTTCTAACTTGTCGAACTCAATGACAAATTGACCGATTCCAACATGAGTTCATTATTTGTGTAAAGATTTCTCATTTGGGTGACTACTTTAAGAAAATAACAAAATAATCAAATAAATATTATTTACGTACGAACCAGCACAATGTTGCTATTTACCTACCATTAATTTATAATAAGTAAAAAATTAAGTGCATTAAAAAAATATACTATTAAATTTAAAAATATTTAAATTAAATTAAAGTATGATGAAGTTGGAAATGATGTTACTCCGATAACATTATTAAATTTAATATTATTATGAAAGCTAATGCTGACTATTTAGTTAACTACAAATAGCCGCCACAAGGCATAAACATTCAACATAAAAATAATTCTTAGTCACTTGCTAAAAACAACTCATACCAAGTAATTAATCTAAATACAAAAATATACATAATTATATAATATAGGTATTATAATGTTATAATCATAATTATAATAATAATACAATATAATTAAATAATAAATATAAAAAAATTCTATTTATTGTATTCTTTATTTATTATTGTGGTCTTAACAAGCGAGCTTTTATTAGAATTATATCCGAGCGAAAGCGTTGTCTCCCCTAATCCTGTGGTAAATTGAAAAATGTGTCAAATAGCTTCCGACGAAATATGAATAAACCCATCCGCCGCTTAAAATGCCGTGTCACATTGTTTTTACGAGTTTCTGAATAAATTTAGAAATGATGTTTTGTTCCTAAAATTATTATTTAACGGTAATGTTTAGTTTATATTACAACGAAACTATTAATTGATGTTTATTTTCCAATTTAAGTATGTTTGTCTGACAAACGAGCTGATAAAATACCATACTCGTAATTACGTTTCAATTAAAACTGACAAAGCAATATAAATATTTACATTAACACGTCGAACAACATAAAAATATATACATACAACAATTTACATTGTTGACATTCAGCAAGGCTATTCTGTTTTCTAACTCGACAGCGGAATCCGCGATGACTTTCAAAATTGAAGTTCGAGTTAGAAACTCACTTCACTTCGCAAGTGCGTACTAGATGATTGAAGAATGACATATCAAGGTCTCGAACTCGAACTTCAATTTTGAAACTCATCGCGGATTCCGCTGTTGAGTTACAAACAGAATAGCCTTGCAGTACTAAAAAGTTGGACACCAAGTGGTGCCAACGCATTCTAGTCGGTTGCAAGCAAGCGAGACAAGTAGTCATTTTTGCCCCGAACCGAAAACCCCGACCGTTCAAGAACACAATATAATAACGCAAATTATTTATTGTGCACAGTTAAAACGTTTTCATTATTTACGTTAGAACTTTATTTGAGTTTATTTAAATTATAATTGGTAAATAACTTATTTTTTCTTACATTTAAAAAATATTTAGTGAAAAATATTTGATACAAAATATTTGATACCGCCATCTTGAACCGAACTTGACCGAATGAAGCGCTGTCACAAAGTATAAAAAAAGGGTTCATGTAATTTTGTACGCGCATGAAAAGTTCTACTTCTTTGACATAATTAAATAAATATTTTATTTAATATCGTGTATCAGTTTTAAATATCTTTCAAAAACTATTTTGTACTAAATAAAAATAAACAAGTACAAACTAGATGGCATTGTACATGAACCTGAATTACGCTGTTGAGACTCTGTGAGATTTGTATAAGCAATAACATTTAATTTTAAAAGAGGTAAAGATGATAGGAAGCTAGGGTCATCTATCCAGTGCTTTCATACCCCCTCCATGGTAGCGCAAACGTTTAACGCAACCTTTTTGCAAGTCGCATAAGAAATATAAATTCAAAAGAAGTATAACTTCAAAAGGTGACACGGATTTTGTTCGAAATAGATCGTCTATATATATTTATAAGTCTATGTTGTAACATTTCACCCAGTAAAACCAAAAGAATCGCTGACCTGTGCAAAAATCAAGCAGGATTCCCGCGACCAACACAAGGAAAAGCACAGAAATTTTTAGTCCAGAAATGGTCTATGTGTGTTTCATCTTAAGGTCGATGCATACCTAACGTGGACGGGACGGGGATGGGACAGGACGTGAAGTTTTGTAAACATCGTTTCATAGAAAATGTAAACGATAACGCATACGCCATGGAGGCACGGACGGGACGGAAACTGAATAATTCAAAATTTACATTTAGTATTATTCAGTGTCATCGACACCATTTCAATGTTTTTCAGGTTTAAATCTAATACTATCATAGATTTCACTGATTGCTGCCTATGTTATTCACGGCGCCGCGGCGTGTCGTTGGCGTTTTTAACATCAGCAAGGCTATTCTGTAAGGATGTTTTTGTAACTCTACAGCGGAATCCGCGATGAGTTTCAAAATTCCTATAATATAAAACTCGACCACTACAGGTGGCGCCGCAGTGAAAAATGCGGCGGTGAGAAAAACTACTTATTCAGGCTAATTTGACATGTTCGGTATTCGTAAGGGATTTATTTGTCTCGATCATCGAATTACGTCATCGTCGAAGCTTGTGTCCAATTGTCAAACGAAAAGTGAGCTTCGATTTCGAGTTCGTATTTTAGAGAATAGCCCTCCAGGACAGTCCTGACCACCGGTGCATCTAACAGTTGAGGTTGTCGGCGTCTAACTTAGCTCCCTAAGCTCCCCATTTGCACCATAATATGTCTTAATTATGGTCAATCAAGTTTTAATAAATAAATAAACATTTAAACAACGCACTCCCGAGTTATAATTCAACCTACGCAGTATTTTAATATGTCTTTTATAACAAATGTTAGAGTTTGTGCGTTTTGCGTAATTCGGAGGTGGTAGAATTGTTATTTACCCCGCCTGGGGCCAGACCACAATTACATCTAAACAACTTGTGCGTGATAATTCGGTTTTCGCAAAAGTCGGGCTCTTTATACCTACTTTTTTACTTCATATAAGAAACCGGACTAACAACCGAACTACTGCAACTAGATAATCTTTTCATAATAACCGACACATAAACAGATGAATAACCAGACGGTTAGTAAGCATTACGTGCCAAGAAGAAAACAGAAGATCCGCTTATTACTAGCTATAAGCCTGTTGAAATAAGTCACGTTTCACCTTACTAACAACAACTATGTGTATTGCATTGATTTCGAAATTGCAGTCAGAAAAATTTTTAAGATGTACCGCTGCGCCACTCGCCGAACTACACGCGACTACAGGGCGCACTGAAATATCAGAGGCGTAGTAAGTACCTACCACTTGCTGCGCCATATTCTGAGTGTGACCCTTTTCCGTCATGTTGGCAGCTGCAACTCCGAACTCAAACAAACTAATTATAATGTATCTTACATTAGAACCCTAACGTTGTTGCTATGCTTATGACGGAATAAATGTTTCTTTCTTTCTTTCTTTTCTTTCTTTCTCTCCGACACTGCTGTTGAAACATGGAAAAATCTTTTACGGTTAAGAAATGAAGCTAGCCATGAGGGTAAAGCCTTCTTAACTTGATTAAGTACCAAAATTAACGATGAATTAGATATTATACGATTTCATGCTAGATTTACATCTAGACAGAATATCGTGGAGAAGCTAGACACGACCTTCAGCAATGAAGACACCGACTAAGAAGAAGCAAAAATATAGGATATTAATTAGATATTACGGAATTACTATATCTACCGCTTCGACATGAGTCCTTGTTTTGTAATGGCTTGGATATTTTTACTAACAATTATTAGTTTTGTCGATGACCTTAGAGGGAGGAGTGAATGGTCAACTGAAGAAGTTAAAAATCCTATCAACTACGCAAAAATGGCTGAAACTATTTGTATGAAATTGTTTGAAATTACTAAGTATCCCAATATTGTTTTATACATTCACTCAGATGAACGACGAAGACCAAACGTCGTAGAATGTATAAGTATTACAAAGTATGCTATTTAAATTGAAATTGAATTCATTAAAGTTCATCAGCAAGAGTAATATAGAATAGTAAACAAGACGTTTCAAAGCTTACTTAACTTATTCATGAGAAGATTGCACTATTCTCCACTAGCGAGAGCGTGTAAGCACAGATAAGATTTGTAAACTGAAGTCGTAAATTTACATTTATTTAAGCGTAAATGTAGCACCAACAAATAAATTTGGTGGGTATGTAAATTTGGTTTTGAATATTTAAGACAGTTAAACCATTAATTAAAATATTCCTTAATTAATTTATGTATTTATTTATTCTAATAATTATAATTAATAATTATCAATTATTGATATCAAAACGATGTAATAAGCTGAGTTCAGAAAACTGAATTGAATCAAGATGCTTAGTTTTTATTGGCTTTGAACAAAGATATAAATCAGCACAGCATATATCAACGTTTGGTAAAGCTGAATAATACGAGGTTTAATTTTAGTATCCGTAAATGTACGTTTTAAATTACGTTTTAAATAAAAATAGATTTAATGCAGAAAATAATGTTAAGATACCTTTGAGCATGACAATAATGCATAATTGTTTATCATTTCAAATACCAGCATTTTCCATTTACATGTATTTTTTAAATTCCAAAACGCCGTCTGTCAGCCTTTTTCGGTCGATTTATTAGCTAATGAGATACTCGAGCTCAATTACGACTTCTCTCCGCTTTTATCATTTATCAGGGTAATGCAGAACGACCATGATTTTTACGACAAGTAATTTGTCGTGGCTTTTAAAATATTTTATTGTAACGTGACTCTACTTGAGTTTTTTAGCCTGATAATTCAAAATTTTACCCAAGAATACAACCGGTTTTATAGAAATGGATAGAGGACCAGTAAACATATTCGAAAAGATGTGGAAATCGTCATCATGTATATACGGCATATTATTCGAAGATTTACCTTAGTTTCTCAACTGAGTGTCCCAGCATGAGAACTGAATTTTGATAAATATGGAACCAGTTTGTAGGTAAGCATCTTAAAAAAATCCCAATCTGTTAAAAAAATAATGATGGAGGTATAAGGTAACAAATCGTCGTTGCGACTTTAAGACCTCTTATGTGTTATGTGCCACTTTCGACAAAATCAGTTGTTTACGTCAAATGATTCTACATTTTGAAGCACTATCGAATTCAAAAACTCTCATGTGTGTACGACGTTTCCATCGTAATTTATTCACCAAATTCAAAATCACCTATGTGCTTGCTAAACAAAACTTTATCGATTTTTATCGATTCCCTCAAAAAGCTGATTTTTTACACATAAGAGGTCTTAAAGTCGCAACGACGAAATATTTAAAATAAGCGCTTTAAAAAAGGTTGGATTGACTTCAAAAATTTGATCGTGAATGTAGGAAATCCAAAATTAGAGACCTACTTACATTTATTTGCGGTTGATGGAGTTTCATTATATTTGCTTTGTTAGCAACCTCAAACACAATTGAAACATACAAAACAAAACTATTATACGAAACAATTAACATCATAAATATTTCTTTGAGTTCATAATATTATTAAGTACTGTTTATTACTAAGACTCATTGTTACAAATGCCACTAACATTTAACTAAAACACTTCATTGTACTTAATAAACATGAAATGAAAGAACCAAACGCAAATTATATGTAATTCAACTATATACAACTGCATCAGAAAGTAACTTAGTTATAAATAAATATGTAAATAAATAACACTACACACTCATAGCCCCACACTAGGATTCCCTGTGTCGTGGGTACCATGGACAACACACTAGACAAGGACATTCACACCCAGACCAAGAACAGAAATTCAACCTCATCATTCTTTCCGCCTCACTGGGAATCGAACCCAGGACCTCGGTGCGGCGATCCGGCATGGTAATCATTGCGCCACACGGGTCGTCAAAGTTCAAAGTCAAAGTTCGATAATAATAATTATTATTAATGTCATAAGTCTAGACAGTTACATCATGTTTTAGAAAATCTTGAATGCGTTTTCTTTCTTTGTTCGTACTTTTATACAGTTTTTAATTATTTTAATAAAATCGTTTTCATTTTCCTTGACTTCGTTTCATTTCAAATCTTGCGTACCTAATCTTACTTAATTTCTTTTGCTAAAACGATCCAGTTGAAACTTTTCGTATAAATACGGTGATATCCCCACCGTGAAAGGACTTCATGAATATTAATTTCAAAAAATATATTTTGGCCTTTGTAAAGATAACAGGACATTAAAATAAAAATACTAGTAAATACTACAACTAAAAATACTAGTAAATACTAGTAAGTAAGTATGAATAACAAGAACAGTAGTGCTTAAAAATAGGTACGGTTTTCACAGAAGGAACGATCATTAAATTACTATACGAATACAAATTTCTTTTTTATACTTATGAATTGGGACAAACAAGCAGACGATCACTCTGATGATTAAAGGTAACCCATGGAAGTCAGTAAGACCCGAAGCCATCACTGCCCAGTCGGCCAAAAAAAGAAACTGCATTATTACTGGTTCTCCGACACTGTGACTGTCACACAAAAACATTTCACGGTCCATTTAAAAAAGGATGAACATAACTCAAATACACATATCATACAAAAATAAATAAATAAATAAATAACGCATCACACTCACAGCCCCACACTAGGATTCCCTGTGTCGTGGGTGCCATGGACAACACACAGAGACGAGAACACTCACACCCAGACCGAGAACAGAAATTCAAACTCATCATTCAAATTTCCGACTCGCTGGGAATCGAACCCAGGACCCTTGGTGCGGCGATCCGGCATGGTAACCGTTGCGCCACACCGGTCGTCAAATCCATTTCAAATCAGTTTTGAAATGGATTTTGGATATTCTGATTGTAAAATATAGTCATACAACGCGCTGAGCATTCTCATTCTCTGTAAAGCGATGTAATATTTGCTGGTTAATATCCGGCTGTGGATGGCAGCTACTGTAAAACTTTGTTATAACAACAATAACGTGACCATATTAATGCAGAGCAAGTATGTAGTTATGCTTCATAAACTGTGGAATGAAAATTCCCACTAAGTGTATTACATTTAATAACCATAGTGTTATGATATTGAGAGTCGACTATTCAATTTATAGTTGAATAGAATGTATCTTTTTAATCAAACTTTATAAAAGCAAGTTTCATTTATAGCCGTTGACTACTTTATAAATCAAACTAGATAGATGAATAAGTTGTTCCATAGGTACTCTGGCTGAAATGAAGGAAGGCTCAACATTTTTAGAAATGAAAGTAACTCAGTAACCCCATACAAAACAAAGGCGTTATGATTAAACCTCTAAAAGTGGATAACTGAAAAGTGATTATTAAGATACTGAGACCAACATACACAGATCATATTGATATAGAAGTTGATGATATAGTTACTTTTTATAGTCTAAAAGGCTGACAAAAACAGATGAGCCATTTTTTATTATGCTGCTCCCTCACCGGGAGCATTCACGTGAATGTAACATTATAGATTCGTCTTTGAGCATTACATTACAATACTACCTCCCTGACTGACGAGCATTCGTGTGTAATGTAACATTATAGATTCGACTCAGAGCATTACATTACAATACTACCTTCCTGACCGACGAGCATTCGTGTGTAATGTAACATTATACGGGAAGCGGAGCGCATTGATGTTACAAGTTGTATCAAGATATTACACATTGTATCATTACAAGGCGCGCATTGTAATGCTCGGTTCTCCTCCTTCACTGACGTATGCGCGTTTTGTATCATTACAAGGTGCGCATTGTAATGCTCGGTTCTCCTCCTTCACTGATGTAATGCTCAAATCTGTAACGTTACATTACACGCGAATGCTCTCGGTGAGGGAGCACCTTTAAGTTTAGTGGTCAATCACTTATGGACATCAGCAACAAGCAATTACAATTACAGTCAATAACAGGTTCTTATGAACCGAACATATAGTCAATTATCTTCCTTCATTGTATACTTCATAATTTATTTACTCTTGTTACAAGTGTGTTACTGTTTATCATATAAAATGACCCATGAATTTTGTAATATATCTGTAAACAGCAAAGTCGAGTTTATGTTTTACCTTATTGATAATAATGTTATAATATGCTGTTCATTTTATCTCAATAAATAAAACAATTTAAACAAGTAATAGTTTAAAAAACTAAATAAACGGTTTTATATTGTCAATGTAGATACTGAAGAAAAAAATTGGGATTGTGCTGTTAACTATTAAGAAGTTCCTTCGGCTGGAGCCAAACCCGGGTGTAGTATCATGTCAACCTTATCACAAAAATACATTGTCATCAGAACTAAATCAGACTGAATTGCTTGACACTTGCTGCTTTTGAAACAATACGCAAAGCAGTACTGATATATCTACCACTTTAGAAATGTAACAAAAATATCAAATTCAGCCCCGTTCTTTATAAATTTTTTGAAGCGGATAAAAATATTTGCTGAGCCATAAGCGTATTTCCATGCTCCGTGCTTGAACTCCGAGCAGGAAGGCTATTCTGTTTTGTAACACGACAGAGGAATCCGCGATGAGTTTCAAAATTGAAGTTCGAGTTCGAGATCTTGATATGTCATTCTCTAATCATCTAGTACGCACTTGCGAAGTGAAGTGAGTCTCGAACTCGAACGTCAAACGACTAAAGATGGCTTCGGTATTATGTCATTCTCTAATCATCTAGTACGCACTTGCGAAGTGAAGTGAGTCAAGTTACAAAACAGAATAGCCTTGCTGATTTTGCAAATCAGATGTCAAATTAATTTTATACAACTGAAGAAACGTTATTTGTAAGCAACGCTAGCTTTATACATCAATCTCAGACATGATATATGTGGTTGCCACGAAGAATAATATATTTTCCGGAAGAAATCAAAGACAATTTATATTTTCCTTGCTATATTTTTTGACAAGGATTTATTGTTTTAAATTGAATTTTATAGCGCAGGTTTTATTTTGAATCCTAGAAGCCTAGAAGGCACAGTTGTCATTCTAACATTACCAAAGTCGATGTATACGTAACGTTGACGGGACGGGGACGGGACGGAATGTGAAGTTTTGGAAACATCGTTTCATAGAAAATGTAAACGATAGCACATACGCCACAGAAGCACGCACAGGGCGAGAACGGGGCACGCACGTATATCTATGTATGTCCCATCCACGTCCCGTCCACGTTACGTATGCATCGACCTTAACTTATGTCACAAGCTTTACATTGGTTATCAACACAGACCTGTGGTTATCAATTTGTAACGACTTAAAATACCCGTTTTATGAAGAAAACCAAATCAAAAATCTGGTTGGTGTACAAATAATATTAAAAGAAAAGCGGCCAAGTGCGAGTCGGACTCGCCCATGAAGGGTTCCGTAGCAGCAAGTAACATAATATAAAAGTTCTTGTAGTTCGTTGTAACTTTGATCGATGTTTTTTGCGGTTTACGATTTATGACGTATTAAAAAAAAAACTATTTACTAGGTCTTGCTTAAACCAATTTTCGGTGGAAGTTTGCATAGTAATGTATATCATATATTTTTTTTAGTTTTATCATTCTCTTATTTTAGAAGTAACAGGGGGGGGACACCCATATTACCACTTTGGAAGTGTCTCTCGCGCAAACTATTCAGTTTAGAAAAAAATGATATTAGAAACCTCAATATCATTTTTGAAGACCTATCCATAGATACCCCACACGGGTTTGATGGAAAAAAAAATTGAGTTTCAGTTCTAAGTATGGGGAACCCCCAAAATTTATTGTTGTTTTTTTTTCTATTTTTGTGTGAAAATCTTAATGCGGTTCACAGAATACATCTACTTACCAAGTTTCAATAGTATAGTTCTTATAGTTTCGGAAAAAAGTGGCTGTGACATACGGACGGACAGACAGACAGACAGGACATGACGAATCCATAAGGGTTCCGTTTTTTGCCATTTGGCTGCGGAACCCTAAAAAAAGGAAACTATTAAAAGAGCTACGACCAAGGGTACGACAAATCATACACCACAGCGAAACCCGACAGAGTAAATTTTTAAGATAGGTACGTGTATCTGTATGTGTGTGTATCTGTTACTTCATGAAGTAATAAAAAGTTATAGCACCTTTTTTGAAAGGAAAATACCCTCACAATTGTTACACAAAGCGACACCAATTTAGTCCTTACATTTAACTGGCGTTTTTCTCGTACACGTTGAAAGTACTAAGTCTTTTTTACAACCACACTTTTATCTGTGGACATAAAAAAAGACTTAGTGCCAACGTAAAGCTATGCACTTAGCGAGAGCACCCAGAAGAAAACAAAGTTTCCAAGTAACAGAGAACTTACAAGTAGATTTTCCGTAAACGTTTCTTATACATATTTCAGAGCAATGAACAGCTCAGCGGTTGTTATGGAGCGGTTACCTAGACGACCGCGTTTAACTTTCCATGATCTTTCGCTTTTTTTATGATATCAAAGTTTCTGCTGTTTATTTATGTGCCAATCACGAACCTAAAAAAAGACGGACGTAACCTCGTCTAATCGAGAGTGAAGCATAGCAATGGCCGACCGCTTACCATGTGTGCGAATCAAAATTCGCGATGGTGTCAATGTCAAAGCAGTATGGTGTCAATGTGTAGGTGTGTGTACTTGTACGAATAGAGAGTTGGAATTACTATGGGTGCTTCACTGATCTTGGGATTACGTCCGTCTTTTTTTTAGGTCCGTGGTGCCAATCAATATAAGTGGAAAGCTCCAGAATTCAAGTGTTTGATGACAGATGAAATAAAATAAAATCACCCGGAAGCGAAGCGTCCTCTTAGAACTTATGTGACCCACCTACGTTTCGCTCTGTTAGCCACGTGTTTTATTTGACGTCAATATACTCCACTTGCCCCAAAGGGAAGTTGGTACACAACTTCCCTATCCTTTCTTACTTTAAACACTTCATTGCTAACTTTTTATCTTCTTCGTTGCAATGAAATTACAAATTGTGCACAGCATTCTCGAGCGCTTTTCGACTTGTAAGTCTTCATTTTCAGTACCTGCAGGAATTAAAACTTTTGCAGAGGTTATTCTGTAAATTTCTCTAATGTATATTTTCCATAGTAATTTTTTATAACCAACAAAGAAGAGATATGATGATCGTAAAGTTATCACCGCCACTCACGGGCAAATCGTGGGTGTAACATAATGGGTATCGCCAACGGTTATGACGAAATATAAAATACATGAAACAGTTGGTTATATGGTTCTCCAATGGAGATAATAAATAATAATAAATAAACGCTTTTACACTTATACCCCCCCAGTAGGTTTTTACCTGTGTTGCGGGTGGCATGGACGACACATATAACACATCACAATAACACCCATGACCCGAGTACAAATATTTAACTGTCACATAAATATTTGTCCCCGCCGGGAATCGAACCCGGGACCCCTTCCTTCAAAGGCAGGGTCGCTACCAACTAGGCTACAGGGTCGTCGGAGATGTAAGGGACTTCCATCTTTTCGCCCTAGCTAACAAGCTCTCCTGTCCTCGATACACCAAGAAGTTTACTAAGTGCAGACCACTCTTCAAAAATTACCTGAAGATGGATCACGTGAAAGTGAATGAATATTCAATCAATCAAATCAATCAATCATAACCCTGATTGACGTCGACTTTACAACTTGTAGCCCCTCGAGGGGTGTCGGTGTGTAACTTTGACCAATGATAGGCCAAAGATATTCATTCCTAACTTCTATAGTCCCCTTACCGTTAGTAAGAATAATAATAACTAGCTCATATTCTTATTAACACCTAATATTAAGAGTACCTATTAACTAAGGTTACGTCCACACAGGCAGGCGGCTTGCTTAGCGCCTAGAGCCTAACTAGTCACCTAGCGAGTAGCTCAGTAAAATGAACGTTCTATATATAGTGTTCGTGACTGGCCGCACTGCGCGCTTGGTGCCTAGCAACTCGCTTAGCGTGTATCCAAGTTAACAAACGTGTTGGTTTTCTGTCACTAGGCGCTAGGCATTTTTGCTTCAAAAATGAGATTGACAGTCGGGTTGTCATGGATATAATATTATTGATGAATGTCAATGGCAAAAACTAAGCTGAAACGAGAAATTGTTGCATTTATTTCATTAATTTTGTAAGATATTTTTGAGAGTGACATTTCGTCAACGTGCCGACAAGCAAAATGACCAAGGCACCTAGCGACCCACCACGCAAACCACCTCTCAGTGCGGCCACCGTGTATCCTAGCAAGTAACCAGAATGCAAACCACTAGGCTCTAGGCGCTAAGCAAGCCGCCGGCCTGTGCGGACGTAGCCTATGTGTTAGAGCGTTGTGGAGGCCTATACGAGGTTTGTCACAGAGGTAGGGGATGATAGTACTGGAAGGTTGTTTGCTAGTGTTATTAATGTCCATGGGCCTGTCAATGATAGGTACTATAATGTAAAAAAGAGGTATTTAAAATATCAATGGGGCCTGTACTATTATGTATTCTGTGCCATGACCTACGTTTGTTTGTTTATTAGCTGTTTACATAAAAAGCACCACCAGCAGAGACGTTTGCTATATCCTTAATAATGGACACTACTTCATAAAATCGGTGTTTCTCTACATTATCTTTTTTTATGGAAATAGCCGGCAAACGAGCTGACGATCCACCTGATGGTAAGTAGCTATCTTCGCCCATGGACATCAGCAACACCAAAGGCATCACTGATGCGTTGCCGGTCAAGAAAGAGAGAAGAAAAAGAAAGAAAGAACTGGCGCTCAAGCCCCCAGTCGGAACTCGATGAGTCGTTTGGCAGCTGACTCATGCTCAAGGGTGGTAGCTCTACATTATCACATTTTAAAACAAACGGAGGTCATAATAATTATGTAATTAAATTGTAAAATAAAATATTTACATAAACTCTCACTGTGTCAGTAGCAGCTGAATAAATAGTCCTTCTGTCTCAATAAAACTTCTTAATCGTGGAAGTGTACACAACTTAAAGCGCAGCTGTAATTATTTTTGCAAGACCTAAATATATTGCAGTTTGCCGCTGGCGGCGCTGTTACAAATTCAATTACGTTGTTAGAAATAAAAGTGTAAACTGTAGGTACCTACTTCATAAAGAATAATACAATTCAAAACAACATTCACAATTTCCTCGGTACTCCTGATGTCCTAGTACAAAGGCCTACACAAGACATAAAGAAATGTAATGTATGTGTTATTAAAGTGTATTAAAGCAAATTATACTCCTCTTCTATTGTCTTTATGAAAATACATAGACAATAGAGGCACCTAACGCAAGACGCGTCCAGATTTTTATTCCAATTACATCTCGCATCTAATAATTCCAAACGAGTAATAAGTTAATAAAATAGTCTGAATCATCTGAACGTAAAAAAATAAATATTCACGTAAAAAAATGCGCAAGAAATTGATACTTATACAAATACATAATTTAATATTTCATTCGGCTGCAATTATATTTTCATGACGTATAAACATTACAGATTTTATTATTCGATAAAAAGATAACATCTCCCATATGTAAATAAAACATTCATAATATTTACATACACAAACAGTTTGCTGCTAAATGGATCGCGTAAATTCTGAACGACTTAACTTATTGATTGAATCCATATTTATCATGCCTTTCCCGAATGCTTCTGTCAGCTTCTGTTTAATACCTGGTAAAATGAGTACTGATTGTTTAATTTGTTAAGGTATATATTAAGTCCATAAGTTATTTAAATACTAGCTGACCCGGCGAACTTTGTACTGCCTCTCTTTCTCCCTCTCCCTCGACAACAGTTATAAAATAAAAGGTTATGTTGTTAAGGTTACATCATAAAAGTTAATAAATGGTCGTTAAGTTTTATTAAATTTGCTAATTTTCCGCACAACTTTCTTAATTTTTCTTTAACTGAACCTTCTCCTGACAATAACAAATACAACAAAAAAGCATTAACTAAAACCGTCCAGCCGTTCACGCATGATGCCGTGACCAAGGGAAAGAGGGATTAATTTATATACTATATATAAATTCATCCTCTGACATTCTTTGGTTTTATGTCACAGTATAAGTAGTTAGGTATTTTCTTGGAAATATTATCATACAGATATCGTATTACAATAATTTTATTAGAATTAACACAATACAACACAAAATAATAGAAGATTGTAGAAATATGAGCCGATAGGTTCACAATGATCCAATTTGTCTGAATATCCTACAGTATAAATAAATTTATCTCTGGATCACTAACGTATGATACATTTACTAACTAAGACGCCTAATATCAAAATAGAAGCAATATACTCGTAATACATAGTAAATGTACCGCCATTGGTGAGTTAG
This sequence comes from Thymelicus acteon, assembly GCA_951805285.1. NCBI lineage: Eukaryota > Metazoa > Arthropoda > Insecta > Lepidoptera > Hesperiidae > Thymelicus > Thymelicus acteon. The sequence goes on from OX638233.1 coordinate 7,795,649, forward strand.
GAAACACTCAGGCTTAGTTTGATACAAAATATTAGATATTATTACGGCACTGCCGTATGTCGTTAAGCTTTGTTGATGTGATTCGGGCTGCCCAATAACTGCAAGTGCAGAGCACTAACTGATCCTTGCTGAATGGGTTGGTAGAAACCCAGAAACAACTTAATTAGGTATATCAAGAGGACCATAATCTACCTTTGTTTCTTTTAAGAAAAATAATAGCAGCTTAGAATACTAACCCCAATCCCACGCCGGATGGGTGTCGTAAGAGGCGACTAAATCCGGCCCGCTGGTGGTAGGGCCCCTCGAGGGATTGTATTGGTAATATTTATTTTAATTATTAATTAATACCATTATTACTATTACTATTTCTCCATGGGGTTCGCCTGGATAGCTACCACCCTTGAGCATGAGTCAGGCGCCAAACGACTCGTCGTGTTCCGGCTGGGAGCTTGAAAGCCAGTTCTTTCTTTCTTTTTCTTCTCTCTTTCCCTGTATATCCCTGCCTAGTACCTCCCAGACTTAGTCACTAATTGGATTGTAACATAGACATGTTTACTACTACTATACTGGCTGTTCTTAACTAAAAGTATGGCATCGCGCGGGAGTTTGACGTCTTTCAGCGCTTTGGTTATACAGCTCACTCTTGTAATTCATAGTAAATGAGTTATGGAGAATTGAGAATCTTAGTGCGCATTTTTTTTCTTTAGGTTGTACCGAACGCAGTGACTTCCTACAGAGAGATCTAGCGCTATAGTGAGATGAGGTGGATAACATGAATTAATGAATGAATGGAGCCCCTAAAAGCCCTAAATCAATTGACACTTTTGAGTTATGTCCTTGTTTATTATACCGGAAAAATAAAAATTATTTGAGGCTTGCTTTCCTTTGTAATAATTAATGGTTCCGTCATACCTAGCTTCTCGCGATTAATCATCTTTTCCATGTTTTTTGTTCTAAGTTTAGATACGCTTTTGTTTTACGATCCAGTTTATCATTCTTTTTTCCGTGTTTTACTTTTTTAATAAATTTTGTTATGGTTTTCATTTTCACAATTTGTTTGCATTTGATAACTAGAACAAACCAAAACGAAATCTTTACCTCAACGAGACAATTTGAAAAAATACTCATATTTTGCAAAAAAAAGTGAAAATAAATCTAGTTAAATCATAACGCCTATAAATTTAGTTTAAAAACATTCTTATACCATTAAACATACATATATTTTGGATACAGCTTTAATTTACCGGATAACAATGCCTGAAATCTCATTAGAGATGAAACAAAAGTTTACTAAGACCCTTGTTCATATTAAATCAACTTATAAATCCTTATCTCTCAGAGAAGCCCTCAAAGGTATATTTAACTTTGATATATTATAATTAGGAAAACGTCTAAGGTATTTATTTAGGCACGCTTAAATTTTATAGCAATCTATAGTAACAACAGCTGTACCCGCGACTTCGTTCGAGCGGGAGCATTTCCCGCGTAAAGCCCGATCGATCCCTTGGGAACTCTAATCACCTAGGGGTGTGAAATATAATTTACGATCTATTCTCATATCTACCAAATATTCAAAAAAAAAATCATAAAAATCGGTCGAGCTGTTTCGGAGGAGTACGATCACAATCACCGGGACACGAGATTTTTTATATTACACTAGTTTCCGCCCGCAGCTTCGCCTTCGATTTCAGTAAATTTACATAAAACCATAATGAATTATACACCTAAACCTTACGCAGGAATCACACCTATCTATTTAATTGGTTAACACCGTAAAAATTCTGTTGGGTAGTTTTTGAGTTTATCGCGTTCATACAGACAGACAGACGCGGCCTGGGGACTTCATTTTATGATATGTATGTACCTATACTACCATTTGGATTTGTTAAAAAATTGTGCATGATAGCTTCATTCACGAGGGAGGTTATTATTATAATTTCTGACATAAAGAAATTGCTTTGTGCATTCGTTTGTTTGCGTGTAACATGTGTGGGTCAAATTTTTCAAGCTGAATTACAACTATTTGCTCTCATCCTACAGAGTTGAAGTTTCACACATTGATTTTGTTCTGAAAACAATGTATTTTTGTAATAACAGCTACCTGCTACTACGTAGACTACGCTTAGTATTGATTCGAGACAAAACAACTCCTCAACGACCAACAACACCAAAACAAATTTTAAAAGCTTGTTTTTAAAAGCATTTTTAAAATACTAATATTTATTTTTACATCCCATACAACAAACAAAAAAATCGCAATATACAAGCTCGTATTGGTCAACAAAACAAAAGAAGAACGACTCCACTTCATTATAGTCTAACCAAGGGACTCATTTATTCAAAAGGCGCTGCCTCAAAGGCGAAAGAGCAACCGGCCCTCAGTCAAAAGCCACAATCGTAATATTTCTTTCGTCCTTCCCAAAAAACCGTTTTAAGCATGACTTTACTGGAGGGCTGTCTGTGTGTTGTTTTTTCATAACGCAGCTTTCATAGTTACATCAATAAATTATCGAGTTAAAAAGCGAGATCGTAAGGGCTTGTTGATGAATGTTCGGATCGTGATTTTTATTCGGATCCGTTGTGGCACATACATACAGTCTTATGGCGTTAAATTATTCCGGAAACTTATTAAAGTACCATATATCTTATTCCAAACCACGGTCTATCTCTGTGGAAAATTTTATGACAATCCGTTTACTAGTTTTATGTGAAAGAGCAACGAACATCCATACAATTTTAACAATTAGGTATAATAATATGATTAGGATTCACACGCATCAGCTGTATATTGTTAATTAATCGTGCAAGTGACATGTACGTTAGAGGTCAATAATGGATTGAAGCCAAATAAAACCGGTAATTTATATTATGTAGATATCAAGAAAATAAAACTAAGGGTAGCGATTAATCGTTAAAGAGTTCATCTGACTAACCTGACCCTCGAGACGCGTTACACACGGACTTTGGGCATAAAGGTTAAAGTTCGCATGGCCGCTTGCGAAACGGTTACGGATTAACAGCCCTAATCTTACCTACTATGCAAAAGGTATAATTAAACTTTAGATTGTATTGTTTACGATGCATTATGAAAGGACCTTTGAATTAACATTTTCAAGAAGAATAATCCTACTTCGCACTATCCTACTGATATAACTAATGTAAATGTTTGTGAAGATGTTTAATTATTTCTATCAACCGTTCTACGAATAAACCCAGGCATATAGTCAGACCATGGCAAGGACACAGGATTTTATTTCAGTTGAAATTACCTCTGGATTGATTTGGATGTTTACATGTTTTTGATATTGTTTTATGAAACAACTTCCGTCGAAACAGTGCTTCACCCAACACTTAAGGCGCGGTATGACTACGATTTAAAAACGTTGATTTCACTCACACAACCGCATATCTGCGCTAATCTAATGTTACATTTACGTGACGCTGAATAGGGTTCAAAATTGCAGAGCATATTTTTGTTAACAATATAACTAGATTGCGAATAAACATTTAATTTGAGTGTTTTCCTTAGATAATGCAGAATACACTCATTAAATTCAATATCTGTCTGGTTAAAGTTTTAATAAAACCATATACGTATTATATTCTCAAAAAAAAATATGTTGTTACCGCTGAAAATACAGATAACGTCGACGATTAAGTTTATTTTTGTATAGCAAATTACGATTTTTTACTGGAAATATTAAACAACTATTTAATATTCTATTCAGTTAACATTTTTCTTTAGACCTTTTTCTATGCTCTGTATTTTTTGCGTGCGATATTTTCATTGGGTTTCCTCGTACTCGAGCACCAAAGAAACCCAGTTTTGTGAATATTGAGATCACACCGCGCCTTAAATCACGCTTTTAGGCAAATTTATTTAACCATATACTATATTAAAAATATATAGAAAAAATGTTACATGTATAAAAAAGGAAAATTTTTACTTTTTTTTATACATACTTACAATATCATCGCTTGTAGGTCTGATTTCTTCCAACGCTGACGTCTGTCGAGTACATTGGCCTGTTTTTGTACATTGTACTATTATAAGTAGTATTATGTCTTCTGTGGTTCCACTAAAAGTTGTGAGCTATGAAGTACCACACTGCAACTTACTTCAGCATAAGACGAACACGAATTCAGGCAAACAGTGCACTCTAATAACAATCAATCCTGGGAGTGGCACACAATTCATAGTGAACTTTAAAAAGGGCTGTCATACTTAAATGTGTGTGATGTTGACCGTTAGGGCGGTTTCTCGTATAGAACCATCATTTATTTGAAAGCGTACTTATATAAAATGTCTGTGTAAGTACCTAACCGATAAAGTTTTCTCACCTGGTCTGATCCTGAGAATAGATCCTTATCATAAAAATGCTCATCGGGACTGAAGTACCGAACTCCGTTAGGTAATAAACAGAAGTAGTTCTAATTCAGTTTGCATGAATTTTAAGTGAAATAAAAGCCTGTACCTCTGTAAGCTCAGGTTCGCCCATGTGTGGAATACTGCTGTCACATTTGGGCCGGTGCCACAAAATGTCACCTTTCAGCCTTCGATTCGATAGAGGCGTGCAATGAGGCTCATTGACGACCAAGACTTGGCGGTAACCAGTCTGCAAAGCCTCGCACACAGGCGCAAAATAGCCAGCCTCTCGGCATTCTACAGGATGCATTTTGGAGAGTGTGCTGGAATTGCACGAACTAATTCCCCCATCCCCGTTCCTCCATCGAACAACCCGTCCTACGGCAAGCATCCATCCACACGTGGTGAATATCCCACCGCTGCGAACGAGGCGATTCGCTTCATCTTTCATAGTGCGTGCCACGAAGGACTGGAATAGCTTGCCTGCGTGGGTGTTTCCGTCCACCAATAATGTAGGTGTCTTCAAGAGAAGAGTGAATAGGCATTTATTAAGATAGTGCGTTCACCATCTTGGACTCCATCGCCACTTACCATCAGATGGGATTGTTGTCAAGCACTAACTTATTTTACTAACCTAACCTAACCTAACGAGAGGTAAGTAGATGGATCACTTGGGAATCCACCTGTGTAAATATCTACATAGGTACTCCTAGGAAAAGAACGCTGCTTCGGAACATACATAGATGAAAAAGATACATTGGCTAAGTTATTTGTCATCCTGTCGTGTATTACCATAAACCCTGGATTAATACATTATAACAAGACTCCTGGGAAATAACGCCTAATACAAATCTGTAAAACCTTTAAAGAATTAAAATCGTACGTCAATGTGAAAGTTTTTACTATTATCACAAAAAACATAATAGTACATAATTTTATTATTATGATAAAACGTTTTCAAATAACTTGGTACTTACTCTGTAAATAGTAGTTTATACAACTAATTATAAAAAAATTGCTGTGCCGCGCGGTTTCATCCGCGTTAATTTGTGGAAAAAACTAACTGCTAAAAATATGATGTTGTACATATAGCGTATAGCCTTCCTCGATAAATGAACTATCAAACACATAAAAGATATTTTTTAATTCGAACCAGTAGTTCCTGAGATCAACCAAACAAACAAACTCTTCAGCTTTATTATATTAGTAATAGATATATTACACTAATTCCTAATGATTCCTAGTCAGTTCCTAGTATGATTACACCGGTATTAGTACGTAAATGTTGATTGTACCAACTTACCAAGTAAGAGATTATAGTTTCTCGTTGATAATATATAAAAAATCATTATGTATAAAATTCAATGAGATCCATATAATATTACTTACTAGCTATGCCCTCAACTTCGTTCGCGTGGGAACATTTCCCCCGTAAATCCCGATCCCTTGGGAACCCTAATCACCTAGCGGTATGAAATATACTTAACTGCCTATTCTCGTATCTACCAATTATATCCCGGATGAAATTTACTTACAGGTAAGTTCTTTCAACCATTAAATTATGCACAAAAAAATTCTGAAAAATCAGCCGAGCCGGCGACCACAAACACCGTTACACGAGATTTTTGTATATATTAGACTAGCTTCTACCCGCGACTTCGTCTGCGTGGACTTCAGAGTTGGTTCCTTAAAGGAATGAAGAGTATGATTAATAAAAGAAATAATACAGAAATTCTATGCTAGTAGCACATATTTACTGTGAACAAAATTTCCATACTTAATTATACCACTTATCTTGTTAGATATTAAAAACAATTAACCATATTACAACTCACTCAATTAGCTGTTTGAAGTTCGGCCATGTTTTAATATTCCGAACATCTGTAATGTCACTGTGACGAAAAACGACAAACTGTTTTTCTATGTCTATAACGCTTCCCGCCCACGTCCGATAATCGGTGACCGCTTTTTTGTAGGAGAAAAATGGAACGTACTGATAGCAATAGTCGGTCAAAAAGTCGGTCAGAAATAATATGGAAGAAAAAATCGGCCCGATTATCGGTCCTACAAAAAGACTGACGTGGGCGGGAAGCGTAAATTGTACCTCTTATCCCTCAGCAACAGGTATATTTCCCGGGATAAAAAGTAGTTTTTGTCAAAAGTTTTCTAATATCGAAATGTCATGAATATTATTATAAAGTCTACAGTGATAAGACATTTGTATGATGTGGTTTGATGTGATCTCGGTTGACTTGTAAAAAGTTTTTGTAAAAGTCAACTTTGAATAAAAATTTCATTGAAGATTAACTTAAAAATTCTAAGTACCAAAAAGCATTATAAGCCACCGGAATGACTAGGTGCCAAGTACTGTGGAGGTGCTACGCGGAAGATACCACACGACCTACTTATTTGCATTATATTATCATAAAATCTGATAACGTTACAGAAATTTACATAAACTCTGCACTTTAATTCAGGCCTGAATTTTATTCACTCGATTTTTTAATTTTATATAAGTTGATTAAAACATAATATTTTATATTCTGTTTTTGTTTTCAAGAAAAGTTTTTTTTTCTTTCATCTGACCTATTAGTTGATTATTGTTTTTTTATGAAAATAGCCGGCAAACCAGCTGACGATCTACCTGGCTTAAGTGGCTTAAGTGGCTATCGTCGCCCATGGACATCAGTAACACCAAAGGCATCACGGATGCGTTGCCGGCTCAGAAAGAGAGAAGAACAAGAAAGAAAGAACTGGCTCTAAAGCCCCCAGCCGGAACACGACGACTCTTTTGGCGGCTAACTCATGCTCAAGGGTAGTAGCTATCTAGGTGAACCCTATGGAGAAATGATAAGAGTGATAATGGTATTAATTTACAATTAAAATCAATATTACCAATTTGTCCGAACTGAAAAAAAGTGCCGTTCTAATTGCGGCTTCCGCTGAGTTCGGTCCTTTTTACTGCTTTATACCGTAGCATAAATCCCCTTTTTTAATATGTACTTTAGAATTAATTATTGTAATATTTCTATTGATCTTTTTTTTGTTAAATTTATTTAAGTACACTCTTTGTTCTGTTCATTTTTTTAACATGTTAACTTTTTGTTTTCCTAATGCTGTCCAGTGAAAAGCCGTGAATAAAGATTTTTCATTTATTCATTTCATTTCAATATAATCCCTCCGGGACCCTACCATCAGCGGGCCGTATTTAGTCGCCTCTTACGACACCCATCTGGCGTGGGATTATGGTTAGTATTCTAAGCCGCCCCAATACGGCTAAAACGTTTAGGTATAGTAATAGCTATCCTAACGTCAGGAATCTGGATCATTAATCCCCAGACAATCTTAATCTCAGCCCAAGATATTGAAAATCACTACATAATTATAACGGAATTACGATCAATGTTAATTAAAATCAAGTTAATAATAAATCTCACAAGATTAATTTATCCTGTTAATGTAATATTATATTCCTCAAATAATGAGGCTTGTAGATGTTTCTCATGAAAAATATATCTAACGGACATTTCTTCAATCTTAATTAACTAAGATTCTTTAACTTACAGAAGTCATTAAAACGAATTATCCTGAGAAATAAATAAGTATTATAGGTCGAAATAAGAGATAAGGACATACACTAAGAATAACATAAATTGGACAAGTGCGAGTGGAGAGGGTTCTGTACGTTGATTATGTATTTACCGTTATTTTTCTATTTTATTTATTTTTGCCATTTTTTTGCAAAACAGTTCTTGTTTAATTTTGACTTCGTTTGAAATGGTTTTTTTTTTTTTAAATTGGGTTGTTTATTTTATACCTTCGTCTTTGAGTCACAAAAAAGTACTTGAGTACCAAATTTCAACTCATTTGGTCCAGTAGTTTCGGAGTAAATTGGCGGTGAACGGCGGTCGCCCAGACGCACTAGTGATCCTATAAGGGTTCCGTTTTTCTTTTTTTCGCACGGAACCCTAATAATAATAGATAGCTTGCATGTTTTTGTCAATAACCTACCTATAGAATAACTAGTCTCCCTCCACTGTGCGATGTCTGGCAAAGTAACCCCTTCTGAATTTGATTTATCTTCATTTTACAATAAAAATGAAAGCAATTTTCTTCATTCTTCTCGATTTCTCTTCTCATAAAATAATACTACAGTCCGCCTTTATGAAGGCAAAATGTTCCGCGGTCCCTTTCAATAGCGCTGTCTTTTGGTTTACTAATAAAGGTTTACCGATTGGAGATAAGGCTGTCTTATCTTGAGCACTTGCAACTCCAAGGGATAATGGATGGATGGATGGCTGGATGGATAGATAGATAGAAATGAATGTTCGGAAACATAATACTTCGAACAAATGTTATTTTCGACCAAATAGTTTTAAAATTAAAATAAGTAGTTTTTAAAAAAATAGTTTTTCGACCAAATGAAATTTCAGAGTAACGGAAAAAATCGAGTAAAATAAGTCAATTAATACAGTGGCAGACATGACTTCGATGAAGTAAAAAAAAAAACAATAATAATTGAAAAGTTTTAGGTGAAATGAAACTCGGTCAAGTATTATTCGAACTTATGATAGGTAACCCGGTTGCATAATTTAAAGTCCCATGTCTAATAGACATAAGTTATTTAATTATAGTAATGAACACCTAGATAAATTAAAATATTTCAAATCTCTGTAATAAAAAAATTAAATCGCAACTGGCTTATTTCAAAGTTTCTCAAATATATGGACATGTATTTAATAAGTGGAAGTGGATATCAGCAGACCATCCGTGATTGTCTATATATTTTGCAAATTTATAAATGAAATGAGATGTCACAATAGTAACAACACGATGAGTTGACATAATTACGTAACGAAGAAGTTAATTCCTCCCCGCAGCTATAACATGCGACTGTTACACAGATCCGAATGATCCGAAGTCACGGACATTTCATGTCAATACAATTAGGTATAATATATACCATACACGTGTTACATCACTATAATAGGTTACTTAAGACAATATTTAAGGCTTCGCTGTGACTCGAAATTACTCTCGTAACGGTTACCATTACAAAGACAAAGAGGTAAACATCGGTTATGTTAAAAATTAACGTGCCCCCACTTATTATTTCTATTTATATGTATAATACAATAATTCTTTAGATAGTTAACACTTTGCTTTTATATGTAAGTCAACTATGGAACATTAAACTATTATGACTGTTAAGCGAGGGTGTGTCGATGAAACTGGTGTCTGTGGACTAGGATAAAATTAGTTTCTATCAGTTGACTCATTTTCTTATTTGCCAAATATTAACTAAAAAATTTTTTTTTATAATTCGATGATCCAAAAAAACCTTTTTAAATACCTGGCCTATTTCGAATTAGCGTTGTCCCCAAAAATTCCACCGAAATAGAATTGAATTCCATAAAGGAAACAAAAGCAATCCAGTCGTAATTGGAAGATTCTCTTGAATATAACAGAGCTTAGGAAAATTTAAGAAACCGAGTTTATTTCCCTGTGGGGGTTGTCGAGTGCCCAAGTCTACTTCAGCTTATTCAATGCGCTTCAAAGCTAAGCTACCTTTGTGAAAGGCCTGACTGATTTGTAAAGCTAAATAGGCTTTTCATTTTTATGATTTCTGTAATAAAGGATATGACAGAAACATTTTGTGTACTTAAAATACATAAGATACCATACAAAAGGGACAATTTAATGTTTAGATAATTAGAATCACAATGAGAGAAAAATAGGCAGTTGTAAGGACTGCAGACAAAAGTGAAAACTCAAAACAATAGAAAAACTGTTCTTTTTTAATTTTTAAAATCAATTATAGTCTGAATTATTTAAATTTCATTATTTGTAAATTTAAATAATGATTATCGAAGACACAGTTAAAACAATGCACAGTATACACAAGATAAAATTATCCAGTAGTCAACATATAATAACTTCACATACTGCTATTATCGCATGTCGGTGACGCGAAGTTACAAGATTTTACCCACCCAAAAAGTCAAACACGCATAAATATGTTACAGTCGAGTATATATTACAATGTATTAGTGTATATTTGCGTATCCATGTACACAGGCCGCTATACTGCGCGTCCCTAGTCTGCTGTAAGCGCAATACGTCACAAGCATGTCGGTGACGCAAACCCATAAGATTCCCCTACCAAAAAGTGCCCAACACGGCTAAAGATGTTTACACTTCAATAATATAATTTGTGCTAAATTAATTAAATTTGACATTGTTAATAATTAAATCATGACCAATATCCGTAACAAATTCAATCTATTATTATAACTTAATTTCTGGAAAATTAGTCTATATTAAACAAGCAAGATTAATGCAGCCTCTCCCTTGCCTCGAGTTGCTATGCCTAACAAGGTGCATGTGTCCATTGTATTTATATAGTACTAGCTATTACCCGCGGCTTCGCCCGCGTGTTCAATGGGAAGTGACAATGAGTTGTTTAACATGCATGACACATTCCTGGTGCAAGAATAAATTTAATAAGTAACAGTTCCAGAATTTAATAAATACTAAGAGGAACCAACTGTAAAACCTATGACCCTCCTCGACCTTCAAACTATAAATATAAAGTTATATCAATATATATATATAACCAACCATGACTACAGTCTCATTCAGTTATTGACGCAGATGTAGCATCAAAAAAATAAAATGTCTCAAAGATAAAAGTCCTTAGCATTAAAATGTCGCTTCCTATTTATTTTTTGTATTCAGATCTTCTGTGAACGTGCCGTTACGTAAATTGTTTTGTTTTTCTTTATCTTTCGGTTTTGCCTGACATAAACCATATTGAAGCGATAAAAACCTAATGTTGTCAGATTTCCGTGTTTTTATAGTTTCGTTCATTTGACGAAAAAGCGCAATTCCTTTGTGTGAACAAGTGAGACGTCATTTGTATATTTATCTCCGTCCATCTTTCACAAATAACTTTTCCTTCGAATACGCTGCTTAAAGTTTTTGTTACATAAATATGTATACCTACTGAAAAGATCATGGATCCCATCATCATTTAAATATGGAAAAATGGGACTAATCTGGAGTCATAATTTGAAGCCCTAAAAACTTCGGTATAGATAATGCTAAATAGAGAGAGCTCTAACTTTCAAAATATTATATGGTCAGCAGAGTCATTGACATTACATAATTTCATTTGTCTAGCTTTTATATGTATTTTAGATTTTATTATTAACTAAAATATGCTGATTTTGCCACTTACTCGCACACTAATATCAAAGCCTCTAAGGTACTTCCTGAAATCCTAGAAAGCAGCTATACCTTTTGGCCAAGATGTGGACTTAAAGATAATAAGGCTGCATAGTCACGCCTTGTAGAGAGAGACAAGTCTTAGCTTGGCTCTCCTTGAGATCTGATAATTTTTTTGTGATTGCTGGCAAACTATTTTGCATAATTGTTTTTGCTGGGATTTTTAAATTTATATAATAAACTAACACAAAAGTTATGTTAGATATACCATATCGAAGCCCATATTTTCATTATTCAACTCACTGCGTCGCATTTTAAATTGGGTCGATATCTCAAAAAGTTTTAAACACGAAAGATATTTATTTATTCATTTATTTTATAAAAATCATACTCACTGTGATAAGCCAACACATTATAATACATCAAAGATACAAAAATATTAATGGCATCGTTAGCACGAAAACGCAAAGAAATAAAAAATGTTACCTAATAGTTTACAATTCTAACGCCCCAACTCAGAGTCACTAATGGTTGCTTAAATCGCTTCTTAGTAGAGAATTTGTATGGCGATTCTTTACTAAGAAGCGATTAAAGTAACCGTTAGTGACTCTGAGTTGGGGCGTAAGTAACTTTGTTTTTCAAATCGAACTTTCATTCAGTCGCATTGTCGGTGGGCCAATATTAATGTGAGTGCCCATTTTCATTTTAAGGCGGCAACGCATCGGTCGCAGGTCATGACGTGGTGATTTTGCTAGGCTATTTATCATAAAATTGTAGCTTGTATGCTTACATAGAAAAGGTTCGCATGCTTGTTTGTTACTTTTACATAAATTAAAAGCAAATTAGGACAGTAATTTCCACGTAATTTCGGTTCAGTGCTAGTTGTGGCAATGATAACCTCATTATCATGTCCCTTATCTTTTTATATTTAATCTTTGAATGTCTGTTACTAATCGTGTAACGTCAAAGATTTGAACGAGTTAAGTCATAATTATTCACAAAATATTTATTTTATTGCGTAACTTTACTACCTTAGTATCCAACTGACAGCTTTTGAGTTTAGCTCTAGTCTACATCATTATTGCAAGCCATAACAGTAACTGTCTGTATTACGGCTCAAGCTTCCACTCACACAAATGACTCACAATATAGGTAGATAGGGTAATATGTAGGGTAACTTTATAAATAAAATAAATAAACGCTTACACACTCATACCCCCGCAGTAGGTTTTTATTTTACCCGTGTCGCAGGTGGCATGGACGATACATGTAACACATCACAATAACACCCACGACCTGAGTACAAATATTTATCTGTCACAGAAATATGTTATCGGCCGGTAATCAAACCTGGGACCCCTCGCTTCGCAGGCAGGGTCGCTACCAACTAGGCTACAGGGTCGTCAATCGTTATATGTTATATCGGAATAAATTAAACAAGTAAGGAAATAATTTATAAACTAATTGTAGGTAGAGTTCGAAGTATCGGCCTCTGGTATCGATACCGAGTACTCGTGAGTACTCGACGAGTATGGTATCGATACCCAAAAAGTATCGGCCCTGAAGTATCGATACTACTCAGTATCGAGTACTTGCGAGCATCACATTAGGAGCTAAAAAAAAGGTCATCGGCAATGAATTTCATAGTTTATATTATCTTCTATTCGATTATTGTATTATTCGATTACTCGATGTATCATTAATTAGTACAAGACAGGCAGTCTTTACTTGGAGCTCGGAGCGGACGCTTGTGTTCCCACAGTGTTGTGCCTACTTACAGTGAATATTAGTGAATACTTATAATATTGATTCATTACAAATAATAATACTTGTGGTTCACTGAACATAAAAATGTAAAATTTCAAGTCCTTAAGATAACAGGCAGTAGGTCATAATAGGCTTGCAAGATTTTACCCACACAGAGTAAGCTAAATAAAACCATTTAATTAAAAGAAGAAGACACCCGTGTTCGATGATCCAATGGCCACTTACCATCAGGTGGATCATCAGCTCTTTATTACAATATTTACTCGAATATATACATAAAAAAGACTGTAATGTTGTATGATTATTCAGGAATTAATATTACAATTTTATTTCAAGTCATCTGTAAAGGAGCTAGTGATCCACAAGACATCCGGTTTACTAAAAAGTATATTACTGAAAATAATCCGCTATTTCCCTTTTCAGGATATTTATAATTTAAGCCTAGTAACTTCTCTGTGGTATAATTAAAGGTAAAATGCCAAAGGTAAACCCTTGGATACTTTAAAAAGAAATTAGCATATAATGAATATTTAAACTGTTGTTTTGCGTTTTACAATTGTACTCATACCTCATTATAGAAGATCCAGCCCCAGATGTACAATACGGCTCTTGAGGGAATTGTAGTACAAAGGGCTAAATATTTCACAAAGGAAGCGTGGCTATGGTTTGCGAAGTGTATGGTTTTAACCTTCTTTTTTATCTCTCTATGTTACTGTTGTCTATTTACCATCTGTTTGTCTGTTCGTTTGTTGGCAAATCTAGACAAATAAATAAAATCGGAGTGTCTGTTTGTAATACTAAAAGAACCGCTTTTTACTAAGTGCATTTGGATGTATGCAGGGTACATACGAGTATACCAAAACAACATTTTTTACAATTTTTGTCTGTCTGTCTGTCTGTTTGTTCCGGCTAATCTCTGTAATGGCTAGACCGATTTTGATGGGACTTTCACTGGCAGATAGCTGATGTAACAAGGAGTAACTTAGGCTACTTTTATTTTAGAAAAAAAAATAGTTCATTAGGCGATACGAAGTTCGCCGGGTCAGCTAGTTACATATAAAAACTCTAGTAACAGCCTTCTTTTTTTTCTACTTCTACTTAGCTTTGGGAAAGCTGTGTTACATATCTTTTTATTAAAAACAGAAGATACAACGTGTAGACAAAAGGCAGATCTTTTAACTTGCATTCATATTGTAAGAACTTACACGCGTAAGCAATATTATTGAACTTAAATAAAATAAAAAAGTATGTTTTACTCCTGTTTATTCTAGTCAACAAGTTAAAATACGTGTAATATAGTGAAAGCTCCAAAAATATGAATTTTTAGGAGCGTAAGACCAAAACGGCCTTATAATTTTTTTTTTTCAAGACAAGAAATCAAGATTAAATTGATAATAACTATTTTAAATAGTACTAAAATTATTTGTGCAGATGCGACTAAAATGGAATAAAATTGCTTTCAGTACAGATTAATGAAAACTCATTCACCTCGTGTTTATTTTCAATATCGGCATAAATTGTATTTTGTAATGCAAATTCTAGTGACCCAATCTCAATAAAATGCAAATGTTTTCAATGTTTTCATAGAGTCGAAATGGTTCATTTATCCATCTATACATACATATGTCGGTGAGGCCACGAATCTCCAGAGAAGGTCCATTGACGGACCTGTTTATTCTACAACGCTTGTCCGATGCAGAGGTTGGCATATAAGAAATGTCATGTGATATTTAGATTAGGGAATTGTCATGAAGATAGAACAGATGATCACGTAGTGTTGAAGTACTTGGAAATATTGATGTGAACGTTAGGAGAATTGGAAATATATCATGGTGCAAAGTAAAAGGAATATTATTGAATAACCAATAGCGTAGAATACCCCTTCTGCCATACATATATTTCTAACTGTTTACACTTAATTTTGAAGAAGTTTTGCAGAAGTTTATTTTAAGACGGTATCAATTTTTCTAGAGATGAATCCCAGAAAAATTTGAAAAAGATGAATCCTTCAGACAAGCTGTTGTGTGCAAAACTTTCGTCAAAATATTTTCGAATTTCGATGCCCATTCAAAAGATCTAAAAATTCTTTAATTTACTCAAGAGTCATTGTGGTGGCAAATGCCGGTAATAAACGAGATAGCGTTATAAACAGGGTTTTACCTTTGAATTTACTATAATTACCTTAATAAAATATCCGTTTTGTACAAAAATGTTTTCCAAACATTTCAGTTAGTCTGCTAACATTTTATTATTATATTATAAGGTACTTTTGATTCCAAAATTTTGTAGTTGGCAGCCATCATGCTCGTAGCTTTTAAAATTTACGACTTCAATGTGATAGTTTCAGAGTGATTGATTTAAGCCATGATAGTAAAATTGGCTAAATCGGATTGATTAGTAATCAAGAATCTTTCTCTCCAGCGAGGAATCCCGGGTTGGATTCTCGATTTTTCCTCACTGTGCAATATAATGTCTTAAGTTATTAGAAATTCAGTAAGAAACGTAAAGTAAAACAAAATCTACACTAAATTTATTATCTATTATATAGAGTATATAGAGTATTATCTGACAAATGTTTAGATCTTACAGGGCTATCTATGAAAAAAAAAATACTTCACAGCCACAATGTATTGCCAAAAGGTATCTCAGGTCGCTAATAGGTTGAAACCAGATTCTATTACAAGTCGGAACGTGATATGATTTTCTATAGATTATATTTCGTCCGCTACAGTACAAAATACACCAACAATAGAGTATATCGTAGGTATAAACGTTTCTTTGTGTCAATCCATTGTTTTAGTTTACAACAGAACTATCCTCGAGCACAAAATATAATAATATACCATTAGACCATTACCCTCAATCATGCATAGACTGCGTAGTCATAGCATGCCACACAGTGTTGCAAAGTCAAACCAAACTTAAACGAAAAAAAAATTGTTTTTTTAGAAAAATTCCAGATACTTGTCACCAATAAACTTGTTTATTGATCGTTACCAAGGTGTGAAAAAAAAGAAGAATCCAATGCGCCCGGTAATGGCCCCTTCACCTTACATGGGAAAATAAGACAGCCATAAAAGTAAATTTATCGTCCGCAGTAAATAAAAAGAAACATATTGCGCCTTCGAGCTGTAAAATATAAGATCCTTGCTCTAGTGACAGAAAGAAGATCAGTCTTAGACATAAATTTACACGTACACGACTGAGGCCGCAAAGTTCATCGCAATTCAGTTTTTGCAATAACATCACGAATAACTTTGTACATAAATACTAGTGACTGTCACTCTATGGTAGAAATTTGATCTTTTGTCAAAGAGTTATTTCATATCGCCACAAGTGAATGTTCTGTTTTCCTTAGATACTAATAGAACCAGAGCCCAGAGCGATCAGACATAACTTACTTTCACATGGATGAAACCTTAACTACTCAGTAGCGTCTAGTGTACTTTGAATATCTTGCGTGTTTGTGAAGCTTGCCCTGTGACACCTGGGCAGGTACCAGGTGAGAAAGGTAACTAAAAATAAGAGTTACTTTACTTAAATTCACATGGCTGATTTTTATATATATTTTTTAGAACATTATTCTAAACTAGTATCATAAAGCGTCAGACACTTTTTATTGACCAGAGGGATTGTAAGACGCTTTAAACGCAAAAAACTAATGAATTTGTTTAGCGCCTGTAGAAAGTGAATAGTAGACAGTGTGCATTATTTAAGTATTTACGCGTAGACCAAGTGATCACTTTAAGCGCTTTCTCACAGGCGCTAAACAATTCGTCAGTTTTTTGCGTTTAAAGCATCTTACAATCCCTCTGGTCAATTAAAAGTGCCTGACCCTTTATGATACTAGTTTAGAATAATGTTCTACAAAATATATATAAAAATGAGCCATGTGAATTTAAGTAAAGTAACTCTTATTTCTAGTTACCTTTCTCACCTGGTACCTGCCCAGCTGTCACAGGGCAAGCTTCACAAACACGCAAGATATTCAAAGTACACTAGACGCTACTGAGTAGTTAAGGTTTCATCCATGTGAAAGTAAGTTATGTCTGATCGCTCTGGGCTCTGGGTCTATAACGCCCCAACTCAGAGACACTAACGGTTACTTTAATCACTCCTTGTGAAGAATCACCATACAAATTCTGTACTAAGGAGCGATTTAATTAACCGTTAGTGGCTCTGAGTTGGGGCGTAAATGAATTTGTCACATAATATTAATATATCTAAAGTTTTCTGCACTTCTTCTCCTTGTAAATTTTAACTATACGAAAACTCACATTATGGGTAATTTGAGCAAAATTAGAAAATGCATGATAATAATTTGCAACAATTCATGTTATGCCGACTCATGCTAATAGAAAATTGATTATAAAATAAAATTGCTATTTGATATAATTGTTTTATTCTCTTTCCAAAGTCATTAAAAAGCATTTGTTAAACTGTCAATCTTATGTCACTCAGGATATGGGTTTCAGCTGAACATATCCAAACATGTTCAATCAATTACTGTCTAACTTTCCAAAAACTCGCCATATAGGGCACACTTAATTGTTTGTATAGCGATATACATAAATAAAAATTATTCGTAAGTTTAAGAGGACATGATATTTGTCACATATGGAAGGGTAGTAGATTACCATTGAACTATTATTACTAACTAAAGAACCTACACCGCGACCCCGATGTTTGGTCAATGAACTGTTGCCCATTGGCTACAGTTTTCAGTGGATTCAGTCGATTTGGAAATAGAAAGAGGGCTCCAGTTTGAAAATAGAACCTCCCGGCGCGACACAATTTTATCGTTCTTATATTTTAACTTCATCGTAATTTATATTTTAATTTTATCGTAAGTAATTATATTTTAGCGATATCTGTTCACTTCTGTTTTTTCTGTCTCTGTCGGTTTCTGTTAGGTACTTTAGTACACTATACTTAAATGTTTATTATAGCGTATTTATGACATATATAAAGTCGTAGAATCCAAAAACTATAGAATCTAAAATGAAATATGAAATATAGAATATAAAATGTAGAATCTAAAAACATACTTTTTTCAGGGTACCTCCCCTTGACTTAAAGCGGCGATGATTTTTTTCTCGTCTATCCCATTGTGTGGAATAACTTTGAGAAGATCTTTGAATAATATAATAAGTCTACGAAGAACATTTTTCTATATGTTTTAGTGCTAATTATGGTTAGAGTCAATGTAACCTGTACTTGGGACTCAACCGATACAGCTGCTCAAGCGAATTTAACTATTATAGAATGAAATATAATGTCATCTAGATCACCCACCAATTTATTTTTGAATGTGAAATCAAATCTGTTCGAAAATGATAAAGCCAAGTGAATGGCAGCTTTGTTCAGATAAAAGGCTATTCAAATTTAGACTCACAAATTACACATTCACAATGGATAGATAAGTTATTTTGCATATTACTTGAAATCTATGACTTCTACGTGGAAGGAAAAAATCTAGTTCTACATTTAAAAAATCTGCATTTGATAATATAATTAAGAATCCATTGCCTATTAATACGTTTAAAAAACCGCCAATCACCTCATCAGCTGATTGACGGCTGAATGACACTTGATTAGCCAGTAGTTTATAGGTATAATTATTGAGGTAATTAACAAATTTTAGGTTTGAAAAACTGACTACAGTTTATACATATATAAAACTAACCGACTGACGATAAACCTGATGGTAAGTGACTTCTATAATGCCATAGTCATCACTGATGCGTTGCCGACCAAGAAAGAAAAGAAAGAAAGTAAGAGTCATAACAGGTATTAAAATGAATAGATATAAATTGACTTTTTAACCGACTTCAAAAAAGGAGGAGGTTCTCAATTCTACTGTATATTTTTTTATGTTCGTTACCTCAGAACTTTGGACTGGGCGAACCGATTTTGATGATTCTTTTTTTAATCGAAAGCTGGTGGCTGTCATGTGGTCCCATATAAATTTTATTGAGATCTGACAATGGCATCCATGACAAAACCATATAAGTCTTATATATATAAGTCGACAAATGGACGAATAACTCAATATCACGCCAACCGATTTAGATGATTCTTTTTTAATCGAAAGCAGGTGCTTGTCACGTAATCCCACATAAATTTGAACGAGATCTGACAAGTAGTTTTAGAGTAACTTTGAAGTCGGTTATTTTTTGTTAGTAAAATTTAGATTATTGATTGAATGACTTCAACGTAACTGATATTGTTATAAGATAACACAGGAATTAAACTTAAATAACAACATTACCTAGAATAGAAGCAGTTTTTGCCCACTGGCAAAAGGTAAACTTAATGGTCAAATAAAAATATTGTAATACTCATTATGTCTATTGAGGATTTACTTTAATCCGTATTAGAGTATATCTAGTTCTACGACTGACGTAGCAGATAGGTATAGAGTTACAATCATACCGAGACTTACAATATTAACTATCTATTTGAAATCTCGTAAACGAATCCAACAAAAAGTTATGAATAAATTCGATTATTTTTCCGACCCAAATATCGACCAATAGAATTGCACCATTCGACGTCACGTGGTACAACCTACATGGTATTATACTGATAATTTTTTGAAAATTTTCTCTGGTAGTTGCTATATATAAAAAACAAAACATGATCCAGTCAAATTAACCACACGTCAAACTGACAGGTTGAATTCAATTGTGAAAATTGGAAAAATAATCCCCCGAATACCACACGAGCTTCAAAATTATCTGGCATTTCCCTCAAGGTTCCCTGCAAACAAATAAAATCGTCAAGTTTTTCAGGAAAAATCACGAGCGCTTCGCGCTCGTGATTTTTTAACCTGAAAAACTTGACTCCTTCATTTGTTTGCAACGAACCTATCGGGAAATACCCGATAATTTTGAAGCTCTTGTGGTATTATAAGTGAATATTCGTTTTTTTTTTACACAAATAAGTTAATGTTTGACCACAATCCCGCCTGATGGTAAGTGGAGATGTGGTCCAAGATGGTGAACACATTAAATTAATAAAATATTCACTCTTTTCTTGAAGACCTCCACGTCATAGGCAGGCGGGAATGCTGACACAGGCAAGTTATTCCAGTCCTTCGCGGTGCGTATAACGCATGACGAGGCAAACCGCGTCGTTCGTTCCGGCGGGATGTTTACGACAAAAAGATGGATACCCGCCATGCGTCGTTTCGTTCGATAATTAAACAGAGTTGGGGTAATTATTTCAAACAATTCCTGTGCACACTCTCCGAAATGTAGAAAACTGAGAGGCTGGCTACTCTGCGCCTGTGCTCGAGGCTTTGCAGATTGGTCTCAACCAAATCTGGGTCATCAATAAGCCTCTTCACACGCCTCTCCATCGAGTCCAAGGCAGAAAGGTGATTGTAATAATTTATATAGATTACCACCCTGTATGTAGATTAATGATAGCCTTGAACACATTTTTACATAAGATATTTGATAAAAAAACTATTTTTATCCGGTAAGCAGATGGGAGCAAAAACGCCTCTAATACGGCTCCTGTACCTACTATATTATTATAATACTAATACTACTAATATGTTTTTGTGTTTTTGAATACTGACGTCACCATGACCTCTCAACATCGTAAATAACGATATTAATTTCTTCGCTGTAAAAATGTCATAAGCATGCTCCCACTGCCCTGGCGCCATCTCAGCTTACTAGCTATAAATTAACAAGTTTTTCAAGTTTCCGTTGCTGTATATTATAGTTTATACTAGCTATTATACTACCTGACCGGGCAAACGTTGTTCTGCCAAAAATTTTTTAGGGGTAGGGGGATGAAAATTAGATGTTTTCCGATTCTCAACCCTAGCCGATATGCACGCAAAGATTCACGAAAATCGGTCGAGCCGTTTCGGAGGAGTTCAACTTCTAACACCGTGACTCGAGAATTTTGTATATAAGATTTTACAACGTGATATATTTTATTTAAGTACATAGACAAACATATTAAACAAAAATAATCAAATTAATAATATAATATTATAAAAAAAATTGTGTAATTTTTATTCATTTAATACGTAACATAAAGTCAACCTATTTATTTTATGTAAGTTCTAAATAAAACTATTAAATAAGTCAAGTGGCATATCAAAGGTTAAAATAAAATCTTATGTCCACCGTCCATATGTTTCTAGTCTGAGCAACTGAGCCTTGGAAAAAGCACGGAACAAATAGTTATATGAACTTACAGAAAAAAAAAATTGTCCATGGATTCGCCTGGATAGCTACTAGGGATTGCAATCCGGAAAACCGGATCCGGTAATCCGGTCGAATTTATCGGATCCGGCGACCGGATCCGGTCACGCAAATTTTTGACAAAATAACCATCCTGTTGCTAGCGTAGATGCTTTAAATGCCTGGTATAGATGTTGTAATTAATCTAGTATTGCATTCCGGTATTCCTAACGTCTAATAAGGATGTTGTGTACAACACGAATTACCGAATGGGTAAATTGTAAGTTATAAAAGTGTGAAATTATGTTGTCGTTAAAATTACTTCTTGTTTATAATTTGTAATATTTGCCCTTAACGGATGTAGCTGTAAGCTGTAGGTGTATTTCAATTGATGCGCGATAACACTACAACAGAAAAACCCCTTAAACATAATAATATTTTTATAAAGAAGTGTAGTAGTATACATGTACACTTGTTATTGGCTCTCTTCTTAAAGAAAATAAATAGAAACAAATACAGCAATTAATACATGCGTATTTTTTAGAAGATAAGTTGTATTGAAAATCTGTTTTACTTCTAACTAAAATTACAGTTTTCGGACTATTTACATCCAGATGCAGGTATAATATAGGGTGGTGCAAGAGTCATCATCACCCTATCTATCTAAATATCAGTTTTGCTGTGTCATTTGTGTAGAAAACAAATACAAAATACACGTCAATAAGACATGAATCGCTATACTCCTCAAAAACGCGGAGTAATCATAATAATTTCTCGTTTTTTCGTCATTTGCACTAGCCGGCAAGATCGTCCGTTTTAACCACTTTAGACATATTTTGGGTTCTTGGTGGGGTTTTTTGAAGTCACAAGTTTATGTCAACAAGCCTCAGATTCTCGAAGCCCTCAAAGTGAATATCCGTCATAAATGCGGAAACCTTTCGCCAAAAGTTCTGGCAGGAGTGATGGCAAATGCCATAAATCGGGACCATACAGGCCGTATTCTGGCGGCAGCCACTTGGCTGATATTATTTTTCTAGTTAATGAAAACAAATATTTAGACATCAAATAAACACTATCTAATAGCAAAACTAAAGTTTTTCATTTATTAAAAAAATACAGTCAAAGAACATCGGGTGGCAACTTTTCCGCCACCCTATACCTAATTATGATAATCTAGCTGAACCGTACCCACTTCGCTGGGCGTCAAACATTTTTACTTCTGAATAAGTAAATAAAATATATTATTAATCACAGTAAAATATAGCCTATATCACTACCACTATCTTTTTATTGGTGCAATACTTTTTGAAACTGCTCCTATAGTTTTTGAGTATATCTAATAAAGAAAATAAATAAAATATCAAAATTTTCCTCTTCATAATATTAAGATCATTAGGTGCTACGGCTTTATTATGGCTCGCATTTGCGTTCTTTTATAATCCAAAAAAAGACACCAAAAACAGTTACCTCAAAAACAGTCTATATTGGAACGAGAAGGAAAAATTCTGATCACGTGATCAATCCAGTCGGATCCGGCCGGATCCGGCCGGATTGGTGAAAATCCGGTAAAATCCGGCCGGATTGAAAATGACACCGGATTGCAATCCCTAATAGCTACCACTCTTGAGCATGTCAGCCGCGAAACGACTCGTCGTGTTCCGGCTAGGGGCTTGAGAGCCAGTTCTTTCTTTCTTTCTTTTTCTTCTCTCTTTCTTGGCCGGCAACGCATTAGTGATGCCTTTAGTATTGCTGATGTTCATGGGCGACGATAACTTCTTACCATCAGGTGGATCGTCAGCTCGTTTGCCGGCTATTTCCATAAAAAAAACTTGAGAGGTGTCAAGGGACACCCGGATGGAACGAAGTTCCTTGCAGTCAGTACTAGCAAGTTGCTACTAGCTGAACAAAGCCGATGAGAAATTTAATACCCCAGATTTGTTTTGGCACACTCGCTTGCATGTTTTTGCTATCCTAGTACTTACTGCAAGAAACGAAAATATCTGGCTTGCTTTCTATAAGAGAGAGAGAGATAGACAGAGAAACATGCGCACGCCACACGACATGTAACGACGCCGTACGAGTTGTAACGACTAACGACTAACGACGGCAAAAAGTGTCGTTACAACTTTTCGTTACCAAATTTTCCGC
Source organism: Thymelicus acteon (assembly GCA_951805285.1). Taxonomy (NCBI): domain Eukaryota; kingdom Metazoa; phylum Arthropoda; class Insecta; order Lepidoptera; family Hesperiidae; genus Thymelicus; species Thymelicus acteon. The sequence continues at coordinate 7,819,364 of OX638233.1, forward strand.
CTAGCCCCCTTTCGCAACGCGCGATAAGGAACTTCGTTCCAAAAATCTACGAAAACCCATTGAATTTTAAAATGTGTAGGTACAGCAAACGGAAGACTGTTCACTCCATTCATGCAGAGTACATTATGGAACCCTAATCCCATACATGTTAGTCATGAAACCTAACCAAATCCGATTTACACTGACAGTGTCTTTTCTTTATTTTTCTCTTTCGTCTACTCTTACAATAGAGAATGTGAAATGAGTAATGTGAATAAGAAGAATGTCTAGACGAGAAGATTAATGAATAGGCCGTGAGATAATTATTAAAACTGCATCGCAGCACATTCAGGAAAATCTTGCAACCTTAGATAACGTGTCTCAAAACACTTGAAAGCAGTTATTCACTGACGAGAGTCACTCGTTTTGTAACTGCTTCTAATGGAAATGACGTTGCATAACTTTAAATGAAGCAAGAAGTGTTTTAGAGGCGCCTGCTACAAAATTTCATCATGCTGCCTTGTTAAGGTCTATTCAAAATATATACACTTATCTTGTAACAAAAAGAGGAAGTTCCGATTTACATTTTAAGACATAATTTTACTACGATATTAATGTTTGTTTGCTGGTGTTTTTAAATGTCTCATTTGAGTACATCTAATTGCCTAACTCTTGGGTTTTTGTCAGTTTTTGAACATTAAACTCAATATCCAATTTTAATATTATAAATGTGAAAGGATGAATGGATCTATGGTTGTATGTTGCTCTCTGAAGCAAAAACTACAGAACGAATTTTGAGGAATTTTTGCACACAAATAGCCCATGATCTGAAATAACTTAGGGTTGGTTTTTTGTCGGGAGAAACGGGCAAAGCCACGAGCGGAGCACTAGTTTCACTTTTATATAATAGAACCGAGACAATGCCTCTAAATGCATCGATAACGAGTAACCGCCCTCGCTTTGCTTCGGTTTTCTTATTTTTTACACCTTGGGTTACATTATTGGATTTTTATTAAGGATCCCTAATTTTTTTTAAATATAATATAGCCTATGTTACTCGGGGATAATGTAGCTTCCCAACAGTGAAAGCATTTTTCAAATCGGTTCAGTAGTTTCGGAGCCTATTCAATGCAAACAAAAAATCAAATCTTTCCTCTTTATATATTAGTATAGATATTCAATGTTCACGTGCGTCATTCTATACTTAGTTCCAATCAACGTGCCAGTTATTATTTAGCACATAGTAATGCCTCATTATAGATTCTATACGCCTTCATTTTGATCATAAATTTAGTACAACATACGTCATACTCAAGTAGGTCAGACCCGCCCTTATTGTTGATGTTTACAAGTACTATTTATAAATAATATAAATAAACTAATAATAACTTTACTATTTACAGTTCGCTAAGTGATCAGACTTTTTTCAATTTTTATGAATACTAGTGCTCTGTCCGCGGCGTTTCTTGCTTTTTTTTATGGAAAAAGCCGGCAAACGAACTGACGATCCACCTGATGTTAAGTGGCTATCGTCGACCATGGACATCAGCAACACCAAAGACGTCATTGATGCGTTGCCGGCCAAGAAAGAGAGAAGAAAAAGAAAGAAAGAAGTGGCTCTCAAGCCTCCAGCCGCAACACGATGAGTCGTTTGGCGGCTGAAGGGTGCTCATGCTCAAGGGTGGTAACTATCCAGGCGAACCCCATGTAGAAATAATAATAGTAATAATGGTATTAATTAATACCTGAGAATCGCGGCGGCGGCGGTACTTTTGAGTTCGAACGTGAATCCACGTTCCCGGTAATCGACGAGTTAATTAACAATTAAAATCAATATTACCAATATAATCCCTCGAGGGGCCCTACCACCAGCGGGCCGGATTTAGCCGCCTCTTACGACACCCATCTGGCGTGGCATTGGGGTTACTATTCTAAGCCGCCCCAACACGGCTAAAACTTTTCTAGGATCATCTTATCTATATTACACGGACAATATGCATATGTTGCAGAAGGGGTATTGGTTACGGTATTGGTTATTCAATAATATTCTTTTTACTTTGCACCATGATATATTTCAGTTCTCTTAACGTTCACATCAATATTCCAAATTAATTCAACACTACGTGATCAATCATCATATGTTCTCTATTACTGACAATTCCTTAATCTAAATCTTCATGACATTTCTTATATGCCAGCCTCTGCATCAGACAAGCGTTGCAGAATAAAGAGTTCCGTCCCTGGACCTTCGCAAGAGATTCATGGCCTTGCCGACACATACAAAACTTTAGTACAATTATTAAAGGTGTAACGAAGAATTAAACTTATTTTCACATTTATAAATATTCGTAATCCTGTCGTACTAATCTAACGATACAATACAATACAATATCTTTGTTTGCATGAACATGGGTAATCTACGTAAAAGATTAGGTTAGATTTTTAGGTTCGCCAAGTTCCGCCTGTTGAGGTATGCAAATATTATCTATACTAATATATAAAGAGGAAAGATTTGATTTTTTGTTTGCATTGAATAGGCTTCGAAACTACTGAACCGATTTGAAAAATTCTTTCACTGTTGGGAATCTACACTATTCCCGAGTAACATAGGCTATATTATATTTTCAAAAAAATTACGGATCCTTAATAAAACTCCAATAATGTAACCCAAGGTGTATAAAAATAGGAAAACCGAAGCAAAGCGAGGGCGGTTACTCGTTATAAATAATTAAATTTATCATTACAATTTCATTACAATTACATCATTATAATTAGAATCTTATCATAAAGTTTATTGTTTTTAAACTGTTCTAAGTTGTTCTAAACTAAAGTTTGTATAGATTAAGGCAAAAACTCTACTAAACGGATTTTCATGAAATTAAGTACACATGCCATGATTTTAAATAGGACATAAGGTACTTTGCTTATAGTACTTATTGTTCCGGAAAACGCAGACAAAGCCGCAGACAGAGCGCTAGTTCTCGCTTTTCGCGATTAGTTTTCGCTTTTCGCGATTAGTTTTCACTTTTCGCGATTAGTTTTCACTTTTCGCGATTAATTTTCGCTTTTCGCGATTAGTTTTCACTTTTCGCGATTAGTTTTCGCTTTTCGCGATTAGTTTTCGCTTTTCGCAATTAGTTTTCGCGGTTAGTCTGTCTTTTTTACTTTCAATTTGTTATTACTTTTATAACTTCATTGTCAAACAGTCACGTAGATAATATGCGAAGTCGGGACGGATGGTTAGAAATATTTATAATTGTTTATTTATAACTTGGCTACAGATATTTTTAAAACCTAAAGGGTTGACGAAACAGACGCTAAGTGCTTACTGTCGCGTTTGGAAATAAATTATAAAACCTTAGCAGTAATAAAAATTTTACTGTAGTCTAGCCTTTCAGCTTTTGAAGTCATAACCATGGTTTAATGCATTAAAACATAACAATAGGTTTCATATCTGAAAGTAGATATTAAATAAAATCTTATTCAATATATCTCTCAGGTTATTATCATAATAAAATGGGCAAAAACTGTTATTATTGTTGAACATTAAGTTGAGCAGTTGCTGTTCCAGGAACTATAGAGCTAGAATTATGGAAATATTATAAATATATACCCCGTGTGGTGTCCGGGTTCACTTTGTAGAATAGCACCACTCCCGTTCTTCCTGGGATGTCGTAAAAGGCGACTATTAGGACAAATCCAGGAAGATGGGCAGCAGCATCTTCCTGTGCGTGACGAATACTAGTCAGGTCACCTGCGGTCACCTGACCAACACACACTAGCCAAGCGTGGTGACTACCGGCTAAAACCCCCGCATGCAAGTCACGAACAAGCCTCGGCCCCCAGTCCCCGGCAGCCCCGCTATTCCTAGTTACGGTAGCGGCTATGGTAACGGCGGGGCAGGGGGTGCTAAGAATCGCCGGCAGAGATCGGGCTACCAATCCAAACGACGACTTCTGCACCTGGCAACATACAACACCAGGACACTGAGGACCGACGACAAGGTAAAAGAGCTGGAAGAAGAGATAGACAAGTTAAACTGGAGTATTGTGGGTTTATCTGAAGTCCGAAGACAGGGGGAGGACACGATAATACTCAAATCCGGAAACTTGTTCTATCACCGGGAGGGCGAACATCTGTCCCAAGGTGGTGTCGGGTTTCTCGTTCACAAGTCCCTCGTCAACAACATTGTGCAAGTCGGGAGCGTGTCGGCCAGGGTAGCGTACCTTACACTCAGAATATCCAAACGGTATTCGTTGAAGGTTGTACAGGTATATGCGCCGACTTCGACACATCCCGACGAAGAGGTTGAGGTTATGTATGAGGACATAAGTAGAGCCATACATACCTCTAAAGCTCACTTCAATGTTGTGATGGGGGACTTCAACGCGAAGCTGGGCACGCAAAGCGGCGCCGAGAGGAAAGTGGGTCCCTACGGAATTGGACGACGGAACCACCGAGGACACTTGCTGGCCAACTTTTTGGAGAAGGAAGATCTCTTCATGATGAACTCCTTCTTCAGAAAGAAGCCACAACGCAAGTGGACTTGGATAAGTCCTGATGGTTCCACGAAAAGCGAGATAGACTTCATTCTGGCAGACAAACGGCACATATTTAATGATGTCTCTGTGATCAGCAGGTTCAAAACCGGAAGCGATCACCGTCTTGTGAGAGGCACATTAAATATCGACCTGAAGCTGGAACGGTCACGCCTGATGAAGTCTACGCTTCGCCCAACATCCGTCCAAATCCAGGGATCCGAGAACTTTCAACTTGAGCTGAAAAACCGTTTTGCGTGCCTAGAATCGTGCACGTCAGTGGACGAGTTTAACACCAGGATGGTAACAACTGTCCACGAGGTAGGGTCGAAGTATTTCAAGACCCACCCTAGTGGTAGATCTCAGCTTCTCTCAGAACAAACTCTCGGTCTTATGAGGGATCGACGAGAACTATGTGTGCAGTCTCCAACCTCCATGAGGGAATACCGACGGCTCAATGAGCAGATCTCCAAGTGCAGGCGACGCGATTTGCGAAAACACAACGCAAATCGTGTAAAAAACACAATTGAGCGAAACCAGGTCTCCAAAGTGTTCGCCAGAGATCTGTCTATTGGGCAAAGTCAGCTTACGAGGTTGAAGACCGAGTCCGGCACCATGGTTTCGTCGAAACCGGAAGTTCTGAGAGAGACTGAGAGATACTACGGACGGTTGTATGCCTCCTCTCAAGCTCCACCTCCTAGCGAGGAGAGCGATAAGAGAGCTAAACTGACCCGACACTACACAGAGGATATCCCGGACGTCAGCCTGTATGAGATTAGAGAGGCTCTCAAACAGCTTAAAAACAACAAGGCACCGGGAGATGACGGAATCACAACCGAGCTTCTAAGAGCTGGAGGAAAACCCCTTCTAGTGGCGCTCCAAAAACTGTTCGATTCCGTCATTAACACTGGAACTACCCCGGAAGCGTGGGGCAGAAGTGTGGTGACGCTGTTCTTCAAGAAGGGTGATAAAGCCCTTTTGAAGAACTACAGGCCCATCGCACTTCTGAGCCACGTTTATAAGCTGTTTTCGAGGGTGCTCACAAATCGCATTGCACGCAGGCTTGACGACTTCCAGCCTCCCGAACAAGCAGGATTCCGAAAAGGCTACAGCACCATAGACCATATACACACACTGCGGCAGATTATACAAAAGACCGAGGAGTATAATCTGCCATTGTGTGTTGCCTATGTGGACTATGAGAAAGCCTTTGATTCTATCGAGACCTGGGCGGTACTAAATTCTCTCCAGCGGTGCCGGATCGACTACCGGTATATCGAGGTGTTGAAGTGTTTGTACTCATCAGCCACCATGTCCGTCAGAGTACACGACACAGCAACGAACCCCATCCAACTGCAGAGAGGTGTCAGGCAAGGGGATGTCATATCCCCAAAACTGTTCACCGCTGCGTTGGAAGACGTGTTCAAGCTGATGGAGTGGAAACGACGCGGCATTAACATCAATGGCGAATACATCACACACCTGCGATATGCCGATGATATAGTCATCCTGGCGGGTTCCCTGGAAGAACTTGGTACAATGCTCGGGGACTTGAACAGCGCCTCAAAACAGGTGGGTCTTAAGATGAACATGGACAAGACGAAAATCATGTCAAATGTCCATGTCACACCCGTACCGGTTGTGGTTGACGGCGCTGCTCTTGAAGTTGTAGACGAATACAATTACCTGGGACAAGTGATCCAGATGGGTAAGTCCAACTTCGAGAAAGAAGTCACTCGTAGAATCCAACTCGGATGGGCTGCGTTCGGGAAACTGCGTCATATCTTGTCGTCCAAAACACTACCTCAGTGCCTGAATTCGAAGGTGTTCGAGCAGTGTGTGTTGCCAGTGATGACATACGGATCCGAGACGTGGTGCTTTACTATTGGCCTGATCCACAAGCTCAGCGTTGCGCAGCGGGCTATGGAGAGGGCTATGCTCGGTATTTCTCTACGTGATCGCATCAGAAATGAGGAGATCCGTAGACGAACAAGGGTAACCGACATAGCTCAAAGAATTAGCCGGCTGAAGTGGCAATGGGCTGGCCACATAGTTCGAAGGACCGATAACCGTTGGGGAAGAAAGGTCCTCGAATGGCGCCCACGTCTCGGAAAAAAGGAGCATAGGACGCCCCCCGACCAGGTGGACTGACGACCTGAAGAAGACAGCGGGCATCCGCTGGATTCAGAAGGCTCAGGACCGGTCAGAGTGGCGCAAGTAAGGGGAGGCCTATGTCCAGCAGTGGACCTCTAAGGGCTGATGGATGGATGGATGGATATAAATATTGTAGAGTAGCGATATGTCGATTGTACAGCGTGTCCGATATCAAGTAAGCTTTTGCCAATGGATTCTTCATCTCATCCACACTCACCTCACAAAGTGTCCTATCCCTTTCCCCTCCCAGATTGGATCGGCATAATTTCATTGTTCGAGCTGGCATGGTTCGAGCTGAGGGGTTGAGAACCAGTTCTTCATTTCTTTTTCCAGTTCTTCATTTCTTTTTCCAGTTCTTCATTTCTTTTTCCAGTTCTTCATTTCTTTTTCTTTTCTCTTTCTTGCCGGCAACGTATCAAGTGATGCATTTGGTGTCGCTAATGTCGATGGGCGACGATAGCCAGTTACTACTATCAGGTCAACTAATTTGTCAGCTATTTCGATAAAAAATATATCTTTTGACTTTATAATTCCTTTTAGTGTCCCAAAAATCTTTGAAACAAAAAGTTGACTGAAAATTAAATCTTTTCATTAAGATGTGCTCATATAAAACATTTACGTGGGTGTACCTACAAGAATAAAATTAAAAAAAAATCCTCTTTTCATTTACATTTCAGCGAGCAAACGCATATGAATCTCATTTTTGTTTGCCCAACAATGAAAATTTAGGGCAAATAGAATTACATTTAAATTGGGTTAAAAGTAATTGTAAATTGCATTGTGGCCCGACTCTTAACATTCGCCATTTTGTACCATTGTTATTATTTACTGAACGTTTTATCCTCAAAATAGCATAAACATTTACTTTGCTTATTTACTGAAATGTGTAATTAAAATGTTTTACCTTTTAAACATATTCAGTTTACGTGTAATCACACAAGACGTAATCTATACATCTATATAAAATTCTCGTGTCACGGTGTTAGAAGTTGAACTCCTCCGAAACGGCTAGACCGATTTTCGTGAATCTTTGCGTGCATATCGGTTAGGGTGGAGAATCGGACAACATCTATTTTTCATCTCCCTAAATGTTAAGGGTGGTCCACCCCTAAATTTTTGGTAGAACAACGTTTGCCGAGTCAGCTAGTACATCTATACAAATAAATAAAATTGGAGTTTCTGTTTGTAATATTAAAATAACCGCTTTTTACTAAGCGCATTTGGATGTATACACGGTACATATATAACCAAAACAACATTTTTTACAATTTTTGTCTCTCTGTCTGTCTGCCTGTCTGTCTGCCTGTCTGTCTGCCTGTTTATTCCGGCTAATCTCTGAAATGGCTGGACCGATTTTGACGGGACTTTCACTGGCAGATAGCTGATGTAACAAGGAGTAACTTAGGCTACTTTTATTTTAGACAATAATACTTTGTTAGACGATACGAAGTTCGCCGGGTCAGCTAGTAGTACATAAATGAATAAATAAAATATCATAATAATAAATTAAATTACTTTTTTTATTTAAAAACTAGTAGAATACCCGGCGTGTTCCACTACGCTATAGTTTTGCTGATGACAATTTGGTTAGTCTTTTGCGACACGAAATTCAAAAATCCCTCACTTCACTCTATTAACAATGAATTAATATTTCATGTTCGGAGGTCCTGAGTTCATATCCGGTACCTTTAGACCGCTACACACACTCATAACACGCATTAATTAATTATTATATAATTATAGGTTTTCTCATAGTCATAGCCCATATAAATGTATGCTTGAAAAATATGGTATGCAGTCGCTTAAAACCACACGCATTCAGTTCCACCTGGAACTTTTAAAAAGCAATTATTGCAGACTGCACTCTTGGAGTAGTCTGCAATAATAGTAAATTAAATTATATAAAATCAAACTTTTCTTTCGTATAAAATTAATCAAATACATAATTTTGTTAGTATTTACTATAGCCTCAACCTTCCTAATATTTTATTATTTCAATTTCTTTTAATAACTTTAGCCACCCACTTTCAATATTTGTTTCTATACCTACTTACTGGTTATTTGTGGTTAATGGTGCTGGTTAGCGACTTACTAAAATTATATAATGTATTGTACTATTGTAAACCTTGTCGTGTACTGTTTGTTGACACTAATAAATTGAAAAAAAAAAACACTACACACTCATAGCCCTATCCTATGTGGTATATCCTAGTGTGGACTAGGATTCCTTGTGTCGTGGGTGCCATGGACAACACACAAAGACAAAAACACACACCCAGACCAAGAACAAAAATTTTAATTAATCATTCAAATTTTTGCCTCGCTGGGAATCGAACTTGGTCCAGCATGGTAACCGTTACGGCACCTGGGTCGTGAAACCTTTACTACATACACACACATGCTTATCACATGCTTTTTATAGAACAAAAATCGTCCCAAAAATGTGTTATGTCCACAAACCCCAGTTGAGCTGCAGAATTCATTTCGTTATAAGGATATAAGGCTACTTATTATAATAAAATTTTATAGTTAGTAGGTACTATTGCGTAATATAATATTTTATACTTTTCCCAAAGCCTGAGGCAAAGGCTTTTCAATAAGGTCGCTATTTGTATACCATAGGTAAACCATTGACTTTGTAATTATTAGGGGCTTGTTTCACAATCTTCAAGTAAGTCCGAAGTAAGCTATTCGTTGGTTAAGTTGACATTTCGTGTATGTAAAATGACACTTTAACGTCACTTTAACCGGCGAATAGCTTATTCAGGACTCTACTTGAAGATTGTGAAACAAGCCCTAGGTGTATTATAATCTGACTTGTAACACAGGTACTCTAACCTACATCAGGCACCAGGCTCTCACATAGCACGATCAGTAGAAGTACAGACAGAAGTATTTATATTGTAACGTCGTATTTATGTGTAACTCTATGTACTGTATTGTATCGAACTGTGAGAGCAAATAAAATTGTTTGTTTGTTTGTTTTAATCTTTGTAATCACTAGGTGTATAAATAAAGTATTTTTATTTGTGGGTATCTAGTGAAACGACCTTCACAATAAAGTCCTGAATATTGTTCACTACCTAATTAATTCACTTGTTAACCTAGTTCGCTCTCAGTAGAATACTAAAATAAGCACAGAAGTTTCCTTTACGACCAATAAAATATATATAATAAAATATATAAAACCCCAGCCCAAAAATGGGCTCTATTTTCATGGGGTCATTTTTATTTCAATAAACACGTCCACTCGAGCAGAAAATAATGTAGGTTAATGTTCTATTACGATGTATTTACTCAATAATGTATGGGAAAACGTTTTAGTAACCGTTTTCTAGCAACGCTTGCATAAATATTTGACGGTTTGACGGATGCTATTGTCATTATGGGTGTGTAATATGGGGTCAATGGGGTCAAGTAACAAGGGGTCAATTGTGTAACAATTATCTTTCGCATAATCCTATATTTTGGAACATACGGTTGCCAGAAAGGAATATCTTGAAAGAATTGGAATATCAAAAAAAAAAAAAGATATTAACGCTGTACATTCGAAGCCCCACATACAAATTCCCTGTATCGTGGGTGCCATTGACATCACACAAAGACACACACACACCCAGACTGAGAACAGAAATTCAAATTCATTATTCCAATTCCGCCTCGCTGGGAATCAAACACAGGACCCTTGGCACGACACTGGCACATATTTATACATAATTTAACATTTTCGAGAAGGAAATATGCCATAGAAACGTGCTTAAATATGCATATAAACGAAACATAAAAAATATAAAAAATATGCATATAAAATTGTTCATGCTGTGGCACCCTATAATCATGGGTACACTTATTTTAAGATCAATTAGCAATTGTACTTATAACTTGATTCCTGTGTTATCTGTATTGGGTGTCCTTTAAATAAATAAATAAACGCAGTATGTTACCGGTAAACCGGTATTAAAATGCGGTGATACTTTCGGTCTCCGTAATGTTGATGTACAGGGGGACCAAATTCGATGAGCCAACACATACGCTCATTTGTTGGCTATTGATAGAAAACCGTACGTTTACTATGTATTACGTATGTATTCTTATTTTATCTACAGGTTAACGTATTCATTTGATACACCAAAATAACCATTTTAAGTTGACGGAAGAAAAAAGTGTTTCTGTCTTAGATTATAATTTAATAAATTTTTAAACAATAAAAATCTATAAATAAATAGTTTACTGGAACCTTATTGAATGACATTACAAATATACAGTAAATATAACCTGCCATTGTGCAGTTTTCATAAATAAATTTTATTATAGTTAAAATAAAAAACACAATTTTAACGCATGTAATTCAGCAAACCGTGGCGGTCGCTTTTATTCAACATCGCATAATGTGGACTTTGGTTTTATAACATCCTGTAACATCGCATCTCATAACTTAGTTGAAACAAGCAATTTCATTTAGTATTTTGTGAGTACGTGCCTAGTATGCACAGTGAAAGAGGAAATAGGACGATATGTTGCTTGCATTAAGGATATGAGTTCTAATATTTAAATATCCTATTTATTTCAAGCGTATTAGGTCATTTTTATCAGCAGCGGAGATATTCAAATCATCTAATCAGCCTGTACGCTAGTAATAATATAAGATTTTAAAGTTTCATCGTGATTTTAGATTTATGCTAGGATTTCGCGGAAGGATTATAATAGTATGTAAGTTTTTTTTAAGGCAAACGAGCTGACGATCCACCTGATGGTAAGTGAATATCGTCGCCCATGAACATCAGCAACACCAAAGGCGTCACTGATGCATTGCCAGCCAAGAAAGAGAGAAGAAAAAGAAAGAAAGAACTGGCTCTCAAGCTCCCAGCAGGAACACGACGAGTCGTTTGGCGGCTAACTCATGCTCAAGGGTGGTAGCTATCCAGGCGAACCATGGAGAAATAATAATAGTATTAATTAAAAATTAAAATCAATATTAACGATACAATTCCTCCGAGGGCCCTACCACCAGCGGGCCGGATTAAGTTGCCTTTTACGACACCCATCCGGCGTGGGATTGGGGTTAGTATTCTAAAGCCGCCCCAATACGGATATGATATGTTAGTAATATAAAAAAATATTACTATCAATATAAATTTGATTAGTCATCTATACAAATATTATAAAGAGGAAAGATTTGATTATTTGTTTGCATTGAATAGGCTCCGAAACTACTGAACCGATTTGAAAAATTCCTTAACTGTTGGGAAGTTACACTATCCCCGGGTAACATAGGCTATTATTATATTTTCAAAAAGTTAGGAATCCTTAATAAAACTCCAATAATGTAACCCAAGGTGTAAAAAAATAAGAAAATCGAAGCAAAGCGAGGGCGGTTTATACTCGTTAATAATATTTTTTATTAACAATAATTACTTGAGGTATTATTACCACCCTGTAGCTTGGGTCAGCTGCCAAACGCCTCCTGTGTTGGCTGGGGATTTGAGAGCCACTTATTTCTTTCTTCTCTCTTCTTTCCTGACTGGCAATGCATCGATGATGCTCTTACGCCCCAACTCAGAGTCACTAACGGTTACTTAAATCGCTCCTTAGTACAGAATTTGTATGGTGATTCCTTACTAAGGAGTGATTTAAGTAAGCGTTAGTGACTCTGAGTTGGGGCATTTGTGTTACTAATGTCCATTAGCGACGGAAACCATTTAACGCTAGCTGTTTTCATTTATTCGTTTATCGGCTTACATAAAAAACATTATCAGACGAAGTAAAAGTCTTGCGCCCCAACTCAGAGTCACTAATGTTTACTTAAATTGCTCCTAAGTAGATTCTTTGCTAAGGAGCTATTAAAGTAACCGTTAGTGACTCTGAGTTGGGGTATTAGAGTATTTTATCTAACCAGATGATAGGAATAAGATTTTATTTGCAGCGATTGATAAACAAGATAGATAAACGAGTGTTTTTAAATTGCTTCTATCCATTTGAAATACAGATACTGTCTCTTTTAGAATACAGGTTATTTATCTTGAAATGTAAATAGAAAATGTTCCTATTTTCTAGAAATAGGTTCAGCACTTATCCAATTTGCCGCCATTCCCGCAGTCTGAGGCAATCTTGCGCGGCAATTTAAGTGATTATATTAAGGATACCTGTTGAGCTTGGTCGCTTGTACAATTTCACCTATTTTCTATGCAGTTATAATGTTTCAGATGTGAATAAAATAACTTGACTGCAATGAGAGGTTAGCTACTTTATTCCATAATGTAGCATGGTTTTAACTCAGTGATGGACCTCTGCAGCTCCTGTGCCTTGAAGAGACTCTTTCTCTGATGGCTGTGGAAACCTAGAGTATATTCCACCACGCTGCTCCAGCTCTAGCTGGTAGAGGGAGTAGAGGTTCACTCAAGTGTCGAAACTTATTTTTGCCATCCAAATTCCTCCAACATGACTTAAAGACTGCTGTCTAACAATAATATGCGGGGCCGACGACTTTCCATTCCGTACAAAAACTTGCCAAAGAGGGTGGAGATTGTGGACCTTAACATAACCTTAAAATTTAAAGTTTTAACTAAAAACGAAAACAGGCTGGATACATTCGCTGCACGTAATTATTTTATTTTTCGCAGTTCCGTGCTGACCAATTTTTATCCAGCTACGGACATCTTGCAAGTTAAGGTGTGTTCTTGACTTCAATAAAAAGTTTTAAATTCGATTAAGTATATTATATTTCATTTAATGTTTGTTACCACAGAACTCCGTCATTTATGAACCAATTTAGAAAATTCTTTTACTTAAGATATATTATACTTATCAAAATTCAGTTCTGATGAGGAGTGGAGAGAACACTTCAAATATTACAAGTATACAAAATATCTATAATCTATACTATATAATAATATATAAAGAGGAAAGATTTGATTTTTTGTTTGCATTGAATAGGCTCCGAAACTACTGAACCGATTTGAAAAATTCTTTCACTGTTAGGAAGCTACACTATCCCCGAATAACATAGGCTATATTATATTTTCAAAAAAATTATGGATCCTTAATAAAACTCCAATAATGTAACCCAAGGTGTAAAAAAAAAAGAAAACCGAAGCAAAGCGAGGGCGGTTACTCGTCTATAATAAAACTGAAATACGTTCAAACATTTATTTATTTATTTATGTTTAGAAGAAGTTAGACGCTGCAATTGAATTCTTCCAGAATCTAAAAGTCTTCCTGAGTCTAAAGAGCAGATTAAAGATCCTTAACACTTTTGCACGGGCACTGAAAGGATTTAAAGTGGCTGGCACAGAGCCCAGCAAAATCCGGAATGAAAACTATCGCTATTTCCTCGTCTATTTGTCTGCTATGTGCCTTACAAGCCGGTAGGTTGGTTGGTATTTAATCATAAAATATATATAAAGGTATATTGGTTGGTGAATAATAAAATGTATGTAAAATGAAGTTTTTATGAGTATATCTCATAAAAACTTAACATTTTTACCAAACTTTCGTAAGATTTTTATTAGCTTTAGCTTGTTACTAAAGTAAGATTCTGACAAGTTAATAGTTAAAAAAAACTATATACACGATTTAGAAGTGACAATGTAGATACTAAAGAAAAAAATGGGACTGTACTATTAACCATCAAGGAGTTCCCTCAGCTGGAGCCAAACCTGTGTGTAGTGTCAGATCACGCTTATCACTAAAATGCATTGTCATCAGAACTAAAGCAATATGTAAAACAGCTCCTTAGGATAAATGGAAGTAGGTCTAATTAATACATATGCTTGCAAGATTTAATCTAAACAAACAAACAGGGCAAGCTAAATAAAACTGTTTAATAAAATACCTTCATTAGTTACTAAATCAGGCCACGCTTCCACAGAAGCGAAGAAAGAATATTCCACAATACAATTCATTTTAAAACGCTCGAAACTTTGCATTTCCGTTAGAATTTTAGCTGTATTGGGGCGGCTTAAGCCCAATGCATACATAACGGGTTTTTATCCGTACGGGACGGGACATGAAGTTTTGGAAACATCGTTTCATAGCAAATGTATACGATAGTGCATACGAAGCGGAATCTCGTACAGAACGTGGCCCATACGGGACGGGAGAAACATCGTCGGCGACGTATGCATTGGGCTTTAGAATACTAACCGCACTCCCACGCCAGATGGGTGTCGTAAGAGGCGACTAAATCCGGCCCGCTAGTGGTAGGGCCTCTCGGAGGGATTATATTGGTAATATTGATTTTAATTGTTAATTAGTACCATTATTACTATTATTTCTCCATGGGGTTCGCCTGGATAGCTTGGATAGCCCTTGAGCATGAATCGGCCGCCAAACGATTCGTCGTGTTTTGGCTGAGGGCTTGAGAGCCAGTTCTTTCTTTCTTTTTTTTCTCTCTTTCTTGGCCCGCAAGGCATCAGTGTTTCTTGTGTTCAGTGTGCCTTCGGTGTTGATGATGTCCATGGGCGACGATAGCCACTTACCATCAGGTGGATCGTCAGCTAGTTTGCTGGCTATTTCTATAAAAAAAAAAAAAAAAAAAAAAAAAGTAAGCAGCACTTTTCTGGTAAAATACTTGGCTTTTTATTATTGAGTCAATCTACTTTTCTAGTGTTGTAGTCCCTTATATACGAAGGATGACATTTAATACGGATCTTGGCATTTCAACTTTTCAAATGACTAACTCGCTATTATGTAGACTAGTTACAATGAAAATGTAGCATTAATTCAACTCGAGCCTGAATTCCACAAAATACGTTGGTAAATCTACTTAACGTTGAAAACCCCATTTATAAATTTACCACACGTGCGTTTTATGGACCTATTTAACTATAAGTAGTTTTAAGACTCTCACAAAGCTTTTAGTACTTGGCATACAATTTTGTCATTAATTATGAAATACCAGGAAGTAGAGTACTTATAACAAAGTATACCAACTGTTACATTATCAAGCAAGTATAGCTGTGTTTAGAATTTATGACTGGGTAATACTTTACTCGTAATTTATTTATGTACTTATTACACTTTATTGCCCACTAACCTTAACTGTACAATGAAAAGAGGAAGAAGATTAACTTATATTAGAAGTTACTTAATTCCAGAAAGAATTATATACATGAATGTGTAATATAAGCAAATCAAGCAAGTAGAATGTGTACTTTCATCTGTATTGTTTCATAATCTAAGTAATAAAAAATTATTATAATTATCGATATAACTCTATAACCAGGAAATAGAGCACTTCTAACAAAATATACCCACTGTTACATAATCAAGCAGAGCTGTGTTTTGAATTTATAGCTGGGTAATACTATACTCGTAATTTAATTATTTAGGTATGTATTGAACACTTTATTGCACACCAACCTTAACTGTACAATGAAAAGGGAAAAAAGAGTAACTTATATTAGAAGTTACTTAATTCCAGAATGAATTAAATATAAGAATGTGTACTTTCACCTGTTTTGTTTCATAATCTAAGCAATAATAAATGACTATAATCATCGATATAACTTAGCAAATGATGTCAAATTCTTACGGAATATTCCATTGCAAATATGAAAAGCACAATGAAAAATTACCTAAAAGAAAAGCGCCCAAGGGAGTAACCCACAATCGAGTTTTGTATAGAAAAGTTTGAAGAAAAGCTTTATATCAGTTGGAGGGATTGTGCAAAGTAACGACTTAGGTCGTACTCGTATTCACGTCGCTAACAAATATTCGTCGCATATAATGAAACAGAATACTGAAGTTTTTAGTATATTGTGGGAGAATAAGTTCTAGCTTTTACCCGCGGGTTTGCTCACGGATTTAGGTATGGATAAAAGGTTTTTTTTGCCCTTATACAGATAAGGGTACTTTTTATAATATTATGTATGTGTTTCAAGTTCATGGGATTTTATTAGTTAAGGCGTGACATACAAAAAAAAACTTACTTTTGCATTTATAATATTTTGATATTAAAATCCATGAAAATCCGTTCAGTAGTTTTTGCGTGATAGACTAACAAACATCCATATAAACTTTTACATTTACTATGTAAGTAGGAATGTGTTATAATATAAGTTTTTATTGCTTCCTCATTTTAGTCCCAAACACAATTAAATATTAGCCTGTGAAAGGGCTTAACATATTATTTACCGTACCGTTACACCTTTGTTTTAGATACTTTGCTTAAGAGGAGGCCGTGATGGGAATTTATGCTGAAAGTGGGCGTGGCCACTATCTTTTGTCCTCGATGTTCTTCTTTCCGTCATGTCACTCACTTCACAAGCACAGCACAGAAAAACTACGGAGTAGTACTTATTCATTATTTTTTTTTTTGCATCTAAAATTTATAAAACAATTATTTTTTAACAAAAAATTGAACCAACGAAAAAAAAAGAAAATGAAAAATAAAATAAATCATTTAGTATTTTAATTTAAGATCCTAAATTATTAACAGTAAATAAATAATTATGAGGCGGTGCCAAACAGATGAAAAAACAAACAATTGCGGATCAAGGATAGTACAGTAATGTCTTCTAACTTCTTGTATAAAATTTGTCAGACAGCTATACCTACTGAGCCTGCGCTCGGAAGCGAACAACATAAGCGCCAAACTATTTTTTTATTTGGTTTTTAAAACTACTTTATGGATTTTCACAAAAATATATGTGAATTTACATTATTTACATCATATTATAATAAATTTTAATTTCAAATGTCAAGGGAAAACAATAATTATTAATAATTTCTGTTTTTCTTTTTCTCCTCCATTTCTTGGCCGGCAACGCATCAGTGATGCCTTTGGTGTTGCTGATGTACATGGGCAACGATAGTTACTTACTATCAGGTGAATTGTCAGCTCGTTTGCCGGCTATTTCCATAAAATAAAAAAAATCGTCATTTAAATTCTTTCATTGAATAGTAGCATTTGTAAGTTAACCATTTAAGTAACTCTATTTTAAATTTAGTGAAAGTTAAGATTTTTATGTTTTCAAGGATTTTATTATATATCGTTTTCGAAGTCTGATTTTTTGAACGTATCCTTCCGATCGAGAAGAAGGTACCATGGTACACATAGTCGATTAGGGTATCTGGTTGCAAAATAACAATTATTTTTCTTTTCCTGAAAAAGGTGCATAGGTATTTGTTCTAAAAAAAATACAAATCTCATATAATATGTATATACCTACCTGTCAATGACAATAATTTTAGCTTCCTATAGAGAGGCTTGCAGCTAGTGTCTGGGGTAACACTACAAATAGCGCGTATACTTCGTTTTTGAGCAATGAAGACTTTATTGCAACCTGTAGAGTTTCCCCATAAAAACTATACCATACCTTAAATTAGAGGCAACATAGCCGTGGTAGGCTTTTAAGGTTCTTGACATATTACTTATTTTTGGTAGAACGAAACGAGAAATTTTTGTACAAAGTTTGACGATGTTGAAGAGAATAAATAATCTAGACACGCGGTAGCGTGTCAAGCCAATTTCAAACTAACAGAATTGGCGAGTAGCACCGTGTGTAACATTACATGAACCATTTGGAGCCACTTTTGACCACCTCATAACTCAAAAACTATTCAACATAAACCTGTCAAATTTTATTGAAACTTTAACATTTATTGAGACTTGCGAAATACATATGTGTTCCAAATTTCATATACACATATCAAACGGTCATTTAGATATTAACGTCAAAAATCGTCATTTTTATCACTGATTGACCTATAGATCAAGACTCTAACTCAGTTCCAGATGGTCTAGAAAGTTAAAATTTGGCATCCAGATAGGTAATCGGGTGAATACAAAGGAATAAATCAAAAAATAGTAAATTTTTATCATTTTATTTATTTTTCAAAAAATTTATTCTATTAGAAACACTTATAATGCCTGAAATTTAAGAGTAGCAATCAAAATTGATGACATCTGGTCATTAGGTGGATTTCAAGCTGAACATATAATGAAACATATCAGTTTTAGTACTTTGTGAAGCTTTCAACGGGGGGAAGATGTTAAGTGTCCCAAGTGCCTTTGGGAAAGTGTGTGTGGGACGTTATTTCCAGTGTATTATGTCGTTTCATTTTTAATGTGTGAAAAATTATTTTTCTTTAATCTTGTATGGAGTGGCGTGTAAACGACTAAATTTTGTATTATTTCCGAAATTATACCAGTTTAAAGTGATTCGAAGTATTGTTTCAAAATATATTGTAGCACGTTATGTCATCGAACATAAACTACTTATAACTATATAACTAGCTTTTGCCCGCAGCTTCACCCGCGGTAGATTCTTTACAAATCCTACTTACTTTTACTTAGTTAGATTTAGTTGCATAATAATATAGCGTGATTCAGAACTTGCAAATGAATTTTACTAACGCCATCTATTAGCAACATCCGGAACTAAATATTTAGCAACTAACAAAATATATCGATCTTTCCATGGGGATGTTTTACCGCGGTAAAAAGTAGCCTACGTTACTCTCCACCCTCCTCACAAACTCCATACACAAAAACCATACCATTTATCAGCTTCGTTGCGACGTGAAAGACGGACAAACAAACAAACAAACACACTTTCACATTTATAATATGAGTATGGATTGGAGTATAGTTGAATATCGTATTTATTAATATTACGATATTATAACTGGGATTTAGTATTAATAATCATTATTTCAATATTAGTGGACATCAATAGTGGAACGTCATTACTTATAAATAATGAAATAATAGGTATTTCAGACCACGGCGCACTAACTACAGATTTAGTTGAAGAGCACTATAACAGTTCATGTATAAGGTAAATAATTAATCAGTAACGTTATGAATAAGTACCTTCTAATAATTTCTGTACAAAAAGTAATGATTTCCCATCAAAAACATAAATGTAAAGTGAGAGCCAATTAAAAAAAAAGAATTGAGATCTAAATGGGTACCTAGTTCCGTGTAGAAAAGCCTAAAATTTTAGTCACAAGAACATGTTATTCAAGCTTTACATTTGAATTGGCTAGTTTTCATTAGTTAGCAACCAACAAACCAAATTTTAGAAAAGTAACATAGTTCATCAACCTAAAAGACTTAACTTAGATAATTATACAAATATATAGCTTAGGTTGGTACGTGAAAACTAACCAAGTCAAATGTGCAGCTTGAAGTACATGTTCTTGTGACTAAGATTTTAGGCTTTTCTACACAGAACTTGGCACCCATTTAGATCTCAATTTTTTAAAATTAGTTCTCACTTTACATTTATGTTTTTGATGGGATACGTTACTCTTAAATTCCCTAATACATTATTCATTAATAAAACTCGCATAGTGTTAAGTAATGTATCAATTTGTTTTAAAATAGGCAATAGGTAAAACACAATTGAATAGAAAACAGATTATTTTATATATACAAATTATATAAAGGTTGAATTTTCAAAGTGTGCGTGGATGGCCAACTCTGAAAGTATGAGGAATAGCAAACAATGCTGAAAGGAGTCTCGGGGCCGATTTTGATGAAAACTAAAACTGCATCATTACATCAAAGAAATATCTGTAATAATTTCAAAATTATCATATTTTTTAATATTCATTACGTTATTAATTTAACGGAACGTAGTTAAATTTAAGCGACACCTATTTAAAAAGGTCAGACCAAATACAGTACATTATAAAATAACTTGATTCAAATTCACTCCTTGGACACTGATGATATCCATCATAATTCGATATAAAAGGCGACACGAAGTCAATTCAGTCGAAGAATAAATCTGTGCATACGTGAAAATAGTAAGTAGGAACTTGACAGAAAAAAACTCATTTTTTGCTTGGTCTTACTTTATGTAGGATACTATCTCATCAAAAACATAAATGTGAAATGAGAGCCAAGTTCAATAAAAAAAAAGAATTGACATCTAAATGGGTGCCAAGTTCTGTGTAGAAAATCCTTAAATTTTAGTCACAACAACATGTAATTCAAGCTCTACATTTAACTTGCCTAGTTTATACTAATACTATATACACGTATATTTACAATCTGAGTGTGGGTGTATGTTTTAAATCTTCATAAATAATGTATTGACTTCCCTTTAAGTGAGGATTTAAAAAAAAATGGGTCAAAGTTAACTTTTGTTCATAACGATAAACTTACATAAAAAAAATATTTATTACTCTAAAACTGACGGAGTTGGTTTGTATGAAAGTGACTTCCAACCCCTATTTTTACCCCTTAGGAGATGAATTTCGAAAAATCCGTTCTTAGCTGACGTCTTCCCGGCAATCTCCATGAAAAATTTCATTTTATTCATTATGTAAGAAACTACCAAACCGAATAAAAAGCGGCGAGTCTCCTTTTGCTTTTATATATATAGATAATGTATTACGCAACTGAACAGTAATTTAATTATTCATTCTCTTACTTACCATCAAACATTTTTATTTAAGTACAAATAATAAAATATAAATAACAAAACAAAACTACTCCATTTCCCTGTGCTGTTTAGTTTTCCTCATTTAAAGTTTTGACAATCATAAGCATAAGTCAAAAACTTTATACGCTACTTCAAATTCTTTAATAAAAAGCGTGTAAAAAATAGCGCAGAGAGACATACGTCCGACGTCGATGAAGACCGCAGTCGACTGAACGCCCATCATAAAGACAGTGTGGGAATGAGTTCTTGTATGAAAATTGTGAGACAGCTATACTGAGCGTGCGCTCGAAACTGACCGACATAAGCGCCAAACAACGTTTTTATTTGGTTTTTAAAAACTACTTCATGTTTTTTCACAAAAAAACACATGGATTTAGATGTGATAATGTACTATGTTTTAAAAAGAATTCCATGCACAAATTTCTTTAAATATCGCGGTGGCAAGCTATAATGTAAATAATTAGAGCCTACTTTATGATTTTTTTCTATCGAGAAAATTTCACGCTATCGTGTTTTCATTTTCGAGGAAATTTAAAGTACATAGTCAATAAACATATACCTAAGTATTACGTTAATAGCGTATAAACTTTACGAAATATATGCAAAAGAAAACCAACTAAACGGGCGCGGCAGCGCCTTAATTTTATAATTAAGTGCTTTGTTGGAAAAAGAGTGATTTTGACGACTTAATTTTGTAAGCTTCAGTTGCTTAGCTGTTCGTAGATATTTTAATGTATTTTTTAAAATTACAACTTAATTGCAAGCTACTTAATTAATTATAATAATGATTTACAAGCGTTAATATCAACAAGTTACAATAATGATGTAGCGTTCATAACTGAAACTAGTATTCTAACTTTACAATGTGTGCTTTGCGTAGGGACATATATTAAACTACATGGTCTACATGGTCTTACATAAAAGGGTTGTCCCAAAATTGCGCTCAGTTTGAAATTGCTGCCATTTAAATATATTGTAAAGCGTTGTAAGCAAAAAGAAAAAAAAACAGTTTGAAAGCTGGACGGCTATTCTGTTTTGTAACTTGACAGCGAAGTTTCAAAATTGACGTTCGAGTTCTAGGATCACTTCACTTCGCAAGTGCGTATTAGATGATTAGATAATGACATGTCAATATGATGCAAGTTCACTTTTGTTTTGTAACTTGACAGCGGAATCCACGATGGGTTTCTAAATTGAAGTTAGAGTTCGAGACTCCCTTCACTTCGCAAGTGCGTACCAGATGATTAGAGAATAAATATTATGATGAATAAAAATTATGACCCAAAATTATGAAGGATCTAAAAAAGAGATTAGGGAATACATACTGGCTTTAAAATGCTTGTCTGATGTCTCTGCAAACAATGAGACCATCTCCAAAAGACATTCTATGGCATCCGGCCTAGGTGCCACAGAACCATTGACATACGAGGACGCACCAGTGTGTGAGCCATTAATCTCAAAACATTGTAAGACCTTAGAAGTAGCACACAACAATAATTCCTTTGTGCAAAATAATTGTATTAAAAATGTTATATTTAGTGATGAAATTGGAAGGAATTTTGGCCAATTAATAAACATTTATTCGGGGCTCAGCTGTGTTAACCATTGTTTTCCTGGGTTATCGTTGAATGATATTTTTGAAAAAATTCTACACAGTAAATTTGACAGTACTACAAACATAATTATCTTTGTTGGAAATAGAGGTAAAATAAACAGAAAAATGTTAATATATTATTATAATAAACTATGCACACTAAAAGTTAAAAGTATTGTAATGTTTACTTTACCTTACAGTGAGTGTTTGCCACAGGAAGAAAATAACAGGTATAATGTAAATTTAGCAATGTACACTATGTCTTTACACAGTAATAAATATTTAGAAATAATTGACATTAATAAATTAATTTCTAGAAGTTATATGACTAAAGATAATTACTATCTGTCTAAGTTCAATAAAAGACAAATAGCATGTTCGCTATCATATTTTTTTGACAATTTAGCCAAGAATTTGGCTGGTACTTCTGCTTTTATTGAGCAGTCAATTAATGACATTCAGCATGCATCGTTGGAATACGTTCCAAGTAATTTAAATTAGTCTGTAAGACAACAGAGAACTACTCTAGCAATATACTGACAAAAGGAAAGCACTATAATTTAAATATTGTGCACCAAAATATACAAGGCTTTTCTGGCAAAGACTTAGAATTAAATTTATTATTAAATGAGATGAATATTGACATTATATGTGTTATAGAGCACTGGCTAAAAAAACATGAATTAATTGCATCTATAGATAATTACAGCATAGGCAGTTCATTCTGTAGGCATAAATTGATTAGGGGAGGGTCATTAATAAATAAAATAAATAAAATAAAAATAAAAAAAAATAAAAAAGCCTTTTATTCCATGCTCGTCATTTACATAGTACATTTCCATAATAGTAATTTTCCAATATACTTATTTAAATTAAAATAGATTACATCATGATAAAATAGATTACGTCAATCATTGCATTAATTAATAAATATAAAATAATTTTGTACATTTTTTCTCATTAGTCGTCATTAAAATATTATTAAAGGGAATTATTTTTATTAATTAGTGGTAGATATTATGTTATAATTAATGTATATTTATGTCAGGTTAGTAATTTTTTTTTTTTTTTTTTTTTTTTTTTTTATTTGTCATAGCACGGACCCCTCTCGGGTGAAGGCCTCTTCCAAAGATTTCCATCTGTCTCTGTCTTTCGCGCATGTCATCCAATGTCGTCCAGCTAGCTTTCTGATGTCATCCTCCCAGCGTGTGTATGGTCTGCCAACACGTCTTTTACCAGACGGGCCGTTCCAGGTCGTAACCCTGTGGGTCCAACGGTCGTCATTGAGCCGTGCAACATGGCCAGCCCATCTCAATTTAAGCTGACGTGCGAAACTTAGTGCATCTATTGCTTTGGTCTTTTTTCTTATTTTTGAGTGGTGGATTTTGTGGATCTTTCTGATATTAAGCATACTTCTCTCTATTCCTCTCTGGCATATGTTAATCTTGTTTTGGATTTTTTTGGTGAATTTCCAGGTTTGACAAGCGTAGGTTAGACAGGGGAGAAGGCATGTATCCATTGCCTTTTTTTTCAAGTTTAGAGGCATATCGCTTTTAAAAACTTCCTTCAAACCCCAGAACTTATTCCACGTATTTTTGACCCTGCGCTCTATCTCCATTTCATGACTATTTCTTTCAAAGCCTAGTTGTTTCCCAAGATATACATAGTGGTCGACGTATTTTAATTGTCCATTATCTAGTGCAATCGGTATTTTAAGGCTATTTGTCATAAGTTGGGTTTTTGAGAGATTCATTTCCAGTCCTACTTCTTCGCTAGCTTTCTGAAGTGTATTTAACATATAGTGTAAGTCTTTGCTAGTTTCAGAAAGTAGTACAAGATCATCCGCAAAGCGTAAATGGCTCAGAAGCTTTCCACTTATATTTAGACCACAACCACTCCAATTCAATTTATTAATAACAAATTCTAGTACAGCAATAAATATTCTAGGGGATAGTGGATCACCCTGTCTTACGCCTCTCTCTATGGGAAAGCTGGACCCTATTTTTTCTAGTTTTATTTTTCCTATATTGTTTTTGTAAATATTTTTTATGACATTTATATATTCAGTCTCTACATTTTGAGCCTTTAATGCCTCCCAGATGCTAGAGTGTGAAATGGTATCGAAAGCCTTTTGATAGTCGATGAAAGCTATGTAGAGTGGTCTTTGGCTCTCCATGTACTTTTCTATGAGGATCTCTAGCGTGTGTATGTGGTCAATCGTCGAAAAACCTTTACGAAATCCGGCTTGTTCGATAGGTTGCTTTTTTTCCAATGTTTCACTTATCCTTTGATTAATGATAGAAGAGAATAATTTGTATAGAGTCGGTAGCAGACTTATAGGTCTATAGTTGCTGATATTTTTTGGGTCTCCTTTCTTATACAGAAGAATAATATTTGATTCAGACCATTGCGATGGTGTTTCTGAAGATTCCAGGATTGAGTTATATAGGTACGTCAGTGGTGTGGCTAATATGTCATATGCAACTTTTATTGCCTCGTTGGTTATGTTATCTGAACCTGGACTTTTATCTGATTTTAGTTTTTTTATTGTCTGTATAACCTCTCTGTTGTTAATGGGGCTTATCGCATTTTGGTTTGATTCCTGTGTATTTTCAGATGTGGACTCGTTGTGTGACTGTCTTGTAAGCGATTTCTTTTTGTATAGAGTACGATAAAACTCTGTTGCAATGTTCATAATAGAGCTGCGGTTGTTTGATAGATTATCTGACTTTTTTAAACTTTCAATCCAGGTTTTGTGTGTTCTTAGTTCTTTTTGAGCTTTTTTTAGGCTCCCTCCACTTTCTAGATGGTTTTTTAACGTTCTAAGTCTATGCTTCTGATAGTCGATCATATTATCGATCGATTAATAATTATACATAATAGTTTGAATTATAAGGAACGTAAAGACATAGTATCCCTCTCTATTGAGCATAATATAGAACTTTCATGTATAGAGCTTGCAAGGGTTATAATTGTATGTGTATATAGACCACCTGCAGGCAACTACCCATTGTTTGAATCCGCTATGGAAGATGCTCTGAAAATTTTGTGTAAAAAAAATAAAAAAGTAGTTGTTTGTGGAGACTTCAATATTGATATTTTAGTTTCAAATTCTATCTCAATAAGGTTCATTAATTTGTTTAAATCATTTAATTTGGGTCATGTATTTTTTGAACCAACAAGGGTTACTCCATCATCGGCTACTTGCTTAGATAACATTTTTTGTGATTGTAATGTTATCAATAAGTCAATATTAAATTGTATTTGTTCAGACCATAGCGGACAATTAGCCACCATTGAGTACCATCATGACCTATCACAATATACTATATCTTGTAGACCAATCACACAAAGACGTGTTAGTGATTTTACAAACAATATTGCTAGAAAAATTCCATTCCTACAAATTTCTGATGATGATACAACGGATCAAGCATACAGTAATGTGTCTGGATTAATTAATAGTGAATTTAATAATACTTTTAAGCAAAAACAGATTAAATGTGAGAACCTTAAAACTAAATTTAGTGATTGGGCAACTCCTGGTATATACAAAAGCAGAATTAAACTTTTTGAACTTTATGCGGAAAAGTCGACTTCCACAGACCCCGAATTTTTAAATCGTGTTAAAATTTATTCAAAAACTTTTAAACAAGTCTGTGCGAAAGCTAAATCTATTTATATTGCTAATAAGATTAAAAATTCTAATAACAAAATCAAAACTACCTGGAACATTATTAATAAAGAAACAGGTAAAGAAAAATTTAAGAATCATGAGTATACTTTAAAGGTCAATGATAAAAATGTTACTACCGATAGCGCAGTTGCTTGCGCATTTGAGGATTTCTTCTCGAAAATACCGCATGAAATAACAAAAAACTTAAATGCGAGCCCTCAGCTTGCTATGACTTTAATGGAATCATGTGTTGAAAAATGCCTGACTTCATTTAGCTTCAAATACATTAATTCCAATACAATTATAAAGACTTTTAAGTCTATAAAGATCAAGAAGTCAGGTGATCTCTGGGGTCTCTCTACTATGATAATAAAACCAATAATTAATTCCATAGCGCCACATCTAAGTCACATTTTCAATAAATGTATTGACGAAGGTAGCTTCCCCAATCTAATGAAACATAGTAAATTAATCCCTCTATTTAAATCTGGAGATAAAAGCGACCCCACTAATTTCAGACCCATCTCAATGTTACCAGTCCTTAGTAAAATCTTTGAAAAAGTTATTTATAACCAGCTGCTGTCTCATTTCTACTTAAACAAGTTGTTTCATGTTAATCAGTTCGGTTTTTCGAGAGGAAAAAATACCACTGATGCAGGTATAGCACTCCTTAAGCAAATTTTTGATGCGTGGGAGTGTAAGCAGGATGCCATTGGTATTTTTTGTGATCTCTCGAAGGCGTTCGATTGCGTTGATCACAATATACTGATAAATAAACTTAGGCATTATGGTGTCTCAACACAATCAGTTGGCCTTATAAAATCTTACCTATCCGACCGTATCCAAAAAGTAGTTATTAATGGCAAGGAGTCCCCAGGAGCACACATTACTATGGGAGTGCCCCAAGGATCAATATTAGGACCCCTGTTATTTTTAATATACATCAATGATCTTCCTTATTTCACAAGGGACTTGTGTGAAACTGTATTGTTTGCAGATGATACCTCATTACTTTTTAAAGTTGATAGAAAAAAAAATGTTTTGACGATGTAAATAATACTGTTTCCCAAGTATTGCAATGGTTTACATGTAACAACCTAATGTTAAATGCTAGTAAAACGAAATGTATGAAATTCACTTTACCAAATGTAAAACAGGTACCCACTCAAATAGTTATAAATAAGGAAGTACTTGACCTTGTAAATTCAACAAAATTCCTTGGCCTTACCATAGATTCACGATTACAATGGAGTCCTCATATTGAAGCCTTGTCTGGGAGACTGAGTTCAGCTGCTTACGCGGTTAAGAAAGTAAGGCTCTTAACTGACGTAGAAACAGCACGGTTAGTTTATTTTAGCTACTTTCATAGTGTTATGTCCTATGGTCTGTTGTTGTGGGGCTCAGCTGCAGATATTGAGTCTATATTTATTTTACAGAAAAGAGCAGTCCGTGCCATTTACAACCTCAGGCCTAGGGACTCGCTTAAGGATCTCTTTAAGGAAATTAATATTTTAACTGTGGTGTCACAATATATATTGGATAATGTCTTGTATGTTAAGAAATATTACGATAGTTTTCTTAAGAAGAGTGACATCCACAATATTAATACGAGGAACAAGGCTAAACTGATTGTACCAAATTTTAGACTATGTAAAACTAGTGGCTCGTTCATGGGTACATGTGTAAAGATTTATAATAAAATTCCATCGAAACTTACAGAAATGCCTTACCTTAAATTTAAAACTCATATTAAAAGCATTCTTATGACGAAAGGATATTACAAATTAGATGATTATTTTAAAGACAAGACTGCTTGGACATGAGTTTTATGGATATAGATTTTAGTAGATGATAAGTGCTATCTGTAACTGTGAGCAGGAAAAAAACAAACCCGGAAGTTTCTTGCTGCTTCTTCTCCCGGGCCCTCTCACAGTAGGGCTTTGTCTGAAGCATTGGCATAACTTGCATGACTTTCAAAAAGTGTTTGTAAACCAAACCAATTTTGAATAAAAACATTTGATTTGATTTGATTTGATTTGAATCACATATCTCGGACTCGAACTTCAATTTTGAAACTCATCGCGGATTCCGCTGTCAAGTTACAAAACAGAATAGCCTTCCTGATAGTTCAGGGTTAGTGAAAATAGAGACGTTAAAATTACTTACTTACATTGTTGAACAATATTTACAAAAAAAAATCTTTACTACCATAACTCGCATGTTTTGAACAAAAAACAATCGACTTTTGTGGGTCACGAAAAAGGGAGATAGTTTTTAAAACTGTCTTAAAGGATATACCATTATACACGTTAACCCCAGATTATTGCAAAGTAGACTAATATTAACTTAATAACAATGGATTTCCGCAAGGTAACGCTTGATACTATTAACTATTTTAAAACTGAGTTTTATCCTCGCAAAATGGATATTTAAGTTAACTAAAACCCGACGTAAACGATTCTTACTCGAATAAAATATAATTTACTACAAAAAAGAATAAATACACTAAAAATGTAACTGTTGCCTTAATCGGATTTTATTTCAAGCGGGTTTAATACAAATTGAAACAGCGTCATTAACAAGTTGTCTCGTTTTGCTGTTAAAGCGAAACACGCTAGTAGCAAGCGAATCATACTATTAAACTGAGTTTGAAAGGAAGGTAATTATGATGTAAATTCCAGCAAAATCGGCGTGGAATGCGAGTACGGTTGTAATTAAATACCTTTCATAAAATATATTGCGGTCGTGTTCGTATGTTATTGAGACCTTTGGCATCACAATTAAAAGAAGAGAAAATTTATGTCTTGGGGGTAAAAGGTCCTTTCAGGGGAAATTTTTGAGTCCTAGAACTTTCGCAACATTCATTGCACCTTATTACACAACGAATGAGACTTTCACATAAGAGTCCTTTTTACGGTCGCTAAGCATACTATTCCTCAAAGTATTCAATGTACAACCAATAGCACAGGTTTCAACTTATGTTAACTCCTCTTGAGTGCCAACGATTTTCTAAAGTCCTCCTTAGTTAAAAAAAGAGCAAATACACTTATTAAATAAGTTTTGGATTCGCATAATTCCTAATTAGTTTTTCTTCGAACGAATATCTTCAAATTTAATATCTTCGAAAGTTTTTATCTTCAAATTCAACTTCATAATTAAGAGTAACTTATAGAGCATAATATGGTGTTAAAAATTACCTAATGTGTAATTTTTAGTGGGTAGGTAGTAGGTTTTAACACCATTTAACACGTTCGGTGCGGTAGCGGGTTGATTATATCCGATGCTCAACTTTCCTCCGGTGCGGGGTAAAAATTACTGTGCCAACCGCTGGTGCGGGACAGATATCTTTGGTCTCCCTATGGTTATGAATGAGATGGTTAGTGTTTTGGAATTGCCTCGTTAAATAGATAATGTAAATACAAAAAAAATGCATCGGGTTCTTACGACCCGATGCCGACTGAAGCAAAAAAATTTACATCTAGTGCGTTTATCGGTTCTTAACGACCCGATGCCCGATGACCCTATAACCGCACTAGATTACATGCTAGTTGAGCTAGTGAGGTCTGTATGGTTAGATGAGTTTTTATGCAAATAAGAAGAATATTGTACAGTTGTATTGTACAGTTGTACTGTACAGTGTATGTAACACTGTCTGTGTATGTAACATGAAGCTATCCAGAAAAATGTTGTTTAAGTCATGTGACGGTGAAAAACCTAAGAAAAATAAAGTAAGCGAAGGTTCCCCAAAACAAATAATAATGGTAAGTGGAATATATCAATGTATATACTAGCCCGTCAACTGGTCACACATTACAAATCCTACAAACTGCATTATTTTATCGCTATCGATGTTTCCTTATCATGCTCAACACTAAAAATGTATCGACAATTTTACTAACCAGTGCGGAGAACGGGTCGTAAAGATCCGCCAGGCAATCCCTTTATTTACAAAGAAACCATTCAGTGCATCTACCTACGATTTCAGCCTTTTATTGAGTGTTTATTGGTCAATATATTGCTATAAAAAATACACTATAATCATGATACCTATAAAGATAAACCCTCCTAAACAGATGGAAGTCAAACGGATCTTTTCGACCCAGCAACGCACCACGAACAATTCGTGCTTCGGATATAATAGACCCCATACCGCACCCAATGAAAGTCATCAAATTTGTCTAACGCAGTGAAGGTGTTAACACCATCATAGCATAATCAAAATGACTCGATGATTTGAGATTTTCCACATCGCCTTCTTTCATTGTCACTTAGAAATTGAGTTATTCTAATGACACCAAACTTCTTCCGTACAATAGATAGGTAGATGAAATCATCGACTTTACGGTGAAATTGAGACAGCGATTAACTTCATAACGCAATTCACTCAATCATTATGCACATAATAACGCGATGGAATTCCTGTGAAGTTCGCTGCTGATGTATTCAGAGTGAGAAATATTCCTTTACGTAATCGAAATGAATTTACTTATTTACTTGCAACATAATATAGTGTTGCCACGCAAGTTATTCGTTATCTTTTTCGGGATAAAATGTATACATTAACTCTGGGTTATATGTTTCTTAATCATGAATGAATTATGTAAAAAATAAATAACGCTACACACTCGTAGCCCCAAATTAGGGTTCCGTGTCGTGGGTGAAATGGACAAACACACAACACACAAAAACAAGGACACACACCCAGACCGAGAACAGAAATTCAAATTCATTATTCAAACTGTCTCGTTGGGAATCGAACCCAAGACCCTTGGCACGGCGGCGGTCTGGCATGGTAACCATTACGTCAGACGGATCGTCTTCAGTTTCAATTTCAAGTTCTTTAGGATAAGATTTTACGTAGCAGGATTTTTATTATTTAAAAGCTAAAAACATGCCATAACTATGAAATATTATACTCTAGGTATATCCGTTCTTCATGGGATCAATACCTAAAAGATACATATAAGTCTATGCCTAAAAGTGATTTTTTTCGGGATTATAAGTTTTTAAATTAGCATAACTAAAAAATTCTTAAATTTTTCATGTTCATACTTAGACTTTCATCTGATTTTTGACAATAAAATGATAAGGGGAATATAGGAACTCAAATCATTAACAATAAAAACAATATAATTTATATGATACAATCAATAATAGTCCCAAAACATACGAACCTAGTTAATATTTATGAGAACTATTATGTTTCGCGGTAGTTTCGGTACTGCTCAATAAATGATGGATGTACGTCCTCGGAATACTGAGTTTTGAAGAATATGAAACTAGTATCAATCTTAACTCTCTTACGAATTATAGATTGCCTAAAGGAAATCACCTTTCCCGTTTCCCGTTCTACTTTCTTCTTATATTACGACACCTTTGAACTTCTTAAATGATGAAACGACTACATATGTGTTTTTTTTATTCTATGTTATTTGTTCGGCTTTGTTGTACTTAAGAAATTTATATTTATAAAAAAAAATTCAATATGTTATTTATATACTTTGACGTTTATTTATTTTAAAGTATTTAAGTAAAAGCCTTTGGATCAATAATCGCTCGAACTGCTATAAATAAAACATGTCCGTGTTAAAAAACCATTAAGTTCGCAGGACATTAAAGTTCCGAACTAAAACGATTATCGGTTTAAGCCGAAATGCATTTCCGTGCAGACTTAATTGGGTTCCGTAATTAATTACGGGCTCTCTGAGAGTAACAATAAATCAGTGCCGGAAGCATGTTTTACAAAAGCTTTAGGTTGTTGTCCCGTTTGCGTGTTTAAGGGATTTTTTCAAGGGAATGCGTTGAAGTACCTAATAGAGGTAGTATTTTGCGTTAGTACGTTAGTATTTTTTATGGAAATAACTGGCAAACGAGCTGACGATCCACCTGATGGTAAGTATCTGTCATCGCCCATGGACATCAGCAACACCAGAAACATCACTGATGCGTTGCCGTCCAAGAAAGAGAAGAAAAAGAAAGAAAGAACTGGCTCTCAAGCCTCCAGCCGAAACAGGACGAGTCGTTTGGCACGTTCCCCACTGATATTTAATGTAAAAAATATATTTTTTTTTTATTTTCATATTAAACATAACAAAAAATCTGAGATGGGTCTCTTTTGTATCGTGTATGGGTTATTTTCTAAATGTCGTCTTTTAAGTAAAGAATAATTTCAGAGTTCCTTGCGTTGTTGATCATTTATATCGAATGAACTATGAAGCTTTACTAAATTATTACGTTTGGACGCGCTCTAAAAAATATTCACTTAAAATTTAGTTGAAATTTAGTTATTTACTTAACTACTTAATACGTGTAAACCGGACTTTATCGAGTGCTTATCGAATTCGATTCTATTTTCAAACTGTTTTGTCGGCAGAAACTTCCGCCCACACACTTGTGGCAAATGTCATGACTCTAACGTCTGCGGAAAAATCATCGAAAACATTTCATCGAATTACAATTCGCCGAACACAATACATCGAAAAAATATTTCGTCGAATTACAAAACGTAGAACAACCAAGTCATCGATTAACATTTCTTCGTATAGCATTACGTAGAACAACCATTTAATCGCATGACAATTAATCGAATTACGTTTCGTCGAATGTCATTTCATCGAATATCATTTCATCGAATGTCATTTCATCGAATGTCATTTCATCGAATGTCATTTCATCGAATGGCAATCATCGAATGGCGATTCATCAAATGGACTAGAAACTATGAAACAGAAACAATTTTATGCTTTTTTATAACTTTTTGTATTTCTTATTTTTTGATAAATAACAATTTAACATTTTTCCATACATAAAAATTTTAGGTTTACTTTCTTCCTTGAATCATTTTTTTTTTCAAAACGTTTACATTAGTGACAGAAACGAATCGCTGTAAAACCGACTCCACGTAGTCTTGTTTGCCCTACCCCTAGAGTGTAATGTAAACCCGCGTAGGCGCGGAGGCGCGAGGCGGCCCGCGAGCTAAGGAGCAGGTGGTTTTAATGCTCGCCGCAGCAGCTGAGGCTGGCCGGCTGAGCCGGCCAGCAAGCCGAAGCTGCGGTGGTGAGCATTAAAAGCATCTGAAAAAAAAATGCTGTAAAAAGTAATAATAAAAAAAATTGGTGTACTTGGTGTGCATTATACTTTAAAGTACGAGCATGATTCATAAATATAACAAATGTCTTGCAATGTCCAGTTGGATGATCGAAAGTCATAATCATGGCACACCAAGTAGTTTTGTTCGGATTTAGGATTCCATCGACTGCCTACCGCGCACGACCTTTCGCCACAGCAACCACAACAACAAAACACATTCAAGTTTGAACGCTTTGATGTGCGCTAAAAAACCGATACCGCATGGCAAAGTGCAAATCTTTGTTCAAACATTGAACACATATTCAAAGTCCCGTGCCACACATATCAATCAAAGCAGTGTTCACATGTTTGAAGCTGTATTTGGCGCCAGCTTAATAACGGACATGACAAACGTTTTTGTCCTTTAACTTTATATCAATGCAGTCGAATTCTATAGTATATTTTGTACAAATCTAGTCTTGTGTAAGTACTAATACAAGATCGCTTTATCTTTTAAAAAGATAAAAGAGACTAACTGAAACTCGATAACAAAGTAATAGCTGTTATCGTTCTGTAATAAGCTCTCTTTATTGCTGTCTAAAAAGTTAATAAAACTTCAGTTTCTTACAAAACTTAAAAAGTCCCTTCAGGTGAACCAAGCCATTAAAAGTTTTATCGGGCAAGCTTTAAGGCGTTGACAAAAACATTTAATTGTTTATATGCTTATAGCCGGCAAACGCTGACGATCCACCTGATGGTAAGTGCCTATCGTCGCCCATGGACATCAGCAACACCAAAGGCATCAATGATGTGTTGCCGGCCAAGAAAAAGAGAAGAAAAAGAACGAAAGAAGTGGCTCTCAAGCCCCCAGCCGGTACACGACGAGTCGTTTGGCGGCTGACTCATGCTCAAGGGTGTTAGCTATCCAGGCGAACCCATGGAAACAATAATTAATATCCAAATTACCAATATAATCCCTCCGAGGGCCCTACCACCAGTGGGCCGGATTTAGTCGCCTCTTACGCCACCCATCCGGCGTGCGATTGGGTTTAGTATTCTAAGCCGCCCCAATACGACTAAAACTTACTTGTTACATTAGTAGTTGATTTGGTGCTTGGTTTGTGGGTTTAAATCCTGTACGATAATATCTTTCACCATATAGTTATACTGAGTGTATTTGGAGTGGAAGGAAGCCGCCAGCTTGTCATGTTGTAAGGAATCCTGTGTATGCATTTTTTCAGATGTGAGTTGTGTGCTCGTGTGGGCATAGGTTTTCTAAAACGAAGTGAGTGAGTGAATAA
This sequence comes from Thymelicus acteon, assembly GCA_951805285.1. Classification (NCBI taxonomy): domain Eukaryota; kingdom Metazoa; phylum Arthropoda; class Insecta; order Lepidoptera; family Hesperiidae; genus Thymelicus; species Thymelicus acteon. Next base: position 7,854,073 of record OX638233.1, read on the forward strand.
GGCCTTCTGTCCACGTAGAAAACGTCATACGCACGGTATCGTGTGGTGTCGTCAATAATCGCTTGCTTGCAGTTTCCTTGCATCAGATCTGTACTAAATCAGTCTATGACATCGACGCGTTTGCTTATTGCCTATGTATCATTATGCAGCTTGAATGCAATTGTCAAATGAAGCCCCGTGGACAGTATGCCTAACATAAAGTTATAAAGGGAATTTAATAGGGAATGAAACTATATCAGTTATGACAGTCTTAGCCAGAAACTTAGTTATTCAACCTCAATGCTCAGGAGTAATGGAGTGCAATGACACCTTTGATAATTTGATCTACAACCACGGAAGACATAATAGTACAACTTAGATTAAACCTTCACGATACATTTATTGTAGACTATCCCTAGATGTTATCTCTGAAAATAGTTGTATTACAACTGAATAGGAGATAATAATTATTAAATTTCGTAATTTTGCAAAAAATACTTATTGATTTCTAATTTATAATAATTGTTGTTGTTATTTCTGTACGGAATAAAAGTGACTGAACAACTTTAAACGTCTGATAAAATTTCGGCTGCAAGTTCTATTTCTAAGGAAATAAGCACGGGATGCTAATTTGGAAATCTAATATATAAAATTCTCGTGTCACGGTCTTAGAAATTGAACTCCTCCGAAACGGCTCGACCGATTGTCGTGAATCTTAGCGTGCATATCGGCTAGGGTGGAGAATCGGACAACATCTATTTTTCATCCCCCTAAATGTTAAGGGTGGTCCAAACCTAAATTTTTGGCAGAACAACGTTTGCCGAGTCAGCTAGTAATATTATATTAATTCTTTTTACAACTGAGTGCCAATTTATCGTATCATTGTACATTTCGGATGCAAAGCACTGCGCGCGTGCACAATAGCATGAAAGACCCACTTCAGTTATATCCGCGTATATACGAGTAGCACGGGCACACATTTTGTTCCGGCGACGACTATTTCGAGGAGCATTGTTGAGATCTGAATAAAAAAGCATTTTATGAATAGTTTTATGAGAGGTAGTGAAAATAGGAATGGAATCTTGGGGTTTTCTCGATTTTAGTGAAGCTAGAAACTGTTTTTAACCGACTTCAAAAAAGGAGGTATCTTGCTCAAATTTTAATGGGACCACATGACAAGCACCAGCGGTCTAAATCGCGTTAATGGTTCCCACCAACTGTCACAGTACAATGATAGATACTTAACACTAATCACAGAAGAAATAATAGTACTTATAATAAATACACCAATCAGTTTATGAAAATTCGTCGTTGCGAATTTAAGACCTCTTACGTGTTATGTGCCATTTTTGGCAAAATCACTTTTTTACGTCAAATGATTTTACATTTTGAAGCACTATCGAATTCAAAAACTCTCATGTGTGTACGACGGTTCCATCGTAATTTATTCACCAAATTCAAAATCACCTATGTGCTTGCTACACAAAATTTTATCGATTTTTATCGATTCCCTCAAAAAGCTGATTTTTAACACATAATTAAAGTCGCAACGACGAATACTGTTTATGAAATACTTTACAGCTTTACAGTAGAAATACTTTACAGCTGTTTATGAAATACTTTGCAAAACGTCTATCCCATTCATCCGTCAAAATAAAATATTTAGGAAAATTATTTTTGTCTCACAAAATCTAAAAATAAAGTTTTATAAGTTTTTTCCCCATTGCCGCACTTCCACGATTCCGAGAGCGAAATACTCAAATGTTGTCTGAACTTGTAATTGACAAAATCACGAGAATTCTCCGACATTACATTAAATCTGTCTGAATTTTTAGGAGATATAGAAGCTTTTAATTTTCTGATTCATGGAAACTTTCCACTTACATTTTTTCTACTTTTTTGCGCTGTGATCGTATCTTTGTTTGTATACATAAACGCTAAATGCCGTTGAGATAAAATATGATTCAAATGAATAAAGAGGTGCTGGAAAGTAATATTGTCTTGTTTTTATTTATGTATTTATTCATTAGATTACCCGCAACATAGGGTGTGACAAGCTTGATTGGATTAAGTTGTATTAACTAAGTTAAACTTAGTTTTTCATTTAATTTGAAGTTTTTTAACGAATTTTTTAAGGTTCCGTACGAAAAAAACAAAAAAGGAACCCTTATAGGATCACTCGCGTTCACTCCACAGCCAATTTGCACCGAAACTACTGGACTAACTTAGTTGTTTGGTACTCATGTGTGTGTGTGTGTGTGTGTGTATGTAAAGTCACGACCCATAATTGTCCCAATGCTGGGCTCGCGTCTCCTCTCACAATGTGAGGGGTACAGGCCATAGTCCACAGGCCAAGTGAGGATTGGTAGACTTCACACACCTTTGGAAAAATTATGGAGATCTCAGGTTTGCAGGTTTCCTTTACTGATGTTAATGATAATTAACTTCTAATACGCACATTATTTTGAAAATTAGAGGTGCCTGCTAGGACTTGAACTCAGGCCCTTGTGTTCGGGAGATAGATATGAACAAGGATGACCGACTGATAACCATTGGGAAAAAAAGTTCCTCGAATGGCGCCCATACTATCCATACTTTTCTGAAATTATACATACTTTTTTTTTAGTTACCACAAACAAAGCGTTAGATTTAAAATAAATAGGAAGTAGATAAATCAACGTACGGAACCCTTAACGGAGTTTAACTTGCACTTGACCGGTTTATTTTTATAATGATGTGATCCATGTCATAGACAACTGAATAAGTTATAATTTTTATAGTTCATTGTTAAATGTTGGAAATATCGATTACTTTAAAAAAATTCAAGGAATGGCATTTTGGGAAATCATCAAAAAAATTTCAACCATCCCCATTATCTAACATCTTCATTTTCTTCGTGTTGTCCATGGCACCCACTACACAATTTAGCGTTTATTTATTTATATATTTTATGTATTAACTACCAGACTGGCAAATATAAAATAATAAACAGTCATATCGAGAACCAACCTGCTCAATAGGAGGCGGCCTGATGCGATGTAGCTGATCTAGTGGGCTGTCCTTGGTTGGGATGTGGGATATAAATAGTGATTGAGCGGCGCGGCGAGATCAAACGAATTGTGTTCCGTGGGCCGTAAGCGACGCGTCCACTTGAGGGGGTTCGCCCGCGTCACGTCCCATACGTCACATGGAGCGGTTCGGTCCTACCGTCATTTAATACTAAATCCTATCATTACTATTATTATGACAGATATTTTAACTTAATGTACACCCCTTATCCCTAGGTGAGCGACGAAAGTGACGCGACATGATTAATTATAAACAAAATAAAAATAGTACTACAAGTGTGTATGAGTACGAGCTATGTATGCACACACTAGGATTCTCAATGTCCTGGGTGCCATGGAATACACACAATGACAACAACACACAAATGTTTCTGCCTCGTTGGGAATCAAACCCAGAACCCGTCAAACAGCCGCGGTGGTCCGGTATGGTAATCATTATGCCACGCGGATTACCAAGGTTACATAGAAATCTTCGTAAAACATCTACAAAAATATGAAATCACAAACACCCACGACTTGAAAACAAATATTTTTCGGACAAAACTTTGCCCTTGCTCGAGAATACTTGGTCTTGGTACTCAGTCATCACTGCAGACCGAGCAACAAACCGACCTGCAAGATCATTGAATGGATACCCAGTTCACCACTAATGGCAATTTATTCGGAGGATAATGTATGTAGATAGAGAGAGTTGAAGATGATTCTCTTGATAATAATTGCTAGCAATGTCCCAATAATCTAAATTTTACTAACAAAAAATAACCAATTTCAATATTACTCAACTGTGGGGACCACATGAAAAGCACCTGCTTTCGATTAAAAAAAGAATCATCGAAATCGGTTCACCCAGTCCAAAGTTCTGAGGTAACACACCTAAAAAAAAATACAGTCGAATTGAGAACCTCCTCCTTTTTTTGAAGTCGGTTAAAAAGAGTATTTGTGCACAATCAGAATCAAAACTTTAGACCTAAACAGCAATGAAGAAGTTTACCTTTTTTATTTGTATTTGATTCATAACCTAAATGTAAAAGAATTTCTCTAATAATGAAAAAGCTATGGGACTTTGAAGTCACGCTTGCAAGAATAATTTTGTACACACGCGGGCTTATAAGTAATAAGAACTCTTATTTTAGTATTTGTTTTTAAGAAAAATAAATCTCTCTGCATTAATGATCAATAATGCTTTATTACATGAATTCTAGACATATCATTAAATTGGTACTTTTACGAGGCTAAAAGAAATTCTTAGGAGAAATGATCTCGTATTAGTCCGAATGCCGTCACAGGCTAATCGGAGGCTATTCGGATTCGGCAATCTATATTTATATTCAGTACATATAACTTCATGAAACTTTTCGATTCAATAACAAAAATCTATTTGAAGTCTAACTGATTCAAAATCATTACATCTAGTCCAATGAGTCTCGGACAGTACCTAAGGTTGAAGGTTACACTTATACCACTAGTTCTAGTAGATACTAGTGTACGACTATTTTCGAACTTAACACACTTCTAAACTTGTTTAAGACTTTATGACTTCTTTTAGTGTCTAACACAATTTTTCTCTTGTTTCAGAAAGCGGTGTAGTCCCGTCAGTTGCCCAAAGAATATGCCGGGAAGCCATGTGTCTGAAATTGAAATTCAACAACAAAATGCCCGCCAAAAATGTAATCTCCAAATGGCTGCGAGCAAAGCAAGGCAAACATAAACATGCACCATGGCTCTAACGGGCAAATAACTATTAGGAAAATATGAACGCCACCGAACCAGACATACTGGTGGCAAGAGGCCAGTTAGACGCATTAAATAGAGGCCCTGAATATGCTATTGTATCCTCAAGTGTTTATAACACAGTCCTTGAATTTAATACTTCATTCGACAATATCTCGGGTTATAACTTCACAGACGATTCTGGAGAACTTTGGAACGATTACATCAATCTGCTCCAAGACCGCGCCGTTTTAGTGACATTTCTGCTCTTGTTTTCATTGACCACCGTGTTCGGAAACATGCTCGTTATCTTGGCAGTCGTACGAGAACGTTATCTCCACACATCGACGAATTATTTTGTCACTTCACTCGCAGTAGCAGATTGCCTGGTTGGCCTCGTAGTGATGCCATTTTCTGCTCTATATGAAGTGCTGGAACATACGTGGTTTTTTGGCGTGGACTGGTGCGACGTGTGGCGTTCGCTCGATGTTCTATTTAGCACGGCCTCGATTCTAAATCTCTGCGTAATATCACTAGACCGTTACTGGGCCATCACAGATCCTATCACGTATCCGATGCGAATGAGCGGACGGAAGGCCGCATTCCTCATAGCGGCCGTATGGGTGTGTTCCGGTGCTATATCGTTCCCCGCAATCGCGTGGTGGCGTGCTGTTCGTACAGAAGAAGTGCCAGACTACAAATGCCCGTTTACGGAAAACTTGGAGTACATAATATTTTCATCGACAATATCTTTTTATTTGCCGTTATTTGTGATGGTGTTCACGTATTATCGTATTTATCGTGCGGCAACGATACAGACACGATCGTTAAAAATAGGGACAAAGCAAGTGATGAGACCGAGTGGTGAGTTAGAGCTAACGTTGCGGATACATCGTGGCGGGACAGTTCGACAGCGAGCTGAGGCATGTCACGGGGTTTGTACGCCAGAAGATGCCGATCAGGAACCGCTAACGGCACTTCAGAACAATGGACTCTCTAGATCCTCGACGCGTCTTACAAACGTAGCTCACAATAAACATTTGCCCAAAAACTTTTCTCTCTCACGTAAGCTAGCTAAGTTCGCTAAAGAAAAAAAGGCAGCCAAAACTTTAGGTATAGTGATGGGTGTGTTCATAGTGTGCTGGCTTCCGTTTTTTGTGGTGAACCTACTGTCGGGAATATGTTCGACGTGCATCACACATGAAGAAATTGTGAATGTGGTGGTTACGTGGTTGGGTTGGGTGAACTCATCCATGAATCCTGTCATCTACGCTTGTTGGAGCAGGGATTTTAGAAGGTGAGTTATAAGCAGTTACTTGGCTTATTCATTCGACATAAGTCTCATTATATTTACAAAGGAGTTGGGCCACGTAGCGTTAAATACACTGTGCTCCTTAAAGTTATGAAGAGGTGTCGAATGTAGTTATGGCGCTTGATAAAATTTGATGACAGCTGTGTCAAAAAAACAATCAGAACAAAACAAATAAATATGTTGAATGAAGAACAGAAGAACTAATGAAAATTATCTTTTATGAAACTCGTCAATAAAATTTATTGTAATTAAGGGAAGCCATAAAACAAATGTTTTTGAATCAAAAATTTAATTGAATTTTAGTCAACATATTTATATACAGATAATTTTAGCAATCTACAAAAAAGAATAAACACCGTCAATGAATTATAGCAACCGATTAGTTTTATAAAGGGTACTAGATTGTTTCCATGTTTATGAAAATTCGGTTCAGAATCTGACGATGTATTCTTTAAGGAATTGCGGGTAATTGGGTATGGGGCTTTGTTATATTATTATAATTATTTTTTACACGACTGTTTTTTGAAGTCAGTTTTTTTTATTTTGATTATGTGAAATAAATATTTAAGTTAATATATAGGTAGTTCTATTCTATTAAAGGCCTAATAAGCTGGGAAATATGTTGTGATTGTGGAAGTATCTAACTTTCTTGCCTCAAAATTAACCCTGTGGTACCTATAAAAAAGGAGAAAACATATTATAAATTTAATTAAAATATTCAATTGACAGGCTTAAGCCTTATCCTTTCAGTTAAATTATTTCAACTCATATTCATTAGCGACTGACATCGGTTTTCAATTAAACAAAATTACGTATATTTAATCTAGCTTAACTTACTATGGACGTCATTGTTACCAGTATCGTTTTTGTATATAATATTACAAATAAAACTGCTCTTGCTAGTGAACCATTGCTTTTTATTACATTCATATTTTCATCTGTTTTTAGGGTTCCGTAGTCAAAACGGAACCCTTATAGTTTCGTCATTTCCATCCGACTGTCCGTCTGTCCGCAATAGCGCCGAGAATTTGGCATGGATATTTTTATTAAAACTACAAAATTGTAGATATTTTTTCAGGGTATCTCCCCTACAGATACCGTGGAAATGTGGTGGAAATTAATTTTATTATGGGTTGCCAAAGACCATTTTTCGACTAAAAAATGTCGTTTGGGAAAAATTAGGTTTTAAAGTGCTAGTTTTTCTTAGAGTCATGTCCTCTCTGCCAGCTAAATGGTTGGACATCTGACAAAATTCACAAAAATAGAAAAATATCACAGTTACTAAGGGTTTGCTGGTTATCTAGTAATAGTCGATCACTTACAATTTTGGAACCCTACATTGCGCAAGGCCTAACACGCACTTTACTGGTGTTTTTTAACGAATATTAACATTATGTTAATATAACATGGACATTATATTACATAAGCGAGAAAGCATTTAGCTGTCCAGTCAGCCAGTCAGACATTGCAATAAACCGACTCATTTCTAACACACTGGAGGCGAAAAATCATATCATTACATTATTACGTCTCGTAAAAGCTCCATTAAATCATTTGACGATAAAAAGCTCAGTATTTTCCGTAGATCAATTTATCGCCATATTTATGTCATAATTTTTTTGTGTTTTTCATAACTGAATGGTTTTTCATTTTATGTTCAAGAATCTTGTTGTAAAGAAAAATAATCTATTTTAATGTAACTTATTCGTATTCATTGCTTTAAACTAAGCTAAGAACAACTGATTAGCATCAAGTATCCCAAAGAAAGCCAAAATCTTACCCAGGTACTTCTCACGTCATCTTAAATACATTTCTAAAATTATTATTTTAAACTAGCTGACCCGGCGAACTTCGTCTAACAAACTATTTTTTTCCAGAGATTAGCCGGAACAAACAGACAGACATACATACATACAGACAGACAGACAGACAGACAGACAAAAATTTGTTAAAAATGACGTTTTGGTATACCTACATAATTATGTACCGTGTATACAACACGGTAAATGCACTTAGTAAAAAGCGGTTATTTTAATATTACAAACAGACACTCCAATTTTATTTATTTGTATAGATTATGTGTACCTATTGGAAATTAATCCTTCTTGCTTCAGTGTCAAAATACATGGAAAATAAAAAGGTTTTAAGCAATGTTTTATATAGTACGTGATATCGGCTGCAGTTGGCCAGCATGGTTTACTGATTCCTTTACCCCTTGTGGGAGGAGACCTAACTGCCGTACTCAGTCACATAACGGTTACTTAAATAGCTCCTTAGTACAGAATCGCAATATAAATTCTGTGCTAAGGAGCGATTTAAGTAACCGTTAAATAACTCTGAGCGCGGCCGTAAGTCTATTAGTCGGCGACTTCGGCATCAGATAACAACTTAACAATATCGCGCTCTATATTTTCCAAAATAGTAATAGCAGAGAAATCATAATAATACATAATAGTAGTAGTAGTGTTATACATAAACGTTTTTTTAAACTACTTAATTCAATATCGTAGGCCGTAGGCAAACAAGCCAAGTAACATAAATAATTATGTCTGTATGTATAACTATAATTAAATGTGGGATTGGTATTTTAAGATGTAAAGAATGTAAGATGCATGGAAGGGAACGTAATGAGTGAGTGTGAATGTAGACCTTTGCTAAGACGAATGGAATGGAAGGAAGAATGACAGAGTTGTGGACGATACGTCGTGAGAGAAAGTTGTGTGTTAAGACGAAGACGAATTGTAACGGTTGATTTTCTTGTAAATCGTGTATTCTGCAAGAAATAAAGAGTTGTGGTGTCGAAGACGTCGTTTCATTGAAGAAACCACCACATAAATGTATTTACGAACACTAGGGGCGCATTTGGCCAAATATAACCACGTATGTTATAAAATAATAGTAATATCACAGAAGACATAATAATACTTATAATAATAGTAATACATACTATCATACATAATAATATCATGTTAAAGCAGAGTAACTATCCATCGAATGATTTGACGAATATATGATGAATAAAGATTTAGCACAATTTTTTTCTTCAGTATCTACATTGACAATATAAAACCGTGTGTTTAGTTTTTAAACTATTAACTTGTTTTATGTGTTCGTATTTTTGTTTAGTCCTAAGTGCGCCGTGCGGTACCTCACCGGGACGCCAAGGCGACGTCGCCGGCCACGTATCCAAACAGTTTATATTGAAATGTATGGCGGCTACCTCACTTGGCGACGGTGTGGCATCGTAGCCAATAGCCACTATTCTATATAAACTGTTTGGATACGTGGCCAGCGACGTCGCCTTGGCGTCCCGGTGAGGTACCGCACTATTAAGGAGTTCCCTCGGCTGGAGCCAAGCCAGTGTGTAGTATCAGGTCAAGCTTATCACTAATATGCATTGTCATCAGAACTAAAGCAAGATGTAAAATTTCAACTCCTTATGATAAGTGAAAGTAGGTCTAATTAGGCTTGCAAGATTTGACCCAAACAAATAAACAGGGCCAGCTAAATAAAACCGTTTAATAATTAATACGATTAGGTAACGAACAAAAAACCTTTCGCCAGCATTGGCTATTGCTTAAATATTCAGTACACCTAAATATTGTACGAAACAGTAGCTCGAGCACGAATATTTGCGAGAAAGTATTCGTATGGTTAACGTAAGCAATTTGTCAAATTTGTATGGCATTTTAGTACCATTTACGTACGATAGGGGCGCTTTTGAAAAAATGCCATACAAATTGCTTACGTTAACCATACGAATACTTTCTCGCAAATATTCGTGCTCGAGCTACTGATGCTAGATACAAGTACAGTAAACAGCTGTGTACAGCGGTTGTCTCTTATAATTTTAAAAAGTAAAACATCTTTATCAAACGCTAAATCAAATTAATTGAAACCATAATTCTCTGAACTGTAACAATAAAATTATAATATTAAATTTCAATGTGTAAAATTGAATTGCAATAGACCTACGGTCGCTGGCCAAATTTAAATTATGAAATGAAAACCATTTTCGCGAGCCAATATCGTAATCGAATTGCAATTTCAATTTCTTCATATTTCTTTTACGTTCTCGTGGGAATGAAACTCTTAAATGATTCTGAATCGAAGAGCGGTTTTCTTCAATATTAAACTGTAAAGTTTACGGAAAATAGCGGAACTACTTGGTAAAGTAGCAGTGCAGGGAACGGATCATGAATCACAGAAGTTTGCTAACTGTTTCCGTCCGGAAATTTTTGAACTTGAGAGTTTTAAAAAGCATCCAGTTATAGAAACGCTCGGTGTAAAGAAATAACTTGCTTTTATGAGTCACCCCATGAATCAGAAAAGAGTCATCTTCATTACCTAACTTGAACGAATTTATGAATAGGCTAAGATTATTCTCCTCCATGACAAAGCACCTTTCCGAATAGCTGGTAGATTAAAAAAATACGTGCATAAGGGTATCAGTGAAAAGATTATTTCATTTAATTTCAAAAAAAACATAGATTTATTTTGTCTTTGTCAAAATTTTCTTTAATACATTTGTTTGGGAGCTAACGAAAAAACGTTTTAAATAATGGGAATAAAATGAATCGGCCACTTCGAACCACTCACCTATGTATGAAAAAAAAATCATCGAAAGTAATATACACAGACAATTTTTTTTTAATTACTACACACTTATACTTAGCCCCACACTAGGATTCCCTGTGCCGTGGATGCTATTATAGCCAACATACAAAGACAAGAACACACATCAAGACAGAACAGATTAGAACCTGGGAATGGAACCCAGGACTATTACGCCATGCGTGTCGTCATAATTATTTTACATTATTTTTTGTGGACTTCGCCGACGTAGTAAAATATTTACGTGTCATAATATATTTTTCTTTCATGCACAAAATAAACAACGGACAATTTCTAACAAGCAGTTTGCGTGATGTAGGCGAGAAAATTACATCGCTACTTTTCCTCAAACGGAACTGTGTAGAACGAAAGACAGCAAGACAAAGCGACATGGAAAACTTCCCTTTTATTATAAAAAATACCTACGTGTTTATTTGTACTTCATTTTATAATGATAATTTGTACACTATTACGTAACGTTGGATGAAGGGATTGTAAGCGTACTATTATTATTATCATCTGACGACCCTGTAGCCTAGTTGGTAGCGACCCTGCCTGCGAAGCGAGGGGTCCCGGGTTCGAATCCCGGCCGGGGCAGTTACTTTTGTGACAGATAAATATTTGTCTTCGCGTCATGGGTGTGATTGTGATGTGTTATGTGTCGTCCATGCCACCCGCGACACAGGTAATAACCTACTGCTGGGTATGAGTGTGTTAGCGTTTAACGTTTATCATATCTCCTAGATAAGGTTGCCATGGATTTGGGTGGCTATTCTTGTAAATACAGAAACAAATTACTTGCTTCGGTAAAAGTAAACAAGGAATGGAAGGAATCTTATTTGTAATCCTTAAAATTTCGTCCTTGGCTGGCATGGCGCGCATGGCCTTAGAAATAGATAACTTGATAAAACTGATTATACTGTAAAATTCTCTCAATTTTGCACCTTTACCTACGTGTTTATTCTACGCCTGTGTCCTCTACCCTAAGGTTGTCTGGTAGAAATCACTACTACAGCCATAGTAGGTACCTGACAGACTGTGTTCTTGATAAATCTGCGTTTTTAATTGTTTTACTTTCGGTGTGCACAATACATTATAATGTATCGTTATACATTGCGATGAGCTGGTAAATGAGCAAATAGACCTGTACCACAGAAGAAATAACAGTTCTTAAAATAAGTACCAGTACTACATCTGAATGATGACCGACACAACATTTGTACCTCGACGGAGGTTAGTTACACCACTCGAAAAAGATGTTGATGTTTTAATCTAGCTCTCTAACCTCCCAACTCAGAGTCACTAACGGTTACTTAAATCGCTCCTTAGTAAAGAATCACCATACAAATTTTGTGCTAAGGAGCGATTTAAGTAATCGTTAGTGACTCTGAGTTGGGGCGTAAATCGTTACTCTAAATTACAACATAAACAGAAACATGCATCAAAAATAAACCCTAACACATTAAACGCTTAAACGCTTACACACTCATACCAGAAGTCTTCGAGAGTGCGACATCAGTGATACTGTACAACCATAATATGTGGCTGTCTCATTCACTCTTCGTCACGCATGATCGTAATATAGATAAATCCCTGTTGTGCCTATGCTAAATACCGAAGAGTAAATAAGACAGCCACATACTATGATTGTACAGTATCACTGATGTCGCACCCTCGAACACTTCTGGTCGCCTAGTACTCGCTTTAATTAATAAACGACGGCAAAAATTGTCGTTACAACGTTACAACCTCTTTTTTTCCGTCTAAATTATACAAATAACAAATATGTTTTTTTATATTCAAACTCAATAATACCAAATATTCGTTTCTCCGATCTGGTACATTTGCTCCACAAATTGTCACAAGCGAACTAAATAAACATAATGAGGTTGTTTTGATTTTATCACAAACGCGGCATACCCTGCTACAGGATATTATTACATTACAGGCCGGCGTAAATACAATTTTATTACTGCGACGCTTTACAGAGCCGCGGCGCTTGTGAAACCTGGTGAACCTTGTGAATTCTCAAATAAATTAATTTCCAACATGCTGTGCCCAACGACGATATTATAGGTACTGATTAAACATTTAAAACCTAATTGATAAGATAACCAATTTACGATTTGATGTCTGTTATTTCATTCGGTGGAAAACTGTTCTATACTTTCGCAGACATCTAAGAATCGTATTTTGACGCAATGTTTGTTTAAAAATAATGAGAATCATTCGCACTAACGCAATTAAAAAAAATTCTATTCTAGTATCTATTTATCGAAATACCTTGTACCTCTTAGTTATCAATATACTAACTGCAAAATCGTTATAATATAATAATATTTAGTGTTTAATTCAAACCTTATTAAAAAAAATATTCAAATCACAGTTTTATCACTGGAATAACTGACAAACAAGCAACCAACAAATAATAATAATAATAAATAATAATAATAATAAATAATAATAATAATAAACTTTATTGAACCAAAATGTACAAATACATGGGGTTGAGAGTCGTTGGTCCCACACCAGGATTCCCTGTGTTGTGGAAGACCAACACCTTCCTCTTATACATGTTTCTTATAGGTTTTATTGTACAATTCATTTTAATAACAGTAGCACTTAATAACGAATTACAATACAGAAAAAAGAAGTGTAGAGTAAAAGTGTGTATGTTTGTATATATATGTGTTTGTGTGTGTGTGTGTGTGTGTGTGTGTGTGTGTGTGTGTATGTGTGTGTGTGCGCGCGCGCGTGTGTGTGTATGTGTGTGTGTTATAAAATAATAGTATAAAAAAATAAGTGTTATAAAATAAAGGAGTTTGAATGTTATTTGACAGTTAACAGTTACAATAAATGTACCCAAAATAGGTGCGACAATTATGTATTTTCATTATTAATTTCTGTGGCAAATTCTATTAATCTTAATCTCGGCAAGCGGTTGCCTCCGGCGATTTTCAACGCCTTCGATAATCCATTTAAACTTGGTTGGACGAGACAGCTCACTGATGGAGGCGATGGAGCTACGACGCAACGCTGCGAACTTGTTATATTTTTTCCCGTCTTAGGAAGGAAGATTTTATCGATATTAAATTTCTATATTTTTATTAGGTTAGCTAAAACATCATTTAAGTGGCGTACCTATGTTAGGGAAGGCCTATGTCCAGCAGTGGACCTCTAAAGATGTATGGATGGATGGATGGATTTTTAGTAGTCTCTACCTTAATTCTTTGTAATATCACGTGCATAATAAATATAAAACAATATCAAGTAATAAAAAAAAATTAATCGACTTCAAAAAAAGAATACAAAGTTATGAAATCGTTTGGCTATTGCTAGTAACCTTTGTTAATATTTTTTCCCTTGTACATTACATAAATTTTTGCCCGGTCAGGAATCGAACCTAGAACCCTTTTCTCATAGCAACTAGACTCCAGAGTCATCAATTACGATGATGAACATAATATAAGTTTGTAAATATGTGAATTTTCGTGTGGTACAAGAACAAACGTAGATTTAATGAAACTCCCCACATTAATGTAATAATCTACTTATAACTCGGAACGTGGACGAAAAAGTAAAAATTCAGACAAAATATCCCTCGACGCAGACTAATTAAAATTAAGTCGTGTATGGAAAGTACAGAAGTTCCATTTGAATTCTGAACTTTGTCCGTCCATAGTGATAAGTACTCGTAATTACAGTACCGAGCGTACGGTATGGGATATACTCGTATAGACACGGGTGACGGGTGAGAGGCTTCCCTTGTTCTAGTTTAATTCCTACACTATGTCATAATATTAAATTTTAAATGATATTTACATTTTTTGCCATTTTCACCAAGTTTTACAATATAAGCTTACTGATGCAAGCAAAAACTCGCATAACACTAAAGTAGCAGAAATATGTTATTTGAAAACCAGAATATTTTTTGAAATTTTTAAAGTACGATTCAGCGCGATTTTTAATAGTGATAGTTTAGTAGTTTGTACACTAATCCGTTTCAAAATGGCCTTGGGCCTGAAATTTCCCATTCATTTTTACATTAATTACTCACTATTTCAATAATTAAGAAAACATTACTGAGGTTTTAAAATAAACTTTACTAAAGTAATATCTATCAACCTAAGGAACCTGAGGTATTGTAATATGAACCAACATCACAACAACTACAAATACATAGAGAGAACATGACCTCGATGGTAAATTCATTTAGAAGTGGCTCGATCCAGTACAGGCGCAGCAACCCACCCGCTTCGCTTCAGAAAACCTACGCCTTACATTTATAAATAGCACTCGTAACCTTAATATTTCTTATTCATTTTTATCTTGCATTTAATTTTAATGTTTGTCTCATTTTATTGGCCTAGTTGCAGAGCGGTCAAAACTTTTATTACTGTACTTCAAAAAGAATGTCCATACGAATTTTATTTCCCATTTCAGGGATACAGCTTCATTTTGTGATATAAAAAGCGGCCAAGTGCGAGTCGGACTCGCCCATGAAGGGTTCCGTAGCAGCAAGTAACATAATATAAAATTTCTTGTACTTCATTGTAACTTTGATCGATGTTTTTTGCGGTTTACGATTTATGACGTATTAAAAAAAAACTCCTTACTAGATCTCATTCAAATCAATTTTCGTTAGAAGTTTGCACGGTAATGTACATCATATATTTTTTTTAGATTTATCATTCTCATATTTTAGAAGTTACAGGGGGGGGAACACATTTTACCACTTTGGAAGTGTCTCTCGCGCAAATTATTCAATTTAGAAAAAAATGATATTAGAAACCTCAATATCATTTTTGAAGACCTATCCATAGATACCCCACACGTATGGGTTTGATGAAAAAAAAATTTGCGTTTCAGTTCTATGTATGGAGAACCCCTAAAATTTATTGTTTCAAAATCTTAACGCGGTTTACGGTATACATCTACTGACCAAGTTTCAACAGTATAGTTCTTTTAGTTTCGGAGAAAAGTGGCTGTGACATACGGACGGACAGACAGACAGACAGACTGACAGACAGACAGACAGACAGACAGACAGACAGACAGACAGACATGACGAATTTATAAGGGTTCCGTTTTTTGCCATTTGGCTACGGAACCCTAAAAAGTACTATAAATAAACTTTTGAAATAAAAATGAAAATATTTGTAAGTACGAGTATAATTTAAATTTCAGCCCCGCTTTTGCTTCTATTTCATATACAGAAGCGACGCAAGTTGCGGTTCCTTGTAGACGAAATAGCCTTATCTCTGATCCTTATACATACCTATATCGTTAATCTGTCATGAGTCTGTCATGAATCATGACTCATGATCGTCTTACGGCTGTTTATTTATCCATAATGTAAAGTCTGTTGCCTATTAATTCTTAAATAGTTATAGAGTTTGATATTACTTTAACTATAAACTTGTCCAAATCTATTGAAAACGGATTGTAAAAAAATAAAATGACGAGTAGGTACTTACTAAATATATTCGAGATTATAATATCCCGGCTGCGAAAATTAATCCGAAGCTAGACATCTGTCGACAAAATCGAACTGCGTAGGCAATTAAATATAAGAAAAACGAGTGTCAGTTACATCTGGTCAGGGCGGTAGGTATCCGATTAGCAAGCGAACGGCCAATTATGGTAGCAAGTGGGATGGAAAATTATCCCTATCCTCGGAACCTGGAGGAAATTAAAAAAATTAAGATAATTAGGTTTTTACCTGAGCTCATTAAAACATAATTATTTCGTGATGATCATTGGAAATAAATTAGCTTTTAATTATGCTTCTAGTAACCTGATATTTCTTCGAACCTGAATATAATCCTTGAATATTCGTACGGTACAAACGCTTTTCTTCTTAAGGTATTTTATAATAACTATTCATATTATTTTAAAAAGCTGTTTTTAGAGTTAAACTAGCAGCACTCTGCCCGCGGATTTGCCCGCACTTTCCGGGATAATAAATAGGTATATATACCAGATATACTATATATTTATATATATAATATCCTATACCAGATCATGGTCTACGTGGTGCTGAATTGGATGAAAATCCGGTCAGTAGTTTTTGCGTAAAAGAGTAAAACATTAAACAAACTTTCGCATTTATAATATTAGTAGGATAAATGAAAAGTTACTCATTTCATCATCATCATCATGATATATAAATGTCCCACAACTGGGCTCGGGTCTCCCTCTCACAATGTGAGGGGTACAGACCATAGTCTACCACGCTAGCAAAGTACTGGTTGGTAGTCTTCACCTACGAGAATATTTTGGAGAACTAACTCAGAATGTTTTCCTTTATTTTAGCAAAACATAAAAAAACAAATGTTTCATTTTTTTATACCTATCTGTAATTTCACTTGTATTTTTTTCCACAAAGTACCTAAAAGACTACTAAAATGTAAGCAGAATAATCCCATAAAATTTAAGTTGGAAATTTTGTTTTCTACGGCCCCTTTTTAATTTTATAAAAAAATCAATATAGTTTCAATGTTATTTCGATTTTTATAAACCAATGATTACAACCGTTATATGATACAAAAGGCCTATTGAGCTAATTTTAGGAAAAAATTAATCACGAGCGTAGAACTAACAGTCAGGTGGTATTTTCAAGGTTTCACAATTAATCTACTTTCTTAAAAAAATCTAATTCCCAAATATCAGCTGAACCACTAAATAATCCTGAACATACATGGGGTTTGAATTGGTAGGTATTGAGATCCCCCCCCCCACCCCTGGGCCACCATTGATCCAGCCTGCCTGTTACACCCTGTATAAGATCTATTTCTCTGTGTCGGTACAATCAGGAGCAAATATCAAATACTTCATCCCGCCCGGAAAGTCGTATAATCCTTGACAACCAAACTCATTCTCTTCCGGGCTATCGCGATCTGCTGTCATTAAGCCCTGCGATAGGATAAGGAAATGCAGAACATGAAAAAAAGACACAGTAAAAATAAAGATATTTATTATTACGCAGAAAAAAGGAACTAAAACTTTAAGGAACTGACGCGATATTTTATAAACTTTAATTTTGTGATAATATATAAGTAGTATATGAAATACAATTAAAAATTAAAAAAGAAATAATAATATTCGTACTCAAAAAAATAAATAAAAGTAAGGTTCTTTCTTTATGACTTTCATTACAATGACTTGTATTTGATAAGTACATTTGACAAGCCTGGAAATATAGGGATGTTGTATAAATGTTCATGCATAAGTGAGCTGTCTCATTTCTGCTTAATTTACTTTAATAATTTCTAATTAATACTCTCAATCACCACTTGAAATTTATAATATATCTATTTCATTTTACTAAACTACTAAAGTGGCCTAAGTACAATAGCATTTTGTATTATGTTAATATTGTGACATAGACAACTTTCGTTGCAGGCGGGCTATTTGATCTCAAAAATATGTCATTCGATATTTCAATTCGCATTTTATTTGCTTACCTAGATGCAGTAGATCGTACAAAAATCAATTTAAATTCTGCGTAATCTTGAATACGACCTTTCTGCTCGCTGGGAGGTCTAATGGACTCAGCCAGCAAACGATGGCTTTTTGTCATTTAAAATACCACAAATTGTACCGAATGTAGGCGAAATCCTTCGCGTGTACCCTTCAACATTTTCCTTAATATAAGGAAGCATGTTCTTGATGGGAAAAGACGGAGATGTTTTGGTTTTTATAGGATCGTAAAATTGTTTAGCTTAGTATCTTAAGGTATATGGTATAAAAGTTACTTTATTTTACGATTTATACAATGTAACACTTACAATGTGACATGGTATACGTGTATGTGCAGCTATATAAATTATTGTAAGATCCTTAAATAATTAAACAGATAATAGTTCATTTAAAAATGTGCAAATGAAAATGAATAATTTTCATGAAATGAAAATAAAAAACATCATTAATACACATTTTTGTATGGAAGACAGATTAAGGCCATTGTTCGCCACGTTTCTATATTTTCTTAAGATGATTTAGCAAAGCAAGCAAGTGAAAATTAACTACTAAATAATTATAAGAAAATATAAGTGCTTGCAGTATTCGAAATTACGAACACGAATCATTCGTGCCAGTGACAAATCACTATCACTACACTGCAATTTGCTAAATTGCTCTTGCAATATATCTAATAAATGATTACATAAGCATTTTAAACAACAAAATTATAAAATTAATTACTTGTATCTGAAGCGTATTTCTAACAATAATATTTAAATATATACACTAAGCCCTTACAAATCAACCAAAACATCTGTTCCAAAAAAAGAGCTACAACACACACACGTTTACCTATTGTTTCACTACACCAATCACATTGGTATAATACACGAGGCATTTTAACGCTATGTCAAGCACTTCTGACAACAACAGAAGCGAGCGTATCGTCTTGTATTGACAGAGTGACTACGAGCAGAACAGTCAATTGCCTGTTCTTACGCTCTTCATTGCCGGCGCGTTAGTGACATATCTAGATTTGTAACCGTTTCATGTAATGAGCCTTTTACGGGTGAGTGCAGTGTAAATGGATGTGTTCATCCTAGAATCCAAGCTACCATGCACCCTTATGTTCTTAAAGGTGTTTGAAGTCCGCTGGAACACATTTAGGGATTTTATTAATGTAGTATGATGATAAAAATCAAACGATGTTTCACTATAATACACCAGTGTCTGGTGGTTGACAACATTGGTTCATAAACCTCACCAGTTGCCCTGAACGATCTTCTAATAACCTGAATGGAAGTATTATGCAAGAACGTCATAAATGAATGACTGTTATTTAGAACGTAGAATAAAGACATGAATTGGGCGTAGTTCCCGTAACATTCGCATTCATTAGGGGTCGTTCGTCTTAACGAGGCTTGGTTAACGGAGATAAGAAGAGAGAGTCAATATGAAGTAAGAAAATAAGAAGGAAACGCTTCACCGACACTGAATTAGGACACAGAGGATATTGTTGTCACAATATGGGTCACTCGAATTTATTTTTTGTGTTTTCGTTTACTGCTTTATTTCGCACTTTTTGTCACATCTTAATAAGTATGGTCACAAAAACAAAGAACTTTATGTACTTATTTGAAATCAAGTATTATTGAAACTGGATTTATGCGGATGGAACTCGAACGAGATTGAATGCAATATTTTAAATGGATTTCAGTCTGATACGACAGTGATCGTATAAGAGTCTCAGGTTTTAGTTCAAGATAGTATCTATAACTGTAAATACACACCAATAATAGACACTAATAATATATTAGTCAATAAGGGGTCATTCATAAATTATGTCACACTTTTGAGAGGTCGATGTAGTGTGACATTGTGTGACAAGGGGTGGGAGGGAGTCCTAAATTTCGTGATGTCACATTTCAAAATCAAATAATTGGTACGTATAGGTAAATATTAAAAAAAACAATTAATGGAAATAAAACTTATTTCGGAACTGCTGTTTTAATTTAACAATTTCTAGGTATAAAATTTCATAGTATGTGACGTCACACTAGGGAGGGAGGTCTCACAAATGTGACCAACTGTGACAAGGAGGGGGGGAGGGGTCAAAAAGTCATGAAATTAGTGTGACGTAATTTATTGATGGCTCCTAACCGGGTTTGCCACTTCTTTCTTGGTCAGTACTCCGCAGCATTTTTATAACGCAGCCTCTGGTGGTGCAGAGGTCGTTGCCAGATGATCACTTACCATTCAACCGCAAACGTTCCCCCGGAACAAGATCCTCCTTCACAAACGCAGCACACACATAAGCTTTCAAAGCTCGTCCCGTTGAAGTCCTCGTGAAGCTGTAAAGACCGCTAGTGCTAAGAGTAACAGTCCATTAAAAAAAAACTTTCAGCTTTTACTGTATAATATAATATTTAGTCCACGATTAGTTAAGAGTAAAATCATGTACTGAGGCTGTTTTTTCTGTAAATAACATTGGCTAATTTTTATTTGTACTATAAGCTCTTATTTTTGAGATATGTGCTATTTGCTTTAACAGTGCATATGTACGTACGTATCTGTAGGTACTATACCGCACTGTATGTAAATATAATAGCAACACAACTATCTCGGACCAATGATATACTTGAACACATTAATTAGAAACGAAACAGCAGAATCTGAGTTCATCTCCGCGAGGAATGGTTCCCGGAGATAAGGGTACAGTAAATATTGAAGCCGAGTAAAACTATGCGCGCATTCCAACCACTGTTTGTCTACTACGACTTTATCTATCCCTAATGACTGCGGTTCGGAAGCAAATTTTACGAACGTTTTCTTTTAACTGCAATAATTTTATGCTGCATACTTATTTTGTAACTTACGCGAATTTTCTTTTAAATATTATTGATACGAAATTACCGTCGTTCTCACATACAGCCGACATTGCGATTTGGTATTAATAACAATTCCTTTAAGTCGAATATATTTTCACATATTTGAGCTAAATCGTGATTGGTAACTACTAACTAAAACATACAAATAAAAAATGTAGCCGTATGAATCTCCACGCACAACTGACTTAAGTTTTCAATATACAATAAGCACCCATAGAATCGTCACGCGCGTCTTTATGGCGACGCATCTTATCAACGGTCCCATTGAACCCTATAAATGAAACTCACCCTACATAATACTCTCTGTAAGATATTTTTTCACAAACGTGCGATGCACATGAAAACAGGAAAAACCATGCCCAAATCACATATTACACCTCTAGTCATTGTATAATAAAACTATGTCTCCGAGAATGAATTTGATGTTCTCAAAAAGTAAGCGGATTTATATGTAGTTTTTACTAATAGATACTGTAATTCTAAAGGTTTGGGATTTACAAGTTAAAAAAATTAAACTTTTAACAATATAAATGGATAACACTTGCTAATTATAGCTCGCAGCATAAAGCATTTTTCACCATTTACCTGGGCTCTAATAATTTTCATACCTTTCACTGTAATCCTGACAATACTCATACATAATGGGATTTTAGTTTGCCCGTCTAGCTATCACCTAGCAATATCTGAAGCGTGGTTGCAGAAATTAAAAAAGATCTTAAATCTGTACCTAATAAGGAAGCAAAGATG
The DNA here is from genome assembly GCA_951805285.1 of Thymelicus acteon. Lineage (NCBI taxonomy): Eukaryota > Metazoa > Arthropoda > Insecta > Lepidoptera > Hesperiidae > Thymelicus > Thymelicus acteon. Next base: position 7,875,855 of record OX638233.1, read on the forward strand.
TGGATAATAAAAAACTAAAATAGGGTCACAACCGATCTAAAAACAATTTTATTTGTATTACAAGTTACCTTTTATGACGACCCTGTAGCCCAGTTGGTAGCAATCCTGCCTGCGAAGCTAGGGGTCTCGGGTTCGATTCGTGTTGTGATTCGAATTGTGATGTGTTATATGTTTCGTCCATGCCACCCGCGACACAGGTACCTACTGGGGGGGGGGGGGGGTGTATGAGTGTGTTAGCGTTTATTTATAATGAACAGAAACCGACCCTAGTGTCGTATTATTATGATGTCAAGCAGACCTCCGCAGCTCGGTGTTCAGTGAACTATCATGAAACAAAAAGGACCACATCACTTGACCGAGCTTAGAGTCTAACAAAGACGAGGTTACGTTCGTAATATCAATGTTAGTTATATTTATCCAAGGTGGTACATTTATAGGTTTACAAGTGATAGGTAATTATGGAACATACGTTAGACCTACGTCTGACGCATAAAAATTTGTTCATCATCATCGTCCTGCCCATTTCCCAATTTTATTTGGGGTCAGCGCAATATGTTTTTCTCTTCTACACTTCCCTATCAGCCGTCATCTTAACGCACCTAAAGAAGTATAACTTCAAAAATAGGGATATTCTTTAACATAATTCCGATTGTTTTTAACCGACTTCAAAAAAGGAGGAGGTTTTCAATTCGACTGTATTTTTTTATGTGTGTTACCTCAGAACTTTGGCCTGGGTGAACCGATTTTGATGATTCTTTTTTTAATCGAAAGCAGGTACTTGTCATGTGGTCCCACATAAATTTGAACGAGATCTGATAAGTACTTTTTGAGTAATATTGAAGTCGGTTATTTTTTGTTAGTAATAATATTTAGATTATTCATATTTCAATGTAAGTACAGCCACGCACAATTTTTATTTTTATATTATAATATAGATAATAAAATGACATGGGAATATGTTTCTCTACATGTCTCTACCGTCTACATGCCATGCAACGTAGCCGTCGTTCGTGGCAGTGCAAAAAAATCTAAGTGCTTGCAATGGGCAAAAATCAAACCCAGAACTTTTCTATTAAGGTATGATCACGCACCAATAACGCATGGTCTATTTAATAATAATATTAATACAGCTGGCAGTTATACAATTATACAGTTATAAATTACAGTAGGTAAAAGAAATATATAAACGCTTTGTTATCGCAAGTCATTATTCACTTCAGATTGAAATGGTTCCCTCGCAATCGACTTGTATTGTGAGTGGTACAAAGAATTCACTTCCTTTAAGAAATATGGAACACCAGATGGAGACGAAGCATCCATAAAGAATCAAATCACAAATGTATCCAATCAGAATGGTCTGATTGGAAAATTCCTGATAAATTCTGAACTTCCGCCAATTTACCCAATGTTTAAAATGTATGCGGGGATATTCTATCTTGTATTCGTACAAGCTCAAACCGTAAAGCTCGTTTAGTTGTAAAAAACCTCAAATCCAAACATCCCGAAATTCCCGAAGTAATAATCATTGGTCAGTAATCCGGAATAAATCTCGATGGATGAAGTTGTACAGTAAAGCTAAAAACAAGTTTAAACAGTTTTCCAGGAGGAGCCTCGGTTTGGATCCGTTCGAATCGCAATTAAATTTTTTCAAAGTTATGTACCTATTACAATAATTACAATACAATCGTGTTAGCTTAATTTTATTGTTATAACTTGCAAGTGGAAATGCATATTTGTATTTATTTAATACAACATTAAAGTGTTAATATTTATTTATATTTGTTTAATATAAAATGTTTTCTAAATATTGCCACTTACAAGTTATAAAAATAATATAACGTTCCCCCCACGTTCATTTTTAAAATGGACGATCTCAACATGCCTGAATAGCTAATTTAAACAGTTGCAATGTCTGAGCATGTAATAATGCAGTTCTTTCGCTTCCTTTGTGGCCGACAACGCTTCGAAGATGCCTTTGGCGTTACTGATGTCTGTGTATCTATGTCTACGCGTGTCTATGTGTCACTATGTCTATGTGTGTCTATATCTACGTGTGTTTATCTGTGTCTATGCCTATGTGTGTCTATGTCTATGTATGTCTATGTCTATGTATGTCTATATCTCCGTGTGTTTATGTGTGCCTATGTCTGTGTGTCTATATCTACGTTCCATCAAGCTCGTCTGCTTGTTTGTTGGCTATTAACATAATAGAAATAAAAAAAGTTATCTCTCAATCATTACTAAAAATTTGGGGCACAAATTTCAACGCTCTCGTAGCTACTACATTACATCGACTACATCCTTTTGTTATAAAGATGATATATGTTCGCCGCTTGTTATTAAGCGTCGGTAGAATGAGTAATGTATGTGACACGCATTTGTCTTGGTTATAAGGGTCTTGTTTGGCTTGCCACATTGCAAAAGCTTATTATTTCTACACACTGTATTGTAATACAATGTAAGTATGCTTTTATTATGACTTCTTTATTCATCGGAAGTGCTGCTAGTATCATTGTCGTACTACTGGTCTAGAAGTAACAGAGATTGGCTTAAAAAATAGCTCTTCAATATTGCTGTCGTAAGACGTTACAACATTTCAAAGTTGTTTCTATGTACAAAAAGGTTGATGATAGGCAATAGATAAAGAACTCTGTTATCATACTAATAAAGAGCCCAGCGACCGCTGTCTGAAATGGCAATGAAACAAAGTCTCTCATTTCAGTGGTTCAGGTGTTTTCAATTCCTTTACCAAGCTTCGTGATTAAAATTTCTTTCTTTTTCTTCTCTCTTTGTTTCTTCCCGGTCTTACTGATGTCCATATAAGTCATGTATAAGATATATAATTTCCTCTTCGAAGGAATCAATTCCCCAAATTAAGTAAATCACAAAGTAATGAGATAATTACTGAAAATGCTCATACAACAAGATTCGCGTATTCCAACTACAAATTTAATTAACATCATTGTGTTGTATCAGGTAATGCATTTGACGTGTTTGGTGATGATGTACGCGTACAAACAGATGGTGCGTAGGTAGTTGCGTACCATACGCAGATATGAGGTTCGTAATAGCGATTTACTAAGCCATAACCACAAAGTACCTACGTTATTATGGCCATTACTTTGAATAATCTACATATGTATGGGTAAGTTATTGTTTAGAATTTATCGTTTTCCAATTTTATGTTAAATACGTAGTTTATGATTGTGAATCTTTCTTGTTTCAAAATGTTCTAATTAATTTAATAATATTGAGCTTTTTATTTGAATTTAAATTTATAAAATTAGACTTGCACTGGGGTCGTAATACGACGGTAGGTAGGTACCTCAATTCAATTTGTCAATAAGGCTACGTCACAATACTAATGAATACTTAATTTTCTTTAATAGGTAAATGAATGTACAAATACAGACACAATATTCAGCTTTCTACGTTTCTCCGTGTAAACTATGGGATTTGAACAAATCTCGTTTCTTTTATCATTTCCCTCCAAAATATAGATTTACCAAATATTGAGATTACATAGGTTATATATAGGTTAATATTACAGCCTGACTAGTTCAATAAGATAGGTTATATATAAGTTAGTATTACAGCCTGATAGCTCTATTTCATTATCGTGTACACACAAAAGACGATTGTACCGCTATGCAGTTAGCTTCGAGATAACCTTTAACCTTAGTTTGTCGGTGGTTCCATTTATCCTTGCCTCTAAGCCAATCTCCCCGCCCGTGTTTCGCCCTATGTTGTACGACAAACACGCAATAGCTTTCGGTCCTTCCTATTTTAGATTACTGCTCTGTATTTATGTATATTTCTAATAATAGGTCGGGGAAAAAGTTTCTTCGCATTTTATATGCAAACTCAAGAACTTTTTTCAAAGTTTAATTACATTTAATTACAATATATATATAACATATGTATGTACCATTTTGTTCGTTGACTTTTTGCTAACTTGCCGGTAGTGACATAATTCCGTTGCTATAGTTTTGAGATTTCTGATCAAAAAATGCGACAAGTAGTTTTGCAGTCCTCTCTTGATGTTAACCTAACATTCCTAAAGAATTCTGAAGAGACCGAAACAGGTGGAAATCCGAAGGTGCAAGGTCAAGGCTATATGGTGGATGCATTAACGCCTCCCAGCCAAACTGTTAACTTTTGCTGAATGGCTAACGATGTGTGTGGTCCAGCGTTATCGTGATGAAAAACCACATCCTTTCTATTGATCAATTCCGGGCGCTTTCTCTCAACTTCTTGCTTTAATCTCATCATTGTTGGCAGTAGAGATCCGAATTGATGGTTTGGTAAAAGCTCATAATGAACAATGCCCTTCTAATCCCACATACACATAGCATCATCTCATTGCGAGTTAACCTGGGCTTTGCCACAGTCTGTGAAGCCTGACCGACCTTTGACCACGATCTTTTTCACACGTTCTTGAGAAAGTGAATCAATTACGATTCACTTTTCATCACCAATTATCAATCTCTTCAAAAAGCGGCCAAGTGCGAGTCGGACTCGCCCATGAAGGGTTCCGTAGCAGCAAGTAACATAATATAAAACTTCTTGTAGTTCGTTGTAACTTTGATGGAGGTAAACTGCGGTTTACGATTTATGACTTATTAAAAAAATACTACTTACTAGATCTCGTTCAAACCAATTTTAAGTGGAAGTTTGCATGTAAGTACATCATATATTTTTTTAGTTTTATCATTCTCTTATTTTAGAAGTTACAGGGGGGGGGACACACATTTTACCACTTTGGAAGTGTCTATCGCGCAAGTTATTCAGTTTAAAAAAATGATATTAGAAACCTCAATATCATTTTCAAAGACATATCCATAGATACCCCAAACGTATGTTTCATCAAACGGGTTTGATGAAAAAAAAAATTTTGACTTTCAGTTCTAAGTATGGGGGCCCCCAAAATTTTTTGTTTTTTTTTTTTTTTTTTTTATGTGAAAATCTTAATGCAGTTCACAGAATACATCTACTTACCAAGTTTCAACAGTTTAGTTCTTATACTTTCGGAAAAAAGTGGCTGTGACATACGGACGGACAGACAGACAGACAGACATGACGAATCTATAAGGGTTCCGTTTTTTGCCATTTGGCTACGGAACCCTAAAAATGGTTCGGTTTAATTAGGTCTCAATCACGGACCTGAAAAAAGACGGACGTAACCTCGTCTAATCGAGAGTGAAGCATAGCAATGGCTGCCCGCTTACCATGTGTGCGTAATTTTTGATTCGCGACTGAAGCAATAATGTCAATGTGTGGATGTGTGTACTTGTACGAATAGAGAGTTGGTATTACTATGGGTGCTTCACTGAATTTGTTGTTGGGATTACGTCCGTCTTTTTTTAAGTCCGTGGTCTCAATAAAGAATCACAAAAGAGTACACGGTTTATTGTCTTTCAGTGAGCTAGTGTGGTACCCAAATATCGAGCTTTTTTATGTACCACCTTTTTACAAATGGATCAAAACTGTTTTGTGGTCAATTCCCAGTTCATCAGCTACATCGTAACTACTGATATGCCAATCTTGCTTCACTTTTTTAAAAATGCGTCCATTTTATCCGTAACAGGCCGACCAGAGCGAGGTGCATCTTTGACATCATAATTCCCGTATTGAAAACGCTTAAACCAACTTTGTACCACTCTTACTGGCACTGCATTAGGTCCAGAAACGTCACAAATGTTTTTCGCGGCATGCATTGCATTTTTTTCCTTTTTTGTATTAAAATTTTATAATGTACCGAATTACTTCATTATTATAGATTTACTCATTTTCACAGAAAGAAAAACAAATGAAAAATAGCAGGAAACAAGATTTTACTAACTAGCTATACATACTATTTGCGAAAAGACTTTTTCCCCGACCTATTTATATAAAAACATCGTGTCATGGTGTTTGTGGTCGCACTCCTCCGAAATGGCTCGACCAAATTTTATGAATTTTTTTGTGTATAGGTATAGGTATAAGTATAGGTAGATATGAGAAGAGGTCGTAAACTATATTTCACACCCCTAGGTAATTAAGGATCCCAGGGGATCGGACGCGGGAAATGCTCCAACGCGAACGAAGTCGCGGGCACAGCTAGTTGTAGTATAATAGCTAGCCAACTAATCTGTAACATGCCATTCCCTACCAGTCTACACAGGTTCTGGTAAGAATTTATGTTAGTAACAACTTGTCTGTTAATAAAAGAGTACTTAGATGCAGCTTAACAGAATATTTACAGGCACTTCCGTCCAGAGCAGTATTGCCTGTATCAATCTTATAATGCTGATACTTACGCAATACCTCTGCCCATATTTCCGTAACCTTCTAGAATCAATCGCGATGTATTATTTGTTTGTTATAGTGTTTCGGTTGCAGTTTCAGGGAGGCTGTTAAAAAGCTGGTTTTCCACCATCAGCATGGTCCGCTCGATTGAATTATCTAAAAAAACGTGAAAAAACAAAAAAAAAAAACAACAAGTATCAAGAATAGTATTATGGTTTTAGAAACATATTACGAGTGAAACCTATATTTTACTTTACGCCTGTAATATTGTAAACATAATTAGCTAAGGATGATAATTATAAATATATTATTATTATATTATAAATGTGGAAGTTTGTGAAGATGGTTGTATGTATTGGATATTTGGATGTTTGGACGTTTGTTCCTCAATCACGCCACAATTACTAAACCGATTTTGCTGAAATGGAGATAGCCTATATCCTGGATTAACACATAGGCTACTTTTTATCCCGGAAAAGGTCAAGCTTACCGCGGAATTTGTAAAAAATCGATATCCATATGCGCGAAGCCACGCATATATAAGTCTAAATTAATTAATTAAAAATTTCGTTTCGAAACCACTCTTCCGCGGGCGAAGCCACGGGCAGAAGCTAGCAATTATAATAAATCAGCATTCATAATGCTTCCGTACCCAAAAGCCCTGGAGGTAGGAAGTCCGTTCCTCCGATTCATACGTCAGAGTTTAATAAGATGAACGAAAGGAATTTAACTGATTTGAAATCCTTTTACTTGTCTACAGAAAGTAAATATTAATATGAATAAAATGTTTATTTATTATTATTTATTTGTATATGTACGCACAACAGAATATACAATTAAGACAAAACATATAGGTAATTATGTACAAAGACACTGGTTATTTCTTAAGTTATTTCTACCAGCTGACCTGCGACTGGAGAAATAACTTCGAGAGGTAGGTTCAGCGTGCACACACATACAAAAAGCAGAATACATAATATGATACAAATAGATAAAATCGATGCAAATATCGGTACTACTAAATACATACATTTAATTATTTACAATACAAAATATAGATATTGTACATAAATAAATCTAATACTTATATTGTCAAGAAGAAATAATATTCTCTGACTCTTGATGTTTCTATTTTACTCCAGCATTAGGTAAAGATAAATGTCAGTAAAGAAATGTAACATTTTAACACGCATTCAAGACGTCTGATCAAGGCCGTTTTTAACCTACTGGAGGCCCTGGGCATATTATGATAATGGGGCCCCTATAACTTTGTCAGAACACTATTTTGTTAGAATAAGCAAAGAAAGTAGATAAGCAAGCCTCTAGATTTATGCAAAAGCTAATAAGCAAATTGGTATTGTAGTCAGTAATTTAGGTTAGATTTGTTCGAATTAAAAAAGTTTTTAGTAATAAATATCGGTTATCGTTTAGTGATCTGGCAGGAACTAGGGGGCCCCTATCGATCACGGGGCCCTGGGCACGTGCCCAGAGTGCCCAATGGGAAAGAGGGGTCTACGTCTGATCAGCTTGCAAAGGGCCGATGATAATACAATAATTTCATAATTTCAATTCTGATTTCTTGGCTAGGATCATAAGGATAAAAAGAAAATATCGTGTTTTTTTTTTTAACTATAATTTTATTATTAATAACCACTAGCGTTCGAAGCGCTCATAGCCCGGCGGCTTACGTCGATCCTAAGCGATCGACAAAGTTAAGCAACAGCGGGCTCGGTCGGTAGCTGGATGGGTGACGACTAGTGGCTAAAATTTCTTGAGCGCTTCCGTTTTTCGGAGGGCACGTAAAGCCGTCGGTCCCGGTTGTTACCGTAAGATAACAGTCGTTAAGCCATGTCGGAGGCCCTCGGGCGGCATGAAAACTTCCGACAATTGGGTTGGCCACTAACCCCTCCACCAATCCGCACTGGAGCAGCGTGGTGGAGTATGCTCCAGGCCTCCTCAAGAGGAGAGACCCGTGCTCTGTAGTGGGCCATTAATGCGTTGAAGCCAGCGAACTAGCGTTCTGCCCGTGGTTATGCCCGCGTTTTCTGGAATAATAAGTATATGTTACTTATATGTTACGTATATGTTACTTATATGTTACTTATATGTTACGTATATGTTACTTATATGTTACTTATATGATTCTTATATGTTACTTATATGTTACTTATATGTTTCTTATATGTTACTTATACCAGATCATGGTTTACATGTACGCTAAATTTCATGAAAATCCGTTAAGCAGTTTTTGCGTGAAAGAGTAACAAACATCCTCATGCACAAACTTTCCCATTTATATGGGATTGATAATTTTAAATTAAAACTAAATGTAAATAATGTAAGGTGCGTGGAAGGAAACGTAATGAGTGAGTATGAATGTAGAACTAGGCTGAATGACAGTTTGCTAAGACGAATGGAATGGAAGGAAGAATGAGTGAGTTGTGGACGATACACTCATATGCTGTGCGAGATAATTGTGTGTAGATACTAAGATGAAAACAATTTCTAACGGTTGATTTGCTAGTAAAATCTGTATTTCATCTCGAAATAAAGCGCTGTGGTGTTGAAGACATTTTTTATTTTTAAAACATCACTCACTAAATTAATAATATTAATAGGATTAAACCACATAAACAAGAATCCTGTAATCGTTTCTTATTCCCCCCATATTCTGTTAGTTAATGACGCTTTCAGAGACGCTGCGAGTTGCCACGTAAACACAAAATGTACCGCGTTGTCAGGCCTGTTTCGCTACCTTCTCATTTCGTGAAGTGCATATAGTGGCGAAATCTAATACCTACAAAATGATGGTACCTTTTATTCGACATGATGACTTTTTTGACGAAATATCGGTTTAATTAGATAATCCTCTTAAACTTTCTTTTGCAGAAAAAACTATGAAAAGGTATTCTTGAGTATTATCTGTTTGTATTATACGGTCTCTAATTGAAAAAAGAAATCTTTGTTTAAAATGGTTAGATACCTGCTGTTTTAATTGTTTTTTAATATTTACCTATACATACCAATTATTTGATTTTGAAATGTGACGTCACGAAATTTAGGACCCCCTCCCACCCCTTGTCACACAATGTCACACTACATCGACCCCCCCCCCCCCCCCGCCCCCCTAACGTGTGACGTAATTTATGGATGGCCCCTAAGGACAGACGATGACAAAAATGATGATGATAAGAATAATGTTATCTTTTTTTACTTCTAAGCAAGCATGTCATATATGTACCTTCTTTCTTGCAACAGATTCTGCTCAGGTTAAGATATATTATTTTTTGTAATTAATGTTTTTTAATGTGCTGAGGAGTTTCTTTACGGCTTTTCTTCTCCTCCATGACAAAGCACCTTTCCGAAAAGCTGGTAGATTAAAAAAATGATGTGTATATAATAAGTGTATCTGTGATACCTACATGAATAAAGAATTTTGAATTTTCAGGTATAATGAAACGGAATATTATTTCACCGTGAGAATTCTCAATCCACGTCTTTGCATTTACAAATGAGAGGCAAAATGCGTGCCTGCTCTCTACTTAGATAGGCACGGGATGTTAAAGCGCTATCGATTAGAGGTAAAATAGATGACCCTATAACTCAGTTAGTAACGACGCAGCCTGCCGAACGAATGGTCTCCAATTTGATTCCCGAAGGGCTCCAATTCATTTGATTTACATAAAATTTGTATGCAACAGGGCCCACAGCCATGTCCAGAATGTAAGTGAATCCAACCAGATAACCGACTAAAGTACAGGACGATTTCGTGATATATTTTGCTAAACAACCATTGAAAGTCATCGAGATCTTCTATTGAAGGTCTTTACCATCTGTATCAATCATTACAATGATTAACCTAACTGGTTAGATTTTTTCCTTCCTTCAGAATCAACTACCAAATGTTTTGAAAAACCTTCCGCTTCTTTCTTAGTCAGCAACGCGTCGGCAACGATTACCGAACGTTCATGGGCAGTGGTGATCAAACTGACCAATTACCAACAACAGCAAGGCTATTCTGTTTTATAACTCGACAGCGGAATCCGCGATGAGTGTCAAAATCCTATCATTAGTCGTTTGAAGTTTGACACTCATCGCGGATTCCGCTGTCGAGTTACAAAACAGAATAGCCTTGCTGGTCTTGTTATAGGTATATGTATCGCATGCGGTGTTTGCCTGTAATAGGTTGTGCACGTAGTTATAAGATTTTTGAAACTTGTCATTTCCATGTAATCGTGTAACAATTGTTGGGAGACCTAATAAATAAATAAATAAATAAATAAATAAATAATTATTAAAGGATATAAAACCGAACCTCCAAAATTGGTTCATAGCAAGATAATCGCACTGAAGTATTTCAGCCTAATAAACACGTATTGTAGCGATATGCAAATTTCTACAATCAGACAAGTTCTGTACACCCAACGTGTTTCGCGAAATCTTCGCAACATGCAGTTGGCGAAACTAAAGTTTGTTGCAGCATTGCGGACAACTTTAGCACAGACACTATTGTCACTTCTGGCACGGATAATTTGAAGAGGGAAATACAAAAGGCCTATTAAATTTGAAGTTATACGAATTTTACGGAGTTTTACGAATAGATTTTGAGATCTTATAATTATTAGCGCTGTACCTAACGTTTAGCCTGCGTTTTCTGGGACAATATGTCTTATTTCATATCATGGTCTATCTGTGTGCCAAATTGTATGATAATCCGTTCAGTAGTTTTTGCGGAAAGAGATTATCATTGTAATAATTGATATAGATGGTAAAGACTTTCAACAGAAGATCTCGATGACTTTTAATGGTTGTTTAGCAAAATATATCACGAAATCGTCCTGTACTTTAGTTGGTTGTCTGGTTGGATCTACTTATATTCTGGACATGGCTGTGGGCCCTGTAGCATACAAATTTTATGTAAAACATCCATACAAAGACCTAGTAGGAATGAACGCAAACTTTCACATTTATAATATTAGTAAGAGTAGCTAGTGCCCGTGACTTCTTTCACGGGATTATTGAACTAATAAGAGATACTTTGCGACTAACCATCGTAGAGTCAACTTACCCTGATGATGCTCCGTCTCGGGGCGAAACGCCTGTTGGTGCTGGTAGGTATGTTGGTATATGCTTTTAATTACTGTAGTGCATGTTCCGTTGTGGGAGGCAGGGGCGTGCTACGCATGTCTTAAAATATATACCATCGTACATGTTACCCGCGAATTGTTGCAAAGTAGACTAATACAAACTTAATAACAATGGATTTCCGCAAAGTAACGCCTAAAACTATTAACTCTAACAAGAGAATAAGGAAGCTCCCCATTTTACCCGTTCAGAGAATGACTTTTCTTTAATTATTTCTTAAGAGTTCCCCGACAGTAGTAAACAACCTATGAACAAAGTTTCATGTTTATAGGTCCATGGGTCTGATGCATCGTCTGCAGGTCAGTCAACGTCAGTATTTCATCAGGTGGATAATAAATTTTCCTAAGATATTCATGCAAGATTCGAGCGCAACTACTCCATGCTAACAGATATTCAAACCATTCGAATCGTTACTTATAAAGGTACCTGCATGTATCCTTAGCAGAATAAAGATATAATATTCACCGTGTCCTTAGCTTAAAAATTACCCTTAATCACAGAGCCAAAATTTAGGGGAAATAAAATTTAATCATGAAACGTATTGAAAGAGATCTTACCCTGTTTGAATACTTCCATTCAAGGAGACTTTCGTCAAAAAGTCGGTAATTTAGTACCTTTAAACGAGCAATTCTTGTAAATCTATTTTCTGAGTCTCGGAAACTTCGCCAACAATTTTCATGAAATTTAATGTGCATGGGGTTTCGGGGGCTTTAAATCGCTCTAGCTAGGATTCATTTTTAGAAAATGTCGTTTTATCCGTGTTTTCAGGCAATGAAACTGCTACAATATCATTGACTCTTCCTGACATCTATTGGCGAGTAATAATACTATTATTATCGGGAGCAACTGTTTTAACAACACAGAGCTACTTCAGTAGATGGTTTTGTTAAGCAACACTAAAATACATTCAGATCCAGTCATCCAGTCATCCAGATATTTCGAATTTATATATACTACTTATAGTATAAGGAAGATTTTTGCAGGATAATACGAAAACGTCCATTAAGGTAGACTCGATGTAATACGTCCTTTATTTTATTTCTCTGAGCTAAGAGAAAGAATTCTACTTAGGTTGATTATGATCCCATACTCTGACCGTAGGTATCCAATTACTGCCTATCGGAATCCAAACTGCCGGGTATGGTCGGAGCTTATGGTCTATTTACATATACAAGGAAGCCATTGTTGGGCAAACAGGTACGTAACTTAGGTAATAGATAGGTTATGAATTTCTAGTTGACAACTATGCGGCCCACATAATGCAGCCAAAATTATAGCATGGCAAGTTTAGAACGCACATTTCTGCAAAGGATTTAATTTATCCGAAGATAAAACTGAAATACAAAAAATACTATAAACTACTTATTCTGAATTTTTTCGAAATATTTCTGTTATTTATTATTAATATTCGAATTATTTATGTTATTTATAAAGTTGACATGGAATCGTCTTAGAAATTCTAAATTTGAATGGTCACGTGAATGTTTTTAATTTATTAATTAGTATTACAGGGGCATCATTTCATTCATTTCACCAATAAAGTTGGCAGTTAAGTAAGAAAATATGAGGATGTGTCATTAGCAAAAATTAGCAACACCAAAGAGCTTATTTCGTATCTAAAAAAATAAAAATGTAATTCTACTAATGGAATACACAGTTGTTCAAACTTAGTCATTTTCAGTATTTGAAGTAAATTATCCGCCTTAGCTGGAAATTTAATGAATTCTCTCAATTAATTCCCCGTTTTCACTGACGCTAGCATCTGCTGCCACTGTATTCAGGCCCTCTAGAGTTATTGAGTAATTGAAATGATAGTTTCTAAAATGCTGAAAGCGGTCATATTCGTTCTAATCTAATAATAAAAGATAAAATCTATTTCCCACCCCAAATACATTAAGTTGTTACATTTATAATACTTTCTATGTTATATATGTACTTGTAGGTTATAAAACTGCAGTAGGTATTTGTGGAAGTTGGTCCCTATATTATTATTTTAGTCTCCTTGAAGGATTGGTATGCTCATTTACTGTCAGGAAGAGGCTCACTTAAAAGCTTTATTTTCATAAATGATCAGTCTTTCTAAACTTTACTATGCGATGACTAGTTAAAAACGTTCGCTAGAGAATTTTGGAGATCACTCGTTATGTCTGATTATTTCCATCACAATTCAATACCCTACCGATCGCTGTTGAGTTGGGTCGACTTAACGCTGGGTAATGACATCCTTCACCATGATAAAAACGGGAATAAAACTGTATTATGGTGAATATTTAAACTTAAGCAGGAAAAATAACTAAGAAGATAGAAAATGGAGATCATTGCATCATTCGTTTTTCACCAGGGTACATCACGGATAGAGAAAGTTGACGTGAAATAAAGGATGAATGGACACTCTCATATTTGGGGTCCATGAGGGGTTTTTTATAGGTAGATATAATAACGGTGGGGTACCAAAAAAGTCATTCAATTTATTCGCATTCAATAATTCGAATGTTTCTATTTTGTGAATCCGCCATTCTTCACCTTGTTTTTCAGTTTCAGTTCTTACATGAGAACAGAATAGCTTAATCTTAATTTTAATGCTCATTCTTTAGACATCGAGTGGTGTATTTATAAGCATTTCAATACCTAACATTTCTCACTCAGCAAGATTTCGATGCAGTTTAATTACATCCGTCGAAAAAAACTATCACTAGTCCACTGTACACGTTCAAGTTTAATGGAGAACAGAAAAACAAAACCAATTTTTCTCGAAGCCACTTTGCGAGGGAAATTGCGGTTGAAAGAGAACGGGCGCAAATTGTGAATTAGATCACCAATTTCGTGGTACATAGGCCAGAGCATTGACATATCACCAAAATATTAGAAATAAACACCTTGGTGTAAGATATTGGAATACTTATTGGGCATAGAAACATAATTAATGTGGAAATGAAACCAAATTCCATTAAAGTAAAATATAAGTACTATTATTTCTTCTGTGGTAAAACATAAATACATAAGGTTACATTTGGTACCCTAACATTTTGTTGTGTGTGTTTTAGTTTAGCTTAGTAATATTTCTACATCAGACCCTATGGACATCCGACGCTAAAAGACAAAAGTATAAGTTATGTACAACAAAATATCCTCCACCAATACGCATTGGAGCAGCGTGGTATGTATTTATATACGTATTTTGAGTATTTTTATTTGTAAGTATTAATATGTATGTAGTTATATCAACTTACCTTCCCAAACCGCCTTTCGCGCATTTCTATTTTTGCCAATGGTTAGCTGGTAGAGAATGCATTAAGCATTAAGCTCGCCATTTGTACCATGATATTTTATTGTGGTCAATAAAGGTTAAATAACTAGCCCCTTTCGCACACCGATACACCCAATTTCTAGCCTCATTAGTATGTGGACCAAAAACGAGGCACTGTGCGGTAAAGGTTGCACGCAAGCGGGTAATTTCGTTGCGATTAATTAAATCCCGGTAAATTAATTCCGACACGAGTGCACGTGAAGATTGATGGCACCCGCGGCTTACGATACCGGCTTTACTTTGTCTTGTTCACGGCGAATACTTTGTTTATTTTGTGCCCTTTTGCACCCCCGTTTTAAACAGTTTTAAAGTCTATCAATATCTGTTTATGAAAAGAAAACTGAGAAGAAAACTATTAACATAAGACTTTCGTAATACTTATACCTTTTAATTAACTAATTTATATTGAATTTAGTATTACTATGTTTTAAACTATTATATTCTGAATATTGATATCACTGATATGTTTCAGTATTCAGAAGTATACTTCTGAATACTGACTTCCGAATACCGTGATGAAAAGATAAGATATCGTGATATGGAGAAGAAAGAACCTCCTCTCTTATAATTGGGTGAATTTAAATGTTAGTGCATGACAATTTTCAATAACAATTTCTTCCTAAATAAATTTATGTCTAGTCATTTTATTCAGGACAACCATAAATTACTTTCTAGGCAAGATTTCCTCATTTTCTGGGTTGTTATTGCTACGGTCTGTGGTATATTTTCCGAGCTCGAATATTATCCCCAATCAGAAAGACTTTTTCGTGTCAACATGAAGTGTTATTGTTAAAGTGAAAAACATTTTAATTTTGCGTTGAATTCTAGATTTCAAAGCAAAGTAAATAGTCAATATTTTTTTACTCAATCCTAAGTGCTTCAAACGAAATCTGACTTTTATATAAAACTAGAAATTCGTTGTAAAAACTAGAAATTGTTACCCATTTTTGTGTAAGAATTTTACTAAGAAAAAAAATAACCGACTTCAAAATAACTCAAAAACTGACAAGCACCAGCTTTCGATTAAAAACGAATCATCAAAATCGGTTCACCCAGTCGAAAGTTTTGAGGTAACAAACATAAAAAGTACAGTCGAATTTAATACCTCCTCCTTTTTTGAAGTCGGTTAAAAAACAGTATTTTAAGCCTGACGATGTCAAGAGTAGCAGTTTTTTCGCCAATGACCCGTGATGTTTTAACGAACCGCGTCGAGTGTCTGTAATGGTGAGCGTTCTGGTTATTACATTAACTTCGATTAATGAAGAACTTCATTTTTTGGAGGATGTTTTTTCGTTCAAAATAAAATTACCACAAAATAATATCAGACCTAACTATGTAACTTTGTCATTCATATTTTTAAAACTGAACTTCCATCGTGGTGCATTTTTCTATTTGTACACAGGACAGGTACTTCGATGCTTCGCTCGAACAAACAGGGTTTTGGAATGACAAAGAGTATCATTTGAAAAATAGTTTAGTTTGTTTATCAATCACATTATTATTCGGATAGGTACTTATGAAACCTTTCCATACGTGCGCTGACTATATACTGACTTACTAAACTACAACTTAGGTACAAAATATTATGCAGTGTTGACTGTGAACAACCTTCATCCCCAGACCCCTCTTTCCCACTGGGCACTCTGGGCACGTGCCCAGGGCCCCGTGATCGATAGGGGCCCCCGAGTTCATGCCAGATCACTAAACGATAACCGATATTTATTACTGAAAAACTTTTTTAATTTGAATAAATCGAACCTAAGTTACTGACTACAATACCAATTTGCTTATTAGATTTTGCATAAATCTAGAGGCTTGCTTATCTAATTTCTTTGTTTATTCTAACAAAATAGTGTTCTGACAAAGTCATAGGGGCCCCATTATCCTAATATGCCCAGGGCCTCCAGTAGGTTAAAGACGGCCTTGTTCATCCCACAACGTTGGAACCGCTCCAACAGTTCCATCATTATCTAGATAGTTCCGCTCCCTCTAAATGTTATAAAAGATTTTTTCAACGCGATATCGCATAAACTGGGCTCCTTGGAACTGAACTGAGCAATATACTTTGAGACTTCCACTTTTGGTCTACTTTCCACTTATCATTTATTCATAATTTGATCATTAATTACTCTGATTCATTCAAACTTACATTAGTATTCTGCAAAGTCATAAACGACGATAAAATAAAAGTTAGGGTAATTTACTATTCCAGTTATCTTAGGACTAAAGATTTAGATAGAGATACTGTCAGACTTGGAAAATCTCCAGTGAACTTTAAGTGGTATTTTGTTTATGTTTTTTTTTCTTGATACTATTTTCCTTCTATTTCTATATAAAAATATAATCTATATTTTAATATTATTGAAACGCCCAAAGTCCATTATTCTTAACCACCTTTCGCGGTAACTTTATAATTACGCCATGTCCGTTCCTCCGCGTCTGCTTAAGAGCTCTGATCTCATCAAGAGGAGAGACTCGTACTGAGTAGTGGGCCATCGATGGCTTGAAGCCAGAAAGCTGTAATCTGGATCCGACAAAGTCAGTAGAAAAAAAAATTAGGAACTTCCCTTACATATAAAGTATGAATATTTTTACCTCGTCACGTTAAGGCAGCCCTCAAAATCACAATTAAAAGATATATGTCTAATAGCATTCATTCAATTGATTATTTAAAAAATATAACATCTTACGAACTTAGAACTCATTTATTTCTAGCAACTTATGAAAAATATCATAAAAATTAATTTTACTGAAACGTAAATGATACCGGAGCTTTTTACAATATCAATGGACCATATGACACGGAGTCTCTACCCTTCATCTAGTGGACCCGACACCCTTATTATCTGTGAAATATTTACAAAATTTTATTAGAACTTCGCGCGTTGCGGACGACTGGACGATGTAAATATCGAAACTAAGTATTTTGCACAGGACATAATACCTACGCGAAATTATGTTTTATTAAGAAGTAAATACGACTTAATAAAAACATACTAAGCTTTTTTAACAACAAAATTATTCTTAACAAAGATATTAAATTAGTGTAAAAAATAAAAAAATAAAAACCGGTCCAATGTTTTATTCAGAGAACTTGTCATGCAATTCTGGCATAATTATTATAAAATTATAAAGAATATCTTATAATTATCTACACAACATATACAATATTTGTATTGTACTGTAACATCTCGTAAAATTGGCTTCGCTACTTCGACTCTATTATAGTTACATGATTACTAGCAGACCAGCCTACTATTTATGTAGAGATAAACTTTCACACATTCATTAAAACATCAATCATTTCGATACCAAATATTTATCGCGCCACCCAAACCGTCTCGGTAGGAAGTCGAATCGAAGTGATCACAGTAACTACTAAAATATCTGCAAACTTGCCCATTAATATACTCCATATTTTCCAAAAGTCATTTATTTTAGTTTAGATTTAGTTTCGATGACAATCTCAGGTGGCTCAGGGGCTCCGGACAAGAGAACTTCTCAACAGCCAACAACACAAATACATTGGTTTTAAAAGTTAAAAAAATATTAATTCATTTTAATCTTCAAACTACTCCATAAAACTAATTTCATGTTTCTAGGTTAATCTGTGATAAACTGACATAAACGGAACGAGCTTATGAGTTGTTATTTAGCGACGTACCCTAATAGCAAAATTTCTCCTTATTGAGGCTCGTCTGTTGAGATTTTCCGCTGAATATTATACTAATGGACGACGTTCATTTAGGATTTGCGTTTACGCAAAATAAACTCCCTTTTGTTTTAATCAACGCCGCTCGTGTTGTTATTATAACCTGTTTTATACATTCTACGCCTATTTAATCTGTAGTCTGTACATTTATTTTTATGGAAATTTAAAGTACGTATGCTTGATTATCGATATAGAAGTCAGAAAATATTGTTTTTTAGGGTTCCGAAAGAAAAAACGAAAAACGGAAGCCTTATAGGATTACTCGTATAGACACACGACCGTCGACCACCCTTCTTTCACAGTAGACATGGGTCGGTACGCGTTTTCGTAATACCATAACTATTTAGGGTCAACGCACATTTATTCGGCGTCATTCGCGTTTCGCCGAATGATTTTGGTTACACTTATTCGGCCGCGTACGGCGTCGTAAGAATGCGAACGACTGCTTACGGCGTCGTAAGAATGCGAACGGCTGCGTACGGCGCTGAATACGCTGCGAAGTTCGTCCGAAGACGTTAGTAGGTATAGTAGTTTAGTAGGGTAAGGTTTCCAATGTCGTACCCCCTAAGGGAAAATAGCTGTAGATTTTAGGGTATTTGAAATTAAATAAAATCTCATACGTCTACTTAATGTTTATTCGTCCAATTGCTGTTGTTTACTCGCATGCCTAAATAGTTCAATTTGACACCATTAGATTTCATTTAATGTTTAATAAAGCGAGCGGCCAGATATCAGTGAGGTACGATTTAGGCGCTGGTACAACTTGGGCAACCTTATCCTACCTAGGCTACCTATATAATAGTTATAACAAGTTAAAATAAAGGTGAGAAAAACGTAAGTAGGTACATATTATTGTCTATAAAATATCTACTAACTAGCTTCTACCCGCGACTTCGTCTGCGTGGACTTCAGAATTGGTTCCTTAGAGGAATGAAGGGTCTGATTAATAAAAGAAATTATACATAAATTCTATGCTAGCCATATTTAATTATAAAACTTATCTTGAGGGAACGGTCTATCCCCGATATAAAAAGCACCATATCCTTCAATGTGGGTTATTAAATATCTGGGAGCCAAATTAAAACTAAATCCATTTAGCAGTTTAAGCGTGAGTGAATAAGAAACATTCGCTTAATTTCATTTAAAAAATGGTTTAAAAACAACAACAAATAGTATCTATAAAATCAATTTCGTTATTTCCGTTCGTTCAGGAGTTACATAATTAAGTATCTGGTCTTCAAGATACACCATCAGGCCCTAAGTCTGGTCAATAAAATGCTAGTTTTGCAATGTCAAAGTACCTGGTGGTACTAATATTTTAAAAAAGTATTACCGTTATTGCCACCCTATCAGGAGTTACATATTATTTTATCTCCAATAAGGCTCTAAATTGGTCAATGATGTACCTGTTTTACAATGTGAATGTTACCAACAACAACAAACACCCATTCAGCAGTTATTATGGAGCATATATTGAGCACGCGCCTCATGATATATCTAGAATACAATGATGTTCTTAGCGACCGGCAGTACGGGTTCTGCCGAAACCGGTCGACGGGAGTTCTTCTATCGTATGCCACTCACATCTGGGGCGAGGCCCTCGTGAAAAATAGGGAAGAGCTAGCCGTTTCCCTTGACATCACGAAGGTCTTCGATAGGGTCTGGCATACCAACTTCGTGAGATTCAACGTCACAAAAACTCAAGCCTGTCAATTCACCGGCAAAAGAAGCCCTTTCATCTTGGCTCCTACTTTTCAGAATGTGTCCTTTGGGCGGTTCATTGAATCCAAAGCTTAGGCTGCTTGCATTCAATGGAGAGGTGTGCTAAGGTGCTTATTGGTGAACCTAAGGTGGTTGCCAGCCTCTTGATATTCTATATGCTACAATTTGGAGAATGTACACAGAAGTTCAGTACATAATTCCCCCCCCCCCCCCCCCTTCCACCACTGAACATCTCGGGGCCCGGCGAGTATTCTTCCCTTGCCCTAAACATCCAATCGGTACGGACGATGCTCATTGTTTCATCTTTATATTATGTGTACCGCGAAGGCCTGGAATAAATTACCCACGTGGGTGTTCCCGTTCGATTATAATACGGATGTCTTCAAGTGAAGAGAGAATAGGCTTTTATTAAATTAGTGCACTTTACCATCCGTACTTCGTTCCCGCTTACCATCAGGTGGCTTTTTAGTTTTTAGTCAAGCATTAGCTTATTTCGCATAAAAGTTACATAATTATTTTGTGTACCCAAGATACACCATCAGGCCCTAAGTTGCTCAATGATGTATTTAGGCTTTACAATTTGAACGTTACTAACAAAAATATTTTTTAATCTTGTTCAGTTTTTACCATCCATTCAAGATTTACATATTTAGCCTCCAAGACAGGTACACCAGCAGGCCTTAAGTTTTACAAATTTCAACCTTACTAAAAACAAATAATTTTTATTCCTGTTAAGTAATTTGCACCCGTTCAGGAGTTACCTATTTGTTCTCCAAGACACGTCATGAGACCCTTAGTTGGTCAATGAAGAGCAGATTTTACAGTGTCAACAATAACAAAAACAAAATATCTTTAAACACGGTTCTATTTTTCCCTGCAATTAAGGAGTTACATTCTTTATCTCTAGAAACCATCATCAGATCCTCACTAAATTTCAGTAGGATTTACTTGACAAAATACCCAATGTTATACAAAAAAGCATAATCAAAATCGCTTGATATACTACTAATTTATTAACTAAAATCATGGATATATTACTCTATCTGGATGATAGACTTTGCAGAGGTACCAAAAATTCAATGACGTCATATCGGAATGACCATTCGACCAATCACAAACCGGATTGAGGTTGTCCTTTATAATAATATTGTAGGGTGTACACACTTAGACAAAATATGTCCAATTTTGATATGAAGTTATGTATGTATCCAGTTAGAGTAATATATCCATGACTAAAATCAATGATTCAAAAAATTACTGGCCTAAACGCATGCACATCTATAGAAAAATAAAGCAATTTTGACATTAGGCTAACGACTCACTAGGATTTTAAAGACGTACGTGGTCTGAGTGATCTTATCTGAGATTTTAATAATGATTTGCTCAATCTGTTAAGGAAAATTAATTTTTCTTACTACAAAGTAAATATAAAACATAGAAAGACATTTACGAATGTTAATAACCAAATTTGATGAACTTTTGCAATCAATTAAACCTGATACGATATCTTATAATACTTCGATAGCACTTCTTATTGAGAGGTAGGAAAAAACTTGATAAGCTAAATTGAAGTATTATTAACTGGGGTACAGAACCGACACCGCGAACACGATGTTTGACCCAATGAATTGGCTGCAGTGGGCTTTAATTTTCAATGGATTTGTTCGATTTAAAAACAGAACCTCCCGACGCTACACAAATTTTGTTCCTGCTGTCTTTTCTGGTACTTTAGTACATTGTACTTCAATGATAAGCTATCAGTAATTTTCTTCATTGTAAAATTATTATTTTTTGTAACTCATTGATTGCTCATTGGGTGCAAAAAGCGCTTTACAAACGCTAGTATGTAAGCAGCCTAAATTGTCCGCAAAAAATTGCTTTCGTGTTATATTTGATTTTATACAAGATCGATGGCTACTAAACCTCGCATTGTATGATAAAAAATATCACAATGTGCATCACCGCACAATTGGTATAATGTTAGTTATTAAAAAACTTTAAAAACAATTAACCATATTACAACCTAATCACTCAATCAGCTGTTTGAAGTTCGGCCATGTTTTATTTCGAACATCTGTCATGTCAGTATGACGAAAAACGTTCTATGGGTATAAATTGTACCGTTTATCCCTCAGGAACAGGTTTATTTTCCGGGATTACAAGTAGCCTATCTGGTAAGTTAGGTTGAAAGCTATCCGTGTGCCAAATTTTATCCATATCCGTTCAGCCGTTTTTGCGTGATTGAGTCACAAACATCCAAACATCCAAACATCCAAACATCCAAACATCCAAACATCCAAACATCCAAACATCCAAACTTTCAGATTTATAATATTAGTAGGAAGTAGGAAGTAGGATTCTTCTTATGAAAGTAGACCGTATAATATGTATGTACTGTATACATATGTATATGTACCAACATACTAATATAAAATTTGATGTAGGTATTTTAAGTTCATATTATAAATAAATAAAAAAGTACTTACCGCTACAGGACCTTATTTTTGAGATTTCTTCCCAAGCATTATTTTTTCTTTGTTGATCGCTATAATGTGATGAACTAATATCGTATAAGCAAGCATATTTTTGAACTAGAAATATAAGTTGTTATTCCTCCATCATCAATTTATTTCGTAAAAATAAAATAATTTTAATTATTTTAAAACACGTCCGAACTTTCTCAATCTTCCCAATGATTACGTAAATAAATCGAATCTATACGGTTTAATCTATACGGGAACTATGAAGGTCGCAACCTGTCGACAAGGCCAAGGAGTCAAAAATCTTCCATGTACCTACCTACCTACAGCGCGGCGCTGTTCCGCCGCGTTCGGCGTCGTACGCGGCCGAACGATAAAACACATTTGTCGTCGTTTTCTACTTGTTTACCGCGAAAGCGGAATCGGCGCCGAAAAGCCGAAAGGATGCGTACGCGTCTCCATACAAAATCGTTGTTTACTATGGAAAAAAGCCGAATGGAGCTGAATAAATGTGTTTTGACCCTTATTGGTATTGCCGCCGATAAAGGGTTTTAAAACTATTTATTTTAATAACTATTTATTGAAACGTTCACTCGGTTCTGGTATCATCGGTATTCTCATATTCTCGGTATTAAGGATAAAGGGTTTTAAAACCGTCGTAGCTGTTGGTGATTGTGGTGGGATCTCCTCTGATGCAGCCGATATTGAGCAACCTGGTTCGTTCATAAGCCTTTCAACGTTAAGGCGCTGCTGCTGCTGCTGCTGCTGCGCAATCACAATACGACGATATGTGTCAGGGTGTTTTTTTTTAAATGGGCTTTTAAATTGCCACTTGATGCTTTATAACTATACAAGTCCAAACATATTTTACATTTCGTTTTTTTGTCCACATTATTAGTTTTTTCAAAAAAGTCCCACAACACGCTACTATTTACTCGATACATTATTTATTTACACACTTACTTCGATTACTTCCTAATATAAGAAATTAAACTAAAACGTAAAAAGACGTAAATCCTACACAACTGTACCTAATTACTTAATAATAAAAACAAACGAAGAAAATAAAAAATCAATTTCGCGCGCGAGAAGTCGAGAATAATTTTAAATGCTCACAGCAGTCCGCCTGCAAACACGGAACATTCAAGATTGTGCATGTGCAATTGGTATCTATTTCTATTTCTATATATTTTTAATATTAAAACCAACTTCTATAAGTCCTTCAGCTAATTACTATAGTTATTGAAATAGGAATAAAGGCGATATCCTGTTGCATCTAAAATAATATAAAGCGTGTAAAAATATTATTCACTGTTTAGTTGCTGCTCAGTCTCGCTCTCTCCTATTACTCCTCTACTCTCCTCTCGCTCTAACATAGGTGTCTTATTGTGTCACGTTCGTATTATTTCGGCAGCGCTTGAGTTTGTCCTTCGGGCGTAATCGGAATACCTGACCTTGCAATACCTTGTATTCACGGATAAATGGTTTCTCTCAATAAATAGTTTTTGTAGCACCTGATATCATATTTAAGGTATTATACCAGTAAAGGTTTATTGAAATATTGAAACTGTTTATAGTTTATACCACGTTCCGCGCAATACCTCGTATTCACGAATAAATGGTTTCTCTCAATAAACAGTTTTTGTAGCACCTGATATCATATTTAAGGTATTATACCAGTAAAGGTTTATTGAAATATTGAAACTGTTTATAGTTTATACCACGTTCCGCGCAATACCTCGTATTCACGAATAAATGGTTTCTCTCAATAAACAGTTTTTGTAGCACCTAATATCATATTTAAGGTATTACACTAGTAAAGGTTTATTGAAATATTGAAACTGTTTATAGTTTATACCACGTTCCGCGCAATACCTCGTATTCACGAATAAATGGTTTCTCTCAATAAACAGTTTTTGTAGCACCTAATATCACATTTAAGGTATTATACCAGTAAAGGTTTATTGAAATATTGAAACAGTTTATACCACGTTTCGCGCAATAACCTCGTATTCACGAATAAATGGTTTCTCTCAATAAACAGTTTTTGTAGCAAATGATACCGTATTTGTGGTATTATACAAATAAAGGGTTATTGAAACTATTTATAGTTTTTACCGCCCATGTCTATTTCACAGCCAATTTCCTCCGAAACTACTGGGACCAAATGAGTTAAAATTTGGTACTGGTGTGTTTTTTGTGACCCAAAGACGAAAGAAAACAAATGAATTTTGAAAAAAAATAACGAAAAAATTTCAAAAAATCTGTTTTGCTAACCGTATCGTGTTGCATGTCAAATGAAAGGGCTTATTATAAGGATCTCAAATATATTTCTGTTGTAGTTCTACAATGGGTAGTTTTAAAATTATTTAAGAAAAAACGAAAATTTAAGACGAAAATTGACCATTCCCCTTATCTCTGTAACAACTGAGGCTAGAATTTTGAGAAAAATACACTAAATAGTTCTTTAGATTACAGGATAACTATAAGAAGTCTTAAAAAAAGGGAAACAAATAATAAAATAGAAAACTAACAGTAAATACATAATCAACGTACAGAACCCTCTCCAAGCAAGTTGAACTCGCATTTGTCTACTTTATTTCTGCATGTCTTCTGCTTTTTCCAGTACCTATCACGCACTATTGAAGATATTGACCTAAAAATTATGCAATACTTAAAATTGGAAAACAGTATTTTTTATAATATTGCATTTTAATTATTGGCATGTACTTACTGATATATGTAATACATAGGATAGGATTGTAAAAAACACATAAAGACATTTGACGTCCATATCAATCAGTTCTCAATCCAGCCTAATGTTCGGAGAAGTATAATATCAAATCCACAATCCTAACAGTTATACGCTTCATTGCACAACAAGTCATTGTCAGCTATCACAAATTCCTAGCGTATAAAATAAAGCAATATTAAACCAAGAAAAATCCCATCAAAGTGTAAAAAGTTTACGTTCGCGCGCTCACGTTACGAAAATATTAACCGAGAAATGCAATTTGATTTAAGATTCCGACGTTTGCTGCAAACTGTTGTTACAGCCGCTTCGAGAAGGCGTTCTCGTAAGTTGATGCAAATTAAATGCAAATCATCGTACTACTGAATTTAAAATTGTTATCATTGCATTGAAAACCGAAATTATTACGGCGTTAGAGCTTTCAAACCTTTACATTACTTTGGTATTTTGGCTTCAACCTATTGCGATGTGGGTTGCAGGTGAAAAATCAGACTCAAGAGCTGCGAATATTATTATAATTTAGTCCAGTTTAACCCTGAGAAGACACAAGTTTGCGTGTTAACCGCTAAGAAAACCCCATTCATCGTGGCACCTCAGTTCCAGAACACTCCTCTTAACAAAAGCATTGGGATCCTTGGTGTCGACATTTCGAATGAAGTGCAGTTTCGGGACCACTTGGTTAGTAAGGCCAAACTAGCTGCAAGGGAATTGGGTGTGCTCAATAGAGCTAAGCAGTACTTCACGCCTAAGCACAGGTTGATGCTCTATAAGGCACAAATTCGACTACATATGGAGTACTGCTCCCACCTTTGGACTGGAGCCCCAGCTAGCCAAGTGGACACGTTTAACCGAATCCAACGACGAGCCATTCGTCTTGTCGGCGATCCCAAGCTTACAGACGGATTAGAATCGCTTGAGTTGAGGAGAGACGTAGGCTCGCTATTCTATCGTCTGTACAACGGGGAATGTTCTGATGAACTGTTAGATTTAATACCTGCGGTTGAATTCCGTCACCGCGTATCACGTACCAGGTTCCATCAACACCACCTGAATACGTGGCGTTCGTCCACAGTTCGTTTTTCACGTAATTTTCTGCCAAGGACGTGTGTGTACACTGTGGAACGAACTTCCTACATCGGTATTCCCACTAAGCTATGACATGGGGTCCTTCAAGAAGCGGGTCTATTATTTTCTTCGAGGCCGGCAACGCATTGGTGCCGCCACTTATGTTGCTAATGTCCATGGGCGGCGGTGATCACTTAGCATCTGGTGACCCGTCTGCTCGTTTGCCTGCTTAAGGCATAAAAAAATATATTACCTGCGATTTATTGATTAAAATGTTTCCTGTTAGGTATAAAAATAGTATTTAATGTTTTGATG
Source organism: Thymelicus acteon (assembly GCA_951805285.1). Lineage (NCBI taxonomy): Eukaryota > Metazoa > Arthropoda > Insecta > Lepidoptera > Hesperiidae > Thymelicus > Thymelicus acteon. The sequence goes on from OX638233.1 coordinate 7,902,641, forward strand.
TAATATTTATAAAAGGATCACCTTACAGGGTGTCTTATTGTAAGTTTGTAAATGTAAAAAATATCATATAGACTTAATATCAAGTCCGGAACATATATTTACTATAGTACTAGCTGCCCGGACAGACTTCGTTCTGACAAAAGTTTTTTTTTTAGATCTAAGCTATCCTATCTTTCAAGTTGAATCAAATTGCACACGGTGTGCAAAGATTAAAATCGATTAGGTATTATAGTTTAGGAGTCCATCGCGGACAAACAACAATAATAATAATAATAATAATAATAATAATAACTCTTTATTGCTTTAAACATTGTTTTACAATAGTAAGTGGCCAGAGCCTCCTTATGCTTATCCTTATTATGATGGGACCACGTGTTCACATTCGTATTCACGTGTTCACATGGAGTTGAGCAAACTCCATTGGAAGAGTATTATGATTAAACAAGTTGATTTCGTTGTTATACGTGGCCATGATAAAGTTTTGAAAACAAATAAGTTTGACATCCTTACTTAACTTTATACCTAATCGAAACGTAAATTCTCCACCCCACCAAGTAGCGGATTGCATTGCGCATATAACAGCCAAATGCATGAATACAACTAAGTTTATAAAAAACACACCATTCGCGATGTATAAGCTGCATGTGTGCATCAACAAATTTATTTAAATCTGAAAACCAAACGAACTAGAAAAATACTTTATGACCAATCACACACTGTCGATTTTGAACTCCCATTTAAGTTGATTCCACTGAAACTTCTATTTATTACCTTCTATTAGTTGAAGTCATGTTAGGAATCCTAGAGACTAAGATAAACGTTTGTGTACCTTATGTTTCTAGTCCAAATACGTCTGACTGAAACAAAGTAGTTTGAACCAACTTCACGGCAAAATTAACGGGATTCCTGGTTAACCCTTGTAGTTTACGTTTTCATTTAATAGACAAGCGGGGCGAAAGAGACAAGCCAGAATCGACCAATAACATCCAATGAAATCTAAATCTTGTCTCCATTTTGCTGCAATGAAAACAAATTATAGCAGAGAGTCAGACGAGAATAGTTGTATCAAATCGGATGGCAATCCGGTAATTTATTTAGGCCTAGTAATTTGAACGTCGCGTCGGTCTCTTCAACAAGTTACTTATATTCCTAACTTATCTTCCTACTTATGCCCGTATGCCCTTCTAATATTTTTAAATACGTTCGTAGGTACTTTATTCGGTTAAGGCAAACATTGTCATACAACCTAGACATTTAAAAGTTCTCTATAAAATATGTTTTAAAAGGCGTAAAGTGACACTTTTTTACTTGACAAACACTTGACAAACATTGCCGATAAGCTGATTGCCGATATTAAGGCCAGGTATTCCCACAAAATTATTTCCCGTCATAACACCTCTGACTCTCACAGACTCAGAACAGCTTACAGCTCTCACTAAATTTTCTTATTACTAGCTCCACTTCGCTCGCACTCGTCATACATATAGGTCTATGTTTGAAACACCTACATGTTGTATAACGAAGCCCAGGCAAACCGTTCAAGATTCTGTAGCCTACAAACAAATATTTACTTTGTACTTTTAGTTAGGTATATAGTTTTTATCGGCGTTGCGATTTGTGTTTTTTCTTTGATTGAAGAAAAAAAGCCTTTTGAGCAGAGTTTTCTTAGTGTTATTATGTTAAAAATATCATGACGTGTCTTGTGGGGTTAAGATATAACGAAGGGCATACTCGAAAAATATTGCAAACGAGACATAATATTAAGGTTTACATATTTAACTTATAATATAGTAGTTCAGACGTTCATAGTAAATGGTTACTGGAGTATGAAATCCTTGATGCTCCGCTCGGCCTATATTTCGTACGAAACGTCAGTTTTCGTTTAGATGCGGAAGTCGTTATGGCAGTCAGAAGCAATCTCCTTTATGGAGCTTACAGTATTTCCGAATACTACCGAGCAATATACCTACCACTTTGTAACCCGCTGAACTTACTGTTTGTATAAAATAAATGTACCTATAAGGCACGGACCTGAAAAAAAGACGGACGTAACTTCGTCTAATCGATAGTGAAGCTTAGCAATGGCCGCCCGCTTACCATGTGTGCGTAATTTTTGATTCGCGATTGAAGCAGTGAAGTGTCAATGTGTGGGTGTGTGTACTTGTACGAATAGAAAGTTAGTGTTACTATGGGTGCTTCACTGAATTTGTTTTTGGTATTACGTCCGTGTTTTTTTTAGGTCCGTGCTATAAGGATACAAATACAAATAACTAAACATAAACGCTCATAAATATATCCCCTTTTCATGAACTGCATGTGGCGGATATACACATGAAACACGATACACATTCAACACTGGAAAACAAACATTTCTCTACTACATAAATGTCAGCCCCGCCGAGCAGTGGGATGTTTTCCCACTAGTCCTGTTCCTCATATTCCCAGAACTAGTAGGAATTTTTTTCCCACTAGTACTGTCAACAGGACTACTCAACAGGACAAGTGGGAATAAACGATCAATTCTGGAGCCCTTCACAAGCTGGGTCAATTTAGTGTTATATTATGACTCGTCATAAAAAATTGTCTCAGCACTAAGTTTTGATCACAATATTGAACACAACATTTCAATTATTGTATCTATATTTGTGTCAACAATGCTTAAGCTTAAAAGGAGTTGAAAACAATACAAAAATCACAAAAGTAATTGTTTCAATCAGTCTCGATCTTTCGTTTAACTATTCTATTAACAGGTAAATAGACATTGCAGTTCTATACGTAATTTCCCTTTAATAGCTACTGATCCTCAATTTCAATCAATTTTCTTGTGTTCAATGCGATACGAAAGCCTTTATTGCTATCATAGTGAAGCTTTTCCATTCACCGCTTTCAATCCAACCAACCTAATTTAGCGAACGTGACTCAGTGATAACTGCTTTCAGCCCGGTATACTTGGATGATGAGCTCCCTTATCGAACTGAATAATACGTATTCATCCAATCAATTGATTTCGAAGCTAACCAGTACATTAAATAAGGTTTTTCACGACATGATGAAGATTTAATCGAATTTGCTCAAGATCATTGAGAAACGAAGGCAAATTACATGCTAATGGACTTTTCTCGGACCCAACTTCAATTTGTTCTTTGTCATAACTGTAAATGAATCTGATAAATTTTCTATTTAACTCAAACATTTCCGGATCTCCGTGCGCTTAATCAGCTCGTTTGTGGATGAACAAAGATCCAATTTAAATTGTCTACGGAAAATTCATCGAAAACATTTCATCGAATTACAATTCGCCGATACAATACATCGAAAAAACATTTCGTCGAATAACAAAACGTAGAACAACCAAGTCATCGAATGACATTTCTTCGAATAGCCTTACGGAGAACAACCATTTCATCTAACGACATTTCATCGAACGACATTTCATCGAATGGGAAATCATCGAATCTAATAATGTAATCTGTCAAATAAATATCTGTTCTAGCTTACGCTATTCACGCGAAGTGCGCAACTTTAATTCAGGCTAAAATTGCACTCTGATTTGTTTTCCCAAATGCAATAAGCATAACTTCAAAAAACTGTAGTTGAGTCTGTAAGTTTCATAATTTAATTAACATCAGATGAACTGACGGCCATATACTTGTATATCCAAATCCACCGATTACATGACTCTTACATAATGTGAACCGCTGGCCGGTGAATGGAATAATTATGATCATGTTGGAGAGCCCGTATTACTGTGTAATGAATGGTTGTATGTGGGTTTCGATACAAAGACATTACGTATCGATCTTTAGTGATGCTTTCATTATTGACTTGTGGATTGAATGTAGACATTTCCAAAATTGGATTTTGTTGATTACGGATGACGACCCGTGTGGCGCAATGGTTACCTTGCCGGATCACCGTACCAAGGGTTCTGGGTTCGATTCCCAGCGAGACTCTGTACGCGATCTGGGTGTGTGTCCTTGTCTTTGTGTGTTGTCCATGGCACTCACGACACAGGGAATCCTAATGTGTGGCTATGTGTGTGCAGAGATTTTTATTTATTTTTATTACTAAAATCACTAACTACACTTTTCTTTAAAATGACTTTCTTCAATTGATTTGCAGTTTTGACTTACTTAGGCAAATTTCTACGTTATCAAAACAACTACTTAATGTAAATTTCACTTACGCCCCAATTTAGAGTCGCAAACGGTTACTTAAATCACTCCTTAGTAAAGAATCACCACACAAATTATGTACAAATTACGGCCGTTAGTTTCATTATTGTTTATAAATAAACTATTAGGTATGTAAGATTCCCAAATAGAATATCATCACGCGATCGGGCAAGCAATCCCAAAAATACCTTTATTTTAGCCAGCTATGAAAATTAATGAATCTAGATGACACGTAAGCAATGGATCAGCCGTTATCATTAAGATAACAATCATTAAGACCTGTCGGAAACCTTGGGGTTGATTGATAGCTTCCGGTGATCGGGTACACTCATCCCTTCAGTGAATTTTATCATGTTTTCCTTCCATGTACGTGAGTGGATTATACGAAGACTTACATCGTAGAAAATCGTTACTTTTTACACTCACCTAAATCGATGCCGCCAGGCAAATATTTCAAGACCCCGACATTGGGCCGTTTAGATTTTTATTTTTACAGTAACATCTCAACGGCGCTCCCCTAGCCCTTTTTATCTATTTAATAGACAATAGTTACATTTAAAAAATGGCGCCATGTAAAATAAACTTGACGATAGCGAGTTAAACTCGCTTGGAGAGGGTTCCGTACATTAATAATGTATTTATCGTTATTTTTCTATTCATTTTTGCCCTTTTTTTAAGACCATAGACTTCTTATAGGTTTTCCTGTTATATATATAAGTAAAGAACTATTTTCAGTATATTTTCCAAAATTCTAGCTTCATTAGTTATGGAAATATGGGATTAGTTATGGGAATATACAATTTGTGTCTTGGATTTTCGTTTCTTCTTAAATAATTTTAAAACTATCCATTGTAGAACTATAACAAAAACATATTTTAGATCCTTACAATAAGCCCTTTCATTTGACATTCCACATGATACGGTTTGCAAAAGAGTTTTTTTTTATTTCGTTAAAAAATAAAACTTCTGAATTCATTTGTTTTCTTTATCGTCTTTGGGTCATAAAAAAGCATATGAGTACCAGATTTCATCTCATTTGGTCCAAGAGTTTCGAAAAAAATTGGCTGTGAAGGGCGGTCGTCCAGACACACTGTGATCGTATAAGGTTTCCGGTTTTCTATTTTTTTTGTTCGGAACCCTAAAAAGACGTTACGCCTCCCGGGTCCCCGCATACCCGCTATTTTGTTGTCTCATTTCCCTGTAAAAAAAACCACGCCAATTCCACGACTACCCTGGCACAAAAGAGTCCGGGTTATTGAAAACCCCGCCCGGACGCTCCCCGGACACACCATTAACTGGAATAAAATCTGGGAAACTCGGATGAATGGCAGCCCTACATCCACCAATACCAAAAAAGAGACAAAATCAAATATTGTGACAGAATAATTCAATTTACTAAAGTGCATTGATCAAAAATGACATTTTATTTCCTTTCAATTTATTTAGGTCCGCCCCAAAAAGTCTGAGTTCAACGACGAAGAAACTTTAGCGATAAAACTGTTTTCTTGTACAATTTTTCTTTGACTCTTTTTGTATATTATTTCAATCTATGGCTAATAAAATATAAAAAATAATATTATCTACTGAATACCAGAAAAAACTACCTGACTTCAAAAAATATACTCTTAAAAAAATCGGCTAAGTGCGAGTCAGTCACGCACAATGTAGCGTTATCGACTATTACTCATTAACTACTAAGTAATGTAAGTACTAGCCTAGCCGTGATAGTTTTGATTCCAACATCGGAAGTGAATTTTGATAAATATGGGACCTGTTTAGAAGTAGGTATATTGCTTCAAATAATAAATAAAAACTTTTAAATGAAAAGTTGAATCGCGTTCAGAATAAAAAACAAATCGCGTTCAGAATAAAAAATAAAAAACAAACTTAGAAAATTTAAAAATAATTTAATGAGAAACTGGACTTCCTGTTTATTAATTTACTTAAAGTATATTCTCCTTTTTGATATTGGTTAACAAAACCTTGAAAAATACATGCATCTTTAAACCTTCTGCCCACTATCTGCTGAATTAAATTCTGTGAGTCATTTGAACTTGGCCTTAATAATCTGGCTTCAACCCATTATTGGCCCACTACTGGGCAAGGGTCTCTCTTCTTGAGGAGGCCTAGAACATACTCCACCACGCTGCTCCAGTGCGGATTGGTGGATGGGTTAGTGGACAACCCGAGTGTCGGAAGTTTTCAAACCGCCCGAGGGCCTCCGACATGACTTAACGACTATTATCTTATGATAACAACCGGGGCCGACGACTTTACGTGCCCTCCGAAGTACGGAAACGCTCAAGAAATTTTTCCCACTAGCGGTTACCCATCCAACTACCGACCGCGCCCGCTGTTGCTTAACTTTGTCGATCACATAGAATCGACGCAAGCCGCCGGGCCATGAGCGCTTCTTAATAATCTATTCAACATTAATATTTACGGAGGGACGATTTTCAGACAATCAACTGAAGTATTTTCAACGAATGTCGATCGCTGACTTGATTGCTTCCCTCTTCCCTGTGTTTAGCGCGTTTAATTATCTCGCAGCCGGCATAGTAAATTAACCTCCGAGCTTGGTTTAAATACAACACCATTGTGCTTTGATTTTAGCTAGTCTAATTGACACGAAAATCACGTCTAACAGATTTACGCCAAACCATTAATTAACGTAACTGAAGGTACTTAACTGAAGTTTATATTTGGGTATCTATGTATTAAGTTTTATTGTTTTGTTTGTGTCTGTATTTTCATATTCTCATTATATCCTTCACAATAATTAATATAAATTCCGAAGGGTGCTAAATTAATAGTAAATAATCATTGGTGATGTTGCAGTGATCTTATTTAAAATAGGGGTAAGCTTTAATGTCTATTTGACTGAACTTTTATATTAAATAGCTGGATAAAAAAGCTTTCAAAGCTCACACAGCACTAAAATCATTAAATACTAATCTTAAGAGAAGGTTTACAAGAGAAGAAGAAGACAAAGAAAAGAACATACATTTAATCATTGACACAAGATTATATGAAAGTAACGCTATGTGTAACTTATTGCTAACACACTCATTCAAACAGGACAACAGCAAAATAATAGAAGCTTAAGTTATAACTAACCTGAAATAAGTAAGATTTAGTCAGACGAATAAAGATCGGGGTCAACAAACATTAATGCTTGTACAAGTCGTGTGATTAGGACAAATAATTACTAGGACGATTGTATTGTAGCAGCACCCGCTGTTGTCGCTGTAACCAACTCTACCGTTTCTACTCAGGTATGTAAATGCATAGACCTATATGTATATACTAGACAGGCTGTTCAGTAGATACTAAAAGTTTCGACACCTACGTTGACTCCATATGGTGCCAACGCATTTTAGTCGGCTGCGAGCAAGCGAGACAAGTAGATATAATTTTTGAAAAACCCCGACCGTTCAAGAACTCATAATAACGCATATTGTTTAATATGCACAGTTAAAACGTCTTCATTATTTACGTTTGAACTTTAGTTGAGTTTATTTAAATCATAATTGGAAAATTACTATATTTTTACTTGCATTTTTAAAAAATATTTAATGCAAAATATTTGATACCCGCCATCACCCCCGAACGAAGCGCTGTCACCAAGCTGTTAGTGAATAAGAAAAATGTGACACGGATATTGTTCGGAACAGCTCGTCTATATATTTAAGTCTATGAGTAAATGCTAATATTTTCCACCACAAAGATTAGGTACTTATAAAAACCCTGAAACTATAAAAAATCCGAATATTTCTGGACCGTGCTATCCGTACACTTTTCTCGACAGATTTTGCTCGACTCCCTTATGTTTTCTTTCAAATCAAAATAAGAACCCGCCGCGAGTTCAACTGCCAGTTTAATTTTTATACATCCCAACTGTTAATCCTTCTATGAAGTTCTATAATGTAGTTGTTCAGTATTACTTTTAACAACATTCTAAAGTACTAAGCTAATTTTTTCTTTTTAGTTTTTTCACGTAGTCGGATGTTTTATTTTTGAATTAATTTTTGAAGTTATATTTCTTATGCGACTTGCAAAAAGGTTGCATTAAACGTTTGCGCTACCATGGAGGGGGTATGAAAGCACTGGATAGATGGTCTGGACTGGATGATGGATGGATTTACCTCTTTTAAAATTTACTGTTATTACTTATACAAATCTCACAGAGTCTCAACAGCGTGATTCAGGTTCCTGAACAACGCCATCTATTTTGTAATTGTGTAAACATAGGTAGTACACAAGTAATATTTTATTATTTTTATTTAGTACAAAAATAGTTTTTGAAAGATAATTAAACTAATACACGTTATTAAATTAAATATTTATTTAATTATGTCAAAGAAGTATAACTTCTCACGCGCGTACAAAACTACATGCACCCTTTTTTATTTTACACTTTTAATTAGGATTCATTGACTTCTCTATTAGGTAGGATTATAAGACGGTAAATTCGCAATGTTGTCATTTTATTAAGGGAGTTAATAAATTAGCGAGAATGTTTGTTTATACAACTTTAAATCGTTATATATCTTAAACAATTACTTAAAATGAAAATAATAAAAGGAATCTAAAAATATTTTTTAAATATGTATTCAACGATACCCCATTTGATTTAGTTCGACGATTTTTTTTTTTTCATTTTGACAATATGACGTCTGGTGGTCGCTGTGATGAATTTTGATTACTGTCATGTCTTTAGTAGCACACGCAAGGTAAAGACAAATCGATTGACTTAAGAATCATTAAAATCCATCACTTGGTCTCTACAACGCCACATAGGAACAAACATACATATACTGAAAAACACATTATCCTTCTTTTCGTCGCACAGTCGTGTACCAACGTAATTAAACTTTGAAAATCGACTTAATTTTAATGCTTCTAATTTTCCTGCGAAAACCATCCCAAATGTCTGCAGTCTGATATGATTATATTTTTTTGTAATGATTTAGACTTTAGAGTATCTAGACGACCCGTGTGGCGCAATGGTTACCATGCCGGATCGCCGCACCGAGGGTCCTGGGTTCGATTCCCAGCGAGGCGGAAATTTGAATGATGAATTTGAATTTCTGTTCTCGGTCTGGGTGTGAATGTCCTTGTCTAGTGTGTTGTCCATGGCACCCACGACACAGGGAATCCTAGTGTGGGGCTATGAGTGTGTGGCGTTATTTATTTATTTATTTATATTTATCTATAGAAATACTACGAATAATTTCAAGAATTAAACTATCATGTGTTACATATTTTGTAGTATACCGATTTTTTATGCAAAACTATTAGTTAGTGAATAAAAGTTAATAATAAATATTTTGACATAAATTTACTTTCCGTTACAGGGCTTTTCTAAGAATTATCTGCGTTTGCTGTCCTCGTAAGCTTCGTAGGAAGTATCAACCGCAACTAAGGTTCAAACAATCGCAGGTAAATGCATTGAAGTATTATTAGTAGCATATAGAACCGACACCGCGAACACAATGTATGTCCCAATGAATTGGCGCCGATCGGCTTTAATTTTCAATGGATTCATTCGATTTTGAAAGGAGAACGAGGGCTCAAAACAGAACCTCCTGGCAGGACACACATTTTGTTGGAGATGTTTGTTCTATGACATTATACTTCAATGGGTAAATGGAATTTAAACAGAACTGAACCTCTAATATTTTTTTGTATTCGTTTATTGTTAAGATTTGTGTTTATTACAGAGATATTTTTGTCATTTTTAATAAGAAAGTGATCGCTAACAAGTGATCATATCTAACAGAGTCTAATACATTGAAACTCTTCCTGATAACACAATATTCTACTTTTGAAAGTTATCTTTCGAATCTATTTTAATAAGATATTCAACTGCAGCTGATTCATTTACCATTTAAATGGATTCTTTGCGTGTTTTTTTTTTATTTTGATTAGGTATAGTAAAAAAGATTTTAATTTTCGTTTTTTAGTTTAATTTAATTTAAGTTCTTGTAAATTGGTTGTTTTTCAGTGGCGCACAACTCGACGGTATTATTCGTCGAGCGAACTACAGGCCATCAGGCAAAACTCCTGCGAACAAACTTTCATATAGCGTCTTCGATAATCCACAATCTTCCTACTTTCTAAGTGCCTTGAACTACTTTGACTTCAAAAATCTTTTTCTAAAATTCTAGTCAAAATATTAGACGTTACAATTTTCACCAGTTATTGTCAAATGGGCCGAGGTATGTGTGATTTTTACCTCCTAATCTCACTTCTGCACCTATGTCGAACCTTTTTCTAAGTGTCACCCCTCGAGATTTACATTGTCTTGCATTTCTGTTCCCAAAATAACTGATGTCTCCTTTGACTAAGCTTTTGTTCCATCTCTACCAATTATGATTGGCACACCCGGTCTTCATATTTCCAGCAATGCATGAATCTGTTTCTGCAAAAATTATAAGTATTGTTTGATATAAAAATGTCGAATAACTTCTTTTAAATAATTTTACTACCGTATAATTGTAAAGCCGCTTCTCGATGCTGAAAGGTAACAGTTAATTTTAATATTCAAATCACGTATTATGAAGACCAAACTCACTTATGATTATCATGCTCAAACTGTACTTTGTGGGAATCGCGTCATGACCGATAATAAACATAACAGAAATTATGCAAATAACTATCATTAGGGTAAAAGCTGATTCATGGTCATCTCAACTACATTATCATACGTAGATAATCCTTCTGTTAACGGCTGCTTGAGCACCGATAAACGGCTTCCTACTAAACATAGTCCTAAATTATACAAATAGTCATGGCTATTATACATATAATCCGTTAAATGTATTTGCATGAATATAACCCTTATACAAATAAAATCTATATGCAAATAAATAATTCATCCACTAAACCTCTCCAAATACATCAGGATTATGTTTTGAGCATTTTGCATATAATTATTTGTGATGTTGTTTTTAAATGCATTCTTAAGTATTTGTTTTTTCCTTAAATTAATTTCCCGAAAATTCTTTTTTTAAATAAAATACTTTAACAGATTAGTATAACTAAGTACTATTGCCTACATATTCCCTACTACCCAACATTTCAATGCCCAATTCTATCAATCATTATGTCTTTGTCCTTATCAACTTCACGATACAATATCGATATAACAACTTCAATACTTTTTCTACAGTACCCAGTGGCCGCGATGATGTACTCGTCAGTGTCTCAACACGAGATGTGTCGGTTGTGACATCAGGCGCGCGCGGGGACATGTCGGACTGCGCGCGCGAGATGTTCCTGATGTCGGAACCGTCGTTCCTTGCATAGGAACGGCGACCGGCACGTCACTACGGACTCCTACCCTATGCAGAACCTAGACCCGCATCCGCAGTTCGAGGAACCCATACCGTGCGTCGACAGAGACCTATGCCAGGACATCCTCTGTCAAGACTCCGAATCGGTCAGTGAAGTGAGCTTTGACAGTGATAGTCGACATCCTTCTTTGCGACGTAAAAAAGTTACTTATCAAACCAAAGCGGAAGTGATCTCAAATTAGTTTTTAGTGTTAATCAACCGGTTGGTAGGATTGTCGCATCATATTGCATTATAAATAACAGGACGTGTTTTTTATCCTTATAAGAAGTTTTATGAAAAACAATATCGATGATATTACTCATATATCAGTTAGTTCAAAAATACAATTGTTGGAAATTGCAGTTTAACAAAGCATGTATGAACACTTTAGGTCCGCAGAAAATATTGGATGGGGTGTAGCAGAAACTGCCTCGCGTCCACAGTCTAAAACCATGATTGAAAATTTTAATCCTATTAATCTATACTAATATATAAAGAAGAAAGATTAGATTTTTTGTTTGCATTGAATAGGCTTCGAAACTACTGAACCGATTTCAAAAATTCTTTCACTTTTAGGAAGCTACACTATCACCAAGTAACATAGGCTATATATTATATTCTCAAAAAAATTAGGGATCCTTAATAAAACTCCAATAATGTAACCCAAGGTGTAATAAAATAAGAAAACCGAAGCAAAGCGAGGGCGGTTACTCGTAGGTAATATAAATGTGAAAGTTAGTGAAGATGTTTGGATATTAGGATGTTTGTTCCTCAATCACGCCACAACTACTTAACCGATTTGGCTGTTTGTAATGGAGATAGCCTATAACCTGGATTAAACACATATATGCGAGATAAAAAGGATTTTATCTCGGATAAGTTCAGGGTTCCCGCGGAACTTGTAAAAAATCGATCTCTATCGCGGGCGAAGTCGCGGGCAAAAGCTAGTATTTAATACATTACAGACGTTTCATAAATAAAATCTCCGGTATTGAAATTAAATTGTTCAATTACCCATTCATTATTTTGTTGTAAATAGATTTACACCACAGATTTCACACTTTCACACTGTCCGTAAATCAAGTGGGATTGCAAACCAACATTTGTGTGTAAATCCAAAAGATGTTATTGTGCGTTCTGATGCGGCATATAAAACTTGACCGGGCTTTTTTAGTATTTATATTACCTGTGTATAAACTTATTTCACTGTGTGAAATTGTTTTCTATCGGGAGCTGTGATTTACTGATTAGATGTGCATATATAATTATATCAGTGTTTTTGTACATAGCTGAATTAAAATTGTTGTTCATAGATGATATAAATGATGTTGAAATTAAGCCCATTATTATTATTATTTTAGGTTTTGGTAACCTAGTATAATCCATTGTATTATGAATCAAAACTATTAGTATTATTTTTATTGTTTACTTATTTATTCGGTGATTCTCTGTTGTGTTCATGTTTCAGAATTTATTTATTTACCAATGATAGTTTAATTATGAATGACGTACCTGTTTTATGAAATATCATAATTTATATTTATCCTACCGTTAACTAGTCATTTTGTAATATTCATTCCTAAGTTTTTCAATGTTTCCAAAAATATAATTGTATAATAGTCATTATTTTGTAAATAAATATAAATATTATTGAAAGGAAAGTAATGCGCTTCATAATATTGTAAATAGTCGATATTAACATAAAGCTTAGTTCTAAATACTCGACTTGAACTCCACTTTTTCTATTTTATTATAGACAAATAATTTAATCTGGATGACATTGCACAAAATAGTCAATTTATATATCGAATATAATTATGACATCACACTTACATACCATTTAAACTATTTTCAACAATACATCAGTACTGTATCGTAATCACCGTCCAAGGCAAGCAGAATTCTATGGCCCGTGTTCCCTCTCACCATGAGAAAGAGAGACAGGAAATTTTTTTCCACCTTCTTTATTAAGCAGATAGAGAACTATGACCTCTACCGATTGACATTTTTTTTCTCCAAATAAAAATCATAATAATTACAAATGTTTTGTTATTTAATATAATTACAGCAGTTGTAATTTAAAATTAACAGAGTACATACTCTGTTAATTTTAAATTACAACTGTCGATTACATAATCGACAGAGGTATTTTTAGGTCACATCCGCAACACCAGAGCATCGATAAACTATGTACTATAAAGCTGCGTTAAGAATCGACTTCCGATTAAACCTGTCCATTAACGCACTTCCATTAAGCAAATTCCAATTATTAGAAATCATAATTTACTACTAATAACGTATCCTCTATGAAAATACTGGAGGATAAATAACAGAGCTGAATCCATTAATTAGTCATTTTCCCTATTAGATCCTTTAACGCAAGATAAGAATCCCTGAGAAGGGTTTACCACTGCCCCTAAACCTTTAAAATTCATGAGGGGAATTGGCATTCTATCTAAGGTCAGTGGTAAGGTATGATGTTAAAGTTTTAGTTCGGTTAAACCAACTGTAAAATGTTATCTAATCCCGGTCGAGGGATTAAATAACTTCGAAGGTTTTGGTGAACTTTCTTGGATGATTGCTAGTGGCATTATTGTAGCGACGTAAAGGTGGGTTCAGAACAATGGAACAGAATTGTTCATTCCATCGCTATTGATCAATTTCTCTTTACGTAAACAGAGGCAGAGCAAATTCTTTTGTAATTTTGTCTATGTTATTCCTCTCCTGTTTAAAGTAAATATGTACATTCATAACCTTAAATTAAAATTAAAAAATCCTCGACAGTTCGATTTTCACTAAACATAGCTAAGAACACTTTCGATGAAGTCACCTTTCACACAAAAGAAACTAGATAAAAATCTGTTAATCAGACAGAGATACAGATACACAGACACGCCAAACTTATAACACCCCTCTTTTTTCGTCGGAGGTTCAAAAGTGTTAGGGCTTGTTTCACCATCTTCAAGTAGAGTCCTGAATAAGCTATTCGCCGGTTAAAGTGACGTTAAAGTGTCATTTTACATAGACGAAATGTCAACTTAACCAACGAATAGCTTACTTCGGACTTACTTGAAGATTGTGAAACAAGCCCTTAGAATGAATATTCGTGTTCCTACACTACTAAAGAATACTATATGGTCTCAGACTTTCCTAGCACGGTCATGATAAGATACGCTGTAATCGCTCTCTACTTCTCCATGTCATAAAAATCTTCATCTAATTTTCTACTTCTGAAACATTTTTCCATAATGAAGATACATTTCTTCGTACAAATACAGTTTGCTAAAATTGCCTTACGGATGCGAGCAATATGCAGATAAAGCAAGCAATATTCAAGTTCATTCCTACAGCTAAGCAATCTGAGTTGTGTATATCGCTGATATTGCGCTGGAGGACATATCTCCAACTAAACTCTATTCCACTAAACAAATTACAACAGGGTCCTTACGGACGAGCGTTACTTCGTCGAAGATAGAAGTTTAGTTGAAGACTGCTGTCGACAAGATTGCGTCAAGCTTTAAAGGACAGTCAGTGACCGATTTATTCGAAGATTCTTCTTTGTTAACAATTTATAATTAAAAGTTTCTGCATTGTATTGTTTTAGTGCGGTACCTCACCGGGACGCCAAGGCGACGACGTCGCCGGCCACGTATCCAAACAGTTTATATTGAAATGTATGGCGGCTACCTCACTTGGCGACGGTGTGACAACGTAGCCAATAGCGAAAATTCAATATAAACTGTTTGGATACGTGGCCGGCGACGTCGCCTTGGTGTCCCGGTGAGGTACCGCACTTAACGGCGAAACCAATTAACGGAAGATAATAATTTCAGGCCATAATAATATAAATCAATATCAACCTCTGTAGATACACTATTCATTATACATATAATCAATCACAAAAATCACTAGCAGTGCTGAAAACGTCATCGCCGGCTTAAATTGCTCTGAAAAGTACCGGTCGTGTGAAAAAGACTTTATCAAGCAACGTTCATTTGATATGAATTTTACTGCGAATAAACAAAAGTCAAAACTTTTTAAAACAATAATTTACAGTTGATATAAATAACATTAAATCGTTAGCAAAATGAATAATTACCGGAGTGCCTGTCATAACTAATTACTACTATTCGTAAAAAAGCTATTTGTACGCAACTAATTTGTAACTTTGTGAATAAGTACCTACATAATTATAAAAAGGTTAATTCTGTGTTGTTATACATAACTCTCTGTATAATTTATAAATTAGAATTAGTTTATTTTGAGATTGTGAATAAACTTTGTGATTAGTAACCAAATGAAAATTAAATTGGTTGTCGTATATAAATTTATATTAAATATTTTTTTCTAAATATTTGTTTTATTTAATTTATACTTACAATGAATGACTTCAGAAGTCGCCATATTTTTCATAGATATAGTCGTCCTCAGTGTGGTTGTAGGTTGGTAAGTACTATTTAAAGAGCACAAATAATGCTCGTTATTGAGGAAACCTAAATTGTCAATAATATCTTCACTCTTCTCAATCAAACCATGGAGCCCAGCAGTGGGACAATGATTGAATCAAGCAAAAAAGCAAATGGTGTTAGTAGATTTTATGTAGGTACCTAACGCCCCAACTCAGAGTCACTAACGGTTACTTAAGTCGCTCCTTAGTACAGAATTTGTTTATTGATTCTTTACTAAGGAGCGATTTAAGTAACCATTAGCGACTATGTGTTGGGACGTAAGTGTAGGTATATTAATAGTTAAGTATCATTGTATGCTTTCCGAAAATATGAAATTAAATCAAAAAAAATCTATGTAAGTATAATTAAGAATCTTCATGCAATCCCAACTGCCTCAAGTCTGCTCCGAGTTTGTTATTAAAGTCTGCAAAAATTTGCATATTTGATTGCAATCTCTTTAAGTTTCTTCCTTAACTTTCTTTCTGAGTCAATCCTCATAAAGCTGCCTTTATAGTCCAACCGACCGGGCAAACGTTGTTCTGCCAAAAAATTTTTAGGGGTAGGGGGATGAAAAATAAATGTAGTCCAATTTTCCACCCTAGCCGATATGCACGCAAAGATTCACGAAAATCGGTCGAGGCGTTTCGGAGGAGTTCAAATTCAAAAAAGCGTGACACAAGAATTTTATATATTAGATTTAAAGTAAATAATAAGTGATGCTCCATTCAATAAAGTTAGCTTTGAATGTGTTAGTTTGCTCATCAATTTTATGAAACCCCTTTGAATTTTTATTTTTGCAATATTAATATTGGTAGCGACCAATAATATTAGTTACGAGGTTCCTTTATTTCAAGCTCTTTAATGCTCTGGTTTACCAAACAAGTCTCGTCTAAACGGACTTCAGAAGTATGTTTCTTTTTACCCAACTGCCAGAAAGAGTTATGTTTTTTGCGCTTATCTTCTATGTATGTATGTATGTTTGTATGTATGCGTTTAATATTCTTTATTACCCCATTTCATCAAAACCGCTGAACAGATTTGTACAATTAAGATATCGCTAGATTCGTCTTGATAAGCCAAGTGTTCTTATATGAGTGAAATTAAAAAAAAACAAATATGGTGGCTGTGAGATACTCGTATGTTAAATTGTTTGAAAGATCAAAAATTAAAAATGAATTGAATAATGCAGGTTATCAAATTAAAGAGCTCACCATGAGGATTTCAAAAAGGGATTTTTTGACTAACTTTTTTCATAGCAGGCGAGTTTTTTTCAATTTTTAATTTATGTAATTAACTGACAAACTAACAGACGAAGACGTTATGATAGTGGCCACCATTTTCCATGGAGATCAGCACCATTGCGTTCCCGGCAAAAAAAAGAGAGTAAATTCGTTGAAAATTACAATGTGCATTGCATTGATTGTACCGAGCAAAAATTAACAAAATTACCCTCAATTTTCGAGAAATTACTAGCTACTCGAAAACGATGAAAGGTTATTCAGATTGACCATTAAAAAGAAATATCGGTCCAGCAATTGGTCTGGCACTCTTAACAATTAGTAGGTACGTATTATTTAAAATTACCATCGACTGTAAAACGATTTTTCTTAAATTGTTTTTACAAATCTCAACAGAATTCTTGACTTATTTTGTTTGTTTGTAACTGTTAAAAGTTATAACATTGTTGTTATTAGCTTACGTTACTTACCTTACTTTGTTGTTATTTACTTGTCCAGAGATTAAGTATGGATATGACGTAGGTACCCTCGTACAAGGACACAAATTTCAAAATGGTTGCTAATAAAATGAGAGAAACTTCCGCAACGAACAAATAAAGATTTGTAGGTACTTAAGTACTCAAGATAAGTGCCGGATATGTTGAGTCGAACAAGAGTCTTAAGGATATAAAAGCTAAATCCAATGATAGCCATTGTCTTAAGTAAGTCTGGTGATTTTGGAAATGTGATGTTAATCAGTAACATACTTAGTTGTAGTAGCCTAAAAGTACCTAATCATTATAATTTATAGAGGACCATTAACTTGATATTTGACATCCACAAACTTTAATGTTGCACCAACATAATTTAAAAAAAATTGTGTTAAAACTTAGATAAACAAGATTTTAGTTTAAAAGTCGGTCGTGATGCGTGACTGATTTGAAATAATTATACGTAATTTATTTTCCCCTATCACACTTCCTCACCATTTTTTTAACAGAAAATCTTCCAAAGATACCCGACCTCTTAAAGATTTCAGGTTACATTGGATTGGTAATACTTCCTTGAACAAATTGGGTAAATCAGCCTCTTCAACGCATATGAAGATCCGGGATCACACGTGAATGCAGCATCACCCTCGAGGGACCGGTTGAAAATCCCATCAGGCAGTAAGTCAATCTTTTGCAAAACTTAATATTAGGATTTCACAATACATACAATATTTTCTTTCTTGTTTCCTTCTTCTTTCTTGGTCGACGACGCAACGGTATTTGGTGTTACTGATGTCCAGATGTTACCAATGGTAGCTATATACTTATCATCATGCACCTCGTCTGTTAGTTTGTTGACTGACTATTTACGGTAAATTAAGGTGTAACTGGCCATTTGTATATTTTGACAAAATAAGAGTGTTTCTTTTACAATGTATCCAGTAGATACTAGTAGATTATGTTTGTTCTTAGCAAAGTTCAAGTCAAAGTTCACTCTATAGATCTCACCCTAAGTAGTAAACAGAAAGTTAGAACTATTATGTAGGAGCCAATCTGACGAGCCCCATTAACTAGGTCTCAAGATTAGTCCTAAACGGAGGCTTAGCTTAGTGAGGGTTTACAAAGGGTTTACTGTCTACTTGGTTAAGTTCAGTGATTTCGTCTATGCTTCGTAAACAGAGAAAATTGTATTGGAATTTAAATATTCTCTTTACTCGAACATGAAAAAATATTTTATTCCTGAAATTCCCACCAAAAAGTTCCCACTGAAAAGCATCAATTATGTATATGTATGCTTTCTGTTTGAGGAGTGAAACAGAAAATTTGTTATGTCCCTGCTTTCTTGGTCATTCATTCAAGGATATAGCGAAGGTTAATATATTACCGAAAAGACTTAATGATACGACTCACATTTATATCAACGCACTGAAATTCTCACGGCCGATGTCATGAATATGTCACATGTGAGATATTATAACCAATTACATCCAAAAACAAATAGGTCACTTAAATCTGTCCTGGCTGGAAGTTGAACCCGGGCCCTCTTTTACGACAGTCAGGTTTGACAAAGAAGATTTTAAAACAATAATAACCAACTTTACCACGTCAATTGAGTTGTTTCCTAAAATTTTTTTTTTTGTTATAAATGGAAAGTTCATATAAAAGTTTTATAACAAAGTTATTTTAGTTTTTTTTTTATTCGTTATAATTTAAAAGTTACATCAAATCAAAAATACGTTTTTGAATCCAGTACCGAAAACACGCCGACAATTCCCGAATAGAACCGAGCGCGCGTGTGACGTCACATTGTTAATTGCTATTCATTGCAGCATACAGCTGATACTGTGATTTGACTTTTAACTGATAAAATCTTGATATTATCGTCAATATATTGATAAATATATCAAACCTTAAAAGTTATCGTGCTTGTTTTGTACCATTATGTGTGAAAACTACAAAAAAAAACACCCCAAAGATAATGTTAAATGTGTACCTGTGACCTTTTCCCGAGGAATAAGAGGTAAAATTTTAGTTTTCGTTCATAGATTCGCTTTTAGGGTTCCGAAGTAAAATCGGAATCCTTATAGTTTCGTCATGTCCGTCCGTCCGTCCGTCTGTCCGTCTGTCCGTCCATCCGTCCGTCCGTCTGTCCGAAGCAAAGCGGCCAGACCCTTACTGCTAGAAAGCTGTAATTTGGCATGGATATACATATTTATTAAAACTCCAGAATCGTAGAATTAAATATTGAAAAACATTTTTTTTCAGGGTACCTCCCCTACAGGCAACGTTAGGATGATTTTTTATTCGTCGCCTACCCTATAGTGTGGAGTATCGTTGAAAAGGTCTTCCAAAAATATTATGGGTCTTGTAAGACCATTTTTGGAATTAGGGGTCCGTTTGCAAAATGTTTGGCTATAAAGTGCTAATTTTGGTTACAGTCAAGTGTCCTCCCCAACTGTGGACTAAACGGTTGGAGTTAGACAAGTGAAAACATTCTCAAAAATAGGGTACTTATATGATGAATTTACAAGGAAAACTATCACTGCTATGTTAACATAAGTGTGAGTCATAGTCGATAAACTTACTACTTCGGAACCTTACATTGCCCGTGGCCTGACACGCACATGCCCGTTTTTTTATAAAACAACTCATGGTTTTATTTTATTAGGTTAGGAATTTTGCAACGTTGATCCTACTCAAATTCAATGAGGATCTGATGATGGTTCCTGGGGCTACAAAGTGGAACACGTGGTAGAACAATGGTAGGTAGAGTAAAACGGAACCGTGTTTGAAGATATTAGATAATATTATCGTTAACATTGTAAAACCAGTAGGTACATAAATAAATAAATAAACGCTTCACACTCATAGCCCCATACTAGGATACCCAGTGTCGTGGGTGCCATAGACAACACAAGGACACACACTCAGACCAAGAACAGAAATACAAACTAATCATTCAAACCATCTCGCAGCATCCACCTCGCATCGAATCGAAACCAGGACCCTTGACTTAGCGATCTGGAGTGGTAACAATTCGCCACACGAGTCGTGATCATTGACCAACTTGGCGTATTTCGGAGACAAAAAAAATTATATATTGTACCAGTTTTATGTATAAAGCGCGTACAGACCCATACCACCGCAGTAGGTTTTCCTGTGTCGCGGGTGGCATGGTCAACACAAATAACACGTCACTATAACACCTAAGACCCGAGTACAAATAATTATTTGTCACATTTTATTAGATATGGCCGGGAATTGAACCTGGGACCCTCACTTCACAGGCTGGATCGAATCGCTATCAACTAGGCTATAGGGCTATATGTATGTACCTACTACTAGCATAGAATTTCTGTAGTATTGCATTGTGCATTTTTTTATTAATCACATTCTTCACTTCTCTCAGGATCCATATCTGTTTAGGTAGACGAAGTCGCGGGTAGAAGCTAGTTGTATGATAAATGAAATATAATTTTATCATACAACCCTGATTTATACCCCTGATTTCTCCCAGACACGATTTACCAGTTAACAGTGTAACCTTATCTAAATTTATTTAGTGTGTACAATCAATAGAGTTTTATTATAATATTTAATGAAGAATAAATCATTTAACATTTAAATTTACAATAAAATTACGTGGTATGAAAATCTTTTTGCACTAAATTTCGGATATTTTTACTCAATTCACGTAGAAGCTTCTAACACTGTGTAATTGCTTTAACAAAATGACGTCACTAACATGGCGACCAAATCTGGCGCGTTTGTAGTCACGTGATTCTTTTCGAACTTTTATCAATTTTGAATTCATTATTATTAATATTAAAAATAGTTTTTAAGCGTTTTTAACAATGCCAATTAATATAATTTGTGTTAAAGATTTAAAATACATTTAAAAAAAATATATTTTGAAAAAAATGAACAACTCAATTACTCGTCTGTTGTATTTTTATGTTGAACGCACATAACATGTCCGCACCGTACGCGCTGATCACGCCGCATTTCAATGAAATCATAGGAAAGCCCGATGCGGATGACATATGCGGCCTCACATGTCATCCGGGTCAGGCTTTCATATGATTGAATACAAATGCGGCGCATTTGGCGCGTACGGTGCGGACATATGATTACGTGCGTTCAGCATTACTCATCTAGGTACATAATTTGTTTGAAAAGGCTTCTGGTAGATACTAAGTGAACAGTTAAAGTTAATTTCTTTAGCGTGTTTTCGTTTTACTCGTTGATTACGTTTTTAAAACAACCCCAAAACAGATTGTGAGGTTTTTATTAATTCAGAAACCGACAAAGGAAGGAAGTTAGTTTAGAAAGTTTTTCCAATAACATTAAGGGCCGACAAGAATGTTCAGAGGCACTATTACAATCGGAAAACGATAAAGTCATTAGTTTAGTTCGGTCTCAAAGAGCCCTGTAGGTACTTCTATTTAGGTACTTCTATATAAGTTCACTGTTGAATATACATTCGATGATATTTGGATGGGTGACCGCTGGCGTCAAAAAATTCTTGAGCGCTTCCGTCTTCCGAAGGACATGATAAGCCGTTGGTCCTGGTTGAAAACATCACGTAGGAGTCGTTAACTCAAGTCGGTGGCCTTTGGATGACATAAAACTTCGGATAATTGGTTTGCCCACTATTCTCCAAACGGCGCTGGAAGTAACTCTACATCTTCTCAGTTATGAGGAAAAACAAACGTTCTGTAGTGGACCATTAACAGATTAATACGACTAAATACAGATAGCCACGGACAGAATTGAAATGAAGCAAGTAATTGAATAAATAAAAACAGGAAAAATAAATCCCTTAATCAGTTTTCAATTACCAGTTTCGATCTTAATCAACAAACTGCAGAAAAAAGATGTAACCCTAAAGAATTGAATGACGGATTCAGTCGGCTCAAATTGTAACAAACTTGATAAATTGAATGGCGAAATCGGTCTCAAAAATAACTTAAAATGCCCTACCGCCGAATACGGAATGGAATGCATTCAAAGTTTGAATGTCGAACTCTTCCACCGCCAGCCACACTTCAGTACTACCTTAATTGGATCATCACATGCTTGCAGAGGATAGATATGGATTTTTTACTCGCACTTTTAGAGCCCACGCAGACAAAGAGTTCAGCCGTTCTGAGTTCTTCGTTCTGCATTCCGCTTTCTTTGTAACATTTGCAACATTTATAACATTTGTATTTTATGAAATGGTTCTTTTTAGAAAACATTCCAATTTTTTAGGTACCTACTCAACGAATTCGTTTAGCTTCAAACACGATGTCGGGGACCTTTAGACGGCAGAGATCTTCCTCCACGTGAGTTGGTCACCAGTCCGAAGAAAGACCTCCAAAAGCAGGGACCTAACCTAACTTATTGTCAAAGGTAAGTAAGTAATTAAGGGACAATACTTTTGACTTAAGAATGAAAAAGATCTTTACATCCTTAAAAATAAAGAAAGGAAAATGAGACATGATTCATAGTTTAATTTTTGGAAGCAATTTGAATCAAGGAATAATCTCAGCGTGAAACAAACTGTAAAATGATTACAGAGAATGAAAGCAATCAGGAAAAGTTCAATTAAATTAGTGGATGAAAGTCATTAAGCGGGACGACTTCGTTTAACTGTGATGTCGTCTCGACGCAAACTTTTCCAAGGAGTTTAATAAACTCCCGTCAAGTAAAGCGCACCCAGTAAAAAATAAATTAAATTGGACATCATTGCATGCTGTTTTGCATAACGTGCATGTGCTTAATAAATACAATTCTTTATTTTAATTTATATTATTATTATAACATTCATTTAGTCATTGGTGCATGTGAAAGTATTGTATGTAAGAGATTTGATACTAATTTTTTTTATTTCAGTTATAGGTATAATTATGTATATGTATAAAAAATATAACTTTATCTTTCTCTCAATTAAATTCAGATACTCACGCCCCAACTCAGAGTCACTAACGGTTATTTAAATCACTCCTTAAAAAGAATCACCATACAAACTCTGTACTAAGGAGCGATTTGAGTAATCGTTAGTGACTCTGAGTTGGGGCGTCAGACTCATAAATACAATTTAAAATGCGGCAAGTTTCTGTATGTCAACCTTACGAAACCAAGATATCCCGTCGACCAGTTATCGTTTCGTAAAAATCATGATACTGTTTATGGTTCCGTACGAAATAAACGAAAAACGGAACCCTTATGTGATCACTCGTGTCTGTCCGCCTTTTACAGCTTTATTCCGAAACTACTGGACCAAACTGCTTTTTTGTAACCCAAATATAAATTAAACAACTGAATTTAGAAAAAAAAATGGTTGTCTGTAAAGTCGGTTTACGGACGGTAGTTTAACGTGACAACGTCATGACAAAGCTCCGCTCCGCTCTGCTCCGCCCCGCTCCGCTCCACTCAACTACGATCGCCTACGGCTCGCCTACGGTATCGGCTACGATACGCCGATCGTAGCCGATCGTGCCTCTCTCTCGCTTTTGCCGCTCTCTCGCTCGCGGAACGCTACATTTTTTCGTGCATGCGCCCGGCGTTCATCGTTTTAACAGACGTTATCACGTCAAAAAAACATCTAATGAAACCAAAGGGGCTTGTTTTAAGAATTTCAAATATATTTTTGTTATAGTTTCACAATAGATAATTTTAAAATTATTAAAGAAAGAACGGTAAATACATACTCAACGTACATAGGTACGAAACTCTCTCCACGCGAGTTTAACTCGACCTTGTCCGCGTTATCATTTCATATTTGTATTAAATCTAATATATAAAATTCTCGTGTCACGGGGTTAGAAGTTGAACTCCTCCGAAACGGCTCGACCTATTTTCGTGAATCTTTGCGTGCATATCGGTTAGGGTTGAGAATCGAACAACATCTATTTTTGATCTCCCTACCCCTAAAATTTTTTTGGCAGAACAACGTTTGCCCGGTCAGCTAGTAAAATATAAAGAAATGCGCAGAGTGGATATATTCAGCTCAATAGACGAGGCACTAAATAAACGAGACTAATGTCTGTCTCCGGATTTGGATAGATTAAAATAATAAATACCAAGTTCGCGTTTATTTCGCGGGAAATAAATATACTTAAATGGAAGCGTACTAAAGTGTATTTTATTTGACTGAAACATAACTAAGTGCAAGGGTGCGATGTGTGTGAGCTTAGTTTAAACGATACATTCTAAATATAAAGAGAACAGTGTCTGATTTCAAGAGGACTTCAGAAGTGTATTGAAGAGCTCTTGTAAAAATAGGTTAGAGGTGCAGCTCGTAGTACAGTCTTAAAAGAGCTCCGTAGACTGCTATACCAAACAATATAATTATCACTACAATTACACAAACGCCGCGTGCGTCCTAACGCGATAAGAATGATATTACGCAGGTGTGGTGCCATTACACGCGAAGCGATATTTC
Organism: Thymelicus acteon; assembly: GCA_951805285.1. Taxonomy (NCBI): domain Eukaryota; kingdom Metazoa; phylum Arthropoda; class Insecta; order Lepidoptera; family Hesperiidae; genus Thymelicus; species Thymelicus acteon. Next base: position 7,927,739 of record OX638233.1, read on the forward strand.
GGGTGGCGGTTTCTGCGACACTTCGACGGATTTAAATTCTTCTGTCCACATCATTCTGGGGTCTAACGCACTAAGTACGACGCATTCCAACGCAGCTGTTCATAACCTTAACGCACATGTAGCAGGGGCATGAAAATTAATGCAGATGTAGCTCGTTTAGCGCTATCTATATCTATACTAATATATAAAGAGGAAAGATTTGATTTTTTGTTTGCATTGAATAGGCTCCGAAACTACTGAACCGATTTCAAAAATTCTTTCAATGTTGGGAAGCTACACTAATCCCGAGTAACATAGGCTATATTATATTTTCAAAAAAATTAAGAATCCTTAATAAAACTCCAATAATGTAACCCAAGGTGTAAAAAAATAAGAAAACCGAAGCAAAGCGAGGGCGGTTACTCGTTTTAAATAAAGTAGTGGAACCGGAAAGACATCGGAGAGCAGAGTGTAGTCTGGTTTTAACCTTTCATCGCCCCAGACACTAAATCTTAAATTTAACGGATAGGTAATCACGATAAAGCATAATATTGCCAGTACCCGGATGACCGAGCTTTGCTCGGTATTTTTTTAGCAAACATCGCCATCTACTGAAGTAGCTTTAGTGTTGCTACTCGCCAATAGATGTCAGGAAGATTCTATTGTAGCAGTTTTTCATTGCCTGAAAACATATGAAATGACATTTTCTATAAATGAATCCTAACTAGATCGATTTATCGCCCCTGAAACCCCCTGCGTAGTAAATTTCATGAAAATCATTGGAGCCGTTTCCAAGACTCAGAAAATATATATATGTATGTACTAGAATTGCTCGTTTAAAGGTATTACATTAAATTATTTGAACTTACATCATTGATCATTCATAGCAGGCTTACAATCCAGGCTTCTAATGACTTGTGGTTTCACTGTATCGAAATATAGGTAACTTACATACAATAAACTATAATACTCTAATCATAAAATGCTCCCATTCTATTTTAAAAATTTTAAACAAAAAAGGATTTTAATTTTATTTGTATAAGACGGAATAAAAACAAAATTTAATAGTCGTATCGCGTGCACTAATTTCAGTAATTTATCAAGAAGTTCAATGACTTTTAATTACAGAAAGTGCTGCGAATTAGTTAATAATTGCCTCAAATGTATAAAGTTAATAACATGATTTATTATTAGCATAAAAGATAATCGTTTGTAAAGGGTTTTAAAACCGACAAGGTACCATATAATGCGAAACGAAGAGAAAATTCATCATAAGTAGATATAGAAAGTGGAACGACTCGTCGTGTTCTAACTGGAGGTTTCAGAGCCAGTTCTTTGTTTCTTCCTTCTCTTCTCTTTCTTGGCCGGCAACGTATCGATGATACCCAAGTGCACCCACCAAAGGCGCCAGTTTAAGGGGCGTCAAAATGCGCCCGATGACCTTTTTTTACTCCAAGCGCTGAACCGATTTTGCTGATTTATACATATACGATTATGTACGCGTAGACGCCCGATGACCTTTTTTTTAGTGAGCGCCTGAACCGTAACCAAACTCCGTAGGCGCCACTAACATATTTCTGCTCCAGTTCGAAAAAATCGTAGATCCGGTCCTGGATGTTCGGGTGACGATGACAACATCATGTGGATCGGCATAGAAGCATGAGATGAAAATTTTGCATAGAAGCGTAGGAGCCTAGATTATTAAAATTATTAGTGTTATGAATTCTGATCATGACGTGAGTAGATAATCAAAGAAAATAACACATAGATAGAATCAATATAATCTAAACAACTAGCTACAACAAATGGATGTTTTCCGACTAACAAGTAGTTATTGGTTACCGTTTAAAATTCAATCGTAAATGTAACATGTAACATATTGACATAACCAGACATGCGGTTTACCAATTCTTTACACATTATGCAGTACCTAAAGGTAATATTTATTTCATGCATACAAGAGAACAAGCGTTTAATAAAACAATTTATATGCAGATTTGACAATTATTGTGATGGTGTGCTATTGTTGTGATATTGGAATAGAAGATTGATTTTCACCAATGTCAATCGCCAATCAACATTCGGATTAATATGAGAAAAACTTTTTGCCTTAATAATGATAATACTTTTATTTTCATTCACTAGCGAAATGGTTGTTTCACTAACTTTAAATCGTTATTTACTCGTATACTAATATTATAAAGAGGAAATATTAATTGATTGTTTGTTTGCATTGAATAGGCTCCGAAACTACTGAACCGATTTGAAAAATTCTTTCACTGTTGGGAAGCTACACTATCCCCGGGTGACATAGGCAATATTATATTTTCAAAAAATTAGGTATCCTTAATAAAACTCCAATAATGTAACCCAAGGTGTAAAAAAAAAGAAAATCGAAGCAAAGCGAGGGCATTTACTCGTCCTAAATAAGACTTAAAAATTAGATTGTACATCGTTCAGACTAGTCCAAGGTTCTGGCCTTCGGATATGGTTCCTCCAACTATAAAACTACTCGAAGCATGTAATGAGTGAGTTATTAGGACACACGGCCAGACCGGGTTTACCCACAAACATTTATTGTTGAAGCTCACCCACTCGAGCCAAGCGGATTAATTTGGGTCGAGATAACAGAAAGTGACGTTATTGCTACCGTCGATTTTACTATCGTAATGAAACGACACTCTTTATTGTACTCGTTATTTATTTCTCGAATAAAAGTTCACTTTATTTACACGCGCATAGAATATTGTACATAGGTAGATAGGTACCCATTAATTGCCACACGCAATGTAGGGTTCCGAATTTGTAAGTTCATATCCTTGATGAACAAATAATTTTGATTTTGGCTCATGAAATATTAGATACTCATTTACTACTACTAGCTTTCCTTTTAAATTCATCATATGCAAATGCTGTGAATTTTTATTGCTTCCCATCACCTAGCAGCCTACTGCAGGGTAACTAAAGATCTTATCTAAATGAACACATTTGGAAAACACTAAATATTTAACCACTTAAAATTAAGTTCCAATTTAGTTATGTACTTAACACCTTAATACATGCAATCGCAACAATGCAACGCGAAATTATAAGTTGATTGTTGTAAGAGCTGTAACTTATCCAGACCAGAACATTCGAGTAAGGAGTGAATTACAATCCCCAAGCAACAGGATCGGGTTAAGCCACAAAAACCATCAATTAACGAACCCCTATTTGAGGCCTCCGTGGATTAATTCGGAGCTAGATTACAACGTGACGCTGACTACAAGGCTACTGACAATTGTGATAGCAATATAATTCAGCTAATTCTCAAAAAAAGTAGGAAGGGGAAGATAAATGAGAATATTTGTAATAGTGAATATAGAGTCTTACATCTCCAATCCGCGAACGAGAAACCTGTAATGAACAATTGTGTCAAATTTAAAAACTGTGCAAAAATTTACTGCCCTTGCAAGAACTGCTTTCCTTGAAATTTAATCCCCTATTTTTACATCATAGTCAAAACATCAACACATGATTTTCTACTCTCTATTTTTTATTCATCAAGTAGGCATGGTACGAGGTACTTTTAGGTTATCACAAAAATAATTTATATTGTAATGCTTAATTAATTAGAAGGATCAAGTAACGATTTTATAAAGTAAGATTCATTATCACAACGTATCTGAGAGCGTAGGCACGCCGCACGAATATTTTAAAATATTACTTCAGCCACTTTTAATTTGCTTTGCTTTAGTCTCCACCGACAAGAACAGAGGAGGAGGTTAAAAATATAACATTGGCGGCACGCTTTACTGGAATAATAATAATATTTAAAATTTTAACAGACAAAACAGGACAACTTCATAGAAGTTATTAATATCTACAGTATTCTACAGCAAGATGAATTAATTTATTATACAGGCCCATTCCACTTTGAGCCACGTTTATAAGATTTTTTCGAGGGTGCCCACAAATCGCATTGCACGCAGGCTTGACGACGAAGCCGCCTGAAGTCGAAGGTGTTCGAGCAATGTATATTGCCAGCGATGACATACGGATCCGAGACGTGATGCTTTACTATTGATCTAATCCACGAGCTCAAAGTCTCGCAGCGAGCTATGGAGAGGGCTATGTTCGGTATTTTTCTACGTAATCGCATCAGAAATGAAGAGATCCGTAGACGAACAAGGGAAACCGACATAGCTCAAAGAATTAGCCGGCTGAAGTGGCAATGGGCTGGCCATATAGTTCGAAGGACCAATAACCGTTGGGGAAGAAAGGTCCTCGAATGGCGCCCACGTCTTGAAAAAAGGAGCATAGGACGCCCCCCAACCAGGTGGACTGATGACCTGAAGAAGACAGCGGGCATTCGCTGGATTCGGAAGGCTCAGGACCGGTCAATAGTGCAAGGCCTATGTCCAGCAGTGGACCTCCAAAAGCTAATGGATGGATGGACGGATAGTACGTCTATGAGTGCAATAAACGCTTTTCATTTCTGCAGGTCACGTATTCGTTTACATACAAACTTTTGGTACAATTACTCTTGTAGATTTAATACCTACATCTCATTGATTAAATTTTACAAAATAATTATAACTCACTTCATACAAAGGTCCCGTCAGTCAATCTTCTACGCAATTAGCCCTGCAATGCTTCAGGCTTATACAGTTTGAATAGAAAATTCACCGGCCATTTTGTTGTATCTTAATGGAGAGGCGTGATGGTGCAGAAAATTGATGAACAATTCCACTTACTATAAAGTTAATGAATTTATTACACCTTGCCATACCAGTAGGATATAAAAATAAATACTACTTACTATTATGTACCTACTTATATTACTAGTAAAGTATAGTAAGTCAAATAGATTTAACTGTGTTTATTTTATTAATATCTATTCATTTAAGCGTGTTCTTTTTTCCATTTTAGGAAATAATTAAATAGGTAGTGGGTATAATCATACAGAAGAGACGGACAACCATAGACAATTAGCGGACAACAGAATGTACCACAAAAACAGCAAGAACATTGCAATAAAATGATAAGAATGGTGAGCCTTTCTTATCTACATTCTTCTTTAATAATAAAATAGAGAACACCAAGAAATAATTAGAACCTACTTTTCTAATATGTTAACTTATTTTAATCGCTACCACGCTGTCTAAAAATTAAAAGTATAATTAAAATGAGATGTATATTGCCATTACACAAGTGGGTTCTCGGCGTCTTAAAGGATTCCTAAGATTATCAAAGTATTTAAACGGTTCATTATAGGCTTTCTCAGGCCCTTTTTGTACTTCTCAACACGTACCGATACAAATAATAACTCTGAGCCGAAAGGCTTTACGTTAAACCACTATACAAATAGGTCTTATCAAATACCCATCAAATAAATGGGAACTTATTTTTAATATTTTCAAGAAGACCTTTTTTTAGCCCTGTATTATTTAAATGGGTCCCGACTGTTAATCCTTCTATGATGTAGTTGTTCAATATTATTTTTAACAACATTCTAAACTACTGGGCTTGTTTTATAACACGCTTTAATTAGCTTCATACGTATCTATGTTACGGAAACTTTGAACATGATTTTGACCTGCTTCAAAACGTCGGATAAAATCGAAATTTGGCAAGTGTAACGCTTTTTTTACAATTACACTATTCTTAATTCAAATTTATTAAAATTTATTTTCTATTTTTTAGTTGGATTTTCTATAAAAGCGTGTTTTTTAGTTTTTTAATACTATTATTTATTTCTTTTTAGTTTTAAATGCCGACTGCATTTTTTGCATTTTTTTTGGTTTTTCTTTTTTTTTTGTATTTTTTTTTTGTACCTTTTAGTTAGGAATCATTGACTTCTTTATTAGTATTATAAGACGGTAAAATTCGCAATGTTGTCATTTCATTAAGCGAGTTAAAAAATTAGCGAGAATGGTTGTTTAAACAACTTTAAATCGTTACGTATATCTAAACTGTTACATAAAATAAAATAAAAAAACATAAAAGTGTGGTTTCATGAAACCACGATGCAAGTGAAACTTTTTTCGGTTTGTAGGCATTTAACTAAAAAATTTTAGAAAATTATTCGATTTAGGCACGATTTAGGGTATTAAATACAACAGTCAGTGAATAGGAGATATTTTTTTCGTAACCAAAACAAAACCTGTTATTTTTTCTTCAATTCGTAGGTAATTTACTTGGCGACTAAACATTTATTTTTTCTTTCTTTTACAATTACACTGTTCTCTTTACAAGTAACAAATAATTTACCGTTTTTAGGGTACCGAAGTAAAATCGGAACCCTTTTAGTTTGGTCATGTCTGTCCGTCCGTCCTTCTATCCGAGGCATAGCGCCGAGACCCTTAGTGATAGAAAACTGTAATTTGGCATGGCTATACATATTTATTAAAATCGTAGAATAAAATAGTGAAAAATATTTTTTCAGGGTACCTCCCCTACAGGTAATGGTAATGAATTTTTTTTTTCGTCGCGTAACCCATAGTGTGGGATATCGTTGAAAAGGTATTTCAAAAATATTACGGGTCTCCTAAGAACATTTTTGGATTTAGGAGTTCGTTGTTGAAATATTTAGCTTTAAATTGCTAATTTTGGTTAGAGTCAATTGTCCTCCCCCTGCCAGCTAAACGGTTGAAGTTGGACAAGTGAAAAAATCTCAAAATAGGTTATATGATAAATTTACAAGGAAAACTATCACGGCCATGTTAACATAAGTAGTTAATGAGTAATAGTCGATAAACTTACTACTTTGGAACCCTACATTGCGCGTGGCCTGACAGGCACTTACCCGGTTTTTAATCTATCAATGTACCTAAGTACCAACTAGCTTTTGCCTGAGGCATACACAAACTTGCCAGTTTCAAACTGGCCATCTAAAGTGATTCAAGTTACTTGTGTTTCAACGACATTCTAACAAAGTTTCAACAATAGTTGAACTGTTATGACTAGATGCAGTGGCTACTTTACATTTAATGGACTGTATTATGCTGCCACTACTATCTGTAAGTACCTTACTTAAAAGTACCAAAATGATTTTATTTATATCATTAGTATGATTATATTAACTGACAATTTATATCTTAATATATATAAATTACGTGTCACGTTGTTTGTCCGCGAAGAACTCCTAAACTACTTAACCGATTTTAATCAAATTTGCACACCGTGTGCAGTTTGATCCAACTTGAAAGATAGGATAGCTTACATCTCCCTTAAGGCACACGGAAGGTCTTAATAAAAAAACCTTTTGACAGAACGAACTCTGTCCGGGCAGCTAGTGTCATTATAGATCTGGATAGAAGCAGTGATTACGTGTGAATATTGTCATCGCAAAAAACTAAATTTAAAACTTCCGAGAAACGCACTACCCATGTTTACCTTTGCATTATTATACAAAGCAAGATCAACGAGTGCGACATTTTATCTTGACGTATTTGGTTAGATGTGAATAAATCCTTAGGAAAATCTAAAGAGACTTTAACAAACGAATTAAAATGAATCATAAAAAGTTAGCTTTACTTTGTCATAAAAGTACAAAGCAACTTCTCCGTTCTAAATTAACCATATTTCGCATATTCAAAAGGATCCTTAGTACCTTCTCTGAAATACAATAAGTTCGCGCATATAATACGACGAAATCATTATCCGTCAAACTCGGGAGAGTTGCCTCATAAAAACATTTGGGTAAAGCCATTACTCTGCTGAAATAAAAGTAATTCCGGTCTTGAAACGAACCCTTAGATCCGGTACGTTTGGAAATTTAGTACGTTATGTATTAATGTATTTACTTTAACCTTATTATTTTAAAACGAGTATACCTAACATGTATACTTTAATATAATTCTGAACATTTATTTAATCTGTGGTCACCGCAGCGCCCCGGATCACAGAGTCGCATTGGCCGTAGCCACCGTAGGCCCAATTTGAGTGCTACGTTAAAGCGCGTTTTAAAGTGCGCCTTTCCTTACTATATCTATATATATAAAATTGAAAAGCGACACACCGCTGATTAAACAAAAAATCTCAGAAACTGCCGAACCGATTAAGATGAAATTTGGTAGGTAGATAGTTCCTGCTAAGGAGACGTCCACTAAGAACGGATTTTTGGAAATTCATCCCCTAAGGGGTACAAATAAGGGTTAGAAGTCACTTTCATACAAACCAACTTCGTCAGTTTTAGAGTTATAAATATGAAATTATTTATGTTAGTTTATAGTAATAAACAAAAGTTAACTTTAACACATTTTTTTGGAAAATCATCCCTTAAAGGGTTAATTTCTTCAATTTAACTTAGTACGCAACTTCGTCATTTTTGAAGTTTAAAACATGAAAATTTATATATTAGTTCAAAATTAGAAACAAAATTTAAGGGTCATGTGTTTTTTTGGAAAATCAACCCCTAAAGGGTCAAATAAGGTTGTTCAAGTTTGTATGGGAACTTCGTCAGTTTTGAAGTTAGAAGGGTGAAAATTTATATATAAGCTTATAGTTAGACACAAAAAATAACTGTATCACTGTTTTCTCGAAATTCATCCCCTAAAAATAAGGGTTGGAAGTCTTTTACATATAAATCAGCTTCGTCAGTTTTAGAATTATAAGTATGATTTTTTTATGTATGTTTATAGTAATAAACAAAAGTTAACTTCAACACGTTTTTTTGGAAAATCATCCCTTAAAGGGTTACTTTCTTCAATTTAACTTAGTACGCAACTTCGTCATTTTTGAAGTTAAAAACATGAAAATTTATATATTAGTTCAAAATTAGAAACAAAATTTAAGGGTTATGTGTTTTTTTGGAAAATCAACCCCTAAAGGGTTGAATAAGGTTGTGCAAGTAGTATGGCAACTTCGTCAGTTTTAAAGTAAGAAGGGTGAAAATTTGTATATAAGTTTATAGTTGGGCACAAAAAATAACTGTATCACGGCTTTCTCGAAATTCATCCCCTAAAAATAGGGGTTGGAAGTCTTTTACATATAAATCAGCTTCGTCAGTTTTAGAATTATAAGTATGAATTTTTTTATGTAAGTATGTTTATTAAACAAAAGTTAACTTCAACACATTTTTTTGGAAAATCATCCCTTAAAGGGTTAATTTCTTGGATGGAACTTAGTACGCAACTTCGTCATTTTTGAAGTTAAAAACATGAAAATTTATATATTAGTTCAAAATTAGAAGCAAAATTTAAAGGTTATGTGTTCTTTGGGAAAATCAACCCCTAAAGGGTTGAATAAGGTTGTGGAAGTTAGTATGGCAACTTCGTCAGTTTTGAAGTAAAAAGGATGAAAATTTGTTTATAAGCTTATAGTTAGACACAAAAACTAACTGTATCACGGTTTTCTCGAAATTCATCCCCATAAAGAGTAATACTAAGGGGTTGTAAATATCTATTTAAGAAACTGTCATTTTAAACTCAGTAATGTGAAAATGTATATGTTAACTTATAATTAGAAACAAAATTGTAACAGTTTTTTTTTGGAAATTCATCCACTAAGGGGTAAAAGGGGATGTAAATTTGTACGAAACTTCGTCAATATCGAACTCAGAAATGTGAAAATAAATCAAAAATTAACTGTAACAGGGAGCGGGAGAGGGCCGGGGAGCGGGAGAGGGAGAGGGACAGGAAACGGGAGAGGACCCGGGAGCGGGAGAAGGAGAGGGGAGAGACAGAGAGCGGGAGAGGAATGAGAGGGACAGGGGCAGGAAGCGGGAGAGGGAGCGGGACAGAAAGCGGGAGAGGGACCGAGTGCGAGAGAGGAACTGGAAGTGGGAGAGGGACAGGAAGCGAGAGAGGGACCGTGAACGGGCGAAGGAAAGGGACAGGAAGCGGGATAGGGAGTGGGAGAGAGAGAGAGAGAGTTTGAGTGGGAGAGGGAGCGGGAGAGGGAGTGGGAGCGGGAGAGGGAGAAGGAGTGTCCAGATGGAAAAAACAGAACCGTTTTTAAAAATATTTGTACTGTTCATGTTGACATCGTAAAACCAGTTCATCATTGATCCATTTAGGATCTGGTGGTGTTACTTCGAGACAAGATATGTAACTCCTGGATGGATGGAAATAACGGGACCTTTTTGTTTTTTTTCTAATGAAACTCAAGAGCCAGTTTTTCTATACATATAATATTTTTCAAAATTTCGGTTAGGGGCACATCAATAACGTGTTAGAACACCAAAAATTTTGTTTTTAAAATTATTCTCTGTTTGTCTGTTTGTATGTTCGGGCATTACATGAAAACCCTTGAACTGATTTCGACGGAAATTAGTTATGTTGTTCCTCATGCTTTGGATCACGTTTTAAAAAACTTTTCGTCCCGATAAAATTAAAAGTTTTCACCGGAAACAAGATGAAACTTAGTGTGGAATATTTTGAAATATCAACGATTTGCTTTAAATTTGCAACAAAAATTCCTCATTTAATTGATGAAATACATGTTTTCGAGTTTTTCAAATTTTTTCATGAAAAAGAAAAAACTAATGTTAACTAATGTTGTTTATTTTTTAAAATTCGTTCCCGGAGGAATGATTTGTGATTATATCGTACATTTCAGTATATAAATTCCTAAATATAAGTACTTCCATATAAATTAACCTGTTTTTAATTTTTTTTTCTGCAAGGGGTACAAATATGATAAGCATAATTTCCGCATGCGAAGCTGCGGGCAACAGCTAGTAGACTTATAAAACTGATTGACAATATTCCAGAGGGCCAAGGACCGGTCGAAGTGGCGCCAATTAGGGGAGGCCTATGTCCAACAGTGGACTTCAAAAGTCCCCAACAGCGTTGGTTTTGGTATTACTAATGTCTATAGGCGATTGTGACTACTTATCATTAAATAACTCATCTGTTATTTTGACTAATTCTACTAATATAATAATAATGCTTATTGACCCCATAAATGAGAGTACGTTTGAAACGAAGAGCCCTGACTCCCAGAAAAGCGTGAGCCGTGGTCTGGGAGACAGTTCCTTCCCAATTCTTTTGTTACAATTGTTACTAATCGCCTATATAAAGTTTAAAAAGAAAAACATTAATATTAAATACTTAAACAATAGTACCTATTTATGAATATCAAAAAAACTACGTGTTGGTGCGCGTGTTTATGTAAATTGTATGTGAGTGTGAGATTATGACCTGGAATAATATATAGTTAAGTATTTATTTGTCCGGGATCTTCTTCCAAGTAATGCACTTAAATTAATATATCCCATACAATATACCGCAAGCTTCCAACGCTAACCAAATAAGTTGTCCAGATACGAAAAAATATTAAAAATTAAGATGAAATTGTAAGTTTTCATACATTATACAGACATACTATAAATAACAAATAATTAACGCTTACACACTCATGATCACTATGTACGATATGTTTAAAAATTATTAAAATAACTTTGATTACATTTATATCCCCTTTGACATTTAAAATGTAAATAATTAATTAATCCATTAAAATTCAACTATGCCATAAAGGCATAACACAACCCACGGTTTCTGATATTTTAATAATGTAAACACCCATTATAACGAATGTGAACAAAACCGTAATTGAATAAATAAAGAACTTCATATCATCGTTAATACCAGGATTAATAAATGACGGAGTTATCCATGACGGTTATTCTTTGTTTAGGAGCTCGAGGCCACAACTCCAGTGCAACGAGAGGATAAAACGTGTAATCTTTCAACCGCAGGGATCTCGCCAGCGGCCATTTTGTTTTTATCTTTTATCTAGACGGAAAACGTTTTTGTAGCGAATGAAATTAGGAATAGTGTGAGTTTTGTTCGTGCATTGTTTTCACTGCATACTTATACATACATAGAAATGGAAATTTCTAGGCTCGAGTCTTTTGGCTAGTACTAGTATATAATTCAATGCGCATGGCTTTAGAGTTTTTTCTTTTTATTTCTCTTCTTTCTTGTTAAGAAATGATACTTTTAGTGTTACTGATGACCATGGTTGACAGTATAATGGTAATGATTTTATACCTAATGGTGTAACATTAAGTTTTGGGCACTTCTTCGTGTAAACCCTAAGTAGACCTTTTAGACTCCCGCGTGTGTGCATTATTCGAAAAAATGGGAGCATTGGTTCTCTCTTTACGTATACATCTAAACTTATTAAAATGAAAAATAATAATGAAATGTAATACAACTTACACCATAAAAAATAGTAATAGAACCTTAGAGCTTTTGAGTGAAAAAGGAGTCTCGCACTCACCAATGGGATAGTTATGAATGACAAAGACACTAAGTTAATATCAACGACTTATCAGGCACTAAGAACCCGGCCGTAATCGGGTCACCCTAAACAAATAAAATTACTAAATCCGTCCACTAAGTCGTTTCACTTTCGGAAATAAATCGAGTCCCCGAATCAGCGACAGCTCCAATAATGAAAATTTGGCCCGATTTAACGCTCAAATAATCCCTAAGATGTTTCTCTTGTCACCATAAAACATCATGATTGCAGCACGATTTTTATTCAATCTCCCATATTCTTACTTTATGTACAGATTTTGGTGTTTTACTTCTTCATTTCAGGCTTCTTCATTTTATTTTGGGTGTAGCACCGCCATCTGATTTTGACTGTACCAGTATATTTGGTACAGGATGCAAGAAAATACTATATTCAGAGTTATAATGGAAAGTATGACCACCAATACAAACTATTCTTGTTGGTCATATCAATATGACATGCTAGTATGACCACAAGAAACGGCCCCGTAATCGCGGTAGTGTAAGATCTAAACAACGATAGCTTATAGTGGTTCGACTCATTCGGAGTATGTACATATGTATTAACTTTTGTATGGATTGGTATAACTGATGTCCATAGGTGGCCATCAGATGATAATCAAATAAAAATAAAAAAATGAAATGTGCGCAAGTTTCATAACCTCCAATACCCTTTCATTAAGGTTCATTGCTTTATTCTTGTTTTAATATGTTTATTAACAAATACATAAAAAATTTGCGGTGAGGCACATTGAGATAATTTTTGTCATACAATGGAAGCTGTAGTAGCCATCGATCTCGTATAAAATCAAATAAAGCCAACACAGCATTTTTTACGCGTAATTAAGGCTGCTTTCACATCAGCGTTTGTCAAGAGTTCCTCGCGCCCAACTCTTAATCAATGAGCTATACAAAACAATAATTTTACGTAGAAGAAATACTGTAGCTTATCAAGGTTTTTCCTATCTCTCAATATGAGGTGCAATTGAAATATTGTAATTTATACCGTATCAGGTTTAATTAATTGCATAAAATCATCAAATTTGGTTTTTAACATTCGGAAATATCTATGTATATTTTTTTTCATTTACTTTATAGAAAGAAATATTAATTTTTTAACCTATTTAGCAAATCATTATTCAAGTGTGTCGGATGAATTATAACGCTTATAAAATCCTAGTGTGGTTTCGGCCTTTTGTCAAGATCGGCCTTATGTCAAGATTTCTTTATTTTTCTATTGCTGTACATGCATATATTACCAGTGCTATTTACCGAAAACTACAAACCTTCAATAAGTTTTTAATGAACAAGACCGTTAGTATACAATGTTTTTAGATAGGAATAGATTCGTTGTTTATGAAACGATGTGAGCTTCTCAATCGTAAGGAATAACTGAACCGTGTTTAAATATCATACTTCAAGTATGATAATGATGATGTTTCGTGATGACCTGCGATGATTGCCAGGAAAAGACTTAATTTGGCATACTTAAAAATTAAAGATGTATCGTCAGCAAACAATACCGTTTCACACATGTCCTTAGTGAAATAAGGAAGATCATTGATATATATTAAAAATAGCAGTGGTCCTAATATTGATCCTTGGGGCACACCCATGGTCATGTGCACTACAGGTGACTCTATTCCATTAATAACTACTTTTTAAATATACCCATGTTATTTAAAGAATGCTATGGTTCGCTTGTGTTACGTTTTTTAAACATAATTCTATTAATGGTCCTGCTGGTTGTTTTAATTGCGGAATAACTTTATAGTTTTCCTCCAGAATAATAGTTGTTCTTTTATTTTCTGTGCCTCGCAAAATTTACACGCTGTTTTAATTTTGTCCCTTTTTAGAAGCTTGTGGCTATTGAGACTCGCGAGTTGTGACTCGCATCATACTCTAGCAACAGCCCGTCTCTGTCATTCTGTTTCATGAGCATGTTGCTAACGTCGTTTACCTGCCTGTTCCAGCGTAGCAGCTCTCAAACTGGCTGAAATTATTCCTCACGACGTTCCCTTTCATTTTTATGACCATGTTGCTGGTGTCGATGATATGCCTGTTTAGGCAGCTCTTATGTTAGTCTGCCGCTGAACTTATTCCTCACGACATGCCCTATGATTTTTATTGAATCCTTGCTAGAACGCGAAATAATAAGCATGTTTTCGACATCAATGATATCCATTCTTTGGGATGAAAAGCAGGAAACCGTAGGTTTCATTCACAAACATCCAAACATCTATACCTAACATCTAAAACATCAAAATTTTAGTAGGATCAAGATCAAATTCTAAATTCTCGCGGACGAAGTCGCGGGTAGAAGCTAGTAAATACATATTTCATCAAAATATAGTGCCTAATAAGATTGTCTACCAAATAAGTCTCGTCAAAATAATGGACTATACCTGCATAAAAACTGATGACAACTTACTTTTAAGTGACTCGTCGTCTGTTATTTTAATTCATAGTCCAATCTCAGATTATAAAACAAAAGGCAGATAGAGCGCGCAGTACAACGTAGGTGAAGCCACCAAAACAAAGAGATACATTATTTACGATTTAGAAAATTTTACGATTTAAAACTATAATTAATAATTTATAGTTATCAAGTGTATTTCGTTGCACTGCGCGCTCTATCTGATCAGTAATGTTGAAATATTACCAAATACGGATTGATGTTGGAGAAAGCAGCAGCTACATAATTCAGTCTTTTACCTAACTTATTGTTGTAAAATAAATGGAGTTGTTTTGTATAGAGATAGAGAATTGTAACAAACTATTGTTATTTCGCAGATAAGAAAGAAAAGATATTTATACTGCTAACAAGAAGCAATATAATACAATCTTACCAAATGGTATGAATGTATACAATGTACATTTTACTAACAGCTGAAATTCAATAATTTGTGACGGAAAACCGCATTTGTAAGTTAAAAATTTGTAATACTCTTAGGGCTTGTTTCACCATCTTCAAGTAAGTCCGAAGAAGGCTATTCGTTGGTTAAGTTGACATTTCGTGTATGTAAAATGACACTTTAACGTCAATTTAACCGGCGAATAGCTTATTCAGGACTCTACTTGAAGATGGTGAAACAAGCCCTTATTGTAGATATCGGAGTAGTCAACCGGTCAGTAAAATACAATTCTAATAAACATAGCACCGAGCAACGTAATCACCGACTGATCATGGCATCATCTTTGGTTTGGTGAAGTAGGTACGATTCGATGTTAAGTTAAAGAAGTATACCTACTGATTGGGAAATTGGTAGACTCTAAAATAAATGTAAATTCCCTATTCTTAGAGGTAGGCAAGTTGATCACTCCTGATATTTGCTATACATTTATAATTACATATAGTTTAATACATAAATGTATACATATACATATAAAACATCTACATGGACGTTAGCGTAATCGCCATAAAACTTCTTTACCAGTATATTTAGTGTGTAAACACAACGAATATATATTACAACATAATGGGCACTCAGCCAATTTACTCGAGGTCACTCGATAAACTAAATTTCTCGTAAAATAAATCGCTGCGTTTAGTAAAATGGGTAATCCGCGAAAGTAAGAAACAGTGCTCTTTGTTTGTTTTGTAAAATAAGCAAAAGGGATTCCACTAGAATCCCGCTAAAAAGGTCGATGCATACGTAACGTGGACGGGACGGGGACGGGACGGGACGAGAAGTTTTGGAAACATCGTTTCATAGAAAATGTAAACGATAACGCATACGCCACGGAGGCACGCACGGGACGGGAACGGGGCACGTATCTACGTAAATTTATGTCCCGTCCATGTTATGTATGCATCGACTTTAAGTCTACTTTAACTACTAACTTATGCACAACTTTCATACGTTTTATTATTCATAAGTTACAGTTAGTGCTGTTGATTTTAAGTGCATTAGTAGAACTAGCACTACTTATTATAAGTACTATTACTTCTTCTGTGATAGCACTAAGTTCTAAGTCAGAGAGGCTCTATTATGTTAAAGCGACGGTTATTCAACTTATGAGATCATCTTGATGAACGACGGACGAAAAAATGGCATTCAATGTCTATTAGTGAGATCGTTATGTGGGCTTTGTTTACCGACTTCAACAAAAGCACTTCCTGCTTTTATCTATTCAGTTATATTTTTTTAAATGTTTGCCTCAGATATTCCTCATTTTTCAACCGACTTGGCAAATTTTTTTGATTTGAAAGGATAAAAAATCTGCAGATTGGTCCGAAATTTTTCAAATTTAAATTCTCATGATGGGATCCGAGAAAAAATTCCTCAAATATAAAATGCTAGTGCATACCCGGTGAGTGCTACTACGCACAAATTTTTTGAATGTAGAAATTGAAAATGTGCCTAATGCATTGTTTTAGTGGTCTCAAACCATCTGCGCATCATTGCCTTTTAAACGAAATCATTTAGGAGCATATCGGTTGGTTTCAAAGTCTATAAAGGACATTCGTACAAACATTTGTTGTGTTTTATTAATTTTGATACAGGGTGGAAAATAAAGACCGTGGTTAGAGGAAAAGTATACTGAACATTTACAATATATACATCATACAATATGATGCTTTTGATATATATTTTTCGAAGACTATTTCCTGGAAGTTGTTTATTTTTTAACCGACTTCAAAAAAAAGGAGGAGGTTCTCAATTCGACTGTATTTTTTTTATGTTTGTTACCTCAGAACTTTGGACTAGGCGAACCGATTTTGATGATTGTTTTTTTAATCGATAGCTGGTGGCTGTCATGTGGTCCCACATAAATTTTATTGAGATCTTATAATGGCATCCATGAGAAAACCACATAAATCGTAAATTTGTGTTAAGATGTGCGCGACAAATTGACGAATAACTCAATATCACGCGAACCGATTTCGATGATTCCTTTTTTAATCGAAAGCAGGTGCTTGTCATGTGGTCCCACATAAATTTAAAGATAAAAAGATAATTAAAGATAAAATAATTCAGCATTTCATCAAGTAATACTGTACATCGTCCAATCTCTGTACTTTACCATCACCCACAATTATAATAGTTATTTTTAATAAGTGTCTGTAATATTGTGTGTAACGAATGCTGTTCACGCCTGTAATTGGCATGCACACAAACTACTGTGGTTACTTGTAAAAAACTTATACTAAGAACTGTGTGTAACGCTGTTGGTGTGCAAATAAATAAATAAATAAATAAATAAATAAATAAATTTGAATGAGATCTGAAAAGTAGTTTTTGAGACTTTGAAGTCGGTTATTTTTTGTTAGTAAAATTTAGATTATTTGGAAACATTTTCTTTAAACTAGCCTCTTCCAAATATTACTGTAGAATGAAGTGCTTATTCCTCAATGTGGATGATTTATTGGGTTCCATATTTGATCTGCAAAGCATCTGTGATGTCTTTATTAACTGATTTCAAAAACGGAGGTTTTTTTGTCTGTTACCTCAGAACTTTCCACTGGGTGAACCGATATTGATGATTCTTTTTATAATAGAAAGCTTAAATTTGAGCGAGATTTGGCAAGTAGTTTTTGAGTTATCCCTAATTTTGAAGTCGGTTATTTTTTGTCAAGAGTTATATATTGCCTTGGTGTTATTGATGTCCATGGACGACGGTGACTCTACCAGGTAAAAATGCGCTCGTTTGTCGACTATTTTGTTCGTCTATCAGCAATATAAAAAAAAATTGTGTCCCAACTCCGACACAACTGAAGATTAACGCCATGGTGGTCATGATGATGATGATATTTTACATCATCAGAATAGGATGTACCAAGATTATTATTACCATTAGTTGTTACTGATCAGCCATCCAACGCCATCTAGATTCTGTGTTACGAATTACAAACTTAAGCATAACGTAACGGAAAAAGTTTTATTTTACTCCCCATAAAATCTCATACCGCCGGCTTAAATATGAAATCGATAGATAAGGAGTTCAATTCCTAAAACACCTTCCATTATAGTCACTTCATCCCAACTCAAAACTATCAAATTACTGGATTCAAACCCTGGTTTTCATGCGTAATTTTATCGCTATTTATCGCTGCGTCTTTATAATCATCTTATTGTAAGAATATACAAAGACATAAAAAGTTGTAGCTATAATCAGACAAGTTGTCGCATTTATTCCTTCTTTACATTGGATTATTAGATTGTCTTTCTTCGCTTTTTGCCGTAATCTTCGGGTTTCAGTATCAAGTGATTTCAAAAGTAACTTAGATAATCTAACTTCGTCGTTTTCTACGGACTTATTTAAGAAGAACGAAAGAATTCTTATAATATTCAATTTAGTAACACAGAAATTACAGAACAAAATGTCTGTGGAGTTTACATGCAATATACTGAGTAGATATAATATATACATAACACACTTTGAAATATAGTGAGTATGTAAATATTTATTCATATGTTTCATGTGTAAGTAAAACCTTTATACAATCTCCATTTGTACCTAAATTAGAACCTCAATATTTCAACTATAAGAGATATTCAAAAAGTTCAAACATAAAATACCTTCTTCAAAACAAACATGTTTTACGTAAAATAGTCAGATTTAACGCTAGTTTTTACATGAGTAACAAAACTTACACAAATAATATAAAAAATATTTTTACTTGCATTTTGTGACTAAAATGTTCGGACTTTTTTTGATCCGTCAGGCTTTTTATGAGGACTTTTCAAATTTCTATACGGTAACCCTATTTTTAAGGCACATAAAGCCGTCAGTCCCAGTTGTCATAGTAAAATAACTTTGGCCACTAACCGCTCCACCTATCCGCACTGGAGCAGCCTGGTTGAATACATTATAGGCCTCCTCAAGAGGAGACAGCCATGCTTATTTGTGGACCGTTATTAGGTTGAAACTTCATTACACATTCAATATTCAATTTATTTGCTAGTAAAATGTATCGGCGAGCTTGTCCAATGACACAAGAGACATTGCATTAAACTACACGTAAAGGTTTTTAAGTAAAGGTATTTTGTTATTCGTGTTTTATAAATATAAAATTCAAAATCACTACATGAATGTATAGCACTAGCTCAGAGGGATAAGCCCTCTTGAGTTTTTCACAGGTCCACGATAGAGCTTCTCCATTCACAGTTTTTTATAGTAACAGCACATGAATAGACGGTTTTTAAAATAACACCAGATAACCGAGTAGGTGGGCATGACGTCACAGCCACCTACGTTACAGGATCTTCTGGAAGTTAATAAACTGACCTGATTTTCTTGGAAAATGTTAGATGTTAAACCTACCTTTTAGATTTTTGACTTCAAAACGCCGCGCTCCCGCATTATAATTCCACCACCGAAGAAGGTGATAATTAATTTCTAATTATGCACATAAATTAACCCGTCGGTTACCGGGAACGTTCCAGCACGTTCGAACTCAAAGGTACCGCGATCACGCGGATCTTTAAGAATTAAAAGATTACAGAAGCTAGCTGAATTGGTACTCGGACTTCCTTGCGAGAAACCAACTTTTACACCCGCTGTAGCGAAACAGTAGTTACTTAAAAAATATTTGTCAGACACATGAGAACTTGGCACTGAGTACAAAACCACTCTCCCTAAAATTTTGCGCCGTATGAGTGACCGTACGGCCTATACGGCCTTTGTCAAAACCTCCCGAGGGTATTGCCGCAAAGCAAGATCGATGCCATTAGCTAGTATTGTGTTAGTTGGTTGACTAAACTACGTTATATCGGACGTATCAATGGAACCAGGAATAGATGATTTTAATTGAAAGGAAATAGACGGTAGCAGGTTGAATGCAATTTCAGTGGGAATTTATTAATTTTAACTCACGAGTAATATTTTGAATAATTTGTTTAGTTATTATATTATTGATTGATTCATATATTATTTAACAAATATCTAAAATCTAGATACGAAAATAGTGGTGCCGAAAAAAATAAGCATGAACAAAATAAATGATATTTCTTACTTTATATTATCACATAACAGATTCAATCCATTACGTAATTAGAGAGTTAATGTAGGTAGGTATACGAGTATGTCTATGTACTAAACATAGGTTCAGAGGTAGTGAGTTTAAACTTCGTTCAAAATATTCCATTTTGTCAGGTAACCGGTAACCCAATTTTCGTCGAACTTCTTGTAACCAAGTCGTACAAAATTCTCGAATTCCACTTCCCAACAAAAGGTGCCAAAATAAGACATCTTGCGGATTTTCATTAACAGCGACAATGGCTCTTTTAGCCGCGTTTGTTTCGTTCCCCTACAACCCGGGAGGTCGATCGACTCAACTTTAACGCCAGAATACATTTCTATTTGTTTGTTCTATTTTGTTTGACTCACGCAATTTTGGTCAACTTTGATATAAATTACAAAACTCGAAGACTCGTTGCTTGTTTTACTATTGGACAGGCGGAAAAGAGCTCTATGTCTTATACAGGGTGGAAAGTTGATGCCTAATCAATGCAAGAACATAATAATTTGATAACTATTGATGTCTAATAATTATCCAAGTAATCCATTGAGGTATACCTACATAGAGCAAACAAAATGTGTGTCCCCGCCGGGAAATTCTATTTTCAAAATTGAGCTCCTGTTCTCCTTTCAAAATCGAACGAATCCATTGGACATTGAAGCCGCGCGGCGCCAATTCATTAGAACATACATTGTGTTCGCGGTGTCTGTTCTATACGGTAGTAATAATACTTCAATGAAGTAATCAAATAAATTCTAAAATAATAATCGATCAAAGCTCTTGAATTTTAAGAGATCGAAAAAATTCTTCTAACAACTACAATTACGGCAGATTTTTCTCATTCAACTTGTAATGAAAAACTCGGCGTAACATACTCGTTACATACTCGTTACAATTCCAAAGTTCATCCAAAAATCAAGAATATTTGTAAAGATTTGCCAAACCATCGCGAAAGTACTCGGCGATAAAAAATATCCATTGATCCCAACTTACAACCGCTATAAAACATAAAATGGTTGTAAACATCATCCCCGTGACGTATCCCGCACATAAACTCTTTTAGGTTCTCCTAAAATAAAGGAACTGAGAACTTCCATATTTTCATCTCAAATCGTCGTTTACGACACGACCTTCTTGAATTTCTCTCCTGTTCCAACAGACTTTATCGAGGAAACACCACTTACAAAGTTACGAGAACATTTTGTTTGCTAAAAAGTAAATAGTCAACTAAATTCACAAATCTTCGCAAGGTCTAAAAAGGACAATTTTGGTCATGAAAAAGTGACTTTTAGTTACGGGTTTAGGTCCTTTAGGTCACACAGTGCTATAAAATAATGTATGATATGGCTTCAACCCATTAACGGCCCACTACTGAGCACGGGTCATATAACTGACATCATTTTGTTTTCTTTCATTACTTTGCGACTGAATCCAGAGATAATTGAAAACTCAGGCGAGTTAGTGAAAACCTCATTCCACCATGCATAAGTAGCATCAAGATAATCTGGGTAGTACAAGGCCAAACAAACTTCAACAGAAAAGACCCTTCGTTAATTGTTCAGCAGGGGATAAACAGCCGAGATTGACTTGGAATCAAGGATAGATAGAGCTCGTTAGATAGATAGATAACTCTTTATTGTTTGAACACCACAAAATATACATATCATCTGGGGGCACGGCAGTGCCCCCGCCAAGTCGAGCAAAAAAGCGGCACGGCCGTACCATCCTTTTCTCGAAGCAATTCAGGCCATTTTCGACCCCCTATAACTTCGTTGTGGATAAAGCTAGAAGCCTGAATTTTTAGTAACCAAGCAGGCATTGTATAAACACGTTATATTTCAAATTTAATTCGATTTGAACCAGTAGTTTAAGAATTATAACTAGTCAAAGTTTCTTAATTTCGTCACTCACTGACTGACTGACCGATCATCAAAACTCTAAGGCACTTCTAGTAGACATAGAAGCTTCAAATTTGGAACACAATTAGTGTTTAGTGTATAGATCAAGGAAAAACTAAAACATTTTGCAATTTCGGTCTAGTTCTCTAGATACATCAACTGCATAAATAACTTTGTAATCCCATATAAATATATAGGATTACAAAGTTACATTTGCAGTTAATGAATTACTGTACCTGTATAACAAAGTAACATCTGCAGTGAATGAATCAGTGTACCTGTATATAATATAATGGAATAATAGGTGTAGATAGGTACCTAGATATAATTATGTTCAAAGGTAACTTGTAAAAGGAAAAAAAGTAGAACCAAGTCTCGCAACTCAGTTCTTCTACCGTAAAAAGTTGTGAGATCCATGTAATACCAAGTCGGTTAATTTATTCAGTTCCTACTTAAGGGTCCCTCTGTCTTAAGTTATCACGTAATTAGCTAACCTAACAAGTAACAACATCTTATATTGACCATATTATCAATATTAAAAACTTTTATGTTTTAAATAAATAGATTGACTTGGCAATCGCACTAAACAATCAAATTTAATATAATAATTATGTAGGTATTACTTGTGAGATATATTGTGTTTTCATGCGATGGCCAAGTCGATCTATTTATTTAAAACATAAAAGATTTTTAATATTGATAATATGGTCACTATAAGATGTTGTTACTTGTTAGGTTAGCTAATTACGTGATAACTTAAGACAGAGGGACCCTTAAGTAGGAACTGAATAAATTAACCGACTTGGTATTACATGGATCTCACAACTTTTTACGGTAGAAGAACTGAGTTGCGAGACTTGGTTTTTTTTACAAGTTTTGTTTTTGATGGCATACAATAGTTACTTACCCAATGTGTCATAAATCAAGTATTTAGATTTTTATGTAATGACTCACTTTACTTAATGGTGATGAAAATGCTAAGGGTTCCTTGTATGCCAGTTATTGTTTCAAGTCAATGTACTTACAGTCATTTTCATGACATTTTTATAGAATATTCAGCTAAAATTTGCGGTCCCCGTTCCACCGATAAAACACATTGTGCATCGATTGAGCGAAATATACGACCGCAAGGCCGTGAAGTTTGCACATAAAAGGAGTCGTGACATGAACATGGTTTTACATGTACTTACTAAATCATGGTTCTCATGAAGATAAGATTCTGCATATTCTGAAGTAACTTTGAATAACCAGCTTGTGAGTATGGTATATGTAGGTATATTTATATAGGAATTAATAGGAATGGGCGACCCTGGCTGAAATACCTGTTACCTGTTAATATATGTTTCCACTGCTGATGAAAGCTATCGCACTTGGCCAACGTGGTGAATTATACACCTAAAAGCACAGAATATAAAAGTATCTTTTTGATGTAAATGAAACATAATTATTATGTATACTTTTTAAACATGTTTGTAGTAACGCCGCATCTTCCTCAATTCCTTGTCAAAATAATTATTTTAACAAATAAACAATTTTAAAATAATGTTCTCTGTTAGTTGTGCATTAAGTAGTCTTACGCCTGAGCGTAACGGGGAAATATAATAATAGTTAATAAGCAATAATAGAGAAACGTAAGTAGCAAATCGTGAGTACCGTATGTACAGTCGGCCGCAGAAGTAGCTTAACATTTTAGTACCTTGTCACATTACATTTCTTGAATTTGTCATAGATGTTGTTAGGAAACCGTCAAAACAGTTACACGATTACAAAGTACTAAAATGTTAAGCTACTTCTGCGGCCGACTGTACCTATGATACCTACGGTATGAACTTACCTACATTTTTATAGCATAGCAAAATGTGACCTAACTCGTTACTAAAATTTACGCGTTTTCGTGATCTAAGTAATTAATCTTAGTTTTGCGGATATTTTAAATAACTTAGTTAATAGAATACAAAGAGTGTCTTGTACACTGAATATTTAGAATATAGATTTTTAAGGTAAAATGAATAATAAGAACGGATGCGGTAAGATTCCGCTTTGAGATGAAGATAAAACGAGGACAAATAATCCCTAAGAGAACTGGAAGAGTATAATGATCACAACACAACTGTGTTTCTGCTATTCTCTATTAAACATTTATTTACCGACCTCATTTTGCTATGAGAACACATTCGAAAAAAAAATGTTGAGATGACGTCCTTTAAAATATTAAAGTGAACTCGACTGTATCATAATTTCATAACACGTAGGTATGATACGTGTTCGCACTTTGACTTTTTGGGTGAGTAAAATCCTGTGACTTCGTGTCACCGACATGCTGCAATAGCAAGTTACGTTGAAGTGGTCACCATAACATAACGTTAAGTTTATTTTGAGCATACTTCGTATTGTTTTTACTCTTTTAACCGTGTTTTCGATAATTGCTATTTGAATTGATTATTGTAGAATCACTGTGCAGTACAATCGTGAGTACCTACTCAATACTTATTATGTTTGTGTGGAAAAAATATGACAAAAACAAAGTATTTATTGTCGAATATTTCCAACATTGTTATTGATTTTAAATAACTGAGACTATAATTGATACCAAAATTTTAAAAAGTACACAGTTACTCCATTGTTTTGAGTTTTCACTTCTGTCGGCAGTCCTTATAAAAAACTGCCTATATATTTTTCTAAACCTATTAAAATAAATACATATTACTCGAAGTTTTCTGCAATATCTACATGAGGTAAAACCACATTTAAATCAACAAATCAAAGCTGGACAAGACCTTTAAAAATCGTTTTTATACAGTCAGTCCTTAAATAAATATCTCTAGCTTTTCACAAGCATCTTCAGTGTACAGACAATGAAATCTCGAAGAAATATCAATATAATATATTGTTTGCTTGCATATAAAAAAAAACAATATTGTATACACGGACCTGAAAAAAATCCTCGTCTAATCGAGAGTGAAGCATAGCAATGGCCGCCCGCTTACCATGTGTGCGTAATTTTTGATTCGCGATTGAAGCATTAGGCTACGTCCGCACAGACAGGTGGCTTGTGGCCTAGAGCCTAGCTAGTCACCTAGCGAGTAGCTTAATAAAACGAACGTTCTATAGTGTTCGTGACTGGCCGCACTGCGCGCTTGGTTAATAGCAACGCGCTTAGCGTGTATCGAAGTAAACAAATGTGTTGGTTTTTTGTCACTAGGCGCTAGGCATTTTTGACAGTTTTTGAAGCAAAAATGACATTGACGGTCGGGTTGTCATGGATATAATATTATTGATGAATGTCAATGGCAAAAACTAAAGCTGAAACGAGACATTGTTGCATTTATTTCATTAATTTTGTAAGATATTTTTGTGAGTGACATTTCGTCAACGTGCCGACAAGCAAAATGACCAAGACACCTAGCGACCCACCACGCAAACCACCTCTCAGTGCGGCCACCGTGTATCCTAGCAAGTAACCAGAATGCAAACCACTAGGCTCTAGGCGCTAAGCTAGCCACCTGTCTGTGCGGACGTAACCTTATGGTGTCAATGTGTGGGTGTGTGTACTTGTACAAGTTGGTTGGGTGCTTCACTGAATTTGAATTTGTTTTTGTTTTCCGTCTTTTTTTAGGTCCGTGATTGTATACACAAAAAAATACTAGCCAAACATAACCTCCCCTTTTTTGAAAAGCTATTTTGTTCCACTTTGAATAGCCACTATGTGGCAGTTTGTGTTCCTACTTCCTAGCAGCAGTTTGCAGAGTTTAAACTCCGTGACACTCAAAGCCTAATTGGATTTTGCCCTCACCAGTCTTTGGACGTGGATCAGTGTAAAACAAATACATCATCAAAACTTACCTGATTAAAGTTACCATAAATCGTAATTTTATCTTTTATAGCATCTTCACATTAATTCGAATACACAATCGTTTATGAAAAAAAAAATAGAAATTATTCATCTTTCTGCGCGTTTAGAAAAACGGACGCGTATTTATTAACTTGGGTAGGAAGTTGCGCGTGTTGCACATTTTATTAACAATAACCTCTTTTGAGCGAACCTAAACCTATATACCTAGGTCCTAAATACCTACACGGTATTTTAATAATAATTTTAATAAATTGTAGAAAAAACTTCAATGAATATAGCATCAAACAAGAAGTGATGAAGTGAAATTCGTTGTCAAATTTTAATGCAAAGCCCACACCCTAATTTATATTCCGATATCTGGCAACCTTTCAGTTTACAGGGCTTAAAGTGTTAAGGGTTTATCTTTATATTGTTGTGTGAAAGGGTTACATAACAAACTATTTTTGGGAATGAGGATCTCATATTATTCATCTATCTCATTCAAGAATATGACATTCTATTCATTGAAATGACACACACAGACGCACCCAGGTTTAGTAAAGATATAAAATAAAGATATATAATAAAGATATATAAATTATATCATAGGATAAAGATATATCTACTCATATCTTAAATATATCTAATGTAAGTACTTGCACACACCTATTGTATCTATATCTAATGTCGTTGCGTCGTAGGTCAAGAACATAATAATCTTATATATGTATAAAATTCTCGTGTCACGGTGTTAGAAGTTGAACTCCTCCGAAACGGCTCGACCGATTTTCGTGAATCTTTGCGTGCATATCGGCTAGGGTTGAAAATCGGACAACATCTATTTTTCATCCCTTACCCTTAAAAAATTTTTGGCAGAACAACGCTTGCCCGGTCAGCTAGTATTATATAACGGTCTGTTTAGGCCTAGGCTTAAATTTGGAAATGTTTTGTTTAAAGATTTGAATGTATTAGCGCGTTGAAATACGAAATTAACTACACGAGGTCTTCTGTATCGACCCTGTTACTGTTTCGTTGTTAAGCGACTGGTCGGGGTTTGAATCTGAGTTGACTAGAACATAATTTTATGTGCTTGGCAAATGTTTTTCACAGCTATTGATTATCCCGTGTCTACATCACCCGCGACACGAGAAATTATGTTAATTCTGTTATTTTATGTTAATGTCCACTTGACTGAATCGCGTGTTTACCCCTGCCAGTCACCCTCAAAAATGGAATCAGTGCTATCTGACAGCGCACTACAATCATTTATATTCGCGATTTCAATAACGATCGGTTGGTTGTGCTTTTCTCGGCGCCGTGTGTAGACTTTACTCAAAATGTTAAGAATAAGGAACAAGTAATAGTTTAAAAACTAAATACACGGTTTTATATTGTCAATGAAGCGTCGGCTTGCGTCGATTCTAAGCGATCGACAAAGTTAAGCAACAGCGGGCGCGGTCGGTAGTTGGATGGGTGACCGCTAGTGGCAAGAAATTCGCCACCAATCCACCAATCCGCACTGGAGCAGCGTGGTGGAGTATGCTCTAGGCCTCCTCACGAGGAAAGACCCGTGCCCAGTAGTGGGCCATTAATGGGTTAAAGCCAATATTGTCAATGTAGATACTGAAGAAGAAAATTGGGACTGTGCTGTTAACTATTAAGGAGTTCCCTCGGCTGGAGCCAAACCTGCGGGTAGTATCAGGTCAAGCTTATCACTAAAATACACTAGAACTAAAGCAAGATGTAAAATTTCAACTCCTTAGAATAAGTGAAAGTAGGTCTAATTAGGCTTGCAAGATTTGATCCAAACAAACAAACAGGGCAAGCTAAATGAAATCACGAGTTTTGAATACTATATGTGATCCCCGCGTAATATTTCCGGTGCGCGAATCTTGAAAATTGAAGATCAGTAGCTCGAGCACGAATATTTGCGAGAAAGTATTCGTATGGTTAACGTAAGCAATTTGTCAAATTTGTATGGCATTTTAGTACCATTTACGTACGATAGGGGCGCTTTTGAAAAAATGCCATACAAATTGCTTACGTTAACCATACGAATACTTTCTCGCAAATATTCGTGCTCGAGCTACAGAACAAAGGAAAAAACCGGTGTTATTGCTGTCGCTCTTTAGTTCCTGATTGTCTTGGGAATCCTACGAAATCTAAATTCGCATTCTGGACCCTAGAGAACCACAAAACGACCCTGTCTGTGTCGTGGGTATTTATGATATCTTAAGTACGTCCATGCCACAGCCGCTACACAGAGAACCATGGTATGTAAAGATAAAAATGTAATTCTTAACACTGAAGTGTCTCTTACTGAAGGTACGTCTGCAACATATTCAAACCAACTGGGATAAGCAAAATAGACATTCGAAAGCAGAATCTGTACCTAATCGCTGCTCCTACAAAGCCTACGGGTAGATTACCTAATATGAGCGTAGGATCAGCTCAATGTTTTACCAATACTGAGGGAGGAGAAAATTTAAACGAACTAATAAAACCTTACGACTCGGAAAGTAGGTTTCCCGGGTCTGATTTTTTGTCTGCAAACATTGTGGAAACGTCGACCTATATCACAAGTGTGGGAATAACAATAAGTTATCGGACGCGACATTTGGCGTTCAAATAACTCGGCAACAACGCGGCAAACGGCGAGAAGCGAGCAGGGAATTAAATTATACATTACAAAGGATCCAATAACGACTGTTGCAGACATGCCTACCTACTCGTTATGTACAAATTATGGATTAGAAAATAGGTAGATATTAGCACAAAATTATCTATTATTTACGATGCCTAAAATAATTTCAATGAAAATATTGAATATGAGTACCAAAATTTCAATTCATTTGGTCCAGGAGTTCAGAAGTAAATTGGCGTAAATTGAGTAAAACGGCGGTCGCCCAGACGCACGAGTGATTTTATAAGGGTTCCGTTTTTCATACGGAATCCTAAAAACAACTATTTAAAAAACAAACTTAGAACCCAAAAATTACCAAATTAATACTAGTCCTTAGAGTTAGTCTCTCAAAAAAATTGATTAAAATAATGGTGATTAACGGCCATTGTATAAAGTGGTACTGCAACAATAATAATTAAATTATTACCTGGTGTTTCACTGCTAGCACCATAATTCACCGAAAGCCGATAGCTTCAAAACTACCCCAGATCAAATTGAAAATCAATCTTGGTTCTGTAACGTTGCATTGCGAAATCGGAGTCACTTTTTTTATGGAAATAGCTGGCAAACGAGCTGACGTTCTACCTGATAGTAAGTGGCTATCGTCGCCCATGGACTTCAGCATCACCAAAGGCATCACTGATGCGTTGCCAGCCAAGAAAGAGAGAAGAAAAAGAAAGAACTGGCTCTCAAGCCCCCAGCCGGAAGACGACGAGTCATTTGGCGGCTGACTTATGCTCAAGGGAGGTAGCTATCCAGGCGAACCTCATGGAGAAATAATAATAGTACTAATGGTATTAATTAACAATTAAAATCGATATTACCAATATAATACCTCGAGGGGCCCTACCACCAGCCGGCTGGATTTAGGCGCCTCATAAGATACGCATCCGGCGTGGGATTAAGATTAGTATTATAAGCCACACCAATACGGCTAAAATACGGCTTGTTTTTCAGTAAAAAAATCCCAAACGCACTTAATTGATTATGCAGTTGCATCCACTTCGATTTAGTGTAGATATGTATGCCAGAAGAACATGGGCGTACCCAGTTTCTGGTCCAGGGGAGACAAAGAGAGGGAGGGAAATGAGAATATTTTTTGCCAGGGGGGGCAAATCAGAAATTTTATGTCCAAGGGAGGACAAACTTCTCAAACTCCCTATGATCGTATATAATACGTAACTAAGAAGTTTAATGGACAAAAGTGGCTCTGGTACGTCCTTGCCCTCCATCTGTACGCCCGTGTGTCAGAATAAATTTATATCGACATTTATCGTAAAAATGTTAACAGATTGTCGCAAGTAAGAGCACAATATAAGTATGACAAATCGGATTGTTATCTATGATCGTAATCTATAGTGTCGTCCACTTTATTCACCCCTAATTCCAAAGACATACTTATGAATTATGATGTTTACTCTTAGCCAGTGAAGCAATCCATGAACTACTGTCAACAAAAACGACTGTCGTTTCGCTTCTTCCCAAACAATTTCAATACGTCCCTATTCACGTACCTTTAAACTGTTATCGAAAACGGAAAACAGAAAGGTTCGGGTGTAGTCGGAGGCGCAGTATTTCCACCACATTGAGTCTAAAGGTCTGCTCGATGACCCGTCCGGCTTGCCCTAAGGAAACTGATACTCCAGATACTTACATTCAAGGGTAAAACACTTCCACATGGGCTGAAATCGTATATCGACAAACAAATCGAAAATAGACAACTTGGTAACCCCGGCAGATAATGAGAATATTGGTAAGTATATACCGATATCTATATTCTTTTTTTTATCTATAACCGTAGAAAACTAACTTGCAATGCCACCATGCCCTGCCGCCAATGGACTGTAGTTAGATCCTGTTAGTACTATGTGTTAGTAAAGTTCAGTTATTAAAAGTCATTACCGACTGCGCTACAAGTTGTCAAATAATAATAATAAACTAACCCTGATGAGCAACGTTTCAGTTTAGATCACCGCCGCTGGCTAATCTTCTAGGATATCTCTCTAGGATCTGAAATCATGATTACTTGTACCTACTATGGCTATTTTGCTTCCATGTGACAGGGAATACAAAACCTACTCGTATACCTACCTCCGTATCTATATTATGTACCTTTTATTTCTTAACTTAATTAACTAATTTGATTTTTAGGTTGGCTCGTAGCATTGAAACAAGGCCGTGTTCAGTAGAGTAGGCTACACAATGGCAAGCCGCGCGTGTAACGAATAAACTCATCCGCGTCGTACCTCGCATTTGTCGCCACATACTGTTGTAAAACACCGTGAAATTGCCAATATCAGTAGGTATTAAGACAAGTACCGGATATAAATAAGAGCACAAGACCAACTCAAAGAACATCCGAAATGCAATTCTTGCAACACTTGAAATTTCTGTCTAACTCAAAAAAGTTCGACTACAATCAGTCGTAGACAAAAATCCACTAGACAAATTACTTATAATGTTTTCTTTGAACTATAATTATTTATAGTTCAACTTTAAGGGCTTGTTTCATCATCTTCAAATAGAGTCCTGAATAAGCTATTCGCCGGTTAAAGTGACGTTAAAGTGTCATTTTACATACACGAAATGTCAACTTAACCAACGAATAGCTTACTTCGGACTTACTTGAAGATTGTGAAACAAGCCCTAATTATAATTAACGGCCTAAAAGCTAAAATCGAACATGCTCACAT
The DNA here is from genome assembly GCA_951805285.1 of Thymelicus acteon. NCBI lineage: Eukaryota > Metazoa > Arthropoda > Insecta > Lepidoptera > Hesperiidae > Thymelicus > Thymelicus acteon. The sequence goes on from OX638233.1 coordinate 7,959,020, forward strand.
CCAAAGCTTAAATCACAGTAGAGAACCTGTGAAATGAGCAGCTACGAACAATTGAACGGATATTTTTCTCTTTATAACACATTTTCTCTCTTCATCATTCCACATACATCGACCTGTCGCTGGTTATCACCAGGAAGTGGTTCCGTACGAAGAAGTTATAAAGGGAATCGATAAAATACTCTTTTCAACTGGTTGACAGCACCAAGTATTTGAGCCGTACCGACAAGGGAATCGATAAAATATACTCTTTTCAATTGGTTGACAGCGTAACGTGTAGATCCCGGTACAGTATGCAAATGAATCGCGTTCAGTGTTTATAAAGTTTTGCATACAGGAGCTAAATTGAAAACGAAAGCTCATTGGCCTGAACCGAGCCCTGTACGTGAATATGTATAAAATATTCATCAGATTAGTGAATCTCTATCTACGCAGCAATGCGGAGAAAATCTTACTACGTGCAAAAGTCAAAGAGAAGACGCTCTATATGTACGAGTATATGAGAGATGCCTGCCGTATTCAAAATTCGAATCATGTAGTACAGAGCATGATATTGTGATTTAAATTAATTAAAGTTAGAATAGGTAGGTACCTACTTATTATATTAACTCGTCTTGAGTTAACATAATAAGTATCTACCTACCTAATTACCAATAATTTAATTGTAATAAAAATAAATTTTGTAGAATTGTTAAAATCAAATAACCTTTATAGGTAACATAATACATATGTGAAAGTGCTCATAGCGATCGGTAGTTGGAAGAGCTATCTATGGATATGACATAAATTTCATGAGCCCATCCGTGCTTCAAAGGGTTAGTAAAGCCTTCGTTCCCAGTTATCGAGATCTTGATCGAGACTTCTATCTTACGATGACTTTCGGGCGGCATAAAAACATCCAACAATTGACGTCGCGAGTGATATGATTGAACAATCAAGACATCAATATCCAAGCAAAGAAATTGTCACAAAAATATTACAGGAATCAAAACGAGACCTTTCTCTCTACTGACAAGTTCGCTACCAATGAGCACCATGCTTTCCTAATATAATAAAAACTATTTCAAATATATGTATATCTAATATATATGAAATTCTCGTGTCACGCTTTTTTGAAGTTCAACTCCTCCGAAGCAGCTCGACCGATTTTCGTGAATCTTTGCGTACATATCAGCTAGGGTTGAGAATCGGACAACATCTATTTTTCATCCCCCTACCCCTAAAAAATTTTTGGCAGAACAACGTTTGCCCGGTCAGCTAATATTTTATAAAATGGTAAAAGTCTCGCCCAAAAATACTGAATATAGTCCTAAAAAATGAGGAGAATCTCATTTGAATAGGATTATCTAGAAGTAAAATATTACCGGAGCGCTGTGGAGTGGGTTACGAGATTACGACAAACCTACACGACTACACGTACACTCTGCATAACATTGACGTCAGCACGTCCTGACATTTGACGGGAATGCGTCTAACGTGACCGGATTCCTTAGCATACACTAAATTACTACATGGAAAACTAGCAGCTACAGACTACATGAAAAACTAGCTTAAAGTTGTGCTCAAAGCGGCTTAAAAACGTAAAATGGAACAGAAGACATTTATGAAGAAAGTAGAAAATATTTGTATTTTACACGCTAACGCTTCCCGCCCACGTCAGACTTTTTGTAGGACAGATAATCGGGCCGATTTTTCCTAGATTAGGCAGTAGATCCCAGTGTAATAATTTTTAGAATTTTTGTATTGGTGTTTGTTAAATTTCAATCAATTTACAAATAAAACAGACGTTTCAATCCAAAAAATCCTATGAAAAATTTTACAAAAATGCGTAAACTAAATCATAGGTCCCCAAAGCCAAGTGAATTACTATTAGCTACCCAATTATTATTTTTTTGTTAGGGTGAGTCCAGACTATGTAACATAACATGTTATAAAACATAGTTATTTTGCATGTTTCATAGGGACGATAAGCATTGTTAAACAATGTGGACGTGTTATATTACAAAAGTTATATAACATGTTACATAATCTGAACGCACCCTTAGCTTATATTCTGTGTGCCCATTAACACAAACGTTTATAAAATACGTCCAACGTCAAGTCACTGTTTTATGTATGTTTACAGAGTACGTAACGAGTAACGACCAATTTGGTCACTTGCCAAATGCTCTAGAGTTGTGCAAAAACCATCCCTTTCCATAGGACTTGCGTAGCAATATAAATTACGGGCAAATGTTATGCAAATTATATAAAATAAATTATGCGGGTTAAGCTGTTGGTAATATTTTTGATGCGATGAAACCTTTTAAAACTTAACTACCTAACATTATGGCGTAGATGTTAACTACATTAATGTAAGTACATAATTTTTAGAGGGGTTTAGGTATATTTTAATGAGATAACAAATAATGGACTTTATCTATCCATCCATCCATCAACCTATACGAGTTCACTGCTAAACCTGAACATAGGCCTCTCCTAAAGCGACACTGACTGGTTCTGAGTCATGAATCCAACGGATTATAAGCAGAATAACAGTAATTACAATTCAATAAAATTAATTGCTTAATCCTAAACCCCAAACATGTCATTGTCATTCATGTGCAATGGATCGTGAAATTGATTGGTGGTACGCACGAAATTAATTAAGTATTAAATGTTTCGTTCCAACATTTACTGCAAAGGTGCTACAGTGCTACGAGTACTACATTGGATTAAAGTAGAGTTGCCAACCGTCCTGTTTTTCCAGGACATGTCCTAGTTTTTGTAGTGTCCTGGGATGTCCTGAATAGTTTTTAAGCAGCGTCCTGGGTTTTTAAATTTTAAAATTCGCACGCCTCTTTTAAAATTCTGACGTTACGGGCGGCCTCAAATCACGGCTTGTAACTATTGCAACTGTATTACTGCGTCCTGTTTTCAAACTAAATTGTCCTGGTTTCTCCAACTTCAAATCCTGGTTTTTTAAATTTGAGGTTGGCAACCCTAGATTAAAGCACCTAATATTACTAATTTACTAGCGTATAGAACCGACACCGCGAACCCGATGTTCGCGCAATGAAATACAATGCCAATTGCCTACGCTTTTAGTGGACTCAATCGATTTTGAAAAGAGAAATGGGGCTGGATTTTGAAAATAGCTAACCTCCCAGCGCGAAAAATTTTGTTCGCGATGTCTGTTCTAGAACTAGTACATTATACTTCAATGGATCAAAGCTTTTAATTTTTTATGGGTTTAGTTCCGCAGTTATGAGTTACCTAACAAAGGTAACTTTGCCTTTGTCCGGAGAACGCAATTTATCGCCGCTTGCAACTTCAGCAGGTGTTGCATTTTCAACGGAATGGAAGTAAATGGAATATATATTACCGTCTGTGGAAAAGAGGAATAAAACGTATTTTATAGGGATAAAGTAGCAACACAAACAGCATTATTCTGTTATGAATGTATATACTTATAATGTATATACTTATAATGCTCGTGATAGTCGGTGAATAACTGTAGACTCTATTTACCACCTTAGCTTTTTACTATAATAGTTTTAACTTGTACAAAATAACAGAATGTGAATGACAATACAAAAGTAGATAGGTAAGAATACGAGAGAACTAGTACATAACAGAATGTGAATGAGAATAGACCTACCATTCTATTTATATGTAACTTGCGTAACAATAGCCTAGCGGTCATTAAACTGCACTTAACAATGATAATTAAAGGTTGAAATTGAATAGAAAAATACTTTACGGCATTCAACAAAATATAAATAAATATACTAACAATAAAAATAAACTAACACAGCATTTTCTTTCAACCAACCAGCGGCGACGAGGAGACATGTGGGATAGAGCTAAGTTTTTTGCCTTTTAACAAGATGTACCTAATAGAGTATCCTTATACGTATGTAGATAGAAAGCAGCACTCTTTGTAATTACTTGTTACATGCAAACAGACCATATATTACTGTAACCACAGGAATAGTAGCTCAATTATTCACTGCGTTGAGTGCATTTGACTAACCGCTCTGCTCCACGCAACGGAACAAAACACTTTTCACCGTCTAGATCTTATTTCAAGCCGACTCCCAGTGTTGTCTTGCAAAGATTTTTCACACCTTTATCAGCTCGAGCGAGCATATTGTTAGTATTCCACTAATCCTACTAATATTAAACCATATCCATATATTCATAAAATTATATTATTTATATTTATATTAGCTGACCGGGCAAACGTTGTTCTGCCAAAAAAATTTTAGGGGTAGGGGGATGAAAAATAGATTTTGTCCGATTCTCCACCCTAGCCGATATGCACGCAAAGATTCACGAAAATCGGTCGAGCCGTTTCGGAGGAGTTCAACTTCAAAAAAGCGTGACACGAGAATTTTATATATTAGAGATAATAAACCGAAATATTACGTTTGTGAGGATGTTTGTTACTCTTCTACGCAACAAATACTGAACGGATTTCAATGAAATTTAGCAGAAAGGTAGAACATGATTTGGAATAGGTTAACATAGCATGGCCGTAGCTAGAGGGGGAGGCATTGTGAGGCAATGCCCTACCTTGAAATTACAATACCCTACCTTAAAAATACCAAAAACTAAGATAAATTATTATACTTAAATTGTTTGTTCATAGTTTGAGATAAAAAAAAATTGTAGGGAATCTTCGCATTTTTAATCGTAGAGTTCAGCTGTTTTAAATATTTTTATTATTATGTTAATAATTATTATAATAAGTTTGCAGAAACAATATGATCCAAATGATACTTTTGGTCGCATCTACATCACTCCACCCAAAAATTATTACCTCAATCTCACTCAAACGAGGATCTCTACATCCAAATCTGGAAGTTCAACCATCTTGTTCGCTTGTTCTTCATCATTGAGGATTTAATAGTTCTTAGATCCATGCTCATGTTTTGTCACAGAAATTATTTGTCTACGAATAACTATTGAATGTACATCACTGACCGGTCAGTGATATACATGGTGATTGATTTAGGAGTCCGTGCTTTGGAACAGATCAATTATGATGATATTTTTACTTCCGCCCTACCTGTAACCAATGTTGCCCTACCTCAAATTCGACTCTAGCTACAGCCCTGGGTTGGGGGATACTTATTATCCCGGGCAACGAGGGCAAACCCACGGACGGAGCGCTTATACCTAATTAAACAGGACAGTGTCTGTCACTCAGCCCCTTGTATTCTTGAATGAAGCCAACCTTCAAGAAGAAACGTTCTGTTTGTCTTCAACCTGAGGCACTTGGCTTCAAGCAACTTATTAATGGCGCTCTACAGGGTTCAGTGTTTGAGATGTAAAGCATACTCCACCAATCTGCTATAATACGGATTGGTGGAGGGTAAGTGGCTTACCCCAGTGCATATGAGCTGAATGAACAAAGCGTCCTTTAAAAGTACCTGCGCCCTTGCGTTGTTTGACACGGTGCACATCGAGCAAGGAGGTCAGGGATTTCTTTCTGGAAATAGCCGTCAAACGAGCTGACGATGATTGGCAACTTCGTCATTTTTGAAGTTATAAACATAAAAATTTACATATTAGCTCCAGTTTAGAAACAAAATTTGTATGTATTATGTTATCCACCTCATTTTTAAATGGCTATTGTCGCTCATGGACATCAGTGACACCAAAGGCATCACTGATGCAACAGAGAAGAAAAAGAAAGAAAGAAGTGGCTCTCAAGCCCCCAGCCGGAACACGACAAGTCGTTTGTCGGCTGACTCATGCATAAGGGTGGTAGTTATCCAGGCGAACACCATGGAGAAATAATAATAGTAATAGTGGTATTAATTAACAATTAAAATCACTATTAACAATATAATCCCTCCGAGGGCCCTGCCACCAGCGGGCCGGATTTAGTCGCCTCTCACAACACCCATTCGGCGTGGGATTGGTATTCTAAGCCGCTCCAATATGGCTAAAATGAATGGAGCCCATTCTTACCCTACTAAAACAAATTAACATAGATAAACAACATTGAAAATCCAGAAAAATTAGTTTAAGTTTAACATAATGCTCGGTTGAGCATTGGAAAGGAAGAAATGTAATCGAAAAAGATTTACACTGTAAAATGAAAATCAAAGTGTTATTCCGACAACTTCAAATACAATTTAGCCTAAGCTATCCACTACTAAAACTTTGTGCCCTATTTTACGGTTTGAACGTGAAGGAATCTTCCATTTATGCAGTAGGTTTTAAGTGCACTCACATTCAAAGTTTATCTCCAGTAGCCAAGATTCTAAATTGTATTTAGAATCACATGGAAAATAAAGCTTTCAGTTTTATTGAATATTTTATATACCTATTCAATAACTGTTTTGAAATAACATTTTTGATAACACTGCTTAATGGGCGAACAGCTCAAAGTTCGATTTCCGGACAGAGATCAGGAACAGAAATAACAGACAACAGTAATGAGCCTTGAGTAATGAGTAAATTTCTTCAGAAAAGCAAAAGGTAGCAGCATCCATCTCTCTCTTTCTCTCTTACAAACTATACGTGAGATTAACATCACAGAGTAGGTAATCATTGGTTGATTCCATTAGACCAATTTCAGCGCCTCGTTAGTTCGCAGTTTATATGTTACTTATCAATGGTTAAACCTAACGTTTATCAAGGAATTTCTTGGGTAAGGGAAACTCAAATTATTTCAATAACAACTTTCAATTTAAAAATATTTATAAAATTTTATTTTATTGTTATAAAAATAAAACATGGAATATCTTTATGTGCATTAGGTATGTACACTTACATTAGTTTTTTTTATTATTACACTACCTAGTCACTTTGTAACTTTGTAAATTAATGACTACTTATTTAAATTTTATGTTAGACCCAAGTATATTAATCATTTGAAAACATATTAAGAAAAATGTTTAGTTTTTTTTTATTATCACACTACCTAGTCACTATGTAACTTTGTAAATTAATGACTACTTATTTAAATTTTATGTAAGACCCAAGTAAATTAATCATTTGAAAACATAAGAAAAATGTATAATTATATCAGGTATAATTATATTATTGCCATTTATACTGTACAAATATTAAAACTTAGAAAAACAACCTACTTATTAACTAAATCATTTACTCTGAGGTACCCAAAATTATTTAAATCATCTATAATGCCTTTTATTATAGTTTTATATTGATTTACAGCTTTAACTCTCTCTTCTTCTGTAGAAGGCTGATATTTACTTTTAACATGCCCCTCTTCTTGTAGCCCAGAAGATAACCATATGGCCGTATTAGCTGTTATCAGACAAGCTGGTGCTACAACATTCAAATCATACTCTAAATCTTCCTTGCTATAAAATTGATTACAATCCAAGTTACTATTTAACAAACATTGCCTAAATGTTTCGTAATATGTGTCTATTAAATTATTGAAATAATTCTGTCGTAAACTCGTATCAGTACTGCTTAAAATGAGGTACAATACATCATACGCAGGGGAACTCATTCGAACAGTTTGATAGTCTATTATACAAGCTGAGATTGGCACATTTTCCTGAAACAAGTAATAAAACTTTAGTGAAATAATAGAAACCCACAATAATTTGTAAAAGAAACAGTGTGTGTTATTAGTGTTTCCTATCCAGTCCAGCAATTGATATGGAAAGCTGTCTAAAATTCATCTTATAAGTATATAAAATTTTCTTGTCACAGTGTTAGAAGTTGAACACCTCCGAAACGGCTCGAACGATTTTCGTAAATCTTTGCGTGCATATTGGCTAGGGTTGAGAATCGGACATCTATTTTTCATCCCCCTACCCCTAAAAAATTTTGGCAGAGCAACGTTTGCCCGGTCAGCTAGTATTCTATAAAACTTAATTTAAACATTGACACAAAATTTATTTAAAATACTATAAGACAATATGAACTTAGCAAATTCTCTACTTTGTTAAGTTTTTAATGTTTGTGTAATGTAAGTAACTCATACCATACCTTATATTGAAATAAAATATTTTCTTTCCATATATCACCATGACAGATACATATATTCTTGACCCTGAACATAGCAGACTCGATAAAATAATTACAGTTACATTTTAGACATTCTAACAATGACACATAAGTAGTATTTTTAAATTTAACTAAAGCTTTTGTCAGTCGATCAATCAATATTGTAATGTATCTATTATTTGAGTTATTTGTTAGAGGAATACAAACATTTTTAGCTGCTTCATACATTTTTGGGTCATTTTCTTTAAGAATGAATGACAGGGCATGAAATTTAGCCAAAGATTTCAAAGCCAACATTGCATGATTCAAATCTAAGAACCTTCTTTCTGTATATGGTGTATAACTATCCTTACACATATTCTGCATAGCTATAACCTCTTTACAATATTCTTTACACACAAAATAACACCTAGGCATAACATAATCATACTGCGGGTTCAATTTATTTTGCAGTTCACGATACTTGAGAAATAACTCTGAATAAACAAAGATTTCTCTAGCAAACATTACAGTCACTGCACCGCTAACCCTGTACTTCTCATTCGGTGGTGCTAACTTTAAAACCATTTGAATAATAATTTGTTTCCCATCTTGCTTTCCTTCTAATGTCAGGGGTATTAGGACTCCGAAGTAATTTTGAGCTATAGTTTCAAAGGTTTTTCTTGTATGATTCCATTCTGTTAGTTCATATTGCGATGCAATTTTGGATGAAATTTCATAAATATAAGCATCGGATATTATGTCAGACATCGCATCTAAAATAAAATTGCAATTATCTCAAAGCACTGCAGTAATAGTCTCAGTTTTGAAGCGCAAAATAGTAATTTAGTCTACCTTTAAATTTAAATTTACTACATTCAAAACAAAAATTACAATTTACATCAAATTGAAATTGACACATAAACACTTTGTTGAGTTGTGTCAAGTCAACTTGTCATGGTCATGTCATGTATGTCAGGTTAAAATCACAGACTGTATATTCAGTCAGAAGTTCAGCAGCGTAATTCACGTAACTTTAATGCCCCATTTACACGCGCGCGCGAGCCACGAGACAATCCGCGAGACGCGCGCATACGCGCGCGTGTGAACAGGGCGCTCGCGGACCAGACCGCAGCGCGTCTTGTGGCTCGCGGGCTCGCGTCGGGAGCGGTTTTCTAGGCGCGCGCCAAAGGGGCTCGCGCGAGTGCTCGCGCGGTGTTCACACGCGCGTAGGGGGCGTGGCTTACGGACGCGCCACAAGACGATCCGACACACGCGCGTGTAAATGAGCGGTAAGACGCATCGATTGAGTTGCAGTGACGCTGCAATCAAGTTGCAGTGACGCGGCAATCAAGTTGACGTTGGTTGACGTTTAGTGTCTAAACCGTATTCTCGTAATTTTTGAACTGCGCGTCGACTGCACGCAAACTGCGCGTGAACTTCACTTCTCCTGCACGCATCCTGCGCCGTGCGCGCCTGCCAAACTTTTCTTCGGCTATTTAGTACTCTCTGTTAGTGTTGTCATATGAGAGAACAAATAAACTTATTTTAATTAATCAAATACAATTTATTATGTTTCCATTAAAAAACGTTGAAGAATATTTATTTATTATCCCAATAATGATTTTTGTGAAACTTTTTGTAAAAAAAGTAATGATTTGTGCTTCAATTCATAAAAAAACATCGTAATTATGTTACCTCAATATAGCAGAATGAAGGTCTTTACTTAACCTCGTAATGCAATTAAAAAGTAATAAAAAAGTGTCAAAACAAAATGTGCGCCAAAGTTCGAGCCGACTGCGACTGCTTAATTTCTTTTTGTTTAAAATTTTTGATATGGAAAGATTTGGAGAACTTATCATTTAAACGTGTTCGCGCTTTAGCTTGGCGATCTCGTTCATCTATTTCGTTAGCTAAGACTAAAATCCTCCATCCAAAGCGCAAACTCATTTTCACTAGAAAAAATTAAATTAATTAGGTTAGAGGTATTGTATTCAAAAACACGGTAATTAATAATTAAAAATGATAAACGTCTATTAAATAATTAAATTATAATTTACTTACGAAATATAATTTTACTTTCACTGACTTCTACGTCTAATTGACAAAAGTAAGCAATGAGTTACTTGTAACTTAAAGAAAGCGTCAACAAAACTGCTTAAAAACTCGTACGGAGATGTTATTTCAACGTTAAAAGTTTATGAGAATACCCTCAAACTGCGATCGGAAACACGCTATCTTGACGAGCATCAACAGAATACCTATTTGTGACGTGAGCGTGTTTGACTAGCGCTCGCGTGACGCGAGCATGTTTGACAGCGCTCGCGAAAGCTAAGAGAATACCGAAAGTGTTATTTTGATCGGAACGTCACTGCAACTGCACTGCAATCGAACTTCTTAAATTACGTGAATTAGGGTGCAGGACATAGAATTTGTAAAGACCAAAAACTTCATTTAAACAACTGGACTCCAAGCTTCGAAGAGGTACAAGAGCTAAAAGAGCCATTCACATAACTGGTCCGGTCTGATGTCCGACACAACTCCGGGACGTGTAACCTCAAAACATTAAAAAAAACAATATATACAAAAAAAAAACAATGTTAGAAAACAATATTAAACAAAACAATATTTAAAATAAAATAATATTCAAAAAACAATTTAAAAAAAACTTGAGAGGTGTCAAGGGACACCCGGATGGAACGAAGTTCCTTGCAGTAAGTACTAGGATAGCAAAAACATGCAGCAAGTGTGCCAAAACAAATCCCTTGTTTTGGCACACTTGCTGCATGTTTTTGCTATCCTAGTACTTACTGCAAGAAACGAAAATATCTGACTTGCTTTAAGAGAGAGAGAGACAGACAGACAGAGAAACATGCGCACGCCGCACGACATGTAACGACGCCGCACGACTTGTAACGACTAACGACGGCAAAAAGTGTCGTTACAACTTTTCATTACCAAATTTTCCGCCTAGCCCCCTTTCGCAACGCGCGATAAGGAACTTCGTTCCAAAAAAAATAACAATTTAATAAATGTAAAACTTCCATATTAATATTTTTTTCAAAACGCGCGTTTGAAACGCACGTTAAGAAATCGACGTATATTTTTGTGTTACAAATCTTAAAATTTCACTCTCATCATTTTTTCCATTTATTTCATAACGCGCCTAAAGAAGTATTACTTATTATAAGTAGGTACTATTATATTTTCTTCTGTGGTATAACTTCCAGCCAGCCAGCCAAATATGTCCACTTATCTTCCACAAAGTTTTTTTATACTTTACATGGAATAAACTTATTTACAAAGAAATATAGCCATAACTAGAAAGATCTTCCATGGCATCAATTAATATTCCTTTGAAATAGCGCTCTTCTTTATCCCTGTGTTGGTTGTCCCCCCACGAGCTTTTGCTTTTCACCAGCGAATCAGATTCGAAGCCTAACCATAGTGAAAAAGCTAAGCAAATACGCACAAAACACATTGAAGCTATAGCTTTTAAATCGGAGATAAAATCTTCTTTCGTATACAATAATTCCAGATGAATGCCATTATCAAGCAATGTGTTTTTAAAGTTTCATAATATTCTCGTAAAAACGTTTGATAATATTGCCGTCTTAAACTACCGTTAGTGCTGTTTAATATAAAAAATAGAAAATCTTCAGCTGGAGTCATCAGTCGACAACATTGAAAATCTAATAAACAAGCTTTGATAGGTTTGTTACCCTGAAAAGAAAAAAAAATCTTACTAATTTGAATAAAATTGATATTATTAGTGAGGCCGTTAGTGGTGAATAATAATAATAATAATAACGCGTTGCTGGAATAGGCACAGCAATAAATAAATAAAAAATAAAAAACGTGTGTGTGTTACCGCTTACTTAAGTACCTCTCGCTCGCACCCATGACCCGTGCTTACAAACCAAAACAACTCCAGCGAATGCTGTGCGCCTATAAAATTATAGTATCACATTCACGCACCTTCATCATGTTGCTCTTTGACTGCCGCATCGTAAATTTTTTTTTACTGTGATATTTTTAAGAAGAAGAATAAGAAGTATAACTTCAAAAAATCAATAAATAATAAATATAGAGGACAGTGACATGTCGATGGGTAGTAGCGGATTCCCTGTGTCGAGCTTACGATAGGTGGACTGACTGGACTGTGCAACTCTTTAATGCTCGGTTTACACGTATTAAGTAGTTAAGTAGTTAACTAAATTTTAAGTAAATTAATACGTGTAAACGGACAATTTAGTACTTAAAATTTAGTAATCAAGTAGACAAGTAATTTAGAATTTTTTCTATTTTCTGTCAAGTAGGTGGGCGGGGCTTATCACTTAACATGTTTGGACAGGCACTTTTTAGTTAAAATTTAGTAAAATGCTTAAGTAATTAAGTAGAATTGTATGAACTAAAGAGCTTTACTAAATTATTACGTGTGGACGCGCACTAAAAATTATTCACTTAAAATTTAGTTAAAATTTAGTTATCTAATTAACTACTTAATACGTCTAATGTTTGGTTTACACGTATTAAGTAGTTAAGTAGTTAACTAAATTTTAAGTAAATTAATACGTGTAAACGGACAATTTAGTAGTTTAGTAATTTAGTAGTTAAGTAATCAAGTAGATAAGTAATTTAGAATTTTTTCTATTTTCTGTTAAGTAGGTGGGCGGGGCTTATCACTTAACACGTTTGGACAGGCACTTTTGAATTAAAATTTAGTAAAATGCTTAAGTAATTTAGTAAAACGCTTAAGTAGTTAAGTATAATTGTATGAACTAAAGAGCTTTACTAAATTATTACGTGTGGACGGACACAAAAAATTATTCATTTAAAATTTAGTTGAAATTTACTTATCTACTTAACTACTTAATACGTGTAAACCGGATTTAAACCGGACTTAACTCTTCAAGCGTATTTTCAGTATATTAAGCGACTTAAATTTTTGTATTGTTTAATTTTTATGATTGACAAGCATGTTTCAATGCATGCAAAAAGAATTTTGGCCTAGAAAATCTTACCTCATATTTGAACATTATATTTTCTTTCCAAAAGTCACCATGTCCGTATAATAACCATTTTGCCCTGACTGTACTATTCGCGACTGTCATATAGTTTGCAATAGTATCATCCCAATAATATTCATATTTTGAACCTTTGAATAGCTGGGAATGCGCCCGAAAACAATTTAATATTGCTACGTGTAGTTTAGGCGGGAATTTATCGGAATATGGTTTTAAGAAACTTGCCGAAAGCTTTTCGTTATCTTTCTTTGTAATATAGGAAAGGGCATGAAACTGAGCTAGACTCCTCAAAGATACAACAACATGTTCAAAGTCTAATAATCTTTCCTTATAATTCTGGAATCCTTCCCATGTCATGTTTTTTAAGACCAATATCTGTTTGTGTGGCGTTGCATCAGCGTAGTAGCTTTGGGGAATTAGTTCATCAACGTCTACATTTGATAGACGCTTCCACATAGGTACAAAGTTACCATAAACGTAGACTTCAGTTTCCCACATATAATCAGAACATTCCCTTAATGATTCATCTACAGTCGGCAATTTGACGTACACGTGCCGAAAAATTTCTTTATCTTCCAAATCTCCCATCAAAGTCAAGGGAGTCAGGACTCCAAAGTAGGTTTCTATAATGTTTCCTCTTTCTTCTGTTTCAAATCGCCAATTCTTTATACCACACTTAGCAGCGATATTGCTGAGCACTTCTTGGAGACGATCTTCTTTTATCGACATCTTGAATCTAATGTTGATCACATTACTATTAAATGCAATATGTAAGTATTTTCAACTTTCAAGCATTTATTCGGGGTCCCACATCAATCGCAGTCCAGTTCCTGATAAACTTGAAGTAAGTACCTATCAAGAACAGTTCTTGCGCAGATATACTCAGTCTGTAACCATGTTTATCATGTATAAATAAACAGTTATACCTATTGGTTTGATAACAGCTAAATTATGAGTCAGTTTGAACAATGAGGTTCAAATATTGTTTACTTTATACTTATCTACTAATCATCATTGTGCAACAAGCCTTCAACTTCAAATTGACATTGACCTTCAAATTGACGTCACTCATTATTAAAAATTTTCGTCAAGAATAAAGAATTTTTATCCTAAAAATATAAAAAAATCTATAAAATAAAATTAAGGACTTCAAAAAACACATTATCACGGACAAATCAAAGTAAGTTTACAATTAATTTTACTTTGTATGTACATTTTTCATTTGATTTTGTAAAACTAGTCTTAAGAGTCTAACAAGAGCCATATTCCGGGCGGATAATAGAGGCCGGCCCTTTAGACCTATGAATCTTGTAACATTCTAACATTATCTTGGTTCTAACCAAGATAGAAGATCGAGTTTAGTAGTCTACTACTAAAATCGATTTTCTATAATATTAATTGTTATGTTTCTAAGATTGACTGATAAGTATATCTGCTACTTTATATTTCGTATGTTCTTATGGCCCTTATTGGGCCATCAATATTTTTTTGTAATTTTATTAGACTCGATTTGTACTTCCTATCTAAAATTGTGAAAAAGTAAATAATTCATTGTTCAAAAACATGGTATTTTAGTCGAGCTTGTCTCCAAAAACTTTTTTATTGTTATATATTTGTTACATAAGTTTAATAAGGTCCACGATTGTTTTTTTTTCCTATAGTTAGTTGTAGCTAAATTGTGATTCAATGCTAAAATGATAATGTAAGATAAAAGAAACTAGAAGGCTGAGTGACAGTTAACTTTACTCTTTTAAATAATATAATAATCTGTGGCCCTTATTATACTACCCAATTTTAATAAGGGCCAAAGTTAAGGTTTTAAAAAGACCCTAATTATTGATGAAACTTGTGATAAACGACCAATTTTTGAACTGTTTTAGACGAACAAAACTTTAAATATTTCTATTGTGAATTAATATTATGTTTTATTTATTAATTTATACCATTTAATCAGCTTTTAATTAAGGTCGCCCTTGTTTACCCCATGTACCTTAATATTAATTCCCTGGAAATCTCAAGACGATTAATGTCAAATTATGTAAGCCTATGTTTTTACAAATAATATAACTGTTACGCGGCTTATATTTTTTCGATAATTTAAATTTTATCGATTTAGGGCCAAAACATACTTGTTGGAATATTTCTCTTTCCGTCTGTACGCATATCACGCGGAAACCACATAATGGAATCAGAGTATATAATGATAAGTAATTTACTAAATTATGAAGAGTGTGTTACAAGATATATTACATAAAAAATGAGTTTTCCTTTAATGTATCTTCTGCAAATAATTTACAAGAACCATAAAAATGAAAATATTAATGAATAAATAACGCAACACACTATAAACAAATTAGTAGTTAGTAAGTGTTTCGGCTCGAATAGAATTTTTTTATGTAAAAAACCGGACAAGTGCGTGTCAGGCAACGTGCAATGTAGAATTTCGAAGATGTAAATTTATCGACTATCACTAATTAACTACTTAAGCTAATTTGCTGGCCCCTGAATTGAAAATCAGTTGTAGTAGACCCATAATATTTTTGAAAGACCTTTTCAACGATATCCCACACAATGGGGGAGGTACCCTGAAAAAAAAATTTTTCGAAATTTTAACCTACGATTTTAGAGTTTTAATAAATATGTTTATTTATGCCAAATTACAGGGTCTAGGCGCTCTGCTTCAGACTGACGGACGGACGGACATGACGAAACTATAAGGGTTCCGATTTTTCTTCGGAACCCTACAAACGAGCTTGCTATGCCACCATCCCCTGCCGCCTATGGACAATATGGACATTTGGGACAAACCTCCAAACCCCGAAAAGGACTGGAGCAGGGAGAGTAGTCAGTTGGTAACGAAGGAACTAGTGAAGCCTTACGTTTCCTAAAGCGGAGCAAACCTTTGTATGTCAATGGCATGCACATTTATTTCAAATCGATGGAGACACGCACATATACTGTAATATTAATCGCTCAGAAGACCTCGGAGTGTGCTGGCAAGTGACAGGCTTAGTCTGTGACAATACAGCGCAATGTTGTCGCACGTCGTTAATCTAAGTTTGCCTTGACGTACATCCAGCTTAAATGTTATCTCACTTATTACATGATTTTACAATCTTTTTAGAATTCCTTTTTTAGGTTCTGATGAAAACGTAACTGTTATAAGGACCGTCTTTAATTTTAGATAGTAATAAAACTTTTTTCTCAGGTCCTAGATGTTCTTCTGGATGATTGATAACTATAACTTCCCCATTACCTACAATTTTGAAGACAAGAAGTGAGTTTCATTCGTAGACATTAAAAACCTTGAAGATTGCTCTAAATAAATGAGTATCACATGAAAACAAATCGTCATAACTCGCAAAGCCTGACTTGTACTCGCACATATCAAGGTTATTTATGTAATGTAAGAATGTAATTTAAATTCAATTTTAGTTAATAAAAAATAAAAAAATATTTATTTTTGACGTGATAACGTCTATTAAAACGATGAACGCCGGGCGCATACACGAAAAAATGTAGCGTTCCGCGAGCGAGAGAGCGGCAAAAGCGAGAGAGAGGCACGATCGGCGTATCGTAGCCGATGCCGTAGGCGAGCGGTAGGCGATCGTAGTTGAGTGGAGCGGAGCGGGGGGCGGAGCGGAGCGGAACTTTGTCATGACGTTGTCACGTTAAACTACCGTCCGTAAACCGACTTTACAGGCAACCATTTTATTTTTTATTTCAACAAATATATATTTTCTATAATCTAATAATATATCACTCGTAGAATCCAACTCGGATGGGCTGCGTTCGGGAAACTGCGTCATATGTTGTCGTCCAGAACATTACCTTAGTGCCTGAAGTCGAAGGTGTTCGAGCAGTGTGTGTTGCCAGCGATGACATACGGATCCGAGACGTGGTGCTTCACTAGTGGCCTAATCCACAAGCTCAGAGTAGCGCAGCGGGCTATGGAGAGGGCTATGCTCGGTATTTCTGTACGTGATCTATTCGAAATGAGGAGATCCGTAGAAGAACAAAGGTAACCGACATAGCTCAAAGGATTAGCAGGCTGAAGTGGCAATGGGCTGGCCACATAGTTCGAAGAACCGATAACCGTTGGGGAAGAAAGGTCCTCGAATGGCGCCCACGTCTCGGAAAAAGGAGCATAGGACGCCCCCCCCCCCCCCTCCCCCCGACCAGGTGAACTGACGACCTGAAGAAGACAGCGGGCATCCGCTGGATTAAAAAGGTTCAGGACCGGTCAGAGTGGCGCAAGTTAGGGGAGGCCTATGTCCAGCAGTGGATGGATCTTTTCTATAAAAAGATGTTACGTAAGCAAAATTCTTTTAAAAAAGTAAAATTAAAAAAAAATCCATCTTTTGCTAGTGATCTCAAAGTTTATTTGATGTGTGTACGGTATCGTACTTAAATATACATACACTTCATTAATTGATAATTATGATAGCACATAGACAATAATGTCAACAAATTCAATAATAATAACCTGGATCATGGATCTTATAAAACGACATGGTGTACCCACGGACCTAAAAAAAAGACGGACATAATCCCAAGAACAAATTCAGTGAAGCACCCATAGGAATACCAACTCTGTATTCGTACAAGTACACACACCCACACATTGACACCATACGGCTACGAATTTGACACCATCGCCAATCAAAAATTACAAAATTACGCACACATGGTAAGCGAGCTGTCAGCTGTCAGCTTCACTCTCGATTAGACAAGGTTACGTCTGTTCTTTTTTTATGTCTGTGGGTGTACCTAACACCATGTTAATTTATAAGATCCTGTAAAATCATCACACATTTACGGCAATAAATATATGACACACTTTTATGCTAAGGTTTGATCGAGCTAAGAAAGTAAACGTTTGATAATTAAAAAATAATCCTACTAATATTATAAATGTGAATGTTTGGATGTTTGGATGTTTGTTTTGCAATCACGCAAAAACGGCTGATCGGATATAGATGAAATTTGGTACACAGATATTTTAATACCTAAAATAAAATATAGGATACTTTTTATCCCGAGATATTGATCTGTTCCCGAGGGAGAATAAGTAAAATTTATAGTACTAGGAAAACAGTTTTGACGTTTGTCTTCACAGTGACCTTAGAAAACTCAAAACAGCTGATTGTAAATTTGAATAATTATTATCGTTCATTATTTTAATATGTTTATTAACAAACATATAAAAATTTTACGATGATGCACATTGTGATAATTTTTGTCATACAATGAAAGCTTTAGTAGCCATCGATCTCGTATAAAATCAAATAAAGCCAACACAGCATTTTTTAAGGCTGCTAACACATCAGCGTTTGTCGAGCATTCCTCGCGCAACGCTTGATTAATGAGCTATAAAAATAATAATTTTACGTAGAAGTAAAAATAATAATTTTACGTAGAAGAAATACTGTAGTTTATCAAGGGTTTTCCTAGCTCTCAGTATGAGGTGCGATTGAAATTTTATAATATGTACCGTATCAGGTTTAATTAATTGCATAAAATCATCAAATTTAGTTTTTAACGTTTCTAACGTTCTACCTATATTTTTTTTTATTTACGTTATAGAAATAAATATTAATTTTGTTAACCTATTTAGCAAATCATTATTCAAGTATGTCGGATGAACGCGTACGCTTATAAAATCCCAGTGTGGTGTCGGCCTTAAGTCAAGATCGGCCTTATGTCAAGATTTCTTTATTTTTCTATTGCTGTGCATGCATATATTACCAGTGTTTTTTTTTTACCGAAAACTACAAACCTTCAATAAGTTTTTAATGAACAAGGAATAGATTCGTTACGATTTTCATGATGTTTTTTTTTTTGCTTTTTTTTTTATTGTATGGGGAATTTACTCAAGTTGTACTTCAATATAGTGAGATGATGGATTGTGGAGATAATGAGTGAGCTTCTCAATCGTAGGGAATAACTGAACCATGTTTAAATATATTAGCTGTTGTTATTATTGACACCGCCCATGTTGTTATCATTATCATCGTTGACATCGCCAGGTATGGTGGTGTGTCTTAGAGACGAAATATGAACATCCTCAACGGAACAATTGAAATACCTAAACAATTTTTAAAAATATTTGTTGTTCGTAATATTGTCTTCAATCCATTAATGGCCTACTACTGGGCACGGGTCTCTCCTCTTCAGGAGGCCTGGAGCATAGTCCACCACGCTGCTCCAGTGCGGATTGGTGGAGAGGTTAGTGACCAACCCGAGTGTCGGAAATTTTCAAACCGTCCGAGGGCCTCCGATATGGCTTAACGACTGTTATGATAACAGTCGGGACCGACGGCTTTACGTGCCCTCCAAATCACGGAAACTCTCAAGAAATTTTTGCCACTAGCGGTCACCCATCCAACTACCGACCGCGCCCGCTGTTGCTTAACTTTGTCGATTTCATAGGATCGACGAAAGCCACCGGGAAGTTCGTAATATTAACACTGCAAAACCAGACGCACAGACAAATAGACATTTTTTTTTTATTATAAGTTAATGCTTGACTACAATTCCACCTGATGGTAAGTAGCGATGTAATCTTGGTTTATTATGGGATCTATTTAGTACTAGCTTCTACCCGCGACTTCGTCCGCGAGAATTTAGAATTGGATCCTGATCCTACAAAAATTTAGACGTTTTAGATGTTAGGTATATGTTTGGATGTTTGTGAATTAAACTTACAGTATCCTGTTTTTCATCCCAAAGAATGGATATCATTGATGTCGACACCATGCTTATTATTTCACGTTCTAGCAAGTTGCTAAGGATTGAAAAAATAATCATAGGGCATGTCGTGAGGAATAAGTTCAGCGGCAGGCTACCTTAAGATATGCCTAAACAGGCACATCATTGACACCAGCAACATGCAGGTAACAGACAGGTAAACGACGTTAGCAACATGCTCATGAGTCTCATGAAACAGAATGACGGACACGGGCTGGTGCTAGAGTATGATGCGAATCACAACTCGCTAGTCTCAATAGCCACAAGCTTCTAAAAAGGGACAAAATTAACAAAGCGTGTAAATTTTGCGATGCGCAGAAAATAAAAGAACAACTATTATTCTGAAGAAAAACTATAAAGTTATTCCGCAATTAGAACAACCAGCAGAACCATTAAGAGAATTACGTTTACACAAACGTAACACAAACGAACCATAGCATTCTTTAAAAAACATCGGTATATATATTTTTTACATAGAATAAGTTAGCGCTTGATAACAATCCCACCTGATGGTAAGTGATGATGGAGTCCAAGATGGTGAACGCACTGACTTAATAAATGCCTATTCACTCTTCTCTTGAAGACATCGACATTGTAGGTGAACGGGAACACCACGCAGGCAAGCTATTCCAGTCCTTCGCGGCACGCACTATGAAAGATGAAGCGAATTGCGTCGTTCGCAGCGGTGGGATATTCACGACATATGGATGGATGCTTGCCACATGACGGGTTGTTCGATGGATTTAATTCCTGAGCACACTCTCCAAAATTCATCCTGTAGAATGCCGAGAGGCTGGCTACTGTGCGCCTGTGTGGCGAGGCTTTGCGGGTTGGTTACCACCAAGTCTGGGTCGTTAATGAGCTTCATTGTACGCCTCTCCATCGAATCCAAGACTGAAAGGTGACATTTTGCGGCACCGGCCTAAATGTGACAGCAGTACTCTACACAAGGGCGAACCTGAGCTTTATACAGTGTTAAAATCTACCTCTGTATGAAGTACTGCCGTACCCTTGCAAGGACCCCGATTTTCTTGCAGCCACTTTAGCTTTGGATTCGATGAACCATCCATAGTTGAGGTTAGAGGAAATTTCGACTCCCAATAACTGTAGGCGGTCGGTGCATTCCAGGGATACATTCCGGAAAGTGGGAGCCAAGGTAAACAGGCTCTATTTTGCGGTCAACAGGCACATCTGCGTTTTAGTGGCTTTGAATCTCACAAGATTGGCATCGCCCCAATCGGACACTGCCCGGAGCGCGAGATTCACACGATCCAACATAGCCTCTCTTTCAGACTGTTTTTCTTCCCTACTGGCTCGAGCACTGGGCAGGTATCTCTCCACTACTGTGCTGTCATCTGCCATACCCATAAATACCGGGCATAAGCAGATCATTAATGTGCAGCAGGAATAGAGTGGCGGAAAGAACGGACCCCTGGAGAACTCCAGCGTTCGTAGCCATCGATTGCGATGAACTACCATCAACAACAACACGGAGAAATCGTTCACTCAGAAAGTCTTTAACCCAACCGATAAGGCAAGGGGATATGCCATAACCTGAAAGCTTGCTTAAAAGGCTTGCGTGCCAGACCCTATCGAAGGCCTTCAAGACATCGAGAAAACAGCAAGTGCCTCCCCGTTTTTCTCGAGGGCCTCGCCCCATATGTGTGGCATACGTTAGAAGATCTCGATTTCGGTGAAATCCGTACCGTCGATCGCTAAAGAGATCGTTCCGTTCTAGGTATGCCATGAGGCGCGTATTCAATATACACTCCATAATCTTACAGAGTATGGAGGTAATTGAGATAGGCCGATAGTTGGTGGGGTCAGCACGCAGCATTTAATGGATGCTTCCATACGACACTTTAAGGGCATTGAAATGAAACGAAATGAAGAGACTCAGTGTTTTATGTACTTCATAGAGTGGCAAGAGCGAGGTTGCCACATGCATATCTTTTAGTAGTTAGCTAAAAATTATAGAGCGTCCTAATCACATCGACTATATCGATAAAATTACACGATACCGTTGTCAAAAATAAGATTCCATAAGGTGAATGTGTCATCTCTCAAATTATTCATTTGTCCGTGGACCTTATTTACGCAGATGAAGTTGCAGTTTGTTATATCTTTAAACTATGATTTAAAATTAAAAGTATGCTAAATTAAACTACAGTATTTCTTCTACGTAAAATTATTATTTTTACTTCTACGTAAAATTATTATTTTTATAGCTCATTAATCAAGCGTTGCGCGAGGAATGCTCGACAAACGCTGATGTGTTAGCAGCCTTAAAAAATGCTGTGTTGGCTTTATTTGATTTTATACGAGATCGATGGCTACTAAAGCTTTCATTGTATGACAAAAATTATCACAATGTGCATCATCGTAAAATTTTTATATGTTTGTTAATAAACATATTAAAATAATGAACGATAATAATTATTCAAATTTACAATCAGCTGTTTTGAGTTTTCTAAGGTCACTGTGAAGACAAACGTCAAAACTGTTTTCCTAGTACTATAAATTTTACTTATTCTCCCTCGGGAACAGATCAATATCTCGGGATAAAAAGTATCCTATATTTTATTTTAGGTATTAAAATATCTGTGTACCAAATTTCATCTATATCCGATCAGCCGTTTTTGCGTGATTGCAAAACAAACATCCAAACATCCAAACATTCACATTTATAATATTAGTAGGACATTAATATTTTCATACCTTTCATACTTTAAGTACGATGATGATTATGTTTCGCGATGACCTGCGATGATTGCCAGGAAATGACTTAATTTAGCATACTTTTAATTTTAAATCATAGTTTAAAGATATAACAAACTGCAACTTCATCTGCGTAAATAAGGTCCACGGACAAATGAATAATTTGAGAGATGACACATTCACCTTATGGAATCTTATTTTTGACAACGGTATCGTGTAATTTTATCGATATAGTCGATGTGATTAGGACGCTCTATAATTTTTAGCTAACTACTAAAAGATATGCATGTGGCAACCTCGCTCTTGCCACTCTATGAAGTACATAAAACACTGAGTCTCTTCATTTCGTTTCATTTCAATGCCCTTAAAGTGTCGTATGGAAGCATCCATTAAATGCTGCGTGCTGACCCCACCAACTATCGGCCTATCTCAATTACCTCCATACTCTGTAAGATTATGGAGTGTATATTGAATACGCGCCTCATGGCATACCTAGAACGGAACGATCTCTTTAGCGATCGACGGTACGGATTTCACCGAAATCGAGATCTTCTAACGTATGCCACACATATGGGGCGAGGCCCTCGAGAAAAACGGGGAGGCACTTGCTGTTTTCTCGATGTCTTGAAGGCCTTCGATAGGGTCTGGCACGCAAGCCTTTTAAGCAAGCTTTCAGGTTATGGCATATCCCCTTGCCTTATCGGTTGGGTTAAAGACTTTCTGAGTGAACGATTTCTCCGTGTTGTTGTTGATGGTAGTTCATCGCAATCGATGGCTACGAACGCTGGAGTTCTCCAGGGGTCCGTTCTTTCCGCCACTCTATTCCTGCTGCACATTAATGATCTGCTTATGCCCGGTATTTATGGGTATGGCAGATGACAGCACAGTAGTGGAGAGATACCTGCCCAGTGCTCGAGCCAGTAGGGAAGAAAAACAGTCTGAAAGAGAGGCTATGTTGGATCGTGTGAATCTCGCGCTCCGGGCAGTGTCCGATTGGGGCGATGCCAATCTTGTGAGATTCAAAGCCACTAAAACGCAGATGTGCCTGTTGACCGCAAAATAGAGCCTGTTTACCTTGGCTCCCACTTTCCGGAATGTATCCCTGGAATGCACCGACCGCCTACAGTTATTGGGAGTCGAAATTTCCTCTAACCTCAACTATGGATGGTTCATCGAATCCAAAGCTAAAGTGGCTGCAAGAAAATCGGGGTCCTTGCAAGGGTACGGCAGTACTTCATACAGAGGTAGATTTTAACACTGTATAAAGCTCAGGTTCGCCCTTGTGTAGAGTACTGCTGTCACATTTAGGCCGGTGCCGCAAAATGTCACCTTTCAGTCTTGGATTCGATGGAGAGGCGTACAATGAAGCTCATTAACGACCCAGACTTGGTGGTAACCAACCCGCAAAGCCTCGCCACACAGGCGCACAGTAGCCAGCCTCTCGGCATTCTACAGGATGCATTTTGGAGAGTGTGCTCAGGAATTAAATCCATCGAACAACCCGTCATGTGGCAAGCATCCATCCATATGTCGTGAATATCCCACCGCTGCGAACGACGCAATTCGCTTCATCTTTCATAGTGCGTGCCGCGAAGGACTGGAATAGCTTGCCTGCGTGGTGTTCCCGTTCACCTACAATGTCGATGTCTTCAAGAGAAGAGTGAATAGGCATTTATTAAGTCAGTGCGTTCACCATCTTGGACTCCATCATCACTTACCATCAGGTGGGATTGTTATCAAGCGCTAACTTATTCTATGTAAAAAATATATATACCGATGTTTTTTAAAGAATGCTATGGTTCGTTTGTGTTACGTTTGTGTAAACGTAATTCTCTTAATGGTTCTGCTGGTTGTTCTAATTGCGGAATAACTTTATAGTTTTTCTTCAGAATAATAGTTGTTCTTTTATTTTCTGCGCATCGCAAAATTTACACGCTTTGTTAATTTTGTCCCTTTTTAGAAGCTTGTGGCTATTGAGACTAGCGAGTTGTGATTCGCATCATACTCTAGCACCAGCCCGTGTCCGTCATTCTGTTTCATGAGACTCATGAGCATGTTGCTAACGTCGTTTACCTGTCTGTTACCTGCATGTTGCTGGTGTCAATGATGTGCCTGTTTAGGCATATCTTAAGGTAGCCTGCCGCTGAACTTATTCCTCACGACATGCCCTATGATTATTTTTTCAATCCTTAGCAACTTGCTAGAACGTGAAATAATAAGCATGGTGTCGACATCAATGATATCCATTCTTTGGGATGAAAAACAGGATACTGTAAGTTTAATTCACAAACATCCAAACATATACCTAACATCTAAAACGTCTAAATTTTTGTAGGATCAGGATCCAATTCTAAATTCTCGCGGACGAAGTCGCGGGTAGAAGCTAGTATAACAATACAAATGTAAAATACCCAAGTATTGATTTAACTGTTGTTAAATTGGATCCAAAGTTAAGGCGATAAAGGTGTCACATTGCTACAAAGACAAAGTTTGTTCGGTGTGGAATCCCATTAATCCCCGAGAAAAGTGCTTTTCTAGCCGCGGGATTTAGAAAAGTCTATTGCCTCATGAAATCCCTCCGTACTGTAAATTGACACGTAAAATTCTTTTATGTTTGATGTTTCCTCAGCACTTAATACTTGCTCTTCAAGGATTTTACTAAGTCAGTGGGCTTGCATTTTTTTCTGGCGTACTATAGCTTAAAAACAGGCCACGTCGGACCACACTCAATGTAGGGCTCCGAAGTAGTAAGTTTATCGACTATTACTCAGTAACTACTTGTGCTAACATAGCCGTAATAGATTTCCTTGTAAATTCATCATAATGACCAATTTTTTGAATTTTTTTATTATTCTAACTCCAACCGTTAGGCTGGCGGAGGGGGGGGGACACTTGACTAATCAAACTTAGCACTTTAAAGTCAAATATTTCGCAAACGGACCTCTAATTCCAAAAATTGTGTTAAAAGACACATAATATTTTTGGAAGACCTTTTTAAAGATACTATAGGGTACGCGACGAATAAAAAAATCATTCTCACTTTACCTGTAGGGGAGGTTACCTGAAAAAAAATTTTTATCAATATTTTATTCTACGATTCTGGAGTTTTGATAAATATGTATGTCCATTCCAAATTACAGTTTTCTAGCACTAATGGTCTCGGCGCTATGATTCAGACAGACCGACGGACGGACGGACATGACGAAACTATAAGCGTTCCGATTTTACTACGGAACCCAAAAACGAATTGTAGTGTTCTTCAACTAAATCTGCACTAGGGCGTAATCTTGGTAGCACTGAATAGGAGTAAAAAATTAAAATGTTATATTAAATGTAATGTTTTATATTATCTCGTAGTTCTCGTACTAACATTGTATATCGTTATTACCTCTAGGTATATATGTCTGTGGTTATTTACTTTTAGACCTTTGATGAACATAATAACAACGTTATTAATAGATACGTCCACAGACATGTATAACCTACCTTACGTCCATAAAATGGTTTTTGACATAATATAAAAGACACTTATTTTAATGCTACCAACATTACGCCCATTACAGATTTAGTTGAAGAGCACTTTATGTAGGTATTTGTGTTTTTGACGTGATAACGTCTATTAAAACGATGAGCGCCGGGCGCATCTATGAAAAAATGTCACTTTCCGCAAGCGAGAGAGCGACAAAAGCGAGAGAGAGGCACTATCGGCTACAATCGGGGGGACGAGCTGCTCGCGTCCGTAGGAAGTTACTTGAAGACATGATTACCCTACACGTGTCCCCTGGGTAGTGCTAAACGAGCAGCAACTCTGGTGGTAGGCCATAACATCGGCTGCCGGCTTTCAGTTACCACCCACTGGACAAAGCCATGCCGCCAAACGATTCGTCGTGTTCCGGCATGATGTCTGGTGAAGCCGAATGGGAGATGGGTCTGAACAGTTGCGTTGCGTTAGCGGACCGGCTGTGACGGATTGGTTTTTGCTGTGTCGGGAGCTTAGTCGCGGAGGGCAGCGGGATCCGAAGCACGGTGCACCGCTGGCCGACCGTAGTCAGTAGGGGGCCCAAGTAGTGGGAAAGCCACCCACGAAAGGCTGCCCCGCCAACTGCGAAAAATCCCGGAGTGGCTCCATCATGCCGGTTGGCGACCGGATGAGGGGACCTGTTGGCGATCTCCGGGGGGGTTCGGGCGTCCCCGCGGTCTCCAGACTAAGCCCCCAATGACGCAGCGATCCTGATACCGTCGCTTGGTCAGCAACGTGACGCCTTGTTCAACTGCCATCTCCCATCCTATTCACTCCAAAATGTAAAATGAAAAAAAAGAGCAAGGGAAAAAGTTTTTTACAGCGGTTGCACGTCCCCTCACTCCAAGTGCAGTTCACAAATATCCGTGGGCTGCACTCCAATCTCACTGCAGTCCACCACCACCTTGAGACTGCTAAGCCGCACCTGCTCTTTTTGACGGAGACGCAGATTAGATGTCCATTGAGCGCGGCATACCTCGACTACCCAGGATACACATTAGAGCATAATTTTCACCCTCGCGCCGGAGTCTGTGTGTATGCCCGCAACGACATCTGCTGCCAGCGTCTCCGCCATCTTGAAGACCCCACTCTCTCCACAATTTGGGTTTTGGTAGACACAGGTGCGGACAAGATCCTATATTCCTGTGTCTACCGATCGCACAGTGGTGACCAGGAGACAACTCGTCTGTTCCAACATCTCAGCGAGGCAGCTGATATGGCTTTACATCGGCACCCCATAGCGCAGCTGGTTTTTCTGGGGGACTTTAACGCCTGTCATCAAGACTGGCTGTTCCCATACCAGAAAACCGACCATGCTGGGAGAGAAGCGTGGAATTTTGCCTTGACGCTTGGACTCTCTCAGCTGGTAAGGCAAGCGACACGGGTGCCCGATATCGATAGCCACACGGCCAACTGCCTAGACC
This sequence comes from Thymelicus acteon, assembly GCA_951805285.1. NCBI lineage: Eukaryota > Metazoa > Arthropoda > Insecta > Lepidoptera > Hesperiidae > Thymelicus > Thymelicus acteon. The sequence goes on from OX638233.1 coordinate 7,986,418, forward strand.
TTCTGCTGACAACTGATCCAGACAGGTATGATATTCAGGTTTCCTCCCCGTTGGGAACTTCTGATCACTGTCTGGTGAAATCTGTATCGACATATTCCCCTCCGGACTGCGAGCCCCGTGGTAACCGACGAATGTGGCGATACAAGTCAGCAGATTGGGATGAGATGCGACACTTCTTCGCGTCTTATCCTTGGCGGCAGCTTTGCTTCTCTTCTGACGATCCGTCGAGCTGCGCGGATGCTATAACCGATGTGGTACGTCAAGCGATGGAGTATTTTATCCCTTTTTCTGATGTACCCATCGGTGGCAAAGCTCGCCCATGGTTTACCGCTGAATGTGAGCAAGCTGAGCAACACAAACATTCAGCGTACTTAGCCTGGGTGGATGCTCGAAGCCGCAAAGCTCCGGACGTCAGCGCTAAGAAGAAAGCTTTTAATCAAGCCGCCAAGTCATACAAAAAGGCATTACAGAAGGCAAATTCCGTCCGCATTACTAACATCGGCGAAAAACTCTGTACCCAACCGTCCGGTAGTAGAGTTTTTTGGTCTCTCGCCAAAGCGGTCGAGAATAATTTCTGTCGGCCTACGCTGCCTCCGCTGCTAAAACCGGATGGTTCCCTGGCTCATACGGCTAAGGAGAAAGCGAACTTATTCGCATTTCTTTTTGCTGAGAATTCGCGTCTGGATGTCAGCAATAACGTACCACCTCAGTTGACTCATTGCGGTATCTCTATGCCGGAGATCCGTATTACAAACAAAGAAGTCCTTAAAACCTTGCGGTGTCTGGACGTGAATAAAGCCAGCGGACCGGATGGTATTCCAGCGATAGTGATCAAGAAATGTGCACCCGAGTTGTCTCCTGTATTGACACGTCTGTTCCGCCTCTCAATTGAGACTGGATCAGTGCCTAAATCCTGGAAGCTTGCCAACGTGCAGCCCGTGCCCAAGAAAGGTAGCCGTGCTGACCCCGCCAACTATCGGCCTATCTCAATTACCTCCATAATCTGCAAGATTATGGAACGTATATTGAATAGGCGCCTCATGGCATACCTTGAACAGAATGATCTCCTTAGCGATCGGCAGTACGGGTTCCGCCGAAACCGATCAACAGGAGATCTTCTAGCGTATGCCACACATATATGGGGCGAGGCCCTCGAGAAAAATGGGGAGGCACTTGCTGTCTCCCTTGACGTCTCGAAGGCCTTTGATAAGGTCTGGCACGCTAGCCTTCTAAGCAAGCTTCCAACTTACGGCATATCCCCTGGCCTTATTGACTGGGTAAAAGACTTCCTGAGCGACCGGTCTTTCCGCGTTGTAGTCGATGGTTATTCATCGGAGACGATGACTACAAATGCTGGAGTTCCTCAGGGGTCCGTTCTCTCCGCCACTCTATTTCTGCTACATATAAATGATCTGCTTATGCCCGGTATCTATGGGTACGCAGACGATAGCACAGTGGTAGAGAGATACGTACCAAGTTCCAGGGCCAGTCGGGACGAAATTCAGTTTGAAAGAGAGGCCATGGTGGCTCGTGTGAATCTCACACTTCGGGCTGTGTCCGAATGGGGCGAAGCCAATCTTGTGAGATTCAACGCCACTAAAACGCAGACGTGTCTATTTACCGCCAAGAAGAGCCCGTTCACCTTGGCTCCTACTTTTCGGGATGTGTCCTTGGATTATACCGACTGCCTTCAGTTATTAGGAGTAGAGATATCCTCGAAACTCAACTTTGGGCGGTTCATCGAGACCAAGGCTAAGGCTGCTGCAAGGAAACTTGGTGTCCTTGCAAAGGTACAACGGTACTTCACACCTAGGCAACTCTTAACCTTGTACAAAGCTCAGGTTCGGCCGTGTGTGGAGTACTGTTCGCACATTTGGGCAGGCGCAGCCAAATGTCACCTTTCTGCTTTGGACTCGATGGAGAGACGTGCGAAGAGGCTCATTGGTGACCCAGTTTTGGTTGAGACCAATCTTCAAAGCCTCGAGCACAGGCGCAGAGTAGCCAGTCTCTCGGTTTTCTACAGGGCACATTTCGGAGAGTGTGCGCAGGAATTGTTTGAGATAATTCCCCCATCTCCGTTTCTCCATCGAACGACACGACGCACGGCGGGTATCCATCCTTTTGTCGTGAACATCCCGCCGGTACGAACGACGCGGTTTGCCTCGTCATTCGTTATACGCACCGCGAAGGACTGGAATAACTTGCCTGCGTCGGCGTTCCCGCCAGTCTATGACGTGGATGTTTTCAAGAAAAGAGTGAATAGGCTTTTACTAAGTTAATGTGCTCACCATCTTGGACCACATCTCCACTTACCATCAGGTGGGATTGTGGTCAAGCATTAACTTATTAGTGTAAAAAAAAAAAAAAAAAAAAAAAAAAAAAAAAAAAAAAAAAAATCGGCGTATCGCAACCGATGCCGTAGGCGATCGTAGTTGAGTGGAGTGGAGCGGGAATGGCGGAGCGGAGTTGTCACGTTAAACTACCGTCCGTAAACCGACTTTACAGACAACCATTTTTTTTAATAAAGCCGATGATAAGTTACATGTTGTTTATTGAGATTTGAGGCATTACTGTTAAATTGTATTGTGTTTTGTGGCATTACCATATGACTACTAATTTCTTAAAATGAGTAATTAATAAAATTTTATTTTGTATTTTAGTAATATAGTATTGTAATGTAATAAAATATTTAGAATATTTTGCTTACTAGTATTGCTCGACTCTTACCCCTCACATTATGGTTGAAACGATAATACGTGTTACTTTATAAGCTTCTCAGTAAAATTGTTTTCCTAAAATATCACAACAAGTGGAACATTTTCCTCTGAAATTTATATTTCAATTAAGTTATGCTAAACTCGCAAGATTCATTAATAGGATTTTCAATGAGATTTAGCCTGAGCGTTATGATGTAAATTTAAAGCAGGAAATGTACCTAGTTATTTTACAGGTTATCCCATAATTATCTTATTTAGGTAGGTACTGCTTATTCGTATTTATACTCGTATTAGGTAGGTAATTAGAGAACTTTTAAATAATGCTAACAAAAATGTTATGTGTAAAAAGCATTAGGTAGGTACCTATGTGTTTACTGTGAAGAAAACTCATTAAAATATCAATATTGGTTATATCTGTTTATTCAATCTTCTACGTGTGATTAAAATTTTTCCGTAAGGAGTTATTTTGATATTAAAGTAGATAATTTGGAACCTACTCGAGAAATCAAAAGTAAAAAATATCTCTAATAAGTTTTTTTTTTATAACGAAGTCTAACTAACAGACAATTCAAAATTAAATGATTTATAAAACACGTAGTAGGTATTATTTCATAAATACCCGTGTTTACAAACACAATTGGACATAAATTCAAAATGTAATTCGAATTCACAGCTTCAACTGATTTCAAAACCCATTAATTTTAATTCAAATCAAATGAAAATTATGCAAAACCAATAATTAATGCCAATAATACCTTAAAGGGTCTATCCCTATCCTATAGTATAAATATAGGATAGGAATAGACCAATCGCATATGTGGTCAACTTCCAATTACCGTCATATACATATAATAATTCTACATATTATAATAGAGATACGTATAATTTATTTTATTATTTAATTTATACCACTTCGCGTACCAATTATAATACTACACTAGCGCAACACCATCAGCTGCAAAATAACCCAAACAACACCATAAGCTTATAGCTTATAGCATTATATCAAGTCATATACTTAAAAGCTTATATAGCAATTCAATACACGCTAGTTTTGCTGATGTCATTGCCATAGTCGTTTTTTCATAATGTTACGTCCTACTAGTGGGTGGGTTCGAAAAATACCACTGATGTTACCGATGAGTACTTTATTACACAAAGAAGGTGGTACAATACTACTACTACTACACACTAACACTAACACTAGCAACCGCGTAAGAGTCACTCACTCGCTCACGAACGCGAAACACCCTCTTACTATCGCCCTGATCACGTATTGACCCGTCTGGAGTCCCAAACCTGACTCCCTTATCGCTCGTATCGCTGTTATCGTTCCCGATTCCCAACCGGAATCCCGAACTGGAATGAGTCACGACGTCCAATTCGCGTCCTTTTATAGGTGGCCGAACTCAGTTCGCGGGTTTTCGAGAAAGTTCCGCGCTAATCCAGATAATTAAACAAAACACAGTCATAAAAGTTAGCATCAAGGTCAAGACACAAAGGAACGAAGGTCATTCGCCCGGAATACAATAGTGCAATAAAACGATTAAAGACGTCTTCGACAATTTAGGGTTCCATTTTTGCGTACGGGGTTCCGTGGTTCGTAACACTGCCCCCTCCTTAATCATGCTCGTCCCGAGCATCATTTGACCCGTGATACGGAACCAACCGATCGACGCGATCAATCTTCGGCCTTCCTTCTTCTCCTTGCCTGTCCTGTGTCGCGCTCCACTTCCTCCTCGCCAGCCCGGCCCTCCTGCGGTACTTGCAGAATTGCTGGTGCACGGACCAGAACCGTCCCCACATGGTTCTACACATTCGCGCCTCCGCGACGATCAGCTTGGCTGCCTCCGTGAACCACTGTATCGCCTCCATCCACAGCGCGCTGGCCCTATCATAGGTCCCTCCAAAGGCCTCAAAGAACGGGACCCTCTCGATCCTGAAGGACACGCCGTGGAACAACAGCTGGCGCGCTGTATACATCCCCCGCAGCTTCATGTCCATCGCCACGATCACCATTGCGCCTACGCCTCTCTTTTTCACAGCACTATTAAAATCCATAAACGTGGGGAAGGGCATGCCCTCCCCGCACCACTGCAACAGCTGCTTGAAGCGCGTGCGGTACCTGATGTCGGCCTGCATCTCCCCGATTAGCGCCGAGTATGCGCTGAACACCATGCCCCTCTTCACGCTGCTGTTCACCGCCGACGAGATCTTCACGTTCTCGAAGTTAATCAAGGGGTGGTCCTCAATCTTCCCGCCGCCGATGTCGCGCAGGTCCCGCTCGACGTCGTACTTGAGATCGTTGGAAACGGACGCCCAGACAGCGCACCTGCGGCCCTTCACGTAGTTCTCGAAGATGATGCCCGCTGTCGCGCGGCCCTTGCCCATGCCGGCACCGTCGCTGATGAGAAACCCAGGCCTCGTTCCATCAGACAGCAGGTGTTCGTGCGCCTGCGACGCGCACACCACGGCCTTCAGCTGCAGCGCGGACGGCAGCCCGGCGCGGATGGTGTCGTCGGGCAGGCTCAGCTCGGCCGGCTCCACCAATGGTAGCGACGCTGCTACCACGACCGGATCCGAGTGCCCGTGGCCCAGTCCCAGCTCCGTCGGTACGCAATCCGAACATGTCTCGGCCACGCCCATCTTCCTGTCATCGACATCTTCCCTAGTACACTGACTGTCCTCCTTACTTCCGAGACCGTCCTCTTCACTCTCAGGCCTCTCCTCCTTACTCTCCTCAACCGCCGCCATAGCCGCGCGGTCGGCCGCTGACCGCGGTGGCATCACCCCGGCCGCGCCACCATCGCTTCCTTCCTCGCTCACGCGCCGCGACGCCTGCGACACGCCTGTGATCTTCGCCACTCCGACGTCCAAAGCCCCCAATATGTCGCCCTTCAGGGACCGGCGCAGGTTGTTCTCCAGGGACTGGACGGCTGCACGCCACTCCTCCCTGGCTGCCCGCTGCTCCTCCCTGGCTGCCCGCTGCTCCTCCCTCAGTGACTGGATAGCCCCCAGCAGAACCGACAGGTCCAGTCCTCCTGGAGCAGTCACAGTAGCAGAAGCAGGGGCAGGAACTGTCGCGGTCACCACTCGTGCGGCTGCCGTGGTCTCCGAACCCGCAGCCGTGGTGGTCATCACCTCCGCCGTCGTCGTGGTCGTCGTTCCCGCAGTCGTCATATCCGCCGCCTGGCGTCGCGTACGTACACCTTCTTCAGCCTCCCTCGGGGTCAGTGGCATCCCACTTCTGACACCAATTGTTACGTCCTACTAGTGGGTGGGTTCGAAAAATACCACTGATGTTACCGATGAGTACTTTATTACACAAAGAAGGTGGTACAATACTACTACTACTACACACTAACACTAACACTAGCAACTAGCGATGGGCAACTCGACGAAATTTACTCGAGTAACTCGAGTAAACTCTTTGGTCGAGTAACTCGAGTAACGATTTTACGTACTCGAGTAAACTCGGCCGATTCAACTCAGCGACGAACGCGAGTCGACGCGGCGACGCGGTTCAACTCAGTCGGTGTTAATCGTCGAGTTCGTCGACTTCGTCGAGTTGCCGCCGACGCGCTTCGCGTTGCGGCGATTTTACTCAGTCAACTCATTACTCGCTCGCGTCGGCTACTCGCTGACCTCGCTGTCGCGTCGGTTCGGTTCGGTTCGGTTACTCGAGTTTACTCGAGTTTTTACTCGAGTAAACGGTTAATTTTGCTCGAGTAACTCGAGTTGTAAAAAGTATTACTCGGCCCATCGCTACTAGCAACCGCGTAAGAGTCACTCACTCGCTCACGAACGCGAAACACCTAGGGATACGCAAAAAGTATCGATACTTCTAGGTATCGATACTTTTGTTTCGATACCAAGTACTTTTGGTATCGATACTTTTGTTCCGATACTTTCGAGGTATCGATACTTTGTAGAAGTATCGATACTTTCCTTCGTCCATTTCCAATAAATTATAAGCTTATGAAAAATAGCAGTTATTAATCGATGAAACCTAAGACATGATTCGGTGAATTCCCACTTATTGCCGAGCACTAATTTGTGTTACCATTTTATTTCACTGAACTATTTTAGGAGTTTTTACGAGTAACCTTTACGGGTTGAATAATCTGTGTAGTGTGTTTTGTCTTGTAAACTATTTCATTTATTCAGTTTTCTGATAATTACAGCCCTTGTACGGGTTGTTAGATGATAAATAAAACATCCCGCGGCGAGTGCTGCTCATACACTGATTTATTTGTTAAAAAGTTGATACAAAAACACGTAAGCGCGCTGATGTGCAAGCGCTGCACTTTTGATACGATATACATATTGTTATATAATTGTGTACGGCTTGTCCCGTACATTCTCCCGACTCGAAAACAAAAACAAAAAGATAAAAACAAAAACTAAACAGGAATATTTAAACGCTAAACAAAATGATACAATAAACAAAATTGATGCGTTAAAATTGTATACATTTTAATTAGAATACTAATTGATATAGGTAATAAACAAAACTGATATTGATTAAACAAAATTATATAAATTCTTGTTATTTATGAATTACGACTTAATTAAAGAAAGTACGCTGGGGACGTGGGGAAACACTAGGTGTCGTAGAAGTCTCTTTATCAACACTTAGCACTGATTTTGATTTTGAAAGGTCCACCATTTCAATTACACTTTCACTACACACTGCACTCACTGCCGTTTCCTCGCGGCTGGCCTCGCCGCCACAGGGCTGCGTGCCCCCCTCGAGGCCCGAAGCTCGACGTTCACCGCGCAGCTGATGATAACATCTCCCTTTGATGTACTTGTATCCCAAGAGGCCGCCAATTAAAGTGAATATTACCACCAATATATATGTGATAGAATAATGGTGCACGTCGTGTATGCTTAACTGTGTAGAAGACTGTTCCTTCAGACTCGTTATCTGATCTCTCAGCTGATTCCACATGATGTTCCGATCTTCCAAGTCCTTAAAATCTTCTGACGTCGACGTGTTCACAAACGTGTTGAGTATAGATACCTCTGGGGCTTCGATGTTTGGTTTTACATCAAAGTGTTGTATAAAATTATTATGAGCGTAAATAGTGAAGGAATCAGATTTTAATGTACAACCTTCCTGAAGGTGTATGATACCATTTTGTTGTAGTGAAATCATTTTAGTACCTGATGAATAAAATATTCTTATCCTACATACCTCGCAGCATGAGTAAAACCACGAGTTAAGATTGTGCAACTTGTGCCATTGATCTCTACAATGTACTACCTCGTGATAACAAACGGGCTCCCTGCTAACTAACTTTAGATCACAAATTGATTGCCTAATTTTCAAATTGTAAATGGGCTTGCTGAATGAGCATATTAGCTTACGGTTACTAGATACATGAATACAAGTCTTTATGTCGCTGTCTGATAAGAGCAATGCAGTATCCTTCTGAATGTTATATGCAATATACGGAAATGTAGTAGATATTATGTTGTTAACATTAATATCTTTTCTGTGTGGATGTCTAATTATACTGTCAAGCTCGTATTTTTCAGCGCTAAGAAGAGGAATTTTGATTTCGACAATTAGGTAGTCATTATGAACTCTTGCTGAAGCTTTCATTATTTTGTATAGATCAGAAAGAGAGGTCATTTCTACAGGCACCACCGTATCACCTTGTAGATGGCTGGAGATGATATTGACTTGTCGTTCCAGCTGTTCAGGTGAAAGAATGTGCATGTTAACCTTACCTTGACTGATATCAGTGACTGAGTCGATCAACGCTTGCTGAATGCGTCGCAGACTTGATACAATTATATTAGCTGCTAACGCCGATGACATGATGTACTGACCATTTTTATTATCTATACGTACCTGTTTGAGTTCTGCAGACACGTTTTGAAGATGATGATTTAGATAAGCGAATTGTTTATTCATGATATCTTCATTACGCCTTAATATGTTATACTCTACTTCTAGAATTGATGTTTGATTTTTAAGAAGATCCTGAAGATGATTTTCATTCTCAGCAATTCGTTTGATATCTCGATTATATTGTTCAGCAAACCGCTCGTCGAGAACTCCAAACAAGGTGTTCGCGACATATCCTACACCATTAATTAATCCACGTCTGTGCCTGTTTGAATTTTGATGCTGAAGAACAATATTATAATGTTCAATTTCTTTTATTTCATGATTTAATTGCAATATTACGTTTCCATACTGCACGCCTGCACCCTCACTAGTTTCATGTAATTTATTTATGTAGTTGTGTATGTCTGAAATACCTCGCCAATAAGCACTCATGTTGTAAAATACTACTAGTTTCCAGTCATCCCTAATTAATTGTAAATCTGATATTTTGTCAAAATAAAATCCTTGATTCGGTTCTATTTGTGTAATGTTATACGGTTTTGATAGTTGTTGTAAGCTACCTGTTATAAATGTGAACAATAACAAAAGTGCTAAGAAAAAGCTTTTAAGTGTTCCGAATCTACGTGGCCGTGTACTATTGTTTTGATTTGCGCGACGCGGACGAACAGGTGTTGATAATAATTGTTCATTAAAAGTATCGGGTTGCGTCGGCTGTTTTAAATCATAATGCTGCGTACAAACTGGCAATAATACGAGTTTAGTAACGGGACGTTGAATGATATTTTTGCTAGTTTTCAACGTAACAACCCTAACCTGACCGTCTTTACCGGGATGTAACTCTTGAATTCTACCTAGAGCCCACTGACCCGGAGGTTGATTTTCTGCTTTGATAAGGACAACATCATTTACATTGAGATTCGGACAAGGCTTTCGCCACTTGGTTCTGGCTTGCAACTGCTGAAGATATTCGGAAGACCATTTCTTCCAGAAGTCTTTCATCATGGACTGGACCAATTGCCACCTGGAGTGATATGTAAGAGAGTGTTGCTCCGTATGTGGTCTTGATAAAAGGGGTCCTCCAATCAAGAAATGCCCTGGTGATAAATAGTCATCGTTTGGGTCCTCAGTCAGTTGACATAGAGGCCTTGAATTTAAGCAAGCCTCTATTTGACATAACAAAGTTGTAAATTCTTCGTATGTCAATTTTTGATCACCTAAGACCCTTTTTAAGTGATATTTTAAACTACGCACAGCCGCCTCCCAGAGTCCCCCTGCACTGGGCCAAGCTGGCGCATTGAAATGCCATTGAATGTCTAGGTCACCGACATTTCGAAGAAAGTCTGAATTATTGATGGAACTTATGATCTCTTGATATTCTTTCTTCAGAATTCGGTTTGCACCTACGAAATTCGTTCCGTTATCGCTATACACGTGGCTAGGTGTACCACGGCGAGAACAAAAGCGACGGAACGCAGCTATAAAAGCCGCAGAGCCCAAATCGGTCACTAATTCTAAATGAATCGCTTTTGTTGATAAACAGATAAAAACTGATATATATCCCTTAAGGGTCTTAATGCCACGCCCTTTATTAGCCTTTAAATCGACGTGACCCGTAAAGTCGACACCAGTGTGCGTAAATGGCCTCGACGGTGTAACTCGTGCTGATGGCAGGTCAGCCATGATCGGCTGTCGATTTTCATGATTAAATCTACGACATTTAACACACATCCTCACTTTCTGCTTTACAGCATTGATCCCACCTATTATCCAACACTGATCACGGATATGAGCGAGTGTCAGTCTGGGTCCACCGTGTAACGTATTTAAATGGGCTTGATCAATTATCAAATCTGTTAGGCGTCCTTTGTTAGAGAGTATGATGGGGTGCTTTGCTGAAGAGCTCAAATGAGCGTTTGCTAATCGTCCACCAACTCGCAATATACCCTGCTCATCAATATATGGATTCAAGCTAAAAATCCTACTGCGTGGGTGTACATGCCCTTTGCGCTTGATGGTTTTGATATCGTCATAAAAGTCACGTGTTTGTACATCCCTAATGATTAAATTGTAAGCTGACTTTAGCTCTAACGAAGTTAATGATAATGAATGCGATGTTTTTTGCTTATCGCGCGTTTGCTTTATGAAACGTAATACCCAGCCTACTCAGTCAGCTGATTTGCTGTCAGACCTCTAGTAGCACAATCTGCTGCATTTTCTTCCGACCGTACATGATGCCAGCATGACGGCGGGATGACACCGATTATTTTTTGCACCCTATTCGCAACGAAGGTCTTCCATCTCGAACAATCTCCCTTTAACCAACCTAAAACTACCATGGAGTCAGTCCAGGCGTAAATAGTCATGTTACTTGATCCTATAGATTCCTGAACCTTCGCTACTAATTGTGATAATAACAGTGCGCCACACAACTCTAATCGCGGCAATGATACTTTCTTTGATAATGGTACTAACTTAGTTTTTGCTACAAGAAGTTTTGATGTGCAATTGCCCTTATCTTGCTTGGTAACTAAGTATATTGCGCAAGCGTACGCTTTATCGGAAGCGTCGCAAAATGCATGCAACTGGTGTTTTATTTCTGTACTACCTATGTACCGTGGGATAGTAATTTTATTAATATTCTGTAAATCACTTTGTAAATTACACCAGTCCTTTTGAATATTATCTGATAATTCATCATCCCATGCTACTCCCGATGACCAAGCTCTTTGGAATAATAATTTCGCTCGTACGGTAAGCGGTGATAGCCACCCTAAGGGGTCAAAGAGTTTCGAAATCAATGATAATAACTCCCGTTTTGATAAACGTTTATTGACCGCACTAATCTGATTCGAAAAAATAAAAGTATCAGACGACGGATTCCATTTGAGACCGAGAGTTTTTCGCGTTTCGGAACATTTAAATTCGTAGGGACTATTTAACTGATCAGAAGGTAATTCATTAAGGATTTCCGGTTCGTTACTAGACCAACGTCTCAAATTCATGCCAGCTCCTAAAAACATTGATATAAGCTGTTGCAAAATTTCTTTTGTATTTGAAATTGAATTTGCACCAGTGAGTAAATCGTCCATGAAAAATGATGATTTCGCGACTGCTGAAGCTAAAGGATATTTATTTTCCTCGTCTTCGGCAAGCTGTTTGAGCGTCCTCATTGCCAAAAACGGAGCGGCGTTGGTTCCTTGAGTAATAGTTGATAAGTAAAATGTATGAAATGCTCCATCTGGTGAATCCCTCCAAATTATTGATTGAAGGTGCTGATCACTACTTCGTACCATTATCATGCGAAACATTTTTTCGATATCGGCTGTTATAACAAATTTGAATTTACGCCAATTTAAAATAAGTGTTAATAAATCTTTTTGTAAATTTGGACCGCGATACATTAAATCATTAAGGCTCTTTCCAGACGAAGTTTTAGATGAAGCATTGAAAACGACCCTTAATTTTGTAGTACTAGAGTCCATTTTCCAAACACCGTGTTGAGGTAATATGATTGCATTTTTATTTACATTATCCACTTGATGCATGTGGCCTAACGTTTGATATTCGTTAATAAATTTTCTATACTGATCTGAAAATAATTGATCCTTGGACATCTGTTTTTCTAACTTAATAAATTGCGCAACTGCCTTTGCTTTTGAGAACCCTATTTCCTGCTCAAAACCGGGTTTCATTGGCAGCCCTACTTCGTATTTGCCTGATTCTAACCTACGAGTAGTTTGTTTATAAAATTGTTCACAGTACTGCTCGTCTCTAGTTAGGGTGGTAGATGATTCAGATATGTCCTCAATTTCCCAAAATTTAGAAATTTCGTCTAGGTTATTCAAAACAGCAAAACAATTGAATTTTCTTACATTGCCTGATAAAATCCACCCTAATTTGGTCTGTTGAGCAATAGGCGCTTGAGATGGACCTTTGACTAATCCACTCATGATAATTTCCGAGTAAACACTAGCATCTAAAAGAAGATCGATTGGCCTTGATACATTATAAGCTGGGTCGGCCAGCTTGAGGTGCTGTAAATGAGGCCATGATTTTTGCTTAAATGATGAATTAGGTAAATTATTGATAACTGAGGCCACTACTAATGCTTGGGTTTGCAATTGATAATCACCATAGATCGATTGACATTCTAATGATACAATGCCTCTACTCTGCTTCGAGACAGGACCTATGCCTGATATTGATGCATGATACTGACGTCGTGACAACCCTAAAAGTTGAGTAGCGTTCTCAGAGATAAGAGAGATCTGAGACCCTTGATCGAGTAGAGCTCTAAGCGTGATATAATTCCCGTCTTGTGATAAAACATTTAAGGTAACGGTAGTCAACAAAATTTCCTCATTGTCGGATGCTACATGGTTAATGTTATGCGTATTTTCAGACTTAGATTGCTGTTTAGGTAATGTTGAGTTTATATTAGGTTTAGTATTATGAGGCAATGAAGGTGAAGAATGTATAAAGGCGTCATGAAGTAATGTATTATGATCCGATTGACACTCTTTGCAACGTTTCGTAGAAATGCAGTCGGCGTCATAATGCTTATACAGACAATTAATACAATAATGTCCCTTAGTAACCACCGACAGTCGCTGAGCGGGTGTCATATTTCTGAATTTCTTACAAAGAAATAAGTCGTGACGCAAATTGCAAGCCGGGCATTTTACGGTATAAGTAGCTCTTGCTTGAAAATGTTGTTTCTGGAAATTTCCGTTATGAGGCTTATTATTAGAAAATGTATTATTAAGAGGTTGCCTAAATTTTTGATATGTAGGCTGCTGTGAAAATGATTTGCGTGATTGATGAACAATAGGTTCTAGTGCGACAAACTTGCTCTCAATAAATGATAAAAATTCACTTAGGGTTGGCAACTCCCTAGGTGCTTGACGAGCTTCCTTGTAATCGCTGTATGTTTCGGGATCTAATTTTTTACATAAAAGATGAACTAACAATGGATCCCATGAGCTAGTGTTGATACCTAAGTTACCTATGCTATAAATACACTCGGTTGTTGTGTCATACAAACGTTTCAATTCAAATGACGACTGCTTGCTTACATTGGGCTGATTTAAAAATATCTCTATTTGATTACTAAAGAGTGCTTGAGGGTTATTATAACGATGTATTAAAATTTCCCATGCAGCGTCATAATTATCTGCAGAAATGTGGAGATGCTGGATCAGGCGTTCAGCTTCACCTTTGACCTTACCTTTGAGGTGCTGCATTTTCTGAGCTTTAGTGATGCAGTTATTCTCGTGGATGGCTTCCGAGAAGAGGTCATAGAAGGTCGGCCACTGGCTGTACTTACCTGTGAAGGTCGGTATCTCCAGCTGCGGAGTTGACTGCTGAACATGCACCAAAGATGATATTTTTTGATTCAAAGACCTTTTCGTTGCCTTGTAGGACTTCTCGTATGCTGAATATTCCTCTTCATATGATAAATCAGTACCTTGTAGAATGTTATCAATCTCTACATGCAAATTCTCAATGACATTCCACTTACTTTGGATGCTGCGCAGCTCATCCTCCAACTCCCACTTATCTGATATTTGAGATACATCAATGCTACCTATTTGTCTAATCAATCCCCTAAAATGAGTTCTCTGTAAAACTAATAGCTCATCAACCTTGCCACTCGGTTGCGTTGCTTTATCCTCTTTGCCGTAAGAAGAAAGTAATAGACGCGTCGTTTGATATAACTCGGTAGCTTGTTTAAATATATCTTTTGTATAATAATCGAATGCCTGCTCTGGCTGAGTATCAATTTTTGAATGATTAAGTTCGAACTCTCCCCAGAGAGCATCTAAAGACTCTAAACGTTTTTTAATATATTCATGATTTTTACGCGTTGCTGGGTCTTTAGTGAAATTGATCCTTATCTTCTTAATGCTTTCTAACAACTCATTTTGTCGAGTGAGTAGTGCTTCCATTTTTCAAAAAATAAAAGGAACAGTCTTACTTGATATGATCCTGTCGTTGATAATAGCGGCGATGCTGACCGCTTACTGCCACTGCTTCTGTGACGGTGCTCCTGCGGCTCACCGTACCGCTGCTGCTACTGATGATGATGATTGTTCGTCGCTGATGATGCGACGATGCTGTATCTCCCACTGCTTGTGGCGATGATGATAGCTAGTCGCTGATGATGCGACGTAGCAAAGGAAATCCTATCGCGCGAGCTCACAAGTGATATCCTGATACGGACACGGACACCTGCTCTGGCTGACCGCACCACCAGTTATTCAGAACGCGCGCGAAGGTCCTGGTTTATGCTCGAAGGACCAAAAAACTTTATGTACGGGTTGTTAGATGATAAATAAAACATCCCGCGGCGAGTGCTGCTCATACACTGATTTATTTGTTAAAAGTTGATACAAAAACACGTAAGCGCGCTGATGTGCAAGCGCTGCACTTTTGATACGATATACATATTGTTATATAATTGTGTACGGCTTGTCCCGTACAGCCCTTAAAAGTATTATTGCATTATTTGCACAGCATCTTTTAGTTCCTTAGTTATAGGAATGGACTTCTCTGAAAAACCTTTGTCCTAAGCGTATCTACGCTTATGACTATCTCATGTAGTATAGAGGTAAGGAGAGCCATCTCTATGCATTAAAATTGTCCGTAAAAACGCGTCCAATAACAACTGCCGTAACCTAGGATAAATTTTATTGAACTCAGCAAACTTCACTTCCCAGCTCCATCTACAACAGCTGTTCATATCGTAGTTAATCCGACGCCAGCGCTATTGTCGTAGGATGGTGGTAGGTATTGGAACCTTTATTATCAGTATAAAACTGGACACTACTTCAACTTTCCTCCCATATGAGATGGCTCTCCGTACCCTCTGTACTCCATGGACTAACTGTCTAACAGTTTCTTATTATATATCTACTAGTGGATACTCGGAATGTTCCACTACGATAAATTTTCTGAGAAATATGACAGATCCACGGACCTTAAAAAAAGACGGACGTAATCCCAACAACAAATTCAGTGAAGCACCCATAGTAATACAGTGAAACCTGGTTAAGTGAGACATCAAGGGACCTGCAATGTCGTTTCACTTATAGAGGTATTCCACTTACCCAGTGTCTCAGATATACAGATATAAATAAATATCTGTCTCATTTACAGAGGGTTCCATTAATAGAGGTGAGAATACAGGTACTCAAAATTACTTACGTACTTGGAATTACGTGTGGAATTTGTGGGTAGAATAAGAATGAGTAAACAAACAATGTTATCTCAGTTACAGAGGTTTATGCATATAAAATTTACTCGCTGTCTCAGTTCTAGAGGTAACTATGATGATAAATCGAAAGAACAAATCCCAGATATAGAGGCTTACCTCGTCCCACTAACAGAGGTAATTCAGTGCCAAAGTGTTGGGACCTCAGCATGAGTTCCAGTTATGGAGGTTTCTCACTTATCCAGGTCCCACTTAACCAAGTTTCACTGTACCAACTCTCTATTCGTACAAGTACACACACCCATACATTGACACCATACTGCGTCAATCGCGAATCAATAATTACGCACACATGGTAAGCGGGCGGCCATTGCTACGCTTCACTCTCGTTTAGACAAGGTTACGTCCGTCTTTTTTTCAGGTCCGTGGACAGATCAGTGTTTTTGTGTTGACGTTGATGCGCCATCGTTATAATTATCTTCAAATTGTTGTATTGTAAAAGTAGAAAATCGACTTTATCAGTGGACTAAATGTGCTTAATGCATTGTTCTCAAACTATCTTCGGATTATTGCCTTTCAAATAAAACCATTTTGAGGCATATCGGTTGGATGGTTTCAGTGTCTATAAAGGACATCCGTACAAACATTTTTTGTGTTATATATATGTATAATTGTATATATAGATTGGATATTAGTGACTATCTTGTGAAACACGTTCTGCTAGATTTTTTTGCGAAACTTTGCAACACACATAACATTCCCTTCAGGTTTTTGGTAAATGTATTAAAAAGTACTCGATACCTGAAGGTATCGATACTTTTGTTTCGATACTTTTTTGGTATCGATACTTTTGATACGATACTGGTATCGAGTAAAGTATCGATACTTTTGAAATTTTGCGTAACCCTAGAAACACCCTCTTACTATCGCCCTGATCACGTATTGACCCGTCTGGAGTCCCAAACCTGACTCCCTTATCGCTCGTATCGCTGTTATCGTTCCCGATTCCCAACCGGAATCCCGAACTGGAATGAGTCACGACGTCCAATTCGCGTCCTTTTATAGGTGGCCGAACTCAGTTCGCGGGTTTTCGAGAAAGTTCCGCGCTAATCCAGATAATTAAACAAAACACAGTCATAAAAGTTAGCATCAAGGTCAAGACACAAAGGAACGAAGGTCATTCGCCCGGAATACAATAGTGCAATAAAACGATTAAAGACGTCTTCGACAATTTAGGGTTCCATTTTTGCGTACGGGGTTCCGTGGTTCGTAACAATAAATATTCAAAGCAAAGTGCACAGTCCTATTTCAATGATTTCTCGTCTCCTCCGTCGCGTCATCGTTACAAGCAAAATTTCATTGGAATTTCCCAAATGGAAAATAAAATGTGTAAATTGTAATAGGAAGCGGGGCTGGAGCGGGTCTGGAGCGGGGCCGGAGCGGAGGCGGAGCTACAAATTGGATGATTGTTTTGGTAAACTTTTTTAGCTACAATAAATGTTATCACTGCTTATTAATGTGTCGTTGATTGTTAGTGGCGAGTTTAACGACAAAAACTAAAAGAAGCTTTTGTAATGCATTAATTGTAGTTAAAAAGGGATGGTGGTTATATGTTATTCGTACATTGTTTTGCTTTGTAATTTGGGATTTGTTTAGATACTACAACTCTTAGCTGTTGAAGCTAAGAGCGTAGGCCATGTAAAAGGTGGAATAGCGCTATAGGCGATGATGACCACTTACCATCAGGGGTCCATTTGATTTCTCAATACTTCAGGATCTATAAAACGGTGACTTGCGGAATAGCAGATTCTACACGCCTAGGAGAGCATAATGGAGAGCTCGTCACTAGGCAAATAAATATTCCCAAGAGTATTCCTGACTTATCCGATTTACTTTTTAATCGAATCGTATTTGATACGAGTTATTATCCATACTTTTGCAGCAATCAATTTGCTGGGATAAATCAAACTTAAAATCGTTTTTGCATTTCGCGGCGACTATATAATAAGCTTTTAAAGTTTTCATACCAAAGTACCATAAGAGCCGGTTATATACTCAATGAAATAATAATGATTCAAAAAATCAATTAAAGCAGTAATTTCAAGCAGTCCTATCGCTCTATT
The DNA here is from genome assembly GCA_951805285.1 of Thymelicus acteon. NCBI lineage: Eukaryota > Metazoa > Arthropoda > Insecta > Lepidoptera > Hesperiidae > Thymelicus > Thymelicus acteon. The sequence goes on from OX638233.1 coordinate 8,004,334, forward strand.
AACATAATGATTATGCCACTTCGCGCAGAATATCGCTTTAAAGGTTTTATATAAATAATAAACACTTGAATTTTCTAAAGAATACTTCGTTATTCAATTCTACCCAGCTACTTTTGAACCTCTGAGGAGATCTCTCGTATAGATGACTCTTTTATAATTGAATACTTAGGTATTATCCACGGACGTAAAAAAAAAGTCGGACGTAATCCCAAGAACAAATTCAGTGAAGCACCTATAGGAATACCAACTCTGTATTCGTACAAGTACACACACCCACACATTGACACCATACGGCTACGACATTGACACCATCGCGAATCAAAAATTACAAAATTACGCACACATGGTAAGCGAGCTGTCAGCTGTCAGCTTCACTCTCGATTAGACAAGGTTACGTCCGTTCTTTTTTTATGTCCGTGGTATTATCATAATATTTCGTGTCTATACTTATGACTCAAAGAGGTTCTCTCATCTACACCAGTTGCTAAACCTGTTGCTAGGCAAAAAACGCCCAACGTGTCATAAAAACGCGTTGTTATCAGAACTAATTCAATATAAAATTTCAGTTATCAATTCCAAAGAAAAAAGTATTATTAAAAGTATCGTATTTATTGAGCTTGCCAGGTTTGACCTAAACAAACAAACTTACTTATACAGACTAACACAAAATAGTCCTATAATGATTTTAGATATAACTGAATGTAAACTCTACTAATATTAACCTTCCGTGGGTCGCAATCCACACCCAGTCTATTGATGTAAAGTTAGCTCGGATTGAACAAATGATACTTTACTCAAAGCGAGCGTGGGTTGCTCTGATTGAAGAGGAGTATTTGGATCAGATACACCTCTTTAGGGTTCTATAGCTAAAACGAAATCTATACGGTTCCGTCCTGTTGTTTCGTCCGCCTGTCCATCCGCAGTACAGCTAGGAGACCCTTAGTACTAGAAAGCTGTTTTATGAGAATACATATTTATCACGCCGACAGTGTTAGAATAAAAAAATGGTGTGGGGTTGATTTTATCCTCGTCTACCCCATAGTGTGGAGATTTTTTGGATTGCTCTTTAAAAAAATTATGGGTTTGCATAAACCATTTTTGATTTACGAATTTCATTGCGAAGTATCAAGCTTCAAAGTGTTAATTTTGGTTCCAGTCAAGTGTTCCCCCTCCCCACCCTCTGCCAGCTAAATATTTGTGAATTTAAAAGAAAGAAGAAAACTTTCATGGCTTCATGTCTATATTGTCTATTAACTTTATTTTAATTAATTCATCCTAGTGTGTACTGCCTTAATATTATTATACTTGTTGGAAGGGCAAAGCCCTTCATTGCCCGTCTGGTTGGCCTAGATTAAAATAATTTGTAGATTTTTTTTGTAGAAACGAAATAGTTTAACTTTATTATTTTCAATATTTTAACCAATATTTCAGTAGACTAACTAAAATCAATTAGGCAGAAAGCTAAAATCTATATGAGCTTGAAGTTAATTGAGCCCGAAAACCGTGAAAAGACAAACTTTTACACACCTGACAAACCTTACAAACCTGACAAGATCAGTGTTGCTTATTTTCTCAAGTTCACTACATGGTCGGTGAAAGCTACGTGAACAAATGTATCCCTTGGAACAAGTAAACCTTTCATTATCCACTGATAGGTTGATTCCACAAGGGATTATTTTATTCCCTAATATGACGCAATGGTTACAGAATCAATAAATATTACCTGTAGTTAATCAAGAAGAGGCATAGTGCTGGTGCTTACTATTCATCACGCGTAGCTCATGCGATTCCCGTGCGGTTTTCGTAGCGGCCGGGCGGCCGGTTAAACGTGATAGGACTGTCTGAGAATAACTCACTAGCTGACTAGAGAACTTTTTCAATGAATCTATAGGAAAATTAAATTGATTCTTGTTAATTTTATTAGTATTATTACAATTCATACTGAGTGTCTAATTGAACCCAGTTTCTCTCGGGGAGACAACGGACGGACGGAACGGACAAAGGCAACGGAAACGGATACAATTATTGGACGGAGAATAGCGACTGTACTCTATAAACATTTAATACACATTCACATATTTATGTTTAAGTACCTATAGTATATTTAGTGGTAAATTTTACTAAATTATTCTAACGTCTCTATTTTTATTTATCCCGAACAGATCAATCAGATTTTTCATAATTATGTCGAAAACACTACTACGTTTTAGGACACCTATAGAACAAACTTTATTAACGCCCCAACTCAGAGTCACTAATGGTTACTTAAATCGCTCCTTAGTATGTACAGAATTTGTATGTTGATTAATTACTAAGGAAGGAGCGATTAAAGTAACCGTTAGTGACTCTGAATTAGGGCGAATCTAAGGCTATTTCGTCACGGCAAAGTGGCAATGACAGTAAAAGCCAGCTGAATAACGATAATAGGCTTAAATGTAACCAATTCAAAACAAACTTAAGAAGGTAAAATTCACCATAACAATAAAGTCCGTTAATATTTAATTTACTTTAGGACGGTTTCGTTACAACTCGGATTATCTGGCAACATTTTATTTTAGGATATTTATTCCAGTGAGAATATTTTATAATGAAAGCCAAATGGGGTAGTAAAATTATATTCATAGAAATAAGTATGCACCTAAATATATATGACTTATACTCGTATACATTAATTACAGTCCAAGTTCCAGCAAGTTTCTGCGAACATATTAGAGGTAGATATACCTACTATTTGCTTCACATGTCCATGTAAAGGTACTTATAAGTATTAGGAGAACCTAATAATTATAAGTATACTCACAATTAAATTTATCGCATAATTTAGGAAATCCTTTAATTAAACCCCATATTAAAGAAAACTTTCAGCGACATTTCGTTTCATACGCATTTACTTAACCCTAGAAAGATAACCTTATTTCAATCTATGTTAAGATACATCAGACAAATATATTTTTAATGTAATTAACTAAAACAGATTATTATTTTCATTAAATTATAATTTTTCAATAACAAAGTAAATTATAATATTTGCTTTTAAATAAAACAAACCTCTGTAAATAAACATGGACTTTAGTAGGAACTATACTCATAAAAAATGGTGCGATCAATTTTAAAATCCTTACATATTGAGACAATATATACAACAGTTATTTATAACAATTTTGTATCCAATAAAATTTAAATAGATAAATAGTTATATTTCAAAACCTCGGATAAAATAATTAGTCGTATAAATGCCTCAAGTTCTTCTTTCGTAATATATTTGTCATTGGATTTATATTTTCCCCTTTGTTTTAATATTTCACTAGCTAAAAAACCCGGCTTCGCCCGGGAGTTGATATGAGATGACGTGGTAGAGTCGAAACAAAAAAATAAACTATGACGTAAAAAGTAAAAAAAAAGTTTATTGAAAACGTTTTCTCATTATTTACAATACTTGTTTATAAACAACATTTTTCATGTTATTGTCCGGAGTATATATACATAAATTTTTTGGATTTCCTACTCTTGAGCAAGCTACATATAGCTGACCGTGAGAGAAGCAGGATTCTTTGAGGTTAATGCCACAATATTTTAAAGTTTGTCCTTGCGCTTGTTAATTGTAAAACTAAAGGCTAATTTTATTGGAAACTGCAGTCTTTTAAATTGAAATGGCAATTCCGAAGAGATCAGAGGTATTCTAGGTATAAATACTGTCTGTCCTTTGGTCTTTCCAGAAATAAGTTCAGCTTCAATGATATTATTCGATAGCTGTTTTACGATCATTCTAGTTCCATTACATAATTTTGGGGAGTTGAGATTTCTGAGTAGTATGATTGGAGTTCCAATTTTCAGACGAAGGCAGTGTAATGGCATTCCTGGTACTTGTAAAGAGTTTAGAAATTCAGTGGGGAAGTTGACACTTTCTTCAATGGATTTTATGGTCTTCGTTAGGCATTGGCAGTAACGATCCTATTTTGTGATAAATTTGCCCTTGAATTGAAAATACATATTCAAATTCATTTCTATTAGTGTTAGTCGAAGTAGCACCGAAAGAAGTCATTTGAAAGCAGGAGTTATATGATCTTATATTTTGAAGAAAGTGTTTTGATTCTAGTGTTTCCCCGAGCATGTAATGCAGAAATTCCTGCGGAGGTGCTTCAATTGGTGGTAATCGAATTTTTCCATTCATGCAACAGAGACCTGGTGTTTCTTTACTGAATTTTTCTGCGTGGCAAAACTGGCAAACGTTATTCATTTTTCCAATAACAACGTATTTATGATTGTAATATTTTTTCGTCGGTTCGTAGTGGAATGCTTACTTTGTTAGATTATCTTTTAAAATTCTCGACTCTTCAGTACTTTTATTTGCTGTTCTTTCTTCGCTTCTTCTGCTTCTCAGGTTACTCATTCTGGTCCGTTGATTCTGTAAACGTGCTTCGTGCTCTTCTTCCGTTTCATTTCTTCGAGATTCTTTTTGTTTCCGCCGTTTCGCTGCAAAACTGGCCAAATCTCCTCCTCTCTTACGTTTGGGCATTGTATTCTATAAAATATAAATTAAATAAACATTTTATAGATAATTATTTTGTAACGGAAACGTGGGGTACGTTGAGACAAAAAAAATATATTTAACCTTCAAGCGGTCGAGCGATATTTTGTTTACGACCAAAAGTATATAGAAGGCAACTATTAAAAATACTCACATTTGAAATTTCACGATAAAAACCCACAAATAACTTTTTTCTATTTCGTTTCAAAATCGAGAGTTAATTAAACACACTATTAAAAATACTCACACGTGATACTTCTAAATAAAGGCTCACAGATAACTTCTCTTCTTTTCGTTTTGAAATCGCTCGTTTCGCTGTTCAAATTAAACTAACTCTGGTGAGCGACACCGGGCTCTTATATGTTCAGAGAGCTAGGCTCTAGAATATTCGAGAAAATTTGAAAATATTTTCTCTCTCACACCTTCTACAATGAAATTCAAATATTCGATAACAGATGGCGCCACTGTACTTAATTTCCAAGTTGTAGGGTTGAAATTTAAGATTTTATTGAAATTGGAATTTTAAATTTCGCGCCACTACTACACATGCTGCAATGGCTCACAACTATGGAGACTATACACTATGACTATTGGAGTGTATAGTCTCCATAGTTGTCTTGAACGAAGTTCAAATATTCGATAACAGATGGCGCCACTGCACTTAATTTCCAAGTTGAAGGGTCGGAAAGTCCCTTATATCTTTAAAAACATGCCCTTTAGATTAAAACGGGAACTTTCTTGTTCGAGGAGGGATAAAGGGCTATCACACCACATAAGTCCCTTTATCGTGTCGGGACTCCTTTTTAAGTTTTATGGGCACGCACATTTTATCGACTTAGTTTTATTATATATATAGATATAGATTATTGTACGTATATATTACCAATTATACCATCACTAAAAAAAGGTAGAAAACATTCTAATGGATAATGGGAAAAGTATTTCTACCGTGAGGTTATGGAAAATCTTTTGTCATTTACACATTTTGGCACATGACATGCGGGGGGAGAGGTGGGGAAAGCACTTATGGACCCCAGGTGATCTAACATTAAAATTGACACCACTGTTAACTTTTTATTCCAACTTGTGAGTAAAAACGTAGGTTATCATTCTAGGGTTAAAACTCCATTGTAATCTCACAGAACCATCACATTTATTCCGAGAGCGAGTGAAAACAATGAACACAAAATCCTTACATATGTATAAGTAAAGTAAGTACGAGTATGTAACAAATAAAATGTCGGGACAAACGCAAAATGTGCATCGCTCAGCGCGGTTCAGCGTCGACATTGGACAGGCTATGAATACTGATGCCAGTATAAAGCTGTATCAATTTTTCACCAAGTGTTTTAAAATAATAATACCCTAACTCTCCGTTGAGTCTGTTGACACAGCGATGTGACATAAAAATGATACAAAATATTAATCTTTATCAAAATTTATTGTACCATAAACATTTCATGAAGATAAAGTTGGTCCTTTACGATGCTATTTGTTCCTACGGTTAGGTGACATAAAAAGGACTCAATAAGTATTTGATTAGGTACTAGGCTGTGAGAAGGCGCAGCGTATAGACCAAGAGCCCAGAGCGATCAGACATGACTTATTTTCACATGGATGAAACCTTAACTACTCAGTAGCGTCTAGTGTACTTTGAACCAAGTGATTCGCCAGTAAGCGTTACTCACAGGCGCTAAACAAACTCGTCAGTTTTTGCGTTTAAAGCGTCTGACAATCCCTCTGGTCCATGAACAGTGTCTGACGCTTTATGATACTAGTTTAGGACGCTACTGAGTAGTTAAGATTTCATCCATGTGAAAATAAGTCATGTCTTATCGCTCTGGGCTCTTGGTCTAGTATGTTTATATAATGTTATCGTTCACAATAGGATGCTGTCCTTTATCTTGAGTCAGCAGCCATTCCACTTGTGTTCAGTATGGGGGTTTGAGAGCCAGTTCTTTCTTTCTTTCTACTCTCGTCTTTCTTAGCCAATATTGGTGATGCCTTTGGTGTTACTGATGTCTGTAGGCGATGACTACTTACCATCGATCTCGTCTTCTCGTTTGTGGTTTATTTGTGTAATTTCAATTTTATTTAATAACATAATCCGTGTGTTACAAAAACATTATAACTTTATGCCATTTAGCTACTTCCTTTTTAGGATTCCGAAGTAAAATCGGAACCCTTATAGTTATGTCATGTCCGTCCGTCCGTCTGTCCGAAGCAAAGCATCGAGACCCTTAGTGCTAGAAAGCTGTAACTTGGCATGGATATACATATTTATTAAAACTCCAGAATCATAGAATAAAATATTGAAAACATTTTTTTCAGGGTACCTCCCCTACAGTAAGGTACCTACGTAAGGATGAATTTTTTATTCGTCGCATATCCTATAGTGTAGGGTATAAAAGGTCTTTCAAAAATATTATGGGTCTTTTAAAACCATTTTTGGAATTAAGGGTCCTTTTGCGAAATAAAGTGCTAATTTTGGTTAGAGTTAAGTGTCCCAGCCCCTGCCGGCTAAATGGACAAGTGGAAAAATTCTCAAAAATAGGTTATATGATGAATTTACAAGGAAAATTATCACGGCTATGTTAGCTAAGCAGTTAATGAATATCTAATAATCGATAAATTTACTACTTCGAAAACTAAATTGCGCGTGGCCTCACACGCCACTTGCCCGGTTTTTAAGAAGAATAAATCAAGAAATAATCTTGTACCTATGTGCCCTAAGTAGTGTACTCCAATTTTATTTGTGACTAGTAACCACCCTCGCTTTGCTTCGGTTTTCTTATTTTTTTACACCTTGGTTTACATTATTGGAGTTTTATTAGGGATCCCTATTTTTTTGAAAATATAATATAGCCTATGTTACTCGGGGATAGTGTAGCTTCCCAACAGTGAAAGAATTTTTCAAATCGGTTCAGTAGTTTCGGAGCCTATTCAATGCAAACAAAAAATCAAATCTTTCCTCTTTATATATTAGTATAGACAAAGGCCATGAAGTAAAATATTTTTCCGCAACATAAAAACAAAAAGGCACTGTTTGTATTTCCTTAATTCTGTCATCCTTAGAATATAAAAATTCTTACTTTCCGAGTACTTTTTTCATAAACCTTTTTTTAACAAAGAACCATTGCATAAATATGAGATTTAGCGTGTACAACAAGACCCTAAGTTTTGCTCAGCTTCGGATTAGTCTTAAGCTCCTAAATTGTACAGAAAAATCCCGCCATTTCTTTAAAGGGATTGTAGTTCGCTCCAAGCAGGTGAAATAACTTTGATGGGTAACATTTACAGAACAGTTTTAACTACGATATATTATATCGTAAACAGAAGCAGAACAAAGGTTGGATAGATTTCAAACTATATGAAATTACGAGAATGCATGATAAAATTTTAGAAACAAATTATTTAGACAGAAAAGTTTCGGAATTATTTGCTAGCAACAACTTAAATTAAACATGCTTTGGAAAGTGTTTTTGTAATAGAAACAAACAGGATGATCTGAAAGAAACATAATATTTTTCTGGACATAAATCCTTCCAATTTAATCTCCTAATCTCCCCGCTCTTGATACATCCTCTTGACTGATGGACGAAGCAGTTGTGTCGGTCCAGTGTTTGAAATATACTCTTTAACATTCAGTCTAATGTCAGTGGAACTCCTGCTTGTTATGAAGGTTTTAACCTGGCTAGCGACCACCCTCCCCCTGAATTAATTTCAAAATTCGAATGAAAACGACTACTCTTTTCATTATTATTACCTACCAACTACCAGTGTCTTAGTTTTGAAATCTACGCGCGGATATAAGTACTTGTTGGGACCTAATGTACTATTTTTGTTATCATCAAATGATACTCCCCATTTTTGCCCTCTATTAGCCTCTCGGGAGGCAGTGTATATGGGAAATCTCCGGAAACTCATTTGAACACATCGTTGGCGCGCTTACCCAATGACCATGCTTGTCCCAAGGGGTTTTTGAGGTTTCCACAATTTGCCGTCTTTGCTAGGCCCGCCTTTCTATTTCCTATGGTATAAATTTCTATCTGCGTAAGTACTAAATTCAAGCTTGGTTTACACTACGACAGAAATAAATCAACAGTAACGTCCATTGAGTGGACTCTTGTAAACTTTTGACTAAGTTAATTCAATTCAATTTGTTTGCTCTAATATGAACCCATATTACATTAAGGTGTTAGTTTTAAAAATTGGTTCGAGGTTTTTTAAAGTATGCCATTTCCGTCAATTTTAATTGAATTTTATTATAAACTAGCTGTTGCCCGCAGCTTCGCATACGGAAATTATGTTTTGCCTTATTTTTACCTCTTGCAGAAGAATTGGCCTAGGCCAAACTAGTTTGACCTGAAAATATCGGGTTTTGGCAGTAACATATACACCAATTACAATATAATTAGGTAAAGACAACCCGTTAATAAATCTCGCTCACAGAATCTTAAACATAGTGACAGTAATAAAGTAAAACGTAAAATAAGAAATATTAAGTATACGTACCTACTTATAATAATATGTAATAAAATAGTGCGTCTATAAGCGAGACTCCGAAAGAATTCGAATTCGTAATCCTGCTTGCGGTTGAAAGGTTGTAGTTGAACCATCGAGGGCTCTTGCCAAAGGACATAGAATTTGAATATCTCAGACTTTCGCATAAGTACATAAAGATTTTAAGCATTATAGAAAATTTTGCCCTTGTGTTATTTGCAGCCTTTGAATTTCTTTAAAATACTGGTAAGGGAAGAGAAGCTAGTGAGAGATGCTGCTCTTTGGGTAAGTACGATAATAAAGTGGAGACATATTTGAAAATCATATTTTTACCGCCAGTTTCTATATCCATTTTATCCCTAACTTTCAACAAGAAGCCAAAGGCATTATGATGATAAATTACCAAGAATGAATAGAAATATCGGTTTTATAAATCATACACAATGCAATCGTGTCATTACAAAAAGAAACACTTTAAAAATTTGTCATGATTTCATAATCTCTGTCAAAGTAGGTAAAGCAATAGCACTTATTTATGATATTGGTAACTACAATTACACTTTCAGTATGATTAGGTAACTAAGTATGATAGATTTATTATTCGTCAGTCTCTTATAAATCTCATGTTTATTAAAAAGTCAATCAAGAAGCAAAGTCGCAAGGTCGTTAATAAGAGCGCAGAATTGAATTTCCCAGCAAAGCGGAGGTTCGAAGTAGATTAAATTGCTTGAGATACCCTATTTATTAAAACTAGTTCCTCAAGGCGTTCATTATCATCAACTTCCTCTATATCAAGAATGCATTATGCGGGGTATCTACGATATCAGAACAACTAACTGTTCTCCGCAGCTTCTCTTGAACTTCCGAGAATAGATTTTTTCAAAACAGTCTCTTGAGAGTTATATCTAGTAAAGGAACTTCTTAAAAAGACAAAAGAATGAGGGCTGTTGTCTGGAGATTACTAATATCGTTAACATAAAAAATAATAGGCACGTTATAATGTAAATATCTTCAAGCCAAGAGTGAATAGGCTTTTACTAAGTTAATGCGTTTTATCACCCATGACTCATCGCCACTTACCATCAGATGGGAATGTAGTCAAGCATTAACTTATAAGATACGAATACCCGCCCTCGCTTTGCTTCGGTTTTCTTATTTTTTTACACCTGGGGTTATATTATTGGAGTTTTATTTAGGATCACAATTTTTTTTTAATCGGTTCAGTACTTTCAGAGCCTATTCAATGCAAACAAATAATCAAATCTTTCCTCTTTATAATATTAGTAATAGATAAAAAACGGAACTCTCATTATGGTATTATGGTAAACCATATTCTGGAAAAGTTACATTAAAAAGTTAAATTAAAATCAACATCAGAAAAAAATCAATATGGCATTATCAGACCTGCCTAACACGCAACGAAATCCGACGTTTAAGAATAAAATTTTTATCTTTACTTTACTGCAGTAATAAAATTTGTCATAAAAATGAAACCCTCGCCTCCCTCTTATAAGGTGACCTTCCCTTTATTAATCCCTCACTTTATAATCACTCGAGACATAATACAACCTGTGGATATTGTAGTTCCTTTCACTCGACTTAATAAGATTAATGATAAAGTTCAGCAAGTTGACGAATGAAGCGCGTGGTTGAGACTTGAGATGACAAACTTTTTGTGATAAAAAATAATCAGATTTAAAATATCCGATAAACGAGCTGATGATTCACCTGATGGTAAGTGACTATCGTCATTCGTCGCCTTTGTCGTCAGCGGCAACAAAGGCTATCACTGTTGCGTTGCTGGCCAAAAAGAGAGAAAAGAAAAAGAAAGACTGGCTAAGCCCCCAGCCGGAACACGAATCGTTTAGTGACTGACTCAAGCAAGAAATAAAGTAATAATGGTATAAATGAAATGAACTATTAAAATCAATATTATTACCCATATAATCTCCCTCAGGCGCTCTATCTCCAGCGGTCTCCTCTTACGACACCCAACCGGCGTGGGTTAATCTAGTATTTCGCATCTTCAGAAGGTACAAAGTCATTCTCCAGCCTTATTACAGTCTTCAGGTCTTGCGTCATCCTGCCGTTTCGAAACTTCAGTTATTTTAATTGCAATAACATAATAGAGTATGCTCCAACCAGCTGAAAAAAATTAAGTAAATGGAAAAAGTACCTACAACACTTTTGCGTTCTGTCATAAATCCTTTAATAAAAGCCTATATGTTAAGTATATTCCGTCCAGTCTATATTTTTAGACCACGGTATAACGTAACAATCTATACATCTATACATCTTCTATACAAATAAATAAAATTGGAGTGTCTGTTTGTAACTTTGTAATATTAAAATAACCGCTTTTTACAAAATGCATTTGGATGTATACACGGTACATATACCAAAACATTTTTTACAATTTTTGTCTGTCTGTCTGTCTGTTTGTTCCGGGTAAACTCTGAAATGGCTGGACCGATTTTGACGGGACTTTCACTGGCAGATAGCTGATGTAACAAGGAGTAACTTAGGCTACTTTTATTTTAGAAAAAAAATAGTTTGTTAGGTGATACGAAGCTCGCTGGGTCAGCTAGTTATTAATAAATCCACAGTTCTCAACTATGTTTACGGCCTTATTCAATGTCCACTATAGAAACCCTTGGGTGTTTTATTTATTGCCAGTAGCTTTATGGGCTATAAAGCGGTATTCCCCAGCATTAATTTGTCGGGACAAGCTACAAGCTGAAATACCTAGCGCTACTTTATGTATCGTTGAGCAGGTGTCCTCCAAGCGTCATATTTTATTTCCAAGATGCGCGCCATTAAATATTTTATTACACCTTTATTATGGTTTTCTTCTTGTTTATTCTTCGAGATGGCACATATTAAATGCTAGTATTAATATACCTGCTCATTTATCTGCTATACAAGATGTGCCTTAATCCGCACATCAAAATTATGTAGAATCGCATGAAGTAGGTATAGTAGTGTCCTAATCTATACTAATATATAAAGAGGAAAGATTTGATTTTTGTTTGCATTGAATAGGCTCCGAAACTACCTACTGAACCGCTTTGAAAAATTCTTTCACTGTTGGGAAACTACACTTTCCCCGGGTAACGGGTGAATTTTCAAAACTGCCATTTATGCATGTTATTCAATTTTCTGTCTTGGAATATAAATGTGATCACTCAAAATGTTTACTAAAACCTTAATTATGTATTTACTTAAAAGTCGTATTAAGTTAAATAATAAAATTCTGATGTTAGAGTGTTAAAAAATTTAAAATAATGCTCGGAAAGTCATTAACCTCCCTGTTATTTAACGGTATGTTTCATTAATGTCACAAGGAACTCAAAATACCGCCCTAAAAAATGCTTTTTTACTCTCTATACGTAAGAATTAATGTCTAAGCTGAATATTCATAAATGTTTTTCAAGCGTAAATTATCTGTAATACCATTATTTGACCGTTTAAAATTTTGTCACGAGATTATCGTCATTAACATCCGCGGTTTTTGTTTCGTGAAATTTGTTCAACGAAATTATTATTAAAAATTTGAAAAGCAATTCAAAGTGTTCCTTACACCCGCTTCTCTCAGTTGAAATCAAGATTTGGATGAAAAATGCATTGTGAATATGATAAAGTACGCGAAAGTTAATGATAAGTATAGTTTGTCAGAAAATCTCGTCATCAAACTCCTGAATATATTTTTGATAAAAAAATATATAATTCAACAATAAGTATCCATGAATATCGCCTAATGGTATTTAATGAAAAATAACTTAATTTCATTATAAGTGATATAAAATTGAGCAAGTTTTGGTATGTTTTGTACCGTTTCGTCATAAATCGCTACATCATTTACCGCAAAATTCTAATGACGTGAATGATTCCTGTAGAGGAAAATGACGAATCTAAATAATATTAACAACCTGATTGAGTGTAGCCACCAAGAAATTAACTCAAAAGATGCCGTTAATCCATAAAATCAACCCAAAAGTGCGTATATACTTGATAAATATGCAATTTTCTGATTTTCTTTGCATTTTATACTTGTAAATAGATCTGATTCGCTTTTAAAGATCCGTCGATTTGAAAGGATGCTGTAAACGAAGTGGTTCGTCAAGGACTATTTCATCCCTTTTTCTTACGGTCCTAATGTTGGTGAAACTTGTCTATGGGTTATTGTCGAAAGCATTTAAGCTGAGAAGCGCAAACATTTCTCATATCTTGCCTGGGTCTATGCTCGAAGCTAGAAAGCTCCGGATATTAGATGTAAGAAGAAAGCTTTTAACTTTTATTTCTTCATGGGGTTCGCCTGGATAGAAACCACCTACTACCACCTACCCTTGAGCATGAGTCAGCCACCAAACGACTCGTCGTCTTCCAGCTGGGGACTTGAGAGGCAGTTCTTTCTTTTTCTTATCTCTTTCTTGGCCGGCAATGCATCGGTGATGCCTTTGGTGTTGCTGATATCCATAGGCGACGATAGCCACTTACCATCAGGTGGATCGCCAGCTTATTTGCCGGCTATTCCCATAAAAAAAACCTATCTGCTTAGTCCTACAAAAAGACATTCAAAAGAAAACTTACTATCGAATCGACCGTATTAAACAATGGCAAAAAGCCTCTGGCCAACCAATCTGCCAATAGAGCTTTTGGATTCCTCATCAAAGCTAAGAATAACTAACGTTATGGCATACTTAGAACAGAATGACCTTCTCAGTGACTGGCAGTACGGGTTCCGCTGAAACCGTTCGACAGACCTTCTACCATATGACACTCACACCTGAGGCGAAGTCCTCGTTTCTCTTGACATCTTGAAAGGCATCATCTTTATCATAGGGTTTGGCAAGCTAGCCTTTCAGCTGAGTTGCTCGACATTAGCGATGACAACCTTTGCTGGAATTCCAGAGGTCTGTTCCTCCTCAACTCTATTCTTGCTGCACATCGAAATCAGCTCATGCTCAATGTGTATAGGTCCGCAGATGACAGTACAATTGTGGAGAGGTAATTGTCTACCGCTCGGACGGTCCAATAAATACAGTTATGAAGAAGTGGTCTTGGTCGAGCGTGTGAATCTCACACTTCTGGCACTCAATGGAGCGATACCAACTCTTTGAGATTCAACGCCACAAAAACATAAGCGTCTATATTCACTGCCAAAAAGGAGCCCGTTCATCTTCTTTTTCTTCGTTCTTCAGAAGGTATCTTTCGAATACATCGTCAGCCTTCGGTTGTTAGGAGTGGAGATACACTCGAAAATATATTCTGGCCGGTTTATTGAATCCAAACTATGGCAGCTTCTAGAATTCTGGGTGTCCTAGAGACGAACGGTAGAAGAAGAACCAAATGCCATCTATCAGCGTGTGATTCCATGTAGGGGCATGCTTTAAAGGTGTATTGATGACCATTGAGACCAACTTAGAAAGCCTCAAGCACGTGTGTAGAGTAGCCAGTTTCTAGTTTTCTGTTTTTTTTTGTACCATTTTGGAGAGTCTGCATGGGACAATATTATGACATAATCCGTCAATCTCCACAATCGAATGTCCAGATAAAACATCATTATCTTGCCTTCGCCATAAGCATCCCTATGTCCTCTATGTGCAAACGATCCTTTGCTTGATCATTTATTATGCGAACCACGAAGGTCAGGAATAAAATTCCTGCGATTTTACCTTGGGTGTCTTCAAGTTAAGAGTAAATAGGCTTAATAAAGTAAGTGTGGCTTATCAATCAAGCAAGTCTTCATTACCACTTACCATTGATTGTAGTCATGCATTAAGTTATAAAAGTCATGTTGTTTTTATGATTGATAAAATCTATTAAAATACGTAATCAGTCATTAAAATACTTCAATACGTTATGTTGATTTTATCAAATCAAACGAATATTGTTATTTTTCTTGATAAAAAAGTTGATTACACGTTGGGATTTAAATTTTCGTCATTACCCTCTACACCTCATCATTTACGTCAATGGGCTATATCATTTTCCTCTACACAACATCATTTACTTCAACAGGGCTTTTCCTTTTTTCTGGATTTTCTCCTAAATTTGCTGTTTAAATCATAGTTGCAATATATAACGAGCTTTCTCTATAAAAAACTAATCTAATTCAGTTGTTATTCCTTAATTTCTTGGACAAAATAAAAAGTTACCTAAAAAACGTCATAAAAATGGCAAAAATGAAAATTCACCCTAACATAGG
The DNA here is from genome assembly GCA_951805285.1 of Thymelicus acteon. Lineage (NCBI taxonomy): Eukaryota > Metazoa > Arthropoda > Insecta > Lepidoptera > Hesperiidae > Thymelicus > Thymelicus acteon. Next base: position 8,019,573 of record OX638233.1, read on the forward strand.
CTATATCTATATTTTCAAAAAAATTAGGGATCCTTAATAAAACTCCAATAATGTACCCAAAGTGTAAATAAATAAGAAAACCGAAGCAAAGTGAGAACGGTTACTCATATAATATAATAATGTAGAAATAACGTACTGCATGGCTTAATAACGTAAATAGTGACATTTCAAGGTACAGTGTCAAGGTGCACCAACACGAGGATGTATAAATAATAAAATAGTAAACAATCATTTGCACCGTCACCGAGAATTCCCTCAAGGTGAAGTACACACTGAACATTTTTCACTTAACTTACGAGTAACAATCATCTTGTCAACATTTGAAAAATTACCATGACCGCCAACTTAAGTTGCGTCACCATTCTAAATGTGGTCATTAAGCTCACTCTCACTAAACAATTCGAGTCGTTCACGCGCTAGCTCTCCCGAATATCCAGGGCAATCTTATTTCAAATATGTCTCAGCTATATACGAGCTATAACTTATACCCGCCGACTATCAGCTTGCCAAATGGCTACGCGACCCAAATTGACGCCAAGCGAAAAAATAAAATAATTTTCCTGGACGTCACTCCCACGCGGACTCCTTATGTAAAAAGTCCTTCCCTTAACTCTGTTAGCCCGCTACGGGATAATTTGATTGCGCCAAAAATTTATAAGGATATTGTATATGAAAATATAAAACCAGTGTTTACTTTGCTTCGTATTATGGGAGTGCTTCCGCTAACGAGACCTTCCCCGGGCGTCAATCGATTCCAGTTTGCATCACCTTCTACGCTATACTCACTCTTTTTATTTTTATCCTTAATCAGCTATGTGATGTACCTTTCTCTTAACAAAGTTCAAATTTTACGCGCATCCGAAGGGAAATTCGAAGAAGCCGTCATCGAATATTTGTTTACGGTGTACTTATTCCCTATAATCGTAATACCAGTATTGTGGTACGAGACTCCTAAAATTGCTGGAGTTCTAAACGGTTGGGTTGATTTTGAGGTAAGAATATTGTACTTATTTTTCTACCAACCCGCGCAGGATGAGCCTTTCTGTTGTGAACGTCTCCCGAATGAAAGAAGTGAACGAGTGAACGAAGAATTTTGCTTCCTTATTCGTTATTATTATCGATTATAATGTACTCTTTGTATTATCCGAAGGACTGGCATATCTTGCCCACGTAGGTGGTCCCATTATAATGGGTAAGTAAGTCGGAGTTAAAGCAGGCTTGCTATTAAGATGTACTTTCAAGAATCTAATCACCATGTACTAGGAGACAATCAGGAGTATTTCGGCCTTAGTACTTAGCTAGCGTGGTAAACTATGGCTTATGCCCCTCACATTGTGAGAGGAGGGAGACCTCGAGAACAGCAGAAAGACAATTATGGGTTGTTGCTTTGCTTTGCTTTGCCGGAGTATTTCCAAATTGTTTGTGGAACAAACGACATACGAAGCTAAACATCTGTTGGAGAAGGAGCATAAGTTTCAGTACCTATTTAGTTAAATGCTATAAATGTGTCCGCGTAATTGCAACGATAAATTTCCATATGCATGGCGCCACGTTGCTATATTACTCCACTATATCTTAGATGATTGCTTGGTCGTACACTACTAAATCACAATGTAAATTGTATGCGTATTCCTGACAGGGCAATAATTAAAAATCAAGGAGGAAATGCTTCTTGATGATATAATCAGTACAAAAAGAGACATTTTTTTCATGTAATTGGCCTATAACTTTAACACGGTCACAGTAATAGTTAATAACTGCAATTGCAATGATTTATGCCTACTTAGATATGATGCTCGTTTGCTTAATTAATAAAAAATAGGTAGGTACTGTATTTTAATGCGGTTTAAATTAAACAGTCTTAAACAGATCCTGCAGTTTGGAGCCCAGCCAGAACTCCTTACATGGCGTTAAAACTAAACACTCACAAAACATTTTTACGCCGGTGGGTAAATATTACCAGGCCAGCAAAATATTAACCTACACCAAAACTTGTTTAATACTTCAGAGTTAAACGTACGTGCTATAGTTACAAATGAAGCTGATATCACGAGCGGTTTGGCAACTTCGAATAAGCAAACACCTATTTTGGACATCTACCAAGAATCGTAAAAGCCAAAAGATCTAGAACCCGTCCAAAATCAAATGATGCATTAGATAGATAGCTCTAAGATTAATAGCCTGTATTGTGTCCAAAATATGGGATAAGAACTTAAGGAACTAAGTTAGATTAGGGAAGTAAGGTACATAGGTAGAATTCGAATTAAATACTCAAATTATTTCTTGAATAGAGGATCCAATTAAAGTATAAGCTTGGTTTTTTAAAAACGTTTTTCTCGTGTTAACTTCTTTTTTCTCAAAATAAAACATCATTTCATTGCTGCTAAAATGAAATGTAAAGATTTTTCTCACATTTGCATAATGACTGTTACTTATATTTTGCGGAGCTATGACCATGTTTGGAGATCCTCAGATACAAGTTAGATATGTGTATAATGTTTCAGTCTTACTTTTCATATTTTAAAATCAATCTTAAGTGTTTCCTTTTGCATTACAGGTTGCCTACAAGAACTTATCCAAACGCGTCCTTCCTGTTAAGCTATACAAAAAGGCTCTTGCAATATCTGTCATTATTCCCATGCTGTCTACTACTTCGGTGATCATAACCCATGTCACCATGGTGCACTTCAAACTTGTCCAGCTCATACCATACATCTTCTTAGAGATACTTACGTATATTTTGGGTGGTTATTGGTATCTTTTGTGCGAAACACTCAGTATTTGCGCTAATATTTTAGCTGAAGATTTCCATCAGGTAAGAAAATAGAGGAACCTGACGAATGATTAGTTCAAGCTTCAATTTTACCCCGAGCGACATACAATAAACTTTCGACTGCGCCTTATTTATCATTATCAATTATTTAATATGTATTCCCTAATTTAAAAAATCTATACATATTTAATTTTCCATATTTTTACTTTTAAGGCTCTTCGCCATATAGGCCCTGCAGCGAAAGTCGGCGAATACCGAGCCTTATGGCTGCGTCTCAGCAAACTGGCCAGAGACACCGGCATCGCCAACTGCTACACCTTCACCTTCGTCAGTCTCTACTTGTTCCTGATCATAACATTATCTATCTATGGATTGCTCAGCCAGATCTCCGAAGGTTTTGGTATCAAGGACGTCGGTTTGGCACTGACTGCACTTTGCAGTATATTCTTGCTATTCTTCATTTGTGATGAAGCTCATTATGCATCTCACAATGTAAGATTTAAACTGCAATTTATGGATCAATTGATAACAGAAAAACGAAACCATATCGTAGTTTATTTATTTCGTTCACAGGTCCGAACGAATTTTCAAAAGAAACTTCTACTCGTGGAGTTGTCTTGGATGAACACTGACGCTCAAACAGAAGTGAACATGTTTCTTCGGGCCACTGAAATGAATCCATCGCAAATCAGTCTAGGAGGATTCTTTGACGTCAACAGAAATCTTTTCAAATCAGTATGTTGGAATTCCTATAAGTATTTCTTACTAGTGGATACCCAGAGTGTTCCTTTATTCCACTACGCTAAAAAAATCTAATGAGAATGACAGATTTACAAAATATTATTATCTTCAAATTATTGTGTGGGAAAAGTGGAAAATCGACTTGACAAAGTCGATTGTGCTTATTGCATTGTTTTAGTAGTCTCAAAACCACCTTCGGATTAGACTTTTCAAATGAAACCATTTTGAGTTATATCGGTTGGATGGTTTTAGAGTCTATAAAGGACATCCCTACAAACATTTTTTGTATTTTATATATAGTCCGGTCAAATTAGACAAAAAAATGATAGTGAAGGTGCATAAATTCCCAACAAGCTGAAAATCAGTAAGATTGTTCAAAACATAATTATAAATAAAAATTTTAAGTTCCCCATCATTCTATAAAAATGTATCAATATTTTTTCCTATGAGCCACCGTTTCTGATATATAAGGATTCAAAAAGTTGTAAGTTTTTATCGTCATAATATGCACACGTTTACCCTGCTACCTCATGGTAGTGTACTTAGCGTGTTTTTGAATTGTTATATCTCAGAAACGGTGGCTCGTAGGAAAAAGTATTGATACATTTTTATAGATAATTTTATGATCTACAATTTTTGTCTGGGGTACTTTATGATACAACTTACCGTTTTGCTGAAAATCACGAAAAACTCATTTTTTTTACCTTTGACCTGGAATTTTTTTTTTCCATACACGGGAATGATGGTGAACTTAAAATTTTTATTTATAATTATGTTTTGAACAATCTTACTGATTTTCAGCTTGTTGGGAATTTATGCACCTTCGAATGTCTAAATTGACCGGACTAATAACAGATAATTATATTCATGAATAGTGAAAAAAATTACAATCCTCAATCAATACAATAAAATACCAAATATTTATTTCCAAAAAAACTTTTCCACGTAACTTGCCGAGAAACGAACTGACGATCCACCTGATGACAAGTGGCCCCCATAGCCTAGGGACATCAGCAACACAAGGTTTTAATTCTTATTTGAAGCCTTACCTTTAGCCTTGCCGGCATGGAATTGGGTTCAGTATTCGAAGCCGCCCCAGAATGGCTACAAAATGTTAATTGGAATCCCTGCCTTCTATTTTATTAGTTCGTTTATTCTATTTTATTGCGACATTGACATTCTCTTCTTCATTGACTGTATAAATTTTCTCTGATACGTATCTATTTCAGTGTCTGTTTAATAGTAAAATTGTTTTTCAGCTTTTAGCTACAATGGTCACGTATCTGGTCGTTCTACTACAGTTTCAAATTAGTATTCCTGATGATAGTCAATCCATGGAGAATAATGATGAGAGGCCGCTCAATGAAACAGTTTCAACACTTTCAACTATAGAAGCTACTACTACAACTATAGCCACGACGATTTTAACCACGTTAGCTAAGAAAAAGAAAAAACTTTAAAACCCATGTGAAATGTGTGAAATAAACATTTTCGTACACCAATAATTTTAGCTTAGTACATTAATTACGGACATAAATTATTAAATAAATAAATAAATATACATATTATAATTACCTAAGTGTTATGTTGTTGTCCAAATGTATTTATTTTAGTTTAAGTACCTAAGTAGGTATGTAATCAAAATATTCAACTATAAATGGTTTTTTTTTTCTATTAATATCTGCCATAATTTCTGTATACCTATTTTTCTTTAAATTCAAGGATAAAGTCCCGTAAATACCATCATAACAAAGAAAATCACTGCACCCACCAATTTATGATAATCAAATATAGTGTGCCTTGGTCTCTTGGTTATTGACGAGTTATGTTTAAAATAGGTATGTATGTACAGCGGTAACCTAAATTAAAAATAGGTATGTATGTATAGCGGTCGGAGAATAGTAAGTCTCAGAATTAAGGAGGTAGGCATCGACACTACATACTTACTACATAATTGTATGTATGTAGGTAGAGCCACCGCAGGCGAGTATGCAATGGGTGCAAGGCACACGGGCGGCAGGCCGGGGGGCGGAAAATCGAGCGATCACGTAGAGAATGAAATCATTTTAGAGGGACGCCACGTTTGGTAAAGTAAATAAATAAACGCTTGCACACTCATCATACCCCCGCAATAGGGTAGGTCGTACGTCGTATACCCTATTTTGCGGTCGCGGGTGGCATGGACAACACAAATTAGACATCACTATAACACCCGTGAGTCCCATGACCCGAGTACAAATATTATTATTTATCTGTCACGAATATCTGCGACAGAAGAAGAAGAAGAAGTGCGTCAACAGAAGGGCTGCAAGAGGCGCGTCGACATTGGCGTGCTTTATTTCGAGTGGCGATATTATGTTGTTATTACTGTCAGGTAGTTGCGGTATAAGCGGTAGACGGTACTGCACGCGGGCGCCCCAACACCTAGGGGCGGGTCTATATTTTTGTACACAATTTCACCACATAGGTACTAGTTACATCATGTCGATAATTGGAAAAACTCTATATTAGTGTTCTGAAAATGTGTAAGGGGTCAACCAATGTAAAGCCCTACCAATTTAAAGCTCACACCAATATAAAGCCTTTACAAATATAAAGCCCAAAACAATATAAATCCCACACCAATATAAAGCCCACACCAATATAAAGCCCACACCAATATAAAGCCCACACCAATATAAAGCCCACAACAATACAAAGCCCTAACCAATACAAAGCCCTAACCAATATAATGCCCACACCAATATAAAGCCCTCGCTATTATATTATATATTATAAACCCCCAGGGTTGTAGCTTGAGTCGAATTTGAGGTAGGGCAGCATTGGTTACAGGTAGGGCAGAAGTAAAAAATCATAATTGATCTGCTCTAGGTCACAGAACAAAGAATAAAATTATGAAATGAATGTCCCAAATTGTGGTATGTTCGGAAAAGTTTAGATACTTATCGCTACAATTCTTCTTATCTCTAACTATGAACAAACAATTTAATTATAATAATTTATTTTAGTTTTTGGTATTTTTAAGGTAGGGCATTGTGATTTCAAGGTAGGACATTGCCCCACAATGCCCCCCCCCCCCCTAGCTACGGCCATGTAAACCCCCCACCAATATAAAGCCCACGCTAATATAAATTCCCCACCAATATGAGCCCACAGCAATATATAGCCCAAACTAATATAAAGCCCACATTAATATAAAGACTACATCGATATTAAGCCTACACCAATATAAAGCCCTAGCCAATGCAAAGCCCTGACCAATAATTAAGCCCACACCAATATAAATAGTTTTATTAACTTAATAATAATTATTGAAAGACAAACACAAAGCGGGGCAACTTCGTTCGTCCCTTAGGATAGTCCCTAGTATGCCGGCATGCGATCGGAGTTAGAGCCACCCCCAGGCCACACGGCCCCATTGGATAGGCTCAATGCATACAGTGCTACCAAGTTATCTGTGAAATGGCGAAAATTGGAACTACAGTGCGACCAACTTATCTGTGAACTGAGGGAGGGCGCTGTCGAACGCATTGGATTGGACCAATCACTGGGACGCAATTCAAGACGTAGTAAATGTCAATGTCATTCATTGACATTAACACAAAGAACTTAAGAATGGGACAGCATTAGTTCTAATTTTCGCCATTTCACAGATACAGTGCGCCCAACTTATCTGTGAAATGGCGAAAATTGGAACTATTCTGAAGTTCTTTGTGATAATGTCAATGAATGACATTGACATTTACTACGTCTCGAATTGCGTTCCAATGATTGGCCCAATGATGCCATAGATTTAGTACTTATAGATTCTCCCATACATTTGACAGAGCGAGATCGCCAGTTATAAAATCTACGTGAAAGACAGAGAAAAAAATGTTATTTGCTGTCCCCGTCAGCGTGGCTTCTTTTTTGGCACCCAGTCGGCGCCAAATATTATGATTGTGTTACGTCACTTAGCGTATTTTTAAGATTTTTGCGACTTTTGTGAAATTCAGTGCGTTTTGAGACAATTATTAGTTTTATAAAGTTTTGTTTTACTTTAAGTAATGGTTGGTTGCTGCATCTTGGGCTGCAAAAGCCGTAGTGAGAAAAAAATTGAAGGAATATCGTTCCACCAGTATGTATGAAGAAAACGTGTTTTATTTTATTTGTAATGCTGTGAGATTGCATATCTTAATGTTTTGAAATGAGACTAGATAGATTTACAATAAGAAAATAAGATTTTATGAGACGTTTCGTATATTACTTTTAAAATAACCTCAAAGAAAAGTAAATTCAGTATTGCCTTATAAAAGGAACATAAACTACCCAAGTTTCCCATTAAAAACATTTCCCATTTTAATACAAAATTGTATTGTGTGCTTTTGCGTGCGCTTCAAGATGAGGTTATACTGGTGGTTATATAAATACACATTACGCCGTGGTTTAATATATTTTTGCTTTTCAGTTTTCCCCACGATGAGAAAAGAAAATGGCTGGACGCAACTAGACGCCCAAATTGGATACCAAAGAAAAATTCTAGAATGTGTTCCATTCATTTTAACGATAATTCGTTTAAGGAAAAAATAGAGTTCTATTAAAAGAAAATGCAGTGCCAGAAAAATATATACCCTTTTCTTCTTCCAAGAAAAGAAGCAGAATCTTTCAAGTACAGAATGTTCAACCCGAGACCCTAAGTTTGGTGAGTAAATCTATAGTAAAATATGCTTTATTATGTTACAATACTAGTGAATGTCCTCGCTTTGCTTCGGTAAAACCCACACACCATAAATGTATGGATAATATTCTTTAAATTGACGTTACTTATTTTTAACCAATTAAAATAAAAAACACTAAATGTGTTTACAACAAAACATCAATGAAAATGGCATCTAAATCTGTTCAGCTATTCCTGAGATTAGCCAGAACAAACAAAGATATACAGACAAAAATTCTAAAACTAATTTTTATGGGATCTATTGTGTTAGTAAATATCCTTGTAAAAGTTTTTCACTGATCTTCCATGTACAGAAATCGATCAGTCACAGTTTTATTACATGTATTGGTTACTATAAAGTATATATACGATAATAACTGTATTCGATTCACGATTTATGGAAGTCTGCATACAATTAGTCAATTTAATCGATATATAAAGCAGGTCATCTCACTATTGATAATTGTCAAATATTGCATAATTATAAATTTGGCATTAAATATTATATCTATATAAATAAAAATGAATCGCCAAATGTGTTGCTACAAAACTCAGAATGGCTTTCGCTAATTCTTTTTTATTTTGTTCGTTATTGTCAGGAGGAGATTCTTATAGAAGAAAAAACTAAAAAAGTTGTGCGGAAAATTAGAAAATTTAAGGAAAATTAATGACCATATTCTAATGTAACCTGTAGCAGCATATCTTTTTTGTTTTATAACTGTCAGTCGAGGGAGTAATATTACTATTAAAGGATTATTAACCCGTCGGTTACCGAGAACGTTCCAGCACGTTCGAACTCAAAGGTACCGCGATCACGCGGATCCTAACGAGTTAATACTTAATGTGTTTACAAATTTATACTCTTTATTTTTACTACTCTTTTTTTTCAGACAGGTCCCAGTAATATCCAAATATCAGCAGAACCTAGTTCAAGTGCTTGGAGTCAACAACAGAAAGAAAACCTTGAGTTACAATTACAAAAAGTTGCAACCAGATCATCTATTCGACTTAAAAAAATACGGGCTTTGCGTGAATCTAAAAGAAGGCTGTTAAAGAAAACAGCATGTTTAGAAAACATTATACCAGAGTTGAAATCTAAATTACAATGCTGCCAGCATTCTGAGCACTATGCCTCATGAACGGATTTGGAAGACTCATTTCTTGAGACATTAGACAGACTCAATTAAGTTTTCTTTGGTGTAAGAATCTATTCTATAATAAAACTTAAAGGTAAATTTTCTGTACATTAAATATTTTTTTTAAATTTCGATTACTACGGGGGTACTACAATAACGTGTTAGAGCACAACAATGTATTTTTTAATTATTGTATCTTATGTTGATATTATTGTTGTTTTATTTGAAAATTATACTATTATCTAAAATCAAACGTCGTATTTATTTGGTCACACCGTGTTTTCACTCGGCGAGTTGTTCTCCGAATATGTAAACAGGACATAAAACAACTATTTTCGGAAAGAAAACTCCGTGACTGTTCTTGCCTGCACCTCCAAAGAAAATGGGAAATTTCATCAACCTGGTAACACCACAAAATCTATTGCATAACTATTTCATATATGTATAGTATACTAACGCTGTCTCATGTGAGGCCACGCCGAGGCTGAATCTATAAGTACTATATCTATGGCCCAATGCGTTCGACAGCGCCCTCCCTCAGTTCACAGATAAGTTGGTCGCACTGTAAGTTGGGCGCACTGTAATGCCGCGCCATTCGGAGGATGGAGTAGAAGGAGGGCCATCTCGTATAAGGGGAAAGTTGAAAAAGTGTCCGGCTGTTTACTGAAAATAGAGGTTCCAATAATGGCCATTTCGGAATGGCGCTAGTGTGTGAAAAATAAATATATGAACATGACTGTTGTAGACGGAGTGAAGTTTGCTGAGATATGCCACCCGTAATGAATGGCGCTAGTTTTTTGTGCTCTTTCATTTGACATTTACTACGTCTCGAATTGCGTCCAATGATTGGTCCAATGCGTCCGACAGTGCCCTCCTCCAATTCACAGATAAGTTGGAGGCAATGTAGATTTAGAACCAATAGATTCTCCCATACATTTGACGGAGCAAGATCGCCAGTTACAAAATCTACGTGAAAGACAGAGAAAAAAGAATACTTTTTGTCCCCGTCACCGTATTTACTATCGTCACAAGTGCAAACAATATGTGAATAATTGTGACAAACAATGAAGAGTGAGTTGGATATGGATAATTGGAGATTTAAAGTTTGAGTTTGTTTTTTAAGCAGAAATATGTAGTATGTTTAAGTAGGTTTAAATGAAAGTTTAAGTACGATGGTGGGTATTCTGGGCTGCTTGCTCGTCAAATTTTATTACATTTCTTTTAAAACAACCTCAAAGAAACTTAAATTCTCTGTCTCATGTGCGGCCACGCCGTGGCTGAATCTATTATATAGGTACTACCTGGTGTCTGTGTTCCGTGGGTACTACATCTATGGCTCAGTGGCTCAACTCTACTCAATAGACCGGACCGGTTTGCTTAATGCAAGTTTTACTTGACATAACGGACTCGCAAAGTAAATGCTAGGTTGGCTAGTATGGGACTGAAGCTTTTCTTTTTCTCGCATTTACTTTGCAAGCCCGTATGTCAAATAAAACTCACAGTAAGCACACGGACCTGATTAATTGTTGTCGTGTTGTTAACTTGTTACAGAATGTCACCCGGGCGCGCACCATCTTATGATCTTATGCATTCTGTTTGGCTGTATGGTTGGTGTATGCTACTCATTTCTGTCAGAATGAACTAAAAAAAAAATACAAGCACGTCATTGGTTACGCAGAGTGAATAGTTTAATTCAATTGGTCAAAATCAGGTGTTAGTTAGTTTTCTAGAAAAGAAAGAATAATCCGATTTCCGGACAAAAAAAGTAAACGTCAAGCTAACTTAGCTAGCATAGTGATTAAGTACTCTGTGTTAGCTAGCTGTATGTGATAAAAGTTCGTAAATTTTATTTAAATTTTATCGGAAGTAGCGTTATATCCAACTAATTTTCAGCATAACTTGTAAGAATAAACAAACAACAGTTCACAGATATTTATTTGGTTATAAATAATGGTAGATTACAGCAAGTGGAAGGATATTGAGGTTGGTACCGTATTTAGCTATAATTTGATGTCAACAATCCTATCTCGTTCGTAAAACTAAAAGTACCTATTTATTTGTCAACTGATAAATTATTGCTACAATTGAGCCAAAGGTGTAAAATTATCCTGTTTCTCTTAGATCTCTGATGATGAGGATGAGACCCACCCGAACATTGACACGGCGTCGTTGTTTCGGTGGCGGCACCAAGCTCGTATCGAGCGCATGGAAGACCGGCGCCGGCAGCAAGAAGAGCATGAACAACGCAAGAATGAAAACAAGGCCAAGTTAGCACAAACCCGGAAGAAGATAGCAGAAGAAGATCCCAACAGCCCCAACCTGGAGTCGCTCAAGAAGTCTCTTCTCGAACTCGAGAAAGAAGAGCAGGAGATTTTGAAGAAGGAAGCAGAATTAAAAAATAAGGAAAAATTAACTCCTTGGAATGTCGACACCATCAGCGAGCCTGGTTTTACCAAAACCGTTATCAATACCAAACCTACGAGGCCAAAAGATGAAAACCTGACTGAAGAAGAGAAGGAAGAGAAAATGAAAAAGTTCATCAAGGACAATGAAAAGCTGCTGAAAAAGTTTGGAATGCTGCGGAAGTATGATGACTCTAAGCAGTTTCTGCAACAGCATACACAACTGGTGTGTGAGGAGACTGCAAACTACCTGGTCATTTGGTGTATCAACTTGGAAATGGAGGAGGTAATATGTGAATGGTTAAATACTCTCATAACATGGCAATTTTATATGTAGACCAACTATCAACACTGTTATAATCTGTTTTGAGTTGTGTTTCATCTTGCATACTTTACAAGCTTTAATTTTCTGATTGTAAACATAGAAGTACAACAATTTTTACTATTACGTAAATGTCTTCTCTGTCTTTAGGCAATATCTAATAAAATTAGTATTAGTGCTGTTTGAATTGAAATTAGATGTATCCATTATAGGCGATGGAAGTAAAAGGCAGAAAAATTTCACTACAGCACGACCGAATGCCTTGACGTTTTCGTGTCGAGATCGGCTGTCAAGCTATTGAATTTAAATATATTTAAGACATCAACTGCCAGTAGTTGCTGTGACAAAAGAGGTCCCTCGGACGCACTACCTTATTCAGTTTCATAATTATATATAGCATGAGTAACCACCCTCGCTTTGCTTCAGTTTTCTTTTCTTTTACACCTTTGGTTACATTATTGGGGTTTTATTAAGGATCCCAATTTTTTTTAAAATATAATATAGCCTATGTTACTCGGGGATAGTGTAGCTTCCCGGCAGTGAAAGAATTTTTCAAATCGGTTCAGTAGTTTCGGAGCCTATTCAGTGCAAACAAACAATCAAATCTTTCCTTATAATATTAGTATAGATAAATACAACATGCAGTAACTTTATTTTTATTTTACACAATATTAAAGTGTGCCTACATCCATGTTTTAAATTTTACAGAAACATGACCTAATGGCCCATGTAGCCCATCAGACAATTTGTATGCAGTACATTTTGGAACTTTCCAAGCAGTTAGACGTGGATCCAAGAGCTTGCGTTGGATCATTCTTTGCAAGGTATGTTCACCATAAAATCAGAACATATGAATCTATCAATAATTATTCTTAACTGATTTCCTTGCCATCTTGTACAGCACAATAGTTTGCAAAATCACTCTTACAATTAGCTATACTGTATCTGTTTTGTCAATTTATTTATTTATTTTGTTACAATATCCCTATTATGGAATTTAATAGTATAACTCAGCTTCAAAAGCCAAAATCCGATGTTCAGATTAATAATAATTCTGATTTACATAAAATAAATTGTTTCCATGAGATCAAAAAATTGCCTGTGGTTATTAGAAAACTAATTATCTGTTTAATCACTAATCACTTGTTTTTGTTGAGTTTGATAGCCAGTTTTCTTTCTCTTTTTTCTCTTTTCTTTCTTGCTGGGCAATGAACTGGTGATGCCTATGGTGTTAATGATGTACAAGAGCAACCATGATCACTTACCGTAGGTGGCTCATATTGTGCTCCTTTCACACATTGTCACATACAAAAAATACAGATTTTAAAAACTAAAACATAACACTACCTACAACTATATTATAATCTATGGTTATAGAATTCAAGTAGCTGAAAAAACCTACAAGGACGCATTTGATGATGAACTGGAACAGTTCAAGGCCAGGATTAAGAAGCGTGCTGCGGAGAAAATCCAGGATGCTATCAGGGAGCAGGAGGAAGAGGAGAGGAAAGCGCGACTCGGTCCTGGAGGATTGGATCCTGTTGAGGTGTATGAAGAATTGCCTGACGTGAGTTGACCACATTTAACTATGTAATCACTAATCATGCTATATCAAGTTTATGAATTAAACTGTTCTCTAACTGTTGGTATGTTAATATGGTTTTGTATATAGGTAGAATGGAATCACAGAGCAATCACGCCCAGACACAGCCAACAATGTTCGTCTCGAATATCTTTGCGGCCTGTATTGCATTCTGCACTAACATGAACTGTCCCTTGGCATAGTTCTACGATAGAACTAACGAGTAGAACTAGTGGGAATAAACCACACTTGACTGTTTAAAGTAGACTGCCCTTTGGTGCACTCATGAGTAGTTATGTGTGAATAATTTCTAAAGTGACCAGTAAAGTTAGTTACAAACTAATATCCTTTGGCTTGTCCCCACTTAAATGCGGCTGGCGTGATATTACGTCTAACCTAAATCCGTTTACCACACGGTGGGCGTATTATTCCGGTGAAAATAAATCGTCACCACAAACGGGCAGGTCAACGAGAAGAACCGCTCTCCTGTGCGGCGGTTATAAAACACAAACCCCTGTGTGAAACGGTGGAAAAAGTACTTACTTATTATATATATATGTGATGCACTAGAAGTGTTGCAATTAAAATCACAGTTCTTTTAATTAAAATAAGTATAGTCTTTATATTATAATACAAATCTTAAATATGTAATTACCACACAAAATCAACAAAGTAAAAGTATTATTGTGCAAAAGTTTCTATAAATTCAGATTTCATAAATCCAAAATAGGCAACTACTGTCTTTCTATAACTATAAAAAGCAACTACACTTGCGAGCTTTAAACTGGAATCACCTAAACTGAGATTGTTTAAAACAATTTTAACAATTTTCATGCTATAAAATTATAGAATGTGGTATATCATTTGAAAGGTAATTTTATTGGCTCTCGAATCCTAGTAAAGAAAATAACTTTATTTTGTATTTCCTACTTAAATTTTAGGAATTAGTGCAACAGGTCGAAACTGTGGACATCTAAACGAATAGAATAAAATGAAAAGATATTAAAATTTTATTTCCAATTTTATTTTCTTCACTCTCAATATTTTGTATTACCCTCCTGGCTCTAATGACTGCACGTAATCGGTTTGTCATCAACCGAATGAGTTTCCTGATGGAATCTTGTGAGATTTCCTGCCACTCTTCAACTAAAGCAGTTTTTAGGTCATCAATCGACGCTGGAGCCTAGCTTCCTTTTCAACTCATCCTACAAATGTTCAATTGGATTCAAGTCAGGGCTACAGGTTGGCCAGTCTACTGTTACCCACACTAGACCCCGACTGCTTCCAGGTATTGTTTTGTCTCTGCAGCGGTGTGGCAGCGGGCATTATCTTGCATTAACAGCATATCCTGGCCAATAAAACCGGCGTAGGGAAGCACATGGTCTAGTAGAATGTTGTTGATATATCTTTCTGTGGTTAGCCCCCCTCCCCGACCTCCACCGGGTACGAATATCAGCTCCGTTTTTGTTTCGATAGAAATCCTTGCCCACATCATACAGGACCCACCCCCGTATGCCACGGTTTCCGCAAAACAGCATTGTGCAAATCGTTCCCCTGGTCTCCTGTAAACTCTTCCTCGACGGTCGCTACCATGCAGACACATTCTGGTTTCGTCCGAGAACAAGACTCGGCTCCATTGCTCTATACCCCAATCTAAGTGATCGTGGGAAAATTGAAGCTGGGCTTGTCGGTGGGCTGCAGTTAATTTGGGTCCCATGGCTGGCCTTTTTGGGGTCAAGTTTGTTTCTTTTAGTCTTCGTCTCACTGTCCACTCGCTGACAGCCCTCCCTCGAACTTCTCTGAGCCGCTGCTGGATGTCAACGCCAGTCAGGTGTCGATTCCGGAGCGAAGTGGAGACAATAAAACGGTCAACTCTCACAGAAGTGTATCGCTGACAACCAGAACCTGGTCTTCGCACTAAGTTTCCAGTCTCCCTGAACCTCTAGTATACTTTTGAGACACAGGACTGACTCAGATGAAGCTGACGAGCGATAGTAAGCTGAGACAACCCTTGTTGGATTCGAACGACGATTTGAGCGGCTTTTGCAGGTGTGGTTTCAATTTTTTTTACTTTCTGTGTTCCCAGCGGCGTGAATTATTGGACTGATGACAATTTTTTCACACACGGCCCTTTTTGTAGGGTTTCAGTATGTACTTCCAAACCATATTTTGTTTTATTTTAAAAATTAATGAGTTTTGTTTTTACGTTCCATGACTTATGCTGAATAAGATTTGATTATGATATCAAAAGAGGATGAAAGCCAATAAAATTACCTTTAAAATGATATACCACATTCTATAATTTTATTGCATGAAAATTGTTTTGAACCATCCCCGTTTAGGTGATTTAAAGCTCTCAAGTGTACATACATAAGTTTAAGGCGCGGTGTGATCTCAATATTCACAAAACTGGGTTTCTTTGGTGCTTGAGTACGAGGAAACCCAATGAAAATATCGCACGCAAAAAATACAGAGCATAGAAAAATCTAAAGAAAAATGTTAACCGAATAGAATATTAAATAGTTGTTTGATATTCCCAATAAAAAATCGTAATTTACTATACAAAAATAAACTTAATCGTCGAAGTTCTCTGTATTTTCAGCGGTAACAACATATTTTTTTTTGAGAATATAATACGTATATGGTTTTATTAAAACTTAAACCGGACAGATATTGAATTTAATGTGTATATTTTGAATAACCTAAGGAAAACCGTCAAATTAAATGTTTATTCGCAATCTAGTTACATTATTAGCAAAAATATGCTCTGCAATTTTGAACCCTATTCAGCGTCACGTAAATGTAACATTAGATTAGCGCAGATATGCGGCCGTGTGAGTGAAATCAACGTTTTTAAATCGTAGTCATACCGCGCCTTAAATTAATAACAAAATCTCAAAATGTTTGTAGAAACTTATTGTTTTTATGAATTATGTTCGAAAAGTTTAAAGACAATTTTTCATTAATATAAAAGTACCTACTACTAATTTTAGAAAACATAAATAGGGATTATACCTACTTGTGTAAAAGTGATAGGAAATTTCTATGGCAACACCAATGTGGTCTATATAATTTCGAAAACGTAATAATACGCCAACCGTGTCTGGTGATAGAATTTGATTAACGTAATAATACGCTCTCCGCACAGAG
The DNA here is from genome assembly GCA_951805285.1 of Thymelicus acteon. Lineage (NCBI taxonomy): Eukaryota > Metazoa > Arthropoda > Insecta > Lepidoptera > Hesperiidae > Thymelicus > Thymelicus acteon. The sequence continues at coordinate 8,036,375 of OX638233.1, forward strand.
AGAGCATATTCGTTGGGACGTAATATCTCGCCCATCGTTGTAGAGAAGCGATCTTGTAAAAAGTCGTCCGCACAGAAACGGCGACATTGAAAATATGATCCCGCATGGAAAGGGTTAAACCCGTTTAGAACGGATTTACCATGATGATTGATTAATGTTATTTTTTGCTGATTACAGGAGTTGAAGAAATGCTTTGACGCCCAAGATGTTCCAATGCTCCAAGCGACAATAGCAAAGATGCCTGAATCCGAAGCTGTGTATTACATGAAGAGGTGTGTGGATGCTGGCCTGTGGGTTCCTGGTAAAAATGATGAGGAACCGACCATGAAAGAGAATGTTGACGGACCCAACGAAGCTGCCAAACCTGCCACTTCCACCACCGAAGATTTAGACTGAAATTTGGTTTGATTGCTTCTAACTATTTAACATAGTTTGTAAATAACACCCTTCAGCAATGTCCTAAACACCAAGCAATATTGCAGTGCGTTTCATATACCTGAAAGTCAGTGCCTCCAATTATTTAGATTTAGATAGAACATATAGCTCGTAGTTAAAAGTTACGAATCCTAAAATGTGGCTAACCTAACAATAAACCACGCTTAATATTCCACAAGGATAACTGCCTTATAAAAGCATCATAATACAGTAAGATTTAATCATTTTATTTCAGGGGTCTAATAACAAAGGCGGCAAAGTCCGGTTAAGGTAATTTTACGTCATTTACAAAAAACTAATGACATTTAAAGGATACTACATATTTACTGTTGCAATGTATTTCCATAAGTACAATTTTGATATTGTTTATTACACGCTTTATATGTATTAGCTTCACCTGTATGTTTGTTTGTAACTTGTAACCGACTCCTTTGGACTTGATTTTAATCCACTTCAAACGGTCAGATTTCTTTCAAACTTCGTAGACTTATCGAGGACGTATGACAATTCAATATTTAAAGAAAAAAAAACCTAAATTTTATTTCAAAAAATCAAACTACAAAATGAAGAAATAAATAATAGTTTAAAAAAAAACTAAAAAACACGCTTTTATACAAAATACAATTAAAAAATACAAAAAAAAATTGGATTAAGAATCGTGAATTAAAAGCGTGGGGTGCTTTTTAAGATATTATCCCTTCTACTCATTGACACCATGCACCTAGAACTTAGTCCTATTTGTTAGGAAATAATGTAAATAGTTACCTGTCAGGGCTGTCGAAACAATTCATAAAATGAATTTGAAATCTTTTTTTTACATAGGTGAATCAATTGAGTGATCAATTAATGAAATTTTAAACCATCAAAACAGAGTTCTCCATGCGAGACTCACAATAATTATTTTCTTCATTTTCCTTTGTCTTATTTTACTTCCAGTTTTCGGGATACGCAGTTCTTTTCCTTGCTTTATTTTTAGGCACAACCTTAGGCCGGCACTCCATCTTTACTGTGTTACTTTTTTAAATTAATATTTGAGAGTTTAAACACTTGTAATTAAAGGTAATTCAGGATTGTAGCTAGTGTCGAATTTGAGGTAGGGCAGCACTGGTTACAGGTAGGGCGAAAGTTGATCTGTTCCGAAGCACGGGATCCTAAATCAATCACCATGTATATCACTGACCTCTACAATTTTTTTTTTATCTCAAACTATGAACAAACATTTTATCTTAGTTTTTGGTATTTTTAAGGTAGGGCATTGTGATTTCAAGGTAGGGCATTGCCCCCCAATGCCCCCCCCCCCTAGCTACGGCCATGAGGTAATTAAAAGTCAGAAGCAGCCATTGAATCTGGTAGTCTCTGATTGGTCGAAAAGGACCAGTTTTGTTATGAGTGCTAAGGACTTTCCCGGATTTGTTAAAATATTTCAATATAGTCCAGTAAAGAAGGTGTTGCTACAATCATAAAAATTAAAATAAATATAATACATAACATTATATGGGACTTTGCCGCCTTTGTTATTAGACCCCTGATTTGATAGTATTGAATGCTAGTTGATAATTTTGTCATTTCCTGAATTAGGTAAACGAGAGTTACAAAACTTTAATATCTGTGTATATAATTTATAACATTACAATAAACGAAATTTAAAAAATAATATTGTTTTATTGTGAGACATTTTCACCACCAGTGTAACATTGAGAACCCTCAAGGAAATAGTTTCCTCATAATGTTTCAACCAAAACTAATCACTTGGATCACTTACAGTAAATGACTTTAAAAAGAATAAAAAGGAACTCCTTTGATGGGTATTAGTAGACTCATATTTTTAACTGCACTCGCAGGTAAACTTTTTAGCAACCCTAAGGTCATATTCATATCAAAGGTCCGTATTTCCTGATCCGTTATAGGCAAATGATTTTTATAGAATGTGTACGTATTTTTTACGGTTCAGAAGAAAAATCTAAACTATCACGGCTATGTTGGCATAAGTAACTAATGAGTAATAGTCGATAAACTTACTACTTCGGAACCCTACATTGCGCGTGGCCTGATACGCACTTGCCCGGTTTTTGTTAGTAGCAACTGTAACAAATACCAAAAATAAAAATCTGTGATGTCGACATCCTCAAAAGAGCGTATAAGCTATTCTGTACGTACCATGCTGGACTTCATCTACACTTAGCATCAGATATGATTGCAGTCAAGTATTAAAAACAAAATTAAAAAAAAATGATGCTTGTACTAAAGAATATACACCATTGCAGCATTGAGGAGTTTTGTCTGAAGCCAACCCTGGGAATTAATTAGTATGAGCTAGAATGTAATGTCTATGTTAAATATATAGTACCTGATAATACACTTATAATAGGGTTGTTATGATATGGCTAGACTGATTGTGCCTAGTTTAGGACTTAGTAAAACTGGTGGCTCGTTCATAGGTAGATGTGAAAATCTATAATAAAATCCTTTTAGAATTAACAGAAATGCCGTACTGTAAATTTAAAACTCATGTAAAAGGTATTCTCATGAAGAAAGCATAATACAAAGTTAATGAGTATTTTAATGACAAGACTGCTTGGACATGGTTTTTTTTATATTAAATATTGCCATAAGTATTATTATTAAGTCCTGTCTGTAACTGTGAGTAGGAAAAAATGACCTCGGTAGTTTCTTGCCGCTTCTTCTCCCGGGTCCACTCACGGTCCAAATCCCTTTGTTGAAGCGATGGCGTGGAGTGACTTTCAAAGTGTTTGTAACAAAACTACTTCGAATAAAACTTATTTCATTTCATTTCATAACATGATCTGTCATGTTATCATAAAAAAATATTGTCATCGGAACTAAAGCAAAATGTTAATCTCTGTAGGATGAGAGGCAGTAAGTGTTCGGGCTGGGGGCTTGAGTGAGAGACAGTTCTTTCATTTTCTTTTCCTTTCTTGGCCGGCAACGCATCAGTGATGCCTTTGGTTTTGCTGCTGTCCATGGGCGATGATACCTAGATCCCATTTGCCGGTTCCTTCCTTAAAAAAGTCACTAGTAGAATCCAACTCAGATGGGCTGCGTTCGGGAAACTACTCAATGCCTGAAGTCGAAGGTGTTCGAGCAATGTGTTTTGCCAGTGATGACACACGTATCAGAACCGGTCAAATTGGCGCCGGTTAAAGGACTATGTCCAGCAATAAGTCCACTGCTGGGCTGGTGGATGAATTTAGTTTGCAAGATTTGGCCCATCCTTAAAAGCAGTTATATAAAATGTTTTCGGAACCCTTCAGCCAGGTGAAGCACGGCTGCAGACCTCGAAGTTTCTTAAGTGCCAGCACACATTTTTATGAGACGAAAACAAATATATTTTATACGTTAATTATACGAAGATTAAGTTGAAATTTCAATGAAGCTCACCGTACCTACAAAAACAGCGTAATAGATGTGCCTAGGCATGCATTTAATTCAAGGTTTTCAGATTTCAAACTTATCGTCACAGAATCAAGGTTTCTTCTTGCGAGTATAAAAAGGCATGCAGTGTCGTCATTCGGGGCTGGCCTCAATCCCGCGGCGCAGGCCGCATGTAAAGGGAAAAATAGTCTATTTTATTATCTATGGTGGACGTGTGTATTCATCTTTAATTGCAGCCGCAAACCGCGATATCTTATCAAACCGGTAATTGTCATAGACAAAAAAAAAAAACTTGCGCCATCTGTCTGCATTCTCCTTTATGAGCTTCTCATGCAATGATTTTATCCCCCTGGGTAAAAAACCTAGATGGAGCACTGCTCCGGATCCAAAAAGAGGTAGATATTTAGAGGTAGATTAAATTCAGTCCGACCAAACACCGCGATTTTGATTGTCGACTGCATTCTGTGAAAGGTAATAAATACCGCATCGTAGGGGTAACCAAAATAAAAGTGCGTTAGGTAACTTGTACTTTTTATATAACAAAACTACAATAGGTGTGAGAGAGGGCGCGGGCCGCTACGTGAGCACGTGCGGCGGCAGCTGCGGTCGGCCCTCCAGTTTGCTGTAGTCTAAGTGAAATTCTTTCGCCACCTGCAACAATGTGATAAAATAACTAGATCTACATCTAATTTAGGTTCATTGGAGTAAAAATGCCCTGTTACGGTCCATTCATTGATACGTAAGGGTCCGAAGGGAGACAGGGGAATTCTCAAAATTTTGACATCCCTATCTCAAGAGAGGGGGGGATCTTATGTAAGAAGTGGAGGGAGAACCCGTGAAATCTTATGCGCTCTTACATGGAGGTAGGGGGGATTAAAACTATCCAAAATTGTCCTTACGTTGCAAAATAGCCTGTTAAAATTTACTTAATTAAAGGCAGATTCTACGACCCCTCTCCGATTGCCCATACTTATCTTTAAATGGGAATACAAAGAATCTAAGGGTATAGGTTAGGTTAGGTACATACTTTGCGCCAGTTGTGCGCATCAAAGAAGTAGTAGGTGCCGCGCTCGTACGTCGACGTCTTCTCGACCATCGGCATGCCGGGCGCTTGCGAGATCCACACCTTCTCCTCCATGTGATACCGCCATTCACGATTATATCTGCAGCCAAAATACAAATCTTATTAACAATATCACACTCACACTGGCACTTTAATCAAGCTCTTAATGCAAGAAATACAGGTGACCCGCTCCTTCTTGTCCTAGAACACGCTACTGTTAACACTCACAGAAAGTCTCAACTAATCCATCTCATGGAGCCAGTAATAATACGGGTAGCTCAATGGCTTCAAAAGGAAGGATATGCCCGTCGGAACATTTCACACAAATGTTTTCCATACAAGCATAATGTAGCGCCATATCTCTCTCTCTCTCTCTCTCTTTCTCTTACGAACCAAACGAGGGCAGCGTTGCCGCGTTCAATAATACGTACTGAATCATTAGTCCGTGGACCAATTTATGGGTCACGTTCGGACGTTTGGAGGTAGTATTAATAATAATAAAGTATAGTTTGAATTAAAACAACAAAGTGGGGATATGTCAAGCGTTGCAGGGTACACAAACAAACAGCAACAAATAATAAAATTACAGAGTAATGTCATAGATAGCACAGAGTAATACTCACAACTCCGCCGCCGCTGCTATCTGCAGCACGTCACCCACAAAGCAGTAAAATAAATAGAACAATAGATCTTCCTTATATCGACTCAACCTTAGAGGTGCCAACTTTTCTCTAATTGAGCCGTTTATCAAATATTCGGGGGGCACGTGATAGTCCATGTCTTGTGGCCTGAAAATGTTGGGATATGTTAAAATGGATAAAATAAAAATATTAAACCAAATAAAAACATTATGCCACAGGATACATTTTTATACTGGAGGTAACTGTTACTGGTTTCAACATTAACACAACCTATTCACAATACGAAGTACAGACAGAAGTACACAATTTCAAAACCACAGAATATAAATTTGGGTGGATTACCAAAACCTTTACATTTCCTAAATGCCACAACTTTCTTATTTTTTTCTTTAATAAGAACCTGACAATAACAAACAACAAAAAAAGAATTAGCGAATCCGTTCAGCCGTTCACCTGTGATGCCGTGACCAAGGGAAATATGGATAAATTTTTATATAACTCTAGATTTTTCCCTAAAATAAGTACCATATTCATGCATTATATTATGAAGGAATAGTGCTAGAACCGAGACACGAAACATATTGTGTTTAGAAGAATTCTTTAAAGAATGTAGATAACTGTGAGTCATAACAGCTGCACACTAAATTAATATAATTAGATGTAATTAATATTATGTGCAAACATTTAGTACTAAACACAACATGTCTTCTATACATTTCCCAAGAAATACAAAATTGGACTTTGCAATTATTTGAAAATCACAAAATTATATTTTAACAAGCATCTGAAGCATAACACAAAAAGCCTTGGATTTAAGTAAACCAACAAGAAGGCCAATAAGACGTGAAACAAGACATTTTATTCAATGTGTAACATATTATACTTAATTTCAAACACAGTTTTACTCTAAAAATTATGATTATTATATGATTTGCTAACTGCTAACTCACAAAATAGGACTACCTATTTATGGGTGAGATGGGCGTACACAAATGAGATATCACAAACAAACAACCAAGATTCATATTCTGCATTTAAAATATCTTCTCTGGCCGGAGCCAAACTCCTAACACAGGAGTTTCTCACAACCTTATTACAAATAAGGCTACTGAAAAAAACATTACATAGAAAGTTATTCTGCTGTTTCACATCTCATCAGCCAACAACACTACACAAGGAGAGCAGGCCTACCTGCAAGGTGTGTCCGCCCATGGTCCAGCGAAGGTTAAGTAAAGGTTGTCAGGCGAGTTGAGGTTCAGTCCGAGTGCCGTTAGGTCCTGTCCTAGTGCTAGTGACACCAAACTGGGGTCCGATTCCGCTGCTCGAATAAACGTTAATAATCCAACGATACCAAACTGGTTGGGTATCATCGTTTCCGGTATATTCGTTACTTTGCCTGCAATAATTAAAAATTAATTAGTGTGTGTACAACATTCAAACAAAATTTCAATCAATTCTTACAAATTGTGTACACAAGAAGCGGAATATGTTCTACAGTTTTACAATGTTCATGCATGCCACGCGGGTTAACTACATCTTTATAATCATTTTCCAACAATTGTAAGTACACACCGTAGTATTCCGTGTGATCATCTCCTTGACTGACAACTTTAGGAACAAAAAAATCATGTCAGAATGTTAATAGTATCTTTTTACTATTTCTGTAGTAAAAAGATATTAACACATAACTTTGTATTCTGAAGGTATACTACTTTTTAAACTTTATCTTCATTATACATTTTTTTGTTTACAAATTATTATCACAAATTAATTTAAAATAATAAGATTTTTTTTCTAGTACTGCATGCTGTTTATTTATCTTATTATAATATCAAGAGAGACCTTAAAATATTTCTAGCATATAATTTTATAATCAATTTATGATTATTATGCCTCCAGCATACAAAATTGCATTCCTACATCACACATACATAGCTCAATACAATGAACCTAACAGACAAAAATAATGCTTGTATTTTATTTCAGACTAACTATTCGATAGGCCAAAGAGAAGTGACATAAATACAGGAAAAATAATTAGTTTTTATGATTAGATATAGCATTATAGCATTAATACCAGGATATTTAATGAGGGTGGAATATTGTCTTGCATTGTTTCCCTTTGGCCTCTTATCATTATAAGTCCATCTGATCAAAACTGAGCTTATTATAATATATCAACCACTCAGTTCCATATTTTGATTGATTTATACAACACTATAATTTATTTACAGTTATTGACTTCAGCTAATTATAAATCTAATATTATGTAAGCACTGTGAGGGTTGAAAAATGCTATAAGAATTAACTTTGTATTTTTAATTACTTTTTAAGATTTCTATTTGAAAGTCTAAATGAAAAATGAAATGAAAAACTATATGAATTGATGTTCACGTCATTGTTTATATGGAAGTAGCTTAGTAGCATGTAGTTCAACCTATACAGCGTGTTTCAGATTAATATGTTAATCAAGAAAGTAATGTGTTCAAAATCGGCAGCTGAATCGATTCCACGTATTTTTAATGTAGGTAATTTTTTTTCCCTAAAAGAAATTAAAATTAAGTAAATGATGTCACCCAATTCTTTAAACAGTCGAAACAAACAAAAATGAAACTTAAGTCAATGCAATAGGGTCCTTTCAAGCATTATTATACTGTGCCACAGCCACAAACCCACACTACCAAATGTACGAGGTGTACGACGTAAACGACACACTACAAACGCAACAGATCAAAAAAATATTATAAAGACAGTTCGAACTCTTCCTTACGTTCTCTCTCTTCCGCATATTTAAAAACAGTCGGGAGAAAGCGAGACGTAACGAATATGTCACTCACGGCCAGCCGCGCCGCTGCGTCGGCGACTTTTATGATCTAGGATAATAAAAATTAAATCGCACCTTAGGAATAAAAAGATGTAACTCAAAAATAACAACTTTTGGGAATCAGCTGTTGAAGTTTTGGACTTTTTCCGAATTGTGTTTGATTCAAGATTGAAAAATAATTACTATGCTTTCCATTATTTTAACTGTTAATATTGTATGTTCAAGGTAGTGATTTCAAAATAGTTGAAAATAGTGTCCTAATATCTATTATACTTTAAAAAAATTGATGCAAAAAAAGTTCGTATTTAAATACTTAAACTCCAGTTACTAAAACACACTTTTAAAAGAAAACTGATGTATTGGGAGATACTTTTTATTTTGTAGTACATTTTTTTAAACAAAAAAGAATTAATTCCTATCATTATTAAATTCGTTTTCTGTGAAATCGAAGTATCACAGCAATCATGCTTTTTATTTTTAAATAATGTAATGTTTGGACCTTACCTTTTACTACAAAACAGAATAATCTTGTGTTACACCTAACTTCAGCACTTCTACCTTTCATCTCTGTTGGTGCATCGCTAAATCATGCCACTTAATTAGTTAGACTTGGCCGTTCCTCTTGATTGAAAAGGGAATAGCGATCGCGTATCTCGCTAATTTTTATCGTAACGCGTCTGTCAAATTATACATAATCTTTACTCGTTTTAAACACGTTTTATTACAAAATTTCCAAATTCACAAATTTTGAGTTACATCTTTTTTCTTATTAAGCGTGCGAAATGGTAACGCGTGGTGTTCGCACACTTCCATACGTGCTTAGGCGCTTACTCTATTTTGCATATTCGAAAACAATAATTGGAGAGTGCGAGACATAAACGAAGGTGTTTCCCCGGCCTTGTCGCTCAATTCCCACACACCGGTCAGCTTTTATGATCTAAGTAAACAAACTTTGAAATTAAATTTAAATCAGTCAGTTCAGTTTATACGTTACGCCGCACCGCCGCGTACCTACCTATTAGTGTTTTTAGTTATCGACTTATCGTAACTGTTCGTACAATGGCTTTTCGGTATACTAACGTTGATTATACTGAAATGGTGAGAACTTTGGCACAGTGTGGTGACAATGTGGCATTAGCGTGCAGAACTTATAATGCTAGGTTTGGTACCAGTGTAGACCGTAGGAATATGCTAGCCGCTCAACGGCTCCGAGACCACGGAACATTTCGACCGAACACTGCGATCGACAGAGGAAACAATGTGCGCATACCTACTCGTCTTCAAAGCGAAATACTGGAATATTTCGATGCGAATCCCCATACCAGTACTCGTGAAGCCACATTTTAACGTCAGTCATATGTACCTACGTGTGGCGAACGCTTCATGGTGACGGCAGGCACCCATTCCACTTGAGACGCTGTCAAGAATTGATTCCACATGATTATGAATCACGGTTGGAGTTCAGCCGGTGGTTACTCGACAATTGGCAGCGAAACATTAATTTGGACGGATGAAAGTGTAGGTACTTTTCACGAGTGGGAATGTTCAATCAACATAATACGCATTTGTGGAGACACGGAAATCCTCACGCATGTAGAGTGGATTCTTTCCAGCACCGGTTCTCCGTTAACGTCTGGGCGGGCTTTATCAGTGAGGAGAGAAGAAACCAATTATCAGACTTGTAAGTAATACCTACATTAACTAAATTTAATTGGTTGTTTAATGTTTGTAAATATTTTTATGATTCACAGCTTTTAAACACGCCGTCTTTGTTTACTTTGTTCTATTATACCTCTAAACGATAAATAATTCAATACTATTATAACTTTAATGCCAAAACGATTAACGCTGTATTTAATCAAAATGAATCAAAGTCGACAGTTCAAAACCTGTAAAGTGTGATGGAAAGAGGGAATCATAATTTGTCTCATAAAACATAATTTATCTCAGTACGATTACCTAATAATTTAGACAATTCGTTTTCGTCCATCAGCTGTTTCTGGCTTATGGAATCCACACTGTGACGTTGGTCTCTTTCTCATGTGTGCGTGAGTCTGTATGCATGCGTAGAATGTTATGAACCTTATTTTCCCTCTACGAGAAAGTAACTAATTTATTAAATAAACAATTACTAAGGTAATAAAAAATATTTCAGTGTATGTATTATGATTAAAACAAAATAAAATAAATTCTAATTGGGGTGTTTAAGGGTGTACGTCATTTATGCATTTAATGTAGTGAAAGGTGACACTTATTACTGACATTGTTAAATAATTTTGTTCTTTAATTTGAGGTTTATTAATCAATGAGTTCAAAATTGTTCACAGTCTACAGTACAAAGCCTGAAAAATGTGATGGAAAGAGAGAATCATAATTTGTTCACTATTTAACCTTCGTACCATTACCTACTACATATTTTATGTAATGATCGCTCGATCGCTAATCAGCTGTTTTCGTCGGACCGTCGGGGTATACCGCACACACGCGCACACCGACCTTGTATACGTAGCGCTCGTTCGCTCTCATGTGTGCGTGCGCCGCTGGGTAGAATGTTCACACTTTTCGTTCGAAATGAGTATAACTCATTTCTTAAATAAAAAATTATTAAGCTATAAAACACAATTATAAATACGTGGAATCGATTCAGTTGACGATTTTGAACAATTTACTTTCTCAAAGTGAGTAAATTATATTACATGTTGTATAAAGCAAATTTGCATCGTCACATGATCCTTAGCAACTCTAATTTCAGTTATGTTAATGATATTACGCAGGTGTGGCTATCAGTTAGCGCGCTAAACGGCGTAGCGTAGTGGCGGCTTTTACAGCACGTCAATGGATTTCAATTTTATTGGCCATATCTGCGGCTTAACGCCCTACATAAGGCAGATTCATTCGGCGCAGACTTTAACACTAGAAAAAGCATAATCCCAATGAGACTCCACGCGCTACATCCATCCATCCATCATCATGACGGCCCGTGTAGCACAATGGTTACCATACCCAATGAGGCAGAATTTTGAATGACTACTAACTGTTTTCGGTCTGTGTGTGTACTTGTCTTTGAGTGTTGTCCATGGCACCCACGACATAGGGAATCCTACTGAAGCTATGAGTGCTATAAGTGTGTACTGTGTAGCGTCATCCATCCAAAACACTCACCATCCGGCGACGTCTGTATCCCCTTCCTGGGCTTCGCGTCGCTCGTATGGTTGGTGTACTCAGGCGGGTTGTGGGCGAGCGCCGCGTGCGCCGCCGTGGGCGCTGCGCCCCCCGTCGACGTGCCCGGCAGCGCGGGGAAGTCCTCTGACGACATCGTGAACTCGGACTGCTCTGACGTTGGCTGCTTCACCATACCCACTGTGGAAAATAACACTGTTGTTATCCTAAAAATTTTTTATGGTGATGCGGGGATGCTTGTGGAGGCTGTGTAGGAAACGGGATTAATCTTAGTAATTATGAATATTTTTTTTAAATAAGGGGCAATATATTTTTCAAATGGCAATAAAATTTTCGACCTTGACGTGTGCATTAAAATTAAATAATTCAGGAAGAACGAAGAAGATCTATTCATGCGGGGTAACAGGCATTATTAAGAACCTCCACAGGTTCTGTAAAGATCATAATTACACGTTGACATAAAACAAGGAAGGTCTCGGGACAGAACACTGATCTTTTCTTTTATATTTTAAATATTTTTTTATTATTAATCTATTACTGGACGAATAGCACTACTAATCCACTTTCAAGTTAATCCTAAGCTGGCTTAAACAATTATACGCTCTAACACGCCCACGAACTATAACTTGGCGTTAGGGTGGAATTGTACAAACATAAATTCTTTATGAAAGACCAATATCCGAGAAAAAATACAAATGTTTGACAGATAAAATCTGGCACATAACGTCTGCCTGTGGCGAATTGAAACGATTGGATATCTCGGCAGACGTTATTTCACGAATAATGAAACTTCTCAATTTTGACTATAGTTAACGGCACCCATCGGATTCTTTTAGCTATAACAGAACTTTAAACCGCATAATGCTACTCAGTAAAACAGACAATATTGTGTGAATATGACCATAATCGATAATAATAACTTCACATGATCACCACCAACAATTATAATATAATATTATTATGGTATACAAAATAAAATAAAATCAGAGATTTAATGCAGCAGCCAGTTCACCCCATGAACGATAATATTTTTTTCATTCGAGTCAATATATAAAATCGAATACATTAATAATTTAAGCAACAAATAGAGAGCAAGTTGAATAAACCATACCGAGAGTGGGCCGATGAAAGATTGAACAGTTTCCTCTACTATACATAGGTTCGGTTAAAGCGTAAGTAGGTGCTCTAGATGCAAGACCTTTTATCAATTCAAAATCTTGAAAATATGAATATAATTTCCATACCATCCATCCAACTTATTCCACAGTCAATTGACACAATAGTATCTCCTCTCTATAAATAAGTTTTGTGTAGTAAGGGGAAATTATCTGTTTACCATTTATAATTTTTTGAAATTATACTTCTTATTTTCTTTGGAAAAAATTATAAGAGTAAAATTTTTAAATGCGACATCCAATCATCATGTCGCTCAATGAATGTGCGCACAACACTCCTAGGAGTTGTCTTGGATTGGTAGCGCGTGCTGGGTCGTGGGTGCGAGCGAGAGGTACGTGGTTGGACTGTTAGCGAGCGCAGGCTCGTGGGTGCGACAGAGAGGTACTTATAAGTAAGAGGTAAGTAAGTACAGAACGCCGTATCTTGGCGCGTCTGAACTTCACGCAGAAGGCTGCGCAGTAACATAATTCGGCAATGCTCGGAACGCGGCGTATTATATCTTAGTCACACGTTGTCGTGTTCATGTCGCTATCTCTGCCTAACATGCGCTAAAGTTCGCAAAGAAGTGCAAAGATTGTTTACCAAATAAGATTCGTCTAAGAAATGGACTACATGTACCGTAAGGTTTAGAGCCGGGGGGCGGCGGCGCGGCCGCAGGCGCCTGGTCGCCCGCGCCGCGCGCCGTCAGCGACGGGAACTCGCTGAGATCGAGCAGCGGCGGCGTGGACGTGTCGCCGCCCTCGCCGAACACCGAGTGGTAGTTGCTGCTCGCGTTGAACCGTGACAGGCTCGCCATACTTGACTGCTGGAATTGGAAGTAACGACGTTAACCACTATATTATCACAGTCGCAGTCTTAAGTAATAAATAAATAACGCTACACACTCATACACCCACACTAGGATTCCGTGTCATGTGTGCCATTAACAACACACAAACACCCAGACCGAGAACAGAAATTTAACCCTTTCGCTGCCAGTGTCTTGAACATGGGAGTCAGTCTGAAGCCAACTATATTTTTTGTTGTTTATTTGTTTAAAAAGGATTCAAATGTTATTAATCGAAACAAAAAAATAAGGAATCATAATTATCACGCACCGACGCGACACGGCGCTGCGAAAGGAATTTTCAAATAAATGTTTTTCAGTAGGCATCTCGCGCTGGCGCGAGACCGGCCCCTCACCGTACACCCCGCGTCTCGCGCCAGCGCGAGACCGGCAGCGAAAGTGTTAGGCTACGTTCACACGGCGTCCATTCGATTCGATTTTTTCCCGTATACGGTTTTCCCGTATACGAGGCAGTCGTTCACACGACAGCACGATTAACGTTACCGTTTATACCGAATGGACAGCAGCCAGTCAGTTGTTTAGTGCGCGTCATCATGGATCCACGTGTTCCAGTACTTTTATATTGGTTTTATAAACGAAAACGCAAGCAGCATCCTAGGAGGTATTGGGTTCAACCTTTTCTAAAGACTGGTCCTCATCGAGAAAGAAGATTCGAAAATTTTTTCTCATAGCCCCACACTAGGATTCCCTGTGTCGTGGGTGCCATGGACAACACACTAGACAAGGACTTTCACATCCAGACCGAGAACAGAAATTCAAACTCATCATTCAAATTTCCGCTTCGCTGGGAATCGAACACAGGACCGTTGGCGCGGCGATCCGGCATGGTAGCCATTTCGCCACACTGGTCGTCAAAACATAAAATTATAAATGTATCTCAAAATGTTTAAAAATAAAACTACACCCGAGCGAAGCCGGGGCGGGCCGCTAGTATTCGATAAAATCGTTTCGAGACGCGGGCCTCCGTGGTGACAAATTCCAACCGTATACGGGAAGAAATATTTCTCGAACACGATATTTTCCCGCATAGACTCCGTGTGAACAGTTCAGTACATTTCCTACTGCCACTGCTCTATTCGATAAAATCTCGTGTACGGTATACGGGAAAAATGTTGCCGTGTGAACGTACACTTAAACACATCATTCAAATTTCCGCCTCGCTGGGAATCGAACCTAGGTACTTTGGAACCTTGATACAGCAGTCCGGCATGGTAACCATTGCGCCACACGGGTTGTCCTACCAATATTATAAATGCGAAATTTTGGAATTGTACATTGTACGGATTAACATGAAACTTGGCAACCAGACAGGCCACGTCGAATCTTAAAAGTAGGGTAGATTTTATCTCGGTTTTACGTTCCTGTAGAATGTATTGGCGTTTATGTTTGTGAAACCACTCTTCCGCAAGCAAAGCTGCGAGTGTAATTTAGTATAACATAAATCAATCCAGTGACTATATCGATAAGTGATCGATTAAATTAAACAAAGCGGTGGGTCCTTGGATACCTATGTGATGGCTAGTGGCAAAAATTTCTTCAGCGATTCCGTGCTTCGAAGTGCACGTAAAGCCGTGCGTCTCAGTTGTTATCGTAAAATCAATGTCGGATCGGAGCCCTTCGGGAGGCATGAAAACTTACGACACTTGGGTTGACCACTGACCATGTACATGTTATGATTAGGATTAATCAGAGGTTGTGCATAATATGAGTGTCCTGAAACAGTTAAAGGTCCTGTTCATCAACTGCAAAAAGATTTTAACATGTAAATTTACTTGTTACCCTCGAATTGAGATCTTTTCCACAAAGACAAGGACAATAGTCGTGAGAGACAGACAAGCCCAATTACGCTTAATAAGCTTAACCCCTGTTAAGTGTACATAAGCTATTCTTTAAGTTGTACAATTACAAGGAAAGTACATTGCCTATGCCAACAGGATTGGAATTAATACATAGATTGGACTGTTTGGCATCAATCTATTAATGGCCCACTACAGACCATGGGGTTCTCCTCATAAATAAAAAGACCCAGAGGGAGAGAAGTTTGTTTCTACACAAAGAGGTAGAGTTATGCTACTAAACTACACTAAACCGTCCCAACCCTCCAAGGCAAGTTACCTTGACTGAGTTTACCTTACGGCTTGTCCACATCTCCACGTCACGACGTCGTCAACGTGGAACGGTGCGGTAACGTGGCACGGTACGTTGACGTGACGTACAAGTTTACGTTAACGTAACGTAAAAATGCACGTCATGACGCAGCAACGTTTAAGTCTATGAATGTAACTAATAAAATAATAAAGTGCTTACTTACTCGTCTTTTCTATAATTTTTTTGTCGTCAAAGTCAGGAAAAATGATTCGACAATTATCCTTCCAGCAATAACTAATCGCTAAGACAATGAAGCATTAATTGAACAAGCGCATCGTGCCACGTCGGCGCACTAGCACGACGCGGCAACGTAACGTGGCACGTTACCGCACCGTTCCACGTTGACGACGCCGTGACGTGGAGATGTGGACAAGCCCTTACACACAAATGGCATTAATGCCAGACTTATCAATTCAGAATGCAAAGGAATATTGTAACCTGGAGGAAATCATTAAACTACTTATTTGACAGAATGCAAAGAAACAGATGGTCAATTTAAAACTCACTGCCACCCATTATCATCTGCAACATCAAAGGCATCATTACCAGTGAGAAATAAATGGGGAACAAGCATTTTTAGAAAAGGACATTATTTTCTGTGATTGATAGATTATTTTTATACTGCATAACAAAAAACAATATGTAAAAATTGGTATTTAACTTCATTTCAGGCTAATTTTATCATCAAAATTATAATGTTTATGTGAGCATAAGCGCTCACACAACAACATACAGTTAGTAACAATAAAATAGTATGAGCAATCCTCAATGTTTTTACTGATTTAGGAATAATAATACAATTAGACAATGTATGCAGCGTAATGATTACCATACCAGACCGCCGTGGTATGGGTCCTGTAATGTATGCAATGATAGTAAGTTTGTTACTAATATACCTAGGGATTTAATAATAAAAGGTATGACACATATACCCATTCCATACCTATGCAATGGGCTTCCAATTGTTTCACACAGTGGAACTGATTAACATCAAATATTTACTTATCCACATTATAGTCATTCAAACATACAATCTTTATCACTGCTATATTTTAGTGAATTTTGAACATAATATTGAGGTTCACATACTTGTGTAAGAAAGAACATTCAAAGTGTTTTAGTAAAAGATCCTCATTTATCTACCGTGTTACCTTAAATGGATATTTAATCAAATTGGATTGCATTTTATTCAACTTCAGTTATCAGTTTCTACAGTTTTGCAGTTGAAAAAAAGATTACACATTTTGCAGTTAAAATTTTATGAAATTGTACAATTGGCTCAACCTGTGTTATTGTAAAATATACCTACCTAGAGGTGTTACAATATTTTTTATCGCTAAGTAAACATGACATTTTGTGGTTTTGACAGAGATAATAGTAATCAGACATGCTAATAATCCAACTTAGTAATTGAAAAATTATGATGAGAATTGTCCAAAACCTACCATAAAGACGAATGAATATTTTGGCATTCTAAATCTTTGTCAGGGGAAGTCATATTGTGACATTTGTGACTAATATTAAAATGTAAATTCTCCATGGTGAATGATTTCCCTTCTACCAATCTGCATTTGAGCAGCATGGTGGAGTACACTATGATAGAAGCCATATGACTTCTGCAGTCATGATACTAAAGTACAATTGCAGAGGATAAAGATAATAATTTCTATTGTCTTATTGCAAAACCTATTTGTATAATTACAATGTTGCATTAAAACTATATTTTAATCAAAAATACTTACATTAGTTACCATAGAATTTGAATTTGCTTGTGACATTGGAGTTGCCATTGGTACCCTCCTATCCGCGAATGCTCTTTGCCCAAATAGAGTTGATCGAGATGCCATTGAGGGGGGAGCACCACCTGGCATAGCAGTGGAGCCCCGGCCGGGGGATAGGGCTCCCCCGAAAGTAGGTGTCACATGTCCCGATACTCCACTTACTAGCCCTGAACTCACTCGGCCCCCCACCCCGCCACTAGCTAGGCTTCTGGGCGCTTGTTGGAAATTCAAGTTTGCCATAACCTGCAACACAAATAGGAGACAAATTTAATTAAAATAATACTTCCAAGATTCATCATTTTCATTTAATTTAAAACCATTTCCTTTATACATACACTGTAACATTAATATAATTCTGATAATTTGAACTGTGATTTATATATTGTAAACAAATTACTTTTCATAACAAATAAACAAATGTTATCTGTAGATTAATAAATCTTTAGTAATAAAAACGTGAACAAACTAACAATTCAACCAGTTGTATGTATGGCAATAAGATTTCACATTGACACCAAGGATATTCTGCAATGTTATATGAAAAATTTACAATTATGTGAAACAAAGTTACATTGTTTTTTGAATGGTTGCTCAATTCCTTCAATAAGATTCAAAACATGTTTATATTGCAGTGAGTATGGGTGATATGCAAGGACTCATTTACAAATATCAACCAACAGGTCACACTCAAAGTCATATTAAACCTATGTTAAACTGTTATTTATGACAATGAATATTAACAATAATGGTACAATATGGTTCTTGCAGTTATCAAATGACAAACACTTCAATTTTAAACTCACATTCACTGACTACAACTTGAAAACCATATTTAAATGATACTGTGGTTGAAACAGATGTAGTGTCTGGATAATATTGAATACAAGAGTAGCATTATTACAGTTAATTCGTGACTGAAATCTAATGGCTACATATAGGAACTTAGGTCGAAGATACGTCTGATAACCAAAGTCAATAATAACAAATAACGTAGGTATTGAAGATCAAGATGGTTATTTATTCGACTGTCAAACAATGGCGACACTGAAACATGTTCCAATTTCAGTTCTCCTTCAAAAGTTACGTATATTTACCTAATGTGTCAACGTCAGTCCTTGTTCCACTATTTCAAGAAGTGTATGGATGGTTCATAATAGTGTATTCCTCGCAGAAATAAATAGTATCCACACGAACGAAACAAACAAAAGTTTGTTGACTGTTCAATTTTTAAGGCAATTTCTGTACATTCAGAATTTTATTCACCAACTTAAAGTATTCTTAGTACAGCCTTTCCATTAAACACTGCTATAAAACACTTAAAACTTTATGCATCTTTACGTCGCTTTGAAATATTTTATTAATTTCACTCAGATTTGTCGAACGCCACATTACCCTAAACAACTGGCGGCCATATTGTTAAAAGCGGAAACTTGTAAAACTGATCTTCCCTACAATCTTACAACTTCATGAAAATGCATTAGATAAAGTGTATATTAATAACAATGTAACAAAATATAGCTTATAATAATAAAATTGACTGTATTATTAACGTATCTTTCTTGTTCTTATGTTTACAATAATTAAGATACTGCATTGACTTTGGGAATCGTGATCACGATTGTAGGATTACCACTATGCGAAAATCCCTCTTTTCGAGGAGTTTTGGAATTATATTGATTTGAATTAACTTGTTGACGATTGTTTCAAACATAAAAAATAGTCATTTTTACACAATCCAACTCAAAACATTATCAAACCTTTACTTCTTTTACTTTACTTCTGAATATAAAGTTGTTTTTACACAAATAAATAAAAAAACGTGTATTTGTAGATTGCGTAATTATTTGCGTATGATAGAAATTATTAAATTACCGCAACTGAATTATCTCAATGAATCCAGAACACTATATTAATATTGAGTCATCAATACTCCCAATAATGTAATAAAATGTAAACTGTAAAGTACTGTAAACTAATGACCCCAAGGTGAACTGTTGCTTTTTAAATACCCTCATATTATTTTTATTTTATACCAAAGCTGCATAGGTGTGGGTTACTTCGAAGTTAATTACGTGCTGTGCTGTCACTCTTTTTTGGAATAATGCCACATAAAAGTTGCAAATAATAATTGATTCTCTGCACATAATATTTTTAATGCTGCGTCACTTGTGCTAACGAAGGAAGTGACATTTCGCACCCTTAGAATGAAAGTGACCTAACTCAAAATTCCTGTAATTCCTGTTTTTGCTATAAACTTACCTTAAAATGCGTACCCTAAAACCCTGTGATGAAAAAGAGCTCGAATTATGAATAAGAAAAGGACAACCTAATAATCGGTCAATTTCATTGATCGCTCTATTCATCGATATATACTTTTTTGAAAACTTTCTTGCTCATTTCCCACAAATTCCAATTTTTGAGTTAGGTCACTTTCATTCTAAGGGTGCGATTTGTTAGGTAATAAAAGTTTTCATTTATAAAACGCAGGCTTAAATACGTAGAATTTAAACTTAAACATTTTTTTAATTGGCTGGAAATAAAAATCATAATGAAAATAATTTTGATTATAAATCATTGATATCATCATAGACATTATGTCT
Organism: Thymelicus acteon; assembly: GCA_951805285.1. Lineage (NCBI taxonomy): Eukaryota > Metazoa > Arthropoda > Insecta > Lepidoptera > Hesperiidae > Thymelicus > Thymelicus acteon. The sequence goes on from OX638233.1 coordinate 8,056,463, forward strand.
ATGGATAACACTAGGGAAACTGATGTTAAAAAATGGTAACATCGAAGATCATATGATTTGTTCAATGAAGAAGCACGTCTGATAGGCGTCGACTTACTTCTACAGCCAGTTTTTGGTTTTCTGGCTCAATATCGGTTGTTTTACGTGTTAGTGGTGCTTAAAAAACAGCTATCAGCCATGGCGCTCAGCGATGCAGATGTTCAAAAGCAGGTATGTATAAAATTATGGGATATTAATCGATATACTTATGACATGTAATTTTCTTCGACATGGAGTTTTGTCAGAATGATTGATCGGTGATGCAGGGCATGTTCTTTTCATATGCCTGACAGAATTTGCATACGAACTTTAAAATCATTTGATTATGATGAATTATACATTTTTTCCATTTAGATCAAGCATATGATGGCCTTCATCGAACAAGAGGCCAATGAAAAAGCCGAAGAAATCGATGCTAAGGCTGAGGAGGAGTTCAACATCGAAAAGGGCCGCCTGGTGCAGCAGCAGCGGCTTAAAATTATGGAGTATTACGAGAAGAAGGAGAAACAAGTTGAACTCCAGAAAAAGATGTAGGTTTAATGTATCTTACAACACCTTGTACATGACTGGCCGTGAAGCCTGCACTTCGCTACTCGTGATCAACTGTAAAGCTTATCTTGACTTCATATTTTGTAACTTTTTTACACTATCAGCCAGTTTCATTTGATTTTTATGGTTGAACTAGTTCTTTTTGGGCATAGTAAACTGTCAGAAGGCAAAGATCAACATCAAAATTCCAATTTAAAATCCAATTTTCCTTACAATATGTGAACTATCTTACACTTACATCAAAATTCAGGTTAAGATTTATTTGCCTAATGATGACAGTTTGCAAACATTCAGCAAGTGTGCTGACTTAAATGGTCTTAATATTCTAAATTAAGTTTTCAAAATTTAACTAGATTTAATTTCAATCTCGTTTTAGCAACACACTCTACAGCTTCACGTTGAAAGATAATATGTTCCACTGTCCTGTAGCGGCTAACTTTACAGTTTGATGTGTCTAATGATCTCGGATGTAGCATAATTTTATTTCAATATTTTGTATAACAATCATCATGTATATAATAAAACTGTAACTGATTGATGTTTGTACACCAAAGCTATTTGAGAAGAACTATTACTAGAGTAAAGGCTGTAGAGGTATTTACTATCTCTGAGATTAAACCGTTTTTTATGAGGATTTTGACACTTACTGTGTTTTTGTTCAGTCTCTATACTCAATATACATAAATATAATGACAATATGTTATTCTCAGTAATTCATCGAACATGCTGAACCAGGCTCGTCTGAAGGTGCTCAAAGTGCGTGAAGACCACGTACGCAATGTACTGGACGAGGCCCGCAAGCGCCTGGCTGAAGTGTCAAAAGACACCAAGCTGTACTCGGATCTGCTTGTTACCCTCATGGTACAGGCTCTCTTCCAGGTAAATTATATCATGAATGTAAAGTATACACCTGACAAAAAATGGATATGAAAGATGACGTTTTAATGAAAAGGGTTTTCAAAGGTCTTACATTTATTTAAATACAAGGGTTTGATAGGAATTGATATGAAAACAATATAGTTGATCTGTATGGCTTCAACACCGGCATGAACACGGGACTCTCCTCATGAGGACGTCTAGAGCATATTCTACCACATTCTCCCATGTGAATTGGTGGAGGACCTAGTGGCTAACCTAAGTGTCAGAAGGTTTCAAGCCGCCCGAAGGCCTCAGACATGATGTTAACAACCAGGACTGATTGCTTAATGCCCTCCGAGATACAGGATCGTTCAAGGATTTTTTTGCTACTAGCGTTCCACTGTTAGCCAGCCATCCTAAGATTTTTCTATGAATTTTTTTGCAATGTATCTTGATTAATATTGCCAGTAGTAATAAAATTTTAAATCCTTTTTGAACAGCTGATGGAACCTGCAGTGACCATCCGCGTGCGACAGGTCGACAAGGCCCTGGTAGAGTCTCTGCTCGGCCGAGCCCAGGCTGATTACAAGGCTAAGCTGAAGAAAGACGTTCAGCTGAAGATTGACACCGAACACTACCTGTCCCCTGACACCGCAGGTGGGATTGAGCTGATTGCTGCTCGGGGACGCATCAAGGTAAGCGATACCTTGGTATTGCCTGTAATACTTTCATAACAAGGGTTTGTTTACAGTACAAAATATTGAAATAATTTCTATATCCAAGAACAAGGACAAGTTAAAAATAAGCGGAAATATTTTTTTCTTGTTGTTACTTTTGAAGTTATTATGATCAATTTGGGACCATGTGAAGCTATGAAAAAAGGAAAAAAAAGTTGAGTGAAGAAATATATGAACTGTAATTTTATTTTTTGGTGGTTAGAATAGTAGTGTGCCTTGCTTACTCAAACTGGTCAATAAATTAATCAGCAAATACATTAACATTAGTAAGTGGTTTAAATTACCAAGTTGTTACATTTTGATTTACATTAAGTTTTAGTAAAGTCGAAAAAGCAAGGGCTCAAAGCCTCAAATGGAACTCAATCTGATTGGACGCTGTCCCACGTTATTCGGAAAGAGCTAGAGCTTCTTCCTTTACATGCGCCTAATAGTCTATCTTGATGCCAAATATCAAGTTTCTAGGTCATCTGGAAGTAGGTTATGTTTTTGACCCTATGTCAGTGAGTCAAGTCACCAAAATGCAGGTTTTTAAAAGTTAATATATCAATAACTTTTTGAGCTACATTTATGAAATTTTGAATTCTAAATAAGCTAAGGGGTTTTAATAAATGTGCCAAATTTCACGTACATAGGTTAAGCTAGGTAAAGCTTTTACAAAGAACATTAGTGTGAAATACTTCGAAGGGCCTGTTGTCGGCTGTTGTTACTTCTGAAACTGTTGGTTTCGGGTTTTTTTTTTCTGGAAAAAGGAACCCCTCACAGCGGGGTTCCGCCAACATTATTATAATTATGCCATCACCTTACTTGTATAGTTAGAATAAATTAGTTGCACGCTTTTGTATTTTTATACGTATCCAAATTAGCAATCAATTCGCTCATAGCCCGGCGGCTTACGTCGATCTTAAGCGATCGACAAAGTTAAGCAACAGCGGGCGCGGTCGGTAGTTGGATGGGTGACCGCTAGTGGCAAAAATTTCTTTAGCGCTTCCGTGCTTCGGAGGGCACGTAAAGCCGTCGGTCCCGGTTGTTATCGTAAGATAACAGTCGTTAAGCCATGTCGGAGGCCTTCGAGCGGCATGAAAACTTCCGACAATTGGGTTGGCCACTAACCCTCCACCAATCCGCACTGGAGCAGCGTGGTGGAGTGTGCTCTAGGCCTCCTCAAGAGGAGAGACCCATGCTCAGTAGTGGGCCGTTAATGGGTTGAAGCCAATCAATTCCGAAATGTTAACAGCGCAACATTACCCCCCATTTGTCATTATAGTGCCTAATTATTTCTATAAAACTGCTGCTGTGAATAAATAAGGCATCAGAAAGTAAAATTAAAGGGTAGATCGAATATTTTTTCCATGAATTATCTTAACTGTACCAAAATATAAAATTTAGGATCTAACCACTCACTTATTAAATGGAACGCTTCAAGTTTGGGATCATATTATTGGTTTTGTAGAGTTCCATACATAACAGTACTATTGATAAAAACCATAATTTAATTTTGAAATACGCAGATTTGCAACACCCTGGAGTCGCGCCTGGAGCTGATCGCTCAGCAGCTGCTGCCCGAGATCCGTAACGCCCTGTTCGGTCGCAACCCTAACCGTAAATTCACCGATTAAACAACCCCCTTTATAAATTATACACACTTGTTATTATAACAATTTATTTCGTAATCGGTAGACCTAAAGTAATATTACAATAAGTGTTTTACTTTGCCTAATTAATTATATAATTATAATGCGTACAATTTATTCGCTGTTTAGAATATATTCTGATGTATGATCCAGCTAAGTCGCCGGAATATGTGTAAATGTGTAATCATGTGCGTTGTCCTGATGCCTGGGCCATCCGGATCATCTGGGTGCTCGCTAGCCCGCTCACGGAGACTACTCTCTGACTGTACGTTAGTTTCGCCAATTGTATTTTGAACGTCTATATATTTAAATTTAAAATATTTTATTATTACAATTCATTCACGTAGCTCGCGTTCGATATCTATATGTTAGAAATGTAGTTTTAGAATTGGAAAACATATATTAAATACTTAAGATGTTACCGAATTCCTAGCTAATGCAGTATAATCGTTGTTAAAATATGGAGACGTCAAATCCTACGTCCATTTTACAGTATTATAATAGCACAAGGTATGATACTATATGCTTTGACGTAGGTCGATATATTGTATTGGATTGTTCATTATATTATCCATGTAATCTTGCTGTTAAATGTTAAATGTTTTCAGATTGATGTTAATGGCTAAACTTTCCTTGTTGTCTACTTACTGCGGAATATTACGATGACTGTAAGGTTGCAATATGACGGCAGCATCCTATGCTGCGTCCACTCAAATCGAGACCAAGATTTGACTGGTAGCAGTGTAGTGTTATACTGAAACCTTGCAGTCGTACTCCACATTCCTAATTCGTGTCGTCCTGGCAATATCTTTGATTTGGCTTGCTTTTATCAAAGTAATTGGAGCACCATAGCTCTATAAATAAGGTTTATGTATGATTCCCATTATGGCACTGTTAAATTCTTATGTAAATATATAGATGTGTTGAATTAATCTTTTATTTCTACATATCCCTTCCTTAGATTAGGGTATCATTTTTATTTTTTGAGGTTCCGCATGTTAAAAACTTAGCGCTTTTTGCAAAGCCACCAGTTGGGCAGTTGATACGCGGATACCATCCTGCTTCGATCTTGGTGCGCAATGCGTTGGTAATATTCTTATGAATGTACATAGACAGCGGGGACAGATTTACTCTTTTGTCCGCAATTACCACTAACGCTTCCCGCCCACGTCAGTCTTTTTGTAGGACCGATAATCGGGCCGATTTTTCCTGCCATATTATTTCTGACCGACTTTTTGTAGGCCGTGTGCGTTGCACTATTGCTATCAGTACGTTCTATTTTTCTCCTACAAAAAATCGGTCACCGATTATCGGACGTGGGCGGGAAACGTAATAAGAAAAGTACACGTAGACCGTAGTACATAATATTATAATACATACCTATTGTTACGTGTACCCCTAGCAGTACGTAGTACGCTGATGGAAAACTAGGTGGCGCTGCACAGCGGTATGGGCCTACGTGACGTAATCGGTAATGCGCACGGTATTGGGTGAATTTTCAAAACTGCCATTAATGCATGTTATTCAATTTTCTGTCTTGGAATATAAATGTGATCACTCAAAATGTTTACTAAAACCTTAATTATGTATTTACTTAAAAGTCGTATTAAGTTAAATAATAAAATTCTGATGTTAGAGTGTTAAAAAAATTAAAATAATGCTCGGAAAGTCATTAACCTCCCCGTTATTTAACGGTATGTTTCATTAATGTCACAAGGAACTCAAAATACCGCCCTAAAAAATGCTTTTTTACTCTCTATACGTAAGAATTAATGTCTAATCTGAATATTCATAAATGTTTTTCAAGCGTAAATTATCTGTAATACCATTATTTGACCGTTTAAAATTTTGTCACGAGATTATCGTCATTAACATCCGCGGTTTTTGTTTCGTGAAATTTGTTCAACGAAATTATTATTTAAAATTTTAAAAGCAATTCAAAGTGTTCCTTACACCCGCTTCTCTCAGTTGAAATCAAGATTTGGATGAAAAATGCATTGTGAATATGATAAAGTACGCGAAAGTTAATGATAAGTATAGTTTGTCAGAAAATCTCGTCATCAAACTCCTGAATATATTTTTGATAAAAAAATATATAATTCAACAATAAGTACCCATGAATATCGCCTAATGGTATTTAATAAATAATAACTTAATTCCATTATAAGTGATATAAAATTGAGCAAGTTTTGGTATGTTTTGTACCGTTTCGTCATAAATCGCTACATCATTTACCGCAAAATTCTAATGACGTGAATGATTCTTGTAGAGAAAAATGACGAATCTAAATAATATTAACAACCTGATTGAGTGTAGCCACCAAGAACTTAACTCAAAAGATGCCGTTAATCCATAAAATCAACCCAAAAGTGCGTATATACTTGATAAATATGCAATTTTCTGATTTTCTTTGCATTTTATACTTGTAAATAGATCTGATTCGCTTTTAAAGATCCGTCGATTTGAAAGGATGCTGTAAACGAAGTGTTTCGTCAAGGACTATTTCATCCCTTTTTCTAACGGTCCTAATGTTGATGAAACTTGTCTATGGGTTATTGTCGAAAGCATTTAAGATGAGAAGCGCAAACATTTCTCATATCTTGCCTGGGTCTATGTTCGAAGCTAGAAAGCTCCGGATATTAGATGTAAGAAGAAAGCTTTTAACTTTTATTTCTTCATGGGGTTCGCCTGGATAGCTACCACCTACTACCACCTACCCTTGAGCATGAGTCAGCCACCAAACGACTCGTCGTCTTCCAGCTGGGGACTTGAGAGCCAGTTCTTTCTTTTTCTTATCTCTTTCTTGGCCGGCAATGCATCGGTGATGCCTTTGGTGTTGCTGATATCCATAGGCGACGATAGCCACTTACCATCAGGTGGATCGCCAGCTTATTTGCCGGCTATTCCCATAAAAAAACCTATCTGCTTAGTCCTACAAAAAAAAATTCAAAAGAAAACTTACTATCGAATCGACCGTATTAAACAATGGCACAAAGCCTCTGGCCAACCAATCTGCCAATAGAGCTTTTGGATTCCTCATCAAAGCTAAGACTAACTAACGTTATGGCATACTTAGAACAGAATGACCTTCTCAGTGACTGGCAGTACGGGTTCCGCTGAAACCGTTCGACAGACCTTCTACCATATGCCACTCACACCTGAGGCGAAGTCCTCTTTTCTCTTGACATCTTGAAAGGCATCATCTTCATCATAGGGTTTGGCAAGCTAGCCTTTCAGCTGAGTTGCTCGACATTAGCAATGACAACCTTTGCTGGAATTCCAGAGGTCTGTTCCCCCTCAACTCTATTCTTGCTGCACATCGAAATCAGCTCATGCTCAATGTGTATAGGTCTGCAGATGCCAGTACAATTGTGGAGAGGTAATTGTCTACCGCTCGGACGGTCCAATAAATACAGTTATGAAGAAGTGGTCTTGGTCGAGCGTGTGAATCTCACACTTCTGGCACTCAATGGAGCGATACCAACTCTTTGAGATTCAACGCCACAAAAACATAAGCGTCTATATTCACTGCCAAAAAGGACCCCGTCTTCTTCGTTCTTCAGAAGGTATCTTTCGAATACATCATCAGCCTTCGGTTGTTAGAAGTGGAGATACACTCGAAAATATATTCTGGCCGGTTTATTGAATCCAAACTATGTCAGCTTCTAGAATTCTGGGTGTCCTAGAGACGAACGGAAGAAGAAGAACCAAATGCCATCTATCAGCGTGTGATTCCATGTAGGGGCATGCTTTAAAGGTGTATTGATGACCATTGAGACTAACTTAGAAAGCCTCAAGCACGTGTGTAGAGTAGCCAGTTTCTAGTTTTCTGTTTTTTTTTGTACCATTTTGGACATAATCCGTCAATCTCCACAATCGAATGTCGAGATAAAATATCATTAGCTTGCCTTCGCCATAAGCATCCCTATGTCCTCTATGTGCAAACGATCCTTTGCTTGATCATTTATTATGCGAACCACGAAGGTCAGGAATAAAATTCCTGCGATTTTACCTTGGGTGTCTTCAAATTAAGAGTAAATAGGCTTAATAAAGTAAGTGTGGCTTATCAATCAAGCAAGTCTTCATTACCACTTACCATTGATTGTAGTCATGCATTAAGTTATAAAAGTCATGTTATTTTTATGATTGATAAAATCTATTAAAATACGTAATCAATCATTAAAATACTTCAATACGTTATGTTGATTTTATCAAATCAAACGAATATTGTTATTTTTCTTGATAAAAAAGTTGATTACACGTTGGGATTTAAATTTTCGTCATTACCCTCTACACCTCATCATTTACGTCAATGGGCTATATCATTTTCCTCTACACAACATCATTTACTTCAACAGGGCTTTTTCTTTTTTCTGGATTTTCTCCTGAATTTGCTGTTTAAATCATAGTTGCAATATATAACGAGCTTTCTCTATAAAAAACTAATCTAATTCAGTTTTTATTCCTTAATTTCTTGGACAAAATAAAAAGTTACCTAAAAAACGTCATAAAAATGGCAAAAATGAAAATTCACCCTATTGCCCATAGATAGTAAGATTGTCGGAAAAATAGTTCAGTGAAGAGAATTTTATTAATAAAATTGAAATACTATTAAAATTTGGTCTGATAACTATTTGGTGAAAAATGTCTTGTTAATGTAATTTAAAAATAAGGCTGACAATTTTTTTTAAAGACAAATATGATTTAATGCCAAAACTAATTTCTGTTTATAATACTATTAATTATTTTTAAACTGATTTAAATAAAATAAATAAATAGTAGTGCCTAGATTATTTACTAAAAAAACGGACAATAATCAATTTTTTTTTGCAACCTTCAAAATCATGGGCATTTTCAAACTGCAGCCACGAACCGCAATATCTTAAAAAATGCGAAATAAAGAACCATATTATTATAATGAGATGCAGTTATAGGAAGTTGCAAGCAGAACGAGCGAGATGCAACACAAAGGCCCTAATCATGGAAAAAAGGAAGAGGGTGCATTATAAATCATTTATTTAGATAATATTTGTATCTGATCATAGATTACCCCCAATAGATTCCGCATTAGTGAATATTTCTTAGACTTCAAAGTCACAATTTGGCGGAAGGTGCGGTTTGCGGGGTACGAAACAGATGCGCTGTGATTGGATATTTAAAATTCAAACTTGGAATTTATCGAGCTCAACACTGTCCATAGTGATTGAGTATGTATAATCGATAAATCGTACGATCGATATTTGTGATTATCATTATTTACTTTCAGGACATTTATAATGAATAACAATCCATCCATCCATCCATCAGCCTTTGTAGGTCCACTGCTGGACATAGGCCTCCCCTAACTTGCGCCACTCTGACCGCTCCTGAGCCTTCTGAATCCAGCGGATGCCCACTGTCTTCTTCAGGTCGTCAGTCCACCTGGTCTGGGGGCGTCCTATGCTCCTTTTTCCGAGACGTGGGCGCCATTCGAGGACCTTTCTTCCCCAACTGTTATCGGTCCTTCGAACTATGTGGCCAGCCCATTGCCACTTCAGCCTGCTAATTCTTTGAGCTATGTCGGTTACCTTTGTTTTCATACGGATTTCCTTATTTCGAATGCGATCACGTAGAGAAATACCGAGCATAGCCCTCTCCATAGCAATGAATAACAATACAATGAAAATATCGATACTTTAAATAATATAATATTAACAGTGTTTATATACAATGTCCGATTAGATAAATCAAATATACAATGCTATTCGCGGCTAATTACATTAAAATAATAACATAACTGATATTGTTAAGTTTGCTAATTACGTAATAACTACCGTAACTAGGAATAGCGGGGCTGCCGGGGACTGGGGGCCGAGGCTTGTTCGTGACTTGCATGCGGGGGTTTTAGCCGGTAGTCACCACGCTTGGCTAGTGCGTGTTGGTGTCCGCAGTTGACCTGACTGGTATTCGTCACGCACAGGAAGATGCTGCTGCCCATCTTCCTGGATTTGTCCTAATAGTCGCCTTTTACGACATCCCAGGAAGAACGGGAGTGGTGCTATTCTACAAAGTGAACCCGGACACCACACGGGGTAATTCCTAATCACAATTAATTACTTTTGTTATAACAGCATTCCAATATCTCTAACCGCTTAGCTGGACCCTTATTAATGTACCACATCAAGAACTTTAGACCTCCAGTTTTATTACATTTTTAGTTTAATTTAAATTATCATTACAGTGAATAACTTTTGCTTACTAAGAAAAAAAGTATAAAAAAGGAAAGAAAAGAAAAATAACAATTATTATAAGACGAAAAAATTTATAACACATCATGTTAAGTATATAATATATAACTATCTACCTACCTGATATTCAAGGGAATAATAATAAGTAATAATATATTTAATATTTAGCTAATTTTCCACATAATTTCTCCATAACTATAGGAAATCACAAGAATCTGTAAGTTTCCATACAATTAAATTGTTACTTTTTATACTTCGACAAAGTAAATGTATTCTATTCTTTTCTATTCTATTGATAAGAAGTAAAAGACCCATACCAAAACTGGCAGGTATAACGATGGTACTACTGAATCCATCAAAATTCGATGATTTTTCTTACAGTAGAAACTGACATCTGAAAAGTGTGTTGAACAAACGACACTGTATTTGGTAGGAAACCAACCCTCTCCACGGTACATTGCTTCTATCCATTTTTCCTTTCTTTCGGGGCATCTAGGAAATCTATAAAACCATTACCACAATGTTTCTTCATGTAATAAATAATGTTATCCTTGACTACAGCAACCTTTGTCCCACTTATAACTTGTTAGAAATTATCGATTTCATAGCAATATCCTCAAATTTAATATCGATACGTATTTAAAATGAAAAATTCACTTCCCTAGTATTGTCTTTAGTCAGAAACAAGATAATTATTTTGAATTAAGAATGAAATTTTTACAAAATGTCACTCTCAAAACCAGCATAAGTTGAACTCTGCTTCATTAAAAGAAAATTTGTAAAATAAATATGAATTAATTATCTTATGAAATGATATGCCATCTTTTTGGTGACTGTTTTTTTCGAACTGATTTTCCACACCATTTCACACTACAATAAGCCATGGTTTCATCAGCGATTGCTTTTTTGATATTAATTAAATTCTGAAAGATCAGCGTGTGTACGGGTCGAAGGTCTTGGTCGGTACTAATGTCGTGAATGCTAGCATAGCTTTATGTGCATAGCAAAAGCACTTCTATGTTGCCGCGCGTCAGTTGCCTTGTATGCGGTATCTTCTGGGGGTAATCTATGTATCTGATACAATATTCACTAAATAATTACATATCATTAAAGCTTAATATTTATGGAATGGCATAAAAATTACCATATTTATCAGCCAATATTGTACTAACTGAAAGGAGCTGTGCCTGTTTGTAGCCTTAAGTCATTAATGACTAGCGTAAAGCTTTTCTAAAACGAAATGCATTAAATAAAGAGTTTAACTAAGCTCATCATTCTTCAAATGGTGGTAAACCAAACAGTTCAGGCTTAAACTCTTCTAAACTTTTTAACACCAAAGTAGCTTCAGTTGTTAAACTTTTATCAACTCGCTCGTCAGGTACCATCACTACTTGCATGCCAGCTGCTTTTGCAGCAATCACTCCGTTAACAGCATCTTCTAGAACCAAGCACTGAAAACAAAAAAAAAAACACATCATTGATGATGTGAAACAAATATGTGTTTGTACACATTTCTCTGTATTGTTCATATTTTTGAGATTAAGATGTAGTAGTAATAATGTGCTTTCTAAGTGGGGAGTTAATATCCTTGATGATTAACCGACTTGTGACTTTACTTGAAAAGCAATGACTAAGCTTGATGTCCTTTAGGTGCAATTGCTTAAGGGACTACTGTATGTAATTCTTATATAGATGGATTTTTTCACATTTTTCCAAGGTACATTTTCACCATACCTGCTTCGGTTTAGGTTTATCAGGAAACTTTGCTGCAGCAACTAAAAATATATCAGGATGCGGCTTCCCACGTTTCACATTAGGATCTGATGAGCCAAAAGTTTTGTATGGGAATAGAGAAAACAATTCTTGGTGATGTTTATCTACTTTCAAATGATAACTTTCTTCACTGGAGCTTGTTGCTAAACCTATAGGAATATTTTTATTATGCAGGTGTTCTATCAATCTCTTTGCACCTGAAAAAAGATGGTGCTATGAAACAAAAATCATAAGTATTTATGAATAGCATAAATAACTAAGATCAAAATTAAGTGATTCACATTATTAAGTAACATCCAGTAGGTTTACCTTCATGCTTTATAGAGGTTAAATCATTAATTATTTTATTGTTAACAATATAGCAATCATTAGCCCCGTCTGTTTGCAGTCACTGCGAAAAGCCCAAACTTTTGATGCCTAAGTGTTAATGGATCAAAGCAATATAAACTGAAACTCACCTGGTAAAACTTCTGTGTCTGGGAATAAAACTTGAAACTGTTTCAGAGCTTCAGCCATAAACTCTTCAGGTGTCAATGGTAAATCTAATGCAGATACTATAGCTTTTGCTGTTTCATGTGATTGCAGACCCATGAGTTTCATTTTAAGTTCAAAAGTGTAATTTTTGCCATATTTTGATACTATGTTTTGGAATGCCACCGTGTATAAATCTTCAGTATCTGCGGAGATGTGCAATAATTTTTAGCTTTATTTCTTTTTTTTTTATAGCTATACATTGCAATTATTTTGGATATGAGAATATGATTTTAATGAATTTATCTTACTCAAAATCAAGCCATCCATATCAAACAACACATGAGTAACCGGTTTGAATTCCATCTTCTTTCCAAACTTATAAAAATACCTCAGACCTCAGATTAAAGAATCTGAGAAAAATACAAAAGTACTACTACACCTTCAATATAATTATTTAATCAATTAATCACTGCATGGATTATACATACATAAACAAAATTTTAGGTACTATTAACCAATTTATTTATGATATTATTATAACGTTTAATAAAAATGGCAAAAAACCACAGCAAAACACTAAAATCTAAATTATAACCTAAAAGTCAATTAATCAATCAAACAAAAGTGTCAGAGTAACTGACAGTGACACTTAGCTGTCCGTCAAAAACACGAGTTATTAAAGATAAAATATAAAATCCGATCATAGTAAATATATAGTATAACAGACTGTTATTTCACAAAATACCGGTATCCAATTGATCTTCTTGCATAATTGAGTTGTTTCCTAAAATTTTTTTTTGTTATAAATGGAAAGTTCATATATAAGTTTTATAACAAAGTTATTTTAGTTTTTTTTTATTCGCTATAATTTAAAAGTTACATCAAATCAAAAATACGTTTTTGAATCCAGTACCGAAAACACGCCGACAATTCCCGAATAGACCCGAGCGCGCGTGTGACGTCACTTTGTTAATTGCTATTCATACGTAGTGATTAAGTACTCTGTGCTATTCATTGCAGCATACAGCTGATACTGTGATTTGACTTTTAACTGATAAAATCTTGATATTATCGTCAATATATTGATAAATATATCAAAAATGCTAAACCTTAAAAATTATCGTGCTTGTTTTGTACCATTACGTGTGAAAACTACAAAAAAAACACCCCAAAGATAATGTTAAATGTGTGACCTTTTCCCGAGGAATAAGAGGTAAAATTTTAGTTTTCGTTCATAGATTCGCTTTTAGGGTTCCGAAGTAAAATCGGAATCCTTATAGTTTCGTCATGTCCGTCCGTCCGTCCGTCTGTCCGTCTGTCTGTCTGTCCGTCTGTCCGTCTGTCCGTCCATCCGTCCGTCCGTCTGTCCGAAGCAAAGCGGCCAGACCCTTACTGCTAGAAAGCTGTAATTTGGCATGGATATACATATTTATTAAAACTCCAGAATCGTAGAATTAAATATTGAAAAACATTTTTTTTCAGGGTACCTCCCCTACAGGCAACGTGAGGATGATTTTTTTATTATACGTCGCCTACCCTATAGTGTGGAGTATCGTTGAAAAGGTCTTCCAAAAATATTATGGGTCTTGTAAGACCATTTTTGGAATTAGGGGTCCGTTTGCAAAATGTTTGGCTTTAAAGTGCTAATTTTGGTTACAGTCAAGTGTCCCCCCCCCCCCCCCCCCCAACTGTTAACTAAACGGTTGGAGTTAGACAAGTGAAAAAATTCTCAAAAATAGGGTACTTATATGATGAATTTACAAGGAAAACTATCACTGCTATGTTAACATAAGTATGAGTCATAGTCGATAAACTTACTACTTCGGAACCTTACATTGCCCGTGGCCTGACACGCACATGCCCGTTTTTTTATAAAACAACTCATGGTTTTATTTTATTAGGTTAGGAATTTTGCAACGTTGATCCTACTCAAATTCAATGAGGATCTGATGATGGGTCCTGGGGCTACAAAGTGGAACACGTGGTAGAACAATGGTAGGTAGAGTAAAACGGAACCGTGTTTGAAGATATTAGATAATATTATCGTTAACATTGTAAAACACATAAATAAATAAATAAACGCTTCACACTCATAGCCCCATACTAGGATACCCAGTGTCGTGGGTGCCATAGACAACACAAGGACACACACTCAGACCAAGAACAGAAATACAAACTAATCATTCAAACCATCTCGCAGCATCCACCTCGCATCGAATCGAAACCAGGACCCTTGACTTAGCGATCTGGAGTGGTAACGATTCGCCACACGAGTCGTGATCATTGACCAACTTGGCGTATTTCGGAGACAAAAAAAATTATATATTGTACCAGTTTTATGTATAAAGCGCGTACAGACCCATACCACCGCAGTAGGTTTTCCTGTGTCGCGGGTGGCATGGTCAACACAAATAACACGTCACTATAACACCCAAGTCCCGAGTACAAATAATTATTTGTCACATTTTATTAGATATGGCCGGGAATTGAACCTAGGACCCTCACTTCGCAGGCTGGATCGAATCGCTATCAACTAGGCTATAGGGTCATCATATGTATGTACCTACTACTAGCATAGAATTTCTGTAGTATTGCATTGTGCATTTTTTTATTAATCACATTCTTCACTTCTCTCAGGATCCATATCTGAAATTTAGGTAGACGAAGTCGCGGGTAGAAGCTAATTGTATGATAAATGAAATATAATTTTATCATACAACCCTGATTTATACCCCTAACACCCTGCCCTGATTTCTCCCAGACACGATTTACCAGTTAACAGTGTAACCTTATCTAAATTTATTTAGTGTGTACAACCAATAGAGAGTTTTATTATAATATTAATTAATGAAGAATAAATCATTTAACATTTAAATTTACAATAAAATTACGTGGTATGAATATCTTTTTGCACTAAATTTCGGATATTTTTACTCAATTCACGTAAAGCTTCTAACACTGTGTCATTGCTTTAACAAAATGACGTCACTAACATGGCGACCAAATCTGGCGCGTTTGTAGTCACGTGATTCTTTTTGAACTTTTATCAATTTTGAATTCATTATTATTAATATTAAAAATAGTTTTTAAGCGTTTTTAACAATGCCAATTAATATAATTTGTGTTAAAGATTTAAAATACATTAAAAAAATTTATTTTTTTTAAATGAACAACTCAATTATGTAACGAGGGCTAATAGGTATAGGTAATTGTTTTTTACTTACTGAGGGCTACTGAATGACTTGAACGATTTTTCACTGGTTATTACCAATTAATAAATCTTTGGTTGCTACTGGTTGTAAGTCTTTAATGTCGTAACCAGTCGTAACCGTGCGTGCACTTCATAGAGACAAGAGACCTCAATCCTCATACATCATTGAACATCTCCATAGACCAGAGTCCTGGTCCTGACCTGATCTGACACTCGTGTATGATACCTACTCCTGACTATGAGACGGATTGTCATTGCAACTTGCAACAGAACCCAAGCGCGCACCATTAGGAGCAAAATACAAAATGAAAGAAATAACACCGTATCCCAACGAATTCAGAATCTCCGTTTTTTTGAAATCGGTTAAAAGACGTAGATTAAGGATAGTCCTAGTACATGGATTATGATTTTGTTTTAATCGTTGCATAAGATGTGTTTCTTACCAACAAACAGTAATCGCCTGAAAAAGGAAAAAAGGGTTAGGTATAGTTTAATGGGTAGAGTAAAAGAAAGTATGTGAATGGAAATTGGAACGTACCTAATATTATTTATTTTTATATCCATAAGTTTTAAAATTTATTTGATGTACCTACGGTGGTTGATTACTCCCTAGTCCATAGTCATAAGCTAGGTATACATTTTAAAGACACATAATGTATTTAGCATTTATTTATATTTAAGTGCTTAGATCTATGCAACTCTTTTACAAAATGGAAATTAAGAACTTATAAATATATTTGAAGGCATCTACTTAGGTAGGCAGATATATTTAATACATAGGTATATTTAATAGCTAACTATATCATAGATGTTGGATGAGTGGGGTTTTTAATTTTATAGACCGCTTAATATTGCTTAAAATATCCCGCAAAAGTCTACGTTCACGTGATTGACCTTATATTTGTATTAAAGTAAATGTTGTTTGTACATGTAATTGAAATGACACTTGGTTGTAATGATTTTGTGCATGAAAATATTCTTAAATGTACCTACATTTTGTTGGTGCAATATAAAAAAAGAGTAATATAATACATAGTTCTTATCAATTCGAGCCATAAAAGAATGTACCTACCCATTGAGTTATAAGTATACATAGAGAAGACATCTCAAACAAAATGTATGTCCCCGCCGGGAGGTTCTATTTTCAAAATTGAGCCCCCGTTCTCCTTTCAAAATCGAACGAATCCATTGGACATTGAAGCCGCGCGGCGCCAATACATTGGAACATACATTGTGCTCGCGGTGTCTCTTCTATACGCTAGTAATAATACTTCAATGTACCTACCTAATAATTTAGTTATTTTTTTTTTTTTTTTTGATTACAGCAGGCCCACAACAATGTTAATATTTATTTAAGCTATGTTTTTTAAATTATTTTATACGGCTAACTACAAGTTTTTTTCAATCGTTTCTCGTCCATTTTTAATAAAATAATTATTAAGAATATTTTGACGCTAATAATATTAATTAATTTTTGACGCACCTATCTCAACGACATACCGAATTTCTAGTACCAAAATAATAAACAAACATAACTAAAGTACAAAACACTTATCATTACATACAAACCATGCAAATGAACACATTTATTACGTTCATAGATACCAAATTATTTTAATAATATTGGGCTTTCGGAACTAAAACTTAAAATTAAGTACTAGGAGTTTATAAAATTCCTCTGCAAAATACTCGCAAAAATAGAGTAGGTGATTGGAAGATTTTGAATTTATCAAGTAGGTAATGAAATATTTCACGTTCCGATCTGACACTATGATAATCTGACCAACCCACCCGAATCCTTTAGATATCCACGCTGGATATACATTATAGCTTTAACCATTATTGCTTATCAGTAGAGACCGGATTATATGCATTTGCATATTTAAGCCATTCTCAGCGGTAATTGCATATTTTACTTAAGATCTAGTTATGATGCATATTATCGTGTCAAATTGATAGTTTTAGAACTTTGGCCAGAAACTATAAGTACTAATACAGCACCAAAGTTCAAATTCCGCCCAGTCACCTCAGTGGATGTGGAGCGACCACGTACCTATAAATATTTTTTGAATGATCGAAGACACAATCTCACACTACTGAACATTTGGAACATATGTTTGCGTATATAAAAATATTAAAAAACCGGGCAAGTGCGTGTCTCGGTCACGCGCAATGTAGGGTTTCGAAGTAGTTGTCTTTGTTTGGGTTCCTAAAAATTATCATTTAATTTTGCATATTTTACATATTTTCGGGTATATTTCAAGCATTTTTCATGCATATATGCATGCATATAACAAGCTTTTTATGTTGCATATATCTAATCCGGTCTCTACTTATCAGTGACGAAACTCTTTCGCTTCCGATTATAAAATCTTTGCTTCGGACCGAAAAACCATAGGTACGGCATCAGATTCTAGATAGTCCTTGCCATGATACCCGTTGCTTATAATTTACCGTCGTTTAATAATCTAATAATTTCATTGACCACCGACTAACAGGCTCTTTTATATCTTTGCCTAACCACATTTAGAGAATACCTTTTACACCTTAACACCTTTCCCATCGTTGTTATTAGGTACCTACCTATAAAGTATTCGCTAAACTAAGCCTACGTTCCCACAGTAGATGTCCTAGAACATATTGTCATTATTTTGCGTTCTTTATGTAGTAGGACTTCTATTACAGAGCATCCAGTCTGATAAAAAAAATATATTATATTATGATGGATGCTATTGCTTTTAAGACTGTATAGTCATTACCATTGAGGCTGAACAACGGGATCCACTTTGTTGGCAGATAAAACACTTTTGCTCATAAATAAGATTAAAAAACCGGGTTCCACGGAGAACAGGATATTGCCGTTACGTTTCGTTCTCACGGCAGTATCTATATATAGTACCTAATGTTATGTGGGCGTACATAACCTATCTCTACTAATAAGTTAATTTAGACTACAAGGTGTGAGACATCAGGAGTATAAGCAGGCAGGTACCGCGGCACGCGTGGCTCATCTCGCCGCCGCACCACCCCACGTTCCACCGACAGACTGAGACTGAGGCTCCCGGCTTCCTTCACCCCGTTCGACTTCGCGCGCCTCTGCGACGGCAGGATCGCTGCTCTTAAAGACTTGCGTTTCTGAAACAAAACATTTCATCATCTACTTGACGAGAACCTGCCAAATCTACGTAGGTATTGTCTACTTACGACAAAAACAAAATATTACGCCCAATGAACGCCCACCAGCGGGGACTAACCTAATAAAATTAAGAGTCTAATGAACATGAATCGTATTTATTTCAAAATATAAATATATTAGTATTTAACAATAGGTACTGGATTCCATTTAACGTAAAGCGATTTGTCGGACACGGGTCTTTTTACATTTTATACTTTAAATGTTGTTTGGTGTCGATATCATTGTGGTCCATGGCTGCGATCTTTGCTTTGTTTACCTCAACGGCGCCGCGCCATCTGTCGGCCGCGTGTCGAGCGATCTCCATCCTCTTCTGCTTCCGGATCTGGTGACGTTTATACACCACCTCAATGACGATCAGAACTATCCCTCCTATAATGCCCGCCAGAACCAATATAAACACTCCCGCCATATTCTTCAACCCTAAGGTGTTTGGGGTTTTTTCGTTCTCCTCGCAATTCAACAGGTTGTTTCGAAGAATCCATTGATTATCGAGGGACTCCATGATGCCACCTATAAGGAAACCCATGTTACTAATTGAATGGTAAACCCATGAACGCAATTCTAAAGCATAGATGAAGGTGGTTCTCACTTTCGTGAAAGTCAAGGATCGCCAACGTTACTAAATCTGCCCACGGCGATCCTTTTTGTAATCCAACGCCATATCCAGAGCGGCCAAATAACTCTCCAGCCGTTACGAGTTCACAGTCCTGCGCTGCTTCGAACTCCAATCTTGATGAGTCCCAAATGAAAGCCATTAATTTTCTGCAACAAAATAAATTCAGGATTGAACCATCCATTATGATATGGGCAAGTGTACCAAACGTTTCTAAATAAATAGTTAATCGAAGTGTACCCATTCTTAACATCCTGAATAGCTTGTTCAGCATTATCATAATTGTTTGCTTCCATAGTCCTGTACATGTTGGACAGTTCAACTTGTCGTCTAAAATACATGTCGACTGCTGATCCTTTCACGGTCGCACAAGTTAGATTTTCCATGGTATTGCGAAGCTGAGAACAAAAGGTGAGTGTTACAATTTTTACCGTATAAGTACCTACCGACATAGAATAGATATTAAAACTTTTAATTTTATAATCCCCCGACCCCTTTCTTTCTTTTTCTTCTCTTTCTTGGCCGGCAATGCATCAGTGATGCCTTTGGTGTTGCTGATGTCCATGGGCGACGATAGCCACTTACCATCAGGTGGATCGTCAGCTCTTTTGCCGGCTATCCATAAAAAAAAAACCTTTATTGTCACCAAAAAAGACCTGACGTCCTTGAGAACCATCTCGACACATCCACTTTCAAACAAAAAAACTGCATCATAATCGGTCCATTCGTTTAGGAGCTACGATATACAAACAGACAGATATAGACACGTCAAACTTATAACACCCCTCTTTTTGCGTCATGGGTTGATAACACAGTTGTTACTACACACCCTTGCGTCGTTAATTCCAGTCAGTTTAGTTTTTGGTCTTTCGAGCACGAGGAAAGCCGCCAAGTTGGCAGTGTACGAAGCGACGATGATCATTGCAAAACCGGCCCACACCATCCCGAGCACTCTCGCTGAAAAGCTTCGGGGTGTGCCTAAAATAACATAATACAAATATCATCTACATGATTTAGGTTTTAGGATAACAAGCTTGTTTTGCACTTTGCACTAGTAAAACTAGCAAATGCGCCAAAATCTAGATCCATTATGCGAAGTAAAAACATTAATAAAAAATCCAAGAGCACTCATCATTAAAAATTCTATATCATTTGAATTATTTTCTAAATTAAGGCCAAAACATTCCTTACCTTCACCAATGCCACTGTTAAGAAGTACTCCCCAAGCAAACCAGATAGCACTGGAAAGGTTTAAAGCATCTTCTTCGGTCCCATCGATATTGGCAAGTTTGAATCTACCAAATGGTGAGAACCTATCGAGCAGGTACAGAACCAATGCAACAACATGAACAGAAACCATTACCAGGATCCACAAAGTGTTAGAAAACGGCTGCAAGAATGATACCAGAGTTGAAGATCTTGAAGGCTGTGAACAAAGAAAATCAATTAAACCCAATTAATACCCATACCTCAGTACCCATACCTCAGTTTAATTTACTATGATCAAGTTAACAAGGTAGGTAATCAATATTATGCTTTAATTTTCCTTGTTCTTTTGCCAAAGCATAGGTACCTTTTTCTCCAATATAGTGATACCTTGGTATTTAAAAGGTTTGCTAAATTCAATAAATTCAGCCCGTTCAGGATTAATGGTCAATGGCGCTACTATCATATCGGCTCTTTCGTAAACTAGTTCACCTGAAAAATAAAGACAAAGAAAATAAGGCTATAAATATTACAGAGTTATTTTGGATTTAAAACTGAGTTCCAACTGAAATATTCTTTACTTTTAAGGATTTATAAGGCAATTTAAAAATAATGTACAAAATTAGTAATACCTATAAGACCTGTCCATTCCTTCTTCGCTCCTGGTGCAGATAAATTTCGTATGATGTAATTTCCAAATTGGCCATCGGGTGAAAGGGCCAGTGAGTAAGTGAAGTTAATTGCTTTGGACAGATATCGTAGCAAATCCATACAAAATCCTTTGCAACAGTATACTCGATCTTCAAGAAAAATATTTATATGTATAATAAAAAAGGTTATTGAAGGATATGTAAGTATTAACGTTATATAAAAGTTTAAAATTACCTAAATCATCGCTAGAATTGTAGTGCGGGCATGGGATTTCCTCAGAAGTGCAATCGATTTCGTAGTCAACGCGTCGCGCATATACAAATGGTTTCTCTTCTATTGTTAACACCTGTAGTTATTTATTTTATTATATTTTTATTTATAAAATAGATTGTTACAATAAACACATATTTAATAATATTACCTTCAAATGTGTCGGTATCATAAATCCTTCCGGTTTCGAAGGACTCCTTCCCATCCATATTATTTCGTTTTCCTTTAGTTCTAAGCGCATTTTGTGAGTATCCTAAAAATACGCTATTGTTTTAATAAATTCGATGTTAAAACCATGTTCAGTGTATATTTTATAAATCAGATTCATCAGTATATTATCAATTTTCTTTTATGACCACATTTAATTTCGTAAAATAATTGTCTTCTATGAAAGAAACCTTTCAGCATTTAGGTACCAACGTTCCAATATAAACTTCGAACCTACACAGAACTAGATGCAACTTGTTATTGTATAATAACATACTTCGCTATGACACTCAATCATAACTATGCCGTGGAAAGTTTTTTAAGAACCGTCAAAACTCATTCCAAAGCCAGTCCTACAACACTGCTTCCTATAAACCTCTATAAATCTATCAAGATTAGTAAACTTAAATGATACCTTGGAGTAAAAGTACTTTCCCACAGCAACATGCTCGCCTTGCGCTCTGACATTCACCATGTCATACTCAGCGTGTACCCTATCCCCATGGTCGTCGAACGCTACATGACCAGTGGCACCGTTGTCCAGTTGTTGCTTCCTGATGTAGTCGAACAACAGACGTCCAGTCATCCAAATAGAGCCTGAGTTGTCACAGTCTGAAGGCGGTGCAACGATCTCTTCTGATGTGTTCATATCACGAATTGCTGACGCGAGGACGTAGCTGATTGATTAAAAATGTAGTTTTTTATTCGTTAATAAGGTAGGGGATCAGTTAAAAATAATGTGATTATTTAATTAATAAGCATTAATAAATAATAATAAATAAGGATTGACTACAATCGCACCTAATGGTAAGTGGCGATGAAGTCCTGGATAGTAAAACGCACTTATGTATATGGTAACAGTCTTGACTTGACGACACCCACATTTAAATTCCACATTATAATGATCAGCATAGTAAATCACCACGCCAGCCTATTACGTGATAATTTATTAAATTACTTTATAGATCAAAATTAAACTGACTGACTTGATGATGTTACCCCATTGTTACCCCTATAACTGTTCTAATTCTTGATCATCGTTAACAAAAAGATGAGGATCAAAATTAAAACCTTTATCAATTTCTTACATGGAATCTTGTATATGAGCATGTTCATTAGTAGCATTGACCAAGCGAAGTCCGAGCAAGCCTTCGGGGGCATTAGCAGCGTCCAACGCTTGTTCAGTCACCATCCAGACGTAACCAGCAGTCGTCATGTTGAGGTAGGTCGCGTCTCGGAAGATTATTTCTGCATCCGTTTTGCTGGAATCAAGTGCTATCATTACTGCGAAGTGCGAACATCAAAGATCATGAGACCGGCATTTTTGCAAGGTACGTTAGCAGCCTATTATATTTGATAAAGCTTGAATCAAACAAATTTACTTTCAGATGGACGAAAGGATGGGTAGAATGGTAAACTGGACTTACCTAGCATACATGAGAAATACTCTTGCTTGTGCACTCTTTACATCCAAGAGCTTATCGGTAAAAGAGTCTAAGCCAGGCTCGAACTCTATCACTTGTTCCACCACGACTTTCCGGTCTACATCTTCGTCGATACTTTGTGATGTTGTCTGGAATCTAAAGTGTAACTTGGGTTGTTCGAATGCCAAAGGACAGAAAGTCGAATAACGTGGTCTTCCGCCCTATTTATTGATCTGAGGGTCCTCCGCAAATTTTTTTCCAGCTACACATCGGTGACGGTGATGGCGTTTGATGCC
The DNA here is from genome assembly GCA_951805285.1 of Thymelicus acteon. Lineage (NCBI taxonomy): Eukaryota > Metazoa > Arthropoda > Insecta > Lepidoptera > Hesperiidae > Thymelicus > Thymelicus acteon. The sequence goes on from OX638233.1 coordinate 8,079,825, forward strand.
TTTGGTGTTAATAGTGTCCATGGGCGACGGTGACCGCTTATTTTCAGGTGACTCATCTGCAATGCAAGTATTTGTCTTGTTTTAAAAGTGACACATCACTCATGAGTGCCGTGTAACTTTTCGGCTTTTCACTTCTTCGAAGGAGATTTTTTTCTCTTTTATCTCAGAGGCCGTGCAGAAGGTATCTGATCAACGTTTGTACGTTAATAGCATAAATAGGTGTTTTTAAAAGTTAATCTTGACTTCATTTTGATGCTCTGAATTTAACATACCTTCCCAAAATGGCTCTACCATCAGTATCCGAGCTGTGAATTACGATGACTTTCATATAATTAAAGTGTTTTAATACATCGACCCACACGTCAGCTTGGTGGGAATACGGTGGAACTGTCCGTAAAAAGGACACGTGTATATTTTTGTCTGAAAACGCAGAATCCCTTGAAGAAATGCCAATGACTGGTATATGATAGAACCCGCTGGTGTAAGATACCGCTGCTGGAGATAGCTCACCAGTTAATGGGTGTGACACCACTACTGCGTAAACCTGAAATATTTATCATAATTAGTACCATATTCTTAGACCATCACTTAACCGTTGCAATGAGTCTTGCCTTTGCAAATACTTACACGATGTCCAATTAAATCTTTGCATACATTGAGGGCAGTCTTAATCGGGTTTGGATCCATCAAAATAGAATAGTCATGGTATGTTACTCCGCGGGGGACGTATTTGTCTTTGAAATTGAGGTTCTGAAATTCCAAATTTTATTTTAACCGTACCTTATCTACAGTAGGTACCTAACTACATATAAATCTACTCTAGCAGCCTATTTGCTGCTCCTAGCCTCTTAAAGTGTACTACTTCTGAGTGTCTTTTAGGATTTTTTTGCCAACTTCTTCTTTTGTCTTCTTCGAATTATCTGGTCTGTGAGCTGTAATAAGAACTATGTAGTAGATTATTTTTATCATCAGGAATGTTAAAGATGTCTACAATAACTCTTAACTGATCCATATCTTCATTTAATTATTTATCATTAAACATGGGTCAGCCATATCTTTATTTTCCGTCACGACAAAGCCATTGTGACGTCTGGTGATACCTTATCGTTCCAAGATTATTTTGATTAAAAACTTACAGAAATGGTGTCTTTGAAGAAAGCGATAGACTCGTTGCTGGAAAGTACTCCGCCCACATTATAGTACGTAGGGTTTATAACCTTCTGTCTATCAGCAAGTGCTGTACCGCTGCAGTAAACAAAAAGTATGGCATAACGCCACATTTTTGATTTGATTCTGGAATAGGAAAAACAACTGGCATTTGATTTTTTTGTTGTGGGTAGTGGGTTTACTACGCCTACGTAGGGTACTACGCCTTAGATATTATGTATATCGGTATAAAATAATCGTGGGTACCCATTACCCTTGACGTGAGTATCAGTCTGTTTCGTGGCGGCAGAGGTCAGAATAGGTAATATTAAGTAGCGTTAAGATCTAATAAAACAACCCAATTGTTTTTCTAATATTAAAAATAAACTTTTTTCATAACTTCATATTTAGATGCATTACATTACATTGGTTATAACTTATAAGTTACTTGTACCACTGAAGAAATAATAGTACTTATCTCGTACTCCTAAAAATTATTTTTGATATTTTCTAATTTTGTCGTTGCTACCAAAATGTTAGGAGGCACTTGTTTACGGTAGCCTGAAGCGAGGTCTTTTTAACCGACTTATATTATACTTGTATTTTTTATGTTTGTTACCTCAGAACTTTCGATTGGGAGAACCGATTTTGATGATTCTTTTTTTAATCGAAAGCTGGTGCTGGTCACATAGTCCCACTTAAATTTGAGCGAGATCTGACGAATAGTTTTTCATTTATCCCTAATTTTGAAGTAGGTTATTTTTGGTCAAGAATTATTACTTAGGTCATAAACAGTCCAATGTCTTCTTCAAAAAGAAAACAATTTCAAACTAACAGCATTACCTTACCTAAACCATTAAAACGGAAGGTACTTAATTAAGTATATTCTAAAATAATAGTGTCAGCTTGCATATCACTTCCACTAGGTATCACTAGGTATGACACCATTAATTTATTATCTAATTTACCATCCCCTTAACAATCTCTCGAGTCTCTAATATATTTGTGAATCTCCTGTGGGTAATTGCTATCAATTAAATTTCATCTAAACTTTAGATTGCAATTAATATTTCACGCGCCTACAGAGACATTTTAGGTCTCAACTCAAGAACATCCATTATTTAAGGCACACCCTTTCTACATCAAATTAAATGACTTTCTTACCCCTTAGGAATTTTCGTGAAGAAATATGTGAAACCCTCAGACCATTTACATTTTTTTTAAAACATAACACAAGTGAAGAGTAAAAGCTTTTTACGTAATAAAAACAAATGAAGGATGCTGCGAAGTAACGGCAGATGGAGCCTCATCCTACGTTGCCTAGGTTACGCGCACGCGTACTATGTGTCAATCAATTACCTACTCTACGGATTTGCTCTGTTTTCACCTAATAATGGCTTTCAGCGAGATGCCAATAATTCCCGGATTTCAGGTCTTACGTTGAATCAATTATTTTTTACTCAATATGAACCAACTACTGATACTTTAAATATGTAGGTATTAATGTAGTTATTAGTTTTCATATGAGAGTTGGCCAGAAGTAACAGGTAGATATTTAGTGTAGGATTTAATTTAATTAAAGCAGGGGCTATCTGTGTATTTAGAGAAAAATTGTAACTTTTATCAAATTTTTATTTGATTGTACAAAACATATTAAACAAAACATTACAGTAGTTACAAAACATACCGTACTTATTATAAAAAGTAACAAAACATATTTTCTTAACTACAAAGTTCCTATATTAGAAAAATAATAATGATTAATCAATAATCTTAACTGAATAAACAAATATTAAAATGGATGTTGAATTACATAAAAATTAATCAACAAAACCTTAAATCTATCCTTCTTATTATTTCGTGCTCTTCTTGGCGCAATATTCGATTTTTTATTCATTCCTTGTTTTGTTTGTTGATTGTTTCTGTGGTTTTTTCCAAAATATTTTGTTACGCCATAAACCATTCAATAATAGGTTGTTATATTATGTTTAAGACCAAGCCCAAGGGTTAGGGGTCCAACCGTTGGCGCTAGGAGGGCGAAGCGCAGCCGCAGCGGCTGTTGCTGCGTGCTGCGCGGCGCCCGCTGCGCCTGCAGCGCCGGAACTCTGCAGCACTGACAGCTTGAGTGCTTCTAAATCTGAAAATTTATAAGCATTGTAAGGACACTAAATTTTTACAGCGCCAACGGTGCGTAAGTGCGTTAATCCACATAAATAAGATCCTGGCGTCTCCACACATGGGCTGGACACTAAAGAGTTGTTAGTTCTACATGACTCAGATGCTTCTATAAAAGATATTTTAAATTCAGAAAAGTTCATAAATAAAGGCACTAACTAATCTACGAATGTCTTTCAAAGATTTACGACACAAAAAAGAATAGGTTTCTTGGTAGGTGAACAAACTGAACAAACAATAGACGTAATTTAATGAGTGACTAGTCTGATCAATTAATACGTTGTTCATAGTAAAATTATCTTGAGAAACGGTTAGTAAGTACATCGCTTTCTTCTTTTTCCTGAAAGGTTCCTGAAAAGGATTGAACCCTTGAGAAATAATTATCAATTCATACCAGCGTCTTGCAGCCTAGCCGCCTGGTTGTGTGCTGCGCGTTGGATAGCCCGAGCCGCAGCGGCTTCCCGCGCCGCAGCGATCTTCTGTGCGGCTGCGACGCGCGCCTTCGCTGCAGCCAACTGCGCCTGCGCGTGCACTGCAGCTTGCGCCGCCGCCAGCGCATGCGCTCGAGCGATCCGAGCTGCTTCCTCACTATACGGAGAAGTATAAAAATATTGTTTCCTTTTTGTCCTAAGTGATCGACACTGCTTGCTGAGTGAACGACTTCTTCGTTTCTGATTTCGGTCTGGGGAAGACCTTGTGCGATAGTTAAATATGTATATGTAGGTATGTTGATCAGACTAGGTATGTGTGATTGTGTAATGGGCCATTCATTAATTACGTAAGGATCCCGAGAGGGATGAGGGTCCTCAAAATCTTATTTATACGTGTACGCGTAGTCAATGGACCACGTTAAATTCTATGAAATATCTAATGTCTGACCTCTTATGAGCAGCATGAGCAGCCTCCGCCTCCTTCGCACTGGCAGCACTCTGCTGTTCAAGCGCAGCGTGCTTCATAGCAGCAACTTGCCGCTGCGCCGCCATCACTGCAGTCGCGGCCGCTTTCGCTGCAGCAATCGCTCCTGCTACGTCAGAGCTTGAGTCTGACGGCCACGCTAAAAATGTTTTTTTTTTTGTTTTAACACATAAAATTATTATGAGTAAGAACAAATATAAAAGGTAGATTTGGTAGTACCAAATTAAAGAAAATTAATATTCGTCGTTTTGTTTCTTTAGATATATTTTTTTAAACAGAGGGTGAAATATTAGCACAATACGACCACATGAAAACACCCACTCAGCCGCCCCAATGCGACTAAGCCCCAGTTGCATGCATTGTGGTCACGGGCCACGGCATAACTGGTTAGGACTGTTAGGACTAATATCTAAACACTTGTTTAAACAAACCACAGATCACCGATGCGTTTTGACCAAGAACAAGAAAAAAAAGCGGAAAGCGGGAGATCCGCCCATAACTGGCTCAGCGCCGCTGCAATCAAAACTTATAAAATTTCAAGTTTCTAGAAGGAGATTGGATGCTAGCCTGAAGCGAGGTAGGTAGGAACGTGATACAGTAGGTACCTGCCGTACCTGCGTGCGCTAGATAAGAAAAAATAAAAATAAAATAACGCTTCACACTCATAGCCCCACACTAGGATTCCCTGTGTCGTGGGTGCCATGGACAACACACAACATAGACAAGGACATTCACACCTCGACCGAGAACAGAAATTCAAACTAATCATTCTTTGCGTCTCGTTGGGAATCGAACCCAGGACCATTGGTGTGGCGATCCGGCATGGTAACCATTGCGCCAAACGGGTCGTCAAAGGTGAAAAAGTGTGGATCTTAAAAATATAAATAATTATGTTACCGTTTGGAGCTGGAGCGTTGGGCACCTGCACCCATCCCCCCACAGGTACCAAGCTGGACACCTCCCAACCACTATCACTTCTCTTGCTAACATTGCTTGCAGCAACAAAAGCCACGTAGGATGTCAGAACCTGCAATTATTACAAATATAATCACAGCTTTTTGGGATTTAGTTGCCTCAAATACCATCAGGTTAAACGGAGAGATACAGATCTTAGCGACTTCCAACGCTGGAACAACGCTGAACGCTGGTGAAAGGTGATGTTGTCTTGGACTAAGGGCATAGCTATCGTCGTATCAGCCGTATCAATCATAAGGGGCCCGCGGGCTACAGCAAGCACGCAAAATCCGAAAATACAGGAAACATTTTACGATCTCCGTCGGAGCATGGGTCAGACTAGACTACAGGAAACACACATGACACTCACGAATTCATGACTCACCATTACTTTGAAAATCATTTTCAGCAGCTATCGTGTCCAAGATGTCTTCACTAGAATATCAGTCGAATTTCTGATGCTACGATGAGAGATAACAAACATTTTATATTGTTGAACACGGAAGTTTTCCAGTGTAAAGAATATAGAAAGGGATTGTTTGCTATTATTTATGGAGCGTAATTGGGCTAAATCATGTACCTTTGTAGGTATAGTGTAGATTCTGTAACAGTCTCCTGGTACTATACTATCACTTTCAATCGGATATGACTTGTGTTTAAGTTTGAGGTACCTACTTAATAAGTTAACTAGATGGTGGATATGGTAGTTATGTAGTTTACTAAACATTTCATACAATTTTATTGATTACAAGTGTTGGCCCAGTGACCGAAAATTTTTCAAATTATTATGGTCTTTCTTTGGCGTCCGAAGGTTGCCAAATAGAGTAGCCATGGCTTCTCTTCAATCACTTCGATTGACGATTTAGTTAGGAATGGACGTAGATGAGATCGCGCTTATAATGTTACGTACGTTGACAAAAAATACTATAAGAAACGAAGAAACGGAAACTGGATTCATTCTTTTGTATCAGAGCCATTAAGAGTGGAGCCGATGTGGTGTTTTTTTAAAACTATAATACGTGAGAACGTCAATAGTGTCTTTTGATGGATAAAATTATTAAGTTATGTCATAATATAATCAGTAAGGCACAACCCATAATTGTTCCACAGCTGGGCTCAGGGGTCTCTCCTCTCACAATGTGAGAGGTACACCGTACGGCCATAGTCTACCACGCTGGACATGGGATTAGTAGACATCACACACCTTTGAAAGGAGAACTTCGATATGACGTCATCGATCTTCAGGTATCTCGTCGATGTCCGTGATCCTGATAGAGTAATATATCCATGGGTGTTGATTTATAAAATAAATAGCTGGTGATAAAATAAACTACGTTTTAAATACCTGTACTTTAATACCGTTAAAAAAGAATATCAGGAAATGCCAAGGTAGCAAATTGAACCATTAACGGTTTAATACGAAAATTCTGAAAAAAAAAATTGCATTTATGCGGTTGGTGCTCAATAGTACCATTTAGATAAATCCATGGATATAATATGATTTGCAGATTTACATTATTTTGATAATTATATACTCTGTGCAAAAAAACATTTACAGTGCGACCAACTTATCTGTGAACTGAGGGAGGGCGCTGTCGAACGCATTGGACCAATCACTGGGACGCAATTCGAGACGTAGTAAATGTCAATGTCATTCATTGACATTAACACAAAGAACTTAAGAATGGGGCAGCATTAGTTCCAATTTTCGCCATTTCACAGATAAGTTGGGCGCACTGTATGTCTACTGTGTGCCGTGCACTGTGCGCACATTGTATTCTTGCCAGTTTTTTAAATTGACAATACGTGATTGACATCTGTCATTTATGTCAAAAAAATTAATTGAACTTATCGCTTTCCGGTTGCCCTTGCAGTGCGGTCGATTTGTAAAATTTTATATCAAATTCGCCATGTTATTTTATTAACACAAATCCTTTAATCCAAATCACATATTGTAATAGCAATAAATACAGGTAAGCGCCCTACAAGTATCGATATTCTGATTACGTAAAAAAACTTGGTAAAAACAAGTTTTCTACAAACTAAATAAAAATATTTTTTGTGGTTTTGTGTAATTTTGTTTTTGAAGTGTTAATTGTGCATCATTTAAACTAATTATAACAATTAATCTGCACATAAGTCTACTGTTTTCGAAAAAAAATTCAAAGATCGATTCATTGGTTTATTTTTGTTCAAGTGAAATCTGGCTAACAACTTATTATCTAAAAAAAATTCTGTTTAATTAGAAGGATGAATAAGAAGGAACAGAACTCTAGTTGAACTAAAATGTTTTCTTAACTTTCTGTGGTCATACTATTTTAAGAAAACTGGTATTCATGTATGGTCCGAAATTCGACAGTAATCATGATTAAAAATTCGAAGAAAACATTACTTTCCATGTTTAGAACATTTTTACAACGTTACTCTTTAATTTATATTTCAGACTGCACAATTTTTCATATATTTACCATACAAAAATTTGTGTTTTATTGCAAAATCTAAAGGTCTTCAACAGCTTAGAACAAAAAGTAAATAAAAAAATCGACTGACATTGTAAAGAGAAGGAGGGATAGCACCATTTTTATTGAGCCTATTTATATACCTTAATATAGTTAAAAAATCTGAATTTATTTAAACACATCCCAAAGAACTTACAAATTAATTAATTGCATGTAAATGTTATACTAGATCATAAATAATAATCATAATTGTAGAATATAATATAGAATATAAAAATTGATTTCAAGCGTAAATAGAAAAAAAAGTTGTATTATGATAGACAAAATTATCTAACACTGTTATTTTTTTATAGGTCACAAAATATCAGCTAAAATGAGTGGAGGAGCTAAACCTAACCAACCACCTCAACAATTTGCGTAAGTCTAATCATAGTTATACTGACATTCTATCTAGATAATTATGTATTATGTAACTTTGTAGCCGGACTCATTGCCAGCTGAGAACGAAATGGAAGACCTACTTGTTTTTAAAAATTTGCGAAAATTAAAAAGTTTTTTTTCAAATGGACAGTTGCTGTTAGCTCTAGTGGAAATTAAAGCTTTACATGGACAGAAAGTAGATATAATCTAAAAGTTTGACAGTTTTATCTTCCATTTTGTAAAATGATCAACTTAAGTGTGTAATTATTTTACAATATAATATAGGTATAGGTTAGTTAATTAATTTTTTTAGTACTAATTTTATGAAGTTTTAATCATGGTTTGCTTAAACAAGAATAATTCTCTTATAGAGTATACAACATTGATAATAAAAAGGGTCAAGGCACTTATAAATGTCTCAATACTGATTGCAGTATAGACCCAGTCAAAAAAAAATATTTTTATTTGTGTCTGTAATAAATAAGGTTGTGAATTTAAAATTATGATATATGAAATACAAACAACATAAGTGTTTGTAATGGAATAAAATAATAATAATGTATGAATAGTAACTCCAATTTTATCATGTGAATTTTAATTATCATCATCTACTTCTTCATCTATCCATCCATCAGTCCTTGGAGGTCCACTGCTGGACATAGGCCTCCCCTACCTTCTCATCCCATGAACTTCTTAATACTATACTATTTGATAACCATTATTCAAACAGTAAATTCATAAGAAAACCTATCCTCTCCTTCTATATATATCACCTTTCTCACAAAGAATACACCTTTGCACCCTGATGCTGCTATGCCGGCTGCCATTCTGATATTTAATGGTATCCTGAACATCTAAAACTTGGAATGACTGTAAGGTTAATGGTTTTTCCATTATGCCAAGATGAATATGAGTTGACAAGATCCTCTTTGATTTTACATGTTATTTGTCTTGTTTACATATTAAAATCTCTTAAGAAGCTTAAACAAGGTTTCTTTGTAAAGAGCAGTAGTGCTGAATAGTGATCAATTTGTAACAAAATCCATAATAATTTTCTTATTATTCTCTGGAGACTGCTACAGGGATTCTGGTAATCTGAAAAATAAAATATATATCAGTCGTCTCTCACTGTCGAATTCAACATAATAATATACCTTACCAATTCATTTCAATTCATTGTTGTTGTATCTTTTGTGATGTAAATATAAACAGTGTAATTGGCAAGTTGGCAACTCACATTTGTCATGTTATACCTGTTCCATTTAATACGCTAATTACATTGTCAGCAGTGAGCATAGAAAATTAAAAAGGCCATCTGTAAAGTTTATTATGAATACCAAATTAGACTATTGCTGTTGTAGGAAATAATTGTCTTCTTTTAAGTAGAATGTTTATAATAATTGAACAAGATTCTTGTTTTTAATAGACATATTTATGGAAACATAAGGCTATTTATTATATTTATCTTATTATGTTATTACTGTAAAATTTTCCTCATATCTCATGAGAATATAATTGCATTAACTGGTATTATCAGTTAAAATAATTAAGAATGCAAAACCACTGATTATAATGATCTGTAGATCATATCTCATCTGAATTTATAATATTTATTATCCTCATCCAAAAACTTGCTTAGCAGCTTACCACGGAATTATTGTTTTTTTTTTTTTCAATTTCCGATAGATCAACGTGATCTATCAGCTATTTGATAATCTATGTATTGTATTCAGTAAATTTAGGAAGTCAAAAAAATTAAATGGTCGATGTCAACGAGGTTTTATTTTTACACGTTACTGTAAACAAAGATTTGCCCCAATATTTTTTACCACAGATAAAAATGTCTCGTGACGACAATGGAGGGCGTGGTGGTGTTTTTTTTTATACTTGGTGACGTGGAAATTTGTTTTCCTTTTGGCAAATTGCCAATACGATTTTTGCGATTCCTATACTTTTAACAGCTATTCTCTGACGGTTGCCTCAAATGACGCTACGGAAGCATAAGCCAATAAAACTGAAAAAGCTACTATGCCAGGCGGTAGCAAACGCACGCATATTTTTTCTGAATTATTATGGGCGTATTTGATTGATACCGCTGTATTTGATTTCTCTTATGATAATCAATATTCCTTAGTTAATTTTAAATAGGTGCTATTAATTTTTTACATATAAAGTGTACATAGAAAATAAAACCAATGTTAAGTTAATAAAAGTTATAAATTTATTCTAATTTACAAAGAATCCCATTAGAACTAGGGTCAGAAGGCTGAAATTCCCGACATTGACAGACCATCGAACACGGTGATACATACCTAATTACTGTCATTTTGAAGGTAGCACCAACGTACAAATTGTATTAATTCTCTCAGAGTAAGAATATATTACTGAGTAAGACACGTGTAGTAAGAACGTGGTTATATCTCCATGTTATCTTACTCTCAAAGGATATCAGTATAAACGTTAATCTTAAATAGCGGTCCTTATCTGCATAGAGACAATATACGCGGTAGCCAATCTAGATCTATATAGGTACTAACTTGTACGTAGACTATGGGTTATGCAATGCAATCATGTCTGCTATGTAGACCGCCACTTTTTCTCGTTTTCGATTCTGCTTTTTTAATGTCGATAGCCGACAATCAAAATTCAAGATTATCTTGTGGAAGTTGTGGACACACCCAATCGTGGATATCTGTGATATCAAATGCATTATTAACATGTTCTCGACTAAACAGGAGAACCTGTTAGTTGACTGAGCCTCCAGTACTGCAATATTTGCACTTCAGCATATTTCTAATTTAAAAACGTCGCACAAAAAAATGTCATAGTGTCACTTTAAATATCTCGGTTACTTATTAAATTTTGCATCATTATTCAATTAATCATCATCGTTAGATATATTTACATACATTACCATTTACCAGTTCATCAGAGAATAATATGACCCTTTTTAGGGTTCCGTAGCCGAATGGCAAAAACGGAACCCTTATAGATTCGTCATGTCTGTCTGTCTGTCTGTCTGTCTGTCCGTCCGTATGTCACAGCCACTTTTTTCCGAAACTATAAGAGCTATACTGTTGAAACTTGGTGAGTAGATGTATTCTGTGAACCGCATTAAGATTTTCACACAAAAATAGAAAAAAAAAACACTAAATTTTGGGGGTTCCCCATACTTAGAACTGAAACTCAAAAATGTTTTTTTCATCAAACCCATACGTGTGGGGTATCTATGGATAGGTCTTCAAAAATAATATTGAGGTTTCTAATATCATTTTTTTCTAAACTGAATAGTTTGCGCGAGAGACACTTCCAAAGTGGTAAAATGTGTGTCCCCCCCCCTGTAACTTCTAAAATAAGAGAATGATAAAACTAAAAAAAATATATGATGTACATTACCATGAAAACTTCCAACGAAAATTGGTTTGAATGATATTTAGTAAGTAGTTTTTTTTTAATACGTCATAAATCGTAAACCGCAAAAAACATTGATCAAAGTTACAACGAACTACAAGAACTTTTATATTATGTTACTTGCTGCTACGGAACCCTTCATGAGTGAGTCCGACTCGCACTTGGCCGCTTTTTATCGGTATCTGCCATCGCAATCACGGCCCAATTACCGATGTAATCAAATGATTATTTAATGGTAGCTAAGTATGGAAAACAACTACATAATGTGAAATGCACCATGCAATGTTACGTTCAATTCTATAGTACAAAGTAAAGTGACGCAGCACGAATTTTAATGCCAAGAAGAATGTGAACACTCAATAATTGCCAATAAACATATACAATATTACTGAAATAATGTTTTAGACTTGTTTCAACCAGCTTCTCCTAAACATCGTAAATTGTATCATAATAAAGATTATTTTTTATGCACCGAACGATTAAGAAAATCTTTAAAAAAGACATATATTTTAGCACTTGAAATGTCTGAATAGATTAAGATATTGTCTAAATCCCCTACTCATAACGCAAAGCCCATGAATTTACGGGTAGATACTTGGCTTGGGTAAATTACATTCGGAAAAAGTGGCTTTAAACCCATTTGCGGTCCACTGCAGTTTTGTAGTTGTGGAGGCCAGCTAAGGCGGTTGAAACTTAACCCCTTCCGACATGGCAAGTGCTATCTATCAATAACAACGGAGCCGATGACTTCATTGCCTATCAAGGCCCATAAAAGCTCGGAAGCGCGTAACCCTATTTTTTAATGCAAACGGGTATGCAAGATTTTTGAACTAATAAATGGTTCATGGTCATAACGATACTGTGGTGGCGGGGAGAAACTCTCAGGGGCGTAGTTACCGCCGTATCAGCCGTACAGGAGCCCCCATTAACACTCCCAAAAAATAGCTCGCCAGCGGCATACGACCACTACAGTTGGCACTCCTTTTATATTTGACAGCTAACGTCCAAGGGGCCCTACAATAAATATTGATATGGGGCCTCCAGGGCTAGCTACGCCACTGGAAACTCTACAGATGATGGCTATGTGCATCGTATATTATGTTTATGTACATAACATTTAAAACATATGATCATTACATCAAATACCTTAATATTGTACCATTTTTGACAGATTGCTTCCAAAAATCATAAACGGCGGTATTGCTGGCATCATCGGCGTATCGGTGGTATTTCCCCTGGACCTGGTGAAGACCCGTTTGCAGAACCAAACTGTCGGGCCAAATGGCGAGAAGCAGTACAAAAGCATGTAAGTACGAATATTCTATTAAATTGTTTCGGCTGCTTACATAACAAAGACCTTGTAGTAGTGAAACCCCGCGCTAGGATTACTTGTATTGTGTGAAGTATGGACACCACAAATAAAATATCACACTATATGTATAACAGGCACAATTTGGGCACAAATGTTTATCCGTCTCAAATGTCTACCCCGGCTGGGAATCCAGGACCCCTCGCATCGCAGGGTCATTACCAACTACAGTAGCCTAGTTGGTAATGTTGTAAATTTATAATCTTACCTGACTGTAAGTGGAATTTTGCCTTAGAAGATGGAAAGCACTAAAGGACTCTGTAAAAGCCTATTCCACAGACGCCCCTGTGGTCTAGTTGACCCTACCAGTTAAGCGAGGGGTCCCGGGTTTAATTCCCGGCCTGGGCAGATATTCATGGGACAGATCAAAATTTGTACTCGGGTCATGGGTTTCACATGCTACGGTGATATGTATTATTTGGGACAACACAGGGAATCCTATTGCAGAGGTATGAGTGCACAAGCGCTTACTTTAGCGTTTGTTCACTCTTGAGTTGACTTGGAAATCCTGTGACATTATCAACATTAATCTCTCAGGTTGGACTGTTTTAAGAAGACGTACGCGGCAGAAGGGTACTTCGGAATGTACCGAGGGTCCGCGGTGAACATCATCCTCATCACGCCGGAGAAAGCCATCAAGCTAGCTGCCAACGATATGTTCCGGTTCTACCTCACGCTACCTGATGGGTATGACGATCTTATTTGCATATTATTATCCCAAACTAGTAGCATACACCCACACTACTATCTGGATAACTTAATAGATAAGACCTTTTTGACATTTTCTAGACAACAAACACTATTAACACTTGAAACTAGCATTTTAAAAGTGCGAATCTGTTGACAATATTCGGGATAATATAAATTATTTTGTTATGATAATATATTTTGTTTTTGATAATCCTGTACAAAGTAATTTCTAAAGTGGTATCGGATATTTTTGACAGGAATAGTGTAGTAAGGGCTGTATTTTTTACAGAGCTCTAAAAATATGCACGCAGTTGTTAAACATATTGAGATTGTCATATCAAAAGACCGCCGTTGCATATGTACCTAAGAGAGCGAGATAGATCTGTCATTGTCAGGCTAAAGTAGGCTGGCGCCAATAATATTGTTTGAAACATACGCCGCGTCTATATATTATAGATATTTGTACATTATTGCACATACATATACACCATTAACTATAATAAACAAGAAACATAACGCATTAATTATTTATGGAAACTATATGTGCATACGGGCATAACCAGTTCCCAAGTTATATCCTTTTGTAGTTTAGTGTCACAGATATCCATCTTTCCTTCCAAAACTTGACTCATGCTACACTACAATGCTGCTTTATCTCTATTATAGAGATGTTATTATAACATCCATCAAAATACTTTATTCCGTTACGCTGCTAGTGACGTCCATTCACTGTCCGGTCCCCATTCAACTAAATCCACCGGACGAACCATATCATTTTCCGTGTTCATTTACTGGGCAATTACTGGCGGAATAGAATACTCGTACTATTAAGCGTAGCGTAGTTGTAAATTGTAATGTAGGTCCATCCATATGTTTGGAGAGATGAATAAGTTTCTTGGCGTTATTATTATAAAAGCGGTACATCTCAACTCAAGATTTGCACGTTACATCTCGGTGCCAACTATTTGAATTGCTGACGTTAGACAGATGGTAAAACTACGGTAAAGTTAGTTATTATAATGCTCGCGTGTTTTGCGTTACTAGTTATGAAATAGTACCTAATAGTAAATGGTCTCCACAATCCATGGACATCCGTGACATAAAACTGTACTGCAAATACTTTTTTCTATTAATATATTACATTCTTACGTGACTAAAATTAGATATTGTCGCAGTGCGTTGACTTTGACCACTGAAAAGTACGTCAATAGCCAAACAAAAGACAATTATAATAACTCTATGTGGAAAATAAATAATATTAAAAAAATACATAGAGGAAGTATACAATACGACGAAGTGAACTATACTGGCTGACTTGTCGATAATGAGATCTTTTCCGGACACCCTAAGACATCTCTTTCTGACAAACACCGTCTAGTGACTGCTATTTTTTCACTCGCGTCCGTCCCTAGCACACATCCCTCGCAAGTCGCAACATATCCCTCGCACACATCCTTCGCTTGTTTTGTATGTACAAAAACTTCGCTCCGCTGAGCCGTTTACACCAGAGCTGCGCTGAGCGAGGCTTGGTAAATGAAGTGATTCTATTCGTTCTTAACAAAAATCTCTCGCTACACATCCTCGGATATCTCTGGTGGAATCGCAGCCTTAAGTAATTTAAATGACATCCAGAAGAATTGCAGTTTACCTTGGCTGCGTCTTGAGTATGGCGGAAGGACTCGGGCCAACACGGTTGAGTTCAGCCTTACAACTTTTCCAGTGAATGTCATTCGGCAATCACTGACAGAATTTGTTTATAATCCCTTTAAATGCACTCCCCGGATTCATGCGAAGAATAGAAAAACTTATGATTAATTCTTTACTGTACTTACTTACATTTTAAGTACTCCAGAATCAGATATATGCAGAGCCCTCTTTCCCACTGGGCACTCTGAGCACGTGCCCAGGGCCCCGTGATCGATAGGGGCCCCTTAGTTCCTGCCAGATCACTAAACGATAACTGATATTTATTATCGAAAAACTTTTTTAATTAGAATAAATCGAACCTAAATTACTGACCACAATACTAATTGCCTATTAGGGGCCATCCATAAATTAGCTTAGCTTTCGCAAACATAAATCTAGAAGTTTTCTTATTTACTTTCTTTGTTTATTCTAACAAAATACTGTTCTATCAAAGTCATAGGGGCCCCATTATCCTAATATGCCCAGGGCCTCCAATAGGTTAAAGATGGCCTTGGATATATGACACGGAACTGTTCGAATCGAAGGTAAATTTTATTACAGACATTGATCTGTTATTGACTTTCTAACGAAACGTAAAACATGATATCTTTGAACTACGCTCGTTGATATTCACACGGCAACAACTTCTACTTCCCATACATATTACAATGGTACATAAAGTGATTCATATTTATTCCAATAAAATTGCTCGAACGCATAAAATTAGAACAACGTAGGTAACAAAGACGCATAACGAGATTTCCATGTTAAAATTTCAAGCGGTAGTGTCGATCTGACGAGACGATCTCTCATTTCGAGGTCTGTATCACAAAATTTCATCCGGCTCGTATTCACAAGGTGTAGGAAAGTTGCTTGCAAACTACCGCTCATCATTTAAAAGTCAATATTATACATTTGATGAAATGAGCTTTATTGTGCACGGGTCTCCTAATTGAGGTGACCAGAGCAGAATCCGTCAAGGCGTTCCAATGCGGATTTGAGAATGGGTTAATGGCAAGCCAAAGTGTTTGAAGTTCTCCGAAGTGGCGCTCTACACTCTCATATTTCAATGAACTTGACGGGAATTGTAGTGGTGTAACACGTTGTTTGTTTGTTTGCCAGATCTCTGCCAGTAGTACGGCAAATGGCGGCCGGCGGGCTGGCGGGCGCGTGTCAAATCGTCATCACGACGCCCATGGAACTACTCAAGATTCAAATGCAAGACGCCGGCCGAGTTGCGGCTCAGGCTAAAGCTGGTTAGTATTTGTTGTAACCTAGTACTAGTATAGGAATATTATTCCTGACCAGTGACACTTGAACTACACTCAAGGGCTCAACACTACACAAGTTAGAGCGCACGTCCGTCCGCGTCCGAATCAGTCACAAGAATGGTAGATAGTAGACATGGGCGGTAAAAACTATAAATAGTTTCAATAACCCTTTATTTGCATAATACCACAAATACGGTATGAGGTGCTACAAAAACTGTTTATTGAGAGAAACCATTTATTCGTGAATACGAGGTATTGCGCGGTAAGTGTGGTATAAACTATAAACAGTTTCAATATTTCAATAAACCTTTACTGGTATAATACCACAAATATTTCATTTAATCAGTTATTTCGTATACCGACATTACTGAGAATAAGCGTATACCAATGATACCATAAACCTGATATACCGAGTACACATTTCAATAAATGGTTATTAAAATAAACAGTTTTAAAACCCTTTATCCTTAATACAGACTTTACCGAGAATATCGATGATACCAGATAAACCGAGTAAACGTTTCAATAAATAGTTATTAAAATAAACAGTTTTGAAACCCTTTATCTTTAATACCGACTTTACCGAGAATACCGATGATACCAGATAAACCGAGTAAACGTTTCAATAAATAGTTATTAAAATAAACAGTTTTAATCCTTTATCGGCGACAATACCAATACATAGTTATGGTATTACGAAAACGCGTACCGACCCATGTCTAGTAGATAGTATAGTCAATTACAGTTCGGCCGCTGTATCTTGGCGCGTCTGAACTTCGCGCAGAAGGCTGCGCAGTAACATAATTCGCCAGTACTCGATACGCGGTGTATTGTGTCTCAGTCACACGTTAGCATGTTCGTGTCGCTATCTCTGTCTTACATGCGCTAAAGTTCGCAAAGCCTATGTTCAGACGCGCCAAGATACAGCGGCCGTACTGTACCCTGTATTCATGTACTTGAGACAGTGTATATAATAGTCTATTGAATAGGAACGTATAATAAATGTAAGTGCACGCTCAAACTTTCGTAGCCGAAACTGGAGACAGATATTGTGTCAAATGCTTTTGTTAAATCGTGAGTATTTGTGATGTATCATTTGTGTATGTCCAATGTCCATAACAGCTACAACATACTATCTTTTAGCAGTTTAGAAATATATACCCGAAATAATAAGCTGTATAATATATCGGCAATAAAAATATATCATTTTTTGAAGTGAAAACTTCTTTAGTACGGGGGTGATTTGAAATTCGATGAAACGAAACTGTCCAGTAAAAAGAGACAGACACATAAATTCTAATGTGAGATAGGAAGCATTGTACAGGGCTAGGGGAGGGGGAGGGTAGGGGAGTTGAGATGAGTTGAGATGAGATGATGCAATTAGAAATGAAATTAGTTTTATTCGAAGTAGGGAGGGAGGGGAGGGGGAGGGTTCGTCTCATTACCTTGAAAACAAAAGTTTTGAAGGTTTCACTTCTACCACGTGTGAATTACACACATTTTAATTTTTTATTCCAGAGGGTCGTAAGTTCGAGCGTATCACGGCGATGCAGTTAACGCGCAAGTTGCTAGCGGAGCGCGGCATCTTCGGGTTATACAAGGGCGTGACGGCGACCGCGGCGCGAGACGTGTCCTTCAGTATCGTGTACTTCCCGCTGTTCGCCACGCTCAACGACCTCGGCCCCAAGGACCCCGTCAGTGGGGGCATACCCTTCTGGTTAGTGAGTTAGTTACTGTCGCTCCCGCTTTCCGCTGTACGCGTGTGACCTGGGTCCTAGAGACTGTCGGTGGCACCATACTCTTTTGGTTATTATAGTCCATTTTTTAGACGAGTCCTATTTGATAAACAATTTTAGTAATCTTTTTATAGTAATTTTTAATTAAAAAATAAGGCTGACACAAAATGAAAAGACTTTAAAGGCAGATAGATCATTTGACACCTAAACTGTTTTATATTTCTGTTATATATATATTTTTTTAACTAAATTAAATTAATATTTTATCAAAAAGTAATGCTAATATTTATTTATTTACCAAAAACCTCTCGTCTAAAATGGACTATAAGCTGTTTAATGGCGCTCTCGCTTTCCGCTGTCAGCATACCTTTTTTTATGGGAATAGACGGCAAACGAGCTGAGGATCCTCCTTTTGATAAGTGGCTATCATCGCCCATGGACATGGACATTAGCAACACCAAATGCATCACTGATGCGTTGCCGGCCAAGAAAGAGAGAAGAAAAAGAAAGAAAAAAAATGGCTCTCAAGCCCCCAGCCGGAACACACGATGATGACCTTTCTGGGTATTTAAGTTAGTTGCACATTAACTGTACGTCATTTGCTGAATAACCTGGATCATAAGCACTGTCAGGTCATACTCTTTTTATAAACGTCTTTAAATAAGATTTTAATCTCTATTCATGCATGTGTCGTGACATTAAAACGTTATAAGGAAACGTTGCAATATTTTCCTACTCCGCCTCCACTGCATCAATGACGTTTTACTCTTAAAACTAAGCAAACAAGCTCGTACAGGGTGTAATTAGGGACCATTCATTAATTACTTAAGGGGTCCCAGGGGGAGGGGGTCCTCAAAATCTCTACATGCCCTTATGTTGTAGGGGGGAGGGGGTAAAGCCGTTCTTACGTAATATTTTACAGGTTAAAATATTAATAAGACGAGTTTTGGTGCAATTGTTTCTTTTCTAAACCCAGAAAAAATCTTACGTAAGAAGGGGAGGGGGAGTCCGAGAATTTGGGATGGATGGATGGAATGGGAGTAGACAGGGTCAGAAATGGCCAAAATTGTCCTTACGCAATTAATGAATGGTAAAACGCCGACAAAGGAAAAGATGGGCGGATGATATAAAGAGCATAGCAGGGGAGAAGTGGATGAAGGTTGCCACAAATCGAGAAAACTGGTTTAAGTTGGAAGAGGCTTATACCCAGCAGGGACTACGCGTCAACAATAAATAAATTTATATTGTGAATGTTATGTTAAATATTTAATTGTTGAATGTGTAGAAAGATAAGCTTAAATAAATAAACACGCTATTGACTTACAGGTGGTCGTTCGTGTGTGGTTGCGCGTCGGGCTCCACGGCCGCTCTGGCCGTCAATCCGATGGACGTGGTGAAGACTCGCATGCAAACACTGACCAAGGGCAGCGGGGAGAGACAGTACACCTCCATTCTAGATTGTATCACGTGAGTTGTGAACTTGTGATGATCTTACACATTTTATAACGACGATACTTAAGCCCAATGCATACGTAACGGGTTATTTCCCCGTACGGGACGGGGACGGGACGATAAATATACGTGCGTGCCCCGTTCCCGTCCCGCACGGGATTCCGCTGCGTATGCACTATCGTATACATTTTCTATGAAACGATGTTTCCAAAACTCGATGAAGTGCGACATTGTGTGACAAGGGCTGGGAGGGGTCCTAAATTTTATGACGTCACATTTCAAAATCCAATCATTGGTATGTATAGGTAAATAATAAAACTTGGAACTGCTGTTTTAATTTAATAATTTCTAGGTGTAAAATTTCATAATAATATGTGACATCACACTAGGGGGGGAGGTCTCACAAATGTGACCAGCTGTGACAAGGAGGGGAGAGGGGTCAAAAAGTCTTGAAATTAGTGTGACGTAATTTATTGATGGCCCCATATCATACATAAAAAAGTTATTTATGCTTAGTTTAGGGCATAATACGAAAAATGTGTCAATCGTTGGGGGAGTGGTCAACAATAGTAGACTTTCCCGTGTGTATTCTATTAAACAAAACTAAAATAAATGTTATTGTTGCTTTAAAACTCACCTCTAACTGGTTTGGTTTTCAGGAAAACATTAACCCACGAAGGCCCAACGGCGTTCTTCAAAGGCGGCGCGTGCCGTATGATAGTCATCGCTCCGCTGTTCGGTATAGCCCAGGCCATATACTATGTGGGCATCGCCGAAAGACTACTGGGAATCAAGTAAAACTCCTCCACCCATACAAGCGAATAAGTGTATTTTTACTTTAACCCCCCCTTAACTCATAAAAAACGAAAAACAAAGTTTAAGAAAAAAAAATTCTTTTGTGCCGGTAACATATTGCGCAGTATTGCATCGACCGCAGTAGTTTACAATTTGTATAGTGTTTACTTTTATAAATCTATTTTAATTTATTAATAAGATTTCTTTAGTGCTTTAATTTATTTGACTATTTATTACAATTCGTTGCGTATAAATTGTTTTGTTACTTGAGACTCATATAGGTAACTTGAAGGTAATGAAATAATTAAAAGACAGTAAAGTTGCAATTAGATTCAACTTTTGCTGCAGTTTGATGGCAATGTATTGAACGAAATTAGTGAATAGTATATTAATTTATTAGCAATTGTAATATAACGATGTGACCTGAACGTAATTTACTGTAAAAGTAACGCGGATTGGAAAATGTAAGTTTCAGCTATGAATTATTCTTATAATTCCGACATTTACCAATGGTGCATAGTTTAATAAATTAATCAACATTTGCAGTAAAATCAAAGGTAAAATGTCCTCTCAAACAGTCAATAGTAATTTATATTATTTTTTATGAAGTATTTTAATAATGCTTGGTCTCTGAAGTTAATAGATGGGTGCATTTCCATGACTTAAGTCGTTATTGGGATGCGTTTAGCTCAATTTCGTATGTTTAGTTTTATTTTTAAGTTTTGCTTGGACTTCAGTATGCAGGTGATGCATTGGTATTAAACAATCGCATCATGAATGTGAAAGGTGCTATTTGTCACATCCTATCACAAAATCTAAGTATGGGTTATAGTGTGGATACCCCACACATTTTGAGAGCTTAAACTCTTAAAGAAAAATCGTAAGGTCTTCCTTGTACTAAGTGAGGCCAAAGTATTTGTAAAATCTTTAAGAGCAAGAGGAGTCCATAATTTTATAAGAACCACACTTTGTACACTCCAATTTATAACTGTTACCTATTCAGACCGTGTCAATATTGAATTATTATTATTCCAAATCTGCATCACCTGTATACCGTTTCCAAAATTTGGCCTTTAGTGAGACCACTGAAGTGATATTAAAATTTATTTTATATTGTTACCATGTTTGTTGCTATTATATAATTAATTTGCTTGTTGATATTGAATTAACATAATGCAGTGTTAAGTTTCAATAGATAGTTAGGAAATATAACAATGTTCTTAACTGTGTGTGTTTTAGGATATTGTATGGAATGCATTTAATTTTAGGCTAGTTTTTAATTACAAATTTCTGTTATATTATTATGCTATCGAATAACATTTAGTACTATTTATTAATACTGCCTCTCTGTAATATGTATCTCAATTTCCTATCATTATTATAAAGGTAATTGATTTACCTGGAAAATTATTAAATATGTATAATTATAAGATAAAGGGAAGGGATCCAGAGGTATCCCTGAATTTGCATAATGTTATTGGTATTGCTGTTAATTCCCTATCGTATTGACAATAATTATATATCAAATTATCAATATATGTGTCGTTAGTGTAAGTGTTTTGGCGTGTTGTATCTCAGTGTGGTGTCAATTCTATTGTCTATACTGATTAGAACATTGCAGGATGTTTCCTACATATAATCGATTTATATAAATGTAATCCTCTGCCATAGATCCTGTGTCCATTGTCTTGGTAGCCTGAAATCCAGTGTTCAATCTAAGTTAAGCTGTGTGACAAAGCAAGCACAATAATTTTGCATTTCATAAGAATGGCTTATTATATTCGGTTAAGCTTGTTTAATACTTTTCTGTACTGCGACTCAAAATCTGTTAATCACAAATAATAACTCACAAATGCTGATGTTCATGTTATACCCAGAGATGTAACTTATCTAAGATACAAGTATCTGAAATACAGATACAAGATACAAAATACGTATTTTCTTCTTGTATCTACAATACTTTTTTTAAATTCATTTCGTATCTTGTATTTAAATACCTTTTGTTTGGTATCTTAGTATTTTGTAGATACTATGTTTGCTAAAATACTTTTAGTAATAGTGTACTCATATAGTACTCAGTAATAGTTTAATACTTGACATTGGCAGAATCACCGCACGGCTAAAAGCGGGATCGAAGTTTAATAAAAATATATAATAACTATTATGTTGTTATAAAATGTAATATTACGTTTGCGCAATCAAACGATAAAATAAATTTTAAATTACTTTTAAGCTATTGCATAGCTTTTATCGCGGGTTTGAGCGCGGCGAGCGAATCAAGAAAAACCGTGATGTCTGACAAATTGTCCGACAACTTGTCAAAGCAGCAGTGATGGACTTGTTCTATCACTGTCGCTCTTCCGCATATTGATTGGCATGACGGGAGAAATGGCAATAATAGCTTAATGTACATGATCGTGATATGGAGTCCTTGTTGTGCCTATGCTAAATAACGAAGAGTGAATAAGATCGCACATACTGTGGCATGTGCGCTGTTACTGATGTCGCATCCTCGAAGACTGTGCGCCCAGTACTCGCTTTAATTAATTGCTACTAATGGTGAACAATGGCAGTGATAGCCTAGCGGTTAGAACGTTGGTCTCTCGAACAGAGGGGCCCGAGTTCAAATCCTGGCACGCACCTCTGATTTTCAAATATTATGTGCGTATTAGAAGTTAAATATCACTTGCTTCGGTGAAGGAAAACATCGTGAGGAAACCTGCACACCTGAAAGTTCTCCATAAAAGTTCTCGTAGGTGTGTGAAGTCTACCAATCCGCACTTGGCCAGCGTGGTAGACTATGGCCTGTACCCCTCACATTGTGAGAGGAGACCCCGAGCCCAGCAGTGGGACAATTATGGGTTGTTGCTTGCTTGCTTGCTAATGGTGAACAAATCCGATGAGAAATTTAATACTCCAACTTTGTTTTGGCATATCTACTTGCTTGCATGTTTTTGCTATCCTAGTACTGACTGCAAGTGGGGTCAGGTTTTATTTCGCAACAAATGCTATGCAATAGCTTTACCACGGCAGTCCCCGAGTGGCACACGTTTTTTTTAACAAAAAAATAAAGCAACGAAAAAAAAATTAAAAGCGAAAAATAAGCCATTTATTATAAATTAAGATCCTAAATTAACAGTAAATAAATAATTTTGAAAAGCAGTGATAGCCTAGCGGTTAGAACATTGGTCTCTCGAACTGAGGGGCCCGAGTTCAAATCCTGGCACGCACCTCTAATTTTCAAATATTATGTGCATATTAGAAGTTAATTATCACTTGCTTCGGTGAAGGAAAACATCGTGAGGAAACCTGCACACCGGAGAGTTCTCCATAAAGTTCTCAAAGGTGTGTGAAGTCTACCAATCCGCACTTGGCCAGCGTGGTAGACTATGGCCTGTACCCCTCACATTGTGAGAGGAGACCCCGAGCCCAGCAGTGGGACAATTATGGGTTGTTGCTTTGCTTTTTTTTTAAATAATTTTGAGACGGAGACACTCAAACAAGCAAAATTCATTACATAAAGCTCATTTTATGAGGGCAGCGGCATGCGATGCACACGGCAGCAGTAGCGCGGCGCACATCTTTTCGCCGTTTGTTTTTTCATCTGTTTGGCACCGCTTCAAAATTATTTATTTAATGTTAATTTAAGATCTTAATTTATAATACTAAATGGTTTATTTTATTTTTCACTTTTCAGGTTTTTTTTTCGTTGATTCAATTTTTTGTTAAAAAGTAATTATTTTTTAATTTTTAGTATATTTATATATGTATACGAATTGAGAACCTCCTCCTTTTTTTCGTCAGTTAAAAAACGTTGTTTTTTTTACAAAAGTATTTTATCTATAAAAAGTATTTAAAAGATACGTATTTTGTATCTAGTATTTCAGATACCATTCCAGAAAGTTATTTGCATCTGGTATCTGAAATACTTAATTTAAAAGTATTTTGTATTTTGTATTCCAAATACTTTATTTAAGGTATCTTGTACATCACTGGTTATACCATTATATTTATTTGAATCATTAGCATTATTATGCGTCAATTTCTTGTTAACGGGACAATTTTGTCATTATATCCATGAATCCTTCCAATTTAATGGAAAGTTATTTATTTATTGTGTACATGGGAAATAGAAGATAATTAAACCCAGGATTGTACAAAGATACTTCTGATATTATTACCTGAAAAATCTATTTTGTCAATTAAATATATCACAGAATGTCCAGAATGTGAAATTATTGGCAAAACTCTACTAGATTCTATAATATATGAATGTTGTTTGTCATGAGACTGCAATTTTTGTATATGATTATTTACATATTTAATCAAATGTATTACATTTATATTATAATTTGTTGCTTGCCAAATGACAATAAGTATCTAATTATAAATATTTAAGTAACTAATTTTGGAAGTAATCGTCAATTAATTGAACGTACACTTTTGGTCCATTCCGAGTAATAAGTAAAGTATTGTTATTAGAATAACTAACGTGCTTATCAAAGGTGCAGTGACATTTAATGTCCAGAAGAATGATAATA
Source organism: Thymelicus acteon (assembly GCA_951805285.1). Taxonomy (NCBI): domain Eukaryota; kingdom Metazoa; phylum Arthropoda; class Insecta; order Lepidoptera; family Hesperiidae; genus Thymelicus; species Thymelicus acteon. The sequence continues at coordinate 8,104,845 of OX638233.1, forward strand.
CCTATTCCCAACAATCTGTACCGTCTTTATGCTAATCACAACTCACAGATTGGTAGCTATGTAGTATGCATTCACATAACTGACACAATCATGATTCATATAATTTTGCGCAAATTTTTGTTTGATAAATTGTCTTCAATCTGTTTTATTAGCTTAACATATCTCTGTTCCAAAATTTGGGCAGACGAAACATACTCGATTACTCAGTATCATAAAATAAATAATAGATGTTGTAAAAGTTTAAAGACAGTTTGTATTAGATATTAGAATGTTCAATAAAGAAATGTCGAATTCAATGTTTATTTGTGTCTTTTGTTTGCACCACAGCCTCTTTCCGTAGTCGACAATCCTAGTTTCGTTACGATGTCCATTAAATCTATTGAAAAAATCATTAGGCCCTTATCCCACTGGCGTTATGCGAGCGTTAGCGTTTCTTCAACGTCTGCGTAGCGACAACGTCGCGTTGACGCGACGTCAACGTTGAGAGTCTAATGGCAACCGTTCGCACTTCGACTTCGCAACGTCAACGCAACGTTAACGTTGCGTTTATTGACAACAAGTACAATTTGAATGTATTCTTTTTCTTACCTCAAAGTTATAACAAGCCTCTCTTCTGGTGACACTGAAGCTCTGAGATTAGTGTCTAAATATTGTGTCATTTTGAATCACTTTTAAAAGTTCGTCAAATGTAGTTTCCGACATTCGCAAATATTTATAAAATTCAGATTCATTATTTTTAATACTATTAGAGTACAGTGCGAAATATTCACTTTCTTGTTATCGATTGGACCATATAGGATTTTCCACGATGATAATTTATTTTTCTTTAACGTAATTTTCGTCGAAGCAGCAAAGCCAATAGTAGTGTTTCCTCGTCGGAATCCATTTTGTCTCTGATCATAGATTAGTGTGCGCGACGTTGACGTTGCGTTCAGCGGATGCGCAACGTTAACGTCGCGACAACGCTGCACAGACGTTGGAGAAACGCCAACGCTCACATAACGCCAGTGGGATAAGGGCCTTATTAATGCATCTTTTATCTTTTGACATCCAGGGTGTGTCCAAATTAATATAAAAATAAAATATGGAGACACCCCATATTCTTAGCAAGAACTGGAATTTTAGAAAGCAAAAATACATATAATTATTAGGTTTTCTATAATAATTTATTTTATTCTTTTCACTAACCGCCATTACTGCGAATGTACTGCAAATACTGATATAGATATTTGGCATTCTTTGGACACTGTGGGTGTTAAAAGGGGCCGTTACCCGTACACCCACCGGTGGGTGCACGGGTAATTCGTGTTTACTCGTGCACTCACTGCATCAAGGTTGGAGTTTTTAAAAAAATATATAAAATATACATCAATTAACGGGTTGTGTTGTATTGATAAACCGTTTTACGGTACTTCAGCTTGATATTTTTACGACTGTGTGCTGTCCTGTTAAAAACTATAGACAATGCATAGAGACAATGTCATTAAAGATCAAAGTATTTATGTACTCTGTGAAGATCTAAAATGTCAGTGTCAACGGGTGGTGTCAGTGTCAATTAACTGTCATTTTCTCAAAAAAATTTATGCGATGCGACGCTTTGATCTTTGCTTTGCAGTTTGCCTTTCATGTTATAATTTGATTGTGATTGGTTTTAATCCAGTGTTTATTCATATACAATATTATAAATTCACTCGCTGGGTTCATAAAAACGCTCTAAAATGACTGCAATAGGTCCTAAGAAGGATGGAGGACCAAATATTGAGTTCTTTCAGTCACCGGAATCTTTAGCCCAGTTTGACCAAATTCGTGTTTGGTTACAAAAAAACTGTAAAAAGGTTAGTAATGAATATCTAACAGTATGTAGTTACTTCTTCTCATTAGGATTCTGATTACGTTTATTATTATAAAGGTGTGACTTTTCCATATAGTAGAGTCACAATACATTAAATTAACGTGCAACCTTTGAAATGTGTTGTTTCCAAATGTACCAGAATCTGTGTCTATGAAAGTAGAAACCAAAAAAAGGTTTGCTTAGTGTTGAGGGTAGTGGCAAAAGTGCAAAAATCCTTTTCTTAAAGTGTTACAAGCCATTTGAATGGCACTGCAGCCGTTTAACTCCATATATGAATGCTTTACACTCATTAGAGTGGACACTTTGTGTGTACATTTATTTTGTGCTTAACAAACATACTTCTCTACTAGAATTATTGGTGTCGCTGGCAGCATGGTCAACATAAACACCTACAACCTGAGAACAATCATTTATAAACTGCCTCAACCAGGAATTTAGTCTGGGATTGGGTTATGGGATCGTCAAATTTACTAAATAGCTTTCTGTTTTATCAATAGCTAACAATGGAGTAGATACCTCATATACTACCATATAGGTGCCAGTGCCAGTGGAGTAAGCTATACTCCGTAAACAATAACAGTATCTTATATCTTATAATTGCCCAAATGCTTCTATTCTGTGACTACATTTTAATTTTATAGCTCTAAGTTTCCTAACAGTAACAATAAAATAAATAAATAAATAAAATAAAGGCTAAACTGTTAGGTGTCAAAATGACCATTAATACATCTGTCATCATCATCCTGCCCATTTCCCAATTTTATTTGGGGTCGGTGCAATATGTTTTCCTTTTCCACACTTCCCTATCAGCCGTCATCTTTACACTAACTCTCTTATCTTTCATATCATCTGTAACACAATCCATCCATCTTTTCTTTATTCGTCCTCGTCCCCTTCGTCTATCCATCACATTCATATCCATCACTCTTCTCACCACATGCGTTTCCTCTCGCCTCATCAAATGCCCATACATTTGGCATACATGACATTTGGTTCCCTTTCAACTTTTCTGTCATTTTTGCCACTTTCAAACTTCCTCTAATATACTCATTCCTTACCATTAATACATCTGTAAACAAGTAAAATACTTAAGCTGAAAACGCTGGCTTGATTTTGAGATAGTTTTTGTTACACTTAATTGAATTATTACCAGTATCATGTACATATTGTACATTAATTGAATTATTTTTCTTGCAGCATGTACAAACAGATCCACCAACAAAGGAAGGATTGGCGCAGCTGGTGATCCAGCTGATACAGTATCAGGAGAACAAATTAGGCAAAAATGCTTCTGATCCACCATTCTTAAGGCTGCCGGTAAGTACTAGCTGCATGTCTATCCTACTAATATTATAAATATGAAAGTTTGTATAATTTTTTGTTACTCTTAAATGTAAAAACTACTGGGTTTTCATGAAATTTAGTACACAGGCAGACCATGACCTGGAATAAGACATGGGATACTTATTATCCCAAAATCACAGGCAAAGCCACGGTTGGAGCGCTAGTTGATAATATAAACCTTTGTTCATCCATAGTTTTGATAATGACTAAGTATAGACTTCATAAAGTGCCCTAATATCTTTGTCTGTATGTCCCTAGTTAACAAAGGCCTCCTCCAGACTTCTCCACTTCTCCCTATTAGCTTGGAGAATTGTAATTTATAATGTGCATTAGTTAGTATAAAATTATTAGCACATACAGTACATTACACAGGGCTTCCTATGTATCGCTGTATAGCGGTGGCATAAACAGACATTTTTAGCAATGTCAATGTTACACACTGGTTTTTTATTATAGATTTCGGACACTCTGTTTTTTATCTTTCTAAAAAGTGGCGCCCTCTGCTGCTAAGTAGAGTCGGCAAATAACAGTAAGTGCTTGTTCATACTAAACGCGCGGGCGCGGTAGACGTGGCGGAATCGTGTTCACATTGGCCGCCAGGCGTTTGCGCGATTGTGACATGTTGTCAGAGGTTGAAAACATGGACGAGGATCTTTTTTTAACCGAAAATTCATACCTAAAGTTTCATTTAGGTACTCACCCTCCATATCAGGAAACAATTCAGCAATTTCCTTCCATAGTTTATTAAGAATGATTCTGTTCATAAGATGCCTGTGTTTACTCTGCCAAATCTGAGTTCAAATCAAATCAGTTCTAGCCCGAATAGCACTAATAACTCTTCTGTATTGAAGGACATGATCTTAGATGAAAGAACAAACCTTTAATCTGGGGACATGATGAATTCATGCGCTATTGTTTCTAGCGACAAGTTCAAAATGGTTGAACTTACCTGGACATCGCGAGTGAATCGCGCGCTCCGCCGCTAGTTCAGTGTGAACACACTCATACATTCTCATGCGTTTGATATTGCCGCTAGCGGGCCGCGCGCGCTTGTCGCTAGCTTGCCCGCTACTTACACCGCACGTGCGTTTTGTATGTGAACACTTTCATAGTAGGTCATATGTTTGGTATTTCGCGACCGCGCCCACGAGTTAGTGTGAACAAGCACTATAGAAATTTTTGTAGTTTGATTAATTTAAAATATAATAGTAATAATAATATAATAAAATATAATAGCACTTGGTTAATAGAATATTGTTAATAGTTTTAACATCTTAAGTTAATCGTATTTGTAACTTAGACCATAAGTTTTGTCATACGTGTCTGGCCTGCGTGTTGATGACACTTTTTAATGTTTAACTAACCAAATTCTGTATTTTCTCTATAAGTAAATTTGTTAATTCTTTTGAGAAAATAAATTTCTTTAACCGTAATACCAGGTGGCACTGTTCCCCACTTCTATTTTATCAATAGGTCTATTCATCTATCGCTTTAAATTCAACCTGGTGCATACCAGCTTCATGCTATACATGTACATGATAATTGATGACCCATCGAACAAAGCTCGGTCTCCCAAACTATATTTAGTTTGTTAGTTTGGGACTTTAAAACAGTTATGCAACAACTTAGTGGTAAAAAATTATGTAGTCAAATCAAAATTTTTTTACTATACAAAGTAACTGAAAATAATTTAATTCTTACTTTACAATCACCTTAAATAAATAACATAAATAACACAAAAGCATATTGAAATTTCGTCATTATGACTGCTTTAGATGAGATTAATATTTATCAGCATTAGCAAATACAAATTGGTGTTCTGCATAGCCACTGGCTCCAGTTCCTTCAATGGCAAACAATGATCCGGCTTCCGGCTGCTGTGACAGTTCCACTGGGTTCAAGTTCACCCTGCTAGTAGTTACATAGAGAATGGATTGCTCGTGCCCTCCCCATACAACTGATGTCACTTTACTCGCGGGTATTTTATGCTGCTCTAGTAGTTTACCAGCCCTGGAGTCGATTTTGATTACCTGTTAAGGGTAATGAAGAATTAAATCATGTGGAAAGATAAAAAAAATAAATTAAATTGCATTTATATTTAGGTTACTGAAACATAGTTTTGATTCTTGAAAGTCAACCAGAACAGAAACAAAACCACAATTCTCACACAAATAACTCCCATCTGTCTAATAAAGAAATTTTGTCTACTCTAAGGTTTTTTTTACCACATTAATAAATTACTTAGCATCAGGTGGAGTTGGCAACTATATTTTAAAAATGTTAATATACCTTTCCACCATTAAAACAGGCAACCCAGAGGTTTCCTTCCTTGTCAATTGTCATTCCATCAGGAACTCCAGTCACATTATTGGCTTGGAAGCTGAATAAAGTTCTTCTGTTGCCTGAAAGTTAAAGATATTATTTTTTATTTTAGCTAGTCTATTCTAGATGTGATGTCAATATAAATGAAAATTAATATTCATTTACCTACTTCATTTCATTGTTCTTGTAATTGTATTCAAAGGTATTTTTTTAAAGTTATGTTAATTTCGCTTCAAGTAATATCTTAAAAATGTGTATTAAGTACCCAGCAATTGTTCAATAAATAAATTTGTATTATATGCAATATGTACATTCAACATAATTTAACTGTACATACAATATCGATAAGATGTAAAAATATCTGTGTGTAACAGTTTATTTATTTATTTAACACTTTATTGTTTTTACACAAAACATAATATACATAAAGAGCACATGGAAGGAACAGAAAATGGGTAACAGTCTTTTAAAAGAAACTACGTTAAACAGTTCCTTATATTATAAGGTATTTTAATAATATATACCCCTTGACGACCCTGTAGCCTAGTTGGTAGCGACCCTGCTTGCGTAGCGAGGGGTCCCGGGTTCGATTCCAGGCCGGGGCAGATATTTATGTGACAGATAAATACCTACTGCGGGGGTATAAGTGTGCAAGCGATTGTATCTTTGCACATTGGTCTTGCTACCTTTCACGTTTCTGGTCTCTCGAATCTCTGCCATGATAATGATTGCTAATTTTGAATTCATAACACTTGAACTTACGTATAGCTCCCGTCTCGATATCATAATCGAATACGTCGACGTTCCGCGTGGGCGAGTCGATGTAAAACATGAACTTGTTGTCGGAGGTCCACGCGATGCCGTTGGACACGGACACTGGCCGGACCTTCTCCTCAGGGTCCAGGTGGTTGTGTTGGTCCATCATGTAGAGAGTGCCCTGGTCTTTCTCCACTTCCGCGGCTGTTTCCTTTCCCATCGTTCCTGAAAGTTTATGAAGTGCAAATGATATGACGATACCAGTGAAGGAGTTTGGAAAAGTTCATGACATGTAAGTACATATGTTCAAGTGATTCACGAGTAGCAAGTGCTAATAGCCTAGTGGCTTACCGAATTAAGCAACAACAGGCGCGGTCGATAATTCGGATGGGTAACCGCTAATGACAAAATATCTTAAGCGTTTTTTTGCTTAGAATGGCACGTAAAGTCGTCGTTGCCGATTTAGTTATTTATAGATTATGTCAGTGTAGGAAAGCTACCGACACTTGGGTTGTCCCCTATACCATCTCGCTAATCCGCCCAGCAGTGTGGTGTAGTACCTATGGAGGGCTGGGGAGGGGCAGGGGAGAGGGAGCGGGAGCGGAAGGGGGAGGGTAGGGGGAGAGGGAGCGGGAGGGAGAGGAAATTTAATGGTCTCTGATCTGTTAAACCTGCCAAAACTATAAAAGTTAAAAGTAACAACAAAGTAGGTACACGAGTCATTAATTATAATTAGGCGATACGAAGTTCGCCAAGACAGCTGTCTTGACATTAGCTAGTGTTAAATATTTATTTTAATGATGCCAAAGAAGAATAACTTCTCACGCGCGTACATAAATAAGTACACGTTTATGTTTAGTACAAAATAGTTTTTGAAAGATAATTAAAACTGATACACGTTATTAAATTAATACTTACCGTTATTTTTGATTTTTTTTTATGGAAATAACATACCAAACCAGAGCCTGCCTTCAGCGTCGACCTTTCCGTCGTTGCATCTGTTGTCCGGTTTGCCGAGGTCCACAGCACTCAACAGTCTCAAAGCTTTATCTCCTGCAGGCGCGTCCCACGGCAGAAAGTATAGCTCGGACCGAACCCCAACCAACAACAGCTTGGGATAGTCTTTTACAGTCACTGCCATTGATACCGGACCATAGGCTAAAAATGTTAACGTTTTAATCAAAAATATGTCAATGGAAAATAATAAGAAAAGTTCTGTGTTATTTTGGTAACTAAAACATGTTAACAGATATCTATTTGAAAATGTTAAGTTATGACGTAGCTATATTAGAAAAACGGATACTGCTATTGTCTTTTCAACACTGCAACCAGCTCTTACTTTACGTATTTTATTATGAGTTCTATTCCCGGCCGAAATATACATTTTTTGTGTCGCAAGTTGTAAAGGGTTTTTGTGACGTCTTCAAACATGGTTTCTGATTGTTATTTCTGCTAAATTGCTTACTTAGTCCAGTCATCTTAGTCAAAATTAGGTAAAAATTGCGGAATGAGAGATACCCAGCAGATTTTTTTGTATAAAGTTGTATTTTGGCATTCTAAAACTTGTCTCAAAACCTGCATATGGTAGGGTGACCGCGTCTATTAAAAATTTGAAGACAAAGGTCATAAAAATCGATTCTTTGCAAATATCTCATTTCCTGTGGGTTTTTCGCTATTTGTATGTTCATCAATATTGTAGAGAATTAAATTCCCTACAACTTTTGTTTCAAAAATTTTTTTATACGTCGTCGAGATAGAGGTCGGAGAGCGCACGGTTAGAGCATAATGTAACGTCAACCGGTATAGTCCCGGTCAAAGCACGCTATATAAATTATTGATAAATCCATATCCATACTTCCATACTAATATTATAAATGTGAAAGTGTGTTTGTTTGTTTGTTTGTCCGTTTTCACGTCGCAATGAAGCTGTTATATGGTATGGTTTCTTGTGTGTGGAAATAGTGAGGAGGGTGGAGAGTAACGTAGGCTACTTTTTACCGCGGTAAAACATCCCCATGGGAAGATCGATATTTTGTTAGTTGCTAGATATTTAGTTCCGGATGTTGTTAATAGATGGCGTTACTAAAATTCATTTGCATTTCACGCTATCAAATGATACATGTAAATTACTTAAGTCATAGGTAACTAAGGCCCGTAATTTCAATAGCAATTTAATCTATGATTCTGAGTTTAAACTATCGTTGTTGGTCCAACAAGTCGACGTATAAAAAAATTTTTGAAACAAAAGTTGTAGGGAATTTAATTTTCTACAATATTGATGAAGATACAAATAGCGAAAAACCCATAGGAAATGAGATATTTGCAAAGAATCGATTTTTATGACCTCTGTCCTCAAATTTTTAATAGACGCGGTCACCCTACCATATGCAGGTTTTGAGACAAGTTTTAGAATGCCAAAATACAACTTTATACAAAAAAATCAGCTGGGTATCTCTCATTCCGCAGTGAATTCCTAAGATGACTGGACTATACTTATACACATGTCATACAGTGAATACAGAGAATCCTAGTGCTAAGAATTTGTGAGCGTTTATTTATTTAAGTATATCAATATGATTATAGCTTTAAGTACACTCTTAATCAATGACAGTTTTTAGGAAATCAGAATGGTTGATCTGCAATTTATCTCATTCATACTTTAAGTACTTAGATAGAGGAATATATGTAGCTTATCGTCGTTGTCAAATGAATATCTGCTAAGTGCTGTGTGCATTTTTAGGAGATTTCGGCATTTCGCGTATTATGACTAGATTACTTATTTACTAACCAAATAGTCGTAGAAGAAGACTCCTAACTAGCTAAAAAATAATAATTCTTCTTACTAACAAATGTTAACAGTAACCACAATTTGGTCAAATATAAAAAACATGGAGGTTGCACTTGGACACACCAAAGGATTTAATTTCTTTCTGCCACATCTGCGACCTAACACGATAAGTAAGGCGCATTCGCAGATGTAGCAAGGGTACACGAAACTTACTATACCATACCTATGTCTCTTGTGGTGATGTTGCCAGTCTCACTATCGAGTCTGTGAATCCGTTGTTGGCTGATGTCGACCCAGTAGAGTGCGTTCTCGGCCTTGCACCAATGCGGCCCTTCTAAGTGCTCGCCACCACGATACACCTTGAAGTTAGCGAATTACAATATATGTATTTACAAATAATATTATTACTGTTAGCAATCTGATAAGAAGAAACTAAGACGAAGTTTAGAGGTTAAGTTTTTTTTGGGTACCACTGTCATATATATGTAGCTCATTCTTGAATTCCTGGTTAGTGGCTTTGGCGATAAAATCCAGGACTAACTTAACTAAAGCCTATTCACTTTTCTCTAGAAGACTTTATAACACTGTGATAATAATAAATGTTGTTGAAAGTTAAGTAGGAAATAAGGTTCACAAAAAAGTGAGGATTATACAAAATATCATTATATATATTCAATATGGTCTACTTTGCATGGAATTTAGAATTGTTTGTGGGCAAAATTGACCTAGAAATTTAGAATATACATTTCAAATGACTAGCCTGCCTTCTCAAAGGCTTGTCTTGCCTAAAATCTTAAGCAATCAAATCGTTTGAAACTTTATATAATAAATAATTAAGATATCAAAGACAATGATTACTTAAATCCCACTTATTAAGTTTAAATTAAGTCAATAAGCCTAACTAGGTTTTATGATGTTATACTTTTTGTCATTAATATCTACGATAACTGTGAACTTATTCATTTCATTCCTTCTTGATAAGGAAAATATAATTGAAAAAATACTTACGTTCTTTATTAGTGGTGCCGTTGATCGGTATGCAGAAGTATTCGTTAATGACAATACTAGAAATAAAGATAGAAACACTGACTTCATTAGCAATTCCATGTTGGTTGTTTTTCTACGATTTATATTAATTTGATCGGCACGCTGCCGCCTGCCTCGACGTCCAATTCGTCAATGCGGAATGCCACTGCGAAACCGCTTACTGTTTCTATATTTTACTTGTTACTCAATTTGTATGACTCCAAGCCTTTAAGAGACCATTACATTGTCCAATGTTGAGCGCAGCTAACTAGCTAACTAGAGCTCGGCTGGCTGGAGTGTTCAATTTGTATGGTACAAATGCAGTTTGACGGCTTACTAGCCAATCTTGGATCACTATCCAAACAACGATCGCTCTAGATTTGCCTAGAGCAGTAACATTTGGAGTGTTCAATTTGTATCGTATAAAATTAATTTAAAAGGCTAAGTTAGTGGTCTGGAGTTTTCAATCTGTACCATATAAATGCAGGCGATCAACATAGATAGTACATTTTAATCTAGAGCAATCATAGTTTGGATCACTAGCTGTCTAACCGCCTGTTCATGATTCTATTTTATAACTCTATATTGTCTACCTTTGCTAATGCTCGGCAGATCGGATAATGTAATAGCCGCTTTATTTCTTCACTGAATTATTAAATTGTAGTGATAGAGTTGCGTGTTAAATGTCAATCGCATTCGTAAAAAAATTACAGGATATTTTCTGTTAGTTGACTTTTAAGAGAATTATTTTTTTCGCATTATACGAGTACGAACAATAAGAATGCGTAAGATGAAGTATTTCGTGATAAATAGGATTGTCTTTTAATTTCCATTTGTATTTTAACAATATGATAATTCTATATTCTGACAAGAAAAACTGACATGTTTTTCCGCAGTGAGTAAGATCATTGCAATTGTAATATTACAGTTAATCTAGCCAATAATTGTGATTACTATTTAAGTACCTGGAACTATAAAAAACTCACTGCGAAAATGAAAATAGCGAGAAGTGCAAGGTACAGAATGACCACACACATTGGAAGTAGCTTATCCAGATAGGAATAGTGTCTCTTTGTCCGCGTTTTTTTTGTTTGAAAAGCGACTTAATCGGGTGTTCTCCGCAACCCAATCATGAAATATTTGAATTGCACGGTTGTCATTTGTTTTGACGGTTTTCATTTGTCTTATTGTTTCCCATTGATTCGTGTTGAAAAACCAACACCACAGTATAATTGGTCACATCACTCAAATGTGTGGTAGAGTACGTGCCGACGACATTGTTACCTGATGGTAATTAAGTGGCTATTCCAATAGACATCATATCATCGCCCATGAAATCAGCTGAATTTATGCAATTTCATTTCATTAATGTGGTATTTTTTTTTTCATACGGGCCACAAACATGGTTATATACATAGGGTTTTTCATTAAGAGCGCTCGAACTTTGAAACGAAATAAAATAACCTGTTCAAGTAATATTGCTACAATTTTTATTTTGTTTTAAAGGACATTCGATGACATTATGTGTGGAATATAATTTTACCTAAACGCACGGAACGTTAGGCAAACAGAGCACTGATTTTGATAATATTTTAACAATTTCTACGCGTTGTTGAAGAGTGTAGCGATCCATGGTGAATTGTCACGACTAAATATGTGTTCTCGCCAAATTTGATAGCTATCACTTTACTAAGGTGGCCGCTATACGCTGTCAAAGTTCGAGCGTCCCTATTGAAAAACCCTTTACATAATAGAAAAGTATTATGTAAATACTGGTAATATAGTTTGGTCGTCTGGAAATCTTAAAATGTCTCACTAGCTCACGATAATTATTAGATAGGTAGGTATTACGAGTATGTTCTAACTATATTGTATAAAATTTAATAGAAATTCACGGTCGATCGATAAAAATGCATGGATACGAGGTTCATTTTACAAAAACAAATTTAAAATTATAGTAGGTAGTCCAAACTAAAGTTATTTGTGTTAAGTTAGCAATTTATTTGGTATTTTTTTTAGTTAGTAGTTGTATAGAGAATTATTAATAACTCGATCTGTAGCAAGCGTTCAATCGGTAAATTGGGAACAGCCTGTTACGGATCGCTGTCTCACGGAAGTCTACAGCAGACTACAGCCTGCATTAGCCAAGGTTCTTTACTTTACTACTGTGTAACTTTGTAAAATAATTTTGGTGGACTGACTGATAGACAGCTAATGAAAAATATATAAAAATTTGAAAAAAAAAATGGCTTTTTACAACTTTCCAAATGTATGAATGAGCAAAAGCTTTTAGTTTTGTCCAGAACGATTTGTCGTTTAGGATTATGCATAATCATTCTAGCCTTTAATGTACTCAGGTCTTCATGCACTGTGTGTAACTTTGTGAATCATTTTGGTGGACTGACTGATAGACATCTAATGAAAAATATATAAAAATATGAATAAATTGGCTTTTTATAACTTGTCAAATGTATGAATAAGCAGAAGCTTTTAGTTTTGTCCAGAACGAGTTGTCGTTTAGTATTATGCATAATCATTCTAGCCTTTAATGTACTTAGGTCTTCACTCTTCATGCACTGTGTGTAATTTTGTAAATCATTTTGGTGGACTAACTGATAGACATCTAATGAAAAATATATAAAAATATAAAAAAGTGGCTTTTTATAACTTGTGAAATGTATGAATGAGCAGAAGTTTTTAGTTTTCTCCAGAAGGATTTGTCGTTTAGGATTATGCATAATAATTCTAGCCTTTAATGTACTTAGGTCTTCATGCAACAATGTATACCTAGATATTGCAAATATTACTAATGAAATCAATAAAAGTTTTTTGTAGATTATTTAAGAATTAGTTTTGACACTTGGAACTGTACGTATTTTATCATACAAGTTGAATGTTTTACGTACTATTATTTCTTCTGTGGTTTTACCACAAAAAACACTTCAACTATCTAATTCATTGTAACTTTAGAGGTGAAATGCGTACACAAAAACTATAAACTTGTATTACCATGTTAATGAATCGATTGATAAAAGAAACGAGGTGTTTCTTACTAAACGAATAGCTACCTACTGACCACGATCTGTCTGCAGACATTAACATTGTTTAAGACAATCGTATTAGACCTGAGTTTTTTGTGTAGTCGGTCAGTTGGCTTTATGTTAGCTGGTCACTGACGCCGCGACGACGCCAAAGAGCATTTCCTACCCCGGAAGAGTCGTAACTCCGTCTCTGACTTTGTAAAGGATTTTTCCTCTCCGAAGAAAATGTTTTCACAACGAACATAATTTAGGTATAGAAGACTTTCACCTATCCTCACTTGCCAGTAGTTTCAAGTTGCATATTTTTTGCCAGTTTACTCGTCAAGCGTCAAGTATCATGAAGCTGTATCACCTTTTTTTATTGTGCACGTTCATTGAATTTTAATGAAGCATTTTGCACTTGCAAACATCATGTTAAGCCGGATATGGTTTAGTGTGAAATAATCAGCTACACCTCTGCCCTTACACGGCTGTAATGGTGTAGTGTTTTACGGCTCTGTAAAGTGCTTTTTTGACCCTGAACTTGCGCTTTGTCGCCGTAATTAGTTTGTTTCGTATGCGCGCTGAATCACAAATGTTTTACTTTTTACGTTTTATAATACTGTAGTTAATATGGTATTGTTATAGTAATTATATCAATAACTGCAAACCTACCCTCGAATCGTCTCCGGCCTTGCTCTTACTCTTACTCTAACAATTGCTATTAATTTTTAACAGGTTAAATAAAATAAAATAAAACTTGTAAAAACATAAAAAATAAGCTTATATCCCCCGCAGATTAAATGCGTCCTAAGTCGCGGGTATCTTAAACAAACACAAATCAGATTTCACACACGACCGACTGATTTGTTCATTAATGTCTACCCTGACAGGGAATCGACCCTTGGACAACACTGTCTTACTAACAACAGTAGTCACTAATACACGAGCCACCAAATAACCTGCTTGGTCCTCAAAGGCTCAATTTGATTACATTTGATGAACCAGTTGCGTGTAGGATTCCTTCCAACTACAATGAACGGCGACCAAATTAAGCTATCGATCGATGGTTAATCTACAAAACTCTTTCATTGTTTCAGATGAAAGTGTTCATGGACATGAAACCGGGCGGCTCGCTGTGCACGGTGCTCGCCACCATGTTCCGCTTCAAGTCGGAGCAGCGGTGGCGCAAGTTCGACTTCCAGGTCGGTAAGGTATGCACGCTCGCCTCGCCTCGCACTCGCCCGGCCCCTCCGCCCCGTCGGCCCCCCGCCCCGCCACGAGCTCCATAACAATGCATCGCGAGTGACGCGCCTGTGATCTGTCTGTAACTTAACAAACTATCGTCCATGAAACACATTTTACTAAAATTTTACCAACAAAAAAAACCGACTTCAAAGTTGGTACTAGAGAAACTTATATCGCTTTTTTTGTATTGGTTTGTTACCTCAATTCCTCATGAAAGACATCATCAGAACTGCATTTTGAAAAATATGGGACCAATCTGGAAACATTAACGAAAAAAAAGAATCTTCCAAATCGGTTGATAAATGACGGGAGTTCTGAGGTAACAAACATTAAAAATAAATACAATCGAATTGAAGACCTTCTTCTTTTTTGAAGTCGATTAAAAGCATCACGTGTATAGAGCGTGCCAATCTTTTTTCTGAATTGCGCTACAAGTTGATTTGCGCTCAAAATATTCTGCACATTTATCAGAACAGTCATAAAGTTTGGATCGAACTGTACTACTAAATGAACTTAACATACATACGTAATGTAACATGTGATAGTAAATTGATATAATATTTAAAACTAAAATTAATTTAGCTACGTAAATTCGCATCCGTCTTAGAATCTTTTTATAGATCAGAGCGCAGTTAACTTACGATCCGTGGCCTTTCCTGACAAATATGCATAAAAATATGACTATTTTCCTTGATTATTTATTTGATCAAGGTGGAAAACATTACAATTATCATAAATAATGACAGCAAATCGACCTTTGCCATACATGGAATGAACTGATAGACCAGACGAGGATAAATAAAAATATGACGTCTCATGTTTTGATTACAAATAATAAGAAAGTATAGTTATATGTTCTGAAAGTCCTAAAGTGTAAAATATGTCTGCCTCGTTAATTTATACGTTTCTATTGTCTTAGTGCCGCGGCCGGCGTTAGAGCCACTGACACGCCAGGCAAGAATATTGTGGCGCCCACATAAGAAAATAAAAATCGAGCTTTTTTGCTGAACCAATGGAAACGTTTATTAAGAATTTTATTTTTCCTTTTTTTTTTGCTCCTCACCCCAAATGTGGCGCTCCTCCAAAGGCGCCCTAGGCCGTCGCCCCACCGCGCCTCCCCCTAACGCCGGCTCTGATTGTGTTTTTTAAATGTTATAAAATATTAATATTTCTTATGCAGTTTTCCTTTTAAAATATGTACGTTCAATTATTGTGTAAAGTTCAAGACGTAAAATCATTTGGTTCATAATGATGGATATTCAAGTTTCACTGTTTACTTAGTTACAATTTTTGGTTACACTTGTGTTAAATACACATGTTGACATTTATTGCTGAAAATTGGATGAAATATTGCTATTTATATCATCACAGTCGAATAGTTCATGGCTATATACCTACAAGTTGGAAATAATATTGTCATAACTTTTAAGTATAAAGGAAAAAAAGGAAAATCAATCAAAAATAAATCTTTTGGATTTCAACGTGCGAAGGCGAATACCAAACTGATGACATTTTTATACTTATATGGTGAAAAATGTGCCATTAATAATAATAATAATAATAAACGCTAACACACTCATATCCCCGCAGTAGGTTATTACCTGTGTCGCGGGTGGCATGGACGACACATATATCACATCACAATCACACCCATGACCCGAGTACAAATATTTATCTGCCCCAGCCGGGAATCGAACCCGGGACCCCTTGCTTCGCAGGCAGGGTCGCTACCAACTAGGCTACAGGGTCGTCATTAATAAATATGAAGTAATTAAAAAAATTTCAATTTAACTTTATTTAGTAATCTGACGTCACAGGCGTGTCGCTGTATGTCCAATCGCACGCATCTGGGTATGAAAAAAGTAAAATAATAACAAAATTGCATTTTTTTACATTTACATTAAACATTTCAGCAGACACAGTTGTTACCGATTGTTATCATGTTTTTTTTTTATTTTTATATTCAGTAACATATTATGGAATCTTGTGTCAACATAAAATTTTATGTATTTTTTACTTTTATTTTACTTAATTAAAAAATTCAATAATAAAAGAGTATATAATATAAAGTCATAACTCTCCCAACAATCAAGTCTGAAAATTCGAAAACTTATTTATGAAAATATAAATTTTACCAATACAATAAAAGCTCAAGTAAAATAGAAAATAAATTTAATCATTAAAATTAAATCATCAATTATCCCTCATTATACTGGGTGTTCATTACATTATCGTAGAAGGCTATACCATTTGAGGTGTCTATGTTGGTAATATTATGGTCGTATCATCAATTTCATGACATGTTTTTTGTGTGTGTTTACTACTCAAAAATGTTTGTGTGTTTGTCACTAATACGAACTGGGTCTTGTTAATTTCATAACCATACATTGCATGCATATTTCGTTAAAGTTTGATGAATAAAAGTTTACTTTTCGAAATAGGTTTTTAATGTTGTACAAAATTGTTTGTTAGTGTGATTAGTACTGTCAGTATTATTAATTATTACTTAATTATTATTCAATTATCAGTATTAGTACTATTAATATAATAATAAATAAGAAACAATAGATGTTTAATGTTTATTTTGTTTGTCAGTTATTAAATATGAATTTATGTGTTAACTAAGGTCTAAAATATTGGATAGGTTATTCTTCTTTTTCACAGTTATCGGCTTATTTCCAACTCCTTATAGCACAATCACACTTTTCTAAGTAAAGAGTTATCCAGTACAGTGTGTATATAGAACAATAGATCATTAATTGAACAATTCGACAAAAATCTTCATATAATAAAACTATTCTTTATTTACTCGACTTCTCTAGAGTTGAGAATGTCCATAGGCTATTTAGAGTTGCTAATGTCCTTAGACGAAAGTAACGATGACCGTTTCCCATCAGGTGCATCGTCTGTTATTTCGTCAGCCCTTCCGGATGTAACATAACCAACGCAAACCTGTTCAAAAATAGATTTCTCTAATAAGCAGCTCAATCAATGATCTATCCATTACGATAATATCCTATATTTATTCAATTATACAATAAAAAATCAACTACTTCGATTCGATCAACTACTAACCAATCTCCCATTTCTCTTCCCACCCCCAATCCGTCCTTTCCAGAACCCGTCGCGTAAGGACCTCAACGTGCAAATGATGATGGAGATAGAGTCTGCCCTGCTCACAGCGGAGACCATCCGGTCCCCCTGCGTGTACATCCGGCCCGAAGTGGACAAGGCCACCGCTAACAAGGTCAAGGATATTGTCGTCAACCATCAGGGAGAGATATGTGGTGAGTTTGGTGTTGATTTTTGGGCAAAAAAGTTTGATGTTTAGATAAGTATGATTTTGGTATTTGAATAAATAGGATAAAAAAATTACCGATTTCAAAATAACTCTAAAACTACTCGTCAGATCTCGCTCAAATTTAAGTAGGACCACATGACAAGCACCAGTTTTCGATTAAAAAAAGAATCATCAAAATTGGTTCTCCCAGTCGAAAGTTCTGAGGTAACATAAAAACAAAAAAATAGAGTTGAATTGAATACCTCCTCCTTTTTTGAAGTCTGTTAAAAATGAAAAGGCACAATTTGTTTTTGTAACGTTTGTTAGTTCGTAAAGTTCAAACACAGATAAATCACTCCGTTCGGGAAAATTAACTCTTAATTTGGCTAATTGCACTATGGGGAAATATACGACCAACGTGATTTAAAATAATTGAATTGCTTTATGCTTCCCCTTGCTAAGGAACCCCAACAAAGTTTATGCTTCTACATACACAGGCTAAGCTGCAAGTCTATAAAACTTATCATTTTATGTACCTAGTACATACATAATTATTGTTATATGTATATCTTCCGCAGAAGACGAAGAGGACGCCACTCACATAATATACCCGTCAGTGGACCC
Source organism: Thymelicus acteon (assembly GCA_951805285.1). Classification (NCBI taxonomy): domain Eukaryota; kingdom Metazoa; phylum Arthropoda; class Insecta; order Lepidoptera; family Hesperiidae; genus Thymelicus; species Thymelicus acteon. The sequence continues at coordinate 8,123,105 of OX638233.1, forward strand.
CCTGGAAGAAGAATACGCGCGGCCGGTGTTCCGTCGCGGCAACTCCACGCTCATCCACTGGTACTACCTGCCCGACAGCCACGACACGTGGGCGCAGGCTGACTTGCCGGTAAGCTTCACTACCTTGCGCTTATTATACTAATAAAGCCTCGAGCACAGGCGCAGAGTTGCCAGCCTCTCAGTATTCTATAGGATACATTTTGGAGAGTGTGCGCAGGAATTACATGACATAATTCCCCCCTCTCCTTTTTACTATCGAACATCCAGACGCACGGCGGGTATTCATCCCTTTGTTGTCAACATCCCCCCGGTGCGGACGTCGCGCTTTGCTTCGTCTTTTATTATATACCGCAAGGGACTGGAATAAATTGTCTGCGTGGGTGTTCCCCTGTGATTATAATGTGGGTGTCTTCAAGTCAAGAGTGAATAGGCTTCTACTAAGTTAGTGTGCTTTACCACCCAAGGCTTCATTACTGCTTACCATCAGGTGGTTTTGTGGTCAAGCACTAACTTATTCCGTATAAAAAATACTAATTTCATTGTCTAACATTTCATTGTCTAAAGTACAGAATTTGTATGATGATTCTTTACTAATGAGCGATTTAAGTAACCGTTAGAGTGACTCTGAGTTGGGGTATAAATCTACTAAGAAAACGAATGTTATTTTCTGGTATAGGGTGAGACAAACGAGCGTATTTTTTTGAGCTGTCAGTCGCGTAAAATGAGTATGCTGCATTCGGTTTCATACTAAAGTGCTGTTTGTACCACACGGCGACCTAAAATGTTGACGTTTAGTGTTAACGTTTAGTATGAAACCGACTCATTTTACGGGACTCACAACTCAAAAAATTGCTCGTTTGTCCTCGCCCTTATACATAAGACGTATGACGAATTAGTTCTGTTGTCACTGGTCTTGTTGTCACTTGATCGCTTGGTTTAATTGAACGCGTCCAGTTCGTCAACTGATCACACATACATAACATTTCTAGACAACATTTCTAGAGGCTAATTTCTAGTAATAACGTTACGTAACGTGATAGAATGACAGTAATGACGTACTGTTCAAAGTTACATACGATTACATTGTTTGTTTAGTGGTGACATTAATAATGATGAAAAAGGAAATGAGGAAAATGGAGCATAGGACGCCCCCCGACCAGGTGGACTGACGACCTGAAGAAGACAGCGGGCATTCGCTGGATTCAGACGGCTCAGAGTGGCGCAAGTTAGGGGAGGCCTATGTCCAGCAGTGGACCTACAAGGGCTGATGGATGGATGGATGGATGGGAATAATGATGATAATTCAATATATAATGTTAACGATGATGATGATGGTTGCAGGTGGACGGTCCGGAGAGCGTGTCGTGGGAGTGCACGCGCGTGGAGCCGTGGCGCGTGTCGGCCACCTGGGCGCTGGACCTGCCGCAGTACAACGAGTGGATGAACGAGGAGGACTACGAGGTCGACAGCAATGGGAAGAAGAAGGTACATTCACTACCCACCTATACATATTGATAGTAATAACGCTACTCACTCATAGCCCCACACTAGGATTACCTGTGTTGTGGGTACCATGGACAATTTTTTTTTTACACAAATAAGTTAATGCATGACCACAATCCCATCTGATGGTAAGTGGAGATGTGGTCCAAGGTGGTGAGAACACACAGAAATTCAAACTCATTATTAAAATTTACACCTCGCTGGGAATCGAACCCAGGACCCTTTGCACGGTGGTCCGGCATGGTAACCATTACGCCATTCGGGTCGTCCAAAGTGAGTGGTTCATACGTTTCCATTTTTAATAACCCCGAACTATCTGTCAACTTGCTTTTTCCTTTCGTCGACAACTACCATATATATGACGACAAGTTCAAACCTTGAGTAACTTATGGGACAACCTGTATAAGAAAAACCTTATCCAAATGCAGGTACACAAACTGCGTCTGTCGGTGGACGACCTGATCCCGGGCGCGGAGCCCTCCAGCAAGGGCAAGAAGGGCAGCAAGAGGAAGCGCTCGCCCTCTCCGCCCCCGCAGAAACACGGGAAGAGGAAGAGGTAAGGAAAGAGATAGAGCTATGCGTCAGGTCTTTACAAAAACATCTCCCACGCACCTATTTTTAATGGTTTTTAGGATTCTGAAAAAATCGGAACCCTTATAGTTTTGTCATGTCCGTCCGTCCGTCCGTCCGTCCGTCCGTCCGTCTGTTCGTCCGTCCGTCTGTTCGTCAATCCGTCTGTCCGTACGTCCGTCCGTCTGTCGTACAATAAAATATTGAAAAACATTTTTTTCAGGGTACCTCCCCTACAGGTAACCTGAGGATGATTTTTTATTCGTCGCGTACCCTGCAGTGTGGGGATTACTTGAAAAGGTCTTCCAAAAATGTTATGGGTCTTCTAAGACCATTTTTGGATTTAGGAGTCTGTTTGCGAAATATTTGGCTTTAAAGTGCTAATTTTGGTTAGAGTCAAGTGTCCCCCCCCGCACCCCCCTGCTGGCTAAACGGTTGGAGTTAGACAAGTGAAAAAATTCTCAAAAATAAGTTATATGATGAATTTACAAAGAAAACTATGACGGCTATGTTAGCATAAGTAGTTAATGAGTAATAGTCGATAAATTTACTACTTCGGAACCCTACATTGTGCCTGGCCTGACATGCACTTGTCCGGTTTTTTTTTATTTTATGTGACTTGGTTTGATTGGCACCAGGTAGCGCTTGCACTTCATGTTAATCAATATTTTTATTCTGGAATGTGCGCCATTTAAGAGCTCAGCTTTCTACTATCTGAAATATAATTATGATGTTGCATTTCTTACTACCTAAATACCGAGCAAAGCTCCAAAAATATTTAAAAACTAGCTGACCCGGCGAACTTTGTATCGCCTATCAAAGTTTTTTTTTTTTTTCTAAAATATAAGTAGCCTAAGTTACTTCTTGTTACATCAGCTATCTGCCAGTGAAAGTCCCGTCAAAATTGGTTCAGCCATTTCAGAGATTAGCCGGAACAAACAGACTTGTAAAAAATGTTATTTTGGTATATGTACCGTGTATACATCCAAATGCACTTAGTAAAAAGCGGTTAGTTTAATATTACAAACAGAAACTCCAATTTTATGTATTTGTATAGAATCTATACAAATTTATATCTGATATATAATAAGTAGTAGTATAAATGACATGAATCTTTTTCAGTCGCATGATGAAACGTCGTGAGAATGACGTTGAGGACGAAGAGGACAACGCCTCCAGAGACAACACCGACGTCGCGCCCACTCCTGAGAGCGAACGATCTTCTGAGCGTAAGTTTAGCATATTTTCCTATGTATATGTATGAAAATGTTATACAGAAAATAAAGGACAATGTCCACTTTGTATGGACATTTGGCTATCAGTGAACACCACATTTCAACATAAATATTATATAGGCTTAATACCTTTACTCAGTTTAAAAATGAAAATAATAATTGTTTTGTAACCAGATGTTTATTATACTGGTTATTTGAATAAATATTTTGTAGGTATTTTAAAGAAAACGCCCAATTTCCTTGACATTTTTTTATTAATCTGACTCGTATGTTATTAATATATTGTCCAAGAACGGGGCTAGTGCATTTATATCATCTCTGTACCTTGCCCAGCTCAGAAACCAAATAACAGTCATTACATGAGCAACCGTACAAACCAAGGGTCAACCATAGTTATACATAAAGTCTAACTATATCAATTCACCTGCGGCCTTTAAATTTAAATCACCTGGGTGCATAGGTGAATAAAGTACACTAAAAGTAGACTTAAGACACCTGGGTGAATTAACTCAGGTGAATAAAGTCGACGTTACCCAATATCATTGACCATAGGATTAGTTTCAGGGTCCGTAGCGTGCAAAGGTCAACGTGGGAAGCAGGGTCTAAATCCATTTTCGTAAGCCAAAGGTCGTAATAATATTAATAACTAGCTGTTGCCCGCAGCTTCGCATGCGGAAATTATGCTTATCATATTTGTAATCCTTGCAGAAAAAAAATTAAAAACAGGTTAATTTATATGGAAGTACTTATATTTAGGAATTTATATACTGAAATGTACGATATAATCACAAATCATTCCTCCGGGAACGAATTTTAAAAAATAAACAACATTAGTTAACATTAGTTTTTACTTTTTCATGAAAAAATTTGAAAAACTCGAAAACATGTATTCCATCTAGAGTTGAGAAAAATGAGCTCCGAGTCCCGGACTCGAGCTCCGAGTCGGAGCTACTGAGCCTTCAAAGCTCGAGGCCTAAGGGCTCGCGAGCCTTAGAAGGCTCGAGCCTTTAGGGTTCGAGCCTTAAAGGCTCAAGAGCCTTCAATTGAAGACTCGAGTCGAAGCTCGAGCTTTATTTACTTAGCAATCTATCGAAACGCATAATAACATCCTGTAAGGTGTAATAAAAATAATTTTGTTGCAATAGGTATGTCAAATTGGGTTCTTTTAAAAGTTTGATACAAATATTTTTATTTTAAAATAAAAAAAATGTGTTCTAGCTCCGACGCACGCCTAGTGTTTAACGCCATCTAGCTTTCAATCGTCAAATCAGTCAAAAAATGGATGATGATGGAGGATGATGTTGATGATGATGAATGATGATAACTTGTGATGATGATGGACGATGATGATAGTGATGACGATGATGATGGTTGATGATGATGATAATGATGAGTGGTGGTGATGATGAATAGTGGTGATGAATGGTGATGATGACAATGATAATAAAGGAGGATGATGATTATGATGGTGATGAATGGTGATGATGATAATGATAATGATGACTGGTGATGATGAAGAATGATAATGACGAATGATTAGGCTGGTGATGATGATGAATGGTGATGATGATGACTAGTGATGATGATGACTGGTGATGATGATGATGATGGCTGGTGACGACGATGACGAATGATGATGATGATGAATGGTGGTGATGATGATGAATGATGATAACGAATGGTGATGACGATGATGATGATTAGGCTGGTGATGATGATGACTGGTGACGATGATGAACGGTGATGATGATGAACGGTGATGATGATGAAGGGTGATGATGAATGGTGATGATTATAATGGTGACTGATGATGATGATGATGATGATGAATGATGATAACGAATGGTGATGATGATGAACCTGATGATGATGATGATGATGATGATGGCTGGTGATGATGATGTCTGGTGATGACGATGACTGGTGATGACGATGACGAATGGTAATGATGATGATGAATAGTGATGATGATGATGAATGGTGGTTATAATGATGAAGGAGATGATGAAGATGACTAATGATGACAACGATGAATGACGATGATGATGATGTTTCACATCATAAGAATAGGATGTACCAAGATTATTACTATCATTAGATGGCGTTGTTACTGATCAGCCATCCAACGCCATCTAGATTCTGCGTTACGAATTACAAATTACGGAGAAAGTTTGATTTTACTCCCCATAACCGCGGGCTTAAATTATGAAAATCTATAAGGAGAAAACTCCAAAAATTTGAAATTCGCAGCGCGCCGTAATTTAAAATTTTAAGGTTAAGGCTTTTTTAGGATTCCGTAGTCAAAACACAGTACATTTTGATTAGGGAACCCTGAAATTACAGTGTTGCAAAATGAGCCCTGAAGACAAAGCTCGAGCTTCGACTCGAGCTCTGGATGCAGAGCTCGAACCTCCGCCTCGAGCCTTCATGCAAGACTCGAGGCGAAGGCTCGAGCCTTATTAGAGGGCTCGAACATTCAATGAGCTCTAGACTCGGAAGGCTCGAGCCTTTTAACAACACTAATTCCATCAATTAAATGAGGAATTTTTGTTGCAAATTTAAAGCAAATCGTTGATATTTCAAAATATTCCACACTAAGTTTCATCTTGTTTCCGGTGAAAACTTTTAATTTTATCGGGACGAAAAGTTTTTTAAAACGTGATCCAAAGTATGAGGAACAACATAACTAATTTCCGTCGAAATCAGTTCAAGGGTTTTCATGTAATGCCCGAACATACAAACAGACAAACAGAGAATAATTTTAAAAACAAAATTTTTGGTGTTCTAACACGTTATTGATGTGCCCCTAACCGAAATTTTGAAAAATATTATATGTACAGAAAAACTGGCTCTTGAGTTTCATTAGAAAAAAAACAAAAAGGTCCCGTTATTTCCATCCATCTAAGAGTTACATATCTGGTCTCGAAGTAACACCACCAGATCCTAAATGGATCAATGATGAACTGGTTTTACGATGTCAACATGAACAGTACAAATATTTTTAAAAACGGTTCTGTTGTTTCCATCTGGACACTCCTTCTCCCTCTCCCGCTCCCACTCCCTCTCCCACTCCCACTCTCTCTCCCACTCAAACTCTCTCTCTCTCTCCCTATCCCGCTCCCTGTCCCTTTCCTTCGCCCGTTCACGGTCCCTCTGTCGCTTCCTGTCCCTCTCCCACTTCCAGTTCCTCTCTCGCACTCGGTCCCTCTCCCGCTTTCTGTCCCGCTCCCTCTCCCGCTTCCTGCCCCTGTCCCTCTCATTCCTCTCCCGCTCTCTGTCCCTCCCCTCTCCTTCTCCCGCTCCCGGGTCCTCTCCCGTTTCCTGTCCCTCTCCCTCTCCCGCTCCCCGGCCCTCTCCCGCTCCCTGTTCCTCTCCCGTTCCCGGTCCCTCTCTCGCTTCCTGTCCCTCTCTCCTCCCCCTACCGTCCGTAAAGTCCTCTACACAATTTTTTTGTTTCTCACTATAAGCTTACATATTCATTTTCATATTTCTGAGTTCGGAAATGACAAAGTTCTGGAAAAACTTGCAACCTTTTTATTTACCTCTTAGGGGATGAAATTCCAAAAAACCTGTTACAGTTAATTTTTGATTTATTTTCACATTTCTGAGTTCGATATTGACGAAGTTTCGTACAAATTTACATCCCCTTTTACCCCTTAGTGGATGAATTTCCAAAAAAAAACTGTTATAATTAATTTTTGTTTCTAATTATAAGTTAACATATACATTTTCACATTACTGAGTTTAAAATGACATAGTTTCTTAAATAGATATTTACAACCCCTTAGTATTACTATTTATGGGGATGAATTTCGAGAAAACTGTGATACAGTTAGTTTTTGTGTCTAACTATAAGCTTAGATACAAATTTTCATCCTTTTTACTTCAAAACTGACGAAGTTGCCATACTAACTTCCACAACCTTATTCAACCCTTTAGGGGTTGATTTTCCCAAAGAACACATAACCTTTAAATTTTGCTTCTAATTTTGAACTAATATATAAATTTTCATGTTTTTAACTTCAAAAATGACGAAGTTGCGTACTAAGTTCCATCCAAGAAATTAACCCTTTAAGGGATGATTTTCCAAAAAAATGTGTTGAAGTTAACTTTTGTTTATTACTATAAACATACATAAAAATTTCATATTTATAACTCTAAAACTGACGAAGCTGATTTATATGTAAAAGACTTCTAACCCCTATTTTTAGGGGATGAATTTCGAGAAAACAGTGAAACAGTTATTTTTTGTGTCTAACTATAAGCTTATATACAAATTTTCACCCTTCTAACTTCAAAACTGACGAAGTTCCCATACAAACTTGAACAACCTTATTCGACCCTTTAGGGGTTGATTTTCCAAAAAAACACATGACCTTAAATTTTGTTTCTAATTTTGAACTAATATATAAATTTTCATGTTTTTAACTTCAAAAATGACGAAGTTGCGTACTAAGTTAAATTGAAGAAATTAACCCTTTAAGGGATGATTTTCCAAAAAAATGTGTTAAAGTTAACTTTTGTTTATTACTATAAACTAACATAAAAAATTTCATATTTATAACTCTAAAACTGACGAAGTTGGTTTGTATGAAAGTGATTTCTAACCCTTATTTGTACCCCTTAGGGGATGAATTTCAAAAAATCCGTTCTTAGTGGACGTCTCCTTAGCAGGAACTATCTACCTACCAAATTTCATCTTAATCGGTTCGGCAGTTTCTGAGATTTTTTGTTTAATCAGCGGTGTGTCGCTTTTCAATTTTATATATATAGATGAAAAATACAGATGAAACACGATGCGAAAAACAAAGCGAATGTGACTTGAAAGCTGAACGTAGATTACGATTAGACGAAATAACCACAGAGTACTTAATCACTGAAATAACGATTGACAGTTGAGTTGAGATTACTATGTGCAACGATTGACTTTTCTTTGATTGTATCGATTCGAGCGTGTTTGCAAAACATCGATATATTGTTCATTAACGTGAATTATTATAAAAGCAACGTACATAAAATAATATGTTATTCTAGTAAAAATAATACCTTATTTATAGTTTATTGCTTTTTATACGTGTATCTTACCAAACTTAACTTTTTGTCGTTAGAATTAAAACTTCGAAATAACATCGATATATCGTTTTATTATCGTTATCGGAATAATGTTGCAATTCTACTGACGTGAGTACTCTGTGTATGTGACAACAGGAAGTGTTTATCAGTAGAATGTTATATTAAATATATTATTTTAAAAAAGTAAATTGATACAAAAATAATTTGCGTGTATAAGTTAAAAAACAAAATATATTTTTTCGTGTAATTATTTATTTTTGAGCATCCTGTCCACGAATAGCCGAAAATGGACATTGCCCTTTACATTCTTAGCTTTAGATGCTTAAATTCTCCTGCTTGAACAGTTTCTGAGACCTGTGAAAGTTTTTGTTCTCCACATCTTCAATTTTTTTCACATGGAACCTTATTGCTGCTTGTTTTTATATGGTTATTTATATATTGACTGTAGGTATAACATGTAGAATAGAAATAAAATATAGCGACAAAATATATAGGATTATCGTCTGAAGGGGTGAGAGCAGACTAATGGAATCGAATCGGATCAATACTTAGCGAATCCTTGATATTTTTTGTGTCCGTGACCGAAGTCTATGTATGCGTTGTTCAAGCGCGCTCGTACAGAGTTATCCAGGTGTGTCTATCCATCTATCGTCGTTGCGACTTTAAGACCTATTATGTGCTGTGTGCTACTTTTGGCAAAATCACTTTTTTACTT